>CM066032.1:1191619248-1194533581 GCA_033557465.1 Ichthyophis bannanicus
ATGGCCTATCTGTTTTTTAGGGGTGGGTGGCTGTGTAGTGCAAAACAGACCAGGGCGATAGTCTGACAAACAGAGCATGGATGTACCTGGAAATGCACTCTCTCTGTGTCAAAGAAGGTGGTGCAAAGCACACAGGCAACTGCCTGCAGGAGGTGGAAGGTCACAAGTTCAAATCACGTGTGTCAGTCTCTGCCGAACCAATCCCCGCGAATTGGACCCAATCCCCTAATTTTTCTCAAAAAACCAACCACCTGTAGTGGGAAGAAAGTGCAAACAGGGACAGTACATAGTATATATGGTGTCCTCTCAAGGTGGACATATAAGAGGAGAAATGTGCATCACATAGATCAGATTTCCTCAAAATATTCAGTCCTGTAGGGACCCAATTTATTCCCATGTTATGATGTTGTAAATCAAGATGTCTCTGTTCATCTGACACCCCCCCCCCCAGGGGTGTGCCGGTCCATGGTATGAAGAAAAATATTCTCCATGCATATATCTTGAGGCACATTTGTGAAAATTGTAGCAGTGTCTGTTTCACAACAGGACTGGAGTTGGCGGACCTGTGCCAGAGATTAACCGATGCAAACAGGAGGCGAAATGACCATGACACACCAGGCTTCAGTGACCCAAAGCCAATTGGACAGGATGATAGTGTGCGGTTGCGTCCATCTCATAAAAAGACTAGTATGTCAGCGAGCAAACGTGAAGTAGCGACGAACGGGGTCACATACATAAAACCTTGCAAAATACCACCACACGGAAATTATGCAGACCGCATGTGGTGAGCGTGTGATCAGCTGGCAGATATCAATGTCTACGTTACACCACAATAGGTTATTGCGTGGTGATCAACACGCCCAATATGTCTGATGTATGTGGAGTGTCTGGTGCTCCATGGTCTCGTTGTTTTTGATGCGTATGTTCCCCACCATGGGGTGTGACAGTAGCACTATTTCATCAGCCTAGCCATGCATGCCACGTGTCCACGACTGCTGATTTCGGCATAGACTGTAAAAATTATCTATAGTAGGCACACGTGATGGCATAGCTGTGGGATTGTGTGGCTGTGCATCCAGTGTGTGATGTATGCAACACCTTACTCAGCGCACAATGTTTGTACTGTGTGGCAGTGTTAGCTTGCCATTGTGCATAATGAGGTGCTAGGTATTGTGGGCATACCCCCGACAGGCTGGTTCTCGGTGCAGGATGCATGAGGACAGAACGTAGGGGCAATGTGTAAGTTGAAATTGCAGTGTGTGTTCATCAGTAGCATGGACAAGGTAGCCCAAGCAATGTCCTCTCTGGAAGGTCAGTCTGCACCCTGACTGAGTAGTTACCATAGCATGGATCGGTCAGCTGTAGTGGCAACACCATCTTTTGCAAGTGATATCTATGGTTTGCCTTTTGTGAGCCCAACTCACGAACGTAACTGCTTGGTGAGTGTGCAGACGTCCCAGTTTGGGTTGCACACATTGGTCACCGTAGTTAGTATGCAGTATGGATTAGCTTATCAGACTGCTTGCACCTAGTATGTGTAAGGGTGCCACACTTGAAGGGTGTTGTTGTCGCATCTGGCAGCTTATCTGTGTTTGCTGCTGGACAATGTTCCAGACTAGTGGTGGTGGGCTGCTAGAGCAGTGTCCAGCGCATGCCATCTGTCTGCAATCGTCACCTTATTGATGTTCACATAAATGCATGCCCCACTGCTGTAAGTTGTATTTTCCTCTGCTGGACAGAGGTTATCACTTCCCACCCAGCCCCGCACCATTGCAGTGATGCGGTCTGAATGTTACGTTTGGGGTGTTGTCCACAAACATTAATCCGTCTGTCTAACACATTTCTCCCCCTCCCATAACTAATGTGGCGGATGACAATGGCCACCACAAAGGATATGAACTGATGTGGTTGCAGCAAATTGCTTAAAGGGCTAACAGAATCACAGGGACATAACAGATTGCCAACAGAAGTGTACTGTGCATGTGCATCACCAAGTTGCTAATCATTCAGACACTGTGACTGAATGTGTGGGACTCACACCATAGGCTATCTTAGCTGAGGCCAGGGTGGCTGTGGTCATGGTTTCTTGTGTCTCCCCCTCTCACATTCAGGGTGAGCAACAGGAGCCGCACAATGTGATGTCCCAAGACTAACTCTGTGTTCATTTAACCTACACGGCTCAGTTTAATCATGGTTCATTTTTTTTTAACTTAGGTGTTTCAGTGGGCTTGCATCATATTAAAACCAATAGTGCTTATATTGGTAGACTGCCTTATTTACATGTGCAGTGCATCATGGGTATGTGTGATTGAAAGTCCTAGTCTTGCGTAAAGAAAGCAAAACAGGTCATGTGTTGGCCCATACTCAAACTGGTAAGCCAGCCAGGGGCGTGTTTAGGCAGCTCTGGCAGTGGTTCTGAAGCAGTCCTCAGTTGAAAGTCTAGCCAGGGACATGTGTTTATAGTTCGTACCAAATGAAGATGCATGAGATAATATATGCATTACAGATGTCTTGCCCAAAACGGAGTGGGAGTGTGGCCCTCCAGGGCTGGCCCATCCAACAACCCTGACAAACATCTCTGTCATTAACGTTTGTAAGTGGGCAAGTTGATGATGTTGCAAGACATCACATGTTCACTATAAACTAACTGTCGTAACATGCTTCTCTGCCTCTCACCACCACACAACATCTTATAGATTATATCGAACTGCATGGTGGGCATGAGAATTGAGGAAGTATGTTCACAGTGAGTATATGATGCTTATTCATGTCCCCTGACATCTGCACTTTGTACAGTCCACACACCCTAAATGACAGGAGGGTGTAAGACAGGGGTCTTCTAAAAATACAGACCTGTAGGGCCACAAATCTGTGAGGTTGCCAGGGTAGCCGTGATGCCTATAGATCTCATGCAATATTAAATTAGGGGATTATGTACTGATCAGCACGACTGGCCTAGGGGTTCAAGGAGGGAGTGGTCTCTTCATACACAGAGCTATGGAGATTCCGCTCCCCTGTGATGTCACAACGTGTTACAGGACATAGGTAATGCCTCCTGATTCTACAGGTTTTGGTCTAATCTAATATGGCTCTCTGAGGCCTTTTCCCTTTGTAATGTCATTTGGTGGTGTCCACCAACAACACCCTCGAATGCTGTAGCATGAAGGTCCCTCAAAAGTACCTTACAAGGTTCGTTTCATTTGAACATTAGAAGGTGCTGTGTGTGGGACACTGCACCTCATATTGTCCTCTCTGCAGTGACTCATAGGGTCCCTGATGTGCCACACTTTTTTTAGGTTATTGCACCTGTCAAAAGTGTGTTTTTTCAAAAAACAAATCCAAAACTGCAAAGTGGCCACAAAAACCACTGGGTGTGATAGTAGATAGTAATGTGCCAGCAAGGGTTTATATAGATTAGGCTGATGGTGTGAAGGCAAACACAGACGTCTGTAAAACATTAGGTAGGTATGACAGTGAATGTGTCGCACACCCCAGCCACGCCACTCTGTATGTCCCCAGCACATTCCACCTACATCTACATCCATGTCCATCGCATGGCAATCTCAAATAAGCTCAATATGTGTGCTATGCAACTAATGTGGATGTAGCATGTGCAGATGCAACCCCCCCCCCCCATGCCACACATACATAAGTTATGGGTGTGAAATTGAGATGGAAGTAGTGAATATCATTCTATTGCGACACATATCCCCATATCACCAGGGTGCCTGATAGGCAAATCTGATGGTCCCTCAAAACACCTTGTTGAAAGTAGCAGTTGTTAGTGGCAGTCAGTGCAATGTGAAAGGCGTAGCACATCACATCAAACAAATGCCTAAGAAACCAGTGGCAAGTGATGATAAAGTTCAAGTCCCAAATGTGTCCAACCCCCAAACCATGAGGTCATGAAATAGTTATGTGTTGTATATAAGAGACACACAGCCACTGTATATTGAGGGAGCAGTTGTTGTGCGCATGTGCGCAACTCCGTTCCGCAAAACAATGTTGCGGGGCGCAGCTTGAACGTCATATGTGTATAAATTGCCGCCAGTTGCGGGACGCCTTGTTGGATTTAGGACAACAAAGACTTCTATAAAAACACGCAGCAGATGCCGGAGCGCAATGAGGAGTGTAACGTCGCAAAAGTGCGGCCCAATGTTCTGGGGCGCAGTTGGACGTCATGACGTCGCTAAACTGTCGCCATTTGCGGGGGCACAGTTGCACGTAAAAACATTGGAAATGTGTGGCAATTTGCGGGGCGCACTTTTCGCGTCAAGGGACGCTGCGTGCAATCAGGTGATAATGATCTTCAAAATGGCGTCCAGAACAAGAAAGCCTGCATTCACTCCCTCGGGGAAGCTCCGCATCCTGTCCTCTCCTGATTGCCACAAGGCAGGAGAAGCTGTGTCCCGGGGCCAAAACAGGTACAGGGAACAGCAGAAAGGTACGCAGGGCCTGGGAACGGCTACAGCAGAACGATTCAATAGAGAAGCTGAACTTCCCAAGGGAGGTAAGTGGATGGGGACAGGTCATTAGAAATAGACATATATATCTAGAGGCTGGTGTTGCATTGCAGATCCCTCATGCTGTTGGGGTCGAGGTATTGTGTGTCAGTAATGTGCTGCAGCCTGAACATACATCCCATATTGGTCTTTGGATACATGTGAACAGGTTTGACCTCTACCCAGGTGGTGATTGGATATGGGTCACACAGAGTTCATGACTGCTAGCCCTATTACCTGGCATTTGGCTGCTGTGGACGTGCCAACAACATACTGTAAGGAAAGCAAACCAATAGAATCAGCTTAATTATAACCAAATCACATCATATGAATTATGGTGAAATGTGTAGCTGCAGCCAAATAAACACTTTGCTTTCCGTCCACAGAAAAGGTATGTGAAGCAAAGCATTAATGGCTATAGTTCAATCACCCAGGTGGATCTGGTTGTTTTTGCAATGTTGTGCAATATGCCCCCTATCCCCAGTGGTCCTGAGAGCTCACCACAGTGGTCTATCAGTTCACCCTGGAGAGAGATACGGTTTTGTTTTCTCAAGCACTGTAATACATACGACCCTACCAACCAGGGGGACTAGAGAGCGGCCATCACCACTGGCTCCACCTGTCATCATGGTGACTATTTGGTCTGTGTGCTGTCAAGTACAAAACCCCAACAATATCCCTATCCCCAGGGGTGCTGTAAGATCATCACAGTGGGCCTGTCCATGTATGCCTGGCGATATGGTGTTAAGTCGTGCTGAAACAGTTCATTACATCTTCCCTATTTCAAGGAGTCCCCTGAAAGGGGCCCCATCCCAGTGGCCTTTCATGATCTAATCTCTCATGGAGCTATGTTCAACACTTGTATGAAATGCTCAAAACCCTCTTCATTTACATCTTCCCTATTTCCAGGAGTCCTGAAAGGCCATCCCAGTGGCCTTTCATTTCTCCTGGAGATATGGTTTCCTGTGTGCTTAAACATTTTCAAAAATCTCCCCTAGGTTCCAGGAGTCCCTGAACAAGGCCATCCCAGTGGCCTTTCATGTATCCTGGAAGCTATGGTTCATGTGTGCTCAAACAGTTTCATTACACTCTTCCCTATTTCCAGGAGTCCTCGAAAGGCCGATCCCAGTGGGCCTTTCATGTATCCTGGAGATATTGGTTCTGTGTGCTTGAAACAGTTTAAAAAACAGCTCCGCATAGTTCCAGGGAGTCCTGAAAAGGCCATCTCCCAGTGGCCTTTTCATGTATCCTGGAGCTATGGTTCTGTGTGCTCAAAACAGTTCATTACATCTTCGCCTAGTTCAGGAGTCACTGAAAGGCCAATACAACCACAGTCAAAAGGCCTTTCATGTATCCTGGGAGATATGGTTCTGGGTGTTCTTGAAACAGTTTAAAACATCTCCCCTAGTTCCAGGAGTCCTGAAAGGCCGATCACAGTGGCCTTTCATGTATCCTGGAGCTATGGTTCTGTGTGCTCAAACAGTAATCCATTACTCTTCCCCAGTATTTCCAGGACGTCCCTGAAAGGCCATCCCAGTGGCCTTGTCATGTATCCCTGGAGATATGGTTCTGTGGTGCTGAAACAGTTTAAAACATCACCCCTAGTTCCAGAGTTCCATGAACGGCCATCCCAGTGGCCTTTCATGTATCCTGGAGCTATGGTTCGTTGGTGCTGAAAACAGTTCTTACATCTCCCGATTTTCCAGGAGTCCTGAAAGGCCATCCCAGTGGCCTTTCATGTATCCTGGAGATATGGTTCTGTGTGCTGAAACAGTTTAAAAACATCACTCCCCTAGTTCCAGGAGTCCTGAAAGGCCATCCCAGTGGCCTTTCATGTATCACTGGAGCTATGGTTTCTGTGTGCTCAAACATGTCATTTAATGCATCTTCCCCATTGTCCAGGATTCCTGAAAGGCCATCCCCAGTTGGCCTTTCATGTATCCTGGAGATATGGGTTCTCTGTGTGCCTGAAAACAGTTTAAAACATCACCCCTAGTTCCAGGAGTCCTGAAAGGCCATCCCAGTGGCCTTTCATGTTATCCTGGAGTCTCTGGTTCTGTGGCTGAAAAACAGTCCATTCATACTTCCCTATTTCCAGGCAGTCCATGAAAGCCATCCAGTGGCTTCAGGTATCCTGGAGCTTATGGTTCTGTGGGCTGAAACAGTTTTAAAAAACATCTCCCTAGTCAGGATCCTTGAAAGCCATCCAGTGGCCTTCATGTATTCTGGAGACTATGGGTCTGGTGCTGAAAACGTCATTAATCTTCCCTTTTCCAGGAGTGCCTGAAAGGCATCCCAGTGGCCTTTAATGTATGGAGCTATGGTTCGGTGTGCTGAAACAGTTATAAATCTCCTATTCGAGTCTGAAGGCCATCCAGTGCTTTTTCCATGTATCCTGGAGATATGTTCTGGTGCTGAAACAGTTTAAAACAGTCACAGTTCAGGAGTCCTGAAAGGCATTCCCAAGTGGTTGATTTAATTATCTGGAGATATGGTTCTGTGTGGCTGAAAACCGTTCCATTACATCTTCCCTATTTCCATAGGAGTCACTGAAAGGCCCATCCCAAGTGGCCTTTTCCATGTATCCTGGAAGATATGGTTCGTTCTGGGTGGCTGAAACAGTTTAAAACATCGTCCCCCTAGTTCCAGAGTCCTGAAAAAGGCCATCCGCAGTGGCCTTTCATGTATCACTGGAGACTATGGTATCTGTGGGCTTGGAAACAGTTCATTACAATCTCCCTATTTCCAGGAGTCCTTGAAAGGCCATCCCAGTGGGCCTTTTCATGTATCCTGGAGCTATGGTTCTTGTGTGCTGAAACAGTTCATTTAACATCTTCCCTATTGTCCAGGAGTCCTGAAAGGCCATCCCAGTGGCCTGTCATGTATCCTGGAGATATGGTTCTGTGTGCTGAAAAAAGCTTTACCAAACATCTCCACCTATTTCCAGGAGTCCTGAACGGCCCTCCCAGTGGCCTTTCATGTAAATCCTGGAAAGCTATGGTCGGTGGTGCTGAAACAGTTTCATTACATCTTCCCCTATTTCCAGGAGGTCCTGAAAGGCCATCCCCAGTGGCCTTTCAATGTATCCTGGGAAGATATGTTTCTGTGTGCTGCAAACAGTTTTAAAACATCTCCCCTAGTTCCAGGGAGTCCTGAAAGGCCATCCCAGTGTCCTGTTCATGTATCCTGGGAGCTATGGTTCTGTGTGCTGAAACAGTTTCATTACATCTCCCCTATTTCCAGGAGTCCTGAACGGCGATCCCAGTGGCCTTTCATGTATCCTGGAGCTATGGTTCTGTGTGCTGATAACAGTTCATAATACATCACTTCCCTTTTTCCCCAGGAGTCCTGAAGGCCCCTCCCAGTGGCCCTTTCATGTGATCCTGGAGATATGGTTCTGTGTGCTGAACCAGTTTAAAATCGATCCTCCCTATGTTCCCCAGGAGGTCCTGAAAGGCCATCCCAGTGTCCTTTCCATGTATCCTGGAGCTATGGTTCGGTGTGCTGAACAGTTCATTACATCTTCCCATTCCAGGAGTCCTGAAAGGCATCCCCTGGCCTTTCATGTATCCTGGAGATATGGTTCTGTGTGCTGAAACAGTTTTAAACATCTGCCCCTAGTTCCATGAGTCCCCTGAATAGCCATTCCCGTGGCCTTTCAATGTATCCTGAGCTATGGTTCTGTGTGCCTCAAAACAGTTCATTACAATCTACCCTATTTCCCAGAGCCCTCAAATGCCATCCCAGTGGCCTTTCACTCATCCTGGAGATATGGTTGATGTGTGCATCAAAGTAGAGTTGTAATAGATCACTCCCCTTTTCCCCAGTCGTTACGTTAAGTGAGGCCATCACAGTCGGCGACATTCAGGTACCCTGGTGAGTATGGTTGTGTGTGAATAAAGAGTTTTAAATACATCCTCCCTTTTCCCCAGGAGTTAAGTGAAGCCACCACCCTTGGCAATCACGTACCCTGTTGATATTGTTTTGAGATGGTTGTGTTGGGAATAATAGATTTTAATAGAGCATCCCTTTCCCCCAGGAGGTAAAGTGAGGCCATCAGTGGTCTTCCCCGCAACCCCTGTGGATATGGTTGTGTGTGCCCTAACCCATTCAATCCATTCTCCCTATCTCCAGGAGTCGCTTATGACCTGTGTAATGTCACTTGTCTCATGATTCCCACTGCAATGGGAATATCAGCTGAGGATGGTGTGGCACAAACAACACCCACCCCCATGGGTCCGTACCGTACGCCATTGAATTTGGTGGTGGTTTATCCAGTCACATGTTGTGGTAGTTTATGAAGGGAGGTAATTGCACCTTCTCACATAGTGCTGTGAGTGTCACTATCGCATCTCCCACACACTGTGCTGGGATGTTCATTTCCGATGAAAAGCTATGTTGGCACCATGGTTGATGTGTGTAGATGTACAACATCTCCCATGCCCTAGGCAGAAGATATTTCCCCGGCTGTTAACAGAGCCATATCCCCCTCACTTTATGCCTTAATAGGTTAGGTTCACCATCCTCACACCTCCTACACAATCCATTACCTGGTATCACAGTGAACAGAACTGATGTTGTAGGAAAAGCTACAGTTCACCTGCTTGTGGTTGGACACCACAGACGACAAGCAGCACACGAGCAACAGGTGGCAATTGCGTTTGGTTGTTTGGTTTGGTGTCTGTCCATGGTTATACAAATAATGAACATGCTGTCATCATTAAAGGTCTAGGTCATAGTGCCATTCTCAAGATATCTGCCATCCTACATGGGCAACGGTAAGCTCAGATAAGGCACCTGCAGTTGTTGTAATGTTGTGTTTAAGGCTGCTTATATACCAAAACATACCCCACACTTACAACTACTAAACCCCAACCTGACTCTCACACACGGACTGGCCAGCCAACATGGGTGGAGGTCCTACTCCTCCCCAGCACACATGATCAGTTTTGTAACCCCTTTCCTCTGCCCTCCTCATTCCCCCTGGGTTCCCCACATAGTGGTGACGTTAGCCATGGTTGTTTTTTTTGTAGCTGCTGATAGCATCGTTCTATGCCTGTAACAGTTGGTCGCCAAGACACAGCAGAGGCACAAATTAACAAACATCCCACTTTCCCCCTTGGGTTGTTGTCGCATTCAAACCAACTGCTCCAATGATATCCCTTTCAATTCCCCCGCTTCCCTGGTGTGCAAAACCATAAACATCACAACAAGAGATGCAAATATTGGCCGCACGTAAGCATCACGCAAGCACCATGGACATGGCTCCCATAGACTGACATATGTGACGATGACCAACATTGGTGCGTAGGCTCCAGTTGTTAATGGTGTTGTTCCACATGTGTGAGATAACACATTCCATGTGCCCATGATGATATCCCCTGGCAGGTTTGAACCTATGCTCATAGCATAACCACACATCGGGGAGTCGAATTGTGTACAGACCCAGGACACATACCCGAGGACCCACTGTTCTATTGTTTCTGTTGCCCACTTGAGCCCACCAAGACGTCAAGTGCTCACTCATGCCCCCAACCATATTTTCTCACACACACCTGTCCGCGGATCTGAGAAAGAAAGGGGATGGAGCTGCGCCCTGCACCATGGCGGCATACCCTTGAGCAGCGGGTGAGGAAGGCTGAATCATCCCAGTGGTATGGTGCTTATTGATGACATTGGCTGCCCCACCCACAATCGAGGTCACAAGTGGCCCATCAGTGTGCTGGTGACCTGCATGGGTACATGTGATGTTGTCACACACATCTATGTGTTCATTGATGGACGGTTTTTTTTTTTTTTTCTCATCTTCCACAGATCATGATGACAGTGACGCGAAGCCCCCGTACCTCTGCCTATGCCCCTCCGAAGGCCCACCTCCGGTCCCGCGCGGGCCGTGGAGGTGGTAGTCCTGGACACCAGTGGGGATGAGGGCCAGAGGGTCCGCTGGAAAGACAAACATGCGGAGGGGGTTCATGGGGGATGCTGGGACGGAAGGTGTGGGTGCCAGGGTTCCACAAGGGGGGGTGGAGGTCGCAGGTGATGTGGGTGGGTGTTGGGGTAGGAGTCAGGGGGTAAGGAGGTGGCCGCATGTTGGTCTGGGAGAGTGACATAGATGGACGTGCAGTCACAGGGCACTGGTTGGCTTCCCGCCATCAAGGGCAGGTGGCTCCAACATCCAGGGCCCCACACCACAGTGCATGCAGATTGCCACCAAACACAACACACCATGAACAATGTGTGTGTGTCGGTGGAGATGTTGTTGACATCTGTGTTTCGAGGCTCTGGATGCACTGGAGCAAGCGTGTGCACCGAGTTGGGTGCACCTGCAGGAATGGATGGTCGGGATCCATGGAGAAGGGTGGTTGCTGACATTGAAGCATCTGCCATGTCCGGCAAGCCACCCCCTTCAGGGCGTCACAGGCATCATTGATGGTGCCTGTGACGTCCACACATGTGGCCCTGTGCTGCCCTTGTCCGGCCATCACGGGGCCGGCTGTGAGGGTGGGGTCATGTGGGTGGTTTCGGGTTAGTGGTGGTGGGAGTGTGTTTAGTGCGGGTGGGTGTGGGTGCGGGGGTGGGGAAGGGTTTGTTTTGGTGGGTGGGTGCTGGCATTTTCCCCCTACCCTAGATATGTATATAGTTCTATTTTTGTTGTTGGTACATATTAAAGTATTTTGCCTGGAACCCTGTAATGGTCCACGGTGCTCACGTAGCATATGGACTATAGATGTGCCAGCATGTCATATGTGTGACAGCCACATACATTCATGACGGGTAAACATGCGTGTGATACCTCAATTGGCACCACATGCAGTGTGTCGGGAAACTCATGTGTGTAGGTGTGTGATAGCAGGGTGCTGCATTACATGTTACCATGTAGTGGCTGCACCACACAGACGTACTTGCCACAGGGATGTATATACATGACCCACATGTTCTCACATATTGAGCCGGCACAATATGCGGCACACCAATGGTCTGTCTGCCCCTGTAACATGCCATCCCCTATGTGTGGGTTGGTGTGCATGGTGACCACAATAATATTTGGTGAGGGCACAGGTCCACACATATTGGCACCAAGTGTGTCATGTATTACGGCTTGCAAATGGGTGGATGTGTATGGAACATAAACAGGCCATTTTAATAACACAGTACCCCTGTGTCCCCACATTCAAGGGTGGTGAACCGTGGGTTCTGTAATAGATGAGCAGCAGGGCAGTCAGGTTGTTGGAAATAGTCCTAATGATGTGTGGCATGTGAGATAATAATATGAATTGGAGATATCCTGTCAGCGTGACTGATTTTCGTCACCTCCGGGGCTCGCTTTTTTGAAGAGACCTGCGAGAATTACACCTCTGCCATTTTGGAATGTGACGTGGGCAAAGGGCGCAGATGTCCCCGACATCAAACATGTTACCTTGAGTGGGTCATATTCCCTCCTCACCTCTCCCCACCACCAACTATATGCCATTGCCACCACCCGTTACTGCTTGGGAGAAACAGGTGAGCAATGTTCACGCCATTCCCCATAACCATCTGACAATTGTCTGTGACATCTGCACCCAGCACACAAAGTCCTAACTCGTACCATGACAGAGGTGTAAGCCAGCGCTCTCCAAAATCCAGTCTTGGAGGGACACCAAACCAGTAAGGTGGTCATGAGTATACTTGTAATGGTGAGATATATATCGCCAGCATATACATTAGGGGATATGCTCAGAACCTTACTGGTCTGCGGACTCCACAGTAGCACGGTTCCACACCCATGTCAGTACATGAATGTCTGTGGCACACTGTGCCCGCTGCATCGCAGAGTCTGTGGTGACACACTTGTGCTAGTGAAACATGCCATATGTGTGGATCATGGAATAGGTATCTGTGTGGTGGCAAAGTAGCTTATGCAGTGGACATGGTTGCAGATCCTATGGTACTCCCACCCCCCTCTCAGAGATACACATGGGACCAAATGGACACTCTTTGGAAAGAGACAATGTATGCTATTTTGGGACAGCTGTTTATTATCACAGCAATTCTCTCATAATAAAACTATTGTTACAAACATGTGTGTAAGACATATCAAGATCCCCCCAAGCCAATTACATAACACAACACCAACCATACTAATCACATATGTCTACTTTCCAACATATAACCCAAACCAAGCCGCAATACAGAAAATACTATGTACATAGTTGCTAAAAATGAACAGTGCAACAAGAGAAACCTTTGGTTTTTGTTGCTGGACATTTCTATATTATCATAGGTTACTGACGGCGTGGCCCCCCCCCCCCCCAGCCCTCCCGCCCGGCCCCCCCCCAACCCCCCCCCCCCCCCCCACCCCCCCACCTCCGCCCCCCCCACGCCCCCCCCCCGGCGACGCCCCCACCCGTCAGTGCCCCCCCCCCCCGCCCCCCCCCCCCCGCCACCCCCCCCCCCCCCCCCAAAAGGCCCCCCCCATGGCCACGCCGCCACGTCGGGCCCCTCTCCCTGGCCAAGGCCATAATCCTCCTCCGGATACAAATTGGTGGTGCATGTGCAAGCTCGGATCAGAACATCACCGTATGCCCTCAAGGGCTTCACACACATTCATAACTTTAGATAGACAATGGACTACGACCAAACACACCTCATGTAATGTCAATCCGGACGCTCAGACACACAAACACATCCCCTGGTGTTCTGCTCCAGCCAGCACAAAAACAGAATCCGCCTCCATAACAAGTCGATGGGCCTGTGGAATGGGACTCAGGGTGGTCAATGAACCTACCTCTCCACGCAAAAAAACAAACACTTTGCCTTCATAAAGGCAACCTGTCATTACACATCCACACACTAATGGCTATGGTGATAGTGCTGAGTCATATGGGAACATGGTTAGGGGTTTATAACACATATATTCGCGAGGTGTACTACAACTAAATTAGAAACACAGAGAACACTATACAGGAAGAAGATGTGGGGAGGACAACACAAACAGTCATACAATAAGCTTCTGCATACACACCCACATACTACTGACGTGGCAACAGAATTGGGCAAGGGACAGTCATCTCATATCCATTATCAGGGTCAGGTGCAGCATTTGCAGCAGCCATAAAACACCCTCAGATTGGCCAGAAGCATTGTTGTACCGAGGTGTGTTTGGGAATGTCTGCACAGGGTCCCATGTATGGGTCCTCCAGGGTTTTGCTATATGTGGCATAGAGATGCACCAATGTAGCTGTTGGGGCATGTTATGACAGGAAACACTGTGTGTGTGTGTAGTATGGGAAATTTGCTATTCGTCACATGAGATGTTTGTACTGGATGTAGCCTCATGGGATGCCATATATTTTTGTCAAGGGACTGTGTGACGGCAAATCATGGTTTGGCCTGCCCCTAATGATTGTTTTATGACATGACAATGTATGGTCCTGATGGGGTTACATTGTCAGTATAAGGGCTGGATGTGGGGATGTACACATTATCCGTATGTGCTGGTCCTTGGAATTGCCTGGTGCAAGGACTAAACTGATATGTATGCTTGGTGGTGTACAAAATGTACGTGAGCTGATGTTGGGGAATGACTAGAATGTGATGGTTCTGACAGACGTTAATCCCGTGAAGCATTTACGTGTTTTGTGGGAGTGGGTGATACCTTATGAACATAGCTGCTTATGTGAGTGTAGTTGAGGATAGACATTGGCATTCTGAATACGTCATTGATAGTGTGGGATGTCAGAGACCTACTACACGGAAAAAATGGTTATGTTAAAGCAAATGTGACAATGTAGAGTGGATAAACAGTACAATAGAGCTGTCTGGACACATAAACATCAGACTATGGTGAGTGAGCAGAACTCTTGCACAGGCATTGTGAACGTGGATGCAGCAATTAGGACATGGAAAACAGTCATAACAACTAGACAACATATGTTTTCCGCTTTCTCATTTGACATAGCATATGGATCCTTACAGGCTGAGCTTCAGTATGTTTATATTTTACCTTGCTGTAAGGGATAATGTATGTATCACTGTACAGATTGGTCAGATATCTCTATCTACCCACTGGCCAGTACCTATACAGTGTTGTGTCAAATTCCCTAGTTGCCTTTTGTGGCTCCAATAACACTTTTCGACTAGGTAATGTTTTTCTTTGGTTGCTTGCTCTATGATGATGTATCTGGTTATTTTGTAAAGGAGATGAGGTCTTCAGTTTATGTTATTTCTCATTGGGCTTGACAATTGCTATCATCCACCAGTATGTTATGTGAGGTCTTTGTGTAATGCTCTAATGTTTGCATTCGGAAAGGAGGGGTAGGGTGATGTGCCAATTCTGGTAATGTTGTGTGGATACGTGGTGTATGATATGGTCTCAACATGGCAAGCTTTTGTTGTAGTTAGTCATATGTGTTTAGGTTTGTTTTGCAGCACAGTAATTGTTCACGGTTTTGGTCCTTGTTGAACCATTTGTTGAGAAATAGACATGCGTCATACTCATTACTGTATGGCTGCATACAACACATATTGCAGGTATGACACTTATGATACTGGGGACCATCACACGGTATGGGGACATAGGCCCCACAATTTAACTGGGACACACATGCTCACAGCCTATGCAATCTGTTGAGGGATTGTTGGCCTTACAGTAAGGGGACATGGTGTTTTCCTTTTCTGTCTGGATTACAGTCTATGTTATGTCTTTATGTACAGAGGAAATTGAGGAATGTTCTCTCCAAACAAGCCATCAGGTTCATACTGTATGTTTGAGACCCCTCTGTAGATCCGTATCTATGGTTGACCTGACATATTTTCGCACCTCTCTCCATATGCTATGTAATTTGACACCTGCAGATGCAGACTGTGGGGAATGCGGTCTTTGTGGCTGTTACATCACAGAGGAGGGTTGCATTGCTTTATATATGGTATGTTTGTTTCTTTAACTATCATTCAGATGTCATGCTGTGGTTTACCAGACATCTGGGTGTCTGCAATGAGGTAGACTGTTGCAAGGGCAAGTGTTGATCTTTCTCATGACAACAACATGGTGACCCTTATACAACATTCCTTTTAGGCCTGCATCTGTGGGTGTCAACTGACCTTCGGTGATTCTGTTTTGCGTCATAGTAACAGCATATATTATACCCCACACCATTCATTCACGAAACAATATCCCAACAACATGAGCCATACATGTGATATATGTGGTGGTTATGTTGCAACATTCACCACACAAACACCAACTAGTGACTATTGGTGTTTATTTTGGAATTATGACTGTCGTATGTCACCCACCTTCAGCATCGCGACGTGCAGATACGCCATGGGACCTTAACTCCGCCATCATCACCTGAGGGTCAGGGCTCTCGGTGTATACTTGCGGCCTGGGTCCTTGGATGTTCTCCCTTGATGCTGCCCCTAGTGGTGATATACTGGGTACAGGTGGCTCTATGGGCTCATCAACAGCACTTGTGCTGCCCCCTGAGACAGCAGGTTCATCCTCCAACACACTCATTGGCACTGTGATGTCAAAGTCACCCTCTTCCTCCGCCTCCTCCTCCTCCTCCTCCTCCTCCTCCTCTTCCTCTCCCATTTTACTGTAGTCACCTGCATATTGAACAATAACAAAGAAAACACATATGTTTCAACATAATCATATCTATATTTGTGTGGCACAGACACCACAGAGATGATGGGGTGGGTGTGTGCGTGTGTGCTGCATACCCGACCCATGACACCCTCCCATACATGTTTGTCGACGTCATTCAGCTGTTTCTGGGGCACATGTGTGTCGTGTGGCCATGCACATGTTGCATATTTTCCATGTGTATATTTGGAGTGCCATGCCACATGTGTCCCCCATCACATCCCTTCCCCTATCTGTACAACATATGTCCACACATGTGTGAGAATACATCACCCTTACACTTGTTTTGACCATACATTGCCTGTTTATGTTTAATTATGACTTTGAAATATTGTCTCTAGACATACTATATGCTCATTGTTGGATATGTTTGGCTGTGACCCATTGTGCCGTGGATCCCAAGTAGCCAGCAACTGTGGCCCACTGAGAAGCACATGTAGCACTGTGCAAATAGTATGTCACACACACGTTACCTGATTAGTGTGCCACAAAATCATATGGTGCTTTGCAATCACAGATGTGCAGGTTGGATAGGAATTGTTGTGTGTAGTTTTGGAAACAGATGGGGAGGTTGCTGTTTTCGAGGGACACATATGTAATATTGTGACAGGGCATGGCAACAACACAGTTTGTGCATGGCCATAACACACACATGTGACACCACTTTTTTAAACCTGGTGTGGATTGGGTCACAGGTATGGGAGTGTCTGTGCAGCTGAATGAGGTGTACTGAAGGGACATTGTGAACCTGGCAATTACTATACATACCTGCGTCAGGATGTGCCGTGTCAAGGGCCTCCGGCAGTCCACGGAGATAGATGTGGCCCAAACGTGTTGCCAGCTCTTGTTCCAATGGTGTGAGTGATGGGATAAAAGGGCCCCCACCACCTGTGCCATGCGCATGTTGTCTTTCAGCCACCATGTGCTGGCGCACCCCTCTCTTTATATCCGAGTACCTCTTTTTGAGGCTTTCAACATCCCTTGTGGGGCCCCCTGCCTCTGACATTGCAGCACGCACCTCCTCCCATACTGCCATTCGGGTGGCCACTGTTGTGCGACTGCTGAGCCTGCCAAATAAGAGGTCATAGTTTTCAATTACATGCGAGAGTAGGATATAGTTCTCTCTATCACTGAAGCGTAGAGCTCTTTTTCGCTGTGGACCAGGCACAGGTACCCTTTTTCTCTTCCCAGTTTGGACATATTGTGCAGGCTGTGGCCCAAAAGATGGTCCTGCATGTCCCTCCCTAGGATGTGCAGTCTGTAGCGTCGGTGTATCACCCACTACAGGTTGGGACACATCCTCCACACCCTCACCCTCACCCTCACCGTCTCTCTCCCTCTCTCTCTCCATCTCTGTATGTTTTAAATGCTCCTTTCAACAGAACAGCACTCACTTAAACAAAACAGAACAATACACAGCATGCAATACAGACTTACAAAATGTTACAGTACAGGACACAGTAAAGGACACAATAACAAAGGGAACAGAAATATTATCTTAGCACAAGGTGAGGAATCTACTCTGCTCCTGACTATCTTTCTCTGCCTCTCTCCGCTGCCGTACTCCCTGGACTGACTCTCTCCCTCCTTCCTCTGGACTACTCCCACCACAGCCTCTCTACCTATAGATTTTGTTATCCCTCACTGTGCTTCTTTCCTGTGCAGTAGTCCCACCACTGTCTCTGTTTCAGACTTTATCTATGACACCCTCTCTCTCTAACTGTGACTCCTTTATCAACCCTCAACGTGATGCACGTGTGCAGGCCTATTTATAGTGTATTGCCATGTGTCTTCCATTGCACGTGCGCAATTGGGCGGGCGTGACGCTCGTGTGTTGGGCGCGTGCTCGCCAACGCATGGGTGGCCGTACGCGGACAAACGCACATGCGCCCTGAGACACTGTACTGCGCATGTGTCGCAGTACGCATGCGCACTACAACGACTACCGCATGGGTGTCTGTGTTTTGTGCGCATGTTCACGCCGGCGCACATACGTGTGGGCATGCACTGACCGACGCCCATGCGTAGAGTGGCGCACGCGTGCCACCAACGGGCATCGCATGCGATCAACTGCGCATGCGCAGTGTGCGCAAACCACACACCCCATAATAACATATATTACCATCACAACATTACCCACGTTGAGGGTTGTAGAGGAAGAGCAGGAGGAGTGTGGTTGGTGTGGAGAAGAACGAAAGTCTAAGCAGTTGTACTAGCGGATTGTATTGGTGTTTGTATTGCTTATTATATTGTGTTGTGTGTGTATTGTCAGTTGTTGTTTTTACTTTTGGATACTGTATAGTGTGTTTTGTGTGTTTGTTAGAGTTTGTGTGGTTGTTAGAGTGTGTTTCGGTAGTGGGACGGGAGGAGTTTATGGCAGCAATATATGCTTATGCATGTGTCCTGAGTGGTGGGCAGATGCTGCGGTTGCCGGACAGGGGAGATGGTGTCCACGGGGCTGCAGCACAGGGCATGGGTGTAGTCCCGCAGCAACTCAGACCTGCAGCTGTGGAGGTGGTCCAGCCATGTGCTGTGCGTTCACGGCACAGAAGGCGTGCCGAGGTGCAGGCTCGGCAGCCACGCCTCTACAGGCCCAGGGCACAGCTCCAGGGCATGCGTGAGGACCAGGTCATCTCCCTGTACCGACTGAGCACAAGGGCTATTAGGGAGCTTTATGAGGATTTAAGACCTGACCTCGAGCCCCTGACTGATCGGTCCCATGCAATACCAGGTTTAGTCAAGCTCCTTGCTGCTTTACATTTTTTTGCCTCTGGCTGTTTCCAGTCATCTGTGGCTGCAGTGGGTGGCATGAGCCGCCCATCCTTCTCACGATGTCTCCACCAAGTACTGCGTGCCATGGTCAGCCGGGTGGGGAATTACATAGCCATTCCCCACACTAGGCAACAATGGGGACCCTGAACCAGGCCTTTGAGACATTAGCAGGGATACCACACGTGATGGGAGCTATTGATTGCACACATGTTGCCCTGGTCCTGCCTAGAGACAGGGAGGGTGGCGTTTCGCAACCGCAAACACTACCATTCCCTGAATGTTCAGGTTGTATGTGATGCTAATCTGCATATTCTGAATGTGGTCCCTAGGTTTCCAGGGTCCACCCATGACTCCTATATCCTGCATCACTCGGCAATCTTCACACAATTTGAGGGCGGACGTTATGGGGACTGTATTTTGCTGGGTATGTCATGTGTCGTAATGTATGTATGTGTTTGTAACTTTCTTTATGTCTACTCACATAGCTAGCAAACTCGTTTAAAACCATAAACTTAGATCAACATATGAGCAATGTTTGTTTGGGGACTGTTGTATGTTTAGATTATTACAGGGGTATAGACGTACACATACAGCAGCTACAAACAAACATAGACCATCAGACTCCTAGCATTATATGATCCTGACATTCACAGGGTGTGCAGATGACAACACCCCTGTGCATGTGGCTAGGCTGTTGCACAATCCCTCATAGTGTGTGGTAATATCAACTGCACACATTCTGAGGGGGGGGGTTTGGCCCTCATATGCACGTATCATGATGGGTCATTGCCAATTAATGCTTGTATGTCATTTAACCTTGTGATAATTGCTCATCCATACAGGTAACCCTTCTCATGTGTGTATTGGGTTCACACACTCACTCTGGACTGTTGTTGCTACCCAGGAGCCAGTATATAATATGAGGGGGTGTTTGGGAATATCTGATGTATGCTTTTGCCCTTTCCAGCTAGCAGCACTCGTGTGGATATGTATGGTCACGCATTTGGCCTATGTCACAGCAGGGGTGTAACGAAGTATATTTGGTGCTAGTACCTTGGCCTACTGTAGATGATCATGATTTAGCCACATATTGGCCAGTGATCCTCATGTAGTTTAACATATTGGAAAGGGGATGCCTAAAGCTGTGGGCTATGTGTGTGCATACAGAGTTGTATTGTTTTCAGCTACACATGACGGTAATGTACCGATGTGTATCTCTATGAGGTTAAGACATGAGTAGTACAGTGTGCAGGTTTGCAGACCCCACCTTCAGTGGGATGTTCCCAGGATAGACACAGTGCACAGGATTGGTATTTAAAACAATTCTGTTTAGCAATATACAGCATAAGGACACAGAGTATGAGATCTAGATATGTTGCCCGTACAGGACAGGATGCATCTAGGTGATATGGTTCACATTATCACCAGCCTCCATGGCATACATGTTCTGTTTTTTCCCACCCTCTCATGGCAGCATATTTTACCTAGGTTACTGTTCAGACATACAATATGAACATGTGACACGTGAATCGTTACTATCGTCTCTCATTGGCAGGGGTGCCAATGTGGACAGTAAATGCATTACAATACCCATGTCGCGCACACACACACACACAATATGTTACAGTATAGATGGAACTGTTGGGGTATTTCCCATGAGTGTACTTACTTTCTAGGCTATGTGTTCCTTTTCTAACAGCATATGTGTTTTTTAAAGCTCATTAATTGTTCAGTTATATGTTGATGTCAGGATTTGTTTTGTGTAGGGTTACTACATCTTAACATATGTCAGTTATGTTGAATATTGACACGCACATTTCTTTTTATTTCCAAGGTGATGCAGGATATGGGTGTCGCCCCTGGCTGCTGACCCCTGTACGTCAGCCACGGACACGTGCAGAGCGGAGGTACAATGAGGCCCATGCCTCCAGCCGCTCAGTCATCGAGCGTACCTTTGGCGTGTTGAAAAGTCGCTTCAGGTGTCTGGATAGGTCAGGCGGGGCCTTACAATATAAGCCAAGGACTGTTGCAGAGATAATCATAGCCTGTTGCATCCTGCACAACATTGCTCTCAGGCACAATATCCCTGCAGAGATTAATGAGGATCTGGAGCAAGATCCAATGTGCCCCCCTGTACGTGCCAGTGGTGACACACAGGATGGCACAGCAGTCAGACGGAGGTTGATTGGAGAGATCTTCTCATGTGCGTATTACCTACCCACACAGCTTTTTAATCCTATGTGTGTTATGCTTACAGCAGTTACAGTTTATGTCAGGATATGATTTGTATGCAACAACACATTAGTATTTTAGTGCTAATTCACAACTCACATATAGGCATGTGTGAGGCACAAACAGTGTGGCCAGTACACAACAGCATTTGGTGCCAGATGATGTGGGTGGTTGCTCATACGGCTGTGTGTGATTTTTAAGGTTAAATTTACAGTTAGTGGCTGCCTGTGTTAGCACCTGTTGTTGTTGAGCACAAATGATGTTTTGTGATGATATGGGTGGAGAACAGTGTTAGCCATATGGTGAGATGTTCACAGTGTGAGACCAGTCCACGTTTGGGGACATTAGTCCAGTGGGTTGAATTTATATGTTTCACCTTTGGGGTGTACATTTGGTTCTTACACTCCTGTCAGCTGGCTATGTGTTGCTTTGTTATTATGGCCGTATCAGGACATACATATCACAGGACAGATGCTTAGTAGTAGTTTCTGCGGATATTAGGGTATCTATGTGTAGGGTGTTAATGTCACCCTACAGTGTGTTTGAATGTATACTGCACCAGAAAGCCATGACATGGACATGTTATAGGATGGGGATCTGAGCATTGTCCAGCCAGAGAGGTAGTATTGCCACATTTACATGTAGGCGAATTGACCTTATGTACAGTGCTACATATGTACACAGATACAGAGGATAACCTACCCCATATCAGCAAGGGGTGCGTTACAGTGGGCAGGATGAGCACAGAATGTGTTGGTGGCTTATGGTTGTGCAGGATTCTCAGGGAGTACATGGCATATCTTGCTGATAAATTCTCAACATATGCCATCATGCCTCAGCTACAGGCTGGGTATGTGAGTAGTGTAGGATAGTACAGTCCACATTACATAGATTGCATAGATAGTCGGACAGGGAAGGGGAGGATTATGTTGGCAAGGAAAACCAGACATATGTGAGAGTTGTTTCTCTGAGGTACACATATTGGCTATCCATGCGTTGACATTCTCAATGACACACAGTGTGATGGCATGCAGCCATCATGGTTTGCGTAAAAAATATACATGCCATTGGTGTTTTAATGACATGACGCACACATTGACAGCTATCTGTGGAGATCATCAGCAAATAGCTGTCACTATGATTCAAGGTATGACATCTACACACCAGGATATGTATTTGGTCCCTGCATACATGAGACACTCGTGCATATTCCATATGTGTTTCCAGAATTGTAAGCGACTTAGCATTCAACATTGACACACCCCTACACAAAGATAGGGGGCATTGTTGCCAATATAGTGGATCTGTGTGACTCGTCTGTACTTTGTGATGAGGTGCAAACATGGTGGTTTCTGACATGTCTGTTGATCTTTCTGTACAACAACACAGAGGTACGATGGGGACAGGATTGATTATGGACACCTGAGGATAGCCTCCTACAACTCTGTGCTGCCTCTCACATGTGAGTGATCTATACATTGTGATAGGGAGCAGTCAGACATTAGGTGATGGTGTGGGGTATGAGAGTTGTGGACAGGAAGGTGCAGTGTGTGATACTCTTGTAGAACATGACATATGTTTGTTACTGTTGTGTTTCCCAATGCACAGGACATAGTTTATTCAGATGCTGTTGATGTGTTGGATTGGCATGTGACTGAACATCACCCAATATGCTTTGCGTTGGGGTAGGTGGATGTACAGGGAGATTGTGTGTGCCTGGGGTCATGTGGAAAACATATCTTCATTGCTCCATCATATTGGGCAGATGGTGTGTTGTTTTGTGTTTCACTTCAGGCTCCATCACCCATCCCTTGCTGTTGTCACACATATCCCCATGTGTTTGTGTTCAGCATGTCCTGTGCCACACTGTATATGTGACAGTTACAGCATATCTGCATGTGTGTGTATTTAAGGTTTGTATTTGGTTTGCCTGCACTTGCTCCCTACCCCAACATTGTACCATAAGCCAACAACAGGGTATTATTGCCGGTTCACGGGGCCTTTATATGTCTAAAGGTCCACTTGGACACATACAGGCCATGTGTTGCAGCTGGAATGCAGAAATATGCATACTTTGTGTGTGGGTGATTACAGGTTGCCTGTGTGATGAGACACTCTTCAGGCATAGTACATTATCATGTACTGTGAGGGGACTGTGCACCTGGGGGGCAGTTGTGACTGTGGTATGTGTTCCGTAGTGCTGTTTACCTTATGCGTATTATCAACATGTGTTGTGTGGTGTGCGACAAAATGTGTCTTGTGTTCTGAGTCACCACTGATGTTCACCTTTATTTATTTTCAGATATGACCATAATGTGGACATGCATCAGCAGCGGCTTGACCTTTTGTTTGTACACGGACTGCTGAGATTCTCTGCCTTCACTGTCACCTCTTATTGCTGTGTAGTGGTTCATGGGATTGCTGACATACACCTGATGCACACACAAGGTAAGTTGCACATTTGTTAATTGCAGATTTGTATCTATGTTTACCTGTTGATGATTCATAATTGTCTTATATGCATATAATGTTTCCTCTATGTGCACATAAACAGATGCATGTCGTGTGTAGCTGTGACACACCTGTGTGACACGAGCATGGACATGACCATACCCATGTTTTACCCATGTGTGTGTTTAGGATTAATGATGTCATCACCAATGTTTTGTTGAGTAATGTACTGTGTGGTTTCACATACCTTTCTTGTGCATTTGAAAAGGTGTAACGGTGTGCATTGTGTGGTGTTTTTCATAGGTGGCTAACAAGAACATACGTATCCTCTCATGACACAGGGCTGAGTACATACCGGACACATCTATTACAGTGCATCTGGTGTCACCATCACCCACCTTTTGAAGAAACAACACCATAGACATTTTACACCAGAAAGTGGCCCATTGGATGTTTTACCTCTGCGAGTGAGACATATGACTGCGATGGACAGTATTACTATTAAGCTACTTAATTCTCCATTACAGAGGTGTTCTCTGCACTGTTTGTGTGATGTTTCTGCAGGGAGTCCTGCTCATTGTTGAGAACACACATGAACTTTCAAAGACAGTGGAATGTTGACATGTCACGCTTGACTATTCCTAGCCATATTTGGTGGAACACTATTAACCTCACCTGTTGGATTGCACATAGTATTGTTACTTTTGGCAGTGTTCCCCCCGTGTGCAGCAGCAAATGACATGGATAGTGCAGCTGATCCATTCGAACACAGTTTTAGTATTGTTAAGTTTTGGCCCTGGGTGTGACATGCCACCCAGGATACCCTCATCTTTTTCTTCCTAATCAAGCATACACCCATGTTTGCGCCATACAGCCAACGATGGAGCACTCCTATTGTGTATGTCCACCTGCTTTCCACATGCACATGCTACAAGTGTTACCTCAACAATGATTTTGGACACACGACCATCTTTAATTAATGTGGTCAATGTGACAAGGGTGTTTACGTGCATGTGTGGCATCACTGTCTCATGTTGCACTGTGGATGGTGCTTTTGCATATGACGGACTATGTTTGTGAGACAAAACATGTGGACCTCAGACTTCTTTGTGGCTCCGTATAGGATGTTTGGCCCTCATTTCCTTGTTCAGATGCTGCTTATTGTGTTTGTTGGATGTGCAGACGTGACAGTCTGCATGTATGTCAACACCTTGCATTTCCCATGTGCACAGTCCAGGCTATGCCCTGTGGTAGGGACACTCACATTGCGACATGATGTTTGCAGTGTGGCAATGTGGGTCACCGTTGCACTTCGTCAATTGTGCATTCCATGTATTATGTTATATGTGGCCAAACACTGTCTACTCTGAAAAGGTTGCAGGGCCACCTCCTTCATGGTGGTATATGTATAGGTATGGGAAGGTAGTTGAGTTTGTATTTTGTTTGTGTTCATGTGCCTGTCCTACCTGTTGCATATACTCATTGTGATTTTGAGGAGAGTTTGTGTCTACATTGTTGCAGCTTTGATTCCTAGCTCAGACATTATGTGAGACCTCACACATTACTTTCCCAGCGTGATTTTCACAATAAAACATTTTCTCAACATAGGCTTGTTTGGTTTGGTTGTCTCCTGTGTTGCAAGATGGATATGGTTTGAGGGACACATGATGTGTGTTGTGTCCTCAATATGCAGCGCCAACTCTCTACATGCACTCATATGTGCATTACACCTTTGCAGCATGCAGAATCAGGTAGGGGCTGGGGGTCTGCTGCCCAGTGCATTGTATGCAGTGGCTGCACATTATATCTCATGCTCTTCATTTGTGGTGGATGAATTAACTTTTCTGTGTGAGTTAGATTTATGCCCTATTAGAGGGGTTTCAATATTCCATCAGAGATGCACTCACCTTCATATTATGATGGCACTGACTACACTATTTGTGATGTGTAAACCAAATAAAGATATTTATTCCACATACATGTGGCTCTTTTGGTGATTGAGCAGGGTGATACAAAGGCACACATTGCATTGCCTGTTTATCAGTCCTGCGTCTTTGTGACCCAGGGACTGCATTGTTTATTTTGTCAATATCATTGGATGAGGATTAACTGGTCTTTGTTCCACGGTAATGAGGGGTTACATGACTTGACCTAGGCCACATGGGGTGCTAGTGGGAATTGATCAGTGTTTGCTTGGGTCCATGGCCATTTTGTTAACAGTAGGTTAGTCCTTCTCTCTTTGATCACATTAACACTTGTCTGGGGCCATTTGCCACACATGTACATGTGCCACCTGTGCTCGCATCCTTGTACAGTGACAGCTGTGTATCTGGCAGACACATGTAACCTCACTGGGTATTCACGGTTGCCACACAGTGTGCTTAGTATGCTTGGCTCAGTGTGCTCAGTGTGTTACTGTGTACTCAGTGTACTGTTTCTGGGAGTGGCTACAGTCATGTGTTTATACTCTGTAGTTTTTTGTTTTGATTAGCACATGTGCTATATCCTTTGTTTTCTAATCTGCTGACTGTACCATGAGGTAACAGCAGGTTCCTCACCTCTACATACACCCTTCTCTCTCCTCACTGTACGTCAAGGTGCATCCTGTGTGCTGCTTAGCCATCACATATTCTTTTTTTTTCAGAGGTGTCCCACTTTAGGGTGTTTACATGGCAACACAGCAGGGGGTTTTGGTTTTCTGTGATTCAGGTGTTGTGTGTTACACCTGATTACATGTGGAACTTTCTCATGTCCTGATCCAAATTATTAACATGATCCACATACCGTCCTCTGTTGCCCTTGTGGTATATTTTTCCCCTCTTTTGCATGCTGTATCCACTGCAGAACATTTCATTGTGTGTGCACATGTGCACCACATCACAAATACAGACTGCAATTGTATGAGTAATTAGCAGCTCTGCATGTGCATTTCATCATGCTTACTTTTTGGTGTTTGCTTGTCCTGACAGTCAGCAGGCGGTTTGTTTAATGGACTGCACTCTTTCTTTCTGCAGTCTTTGCTAAGGAGCTCACATTGTTGGTGTGGCATGCCGGTTTAGCCATTGTGATTTGTGGTAGTGGTCATTAGTGTGCTTCCTCTGTGGTGTCTTATATTTGTATGCTTTTCCATAAAAGGTGTTTAACATTTGTTTGAGGGTCATATATGTACTGATGTGTGCTGTGAGCATATTGTACCCTCAACTGGGTTGTTACCCATCCTTCCATACAATGTTCTGTAATGGCAACTGTGTGCCATCCTACCCTGATGTGCATGCTGATAACCCACATCCTGGCCTCCTACACATTCCAGCATTGCAGCTGTCCCTGATTGCCTCTCCTGTGTGTGCTCTGCATAGCACTTTTACTCCACAGTCATCCTGATATGTCACCTATTCTGCCATTTGAGCCTCCTCTGCTGGCCACATCTTACCATCCTCTTTCATACACAGTCATTATAGCACGGTACATTAACATCACTCTGTGCATGACTGTACTTAGCCAGAATATGTTTGTCCATTTTAATGGGTGCCACATGGGATGGGGATGATTTCTGCAGTTCAGCAACTGATCTTCATCCCTCTTTTAATTTTGTATTGTTTTTGTGTTTTAGCTCTGTGCAGTGCTTGTGTTACGTGTGGGTTTGCCACATACCTCCTTTGCCATTCCAACTGAGGGATGTTAGTGCTAGTGGGTTACGTTTCTGGGTTCATCTCTACATCCTTGGGGCATCTTTTGCCATGCCTTTGATTGACACAGCTTATGGGTTACATACAATAGTGTCTTGGGAGTTGACAGCCTTTCCACATGGCCTTTGTGGAGAATGAGGTTTTCATTTCCTAGCAACGTGTGTGCCTTCTGAAACACCATAAAAGGTGCATTAATATCTGGCACAAGGGGGTAGTTCTTTTGAGACAGCATCACAGATTGCTGTACAGTTGCACACAGACAGTTGACATACCTCTGCCAACCTTATTCACTGGAACATTCAAACCATGAACACCCCTCCATCATTCACTATCTGCACAAGTTGTCAGCATTCACAACAGAGGAGTATTGGCTTCTTCCCCAGAGCATGAGTTTAATGGAGCTGTAGTACTCCAACGGGAATAGGGCAGTTTACAAGATAAGATACACTCTAATCCCCTGTTCATATCAGTCGCCTGCCCCTGTCTGCAGCCCCTCCCTGCCAAATCAGGTATGGCAGACCTTGGTCAACACACCGACTTACATTTCCCATACGTTACAATGCACACTGCTGCCATCTGGGACAGTGCTCTCACCTTACCCTGCCTCATATAGCACACTTGGCTACACTTTCACCAACATTGTAGGGTGCCATGGCGGACATTGCATTTTCACATGTGCCCTCTGCATTAACCTATGGGCGACGTTCTGTTACACTGCTTTGAGAGTGTATTTGCTATCAGTTATGATTCTACAAATATACAATAAGGTACTCCTAAAACAATATTACCCCTAACAGCTACTGCCTCAGCCAGCTATCTTCATTTTGCACTGTTGGGTATTGTACCCCTGATCCCTGCAGCATTGGTTGGTGTGGTAACCATTGTGCTGCAGCTTTGCTCTCTGATTTGCACATCAGCACGTAGCTTATGCCTTTCAGTATTGACATGACTCAGAAAACAGTAGCGCAACGCTCTCTGCCCAGCATACCACCGCCTTATGCCACCCATTATATATCAGCCTCCTAACATTACACAGCAAACAGCAGTCTGCATTAGTCACTGTGGGGATTGAACCCCTGATCCCTGCAGCATTGGTGGGAGCTATAACCATTGTGCTGTGGCTCTGCTCTTCTAATTTAACATCCATGCGCCACTTATGCAAGCCAGTATTACCTTGCGTCACAAACAACTGCGTGCCGCGTTATGATGTCCATTATTTCTATGCCTCCTATAATAAACATACCTCAGGCAGCTGTCTACATTGTGCACTGTGGGGGATCGGACCCTGATCCCTGCACCATTGGTAACTGCCTTAACCATTGTGCTGTGGCTCTGGGTTTCTGTTTGCACATCAGCGCCCCACTTATACTTTCCATTATGCGATTGCCGCCGTAACCGGCGCACCGCCTTATGCCGCCCAGTAGTAATATGCCGCCAGATAACATCAGCGCGACGCTTTATGCCGCCCAGTATTCAAATGTCGCATAAAAACATCAGCGCGCCTCCTTATCCCGTCCAGTTTTGATGTGAGCCAAAACAAAACTCAGCGGGCTGCTTTATTTGGGCCAGTATTCCTCTGCCTCATAAACTAACACCTCAGCAAGCCATTGCGCGGTTTCGAACCCCTGCTCCCTGCACCATTGGTCAGTGCTTCAACCATTGTGCTGTGGCTCTGTCCTTCTGTTTGATCAGCGCGACACATATGCCTCCCGTTCGGCTCTCATTTGCGGTAAGGTGCGGAGCGCACACGGGCGCCGCGCACCTTAGCGCATCTGTCAATCACGGCTTTTCTTCTTCAGGACGGAACGCCCACTCCTTATACGGCACACTCACTCTACCGCGACCCGCACTTTACCGGCCTGTTAGTAAACATGCCCCTTAGTGTCAGAGTTATTGGTGTGTATATTTATTTATATCCTGCTTTTCACTGGGTCAAAGCAGTCAATTGGGGGATACATTTAACATGAGTGGATATGAGACACATATGCTAATACTTGTAGGGAACATGGGCAATGGGGAGCTAAGTAGCTTACCCAAGATCACAAGGAGTGCCTATAGGACTAGAAATACCATTCCCTCTGGCCTGAGATTGCTGTCCCCAGGTGGGACTTAAACTCCTGGCCCGAAGTACCTTGTCCTAACCACTAGACCACTCTTCCCACACATAGGCCTTTTATGTATATAGGCCTTGTATGTTTTTCATACACTGGGCTAATATGCTGTCGAAACTAATTTCTGTCAAGCATTCTGTTCTAGGTGTTTCAATGGTGCAATATCGACGCACTGCATCAGAAGTGTTTTCACGTTTATCATATTCCGCCGCCAGAATGGACTGTTGACAAACTATATTATATCATAATAAAGTGTTTTAAATGAAAACTGCAGTTTCAACAGTATGTTTATGTCAATGAATATTGGAACTGAATCCTATCTTTTCTGAAGACGGATAATATACTATATTGGACCAGTGTATGAAAAACATACACTATGTGAAACTTCAATTTTCTGCAAAGTTTTAATATTTTTTATTATTGCCGGAATTTCATAGTTGTTTGAGTGTAACAAATCTAATAAATCATCCAGAACAAAGAAAGAATATGCGAGCTGTCCAAAACGGGTTAAAGGAGACCCGAGAAATCCATCACTTGTCCCAATACAAGCATTGTGGAACCTGAGGCTTCTGGGGCAACTGCTAGGTACAGGATACTGGACTTGATTGACCTTGGTTTGACCCAGTATGGCATATTTTATGTTCTTATGTCACTGGGCAGTAACGGATATTTAAAGGTGTAAGCTCTTAGGGCGACTAAGCTCTGTCTCTCAGCCAGTCCATTTACACACATGTCCTTGTGCTCCTATATTTACTTAATATAGTGTACTAGATCAGGGAGTCTGGTTTTGCTCCATGTACTGTTCACATTGAGGAACTACTCAAGGATTTTAATCCAGTATAGGTACTTCAGGAATAACTGATTCAGGAACAGACCTACCTCTTAGAAAAGGATTAATTAAGTATTGATGAGCACTCACCCTCTGTTCAGTCTGCTGTGCTGTGCAAACAAGGAATGAGGCTGGCCCTAACTTGCACGCGGATCAGCAGACACTTGGATTTCTCTCTCAAATTGACATTACATGGCTCTTTTGCCTGAGCTGTTAACAATTTTAAAAAAGTGAAGACTGGGGTATATTGCTGCCTGATGTACATAGAGTTACTCCTCTCCGCAACACGCCACCTTCCTAAAAGGAAAATAAATTACATGAAATGAGAGTGAAACTATTGAATTTGTTTCTTTCAGAACATGCAACATTGCAAGAAGGGCTCTGGGTACTGCATTTACAATTGTTTTTTTAAACTACTGAGTAGAAACGTCTCATTTGTCCCTTCTCTTTTCTATAAGAATTTGACTTAATATTGGAAATATTGGTTTAATCCAACAGATGATGACTGTGAATATATCCATGGAAAAGAATTATGAGGAGGGAGCAGAAAGCTATCTGGCATTCAGATGACTGAGAAACGACATCACAAGAAGATAGCACAGATCAATTGGCTGAATGTGGAAGGGGCATCAGCACATTCACAAGGGCCCCTGTACAATGGGGGCCCATATAGAAGTGAAACCTTACTAGTGTATTGAATGTGAGAAAAACTTCACTAAAAACTCACTGCTTATCATACACTAGAGCAGGGGTCTGCAACCTTTAAGACATAAAGAGCCACTTGGACCTGTTTCCGAAGGGAAAAAAAAACCTGGGAGCCGCAAAACCATTGCGACATTTAAAACAAATCTAACACTGCATATTTTGTTTCTTACCTTAATGCTATATACGACCCCCTACTTTTCCTGTTAAAATATAGGTGTTTGGCCTATACTCGCCTTATAAGACTACCCCTCTTCCTTCGCACACCAAAAAAAATACGCCAGAAAATATCACAACAACAAGTAACAATATTTGATTTCAAAATTATGATGATTTTGTAGTCAAATCACTAATATGAAATAAAATTATTTTTTCTACCTTTGTTGTCTGACCAATTTATTCTTTGATCATGCTGGTCCCGATCTGAGGCTTCTGCTTTCCTGTCTTCTCTTAGCTCTCTTTCTGTGGTCTATGGTCCATCTGCCATTTCTTATCTCTTCTTTCGTTTTCTTCACTTCTTTCCATCAGCCTATTTCCAGTCCCAGTAACCCTCCCCAATATCAGCCCCTTTCCAGTCCTCACTCCCAGTACCTTCCAATGTCAACTTGCATTCCCATGATTGCCACTGGTGTCCATTTCCTTCCAATCCCCCTCCTTCCCCACTGACCAGTCCCTTCTAGTACAAATACCATGGCAGCCTTAGCCCCCAGTTATCTTCCAGGGCCAGCAGCTCTATCCTCCCCTCCCCACAATCAGCCCATGCCCATTCAAAGCCCCCCAATCAGCTCGCTTCCAGTGCTAATCCCCCCTCAACCCCATTACCAGTGCTAGCCTCCCCTAATCAGCCCAATACCAGTCCTACCCCCCATCAGCTCATTACCAGTCCTAGCCTCCCCTAATCAGCTCATTTCCAGTGCTAGTCCCCTCAACCCCATTACCAGTGCTCCATCCCTCCATGTCAGCCCCCTCCATGTCAGCCCCCCTCCCTCCATCCATATCAGCTCCCTCCCTCCATGTCAGCCCCCTCCATCCCTCCATGTCAGCCCCCTCCCTCCATCCATATCAGCTCCCTCCCTCCATGTCAGCCCCCTCCATCCCTCCATGTCAGCCCCCCTCCCTCCATCCATATCAGCTTCCTCCCTCCATGTCAGCCCCCTCCATCTCTCCATGTCAGCCCCCCTCCCTCCATCCATATCAGCTCCCTCCCTCCATGTCAGCCCCTCCTCCCTCCATCCATCCATGTCAGCCCCCCTCCCTCCATCCATATCAGCTCCCTCCCTCCATGTCAGACGCTCCTCCCTCCATCCATCCATGTCAGCCCCCCTCCCTCCATCCATGTCAGCCCCCCTCCCTCCATGTCAGCCCCCCTCCCTCCATCCATCCATATCAGCTCCCTCCCTCCATGTCAGCCCCCTCCCTCCCTCCAAGTCAGCCCCCCACCCGCCCACCATATCAGCCCCCCTCCCTCCATCCATATCAGCTCCCTCCCTCCATGTCAGCCCCCTCCATCCCTCCATTTCAGCCCCCCTCCCTCCATCCATATCAGCTCCCTCCCTCCATGTCAGCCCCTCCTCCCTCCATCCATCCATGTCAGCCCCCCTCCCTCCATCCATGTCAGCCCCCCTCCCTCCATCCATATCAGCTCCCTCCCTCCATGTCAGCCCCCCTCCCTCCATCCATCCATATCAGCTCCCTCCCTCCATGTCAGCCCCCCTCCCTCCATGTCAGCCCCCTCCATCCATCCATATCAGCCCCCTCCATCCCTCCATGTCAGCCCCCCTCCCTCCATCCATATCTGCTCCCTCCCTCCATGTCAGCTCCCCTCCCTTCTTCTGCAGCCGCGGCTCCCTGCCTCTTACGGAACCGCGGCTGTGCTTTTAAAATCATCTCGGAGCCCTTCCTGTCTTGAAGGGCTCCGTGCAGCATTGTCCCGCCTCCAAACTTCCTTTAGAGGCGGGACAATGCTGCACGGAGCCCGTCAAGACAGGAAGGGCTCCGAGATGATTTTAAAAGCACAGCTGCGGTTCCCTAAGAGGCAGGGAGCCGCGGCTGCAGAAGAAGGGAGGGAGCTTACAACACTATTGCCTGTCACCAGGCGGGCAGTGTGCTCCGGAGCCGCGGCAAAGGTGAGAAAGAGCCGCATGCGGCTCCGGAGCCGCGGGTTGCCGACCCCTGCACTAGAGAATTCACACAAGAGTGTGACCATATAAATGTTCTCACTTTAGCAATTGTTTCAGCCAGAACTCTAACCTGAGCCAGGCTCAGAGAATTCATACATGGGAGAAAGTACCAAGAAATGCAGTCAGAGACCAAGAGAATGTGGCAGAAAGATACCGAGTTATTTCCCATAGTGTTGGGTGCCACAGGCTTCATTAAAAAGAATTTCCAAGCACACCTTGATAAATTAACCTTGTATACATGTTAGATCTTATGAAGTCCAGAAAGAGGCTCTCTTTGGCATGATGCAAGTACTATGCCAAGCATTAGCAGTAATGGATAGGCTGAGATCACATACCCTGGCTTAGAAGTGAGGTTCATGACTGTCATGGTATGCACAAAACTCATTCATTTGTAGAATATAGTAAAAGCTTGGAGGATGTAGTAAAGGTAGCTGGGTTTAAAAAAGGTTTGGACAAGTTCCTGGAGGAAAGGTCCATAAACCATTATTAAAAAGGACCTGAGAAATCCACTGCTTACCCCAGGATGAGCATAATGGAAACTGTGTGCCTTTTTGGGAACCTGCCAGGTACTTGTGACCTGGATTGGCCACTGTTCGAAACAGGATACTGGGCTTGATGGACCTTGGTCTGACCCAGTATTGGCATTTCTTATGTGGCTATGTTCTCAAATTGCCCCGAGTGAAACATTCCTGCCACAGATAAAGGCCATAGTGAACGTGTTCATGTACCCACCATGGCAGGAGATAAACTACAAAAATAAATGAAAATGTTAACAGGATTAACTACAGTTAAATGGAGTTTGGCAGATAAAGAGGAGATAATCTACTGCTACTGTTATGCTACAAACCCTATATTTAAATCAAGAGGGCATACAAAGAGAATCTTCCAAAAACTGGAAGAAAGAGGAAGAACTCCATAGGGAGACTCTCTTTGGCACGATGCAAGTACTACGCTGAGCAGAGATAGTAGAGTAGAGTCTGAGATCATACTCCTTGCCACATACCCTGGTGTAGAAGTAAGGTTCATGACTGTCATGGTATGCCTAAAACTCACCCATTTGGAGAAACTGAAATATGTGAAATATACCAAATCTCAGCAAGGGAATACTACACTTGAAGTATGGTAGGAAAGAAAAATACATGCTGGCCGCACGTATCCCAGGATAAAAAGATGTCCACCCATAGCCTCCGCACTAGGGCTAACGATAGTGGTAGCGATAGTGCAGACACTGCAGATGCAGGTAACATCCCTGCCATGAATAAGGCCATGGTGAGCATGTTCATGGACCCACGACCGTACCAAGCTAGAAATGCGCCCTGTGTGACTAATGAATTTGGTGCCCCCTCCACCCAGTCACATTCAGTAACTCACTCTTTTTTGAGCTTCCTGGAAGCCTAGTGATGATATCAGCACCCACTTCTGTGCTTGCGCCCTGTGCGGCCGCATTGCTTGCAGAGCCCTTGGTACGGCCCTGCATGGACCCACTGTGGCAGAACATAAACCACAGAAGTTAATGAAAAAGTTGAAGATTAACTACAATTAAGTGGACCCTTGCAGATAAAGAGGAGATAATACAACCAATGCAAATTTACGATCCATAATTTTAAAGTAGTATGTGTGAGTGATAACGCCTTAGAACAACTGAGGGTTTCTGTAGAAAAAGATACTGAGAAATAAGGAAGAGACCTAGGCAGAAGCACCATAAAAGAGGCAGATGCAGAAAAAGAAAGGAAAGCCTCAGAAAATGTACAGAAAGAAGGAGAAACGGTCTAGAAGGGATCACCCGGAGAGGGACGGGGTTTAGAAAGGAACAAAAGAAGAACTGCAGCATTGGAATGGAACACCAGAAAAGAGGTAGAACAGGAGAAAGAAAGAGGAATTTGGAGCAGAGCACTAAAAGGAAGGCTGAGGTACACATGGAGATAGGAGATCCAGAAATGAGGAAGAGTGAATAAATAAAGAGTAGACCTCAAATAAAAATAATATATGTTTCATAATACAATAATGAATGCTTAAAACATAAATAATCCAGTACATAAATACAAAAAATTATATAAATAATATAAAACCATGTGACAAAAGTGTATTAAAGGCGTAAGGCGGAACATAAAACATTAAAAAACACCCTAATTGTACTAGAAAATACAGTGTCTATCCAGTAGTATAAAACCTAAAAGAACAGAGCAGAGAGATAAGGAGGAATCAAGTGCTAATTCAGAGAGAGTGTCTACTTACAAAGCCACACTATGACGTGTTTTAATAAATGAGAATGTATCTGTAAAGGTATATCAGAGCAGATAATCAGTACCAAGCCCATTGAGCCAAGGGGAGGACAGTATTAGAGACATCCATTTAAAAAAAAAACTCTTCCTAGATAGAGCTATTATCTATCCTAAAACATGAGACAAATGGTGGATACCTGCATGGGATCCGCGTAATATAACTAACAGACAATACTAAAAATACACTGGGGAAGGCAAAAAGAAGAATAAAAGAATTGTAAGGCAATGTAAAGGAAAAACTTGGTTTGTCAGTACTTTTGTATTATAAACCAGTGTGTAAAAAGGACGCCATGCAAACTCACCCAGAGACTGCTAACCTCTTCAGGTTAATCCCCTTGCATATCGGGCCTATCAATTCCAATAACATCATGGCAATAGAGCAGAAGGACAATAAGAAAGGAGCTTATGGAACCAAAGACTATTTAATGCTGAATAATGCTATCTTGGCCAGTGCTGAAACCTCAGTTGACTATAAGCATGGGTTGACTATAAGTTTGATTGCATCCCACACTTGAAATGTACAAAATAAACTCCAAATTGATTGAGTACATCAAGTTTACCATAAATATGTGGCAAACCACACTCCATCTGATTTATGAAGTGGTCAGTTCATCATTTGTAACATCAAGATCCAGTGAGGAATATTTTAGGGAGACTCCCTGTCGCCACTTCTGTTTTATATGGCACTTAATCTACTGAGTACTCTCATCAACTCTTTGAGATATGGATTCTCCTTTAAGTTGTTACCTTCTTTAGGATTAAGGTTAACATTATACTTATTGTTTGTAGATGACCTGAAGCTCTACAATTCCAGTGACCAACAATTAGTGGAACAATTCCGTGTAGTAAACAGCTTCTTAGATGACATCAAGATGTCTCTTGGCCTTGACAAAGGCAACCTTTCTTAGAGGAAAACTGAGCAAAACAGAAAACATCTCCCTGACTAAGGATTGTGACATGAGGGAACTTGAACAGGAAGATGTATATAAATACCTAGCAGTAGACGAAGGAGCAACAATCAAGCAAAAATTACTGTGAAAAAAAGATTAGTCAAGAATACTACAGGAGATTAAAATTGCTGTTGAAAAGTGATTTAACATCACAGAATAAGATACAAACCAATAATCTGTTGGCAGTTCCTGTAAATTCATATAGCTTTGGGATTGTAATCTGGCCTCTTATAGATCTTGAGAAACCAGATATATGAACAAGAAAACTCTTCCATGTTCATGAGGTAATTTATGAGAATCAGAGTATGCCAAACTGTACATCCCTAGAGCTGAAGGAGGACTGGGCCTTATAGAAACTGATTATACTTCAAGAGCTATTATCATAGGTCTTCAGGCCTATTTAACAGCATCATCAGATCCAAATAGGTGAAAAGTGATGAAATATGAAAATAAATGTCCAGAATCTGTCTCCATCATTAAACTTGGACAAGTATTCCAAATAGTAGAAGGGATGGATGAGAATCCACCAACATACAAAGGAAAGGAAGCAACAGAATTTATGAAACAAGAGAAAAAAAACCTCTTCCAAGAATCAAATCAGCAGACAAGGAAAAACAATTAGCAAAAGCATAAATACAGTGGGAAAAACACAGTGCTACTCCAGGAACCATTTGTTGATCAAGACTGGACACATGAATGGTTAAGGAGAAGCAAACTGAAAACCAAAGATGAAAGATTGATAATTGCAGCCCAGGAAAGTGGATTATGGACAAGATTGTTTACAGCAAGCATAGAGAAAACTGGTTAGATATATGCAAATTATTAGGAAAGGCCTGGAAACGGTTACTCATTTTGTAGCTGGTTACAAAATTCTGATGGCAGAAAACTTCTGTACAGTAAGGCACAACAAGATAGCAGACCTCATTCATTAGAAACATTGTAAATATTATCACTGGAGGGCATGGGAAATGCAAGACAGGCCAGGAAACATAAGAGCATAAGAAATGCTATACTGGGTCAGACCAAGGTCCATCAAGCCCAGTATCTTGTTTCCAGCAGTGGCCAATCCAGGTCACAAGTATCTATCAGCAGGGCCGGCCCGTCCATTGAGCGAGAATGTTTTTTGCACAGGGCCCCGCGTTTCAGGGGACCCCACGCAAAAAACATTCTGATCCAAAAGTAAAATGGAAAAAATTTTTAAAAAAAGCTGTCTGCTGCCGCTTCCGGGGCCGCCGCGGCAGAATCAAGTGTGCCGCGGGGCCCCCCCTGCCCAGCAGAGCCTGCCCTCCCCTGTATCCACCTCTCTCTTTCAGCTACAGTCAGTCACACGCGCCGGCTTTCAGAGCGCGAAGGGACTAGTTTCCCTTTCGCGGCTCTGTTAAGCCCGCGGGGGCTGGGAATTGGGTGTTGGGGGGAGCTAAGATTGGAAATGGACTGTGGTGGGGGCTTGGATTGAAATGGACTCATGGAGGGGCTAGAACTGGAAGTAGGCTCATGGGGGGCTTGGATTAGAAATGGGCTGAGTGGAGGGGAGCTAGGATTTAACATGGGCTGATGGTGGGGCTAGGAAAGGACTAGAAATGGGCTGATGGGAGGCTGGTATTGGAAATGAGCTGATGAAGGGACTCGGATAGGACTGGAAATGGATGGGGGAGCTAGGACTGGAAATGGACTGATGGGGGGCCAGGACTGGAAATGGGCTGAAGTGGGGACTAGAAGGGAGCGGATACTGGGTGGGGCTGGAACTAAAAGGGAGCTGATGTTGGGGGAGATTAGAAGGGGATGGGGCTGGGAGAATGAAATGGAGAGGGGAAAAATATTTTGTGTGGTAGGGAAGAAAAATGTACAATTGGCCGGGTATTGGGAGACTAAGTGGGGACTGAGGATGGAGGGGTAAAATTTGAGTGGATGAAATAGGATTGAGGAAAGAGCAAAAGGAGAAAGATTATTATGTTAAAGCAGATGTAGAGAGAGAATGGAAAAAAACTAGAAGAGAAGAAAGGACAAATGGACAGCAGACGATGGAGAGATAGCAGAAGACACAAATAAACCAGAAGAAAGTGGCTGGAACAATTACAACTGAAAAAAAAAATGCACAAAAGGTACAAAGATATCTCTTTATTTTGAATTTATTAACTGGAATATGCTAGAGTCCAGGAGAGCTTGAAGCTGTAGACATTTATGCGTGCTCAGTAGCAGATGTAAATGTTAGCAAAAAAGCATGTGGGCATTTTCTAAACTATGCATGAATTTCATGACTCTGTGTATGCTCCACCTGAGCTCTGCCCCTGAATATGCTTACCTTGGGTTGCATAAATGTATGTGATTTCTTGTCACCGTGTATGCTTTTACATAGGGTAATATTAAGGGGGCCTTTTATGCATGAAAAACACTTTACAAATTACCCACAATGTTTGTACTCACTCGTATTTTATAAAACATGCACTTTTTTTTAGGTGCCATCAAGTCAATGCTGTTTCCTGGTGACCCAGCAGCCCCTGGGGTTCTTTTTGGCAAGGTATGAGTGGAAGTAGATTGCCAGGCTTTTCCTTCAAGGCAATGGAGGGTAAAGCAACTTGCTAAAGTTCACAGGGGGTGTAAGTAGGAACTGAACCCAGAGCTTTTGGGTATTAGGCTATTGGTCTAACCACTAGGCTACTCCTCCATTTATATTCTGTCATCACAATTCCACCTTCACTCCACCCTTACTACGCCTCCAGGAATACCTTAGCACAGATTGCTTAAAAGAAAGTAAACTCTTTCTCTACACCATTTTTTACATGTGTAAAGAGCCGTGCAATTTTATAAAAGCTCTTTTCTGTATATAAAGCATGCTTTCTTCATAGTAGAAAACTATATAAAATTACCTCCAGTCAGTGATAGTGCAAGGATATGAGGTATCGTAGGCAAACCTCATTCCTGGTGCCCTGCTCTGTTCTGCCTCCATTGACCCCCCTGTCCGGGATCAGCAGTGGCAGCAATGGCTTTAACGGCACTGCATTGCTTACTTGAACCTTTAGCACTATGGTGCTGTTCCTGCTTCTGCCCTTCTGATGCATGGGAGTGAAAGCTAACAAAAATTACAACATAGTAATAATGGGTGATTTCAATTACCTTGGTATTGACTGGGTCAATGCCACTGACTGGCTAACCTAAACCAACTAAAGTTAAGCTGAAAAAAAGGCTGCCTTAACTGTTGCCAGTTTAGCTAGCCAGTCACTGGCTGTATATTGCTGCTGACCAGTTAGCTAAAATGTTAACTGGGCAACCCAGATATTCAGTGCCAATGGCCCAAGCATGGAATATCCAGGCAGTATTTAAAGCGGTAACAGCCAACTGCCTTAACAGCACTGGCCGCCTCCATTGAATATGTCCCCCATAATCTTAAAATGGGCCTGCACCTTAAAGGTAACTTAACATGCCTAAATTTGTAACACCAACTTCTGTTTTAATCATTAATGTACAAAGTTGATCGTTTAATTTAAGTGTTTCTCGAAATGTTCAAGGTTCCATGTAAACCGCTTTGACCTCTGTGAAAAGTGGGATATATCAGTCAAATAAATAAATAAATAAAAAATAAACATGAAGAAGACAAAGATCCTGACACTGGCAAAATCAATCATTTCATCCTTGATGGAGATGAAATAGAAATAGTAGACAACTTTAACTTGCTTGGATCAATAATCAATAAAATGAAAAGCAGTCAAGAAATCAGATGACACGTTGTTCTTGGCAGAATGGCTATGAAGGACCTAGACAAAATTCTCATGTGCAGAGATGTATCTGTGCATACAAAGATTCGACTTGTCCAAAATATCGTATTTTCAGTAACTTCATATGGATGTGAAAGTTGTATAGTGAGGAAGAAAGCCAGGAAGAAAATTGATGCCTTTGAATTATGGTGCCGGCAAAGAATACTCTGTATACCATTGATTGCCCAAATAACAAATCTATCGGTACTAAAGAGGATCAAATTTAAGCTTTCTTTAGAGGCTCAGATAACAAGGTTTCGACTTTTGTACTTTGGACACATGATGTGAAGAGAGAGATCATTAGAGAAAGACATCATGCTTGGCAAGATTGAAGCAGGACCAGCCCATCCATTGTGCCAGAATGTTGTTTGCACAGGGACCCGCACTTTAGGGGGCCCTGCGCCAGCAACATCCTACAATGAATGACAGGCAGGCGGCTTTAGAGGGAGCCGGAGAGGCCCTGGCTCACATTTAACAGCTGCCAAAGTGAAGTGCGTTTTTTTCCTTCACTTCGGAAGCTGTACTGAAGTTTAGAATGCTGCTGTGCTGAGCGCTGGGAAACAGGAAGTCCCCTTTGACCTCAGTGTGGCAGCATTCTAAACTTCAGTACAGCTGCTGAAGTGAAGGAAAAAGACACGCTTCACTTCGGCAGCTGTTAGAGGTGAGCCGGGGCCTCTCCAACTCCCTCTAAAGCCTGTTAGCTAGCAGCGTGGCTTTTCGGGAGGGGGGGGGAGTTTGGACTGAAAATGGGCTGTGGGGGGTGGGTTGCTAGGACTGGAAATGGGCTGAGAGGAGGGGGGGCTTGAACTGCAAATAGCTAATGGGGAGGGGGGCTTGGAATGGAAATGAGATGTGGAGGGTCGGCTTGACCTGGAAATAGATGATGGGGAGGGGGGCTTGTACTGGAAATGGGCTGTGGGGGGGGGGGAGTTAGGACTGGAAATGGGCTGAGTGGAGAGGGATTGAACTGAATATAGCTGATGGAGAGGGGAGCTTGGAATGGAAATGGGCTGTGTGGGGGAGCTAGGACTGGAAATGAGCTGTGGAGGGGAGGTTTGAACTAGAAATAGATGATGGGGAGGGGAGCTTGTACTGGAAAGGGGCTGTGGGGGGGAGCTAGGACTGGAAATGGGTTGAGTGGAGGGGGGCTTGAAATGGAAATAGCTGATGGGGGCTTGGAATGCAAATGGGCTGTGGGGGGAGCTAGGGTTGGAAATGAGCTGTGGAGGGAGGACTTGAACTGGAAATAGCTAATGGGGAGGGGGTTTGGACGGCAAATAGCTGATGGGGAGGGGAGCTAGGACTGGAAATGGGCTGTGGAGGGGGGCTTGAACTGGAAACAGCTGATGGGGAGGGGGGCTTGGACTGGAAATGGGCTCGGGGGGGGAGCTAGGACTGGAAATGGGCTAGTTGAGGGGGGCTTGAACTGGAAATAGCTGATGGGGAGGGGGCTTGGGCAGAAAATGGGCTGGCTGGCGGGGAGCTAGGACTGGAAATGGGCTGATGGAGGGGCTAGGATAGGACTGGACATAGGCTGTTGGGAGGGGCTAGGATTGGAAATGGGCTGTGGTGGGGGCTTGGATTGAAATGGACTCATGTAGGTGCCAGGACTGGAAATAGGCTCATAGAGGGGCTTGGATTAGAAATGGGCTGAGTGGGGGGGAGGAGGGAGCTAGGACTGGGAATGGGCTGAATGGGGGGCTTGGACTGGAAATTGGCTGAGTGGAGGGGAGCTAGGACTGGAAATGGGCTGATGGGGGGCTGGGACTGGAAAAGGTCTGTGGCGGGGGGGGCTTGGATTGAAATGGACTCATGGAGGGGCTAGGACTGGAAATAGGCTAATGGGGGGCTTGGATTGGAAATGGGCTGAATGGAGGGGAGCTAGGATTGGAAATGGGCTGATGGTGGGGCTAGGAAAGGACTAGAAATGTGCTGATGGGGGACTGGGATTGGAAATGAGCTGATGGAGGGGCTTGGATAGGACTAGAAATGGATGGGGGAGCTAGGACTGGAAATGGGTTGATGGTGGGGCATAGGATTGGAAATGGGCTGATGGGGGGCTAGGATTGGAAATGGGCTGATGGGGGGCTAGGACTGGAAATGGGCTAATGTGGAGACTAGAAGGGGGCGGATGCTGGGTGGGGCTGGAACTAGAAGGGAGCTGATGTGGGGGGAGGATTAGAATGGGATGAGGCTGGGAGAGTGATATGGAGAGGGGAAAAATATTTTGTGTGGGAGGGAAGAAAAATATACAATTGGCCGGGTATCGGGAGAGTAAGTGGGGATTGAGGATGGAGGGATAAAATTTGAATGGATGAAAAAGGAATAAAGAAAGAGATGGACGAAAGGTCAAAATGAGAAAGATCAGTATGTTAAAGGAGATGTAGAGAGAGAATGGAAAAAAACTAGAAGAGAGAAAAAAGGACAAATGGACAGCAGAGAATGGAGAGGGAGCAGAAGACAAGAAGAAACCAGAAGAAAGTGACTGGAGCAATTGCAACTGAAAAATGAAATGCACAAACAACAAAAGGTAGAAAAATACTTTTTTATTTTGAATTTATTAACTGGAATATGTCAGCTTTGGGAAATAAGCATCTTTAACATCTGCATTTTGTTTAGTACAAGTGGAAATTAATTTATAGTTTTATTTCTGCAGTGTTGTTGTACATTCCAAGATTGACTTTTGGGATTCCCAGTTTAATTATTGTCTTCTTATTTCTAAATTGTTATCCCTTGTTCTTTGTTTGGTGACTGTCTATGTTCTGCATGTTTAACCAAGCTGAGGTATTCTGTTTATGTAGTTTATATCTGATAGTGCCACTTGTTCTCTTTCCCCAGTAGGAGATGTATTGGTATTTTATGAGATGTATTGGTTTAATATTTGCAGTGTTGCCTTTTGATAGGTAGGTTTTGGTGCTTTATGAGTCCTGGTAGTACTGTTATGATATGGTGGGTTTGCTATGGGTTCTAAATGGGCAGTGTTTGTAGTGGTTCCTTAAGTGCCTGGCAGTTGGCACTGGATTATAGTAATGTAGAAATCTTTTAGTCTTTCTTTATCCATACACTCATTAAGAGGCATATTTACTAAAAGTTAGTGTATGTTAACATTATGCAAATATTTATGCAAATGAGGCCCCTTATGCAAATAAGGCCCCACACCAAGTCTTTACACATGGCCCCGCACCCCCCCTTGGGCTGATCCTGGATTGAAGGTCAGTGCAAAAGAGAAAGGCTAATAATGCAATGGTTTGATAGAACAACAGCAGCTATGGATCCCACTCTGTCAACAATTAGCTGCCTGTCTGAAGGCCGAACACACTTTAGGACAACTATCCAGAGGGTTGCCATGAGTTGACATCAACATGACAGCACTTAACGACATCTAGCCCCTGCCAGTCTCAGAGTCCCTTACAGTAGCTATGCAGAGCTATTTAGCAAACTGGGGGCCCAGCTTCAGGGAGAACACTGTCCTTACAGGCTTAACTCTCTGGGAATTTTAGGGTTGCAGGACGGACCAGTAAAAACTGGGAGGCTTTTGGCATATTGAGCCACTCACCTCAATCCTCATTTGCTTCAATAACTCAGTCCAGGCCAGAATTTGGTTGTTCTGAACCAAGGGTTTATTGAAAACATTGAGGGATCATTGACAATAACAAAAATAGCATACTGGCAGATCAAAAATAAGACAGTTACATTCACTCAGTATTTAGTTAGATTCTCCCTTCCAAGTGAAGAACCCTTCCTGACTAACACCTTTCCTCTTCTTTCCTGAGTCCTTTGTAGAGCAGGCCCGGTCCTCCTTGTCTTTGATCCAGGGAATGTCTTCTCTAGCCTTCTCCTCTCTTGTTCCGGGATCAGAGCTTCCTGCTGCTCTTCCATCTCCAAGACTCCTTCTCTCCTATTTTCTCCTGTTCTCCTTAGGTTGAAGTGCAGACCTAATGTACACAGACAGTTTCAACACGGTCACCACATTCTCCATATATTCAGAACCAGTAACTATACACTGAATATATGGATTAAGTTAAAAGGCGGTATCAGCATTTAACTTAATATAGTGGCTGAAAATTAACTCCTATTTGCATGGCTCATATCACAAGATTGGCCCCAAGATGGGGGCACAAAAGCAAAGGTTGGCTCAGGGCAGGACTGTACCAAGCTACAAATGTACCCTGTGCTACTAACAAATTTGGTCACCCTCCCTCCACCCAGCCATGTTCAGTAACTCACTCTTTTTGAGTTTTCTAGATATCAGGGCCCCCCTTCTATGCTTGCACCCTGTGTGGCCACACTGTTCGTACAGCCCTTGGTACAGCCCTGGCTCAGGGCACCACAACCCCTTGAGCCAATCCTGAAAATCACTTCCAAAGTGTAATACTGCGTTACATATTAGCAAATAGGCCTCATTCCCTGTAAAACACACATGAATAATGCATGTTATAATGGTCAATTTTTTAGCACAACTTAGTAAAATAGACCCTTTCCTAAGTCCTGGTGATGGAATAACTTGTTTAAAAAAAAGAGCAAAACTATCCGAAGTGCAATTTGCTTGTGCTCCAGAGAAATGAGCTGAAGAGTTTTGCACTGTATCACAGCATAAGATTGGCTGGAATATAGCATACCTTTCATTTCACAGGTAGTCCATAGATGCCAACCTTTTTCACAAGCACTGTTTATAATGGGTGGCAGTCTACCTGCTCGCTGGCTGACTTTTCTGCGTTCCAGTAGCACTGAATTCCCCAGATAAGTATTTGCAAACACAGGCTTCAATCAGCTGGCACTAAAAGGAGAAGAGGTGGGGCGAACAGAGTGCCAAGAGGGGAGCCCCAGGAACTTTAGAGAAAGGGCGAAGGGGAAGCAAAGACCTGCACTACACTTCTGCCAAAAAGCAGGGCTAGCGTGGAGAGCCTGCCAAAGTTTCTCCTCTGACCTTTACCTCACAGCTGCCGGAGTCACAATGAAATCTGGGGAGCTTCATTACTGAGATGTGTTAAATTTCTAGCAAGGGTGTCAGACATTTCATACTTTGCTTCTAAGAAAAAAAATTGGTAAAAGCCTCCGTGAACACCAGTTGAAAAGGCTGTGGCAGCGAGTGTCTTCAGTGATGGGAAGAATGAGTATAAGGGAACAGGAGGGGGCAATTGACTAGGCATTGTGGACGGATGCTGCATTGTAGGAAGGCTGTTGCAGAGGTAACAGCAGATAAGCTGCCTTCCCTGGCTTGGACTGTACACAAGCAAGTTGCTCTCCACCGGTGGTCACAAAAACCAAAGAGGATGACTCTTTTCCTAGCTGCGCTTTTTGCATTGCTTTTGAATGGTGGGCTGGTGAGCTTTTTGGCATTACAGCACCAGAACTGCCCTGAAGGCCATCACTTGCGGAATGAAAATACGATTTGTGCTCGTAAGTAAAGGACTGTTCATTTGTAGAGAGACTGCATGGCTGCGACCCTCCTTCCCCACTATTGTGCGCTTGCTTATTCTCTAAGGCATGCCTTGTCTCGTCACTACCACAGCTTTGGATTTCAAAAATTTGTCACTTGTTCTTGACGCAGAGTGAAAATAACAAGTGAATAAAATATAGTGCTTAAGTACTAAGTGCCTAACATTTCTGGCCCCTTCTGGGATATTAAGAGAGATTTATCAAAGGTTTCCTCATGCAAGAATTGTTCTAGGTTTGTACTTGTGTAGTTTATTGATAAACTGAGTCAGAACTTTGCTAAATTCCCCTTTGCTCCTTATTTTCTGTAAAAGGATGAGGTTTTTTTTTTTTGCATCCTTGATTTCTCCAGTTCTAAGAGAACCTTTCTGAATAAACCTTGCTTTAAAGAAATGGATTCTGTTTGTCTCCAACAAATTCAACAGCACCAAGACTGTGGTTATAGGGAGGGAACCAACACATCACACTTTATTTACCTTTTTATCACGTTTCCTAATGTATTATGTAAAGATATAATGTTCTAACATTTTGTCATTTGGTTATTGTGTTGTCCTGGTTTTGTTCTTGTTTTGGAAAACTGAGATTTCTTTGGCATGGTGTATCCTTATTAGCCTGAGTTGTTTTGTGTTCACTGTTACAAATCCACATTTCCACTGCTTGAGTGCTATTGCTGTGCAAACTGTGTGATCTGTTTTGTCTCACTAGTAGCTTTGGAAATATCAATATTTGGCTGTATCGGCAAGCATGTTTTTTGAAACGGCAGCCACAGCATCTAAGAGAATACATATATTCAGGGCTTCTACCTGGATAGACAGAGACGCTGAATAATTTAATTTAATTTAAAAAGACATTTATAGTCTGCTTATATCTGCACTGAAGTTTAAAGAAGATTACATAAACAATAATTACAACCAGTCCTAAGTACGACAAATGAATATACGTGCAGGGTACTCACCCCTAGCTTATAGCAGTGATAGTCAGCCGCTCTACGTATGGCTGAGATGTTAGCTACAGGCTGATTATTACCACCATACCTATAGCTAGGCAAAATGCCCTCACTCCACCCTGACCCAATTCGTACAGCGCCCAAGCATTCAGAGGGAAGTTTTGGTGGTGTTATTGGTATAGTGACACTGAAAAGTCATGGATAATTGATACTGGGCCAGATTTTCGAAGGCATTTACACGGGTTACTGCCCTAGATACCCATGCAAATGCCATATCTGGGATTTTCGAAGGGCACCTACACGGGTAGCGCCCTTTGAAAATCCTGGATATGTCCCTAATGTGCTCAGACGCTACGCGGTTATCATCGGGGCATGTTAGGGGCATTCTGGGGTGGAGGAAAGGGCTAACTGGGTGGCACCGATTTTCAGTGCTACCCGCTTAGCCTCTGCGCCTGAAAGATAGGCAAGGAAAAAACTCGCCTATCTTTCAGATATAGGGGCTAAGCGGGTAGCACTGAAAATCAGTGCAACCCGACTAGCTCCTGAGGCTTCCAGGGTGTGCAACGAAACCAGGATTTTCAATGCCAGGGCTGCATATGACCCAGGCATTGAAAATCCGGGTTAGGTGGAATAGCACCGTCCTGATGAAAATCAGGCCCAGTATGTTTAGCGGTGGCTGCTAAAAGTTTAAGTTCCTTTGAATATTAGCTTTCAAGTGACTGCAGAATTTTATTAGCTTGGAATAAGTATGGATGACTTTGCATTAATCATTATGGGCCTGATTTTTATCTGGATGGTGCTGTGCGCCGCACTAGCGCATAGCCCGCCCCCTTACGCCTAACCCAGATTTTCAATGCCGGGGTCATATGCGGCCCTGGCATTGAAAATCTGGGTCTCGCCGCACACCCCAGAATCTGCAGGAGCTAACCGGGTAGCACCGATTTTTGATGCTACCTGCTTAGCCCCTGCGCCTGAAAGATAGGCAAGGAAAAATCTCGCCTATCTTTAAGGTACAGAGGGCTAAGCGAGTAGCAACAAAAATTGGTGCTAGCAGGTTAGCCCTTTCTTCCACTCCGGCTCCACCCCGGAACACCCCTAACATGCCCTGATGCTAACCACATAGCATCTAGGCGCATTAGGGATATATCTGGAATTTTTGAAGGGCACTACCCATATACATGCCTTTGAAAATCGGGCCCTATATAACCAAGGGGCTTGGGTACCAAAGGTTTTCCCCCGTTTTTGGCCAGACGGACTAAGCATTTCTTCCACCGATGCAAAATGGGAAACATCCTATAAAACACTTGGCCATGTTTACATTGAAAAAGCTTAGTACATGGGTCTTAACAAATCTTTGCTAATTTGGTGATGATAGATTTTCCAGGACACGTTTAGAAATATTCATCAACGGGGCTGCCTGTTTAACTCAGTCACTTGCAAGGCAGTTCCTCGATTTACTCTACAACCCAAAAGCTGAATTGTTTAGCCAAAAATTTCATGTCACAAGTACCAGAATTTGGAAATATTTTCATGATTTTTAGCAGTCAGAATACTAATAAAAATGACTGCTGTTTTCACAGACAAAAGAACAGTTTTTGCAAATTAGTTGCTTTTAGCTCCTTGTTTAATAAGATATTTAGAAGTATGAAAGCTTCCATAACTTAACTGGTCCTCGAGATTTCCTCAAGCTCTTCTCTTTCTTTCTTTTCTTATTTTTTTAATTTTAAAGAACCTTTATTAAATAATAAAGTAAAATAAATACAATAAAGTTTCTGTCAAGAGGGGAGCTGACAGCAATATTTAACAAATGAAAAATAAAAAGAAACAGCAAATATCCCAAAAACAAAGAAAAGTCCACATTAAAAAAACATACAAGCAAGCATGGATCCCCATACCAGCATTAAACATACATACCCTCATTAACCTAGGCAAGAAACTCAGAAAAACATCAATTTAAGTACCATCAACCAATTTCCTTCCTGGACAAAAAAGCCGCCATTTAAACTTGGTCAAAAGAAGCATATTTAACAGATTGATAATAATATGCTATACATTTACATGGGTACTTCAGGAAGAAATAAGCCCCAGTAGCAAAAATCCTGGGTTTCAAAACCAAAAAGGCCTTCCTACATTTCTGGAAAAGTCTACATACATCAGGAAATATCTGTATTGGGCTACTACAAAAAGTCTCGCTTTTCTTAGGAAAATACAAATTCAAAATCAAATTCTTAGCGGTCAGATTTAGAAAGGAGGCAATTAAGGTAGCCTGCACTGGTATTAAATCCAAAGATGACTCCAGAAATGCAGAAAACTCCAAAGTTTCCACTTGAGAAGTACAAACATCATTAATTGGAGAAGAACCCTTGATTTTGGCCACTTGGAGAACATAATAGACAGAGGAAAATTTAATAGCATCAACATCCTCAATCATAAGAATCTCTTTAAAGTACTTTTGGAGCAAAATTGTAGGAGACAAGTAATGAGTATGTGGAGAATTAATAAAAGAAAGATTTTTTGCCCTTGGTGCATTCTCCAAAGACTCCAATTGATGATGTATTACACCACTATCCCGAATAGAAGAGAGCAGCCTGGGCAACCGAAACCTATCCCTCCAATTTGCTCAAAGACAAACTACAACTAGATATTCGAGCATCATGATCCATAAATTTATCAACCACTTCCTTAGAAAATTGAAATACTTGGGACAGAGAAGATTGCAGGGAGCACTCCATGCATGTCCCTACTTCCCAAATATCTCGCAGGGAGACTTCCATTGGGGGGACTAATTCCTGCATAGAACTAAGCAAATTCAATACAACCGGCATCTTAATCCCACCTGGAGTCAAACCCATGTTAATCTGTGGAGAACCCATCCAGGAACCAAGAGATCTTCCCCCCTCCCAGTCCACATTCCCAGAAGGGGTTCCAATCTCAGTTACTGCTTCCTGACTGGGTGGGGTAGAACCCATCAAAAATGAAGAGGAGATATCAGAAACAGTGTTCATGGACTCAGCAGATCTTACATCATCTAACGATATTTCAGGCACAGCAATCTGGAGAAGGCGATCCATAGGGCCCATGGGTCTTCACAATTTAAGCAGTTGATAATAGAAGCACCTTCTTTTTCTGTTTGCTCATTCGTAGTTTTGATATTAACTCCTTAAACTCCGAAGGGGCTCGAAAAGGGCAGAACATGCCCCTTTGGACACGCCCCTTTGGGCACACGCCCATGGCTGCGTTCCGCAGTGGGCTGAGATTTTATACCGGCTCGGGGGTAGATGATGTCAGCTGTAGAACCCTCCTCCTTCACAACAGCACAGGAATCCAGCAGCAGGTAAAGGCAAAGCAATTAGCAACTCCTGAGGCTCTTCTCTTTCTATGTGGTACTGAGTAGTGTGCTGAGAGAGACACGTATGTCAATGAAACCGACATTTTGGAATGTATGCTCATGCATATAAATGGTTTAAGAAAAAATATCCCATCACAGGATCTCCTTTAACCTCTTGATTAGGGCCAATATTCATAAGCACTTTTGAGGTCAACATCGGGCACTAATTGCATAAGTGCTTTGCTTTTAATGTCTGCTACTTGAAAACAGACAATTTTTGTTTGTATAAGTCAATATACAAGAGGGAGGAGTGGCTCAGTGGTTGGGACAGGTTACAGAAGGCCAGGGGTTCAATTCCCACATGGGGACAAGCAACCTCAGGCCAGAGGGACTAGGGTCTCTAGTCCCATGGCCACTCCTTGTGGCCTTGGGCAAGCCACTTAACCCTCCATTGCCTCAGATACACTTAGATTGTGAGCCCTTCAGGGACAAGGGAATAAAAAGTACCTGTTAGCATACATGTAAACTGCACTGAGTCTAAAGAGCACAGTATGAAAAATAAATAAATACCTGGCCAAACCTTTTCCACTTGAGTTGAAGAGGTGCCAGGGGCATTCCAAAGTTGGGCTTAAACTTATGCAGATAGCGGTGTTATTCAGATAACTTTATCCATATATGTGGATTGCATATAGAGCAGCCTTAACTTTAATTGGGTAACTTATCCATTTAAGTTGTGGAATGTATGTGGATAGTCTGGCTGAAAATCTGGATATCTTTATGTCACAGCTGTCCCACTGAATATTGCCATCTTGGTGTTAATAGGACACAGTACATAAAAGTTAAAAAATTATTGTTGGGACACACACACGCACATATATGTATATATATATATATATATGTCTTATACACACATACATTGATCTCATAAGTTTCTTAGGGTAGGGCTAAATGGCCAATTTTCCCAATGGAGAAAGGTGAATAGTGGTGTACCCAGGGATCTGTGCTGGTTCCGCTGCTTTTTGACATATTCATAAATGACCTGGAAAAGGGAATAATGAGTGAGGTTATCAAATTCGGAGATGACACAAAACTATTTAAAGTTGCTAAAACCCAAGAGGATTGTGGAAAATTGCAAGAAGATCTTGATAAATTGGAAGACTGGGCATCAAAATGGCAGATGAAATTTAATGTGGACAAGTGCAAAGTTATGCACCTAGGGAAGAACAACCCAAAGTATGGTTACACGATGCAAGGTTCCACATTAGGAACCACCACCCAGGAAAAAGATTTAGGCATCATTGTGGATAACATGTTAAAACCTTCGGCCCAGTGTGCAGCAGCGTCCAAGAGAGCAAATAGAATGCTAAATATCATAAGGAAAGGAATGGAAAATAAAACAAAAGATATTATAATGCCTCTATATCGTTCCATGCTGAGACCGCACCTTGAATATTGTGTGCAATTCTGGTCACTGTATCTTAAAAAGGATATAGCGTTATTAGAAAAGGTTCAGAGAAGAGCCACCAAAATGGTAAAGGGGATGGAAGGATACTCCTATGAAGAAAGGCCCTTTAACCTGGAAAAGAGACGGCTGAGGGGAGATATGATAGATGTCTATAAATTAATGAACGGAGTGGAACGGGTAAACGTAGATCAATTGTTTACATTATCAGAATATAGAAAGACTAGGGGACATGCAATGAAGCTACAACGTAAACTAAGACTACTAAAAGAAAATATTTTTTCACTCAACGTGTAATGAAACTCTGGAATGTGTTACCGGAGGATGTAGTAAAGGCTGTTAGTGTAGCTGAGTTTTAAAAAGGGTTGGACAAGTTCCTGGAGGAAAGGTCCATAAACCATTATTAAGAAGGGACCCAGTACAAGCATTGTGGAACCTGTATCTTTTGGGGAAACTGCTAGGTACGTATGACCTAGATTGGCCACTGCTGGAAACAGGATACTGGGCTTGATGGACCTTGGTCTGAACCAGTATGGCATATCTTATGTTCTTATGTTCTTAAGTTCTTCCCTTTGGAAAGTTGGCTAAAAGTAATGGTACTAGTGCTGCTGTGACACTGTATCAATGGCCAGAATTTATGACCGAGTCTTGTATGTTGCCATGGGACAGAGGAACCTCCCTTGTATTGTGTGCTTTTGAATTTCAAAGAATGATGCACTTGAGAGTGAAGCAAAAGAACTCCACTGAGGCTTCCCAATTCATGTCTGAACTGAGCTCAGGGCCTGCCCAACAATTAGGCAAGACTAGGCAGTCTCCTAGGGTGGCAGCTTGTGTCTGGGGGGGGGGGGGGGCTGCAAAGAGCAATACCAGTCAAAGTAAAGCAATAGATACCGACAGCCCCACACAAACTCAAAGAGCCATCAGCACATTCTTTTACCAGCAGGAAGAGCAGGCACACACATATAAAGCACAGTTTCATATTTAAAAGTATGATGTCCAATTATACATTTTTGCAGTATTGTTTTTGGAAGGGTTCGAGGGTGGGCATAAGTTTGACGGTTTGCTTAGGGCACCAACTACCTTCCAGCAGTCCTGGTGCTGGCCAAGACTGAGCTGAATCATTAGGATATAAACGGAGTCTTATTCATACTTTGTTAGTGCTGTGGAAGCTCCAAGCCTACTTTTGGCAGACCCTGCAGTTATTTTGCAACAGGTGGCTCTGGGGACCCTGCGGCTAGTAAACAGACACAGATAACCATGCACGCCAAATGGACATACATTGGAGATCCAGTATGTGCAAATGTATTTCAGGTATATTCACTGTGGATATCCTGAAACGCCTGTATAGTGTTGCCCCCATTCTGGCTCTGTGCAGTTCATTGAGAAAAGGAACAATCTGGTCATTCAGAGTCCTCAGTTTTCTCTTTTTGTGTACTTAACTTTTTATTCACAAGAGGAACAGCAGACTATAGAAGCAATATGATGACATCGGCACATCCTTTCATGCAAATATATTGATGTCTTCAGCAAGAAATTGTTGCCTTACTACTCTCTGTTCCTTTGTTTTATAAATTTATGCTTTTATATATTTGAATAATGGCACATCAAATGCTTTATCTAACTAACTAACTAACTAACTAACATATGTACATATCCAGAAAACCTAATTACTGTTGAGTCACCAGGGCAGGTTTGTACAGAAAGTAGGGGTAAAACCAGAAGTGACTCGTTTCTTTGTCATAAGGGATAAGCTGGCTGTCTGGTCATCTTAGGTTCTCAAACCCATCCTGAAGGAGCACCAGCCAGTCCAGTTTTCATGCTATCCACAGTAAATAGGGATGAGATAAATCTACATACAGTGGAGACTGTGTCTGCAAATGTGTTTCATGCATATTCATTGGGGGTGGCGTGAAAATCTGACTGGCTGGTGCTCCCCTAGGAAACAAACAGCGGAGAGTACTGTAGATGGCAGCAGGTTAACCTTTATTGCAGTATAACCCCGACACATTTCGGCCTGCACCTTCCTCAGGGGATAAAGCCTTATAAAAACATAAATAATATGGTAACAATAAGCATAAAACAAAACAAATGACAATAAGGTATTTAAATTACATTAAAATACAACAGATCAAAAAGTTAAAAGAATCTAAATAAATAAATGACATATAAAATGAGCATAAATCAACCCAACTAAAACCTTAAAAATGCAAGAAGGACAAATGAAATACAAATTACTAAAAGGATAATGAAAGCAAGCAATGGAAACAGAAGAACGGACATTGACCAGCACCAACATTCTGAAAAATAGTCAGAGAAATCAAGATTGGACTTACATGCAGTGTGCAGCTATTCACACCATGTGACAAAAGTGGACAAGGAGGACTACAGTATAAAACCTATGTGAACAGCTAAAGTATACAACATATTTCACAGAGACAGGGGTGTGAATCTAACCCCTTTTGACTTGTGTCCTTTAAAACAACATTCTTTTCTATCATTCAGTGTTCCATGAAAACAACAGTAGCACCTAACTAAAGAGTGACTAAAATAAACAGTACTTGCTCTTATAGAGGAGTAGCCTAGTGGTTAGAGCAACTACCTAGTACCCAGAAGATCAAGGGTTTAATTTCCACTGGCACTCCTTGTGACTTTGGGCAAGTCACTTTACCCTCCATTGCCTTGGAAGAAAAGGCTGGCAATTTATTTCTAGTGATACATTGCCAAGAAAACCCAGAGGTAGCTGGGTCGCTATGAGTCAACACTGACTTGATGGCATAAAAAAAAAAATAACAACTCTTGTAGAGATAAGAGTGCTTCTACACAAAAAGTACTATTTATTTAGCTGTATTTATATCTTGCTTTTCACTGGGTCAAAGTGGGGATACATTTAACATGAGGGGATATGAGACACATACACTAATACTTACAGAGAACATGGGCAGTGGAGGGTTAACTGGCTTGCCCAAGACCACAAGGAGTGCCTATAGGACTAGAAATTCCAGTCCCTCCAGCCTGAGATTGCTGTCCCCAGGTGGGACTTGAACCCCTGGCTCTCTGGCCTGAAGTACCTTGTCCTAACCACTAGACCACTCCTCCCTCCAAGTACTATAGTGTCTGAACCTAAAGTATATGGAACAGACACATGTGTGAGGACTTTCAGTGTATAATCCTTATATAATTATTAGATAACATGAAATTGTGCAATATAATAAGGAAATTAGACCTGTCTTGGGGAAAGTGAATCTTTGAAGGCTATAAAGTGCTGCGGTCTGACAATCAGATCTGAAAAGTATCCAGTGTATGCTAGCTTATGAGGCAACAAATAAGGAAGAATTTACTGTCATTCATTGAGAATAAAAAGCAAGAGTATAATAAATAAAGATAAAAACCAATGGAGGCAGATACGGGAGAAAAAAACACAATAGTAGTGAGAGAACTTGCTAACAGCCCATGCAGTGATATAGTGAGTAAGCAAACTGTCCCATAGTGAGCTTTTAAAAAATGCCGGTATTCGCACCAAAAAGGGGAGTCAAAGGTCAAATAACAACAGAGACAAGGGAAGGCACAATCCCCATCATTAAGTCCCAACTTAAAAAGTGAACATTGTTTGAAAAGCGATTCCCTGTGGGTACATATATTAAAATCAGAGCACGGCCAAACAAACAACTCTACTAACTCCTGGCATCCTAAGAGGCAGAGGTCTATATACCTTTTAGATTAAATATTCTCTTTTACGTGGCCATCTAATGTAAATCAAAATTTATTATTAGTCCATAATCGGGTATGTTAACAAAACAAAGTCAGCAATAAAAACAAGACTATAAAAAGTGGCTCAGATTCAAAAGCGGAGCAAATGTACTGGCGCTAAAAGAACGAGGGTACTCAAGACAGTAAAAAAGACATCCATGTCCCCATAGAGGATGATGGAAGACACATGGCATTGGAAAATAAAATGTAACCAAAATTGCTCATATATACCGATGGGCATAAAAAGATACATAAGAAGTAAAAAATAGATAAATAAAGTGGTTAGGGTACACAAACCCTAATGAATATAAGTCCAAACCGGATCCATAAAAAAAAAAAAATAGAGCAAATAAGTTATGGCTATAAAAGCAAAACAAATGTCCTAAGACTGAGAAAAACACACAAACCATATAAAAATAGGCAGCGCCTGTCAGAGTGCGAAGACAGGCAGACCCTCTGCTTGTTTCACTTTAAGGATGACACTGGTGCTGGAGCTGGCATAGGAAGAGACAGGATACAAAAAGGCAGGTGAGGGGGAGATTGAGGAGAGAATCCTGTCAAAGCCTGGGTGGATCCCCTAAACCTCAGGAGTGGTGACAGTCATGATGGCAGGGGAGGAAGGGAGGAGAGGGATCTCTCCCTCCCTCTCCTCTGCCTTTAGGCACGCCACACAAATCAGGCACTGAGTGACTGTGATTAAAGAATCTTTGATACCAAGATCTTACTTGGTGCACATTCAGCTGTTCCTTACAGTTCCTCAACTGCTAATCTGAACAACGATACAGTGGAAATCAACTCTTCTAATGATGGGCAAGTAGGTCCAGCTCCTATCCAGGATATGGCATTGAATTACAATATGAACCTTATGTGAAGAGATGTAAGGCTCTAAACATACGTACCTTGTAGGAAAGAAGGTGGAATAGAGAGAACCTAGGTACAGTTATATTCTTTAAATGTATAAATGATGTATCCAAGGGAGCACAGTTTTGTAGAAACAGAATTCTAGAAGGGGGGTATTGGTATATTGTAAATTTAGAGGAGTAGATTCAAGAGTAACATAAGAAAGTATTTCTTCATCGAAAGATTGATGGATACATGCAACTTCCTCCTAGGGTGGAAGTAGAAGAAAAATGGTAAAAGAATTCAAGAAAGCCTGAGAGAAACATTAAGGATCCCGAGGGCCTGATTCACTATAGGGTCGATTGTCAATTTTCCAAGTCTTCTAGTTCCCTAACTAGCTTGAAAATTTCCCCCCAACTGAGTGGTTCTTGGCAGGACAGTGGCTGACAAAATGACACCAAAGATATTTTAGTGCCATCCCTTCTTTTTTTGCCTGCATGTTCACAGATTTAGAGACTGACTCAAAAGGCAGAATAGTCCCTCCCCCACCCATTGCTTGGAGCCCCTGGCAATCACCATTCTAGCTCATTCGTTGTTACAGTTTTGATCCCAAAAGCAGGATTAGGTCAGGAAAAACTGATTTTCAATCCTTGCTGCCTCAATTAGCTGGCCAACCATAGGTCCAGCAGTAGCAGGTATACAATTTAGGAAGCTATGTGGCCCTATAGAAGCAATCTCTCTCACTTTAACTTCCACATGCAAAGATCAACAGACCGTCCCACATTATGCCCCAGTGTTAACACAGAAGAGCTCCCACCCTCATACCCTATAACTCCCTTTCCTTACCCCATTGAAGATGCCAGTCAAAAAGCTGATGTGTACATAAGAATTGCCATACTAGATCAGACCAAAGGTCCATCAGGCTCAGTATCCTGTTTCCAACAGTGGCCAGTCCAGGGCACAAGCACCTTGCTAAGTTCCATGCCACTTACCCTCAGGAATATGCAGTGCTTTCCCCAGGTTTCCCTTAATGACAGTCTATTGACTTTTTCTCCAAGAACGTATCCAAACCTTTTTTTAATCCTAGCTAATGCTAACTGCTTTTACCACATCTTTTGGCAATGAGTTCCAGAGCTAAACTATGTATTTATTTACACGATTTATAAACTAAATTAGACAACCATAAACCATAATAGCCTGTTAAATGTGGTGTCCAAAATCAATATATACAGTTAAAATCCAACACACAATACATAAAAACACACACATAATACACAAACAATACATAAAACCAGACCACATCACACATTCTTACCTCTGGGAAAAGCCAGGTCTTAACCAACCTATGAAAATGTCTCAAATTAGAAAAAGCCTCAACTGTGTATTGCATGAAAAAATATTTTATCATATTTGCTTTAAAAGTACTGCTTTATAACTTCATGGCGTGTCCACAAGTCTTTGTACATTTTTAAAAGAGTAAACAACTGATACACAGTTACCCATTTCACTCCACTCAGGATTTTATAGACCTCTATCATATGTCCCCTTCAGCCTTTTTCCTCTGTAAGCTGAAGAGCCCTAACCACTTTAGCCTTTCCTCTTAGGAGAGTTATTTCATCTCCTTTATCATTTATGTCTCCCTTCTCTGTAGCTTTTCTAATTCTGCTATCTTTTTTGAAATGCGATGACCAGAATTGCACACAGAGGCATTATGGCATCCTTTGTTTTATTCTCTATTACTTTCCTAATGATTCTTAACATTCTGTTTACCTTTTTGGACACTGACGCACATTGAGCAGATTTCAATGCCCTGTCCACAATGATGCCTAGATCCTTTTCCTGGGTGGTGATTCCTAATGTCGAACTTAGCATCTTGTAGCTATAAAATAGGTTATTTTTCCATATGTGCATCACTTTGACCTTGTCCACATTAAATTTCACCTGCCATTTTGATGCCCAGTCTCAGAGTTTTGCAAAGTCTTCCAGCAATTGTTCATTAGCCATTTAACTTTACTCCCTGTTTTTTTATCCTTTAACCGGTTCCCAGTATGCAATAGGGCATTGATTTCTATTCCATGACTTTTTAAATGTCCTCAGGAGTCATTCATGAGGCATGTTGTCAAACACTTTTTAAAAATTCAAATATATCATTAACTGACTCACCTTTATTTACGCCTTCAAAGAAATGTAGTAGATTGGTGAAGCAAGACTTCTTTTGGCTAATCCACGTTGACTTTATCCAATTAAACTATGTCTCTCTATATCAGTGGTTCTCAACCCAGTCCTCTTGGACAGATCTGCATACAATGGAAGCAGTGCATGCAGATCTATCTCATGCACATACATTGTGGTTATCCTGAAAACGTGACTGGTCTGGGGGTCCCAGAGGACTGGGTTGAGAACCACTGATCTATATGTTCAGTAATTTTGTTCTTTATAATAATTACTACCATTTTGCATGACCATGACATCAGGCTCACAGGTCTGATCCAGAAATTTAGGAAAAGACTTTTCTCCAGTTTTGAAAACCTGCCTGAGTAGGGTCAGCACTAAAGGTTAGAATGGCTGGACAACCAGGGCAAGGTAACTTCAGTCAAGGGTGACTGCAGGGCTGAAGAAGCTGAGAGTTAAAATTTTTGAGACTTTTTGGGGTATTTGTCCCACTATCCCTGGTGGCTCAGAGAAACAAAGAAGGAAGAGGAGGTTTGGGGAATTTGCCTATCCAGGTAATCCCATGGAGTTCAGAGAATCAGGAGAACTGAGGAGTAAGCGGAGAGTCTCCCAGGTCCAGAAGATGAAGCAGCATGTATGTCAGATCAGTAAGAAAAAGTAGAGGAGCCCCATTTGTCTGATCAGGAATGCTCCAGATCAGCACATGGAAGGAGTCAACGTTTAATTCTAAGAAGAGAAGAGAAGGAGACTGTAGTTTTGGAAGAATGAGTTAAAGAGTTTCTAATAGTTTGTGTATCAGGCAGCTAAACGTTTTCTGAGAAGATAACAGATCTTTTCTGTCTACTTTTATTTATCACCCAATAAAGACTTTGGACCCAATATTCAAAAGGACTTATATGTATATCAGTGGCTATGAAATGCATAAGTCCAGTGGCTTGTGATTTTCAATTGCGCTATTTAGACAGTGTCAGTGAAAATCCTTCTAAGTACCTAGGCACTATGGAGGTCATTCCAGAAACCGAGTAAGGGTTTGTACGTGTACCAGGGAGATTTATCTGCCAAAAACATCTATGAGTGTATTCTGGTACATAGCACCTGCAGATGTTTATCTGTCTAACATGGGGATCTCAGAACGTCTCCAGGAGGGTGGGAACAGGGTGGTTTGCTACAAGATGGAGGGTTTCCAGTCTTTTGCATTGAGTGTCACAAGTATGATTTTCTCCTAGTTGGTGAGGGGTCTTACATGTGCACTAGGTGCAAGGAGCTCTGCTCTCAGAGAACGAGTCCGATCTCTGGAGGCTAGAGTAGCAGACTTGGAGGACATAAGGAAGACAGAAAGGTACATAGATGAGACCTACAGGGATATAGTACTGAAGTCCCACCTCCAGTCTGGCAGCATCCCTGTTGTCATGGAGGAGAGAGATCACGTGACAGTACAGCATCACCCTGGTGTGGCAGGAAGTGATCCTGTAGTTAGGACCTGTCCTCTAGGTGATGTAAAACCCTTTTGCACCGAGGAGGTTTCTCCAGGGCCATGTGTCCATGAGGGAAGGGTTAGGACAGCCATTATAGTTGGTGATTCGATTATTAGGAATGTAGATAGCTGGGTGGCTGGTGGACATGAGGATCTCCTGGTAACATGCCTGCCTGGTGCGAAGGTAGCGCACCTCTCGCACCACCTAGACAAGGTCTTAGATAGTGCTGGGAAGGAGTCTGCTGCCTTGGTACATGTCGGTACCAATGACATAGGAAAGTGTGGTAGGGAGGTTCTGGAGGCTAAATTTAGGCTTTTAGGTAGGAAGTTGAAATACAGAACTTCCAGAGAAGCATTCTCTGAAATGCTTCCTGTTCCACGCGCAGGACCCAAAAGGCAGGCAGAGCTCTGATCTCAATGCATGGATGAGACGATGGTTCAAGGATGAGGGTTTTGGATTTCTTAGGAACTGGGGAACATTCTGGGGAAAGGAGGGGCTCTTCCAAAGGGATGGGCTTCACCTTAACCGGGATGGAACCAGGCTGCTGGCATTAACCTTTAAAAAGGAGATAGAGCAGCTTTTAAACTAGATAACAGGGGAAAGCTGACAGTTGCCCAAGAGCACATGGTTCGGAACAGTGTATCCTTGAAGGATACTAGCAAAAGATTGAAGTTAGGGCATATCAGCTGAGAAGTTCCAAGAAAGACAAAAGTAGCCCAAATGTCCTTGAGTACAGATCAGACAGAGATTTAAAGATTCCAAATTACCCCTGCCTACCGATAACCCGATTAATATGCATAAAATACAGCCTCTAAAATGCTTGTATGCAAATGCTAGAAGTCTAAAAAATAATATGGGAGAGTTAGAATATATAGCACTAATGATTGGTATCTCAGAGACATGGTGGAAGGAGGACAACCAGTGGGACACTGTGATAGAGCAGATCAAATTGGTGGTGGGTTTGCGCTCTATGTTAGAGAGGGCATTGAGCCACAAAGAATTAACATTTTGCAGGAAATAAAAATCATTGTAGATCTCTAGGGATTGAAATTCTACGTAAAAAGGGGAAGGGGAAGGCATTGGCAGAGGAGGTGTACTATCGACCGCCTGGCCAGAATAAACAAATGGATGATGAAATGCTCAAAAGAATCCAGGAAGCTAACAAAAGTTACAGTACAGTAATAAAAATGGATGATTTCAATTAGCCCAGTATCGACTGGGTCAGGACATGCTAGGGAAATAAAGTTTCTATATGAAATAAATGACTGCTTCTTAGAGCAGCTGGTTCATGAACTGACAAGAGGGGAAGCCATTTTGGACCTAGTCCTTAGTGGAACACCAGATCTGGTGCAAGAGATAAGGGTGTTGGCAATAGTGATCATAGCATGATCACGTTTGATTTAATAAATGGAGGAGGGAGAGTAAGGAAATCCACAGTACTACCTTTTAACTTTCAAAAAGGAGACTATGATAAAATGAGGAAAATAGTTAAGAAAAAACTAAAAGGAGCAGTTGTAATGGTTAAAGATTTACATCAGAGATTCCCAACTCCAGTCCTGGAGGGCCAAACACCATTCAGGTTTTCAGGCTGTCCCTAATAAATATGCATGAGATGCATTTGCATGCACTGCCCCCATTGTATTCAAATGTACCTCATGCATATTCATTAGGGACAGCCTGAAAACCTCAATGGTGTTTGGCCCTTCAGGACTGGAGTTGGGAATCTCTGATGTAAATCTTTAACCATTGCAACTGCTCCTTTTAGTTTTTTCTTAACTATTTTCCTCATTTTATCATAGTCTCCTTTTTGAAAGTTAAAAGGTAGTACTGTGGATTGGGAACCTCTGATTTACATCAAGCTTGGGTGTTGTTTAAAAATACTATCTTGGAAGCCCAGACCAGCTGTATTCCATGCTTTAAGAAAAGAGAAAGGAAGTCCAAAAACTGCCAGCATGGTTTAAAGGTGAGGTCGGAGAGGCTGTTGTTGCCAAAAAAGCATCTTTTGGGGAATGGAAAAAGGAGCAAAAGGATGAAAACTGGAAACACCACAAGCACTGATAAGGCAGGCAAAGAGAGAATTTGAGAAGAAGCTTGCTATGGAAGCAAAAACGCATAATAAAATCTTTTTCAAGTACATTCATAGCAAAAAACCTGCGAGAGGGTCAGTTGGACCACTAGATGATAGAGGGGTAAAAGGGGCACTAAGAGGGGACAAGGCTATAGCGGAGAGACTGAATGAATTCTTTGCTTCAGTCTTTACTGAGGAAGATGTAGAGATGTTACCCATGATTGAAATGGTATTTAACACTAGAAGCCCCAAAAGGAATTTTACCTAGAAACCCCAAAGTCCGTCACTTGACGCATTATCACGACGACTGCGTTTAGCATGAAATGCAGATGTGAATTAATGTGAAGTTACTTATTTGTTAAATAAGTGCAGTATGTGACATCATTACATGATGTCATCGTGTGTTTATTGTTTGTAATGTCGGAGTAAAACTGTAAACAGTGATTGAGATGCGCCCCCTAGTGGGAACATGAATTTATACCTAGACGCCCCAAAGTACATCAATTGACGCATCCAAGACAATTGAGTGCATCAATTGATGTACTTTGGGGCTTCTAGGTATAAATTCATTTTCCCACTAGGTGGTGCATCTCTCATTAATTTTCGATGCACATATTTGAACATCTTGACCTTGCTAACAAAGTTATGGAACATGACTGACATGGTTCTAGCAGTGGCGGTGGTATACAACTTCGAAGATGCATTTGCATCAATTGACGCACTTTGGGGCTTCTAGTGTTAAAGGTAATGCTGTGGAAAAACTGAAAGAAATATTGATACACTGGGAAGCTGTAATACAACTATTTGATAAACTGAAGAGTAGCAAATCACCTGGGCCACATGGTATACATCCAAGGATGTTGAAAGAACTGAAATATGAGATTGCAGACCTACTATTAGTAATCTGTGCACTATCATTAAAATCATCTCTAATACCTGAAGATTGGAGGTTGGCCAATGTAATGCCAATTTTTAAAAAGGGTTCCAGGGATGATCCAGGAAACTGCAGACCAGTGAGCCTGATGTCAGTATCGGGAAAAATGGTAGAAACCATCATAAAGAACAAAATTACTGAACATGTAGATAGTCATGGCTTAATGGGAGACAGCCAACATAGCTTTAGTCAAGGAAGATCTTGTCTTACTAATTAATCTGTTATGGTTTTTTTGAAGGTGTGAATAAACAGGTAGACAAAGGTGAGTTAGTTCATATAGTGTATCTGGACTTTCAGAAAGCCTTTGACAGGGTTCCTCGTCAGAGACTTTTGGCAAAATTAAAAAGTCCTGGGATAGGAGGCAGTGTACTATTGTGGATCAGGAACTGGTTAAAAGATAGAAAGCAGAGGTTAGGGCTTAATGGCCAATTTTCCCAATGGAGAAAGGTGAATAGTGGAGTACCCCAGGGATCTGTGCTGGGTCCGCTGCTTTTTAACATCTTCATAAATGACCTGGAAATGGGAATAATGAGTGAGGTTATCAAATTTGCAGATGACACAAACTATGGTTGGACGATGCAAGGTTCCAAAATTAGGAACCACCACGCAGGAAAACGATTTAGGCGTCATTGTGTTAAAACCCTCCTCCCAGTGTACAGCGGCGGCCAAGAGAGCAAATAGAATGCTAGGTATCATAAGGAAAGGAATGGAGAATAAAACAAAGGATATTATGATGACTCTGTATTGTTCCATGGTGCGACTGCACCTTGAATATTGTGTGCAGTTCTGGTCGCTATATATTAAAAAGGAGATAGTATTATTAGGAAAGGTACAGAGAAGAGCCACCAAAATGGTAAAGAGGATGGAAGAATACCCCATATAAAGAGAGGCTAGAAAGGTTAGGACTCTTCAACCTAGAAAAGAGACAGCTGAGGGGAGATATGATAGAGATCTATAAATTAATGATTGCAGTGGAATGGGTAAATGTAGATCGATTATTTACACCATCAAAATATAGAAAGACTACGGGGCATGCAATGAAGCTAAGAGTTACCTATTTAAGACTAATAAGAGAAAATATTTTTTCACTCAACGTGTAATAAAACTCTGGAATTTGCTACCGGAGGATGTAGATAAAGCTGTTAACATAGCTAAGTTTTAAAAGGTTTTGTACAAGTTCCTGGAGGAAAGGTCCATAAACCATTATTGAAGGAGACCTAGAATATCACTGCTTGATCCAATACAAGCATTGTGGATTCTGTGTCTTTTGGGGAAACTGCTAGATACTTCTGACCTAGATTGGCCACTTTTGGAAACAGAATACTGGGCTTGATGGTCCTTGGTCTGATCCAGTATGGCACATCTTATGTTCTTATGTAAAGCGTATTCTGGAAAGGCCCGTGTAAGTTTTGGGAGGTCCCTGCAGACATGCCCGTTATACCTGCCGGAGACATGAAATAAAACCTGTACTTAGAAAATATTCTTCTGTATTTGTATAATGGTGGCGACTAGTCTATTCTAAACTGATGGACTGCAGTATGGAAAAACACCTCAAGATACATTTATAAAGAAACAGAAATCAGAGGTGTGGGAATCTTCTAAGCTAAAGAGAGATTAATAACTACACTGAAAGAAATATTATAATGCCAATAGTGATTATTCTGGCCATGCTGACATTTGCTGTTTGTGTTAAAGGAGCTAATCTGGGGGACCAATTCCTGTGTCCTTAGAAATGGGACTGTTGATGTAGGAATATGTGAGTGAGTATGGAAAGGATTCTTGTTTGGGTGAGAAATGGAGATCATATTTTTAGTCCTTGGACTCCATGTTATTATGTCATATCAGCTGTTATTTATAGGTTCAGGAGATCTTTTTGGCAGAAGTATGTATTTTGTGACTGACTGAGAGCGAGTGTGTGTGTGTGTGCATGGATGTATGTCTGTGGTTTGAGGGTTGCATGGGAGGGTCTGGTGTGCTCATCTACAATTCAGGGTGGACATGAATGCCTGGCAAAAACCTGGACTGTAAGAATGACCAGAGCATCACCAGGTGCCTCTGTGATAGGGCAGAAAAAAAATCACAAAAGGTTCTCTATAGTTAGATGTCAAAACATATCCCTTTCAATAATAAGAGACTCTCAGAATAAGAGCATTCAACACTGCAAACAGCACTAATACATGCCCAAAAGCACCATCATCAGTCTCTAAAAATGTGCATATTTATAAAGACAAATGATGGTGCTTTTGGGCATGTATTAGTGCTGTTTGCACTGTTGAATGCTCTTATTCTGAGGGTCTCTTATTATTGAGCTATATGTTTTGACATCTAGCTATGGTTAACCTTTTGTGATTTTTTTTCTCGAATAAGATCATAAATTATTAATAGTGTGATAGGGCAGCCATACATCCACTGTGCCAGGCATTGAGAGACATGACCGATGTTGTGCCAATATTCCCCAGATTGTTCCATGAGGCCGACATCCTTACCCAGTCCAGGATCTATGACAGCTGCAAGAGTGGTGATATATCTGGAGGCTGGCTGCTTGGTGTGATGGCACAGGGATCTCCCCATACAGGCCAGACCAGGGGAACACTACCACACAGCAGACTGTGGGAAGGCAGGCAGGCTTGCCCCACTGATAGCAGATGGATATAGACCAACATAAGCCGGGACAGAGAGTGGACCTTCTATGGGACAGGTGTAGCCACATTTAGGGAGCTGCTGTGTGAAATGCCAGTACCCAGATATATGGGAAACAGATGCCATAGCCGGACAGCCATAGTCATCTGAAGAGCATTGTTACGCCACTCAGCAATAGAATGCATCCTCTGGGGAACTGCAAAGTTGAATGAGGCTTTTGTGAGGTTGGTAAGGGTTCATACTTAGCATTGTAAAGACTGTTTTTAGAGATGACCAATCCCAGAGTAACTGAGGCGTTGTTATACTGCCAAGTATGTTTTAATGCAAGGCAAGTCATGACAAACACATCACTTTCTACTTACTATTATTATATCTTTGAGTTTACTGAGATAACTTTGCATTGTTCTGGGCATGCAACAGACTGGCATATTTAGTCTAGTTTGCACCAACATTTATGTCTCATCAGTATTTATGTGAAGGTTGCATCACCACAACACTGTCAGTGAGAGGAGCAGCTTAGGACATGCACATTTTAACCGAGGAGATATTGCTGTCAGAGACGACCATGTTATGTGGTGGAGATGGGCAGGATTGGAAACAGCATCTTTTCAGAATACGGTGAATGCAGGGAAATCCAAACCATTTGCTGCGTATACTTGTGTCTTGTTATAACAGCAGGGCCCGTGTTTTGCCATAGCGGTTTATTTGTGCTGTGCCAGAAACATCTACGTCCCCGATTCTGGAACTGTGGGTGCGTGGCTGTGGAATTAGGGTGAGACTGAGCCCATTTGCGATTTGGTTGTGTCTGTGGGCCGGACATGCTTGTTATGGAATTGACCTCCATATGGATAGTGCAAAGGTACTGTACGGCAAAGCAGAGTTAGGGCAGAGTAAGGGTGGAATGACTAGCTATATGGACAGCAGCGATATTTGTATTGCTACCAGCAGTCAGCGGCAAATCTGTACATTCAACAGTACTGAATATCCATATAGAGGTGCTGAATATATGGATTGTTTTAAAAAACTGCACTGACCATGGGCGCTGAATATTGACCTGCTTGTTTTTATTCAGCCAAATCCTGGTCTGTATTATACTTTATTGCACTGAGTGAAGACTGATCGAGTGAAGATGAAAAAGAGAGTACCCACAGAAAATGTAGGGCTGTAGAGTGACTTAATCCTCTCCCATGTCCCACACAAGCCTGAGAGTAAGAAGAGAGTCTTCCCCATCACCTAATGGTTTATGGTTTATTAAAAGCGTGATATACGGCTTCTCAACATCAAAGCAGTGTACAGTTAAAATCGCAATTTATCATAAAAGGAAAAAAATGCCATAAAATGATAGGACAGTAAAAGAGCAGAGATGAAACAGGGAAGGGAGGAGTAGAAATTCTAGCCAGTTGCCAAGGAAAGGGAGAAGACCTATTGGAAGAAAAATGTCCTCTGATAATTACAGTCTTTTAGAAGAGGCTACCAGAAGGGTCCTTACAAAATCTTTTCCTTTTGATTTTTGAGAGAAAGTGCTCATAGTAACATTATCATTGCAACTAGGTTTTTTTTTGGTCTTTTCTTCCTTGCAACCCCTCCATCTCCTTGTTTGATCCTGTCTTCCCAGATGGCATACTTGAGCGGCTACAGAAGCCTTTGGTGGTCTGAGAGCTAGAGGGGAGCCTCTTCTGAGGCATCCTATAATGATGATTTCTGGCTAGTAGAAATGCCACTGTGGCCATAGCCTTTCTCCCTAGGTACATGTGAATCATTTCTGTAGGCCAGACAACACGGCATCCCATTTCATAGGACAAGGCCATACTGAAATTGTTGCAGGGTAGAATGATTTAAAAAAACAAGCTCTTATTTATTTGCTGCTGGATTTCACCTGGGGAGGCAGCTGCTGTCAAGGGCTGAGCTTAAAAGGTGCTTTACTGCAGTTTTCACTGTGCAGTTTCTCCCAGGGAGGCACTGAGCTCTGCCTCCACAGAGACATCACTAGGTGTCTGGTCCTTTAAATTCACATTGAGCGTGTGGCAAGCTGTCTCAGGCACACCGCTTAAGGGCATGCCCTACCCTTTAATGTGCCACTTTGTGGAGAGCTTTGTGGACAATATGGATATGGGTGAGATTATGAATGTATTTATGAGTTCACAGTCAGTGGCAGTTTGTTTATGAGGTGTGTTGGATGGGGTTTATGAGTTTAATGTGGACTTTAGGGTGGGTGGAATGGTTGAGAATATGAGAGGTAATCCAATAAATGTTATGTGTGGAAGGTGGGGGTGTAATGTGAGAGTGGGACATGGTAGGAGTGGGAATTGAGTTTTGTCATATGTTCCTTATATAAGTCAATCTAACACAGAAAGCCCCTTTGGTATATCTTATGATTTCTGAATATGAGTTGGATGTTCTATGTGTCATGGAAACTTGGCTTAAAGTGGAAAAGGAAATGGTACTGGTACATGTTGCAAACTTGGGTTTCTGTTTTTGCATCAATCTAGAGTGTGGGATTGCACCTTGCCAAGAAAACCCAGAGGATAGTCTCAAGATGGATAATTATCCACAGAGTCGCCAGCAGTCGACATTGACTTGACAAGAGAGTGTGGGGTAGAGGGGATGAAGTGATGGTGATTGGGAGGGAGGGTTTGAAGTTGGGGGTATGCAAAAAAACATGTTATTGAAGAAAATAGAGTGTTTGTCATGCAATGCGCTTGTCTGGACTGACCATTTATTAGCTTTGATCAGTCTGGATCAGAGTTATTTGAGTATGGCTAAACTGAAGAGAAACGTTATCTGGTGGGGGATTGACGTCGATCATGAGGTGCATCGATTAGCATGTATGTGGCATAAAACAGGAAAACAGGAGAATAAACTCTCATGTTTAGGATAAACTAGAGAATATAAATTTGGGAAGCGAAAAGGGATGAAATCAGTCAGAGATTAAGTAGCACAAATAATTATCCTTGTGATATTTTTAGAGTTGTACCTTCCTTAGCAGAGTCACCTAACAGAATGACGGAGGAAAAGTTGTCAACTCTGACTTGTGTTGCAAAGTCCATCAGCTTCTCTAATGATGATGGGATTAGATGGCCTTAGTGAGAGTGGCAGTTGTGATGTTGATAACAGACACATTGAAGCAGGGCACAGTTCATTGGAAGTGTTTAAACTGATGAATAGAATAGGAATACAGCATCTGTTGAATCAAATGCATATGGTAACTTGTGCAACTGATCTCCTGCCATCAAGCTATATAAGGAAAGGGAATCACTGGCTCCATCAATGGTCAGTTGCCATTACTAATGGGTCTTCCTGGGATTGCCTCACAGTTTGAAAAAGGCTGTTTTACTGCTGCTTATCAAGGGTGATAGCAAGGATTTTTCTTTTATGTGAAATTTCCATCCTGTGTCTTTACTTCCATTTTTGAGTAAGGTAGTTGAATGTGCTATTTTCTTTTAGCTAAAGGATTTTGTGGAGGAACATCTTATTTTATGTTCTAATCAAACAAGCTATTGTTTCTATCAAAGCATCGAAACAGTAGTGTTGGCAGTATTGGACTTAGTGAGACATGTGTAATCAACGTGTAATCAAACTCTGGAATTTGTTACCGGAGGATGTAGTAAAGGCTGTTAGTGTAGCTGGGTTTAAAAAAGGTTTGGACAAGTTCCTGGAGGAAAGGTCCATAAGCCATTATTAAGGGACCCAGGATATCAATGCTTGACCTAGTACAAGCATTGCAGAACCTGTGTCTTTTGGGGAAACTGCTAGGTACATATGACCTAGATTGGCCACTGTTGGAAACAGGATGCTGGGCTTGATGGACCTTGGTATGACCCAGTATGGCATATCTTATGTTCTTATGTTCTTATGATCTTATCAGAGAATTGACTGTTTGATAATTGCATTAAATCTGACGGCTGCCTATGATACAATTTCTCATGGGAGGTTGATTCAGAGACTAGAAACTTTGGGTATGTGGGGGCAGGTGCTGTCATGGGTACGCTCCTTTATGGAGGAGCATATTTAGGTATGGAAGATCAGTATACAAGTTCAAGATCTGTGCTATTTCCACTGTTATTCAATATTTACATGGCATCCTTGGGTTGACTATTAGACCAGCAAAGGAAAGAATATCATCTGTTTGCTGATGATGTGACACTGATTGTTCCATTTGATCCAAACTGGGTTTAGCAATAGGTTGTTGCTTTATTAAATGATTTGCAAGAGATAGCTATATGGTTGTGCAGAAACACATTAAGACTAAATCCTAATAATACTGAAATTGCATGGTGTAATTGAGGAGATCAAATGCTGATAGTTTAGAAGGGGCTCAGATGGCACCTAAGACATATATTTGAATCTTGGATGTTCAAATAGGTGATCAACTGAGCATGGTTGGGCAAGTGTCAAGAGTTGTGCATAGTGGCTCTAGTTAGGGTGGGTGAATGCTGAGTAGTTGATGAATACTGGGGGTCTATGTATTATGATGTATTATGGGTCTTGTTATGTATGTTTTTCGTGCATTTTATTGTAAGCTGTTGTAGGGCCTTAATTGACTGTGAGCAGGTTATCAAGAACCAGTGAATAAATGAATGAATAAATAATAAATGTTCATGAAATGTAGGGACATCTTTGACCCAGGCCTATTTGTGGCACCCGAGCACTGGACTGCCTCATCCCCATATTAAAGCTTCCTCCAAGAAACAAAAGTGCAAAGTGGTGCAAGGTTAGCGTGGCCACAAACCCTGTGCTATTTGCACAAAATGGGCTTTTCAGTAATGCAAAGGAAATTTTAGTTAATGCCCACAAAATGTATTTTGTGTTAAAATGCAAAAGTAAAAGAGAATGGTGACCCCAAATTAAAATCAGTCCAAGTTATGTTGTTCAATATATTCTAAGCAAACATGACTCATCTGTTGCTGAAGGTGGAACGATCAGTTTATAAACTGAAAAGAAAATCCATAATTCATAACACATAGCAAAACACTGAAAACACACCTGGCTACGGATGTGTGTGTACCGATCAAAAGTAGATTGCCAGGCCTTTCTTCCACCCAGTAAGTCTACACCATCTGGAATTCCAAAGTGGTCATTCATCCAAGTACTAGCCAGGTCCGACCCTACTTAACTGCTGTAGAATGTCAAAATTAATGTGTGTTTAATTTAATGAGCCATTCATAGAAGTTGCTACGCTTCAAGAATGATTAGTTGCAGAGGAACAACCCAATAAGTGATGACTCATCTCAATCTTGTCATTCCGGTGTTATCCCCTCATTTAAACATCTATCCCTTGTTGTACACCCTTGTGTCAGATGTATTTAGTAGCAGTGTGTGGTGATTATTTGTTTTATTTTTGTTTAGCTTTTTTTCAATTCATTTAATTGGTTAATTGATTGATTGATTGATTAATTACTTGATAAATAGCTTAGCGCTAAGCATTAAAGCAGTTGGCAATTTATTGAAAAGAAAAAAATCCCAATCAAATAAAAAGGGAATAAAGCAATGGAAATCAAATGACAGAGAAACTAAAACTGTCAGGCCTAGACCTGCCCTGGACTTACGGCCACCTCTATAGTCTCACTCACATCCAACTTCTTTCCACACCAGGGGTGATTCCCAGTTTGCTCCTACTCCACTGCTGTTTTCTCAGGTTGGCCAGAACCGTTATGAAAAACAGTACTGGTGTGGAAGGAGTGACTGGAGATCACTCTTGCCCTGTGAAGACCCAGTGAATATGGCAAGAGGAGTAAAAGGAAGGGACTGAGGGTTCCTGAGGGGCTGGCCATAAGCACAAGAGGCTTTATTTAATTTAGAAGGCATGAGGAGTATTTGACTGGAATCGGCTTTAAGTTAATTTTGAAAAAAACGTGAATGAACATGAATGTTGGAAAGAATTAGAGTAAAGGGGTCAATATTTGTCTGTCAGTAGGCATAAACACTCCAAAAACGGACAGAAATTTACCAAATTTGTCATGCAGGAGGGAAATGTGAATGTTTCAGATCAGTTCAAAAACTAGAAACCTCATGTCACTATTTTTGGAGAATTGAACCTCAAAAAAAACCCCCAAATCCTCATGGCTTCCTATTGGAAACAGTTATAGACTGCAAAATGTTGGCTAGGGTTCCATTCCAGAAGTCCCCCTTACTTTTCCAGTACTTTGCACAGAACAACACAGGCAGACAGATGGAGAAAATACCTAAAACTGCTGACAAACGATGGTACCAAAAGGCATCTTCAAAGCCACATTTCCTACACTTCCAACGTAACACAAACCCCCAACATTTGCATATGCACCCACTCTCACATGCATCCCCACATCCCCCATACACTCACATGTACCAACATACCCACAAATCCACATCCACACCCATGCCCGTATAACCCTCTCCATCCACCCCCCCCCCACACTCCACACACACACAATACCTCTAAACCAGGGGTTCTCAACCAGTCTTTGGGACACGCCTAGCCCAGTCAGGTTTCAGGATAACCACAATGAATATGCACGAGGGAGATTTGCACAATATGGAGGCAGTGCATGTAAATCTCTCCCATGCATGCTCATTGTCGTTATCCTGAAAACCTGACTGGCTAGGCGTGCCCCGAGGACTGAGTTGAGAATCCCTGCTCTAAACGTACACACACACCCGCCGAAACACATCCTTCCATGCACACCCCTCACAAAAACACATCCTACATCCGCATATTCAAATGTGCCAAATCCATACTCCCCCTTAAACCTACGGCCTGGTTTTCAATTGGGCAGGCTATGCGCCACTATGGTGCATAGCCCTGCCCACTGACCCTTAAACCCGGCTATTCAAATCCGCAGCGATGGCATTGAATATCCGGTGATAGCCGCAAAAGACGGAAGTCGCTGAAGCTAACCGGGCAGCAGCGATATTGGATGCTGCCCGACTAGCTACTGCACCTTAAGATAGGCGAGGGTTTTCCTCACCTATCATTAAGGCACAGATCGCTAACCGGGCAGCATCCAATATCACTGCTGCCCGGTTAGCAGCATTCTCCGCCTCCACTCCACCCCAGAATGCCCTCAACATGCCCCGATGGTAACCGGATAGCATCAGGGTACGTAGGGAACTTAGATGGGGGATATTCGATGGCACTAACCGTGTAAGTGCCATTGAATATCCCCATCTAAGGCATTTACACAGTTTATTGGGCTGTAAACCATGTAGATGCCTTTAGACTATCAGGCCCATAGCGTCCACTCTACTGCCATATATTTCCTTCCACACACTCCCCCTACATATACTATCCGTCAGATATAAACACTATCCTCACGATTCCATCAAAATATATCTCTCATACCTCATCTGCACATTTACTAAATCCACATTCCACCATACTCACATACCTACACCTCCACACAGGGGCAGCTCAACCATTAGGCAAGACTAGGCAGTTACCTAGAGTCGTAGCTTCTGAGGGGCAGCAAAGTGTATCAGCAGTCAAAGCAAAAGAGCCCGACAACCTCAAAGAGCCATCGGCACATTCTTTTACCAGTAGGGAGAGCAGGCACACACACATACAAATGAAGCAAAATTTAATATTTAAGAGTATGATATCTAACCATGTGTTTTTGCAGGACTGGTGTGGGAAAGGTGGTGGTGGGATGATCATTATTGTTGAGTTTGATTTTTAAAATCTGGGGTGGGGAGGCATAAAGCTGAAGGTCTGCTTAGGATAACAAATACCCTTGTACCATTCCTGACTCACCATATCCCTACACATAAGCACACATGCACCTGCTATTCCCCCTCCCTCTCCCCCAATCTATGTTGGAAAGCATTTCTGAAACTATACCCCTGCATGCTTCCCCTACTTGTTTTGCAATAACGTTGTTTTAGAACAAAGTAATGGTTCTCTTTAAGGAATCAACTGTCGGCTATGAAATATGCCTGGCCTAAAGTAAATTTTCAACGCTATGTTTTCTCTTCTACTCAAAGGCAACATATGATGACATTTTCCTTCTTCCACCACTATTCTAGATGTTGACCTGGAGTTTCCAGTGCTCAGTACCTTGTATGCATGCGACTTTGGCCGCTCTTTGAGTCAATGTGAGCCTTCACTTGCAGACTATCACAGTGGTGGTCCTTGGCTAAGAAGCATGGATTGCTGCTCCTTTTCAAATGTGCTTTGGACAGTGTACTGTTACAATGTTTGTGTGGTTAAAAAAACAGTAAAAATCAAGTTCAAATGTGCTTTTGAATCAGCTACTAGGTATCTCTGTAAAGTGACAGCTGAAGCCTCAGCAGGCCAGGCCTTGAAATTGAACCTGGATGTCCTGCTCAGTAGTGTACAGAGGTGCTGTTGAGCCACTGAGCTAGCCCTGCAATAGAGATTCTTATTTGTAACTTGAAAAGTTGAATTTTATTTTAGTACAAGTGGAAATGATGTCAGTATCTGCTCTTTTTCCTCCGAAATGCCCTGCCACTGATCCTAGAATAATTCTTTGCTAACAATGACTCACTGAATTATCCTGTGGTCTATTTTCTTCTCAAAAGCTGAGGGGAACCAAAGTGCAGCGCAACCATTAAGACAGCTGTGGCTATCTTGTATAGCCCAGCAACAACTTCTTTTCATGAGAGTCTTCCTGTGAATGACATTGGCTTGAGAAGTATAAAGGGCCTTGTGCAGCCATGTGACCAGCCCTTCTGAAAGGAAGAATGAATTTCTTGGCGCTGCTCTTGAAAAGCTCCTTTGTGCGGTCTCAGGGGATAATACTTTTGGGAGTCAGCGACAGTGATGACTCATATTGAGGTTCTGGCAGCTTTGAATGCCATTGTGCATCAACACAAATGCTCATTCCTCTGTATATTGAGGCCTGAGAGACTGTACATTAGTATGTTTGACAAGGTGCAGAGAATCTGATTATGAAAGGCTTCGCCTGTTGCCAAATCCCTGGGAAGCTATCAAAAACCCAAAACAAGATTTGATTTTTAAGGTAAGATATTAACAATTCCTGCAAATGAAATTACTCCTGGTTGGATGCCAGATCCATTCTAACATCTCACAAGTGGCCAGCGGAATAAGCAAGTCTTCAGACAGCTATGGGAAACTATTTTAATGTGGCACACAGCTATCTGCAGCCTTTCTGTTTCTCAGCCTTAGCAGCCACTACTGAGAATGAGCCCAGCATCCAAAAGGGAGCAACTCTATTTGGAGGAAATGCAAATACACATTTCCGATATATTCAGTGACGGCAGCTAGCCAGTCTAATGCAGCTATCCACCGCCGCCGAATGTTAAACCTGGATATTCAGTGCCAAGTCATATCCAGCCCCAGCACTGAATATCTGGCTTGCCCGCATTTGCAGACAGCTAACTGGGCAGCGGCGATACTCAACCACTGTCCGATTAGCTTCCGTGGCAAAAGTAAGGTGCAGCCTTTGCTGCGTCTTACTTTCACCATGTAGCCATAACTGGGCAGCAGCTCAATATCGCTGCTCCCCAGTTATGGCTGGGTGCTGCCCCCGGAATACCCTGATGCTAATCAGTTAGCTCAGGGAGACGGGGAGGGGGGCAGCGGCAGTACCTGCTTAGCAGCATTTACATGGCTCACAGATCTGCAAACCATGTACATGCCTTTGAATATCATTCCCATTAAAGTTTGAATTGGTATTTAGTTTTTTTTTTATTCTTATGTTGCACTTGTAAGTCACATTTGAGTGAGTCTTAATCTTGTCTTTTTTTTGAACTGCCAGTATATATATACAGAGAGAGAAGATATAAAACTCACTTCAGGGCCGAAGCAGAAAGCCTAACATGCCCTTTACGCACAGATAACGCAACTTATACACACAAGTTCCAACATGCCAAATGCAGAAAAGTGATTGACACATGAGTAAACAGCAAAGCAAAAGCAAGCACACACAGTAACACCAAGAGTATTTAAATTATATGCAAATGACACTTCCCCTCAAATGATACAGGCATTGGGGAAAGCCCACGATGCCATCAAAATTACTGTCAGGGGTCCATTGCTCCAGACACCGATCCCCCACAGAAACCAAACCGAGGCGACCCAGTGGCATCAATCCCCCCAACCAATAAAACAAATCCCCGGTGGCGCAGCAGCCCTGATCCTCCCACCCGCGCAATAAAAAAATTTCCTGTTGGCCCAGTGGCCCTGATCTTCCCACCCCCCAGCCCCAATCCCCCCACCCACCCAATAAAAAAGGCCCGGTGGCCTCCAAACCACTCCCTCTTCCTGGTACCTTTATGATGGAGCGGGAGCATCGCCCATGTGCTTCTGCTCCTGCGTCGCCATCTTGAAAATGGTGGCACTTGGTCCCCGCGGTGCATTCTGGGATGCACCTGGTGTGGTCAGACTACCATATAAAGTAGAAAATGCCTTATTTGGCAGTCTGACCACCCTCAGTGCATCCCAGGATGCACTGTGCAGGGCCAGGCACTGCCATTTTTCAAGATGGTGATGCAGGGACTGGAGCACATGGGCAATGCTCCCATTCCATTGTAAAGGTACTGGAAGGAGGGTCAGGGGTTCAGGAGACACCAGGCCTTTTTTATTGGATGGGTGGGGGGATTAGGGCCACTGGGCCACCAGGGCTTTTTATAATTGAGTGGGTAGGGGATTGGGGCCACTGGGCCATCAGTTTTTTTTTTTAATTGGGTGGGTGGGTGGGGGGATCAGGGCTGCTAGGCCTAGGGATTTGGTTTCTGTCCGGGGGTCAGTGTCTGGGACACTGACTCCCAGACAGTATTTTGATGGCATCAGGGACTTTCCCCGATGTCTGGATCATCTGAGGGGAAGTTTGAAATTTCCCCTCTGATGATCTAGGCATCAGGGAAAGCACCCAATGCCATCAAAATACTATACTTTGTGAGTCCTGGTAGTGTTGTTATGATACGGTGGGTTTGCTACGGGTTCTAAATGGGCAGTGTTTATAATACTTCCTAATGTACCTGGCGGTTGGCACTGGACAATAGTAATGTAGAAATCTAGTAGTCTTTCTTTATTCAGACACTCATTGAGAATCATGGTTACTAAAGGTTAGCCATAGAAACATAGAAATATGATGACAGAAAAATACCACATGGCCTATCTAGTCTGTCCTTCCATATCAACAACTACAACAGTCCCCTTTTTACCTTTAGAGATCCTCTGTGTTGGTCCCATGCTTTTTTGAATTCAGATACTGTCCTCATCTCTACCACCTCCACTGGGAGATTATTCCACGGATCCACTACTCTTTCCGTAAAGAAATATTTCCACATATCACTCTTGAATATATCCCCCTTCACCCTCATCCCATGGCCCCTCGTAGCAGAACTTGCTTTCAATTGAAAGAGGCTCTCTCCCTGAACATTTATGCCACGGAGGTATTTAAACATCTCAATCATATCACCTCTATCCCGCCTTTCCTCTAAGGTGTACATATTAAGATCCTTAAGTCTGTCCTCATATGCTTTATAATGAAGACCACTAACCATTTTAGTAGCCACCCTCTGTACTGACTCCATCCTGTTCACATACTTTTGAAGGTGCGGACCCCAGAGTTGCACACCATACTCCAAATGAGGTCGCACCAAAGACTTATACAGAGGCATTATCACCTCCTTTTTTCTGCTAGCCATTCCTCTCCGTATGCACTCAAGCATCCTTCTAGCCTTTGCTGTCGCCTTTTCTACCTGTTTAGCTACTTTAAGATCATCAGACACAACCATGCCTAGGTCCTGCTCTTCTTTAGTGGACAAAAGTACTTCACCCCCTATACTATATTGCTCCCTTGGATTGCTGCAGCCCAAATGCATGACCTTACATTTTTTAACATAAAATCCCAGCTGCCAAATTCTAGACCATTCTTCAAGCTTAGCTAGATCCCTCCTCATCTTATCTACACCTTCCTGGGTGTCTACTCTATTGCAGATTTTGGAATCATCCGCAAAGAGGCAAACCTTACCCGACAGCCCTTCTGCTATATCACTAACAAAGATGATGAAAAGAATCGGACCAAGGACAGATCCCTGGGGCACACCACTGGTAGCATCCTTCTCCTCCTCAGAGTGAGCTCCATTTACCTGTACCATGTTAACATTATGCAAATATTTATGCAAATGAGGCCCCATGGTGAGTCTCCGCACATGGCCCCGCACCTCCCTTGGGTCACTCCTGAGAACATGTCAGTGCCGTCCATGAAGTTGTCACTGGAAGTTTGCACCACTAGAGGTTTATTCACAACTACTCTTAGGAAAAATACTCTTTGGAGAGGGGTTCCCTTTGGGTTTTCTCAGTACTGATACCTATACACTTGATGCAGTCTCTCTCATCAGTAAAAAAACTGGAAAATCTCTGAACCCATGCAGATGAGCTCCTGTTGTCTTCTCTGTTAGGCAGAAACTTTAAAATGCTAACTCCATCTATCGAATTCATTCTTTTGAAACCTTAGGCAGCTTTTCAATGAAAAGCGGAATTATGGCACTCTCTCTCTTTAAATGCTTATCGCATTTCAATCTCAAAACCTGATGTGACATTTCCATGAACCGGGGCCGGCCTGTCCTCTAGGTGGGCTAGGTATCCACCTAGGGCAATAGATCTCTGTGGGCAGTAGGCCATGTGCTTTGACACACACGGCCTGATGCCCCCCTTCCAGTGATGAGCCGTGCTGCCACCCTCGCTGCTGCTGATTCCGGCAACAGGTCATGTATGCCGAAGGATACGGCCTGCCACCAAGCTGCATCACCCCAAACCTGCTGCTTGAATCAGTGGCAGTGGACAGCAGTGGCACAGCTCAGCACGGGGGGCAACATGGCTTGGCATGTGGGGGGTGGTATGCCTGAGGCTTCTGCCTAGGGTGGCAGAAACCCTCAAGCCGGCTCTGCCCTGAACCCTACTATGTGCTCTCTCCTGGGTGCCTGAGGGCAACTTCCTTAGACTCAATTCAATTACAGGATGAGAGTGATGATGAGGAGGAAAAAGCACTTCTTTGAAAAACATTTTCTATTGGTGAGTGTCTGAGATATCACATGCTCCTCTGCCCTCATTAATTCAGTGTTAGTAGAGATACAGATATAACTAGTAAGATACATTTTAGTGACGCCCTTACAGATGCAGAATAATATAACTGGCACCAAACCAGGAGTAACTGGTAGAGATATGCAAACCAGTTTGGGTGGAATGCAAACCAGCTGGATTTAATCTTAATTCAACATTGGCAAAACTGGGAAATGTATTTGCAATTTGGGGGAAATTAGGTAGAACTTTTCTCTCTGATCTTGGGAAAGTTAAAAGCAATCCAGAATGGATATGGCAAAGTATGCTGAGTTGCAACAACCAAAGCATATTTCTGTAGGCCTATTGAAGATTTTGCCAATAAATAGTCTATTTTTATAAAGAGATTACAACCATTTAAACAGTGGCTTTTCTACAGGTTCATGGAAGTGTTTCACAAATCTCTTTTTCAAAAAGTAGCAAGTAAATCAAGTTAAAACTGCTTTCTGGAGGGGCTATGCACTGCCATATGGAGGATGTGAAGTCAATTCTTGGGTCAGGATTCTGCTCCTTGGCCAGGCTAGTGATGCTGTGGAGACAGCATTTAAAAAGCACCCTGGGGGGGGGGGGGGGGGGGCAGAAACGTACCAATCTGGAAATGTGCTCTGTGTGACTTGTGAATCTGTTGCCCCCCTTCCACCCAGCCACATAGAGGAAATAGCACTTATCGGGATTCCTGGAAGCCTTGTGATGGCATCAGCTCCCTTTAGTACTTGAGGTCTGTGCACATACACTGTTCGCATAGTCCTCGGTACAGCCCTGTCTGGGGAGAGGGAATATCAGTAATCGTTCAACAATAACAACTAGGGTTCTGACTCAAGGGTCACATCTGCCAGCTTCTGGAAGGAGCCACAGTTTGTGGCGATGGTCAAGGACTGTCAATGTGATAACTGGGCAAAGTTGGCCACCATAGCCCAACAGAGGCTGATGCCAATTGAACCGGAAGCCCAAAGGAGCAGGAAGGAACTGCCCAGCCCTAAAAATAAAATTCTAGTTTGGAAGAAACAATCACTTGTGTATTATTAGTAGATAAGGTCTCTTGAGAATATTGGTGATTTCCTCATTCCCTATTGTGTGTCAATTATTACTCATATACTAGGACAGATTGAATATTGTTTTATATACCTCCTGCCTATTTGTGCTTAGGATTCATATATATATTTTTGTTATATATTTGTGTACTGTGTGATTATCAGATGCTTTTATGATGCCTATACACCGTTTTGATGTGAGTCCCACTGGACCTATGGCAGTATAACAAATGTACGAATAAATACATTTTCATTTATTTATTTATTTTATTTAATTGGTTTTATATACCGTTTTTCTGCAAGGCAAAACGGTTTACATTGAACAAGAAGGAACATTTACATGAAACAATTGGAACTATAAATAAGTAACTTTGGTGTAATTACTGCATTACAATAAACAAAAGAGCAAGAATAACTATTTACAGATGGCCTGGAGACTATGCAGTGAGGCGTTGAGTTCGCCTACTCGGGGGAAGGGCTGGGGGGAGAGTGGGGGGGATGGGGGTAATGGAGAGGGTGGTGCGGGAGAGTTAGGGGGTGAGTGGTGGAAGTGGTGAGGAAGAGCAGGTTGTAATCTTGTGTGGAATTTGTAGCATTGGATGCGTTGAAGTGTTCTTCGAAAAGATAGGTCTTGAGCTGTTTTTTGAAGACGGTGTGGGATTGGAGGACCCATAAGGTGGGGGGTAGTTTGTTTCAATTGGTAGGGACATAGAATTGGAAGGCTCTTGTGCTGGTGCATTGAGATTTCTTGGAGATCTGTGCTGGAAGGAGGAGATTTGCTGCATTTTGGCACCAGAGTCTGTTGCTTTTGGGGCACTTGATTAATAGTTGTAGCTGTTCCGCCGTAGTGTTGAAAAGGGCTCTGTGTGTAAGGACAATAGTCTTAAACCTGATGCGGGATGCGACTGGTAGCCAGTGCAGGAATTTCAATATGGGTGTGATGTGGGAGTGCCTGGTTGTTCCAGCTATGAGACGTGCAGCTGTGTTTCGTGCCAGCTGTAGGGGGGCGAGGGTGGTCTTGGGTAGTCCTTGTAGGATGGAGTTGCAGTAGTCGATGAGAGGGATAACGGAAGCTTGACAAACTGTGCAGAAGCTATCATAGGGTAGAAGAGGGTGGAGGTTACGAAGAGTTTTGATTTTGTAGTTGATAGTTTTGGTGGTGTTTCGGATATGAGGCTGGAAGTTCAGGAGGTGGTCCAAGGTTACCCTGAGGTATTTGATCTGCAGTTTGACTTTAATTTCGGTGTCTCCCAGTTTGATGCTCTGTGGAGGGTTGAAGTTGGGGTCTCTGGAGATGTGAAGGAGTTCTGTTTTGCTGACGTTGATTGTGAGATTGTGCAGTTGTAGCCATGCGGTGACTTCTGTGAAGCAGGCGTTAAGGATGGAGTAGTCGGTGGAGGTGGCGTTGAAGGGGGTGAAGATCATTATGTCATCCACATATATTTGGTATCCAACATTAAGGCTTTTGAGGATGTGACAGAGGGGCCTGATGTATATGTTGAAGAGGAGGGAGGAAAGGGCTGATCCTTGAGGTACTCCTTGGGGGAGTGTGAATGGCGATGAAGATTGGTTTCCTCTTGACAGTAGCTACTCTATCAACAAGCCATTACAATATAGAATTCTTTAATAAACATCAAACTATTGTCTAGAGTATCCAGAATTTATTTATTTAGTTTCTGAATTAAGCTCATACCTTTTCAATAGCAATTTAAGGCAAGTTACTTTCAGGCACAGTAGGCATTTTCCTGTCCCAGGAAGGCTTAAGAACATAAGAAATGCCAGAACAAGGTCCATTAAATCCAGTATCCTGTTTCCAATAGTGGCCAATCTAGGTTACAAGTACCTGGCAGGTTCCCAAAAAGGCAGACAGGTTCCACAGTGCTCGTTCTGGGGTAAGCAGTGGATTTGCTGGGTCACCTTTAATTATGATTTATGGACCTTTCCTCCAGGAACTTGTCAAAACCTTTTTTTAAACCCAGCTACGCTAATAGCTTTTACTACATCCTCCAGAAACGACTTCCAGAGTTTGCGCATTGAGTGAAAAAATATTTTCTCTTATTAGTCTTGGCTAACATTGTAGCTTCATTGTGTGTCCTCTAGTCTTTCTATTTTTTGACGGCATGAACAACAGAATCTACATTTACCCATTCCATTCCATTCATTAATTTATAGACCTCCCTCTATCATATCCCCACCTTAGCCACCTTTTTTCCAAGTTGAAGAGCCCTAACCTTGTAAATCTTTCCTCATAGGGGTATCCATCCATCCCCTTTACTATTTTTGCTGCTCTCCTCTGTATTTTTTCTAATTCTACTGTATCCTTTTTAGGATATGGTGACCAGAGTTGTACACAATATTCAAGGTGCAGTCGCACCATGGAACAATACAGAGCCATTATAATATCCTTGGCTTTATTCTCCATTCCTTTCCTTATATTTCCTAGCATTCTATTTGCTTTCTTGGCCACTGCTGCACACTGGGCGGAGGGTTTCAATGTATTATCCACGATGACGCCTAAATCTTTTACCTGAGTGGTGGTTTCTAAGGTGGTAGCTTGCATCATGTAACAAAAGTTTGGGTTGTTCTTTCCTAGGTGCAAATTTTGCACTTGTCCACATTAAATTTCATCTGCCATTTGGACATCTAGTCTTCCAATTTATCAAAGTCTTCTTGTAAATCTTCGCAATCCTCTTGCATTTTAACAACTTTGAATTTTGTGTCATATAAAAATTTGATCATCTCACTCATTATTCTCATTCCCAGCACAGATCCCTGGGGTATTCTGCTTTTTTTTTTTACTGAGAAAATTGGCCATTTAGCCCTACTCTCTGCTTTTTATCTTTTAACCAGTTCCTGATCCACAGTAGTACACTGCCTCCAATCCCGTGACTTTTTAATTTTACCAAGAGTCTGTCATGAGGGACCTTGTTAAAGGCTTTCTGAAAATCCAGATACACTGTATCAACCAGCTCACCTTTTTTCTACTTGTTTATTCATACCTTCAAAAAATATAATCTTCCTTGGTTAAATCCATGTTGGCTTTCTCCCAATAAACCATGACAATGTACATGTTCAGAAATGTTATTCTTTGTAATGGTTTCTACCATTTTGCCCGTTACTGACGTCATGCTCACCGGTCTGTAGTTTCCCCAATCACCCCTGGAACTCTTTTTGAAGCTCGGCATTACATTAGCCACTCTCCAATCTTGCGGTACTAAAGATGATTTTAATGATAGTTCACAGATTACTAATAGTAGGTCTGCAATCTCATTTTTCAGTTCTTTCAACACCCTTGGATGTACACCATCTGGTCCAGGTGATTTACTACTCTTCAGTTTATCAATAGTTGTAATAACTCTTCCCGGTTTATCAGTATTTCTTTCAATTTGTGAGAGCCAGAAGGGAAAGGATTAACAGTCCAAAATTGCTGGCATTGCATGTGCGCTGTGAGATGCTAGAGGTATTAGATGAAATCAGATGGAAGAAATGTGAGAAAAAACACACACATCTACAGAGCATAGGAGAGAGAAGGCATCATTAGCATGGTTATGCCAGTTTGGCATGGGGCCTACTGAGTCCTAGTGTGGAAACTGTCAGAAGATCAGAGAACTAATAAGCTATATATTTTCTATATTTTTTGAAAATAAGGGATGGAAAGACAAACCAGGTAGAAAGTTGAATAAGTGGGAAAAGGGTCAGATAACAGGAAATAAATCTGACAAAGGCCTGAGCGCATGGTTATACACAAGGCCATAAGTATCAACAGGTCAGCAGGAATGGGAATGCAGATATGACAGGACAAAGGAAGGAATGAAAGAGAGAATACAGATGCCTGGAATCGAAAGCAAAGGGACTAATTAAAGGGACTTATTGGAAAAGAAAAACTATATAACAGGACAGAACTTTTAAAGATTGGGAATTTACACCCCATTTTCTGAAGAAGGTGGCTTGTAAATTTCCACTGCATATTTGTTAATGAGTGAGTGGTTATGATTCTGATTCTTTGTATGAAAGTTTTCTTAGTTTATCTTTGAGTGTAGCTATGAACCATATATCCTTCTCTTTCACTGTGCTAGGATCTGTCGATGGACAGGAAATCTCTTAATTACTTTATAGCTGTAAAGTTGTAAGAAGAGGGTGAGGGAATTCTCCAAGTTACTTTGTATTTATTAGTTTGGTTGCGCTTCATATATGCTTGCTTCTGTGATATAAGAAAGAAATAAAGGATTTTTTTGGTAAGAAGAATCTGAGAATTTTGTGCCAGGTAAGAGTATAATCTGCATGAGGTATGGTTTATTGGGAGGAGATAGTAGGCCCTCCCTGTATATGTGCTAGTTTGCAAGGTTTTGTTCCCCTCTTGCACGGAAGACAAGGGGTGGCAATCCACCTGGCCAATGGATTGGCCCTCACCTGGTTCTATACAAATTCTTCTGATACATCACCTTATATATAATTTCAGGCACAGATAGCTTTCCTACATCTACTTCAGTAAAAACTGAAGCAAAGAATTCATTCAGTCTCTCCTCTATGGCCTTGGACTCACTTATTTATTTATTTATTTACAGTCTCTTTTATACCGCGCTATTCAACATCAGTGTGGTTTACAATGAACATAGAAACTACACATTTCCTTGGGTACTCTGTGTTTACAATGAACAGGAATTAAAAACTTGGATAACTTGGGGTAACTATTTACAATCATGCAACAAGGTAGATTTCACCTCATCGGTCTTAGCCATGGGTGTTTTGCGTGGTATACATGGATGGGGCTATTATTGCATTGTCTACCGGGTAGTGCAGGAGGAAGAGGTGGTGCTTCAAGGCCTTCCTAAACTGGACTAAGTCGATGATTGCTCGGTTGTTGGGAGGTAGGGTATTCCAGCATCTGGGCGCACAGAATTTGAAGGCCCTGCTTGCTGTTGACTGGGTGCATTGGGTTATTGATTTTGGGACTATCAGTGTATTGAGTGCTACCGATCTTCTGGACCTGTTGGTGGGAGTGGTCTGGATCAACTCAGATAGTGATGAAGATAACAGCCCATTGATGGCTTTGAACGTCAACAGTAGGGTTTTGTATATGAGTCTACTATGTATCGGGAGCCAGTGGAGGTGCTTCAGTATGGGCATCACATGATCTTTCCTGGATGCGCCATATTTATTTATTTATTTATTTATTGAACGGTTTTATATACCGCCTTTCAGAAAAATCAAAGCGGTTTACATAGAACAAAACCTGAACATTACATTGAAACTTATTCAAACAATTGAAATTACAGTGAACATTAAATTGTATATAATAAAAAAAAATGGTAATTTGAGGGTTACAATGCTGAGTAAATGCTGATTAGGTATATAGATAGTTTAAACATATATACAGATTTAAATATTTACAAATTTCAAAAATCTTATCATCTTATCTGAGCAAGGAAAAATGTATTGTATAGGACTCTTGCTGCGGTGTATTATAAAAATGTATTATATAGGATTCTTGCCGCGGTGTTCATCGTAAGTTGCAGCGGATTCAGGGTGGCCTGGGGGAGCCCATGCAGGATTGCATTTGCATAATCAAAATGTGGTATGATCAGTGCCTGATAAATTGTCCTGAAGTCTTCTGGCTCCAGCAAGGATCGTAGGTGTCTGAGGGATCGTATCTTATGGTACACCGCCCTAACTATGTTGCCTATGTGCACTTTCATGTGCAGTCGCTGGTCTAAGGTGACTCCGAGATATCTGATTGTGGGTTTGGTCTGGAGATCTGCTTCCTTGACTCTTAGAAAGGGTGGCATGGAGAAATTTGCATTCCTTGTAATGAAGAGTACTTCTGTTTTTTTGTGTTGGATCCTGAGGTTTTGGGTTTGGAGCCAGTCGGATACTGCATTAAAGCAGTTTGTCAGTGGCGAGAGGTCTGGGCTCTCAGTTGAGAAAGGCATGTATAGCAGCACGTCATCTGCATATATCAAGCAATTGACACTGAACGACCGGATAAGGTTGCAGATAGGCTGCATTTATACGTTGAACATCAGGGCAGAGAGGGAGGAACCCTGCGGGACACCCTGCTTCTGGTGGAAAGGATCTGATGATGTTGCCCTGGAACGAACGTGCTGCCATCTGTCAGAAAGGTAGGACTTGCACCAATCCAGCACTTTGTCAGTGATTCCCTTCTCCTTGAGACATTCCAGAAGATCCTCATGGCTCACCGAGTCGAACGCAGCTGCAATGTCCATGAAGATGAGGACAAACCCCTGACGAATGTTGTCAATTCCTGTTATTATGTTGTTGAAGAGTGTGGTAAGGAGCGTTTCAACTCCATGAGCCTCTCTGAAGCCGTGTTGGCATGGGTCCAGTGGGGCAGAGGTTTCTATGTGTTCTTGAATTTGCATCTGGACTTCCCTCTCAATTATTTTTGCCAGTAAAGGTATGCTCAATATCGGTCTGTATGAGTCTACCTTCTGGGGGTCGAGCTTGCTGTTTTTTAGTAACGGTTTTATGGACGTGTGTTTGAGGGGTTGCGGGAATGCACCTGTTGCAAAGGATTGGTCCATGATTCTGGCTATAATGGGGCTAAAGTTTGACCGTAGATTTTTAATCCAGAATGCAGGGCAGGGGTCGGTTTGGGCAGTGGTTGTGTTGATCGCAGCTATGGTGTCTTTGATGCGCTTCTTGGGAGGTGTGGAGAAGATGGTGAGAGGTGTTTGATAGATTGGCTTGAGGGAGATGTCAGATGCTGGGGCATTGTTGGTCCGGCATAGCTTGGATTGCAAGTAGTCCGCAAATTCTTGAGGGTGGATCTCGATTGTTTGCTCTGAGGCTGGCTCCTTTGTTAGGTCCTTGATGAGAGCGAACAGGTCGTGTGGTTTGTTCAAGGATCTTTTTAGCGTGTCCGTGTGGAATCGTCTCATGTTCGCCGTTACTGCTTCGCAGTGTGCTGCCAGGTGGGCATTCTACGCTCTTTGATCGTCTGCCGAGTGTGAATGGTGCCAGCGTCTCTCCAGCTTCCTTAGGAGGGTGCGAGAGGATTTCAGCTCAGTGGAATACCAGGTTGCAGATGCTCGCTTCCCTGGAGGTTTGTTAGATGGCGGACGTAGTGCAATTGAACTGAGGGTTTTATTCCATTCGGAGACCAGAACCTCAGGATCGTGTGCTGTCGAGGTGAGTAATGGGTGTGCTGTGCTCAGTATCAGGTCCTTGTTGAAAGCCTGAAATCTTCGTGGTGGTGCCTTGGAGCAGCAGCTGATTGTTCTGGCTTCCTTCTGATTGCAGCTGGGCAGGGGAATTTGGAATATGATCAGCTTGTGGTCAGACCAGGGAACTGCGGTAATTGATAGCTCAGGGTTATTGGGTGAGTTGAGGGTTGCCTGAGGAGCGAATATCAGAACCAGGATGCCTCCTTTTACATGGGTAGGTTCATTGATCAGTTGTCTATATCCTAAATCCTTAAGGGCTTCGAGAAAAGCTGATGCATGGAAATCTTGCAGGGAAGGTAAATTGAAGTCTCCTAGAATCCAGCTCGGTGTGCGTGGGTTTTGAATATTGGATGCAAGGTCGATTATTGCTGAGAGAACATCTGGGTCTGCTGATGGGGCCCTGTATAGGAGGTTGACAGCGCAGTTCTTGTTTGTTATCGTGATTGTATCAAGGAGTGATGTGCTGGTTGCGTTTCTCGGGAGGAACTGGAGGTCCGATTTGGTGATGGCGAGTACTCCTCCCCCTCTCTTACCGTTTCTATGGCATGTATGAATTGAAAATTTGGTGGGAAGGAGCTGGTTGATGAGGACATTATCGTCACTGGAAAGCCAAGTTTCTGTGACCAAGAGTATGTCGAGGTCATAGAGTAGTATCATGTCGGAGATGACTGGCCATTTCTTGCGTATAGATCGGGCATTTATGAGCGCACATCTCAGGGGTTGGGGGAGGGGGTTTTCCTCATGTTTTGTTTTCTTATTGTGTTGTAGTGCAATGTGTAAAAGATGGTGGTGGAGAGTGCGGGTAGCTTCCCCTGAATTGTGGAAGGGGGCATTTGCCCATCTCCTCCTATAATTCTGGAGAATTGGTATATGATTTTGACTAGTAGGCAGGTCTGTAACACTGCTTAGGCCTACAGAGAGGAGGTATAGGGCCACTGTGATAATGCTTGATATAGCCATATTGTGCGTGTAGTTTGAGTCTGGACTGGATGGTGGTTGCTATGTTGGTGGGTTAGGTTGTTTCAGACTCAAGTATGTTATGCTGTTGCCATGGGTTGGTAGCCCTACAGGTGGCTCCGTAGATCTACAGGTGGCTCCGTAAGACTATACTGCGGTGAACAGCTGGACAGATTGGGCATCCCCGGCAGTAAGGATGGTTGGCTTGTGATGTTCAGGTATCAGGTATAGGTAACAAAGGAAAATGGCAAGTTACACATTTCAAGGCAAGCTAGGCAATTTCAAGGCAAGCTACACAATTTCAAGGCAGTTATTTCAGGTATCAATGGTAAACAGTAAGATATGCCCTTCAGGCAGTAACTATGAGAATCAGGCTATCAGCAGATGGCTTGTGTTAACTTAGTAACTTAGTAACAGACATATATCTGGTATTGTTAGATGGTGCTTCAACGCAGGTCATTTTCTAGTGTTAAGTCTGTTCGCTATGTCTTAGTGTTTAGGGTAGGTTGATTTTACTTGTGTTTTCTTGTCAAGGGTTAACGGCTCCGTTTCGTAATGATCCTTTGTTGGCTTGATGGATTGTGGTCTCTGCCTGTGGCGCCTCTTTTAAGTGAGGAGTCCTCTGCCCCGATTGGGCAGCCGAGCGGTGGCGGCGGGAACGCTGGGGCTGGTCAGTTGCAGCCCCGGCTGCTCGATCCCAGGCTGGGAGAGCTGCCACGGGCTGGGAGGGCGGTGAACGAGGCCTTCAGCACCGGATGGCGCCTCCTTTAAGTGAGGAGTCCTCTGCCCCGATTGGGCAGCCGAGCGGTGGTGGCGGGAACGCTGGGTCAGGTCAGTTGCAGCCCCGGCTGCTCGATCCCAGGCTGGGAGAGCTGCCGCGGGCTGGGAGGGCGGCGAAAGAGGCCTTCAGCGCCGGATGGCGCCTCTTTTAAGTGAGGGGTCCTCTGCCCTGATTGGGCAGTCGAGCGGTGGCGGCGGGAATGCTGGGGCCAGTCAGTTGCAGCCCCGGCTGCTTGATCCCGGGCTGGGAGAGCTGCCGTGGGCTGGGAGGGCGGCGAAAGAGCAGTAGCGCCCCTGTTACCTCTCTATCATCCAATGGTCCAACTGACTCTCTGACAGGCTTTTTGCAACAAATGTACTTGAAAAAGTTCTTATTATGTGTTTTTGCTTCCACCACAAACTTTCAAATTCTCTCTTTGCCTGTCATATCATTGTCTTGTATCTAACTTGCCAGTGCTTATGTTGTTTCTTGTTTTCATCATTTGACTCCTGTTTCCATTTCCTGAAAGATGCTTTTTGGCAACAACAGCCTCTCTGACCTCAACTTTAAACAATGCTGGCAGTTTTTTGTCTTCCTTCCACTTTCTTGAACAATGAAATACATCTGTTCTGGTCTTTCAAGATAGTGCTTTTAAAGAGCACTCATGCTTGATGTAAATCTTTAACCTTTGCAGCTGCTCCTTTTAGTTTTTTCTTAACTATTTTCCTCAATTTATCATAGTCTCTCTTTTGAAAGTTAAAAGGTAGTACTGTGGATTTCCTTCCGTCCTTCTTCCATTTACTAAATCAAATGCTATAATGCTATGATCACTCTTGCCAAATAGCCCCAAAATCCTTATCTCTTATACCAGATACTGTTTTCCACCAAGGACTAGGCCCAAAATAGCTTTCTCTCTTGTCATTTCATGAACCAGCTGCTCCAAGAACAGTCATTTATTTCATCTAGAAACTTCATCTCCCTAGAATGTCCTGCTGTGACATTGACCTAGTTGATACTGTGGTAATTGAAATCATCCATTATTACTGTGTTGTCACTATTGTTAGCTTCCTTGATTTCTTTCAGCATTTCATCACCCATCTGTTCATTAGCCAGGCCAGACTGGAGGTGGGACTTCAGAACTACGTCCCTGTAGGTCTCGTCTATGTACCTCTCTATCTTCCTTATGTATTCCAAGTCTACTACTCTAGCTGCCAGAGATTGGACTTGTTTCCTGAGGGCACAGAGCTCCTTGTACCTAGTGCACACATAAGACTCCTCACCAACTGTGAGAAAATCGTACAAGTGACACAATGCAAAAGACAGGATGGCCTCTATCTCGCTGCTGGACTGCTGTCTGCATCTTAGTTTAAAGGTTTTGTTTAGCTATTTAAGTTGTTTAAAGTTCCTAGGGATACTTGTAGTGATACAATTATACCAAATAAGTTTAGGGGACTTTGTTCACCTCAAGATTAATTTCAGGGCCTTAATTAATCTATTCCTGGTGAAGATAGCCAGCTGAAGCTAAAAGTGTATTTGAGCACATCTCCCCCTTTAGTAGGTCTAAGATCCCTATAAAGGTAAGATTATGCCTGGGGTGGGAATTAACACTTAGTAAATGCTGGCTTGCTACACAGGTCCCAGACCTATGCTTCTAAGATAATCTGTTACCACCCTAACCCCCACCTCCCAAAAATGTAAAACACATCCCACCATGAAGAGCATACTGTACATAAGTTACTGTATATGTTAACTTGATATATGTTTCTTTTGACCCCTGATATTCAGTGTAACACCCAATTGTTCAATTCCATGTAAACCACTTTGATAATCTGAAAAATGGTATAGAAAAAACATTAAGAGGCACATTCCATACAGTACATCCGGGCCCCTGTGCATCCAATCGGAACGGGATGCACAGAGGCAGTCCTGATTCCGATCCCGCTGGGGCTAGACGTACCCCACAGGATCAGAATCATGTCTAGGGTCTGTACATGCAGGCTGGGACCCGATTCTGATTGGCTTGCACGTACAGACCCATGCCTGGCTAACCCAGTCAGGCTCCTGAATGGAGCTGCAGTGCCATGGCGTCCAATTGCCATAGCACTGTGGCTCCATTCAGGAGCCACGATCCCCAGCCGCCAACCACACTTTCCTTTTCCCGCAGCCCAACCCTGGATCTGGCCTTCTGTGACCAGGATTGGGCTGCAGGGCATCCACTGCACCCCCTCACCTTTTTGACGCCACCTGTGTCTGCTGTCCCCCAACGTCCAGTTTGCTGACCCCGGATGTACAGGGATGACTTCAGAATTGACCCTGTACATCCAGAGTCACAGACTGCCCTTGCCCTACCCTCGCTCTGCCTCCACAATGCCCCCTCCCACCCCTGATTAATTCTCCCTATACAAACTCCTTGTTTGTACAGGGAGGCTTCTGTCAGGGATGGAAGGGGGGTGAATAGAGGGGATGGACATCCCTTTGGATGCATTACAGAATAGACCCCTAAATAAATACATAAATACAATAAATAAAACAATTTCCTGGGTGATTCACACAACCCTTGTTTTGATAGAGGGAGCCTTTCAAATGGCCTCTTTGATCTGTCACTTGGCTTTAACACCTATTTAAAAGAAATTCACAGATCTCTTGCCTCCTAACTGGAAGGCCTCTTTGTAAAGGTCTCTAGAAACAATATATTTCTTTCTGCTCAAAGAATATTCACCCTGTTTTTCCTTCTATGCTAAGCTATACTCTGATTTGATTTAAATCAAAAGCACTCTGCTGATACTAGGACTTGATTGAGTTAACAAATACACTGGATTCTAAATTTCACAGATTGATCAGCTTTAACCCAAAGAATTCTCTTTTCCCCAAGATTTAGAGAATTTCCCTGAAGTAAATACTTACAAATGCAGATTTTTTTTCCAGCAGTAGCAGTCCCTTTTGTCTTTTGGTAGTTCTTCAAGACTGAGCAATCTAATTTAGTCCCTGAAGCAATGGAGGATTGAGTAACTTGCCGAAAGTCACAAGTTAGGATTCTTAGGACTATTGGGCATAATATTCAGCAACATTTGCACGGTTTGCAGACCTTCAAACTGTGCAAATGCTGCTGTGCTGGATATTCAGTGGCACTAACTTTAACCTGCTTGGATCAATCAATAAAGAAATGACAAGTAGTCAATGCATTGCTCTTGGCAGAATGGCTATGAAGGACTTAGACAAGATTCTCAAAAGCAGAGATGCCTCTCTCCTTACAAAGATTTGACTTGTCCAAGCAATGGTATTTTCAATACCCTCATATGGATGCGAAAGTTGGACAGTGAAAAAAATAGACAGAAAGAAAATCAATGCCTTTGAATTATGCTGCTGGCAAACAATATTGTGTACATCAAGAACAGACCAGTCAGTACTAGAGGAGATCAAACCTAAGCTTTCTTTAGAAGCTCAGATGACAAGACTTTTACTTTCATACTTTGAACACATCATGTGAAGAGAGAGATCATTAGAAAAATGCATCATGCTTGGCAAGGTTGAAGGGCAATGCAAAAGAAGATCATTAACCAATCTCCTCCAGAAGAGAGCTCCCAAATGGATTCCAGAATCTCAAGAAGGTCGTGTGCTCTGAACCTATCTGGATTAGCCCTGATTTCTCTCTACCATTTATTGTGCAAACTGATGCCTCAGAGGTGGGTCTAGGAGCTGTTCTGTCCTAGGAAGCAGGGGTGAAGAATATCCCATAGCATTCATCAGTAGGAAACTGCTTCCTTGGGAGAAGCATTATACAGTGATCGAGAAGGAAGACCTGGCTGTGAAGTGGGAGCTTGAAACCATCAAATACTATCTGCTCGGCCATCTGTTTACACTGATAATGGACCACCAACTCCTCAAGGGTCTGGCTCAATATAAGGAGTCCAATAGCCATATTATGTGGTGGTTTTTGAGTTTCCAACCCTACCAGCTCCAGGACCGCCATAGGACTGGTTGGACTCACCTGAACACAGACTTCTTTTTTCAGGTGGGGGTTCCGGGTGAGGCAGGCACTCAATGGGGCATAGTTAAGTTGAGATGTGTGATGGGGTATATAGAATGCAACCCATCCCTCTCCAAAGGGATTATCAACAGTCTCCTTTAAGCGAGTCTGTAGCTCAGAGTTTAGGGCTGGGAGGGTGTGGCTCACAGATACAGAAAGAACCCAGAAGGCTGCAGGAGGGAGAGAGGCCCCATGGAGCCAGAAGTCCTTCAAAGCAGGCCGTGTAAAGGAGTTCTGAGGTAGGGACTTTAACTGGGGCTGGAGGAAGGACCAGGATAACTAGCTTGTGGAGGTTTAACAAACTGGGACAGAATTAAAGTTGTTTTTGTTTTCCCTGAACTGCTGTTTGTTCTGGGTTTTGCTTTGTGGAGGTTTACCATGCTGGGACAGAATAAAAACTGATTTTATTTTCCAAGAACTGCTGTCTGGCCTATGTTTTAAAGAAACCCCTTCCCATCACACGCCACACTTACCACAGTCCATTTTTAAAAAGTACCTAGATCCTATGAGTTTGGTGGGGAGGCTAGGTTTGGGATGTTCTGGGGGTGGAGTGGCTAAAATGCTTAGTTCAGGTGACTAGGTTCTGATTTTTGCACCTAGATGCCTAGATTATGGGGCCGTTTTACTAACAAGAGCTAGGTGTTTCACTAATATGCCAAAAGCACTGAAACTATGGCGTGTTACCTGGAACACCATTGCTATAACTGTCAGGGGTGTGGAAAGCATTTCCCCAGCAGTTAAGATGGATCCCTATCCCTTAGCGCACACCACATTAGCGTGGCTGCACTTAACTCCACATATCCCTGCGCAGTTAGCATGTGTTACAAACCCGGTGCTAAATGCATGGAGCATGCCACGCCCACTCTCCACCCCTATCCTGCCCATTTGCAACCCTAACATAGGTTACACAACACCGGAATCATCCCACACTAACTTTCATGGCTAGTTGATGACCTTTAGTGAAAGATCCCCTACGTGTTTGGTTTAGACTATACTGTATGTTTGATTTAGGTGCTGCAAAAAGCAGATCTAATCTGGAGCACCTAGCTAAACACATAAAGGCCAATTCTGATAGGGGCATGTCCAGACCATCCAGACAGCCAAAAAATGGACGGGCCCAAAGCATACCCATAAGCTAATCACGTTCCTTATCCCTATGGAAAACCATTCCAGGAAGCCCCCTGGTAACAAAACAAACGCCACAAGAATACCCCCTCGTAGTTTTCATCCTTTCGACAGGGAATCCATTATGAATCACAGCCACTCCTCAGCACTACATCAACTAACCTTGATAACTGTCGGGCCGGCGCCCCTACTGGCGTAGTAGAGTAAGGGCGTCTGCTGACATTTAATTTGTATCAGGGAGTATTTGAGCTGCAGGACCCAAAGGATTGTGGTCCTTGTAGTGTAGTGCTCCCTGAAATGAATAACTACGCCAAATGGAGGGTAAATAAGGCTTTATTTCCCTGCTTAATGCTCTAGGTTCAAATGAGACAACAACTTAAAGTGGAGGTAAGGCTTTCCTCAAATAATAACAAAGTTCCACCATGGACTAAACAGTTAAATATTGTCGGCTGTACAATTGACTGTTTAGCTGGGTTAAGGGATTTTCCAAACAATAGAAAAACAATTAGAACAGAATGGTTATCAGCTTCACCATTTGCAGACTCATTTCTTCAGTATACAATTATTATGGCAAGCAACTACCTCTTAAGCAAAGGTTACATTCCATAGGTTCTGTGTGAGGTATGGGAACACTGGAGCTGTAATCCAAGTCCATTGATTCTGGCTCACTACACTCTTCAATGTTTAGAGTATCCTCAGTGTTACTTAGTTCTTCACAGAAGTTCCTTGGCTTCTCATATAACTTCGCTAGAACCCTTTTGGAAAGTGGTTTTAAATAGTTAACTTTGCTTCTTCTCTGATGCTGAGGTTTATCTACCTGCATAAAACTGTCTTCATTGAAAGTCCCTTTTAGAATAAAAGGCTTTTCATACCTTATCTTCCGTGGAGTGCCACGCCTAGGATTCAGCTTACTTTGTAGCTTTTCCTGTTGATCCTCTGTCCTGTGCACTGCTCCACAATTAAGGCTGCTAGGAAAACCAGACGTGGATTTCCAGTCTTTACTTGGAGCACTTCTTTTAGGAGGCAGGCTACTTCTCTGTGCCTTATCCCAGGGCTGAGACTTGCCTATGTCTGTATCCGTTCTTCTCCTTCCTTCTCCTGTTACTATTCCTGGTACCCTCGCTGGTACCCTTCCGGTTGGTCTGTCGGCTACCCTCCTGGGTGCCTCTCTTTGCTGGACTCCTTGGTCTCTCTGCTGCACTCCTGTGCTGGTACCCGAGCTCTCTTCCCAGTCTCTGTGCTGGACTCTTTGCTGCAGTCCTTGCTGCACACCTGGGTCTCTTGAGCCCCCTTTCTGGTCTCTGTACCGGTCTCTGTACTGGATCCCTTGGTCTCCTTCCGGTTCCCTGTGCCACTCTCTTGTGCTGGTACCGGAGGTCCCTTCCCAGTCTCCCTTCGGTTCTCTGAGCTGGATCCCTTGGTCTCTGTACTGGATCCCCTGCTGCTCTTCCTCTCTGCTCATCTGACTTCCCTTATAAAGGGATTTCCAGCTTGCACGCTGTGAGTTTGAGGACAGGTGAAAACACTCATCATTAAGGTGCTCAGAGCTTGAGCACGTGGGTTCAGGCATTGTGTAACTGTTCATGCGCCCTCTGGCTGAGCTACACTGGAACTGCGCTCTCTGGCTTTTCTGAGATTTATGCAAATCAGGAGTTTTTTTCAAGGCTGTTTCTTCCCTAGCTCCAGCCTCATGACATAACCTTGTCTCCAGCTGGAATGATAGCCTTAGCTCCATTGCTCTACGCACAGAGCACAACAAAGCCCCAAGGAAAAAGACTGCCGCGACCTGGTACTCAAAAGAACTATGGGATTCCCTCCTCAAACTCAGAAAACTTGAAAGGCGATGGAGGAGTTCACGATCCACAGAAGACCAAGAGGCCTATAACCTCCAACTAGCATCTCACCGTAAAGCGATAACTGAGAAAATAAGACAAGCACACACTGATACTCTACGACAATCACTAAAGAAACCACATGACCTATTCAACCTAGTCAAGAACCTCACGACTGAACCAGGTCCGGTGCAAAAAACTGAGATCCGCGCACAAGACTACGCCGACTTCCTTCAATCGAAACTATGCCAAACCAGCAAGCTTGAAGCACCTGCCCCCAACAAAGTGCAAAGCAATGCAACGAAACTAACAACCTTCTCCACTCCATCACTTAAACAAATTGTTGACTCCATCTCCACAATCAACACCTCCACCGCGCAGTCTGATCCTTGTCCAGCCTTTTGGATAAAGGAACTAAAAACTGAGTTTAGCCCATTCATAGCCAGACTCTGTGACACATCATTCAGCTCAGGAGTTTTTCCCCTAAATCTCAAACAAACATCCATCAGACCCCTGTTAAAAAACAGCAAACTCGACCCTCAGAAAGTGGAGTCTGTGATGCAGCGGGGGCTGATGAGAGCCCTGATGAGAGAAATGAAACTGTTTTACACAGAGAAAAAGATGTGCACAGAGTGCAATGTTCACAGGGACCAGCTAGAGGGAGCAGGAGGGCAGTCAGAGAGACTGGAGTACCACGCCCAGCTGGTCAGGAGCACATGACAAACAATTCACATGCCTCAAGGAGAGGAGTTCTATATAAGGAAGAACTGCCTCAAGCTAAACAGAGAGGACCAGGTTGGATTCGGAGAGGACCGAGTCAGGTCAAGGAGAGAGGACCAGGTCGGATCCAGAGAGGACCGGATCAGGTCCAGGAGAGAGGACCGGGTCAAGCGGGAAGAGAATCATCTCAAGCCAGAGAAGGACCTAACAGAGAATCTCCAGGGGCTAACAGGAAGCCACAAGGAGCCAAGGAAGGACCGTCTCAGGTTGGTGAGAAAGCTGTTGGCCGGCGGAGGAGAAAGCCTTACATTGATTGCAAGCAAGAAGCAAGTGGGAATCAGCTGGGAAGGAAAAGCCAGGCTGAGCACTGAAGCCAGGATTTGGGCTGTTGCAGGAGCAGGCACTTACCAGGAGAACTGTTCCCACGGTTGAAAGATAAAGCAAACTTTCAGAGAAAGGATTGGCACGAAGCTTCTGAGTGGAGGAAGCAAGCCAAAGGAGAAAACCTTTCATCACCAGGCTGCTGCCATAAAAGGTATGGAAAATATATGCCTAAGAAGAATGCTGTGAAGGATAAAGGTTTATATAATGCTGATATAAAACCTCCAAGAAGAAGGGATACTTGTAAGCTCAATATATCACAGGGCCGATGCCCTAGGTTAGGCCCAGAACATTGGGACTTGCTAGAGCAAATATATAAAACCCCTGAATATGGTTTGCATGAAACCAGGGACACTGAATCAGAGGTATCGGATTGTGAGCAAATGCAAGTGGATCCCATAGAAGATGTATCTGACCATGACATGGATTGTACATTGTGTATTTCAGGAAGTCTAGAAGCTCTCCCAAGCTTATGATCTGTTTAAAGCACCCACAGAGCATTCTTGGTTTGTTTAAGCACCACCATTCCTGTAATGTATGATAGTTTTGTTTGAAGAACCTAAGTTTGTTATTCTACCTGAAGTAAGGATTTTGCTTTCACGTTGTAACCCAATATTTTTGAACCTCAGCAAAGACGGGAAATAAAAGCCTTATTTTTCCCACCACTCTGCTTAAGTATTTCATTAAAGATTTGGAGCTCAAGGAAACTACAAAGACCAAGAGCCATTTGGGCCTTGTAAAAGACTCTCAAATCTTAACTTTATATTTTGTGTCGCACTTGCCCTGGCATCCACTGGCCACCAGGGAAGTGTTGCTGACAAGTCATATAGACCAATTGCCAGTATTCCACTCCTAGCCAAGATAATAGAAAAAGAGGTCCAATGCCAGATACAACAACACATTGACGATGCCGCACCTCTAGACCACAGTCAACATGGCTTCAGAGCTGCCCATGGTGTAGAGACACTACTCACCTCCCTCTTCAACAACATTCTCACCACAATAGACAACATTCATCACAGTGTGGCCCTTATATTTTTGGACATAGCCCGCGGCATTCGACTCAGTGTGCCACACGACCCTCCTGAGACGGCTAGAAGAGAAAGGCATCTGCGAGTCAGCCCTAGCATGGTGCAAATCTTACCTCTCTGATAGATGGCAGCATGTGCGAACAGAGACCTCAACGTCGGTACCGTTCCACCAGAAACAAGGCGTTCTGCAGGGATCCTCCCTATGAGCCCTGCTGTTTAACATCTACATGCAGCCCATCTGCGAACTCATACGGTCATTCAACATTAACTGCATGATATACGCTGATGACGTACTGCTATACACACCCTTCAAGACTGACCAGATCGAGCTCTCATCACTAACGAACTGCTTCATTGCAGTAGAAAACTGGCTCCAAAATCAGAATCTCCGGATACAACACAAAAAGACTGAAGTGCTGTTCATTACCAGAAACCCTAACTTCTGCCCGCCGGCCAACCTAAAAGTCGTAAATGTAGAGCTTCAAACCAAACCTACAATCCGTTACCTGGGTGTAACACTGGACCAGAAACTGGACATGAAATCCCATATTGGCAACATGGTCAAATCAACATATCTAAAAATCAAAACCCTCAGACATCTACGCCCCCTGCTACAACCGGATGATTTTAGAATGATCTTTCAGGCTTTAACGATTCCACATCTCGACTATGCAAATGCGATTCTGCAAGGGTTACCTCAATCCACCCTAACTCCACTCCAACTTGCCATGAATTCTGCAGCCAGAGTTCTAAATGGTGCCTCAAGACGTGACCATATAACACCGATCCTCAAAAGTCTCCACTGGCTCCCAATTCACAGTAGGATCACCTTCAAGATCTTACTACTAACATTCCAGGCTATCAACGGACTTTCCCCCTCATCACTTGCAAGCCTTACACTCATGACTCCCCCTACCAGAGCCAGACGACATGCAGCAATAAATACTATAGTAATCCCCAAAACAATAACCCAGTGTACACAGTCAACCGCAAACAGAGCTTTCAGTTTTTGTGCACCTAGAAGCTGGAATGCCTTGCCACCCAGCCTACGAGCAATCACAGAGATAACTAAATTCAGGAAGGCCCTGAAGCACCACCTCTTCCTCAAGTGCTACCCTGAAGTAGGCAAGCCAAAACGCCCTGCACTCAACACAGATCCTTAATCACCTGGTAATCATTCCAAAATGTGATGTACATAGGGTTTTCACCTTATGCCTTTGTGTATATAGTTAACATGTTATCCAAGTTAATCTCCCTGTTATCTGTAATTTACGGTGTAACCCCACTGTAAAACTGCTTTGATGTTCCATGTAAACCGCACTGATGTCAAATAGCGTGGTATATAAGAGTATTAAATAAAATAAATAAATAAAAATAAAAATAATTCTGCAACCGTTGGAGCTAGATGTTCCTGCGGTTGCAGAATTGGGCACTTGGATGGCCTGGCATGCCCCAGATCACACTGTGGAGGAGTGGCCTAGTGGTTGAGGCAAGATACCTCAAGCCAGAAGGTTGTGGGGTTCAAATCCCACTAGAGGACAGCAACCTTAGGCTGGAAGAACTGGGGTTTCTAGTCCCACAGGTGCTCCTTGTGGTCTTGGGCAAGCCACTTAATCCTCAATTGCCCATGTTCCCTGTAAAATAGTTTTCTCCAAGTTATAATGCCCTGTTCAATGTAATTTCAGTTTGTTCAATGTAAACTGCCTTGATATTATGAAAGGTGGTATATAAGAAATGATAAATAAAATTCATTTCCCTACCCATTCAGTCTGCCCTATGCTCCTGCTGGTGTGTCAGTGCAGTGGTGTCCTGTCACCATGGCACTGGGATGCCAAGCAAGAGTGCTGAAGGTCCAAACCCCAATTAGATGTTGTTTCCCTGCAGCCCAATCCTTGGCAGGGTCTGGCAGGGGGCCTCACCTTCCACAGCTTCTTGGTTTATGGGGGGCTGCTGGGCCTAATTGCCAGTGTTGCTGGGACTTATTGCACCTCTGAGATGGAGTAAATCCCATGTCCATCTTTCCACAGGGAGATATACATGACCACGAGCATAATAGGCCCTGTACAGCTGGCTTATGTGGCCTGCCCACTCTCCGCCTCCAGTCCTTCCCATCCAGCATTCTCTGCACAATGCTGCTGTAGGTGTGGGGAGCCGGGGGCTCTGAATATGGTGCAAACAAATAGCAGGGGTTATACATCCAAACTAGACATCCATTCTTTCTATTCGCTCTTCAGAATGACCCCCAATGTCTAAATGTATAGGCATATGTTTTTGGCGCTCAGATGTTTAAACTGGGCACACACTTTTGTACATGCCTGCATGCCTATATTCATTGGTGCTAAGCAAATGCTTAGCGCTGCTGAATATTAGCATACATATAAACTTCTTTTTTAGATGTTTCAATTTCTGCCCTCCCCCATGACAGCCTATTGAAATGGGCAGGGTAACCTCATGCCTGATCAAGGGAAAACTTGGAATTATGCAGTCACTGAACTGATAAACTGCTACAAAGATGTTTTAGTGGGAAACTATTAATGAAAAATAAAATACTGTTTAATTGGGAGATTGATTTATGTACTTGGAACAGGTATTTTTCTGTGCTGATGATATCTGCGTGCATTCAGTGGCACATTTCTATGGAATTAAATAAAAAAGGCCTTCCTAAAAGCTCATTAATGAATAAAGGTATATGGTGTTTTTCAGCTCCCGAACCATTCTTGATATTCAGCTATGAAGATGCCATTTTTAGAATTGACCCAGAAGGGATCAATCACCGAAAACTGGTGGCTGATGCTGGCAAGTCAATAATGTTGGATTTCCATTATGCGGAAGAAACAATCTACTGGGTGGATTCTGAGAAGGGAATCCTACAGAGAATATTTCTCAATGGTACCACACGAGAGGTAAAGCAATTCTTCTTTTTGACACTTGCATAAGGCAGCGCTCGTTACTGACAACTAGTACAAGGAAATAGGAACATAGAAACAGTAACATGATGGCAGAAAAAGACCACATTTATTTATTTATTTTTATTTATTTAACATTTCTTCTATACCGCGCTATTAAGATCAGTGCGGTGTACATTGAACAAAATATACAACAATGTATGCAAGTAACATTGAGTTTACTTAGAACATGGGAATATATAACATGGATTAACAGGGAAAACTATGTACAGTCAACATCATATATGTATATGTTTTTACTATATACCCACATGGCCTATCTAGTCTGTCCTTCCATATCAACTACAATAGTCCCTTTTTTCCTTTAGAGATCCTCTGTCTTTGTCCCATGCTTTTTTGAATTCAGATACCGTCCTTATCTCTAGCACCTCCACTGGGAGACTATTCCACACATCTATCACTCTTTCCGTAAAGAAATATTTCCGCATATTACTCCTGAGTCTATCCCCTTTCAGCCTCATCCTATGTCCCCTCATAGCAGAGCTTACCTTCAATTGAAAGAGACTCTCCTCTTGTGCATTTATGCCAGGGAGATATTTAAATGTCTCTATCATATCTCCCCTATCCTGCCTTTCCTCTAAAGTATACATATTAAGATCTTTATGTCTGTCCTCATATGCTTCATAACGAAGACCACTAACCAATTTAGTAGCCACCCTCTAGTAGCTAGAAAGATACTTGGGTGTATAGGGAGAGCAATGGCCAGCAGAAAAAAAGGAGGTGATAATGCCTTTGTATAAGTCTCTATTGGGACCTCTTTTGTAATATTGTGTGCAATTCAGGAGACCACACCTTCAAAAGGATATAAGCAGGTTGGACTTGGTGCAGAGGGTAGCTACTAAAGTGGTTAGTGGTCTTTGCTATGTAGCATTTGAGGACAGACTTATTTATACTGTGCTCTTTAGAATCAGTGTGGTTTACATGTATACTAACAGGTACTTTTTATTCCCTTGTCCCTGAAGGGCTCACAATCTAAGTGTACCTGAGGCAATGGAGGGATAAGAGTTAAGTTACTTGTCCTCATGTGGGAATTGAACCCCTGGCCTTAGGTAACCTGTCCCAACCACTGAGCCACTCCTCTGTCCTTAAAATGTATACTTTAGAGGAAAGGTGAGTTAGAAGTGATATGATAGAGACATGAAAATGGTTAGTGGTCTTCGTTATGCAGCATAAGAGGACAGACTTAAAGATCTTAATATGTATCCTTACATGACTTACCTTAAAGTAATGTTCAAAATCTTGTCAGTTGCAGCGAAAATAGGAATTAAACTCAGAGGGGATGGGGGGTGGGCGCTGTAGAGTGCAATGCTGTATAGGTGCATGTGTTGAGAGCTCTGATTGAGATTATTTGTATAGGAAATCACTATCCTGATTATAATTTGCAGCATAAGAAGATATTTTAAGCCCCCGGCATATCAGCATCTACTGTAAAGCTGGGAAAGGTAAGGCATGGTTTACTATAGCTTCTGAGCTTTAAAGCCGACCCCCCACTCCAGATATGATGGGTGCTGCAGGAGACCTGATGATTCAGGAGCTTAGTGCACCCAAAGAATGAAGAGGGGCCAAGCCACGTGCAAAGAGGCCCAGGATTTGATGTGGAAGTAGACCCCTGAGGGACGCCTACATTGGTCATACCCTGCCATGACAGAAGAAGCACTGAGCAGAGCAGGAAGTTGCCCACTAACCACTAGAAAAAGGGCAATGCTGGGTGCGATAATGTGACGTTTCTCATGGCAGGGGCATGGCTTGAGCTACCAAATAAAACCAGGATTAGAACACGAGTCAATCATCTTGTCCCGATTGCATCCCATCCCACCCTCCTCTCTTGTTTAGGTAGGCAAAGGTGATGACTAGCAAAGGTCAGTTTGACATGCCAACTGTTGCATTTTGTAACTGTTTTGTTTGCCTCATTTATCACAGCTAGATGACTGTACCCGAGCCGAATACCAGCTATGTCCAGATCCCTACAAAAGGGGGCCGGTCACCCTAGCTGGCAGCAAGGTGGGGTGGCCTGGCTGTCCCCTTCAGAAACAGTGGCCAGAAAATTGCACGGTGAAACAGTGGACACAGTGCAGGCCTAGCTTGGCACAGCAAGGCAGGACTCCCATTTTGCCCCAGCCTATGACATTCCAGACAGAACAGTTCAGCAGGCAATTTCACATCACACTGGCTCGGGTAACCAGGCAGATCCCCCACTTCCATAAGTTCTGTAGTCAACAATACAGCTGGCTACGGTCAATTGTTCCCACATATGCAGAGTTGTCAGTGCTTTTGAAGGAGTGACTGAGTGATTAATCTGGTGATCAGATAGATCCAAGGGGAAGTTCCTCCTGCCTACATGAATGATGCAGACATGATTGGAGGCATCAAAAAATATTTTGGCTAAGTTGGAAACTCTTCCAACACAATTGATTCTTTCCCTTAAATTACTGGAGAACCAGGCGGTAAAGATGGAGAGGCAAGTACCTTAGAGTGATATCAAAATTGTGAATTTTCAATTAGACATGGAGGACATATCGAACAGAAAGGAAAATGAACATTAATTGCCTTTTGGGTGCGCAAGAAGGACCTGAGGATGCTGATATGGTGAAGCTTCTGGAGGAGCTCATTCTTAAATTCCTCGCAGTGGATTTGTAGAGCTGTTTGAGATAGAACACACCCACTGAGTAACCCTTCAAGGCCCCTAACTAACTCTAAACACCATTGTGGCTAAGATATTTCAGTACCCTCAAGTACTGCAAATATTGGAGGAGGCTAAGGATAAGCCCTAAATTCTATGTCAGGATTTGGATGGTACAGGACTTGGTGAAAATTACAGTGCTAAAGTGTAAACAGTTTTTGAATTGCACTCAGCACTCAAGGATCTTGGCGCACACTATGGCCTCGTGTATCCTGCCCATATGAAGGTGACATATAATAATAGAACAAGCACATAAACAGAACCTGCAAGACTCATATAGGGTATCCTGAGTGTGCTCTGAGAAGCAACTGACATGGGCGGTACAGGACTTGAATGTGAACTGTATGGCAGATGAAAGGTTTATCTTTGCTCTTTCTTTTGCATGTTAGCGAAGATTTCTTTTGATTATAATTCTAACTAGCCAGCAGAAGTGTCATGTCTGAATGTAACTCATCTTGAACTGCTACTGGAAAGGTATGAGCTAAAAATAATAAAAAAAAACCTTGACAAAAAAAAAAAAGCCGAATGACAAGTTGTCTCATATCACACTTGGGGTAGATGGAGCAGGAATAACAGGAAGATTTTCCATTAAGTGAGCATAGAGCCCTAGATGACATAGAGGGCATTAGGAGAGCCAAAAGACTGTATGGAGAATCTACAGCTAATACTTTAAAGGCTGGTGGTAAACAATGGGAAGCCAATGTTCTGAAATAAATGATGGAGTTACATGATTAAATTTGTGTTTCTTATGGAGTAATCATATAGTGGTATTTTGAGAAAGTTGAGATCTTTTAATAGAGGTAATCTTAAGTCCATTATACAATGAGTTGCATTAATCATTTCAAGAAAAAAAACATTGAATAAATTAGTGTCCAGAAGTTACTAGTGTATAAAAATGCAATGTGTGCCTTTGAGTCAGTCCTAACTCCTGGTGACCCAGAAGCTCCTGGGTTTTCTTGGTAGTGTCACTGGAAGTAAATTGCCAGGCCTTTCTTCTGAGGCAATGGATAGTTAAGCAAATTGCCTAAGGCCACAAGGCGTGCTAGTGGGAATTGAGCCCTGGCTGCTTGGTTATTAAGCCAGTGCTCCAACCACTAGGCTACTCCTCCACTCCTGCTAGTGTATAGGATTGCACATTTATTATGAATCTGCCATAAAGAAAGATAATAGGAGCAGGTGATGGCTGAAATTTCCGTGCTAAAGTTTAATTCTGGGTCGAAATAGCAGCTCACAAAAGAATATAAAAAAAGCCAAACTGGGTCAGACCAAGGTCCATCAAGCCCAGTATCCTGTTTCCAACAGTGGCCAATTCCCAAAAATGCATACAGGTTCCACAATGCTCGTTTTTGAAGGGCAAGTGGAGAACCTGCTGACATAGATGCAGAACCTGGTGTTTATCAGAGCCAGTAATTCACATTGCAGTAGACTTTTGGGAATTGAGCATTAATTTGTTACTCATAAGCCATTGTTCTACAGCAGTCAAACGTGTTGAGTGAAGAGAGATCAAGTTGTCTAGGATCGATATGGGCCATTAACTGGATATCATCAGCAATAACAACAGTCGATGATCTCAAAAGATTGAACCAAAGTAGCAAGAGGGCTGAGAAATACGTTAAATAAAAGAGGAGCTAGAACTGAACCTTGAGGGACTCCAAAATTGAGTTGGTATGATATAGAAGAATGGGACATAATTTTGACCTGATAGGTACAATTAGTCAAAAATGAGGTAAGCCAAGCCAGAACTTGACCACTGATACCTATGGAGGCCAGGGGTGAAAGCAAAAGGTGGTGACCAATCACAATGAAGGTTATGGATGGGTCCAATGGAGCGGCCAGGGCATGAAAGCCATGGTTTAACAGCCTCTGAGCATCATTATAGAAGGGCAGCCAAAGGGTCTCTATGATATGCCCACTTTAGAAACCTGCTTGCTTTGGATGTAAAACCATAATTTTTCAACTAAATAGTACCACCTTCTTAGCTATCTTAGATAGAAAAGAAAGGTTAGAGATTGATCTATAGTTGGCAGTTATGGAGGAGTCTAGAGAAGGATTTTTCAGTTGAAGTCTAGCAATCGCCTGCTTCCAAACAGCAGAGCCTTCCCCTGTAATAAGACTTATAGAAATAATACTAAGAACAAATGGAAGCAGATCTAAGATGGTAGTCATCAGCAGAGATGGAGGTAGAGGATACAGATTTCATAGAAGAAATGTCCATTTCTAAGCTAAATAAAGTAGGACTATGAAATGAACTCCAGGTAGAACATGGTTATCCTGAGTCAATCATTGAAGAGTATCTAGAACTGGTATCAAGAAAGAAGTAGGATGCTGAAATTCCTTTCGAATATTGGCAATCTTGTCAGAGAAATAGGAAGCCAGACTTCTACAGATGGAGTAGCAACTGGAACAGAAACATTTGTGCCATTTAAACTAGTTAAGGAGGTGAATATGGAAAAAAAGAGCCTTAGGTCTGTAAGAATGGATTGGAAGAAATGAAGAATAATATTGTTTCTTTGTCATTTTAACAGCCTTGTGGTAGTCAGATTGACACTCCTTATAAAAAGAACGAGCAACCTGCATCAGACCTTTCTGCCAGATAGATTCAGCACAATGAGCTATCTCTTAAGAATACAAAGGTCTGAATGGTACCAAGGGTTCTTGTAAATAGCATAAACCTGTTGGGCTACCAAAGGAGCCACATTGTCCAAGGCTGTATTCAAACTCATGTTCCAGATTGTAATTTGTTGAGAAAGAGCTAGTGATTGAAATCTGGTGGAAATGGAAGAGAATTAGTTATTAAGGATTCTCAAGTCACATTGTTTAGTTTCCTAACAATGCTAATTGAGTAATTTGAGTGGAAAGACTGATTTCATCTGCCTAGGAAAGGTAGTCAAAAAGTAATCAAATAGTGATCTCTCCAGAAGGGATGTGTAAGAAAGTTGGTGGGAAAGGCAACAGAAAGGTAACAAGAGAAAATAAGGTTGAACGTATGACCTGAGGAATGAATGGCCCGAAAAACATGCTGCCGATACCCTAAATTATCCCTGAGTAATATGAAACCTTTATCCAGAGGTTTTACTAGATTAGCCACATGAACGCTTAAAATTATCAAATTGCTAAAGTTAGAAGCAATCCAGCATAATACCAAAGACACATTCTCTTAGCTCGTATTCTAATTTCATGTTCCAGAGCTAAAGAGTTTTGCTCTCAAGTGATGCATGAAGATTCGGCAGAATTCTATAAAATTCGAAGAGAATTATTTTTCAGACCTCACCGTAGGTCTAAAAGAAGAATTTTTTGAGGGACACCAAGCTGCAATTAAATAACATAAAATGGCCCCAATTTTGGACATCGGTCAATTGCTCCTCCCTTTCAGCAAATCTTTTATAACCGTTTTAATTCCTTACTCATCGAGCATTTTGGACATCTTGGAAAATGTGCAAGATGGTGTTGCTACAACATAATTTGTGTTGGCAATGTAATGGAGATACACATATGTTAATGCACATGATACATGAATGCCCTGCTATCCAGTTTTTTTTTTTTTGGAAAGTGTGGACGTGGATACAAAATATTTTTCATTTCCAACAGACATTGTTGCTTGATATGTATTTTAGATCACTGTACATAAATGTTGTAGGATTTAAAGAGTATAAAAAGTTTTGATTTCCCTGGCCTTACAAATGATGTGTTTAAATATGAATTGAATGTAGCAGAAAAGCCCCCAAATAGTTATATACAAATTGTGATAAGATGACAGACTGTAGAGGATTATATATCTGGCAGCACTATACCAAACATTTGGAGATTACACATAGACCAGGATTGGTAACTCCAGATTGTTGAAGCACTAACTGAGCTGGGATATGAACAGATTGTCAATGCTCCTACCCACCAAAGAGGAAACACACTGGACTTGGTCTTCGTCCCACGGTCAGACATAAGCCAAGACTACAACTTCAACCTAGCCTGTCCCATGGTCCGACCACAGTCTAATCACATTCCAGATTCCCATACAGTGAGATCACACTTCGCCCAGCAGGGCAAGTGAGGCATCACTGGCACACACAGGATTATTCAGGCCCTTTGACAAAGAAGAGATCATAAGAACATAAGAATATAAGATATGCCATACTGGGTCAGACCAAGGTCCATCAAGCCCAGTATCCTGTTTCCAACAGTGGCCAATCTAGGTCATACGTACCTAGCAGTTTCCCCAAAAGACACAGGTTCCGCAATGCTTGTACTGGGTCAAGCATTGATATCCTGGGTTCCTTCTTAATAATGGTTTATGGACCTTTCCTCCAGGAACTTGTCCAAACCTTTTTTAAACCCAGCTACACTAACAGCCTTTACTACATCCTCCGGTAACAAATTCCAGAGTTTGATTACACGTTGAGTGAAAAAATATTTTATAAATAGTTTACCCTGTAGCTTCATTGCATGTCCCCTAGTCTTTCTATATTCTGATAATGCAAAAAGAGTGTACTTCCAAATCTCAAACTGCCGGCACCTAACCTGGATGAAATGATAGCCAGGTGGGATAATAGCCTGAGCTCCTTCACATAGCTACCTTCCTCGGACAAGCCACTTGATCCAGACAGGCCAGCAAGAAGAAGGAAATCAGATTGCTGGTTCTCCACAGAGCTGCGGACCTCACTACTCCTCCTCAGGAAGCTAGAGAGAAAATGGCAACGCTCCCGATCCACAGCTGACCAGTCAGCATACACATCCCACTTAAAACTACACCGGGAAGCAATCTCAGAGAAATTGAAAGCACACCAATCTGAACTCCTGCAATGATCCCTAAACAAGCCACGGGATCTCTTCAACATAGTGAAGTCCTTAACGAAAGAACCAGCGCCCCCTCAACCGAGCCTACTAAAACCTCAAGAATACGTGGACTACCTACTGGCCAAGTCCAACAAAGTTGACACAGCCACGAAGCCCACACCTAGCTATAACTCATACCATCTAACACCGCTCACCGCACTCACACCACCATCCGAGAGAAGCATCGAGGACATCATTGCAGCCATCAATACAACTGCCTCAAACCCCTGTCCAACATTCTGGATAAGATCGATGCGCACAGAGCTCAGCCCAATCCTAGCCAGGATCATGGGCCTATCCTTCTCAACAGGAACCTTCCCGTCAACCCTCAAACAGACTTCCATATGGCCCCTCTTAAAGAACAACAAGCTAAACCCCCAGAAGGCTGAATCATACCGTCCGATCTCAAATATCCCCCTGCTGGCTAAGATAATTGAGAAGGTCGTCTAAAGGCAGATTCAGCAGCACATCGATACCACTGCCCCCTGGATCCATGTCAGCACGATTTCAGAGAATCGCATGGAGTTGAGATGCTACTCACCACGCTAATCAATACCGTAAGCAGAGGGATAGATAACATCGGAAACGGGTATGTGCTTATCTTCCTGGACATCGCCGCTGCATTTGACTGAGTCAACCATAAGCAGCTCCTGACACGCCTCCATGAGAAGGGAATCCAGGGCTTAGCCTGGAGCTGGTGCAAGTCCTACCTAGAAGATAGACGGCAGTACGTACGGATGGGATCCAAGACCTCTGAGCCTTTTCAACAAAGATAAGGGGTTCCCCAGGAATCCTCACTTTCTGCTCTCCTGTTCAACATATATATGCAGCCAATATGTGAAATCATCCACTCCTTCAACATCTCCAGCCTGATCTATATGGACGATGTCCTGCTACTCGCCCCATTCACCATCAACCAACCCGACCTCTCGACATTAGTGAAATGCTTCGATGCAATCTCTGACTGGCTCCACGCACAGAACTTCCGAATCAACTTCAACAAAACAGAGGTTCTTTTCATCACAAGAAAGAAAAACTTCCCCTCCAGCCACAATAAAAGTGCGAGACACGGAGCTCCCAAGTAAATCCACAGTACGCTACCTGGGTATCACACTAGACCAGCACCTCGACATGAAAGCGCACATAAACAATACCGTCACAGCCATCTATCATAAGATCCGAACACTTTGGTATCTCCGACCCATGTTGCAGCCTGATGACTTCCGAACAATTTTCCAAGCGCTGGTAATACCCCACTTTGACTACACCAATGCCATTCTACACGGTCTCCCCAAGAGCACACTAAACCCGCTGCAACTCACGATGAATGCTGCTGCCCGTGTCCTCACCGGTATTTCCAGAAGAGACCGCATAACCCCCATCTTGAAGGACCTACACTGGCTACCGATCAACTGCCGGCTCACATACAAAGTAGTTCTGCTGACCTTCAAAGCCATCCACAAGTTATCCTCTGCCTCCCTCACAGACCTCCTCAACCCCACCCCCCATAACAGATCAAGAAGGACCTTTGCTACCAACACACTTGTAATCCCCAAGGAAACAACAAAATGTTCTGAGGCAACAAGGAACAGAGCCTTCATGTTCTATGCCCCAACATGTTGGAATAACCTCCCCCCCAACATCAGAGCGATCACGGACCTCACCCAATTCAGGAAGGCCTTAAAGCATCATCTGTTTCTTCGACATTACTCACAGCCCAATGATGCAACCTCAACTGCCACACCCCAGCCCACCCCGACAGCACCCCCAATACACCCTATGGAGACCGAGACTACTGGGAGCCTTAACCCAGCTACCTGATAGGCCAACGAACTGCTAACAAATGTAAATAAAGTAAGACTGTAAATAACTGTAAACAATCGTCAAGTTTTGTACATAGTTACAAGTCCCAGCCATACCGTTGAACGTTGTAGCGACAAAGGGCTCAGCCTGTACATAGTTGCCCCAGTTATAAATCCAAGTTATGTCACCTGTTCAATGTAAGTACAATGCAGGCCCTTCCTGCATTGTACAAGGAAATGTTTATTGTAAACCGAACTGATTGTAAAGAGCGCGGTATAGAAAAGCTTTTAAATAAATAAATTGTAATTTTTCTTTCTTTCTTATTCTATGCACCCCTTTGAATGTCTGACTGAAAACTGTGGGGGTCGTTTACTAAAGGGCTCTAGCTGGCAACGCGTGATCTAGCGTGCGCTGAGGGCGTGCTGGGACATGCATTGCCATGACTGGTAGCATACACACTCTTTACTGGTATACAAGTTTAAGAATCAAGGAATGATTCCACCTGGATGTAAGTAAAGTAAAAAAAAAAAAAAAAGACCTAAGATAAAGTCACTACACAAAAATCAACAACCACATAGACACCACAGAAAGCCAACACAATCCAACACAACACAACACCACACCTCACATCCTGTTCCCAGGGGTTATAGAAGGGAAAGCAGAGCCATAGCAGCCATCCCACAAGTGGGGCATTACCACAAAAGAGCAGACCCCTAGTGCTGAGGTTAGAATGGAATGGTCCTGCACACAAAGCATCCTGAAGGGATCCTTATAGCAATATATTTACATAGATACACATTTTGTATCAGAAAGCTAAACAATGTTGTGTACGTAAAATCACTCAGTGAGACAGTTACCGCTCTTATGTTACCAGCTTGTCAAGCATACCGTAATTTACTATTTATTGGCTTCTTTAGTTAATTAGGACATGCTGCCCCAATGAACAAAGGAAACAGAGGGGCTCTTTAACTAAAGTGTGGTAAAGCTCTGCACTGTTGGAGATGTCCCCAGCAGCTTCCCATACAGTCTCCACACAAGTGACAGGATGTGGTAACTTCAGTGCATGGTCCATGCCTTTTCCCTGCCTATAACTTGCTCATTTCCTGCACCGTAACACATTATGCAGTTAGTGCGTGAATTAGTGTGCACTACCATCGTAGCGTGGTAACAGTTACTGCGCTCATGCATTAACAGTGCGTGCTAATTCATGAACTGACTGCTTTGCACACCTTGACAAATAGGCCACTTAAGATACATAGAATGTGATCATGGGTGGAGTTTGGGGGGGGGGAGCATAGAGAGATAATTTGATGGAGTCCAACAGAGAGCAGGAATGGTGCTAGGGTTTTTGTTGTCTCCTGTGTACCCTATATTCAGCATCTCACCTCAGCCCAGTGCAGGGCCTTTTGACACAGGCTCGCACTGCCACGTTCAGCTCCATCTGAGGAGGAGGGGGTGAGACATGACAGGGCTTGCTCATGGGCCTGGTGCCCCCAAACATTGACATCCCTTGATGTGCTGCTTATTTACTATGTTATGCTGGTTCTGACGAGGAACCTACATTGGTGTCATGCTCTAGTGACTGCAACAAAACAGAAATTCAGGGTAGGGTCTGAAGGTTGCACAGGCCCTGCTGCGGCCTCCATCCTCTTTCATTGGATTCCTAGGGAACAGGAACTCTATGAAGGGGGGGGGGGGGGCAGAGTCTGCCCAGCTCACAGGCCCTGCACCGAATTTCTGCCCTTTGATGTTGCTGTTGCAATCTGAAGTTTGAGACATTACTGCCTCAAGGTATTGATTAGCCAAATGATTGCAAAAAGGAAAAAGGGGGATGTGGGTGGGGGGAGGAAAAGGTGGAGGAGAGATCTAACTGGGAACTACTCGGCAAAGGATGGGAAAGAGATACAAAGAAAATGCTTCGGGAGATGGAAAGGGGGAGGTTGTATGCCTTTCAGGGTGAGGGAGTGTTAGAAATACTTTTACCTTTACCTGTAGCCAATTTCCCTATGGCCAATATGACCAATGAAACTCAGAGAGAGATTGTTGTGAAACAGATTTATTGTGCAATTCGTTGTCTAGACTGCGGGTACCTTCACAGCATCATGCCTAACAGCATTAAGTGAGCTACGCCCCTTGCTCGGGCTACCTTACTTTCATCCTTTTGCTCTGAACATACCCCTTTCCTGTCTCTTCCCCTGTATACCACTTATATGGGTTATCTTGCTTTTCTTTAGAACCGCTAGCTCGGCCCCCTCCGGGGGGGGGGGGGGAGGCAGCCGAGGAAGTTTTAGAACTTCTTACAATGCAGTTTTTAGCTTCTTTTTAATTTTACAGCTTTATATATATATATATATATATATATATATATATATATATATATATACATACCATGCAAGTAGTATGACTATATATGTAACCTAAAAAGAGCTAAAATGATTCATGTAAAACATTTATATGCTGTTTATACACATCACCAATTCAACCCAAAATCAATAGCCACTGATAACTTCTATTACTGACACACACTACAGTACAAGACTGAAAACGGAAGTTAAAGCAGATTAGAACAGAGCTTTACTGTGAATATTTACTGCAAAATCTTAGACAAGCATATTTAAAACCAGGCACTAATAAAACTGTAGCTTCATTATCTAAGAATGATTTAGCTACTAAATGACCTATTGGTTTTTTTTTTACTGGCAGCAGACAGAACACATTAAAGAAATCTCACAAAAAAAATAAAAACCCCGTTTTAAGTTAGAGAAAGCTGGACAAACATTAAATACTCCCATATGCAAATCTGAATTTATTCCTATGCTTGTGCTTAACTTCTATATTTTCTTCTACCGTATAATTTCCTATATACTATTTGGCTTTGCCAGCTTGCTTTACAGGGATCGGGTGAGTTAGAGAAAGGGTGTGGGGGGGTGTGGGGGGAGCTGTTCTTCAGAGAATGAGCGGGGATGTGTATTTCAGGGGGTGTTAAGATAAGTTGTCAGTTTTTAAGAGAAAGCGAGAGAAATTTATTTATTTATTTATTTATTTACATTCTCTTATATAGCGTGCTATTCTGCATCAACTATCTGCATAAAGCGAGATAGTTGTAAGTGGTAGACCTCAGTCTCGTAATCTCCATTATCTCAGTTGCCCAGGAGCTATGTATTCCTTGACCTACTGAACTAAATGAGGCAGAAAGGAGGGGGGGGGGGAGGGGACTGCTGAGAGAGAAGACAGCTGGTCAAGGACTGATAAGCTAGCATCATATTCTACAGGCTCCTCTGATACCTCTGGTTAGACTACTATAATGCTATGCACACAGCGCTGTACAGAAATATAAGCAAAAAGACAGTCCCTGCTCGTCAGAGCTTACAATCTAGTCAAGACAACACGGAACTATAGACAGTTCAGGAAAAGTTAATTGCAAGGGATGGGGTAATAAAGATTATACACTATGTAAGACATTTGTAAAAACAAGAGTTCTCCATGTTTTCATCAATTCCTTCCTTTTCTCTTATTATCCCATGTTGCTTTTTACATTTCCACTTGAAATTCCACTCTCCCCAGCATAATTTCATATTCTGGCTCTGGACCTTCTCCATTGGTTGCTCCCCAGGACTCTAAGATCATCATTTCATTCTCAGAGGGCCCCATAGTCATTTTCTTGGTGATAGCTGCCTCAATTAGTCGCTGCACTAATCCCCTGACACATGGGATTATGCAGCATCCTATTGCAGTTAAGACTCCTAGGACTATGGATAAGGATGTTAGGATGGATACTACCACCCCCTTCCATTTACCAAACCATGACTCCAACCACCCAATTGGGGACGTTTCTACCCTGGAGTTCGCTGCAAACTCCTCTGCCAAGGTGGTGAGGCCTTTCAGAGCCTTGCTAACGGTCCCATTTGGGGCTGTATTGTTCGGGATGTAAGTACAGCATTGCCCGCCCCCCAGGACTACATAGGCTCCACCCTTTTCTGCCAATAACATGTCTAAAGCTAACCTATTCTCCCAGGTCATTCGACTAGTGGCATCCAGCTGTTCTGCTATCCCTTTTACTGCATCTCTGGTATAGTTTATGAACCTTTGTTGATTATAAAAAATATAATTTATCCCATAGGAAAAGACGCCGCTCCGATCAACACACCTCATAGAATCGCCATCTTGGATCCCACCTTGGATCCGGGCCTTGAATTCATCAGGTACTCCCCAAGGCACCCCTATCGGATCTATATATATTTGATCATCAAAGGAAGTCCCATAAACATCTCTCCTTCCTCTCTAAATGCCAGGGTGAAAGGAATAGCTAATTGCACAATTGCATACATTCCTGCTGAGGTAGTACTGGTCTCAACATCTTCCCTCCACAATACCACCAGACATCCGCTCTAGCCACCTGCATCCTGGAGTAGTTCCCTTGGCCATCTCCAGCCTGTGTAATGTTCAAGGTCATGGTACACGAGGACAGCACTCCCACAACCCTGGTGAAATTTGCCCCCTGCCTGCTGAGACAGGCAGAGTGATTTCCTCCTGCTGCAAAAATCTTGGTAGAATGCCTATGTCCTTTTCTTTCAGTGCTGGAAACATCCTTGCCAAGGAACTACAGCTCTCCTGGCCACAGGCCGTCTCATTCTGGAACAGGGCTAGCATACAGTACATCCCATCTGGGTCTGATCTCCAGCTGAGTTGAAATGGTACTACCTGTGCAAGAGGTCTCCCTGAGGCACATGCATAACAATTGCTTTTGTTAAAACTTTTCACAGTATATTTAACCCACTCCATCCAGATATTTAATTCTTGGTATTCTGTTTCCACCTCAAAGGTCCGTTGTAAATCCTTAACTTCTATTATCTTTATTACCTTGGGGTCATTGGGAGGCTTCCGCTGTTCTATCTTGGGAGCGCTAGGGAGTGGGGAAAGTGGGGGAGGGTTTCCTTACTACTATCCTAAACCTTCCTTGAGGGTCCGTTCCTGAGACTCAGGCCCCCAAGCCATAGGTTCTATGCACTTCAATGTCTGCTCTCAGGAGTTATGGGGTTGTATTGCAAGTGCTGACAGTGATTACTTATGGGATCTTTACGGAACACTATTTGTGTCTTAAGGGGCTGTCCCTTCCCACCTGTTGGGGTCCAACCCCTTCCTCCCGTGGTCCACCATACACTTGATGCCATACTTAATCGCCTTTTCCCCTCTGGACATAGATATTTTCTTTCATGACTTAATTCCATTTGTCTCTTTAAGTTCCCACAGGGGAATACTTGGCAAGCATCCAGTCATATGACCTGGGGTATATTTCTCTCAGTAATGTTGTTGTTGTTAAGTGCCGTCGAGTCAGAGTCGACTCATGGCGACCCTCTGGATAGCTATCCTAAATTGTGTTCGATCTTCAGTCAGGCGGCTCATTGTTGACAGACTGGTACCCGTAGCTGCTGTTATTGTATCGATCCATCTCATTGCTGGCCTTCCTCTTTTGCGTTGACCTTCTATCTTGCCAAGCATGATGTCTTTCTCTAATGATCTCTCTCTCCACATGATGTGTCCGAAGTATGAAAGTTGAAGTCTTGTCATCTGAGCTTCTAAAGAAAGCTTAGGTTTGATCTCCTCTAGTACCGACTGGTTTGTTCTTCGGGCAGTCCATGGTATACACAGTATTCGCCGCCAGCACCATAATTCAAAGGCATCAATTTTCTTCCTGTCTATCTTTTTCACTGTCCAGCTTTCACATCCATATGATGTCATTGAAAATACCATGGCTTGAACAAGTCGAATCTTTGTATGGAGAGAGACATCTCTGCTCTTGAGAATCTTATCTAGGTCTTTCATAGCCATTCTGCCAAGAGCAATGCATCGTCTGATTTCTTGACTGTTTGTTGCTTCTTTATTGATAGTTGATCCAAGTAGGTTAAAGTTATTCACGATTTCAATTTCTTCTCCTTCGACGATGAACCTGTTGATTATGCCAGTTGTCATGATCTTTGTCTTCTTTACATTAAGGTGCAGGCCCATTTTGAGACTATGTTCTTTGATTGTGAGAAGCAAATGTTTCAGATCATCTTCACTTTTCGCCAGTAATGTGGTATCATCAACATAGCGAAGGTTGTTGATGAGTCTTCCACCAATCTTCACACCTCTGTTGTCTTCATACAATCCTGCTTCTCTGATGATTTGTTCTGCATATAAATTAAACAGGTAGGGGGAAAGTATGCAGCCTTGTCTTACACCTTTGCTTATTTTAAACCATTCTGTTTCTCCTTGTTCCGTTCGAACTGTTGCTTCTTGATCAATGTACAGATTGTGCAAGAGAACGATCAGGTGTTCTGGCATACCGATGCTTCTTAATGTGGCCCAGAGTTTCTCATGGTTTACACAGTCAAAAGCCTTGCTATAGTCGATAAAGCACAAATAGATATCCTTTTGGAATTCTTTAGTCTTTTCAAGGATCCATCTCACATCCGCAGTGATGTCTCTCGTTCCTCGCCCTTTTCTGAACCCTGCTTGCACTTCAGGTAGTTCTTGTTCCAGGTATGACTGTAGTCTCTTTTGAATAATCTTCAGTAGAATTTTGCTGGCATGTGGGATCAGAGCGATTGTGCGATAATTTCCACAGTCAGTTGGATCACCTTTCTTTAGTACTGGTATAAACACAGATCTTTTCCAGTCAGTTGGCCATGATGCTGTCTTCCATATTTCTTGGCAGAGCCTTGTAAGTACGGTAACAGCTGCATCAGATTGCTGTAATACTTCTATGGGAATGCAATCAATGCCTGGTGCTTTGTTCTTTGATAAGGCTTTCAATGCTGCTTCAACTTCTTCTTTCATCACCAATGGTTCCAGATCATAAGGTACAGGTTGAAACGGCTGTTGGTCCACTTGATCTTTATCATATAAAAACTCTGTATATTCCTTCCATCTTTTCTTGATCTTCTCAGCATCATTCAACATAGAACCTTGAGCATCTTGTAACATTCCAATTCGAGGCTGGAACTTTTTCTTTAACTCTCATAGCTTTAGGAAAGCTGATCTTGTTCTTCCTCTAATAGTTTCTGCTTCTATTTCCTTGCATGCGTCATTGTAGTACTTTTCCTTGTCCTGTCTTGCTGCACGTTAGAAATCTCTGTTGAGTTCTGTGATTGTCTTTCTTCTCCTCGGGCTTTAGCTTCTCTGCGTTTCTGGGCAATTTTCAGAGTTTCTTCCGTCATCCATTTTGGCCATTTTTTCTTTTTTACCTTTTGTAGAGACTTCTCGCTTTCTTCCAACACAACCTTCTTGATGTCATTCCATAACTCTTCTGGAACTCTATCATTTGTATCTAAAGCAGCAAATCGATTTTGCAGGCAGTCTTTAAATTCCAGTGGTATATTCTCAAGGTCATATTTTGCTGCATTCATGAGTGGTTTGCTCTTTTTCAGCTTTAGCTTGAGTTTGCATACTAGTAGTTGATGATCTGTACCACAGTCAGCTCCAGGTTTGTTTTTGTTGATGTTATAGAGCTTTTCCATCGTTGACTTCCACAGATGTAGTCAATTTGATTTTTATACAATCCATTGGGTGAAGTCCATGTGTACAGTTGCCGCTTGTGTTGCTGGAAGAAGGTGTTTGAGATGAATAGATCATTGGTCTTGCAGAATTCTATCAGTCTTTCTCCAAGCTTCATTTCTGTTGCCAAGTCCATATTTTCCAACTACTTTGTCTTCTTCTTTGTTGCCAACCTTTGCGTTCCAATCACCCATGACTATCAGGCTATCCTGTTTGCATGTTCTGTCAATTTCAGCTTGTACTTGTTCATAGAACTCTTCAATTTCATTCTCTTCTGCAGCTGTTGTTGGGGCATATACTTGAATTATAGTTGTGTTGATAGGCATTCCTCGTAGACGAATAGAGATTAAGCGTTCGCTGACTGCATTGTATTTCATTACAGTTCTTGCAAGTTTCTTCTTTATTATAAATGCAACACCATTTTTTCTTTGTCTTTCATTTCCAGCATAGTAGACCATGTGATCATCTGATGCAAAGTGCCCGATGCCAGTCCATTTCAGTTCACTGACACCCAATAGATCAAGTTGTACACGTTCCATTTCATTCTTGACCACCTCCAACTTCCCTTGGTTCATGCTTCGTACGTTCCATGTTCCAATGTGTAAGACATCTTTACAGCTTCTGACTCTCATTTCATGCGCAGCTACATCAGCAGTCAGACGTCCCGAGGGCTTTGATCCAACCACATCATAAATGCTGGCTTTACTCTGAAAAGTCTTCAGCTCTTCCCCAGTAGCTAGTTGAGTGCCTTCCAACCTGGAGGTCTCATCTTCCAGCACTACAGCTCAATTTGTTTTGTTGTAACTATCCATTGGGTTTTCATGGCAAGATACAGAAGTAGATTGCCGGGCCTTTCTTCCACGCAGTTTAAGTTTGGTGTTGTTGCCGTTGTCACAGAAATGTGATCCTCCGCCGTCAACACTATCCCATTCTGCTGCTGCCCAGATGGGTGGTTTGTTTTGGTCTGGCATCTCAGCTGAGACCTGTCCATCTTGGGAGACCCTGCCAGTAGTTAAACTACCGATAGTTTAGCTCTCAGCATCACTGATGCACACAAGCCCTCACAGCACGACAAGCTGCAAACCAAGTGAGGGCTCTCTCGGTAATATTAACCCATATTTTACTGGGTAGCCCCCCCCCTCCACTGGTCATTGTCCTGTAAATCTCTATCTGTGACCAAGGGGGTTTCTTCTGGGGGGGGGGGGCTAAATTTCACAGAGACCTCTGGAAAATTTATCAGGGCTATTAATATTACCAGGAAATATTTCCTCTGTGCCCTCACTGGCTCCATTCTGGCTCTTCCTTTTCCTCCCACACAATAATGATTTCTTAAAAATATAAATTATAATAATTCCCAATATACAGCCTGTTACTAGGATTCCTATTTCAATGACAGTTATCTCCTCCCCCAATAACATAGTATTATGTTCAAGAGCATATAAAAGAAATATATCACATTTATGCTTATCATGCACAATTTGACTAAAAGCAATATCTCTAAAACAGTCCACTCTTCTTCAATAATCAAAGCTCACGCTGCAAAAACACCGTTTCACTGACGCCTTAAGTCCCAGGAACCGTCTCCTTCTGCTGGATGGAAAGTTATTGTCTTTTTAGTCTTATAATAAGGGGTCCTCAGTTGGCTGTACCCTCCAGGCTTCTGGGGTCTGGGTTGGAGCTGGAGTTGCGACAGGTCCCTTGACTCGGGTGTGGTGGGTCCAACCCTGCTCAGCTGTTCGTACTGCTGTTTCTGTGGTGAGCAGGACTTGGTATGGCCCCTCCCAGTCAGGCTGTAACTTTGTTTCTTTCCGTGACCTAATCAGGACCCACTCCCCGGGCCGAATCGAATGGGCAGCAAACTCAAGGGGTGCAGTCTGGGCAAGAAGCCCTCATTTCCTGAGGACAGACAAGTCACAGGACAGTGCCAGCACATATTTTGGTATAAATATGTTGTTGGTCTCAATTACAGGGATCTCCCCCTGCCCCTCCAAAATAAGGGAACCCGAACAGCATTTCGTATGGAGACAGCTCCAAATCTTTCCTGGGTGCTTTTCTAATATAAAGTAATGCAAGGGGCAGACATTTAGTCCAGGGTAATTCGGTCTCCAACATCAGCTTGGCCAGCTGCTTTTTCAAGGTCTGATTCATACACTCCATCCTTCCCGAGGAGGGAGGGTGCCATGGGTTATGTAAATCCCAGGTTGTCTAACTGATTCATTAACCCTTGCAATAGCCTGGAGGTGAAGTGACTTCCCTGATCGGAATCCACCTTTTCTATGATTCAGTATCGGGCACTGTTCCCTCTAAGCTGTGCGTGTGTGCGCGCGCACACACCTCGCCGAGTGAGCGCACATACTTTACAACAGAGCGCACAAAAATTACGGTTCTGATTCTGATAGAAAACACAGACATCTTAAAATTTAAAAGTTGTGTATTTACGGTTTTCACAAGTTCTACAATATTTTCTAGTGCAATCAATGTGGTGTACATACTGTATTCTGATGTGTAGTCAAATTTTAAAGTATATAACTCCGAGTGTCATTATGTGGCGCACAAAAATTTAACCTTCCTTCAAAAGCTGCACAGCTGATATTTTATGCGCACACAGCCTACAGAAAATTAGAGGGAACATTGGTATCGGGGAATCATTTGTTCCAGTAACACTTTAGACACTTCCCCTGCTGTGGCTGCAACAGTGGCCTTGGGGTATGCCTCCACTCATTCTGTTAAATGATCTACAATTACCAGAATGTATTTGAGCCTCCCCGACTCTCGGGAGCTCAGTAAAATCAACTTGCACATTCTGAAAAAGTCTTAAGCTAGGTTTTTGTCCTCCCAGGACTTGTTTTCTCAACACTTTCTGATTAATATTTTACACACCATACACCCCTCACACACTTTTTTGGCCACAGTATAAATTCCCACATATCGGTATTTTCACAAAATCAAATCACACATTGGCAGCACTACCCCAGTGACTGCTTTGATGCAAAATGCTCATGATTTCTCTGGCAATTTGTTTGTTCACTATCTCCCTCCCATCCTGCAATATCCACCTTCCTTCCTCGGTTTTTATTGCTCCCAGTTCCCCTAGAGCAGCGATGGCGAACCTATGGCACGCGTGCCAGCTGTGGCACGCGAAGGCCTTGCAGCTGGCACGCGGGAAGGTCCGCAAAAAAAGAAAAAGCTGGCTCTGACTGCTGCCGCGGACGCGGCAAGGGCAGAATGCAGCGTCCCGCGGGGCCCCCTCCGCCCGCTAAGCCCCTCTGCAAGAGCTTTCAGATTCGCGAGGGAGAGCGTCTCCCTCGCGTCTCTGTTAAGCCCGCAGGGGCTAATGGGAAATTTCCCATCAGCCCCTTTAGACGCGAGGGACTGATGGGAAATTTCCCATTAGCCCCTGCGGGCTTAACAGAGACGCGAGGGAGATGCTGTCCCTCGCGAATCTGAAAGCCCTTGCAGAGGGGCTTAGCGGGCGGAGGGGGCCCCGCGGGACATTGCAATCTGCCGCGGCAGCAGCCAGAGCCTGCTTTTTTTTTTTAAAAATTTGCCAGGGGGGGTTAGGACTGCTAATGGGCAGGGAGGGAGGGGGGGGTAGGACTGCGAATGGGCAGGGAGGTGGGGGGGTAGGAATGAAAATGGGAAGGGAGGAGGAGGGGGGTTAGGACTGCTAATGGGCAGGGAGGAGGAGGGGGGGTTAGGACTGCTAATGGGCAGGGAGGGAGGGGGGTTAGGACTGCTAATGGGCAGGGCAGGGAGGGAGGGAGGGGGGGGTTAGGACTGCTAATGGGCAGGGAGGGGAGGAGGGAGGGGGGGGTTAGGATTGCTAATGGGCAGGGAGGGAGGGAGGGGGGGGGGTTAGGACTGCTAATGGGCAGGGAGGGAGGAGGGAGGGAGGGAGGGGGGTTAGGACTGCTAATGGGCAGGCAGGGAGGGAGGGAGGGAGGGGGGGTTAGGACTGCTAATGGGCAGGGAGGGAGGGAGGGGGGGGGGGGTTAGGACTGCTAATGGGCAGGGAGGGAGGGAGGGGGGGTTAGGACTGCTAATGGGCAGGGAGGGAGGGAGGGAGGGAGGGGGGGGGGTTAGGACTGCTAATGGGCAGGGAGGGAGGAGGGAGGGAGGGGGGGGGTTAGGACTGCTAATGGGCAGGGAGAGAGGGGGGGGGGGGGAGGGGGGAGGGGGGGGGGTTAGGACTGCTAATGGGCAGGGAGGGAGGGAGGGGGGGGGGGTAGGACTGCTAATGGGCGGGCAGGGAGGGAGGGAGGGGGGGTTAGGACTGCTAATGGGCAGGGAGGGAGGGGGGGTAGGACTGCTAATGGGCTGGGGGGGTTAGGACTGCTAATGGGCGGGCGGGCAGGCGGGCGGGCGGGGGGGGGTAGGACTGCTAATGGGCTGGGGGGGTAGGACTGCTAATGGGCTGTGGGCTGATGGGGGCTGTCTGGAAATGGGGTGATGGGGGTTAGGAACTGGTAATGGGTTATAGGGGGGGCTTAAACTGAAAATGGGGTGATGGGGGTTTAGGACTGGAAGTGGATTGATGGGGGGGGGCTAGGACTGGTATTGGGTTGGGGGGTTGCTAGGACTGGAAATGGGCTGATGGGGGGCTAGGACTGGAAATGGGCTGATGCAGGGACTAGAAGGGAATGGATGCTGGGTGAGGCTGGAACTAGAAGGGAGCTGGTGTTGGGGGAGAATTAGAATGGGATGGGGCTGGGAGAATAAAATGGAGAGGGGAAAAATATTTTGTGTGGGAGGGATAAAAAATCTACAATTGGCCGGGTATTGGGAGAATAAGTGGGGATTGACGATGGAGGGGTAAATTTTGAGTAGATGAAATAGGAATGAGGAAAGAGCAAAAGGAGAAAGATTAGTATGTTAAAGCAGATGTAGAGAGAGAATGGAAAAAAAAAAAACAAGACAGAAGAAAGGACAAATGGACAGCAGATGGAGAGTTAGCAGAAGACAAGAAGAAACCAGAAGAAAGTGGCTGGAACAATTGCAACTGAAAAAAATGCACAAAAGGTAGAAAAATATCTCTTTATTTTGAATTTATTAACTGGAATATGTCAGCTCTGGGAAATGTGCATCATTAATTTTTGCGCTTTGTTTAGTACAAGAGGAAATTAATTTATAGTTTTATTTCTACAGTGTTGTTGTATATTCCAAGTTTGGCTTTTGGGGTTCCCAGTTTAATTATTGTCTTCCTGTTTCTAAATTGTGATTCCTTGTTTGGTGATGGTCTGTTCTGCATGTGTAACTGAGCTGAGGTATTCTGTTTATATAATTCCTATTTGACATTGCCACTTGTTCTTTCCCCAGTAGGTCATGTATTGTTGTTCTCTGAAATGTATTGGTTTAATATTTGCAGTGTTGCCTTTTGATAGTTAGGGTATGGTGCTTTGTGAGTCCTGGTAGTGCTGTTAGGATACGGCGGGTTTGCTATGGGTTCTAAATGGGCAGCGTTTGTAGTAGTTCCTAATGTGCCTGGCGGTTGGTACTGGATTATAGTAATGTAGAAAACCTTTTAGGTCTTTCTTTATCCATATACTCATTAAGAGGCATGTTTACTAAAAGTTAGTGTATGGTAACATTATGCAAATATTTATGCAAATGAGGCACCTTATGCAAATGAGGCTTTAATTGACGTGCTGGCACTTTGAGGAAATTCTTTGGTTTTGTGCGGCAGTTTGGGCACTCGGGCTCAAAAAGGTTAGCCATCACTGCCCTAGAGCTTGTTTTTCTTTCCCTGAGAACCTTAGGATTCGCACTTTGAGAGGAATGGAGGGGGTTAATGTGTGTATTGTCATGGGCTTTGAGTTTAAAGCAGCCTCTTTTGCTGCTTCATCTACTAGCAGATTTCCCCGTGCTTCCAGAGTTGCTGCTCTCCGATGTCTCTGCACATGCACCACTGCAATTTCATCTGGCAGCATTAAGCTTTTCTAAAACTTGTTATACTAACTCATGTACCAACTCCTTCTCTCTGCTGTGGCTGCTGATAATATCTCCTCCTTGGTCCCGGAGACCAATAGGTCATCCACATATTGTTAGAGACCCACCTCTTCTGACACTTCAAAGGCTTTTAAAACTTGTTCTAATACCTGGTCAACCAAATTTGGGGACTCGGCATATCCCTGGGGAAGTACCAGCCACCTATATTTCTGTTTCCTCCCTGTGTATGGGTTCTCCCACTCAAATGCAAATAAATCCCTGCTTTCTACCGCTAGGGGGCAGGCTTCAAACCCACCACACTGAACCACCTGTGTTCATGTGGAATTTTGCTCAGCAGTGTATAAGAGTTCAGGACCACAGGGTGTCGGATCTGAACAATCTCATTCAAGCTCCTTAAATCCTGCACCAGCTGGTATGTTCCATCCAGCTTCCTTACAGGCAGGATAGGGGTGTTGTAGGGAGACATGCAGGGCTCTAGTAACCCATCTCTTACTAGGCCCTTTATTACTGGGGTCAATCCCTTCCGTCCTTCTGACGGGATTGGGTACTGCCTTTGTCTCACTACTTCTCCTTCCTTTTTCAATGTTATTTTCAATGGGGGTATCTGTAGCCCCTCTCTATTTCCCTCCCGCACCCATACTTGCAGGTCAGTTTCCTTTTCAGTTTCCTCGGTCAGGATTCCTATAACGGGTATTATTTGGTGGTCGGCTATCTCCAATCTTAATCCTAGTTTCACTATGAAGTCCCTTCCCCGAAGGTTACTGCCAATTCCAGGTATAAACAACAGGTCCCCTTGGACCTGCTCCTGGTCACATTCTATGGTCATTTTCTCAAAGATGGAGATAGGAAAGTCCTCCCCCTTCACCCCTGAGACCACCAACTGATCTTTAGTCAGTGTTGTTCCCTGTGGTTTAAAATTTAATGAAGATTTTGCCGCCCCTGTATCTATAAGGAACATCACTTCCTCCCTCCAAGATCCTACATTCAAATTTATCAAGGGCTCCCAGTAGGACCATGATTTAGAAGACCCCTGACCTCCCTATTCTTCTCCATAAGCCACCATAGCTGCTTCTTCCTCATCTCTCAATCTAGGACATTCCCTTTTAAAATGTCCTTGTTCTCCACATTGGTAACATCCAGCCCGAGGACCCTCCCATCTGCTCTGGTGAGGAGTGAGGAATCACCCTGATCCTCCTTTTCCCTTACTTCCCCCCTAGGCTTAGTTCTCAAGGGGAACATCTGCTCTGTACCCTCCCCACACCAACATTCTGCATACTGGACTTCCTCATTCCCCACCCCTGGTTTACTTTTTACATATATATTTAAAGCTTGACAGATCCAGTCTTCCTCTGACCCATACTTGGGCCAAAATACAGCAGGAGGGCGGATACTCTCTTGGGTCCAGATCAAGCAACAATATACAATCATCTTTAGCCTATCCTTACCCCTGGTTAGCTTATTCTCTTTCCAATGCTTCAACATCCTACCCAGGGGACTATTTGAGAGAATATCAGCTAGCTTCATTTTCCTAGCTCCCTCTCCCTGCCCCTTTTTAACACTTAGGCTTCCCCCATTCTATCTATTTATTATCCCACTGAGACTTATTGCACTTACTCTGCCTCTTTGCTTCGTCCGTCTCCGGCTGTCAGGAAAAGTTAATTGCAAGGGATGGGGTAATAAGGATTATACACTATGTAAGACATTTGTAAAAACAACAGTTCTCCATGCTTTCATCAGGGAGCAGGGGGGATCTGGAATGAAAGGAGGAGGAGGTGATGTTGAAAGCTAAGGTGATGGGGAGAGAGAAGAAAGAGGAGGGAATGTTGCTGTAGGAGTTGATGATGATCAGGGGCGGCCCAAGGGGGGTGCGGGGCCATGTGCGGAGACTCGGTGCGGGGCCTCATTTGCATAAGGGGCCTCATTTGCATAAATATTTGCATAATGTTACCATACACTAACTTTTAGTAAACATGCCTCTTCATGAGTGTATGGATAAAGAAAGACTAAAAGATTTCTACATTACTATAATCCAGTGCCAACCACCAGACACATTAGGAACTACTACAAACACTGCCCATTTAGAACCCATAGCAAACCCGCCGTATCCTAACAGCACTACCAGGACTCACAAAGCACCATACTCTACCTATCAAAAGGCAACACTGCAAATATTAAACCAATACATTTCAGAGAATAACAATACATGACCTACTGGGGAAAGAGAACAAGTGACAATGTCAAATAGGAATTACATAAACAGAATACCTCAGCTCAGTTACACATGCAGAACATAGACCATCACCAAACAAGGAATCACAATTTAGAAACAGGAAGACAATAATTAAACTGGGAACCCCAAAAGCCAAGCATCGAATATACAACAACACTGTAGAAATAAAACTATAAATTAATTTCCTCTTGTACTAAACAAAGCGCAGACATTAATGATGCACATTTCCCAGAGCTGACATATTCCAGTTAATAAATTCAAAATAAAGAGATATCTTTGTACCTTTTGTGCATTTTTTTTTCAGTTGCAATTGTTCCAGCCACTTTCTTCTGGTTTATTTGTGTCTTCTGCTATCTCTCCATCGTCTGCTGTCCATTTGTCCTTTCTTCTCTTCTAGTTTTTTTCCATTCTCTCTCTACATCTGCTTTAACATAATAATCTTTCTCCTTTTGCTCTTTCCTCATTCCTATTTCATCCACTCAAATTTTACCCCTCCATCCTCAATCCCCACTTAGTCTCCCAATACCCGGCCAATTGTACATTTTTCTTCCCTCCCACACAAAATATTTTTCGCCTCTCCAGTTCACTCTCCCAGTCCTATCCCCTTCTAATCTCCCCACACATCAGCTCCCTTTTAGTTCCAGCCCCACCCAGTATCCACTCCCTTCTAGTCCCCACATCAGCCCATTTCCAGTCCTGGCCCCCCATCAGTCCATTTCCAGTCCTAGCTCCCCCATCCATTTCCAGTCCTATCCGAGTTCCTTCATCAGCTCATTTCCAATACCAGCCTCCCCTCAGCCATTTCGACTCCTATCCTAGCCCCACCATCAGCCCAAGTTAAAGCCTAGCTCCCCTCCCCTCAGCCCATTTCTAATCCAAGCCCCCCATGAGCCTACTTCCAGTTCTAGCCCCTCCATGAGTCCATTTCAATCCAAGCCCCCACCACAGCCCATTTCCAATCTTAGCTCCCCCCAACACCCAATTCCCAGTCCTATCCTAGCCCCTCCATCAGCCCATTTCCTGTCCTAGCTCCCTCCCCTAAGAGCCCATTCCAAGCCCCCCTTGCCATCAGCTATTTGCAGTTCAAGCCCCCGTCCACTCAGCCCATTTCCATTCCAAGTCCCCCTCCCCATCAGCTATTTGCAGTTCAAGCCCCCACTTCCCCTCAGCCCATTTCCATTCCAAGCCCCGTCCCCATCAGCTATTTGCAGTTCAAGCCCCCTTCCACTCCGCCCGTTTCCATTCCAAGCCCCCCTCCCCATCAGCTATTTGCAATTCAAGCCCCCTTCCACTCAGCCCATTTCCAGTCCTAGCAACCCCATAACCCATTACCAGTCCTAACCTCCCCATCAGCCCACTCCCAGTCCTAATCCCACCAGCCCATTTCCAGTCCTAATCCCCCATCACCCAATTTTTAGTTTTAAGCCCCCCATAGCCCATTACCAGTCCTAACCTCCCCATCAGCCCACTCCCAGTCCTAATCCCACCAGCCCATTTCCAGTCCTAATCCCCCCTCACCCAAGTTTTAGTTTAAGCCCCCATAGCCCATTATAAGTGCTAACCCCCCCATCAACCCACTCCCAGTCCTAATCCCACCAGCCCATTTCCAGTCCTAATCCCCCATCACCCAATTTTTAGTTTAAGCCCCCCCATAGCCCATCACCACTCCTAACCCCCCCATAGCCCATCACCACTCCTAACCCCCCCAGCGCCCATCACCACTCCTAACCCCCCCCAGCACCCATCACCACTCCTAACCCCCCCCAGCGCCCATCACCCATCACCACTCCTAACTCCCCCACCCCAGCCCAGCCCAGGGAAAATTTAAAATAAAAAAAAGCTGTCTGCTGCCGCTTCCGGGGCCGCCGCGGCAGAATCGAGTGTGCCGCGGGGCCCCCCCCCTGTGCCCGGCAGAGCCTGCCCTCCCCGGTATCAGCTCTCTCCAGCTGCAGTCACACACGCCGGCTTTCAGAGCGCGAAGGGACTAGTTTCCCTTTCGCGGCTCTGTTAAGCCCACGGGGGCTGATGGGAACTTCCCATCAGCCCCCGCGGGCTTAACAGAGCAGCGAGGGAGAAACTCTCCTCTCGCGCTCTGAAACCGGCGCGTGTGACTGCAGCTGGAGAGAGCTGATACCGGGGGAGGGCAGGCTCTGCGGGCACAGGGGGGCCCCGCGGCACACTCGATTCTGCCGCGGCGGCCCCGGAAGCGGCAGCAGACAGCTTTTTTAAATTTTTTTAAATTTTACTTTTGGATCAGAATGTTTTTTGCGCGGGCCCCCCTGAAACGCGGGGCCCTGTGCAAAAAACATTCTCGCTCAATGGACGGGCCGGCCCTGATGATGATGGCGGAAGATGTTCCAGAGCAGGGATGGGGAAATGAAAAAAAGAAGGGAGATTCTGCAGGGCAAAGGGAGCAAGAGAGAGCAAGAGATGTTACAGCACAGAGGGTGAAAAGAAGAGATGGTAGATATGATGCAGGCCAAGGGATAGGAAGAAAAGAGAGGGGAGATATTTCAAGGAAGAAGAAAGGGGAAAGAAGGAGGAGAATACTGGCATCAGGCAGGAGATGGGTGAAGGGGGATAGCACTGGGGTTGGGGAAAGGGGAGAGTGCCAGTGATGATAGGGGAGAGAAAGTTTGTACCTCTCCAATCATCACTTGGACCTGCCCGTAGATAAATTATGTTGATAAGTGTCATAGTAGATAAGCAAAACAAGGCCTATGTAGATCTTTGGCTTTCTCTTTACTTCCCTGTAACTAAGGATCATCTTTTTCTCTCTTGAATTTCAGTTCTGTTTTTGGGCCTATCCCCTTCACTGGGAAGCTGTTTGATGCATCAATAAACATTTCTGTGATAAAATATTTACTTATGTTACTTATGAGTCTACATTTGTTTATTTAGAGGCCGATTCCAAATTGTGCGTCCCCAAGCCGTCCGGACATCCAGACATCTGGATGGCCTGGGGATGCACCTGATTCTGCTCCCACAGGGGTTAGACGTCCCTGCAGGAGCAGAATCACAGCATAGTGGCTGGGTGTCCGGGACGTGCCCTGATTCAGGCACCCTGGACGTCCAGCCAACTACTCGGCTAGCTCAGCCAAGCTCCTGAATGGAGCTGCAGTGCCAAGGCCGCCAAAAATAAACCCTTTCTTCACATCTGGACACCGGATCTGGCCTTCCATGGCCAGGGTCTGGCTGCGGGGACCCCCTGCACCCCCTCACCTCTTTGATGTCGCCTGGCTCCGCAATCCCCCAACATCCAGGGGGACGTATTCCACCTCTGAGGTGGAATAAGTCCCCCGTCTACATGGCCGACTCTGGATGCTCAGGGTCGACCTCAGAATCGGCCCTGTATGTCTGTGGTTGCATTACCGCCCACCGCCTGCCCTTGCTTCTCCTCTGACCCACCCCCTCCCGTCCATGAACAGAGCTCCCCGCACAAGTCAGCTATACATGCGGGGAGCTCTGTGGCCGCCAGTGTGATCCGGACATTTAGCGGGTCTGGACTTCCAGATTGGATGTCCAGTCCCACTAAACAAGGATCAGAATGACCCCCTTATTGTTTTTGATTACCTGCCTTTCGAAGGCACAGCTAAGCGGGTTATAATTTACAGTAAGGGGTCCTTTAACTAAATGCCGTTAACAAATTAATGCGTGTTTTAGCATGTGATAACTGGCCGAGGTGAATGCTAGCACATGGGAATTCCTGCTACTACCACCAAACTGCATATTAATGGCAATTGTGCACTAATGTGGCGAGTGGATGAGTTAAAGGGGGTTCAGATGGGGTGTACATAAGCGCGCAATCCTGTCAATGTGCTAATTAGTGTGGGTGAGCTTAGCAACACCTCTACTGTTAAGCTGGCCTAGTTTTCGCTGCGGATCGCTAACCGGGTAGTGGCGCAATATCACTGCTATCCGGGTAGTGGCAGACTCCACCTCCGCTCCGCCCTGGAATGCCCCCAGCATGCTAACTACAGAGCGTCAGGGCATGTAGTGAGCTTTGAAGGGGATATTCAATGGCACTAACCGTGTAAATGCTGTTGAATATCCCGATTTAGGGCATGACATGGTTTAGTGGGTTGTTGCCGAATGCCATCTTGAAATAGTGGGCTATTGGTCCTTTCTTGAACTCGGCGTAAATATCAAGGAAGAACATTCCAGAAAGTGGATTCCAAACAGTAATGACACGTGAGTTCATATTTTGCTTGTGTATGAGATGGGACAATCACTAAATTATCTTGTGAGGAAATATGATACTCTTGCCAGAGCATACGGTATCAATAGGTTAACAAGGTAATCTGGAACTGCTGTTGAAATGATAGGTTAAGGGGGTTATTTTAGAAGCCTTATTCACATTTTTCATATGTATTTGATGTCTATTTGCCAGCGCATGCACATATAAGTGGCATTGACATGAAAATAGCTATTTTGGAAAGAGTACGGTTTACATATGGCTGTCATAATCATGACTGTTACATGCTGCATCTTAGGGGTGTGGTTAGGGAGTGGCCAGGCAGGGACAAAAATCTACATGTGTACTCCCCATTTCAGATGGGAAGTACACATGTATGACTGCAGTAGCGCATGTCAGGATCTACACCTGCCTCCTACCAGTGCAAGTTTTAAAAAATGCTCATTTCACCCTGCCCTCACTCTAAATTGGTGCCTTGTAGTTGAGCAGCAGCAGCTACACATCTATGGGGTCCTTTTCCTAAAGTGCGGAAATATTTTGCACTTAACATGAATTTTGTTCCAGAAGAACCATGTGGTAAGAGAAAAGCCTGTGTGGTAAGTGCAGGGGGCATGCCCAGCATCTGCCCTACCTTTAATCTACAGGGCAGACACTTACCGCAAGAGCCCGTGTCACCTGCCTCGTCAGGGAATGTGGGCCCAGCAACCAAACTCCCATGCACAAACTAGTGCTACATTCACAACGTTCCCTCCTGACTACACTTCTCTGATTGGTACCCACCATGTGCACCCCCCCCTTCAGCACCCTCCCATCCGATAAAGTCACCCAAACCATAGGCCACCCCCAAGACCCCTCACCCCCAGTGGGTCTTCCCACTAGGAGCCACCCAACATGGGACCCTCCCCCCACCCTGATCCCCCCATGTCCTACCAGGGGCTCTTTGGTGAGCCTAGTGGGGCATCGGTTAGGAGTTGTCCCCCTCCACTCCTATCCTGACTCCAGCAGTACACAAAATGATGCTGGTAGCCTCTAGCAGTAGTCTTGAAGTGTTGACTGCTCTTGCTCTGCGCTAATGCAGTTCAGCAAACCTGTCCCTGTATCTCTTAATTGTATTTTTATTGTGTTTTTTTTAACTTGTATGTTGGTTGCTGCTATATTATTTTGTACACCACCTTGGATGATCACCGTAAGACTGCCGAAGTGATTTAAAAATGTTTTAAATAAATAAAGTCCTTTTCCAGTATCAAATTCTCTGCTTTGAATGTGAAAGAGTCTCTTGCTGCTTTTATATTATGGGGATTAATTTGATAACGTTTTTTCTGTGGTTAATCCCTGCTTTACTCGTAGAAAAGTACTTTTATAAAACTACCTCATAGTACATGCACATAAAATTGCACGTGATGACAAGAAGGCATGCATGTAGGGTCAGGGGTGTTCTCAAGGTGGAGCATGGGCGAAACCACAAAGCACAGGGATAGCTTATGAAATGACCATGTACTTCATGTGCAAGTATTTACACCTACTCCTGAGCAGCTTTCAATTTAATGTTTGCGGATGTGGTTTCTGCAGGTTTTCTGTAGCTATTTTATAAAGACACATAAGCACCTACGTAGTCTGAATAGCCCCGAAATAGGCACCTGTTCAGACTTCCAACCTAGGCAACCTGTCAGAAGAACCTTTACTGCACAAGAGAAGAAAACTGTCACTGTACACCTGTTCTGTTCAGATGATCTTTTAGATATTATTCTCTTTTCATTTTACAGAAGGTGAGTTTTGTTGAAAAAGGCATTTCAGGGTTTGTGATAGACTGGATAAATAAAGTCATTCTTTGGGCCAACGAGTCAAAGGGGACCATTGAATCAACAGACCTGAATGGAGAGAATTCCAGAGTCCTTCTGAATTCGGTTCATCCCACAAGCCTGGCCGTAGATCCTGTTGAAAGGTGGGTTTCTGCACGTCAGTTACTTTAATAGAGATTTCAAGGCAACTAACAATTGACTAGCACAATGCAGAGATCGTCGTATTGACAGGGGCAGCAAAACTTTGGGGGAATTTTAAAAGCCAAGCTATTTAATGCATAAAACAGAGATTAATGTGCAGACATGGCTTCTTATAAAAAATACCTGGAGTATATGAGGGTAAAGGTTTGGAAGTAAGCCATTTCACGCTTACCTGTACCTGCGATGAACAGAGGCTTGCTTAAGAACAGAACTGAGGCATGGTTTGAACTAACACACTTTTTGATTTTCAAAAGTATGCAGGCAAATTTTGTGAGAGAAATTTGCGCATACTAAATCATAGGTGTGAATCTGCGTATGTAGTTTCTGTGGGACCATTTTCAAGGTGAAAATATGTGCGTGTGTTCCCTTAGATAACTTGTGTAACTCTTCTGATGTCAGGCAGCTTAGTATAGGATTACTCTCCTTGTGGGCAGCTTTCAAAGAGACCCCTTAGTTGCAGGCTACACAGGTATGTTTACCTTTTATATGTACAGTTAATTTTCCAAGAGGAGCTCCCTGTCTAGAGTCGTTTTGAAAATCAGCTAGCATAAGGGGGATAATTTTATCAGAGCACACTTATGTCAAAGTACCAAAAAGGTGCCTATTTTATAAAGGCAAACAAAAAAGTCAAGAAAAATCCCCTGAACAAATAAATCCCTAGAAAAATCTTAATAAGAAAGACTTATAATTTATATATTATATATGGACCTGAAATTAATAAGCCGGCTGATTCTCAGGCAAGCCTGACCATGAAACATTTATTAAGGCCACTGAGCCCAGCACAAGCCACATAAACACTTCTGTGCCTCTATAAAATAAGCACCCAGAATCAGCCCGGACAGCACGCAAATGCTTATGCACCAATTTCCACCTGCTTTGAAGAAGGTGCAAGTGTGCGTGTACCGGCATGGGCATCCATCACGACTCTGCCTCTCTTCTGCCCGGACTGTGCCTTAGGAATGCCGTTGCATGGTTCATGAGTAAGGACACACAGGGGTATGTTTACTAAACAGCAGTAAGGGAGCCAGTGTGCAGTTAACGCCAGTTATTGGCACCCTGGTGCCCTTAACGCAGCCGAAATGCCAATTTAATGGGCGGTAAAGGCTCCAGCAGTGTTAAGGGCATGATAGGGAGAGAGTAGACGGTAACGGGGCAGAGAGTGGGCAGAAGCAGCATGTGCTCCCTTACCGCCTGTTGCGCAAAATGCCTAAAAATCCATACAGCAGTGATATTTAGATTGTAAAAATCAGCTAAAGTTAGGCCAGCCTTCTTCCCTGTCATCTGATAACCAGAATGTTAATATGAACAAAAAACCCAAACTTTGAAAAGCCTGCATGCAAATTCCAGAAGTCTAAACAATAAAATAGGCGAGTTAGAATATATAGCACTGAATGAAAGGTTAGATATAATTGGCATCTCAGAGACCTGGTGGAAGGAGGATAACCAATGGGACACTGGGATACCAGGCTATAAACTATATCGCCATGATAGGGTAGATCACATAGGTGGAGGGGTGGTGCTATATGTTAAAGAGAGCATTGAGTCAAACAAGATAAATGTTTTTCAGGAAATAAAATACACTGTAGAATCTTTATGGATAGAAATTCCATATAAAAAGGGAAAGGGAATAGCAGTGGGGGGTGTACTACCGCCTGCCTGGCCAGAATGAACAGACATTTGATTAAATACTAAACATAATTAGAAAAGCTTGCAAAGTTTACAACACAGTTATAATGGGAGACTTCAGTTACTCTAGTATTGACTGGGTCAATGTTACATCAGGCCATGCTAGGGAGATGAAGTTTCTAGATGAAATAAATGACTGCTTCATGGAGCAGCTGGTTCAGGAACCAACACGAGGGGAAGATATTTTAGATCTAGTCCTTAGTGGAACACAGGATCTAGTGTGAGAGGTGATGGTGTGGGGCCACTTAGCAATAGTGATGATAACATGATCACATTTGACTTAATAAATGGCAGGAGAATAACATGGAAATTCACTGTGCAAGCATTCAACTTTCAAAAAGGAGATTATGATAAAATGAGGAAAATAGTTAAAAAATACTAAAAGAAGCAACTACAAAGTTTAAGGGTGTACATCAAGCCTGGCATTATTTAAATATACTGTCTTGGAAGTCCAGGCCAGATTTATTCCATGCTTTAAGAAAGGGGGAAGGAAGGCCAAATGACAGTCAGCATGACTTAAAGGTGAGATCAAAAGAGGCTGTTAAAGCTAAGAGAAAATCTTTCAGAAAATGGAAAAAAGAGCCAAATGATGAAAACAGGAAACAACATAAGTACTGACAAGTTAAATGCACGGCATTTATAAGGCAGACAAAGAGAGAATTTGAAAACATTTTCAAGTACATTAGTAGCAAAACACCTGTGAGAGTACCAATTAGATCATTAGATGATAGAGGGGTAAAGGGGCACTAAGAAAGGACAAAGCCATAGCGGAGAAACTGAATGAATTTTTGCTTCAGTCTTTACTGAAGAAGACGTAGGAAACTTACTCATGCCAGAAATGATATTCAAAGGTGATGTTTCAGAGGAATTGAAACAAAGCTTGATAAACCGGGAAGATGTATTACAGCTATTTGATAAACTAAAGAGCAGCAAATCACCTGGCCCAGGTGGCATACATCCCAGGGTGCTGAAAGAACTGAAATATGAGATTGCAGACCTACATTTAGTAATCTGTGAACTATCAATAAAATCATCTGTATTACCTGAGGATTGGAGAGTGGCCAATGTAACTCCAATTTTTAAAAAGGGTTCCGGGGTGATCTGGGAAACTACATATCAGTGAGCTTGAAGTCTATACCAGGCAAAATAGTAGAAACTAATATAAGGAACAAAATTACTGATCATGTGGATAGTCATGGCTTAATGGCAGAAGCCAACATAGATTTAGCCATGGAAAGTCTTCTCACTAATCTGTTATGTTTTTTCAAAGGTGTGAATAAACAAGTAAATAAAAGTGAGCCGGTTGATAGAGTGTATCTGGATTTTCAGAAAGCCTTTGACAAGGTTACTTATGAGAGACTCTTGGGGAAATTAAAAAGTCATGGGATAGGAGGCAGTGTACTATTGTGAATTAGGAACTGGTTAAAAGATAAAAAACATGGTAGAGCTAAATGGCTAAATGGACAATTTTCTCCAATTGAGAAAGGTGAATAGTGGAGTATGCAAGGGATCTGTGCTGGGCTTGCTGCTTTTTAACATATTTATAAATAACCTGAAAATGGGAATAAAGAGTGAGGTGATCAAATTTTTAGATAGCACAAAATTATTCAATGTTGTTAAAACGCAAGAGGATTGTGAAAAATTGCAAGAGGACCTTGAAAAATTGGGAGACTGGGTGTCCAAATGGCAGATGAAATTTAATGTGCACAAGTGCAAAGATATGCACTTAGGGAAGAACAACCCAAACTACAGTTACACAATGCAATGTTCCACATTAGGAATCAGCACTCAGGAAAACGATCTGGGCGTCATCGTGGATAGTACGCTGAAACCTTCTGCCCAGCGTGCAGCCGCGGCCAAGAAGGCAAATGCCTCTGTATCGTTCCATGGTGTGACCACACCTTGAATACTGTGTGCAATTCTGGTCACCATATCTTAAAAAGGATACAGCAGAATTGGAAAAAGTACAGAGAAGAGTGACCAAAACGATAAAGGGGCTGGAAGGATACCCCTATGAGGAAAGGCTTAAAAGGTTAGGGCTCTTCAACTTGGAAAAGAGACAGCTGAGGGGAGATATGATAGAGATCTATAAAATAATAAATGGAGTGGAACGGGTAAATGTAGATCAATTGTCTACTCCTTAAAAAGTAGAAAGACTAGGGAACATGCTATGAAGCTACAATGTGGCACATTTAAGTCTAATAGGAGAAAATATTTTTCTCTCAACTCTGGAATTCATTACAGTAGGCTGTAGTAAAACCTGTTAGTATAGCTGGGTTCAAAACAGGTTTGGACGAATTCATGGAGGAAAAGTCCATAAACCATAGTTAAAGAGGACTGGGGAAATCCACTGCTTACCCCTGAGACAAGCAGCATGGAATGTGTATACCTTTGGGAACCCAAAAGGTACTTGAAACCTGGAATGGCCACTGTTGGAAACAGAATACTAGGGTCAGCAAGCAGTTCAATATTGCCGCTGATTGGTTAACCCCCCATTACTGCCCTCAGAATGCCCCAACGCTAAGTAATTAGCATTGGGCCATTCTGTAGGGTTAGGAGGGGATATTTAGCAGCACAAAATGGCTGTGCGCTGCACACTGCTAGGAGGTTTGCTACCACATTAGCCTTTTGACTATGTCCCTTGAGATGACCATCTGATTCTCTTTCCAGAAACTCTATAAAACATGGCCTTTCAATCTGGCTTTCAAGTGGTGATGTGGATGGTAATTTTATAGCAAGGCACCTAGGAAAAATGTTTAAAAGAACCTATTATATGCCTGTTTTTAAAGGCAACATATGCATGGTTGTGCTTTATATAACAGCCTGCTAGTATCTTTCCTAGTAGTGCACAAATGCTCTTGTGCAAAGGTATACCTGCTTTGAGGCAGTGTTAACTGTGTGTGCACTCTGCCAGTATGCACATATTTTGTAAAGTATACAGCTAGCTCTTTATAGTTCCTCCTGGTTCCTCCACCCAAATGCTGCCCTAAGGAATGTCTGTGCATGGGTCACACAAATGTACATATGCTCCTCTCACACTCCTGACTTGGATGCATGTATGCACCTATGCAATTTTGTAAAACCTATTTTCTGCATGTGAAACAGGCTTTAAACAAAAAAAATGCTTTTTAAAATGACCTCCTATATTGTTCCTTGTTCTTGATTTACTTTTACTTTATAATAGTCTACTTGCCTTTTGTATTGTTTAATTGATTGTGATATTGTGTTGTTTGTGTATATTTTGTTGTATGTTGCTCTGAGTCCTTGTAGACAGATGATCGAGAAAATAAAGAAAAAAAAAATAATTTCACTATGTATTTTCTCTTATGCTTTTCTGTATTTGTTTTTCACTCCACCCTTTTTTCCCTATATCTCTTGCTGAAGAGTGTGGATGTGGGTAAGGTGTTCTAGGTCCCAGTAAAATATTGGATGTTAATGGCATTAATGTGCTAATGTGATCATGCATGTTAGCAACTCTTCCTGTAAATTCACAATGAACGTGAAAATGGAAATTGTGTTTTTTGCCTATGCAGCAAATACACACTTTTAAATTAATGCCTGTCTGTTTTTCAATCTCAAATGAAAATATGCACGTTCTTTTTTTTCTCCCCTATTTTATCTTCCTCGCTCACCCCAAGCATACATAGGGGTATGTTTACTAAACTGCGGTAATCGTGAATAACGCGCGTTATGTAATGTTAATGATCGTAAGCGCAGCATAACACGCGTTATGCTGCGCTTATGATCGTTAACGTTACATAACGCGCGTTAACCGTAGTTAACGATCGTAAACTCCCGCGGCGCGGTAAAAGGTGGAGAGAGGGCGGAGAGAAGGGGTCAATGGGCAGAGAGTGGGCGGGGAGAGGCTCCCTCCACACTAACGCGCTGATCTGAAGAGCTCAATTCCAACGCGAATGAAAACCTGCCGTTAAATGCACATTACAGGGGAGAGAAACCATTTCAGTGTCAGCAATGTACAGCCCAGGCAGGGAAACCTAAAAAAAGTGATAAGTGTGATACATGTGCACGGAACATTGGCAGGCGGTGCTGGGGGGAAGCGTGGACACCTATGCAGGCAACCCTACCCCAGAACCCGCACCATAGGCAGCCGCCTACCTGCACACTGGATGGCCTGAGACTGCGCACCACAAGCACCACCAGCAGAAGGGCATGTCAGCATAGTGGCTGAGGGATACTAGTGGTGGAGGGGGCAGTGGCAGCTGCCCAGAGCAGACCGTGGCCTAGCCCTGTGTAGGTGGGTGCCATGTACTGCAACAGATGGGCCCTGTCTGATGAACAGTCATGGTATCACCAAGGAATGTACCAACTCTGTGACAACAAGGTGGTGCAGTGCACAAAACCAGTGTATTTGGAAGCAGAGGGTCACAGATTCAAGTCCCAGCTGTGGTTCCCACCAACCCAGTCCCCATATTTTACCCACTACTACAACGTGCTAATACAGACAGCACCTTTATTGCAGATGACGTAAACATGCCCCAGACACCTACATTTTACCCTACAGAGCACAAACACCATAAACATGCACATTACCTAGAGCAGAGCCTCCCAAATGCAGTCCTGGAGGGCCAAACACCATTCCGGTTCCATGCTGCCTCTGATAAAGTTGCCTGTGCTGCATTTCTATGCACCACCCCATGGTATGCAGATGTATCTCATGCATATTTATGAGGGACAGCATGAAAACCCGAACAGTGTTTTGCACCGCAGGACTGGAGTTGGGAACCTCTGCCGTAAAGCAGCAGCCAATAGGGGCAGACACACCGCACCCAGAGGCCCCATTATCCAAAGCCTCCTGGGGAAGCAGGACCTTGGGCTCTGCGTGCATCTCCCAATACTAGCACTTGTATACCTTAGTAATGCCACCCTAAACCTGGGAATATGGTACACATCTATCAAAAGGTTGCTATGAGTACTGGCAGATAGCAATTCCTAGGTTAGGTACACTTTTCTGAGTGAGCTGCATCATAGCAACCTTTCTGATGTCTGTGGAGTGTGCTACAGGTCTTGTGTCTGACAGTGTTTACCAACCTGGGGAGTGACTCCTACAGTATTGCGTACCATAGCCATGCCTGCACTGTGCCAAGGACTTGTGTGGTGGCCTGGGCTGCCCAACACCTCTATAGTTGCACAATGCTGGCATAGGTGTGGGGAGTGTGTGTCTATCCAGTGTGTGGTGGCTGCCAACACCCTCCACAGCCCACACTGCTAGCACTGTTGCCAGTATTGGCCTGCCAATGTGCATAATGAGGAGCAAGGTACCATGGGAGTAGCCTGGATAGGGTGGCCTGGCCTGGATGCATCTGCACACGGCATAGGGCAATGGCTTGGACATTGTAGTGCCTGGCCACCACCTGTACGGACAGGGTGGCCATAGCATGTCCTGCTGGGAGGTCACTCTCACCCTGACTGAGCAGTGACCATGGCATGGCTAGGTTCCCCCATAGTGCTATATAGTATTTCTCTCATGTGATATTTATGGGTTTCCTTTTGGGGCCCAATCACTGACTTATCTGCTTGGTGTGTATGCTGACATCCCCGTTCTGGGTACATGCATCTCCTCCAGGACTATGGACTAGCTGGCGGACTGTCTGCAGCTAGTATGTGTTTTGCTGGAGCACCTTGCAGGGTGCAGCGGCTGGAGGCTTGCTGCTGGAGAATGTCAGATAATGGTGTGGGGCAGCTGAGCATTTCCAGGCCTGCTGTCTGTCTGCTATTGCGTTATGGATGTGTAATGCTCTGTCTGTTCCCCAGCAGGATTGGGGTTGCTGGTCCCCTCTACTGCTGCTATTGCAGGGAGGTAGACTGTGGATCTATTGGTGGGTAATCCTGTTTCCCACCCTGAGCCCCAGAGTGTGGGTTGTGTGGTGGTACATAATCTGCCTATGGGTCCATACACCCCCCCCTTCACCTACAGCAGGTAACGATGGCACCAACACAGGATTGCACTATTCTGGGTGCAGCATCGCCCATAGGGACTAGACATGACCGAGACTTACAGCAGGACACAGATGTATCCTAGGTGTGTCTAACTGACCTACCTATCACACACTGATGGGGACCTGCAGCATGGCGTATTTCAGCCATGAAAGGTGCTGTGGATCTGGTGCTGGGTGCCCCACCTCAACCTCAGGGTGGGCACAGTACCCGCATAATGTGACTGTCTGTGGCTACTCTGCGGCAGTGCCACACACGGTCTGTTCCCCCTACAAGGCCGAGGTGCTGTGGGGGTGCATACCCAATCTTGTGCCCATCTTTCGTCTGCTGATTTGCATGTGCAGTGCATCATGGGTACGGGTGGGTTACCCCTATCCTGGTAACCACAGCAGAAAGTTTGTGTGGTGACATGCAGTTCTTCTGCAGCCAGCCAGGGCTTTGTTCACAGCCTTATAAGGTGTCCTATAGGGGACATTATAGGGTGCCTTGGCGGACAGTACACTTTATAATGTGCCCTATGGAGTGCGTTATGGGGGTGCCTTATGCGGCACCTTAGGTTATGCCACCGTGAGGGTGTGTTTGCTGGCAGCACTAATTAAAATACACGTCACATGCCTCAACAATCACTACTTAAATGTAAAGGGTGCTGCCTCAGCCAGCCTTATACATTAGGCCCACTGGGGAATCGAACCCATGACCCCTGTACCATCAGTCAGTGTTGTAACCATTGTGCTACAGCTCTGTTACTGTGCTTGTATGCCTGCGCACCTTCTTAAGATTAACGCGCGGTAACGTGCCCTGTAGCGCTCGTTCATTTATGGCACCTTGTAACGCGCGTTCTCGGCACGTTCTCGGAAACGATGTACTGCCCATGTCCTTATTTGGGGTTTCTGTCTCTACCGCGGCTCCTAACGCAAATCGCACTAATGCAGTTTAGTAAACATACCCCATAGTCTTGTCATTGCAGAAATGGTCCTGAATCAGGGGCCTTGTGCTAGGTGCCTATTGGAACCCTGCAAACATGGCCTTGAAATCCAGCCACTGACCATGACTTCCTTGTCGCCCACAAAAATAAATGGGTGGTTAGGAGGAGCTTCTCTCTAATCATTTTACACAGTAATAAGTGATATTAGAAATTATTCTCTGAAATGTTTTCAACTATATTTAATTTTATTTTACATGTAGTTCAATGTAAAGATTTCCTAGCTGTGGATCCATGCCACATATACAGGGTGGCCCAAAAAAAGTGAGAACATCTCGTAGCAGATAAGTTATTTAAAAATTCAAAAAGACAGATGTAAACGATTGACAAATTTAAAAAAAAAGATGGCGACCGAAAATTGTCGAAATAAAGACGTTATATAGGTAAAAAAGGTAAATAAGTAAACTATTTAAGCTTTTAATTTACGAGATGTTCTCACTTTTTTTGGGCCACCCTGTATACTGTAAATGTTTCCTACTGTCCAGCTTAGGTCTGTTAGTGAGTGTTTTTGAGGTCCATTTATGATAAAATGTTTTATTTTCTGCAGATTCATATTTTGGTCTTCAGGTACTATTCCTTCTGGCATCCACAAAGCAACCATGGATGGAGCGAGTACTACTACCCTTTTCAGAGTTCCAGAAGAAATACAATCTTTGTCATTAGATCTAATGGAAAGGAGAATATTTTGGATCCAGTATAAGGCTGATGGTTTTTCCAGCATTGGTTTTTGCGATTATGATGGTAGCGCCTCTCATTTGCTCAAATATTCCGGACAGTAAGTCTTATATGTTTCTTCTGACAAAACAATCCCACAAAACAATACTCGGCAGTTTCTAGGAATGTGCATGTAAATAGTTTTTTGTTTTGTCTCATTAGGTCATTGGGTTTGTGTTATGTTCTTTGTGCCATTTTCAGCTCATTTTTGTTTGTTTTGTGTATGTTGTTTCATGTCTTTATGTTAAAAATAAATGGTGTTGGTTCTGGAAATCACTCTCCCGCATGCCACTTAAAAACAAAGGTCTCAGGTACTGTGGCCCAACTCCTGATCGCCCTCCTACTTGCCTTTCAAAGCAATTTCCTTCTATTCTTAGCTCTCCTTTCTCCTGCTCTCTCACTGAGTCTGTAAAGGACAGAGTGTCTAGACCTCTGGCTAGGGCCTCCTCCTGAGCCCCCAATCCCCAAAAGCTGGAAAATTCCTCCTCTTTGTTGTACCTCTGCTCAAGCCTTCCAAATTTTCTCCAATCTCCTTTTCTCCACGTCCTAGCCATGCACTTTATTTTTATACGGTACACTCCTCCATGTATGCAATGCTGGAAATTCTCAGTGAAAATCCGATTGGCAATATTGTCAGTGACGCCACAGACATCGGCATGCTATTGTGAACAACGTCCCTTTTATTTACTGCAAAGTGCCCATCTCATTCATTTTATTTATTTTTTATGTATTTATTTAATAGTATTTCTATACCGCTTTATCTTACAATCAAGGCGGTATCACAGCAATCAATCAAAAGGAGTGATAGTGTTTTTCATGCAGTGAAGGATATATCGTGACTTGTGTGTGTGTTGTGTGTTTGATTATGTTGAGCTATGTACATTGTGCGCTATAATACATCGTGTTCTATAATACATTCTTTTATACATTTAGGGGCATGTTTACTAAAAACCGCTAATTAGCGCGCCGCAAAATAGCGCACTAAAAGCGGTACTTAAGAGCGCTTAAATGCCCCGCAAACGTGCGATGAAGCCCTGCACACTTGCGCGGCACAGTAACGGGTGCCGCACAAGTACGTGCCCGCAAATGTCCGATAGAGGCGTGGAAAGGCTAACGGAGGGCGGAGGAAGGCCCCGGAGGGGTGGAGAGAAGGGGTTAATGGGCGGGGAAGGGGAGGGGAGAGGCGCCCCGCACATTATCGGGGCTGAATTTCCAAAAAAAAATAGCGCGAGTGAATCACTCGCGTTAGAATGCATTTAAAGGGAAGAGAAACCATTTCCGTCAGCAATGTACAGCAAAACCGGGGAAACCTGCAAAACGTGAGCAGTGTGATACATGTGCACAGCACAAAAGTGCAATTATAAATAGAAAATGACCACCACAAAAATATGAAAAATAGTAATTCAGGTGGGGAACAGTTATAGTGATGGGCAAAACTAGATAACACACCCAGGAAAGCTCCAAAAAAAAAGGAAATGATTTATGGAAAGGTGTACGGAGCGGAGACTCGTCCAAAAAACATTTCCCTTTTTCTGGAGCTGTCCTGGGAGTGTTATCTAGGGTTGCCCATTAATATCACTGTTGCCCAGCTTAGGTATATGTTTTCCCCCTTTGTTCTGTGGTCATTCCCGGGTTTTATTTGCACGTTTGTCACCACACAGGGTGAAGGAGCCCACAGTAAAAATGCATACAGCAGGGTTTGTGACGCCATCCTGCCAGGTTTACTACCTCCAGGGGCTGCAATGTCTCTGTGGCCATAGTGTGGTGCAGAGGACATAGCCATGACCTCTAGGACTAGAAGGCCAGAGGTTCAAATCCCAGCTGGGGCACTTGCCAGCCCCGTCCATATGTTTTACCCACCACTAAACAAAGATAGAGCAGACACCCCTGTATTGCAGGGAACATAAGCATGGGGGAAACACCCATATGTTACCCAACACCGCACACACACCACAACAATGGGCATACCTACAGCCAAGTCCCCCAAATGCAGTCCCGTACTGCCACATTGCAATCAGGTCATCTGCTTTTTCTGAGAGAAGCTCATGCCAGCATGTTGGCGCACGAGTACATGTGGTGCAGGGGGCAGTGGCAGCTAGCCACAGAGGACAGAGGCCAAGCCATGTGCAGGCTGGCACAGTCCACTGCAACACACAGGCCCTGCCGGATCCACAGGCATGGACATTCCAGGGAATCCAGCCAATCTGTGGCTACAAGATGGTGCAGTGCACACAGACAGTGCATACAAGAACAGAAGATCACAGGTTCAAAGCCCAGCTGGGGCTACCGCCAATCCTTCTCACATATTTTTCCCACAGCTACACAGTGATAGTAAGGACAAACCTTTCGTGGCGAGGACATATGCAATGGTACTACGTCTATCTTTTACCCCACTGAGCACAGACACCATGTACAGGGGCAGTACCTAGAGCAGAATCTCCCAAATGCAGTCCTGGTGGGCCACACACCAGTCAGGGTCCATGCTGCCACTCATACAAATGCCTGTGCTGTATATCTATGCACCACCCCCATGGCATGTAGATGTTGCTCATGCATATTCATGAGGAACAGCAGGTAAACCCGATCCGTGTGATGCACACCTGGACTGGAGTTGGGAATCTCTGCCGTAAAGCAGCAGCCAACAGGGGCAGACACACCCACACACACACCCACAGGCCCCATTGGCCAATGTCTCCTGGAGAGGCAGAACATTGGACCCTGCGTGCATCTCCCAATACTAGCACCTGCATACCCTAGCAATGGAAGCCTACACCTGAGGTATACGGTACACAGCTCTGAGACGCTTGCTAGGAGTACTGGCAGATAGATATCCATACGTTATGCACATACTGCTAGTTGACCCCATCCGAACAATCTGTTTGGTGTTTGCGGTGCGTGCTCCAGCCCTTGCCTCTGACGGTGTTTACCACCCTGGGGAGTGACCCCCAGCAGTACTGCGTAGCATATCCATGCCTTGCCGTGCCCAGCACCGGTTTGGTGGGCAAGGCTAATTACCTCCTCAATAGTAGCACCATGATGGCATAGGTGTGGAATTGTGTGTCTGTCTATACAGTGGGTGTTGGCTGCATGCCCCTTCCACAGCCCACACTGCCAACACTGTTGCAAGTATTGGCCTGCCAATGTGCATAATGAGTAGCAAGGGACCATGGGTATATCTCAGACAGAGTGGACTGACCAGGATGCAGCTGCACAGGGCATAGGGCACTGGCAGGGGCATGGTAGTGCCTGGCCACCACCTACACAGACAGGGTGACCTCTGTATGTGCTGCTGGGAGATCACTCTCACCCTGAGTGTGCAGTGACGGCAGCATGGCTAGGCACCCCCATAGTGCTATATTGTGATTCTCCCATGTGATATGTATGGGTGTCCTGTGTGGGCCTCTTCATGGACTTGTCTGTCTGTGTGTGCTGCCAACCCAGTTGTGGGTGCATGCATGTCCATCAGGACCAGCCAGCAGACTGTTCACAGCTGATATGTGTTGTGATGGAGTGCCTTGCAGTGGCTGATGGCTTGCTGCAGGTGAATATCAGATAGTGGTGGGGTGCATCTTTGAATATCCAGGCCTAATGTCTGTCTGATATTGTGTTATGGATGTGTGTGGAGCTGCTTGGCAGAGATCTCCAAAACTGTTTATGCAGCACCTACCTATTCCACAGGTTATTGCTGCTTTGGAGCTCTGACATGGCCACATTTGGCAATGCCTGGTGTTGTGGACCTGGTCCTGGGCGCAACATCTCACACTCAGGGTGAGCACAGTAACCGCACAATGTGATGGTGTTTAGCTACTCTTTGCCGTTTGTCCACCCACTCAGGACACCCTACCAGGCCGAGGTGCTGTGTGGGTGCACACGGACACTTCCCCCTACCAGGCCGGGGAGCTTTAGGGGTGCTTTTCCCATCCTGTGTTCAATCGTGGACAGCTGATTTGCATGTGCAGTGCATCATGGGTACGAGTGGTTCACAACAGCAGACTGTCAGTGAGGTGACGTACAGGCTATCTGCAGCCAGCCAGGGGCTGCTTACAGTTATAGAGCTGTAGCCCAATGGTTACGTCACTGCCTGTGCAGCCAGATGTCATGGGTTCAAACCCACAGTGGGGTTATGTGATAGGGGTGTCCACAGATTTATTTTAATTTACTGTACATATGTTGCTGCCAGCAATACCACCCTCAGCGTACTGTACCCATAAGGTGCCTCTGAGGGTGCTTTATGGGGCGCCCTATAGGGCACGTTACGGTTGCCAGCCATATAAGGTGCACTATACATTATCCTGTGTCGCAACATACATGCTGCCCTATAGGGGACATTCTAGGGTGCCTTGGCGGACGGTGCACTGTAACATGTGCCTTATGGGCCGCCTTATATTAATATGTTGTGAGAGTGCGTTTGCTAGTAGTTATCACAAAATAAAATTAGAAATCCTCCTACAGCACTCCACAACATATAACATACTGCCTCAGCTAGCCTTTTTCACTGGGCATTGTGAGGGATCGAACCCCTGGTTCCTGCACCATTGGTCAGTGTCTTAACCATTGTGCTGTGGCTGTGTTCATTTGCTTTGGCATCAGCGCGCCACCTTATGCCCATCAGTGCGCCACCTCCTGCTGCCCACAATTAGTGCGCCGCCTTGTGCTGCCCAAAATGAACAGTGCGCCGCCTTGTGCCGCCCAAAAAGAACAGTGCGCCGCCTTATGCGGTCCAAAAGTACTTTGCCTCCTGAACCACTTTTTTTTTTTTTTTTAAACTTTTATTTTCATTTTGCAACAAACAAAAGAAACAACACACCAAAAGAGACAAAACAAGTATACAATAAGGAAAAGTAAACCCATTACCCCCCACCCCGATGCTTCTTCTCTACCCGTTTATATCAGCATGTGAGCGCTTCCTATTAACAGTGATTATACATCAAACGATCAAAAAAGTATCCACAATACAGCATGATCATGGGACAGAGATATATACAAAGTTAGACAGTCAGATGAGAGCATTTAGCAAAATGTACATATTCATTGAGCATCTTCCATTGAGACCAATGTGAAGGAGTCTGAACGGAGGAAGCGAACAGACGAGGTATTTGTTCATATTTACTGTAGAGACAGGCATGATTCCACCATTCATTGGGGCTCAGATGGGAACTAATTTCCCAGTATTACTTAATTAGGGAAATAGCAATGCCAAGCATAAAGTTCGAAAGGAGATAAGCCATTTTTGGGAGAGAGGGGATCCCCGCAACTGGGCGAAGTCCCACTATCCTCCAAGAAAGGGACTCCTGAGAGTGCGAGATAGACTAAATACGACCCCAGACCCGACGCCAGTAATACTGTAGTGCGGGATATTCATGCATAACATGAAGCAATAAACCAATGGCCGCAGGACGTGTCCAGCAACCATTACCCTGAGTAGTGTTCCATTTGTCTAATCTGTGAGGAGTGTAAAAACACCGGTGGGCTAGAAAGAAGAGGGTCTGAGTGAGTGAGGCGGGTCGGGAACCCGTGTCCCTCTACTCCAGATAAGGCTCCATTGCTCCGAGGTCAAAGTCACATACAATTCTCTCTCCCATACTTTCTGCGCTATAGAGGTATCGCTAGTGATAGCATTACATAAGGTTTAGTAAAATTGGATGCTACACCCGGTGAACTACCGAGAGATCGGAAGTCTCCAATCAACCTTATGCAGAGAATGCCGATGGCGGGAGTACTCTAGTGCTCCGAATGCAATGCTGAAGTTGCACTGACCAGAGTCGGGAGTCTAAAGTTTGCATAAGAGTATTAAAGGCACCTAAAGTGTCGAAAAGCATTGGTGGATAGTGGGAGTCTAATGGGAGAGTCATACCAGGGAGAAAGGTAAGAGGAATCGGTTAGCAAAGGCCCGCTACTATATCTAGCCACACAGGTCTGCTCGGTACTGGATCTTCCAACCAACGAGCATCTTGTTTGAGAAGAAAAGATTGAGGGAACACTTGAGTAAAATCGCCACCAAGTATTAATGGAGCATTGGCGGAGGCCGAGGCCAACTGCGCAAAACTTGCATAGTAAGCAGGGTTGTCCACATTCGGGGCATAGTGCAAATACACGTGAATTCACTATCTCCAACCTCAAGGTGTACACGGGCCCATCTACCCTCCATGTCAGCGCTAATATCAGGTACAGTAGCGTGCAAAGACTTCTTAACCAGAATGGCTATCCCGTACCATTTGGAAACGGTGGGAGAATAGGCAGCTACCATGTGAGGCCTAGCATTGAGTTTCAGTGTTTCAGCAGAGTGAAATGCGTTTCCTGAAGAAACACCAAATCAACATGCTCGTGGCTAAGATAGCTAAGGATTTTCTTTCCTTTGAGTGGACCAGTAATGCCTTTGACGATGAATAATAAGATTTTACATAAGGCCATTCAGAAAAGTTAAAAATTCTGAGCATGATAGCACACATAATTTCACTGTGTCCCTCAAACTGACTGTATCTGGCTGTACACATGACATAGAAAAAATAAGCTAATATAATACAATGAAGCGCCCCACATTAACAAAGAAAACCGCAGTACGGTAGAGGAGAAGCAAAACCCCAAAATTACTGGCGACCATGTGTCTGCGGGGAGAAACCCCAGAGAAGGCCGAAATTGAAAAAACACATAACCTGTAGGACTGTGCGTGCTCCGAATCCGACCGAGGCACACATCATGAAGGGATAGGAGACCAAAAACAAAAGTCATACAGAGAAAGAAAGAAAGTCCAGGCTATTTCTGTGCTTGGCTATGACCGCCGCATCGGGCCCTTCAAAATGGCGGACAGAGCCGGCAGATAAGAGTCCAAGATTTGGGATTAGCGCATCTGCTCTGCTTCTTTGGAGTCCAAAAATGTTGATAGTAGATCAGGATCCTCGAACGTCCTGGTCTGGTTGTGGAGAGTCACTCGGAGCTTCGCTGGATACAACAGGCCAAAGCGAGCCTGTAGCTGTTGAAGTCGAGGGCGAAGAGCAAGGAGTTTCTTCCGACGGTCAACGGTAGGCTTTGCCAAATCAGGAAAGAAGGAGACCTTACGACCTTCAAATTCCAAATGATGATTCGCTCGGGCAGCATGTAAAATTTGTTCCACTTGTGGATATCGTAGCAAGCTAAAGATAATAGGCCGGGGGGTCGTGCGGTTGAGCGCCATGCGGGCAGGAACACGGTGTGCTCGATCGATTTCCAGTTCTCTGTGAAAATTGATCTTCAGCAAGGAGGGAAGAGTTTTGAGCAAGAATTCTCTTATATCTCCTGCTTCCACCCCCTCCGGCATTCCGAGGAGCCTCACATTGTTGCGACGGGCTCGATTATTGCTATCTTCCAACTCCTTTTGAAGAATCTGTATCTGGCGCTCAGCCTTGTCCAGTTTGCCCAAGCGCACCTCGTGCGAGTCGAGGACCCCCGCCATATTGTCCTGCCGTAATGAAAGACCTTCAAGTCGGTCCTGGAGCACTCCAAAGTCTTCTCGCATGGCTCGAAGCGCTTCTCCATTGGACTGCACCAATTCCTTCACGCCGCGTATTTCCTCCAAAATCTCCAGGTGCATTGCGGGGTTTTCACGAAATGGAACCATCTTCTGTGGGGAGGACACCTCTGTTTTGGAGCGTTTTCCGTGAGAAGAAGAAGGAGACCCGAAGTCCAAGCGCGCTGGTTTATGGGCCGCCATCCCCCCCGAGGTGCCCCGGTCAGCTCGGAGCGAAATAGTAAATTTATATAGGTATTAAGTCAGGATTCTGAGTAGGCCTCTCGGGAGCTTCAACGCAAAGCCCTCCTGAACCACTTTTACACATTCAAGGTGTTGCCTCAGCTGGCCTTTTTGTTGTGCACACTGGGGGATTGAACCTGTGGCCCCTGCACCACTGGTTAGTGTGTTCACCGTTGTGCTACAGCTCTGTTCTGATATGTACTCAGCAGCGCCCCACTTAGCCTTCCCACGCGCTAATGTGGGCCCCGCAAATTAGCGCGACGCGCACACGTACGGTAGGGGTTTTTTCTTCTTTCTGCCTGAACCGCCCACTCCTTATATGGCACACGCACACTACCGCGGCCCCGCACGTTAGGAATGTTTAGTAAACATGCCCCTTAGTGTTAAAAAACATCATGTGCCTTTATACATTCTCTTATCAGTGGGTCAGAGGGAGGTATGTTGGTTGTTTCTGGTAGTTAGATTATGTGACGTGTCCATAGTGTTCTATGAACAGCGTTGTCTTCAGCTGTTTGCGAAAGTCTTTGAGGTCCGTCGTTGATCTCAGATCATCTGGGAGTGAGTTCCAGATTGTTGGTGCAGCCAGGGAGAGTGCTCTTTCTGTGGTGTCAATATACACAGGAACAGCAGCCATTTTTGGTCAGTTTTATTACTGTAACAGCCCAAATGTGAAGAAAACATCAAACCTCCAAAAAAGAACAATGAAAAACAGAGGAATGCCATCAGTGGCTGAGCCACACATTGAGCATCATTTCATATAACCGCCCAGCTCACGTGGCCACACAAGAGTCATTCTAGGTCCCTTCCCAGGCCTTCCTACTGATTTGTTGCCTCTCTGATTAAAGTATCATGCTGAGCAACAGATGTTAGTTTCCACTTAAAGCATAACTTTATTGGAAACAAGTTGATGAAAGAAAAACAGATTGATAAGAGTTTGACAAGAAAATATCTCTAGTCTAACAGGTAAAAATACAATCTCGCTAAACTCCTAAGAAGTATCACCATAGACTTTAGACGCTCAGGGCAATCAGTTTAGCAGACAGCAGTAGCTGGTGTCTCTCGGCTGTTTCTCTCCCTTTATTCAGAATCCTGGTTAAGATGATTACTCACAGCCTCCCTTAGTGGCCTTGTCTGCTTGTGTCCTTCTGCCAGCTGCACTTCTAAGTCACAGAGGACAGTAGGGGAAAGATATTGGCACCTATTAACTGCACAAGTATCAGCCAGCGAGATAGTCAGAGGACTCTCCTAGGGCCAGTGCTACATTTTCTCCTGCCCTGTGCGAGTGATTACTGTGTTGCTCCTTCCCCAATCGATTCTAATGGAGTCCTTCACAAGACTCTATTTTGTTCCAATAATAACTTAAAGAGTGTATGAGTGTCTGAACATCATTTTCATGTTCAGTGGAGTTAGAAAAAAAGCTACCAGATTTTTACATGACCATCCTCCAGTGTCAACTATCAGGTACATTAGGAAGTATTAAACATCTCTGTAAAAAGACTACTAAGAGCCTATAGTAAACCTGCCATACATATCAGCACTACCAGGACTTACCTAGCATCAACTTTACCTATGAAAAGGTAGCATTGCAGATATTAAACCAATACATCTTACAGAACATCAGTACTTCACCTACTGGAAAACAGAACAAGTGGGCGCGCTACTCAGAAACTACATGCCAACAGAATTCCACACCTCAATCACACGTGCAAAACACAGAACTAGGGACAACAAATTAGAAATAGAACCATGAAGACTATGCAAACTGGGAACTCCACGAAGCAAAAGTTAAAATGTACCGCAGTACTTGAAAAAGAAAAATAGAAATCTCTTTCCTCTTGTACTAACAAAATACAAAGACATCAGCAATACGTATTTCCCATAGCTAACATATTGCATTAATAAAGTCAAAATAAATTACAGTACCTTTTTCTACCTTTGTTGTCTGAGCATTTTATTTTCAATCATGATGACCCTTGTATCTCTTTTCTACTTTCCTCATCTGTCTTCTGCTAACAGTGTTTCCAGTGCAGTTCATTTGTCCTTTGTCCTCTCTCCTCCTGTTTTTTCCATTCCCTCTGTACATCCCTCTCTGACAGGGCCGGCCTGTCCACTAGGCGAGCTAGGTGGCTGCCTAGAGTGGCCGGCCTGGGTAGATGGCAGCACTGGCACACATGGGCAGCCGTGCCGCTCCCCCCCTAGTTGCTGCCAATTCTGTTGGGGGGGGGGGGGAAGGTGGGCAGCGGCAGCATTTCCAAAAGCAGTTTTTTGCTGCTGTTTTTGGAAATAGTATCGCTACCGCTGCCCGCCTCCTCCTTCCGAGACACAATCGGTGGCAGTTGGAGGGTGTGGTGGTGGAGGCAGCTGGGCGGGGCAGCCGTGGTAGCTGGTGGGGGGGGGGCAATGAGGCTGGGGTTTCTGCCTAGGAGGAGGTTTCTTAGCCTCTAGTGCACAATCTCCTTGTGACTTTTCACATATCTATCAGTTTTCTCTCTCTTCCTCTTCACTCCAATCCCTTTACCCTAACTCTCCCATTTCCCCTGTCCTCTCTCTCTTCCCTCTATAACAGCCCAATATCTTCTCCTCTGCAACAAAAGATTCTTTCTCTGTCCCTCCTCCCCGAAGTCCAGCATATCCCCTGCCTCTCCCTGTCCTCTCTTTCCCACCCCCTCTGTAATAGCTCCCCTCTCTTTAAGGACAAAAAGATTTTCACTCAGCGGCAGGAGTGGGTGCTGCTTGCATCATTCGCTTCCAGTGTGCAGTTCAGTGGCATTGAACTAATGCAATAAGCAACTCGGGAGAAGCAGGGGGCAGCATTTTTCTCCTGCCAGGGCCCAGTTGCTTCTCCCAATAGACAAGGGGCAAGTCTATAATCCCAATGTGTATGACATCACCCGTCCGCTTGGGTCACTCTTTCCAAAGTCAGCAAAAAGTCCTCAGGGTCATCTTTCTCTTGAGGGATTTCTAAATCCTGGCCGGGATCCTTCATAGCTTTTCCTTCTAGGGTTTAGCCTAGGTCTTCCTTCTACCCAGCAAGGATGCTTGTGACTCTCATAAGCTCTTGGCGCTGGGGACACTGCAGTTCCTTTCCCTAAAGGGGACTCAGGTTGGCCATCCCTGCCACAGCATGCTTACTGTAAAAGTACAAGCCTATTTTATAATGATGCATAGATGCCAATGTGTCATAGCAGCTAGACTGAAGCTGCAGAAGTTTATACGTGCTTGGAAGAGATGCAAATGTTAGCAAGTAAACTGTCTAAATTGCAACTCTGCCTGTGCTCTATCCAAACCTCTCCCATGAACCCACCTCTTCTATAGTCACATACAAATTGCACTGCATGGAAGTTAATGTTATAAAAACCATTTTATTTGCATAAAACAGCATTTTTCATGTGAAAAAGGTCTATAAAATTACCTCAATGGTTGGCTTATCCTTTTTTAATCCCCTTTTACCCATAATATAACCAGGGCTGGCCCTAGGCATGTTCAGGCATGTTGCTGCACACAGCCACCGGAAGCCCCGTGCTCCACCAGCTGAAAACGTTTGGATAGCAGCAGCATCTCCCCTCTGGCCTCCTCCACGCTCCCTCCAGCCACCACTACATATCCCCAGCTTTGCAGCAGCAATAAAACAGCCTCTAAGCAAAGCATGGGCCCTTTGAGACCTATGTGTGTGTCCAAGTTCTTGCTGGTCATGCCCACTCTGATGCCTTCTTTTCATGTGAGAGGGGGCGTGACTGGCAGGGCCTCGGGTACACATGGGTCTCAGAGGTCCCACTAGTGCTGCTATCACTGCAGTACCAAGGAATATCAGCAGCAGTGTCCATGGCTGATTGGTTGGGCGGGTGGATGGGTGATTGGTTGGGAAAGGAAGAATTGAAAGGACATTGCTGCATTGGGTTGGAGTGTGGCAGGGGAAGGGAAAAGATAGGAGCCCATGGTCATGAGGGAGGGGGAATATGGAAATTGAGGGGAGATGGTAGAGAGAGATGGAGGGGAGATGTTAGACAGTGGAGGGGAAAATAGGAAGAGGGAGGGAGGGAGGGAGGGCAGATGCTGGACAGGGGGAACATGGGGAGATACGATATAGGGTGCATAGGGAGATAAAAGAGAGAAACATGATACAGGGTGCATAGGGAGACAAAGAAGAGATGCTAGACATGGGATGGAGGGTATAGGGAGAGAGGGAAGATGCTGAATACAATGAAGGAGAGACAGAGGAGAGATGTTGAACATAGGAGGAAATAGGGAGGAAAGGGGAAATGCTGTACTGGCAGATAGGGAGAGAGGAGAGATGCTGGATATGGGAGGGGGCATAGAGACAGAGAGAGAGGGGAGAGATGCTGGATATGGGAGGGGGCATAGAGACAGAGAGAGAGGGGAGAGACGCTGGATATGGGAGGGGGCATAGAGACAGAGAGAGGGGAGAGATGCTGGATATGGGAGGGGGCATAGAGACAGAGAGAGAGAGGGGAGAGATGCTGGATATGGGAGGGGTATAGAGACAGAGAGAGGGGAGAGATGCTGGATATGGGAGGGGGCATAGAGACAGAGAGAGAGGGGAGAGATGCTGGATATGGGAGGGGCATAGAGACAGAGAGATAGGGGAGAGATGCTGGATATGGGAGGGGGCATAGAGACAGAGAGAGGGGAGAGATGCTGGATATGGGAGGGGGCATAGAGACAGAGAGAGAGGGGAGAGATGCTGGATATGGGAGGGGGCATAGAGACAGAGAGAGGGGAGAGATGCTGGATATGGGAGGGGGCATAGAGACAGAGAGAGAGGGGAGAGATGCTGGATATGGGAGGGGGCATAGAGACAGATAGAGAGGGGAGAGATGCTGGATATGGGAGGGGGCATAGAGACAGAGAGAGGGAGAGATGCTGGATATGGGAGGGGGCATAGAGACAGAGAGAGAGGGGAGAGATGCTGGATATGGGAGGGGGTATAGAGACAGAAAGAGGGGAGAGATGCTGGATATGGGAGGGGGCATAGGGACAGAGAGAGAGGGGAGAGATGCTGGATATGGGAGGGGGCATAGAGACAGAGAGAGAGGGGAGAGATGCTGGATATGGGAGGGGGCATAGAGACAGAGAGAGAGGGGAGAGATGCTTGATATGGGAGGGGGCATAGAGACAGAGAGAGAGGGGAGAGATGCTGGATATGGGAGGGGGCATAGAGACAGAGAGAGAGAGGGGAGAGATGCTAGCAGAGAAGGAACAGATGCTGGATGGGAGGATGTTGGATAATGAGGAAAGACAGAAGGTGGAGAGAAACTAGAAATAAGGGGGAAGAGAGAAAGGGGAGGATTTGTGAAAGACTGGGATTAAAAGCCTGGGGAAGAAGAGAGAGAGAGAGAGATGCAGAATTGGAGGGTTGGGGTTAAGATTGAAGAGTGTTGGGCAGATTGAGGACAGGATGGTAAGAAGTAAAATTTAAGTCCATAGAGAGATCGAAAGTGGAAGAAAGCTAAAAGGATAAAGGTCAATGTCAGAGATGGATGTAGAGGAGGAGGTGAAGAAGACAGGAGAGGAGATAAGTGGCAGATGGACTTGAGTCCCCACAAAGGATGAACATAAGAGCATAACTTAAAAACATAAGATATGCCATACTGGGTCAGACCAAGGTCCATCAAGCCCAGTATCCTTCTTCCAACAGTGGCCAATCTTGGTCACAAGTAGCTAGCAGTTTCCCAAAAAAGACACACAGGTTCCATAATGCTTGTATTGGGGCAAGCAATGGATTTTCTGGGTCAACTTTAATAATGGTTTATGGACCTTTCCCCAGGAACCTGTCCAAACCTCTTTTAAACCCAGCTACACTAACAACTTTTACTACATCCTCCAGTAATGACGTCCAGAGTTTGATTATGCGTTGAGAGGAAAGAATATTTTCTCTTAGGGGTATGTTTACTAAACTGCGGTAAAGGAGCAAGTGTGCCATTAGCACGTGCTAAAGGCACACTTACACCCTTAGTGCATCCAAAATGCGTGCGCTAACGGTACCGGCATTGTAAAGCACCCTGTGGGTGGAGAGTAGGTGTCCATGGGGCAGAGAGTGGGGGTCAATGGGCGGGGAGTGGGCATGAACAAGGCTTGCTCCCTTAACGAAAGGCACCTTAATGGCAGGAACCTTAATGCAAATCAAAACCTCATGGAAAGGATGCATTTTGAGGTGAGAGAGGCTATTTTAACATTTGCAATGTGATGCTCAGATAGGGGAGCCCAAGAGAGTGATAGTAGTGCTCCATTAGCAGCAATAGCATAGTGCCCAAGTATGAAAGGACACTATGTTGATGGTGCAAATGGGGCAAAGGAGGGTGCATGTGGGTCATTCAGTGGGGGCTGCTGCTGCACAAGGCAGATCAGGCAGTTGCCTAGGTGGCACATAAGAACATAAGACTTGAAAATATGCCAGACTATGTCAGACCAAGATCCACCATGCCCAGTATTCTCTGTCCAGCAATGGTCAATATATGTCACAAGTACCTAGCAGTTTCCCCAAAAGACACACAGGATCCACAGTGCTTGTATTGGGCAAGCAGGGGATATTCTGGGCTCCTCTTTAGTCATTTCTGAAACCCAGCTACACTAACTGCCTTTACGACATCCTCTGGAAATGAATACCAGAGTTTGAATACACTTTGACTGAGAAACCATTCCCTCCCAGTAGTCCTCAATGGGTTACACTGTAGTCGTATTGCATGACCCCTAGTCCTACTACATTTTGATGGTGTAAACAATGATCTACATTTACCCAATCCACTCCAGTCAATATTTTATAGACCTCTAACATAATACCTCTCAGCCATCTCTTCCCCAGGTTGCAGAGGCATAACGCTGGCAGGCAGTGATGGGGTCCCTGCAGATGGGTGTGGGGGGGGATGTGTGGACGTCCATGTATGCCTCCACCCCCCACCCTTCCAGACCCTGCATCCTAGGCACCCGCCAACCCACATGTTGGCTGGCCTGGGACCGCGCACCACCAACACTGACAGTACATGGGTATGTCAGCATGGAATTGGGGGTGTTTGCAGAGGGGGCAGTGGCACCCGCCTGCAGCAGACCAAAGTCATGCCCTGGTCCACTGCACCATACAAAGTGCAACATGTGCCATCTGATGGTAAGACTGTCATCCCCAGGGACCATTGTAGCTATGTGGCAGCACTGTGTTGTACTGCACACAGTTGGTGTGTGTGAGTGGAGGGTCACAGATTCAGGTCCTGGACCTGGATAATGCAGTGCACGTCCCTGTGGCTAAATATTTGCCCACATTGCAGGTACAAGACCAACATGTATAACCCCCAAATGATTCAGTCAACAAAGGTACAAATACCCACACAGACCAGCTCCACTATCCTTATCTGGATGGAGATTCATGCTGACAGCACCCGCAGACTGAGCGCACGTTAACATCAGAGTGCACTACTGGCTCCTGCACAATGAGCACACCTTAACAATGCTTGAGATGAGATTGAGACCAAAGTGGTAGGCAGGAATGCAAACCATCCCCATTTTTGCCCTGTGTATGTCTACCCATTGTTTTGTGGCTTTTTACACCTCACTGAGCCTCATAGTGCCTAAGCTGTTTCCATCTTAAGTCTTGAAATGTGCATAATGAGGAGCAAAGTACCATGGGTATGGGCTGAAACAGGCCAGATTGGCCAGGATGTGTCTGCATTGGGCATAGGGTCAATGGCTGGGACATTGTAGCACCGTACTGCCACCTGCATGGACAGGGTAGCTACAGTAAGTCATGTTGGGAGGGCACTTCTCACTTTGACCGAGCAGTGACCATGGTATGGCTATGTATCCACATAATGCTATATAGTATCTGGTTCTAGTGATATAGGTGCACTTCCTGTTGGGGTTGTCTATGCTGTATGTTCTAAGCCTGGATGCATATGGTTGCTCTGTGCACATGCAATGTGTACTGACCAGCGGTCTATCTGCAAGTCATATGTGCATGGCTAGAAAACCCAGTGGTGGGGCAGCATTTGCAGTCTGACTGTGCTTACTGTGGGTGACTGTTAGACCTAGGCAGTCAGGGCATGAGTTATTCCAGGCCTGCTCCCAGTAGTACTGGTAGAGCCAGTAGGACCCTAGTAAAAACCCCATGCAAGTAGAGATGTCCCCCAGGTAGTTGGAGGACATAGCATCAGCATTGTAACACAGGGTATTGACAGGCACTGGTCTAGATAGGTCCCTGTCCAACAGGGCCAGATGTGACTGGTACATACAGCATGCTGTAGAACACAAAGTGATTAGCATATCACACTGCAGACAATACCTGCCACACACTAGCAGTGACAGAATCTGCAGCAGAGATTATCTCTAGTATTGCAGGTACGGGGCACCTGGTGCTGAGTGCCCATCCTCACCTTCAGGGTGACCACAGAAACTGCTCAGTAGCACGGTTTGTAGCTGCTCTGTGCTTGTATCACACACTGTCAGTGCATCTTAATCTTACTGAGCTGAGGTGATGGATCAGTGCATACTCAAGCTGGTGATCAGCTGTAGACTGCTGATCTGCATGTGCACTGCATCATGGGTACTGGTGGGCCTACCCTATGCCGGCACACACAGCAGACATTTTAGGAAGTGACCTATAGTCTCTTTGTATCCAGCTATTACTGTGCAAAGAGGTGTGGAGGTGTAACCTACTGGTTAGTGCAGTGTCTTCCCTAAGTAGAAAACAGGGGTTTGATTCCTACTTGTTCATTTTATGACTGTGCTACTCAGATCATTTTCATGCCTGTAACAGTCAGGGCTCTGCATATCAGTGCTGGCAGCCCATAGCACCCTCTCCTCAGCTGCCATTCATCCTTCCGCCCATCCATCCGTCTCTATTGGCTGTGTGCAGTCATGTCTTCTTGTGCAAGCTGCTACACCATGACCTACACTGGTACTGTTTTCTGCATTTCGGCTCGTTACACTCACCTCTCCTGTGCCTGATCTGCACGTCACCACTACTACTCCTGTCGCTGCAAACATCCTGCCACTTCTGTCTCCGCTGGGGACACGTCTTCCCCATCCTATATCACACACTGACATTGCAGCACTTTGCATTGGCAGCACCCTGTGCATCGATACAGCTGCTTCCCACATGCTTATCCGCTTTACTGTCTGCTACATAGGGTGCCCACCAATATGGCAGGTCCATCAACCCCCACCTGTCCTTCCTTCCATTACCTTTACATTGGCATTCCTTGGTGCTCTATCCAGCATTTGCTTTACAGCCATTTTCATGCCTTAAGGTGCCTGCTTTCCACCTTAGGGCGCCTTGTCTCACATTAGGGCATCTTGTCTCACATTAGCTCACCTTACTTGTCACCTTAGGGCACCTTGTCACCTTACTGTGCCTTAAGGTGCATGCTTTCATAGTATCAAAGCGGTTTACATTACAACTTCAACAGAACATTACAGAGAACTCATTTATAAATGTAGGAAGCGGTGCATGCAGGACATGCTAAATGCATAACTTATTTACTGATGAAATATTAGGTATAAAATTATTTAGGTGTTGTTACCTTACCGCACATTTTCCTGTTAGCACACGTTAAATGGCCTAAGACACCCTAACGCCAGGATGCCCCCTACCCACCCACTGCCTTATATGGTTTCAGGCCGCCTTAACGCTGCCTTTACCACCTGTGACTTTACCGCAGTTTAGTAATCTTAATCGGATTACACTGTAGCTTCGGATTACACTGTAGCTTCGCTGCATGTCCCCTAGTCTTTCTACTTTTTGATGGCATAAAGAACTGATCTATGTTTACCCGTTCCACTCCATTCATTAATTTATAGACCTCTATCATATCTCCCCTCAGCCGTCTCTTTTCCAGGTTGAAAAGCCCTAACCTTTTTAGACTCTCTTCATAGGATTAAGAGAAGATGGAGGAAGGCAGAAACCAGAAACTGGAACCAACATGATTAGAAAAATAAAATGTCCAATCAATAAAGGAAGAAAAAAAGAATTTTATTTCCAATTTAGTGATTGGGCTATATTAGTTTTTGAAATTTACATGGATCTTTCTATTTCTCTGGTTTCAATTTAATGTTTGCCTACTTAGGTCTATTTGTAGCTTCTTGTCACCTATTCTGATTGCTGAGTTGGGGTGAGGGGGAGGGTAGTAAAATATGTATTGTTTTTGAGATTTACAGTTTTGTATTCTTGATACTGGCAATCTGAAATTTAAAATATTTTGTTCGTTCTGATTCAAGGAAGATCTCAGTATAATTTTGTTTGGGGCCTGATAGCTTCACTCTTGCTGATTTCTGGGCTTTTCCAGTTCTGGCATGGTCCAGTCTAGCCTGGGCACCATGAACTTGAAATCACAGCTACCGGGATTATTTTTTTCTCATGTATATCTTTCCTTCTCATCATTAACCTGGCCATAACATTTACCAAATAAATCCAGTATGCAAATACTTATGCAAATGAGGCCCAGTGGATATTATTGCTACTATGTATCATTTGTATAGCACTACAAGGCGTATGCAACACTGCACATATACACATGAGAGATAGTCCCTGCTCAATAGAGCTTACAATCTAAGCAAGAGAAACCCAACAAATGGGACAAGAGAAAGTTCTAACACACATGGGTGATAAACAAGATCGTAAAGGGTCAGGATCCAAAAGCAGCCTCAAAGAGGTGGGCTTTTAGCCTAGATTTGAATAGAACCAGAGATGGAGACTGATACACCAACTGAAGTAGTCTGCTCCAAGCATACAGTGCAGCAAGATGGCATGAACGGAGTCTGGAGTTGGCAGTGGAAGAGAAAGGCACAGATAGAAAGGATATGCCTGATGAGTAGAGTTTCCAAGAAGGGGAGTAGGGAAAAATAAGAGGAGAGGTAATGAGGAATAGCAGAATAAATGCACTTGTAGATCAGTAGAAGTTTGAACTGGGTGCAAAAATGGATAGGGAGCCTTTGACGTGGCTTGAGAAGAAGGGTTAAGTGAGCATTGGGACTCCGGTGGAAGACTATTTATTTATTTATTTAACAGTTTTTACATACTGCCTTTCATATTATCAAAGCGGTTTACATTGAACTACAAGATTAACTTCACAGCTGAGTTCTGAATGGATTGAAAAGGAGAGAATGATTCATGGGGAGACCAGGAAGAAGCATTTTGCAATAGTCTAAACAGGAGGTGACTAGGCAGTGGATAGGAGTCTTGGTAGTGTGTTCAGAAAAAAAGGGGTACATTTTGCTGATATTAGAGAAAAATAAATGACAGGTTTTAGCCCTATGTTGTATATATGCTGTAAAACAAAGAGAAGAGTCAAAGATGACCCCATGGTTGTGAGCTGAGAGAACAGGGAGGAGGATAGTGTTATTCATAGAAATAGAGAAAGGAAGAAGGGGGATGTGGGTTTAGGGGGAAAGATAATGAGCTCTGTCTCGGCCATGTTCAGTTTCAGATGGCAGTGAGACATCAAGGCAACAACATCAGACAAGCAGGCAGAGGTATGGGCCAGGATTCCTGGAGAAATATCAGGTGCAGAGAGGTAAATGTGAGAGTTGTCAATCTAAAGATGGTGCTGAAACCCATGGGAGGAGATCAGGGCACCAAGAGAATGAGTATAGAGAGAGAAAATAAGAGGTTCCAAGACAGATCCTTGAGTAACTGAAAGGGGGATAGCAGTGGAGGAAGATCCACCAGAAGATATACCAAAAGTGCAAAGGGAGAGATATAAGAAGAAAACCAAGAGAGAACAGAGCCTCTAAAGCCAAGTGATAACAGGGTTTTAAGGAGAAGGAGATGAGCAACACTGTCAAAAGCAGTAGACAGGTCAAGAAGGATGACGGTTGAGTAAAGATCCTTGGATTTGGCCAAGAAGATGTCACTAGAGACTCTAGCAAGAGCAATATCTGTAGAATGTAGAGGATGAAAGCCAGATTGGAGTGGATGCAGAATGATGAGAGAGGACAGAAAATCTAAACAGCTGTGGTGAACCGCATGCTCAAATAGCTTAGCAGATAAGGTCTAGCTAAGGCTTTTTGATGAGAGGTGTAACCACAGCATGTTTGAAGGCTGCAGGAACAAATGCTGTGGAAAGAAATAGGTTGAGGATGTGACACAAGGAGGGGACAATAGCAGAAAAGATAGAACTTAGTAGACAGGTGGGATTGGGACTTGAAGAGCAGGTAGTGAGTTTAGAGGAGAAGAGAAGATTTGCAGTTTTCTCCTCAGTGATTTTTAGAACAGGAATAAAGAGTGACAGAGGTTGAAGGAATGATTTGTGGGTGAAGGAGGGGGGGTGGGGAGATTGAGGAGGAGGTGGTGCTGTAGAGCACTCCAGATTTATCTTGTGAACCTTATCATAGAGGTAGTCAGCCAAAGTTTGAGTAAGGGAAGGAGGGGTAGGGGCAGAGGTACTTTGAGGAGAGAATTGAGCATTGCAAAGAGATGGTAAGGGTCAGAGGCAAGACAGTTTGTAAGGTTGATGTCTTACTCTTGCTTAGTGAATGCTATGACTGACTGGAAGGATAAAAGCATGAATTTCAATTGTAGGAAGTCAACAAAGGTGCTCAGTAGAACATGCACAGGAACATAGGTATCGAATTTTAGAGGTCAGCCAGGGCTAATGTACAGTATGTCCCACAGGGCAAGAAATGGGAAGAGTGAAAGAATCCAGACCAGAGGAAAGTATACCGTAGAATTATAGGAAGAGCCGGCTTCATCAATAGACCCAAATGATATAATGGAAGGGAGAGGAGATGGATCAGTAGCCTTAAGGATATGCAAATATTTATGCAAATGATGCCATGCAATGAGTCTTTGCACATGGCCATGCACCACCCTAGGGCCTGTCTCAAGATGGTCTCCTTCAATGACTAAGGCTAAGCTTAAATGCCTTTGCAGCAGAAGTAGCAGCACGTGCATGTCCCTTCTTCAGAAAGAGCATTGCCTCCATGAGATGCTAAAACTCCACTCGCAAGATTGGAATGGTAAAAATTTTGCAAAAATGAGAAATATTGTTCGCTTTTTTTCTCCTCAGGTATCACATGATTGGACTATCTCAATTCGCTGACCATGTCTATTATTCTGAAAGGAAAACTGGTAGTATCCGAAGAGTCAATAAATATACAGGGGAAGAGATTGTAAAGATTATCCTGACAACTTCGCAGATGGCTCTTGCTGAACTAAAAGTTGTGCATCCATTGAAGCAACCTGGCAGCAGAGCAGGGTTGCAGAGTTCTCGTAAGTTGTGAAGTACCAACATACAGGGAAATCTTCAAAGAGATTTCCACAAGCTAAACACTTCTCAAAGGGCCTATCACCAATGTACCTTTCTGATAGCTGCCTAAATGTAAGCATTTACAATCTGACTATGTGTAAGTTTACCTGCAGTCTGATAGTAGAGTGGAGGAAATTGAACCCTGGTTGTTTGATTACTAAGCCAGTGTTCTAACCACTAGGCTACTCCTCCATTTCCCCATCTGAGTAGTAGTAATAATAATAGTAGGGAACTATACAGTGATCAGTTATTCTGCATGCCCACTGTCAGCAGAGCCAAAGAATTCCATCAGCTCTTTATTTATATGTGAGGACCCCACTAAACTAATTGATTATTGATCCTTCCCCCCCTATTTACAAGGTTACTTGAGTTTGTTGCTGGGCCCAGCAAGGTTTCTAGCAAAGTCTAACTGCCTGACTGCAACCCCAAAAAGACAAAAGCTGGAGTTAACTTCTCTCCCCCTCCTCCCCTGCTAGGGTTGCCAACTGGCTCCAGATTCGCCCGACAGGCTTGATCCAGTCCTGGATTTACAACATTGTATGCAGGGACATGTAGTTCTGATTTCCCCATTGCACTCCTTAAGAAAAACAAGACTACAAGTCCCTGCATGCAATGGGGTAAACACAGGACTGGATCAAGCCTGTCGGGTGCATCTGGAGCTAGTTGGCAACCCTATCCCCTGCCCGTGAGAGCAGGTCTGGCCCAAGGGTTTCTGCTGCCCCAGGCAGAGGTCTGGCTGTGCCGCCCTTCCCCCCCCCACCCCCCCCGTCCTGAGCCGCACCACTCCCCCCCACTGCCGCTGATTCCAGCTGCAGGTTTGGCTGTGCAGTAGTGACAGCCCCTGTGCTTTGGCACACATGGCCTGCCACTTCTGACCCCCCTGCACAATAACTTCAGAGGTTCAGAAGCAGCAGGCCATGTGTGCTAAAGCACAGGGGCTGTCACTGAGCCCAGTTGCCCCTGATGCTGAAATCAGCAAAAGCGAGGCTCAGCATAAGAACATAAGAACATAAGATATGCCATACTGGGTCAGACCAAGGTCCATCAAGCCCAGTATCCTGTTTCCAACAGTGGCCAATCTAGGTCATACGTACCTAGCAGTTTCCCCAAAAGACACAGGTTCCACAATGCTTGTACTGGGTCAAGCATTGATATCCTGGGTCCCTTCTTAATAATGGTTTATGGACCTTTCCTCCAGGAACTTGTCCAAACCTTTTTTTTTTATTTTTTTATTTTAATATTTATTTTTATGCATTTTCCAAATACAAAGAATAATAAGAAAATGTCACCAAAACAATTCCATCTAACTTTCAAATGGAAAAAAAGAGAATCATCACATCACATCAAGGGAGAGAGAAACTGAGATATAAACATATAGTTAAAGAAAAAAAGGAGTAACATTAAAACTCCATAATAAAGAGCTGAAAAGCTATGTCAATTCCTCCACCAAACTTGCACCGCCCTCCTTCCTATCAAGAAAAAACTGTAAAGATCTCACATCAGTATAAACAAAAGATCGCCCTCCAAGAGTAATAATACACCGGCAAGGGAACTTTAAAAAAAAAGTAGCTCCCAATGCAACCACCCGTGGTTTCAATAACAAAAACTGCTTGCGCCGCAGCTGAGTGCAACGGCAGACATCAGGAAAGACCTGGAGATTATATCCACAAAAAGGAACATTCTTAAATTTAAAGAATGCTCTCAAAACTCGTAACTTGGCGGATTCAGATCTAAATCTCACGACCAAAGTGTTACGTTTAGAAATCACATCTAAAGAATCTTCCAGGAAAGCGGTTAGATTCTGATCCGCAGAACAGACAGATTGGGCAGAAGCCCCTTCAGTTCATTTAGCAGGAGCAGAAGCCACCGGAAGGTAATACATATGAGCAACCATCCAAACCTTTTTTAAACCCAGCTACACTAACAGCCTTTACTACATCCTCCGGTAACAAATTCCAGAGTTTGATTACACGTTGAGTGAAAAAATATTTTCTTTTATTAGTCTTAAATAGTTTACCCTGTAGCTTTATTGCATGTCCTCTAGTCTTTCTATATTCTGATAACGTAAACAATCGATCTACGTTTACCCGTTCCACTCTGTTCATTAATTTATAGACTTCTATTATATCTCCCCTCAGCTGTCTTCTCCAGGTTAAAAAGCCCTAACCTTTTTAGCCTTTCTGCAAAGGAGTATCCTTCCATCCCCTTTACCATTTTGGTGGCTCTTCTCTGAACCTTTATATTGGGGGAGGAGGGCAGCATGACTCAACATGTGGCGTGGGGATGGCAGGCCAACTGTGCCAAAACACATGGCCTGCCATGCCGCCCAGTGAGGTCTGCTGCCCTATGCGGCCACCTAGCCCGGCTAGTGGATAGGCTGGCCCTGCATGAGAGAAAGAGTGGGGTCTATGTGCTGGGACATAAAAGACAGTGTATGCATGTGTCTGCATTAGCATTAGAAGTACATAGGGAGAGAGAGATAGAAATATTTCCCATCGCATTGTTGGAGCCACAGGCTTGATAAAGAAGAATTTCCAAGCCTATCTTGACAAACTACCCATACATGTTACATCTTACAAACTCCAGAAGGAAGCTCCCTTTGGCACAATGCAAGTACTATAGCAAGCATTAGCAGTAAATTTGAGAGGCTGAGATCATACGTCACATACCCTGGCTTAGGAGTGAGGTTCATGATTGTCATGGTATGCTCAAAACTAAAACTAAACAATAACAGCTCTTAAATAAACACTATCTACAAAAACAATTACTCTACCAATAATTCATCCACACATATCCCTCCAGGCAAAATGACCTCAGATTAGCTCATGCCCTACATTTAGTGAGAATTCACTATAGGGAGCAGCAGACGCTTGCATCACCGGTCAAAAAGCTAATCTGAGGTCATTTTGCCTGGAGGGATATGCGTGGATGAATTATTGGTAGAGTAATTGTTTTTGTAGATAGTGTTTATTTAAGAGCTGTTATTGTTTAGTTTTGGTTTAGCTCTTACACGGCTGTTTTGATAAATGCTCAAAACTAAACCATTTGGAGAAACTGCCCTGGAGAGAGGAGGAGCCTGCAAAACGGCCTCCCTAAGCCCAGAGGACAGCTTGAGCCGTGCTAGTGCTTGGAGAGCATGACAGTTTAGAACGAACAGCAAAGCCTGCGAAGGGGATGCTCCAGGAAAAACAGGCCCATGTGGAAGATGATGCTGTATAGAGAAGAGGTCAGAGGACTGAGGGATGGAGGCAGGCTGACAGCCCAGCTTTTCTCAAGTTTGGAAGCAGGAAGCAGTGCCTCACCGATATGGCCATATCAATGTTGGGATGCAATATTTTGATTTAAAAGTTGGAGTCTCATCATTCTACCTCCTGGTTCAGAATATAAGCAGATTAGCGCATATTCAGGATCAGCGTGATATGCATGCATCTATGTATACTTATGGCTTCTGATTTTAAGTTTTAAACAATAAACACCTATAAAGCACACCCAATGCAGAACAATTAAAACAGACATTTATTCGATGAACACAGAAAAAATACCATGTCCCATAGTATTCCTGTACCCCTCCCTGGCTTCTTTTCTATCCGTCACTCAAACCCTCACCTCCCCCCAGTTAGCTTGATAATAAAACGTAGATTTATAATTTATAAATACCTAAGACTACAGGCCCTATTTATATTAGAATTAAGAAAACACTTTTTTTTGTTTTTACAATTAAGTAAATACCTTTCTTTTTCTTTCCAAGAACAAGAATCCTGTCATTCAAACAGACAGGAGTGTTGGAGCATGTGTAAGCAGGACTCCCGAGGCCGGCAGTGCACATGCTCAGAAGGCTTTGCTCTCAGCAGATATGGGACATTCTGTGAAGGTAATGAGCTAGCGGAAGGAAAATGGAGGCAGCGTCCTGCTCGGAGCCAAGATCTTCCAATCAGACAGCTTAGCTCTACAGGTATAGCATCATTGACCGGATTCCTTTGTTTCTCTCATTAGATGTGAATGAGTGTGCCTTTTGGAATCATGGTTGTACTCTCGGCTGTGTGAATATTCCTGGCTCCTATTACTGTACCTGCCCTGAAGGGTTTGTGCTGCTTCAGGATTTGAAAACTTGTCATGGTAAGTGACAGTGCAAAATGGACCATTAGAACATAACAACATAAGATAAGCCATACTGGGTCAGACCAAGGTCCATCAAGCCCAGTATCCTGTTTCCAACAGTGATCAAACTAGGTCATACGCACCTAGCAGTTTCCCCAAAAGACACAGGTTCCACAATGCTTGTACTGGGTCAAGCATTGATATCCTGGGTCCCTTCTTAATAATGGTTTATGGACCTTTCCTCCAGGAACTTGTCCAAACCTTTTTTAAACCCAGCTACACTAACAGCCTTTACTACATCCTTCGGTAACAAATTCCAGAGTTTGATTACATGTTGAGTGAAAAAATATTTTCTTTTATTAGTCTTAAATAGTTTACCCTGTAGCTTCATTGCATGTCCCCTAGTCTTCCTATATTCTGATAACGTAAACAGTCGATCTACGTTTACCCGTTCCACTCCGTTGATAGACTTCTATCATATCTCCCCTCAGCCGTCTCTTTTCCAGGTTAAAGAGCCCTAACCTTTTTAGCCTTTCTTCATAGGAGTATCCTTCCATCCCCTTTACCATTTTGGTGGCTCTTCTCTGAACCTTTTCTAATAACGCTATATCCTTTTTAAGATACGACGACCAAAATTGCACGCAATATTCAAGGTGCGGTCTCACCATGGAACGATATAGAGGCATTATAATATCTTTTGTTTTATTTTCCATTCCTTTCCTTATGATACCTAGCGTTCTATTTGCTCTCTTGGCTGCCGCTGCACACTGGGCCGAGGGTTTTAACATGTTATCCACATTCCTGCTCAGAGTTATCTGTTTATTTTCCTTATTTATTTAGACTTGGCTTATGTCTTTTCACTGGTAACCCAAGATGAGTTACATTCAGGTACAATATGTATTTCCCTGTCACCACAGGGCTTTCAATCCAAGAGACAGATTTACTAACATGCGAGTCCTTGTGCTCACTGCTCTCTCTTCATAGCATGGCTGGAGTCCTCATATTCATAGGTTTGGGGGGGGGGGACTGTACATTAAAAGTCCATGGGGGAAGGGGGGAGAGAGAAGATCACAGAGGAAGAGAGAGAATAGACATTACAGGTGCAGGTGTGGACAGCATTAGATGTTCACAGGCTGTGGGGAGCATAAAATTGGCTGCCTCCAGAATTTTGCCACTCCAAAAATAGGTTTTGTGGGCTTGTGTGTAAATCTAGGTAAAGGCTTACCTCATCTCTTGCTCTCCATTTTTTATCTCTGACCAACCCCCCATACCTTCCAGCCTTCCAGTTGCCAGCTTTGTCTCTCCCTCTCGCCTTACCCCTCCATTTTGTCTAGCTCCTTTCTCTTCCTTGCAGCGCATACAAATCTGTCTTCCATCTGGCTTCTCCTGTTTCCCAGTCTTCCGTTCCCTGTTTCTATCTTTACCCTCCTCTTGCTCTGTCTCTCCAGCACTCAGGCCCAGTCACTCCTGCTCACCTTAGTTACTAGCCTTTATCTCTGTCCTTTCCATTGGGTTGCCAACCACTTGGTATTTGGCTGGCCCAGCTGGTTTTAAAGAGGATCTGGTGGCTGCCAAGACTTTTACATCTGCATTATACTGTAAATGGCAGTGATCTACTGCTGTCCCTCCTCTGTGGCCGTGTTGTTTTTTGAAGAAGTGGCTGGCAGGGTGGTAGGATCTGACAACATGACTCATAGACAGTATGGCATGAACCCATTCAGCGTAAGCCCGCGCTGAAGCCCTGCTATAGAAACTTAGAAACATAGAAATATGACGACAGAAAAAGACCACATGGCCTATCTAGTCTGTCCTTCCATATCAACAACTACAACAGTCCACTTTTTACCTTTAGAGATCCTCTGTGTTGGTCCCATGCTTTTTTGAATTCAGTTACTGTCCTCATCTCTACCACCTCTACTGGGAGACTATTCCACGGATCCACTACTCTTTCCGTAAAGAAATAGTTCCGCATATCACTCCTGAATCTATCTCCCTTCACCCTCATCCCATGTCCCCTCGTAACAGAACTTGCTTTCAATTGAAAGAGGCTCTCTCCCTGAACATTTATGCCACAGAAGTATTTAAACATCTCAATCATATCACCTCTATCCCGCCTTTCCTCTTAGGTGTACATATTAAGATCCTTAAGTCTGTCCTCATATGCTTTATAATGAAGACCACTAATCATTTTAGTAGCCACCCTCTGCACCGACTCCATCCTGTTCACATCCTTTTGAAGGTGCAGTCTCCAGAATTCCACACTATACTCCAAATGAGGTCGCACCAAAGACTTATACAGAGTCATTATCACCTCCTTTTTTCTGCTAGCCATTCCTCTCCGTATGCACTCAAGCATCCTTCTAGCTGTTGCCGTTGCCTTTTTCTACCTGTTTAGCTACTTTAAGATCATCAGACACAACCATGCCTAGGTCCCGCTCTTCTTTAGTGGACAAAAGTACTTCACCCCCTATACTCCCTATTGCTCCCTTGGATTACTGCAGCCCAAATGCATGACCTTACATTTTTTAACATTAAATCCCAACTGCCAAATTCTAGACCATTCTTCAAGCTTAGCTAGATCCCTCCTCATGTTATCTACACCTTCCTGGGTGTCTACTCCATTGCAGATTTTGGTATCATCCACAAAGAGGCAAACCTTGCCCGACAGCCCTTCCGCTATATCACTAACAAAGATGTTAAAAAGAATCGGACCAAGGACAGATCCCTGGGGCACACCACTGGTAACATCCTTCTCCTCAGAGTGAGCTCCATTTACCTGTACTCTTTGTCGCCTCCCACCCAACCAATTTCTAACCCAAGCAGTAACCTTAGGGTCCATCCCAAGGGTGCTCAGTTTGTTTATAAGTTGCTTGTGAGGAACAGTGTCAAAGGCTTTACTGAAATCTAAATACACCACATCTAGGGCTCTCCCTCGGTCCAACTCCTTGGTTACCCAGTCAAAGATATCAATCAGATTTGTCTGACAAGACTTGCCTCTGGTGAATCCATGCTGCCTCGGATCCTGTAATCGCTGGACTCCAGAAACCTCACTATTTTCTCTTTCAGCAGCGTTTCCAATAATTTACTCACCACCGAAGTTAAACTAACCGGCCTGTAGTTTTCAACCACATCCCTACTTCCACTTTTGTGTAAAGGCACCACATGACCCTCTCTCCAGTCCTTTGGCACCACTCCTGACTCCAACGAGGCATTGAAAAAGTCAGTCAGTGGAGCTGCTAGAACGTCCTCAAGTTCCCTCAGTATTCTAGGGTGTATCCCATCCGGTCCCATCGCTTTGTCTACTTTAAGTTGAGCTAGTTTCTCACGAACACAGTCTTCTGATGTCCCTCGCTTCTGTTTCTGTTTGTGGGTGTTTTCTGAGTTCCTGCTCCTAGTTCTTCACCTGTGAACACAGAACAGAAATATTTGTTAAGCAAGTCTTCTTTTTCCTTATCAGCTTCTACATATTCCTCCCCTGCACCCTTGAGTCTGACAATTCCACTTTTGCCCTTCCTCTTCTCACTAACATATCTGAAAAATGTCTTATCCACCCATTTTATTGCATTGGCTGTTTCCTCCTCCTGTTGACTCTTTTCCTTCCTGACTACTTTGCTAGCTTCTTTAAATTTTTCCAAATATAGATGCCTCTCTGTGATCTCTTGTATTTCATGAAGGCCTCCCTCTTTTTCATCACTTTTTCAGCTATTTCTTTCAAAAACCATAGCGGTCTCCTTTTCCTTTTATCTTTATTTACATTTTAACAAAAAGGTTGGTTGCCTTTAAAACATCCCCTTTCAGTTTTGTCCACTGTTTTTCTACATCACCTAGTTGTTCCCATCCCACTAACAACTCCCTGAGGTATTGGCCCATCTTGGCAAAATTAGTCTTCCTAAAGTCTAAGATCCTCACCTTTGAATGGATTCTAACAGCCCTAGTCCTAATACTGAACCACACCATCTGGTGATCACTGGATGCAAAATGATCTCCCACTACAACATCAGAAACACTTTCACCATTGGTAAGCACCAAGTCCAGTATGGCCCCTTCACGTGTGGGGTCTGTTACCCACCCATTCCCATAGGAAGCCTGTGTTGGAGGAGGGAGGGATGTAGTAGTGCTTGAGTGCAAGCCTGTGCTCAAGGTTCTGTGACATGCTGCCTTCAGTTTTGCTGAGACTTGATGGGGAGGAGGTAGGGTGACAGCAGCGGCAGGGTTGGGAAGAAGAGGGAGCTGAGATGGATGGGGGTATGGAGAAAAAGAGGAAATGCTGGAAATGGGGCAGCGGTATGTACGATGAGGGGGGAAGAGAAGAGGAGATGCTGGACTCCTTAGGGTTAGACAATTGAAGGGGTGATGCTGGATATTGGGGGTGGGGTATGGAGGGGAAGAGTTGCTGCTGGACTCCATGGTTGGGGGTAGTGGTAGGGAAGGCAAGGGGAGCTGCTGGACTATGGAGGGAAGATAGGGAAAGGAAAGGGAGGGGAGGGGAGATGCTGAACACTTGGGAGGTATGGAAGGGAAGGGGAGATGTGGGACTAAGGGGAGGGGGCAGGGCTTGAGCCACCCTGGGGGAGGAACAGATGAGGGTTCACCTAGGGCATCTGGTGGCTGCTCTGAGGCTGAAATGTGATAGTGGCTGCAGTGGAAGGATGACACATAATAAAGGAGTGCGGGTTGGGGACTGAGCACATTGCTTCCAGGCCCAGGGTGCTCCATCTCATTCTGGTTTCTCTGTAGGAGGTGGAGCTCGGGAGCAGAGCAGGCACTATTTGAGTTCTGGGCCTGGGCTTCTTTGCAGTGTGTCACCGCAGTCGGGCCCTGGATCAACTTGCTCCAAGAGCAGGTCTGGGGAGAAGTGAGGATGTTTAGAGGAGAAGAGCAAAGGATGAGGGACCAATTTTTTTGAAGCTGACAGTCCGATTTTTTTTTTTAGCTTTTTTAGTGCCTTCTCTCCCATGCCAACTGGGAAACAACAGGAAAATGACCACCACAAGCATGTGAGAGACAGCTAGTTGCAGAATTAAAGCTGAGACATCAGGCATTGCAGGGAAAAGTGATATTACTGTGCCCCCTTTTTCCATGACTGCCTCCTTTTACTCATATGCAGGTTTCATTTCTGAACTGGAGACCCATAGAAACATAGAAACATGACGGCAGAAAAAGACCATATGGCCTATTTCAGTCTGCCCTTCCATACCAACTACCATAGTCCCTTTTTTTCCTTTAGAGATCCTCTGTGTTTGTACCATGCTTTCTTGAATTCAGATACTGTCCTCGTCTCTACCACCTCCACTGGGAGAGTAGGAGGAGGAGTCAGAAAACAGAGGGTCAGAAAGCACACCATTTTCTCTGTCCTTCTGCAGTCCCTGCTGCTTCAGCATTAATCACTACCGCTACTACTATTAATCATTTATATAGTGCTACAAGACATACACAGCACTGTACAAGAACATATAGAAGAAGGGTCCTGCTCGTTAGAGCTTACAATCTAATCAATACAAGAGAAACAAGAGATTAAAATAGGGCAAGAAGACACAAAGAGAACAAGGGAATTAGGATCCAAAAGCAGCCTCAAAGAGGTGAGCCTTTAGCATGGATTTGGAAAGGGGGAAGAGATGAAGCCCAATGTACAGACTCAGGTAGTCTGGTTCCAGGCATAAGGAGCAGCAAGGTGACAAGATTGAAGCCTGGAGTTGGTAGTGGAAGAAAAGGGCATCAAGAGGAGAAAGCCAGAGGAAGAGCGGAGTTCCCGAGAAGGAGTGTAGGGAGAGGAGAGAGATAGTGAGGAGCAGTAGAGTGAATGCATTTATAGGTGAGAAGGAGAAGTTTGAATTGGATATGGGTAGTTCTGCGATCTGCTGCGTTCCTGCTGCTGTTTTGCTAGTAGTAGCAGGTTTCCCTGCTCCCTAAGCGCTGCAAGACTGGACGATACTGGTGGGGAGGGAGGAGACAGGAAGAAGGAAGGAAGTGCAGAATCAGTGCTGGCAGTGGATCACCGATATCAACAAAGTTGGCTCTTCCCATGGCAATGGAAAGGGTTATCTGCCATGGTGTGTACTCCCCTCTCTCTAAGATGAAGACAGCAGTCCAGCAGCAAGATGGGGGCTTTCCAGTCTTTTGCATTGAGTGTCACATGTATGATTTTCTCCCAGTTGGTGAGAGGTCTTACATGTGCACTAGGTGCAAGGAGCTCTTTGCTCTCAGGGAACGAGTCCGTTCTCTAGAGGCTAGAGTAGCAGACTTGGAAGACATAAGAAAGACAGAGAGGTACATAGATGAGACCTACAGGGATATAGTCCTGAAGTCCCACCTCCAGTCTGGCAGCATCCCTGTTGCCATGGAGGAGAGAGGTCACGTGACAGGAGAGCATCACCCTGGTGTGGCAGGAAGTGATCCTGTAACTAGGACCTGTCCTCCAGGTATTGTAAAACCCTCTCACACCGAGGAATTTTTTCCAGGGCCATGTGCCGATGAGGGAAGCATTAGGACAGCCGTTATAGTTGGTGATTCAATCATTAGGCATGTAGATAGCTGGGTGGCTGCTGGACATGAGGATCACCTAGTAAAATGCCTGCCTGGTGCGAAGGTAGCGGACCTCACGCGTCACCTAGATAAGGCCTTAGATAGTGCTGGGGAGGAGTCTGCAGTCTTGGTACATGTCGGTACCAATGACATAGGAAAATGTGGTAGGGAGGTTCTGGAGGCTAAATTTAGGCTTTTAGGTAGGAAGTTGAAATCCAGAACTTCCAGGGTAGTGTTCTCTGAAATGCTTCTCGTTCCACGCGCAGGACTCAAAAAACAGGCAGAGCTCTGGAGTCTCAATGCGTGGATGAGACAATGGTGCAGAGATGAGGGTTTTGGATTTGTTGGGAACTGGGGAACATTCTGGGGAAAGGAGGGGCTCTTCCAAAGGGATGGGCTTCACCTTAACCGGGATGGAACCAGGCTGCTGGCATTAACCTTTAAAAGGGAGATAGAGCAGCTTTTAAACTTGATAATAGGGGAAAGCCGACAGTCGCCCAAGAATTCATGGTTTGGAAGAATGTATCCTTGAAGGACACTACCAAAAGCAGAGAGGTTCCAAAAAAAGAGTAAAGTAGACCAAATGCCCTCGAGAATGGAGCAGACAGAGCTTAAAGATACCAAATTACCCATGCCTACCAATACCCAGATTAATATGAAGAAAATACAGTCTCTAAAATGCTTGTATGCAAATGCTAGAAGTCTAAAAAATAAGATGGGAGAGTTAGAATATATAGCACTAAATGAGAGGTTAGATATGATTGGAATATCAGAGACATGGTGGAAGGAGGACAACCAGTGGGACACTGTGATACCTGGGTACAAACTATATCGTAATGATAGAGCTGATCAAATTGGTGGAGGGGTTATGCTCTATGTTAGAGAGGGCATTGAGTCAGAAACGATTAAAGTTTTGCAGGAAACAATTTGCTGTAGATTCTCTATAGATTAAAACTCCATGTAAAAAGGGGAAGGCGATGGCAATGGGGGTGTACTATCGACTGCCTGGCCAGAATGAACAAATGGATGATGAAATGCTCAAAGAAATCAAGGAAGATAACAAAAGTTACAGCACTTAATAATAATGGGTAATTTCAATTACCCCGGTATCGACTGGGTCAGTGTCACAGCAGGACATGCTAGGGAAATAATGTGCCTAGATGAAATAAATGACTGCTTCTTGGAGCAGCTGGTTCATGAACCGACCAGAGGGTAAGCCATATTAGACCTCGTCCTTAGTGGAACACCAGATCTAGTGCAAGAGATAAGGGTGTTGGGGTCACTTGGCAATAGTGATCATAGCATGATCACATTTGATTTAATTACTGGAGGAGGGATAGTAAGGAAATCCACAGTACTACCTTTTAACTTTTGAAAGGGAGACTATGATAAAATGAGGAAAATAGTTAAGAAAAAACTAAAAGGAGCAGTTGCAAAGGTTAAAGACTTACATCAAGCTTTGGTGTTGTTGAAAAATACTATCTTGGAAGCCCAGGCCAGCTGTATTCCACGTTTTAAGGAAAGTGGAAGGAAGTCCAAAAAACTGCCATCATGGTTTAAAGGTGAGGTCAGAGAGGCTGTTGTTGCCAAAAAAGCATCTTTCAGGAAATGGAAAAAAGAGACAAATGACGAAACCTGGAAACAGCACAAGCACTGGCAATTCAAATGCAAGGCATTGATAAGGCAGGCAAAGGGGGAATTTGAGAAGAAGCTTGCTGCAGAAGCAAAAATGCGAGATAAAGACTTTTTCAAGTACATTCTTAGCAAAAAACCTGTGAGAGAGTCAGCTGGTCCATTAGATGATAGAGGGGTTAAAGGGGCACTAAGAGGCGACAAGGCGATAGCGGAGAGACTGAATGAATTCTTTGCTTCGGTCTTTACTGAGGAAGACGTAGGGATGTTACCCATGTCTTAAATGGTATTTAAAGGTGTGGAAGAATTGAAGGAAATATCGATACATCGGGAAGATGTATTACAACTATTAAACTGAAGAGTAGCAAATCACCTGGGCCGGATGGTATACATTCAAGGGTGTTAAAAGAACTGAAATATGAGATTGCAGACCTGCTATTAGTAAACTGTGAATTTTCATTAAAATCATCTGTAATACCGGAAGATTGGAGGATCGCCAATGTAACACCAATTTTTAAAAAGGGTTCCAGGGGTGATCCGGGAAACTACAGACTGGTGAGCCTGACATCAGTACTGGGAAAAATGGTAGAAACCATCATAAAGAAGAAAATTACTCAGCATGTAGATAGTCATGGCCTAATGGGAGACAGCCAACATGGCTTTAGACAAGGAAGATCTTGTCTTACCAATCTGTTATGTTTTTTTGAAGGTGTGAATAAACAGGTGGACAAAGGTGAGTGGGTTGATATAGTGTATCTGGACTTTCAGAAAGCCTTTGACAAGGTCCTCATCAGAGACTTTTGGCAAAACTAAAGAGTCATGGGATAGGAGGCAGTGTACTATTGTGGATCAAGAACTGGTTAAAAGATAGAAAGCAGAGGGTAGGGCTAAATGGCCAATTTTCCCAATGGAGAAAGGTGAATAGTGGTGTACCCCAGGGATCTGTGCTGGGTCCGCTGCTTTTTGACATATTCATAAGTGACCTGGAAAAGGGAATAACGAGTGAGGTTATCAAATTTGCAGATGACACAAAACTATTTAAAGTTGTTAAAACGCAAGAGGATTGTGGAAAATTGCAAGAGGATCTTGATAAATTGGAAGACTGGGCATCAAAATGGCAGATGAAATTTAATGTAGACAAGTGCAAAGTTATGCACCTAGGGAAGAACAACCCAAACTATGGTTACACGATGCAAGGTTCCACATTAGGAACCACCACCCAGGAAAAAGATTTAGGCGTCATTGTGGATAACATGTTAAAACCCTCAGCCCAGTGTGCAGTGGCAGCCAAGAGAGCAAATAGAATGCTAGGTATCATAAGGAAAGGAATGGAAAATAAAACAAAAGATATTATAATGCCTCTATATCATTCCATGGTGAGACCGCACCTTGAATATTGTGTGCAATTGTGGTCGCTGTATCTTAAAAAGGATATAGCGTTATTAGAAAAGGTTCAGAGAAGAGCCACCAAATTGGTAAAGGGGATGGAAGGATACTCCTATGAAGAAAGGCTAAAAAGGTTGGGGCTCTTTAACCTGGAAAAGAGACGGCTGAGGGGAGATATGATAGAAGTCTATAAATTAATGAACGGAGTGGAACGGGTAAACGTAGATCGATTGTTTACGTTATCAGAATATAGAAAGACTAGGGGACATGCAATGAAGCTACAGGGTAAACTATTTAAGACTAATAAAAGAAAATATTTTTTCACTCAACGTGTAATCAAACTCTGGAATTTGTTACCGGAGGATGTAGTAAAGGCTGTTATTGTAGCTGGGTTTAAAAAAGGTTTGGACAAGTTCCTGGAGGAAAGGTCCATGAACAATTATTAAGAAGGGACCCAGTATATCAAAGCTTGACCCAGTACAAGCATTGTGGTACCTGTGTCTTTTGGGGAAACTGCTAGGTACGTATGACCTAGATTGGCCACTGTTGGAAACAGGATACTGGGCTTGATGGACCTTGGTCTGACCCAGTATGGCATATCTTATGTTCTCTCATGTAATAACAGTTGAGAATTACTGCACCAAGCAGAGAGAGAATTCATAGCTAAAAGTGTTTCAGTCAGGATTCTTCACTGAATGTTCTATTATGTATCTGAGAGTTTTCCATCATCATGAAATGCAACAGGTAAAAAGAGAGTGAATCAGAGACACTCTGTAATACATAAGACTCATTTTCTCTCTCACACACACTCATTAGTCTTCTTATTCTGCCTCTGTGTGTTCCTTGTTTATTATCTGTAAATTTATATCCAGGATAAAAGAATACAAAAATATTATAACTTGTTTTGGAGTGGATGCAATGTAATCGAAAAAGTACTTGTAACCTGTTTGCTCTTTGAGTAACCAGGAACTGCAGCTGTGTACTAACTCTTCTAATGTAATTTGTAGAGCACATTCCACATTAGTGGCCAACATGAACTACCTTCATGCACTCTTCCCCCATCCTTCCTGGAGGGGCTGTAGGCAGAAATCAGTTCCTGGCCCTGGGCAATAAAAAAGCACAACACCCCAGGCCTGCCCAGAGTAGCACAGCAGGACACGGCCAAAGTTCAAATAATGGCTGGTTTGTTTATGCATAACTGAAACACTTTTCTCTCCAGGAGTGGTGCTGGTTCTTTCCCTAGTGCTGCATACCTAACAGGGAGGGACCTGAACTAGGTTCAAAGTACTACAGAAATATCTTCTATTTTTACCATTAAATGAACGTAGGGAGGCTCTAACAGCCCTGGGATTGGCTGGCTCTCAGAGGAAACCAGGAGCCAGGTTGGGGAGACAGTAGCTGCCCGAACACACACATGTGCATTCCCCTGACAATTTCCTCCTCTTCCCCCCCCCCCCCCCGCCCATATACGTTTTGGGATGGCAGGAGGAGAAAGACCTTGAGCTGCATCGTTTCCTCTCCTGCCTTGGTTGAATTGTGCTTTGAACCATATGGCGGTAGCTCTACCGGCAGCAGAAGGATGCGGCCCACTGCAACACTGCTTTAAGACCAAGGATACCTCATGAAACTAATAGGTAGCACATTCAAAACCTTTTTTAAATTGTATATTTATTCATATTTAAATATTAATTTCAAAAATATTATCACACTCTAACAAGGAAAATGAAGCCACAAAATAGCTCCCCAGTTTCAAGACCCCTGGACACATGAAGAGAAATCTTCTTCTATTGACTTGAGTAGTTTTGGTTACATTTGAAAGTCTGTGGACTTTAAACCATAAAATAGATCATCCTTATGTTGAAAGAAATTAGGAAATCCCAATCAGAGTCAAATACCACTGAGACTATTAATGTAGCAGAAAACACATTTATTTTTCATAGATGACTCCAATAACTCTGTAGTATTAGAAAGAATCAAAGATGTCGTACCCTGTGTGGCTTCTCCAGAATTTGTTTTCTTAAATGGTGGCAAATAAACCTTGGAGACCTTCATGCAAGCTTTCTCGGTTATTCTCAACACTTTTATCAAATGTTTTTTAAACATTTCAAGTAGAGAAATAATTGAAGTCTTTGCAAAATTTATGAGGCAAACATTCCGCCACCTTACCACATTCTCCGTACCTCAATCTTATTTCAAAGCAACACATTTCCTTTAAAGAACTAATAGTGTCTAAATTCTTCTCCATAGATTGTTCAGTAACAGTTGCTCGTTTATGACTTTTTAAAATCTCCTTTTTCTACACTTCAATTGCCTCTGAATAGGTCTGATTTTGTTTAGAAAGTTAAAATATCTGTTCAGAGGTGGTAGCCAAAGATCCCTATATAACTTTCAGGCTGATAATCTTGAGTCTATGCAATCAAATCACAGAACCCAACTCAGTTGCAAGAACAATATTATTACCCTGGATAACTAAGACAAAGTAGCACCAAAACCAGCCTTCTCCACTCCACTTCCAAGCATATGTTCATCGTGACATGCTGTCTGTGCTCCCAAAGCTTTTGAAGCAGGGAGGGAAGCAACAGCTGCCTCCTCTCTAGACTCAACTGCAATCTTCTCAACTGTGCATTGTGCCAGCTACACTTATGGCTGCCGCTTCTGCAACTGGACCTTCCATGGATTCACGGCTCAATAGCCACAGGGGAGGTTCTTATGAGATGGGGCTCAATGATACTTTCATTTTGAGGAGTGATGGTAGCTCACCTCCTCCTGCCACCAACGACAGTGAAATGCCTCAGTCTCTTGCTGCAGAACGCTCTGGCTTTCGAACAAGGTGGAAATCCATTGGGCCAAAACACTGAGATAAAGATGTTTCATCCAGGTAGTTATGGGATTAGGCCTTCCATTTCCCCATGGGGCAAGCAGACAGTAAAACAAAGAAGACTTTAAATCCAGACTGTATCAGCTCCAGAATTCAAGACTGGCGGCCATCTTGCTTCTCAAGAAAGTCCTTTTTTTCATTCAATGCACATTTAAGCTGTGGAATTTGTTTCTGGAGGATGCAGTCAAGACGGCATAGCAGGTTTAGACAAGTTCTTTGAGGAAAAGGTCATAAACTTCAGACTTCAGAAAACTACCACTTATCTGTGGGAGTGAGCAGCAAGGAATGGATCTACTCTTTGAGATCTCACCAAGTATACTGGACTTGATGAACCTTTGGTTTGTCATGGAATGAAATGGAGACTAGAGAAGCGGAGACATTAGAAAAAAGTTTTATTCACAATTGCCAAACAATACAACCTTCGTAGCAGATTATATACACAATACTTAGATAAAGTTCCTGTATGTTAGTAATGGGGTGAAGGTCATGCACCAATTAGTGCTTAGCTAGGATGGGCTTTAACAGTCTAACGTTAAACTGTCTGAGATACATTTCTCTAGAAATCTAAATCTGATAGCAACATCCAAGGCCAACAGAAAAAGGGCACTTACAAGAAAGAACAAAACATACTGAAATTCTGTCTTTACTTAACATCCAGATTCTCTTTCTCTAGGTCCTGCAATATCTACAAAAGTGAAATTCCTTAAAATTACATTTGACGGAGCAAAGTGAACTCTAACCATAGAAAGGCAAAGATCACAAGAAAAATAGTTTGTCTTTAGAGCAACAGTAAAACTCTAAGCTTACAGGAGTTACAAATTCTAGTTTTCTCCCTTATATTGGGCCCTGTGATGGCACATCTAATAGTCTTATGTTTTCCTCTCCCTCCTGCAAGCTCGATCTGTGAAAAGGGGGAAACAGTGGAGAGAGGAGTATTGGTAAGAGAGGAAGTGGATCAGTGGAGGGGGAGTGCTGGTGAGAGGGCGCTGTGTCAGCACCTGTGAGGGGGAGACATAAGAGAAAGGGGTATGTGAAAGAATGGGATAGGAATGTAAAGGAGCACAGGGCTAAAGCCAGTAGAAATACTCCTCTCTCCCCCTCCCAGAAACTTCCTCGCTATTCTCATCCCAGATTTTGGAATCTCCCTTCCTTTCCCTATTCATATGCTGGATCCCTGAACTTTCCTTTCACTCCCTCTCCGAGCATTCATTCTTCTCCTCTCCCCCAGGTGTGAGAGATCCCCTTCTGCTCTCTCTCTCTTTCCTGTGCTGGAGATTCTCCCCCACACTGAAACCTGAGATTCATCATGCAAGATAAATGATACAGACATAGAAGCAAGATTGGAAAACTGTTTATTATTTTATTTATTTTTCATATTATTTTGATTTACATGACCACAGTCGGGCCTGGCTAGTAATTGGATGGGAGCCTGCTTTGGAATAGCAGGTGCTGTAGACTTACTACATGGAAGAAAGACCTGGCGATCTACCTCCGGTCGAACCTTACCAAGACCCAGGGGTTGGATAGCCAACAGTCAGCATTGACTCAATGGCACAAACACACATACACACGACCAGCATCAAAGCAGATCAGATTACAGCAGCACTAAAAACTTTAAATACATTTATAACATGCATGTAATCACCCCCCTTCTTCAAGATGCTCTAATCAGTGGCAGAAAAGAGGATTCAGTTTTCACAACAGAGACTTGGGGGTTTCAAGGTTCAGAGGTGGAGCAGACAGTGAGGACTTGGGAGCATGAAAGGCTTGGTTGAAGGGGCTATGAGGAGGGAGTGAGAGACAGAGCTATGGTATGAAGTGAGCAATAAGAGATAATGGGAGAGTGAGGAAGATAGAGGGAGGAAACTGGAGGATCTGATGGAAAAAAGGATGCAAGGAGGGGGTGAGAGTGAGAGTTGGAAACATGATCCTGGCACGGGCTGCGGAACACCTCTTTGATTGGGATGCCAAGCTCTGCCTTGACTCCACCCCAAGCTCTGCCCCTAGCCCCCTCAGCCTTCCCCTGCTGCTCTGCCCTCGAAAATCCCATCTCCTGCAGACAGAAGGGAATGGCTGCGATCATGGTCGATTCCTTCTGCAACCTGCGGGAGAGTGGAGCTCTGTGGGCAGGAGGGGAAGGCTGCCATGATCGCTGCAAAGACTCCTGTCTGTCCATGGGGATCTCCTGTTGGCAGACAGGATTATTTGCTGCAATCGTGGTGGCCTTCCACCCTGCCCACGGGGATCCAATCTCTCATGGGCAGATAGGAGTCTGCCGCAAATGTGGATGCGGGCAAATTTTTGCTGGGGCCAGGGTCCATGTGGCCTACTCCATTCCAATGCCTATGGCTCCTGGTATGCCAATGCCTCAGGCCCAACAGCATTTCCTGCCCAATTATGCCACCTGGTGGACTCCTGCTGCATCCTCTTTCCTGATGCTGCCCCTCCATCTCTCCTCTTCCCAATGTTGCCTTTCCCTCTTTCATTTCTGATGCTGCCTCTCGCCCTTCCGTTCCTCTTGCTCGATGCTGCCTGTCGCCCTCTTTCCTTCTCTTTATCCCAGTGCTGCCTGTTTCCCCTCCTCTTCCTCTCTTGCTTCATTCACCTCTCCTCCTCTTTCTGTCTTCTAATGCTCCCTCCCTCCCTCTCTCTCTTTTTCTCCTCCATTGTCTCCCTCCCCATCCCTTTTTTTCTTGGTTGATGCTGTTTCCCTTCTCCCTTACTTTCCCTTCTAAGAACATAAGATAGACCATACTGGGTCAGACCAAGGGTCCTTCAAGCCCCGTATCCTGTTTCCAGAAGTGGCCAAACCAGGTCATAAGTACCTGTCAGGTTCCCAAAAAGTCCTATATTCAGATTCCATGCTGTTTTTCCCATAGGCAAGCAGTGGATTTCCCCAGTCCTCTTTAATAATGATTTATGGACTTTTCCTCCAGGATCTCATCCAAGCCTCTGTCCTTTCTAATGTTTCTCCCCCTCTCACTCTTGTCTGGTGCTACCTTGCCCACACATTCCTGTTGTTAACTCCTCTCTTCCTTTCACCTTTCTTTTGCAGTCCCTTTCCTTCCTTATTTCGCTTCCCCATGATGTCCATCTCCTTCAGTTCTCACAGCTTCTTTCTGCTGCTGTCCTCCTGTTCTTGACAGTATGAAAGATTAAAGGAGGGGAAGGGATCAAGAGGAAGACGTGGAAAGGAGCGAGTGGCCGAAAGGGGAAGAGCGGTAGAAAAAGGAGAACGGAAAGAGTCAAGAGAAGAGACAAGGAAAGAATGAAGCATTTATCGAAGAGACAAAAAAGAAATAGAAGTGAACTGTAAAAAAAGGAAGGAGGACAAAGACACCAGAGAGATAAGAAAAATAGACAGAGAGAAGTGAAACAGGATGAACAAAGAATGAGACATAGAGAAGGAAAAAGAACAGAGGCACCAAAGGTTCTAAAACTATTTTATTTTCTGAAAAAAATACTAATTAACCACTATAAAAAAATTTGGAACCTAATCCAATAGGTCTATAGATGCCACTAGATTCTTCTATCTGCCCTGTGGTGGAGATTTGCGTCCTGGACTGGTAGTGATATTGACACCAGGGGCTGGATGGATCTGATTCACCGTCCCAGAACTGCTACCTCACCCAGCTAGCCCTGGTTGGAAGACTCTCCACACGTCCCAGATTTGCCCATCAAAAATCTGCTAATGCTGGGGATAATTTAACAAGTGACTTGAATGTGTAGATCAGCATTTTACATGCTCAGGTAGGCACTTATAAAATCGCCTGGGGATGAACAAACCTAAGAATGGGAATGCAGAAAACATAGCATCTACTTTTATGCACCTATATGCTTTCCTTGACTAGGTGCCCTGTTATGAAATTATCTTCCATATGTATTTGGGCATCTATCACCTGCACATATATGTACACCTGGATTACTTATGAATGGAGCCAAGCAAGCTGCTTTGATAGAATAGAATAATTCGGCATTTAAACAGAACCCTATGAATCATTCTGTACTAGCTACTATGAGTGATCTTGTCTAACGCTTTTTTTTCTTTCTGCCTAGATTTTCTTCCCTGCACACAGAATTATATAGCGTGCACCCATGGCTGCACCGAGACTTCAGAAGGGCCAGTCTGCTTCTGTCCAGAGGGATCAGTACTGCAAGAGGATAACAAAGCATGCACAGGTGAGCAGGTATATTCTAGTGCAAGAGTCCCCAGTCTTTTCTCATTCAGGAGCCAAAAATGATGCAACTGATTAACAAGGCAAGCCATTCTACTGCTCATTCCACTGCCAATTCTAATAACATTAGTGGTGTTTTAAAATTGCATTTCTTGTACAGTATATTTGATGCCTCAATGTGAGCTTGCAATTTGCTTTCTGGTCAATATATCAAAAGCACTTAGACATTTGGTGACTGTCCTGAAACAGTGCTTTTCTTTTAAATATCCCATTGCATTATATTTAGCAGGATAAGAATATTCTGTTCTATATATAACATACGTAGAGTGGGAAGGGCAGGGTTGGGGTTTTCTGGGGATGGACAGCAAATTCATATACATTATGGGCCCAATTCCATTCCCAACGTTCAGGCCCTCTGTGTATCCGGTTCTAGCCCTGTGGGATCAGAATCGTGAACAGGCCTGTACATGCAGGCCAGGCAGGGCCGGCCCGTCCATTGAGCGAGAATGTTTTTTGCACAGGGCCCCGCGTTTCAGGGGGCCCCACGCAAAAAACATTCCGATCCAAAAGTAAAATTTAAAAAAAAAAAAAAAAAAGCTGTCTGCTGCCGCTTCCGGGGCCGCCGCGGCAGAATCGAGTGTGCCGCGGGGCCCCCCTGTGCCCGGCAGAGCCTGCCCTCCCCGGTATCACCTCTCTGTTTCCAGCTTCAGTCACACGCGCCGGCTTTCAGAGCGCAAGGGGAGAGTTTCTCCCTCGCTGCTCTGTTAAGCCCGCGGGGGCTGATGGGAAGTTCCCATCAGCCCCCGCGGGCTTAACAGAGCCGCGAAAGGGAAACTAGTCCCTTCGCGCTCTGAAAGCCGGCGCATGTGACTGAAGCTGGAAATAGAGAGGTGATACCGGGGAGGGCAGGCTCTGCCGGGCACAGGGGGGGCCCTGCGGCACACTCGATTCTGCCGCCGCAGCCCCGGAAGCGGCAGCAGACAGCTTTTTTTTATTTTAAATTTTCCCTGGGCTGGGCTGGGCTGGGCTGGGCTGGGGGTGGGGGGGTTAGGAGTGGTGATGGGCGCTGGGGGGGGGGTAGGAGTGGTGATGGGCGCTGGGGAGGGGTAGGAGTGGTGATGGGCACTGGGGGGGGGTAGGAGTGGTGATGGGCTATAGGGGGGCTTAAACTAAAAATTGGGTGATGGGGGATTAGGACTGGAAATGGGCTGGTGGGATTAGGACTGGAAGTGCGTTGATGGGGGGTTAGGACTGATAATGGGCTATGGGGGGGCTTAAACTAAAAATTGGGTGATGGGGGATTAGGACTGGAAATGGGATGGTGGGATTAGGACTGGGAGTGGGCTGATGGGGAGGTTAGGACTGGTAATGGGCTATGGGGGGCTTAAACTAAAAATTGGGTGATGGGGGATTAGGACTGGGAATGGGCTGGTGGGATTAGGACTGGGAGTGGGCTGATGGGGAGGTTAGAACTGGTAATGGGCTATGGGGGGGCTTAAACTGAAAATTGGGTGATGGGGATTAGGACTGGAAATGGGCTGGTGGGATTAGGACTGGGAGTGGGCTATGGGGGGCTAGGACTGGTAATGGGTTGGGGGGGTTGCTAGGACTGGAAATGGGCTGAGTGGAAGGGGGCTTGAATTGCAAATAGCTGATGGGGAGGGGGGCTTGGAATGGAAATGGGCTGAGTGGACGGGGGCTTGAACTGCAAATAGCTGATGGGGATGGGGCTAGCAATGGAAATGGGCTGAGGGGAAGTGGGGGGCTTGAACTGCAAATAGCTGATGGGGACAGGGCTTGGAATGGAAATCGGCTGAGGGGAAGTGGGGGGCTTGAACTGCAAATAGCTGATGGGGAGGGGGACTGGGAATGGAGATGGGCTGAGTGGAAGGGGGCTTGAACTGCAAATAGCTGATGGGAAGGGGGGCTTGGAATGGGCTCTTAGGGGAGGGAGCTAGGACAGGAAATGGGCTGATGGAGAGGCTAGGATAGGACTGGGAATTGGGTGTTGGGGGGGAGCTAAGATTGGAAATGGGCTGTGGTGGGGGCTTGGATTGAAATGAACTCATGGAGGGGCTAGGACTGGAAGTAGGCTCATGGGGGGCTTGGATTAGAAATGGGCTGAGTGGAGGGGAGCTAGGATTTAACATGGGCTGATGGTGGGGCTAGGAAAGGACTAGAAATGGGCTGATGGGAGGCTGGTATTGGAAATGAGCTGATGAAGGGACTCGGATAGGACTGGAAATGGATGGGGGAGCTAGGACTGGAAATGGACTGATGGGGGGCCAGGACTGGAAATGGGCTGATGTGGGGACTAGAAGGGAGCGGATACTGGGTGGGGCTGGAACTAAAAGGGAGCTGATGTTGGGGGAGATTAGAAGGGGATGGGGCTGGGAGAGTGAAATGGAGAGGGGAAAATATTTTGTGTGGGAGGGAAGAAAAATGTACAATTGGCCGGGTATTGGGAGACTAAGTGGGGATTGAGGATGGAGGGGTAAAATTTGAGTGGATGAAATAGGAATGAGGAAAGAGCAAAAGGAGAAAGATTATTATGTTAAAGCAGATGTAGAGAGAGAATGGAAAAAAAACTAGAAGAGAAGAAAGGACAAATGGACAGCAGATGATGGAGAGATAGCAGAAGACACAAATAAACCAGAAGAAAGTGGCTGGAACAATTGCAACTGAAAAAAAATGCGCAAAAGGTACAAAGATATCTCTTTATTTTGAATTTATTAACTGGAATATGTCAGCTCTGGGAAATGTGCATCATTAATGTCTGTGCTTTGTTTAGTACAAGAGGAAATTAATTTATAGTTTTATTTCTACATTGTTGTTGTACATTCCACGTTTGGCTTTTAGGGTTCCCAGTTTAATTATTGTCTTCCTGTTTTTAAATTGTGATTCCTTGTTTGGTGATGGTCTATGTTCTGCATGTGTAACTGAGCTGAGGTATTCTGTTTATGTAATTGCTATTTGACATTGTCACTTGTTCTCTTTCCTCAGTAGGTCATGTATTGTTATTCTCTGAAATGTATGGGTTTAATATTTGCAGTGTTGCCTTTTGATAGGTAGGATATGGTGCTTTATGAGTCCTGGTAGTGCTGTTAGGATACGGTGGGTTTGCTATGGGTTCTAAATGGGCAGTGTTTGTAGTAGTTCCTAATGTGCTTGGCGGTTGGCACTGGATTATAGTAATGTAGAAATCTTTGTCTTTCTTTATCCATACACTCATGAAGAGGCATGTTTATTAAAAGTTAGTGTATGGTAACATTATGCAAATATTTATGCAAATGAGGCCCCTTATGCAAATGAGGCCCCGCACCGAGTCTCCGCACATGGCCCCGCACCCCCCTTGGGCCGCACCTGAGGCCAGGACAACGATTCAGCCTGGCCTGCACATAAAGGCCTTGCCTGGTTAACTCAGTCAGGGTTTTTAAATGGAGCCGTGGCACATGGTGTCCGGTTGCCATGGCACCACAGCTCTATTTAAAAGCCGCAATCCCTGGCCGCTGGCTCACAAAGTGCTTTCTCCGCAGCCCGACCCCCGATCTGACCTCCCAGGGCCAGGGTCAGGCTGCAGGAAATGCCGTCTGCCCCCTGACACCCCATCCCAGTCTCAGTCCTGCCATTCCTGCCGTATCGGGAAAGTTATTCCACCTTGGAGGTGGAATAACTTCCCTGTTCAAGTCGCCAGCACCGGACGTACAGGGCCAACATTACAATCGGTCCTGTATGTCTGGGGCCAGCAACCACCCACTGCCAGCCCTAATGCCACCCTGATTCGCCCCTTTCCTGCCCCCATCTAACTTCCCCGTACAATGCGTGGGGAAGGAGGATGGGGCCAGGAAAGGGTACGAATAGCGGGGATGGACCCCATATATGTACAGGTGCCAATATTTGGTCCCTATACATCCAGGTGATTATTTTAGAACTTTTATGCATGATTTCCACATGGAAAATGTGGCATTTACATATGAAAATGGCAAGTGTAAATGGAAATTTTAGAAAAGGCTAAGTTAAATGAGGCAACCATTAATATGAAGAAATTGCAAGGGGCTGTGGTTTGAGTGTGGCCTGGGAGGGTCAAAAATCTACATGTGTACTCATTTCATGTAGGAAATACACGTGCATTACTACAATTTATTTATTTATTTAATGGTATTTCTATACCACCTTATCATGCAATCAAAGCAGTTTAATAAACAAGACATACAAAAGCAGTGAATGTGTAAACAAGCAGTAATGGAAATTACATAGTTTGATAAATTAGGGCGTATTGCATTGTAATAAATTGCGCTATATACATTATGTACTATAATACAATGTGAGCTATGATACAGACTGCTATATGATTGGTCTTTCTTAATAACTGAATTAATTAATTATTCAACGAGACCATAGTGTTCAATAAACAGGACAGTTTTCAGTTGTTTTCGAAAGTCTTTAAGGTCCTGAGCTGCTCTTAAATTATTTGGAAGAGAGTTCCAAATATTTGGCGCCGCAAAAGAGAATGCCCTTTCTGAAGTATCCTTACGTGTTTTTCTAAAGTCAATTGAGGTGCTGACTCTGTTGGAAGATCCTATTCTTCTTGGTCTTTTGCTGATGTCTGACTGAACGTTTACGTTTATTTAGACTTTATATATCGCCCAACACTAATAGTACCTGAGCGGTTTACAATACAAGTTAAAACAACTTAAAACAGTTTTTTAAAAACAGTTTAAAAATGGCTGAGAAAAAGAAAAGGAACGCCAATAAAACAGACAGGAGAGAGGAGAAAAGAAAAGGCAAGAAAGTAACAAACAACATTGCAATAGTTAACCATCAGGGAAACGGGGGGGAGGGGGTAGCAGAGGGAAGGGGGGGAGCTGGGGATGGCAGGTTAAATGCTAGACTGAAAAGGTGGGTTTTGAGTTGTGATTTAAATGTTTGATAAGACTCCTCTGCACGAAGTGAAGAAGGGAGCGAGTTCCAGAGGCTGGGGGCTAGAAAGTAGAAGGCAGAAGTGCGAGTGGAAACAAGGTGAGCCTGGGAAGGTGAAGGGAGGGAAAGTCGGTTAGAGTGTATGGCACGGAGTAAGCGGGGAGGGGGGCGAAAATGTATCTGGTCAGCGAGATAAAGGGGGGTGCCAGTGCGAACGGCCCTATGTGTGAGGATGAGGATTTTGTACTGAGCACGGAAGGAGATAGGCAGCCAATGATAGTGAAGAAGAAGCGGGGTGACATGATCAAAACGAGAGGCATGAGCAAGGAGACGGACAGCTGAGTTTTGGATACGTTGAAGACGAGACAATTGCGATTTGGGTAGACCAACAAGGACAACATTACAATAATCGAGACGGGACATCACAAGGGAAAGGAGAAGGGTAGCCAGGGCGGAAGAGGACAGAAAGGGACGGATGGAACGAAGTTGTCTAAGAGAGAAAAAGGAACGTTGGATAATGGAAGAGATATGATCCTTGAAAGAAAGAGAAGAATCAAGTATAACACCTAAGTAACGGAGTGAAGAAACAAGAGAAATAGATTGTGAGGGAAAAGAAGGGGCACATGTGGGGGGAGGGCCCCCAAACGTGAACCAGATAGCATGGGACTTAGAAGAGTTCACCTGCAGAAAATTAGAAGAAAACCAGGTAGCAATAGCAGCAAGACAGAGGTTGAGAGGAGTGATATCTGGGGAAATGGGGTCAGTACGGAGCAAAAGAAAGATATCATCCGCGTAGTAGTATGCGGAGATACCAAACTGTTGGACTAGAAGGGTGAGGGGCTATTTGCAGAACAGTGTTGCTTGATTTTAAAAATGTATATTATAGTCTTATATTTTATGCGAGATGCTATAGGTAGCCAATGAAGCTCCTTCATAATGGGAGTTATATGCTCCTGGCTTGATAATCCAAAAATTATTCGTGCAGCGGTGTTTTGAGCGAGCTGTAAAGGCTTAAGTGACTGTTTTTTTAGACCAAGGTATATAGGATTACAAAAATCAAGTAAGGGGGTGATTAATGCTTGGCATACGTTACGGAAATGAACAGTTTCGAGTAGGGGTCTTAGTCTTCTGATAATTTTCATTCTGTAATATGCACTTCTGATTGTCTTACTTATATGTGTTTTAAGATTCATTTCTTTGTCCAGAGTCACACCAAGATATTTTACTTCTGATTTTATAGGAATAATTGAGTTTTCTACCATGATGCCAGGTGGAGGTGGGAAATCAGGGTTACGAGAGACGAATAAGGCCTCAGTCTTGCTGAAATTGATTTCCATGTTGTTGTTTTTACACCATGTAGACATTTGTGAGAGACAATCTGTAATTCTAGAATAGTCAGGGTTATCAATTGAAACAGTTGTGAATATCATAATATCATCTGCATAAATGGTATATTTAATGCCATTTTTTGTCTGGATGTTGCAGATTGGTTGTATGTAAATGTTGAACAAAAGAGAACAGAGGGCAGAACCTTATGGAACTCCTTGTAAAACTCTTATGAGTTGAGATGTTTTGTGACCTATCTTTACTTGTATATGTCTCTCTGTTAGATAGGACTGGAACCATTTTAATGTGGTACCATAAAGCCCAATCTCCTCTAGTCTATCTAGTAACCTTTTGTGATCTACAGAGTCGAATGCAGCAGAGATGTCGATAAAGATCATTATGATACCTTTCTTAATGTCATCTATAGTACGGAGTATTTTGTCAAAAAGGTAAATCATTAGAGTTTCTACTCCGTGGTTTGGGCGAAAACCATGTTGGTTGTCATCCAGAGGAGCGTAAACATCAATATGATCTTGAAGTTGAAGTTGCACAGTCTTTTCAATAATCTTAGCTAAAAATGGTATACTAGATATTGGCCGGTATGCAGCCGGGTTGTTCTTGTCTAATGTTGTTTTTTTTGGGATTGGTCTGACAGAGGCAAGCTTTAATTGCTCTGGCAATAGACCTTGAGTGAGGGAAATGTGCACCATGTTGTGTATAATGTGAATGAAGCTTGATTTTGTGGTTTTGATCCATGATACTGGACATGGATCAGTGGGAGAAGTGCTTGTATTTAATGAAGAAATGATGTGGGATAGTTGCTCATTTGAAGGAGAATTGAATGTATCCCAATTCCTAGTATGCGAGACTAACTTTTTGTGAAATCTATATTTTGATTTTTCTTTAGAATGGAATTTATCCTTGATATAGTCTGCATAACTCTGCGGTTCAATCAGTGCTTCACCTTCTGTTTTTTGCTCTTTTGTTAGCATCTTCACAATTTCAAAAAGCTCTCTAGGCTTGTTGATGGCTGTATCTATTATGTTTGTGTGGTATTCTTTTTTTGAGTGTTTAATGTGTTCGTCATATAGCTTTAGCTTTTTTAAGTATAGTTGCCTTAGGTCTGTTGTATTGTGTTTTCTCCATTTACGCTCTAACCTTCTTAGCGCTCTTTTCATTTGACGTAAGGCTATTGAATACCATGGCTTGTGTTGAAGTCTGTTATTCCGTGTTTTCTTTGGTCTCGTGTCTGTTGCTCTGGCTGCGTTAGATATAATGCAATTCCAATTGGTTATTTGGGTCTCGAGTTCACCTGAATCTGTGGACAGATGAGGTAAAGTATCTTGTATAAATGAGTCCCTGTCAAATTTCTTGAAACGTCTATGAAAACAATTGTTGTCTAGGTGCACATTAATATTGTTCGTTTGTAATAAGATCCCTATCTTAACTATGTAATGGTCTGACCAAGGAACTGGGGTGATGGAAGGTTTTGAAATAAGACCTCTTGAAATTAGATCATTGGATACAAAGATGAGGTCAGGAGAATAACCATATCTGTGTGTAGGTGCATTAACTATTTGGGTGAACTGCAAGGAAGACATTGCTTGTAAGAAGGTCTCAGAGTCTCTGTAGTTAATTGACTTGAGGTTAAAGTCTCCTAGAACTATTGTGGGTTTGTTAGGTGATGTGATGGCACAAATATTCTCGAGTATTGATGCAAGTTCAACAGGAGAAGCCTTAGGTGCTCTATAATGTAGACAGATTGCCATGTGTTTGTTCTCAATGCTAATAGAATTACATTGTTGTGATTCAGAGATACTTTGAGCTCTGAATTTTAAACACTTTTTTGCAACTATAAGTACTCCACCTCCACCTCCACGAGCGAGGGCAACTGTAAGCAGAGTATGTGTCTGGGACCAACTGATTAAGAATTACATTGTCAGTTGGATTTAACCAGGTCTCTGTAATGCAGAGCACATCGGGTTGAGCCTCTTCTATATGGTCTACTATTGTATGGATCTTGTTGCATACGGATCTTGCATTAACTAATTCAATCTTAAGTAAATTATGTGAATTAGGTGAAGCTTGAGTTACTTTTGTTTTGTAAAGAGAGTTTACCTTCATGTGAGATAGCTTTTTTGACCCTGGATTACTGCTTGTATCATTATGCCTGTGTGGTGGTATTAAGAAAATGTATGTACATGAAAATATCCAAGTGAAAGGGGGAAGCCAAATATAGTTGTTTAGTAGGCATTGGTGTTGGAGACATTGTGTGCCAATGAGGCATATTGATAAGAGCAAGGTTTTTTGCATGATTAAATAACAGCTTGCATACTATACTTGCGTTTTAGTTGATGGCTCCTATTTATTCTGAACATTGATTGCGGAACTCCACCAAGAAAGTTTTGCCAAGTTATTTTTCCCCTTGGCCTACGTTCCACGCCTAAGGGCCACGCCAAAGAGCCCTCTAGCGAGGCCCTCAGGCGCGGGCGCGCCTCTGCTGTGGCGGTTTTAATGCCGTTGATCAGGGCAGTGATTGGCAGCTGGTTCTCCTGACGTGCAGCTCAATTAAATAAACACAGCTGATGATTTCAGTGATCCCCGATCACATTGGGATTTACACCGGCTCCCTGGCACGTTTAGGTTTTATAAAAGGGCTCAGTTCAAAAGTGAAATTAGGATAGCAGCATCTGTTGTTAATTGGTGGCATGTAGAACTGCAAAATAGCCACCAAGCTGTAAACCTCTAAGCAGGATATTCACAGTTAGTGCCACTGAATGTACCCAGATACTGCCTCTATCTGTCTCAATGCTACACGGTTAGTATCAGGGCATTCCAGAGGCAGTTCCCATCGCTAACCAGTCAGCAGCAATATTGAGCCGCTGCCTGGTTAGCAACCTGTGGATAATTTACATGCATAAGTTATAAAATACTGTAACTTACATGCATGCTTTACAAATCTAGGCACAGGCATTTACATCAAGTCTTGGGTTGGCATAAGTTCTCACACCAGGGTTTCACGCTCGTATCTTACAAGTTATACCCCTAATTTTAAGGAAAAGTAGGCACCCGCTTTTTTTTATAAAATAGGTGCAATTTGCATATTTTGGCACATGCATTAACCTAGACAACCTTTATACATTTATTCATGGCCTTATACATTTTCCTTATACATACAGTGCATTCCCCGCTATTTGGAACTTCTATTTATATGTGTACATATATTTATATCAATATTTAAACTCTGTGGTTGCCATTTTTTAAGCATGCTGGCTGTGGCATTCAAAATTAAAATGGGACATTCAGTGCTGGAATCCGGATATTTTCCAGTGTTGAATATCCAGTGTCAGTGCTGACCGTGGTGGCTATCTGGATAGCGATGATATTCATCCACTGCTTCAAAATCTGACATTTCTCTGAATTTTTTGTGTACAACCATATACTGTCATATTTCCTATGAAGCAAAAAAAATTAGTGTTGCATAGACTACCAGGCCTAGAACACAATCTCAGTAAATATTTATCTATGTTATTAGAGTGTTCCACCGTGCGGCCTATTAAGCTATTTCATTTGTATTCTGCTGACATGGTAGCATATTTCTGTTATATGAATGTTCTACCGTGCTGTTTTAAGTGTACATTATGACAGTATATCATATTATTGCTATTACAAGGATTTAATTTGCCTACCTTTAGGTTTATCTTACTATTCGAATTAGCTATTATGCCGACATGTGGTCACTTTGCTATTGTTAAGCTGCTACTACAATGTTAGTTGCCTATGTTACACAGCACCTTGGACAAATCTCTTCATAAAGTCAGTTAATAAATCCTAATAAATAAATAAAAATATTCATTAACAGAAACTGCTTCACTTTTTTAAGGTTGTACATCTCCAGATAATGGTGGATGCAGCCAGATCTGTGTCCCTTTAAGTCCAGCGGCCTGGGAATGTGATTGCTTTCCTGGATATAACCTGCATCCAGATAAAAGGCGCTGTCTTGCTTCAGGTCAGTGACTCTTACAGCAAATCCAGCATGCCAGCTGGAAGGAAAGTTAAACAAATGTTTGGCGCTACACACGGGCTTTTTCCTGTCTAGATCTTCAACATTTTTGCGGTGCTTTAGCTAGAGAATGTGTGGCCACAATCCCTTGGCAAACAAATCCAGAATCTCGATGTAAACTTTTGCCTGCCTAACAGGCCTGATGCGAGCGTACTGGATGCCCTAGGTGAACCTTCAACCTCCCCCCAGGAGATTTTCATTAATGCTCAACAATCATGATCAACCTAACACTACCCCTCCCATAACAATCCTGGAAAAATGCAGAACTGGACATTGTGGTTTTTATGTGCGTGTGTGTCTGCTCTCCCTGCGGGTAAAAGAATGTGCTGATGGCTCTTTGAGTTTATCTGGCTTTGATTGCTGCTGCTCTCTCAGAAGCTGCCACTCTAGGCAACCAGCTAGTCTTGCCTAATGGTTGAGCCGGCCCTGCTGCCATTACATACACGAGGGAGAGCACTGGCAGTTCTCTCTTATCTAAGTGGCTAGGCTAGGGAATGACGAGTCCTTATCCAGCCAGATAGCCCATGGGCACTGAGAGAGGTATTCAGTAGCACTATCCAGATAGTGCTGTCATATATCTCCACAGACCACCTGGCACTACCCCAGTTAATGCGGGGGTGGTCCGTAGGGGAGCTAGGGCAGTGTAGCCACTATTGGCCTAAGTGCGGACCTTATCCAGATAGTAGCAGTTTTCAGCTGACCTTATGCAGATGCCTTAGGCCTCTTGAAAAGCAGGTCCAAATTGTTATCTGGAGAAAGTCGATACTTAGCTGGATAGTGGCTACATGAACTGGATATTCATATACTGCTACTGAATATCCAGCAGATATTTAAGCGCCACAGCTGACTGCTGCACTGGTTAAGTGTCCACTGCTTTCAGTATTGGGTTGGAGGATTTTACCATTTCACAATCACCAATATTTTGCAAGCAATCCCTCTGACATATTAAATATTCCAACACTGCTAAAGGCTTTCCCAGAGGTACGGAAGATGGAGTGAAACAGATAAACAACTTACACAAATAATAACAAAGAAAAACAGCACTTTTACTGTGTGACTATTACATTTTATATCACACATTTAACAACTCTTATACTCTATAAGAGACAAGAACACATTTTCTTATAGTAAATGAAATGTTATCAGCATAGGAATACATCTTCTGGAACAAAACAACCCTCAATTGAATAAAAAAAGTCACTACAGGCAAGTGTAAAAAAAATTAGGGGCAAATGTTCAGCCCACAGTGGTTAGTGTTTTTTAAAACGTCAGTCACTGCAGGTCTGCTGAGGTCTGAACAATTTGTAGTTTCTGTAAATCCTTCTTGGGCAAACTGAAGTATAATAGAGTACAGTAGTTAAGATGGGATGTTAATGTTCATAAATAGTTGGCATGAAACTATTTATTAAAAATCATTAAAGATTTGGGAAAGTACATTTTTGCTATTTTGTGCTTCACGGAATTGTATTGATTGTGTTGGTTCCAGATTGGATTTTTCCTGGTTGATTAAGAAACCTAGACTTCTCAGGAATAGTAAGGTTTCTCTTGGGGCAATTTCTCCAAATGGGTTAGTTTTGTGCATCACACAACACTGCACCAAGGGAAAACAAATTCTACTACAACCAAAGCAATTCCTTGAATCTGCCTAAACTTTCCTGTAAAGACATAAATACATTAAATTAATATACTCTAACAACACACTCCTATAACTGCTCCAAAAAATACCTTTAAGGGAGAAAATGACCTCAGGATTTCTCTTCACTCCCACCATGCGGCAAAATTCATCACCATAGGGGATTTCCAAGATCTTACATCATAGGTCCAACAACTCCCATTCTTTAATATATAAAATTTTTTACCAATATGAAAAAGTACTTTTTCAATATATTCAATATCAACAATAATTTTATTTATAAGTAATTCACCACTGACACCATTTCAGTGCTATTATATGCAATTACAACGACCTCCAACCGATTCTGCAAAAGAAAGCCAAACAGCCTTATCAATTAATAAACCATTTCTCCAACCAAGATATACATAATTCACTTATCTGCATAGATTCACTCCGCAGATCCAAATATCATCGCCTGCTCCTTCCATCCATTACTTTTACATTGACTTTCCTTGGTGCTCCTTTATTCAACATTATGGTTACAGCTTTTTTTTGATGTTAAGGTGAGTGCTTGACACCTTAACGTCTGATGTCCTGTTAACGTATGTAAAATGGCCCATAGTATCCTTTATGCTGGAACGCCTTCTACCTGCCAAGTGCCCTTTATGCATGTAACACCCCTTATTGCTGTGGTTAAACCTGTTACCTCAACACCCTTTAGAAAATATACCCCTAAGGCACACATTGCATTGCATTTGCAACTTTGGGTGTTAACATGCATTAGGTAGAAAGTCTTAACACAGGTTAGTAAGAAGGCATCTAACTTAGGTAAGTAATACATCTCTAGTTCTTTGTTCTGGATCTGCAGTTTCTTAGGAAAAGGATATTTGGACCGCTCTTTGAAGCTGGTCAAAAGAAACAAAGCTAAGGGGTATGTTTACTAAACCGTGCTAATGTTACCGGCGTTAACGTGAGGAATGCCATATAAGGAAGTGGGCGTTCCAGCGTCAAGGTAGCAATGGCTTTGTATCACGCAATAGAGGGCGCCTTGGCTCGTTACTGCACGGTAACCTTAATTTCGTGCCAGCGCTGTGATAAAAGCTATAGAGTGTAGCCCACTGGTTAATACAATGACTGCCAAGCCAGAAGTGATGGGTTTGAACTCTCAAAGGTCTCATCTAATGAGGCAATCCCTTTTCCTGCCTGTAACAGTCAGACACATCTCTACAATCTGTACTGCCAGCAAAAACACCCTCACCTCAGTGCTGCAACCCAAAGCGCCCTTAGGGCGCCCCATAGGGCACATTATAAAGTGCCTTGTCCGCCAAGGCACCTTATAATGTGCCCTATAGGGTGCCCTATAAAGTGCCCTATAGGGCGCCCTATAGGGCACATTATACAGCACCTTGGCTGACAAGGCACTTTATATTGTGTCCTATAGGTTACGACACTGAGGTGAAGGTGTTTTTGCTGGCAGCACAGATTGTAGAGATGTGTCTGACTGTTACAGGCAGGAAAAGGGATTGCCTCAGACAGCAGTATTAGATGAGACTTCTGAGGGATCAAACCCACAATCTCTGGTTTAGCAGTCATTGCTTTAACCAGTGGACTACACCTCTATAGCACTTAACACAGCACTGGCTGGCTACAGAAAGACTGCAGGTCACCGCATGAAATGTCTGCTGTGGTTACCAGGATAGGGTAAACCCACCAGTACCCTTGATGCAATGCACATGCAGAACAGCAGTCTACATCTTATCACAGGATGGGGTATGCGCCTCTACAGCACCTCAGCCTGGTAGGGGGAACTGACCCTGTGGGTTACTGGCACAGAGTAGCTACAGACCGTGACATTGTACGGTTCCTGTGCTCACCCAGAGGGTGAGGTGGGGCGCCCAGCACCAGGTCCGCAGGGCCTGGCTTGGGTGAGATAGGCTGTGCTGCAGGTCCCTGCCAGTGTGTGATAGGTAGTCCTTGCAGACACACCTAGGATACACCTGTGTCCATCTGTATTCCCCAGTCAAGTTTAGCCCTTGTGGAATATGATGCACCTAGAATAGTGCATATCCTGTGTGGTTGCCATGGTCATTTGTTATAAAAGCAGGCAGGCAGGGAGGGAGGGAGGGAGGGAGGGGGGGGGGTGTCTGGACCCATATGTGGATTATGTAGCACAACTCAAACCTCCCTCTCCGGATCAAGGACAGGATCTGCCACCAACAGAACCACACTCTACATCTTTGCAATGGAAGCAGTAGAGGGGACCATCAACCCCAGTCCTGCTGGGGAAGGGTGCCCTCCAGGGCTGTCAATGCAGCTCGGTACCTTTCACATAGGGCAGTAGCAGAGGCCTGGAAAAGCTCAGCTGCACCCCCTCCCCCATCTGACATTCACCAGCAGAGGGCACAGTCAGTCTGCACCCTGCAAGGTGTTCCAGCCATACACATGCTAACTGCAGACAGTCTGCTCGCCAGTACATAATGCAAGGACCTAGAGCAGTGGTTCTGAATCAGTCCTCCTTGAACCCCTAGGCCAGTCGGGTGTTCAGGATAGCCCTAATGAATATGCATGAGATATATATGCATTAGAGATATCCTGCCAACCTGACTGGTTTGTGGCCCTCTAGGACTGGATTCTGAGACCCCTGCCTTACATCTCTGTCATTTAAGAATGTGAGTGGGCAAGGTGCAGATCTCCAAGACATCAAAAAGGTTAGATAGAATTTGTCACATGCCTCTTTGCTTCTCACCACCACCAAAATATTGTCTATTAGACAACTTTTTGGTGGTGGTGAGAATTGAGGAGGCATGTGACACATTCTATCTACCCTTTTGATGTCTAGGACATCTGCACCTTGCCCACTCACAATCTTAAATGACAGAGGTGTAAGGCAGGGGTCTCCAAATCCAGCCCTAGAGGGCCACAAACCAGTCAGGTTGGCAGGATATCACTAATGCATATATATCTCATGCATATTCATTAGGGCTATCCTGAATACCCGACTGGCCTAGGGGTTCAAAGAGGACTGGTTCAGAACCACTGACCTAGAGGAACTATGTGCACCCAGAAGTGGGATGTGAGTACACATACTAAGCAGGTATGTCACAGATATCACAGAAAAATGAAACTCACAGATATCACTTGAGAGAAACACTGTATAGCACTATGTGGGAACCTAGACATGTCATGGTCACTGCTCAGTCAGGGTGAGAGTGACCTCCCAGCATGACATGCTGTGGCCACCCTGTCCATGCAGGTGGTGGTCGGGCACTACAGTGTCCCAGACATTGCCCTATGCCCTGTGCAGATGCATCCTGCCCAGACTGCCCTGTCCGGGCCATACCCACAATACCTTGCTCCTCATTATGCACATTGGCAGGCTTACGCTGGAAACAGTGTAAGCATTGTGGGCTCAGTAAGGTGTAGGCAGCCACAAAACACTGGATAGACATACACACACTCTCACACCTATTCCAGCATTGTGCAAAGATAGAGGTGGTTGGCAGCCCTGCCCGCCACACTAGTCCTGAGCACAGTGCAGGCATTGCTAAGGTATTCAATACTGTTAGGGTCACTCTCCGGGGTTGTAACACTGTCAGACAAAAAAGGAAACACACACCACATATATCAGAAAGGTTGCTATGATGAATCTCTGTTAACGAATTGTGTTTAATTTAGGATTTGTTATCTGATATTAATCATAGCAACTGTTTGATATATGTAGAACGTGTTTCCATGTTTCTGATGGTGCTAAGGTATGCAGGTGCTAGTAGTGGTAACTGCTGCTCTGCGCCAGGCCCAACAGCGTGACTCTCCATGAGGCTTTGGATAGTGGAGCCTGTGGGTGTGGGTGTTTGTGCCCCGTTGGCTGATGCTGTAGGGCAGGGGTGGGCAATTACAACCCTCGTGCACCACAATCCAGCCTGGTTTTCATGATGTCCCTAATGAATATTCATTAGATCTATTTGCATCCACTGCCTCCCATTGTATGGAAATAGGCCCATGAATATTCATTAGGGATCTATTTGCATCCACTGCCTCCCATTGTATGGAAATAGGCCCATGAATATTCATTAGGGACATCATGAAAACCAGGTTGGATTGTGGTGCATGGGGGTCGGAATTGCCCATCCCTGCTCTAGGGAGTGCACATGTTTATGTTGTATGTGCTCTGTAGGGTAAAATATAGGGACATGGTCTGCAGGAGCCACAGCTGGGACATGAACCTGTGACCTTCTGCCCCTGAACACACTAGCTGTGTGTACTACACCAAACTGTAGCCAGAAAGGCAGGTCATTCCCTGGGGATGCCATGATTGTTCTTCAGACAGACCTTGTCTGTTGCACTGCACACCACCCACCTAAAGAGGGCTTGGCCTTGATCTGCTGTGGGCAGATGCCATTGCTCCCTCCACCACCAGCAGCCCTCCCCCACCATTCTGACATGGCTTTATGCCGGTGGTGCCAGTGGTGTGCCGTCCCAGGCCATCCAGTGTGCCGGTAGGCAGCTGCCTGTGGTGTGGGGTCTGGGGTAGGGGTGCCTACATAGACATCCACACTTCCCCCCAGCACCGCCTGCCAATGTTATCTGCCCTTTGGGGTACCTGCTGGGTACTGTCCCCTGGATGTGGGCACACACACTCATGGGCACGCTTGATGTTGGTCAATTGCTGTCTTGCTTATTTTCTGTTTCTGCGTTCATATGTGCCAACTAGGCATCTGCCTAGTCCACCCTGTGCCTCAGCTGCCCCACTGCATGTCCTGCCTGCAGCCCCCTGTACCCCATTTGCAGAATCACCATAGTGCCCTTTCATACTTGGGCACTAGGTTGTTGCTACACATGTATCACTACTATCACTTTTCTTGGTCTCCCTGCCTTTGCTGTACATTGCTGACTGAAATGGTTTCTCTCTCCTGCAATTGTGCCTCTAACGCAAGATTTCACTCGCTGTAATTTTCGGACCTTCATTTCACAGCATTAGTGTAGCAGGAGCCTCTCCCCACCTATTGACCCCTCCCCGCCTCTCTCACCCACTCCCCGCCTCTCTATTGAGCCTCTCTCACCCACTCCCCGCCTATTGACCCCTTCTCTCTGCCCTCTCTCCACCCTCTGTGGGACTTAACACCGCCGAGGACGTTATCACGTGATAACATTACGTTATCGCGTGATAGCATAGCCGCTGCGACGTTACCGCAGTTTAGTAAACATACTCCTAAGGCTATTTGTTTTTCTAACATCCTGACAACTGACTGCCTCTCAGATCTTTAGCTTGTTAGTTGAAATATAACTGAATTCTTGTAAAAGAATAATGAAACTGAAACAAATAATTGCTTGTGAGAATACGGAATCACGCTTATCAGGAACATAACCACCCACATTCCCCTTCTGGGAATTGTTCATTTTTACCATCTTACCTTTCTTACTTGGTAGGATGGGGAGAGGGCATTAACCTAAACTGATAGGTTTGCGTCCCATGGCTTAAGGGATGCCTCCTCCTGGCTTATGAAAAATTAGGGTCTGTCTTATGGAGTAATATAATGTACTAATGTAAGGGAAATCACTCCAAATAAACAACTGTAACAGAATATCAAGGAGAGTTGTAAAAATTCAATAGCAAAGTATTGTAATAAAACCAAGAAACCGTCTCAGACCAAGCGGCAGCCTGTATGCTGGGAAAGGAAATTCAAATTCACCAGCGGCGCCTTTAGCATCAATGACAGGTTTTTGGTATTTTTCTTTTATATTCTATACCATCTCTCCGTTATATTTTTGAAAAAAATGTGCTTAAACAAAATAACAAACAGTCTCTGTGAAAACAGGTACTTAGCTTTTTGGTGTGCGTGTTAAACTGTTAAATGCAGTAATATTCCAACGCTCTCCAGAAACCGTTTGACTTGACAATTCAGTCCTTCTCAATAGCCATTCTTGTAGTCGAAAACAGTGTGTTTCAATTTCCCTGGCTTATGAGCAACACTAAGGTGATCACTCTTGGCAAGGTTGGGGTGGAGTGGGATGGGATGGGAAATAGGGCGTCCCTAGGATACAGAAAAAGAATGAGGAATGAAAAATACAAGATAAAGTGGAAGAGACAGAAGGAATGGGGTAGAGAGTAATAGATAAAATACATCTGTAGTGGAACAGAACCCTTACTATCTCTCTATATTTAATTTAGTAAATTAGTATCTTCCATATACTGTTGGTCATATTCCAGAAAATATATTTGCATGGATGTTTTTGGACTTTTATTGCTTTATTTAATTTCCTTAGGGTTTATTCTTGGTAGCCCCCAAAAGTGATCCTTAATAACTTTAACTGAATATGAAATACAATAAAATTATTTTCTTGTGGGACACATAAAAATGGCAAGTTTCTTTACATTACCCAAGGGTAAAATTGTCTACATGCATAAAATGACTTTCTGAACATTGCTGACTACAGGGGCATTCCTAGGGTGGGGATGGGGGGCAAGGGAAGGTCAGGTGAGTGAATACCTTTCCCCTCAGCATTTCTTATGGGGCCTTACACTAATTTTATGTATGCATATTAGTTTATTTATTTATTTATTTATATTCAGCTCCCACCAGTAGTAAGTTACTTTACACTAAAGCATTAAAGTGTATTATCTGTGTCTTTTTCACAGGCCCCAGGCCATTTTTATTATTTTCAAATTTTCAAGATATACGGCGAATCAACTTTGATGGAACAAATTATGCAAGTCTACTGAACCAGCAAATGGGAAGCGTATTAGCAGTGGACTATGACCCATCTGAAAATAAGGTAAAGAATTAGAATAAGAGGATTTTCAGATGTCATAAAGATAACTGGCTTGAGACTCTTCTTGGATTAAATCACCCTGCTCATTGTACTGTTTAATGGTCTAATATGACTCCCATATTAATACGGCTTGTTACAGACTTCCCATTTTAGCCCATTTTAATTATGTTTGAAACATGAGGATGGTATTCAAAAGATTTGTCTAGGTAACTTTGGGAGTTCTATGGATAAACGTTTGCTTTTACCATCCCCAACCACTCCTGCTGGCCGGACAAATTTTATGCAGCTATGAAGAGGTTGCATTTTGGGTGTGCTAGGGACGCGGTTTTAGTTTAACTAGATACGAGTAGAACTGAATATCAATGCTATCCAGCTAACATTATCCAGATAGCTGAGGTTGTCCTGTCCTAAAGTTAATTTATCTAGGTATATTTAGCAGTGTGGCAAAATAAAGATAGTTGTTTAACTTTGCTACTCACCACAGCATCAAATGTCTGCCCCCCAAATATTTATAAATTTGCATTCTGGTTTTAGAAGGGGCCTGTTTTAATCATGTTGAATATGTTCGGGATGGGAAAAATAGTCTCTGTCAGATCCTTACATTTTCTGTGTTGTTTGCACCTTTGAAGATCCTGCAAGTAGGGAGGGAATGCAGATCCGTGCGGGCACCGAATCATTTCTGGGACTTTGGCAGGTACTTGTCTTCCATGGGTCATGCTTCACCCTCTCTCAGGTGGCGGCAGTGGTCTGGCTGCGTAACCCCTGAAAGGCTTCCACTTGCTGAGAACCCTTGACTTGGCAAGAGTAGGCAACTTCCTTCTGAAACCAGTCCACTTGTTTTTTTAGGATATCCCTAATGAATACGCATGAGAAATTCATTTGCACACTGCCTTATTACTACACAAATCTATCTCATGAATACTTATTAAGGCAGGTCTCGACAAATCCTGAGTGCCAGGTTGCCATGTGTCACAACCCCAGCCCCCGAGCCACGTGCTTAAAGGGTCAGGGTGGACATTATTGTTTTCATCAAAGGGAACTTTTTTTAGCCCAGATGCATGCTGGTACTAGTAGTCCCTTTCTTGAAATAATTAGTTGTGAAAGCCATGTGTAAGGTAAAGGATAAGGTTTATTCCCATAATGCACAAACAAAGGTTCAACAAAGGAAAACAGGATTCTCAACTCATTCAAGATTTTCAAAAAGGTATTTACAGAATTCAAAAGTTAGACGTGCTTCACAGTCTTATTAGCTATGCAGGTGTTAGAACAAACCAGTTCATGGAAACAAAAGCAAGCTTCTTCTTTTAGCTTATCAAAACTGTATTTTAACGTATAACCTGCGAGCTATACTTCTGCCAAGGATTCCAAACTCCCGGCTAGACAAAGTGTACAATCCATGAGACAGTCAGGTAGCAATGAATTGGGTTCAGCAGGGTCTATTTGCATCTCCTCCTGTTCTGACGAAATATCTGCTGGCCCTGAGCTTTCCTCTGTAATTCTGGCTTCACTTCAGAGTTTCTCTCTAAAACTCTCCAGCCTTGCTCTACCTGGTCTGGAAAACAGGTAACAGGACTTTCAGTTAGCATTTTTTGTACAGGTTCCCAAACCTCTCTCCAGCTGTGTTTACTGCACCTACGGCTCTCTGGCTTCCATGCCTTTCTGGGGCTTGGCCACAGTTCCTGGTTCAGTGTTGTGTTCCTCAGACTCCTGGGCTGAGTCTTGTGCACCCACCTCTGAACTCCTTGTAGCTCACGGTCAGGAAAGGAAGGATGCAGGTACCTCTGCTCTCTGAGCTGTGCTTCTCTGGTACTTTCTTTACCAGGCACTTTCCAGGTCCGTCTCCTTTCTCTGTCTTCCTTGAAGACTTCTCCCTGGAGCTTTTCACCGTGGAACTGTTTCTCTTGGAACTTGTTCCTTCTCTGTAAGGACCGCAAATCCAACTGCCTCTCCTTCTCTCCTCTGAGCCGTCTCCTTCCTCTCTCTTCTGCGTCTGCTGCTGCTGCCTCTGCTGCTGCTGCTTCTGTCCTGTCTAAGTCATGCTTATAAAGCTGCTTCTCAGTTAGGATTTCTCTCACCCTGACCAGGTGTGTCTGATTATCCCTTGAGTTAGTTATTACATCATCCAAGCTTGGGTATGTCAGCCTACCCCCTGATTCTTCGTGCTTGCTCCCTCTGGCTGCACTTTGCAGTAAATGCACTTTAGGTCTGTCACTTTCTTTAAAGGGATCAGTGATTTTTGCTATCTCCATAGGTTCACTGGCCTCTGCTTCATCACACATGGTGCCTAGAAATTGCACCCTGGTGCACGGGCTTCATGCTCCTGAAAGCTTCAATTGCTCTTGCTACATTCCTCCACAGTGATTGGCTCTCTACATGCAGTTTGAGCTGTGCAGTGAAGGATTTGGGTTGATCTGGGATCAGTAAACTTCCTCTACTATGTGGCTCAAGCTACAGACAGAAAGCTGATCACTGTGGAGGACTGCAGCAGTGAGAGACATTGTGTGATGGCTGGGGGAGGGGGACAATGAGAGAGAAAAACATCGAGCAATGTTTGGGGGGACAGTGAGAGAGAGACATCGGGTGATGACTGGAGGGGGCAATGGGAGAGAAACGTCGAGTGATTGCTGGAGGGGGCAATGGGAGAGAAACGTCGAGTGATGACTGGGGGCAATGAGAGGGAGAAACGCACACACACTGAATGATAGCTGGGTGGCTGTGAGGGAGAGAGAATGAACGGATGAAGGCAGGGTGTGGAGGCTATGAGAGCTTTTTATTTGCTTTATGTATTATGAGATTATGGTGATAAGTGAAGCAAAAAATGAAGTTGCCTCGGGTGCAGATATAAAGGGTCACTAATATGCTGTTGACAATGTACTGATTGGGGTTGGTGGGAAGGGGAGGAGAAAGGTCACTCCCTTCTGTTGGTACTGTGTAAGGGCACGTTATGGGCTTGATCTATTAACTTTCTTTTTCCTATAGAAAATGGGGAAAACAGTAAATCAGGTCCTTTAAAGAGGAGCTGCAATATACCTTTTGGAAGTGTGTCAGGGGTGGGGTGGGGGGCACTGTGACCAAGGTCTCGTCAGCCGGCTCCTACTTGTTTAAACTGGCTCCTAGATTCCAAGAATATTTGTCAAAGCCTGCATTAAGGATATCTTGAAAATCTGAGTGAATTGGTATCCATGGGGACTGGAAGTTTCCTACCCCCATGAGCTTTAAGATACAGTTTACTACATTTAAGATTTTTAAAGCTCCAACATTCGATGTATCCAAATAAAATAATATTCTTATTTTTTTGAAACTCAAAATAAAAATTTTGAGAGAACAAAGACGGTAAATAAATAATAAGACTATTTCCATCTCTTACTGAGATACATACTCTACAAATTGTAAACATCTTGACTTGAATGATCCTTTTCCTATCTTGAGGACCTATGCAAATAGCGAACTAGTCCACTTGTCTCCGCTGAGTGCTGAACTGAAAGGAGAAAAGCAAACCTAAATGACTCTGTGCAAATGCCCCCAGATGCAGAGTTTGTCCCACCATGGGTGGATGCCAACCAAGAGTTGCTCCCCCCTGAGCACCTTGGGCATCGCCAGTCTCTCCTGCCCCTCTCTAGATAGTGCAAGCAAATCACTGTGGGTTCCAGGACAAATTGCACAAACCCAAGCAGCTAAGCTGTGACTGTGTGTGGCTATTTCAATATAGCTGTAGACACGACTGGGTGGTAGATGGGGAAAAGAGTTTCAAATGAAGCATTAACAAAAATACATAAATACAGAAATCTTGATTCCATATCGCCCTGCTAGGCCAGTCCAGACAAATGGGTTGTGTCCCCCTACTAGCAGATGTGGAGACAGAGAAAACATTCCAGAGGCTTCTTAAGACATTACCTTGCCATTATCGGCCTGTGCCTCTAGGGGCATGATTTAGTATTTCTCTGTCTCCAGCAGATGGTGGATGCAACTTTTTCAGCCCTGATGAAATGTGAACAAAGGAAGCTTGATTAATTTTGGTCGTGAACAACCTTCCGCGGGGGACTCTCTCACTACAGCATGACGCAGGAGGCTCCACTAGACACCCTTTAAATTGGTGCTCTTTTCAGAAGCCATAAGGAGGAGGGGAATTGGTTCAGCTCTGCGTCCTTATGTTAAGGAACTATTGAGCAGCCAGAAAATTGGTAAAGGAGTTTGGAAAGGATTCTTCGCAACCTCACACAACCTCAGTGCCCCCTCCCTCCACATTCCCCTCTGCTCTTCCCTGAAGATGGAAGAAGGCTTTTCAGAGGTATGTGACTGCAGAGCTGATGACAACGGAGTAGCAGTGAGCCTGGCATGATTTTACCTGCCTTGAGACTCCCTGGGAGTGAGTACTGAGATTGAGTCTCTGCCTGTCTGACTTCTTTTGTTCGGGCTCCTGTTGGTGGAGCATAAGGGGCATCAGTGTTTCCTGCCTTAGTGAACTGCCTGTGCACACCAATTATGTTTCCCGTGCTTTGCTGCACTGCTTACATGCCTCCTCTGGTATGCATCTGCAGAGCGCAGTGTCTTGCCCATGCGGCTCTAGTGCATGCTCTTCTGCTTGCATGAATCTAGTGCTAACTGGTACTGTTTGCACAGCATTAGCATGTGGCGCATCTCACCAACAGGGTGTGCCTTGAGCCTGCATTGCTCAGCTACTCTGGCAGTGGAGATCCATATGCCAACGTCTAAGAAGCGCTGCCTGGTCTGTGGAAAGTGGAGACCCTCATTGCTGGATTCTGGTATCTGCACTTCTTGCATAGAAGTTCTGATATGCCCTTGGAGGTCCATCCTCTCTCACAGTGAGGGGACATGGATGACCCAGCCATATCATCCTCGCTGCAAGAGGAGGCAGATGTTGCCATGAAAAAGGATGACTGACAGGATTTGAGTTCCAGCACTGGCTCTTCTAGCTACTCCCCTCTCATATGGGTATGGAGGCTGATGTTTCTCCAGAGGTTGAGGGTCATACTCCTGGCAGAGAGCTCATGGTCTCCGGGTTGTCCTCTCTGGTATTTTCTTTTTGCAGCAATCTTGTTTTATTTGGCTTGGTAGCTCAGAGCCCGGGGCCTCTGCATCCTCTCAATCTCTTTCAGAAGAGGGGCAGGCAGCGAGTCAAAGCCTGGCTTGGGCACCACCTTCTAAACAACCTCAGAGAAGGTTGGAATCTGGAGAGTTGGATCAACTGTCTTTTGGCTGAGACCTGGAGTCCATTTCTTATGTCTCCATTGATGATTCCAACTTAGAGGGAGCCTTCTCCTGCAGAAAATCATAATGGAGCTGGTGTTATCGGCTTGTTCAGGAAGGACAAGCTAGTGGCTCTGATTGCTCAAGTGTCATCTGCTGTGCATTTGACTGACTCTCCAGTGGTGGAACAAGGACCACAAATCCATCTCTTCCTACAAGGGGTTCAGAAGTCTACAACAGCCTTCCCTTTTCTGGAGCATTATCCATTCAGAGTGGGACTTGCTCCACTTCCTGGCAAAGGGGCTGAGGGTGTGTAAAAGCCGTATGCCCTGCCAGAGGAGGCTTGCACCACATGATTCAGCATGCCAAAGGTGTAGGCACAGGTGACAGCGGTCACAAAGTGGGCCACCATCCTGGTGGAAGGTGTAACAGCCTTTAAGGAAACCCTGGATTTTAAGATGGATTCTCTACTGAAGAATCAATTTGTAACTACCACTGCTGTTCTCCAATTGACTGTGTGTGTGGGCTCGATGACCTGAGTCCTTCTCCAGTGGATTCAGTCCCTCGCCTTGGAGTCGGCCACAGGCTTTCTGTCAGATGCTATATATGATTTCATCTGCTTGGTGGCCAAGGACATTGCCCTCTTGATGGTGATGTGACACAGAAAATGGCTTTGCCACTGGGCGGTGGATATGTCCTCCAAGGCCTGACTGACCCGGCTAGCCTTCAAAGAGAAACTTCTTTTTGGGACTGACTTGAAGTTGGTTAAGGACTTGGGTGAGTCTAAGCCTCATCACCTCCCAGAAGATAGGCCAAAGGAGCCTGGGAAGCATTCAAGGGCTTCCTCCTACTCAATATATATATGCCTGTTTTCCTTGTTCATGCTACTTGGACTCTCCCTGGGACTTCTGTAGGTATTGACAAGGAAAGCTACCCTTCTCTTCCTCTTCTGGTTTTGGTACAAGACTCAGTTCTTTCATGGGGCTCACGGACCATGGGAGTCTACTATCTCTTCATCAGCACAATGATGGATTGGGGGCCCATGTCAGGACACCTCCAGTGGGCAGCAGGCTGTTTTTTCTATCAGGAGTGGCCCTATGTCACTGAGGATTGCTGGATGCTAGAAATCATTTAGCACAGCTATGTTCTGGAATACAGAGAGCCTATTCCTGGTGCCTTCATCGTCTCCCCATGTGGTTCTATGGCCAATAGAACCAACGCTCAGATCACATTGGAAAGGTTTGCTTCATCTGTGAATGGTGTGTCATTTACCACTGCTGAGGAGGGCAAGGGCCACTACACCATTTACTTTGCGGTGCCAAAGAAAGACGGTTCTTTACTGCCAATCCTTGACCTTAAAGGAGTCCTCCCTCACTGTACCCTACACTTCTGTATGGAGGCCCTACAGGCAGTGATCTAGGTGGTACGCCATGGGGAGTTCCTTGCGTCTTTGGATTTAGCTGAAGTTTATTTCCAAATTCATATCCAAGAGGATCAACAGTATTTTTTTCTGTTTCTCCCTGCTTGTCTCGGATTTTCAGTTTGCCGCTCTTCCCTTTCACATCTCCACCACTTTAAGGATGTTCTCAAATGTATTATTTATTTATTTATTTATTTAAAGGTTTTCTATACCGCCTTTTCAAAAATCAAAGCGGTTTACAGTATAACAACAATTTACATTAAAACATGAGGTGATAATAAATTTTAACATAAGGGGCAGTACAGTGAACTAATGTAAGGATTAATAAAGGATAATGGACAGCCATTAATTCTACTATGTATAGGAAGCCAATGGAGGTTATATAGAATTGGGGTTATATGTTCAGAAATATGCGCTTTGAAGATGATTCGTGCTGCCATGTTTTGTGCTACCTGAAGACTATGTAGAGCTTGTTTAGGCAGACCCTGTAAAATGTTATTACAGTAGTCAAAGTGTGGGAGAATCATTGCCTGTAGTATAGATCTAAAGTCATGTTCTGGTAGTAGTGGTCTTGATTGTTGCATTAACCTTATTTTATTATAAATGGTTTTGGTGGTTGAACTTATATGAGATGTTAAATTGAGCGGTTGGTCTATTGTAATCCCAAGGTATTTTATTTCCTTTTTTACTTCCAAGGTGGCATCTTTCATCTTAATATGAGTGGGTGGGTTGAAGTCCTGGTTTCTTGAGACAAACAACACATCAGTTTTTTTTATAGTTAATGTTGAGATTTTGTGTTTTTAGCCAATTTGAAATTTCATTGAAGCAGGATATAATGGGATCAAAATTAAGGTTTGTTATATCAAAGGAAAGGTATAGCATTATATCGTCAGCATATATGGCGTAGTTAACTTGGAACTTATTAATGATTGAGCATAATGGCTGCAGGTAGATATTAAATAATAATGCAGAGAGGGTTGAGCCTTGGGGTAAGCATTGTTGTTGGTCATAGATATCGGATGTTAGTTGGTCAATTTTGACTTATGGTGATCTATCTGATAGATTTAAACCACTGGAGAGTGGTACCATAAATACTGATATGCTGTAGTCTATCAAGAAGAATGTTATGGCTGATAGAGCCAAAGGCTGAGGCGATATCTAAGAAGATGAGCATGAATGCAATTTTGTAGTTTTCAATACCTTTTATAAGATTGTTAAACAGTGTCAGTAGTAGGGTTTCAGTACTGTGGTCTAAAACCATATTGTTTTTTTTTATCAAGGAGTGAGTGGAGGTCAATATGGTCCTGAAGTTAGTAACCGAGGTATCCGGATGCCCGACCCGGGCCACAGCCCCCCCCCCTCCACCCGCAGAACCACACCACCCCCGACAGAGCACACAGACTTCAGGTATTGGTGCAAACTATGCTTGGTCGCAGCTTTTATTATTATTAATTAACGGTAAAACACCGGCCCAACATGGGCCCACAATAATCAGAACAATACAGAATACCTCACACCCCCCCCCCACCCGTCCTCCGGATGGTGTCCCCCCCACCAGCCATATTAGCAAAGCGGGGGCACCATCCAACCCACCCTACCCCCCCCCCCCGCAACCCCTTGGCGCCCGCCTCGCCGTATTAGCAAAGGCTGGCTGAAGGGGTTGCCTATATCCGGGTTGAGACCCCAGCCGGGACGTCTCCCCCCAACCTGAAGAGCCGAGCCGCTCACCTGGGAAGCGGCATAAAGCTGAAATGAGCCACCGGGTCGACGAGCACCAGCTCGCCACCCCGCTCACCTTCCCTCCACACGCCCCCCCACCCCCAGCTGCAACAGACACACGCCCCCCCCCAACCCTGCTAAAGGAAGGGAGGGAGGGCGGGAACCTTCTCGCTGGCACGAGCAAGGAGGAAGAGGGAGATCGCCAGCCGGCGATCCCTCCTTGCTCGTACAGGCCACGCCCCCACAACCGCCCATGCGGCCAATCCGCAGACGCCACGGGGAGGACGTGAGGGGCCCGCAGGCATGCAAGCCTGCCCGTGCCCCCCCCTCCCCCCCCCCCGGCCCACCGCCGCGAAGAGGGCTGCCATGTGGTCGGGCCCCGGGAACCCGGTTACCCGGCCAGCCGCGGGACCGGGGCCCGTCGGCTCAGCCATCATAACCGAGGTATCCGGATGCCCGACCCGGGCCACAGCCCCCCCCCCCTCCACCCGCAGAACCACACCACCCCCGACAGAGCACACAGACTTCAGGTATTGGTGCAAACTATGCTTGGTCGCAGCTTTTATTATTATTAATTAACGGTAAAACACCGGCCCAACATGGGCCCACAATAATCAGAACAATACAGAATACCTCACACCCCCCCACCCGTCCTCCGGATTGTGTCCCCCCACCAGCCATATTAGCAAAGCGGGGGCACCATCCAACCCACCCTACCCCCCCCGCAACCCCTTGGCGCCCGCCTCGCTGTATTAGCAAAGGCTGGCTGAAGGGGTTGCCTATATCCGGGTTGAGACCCCAGCCGGGACGTCTCCCCCCAACCTGAAGAGCCGAGCCGCTCACCTGGGAAGCGGCATAAAGCTGAAATGAGCCACCGGGTCGACGAGCACCAGCTCGCCACCCCGCCACCGGCGCTAGGTAGCTCGCTATCCTAGCGCCGCCCCCCCCACCGAAAGCTGCGACCAGCACCAATACTCCAAGGCCTCCTGCCAGTCGTTCAGAAGTAAATCCTGCCCCACCGGGGAAAGGTGGACCCCATCAAGACGGTACAGGCCCGCACAAGCGAGGTCCGCCCAAGGGTGACGAACCTGGAACCCACCCGTCAGCTCTACCCAGCGCCCAATTTGACGATTGATTTTGCACAGACCCCTCGACCAGCGCCGCTGGGTCCGGCAGGCCGGGCGGGGTATAATGTCCGACCAGATGATGGCCACTCCGGGGAGGACCACACGCAACTGGGCAATGTCACTCTGAACCGTCATGATGAGGTGCCAGCAGGGCCAACAGGCGACGTCATTGCCCCCAAGGTGGAGCAACAGCCCGACCGGCCGCCGCCGCCGACTCATCTCCATGCGAACGCAGTCCAGGAGCTGTCCCCAATGCATGCCACGGCGACCCAGCCAGGACAGACGCACTCCATGCGCGGCGAGGCCAAGGTGGGTACCCAACGGCCGAACCGCCGCTTGACGCTCAGCCCAGTAAACAAAGGAGTGCCCGATGATCCACCATTCACCCACCGACACACCATCTGAAAGCAGAAAAGAGCGGACTACCACCAGCCCGCCACTCTGGAAAAGGAAGACAAAAGGTTAGTACCCCCCCCCGACCCCCCCTCCCTTTACTTCCCACAGCACGACTCAAACGAGCCACCGACCAAGGGCATCGGCACGAGGGCGCTCAGTTAGGGGCAGATGGGCGAACTTACCCCGCGTAGGCCCCCGAACGCCATCGGCCGATGCGCTGAATCACCCGTGAGTCCAAACCTGCAGCCGCCGCACTAGTAGCCGCTCCTATCCGGAACGAGTGCGAAGCATAACTACGCTCGGGGTAACCCAAAGTCCGCAGAACAAGGCGTAACACAGCCGTGAACTGGAACTGGGTCACCGGACGGCCATCCGCATGGACGAAGAACTGGCCACCAGCCTCCAGACGCTGGCTCACGTATGCGCGCAAAGCCCGAACGGGACAAGACAAGAGGGGGGAAATGGCACATAGGAGGACCCAACCCCCTAGTCCGGACTGATCCGTCTTGGACCGCGAAAGGAAGATCCGGACACGCGCTGGATCGACCCGGACGTGCCCCGCGTCAAGCCCCCCAAAAGCCCCCCGCCTCGCCGACCTAGGAACCAGCTCGGACACCCGAAAGGCGCCGAAAAAGGCCGTCGTAAACAGCGCCTGAAACAACACTGCTTCGAAGCTCGAGGACGCCACCCGCGGCAACAGCGAACAGATCTGCACCAAAAGCTCGTGAGAGACCGGCAACCGCCAATCCCGCGACTGTGGCGTCCCACGGGCCCAACCGGCGAGGAGCCGCCCGACTAAAAAGGAAACCCGGGGGTTCCCCCACCCCGCAGCCTTGCAAAAGAAAGAAAACCCCGCCAACGCACCTGTGACCGCCGACCGAGCCCACCCCTCCTTTCTCGCCCATAACACGAAACGGCCAACGAGACCATCCGAAACCGCCCCCCCAGACCAGCCGTGCGTTCCCAGAAAATCACTCACCTGAGAGTAGCCCCGGCGATAAGACACCCAGGTACTGCGCGCCACCGACGCCGCAAGCAGAGCCATTAGGTCAGGGTCCCAATCGTCCAGAGATGCTCCGGAACCCGAGAGGGCCACTCGTCCGCCCCTGGAGCCAACCGCCGAAACTGCACCCACTGAAAACGGGATAAAGCGTCAGCAATGGCATTCTGAGAGCCCGGCACATGCCGGGCCCGGGCGGTGACATTTAGGCGCAAGCAGGCTAGCACAAAGACCCTCATCAAAGACGCCACCCTGGGGCACCGAGGAGAATGTCGATTAATGACCTCGACGACCGCAGCATTATCACACCAGAAGACCACCCGTCGATCCCGCAAACGGTCCGGCCATACCCAGAGGGCCACGACGATGGGGAAGAGCTCCAGGAAAGCAATATTCCGGACCAACCCGGAGCTCACCCAAGCCGCGGGCCAAGGCTCAGCACACCAGGAACCATGACAAAAGGCCCCAAAACCAGAACCGCCCGCCGCGTCAGTGAACAACTGCAGGTCAAGATTGGAGAGCTCCGGCAACTGAAGGACGGAGCACCCGTCAAAGCCAGCCAGAAAAGCGTCCCACACCCGCAGATCCTCCCGCATCCCCGCGGAGACTCGGATCCGATGGTGAGGCAGCCGCAGACCGGCCATAGCCAAGGATAAACGCCTCGTGAAGGGGCGCCCCATGGGAAGGACTCGGCAAGCGAAGTTGAGATGACCAACCAGCGACTGCAGGACGCGAAGGGAGGCCTTCGAGGCAGAGCCGACGGCAGCCACCAACTCCCGAAGGCGCCGAACCTTCGGCGGCGGCAAACGAACTACCATGGCAGCCGTGTCAATCTCAATGCCAAGGAAGGTGAGGCAAGTGCCCGGGCCGACCGTTTTATCCCCAGCGATGGGGACGCCAAAGGCGGCAGCTACACGTTGAAAGGTGCTCAAGAGGGCGGAACAGGTGGGGGTCCGCTCAGGCCCGACAAAAAGAAAATCATCGAGGTAGTGGACAATACTCGAGGCTCCCGACTGCCGTTCAACCACCCAATGCAAGAAGGTACTGAAAGCCTCGAAGTACGCACAAGAAATAGCACAGCCCATGGGCATGCACATGTCGAAGTAGTACCGTGCCTCGAAGCAAAACCCGAGCAAAGGGAAGGCCGAGTGATGCACCGGCAACAAACGGAAAGCCGATTCAATGTCCACCTTGGCCAGGAGGGCACCGTGCCCACACTGCCGTACCAGGGCGACGGCAGCATCGAAAGAGGAGTAGCGCACGGTGCAGAGCTCGCGGGGAATAAGGTCATTTACCGAAGTGCCCGGCGGGCAAGAAAGATTGTGTATCAATCGAAACTTGCCCGGCTCCTTTTTGGGAACCACCCCCAACGGCGAGACCGTGAACGGGGAAAAGGGGGGTTCCAGGAACGGACCCGCGATACGGCCAAGCGCACACTCTTCCGAGAGCTTTTGCCGCACAATCTCCCGGTGCTGCCGAACGGAGGCGGCATTGCGGGCTCCACCGAGCCCGGACGCCCCCAGAACGGGAATGCGGAAACCCTGGGAAAACCCCCCAAGAAGCAAACCGGCCGCCCTGCCCCGACGGGATCGCCCGTATAAAAGGAGCCACGGACGCATAGCCTCGACCCGTACCGGGGTCCGGGCCGAAACCGCCGCAGCCTCACTTACCCCCCCCGCAGGGGCCCCCGCGGGACCCTTGCGGGTGCACTTAGCAGCCGGGTGCGCACCCCCACACAAGGAGCAAGCGTGTTTGAACTTGCAGTCGGGAAAGGGGCAGGACGCCTTGTTGAAGCGCCAGCAAACGTCCCCCCGCGATGGCGCCCCCCTTCTGCTGCGGCAAAACGGGGGCGGGGACACGAAAGGAGCGCCCACCAGCCCCCAACGGGGATGGCCCAGCCTTGACGACCGTCGGGCCAGACCCCCCAACCCGACCCCTTACAGACATCTGAGTCAGCCACAGATTGATATCCTTCGTTCCCCACTGCAACTGACAGTTCTCTTCCATTTGATCACGAAACTCCTCGTCATAATTCAACCAGGCCCACCCCTCATGGGCCTGGGACGCCGCCAATATATTGTCAGCATGGGCCAGCAAAGCCCCGTACTGCTCCGGGAAGTAGTGCCCCCACACACTCGCCAAACGCAGGAAAGCGCGGGTCCAGTTGAGGGTGTTGCGAGAAACCTTACGCACCCTGCCCGCTTTTTCGTCTTCCTTGCGCTTCCGCCGGCTCTCCCCGGAGCGCTTCCGACCATCGAGCAAACGGAAGATGTCAATATATTTACGGCGCTTAATCCGCCGGCGCAACTTCCGCGGTACGGACTCCCACAATTCGGAACAACGTATAACGGGGGCGCCACCTGACGCCCCACCATCCGCCCCCCCCGGAACTGAGCCGCGCGAAGAAGCCGAAGAGGACGACGAGGAGGAAGAGGAAGAGGACGCTTGCTGGCAGTGGCGCGCCTGCTTGCGCTTCCCCTTGGCTTTGCCCACCCCAGCGGAGCCTGAAGCGGAGTCCCCTCCCCCCACCTCGGCCCCTCCAATATACTCACCAGGCGTCCCAGAAGAGGCAGCGAGAGTACCCCCGGAGGACCCACCGGGCACCGGAGGACCCAGCTCTGCCGTGGAGACCGCAGGACCCGCACCGGCCTGCCTGTCCTCAGAAGCCATGGAGATGGTCGGTGTCGAAGTCGTCGGGACCTGCGGAGGAAAGGGAGAAAAACAAGCAGCAGAGACCCCAGGGGTACCGGGAGCCACCGGCAAGCCGGCCCCCCACGCACGAGCCGAAGGCCCCAACCCACCAGCCTCCCAGGCCGCCGCTCCCGCAGCCGCACCACGCCCCTCGCCAAACCAGCCCCCCCCCAACCCCCACCCCACGGCCCTACACCCCCCCACGGGACCGCACCATAAGCCCAGGAGGCCGCAGGGGCGAAGAAGCCGTGCGGTGGAAGGGGAACCGAGGGATTGGGGGTAGGACCCCCCTCCCCATAGGGAGAGGAGGCAAGCGGAGGGTAGCCCGCGCCCACCTCCCAGGACCGGTTGGGAATCGGGGCCCCCGATGACCCAGGCCCGCCAGCACCCGGACTATCCGTACCTTCGGGCTCTGCTAGCACAACCGGCGAGGAAACCCCACGGGACGCCCCCCCAGGAGGGACCAACTCAACCGGGGAGGCACACTCGACCCCGATGACGGGCGCAGGACACACGCCCGCTCCGCCACGGCCCCGAGCCCCGCCCACCCGGCTGCGCCCTCGCCCCTGCCGGACCCCCGAGAGGACCCGGGCCGTCGAGGTCATAGAATGCGGGGCCCGACCACGGCCCATGGGCCGTGCCACACCGCGCCCCCTAGTAGTGCCACGCGCCCCCTGGGCCGCCCCCCGTGACCCCTTGGCCGCCCCCCGCGATGGAACCCTTCGGGCCATGAGCAAGGGGTACCCCAGGCAACAAAAGCCCACCCCCAAAGGGCACGTGCAGCTCAGGACCCTCTAACTGCTGCAGCCGCAGCAGCCTGGAGGTGTGTGGTCTCTGTCTGGTTTTTTTTTTTTTTTTTTTTTGTATTATTATTATTATTTTTTTTATTGAAGCAGCAAACGGGGCCCCCCCAGAAGTGGCAGGGACAAAAGGTGACCCAGCAAGAGGGGACCCAGCACCCCGCTAAAAGAACCGGCCGCCAAGGAAGACCGGGAAGCCCCCCCTCCTCTCCCCTACCCACGTGCCAAGCGGCAGGCACTCGCAAGGTGCGCCGCGAAAATTTGAAAACTGCCGCGATCGAGCCGGCCAACCCGGCCAAGACCAGCACTCGGGGGCAGATGGGAGGCCAAAAAACCCGCCCCAGAAAACAAGGCCCCGAAGCCAAGGCCCAACTCACCAGCTCTCCCCCGCAGCGCCAACCTTCTCGCCGGCACGAGCAAGGAGGAAGAGGGAGATCGCCAGCCGGCGATCCCTCCTTGCTCGTACAGGCCACGCCCCCACAACCGCCCATGCGGCCAATCCGCAGACGCCACGGGGAGGACGTGAGGGGCCCGCAGGCACGCAAGCCTGCCCGTGCCCCCCCCCGGCCCACCGCCGCGAAGAGGGCTGCCATGTGGTCGGGCCCCGGGAACCCGGTTACCCGGCCAGCCGCGGGACCGGGGCCCGTCGGCTCAGCCATCAATATGCACAATCCTTTCTATTACTTTTGCAAAAAACGGGAGACTAGATATTGGTCTATATGATTTAGGGCATAATTTGTCCAATGTTTTGTGTTTTAGGATGGGACATATAATGGCTTGTTTTAGCTCTTTGGATATATAGCCCTGTGCAAGAGACAGATTGGCTATCTTGAGGATAATTGGTGCAGTGAATTAACGGGTAGCCTGTATCCAACTAACAGGACAAGGATCAAGACCCAATGTTCTTGTGCATAAGCATGTTATAATATTTTTGAGGTGGTCAATAGATACTTGATGAAAATCTGACCAAATCATTGTGTGAGTTGGGTCAATAGGTAAGCCTTGTGGTTGTTGGCTGTTAGTGGCTTGTAATGTGTTGGAGTAGTAGTTTGCTAGAATTTGAGGGTTTATAGATTGGTTCTGTGAGCATTCAGTTGGGGGTCTGGTCAAAAATTTAACTACTTCGAATAACTCCCTAGAACGATTTAGGGATTTCAAAAAGATATTTGAATAGAATTCTTTCTTTTTGTTATTTATACGATCACGGTATGCTAGAAGAGCATTAATATAAGTTGATCTGTCTTCAGGAGATTTCAAGGTTCTCCATTTATGCTCAGTTTTCCTTAGATGCCTTTTTAGATTTCTTATTTCTTGAGTATACCATTGTTTAGATCTTTTTTTAATCCTGATGGGTTTTCTTATTTGAATTGATGCTGTGATGGCTATAGTAGTATTCCAGTTATGTAGGAGTTCATTTAAGTTATCAGATTTAGTATCAGTATTCATAATTGTCTCCTTAATGAAGGAGTCCTTGTCAAAATTCTTAAAATTTGAGAGATGTTTAGCTGGTTGGTTAAATGTAGGTTTAGTTGTTTGGAATGTAAGGTTGAAATCGATAAGGTAGTGATCTGACTATGGGACAGGATGAGAGTCTGGTTTGTTATTTTTGAAGGTTTCATATATTCTATCTGGCAAGAATATTAGATCAAGAATATTCCCTTTGTTATGTGTCGGGAATTTTATTATTTGCTGGTAATCCATGTCTTTCATGGCATTTAGAAAAGTTGCGGCAGGGGAATGGTTTAATCAAGTCAGGTTAAGGTTGCCTAGTAATATCAGTTGCTGTTTGACAGAGTGGGTGCAGACTGCTTCTAGAATGTTTGCTAAGTCAATGTAATCAGCCGAAGGTGGTCTATAGAGTAGGCAGAATGATATATATTTATTTTCTATTACAAGCATGTCAAAGTCTTCAGTGCTATTTGCTAGGGACAATGAAGTAGCATGGTCTTTCTTTATTAAAATGAGTACACCTCCTCCATGTTTGTTTGATCTAGAATAGTGAAACTAATTATAGTTAGGAACTTTCAACTGATTCAGGAGGACATTGTCTGTTTCTGAGAGCCAGGTTTCAGTAATGAATGATATATCTGGGTTATTGTTGTGTATATGATCTATACTTACTGGTATCTTGTTCCTAATGGATCTTGCATTTATAAGGTAGCATATCATGGTGGTGGCCCTGCTGTGTGGAGGCATCAAGGGATCTGTGTTTACCCCTACCTAGATGATTGGCTCATCTGGGCCAGGTCATCTTGGGTTTTGGCCCATGTGGTACACTTATCGGAGAGTCTTGGCTGGGTGATCAATGGAGGCAAAAACGTGAAGTAAAGACCTTTTCAAGTACATTCGTAGCAAAAAACCTGTGAGAGAGTCAGTTGGTCCATTAGATGATAAAGGGGTTAAAGGAGCACTACGAGGCGACAAGGCGATAGTGGAGAGATTGAATGAATTCTTTGCTTCAGTCTTTACTGAGGAAGATGTAGGGATGTTACCCATGACTGAAGTGGTATTTAAAGGTGCGGAAGAATTGAAGGAAATATCGATACATCGGGAAGATGTATTACAACTATTAGATAAACTGAAGAGTAGCAAATCACCTGGGCCGGACGGTATACATCCAAGGGTGTTGAAAGAACTGAAATATGAGATTGCAGACCTGCTATCAGTAATCTGTGAACTATCATTAAAATCATCTCTAATACCTGAAGATTGGAGGATCGCCAATGTAACACCAATTTTTAAAAAGGGTTCCAGGGGTGATCTGGGAAACTACAGACTGGTGAGCCTGACGTCAGTACCAGGAAAAATGGTAGAAACCATCATAAAGAATAAAATTACTCAGCATGTAGATAGTCACAACCTAATGGGAGACAGCCAACATGACTTTAGACAAGGAAGATCTTGTCTTACTAATCTGTTATGTTTTTTTGAAGGAGTGAATAATCAGGTGGACAAAGGTGAGTCGGTTGATATTGTGTATCTGGACTTTCAGAAAGCCTTTGACAAGGTCCCTCATCAGAGACTTTTGGCAAAACTAAAGAGTCATGGGATAGGAGGCAGTGTACTATTGTGGATCAGGAACTGGTTGTTAAAAGATAGAAAGCAGAGGGTAGGGCTAAATGGCCAATTTTCTCAATGGAGAAAGGTGAATAGTGGTGTACCCCAGGGATCTGTGCTGGGTCCGCTGCTTTTTGACATATTCATAAATGACCTGGAAAGTGGAATAACGAGTGAGGTTATCAAATTTGCAGATGACACAAAACAATTTAAAGTTGTTAAAACCCAATGTTTATGTTTATGTTTATTAAAACTTGTTATACCGCTCAATACTGTGGGCACCTGAGCAGTTTACAATAAATAAAATAAAATAAAGCAAGTTAATTAAAACAAGCTCTTGGCTGCAGAAAAGGAAAAGAACGCCATCAATTATGAGAAAAGGAAAGGAGTGAAAGGAAAGAAAAGCTGAGAGCAGGAAATAAAGATAAGCAGAAAGAGTGACAATATACGAGTACTATCAAGGGGGGAAGGAGGGGGGACATACAATACATGGGTAGTCACAATAGAAAGGAGGGTTGAGGGGATGGACTAGGGAGGAGGATCAAACGCGAGGCAGAAGAGGTGAGTTTTGAGCTGGGTTTTGAATGATTGATAGGATTCTTCTGCACGGAGAGAGGGGGGGAGCGAATTCCAGAGGCTTGGAGCCAGGAAATAGAAAGCAGAGGAGCGGGTTTGTTCGAGATGGGCGTGTGCGGGGGAGAGAAGGACCATGCGGTTTATGTGTATGGAGCGGAGAAGATGATGGGAGGTACGGAAATGTATCTGATTTGCCAGGTAAAGAGGAGTGCCAGTATGGATTACTTTGTGTGCAAAAATTAGAAGTTTATATTGAATGCGGAAGAAGATGGGTAACCAGTGATGCTGATAGAGAAGGGGAGTAACGTGATCGAAACGTGATGCATAGGTCAACAAACGGATGGCAGCATTTTGGACAGGTTGGAGACGAGACAATTGGGACTGTGGTAAGCCGGCGAAAGAGACATTGCAATAATCAAGATGAGACAGTACAAGGGTAAGCAGGAGGGTGGTTAAGGCAGGAATAGAGAGAAAAGGACGGACTGCTCTGAGTTGACGGAGGGAAAAGAAGGAGCGCTGAACAATTGAGGAGATGTGGTCTTTAAAAGTAAGGGCAGAGTCAAGAACAACACCTAAGTATCGGAGTGACGGGACCAGGGGGATGGATTGTGAGGACAGAGAAGGGGCACAGGTAGGGGAAGGGCTGCCAAAAGTGAACCAGATAGCAAAAGACTTTGCCGGGTTAACATGTAGAAAATTAGAAGAAAACCAGGACACCATAGCAGTAAGACAGAGGTTAAGAGGGGAAATATCAGGGGAAGAAGAGTCAGTGTGATGTAGGAGAATGATGTCATCTGCATAGTAATATGCAGAGATGCTAAACTGTTGGACTAAAAGAGCAAGAGGGGCTAGAAAAATATTGAAGAGAAGTGGGGCGAGAACAGATCCTTGGGGAACACCACAGGATAAAGGAGTGGGAGCAGAGGAAGAGGACGCAGTGACGATGGAGAAGGAGCGACAGGATAGAAATGAATGAAACCATCGGAGAACCGCACCAGAGAGACCAGCTTCCCGAAGGCGAAAAAGAAGGGTGTGGTGGTCCACCAAGTCAAAAGCCGCAGAGAGATCAAGAGAGACAGCCAAAGTGATGAGACCGCGATCGTGAGCAATGTGAAGATCATTGAGAAGAGAAAGAAGAACGGATTCAGTGCTATGACCAGGGCGGAAACCTGATTGACGGGGGTGAAGAGTAAGAGAAAGTTCAAGATGAGAGGAAAGTTGAGAGAAGACCAGCTTCTCAAGGAGTTTCGACAGAAGGGATAGATTAGAAACGGGGCGCCAATTAGAAAGAACAGAGGGGTCAGAAGAGTGAGATTTCAGGATGGGGCGGACTATCGCATGCTTCCAGGTGGAGGGAAAAGAACCAGAGGATAGACTTGTGTTGAAAAGAGAAAAGATATATGGGGATAGAGCTAGGGAGGGTTCTAGAAGCCATTGGGAGGGGATAGGATCAGCTGAGCAAGTAGTTTTACGGGTGGTAGAAATGGTCTTATTTAGAACTTCGGAAGTGATGGGATCAAAAGAGGACCAGGAATGTGATAATGTAGGAGTAGAGGATGGTGAAGAAGGGAGAGGGGAAAGGGGGGACTCAGTGGGGGGAGAAAGAGGTGGGGGACATTGGGGAAAAGCTTGGCGAAGAGTACTGACTTTGGAAACAAAGAAAGAGGCAAGGGAAGAGGAATCCGGGGAGGAGGAAGTTACGTTGGGAGAGGGGGATGATGTAGAATGAGAGGCTGTAAGAGAACGTAGGACAGAATAAAGCTGACGAGAAGAATTCGAGGAAGAAGAAATGAGGTCAGTGTAGTAATCACGTTTTGCCGCGTGAAGAAGAGTGCGATAGTGACGGTGACAAGTATGGAAATCAATGGAGGTGACAGGGGAGGGATGTTTCAGCCAAAGGCGTTCTGCACGACGAAGGTGCTTACGGTGTAGAATTAGACCATGGTGAAACCAAGGGTAGTGTGGGAGACGACGACGGGAGTGATGTGGGCGAAGAGGAGCGGCAAGGTCCAAGGCGGAGGAGAGTGATGAATGCAATTTATGAATCTGAACATCGAGAGGGAGAGCATCGAAATCTGCCGGAAGTAAGGAGGCTGGGGAGGGAAGTTGAAGAAGGGTATTGGCAGCAATTCGGCGAGAAAGCGTGGAAGAGGAGTTGGTACTGGAGTTCAGGGAGGAGGTAGTGGGTGGAACAGAAACATCAAAAAGAAGACATACGTGATCGGACCAAGGAAGAGAAGAAGAGGAGAGGGACAGGGGTGGTAAAGGGAAGGAGCTTGAAGCGATGAGGAGATCTAAGGTGTGACCAGCAGTATGAGTGGGGAAAGAAACAAATTGACGAAGGGAGTGATCGGACAGAAAAGTAAGAAAAGAAAGATCTCTCGCTGAGGAGGGGGCGTCAACATGAATATTGAAATCACCTAAGATTAAAAGACGAGGATAGCGGAGTGAGACTTCAGAGATGGTAGTCAATAGAGAATCCCAGGAGGGAGGGGAAAGAGAAGGAGGGGCGTAGATAAGAAGGAAATAACATGGGGAGGGGAGGAATCTAGTCGCACAAGGAGGGACTCAGGGTAGAATAGTGAGGCTAAAGGGGGGAGCTCAGATAGTGAAGCAAAAGAGCGGTAAATCCAAGAGGATTGTGGAAAATTGCAAGAGGATCTTGATAAATTGGAAGACTGGGCATCAAAATGGCAGATGAAATTTAATGTGGACAAGTGCAAGGTTATGCACCTAGGGAAGAACAACCCAAACTATGGTTACACAATGCAAGGTTCCACATTAGGAACCACCACCCAGGAAAAAGATTTAGGCGTCATTGTGGATAACATGTTAAAACCCTCGGCCCAGTGTGCAGCGGCGGCCAAGAGAGCAAATAGAATGCTAGGTATCATAAGGAAAGGAATGGAAAATAAAACAAAAGATATTATAATGCCTCTATATCGTTCCATGGTGAGACCGCACCTTGAATATTCTGTGCAATTCTGGTCGCCGTATCTTAAAAAGGATATAGCGATTTTAGAAAAGGTTCAGAGAAGAGCCACCAAAATGGTAAAGGGGATGGAAGGATACTCCTATGAAGAAAGGCTAAAAAGGTTAGGGCTCTTTAACCTGGAAAAGAGACGGCTGAGGGGTGATATGATAGAAGTCTATAAATTAATGAACGGAGTGGAACGGGTAAACGTAGATCGATTGTTTACCTTATCAGAATATAGAAAGACTAGGGGACATGCAATGAAGCTACAGGGTAAACTATTTAAGACTAATAAAAGAAATATTTTTTCACTCAACGTGTAATCAAACTCTGGAATTTGTTACCGGAGGATGTAGTAAAGGCTGTTAGTGTAGCTGGGTTTAAAAAAGGTTTGGACAAGTTCCTGGAGGAAAGGTCCATAAACCATTATTAAGAAGGGACCCAGGATATCAATGCTTGAACCAATACAAGCATTGTGGAACCTGTGTCTCTTGGGGAAACTGCTAGGTACGTATGACCTAGATTGGCCACTGTTGGAAACAGAATACTGGGCTTGATGGACCTTGGTCTGACCCAGTATGGCATATCTTATGTTCTTATGTTCTTATGTAGACAATCACTTGTGGCTTCTCCTGTTTGGCTGGGAAGTCCATTATGAATATCAAAAAGCTCAGGGCTGTTGAAGCCGCCAGGAGATGGCGTGACCCATCATCCATCTCAAGGCAAGGGCCATTCATCTAGCCCTTTTACACTTCCAGGCCTAAGTCAAGGGCAATTCCACGGCAGTGGCATTTGTCAATCAGCAAAGGGGCACAGAAAATACCAGAGTGGCCCTGGAGATGACCCTTCTGTTATCCTCTGCAGAAAGGAACCTCTTAGCTCTGTTGGCGCACTTCCTCCATCACAACTCCCTCGATCCTGAGGAGTGGGAACTAAGTCAGGTGGCATTTCAGCCACTTCTGTGCCTCTGAGACCATCCTGATATGGGCCCGATGACGACTTAATCCAGTGCCAAAGCGTGCAGATTATTCAGTTGCCACAGGGAAGTAGGCTCTGTGGGTGTCAATGCCTTAGTTTAATGCTGGTCAAAAGCACTGCTTGCTGTATATTTTTCCTCCGTGGTGCTCATAGGATGTGTACTTTGATGCACAGAGAGGCCTGTAAACCATGTAAATCCCCTAAGCGGGATAACGCCACTTAGCATCAGGGCATTTCAGGGGCATTCTGAGGCAGAGCTGATTGCAAACCTGTCAGCAGTGATATTGAGCTGCTGCCCAGTTTGCGAACTGTGATGAAAGCCAGGCCAATATCACCGTTGCCTGATTAGCAGTCGGGCTCTGCTATAATCACACGAGCTGCTGGTGCTGAATATCAGGCCCCTAACTCTTAAGACTGTCTTCTGTGTCACAATCTGCTTAGTGAGATTTATTTCCAAGCTGCAGGCTTTTTAATGTAGGGATCCTTACTTATCCTTCTCAGAGGGGGCCATGTGCAATCGGCCTGTTCCTTCCTTTGTGCCTAAGGTGATATTTTCCTTCCATGTGAATTATGGGTTTGTATGCCCTCCTTTTCTAAGGAGGATGTCCAGAGAGTGCTTCTCCAGTACTTGAAGGTTACTAACTCCTTTCGCAATTTAGACCATCTATTTGTGCTGTTTGTGGATCCATGTAAGGGTGACGCAGTGGCTAAATCTATTTTGGGGTACTGGATCAAGGAGGCCAGTGCCTCAGCATATCTGGTGTGAAACTAGTCAGTTCTGGAGGGTTTGCATGTGCATTCCACTCAAGCGCAAGCATCCTCAAGGGCAGAGCTTAGCTCAGTTGCCCCCTTAGACATTCATTGGGCGGCAACATGGGCATCACTTTCCAACTTTGTCAAGCATTCTTGTATGGATGTCCACGCTTGGGTGGACATGGCCTTTGGCTCAGAAATCTTAAAAGTTGCTGTGTCTTCTTCTTGTCCAGTGGAGGTATAGCTTTGGTAGATTACCATCAGAAAGGAAGAGGTTCTGATACCACTGTACAAGTCACTGGTGAGGCCTCACTTGGAACACTGTGTTCAGTTTTGGAGACCGTATCTTGCAAAGGATGTAAAAAGAATGGAAACTGTTCAGAGGAAGGTGACCAAAATGATTTGGAGCCTGCGTCAGAAGCCTTTTGAGAAGAGACTTAAATATGTACACTTTGGAGGAGAGGAGGGACAGGGGAGATATGATTCAGACCTTTAAATACTTAAGGAGAAATAATGAACAAACAAACCTCTCCCAAAGACGGGGAAGCTGTAAAACGAGAGGGCATAACATGAAGCTGCAAGGTGGAAAATTGAAAGGCAATGTCAGGAAATACTTTTTCACTGAGAGGGTGGTGGATGCTTGGAATGCCCTCCCGATGGAGGTAGTGGGGGCAAATACAGTGACAGAATTCAAAATGGCATGGGACAGACACAATGCATCCATTTATAGCAACAGAATAAAATAAAAATAAACTGAACCATCTAACTTCTCAACAAATAGGGGTGTCCTGCATGGAGCAGTGGGTTCACCCCCAAAACAAAAACATGGGGAGGGGTGGCCTGAGGGGTGACCTGCACAGAGTGGCACCTACTTTTCCATCTTACTCCGGCCATCTTACCGGCCATCTTACTAGATGGACCATACTGGTCTTTATCTGCCGTCATTTACTATGTCACTATGTTACATCCTACTTGTCTGGACTGGTCTTACAGGATGATATGGAAGGTGTCATTTTACTTATCAGATAATGTCCTTTCCTTGATTCCTGCTAGAGCAGTCCAGGACCTGCCCCTGGAACCTGTACTGGTCCGCTGTACTCTCAGTGGTTGGCCCTGAAGGCTCATAACCTTCTGACGGGTCTTCTGGTGATGCTGATCTTGTACATAGTTATGCTTCCTGTTCCGTTGAATGTTATTTTCACTGAGGTTGTGTAAGGTCAGAGATTACTTGCAATATGCTTAGGTATGAATACTGAATCATGCCCCCTAGAAGCACAGGCTGATAATGGCACAGTGATGTCATAAGAAGCCTCTGGAATGTTTTCTCTGTCTGCACATCTGCTGGTAGGAGGTCACAACCCGCTTGTTTGGACTGGTCTAGAAGGACTCAAGGAAAGGACATTTGATAAATAAAATGTCACCTTAAGGGTGAATGGAGATATGCAAGATCAATAAAATAGCATTGTGAAGAGGAAGATAATCTGTCCTTACCAGAGATGTTCATCTGAATAGTGTATTAAAAGCCTTGTCCTCCAAATAGGGATAGAATTTAAAGGAGCTCGAATAAGGTGTTATGTCTTTACTTTTGAATCGTTCAATAGTTTAATGACGTGGCCTCAGTATTCAAAGAGACTTGCATGTTTAGCAGCAGCTGCTAAACGTAAGTCCCTTATTTGTTGATTTCAGCAGTGCTAATATGCACAGTGCTGCCAAAATTCCCACTATCAAGGTAGTTCCAGGATAGTTAGGATAGAGTGAAGACATTCTGCTCAACTATACATATACTGGGATATTCTACTGCTGTTTTTTATATTAAGTGGTTTAATTCAGGCCAGTAAAAGGCTATCCCAACTTAAAAAGCTCAGCTCTATATAAAGTGGCTCAATATTGCCGTAATAGTGGCCAGCAGTCTCAGCGTATATTTGGCACCCCTGACTATCTCTTTAGCAGTGCTGGATTATACATGTTTTTTGAAACATTGCAGCTGGCATTTAACAAACCCTCTGGCTGCAGCAGTCAAATGTTGGACTGACAGTTTCAACACTAAATACAAGATCTGCGAAAGTGTGCAACTGCATCAGCTGATGCTAGTGGAGGAGTGGCCTAGTGGTTGGGGCAAGGTACTTCAGGCTAGAAGGTTGGGGGTTCAAATCCCACTAGAGGACAGCAACCTTGGACTGGAAGGACTGGGGTTTCTAGTCCCACAAGTGCTCCTTGTGGTCTTGGGCAAGCTGCTTAACCCTCCATAGCCCACGTTCTCTGTAAAATAGTTATCTCCAAGTTATAATGCCCTGTTCAATGTAATTTCAGTTTGTTCCATGTAAACTGCACTGATGCAGAATAGCACAGTATATAAGAGTAAATAAATAAATACATGCATATGATTAATAAGCAGGCAGCTTTGCAGAAAAAAAGACCTGCAGTAAATATACTAGTGCATGTTAGTCCAGTGGTGCTTTCTAGTAAATCTAGCCCTTAGTCAGTTCAATCATCATTTTTCTTTCACATGTCCTTTTTATGGGATTTCGAGGACAATAAACAAACAGCTGACTAGTAATTTTATAACGGGCTGTGAAGGTGCCGAGATGCATCTATTGCATCTATTTTATAAATGCAACAGATGTGCCTTTTATAAAACTGCTGCCCCTGACAATAGGTGGAGACATTTACACCTGTTCTGAGGAAGCTGCGGATGGCCTGCCTGTCTTTTTGTGGATAAGGGCATATTTTATAACGTGTATGCTTTCCTTACGACTCCACCCCGCCTCCACCTCTGGGAAAACCTACATATGCACCACAGAGCAGTGCATGCTGTGTGTCGACAGTGCAGACGTTTGTCAGGGAATTTTGTAAGTGCCTACTTCCATGTGTAAAATGATATTTTATGTGCAAAGATGACATAAAATCCTCCTCATAGAGGGTAATCTTATAAAGAATGCCTGGGTTTAGAGGTGCTTACTTTGACCCTATTTTATAAAGACACCTAGGCTCCTTAGGAGTTGGCACAAATGTCCACATGTAGAATATTCAAGTAGGCGCATAGATTAACATATTTTATAATCAAGGCAGATAAAGGGTCTTTTTAAAAGGTTTAGTCGTGATTTGGAAGTCTGAAGATGTGCACATGGACGACGAAATCAAGGACACGGCTCCGTAGCCATTCCACAAATGATGTTCGCAGAAGTCTCTGGTGCAGGGATGTCCAACTAGGCACAAAGGTGTAGCAGAGTGTGTCCAGGGAGTGACAATGTATTTACATGTCACCGTTCGATCTCAGAAATGTTGGAGACGTCTGCTGGCACGCCAATGTTTATACTTGCTGCAGGCATGAATAGACATCAGGAAAGTGCTTGTTTTCACCTTGAAATATCCAAAGAGTGTAGAATAGATGGAGAATTAAGTGACTAGCCTTAGATCACAAAGGCCCACACTGGGATTAGAATCCTGACCACTCTGCTTTTAAGCCACTACTCTAACCATTATGTTTTTATACATCTTGGTTCTGAAATGTTATCCTGGGGACATCTAAAAAGACGTTTGATACACATGCATATCGGGCATGTCTTTCATAAATCAAGTCTGAACTTGCATGTGCCTCCTTTTTTTTTCAGATCTTCTGGCTTTGACGTCCCAAATTGCACTTGGATGTCCCATTGTGAAATGTGCCTCATAGTTTTTGGCTCTGCCTTCAGTCTGCACAAACAGTGCCACCAGCAATGCCTATGGTAAAAGTACATGCATTAAACCACCACATGTACTTTTGTGCCTGGGAAATTTTATGTCATTTTACATGCTTATATTGCCACATACATGCTAAAATGATTTTATAAAATTACCCTCTTAATGTACTGTGGGTGCAGTGTGGGGCTGCCAATGAATTTCAAAAAGGTGATTGCAAACTTCCAAATAATCTGCTGCAGACATTATCCTTAAATTGTGCAAGAAGACAGAGTTCTTGGATCTAACATAGGGTTTCTCAGCCCAGTCCTCAGGACACAGCCAGTCAGTCAGGCTTTCAGGATAACCACAATGAATATGCATGAGTAAGAATCACATACAGTGCCTTCATTATGTGCAACTCTCTCTTATGCATATTCACTGTGTTTATCCTGAAAACCTGGCTGGCTAGTTATGTACCGAGGACTGGATTGAGAACCCCTGACCTAACGTACTTAATAGCATGCTTCCTTACTGCACATAACTCAACCAGTTCCCAGAAGCCTTCTGTACTGTTAACACTGAAGGAAATCTTCTGTATCTAATATGATAAAACACATCTTCCTAAATGCTAAAGTGAAATGTTCAGCCACAGAAAAAAGAACTATACCTTTTTCTTTCTAGATTTACTTTGCACATACAGCCTTGAAGTGGATCGAAAGAGCTAACATGGATGGCTCCGAGCGTGAGAAAGTGATTTCTGCAGATTTAGATATGCCCGAAGGCCTTGCTGTGGACTGGATAAACCGTAAACTCTACTGGACAGACAAAGGGTATGCATTTTCTACAGAAATTATCTCAGACTGTGAGGGACAGTTGGCAGTCTCATGAGGCTGACCCATCAGTATGCTTATCTTACTTAGAAAAATGTTTTATTAACTAAAATAGTCTAATACATTTGTTATCCTTTAGCAGACAACAGTAAATTGCAAGGCTTGCTGATTTTACAGAGGAACATATATACACTAAGCAAATGGGCAGAGATTTTCCAGAGGAGATATAGGAGCCTGTTTAGTAACTTGCACTAAGATTTTGCACCTAACACGTTTGAAGAATCAAAGTTAGAGTGCAATAGTTACAAAATCTTGGGTTAATTGTTGGGGGCGTTCCCAGCACTTTGGGGAATGCAGCCACACATTAAAGCAATGCAGTTATTGTTACTATACATAACTGGTATAGCTGATAAAAAGCTGGTTTAACACTAGAAGCCCCAAACGGAATTTTACCTAGAAACCCCAAAGTGCGTCAATTGACGCATAATCACAACGACTGCATTTAGCATGAAATGCAGATGTGAATTAATGTGAAGTTACTTATTTGTTAAATATGTGCAGTATGTGACGCCATTACATGACGTCATCATGTGTTTATTGTTTGTAATGTCGGAGTAAAACTGTAAACAGTGATTGAGATGTGCCACCTAGCGGGAACATGAATTTATACCTAGAAGACACAAAGTATGTCAATTGACTCATCCAAGACAATTGAGTACGTCAATTGATGTACTTTGGGGCTTCTAGGTATAAATTCATTTTCCTGCTAGGTGGTGCATCTGTCATTAATTTTCGATGCACATATTTGAACATCTTGACCTTGCTAACAAAGTCATGGAACATGACTGACATTGTTCTAGCAGTGGCACTGGTATACAACTTCGAAGATGTATTTGCCTCACATGACACACTTTGGGGTTTCTAGTGTTAAACATCTAATGCAGCTTTGCAAATAGGCTGCAAAATGTTGACAATTTTGTGGTAATACACTCAGGGTGTAAGAATAAGTAGGCACATCATACATTGAAATGGATAATATTTCCTAACACTAACCAAGAAAGACTTGAGCACTGAACTAAGTTAATAAGGTGGAAATAACTGGAGAAAGTCAAGCCATAGCAGTGAAATCTGGACTCATTTGGTGCACATTAAACAGGGTGGAAACAAACCAGAAGAGGTCATCCTTAAGTAGGGAAAGTATGTGGAGCATGTCTCATGGAGTTCTTTTCAACTCCTGTGCCCGTCTGTGTACCTGTGTTGCTCTTGGGGAAGTGGGGGTCTTTGAGGCCATCTGGTGCTGGAAGGGGCAGGAGTAACTTGGGAATCGCTCTTACCCACTGATCGTAGACCACCAGGGAATGCTTCAGGTAGGCCTGGGGGAGGGGTCCTATAGGGAGTATGGGGAGGTGTGGTCTTCTTTGAGGGAAATACAGAGGTAGGGGGACTTCTTTAGGAGGGGATTGAGGAGATGAACCTCTGGATTGTCTTTGGGGAGGGGGAGGTCTCTAGTTTGGATCTGGAGCAGGCATCTGGGGGCAGGGCTGGGCAAACTAGGCAGTTGCCTAGGTGACAAATTCAGGGGGTGTCAAAGAGCAGAGCATTCAAAGTGGAGTGGAGGAGTGGCCTAGTGGTTGGGACAAGGTACTTCAGGCTGGAAGGTTAGGGGTTCAAATCCCACTAGAGGACAGCAACCTTGGGCCGGAAGGACTGGGGTTTCTAGTCCCACAGGTGCTCCTTGTGGTCTTGGGCAAGCCACTTAACCCGCCATAGCCCATGTTCCCTGTAAAATAGTTATCTTCAAGTTATAATGCCCTGTTCAATGTAATTTCAGTTTGTTCAATGTAAACCGCACTGATGCAGAATAGCGCAGTATATAAGAGAATGTAAATAAATAAACAATACATTTTGATAGCTGTGGTGGGAGAGGCATAAATCTTAAGGTTTGCCTAAGGCTCCAACACCCTGAATCAACTTGGGGGGTAGCAGGGAGGGCAGGTCCTCAAAATATTGTGAATATGCCGGCCTTTTGAAATGGCTGTCCTAGGGGCATGGGGCCATGTACTAGTGACCCGATTTTCTTGGGGAACAGAATAATGCAGCTTGCAAGATTGATCACATGTTTTTCATTTACTGTGGGACTTACTAACTTGCAGTACTGAGATACTGCAGGTTAGTGACTCCCGTGGCAAATTGCGCTATGCTAAAATGCAATATTTTACTGCAGCCTATTAACTAGCCCTCTGTGTCTTTTCTTCCCCAATGTCGAATATGACTTCATTTCATTCATTTTAAGGGCATTATTTTGCCCCCCCCCCCCCCCAGAAAATGACAGATTTTCAAAGCCCTAATTATTATTTCTCTTTCATATTCCTTTGGGTAGGAAAGAATAAAAAAAGTATGAACAAGGGGCACATAAGCTAATATATTGGACATGAGGACGTACCTGTGGCTATTCTGAAAGATTATCCACATTAAGGTTATTGTATTTAGAAATTGTAATTATTGAGGGGGATTGGAAGATAAAGTTGTTATTCAAATGTTTCTGAGGACTTTCGAGAGATCTAGCAGAAAATTTTAATTTTGGAGGACCAGGAACAGATAAACCAAAGGGGGACATCCTCTCAGGTCGAAAAGAAAATACATTTCAGTACATTCAAAGGAAGGGATAAAATTACGCCACATTTTGCCAGCAGAACTGGTCAGACCTACAACATCCAGAAACATACAAAGAAATTCTGGCAGGTTATCGGAAATAACATGCTGATGGGCTGATGATGATGTTAAGATGGTAGAACCCATTGCTGATCCAGCAGCATAAATCATCTCAAAATTAGGTAAGGAAAGAATATTTCACCGCTGTAAAACTAATCACAGCTGCAAAATGAGAGGTCCCCCCCCCCTTTCTGAGATTAACTAGACTCAGTGGACTCATGTCCCCTTTCAAAATAAGCAACTATGCATCTCTATCCAAGATTCATCTTCCTCACTGAAAGGAGGAGTAGCAGAGCTCCATGAAAGAAAGTCTTGCAAACTAGAGATTTTCAATTTCTATCTTGAACATTTTGGCAGGGCTTTCATTTACATAAATTTTTTAAAAGTGTAAAAAGGATAATACGTCTTATGAGTGTTCGTATGTCCCTGCTCTTTTGCTACTCATCAATAAACAAGCACTCTTTACCAAAATAACCAGTGTATTAGTTTAGTGAACTGACTTTAGTACTCAAAACCATTTTTATTGCTACAGCCAGATACCATAGTATTCTGAATCCAAAGCACTTCAATATTGGTATGAAAATGAGAAAAATGCAAGAAAAGCTTCCTAATAAGTGTCAGTGCTAGGTGACTTTTCTGTGCAATGAATGGAGAGACAGAAGATCTACATGTACTAGCCAAGAGCGCTGGACTGCGTGAGATATAAGTTTGTAAAATAAATGAATGTATCAATGCAATCAGACCAAGAAAATGTGTCAGAAAGATACCAGTATGCGCCAAGTTGTACTGGGTGCCATAACGATGACAGGATGCATTCTACAAACTCCCGAAGGAAACTCTTTGGCACGATGAAAGTTACATGGCAAGTGTTAGCTGTACCCTTGAGAGACTGAGATTAGACCCAACATATCCTGGCTTAGGAACGAAGTTCATTACTGTCATGATCTTCACAAAACTACAGTGACTCATTCGAGGACACTACCCCGAGGGGGACTTTGTAGATCATAAAGTGAATGAGTCTTCATTTCCTATTGAAATGCTTGAAGATAAGATAATATTTTAGGTCGCAACCTATAAAAAAATGAAGAAATTTCATAGTTCTTGCATGAATATTATGGGGAAAGCAGTTTTCCAAAACTTTTGCCTGGGTAACTGAGTAGTTATCCAGGTAATATTGGGGGCCACAAGTAAACACACCTCTGCTGTTAAACTACACAAGTACTTTTATCGAAGGGAGAGGGTTGGGGTAGGATGAAGGCAGAGACAGAAGACAACCCTCAGGGATCCCTCGTAAAGTACCTGGGCAGTGCCACCAGTCTCAGAAAGTTCACTTGCAGAACCCTGGGTGAAAAGTGAGTTATTTTTCTTAAGATTTCCTCTAAATTGTAAATGTACAATATATGAAGTAGAAAGCAAGGACAAAAGAGAGTTAATTGGGTGTCTTTTGTGTAGCAGAAAAGAATCAAGTGATAAAACATTTCAAATTTTGCAAACCTTTCAGGAGAGCCCATATTGAAAGAAGTGATTTGAATGGAATAAAGAGAGAAATAATCCTCAAAGACAGCATCTACCAGCCAAGAGGAATAGCCCTCCACCCACTGGCTAAGTATGAAGCAACAGTTGCTCATTCGATAAACATGAACATATGACTTGCACTGGTGGTTTTCCTTGTGAACCTTTACATTTTGAAATGGGTCATTATTCTGCCGCTGCCGTCAGCATTTTTTTAAAATGCTGGCTGTGATGATCAAATATATATATAGACTGTTATTTGGATAGTGGCCAACAGTGAATATACATGTGAGCAAGGTCAGCGCTGAAGCTATCTGGATAGTCTATCCATATAACTTAGCACAGCCTTTTTGCTTTCTAACTTACCTGGATAGTCTTTCCCAATAGCAGACTGAATATTGCGGCTGTCTGAAGAATTTCCAGGACTGCTCATGTTCCGTCCCGCTACTATCCAGTAATGATTTTCAGCGGTGCTATCGTTGGATAGACACGGCCAGTGGCGCTGTTCTGGATAGCGGCTGCTGCTATCTAGAGAAGTGCTTTTAAATATTGGGCCCAAAATGCATTTTCTTTTTTGTTTGCAAGGTTGTCATACAGAAAGATTTGTAGCAGGATGTCATGAAAGCTGGTATAATGAGAGAGAAAAATTTTGAAAAGAAGGATCTTGGTAACTTACAGGTCAATATTCAAAGTTATGAGTGCACCGGTGGGCAGCACATGCACTTCTTGCTTGTCCATAGATTTTTTAAAAGTTATCCAGGTGGTTGCTTGAACAGTCATGCTGCGGTTTTCTTTTGTTCGGAGGCACCCGAGCCTCCTCAATGCCGCATTCTTGGGACTGGAGGAAGGTCAAGGCGATGGTGCTTACCTCCTCGCTGTTGTAGCCAAAAGCGTTGGAGCAACAGACACTAGATCGCTAAGCGGTGGTGCCTGCATGTCGGGAAGTCCTTCTTCAGTGGTTGCAAGCTCTGGAGGGCTTGAGAGCAGCACGGACAGGATTTCTTTGAGCCCCAAGAACTGGACAGCTCCGCTGAGGCCGGGAGGTGGAGTTAGCCTTCGGGAGAGCCAGGCACTGTTGGGGGTGGAGCGAGGAGTGCCTTTCCCCAATATGGAGGGTTTGTTTCAGGCAAGATTCTCTACTACTACTGCACATTTGTATAGCATTATAAGGCATGCGCAGCGCTGCACAGATACATGTAAAAGATTGTCCCTGCTCATCAGAGCTTACAAGCTAGTTAAGACAGTCAACACAATAGCTGTAGACATGGGAGACATCTAGGGGGAATGGTAAGGAAACACAAAGGCGAACAGGTGAGTCAAGATCCAAAAGCAGCAGCGAAGAGGTGAGTTTTCAGCCTGCATTTGAAAAGGGTCAGAGAAGGCGCCTGACGTACAGACTCAGGTAGTTTGTTCCAGGCGTAAGGAGCAGCAAGGTGAAAGGAGCAAAGTCTGGAGTTAGCAATAGAAGAGAAGAGCACAGATAGAAGCAATTTGCCAGAAGAGAGGAGTTCCCGAGGAGGGGTGTAGGGAGAGATAAGAGAGGAAAGGTAGTGAGGAGCTGCAGAGTGAATGCACTTATAGGTCAGCAGGAGAAGTTTGAACTGGATGCAGAAAGGGATAGGGAGCCAATGAAGTGACTTGAGAAGAGGGGTGGAAGATTAGCCATGCAGCAGAGTGTTGAAATTGCAGGGAGTTTTTCCTCCCCATTGAGGTCTGTCCCAGTGTTGAAACCAGCTGTTGTCACATTGGATGTGCTCTGGAACGCTTTCCAGAAGGTAGATCCTTCACTCTATACTCTGATGGGGAAGACTAACTTGCACAACTGTCTTCAAAAACTGCCAAACTGGATCAAAACCTACAATTACAGGGGACTAATTTGGAATCCCTGGAAGTTGCCATGGGACAGAACAACAGTCTGTGAGTAATGCTCAGATTAAAGATAGAGCTTACCTCTTTCATAAGCTTGATTTCTTAGAAAATTGCCATGGAAAGAATAATCTACGATTCCTGAACTTTCCTAAGTGCCCTGTTTTGTCTCCTGTCGAAATGCTTTGTAAATATCTTATTGAAGTGCTGAAATTGCCTCAGGACTCTCTTCTGCTTATAATATGGGCACAGTAGATGGCTTCCAAGTCTCTTCCAGTGGCTGGTCATGCTGGGGGTCAGGTGGTGGATCAAGTTGCCTTGAATTTAACAAACTTCTTAGAAAGTTCCCTGGAGGTTATTACTACAAGATTTACTCTAGTTGCTTGTTTTGCTTTTGAGTCTGATAGGAATGCTGTGCTTCGCCTTTACTTCTGAAATATTACTGAACCCTTTCTGGGCTCAAGAATTCAGATTTTTCCTGATATTTCTAGAGATACCTAGCAGAGGCGTCGGGAGTATTTGGCTCTAAAGCCTAAGGTTCAATCGCTTGGTGCCACTATGATAGTGAAGTTTCCTTGTAGATCTTTATTTCCTTGGCTGATAAGGACTATGGGCCCGATATTGATTTGCGACGGCTCTGCGCTTCTAAGACGCATAGCTCTCACTTCTGAACTTTAACCCTAGATATTCAATCTGTGGCCATATCCGGCCACCAGAATTGAATATGTGGGTCTGCCACAACATGCCCCAACAAGCCGCACGGCACAGAAGCTAACCAAGCAGTGGCGATATTCAGCCACCTCCCAGTTAGCTTTGGTGGCAAACGTTAGGACAGCTTTTGTTGCACCTACCTTTCGCCACTGAGGGATAACCAGGCAGTGGCTGAATATCCCTGAGTATCGCCCTGACATGCCCCGATGCTAAGGGGTTAGCATCGGGGCGTATAGCGGCATGACTGGGATATTCAGCGGCACTAACCGTGTTAATGCCACTGAATATCCCGCTTAGGGGCATTTACATGGTTTACAGCTCAGTAAACCATGTAAATGCCATGCAAAATCAGGCCCTAAGTCTTTTTTGATCCCCAACAAGGGAAGGACTTTATTGCGGCAAGAGAAGAATCTACTCCTTCGTGATTTCTGTAATCCCAAAGGGTTCAGTGCTGTGTAACGCTGGCTACGGGGCGACTTTTCCATCTGCTGCTACTTTGTCTGTTTTAGTTTTTCTTTTCTATTTGTTTTCCTATTCTCTCGGCTCCTTTATTGCCTTACTTTGTGGTCAATTTATAGTATTTTGTTTCCTGAGATTTTGTATCTTTTAAGTAGTTTATTTCTTTTTCCTGTCATTTGGATGTAATTCCTGGATGTAGGTTAGAAACTTAAAAAAAAAATTATACAGATAATGCTGGGCTGTTAACATCTGTACTGTATAATTAGGAACCAAATTAGGGAGGAGCAGAGGTGGCACCAGAATTTATCCGGTTACCAGTGATATTCAAATGGATAATTTGTTCAGTTTAGGCTTGCTGGCCTAAATCACATAGACCAGGGGTCTCAAACTCAAATTGCTTTGAGGGCCAAATGAGGACTTGTAGAGTAACCCGGGGGCCGCACAAGACGCAGGCCTCATTTGCATAAGGGCATCATTTGCATAAATATTTGCATAATGTTACCATACACTAACTTTTAGTAAACATGCCTCTTAATGAGTGTATGGATAAAGAAAGACTAAAAGATTTCTACATTACTATAAACCAGTGCCAACCGCCAGGCACATTAGGAACTACTAGAAACACTGCTCATTTAGAACCCATAGCAAACCTGCCGTGTCCTAACAGCACTACCAGGACTCACAAAGCACCATACCCTAACTATCAAAAGGCAACACTGCAAATATTAAATCAACACATTTCAGAGAATAACAATACATGACCTACTCGGGAAAGAGAACAAGTGGCAATGTCAAATAGGAATTACATAAACAGAATACCTCAGCTCAGTTACACATGCAGAACATACACCATCACCAAACAAGGAATCACAATTTAGAAACAGGAAGACAATTAAACTGGGAACCCCAAAAGCCAAACTTAGAATGTACAACACTGTAGAAATAAAACTATACATTGATTTCCTCTTGTATTAAATAAAGTGCAGACGTTAAAGATGCACATTTCCAAGAGCTGACATATTTCAGTTAATAAATTCAAAATAAAGAGATATTTTTCTACCTTTTGTGCATTTTTTTTCAGTTGCAATTGTTCCATTCACTTTCTTCTGGTTTCTTTGTGTCTTCTGCTAACTCTCCATCGTCTGCTGTCCATTTGTCCTTTCTTCTTTCCTAATTTTTTTCCATTCTCTCTACATCTGCTTTAACATACTAATCATTCTCCTTTTGCTCTTTCCTCATTCCTATTTCATCCACTCAAATTTTACCCCTCCATCCTCAATCCCCACTTACTCTCCCAATACCCGGCCAATTGTAGATTTTTCTTCCCTCCCACACAAAATATATTTCCCCTCTCCATTTCACTCTCCCAGCCCCATCCCATTCTAATCGTCCCCCAACATCAACTCCCTTCTAGCTCCTGCCCCACCCAGCATCCGCTCCCTTCTAGTCCCCGCATCATCAGCCCATTTCCAGTCCTAGCTCCCTCCCCTCACAGCCCATTTCCTTTCCAAGCCCCCCTCCCCATCAGCCCATTTCCATTCCAAGCCCCCTTCCACTCAGCCCATTACCATTCCAAGACCCTGTCCCCATCAGCTATTTGCAGTTCAAGCTCCCCTTCTACTCGGCCCATTTCCAGTCATAGCACCCCCCCCAGTCCATTACCAGTTCTAGCCCCCCCCTAGCCCATTATCGGTCCTAAGCCCCCCAGCAGCCCACTTCCAGGCCTAACCCTTCCATCGCCCTATCTTCATTCTTAGCCCCCCCATAACCCCATTTCAGTCTTAGCCCCCCAATCAGACCACCTCCAGTCCTAACCCCCATCTGTCCATTACCAGTCCTAACCCCCATCACCCCATTTTCAGTACTACCCCCCCCAGCCACACATCAAGTCCTGCTCCCCCCCCCACATCAAGTCCTGCTCCCCCCCATCAAGTCCTGCCCCCCCCCATCAAGTCCTGCTCCCCCCCCACATCAAGTCCTGCCCCCCCCCACATCAAGTCCTGCTCCCCCCCCCGTCCTGCTCCCCCCATCAAGTCCTGCTCCCTCCCTCCCTCCCTCCCCCCCCCCCGGGAAAATTAAACTTTAAAAAAAACCCAGCTTCTGCTGCTGCTGCCGCCGCTGCCGTGGCCGGCAATAGCAGCAATATCGCAAGTCCCGCGGGCTCCGTCCCCCCCCCCCTTCCTTCCTTCCTGCTTGCCTGCCAGTTCTCCGCTTCGGCTTTGGCTTTCAGAGCCGCGAAGGGAGAGCTTCTCCCTCATGACTCTGTTCAGCCCGCTGGGGCAGATGGGAAATTTCCCATCTGCCCCAGCGGGCTGAACAGAGTCGCGAGGGAGAAGCTCTCCCTTCGCGGCTCTGAAAGGCGAAGCCGAAGCGGAGAACTGGCAGGCAAGCAGGAAGGAAGGGGGGGGGGAGCGGAGCCCGCGGGACTTGCGATATTGCTGCTATTGCCGGCCACGGCAGCGGCGGCAGCAGCAGCAGAAGCCGGGGTGGGTTTTTTTTTCCCCTATGCATCGCGGGCTGCACAAAGGTCTCTCGCGGGCCGCATGCGGCCCGCGGGCCGCGTGTTTGAGACCCCTGACATAGACAGTGCTGGTGTGATCACATATACATATATTTCACTGCTGCTACCCATATATTGTAGATAGTGGTGCTGAATATAAGTATTAAATTTAAATGCCGGTGGGTGTCCGTGCTTAAGTTAAGATGGTGATCACATTGGCTGAAAATTTGCCCTTAGAGTTATTTTTTAATGTTATTTAATGGATACTTTGAGGTTTTTGGAACTTCTTCTGATTTATTTTGGTATGCATGTGAAAGAATTACGAGTGTCGGCATACCACGAGTTTGCTATTTTTTTCTAGCATATTAGACCCATTTGTACAAAGCAATTTTGTCACAGACACAGAATTGCACACATCCCTCAGTCTCTTTGACTTTGGGTGTATTAGTAAAGCTCAGCAGATGGGTGAATAGTGTTTCAATCTACATATATTTTCTACTGTACCGTCAAGGAGGATGTTAGTGGAAAAGCTTCAAAAGTGATGCAGTTCTGGGACTGTTTGGAGATATTTCTTTGGCCCTCACTGCCTACTATAGCACTATGGTCATTGGGAAGTGATTCTCAGCCCCACCCCCACTCCCTCTGTGGCTTGGTGAGGACATCCCTTGGCCCCCATTGACTATCAACAGCTCCATGTCTGCTGGAAGAGGGTCCCCTGGATCCCATTGCCTATCCACAGTTTTGGGCATATGGAGAGGGAATTCCCAGTCCCCACAACCCATAACTTTGGTACTTGGTTTGATGATACTCTCTTCTTCGACTGTTGAACTTCAGGCCTATTGGGAGGGGGTTCCATGTTTCCAATGGCCTACCCACAGATCTAGGACCCATAGAGAGGGGATCCTGGAAGACACCACTGGCTATTGAGCATTGCATTTATCTTGACAATTGCCACTGAAAGCAGAGTTTTTACAATTTTTTGATGGTGTTTCTTCTTTTAGCAAAGGACGATATACTAGGGAGTCTTTCCCATTTTCAGAGTAATTTTATGAGGGTTGGCTAAATCTTCATGTCTTCACACATGTATTTTGTTCCTATTTTATAAAGTCAGGTGCTTTATAACATAGGGTATAATTGCAAAGGTAGTAACCCCCTTCATGCCCACAGTAAAAGTACTGTACGTGCAAGCAACCTGTTCAGTGAACTTTCAGAAGAGTGGCTGTGTCAAATATGCACATAAGTGCCCAAAACACCCAGATTTATGTGTGTAAATACCACAAAATGTAGACACGATGTATAAAATGACCCCCTATATGTCTGTGGGGAAAATGGCCAGTATATAAATTCCAAAACCTGAAATAGGTTTCCAGGGGCACCAGAAGCACCAAATGATCATATCCACACAGTAGAGATGAATTCCTTATATATAGGTGAGTGGAGAACCAAATAATTTGCTTTTAGAGAGTTGGGAGAGTGACTCAATGCTGTGGGGGCCTGCTATTCACAGGAAGTAGCACGTTTAGCAGACCTGGGGTAACACGGTTAGTGCTGCTGAATATCTGCAGTTGCCACCACTGCCGCATACCCCGATGCTAACCAGTTAGCACCTGACCATAACTGGGCAGCGGCGATATCGAGCTACTGCCCAGTGATGGCTGAGCGGCAAGATAACTGGGGAGCGGCTGAATATCGCTGCTGCCCAATTAGCTTCCTGCTAGTCCGCTCAACCTGGATATTCAATCTCAGGGGCCTCTGAATATCGGGCCCTGTATTTTTCAGGGATTGTGGCAATGTTTGCAGAAATCACCTTGTGTGGTCGTTTCCTCAGAGGTCAGAAGGCTGCAATTCTTTTATGTCAATATCCATCTGCATACATGATCTGTCACCCACTTCCTTCCTCCTTTCCTGCTATGTGCCCTGGTAGCCTGCCTGCCACCATGGTTCTCTCTTCATGTGTGGCATTATCCCCTCTCAAAACATTTTGTGATTGTTTGAATAATGACTCAGCAAGCCAGTTTGTTACAAAGGTTTGTGCGGCGTGAATGATCAGGGACAAAGGTATTGCTGATACTGGATTTAGAGAGCTGAAGAGTGAGTCACTGATTTCTTTTGACAGAACTGTGGAAAGTGAATGATTAAATAGGAAGCTGTTAAATGTCTGAAGAATACACAGGCAAAAGCTATTATCTCATCCGGCTCTCTCACAAATGGTGCTTCAAACAGCTGCAAAGCCACCAGTTATTATTTTTATTTTTATTCCTTTGTAGAGTCTCTGTTAAACTTTTTCATAAATTAGACCAGGGACGGCAGAAAGACTTTTTCTTTGGGGGGAGTGGGAGCCCCAAGTACCACCCCAAGCTCTGTTCTAATTCTGCCCAAGCTCCGCCCTAACTCTGCCCAAGCTCTGTCCCGCAGTCGGAGACCCTTCCTGTCTTTGCCATGATGTTGGCTTTTCTTTTGCCCATGGGGGATTGGATCCCTGTGGGTAGATTGCTGCCTGCAGGCTGCAATCATTGCAAAGACCCTTCCTGTCTGCTCACAAGGATCGCGGACGGACAGCAAGGGTTTTTGCAATGAGCATGGCCAGCTGCCCACGGGGATCCTATCCCCTGTGAGAAGAAAAAGAGAAGCTGTGATTGCAGCAAAGACCCTTCTTCCTTCAGGGATCCGATCTCCTGCGAGCAGAAAGGAAGGGGTTTTTATTCTGCCTGCGGGGGATGGGATTTCCATGGGCAGCCTGCTGCCTTCCAGCCCACAATTTTTGGTGGGGCCCTTTCTGACGCCTATGAAATAGACACACAGAAAATGATGGTAGATAAAGACCATGTGGCTCATCATGTCTGCCCAGCAACACCAACTGAAAAACTCTACAATCTCTTCTTCTCCCTCAGAGATCCTCTGTGCTTCTCCCATGCTTTCTTGAATTGTGATACTGTCCTCATCTCTACAACTTCCACTCACAAACTGTTCCACACATCCACCAGTCTTTCTGTAAAGAAATATTTCCTTAGACTATGGGGTATGTTTACTAAACTCCGTTGCTGTGCGGGTCCCCGTTAGTGTGCGTGTGCCATATAAGGAGTGGGCGGTTCAGGCAGAAAAAAGAAAAAAACCCGACCGTACGTGTGTGCGTCGCGCTAATGTGCGGGGCCCACATTAGCGCGTGGGAAGGCTAAGTGGGGCGATGCTGCATAACCACACAACAGAGCCATAGTACAACAGTGAAGACACTGACCTATGGTACAGGGGCCATGGGTTCAAACCCCCATTGCACTCAACAAAAAAGACCAGCTGAGGCATCAACTTTTATGGGCAAAAGTGGTGTAGGAGGCATATTGATTATGGGCGGCAGAAGGCGGCGCACTCTTTTTTAATACGGAATGAGGCGGCACACTGTTCATTGTGGGCGGCAGATGGCGGCACGCTGTTAAGGTTGGGCGGCAGAGGGCGGCGCACTGATAAAATTGGGCAACAGAAGGCGGCGAGCCGGTGGGCAGAAGGCGGCGCGCTGATGTGTGAGGGGGCAGCCCAATAGTGGGTGGGATAAGTGGCGCGCTGATGTACAAATAACAGGAATGGAGCCATAGCACAATGGTTAAGACACTGACCACTCGTGCAGGCATCATGGGTTCCATTCCCCACAGTGCCCATTGAAGACAGCTGGCTGAGGCATTATTTTAAGGGGCATGCCCATGTTGGGCGGCATAAGGCGGCGTGCTGTTAATTTTGTGCGCCACAAGACGGCGCGCCGATGGCTACAAGGCTGCGCGCTGCTGCTCAAACACAGGACCAGAGCCACAGCACAATGGTGAAGACACTGAGCAATGGTGCAGGGACCAGGGGTTCAATCCCTCACAATGGCCAGTGAAAAAGGCTAGCTGAGGCAGTATGTTATATGTTGTGGAATGCTGTAGGAGGCTTTTTAATTTTATTTTGTGATAACTACAAGCAAACACACTCTCACAGCATATTAATATAAGGCGGCCCATAAGGCACATGTTACAGTGCACCGTCCCCCAAGGCACCCTAGAATGTCCCCTATAGGGCAGCATGTATGTTGCAACACAGGAGAATGTATAGTGCACCCTATATGGCTGGCAACCGTAACGTGCCCTATAGGGCGCCCCATAAAGCACCCTCAGAGGCACCTTATGGGTACAGTACGCTGAGGGTGTCATTGCTGGCAGCAACATATGTACAGTAAATTAAAATAACTCTTTGGACACCCCTATCACAGAACCCCACTGTGGGTTTGAACCCATGACATCTGGCTGCACAGGCAGTGACATAACCATTGGGCTACAGCTCTATAGCTGTAAGCAGCCCCTGGCTGGCTGCAGATAGCCTGTACGTCACCTCACTGACAGTCTGCTGTTGTGAACCACCCGTACCCATGATGCACTGCACATGCAAATCAGCTGTCCACGATTGAACACAGGATGGGAAATGCACCCCTAAAGCTCCCCGGCCTGGTAGGGGGAAGTGTCCGTGTGCACCCACACAGCACCTCGGCCTGGTAGGGTGTCCTGAGTGGGTGGACAAACGGCAAAGAGTAGCTAAACACCATCACATTGTGCGGTTACTGTGCTCACCCTGAGTGTGAGATGTTGCGCCCAAGACCAGGTCCACAACACCAGACATGGCTGAATGTGGCCATGTCAGAGCTCCAAAGCAGCAATAACCTGTGGAATAGGTAGGTGCTGCATAAACATTTTGGAGATCTCTGTCTGGTTCAGTTAGTGGGCAACCCCCCCAGGTGGATAAAACAGATCTCCACCCCACCCTCCCCTGCACCAACAGCAGCACAGTGGACCATCAACCCCAGTCCTGCTAGGGAACAGACACCTTGCAGGGCAGTCCAAGCAGCTCCACACACATCCATAACACAATATCAGACAGACATTAGGCCTGGATATTCACAGATGCACCCCACCACTATCTGATATTCACCTGCAGCAAGCCATCAGCCACTGCACCCTGCAAGGCACTCCATCACAACACATACCAGCTGTGAACAGTCTGCTGGCTGGTCCTGATGGACATGCATGCACCCACAACTGGGGTGGCAGCACACACAGGCAGATAAGTCCATGAAGAGGCCCCCACAGGACACCCATACATATCACATGGGAGAATCACAATATAGCACTATGGGGGTGCCTAGCCATGCTGCCGTCACTGCACACTCAGGGTGATAGTGATCTCCCAGCAGCACATACAGAGGTCACCCTGTCTGTGTAGGTGTTGGCTGGGCACTACCATGCCCCTGCCAGTGCCCTATGCCCTGTGCAGCTGCATCCTGGTCAGTCCACTCTGTCTGAGATATACCCATGGTCCCTTGCTACTCATTATGCACATTGGCAGGCCAATACTGGCAACAGTGTTGGCAGTGTGGGCTGTGGAAGGGGCTTGCAGCCAACACCCACTGTATAGACAGACACACATGTCCACACCTATGCCATCATGGTGCTACTATTGAGGAAGTAATTAGCCTTGCCCACCAAACCGGTGCTGGGCACGGCAAGGCATGGATATGCTACGCAGTACTGCTGGGGGTCACTCCCCAGGGTGGTAAACACCGTCAGAGGCAAGGGCTGGAGAACGCACCGCAAACACCGAACAGATTGTTCGGATGGGGTCAACTAGCAGTATGTGCGTAACGTATGGATATCTATCTGCCAGTACTCCTAGCAAGCGTCTCAGAGCTGTGTACCGTATACCTCAGGTGTAGGGTGACATTGCTAAGGTATGCAGGTGCTAGTATTGGGAGATGCACGCAGGGTCTAATGTTCTGCCTCTCCAGGAGACATTGGCCAATGGGGCCTGTGGGTGTGTGTGTGTGGGTGTGTCTGGCCCTGTTGGCTGCTGCTTTACGGCAGAGATTCCCAACTCCAGTCCAGGTTTCCATCACACTGTTCGGGTTTTCCTGCTGTTCCTCATGAATATGCATGAGCTACATCTACATGCCATGGGGGTGGTGCATAGATATACAGCACAGGCATTTGTATGAGTGGCAGCATGGAACCTGACTGGTGTGTGGCCCACCAGGACTGCATTTGGGGGATTCTGCTCTAGGTACTGCCCCTGTACATGGTGTCTGTGCTCAGTGGGGTAAATGATAGATGTAGTACCATTGCATATGTCCTCGCCACGAAAGGTTTGTCCTTACTATCACTGTGTAGTTGAGGGAAAAATATGTGGGCAGGATTGGTGGTAGCTCCAGCTGGGCTTTGAACCTGTGATCCTCTGTTCTTGCATGTACTGTCTGTGTGCACTGCACCACCGTGTAGCCACAGATTGGTTGGCTTCCCTGGAATGTCCATGCCTGTGGATCCGGCAGGGCCTTTCTGTTGCAGTGGACTGTGCCAGCCTGCACATGGCTAGGCCTCTGTCTTCTGTGGCTAGCAGCCACTGCCCCCTGCACCACATGTACTGGTCCGCCAACATGCTGGCATGAGCTTCTCTCAGAAAAAGCAGATGACCTGATTGCAATGTGGCAGTACGGGACTGCATTTGGGGGACTTGGCTGTAGGTAATGCCCATTGTTGTGGTGTGTGTGCGGTGTTGGGTAAAATATGGGTGTTTCCCCTATGCTTATGTTCCCTGCAATACAGGGGTGTTTGCGCTATCTTTGTTTAGTGGTGGGTAAAAATATAGGGACTGGGCTGACAAGTGCCCCAGCTGGGATTTGAACCTCTAGCCCTAGAGGTAATGGCTCTGTCCGCTGCACCACACTATGGCCACAGAGACAGTGCAGCCCCTGGAGGTAGTAAACCTGGCAGGATGGAGTCACAAACCCTGCTCTATGCATTTTTACTGTGGGCACATGCACCCTGTCTGGTGACAAACGTGCACATAAACCCCGGAAATGACCATGGCAAATGGGGGACACAATATCACCACGCTGGGCAACAGTGATATTAATGGGCAGCCATAGAAGACACTCCCAGGAAAGCTCCAACAAAAAGGAAATGTTTTTGGAAGAGTCTCCGCTCCGTACACCTTTCCAAAAAACATTTCTCTTTTGCTGGAGCTTTCCTGGGTGTGTTTGTTGGTTTTGCCCATTACTATAACTGTTCCCCAGCTGAATTACTATTTTTACAAGTTTTGTTGTGGCCCTTTTCTATTTTTATTTCCACTTTTGGGCTGTGCACATGTATCACACTGCTCACGTTTTTCAGGTTTCCCCGGTTTTGCTGTACATTGCTGACGGAAATGGTTTCTCTTCCCTTTAAATGCATTCTACCGCGAGTGATTCACTCGCGCTATTTTTTTTTGGAGATTCAGCACCGATAATGTGCGGGGCGCCTCTCCCCTCCCCTTTCCCGCCCATTAACCCCTTCTCTCCATCCCTCCGGGGCCTTCCTCCGCCCTCCGTTAGCCTTTCCACGCCTCTATCGGACATTTGCGGGCCCGTACTTGTGCGGCACCCGTTACTGTGACGCGCAAGTGTGCGGGGCTTCATCGCACGTTTGCGGGGCGTTTAAGTGCTCTTAAGTACCGCTTTTAGTGCGCTATTTTGCGGCGCACAAATTAGCGGTTTTTAGTAAACATGCCCCTATGTCTGAATTTACCCCTTTCACCTTCATCCTTTCAATTGAGGCCCACCTCTGGTGCATTAAATACCTCTGTGCCATAAAATGCCTCTATCACATTTCCCCATCCCACCTTTCTTCCAAAATAAGCATATTGAGACCTTTAAGCCTATCCACACGTGCCTTATGACATAGACCACAAACCATTTTAGTTGCCACCCTTTGGACTGACTCCAACTTGTTTATTTCAAAGGTGTGGTCTCCAGAATTGCATGATCTACTCCAAATGAGATTTTTTTTCCAGAAACTTATATAGAGGCACTATCACCTCCCTTTTTCTGCAGGTCATTCCTCTCCCTATGCACTCAAACTTTCTTTTGGCTTTTCCAGTACCTTTACTAGATGTTTGTCCACATTTCTCATATACCCTCTGTCACATGCAGAAACTTCAGTTTTATAGCACATGAACCTTCTTCATCTCACTTCCTCCCTTCCTGTGACTAGAACAGCCTTTCAGGGCTCTGCCCCCACAGCCTTCCCATTGAATGGAGTATACCCAAAGTCAGAGGCGGCCCAAACGGGGTGCGGGGCCATGTGCGAGGACTCGGTGTGGGGCCTCATTTACATAAGGGACCTCATTTGCATACATATTTGCATAATGTTAACATGCGCTAACTTTTAGTAAACATGCCTCTTAATGAGTGTATGGATAAAAAAAGACACAGTCCAACAAACAGGCACGAATCCATGTGCAGCAGAACCCAGTAAGAAACGTGGATTGCAACGTGGATCTGGCCCCATAACATTTTAGAGTGCTTTTTTGTGAAGGAACACTTTAATAATGTTTTTTAGGATTATGGTTATTCACCAGACATGGATTTTTTATTGGAGTTTTTTCATGGGGTTTCTACATGTAGTCACCATTGTTTTTGCTTTTGTTTTTCGTCTTCATCTCTCTGTTCACCCTCCTTTTTATAGGCAGTTGTTTTATTTATTTATGTTTTTATCTTTTAGGTTTTCTAAAGTTTACAACAATATAAGCGACATTTTCATATTAGTAGCACAAAAATACAGGTATGTTTTTTGATGCCTGGTATTGGTCACATTCCTGAGGAGTTTTCACTTTTTCGTTTTAGTTCATATAAGATATTTTATATATGTTATTTATTTGTCTTTTATTATATATGTTAATCTAATATGTTTTTGAGATATTAATAATTTATGTGATATATGTGTTGAGATAATTCACTGGGTTTTTAGATATAAATTATTAATACTTGTTCAGATTTTTGGTACACATTTTTACTTTATGCAAGTTTATTTAAATTTTTATTAGTTTACCCTTTTATAATATTTATTGATTGTACACATTATTTATTCTGATAGTTTTGTTAATGTTAACTATTTTAGCTCCGATTTTTAGGTTGTACTTATCTTATGTTCTTATAGTTTTGAGATTTGAATATTTATTTATTTACATGTTTTGTCTTATTTCCAAGTCCCTTTTCTCCTCCTTTTTACACTTAAGTTTATATTTATGTTTTTATTTTTATTGCTTTTAGCCATTTAAGTCCCTGAAGAAGGTTTTTTCGAAACAGGCCAGTGTCGGGTCAGTGGCTGAAGTGGGTTACTAATAAAGTTTATTTTACATGTCTCTTCGTTGTAATCCACGTTTCTTACTGGATAAAAAAAGACTACCAGATTTCTACACTCCAGTGCCAACCGCTAGGCACATTAGGAAGTACTGAAAACATTGCCCATTTAGAACCCATAGCAAACCCACCATATCATAACAGTACTACCAGGACTCATAAAGCACCATACCCTACCTATCAAAAGGCAACACTGCAAATATTAAACCAGTACATCTCAGAGAATACCTATACATCTCATTGGGGGAAAGAGAACAAGTGGGACTGTCAAATAGAAACTTTATGAACAGAATACCTCAGCTTGGTTACACATGCAGAACATGGACCATCACCAAACAAAGAACAAAGGATCACAGTTTAGAAATAGGAAGACAATAATTAAACTGGGAACCCCCAAAAGCCAAACTTGGAATGTACAATACTGCAGAAATAAAACTATAAATTAATTTCCACTTGTATTAAGCAAAATTCAGATGTTAAAGATGCACATTTCCAAGAGCTCACATATTCCAGTTAATAAATTCAAAATAAAAAAGTATTTTTCTACCCTTTGTTGTTTGTGCATTTTATTTTTCAATTGCAATTGCGTCAGTCACTTTCTTCTGGTTTCTTCATGTCTTCTGCTATCTCTCCATTGTCTGCTGTCCATTTGTCCTTTCTTCTCTTTTCTAGGTTTTTTTTCATTATCTCTCTACATCTGTTTTAACATACTGATCTTTCTCCTTTTGCTCTTTCTTCTATCTCTTTCTTTATTTCTTTTTCCTCCACTCAAATTTTACCCCTCCATCCTCAATCCCCACTTACTTTCCCAATACCCGGCCAATCATAGATTTTTCTTCCCTCCCACACAAAATATTTTTTCCCCTCTCGATATCACTCTCCCAGCCTCATCCCATTCTAGTCCTCCCCCAACATCAGCTCCCTTCTAGTTCCAGTCCCACCGAGCATCCTCTCCCTTCTAGTTCCCAAATCAGCCCATTTCCAGTTATAGCTCCCCCATCCATTTCCAGTCCTATCCTAGCCCCTCCATCAGCTCATTTCCAATCCTAGCTCCCCATCAGCCCATTTTCAGTCCTTACCTAGCCCCACCATCAGCCCATTTCCAGTCATAGCTCCCCTCCACTCAGCCAATTTCCAGTCCAAGCCCCCCACTCAGCTCATTTCCAGTCCTAGCTCCTCCCCCACTCAGCCCATTTCCAATCCAAGCCCCCCATAAGCCACTTTCCAGTCCTAGCCCCTCCATGAGTCCATTTCAATCCTAGCCCCCCCAACAGCCCATGTCCAGTCCTATCCTAGCCTCCCCATCAGCCCATTTTCAGTCCTTTCCTAGCCCCACCATCAGCCCATTTCCAGTCCTAGCGCCCCTACACTCAGCCAGTTTCCAGTTCAACCCCCCACTCAGCCCATTTCCAGTCCTAGCCCCCCCACTCAGCCCATTTCCAATCCAAGCCCCCTTATGAGCCTCTTTCCAGTCCTAGGCCCTCCATGAGTTGATTTCAATCCAAGCCCCCCCCCAACAGCCCTTTTCCAGTCTAAGCCCCCCTCCCCATCAACTATTTCCAGCTCAACCCCCCCATCAGCCCATTTCCAGTTCAAGCCTCCCTCCCCATCAACTATTTCCAGTTCAAGCCCCCCTGCCAACAGACCATTTCCAGTCCTAGCTCCCCCCACTCAGCCCGTTTCCAATCCAAACCCCCCTCCCCATCCGCTAGTTCCAGTTTAAGCCCCCCCTCCACTTAGCCCATTTCCAGTCCTAGTTCCACCCCCCCCCCCCTTTAGAGGGAGCTGGAGAGGCCCCGGCTCACCTCTAACAGCTGCCGAAGTGAAGTGAGTCTTTTTCGTTAACTTCAGCAGCTGTACTGAAGTTTAGAATGCTGCCACACCGAGGTCAAAGGGGACTTCCTGTTTCCCTGCGCTCAGCGCTGCAGCGTTCTAAACTTCAGTACAGCTGCCGAAGTGAAGGATAAAGACACGCTTCACTTCGGCAGCTGTTAAAGTTGAGCCGGGGCCTCTCCGGCTCCCTCTAAAGCTGCCCTGCCTGCCATTCATTGCAGGATGTTGTTGGCGCGGGGCCCCCTGAAGCGCGGGACCCTATGCGAACAACATTCTTGGACATTGGACGGGCTGGCCCTGCCCACAGTCTTCACTGCTAGTTACATTAGAGACAGGCAGAGCAGGCTCATTAACATAGGGGTAAGGATTAGAGAATTGCAGCTAGAGGTTTTAAAACCAGCCATCGTTCTGCATTATAGCCCTGTTGAATCCTGAAAAAAGTGACAGTTAGTAATCCTAACCTCCTCAGTCCTGAGCTTTATTCTGGCCCTGTCCACAGCAACAGATACTAGTTGGCAGTACACATAGCAACAAATAAGAAAACTGTATGCTTAAGTCAGCAGTTTTCACAGTAGAATTAACATAGTAACATGAAATACTGTATAGATTGGAATGACTAAAATGCATCCCATCAGGAAAAGGGAATTATTTGCAGTCCCTGTGTGTGTGAGTGCCTGTAGGTGTTGTGCATGTGTATATGCATGTTTCTGTTGTGGGTTGTGTGTGTGCTGTCCATGTGTTTTGTCTGGGGTGGAGTAGTTAGAGGTGACAAGGCAGTTACAAGCAAGGCCGTGCCAAGCCATAATTATGTATGCCCTATGCAACTTGCAAACCTGGTGCCCCCCCAATGACATCACACTTTTGTCATTTGCCCCTGTCCCCCTATGTCCTTTATAGTCCTTCTGCCCCATGTCGAGCATCTCCTCATCTTAGCCCACTTCCTCATGTCCAGCTGACTTCCCCCCACACTGCCTGCCCTTGCCCAGCCGCCATTCTTCCCTTTCTTTCTGACTTCATGCTTACATGGCTAGTCTGATCCCTCCCTCCTCTGATGTATGGTCACGTCAGAGGAGAGAGAGACTAGACCAGTCATGCAAGCGCAGAGTCGGAAAGACATGATTTTTTTTTTTAAATTGGAGGTCTGGTGCTGCTGCAAAGGAAAAACTAAAAGTGGCAGCAGGGCAAGGGCAGGCCAGGCATGCAACACGGGGGGAAGCCGAGGACAGCGGTCGGCAGAAAATTGTCCCTAAATGTGCCCCTATTTTCTTGCGCCCTGAACAGCTGTACCCTGGCACAGGCCTAGGTATGGCATTGGTTACGAGGTGGGGTAGTACTGTGGGATGGAGACAGGTAGAGGAATGTTGGAGTAGTTGCAGGGGGTGGTTTTATGGGGCGGCTAAAGTTTTTGGGGTGATGGAGAAGTTGTAAGGGGTCATAGCAGTTTGCCAGGTAGTGGGGTAGTTGTAGGGATAGTTTAATGAGGTGGGGGTAGTTGCAGGAAGATCGTTTTAGGAGGATAGAGCAGTTTGGAGGGTTGGAAAAGTAAAGAACAGGAAAAGGCAGTTCAAAAGGAGGGATTCCCTTCAATGCCATGTTTCACTATATTTACGTTTCTGTGCTACAGAGGCTGGAACTCCTCCCATAGAAATGTATTGGGCTGTTTTTTTTAATGGGCTGGGGGGGGGGTGTGGGCAGGGTTTATATCTCTGGAACTTCCCATCCTATTTGATCCTTTTTCAAACCTGATATGTCTTTTGACCAGTTTTTCCCACATGCCAAATTTCATCCCATTCCATTAAGTTTTCAGGGACTTATTTTGCCACTAGACATACTGTAAAGACAAACATGAACAGACATTCTCAACCCCTTTTATAATTCATTCCAACTGCAGTTGGGTTGGAAAGAATAAAAAGTACTTGTTTCTCTCTCCTTGGGTGTATTTGCTCTAGTTTTAATTGCATTTAAAATATAGAAAAATAGAGAACACATGGTGCAAGTGATTGAAAATTTCAAGTATGTGACCAGGATTGGTCCTTCTTCTTTTACTGAGACCCTGTGTTTTATTTTTGGATTATTCTTTTTTGTAATATTTGCTTAATTAGGAGGCACGTTTTGCTATTCTTTTTTGTTTTACACACAGTAAACCTGCCATTAACTAATTCCATTTGTCTCTGGCCCTCCACATCATTGGCCCATTGCTGGTGTTTTCCCTGCATGAGTTACAGTTAGTCTGTCCAGCAGTTCCATGTTCTTTGGAAATTGTGTGCTAATTATTGAAACTTAATCCTCTTCTGGGATCTGTGGTCTTGTTTTTCCCAATAACTCTTTTAGACTCCCTGTGCTGCTGACGGTGGGGGAGGTGCTCTGGTATCATGCATTTAATCACAAGGAGCAGGCACTGAAATCACAATATTGCAGCACCCCCCCCCCCCCCATTGGCAGCAGCATGGGTGGAGGATTATTGTGCAACTTTGAGGGACTTTTGGTGATGAAGATGTCAATTTATTTCATTTTGTTGCTGTGAATTATCTTAGCCATTTCCATGTAGTGATTACCTCATTAGAAAGAGTCTATGCCTTTTGGGTAGAAGGCAATGTAACTTGCAACAGCAGGAGAGGTATGCAAGAACTGGAGCTAATGAATTAGGACCTTTGCCTTATCTTTTCTTAGGGGTTGATTGAACACTATAACTCAGGTCAAGATGAGACGTGGAAAAGGAAAAGCAATGGATCTTGAGATGGGATATAAAAGGTGGAAGAGAGTTGGTGTGGTGAAGACAGCAGGATTTCTGTGTGACTGTTTTTCCGGATAGGCTGATCCAGTCCTGTGTTCCTGCTTCAGCTTTTGTTAATGAAACTTAACCAAAGCCTACAGATTAGGGCAGTGGTTTTCAACTAAGCCCAGCCCAAGGGTTTCTACCAGTCTAGGTGGAAACCCTGGCCTTGCTGACCCCCTCCCCCACTGATGCCGCCACTGCTGCCCCAGCTGATGCCAATTTCGTCAAGGGAAGGGGAGGCAGGCAATGGCAGCATTTCCAAAAGAGCAGGTTTTTGCCATCACTTTCGGAAATACAGCCACTGCCTGCCTTTCCCCCCAAACGGAATCGGTGGCAGCGCGGGGGGGGGGGGGGGTGGCCACCCATGTGTGGGGCCACTGCTGCCACCCACCCAGCCTGGCTGCCATAGGCAGCTGCCTAGGTTGCCTAGTGAACAGGTGGCCCTGGTCTCAACCCAAGTCTTTGGGACCCCCAGGCCAGTCAGGTTTTCAGGATATCCACAATGAATATGCATGAGATATATCTGCATACAATGGAAGCAGTGCATTTCCGATCTATGTCATGCATATTCATTGTGCATATCCTGAAAACCTAACTGGCCTGAAGGTCCCAGAGGACTGGGTTGAGAACCACTGGATTAATGGGTCTCAAACCTGTCCTGGGGGACACCCGACTCTTAGACTTTCAGGCTATCTGGAATGAGTATGCACGAGAGAAATTTGTATACAATGGAGGCAGTGTACACAAATTCATCTCATGCCTATCTTGAGATCCTGACTGGCTGGGATCCCTCAGGACAGGTTTTGGACCTACTGTAATAAATACAACAGGTTAAAGCCACGATTGCATTAGTATCTCTTGAATAAAAATCAAACTCAGCTGGTAACTGTTGTGGAAATAACACTTCAAGCAGTCTGACTGAGAGACATCAAGAAAATTAGATCTCAAATGCCATAATTCTTTGAGCAGGGAGCTTAACAGGACAAAAGGCGTGCACTTACTGTACGCTGTGACACAACGGCATATTTGTCTTCCTCCATTGGCAGAAAGTCATATCTTCTGAGAGTCTCAGTGGGAAGCGACATAATAAATTGTAGTTGAATAGCGTGGTAGCAGTTGTATAGGTGGGTGCCTAAGGGGAAAGAGTATCTTTATTCTTTATCTTTATTTGGCATTTGATATACTGCCCTAGGCTTCAGGGCATCAGAGCGGTTTCCAATTTCAAAAGGCTGTATAAGAAAAGGAAAGGAACATCATAAATTGGACAGGACAGCTAAGGTAGAAAAGGGCAGCCAGTACAGACAGAAGCAGGAAGCCCATTAGGAACCAGAGGGTGGGAGGTCAAAAGCAAGTTGAAATAAGTGAGTTTTGAGCAGGGATTTCAACCAGGAGAATGAGAGCTCGGAGCTCAGGGTGGATGGTAAGGAGTTCCATACAGCAGGACCTAAGAAGAAAAAGGCAGAGTGTTGTGTCTGTTCCAGGTGTGCCCGAGAAACTGAGGGGAGTGCTAGGCGATGAACATGAAGGGCTCTGAGGAGACATGCAGGGGTATGGAACTGGAGAAGATCAGCCAGATTTTGCGGAGTGCCTGTGTGAATAGCTCGATGAATGAGGATGAGAACTTTGTTGTCGATGCAGTATTTGAATGAAAGCCAATGAAGGTGGAAAAGGAGAGGGTGATATGGCCACGGCAAGAGAAACGAGTAAGTAACCATGCAACCATGTTTTGAAGGAGTTGCAGACGGTGGAGTTGGAAATGGGGACGACCAGTGAGTGCGGAATTACAATAATCTAACCTAGAGATCACCAATGACAGGAGGAGGGTTGTGAGGGAGTGAGTGTCGAGGAAAGGACGCAGGGCACGGATCTGGCAAAGTTAGAAAAAGAGCATTGAACCAAAGAGGACAAGTGGTTGTGGAATGACAGGGGAAAGTCTAATATGACCCCAAGATATCGAAGCAACTGAACCAGAGGGAGGGGGTGTTGAATATGTGTGGCGATTGCTGGTGTGTGTGAGTGTTATGGGGTATATATTTGTGTCTGTGGAAAGTATAAAAGAATATATCTTTGGATATCTATGTGTGTTTATCATCCAGTGTGCATTTCTGGTTCTAGATGTTCTCTCTCCTGTCCCTACACTCACTTCCTGGACTCCTGTCCATCCTTGCACTGTCTCCCTTCTCATCCCCTTTCCTCCTTTTTCTCATCCACTCTCTCCCTTCTTCCACTCATCCTTCCCACATTCCTCTATGCATAGTGCAGCTGGATGCACAGACATATGGATGGATGAGCCTCCCTAGCAGGTGCTACTGCATAAGTGAAACTTACCTAAAAATACAAGAATGTTCGGAAATATTCCAGGGAAGATGTTATGTGGGAACTTTACTTTTCATTTAACACTTGCCATTTCAGTGGTAGCGCAAGGCAAGTTACATTTCTGTACAGTACAGTAAATATTTCCCCATCTTTTGAAGGCTTGCAATCTATCTTCGTGCCAGAGGTAATAGAGGGTTAAGTGATTTGCCCGGGGTGATAAGCAATGTCAGTGGAATTTAAACGCTGGCTTTCCGCTCACTGCTCCAACTACTAGGTTACTTTTCTATTCCTCACAGTTGCCATATTATGGCTCCTTTAGCCAATGCACTCTGCAGGCACTCTGCATAGTTACAGTTGATAGTTATTTTGTATATTTTGCCTCAAAAGGATGAATGAACAGGGGTCAACCCTACTAGAATTTGAGCCTCTTCTAAACCACAGTTTTACACACCTGATACATGCAGATCTTACCAGATTATTCTCTGCAGTAAGGACACAGCACTGAGCTTACCTAGTCATAAGGAGAGGAAAAAGGAAACATAGAAACATAACAGAAAAAGACCACATGGCCTAACTAGTCTGCCCTTCCATAGTCTTCTTTTACCTTTGTCCCATGCTTCTTTGAATTTAGATTCTATCCTCATCTCTAACACCTCCACTGGGAGACTATTCCACGGATCCACCACTCTTTCCATAAAGAAATATTTCTGCATATCACTCCTGAATCTATCCCCTTTCACCCTCATCCCATGTCCTCTCGGAGTAGAGCTTGCTTTCAATCGAAAGAGGCTCTCCTGTACATTTATGCCACAGAGGTATTTAAACACCTCAATCATATCACCTCTATCCTGCTTTTCCTCTAAGGTGTACATATTAAGATCCGTAAGTCTATCCTCATATGCTTTATAATGAAGACCACTAACCATTTTAGTAGCCACCCTCTGTACTGAATTCAGCCTCTTTATATCCCTTTGAAGGTGCGGCCTCCAGAATTGCACACGGTACTCCAAATGAGGTCGCACCAAAGACTTATACAGAGGCACTATCACCTCCTTTTTCTACTGGCCATTCCTCTTCCTATACACCCAAGCATCCTTCTAGCTTTTGCTGTCACATTTTCTACCTGTTTAGCTACTTTAATATCAACAGACACAATCATGCCTAGGTCCCGCTCTTCTTTAGTGGACAAAAGTACTTCACCCCTTATACTATATTGCTCCCTTAGATTGCCGCAGCCCAAATGCATGACCTTGCATTTTTTAACATTAAATTACAGCTGCCAAATTCTAGAAAATTCTTCAAGTTTGGCTAGATTCCTCCTCATGTTATCTACACCTAATCTATTGCAGATTTTGGTATCATCCGTAAAGAGGCAAACCTTACCCGACAGCCCTTCTGCTATATCACTAACAAAGATGTTAAAAAGAATTGGATCAAGGATAGATCCCTGGGGCACACCACTGGTAACCTCCTTCTCAGAGTGAGCTCTATTTACCTGCATCCTTTGTCACCTCCACTCAGCTAATTTCTAACCAAAGCAGTAACTTTAGGGTCCATCCCAAGGGTGCTCAATTTGTTTATAAGTCACCTGTGAGGAACAGTGTCAAAGGCTTTACTGAAATCTAAATACACCACATCTATGGCTTACCCTCGGTCCAACTCCCTGGTTACTCATTCAAAGAAATCAGTCAGATTTGTCTGACAAGACCTGCCTCTGGCGAATCCATGCTGCCTCGGATCCTGTAATCCTCTGGACTCAAGAAACCTCACTATTTTCTCTTTCAGCAGTGCTTCCAATAATTTACTCACCACCGAAGTTAAACTAACCGGCGTTTAGATTTCAACCACATTCTTACTTCTGCTTTTGTGTAAAGCGACTACATGTGCCTCTCTCCAGTCCTTTGGCACCACTCCCGACTCCAATGAGGCATTGAAAAGGTCAGTCAGTGGAGCTGCTAGAATGTCACCAAGTTCCCACATTATTCTAGGGTGTATCCCATCCGGTCCCATCGCTTTATCTACCTTAACTAGTTTCTCACGATTACAGTCTGCTGAAAATTGTTGAAGATGCCCCTTGCTTCTGTTCCTGTTTATGGGTGTTTTCTGAGGTCCTGCTCCTTGTTCTTCATTTGTGAACACAGAACAGAAATATTTGTTAAGCAATTCCTCTTTATCCTCATCAGCTTCTACATATTCCTCCCCTTCACCCTTGAGTCTGACAATACTATTTTTGCCATTCCTCTTCTCACTAACATATCTGAAAAATGTCTTATCCCCCCATTTTATTGCATTGGCTATTTCCTCCTCTTTTTGAATCTTTGCTTTCCTGATTACTTTGCTAGCTTCTCTAAGTTTTTCCAAATACAGATGCCTGTCTTCCTCTCTCTGTGATCTCTTGTATTTCATGAAGGCCTCCTTCTTTTTCTTCACCTTTTCAGCTACTTCTTTTGAAAACTATAGCGGTCTCCTTTTCCTTTTACCTTTATTTACCATTTTAACAAAAAGGTTGATTGCCCTTAAAATATCTCCTTTCAGTTTTGCCTACTGTTTTTCTACATCTCCCAGCTGTTGGCATCCCGCTAACAACTACCTGAGGTATTGGCCCATCTTGGCAAAGTTAGTTTTCCTAAAGTCTAAGGCCCTCACTTTTGAATGGATTTTAATAGCCCTAGAACTAATACTGAACCACACCATCTGCTGTTCACTGGATGCAAAATGATCTCCCACTATAACATCAGAAACACCTTCACCATTGGTAAGCACCAGTCTAGTATGGCCCCTTCATGTGTGGGTTCTGTAACCAGTTGCCTGAATAGTTCTCCCTGTAGAGAATCCAGGATCTCCTTACTTCTAGATGATACTGCAGTAGAAATGTGCCAATCAACATCTGGCATATTGAAATCCCTTATCAGTAGCACTTCCCCTTTCCTAGCAATGCTGCTTATGTCTTCAATTAACTCTTTGTGCACCTCTTCCTCCTGTGAGGGAGGTCTGTATATCACACCAATGCAAATAGATTTCTCTTTCCCTTTTTCTAGTTTAACCCACAGTGCCTCCTTTCTCCCTTTTAAGCTCTGTAGTTCCAAAGCTTTAATATTACTTTTTACATATAGTGCCACTCCTCCTCCCCTTCTTCCTACCTTGTCCTTTCTGAATAAAGTATAGCCTAGTATAGTTACATCCCAGTCATGGTTTTCTGTGAACCATGTTTCTGTAACTGCCACTAAATCCAAGTCAGCCTCTCCCATTAAAGCTTCAACATCTGGGATCTTATTTCCCATGCGACGGGCATTTATACACACCATTTTCCATATGTTGCTCCTTTTACCCATTTCCATAAAGGTATTTAGTGTTTCACTTACCTGGGGGCGTTCACTTACCTGGGGGCTTTCTTCACCCATCCTCAATGAATCTAGTTTAAAGTCCTCTTCAGTAGATTATCCAGTCTGCTACTGAAGACACGTTGACCTTTCTTGGACAGATGGATGCCATCTCTGCTCTGCAACCCTTGGAACAACATCCCATGGTCCAGGAAACCAAAATGCTCTTGATGACACCATCCAGGCAGCCATGCATTCATCTCCAGGATGCGAGCCTCTCTGCCTTGGCCTTTACCCTCAACAGGGAGGACTGAACACAACACCACCTGCGCCCCTGTCTGCTTCATCCTCTGTCCCAAAGCCATGAAGTCACTTTTGATACACACAGAGGGATACCTGGCAGTATCATTTGTGCAGACATGGATTAGCAATATTGGGTAATAGTCAGTGGGCTTCATGAGTCTCGGCAAACTCTCTGTAATATCTTAGATTTTGGCACCTGGCAGACAGCATACATCTCTGGAAGAATGGTAAAATCAAACTATTGCTTCCATGCTTTGAACAGTGCACACCAGCTTGGTTTGACATCTTCATTTCATTTAATAAATTTATACGAGCCCATCATTACACTTCTGGGCTGCTTACATTTCAGCATGCACAATAAGTAACAACAAAGAAGACAACATTGTCGTTATTGTATTGTTTATTGCTTTTGATATACTGCCCTTTGTTTGGGGCATACAGTGCGGGTTACAGAAATTCAAATAATCAACATCAATAGAAAAGAACTCCAATACAGAACTTTATAAATAGCGTTTGATTTGGAAGTTCTTTCTTGTTCCTTTCTTCAGTTCGTTTGGAGCCAGGCAGGGATCTAGCTCCATGAGCCTTCAGTTTCCCCCCAGACTTAGTCAGTTGGGTCATTGCAGGTATCATCCTGGGCCATGCGTCCTGTAGCCTGTCTCCATTTGGAATCTTACATTCCTCAGCTCAGATTCCGACCATCCAAGTGTCAGTCTCATGCAACTCACCTCCCACTCGGGGGGCTATATATGCTGTCTTTGCCTCAGTCAATCCAGGGAATAGAATTTCAATCAAGGAGCCTTCCATTTCGTAGTGTGCAGCGTTCACTCTCTGAGCTTCTGGGGAGGACCCATGTTTGGATTATTTCTGAATAACTAGTGCTTGGTATGGCATGGAGCTAGTATCATATTATGCACTCATCGTCCACAGCTATAATATTAGTTGGAAGACTCTGTGCTCCTGACTTGGTGATATGGAAGGATTTCCAGTGCTGTGTGATCCCTTTGGGTGAAGGATTATTGTCTTTTATCTGAATAATTCCCTTGCATCCTCTTCGTGAAAGGATAAGGTGCAATCTCCTACAGTGTGGGCCATTTAAAGCAATTTCAACCGTCTCACATTACCTTTGAGCCATTTGTTTCCAATAAACCTGTCAGATGCTCTTTCCTTCTACAAATACTTTATGAAAACCTTCCAAGGAGCTGTCATTCCTAGGAGACTGCTAATGTTCCCCTGGGGGAGAATAGCTCAAATCACTTTCCTGCTCTAGCAAACGCAAGATTTCTACAGCCTTCTTGGAGGCTTATCTATTGAACGTTTTTTTTCCAATTTTGAGGGTGATCTTATGAAATATTTTTCATATGTAAAGCATGTTTTACATATGGAAAATGGATCTTCCAAAATTGCCTGGCTGCATATGTGTATATTAGGCTTGCAGACAAAATGGCGTATATGTATTTGCGTTCCATCTGTAGGCATTCCTGGGGAAGTAGTTGGGTGAAGCAAGACTGGACATATGTACTTTATGAAATACACAAACACATGGACACCTTTACACTTTTTTGGAGAAGGTGAAGATTTGTACGAGAGGATTTGTGCATTACTGGGATGGTTCTGGGTGACTAGTTTATACTGTAGTCGCCTATCTTGCCTTTATGAAAATATGCATAAAATGTGTGTCTTTTTCCAACTTTGACATAGACACTCTGTTATAAAATTACCCCCTCAGCACAGGGGTATACACAGCCATTTGCTGCGAATATCTGTCTCTTGTACTCCACAGTGCTTTGTTTGTTCCGCACCAAAAACGTCTATGTTCCCGATTCTGGAACCGCTTGTGTGTCTATCACCACAGCTACGGAATTACATTTAAATCTGGTCCTTTTTAGATTTGGACATGCTTGCGGGCCAGACGTTCAGGCTCTACGTGAATAGGGTCCTTAGTACTGTAAATATTAGGGGTAGTATTTTATGTGGTAGGAGACTTAAAGGCACACCATGGGTAGATCAGAAATGAGACGTTGAAGAAGGGAAACTCAATTCCAACAGTATTTTAGGAAACAACTCTGCAAACCATGGAACTGTCCCTAAAATACAAAAAAGAAAGGGAATAAATGCACATGGATAGACATTTTCATTTACAAATTTCCATGTGGGAAAACTCAACAAAGGAAACCCAATAGTGCCAGCATTTCACAGCTTGCACATGTAAATGTCAGCACTCACATGAATGTCAGCCATTTTGCAAATTTAAACTTGTAGCTGCTGCTAGTTAACTATGGAGGGGGAAATAAATTAGGGAGGATTAAGAAAGATTACCTCCTTAATCCTTCCTGTAAAGGGATAGCCAAACACACAATTTTTAAAAACCTACATGTGCCGGGGAATTGGTGTAAATCTGGATGTGGAGAATTTTGGCCTTAGACATGTATTCCCTATAGGGATCCTTCTAGAACATGAATAGGTGGTTTGTATGTGCAGAGGGGGGGGGGATGTTTATGTGCTGAAAACATCCTCAACCGGATTCTGAAACAATGCCATCATGCAAGCACACAGCCCTAGCACGGGGATCTCTGAAGGAGCACAACGGGGGTGTGGTCAGCCGTAGAGGCATAGAAAGCATATTCAGGAAAGGTTTGTGTATGAATTAAGTGTTTCCCAGAAACATCCATGTTATTTCTGCTGAAACGTGGAATAATCCAAAAGAAAAAACCTCCAGAGGCAAATCACAAAAATTTAATATTGAAATGATCACCCCTTACAATGCAGATAACTCATACATAGAATTTTTTGTCGGATAAATAGGAAAGGAAAAATCACTCTTGAATGACTATAACATCCTTTTATTCAATTAAGGCCTGATTCCATCCTGTATGTCCGGGCCCTCTGTGCGTCCAGCCAGAACCGGATGCACAGAGGGAGTTGCCATGGCACCGCGGCTCCATTTAAAAGCCCTGACTGAGTTAGTCGGGCAGGGCATGTATGTGTAGGCCAGGACTGAATTGCAGTCCCAGCCTGCATGTACTTGCCTGTTCGCGATTCAGATCATGCAGGGCTAGACGTGCCCTGCGGGATCAGAATCACAATCTCCTTTGTACGTCTGGCTCAGCCCGGACGTACAAAGGAGATCTATGCCTGGGACAGAATCGGGACCCAATTGTTTTGCAAACCACTGCATCAGGGCATGTCAATTGCTGCTTGCGAATCGCATAGCCAGCATTTTCCTGAATTAAAATAAACCAATTGCTGCTCAAAAAGACACAGAGTAGACAAAGCATTTAATGGGGAGGAGTGGTCTAGTGGTTAAGACAAGGTACTTCAGGCCAGAGGGCCAGGAGTTCAAGTCCCACCTGGGGACAGCAATCTCAGGCTGGAGGGACTGGGATTTCTAGTCCTATAGGCACTCCTTGAGGTCTTGGGCAAGCCACTTAACCCTCCATTGCCCATGTTCCCTGTAAGTATTAGCGTATGTGTCTCATATCCCCTCATGTTAAATGTATCCCCCAATTGACCGCTTTGACCCGGTGAAAAGCAGGATATAAATACAGCTAAATAATGCAAAATATGGTAAACCATCCATACTTGTGAATTAAGTTGATCTTTGCTCAAAAGCACTTTGAAATGGCTGTGACTTAAACAAAACGCTGTCACTGAGTCACATGACAGTAACGGCCAATCAAAATCATCAAAAAATGGAACTACATTAAAGAGCCCAATCCTCATAGGAAATGAATCCATTCAATTCTTGCATTTAGACCCACAGGATCCACAGAATTTAATTGGTGAATCCAGCGTTGTTCCAGACGGTGAGAATTTGATCTCTGTCACCCCCCCCCCACGTTGATCCTGAGCTACCAAATCAATTGCAAAGCATCTCAAAGCATTAAAAGTGTGTCCTTCTTTGTTGTAATGTTTCACTAATGGCGATTCAAGGCCTCCATTCTTCCAAGCACTCCAGTGTTGACATCCTGGTGTGAAAAGACCTAATGTTCTTCCCTACATATAATTTATTGCATGGGCATTTGATTATACACCACCAAAGTAGATGAACAAGTGGTGAACGTTTCTAAAAAATAAATTTTCCTATCAGCTGGATTTTCAAAGTACTTTAAAGAGATAGTGACATTACAAGTCAAACAATGTCCACATTTCTGATGTTCCATAAATACTTCACCAGTCAAGCGCAAATGGGAGGAGTGGTCTAGTAGTTAGGACAAGGTACTTCAGGCCAGAGGGCCAGGGGTTCAAGTCCCACCTGGGGACAGCAATCTCAGGTCGGAGGGACTGGGATTTCTAGTCCTATAGGCACTCCTTGTGGTCTTGGGCAAGCCACTTAACCCTCCATTGCCTATGTTCCCCGTAAGTATTAATGTATGTGTGTCATATGATATCCCCTTGTGTTAAATGTATCCCCCAATTGACCGCTTTGACCCGGTGAAAAGCAGAATATAAATGCAGCTAAATAAATAAAAATAAAATAAATAAATGGGCCCTGAGCCCTTCTGTTTCCCATCATCTAAAGGACTCCAATCTCCTTCAAATTTTGTTCATGAGATTAGGCTATCCTTAAATTCTTAGAACCAAAAGTAGGATGCAACTCTAATAGCTGGCAATGATTTCTCAATATCTTAGAGATTTTTTGTGATGCTAAGGAATATTTAAGGACATAGGTTATACAATCAGCACTACTAGAGGGTAATCTTGCTTTTATAGCACTGTTATTATTAATCAAGGCATCCCTGTCATTTTTGAATACAGGGGCAGCCTACTCTCTTTCAAGTAATCACTCAGTCAGCTGTTTGAATTGATATGGGGTACTTATTCTCTTGTCTTCCAGAGCAATTCTTTCTAAAACGCAGATATTGAGAGGCTGGGAGACTGTTTTTCAGTGATGTAAAGACCGAAGCAAAGAATTCATTCAGTCTCTCTGCTATGGCCTTGTCCTCCCTTAGCACCTCTTTTGCGCCTCTATTATTCAATGGTCCAACTGACTCTCTCACAGGTTTTTGCTACAAATGTACTTGAAAAAGTTTTTATTATATGTTTTTGATTCCACGGCAAGCTTCTTTTCAAATTCTTGCTTTGCCTGCCTTATCAATGTCTTGCATCTAACTTGCCAGTGCTTATGTTGTTTCCTGTTTTTGTCATTTGTCTCCTTTTTCTATTTCCTGAAAGATGATTTTTTGGCTGACCTCACCTTTAAACCATGCCGGCAGTCATTTGACCTTCCTTCTACCTTTCTTAAAGAGTGGAACACATCTGGACTGAGCTTCTAGAATAGTATTTTTAAACATCACACAGGCTTGATGTAAACCTTTAAACTTTGCAGCTACTCATTTTAGCTTTTTCTTTACCATTTTCCTCATTTTATCATAGTCTCCCTTTTGAAAGTTAAATGCTTGCACTGTGGATTTCCTTGCTGTTCTCCCTCCATTTATTAAACCAAGTGGAGTGGAGGAGTGGCCTAGTGGTTGGGGCAAGGTACTTCAGGCCAGAAGGTCAGGGGTTCAAATCCCACTAGAAGACAGCAACCTTGGGCTGGAAGGACTGTGGTTTCTAGTCCCACAGGTGCTCCTTGTGGTCTTGGGCAAGCCACTTAACCCTCCATAGCCCATGTTCCCTGTAAAATAGTTATCTCCAAGTTATAATGCCCTGTTCAATGTAATTTCAGTATGTTCAATGTAAACCGCACTGATGCAGAATAGCATGGTATATAAGAGAATGTAAATAAATAAGTGGTCCCAACACAGTTCTCTCTTGCACCAGATCCTAGGGGAGGAGGAGTGGCACTATATATAGAAACTACTATTAAAGCTCTGGAATTACAGAGCTTAAAAGGGAGAGAGGAGGCATTGTGGGTTAAACTAGAAAGAGGGAAAGAGAAATCTATTTGCATTGGTGTGATATACAGACCTCCCTCACAGGAGGAAGAGGTGCACAAAGAGTTAATTGAAGACATAAGCAGCATTGCTAGGAAAGGGGAAGTGCTACTGATAGGAGATTTCAATGTGCCAGATGTTGATTGGCACATTCCTGCTGCAATATCATCTAGAAGGAGATCCAGGATTTTCTACAGGGAGAACTATTCAGGCAATTGGTAACAGACCCCACACATAAAGGGGCCATACTGGACTTGGTGCTTACCAATGGTGAAAGTGTTTCTGATGTTGTAGTGGGAGATCATTTTGCATCCAGTGATCACCAGATGGTGTGGTTCAGTATTAGGACCAGGGCTGTTAGAATCCATTCAAAGTTGAGGATCTTAGACTTTAGGAAGACTAATTTTGCCAAGATGGGCCAATACCTCAGGGAGTCGTTAGTGGGATGGGAACAGCTGGGGGATGTAGAAAAACAGTGGGCAAAACTGAAAGGGGATATTTTAAGGGCAAGCAACCTTTTTGTTAAAATGGTAAAGGTAAAAGGAAAAGGAGACCACTATGGCTTTCGAAAGAAGTAGCTGAAAAAGTGAAGAAAAAGAGGGAGGCCTTCATGAAATACAAGAGATCACAGAGAGAGGAAGACAGGCATCTATATTTGGAAAAACGTAGAGAAGCTAGCAAAGTAGTCAGGAAGGCAAAGATTCAAAAGGAGGAGGAAATAGCCAATGCAATAAAATGGGGCGATAAGACGTTTTTCAGATATGTTAGTGAGAAGAGAAAGGGCAAAAGTGGTATTGTCAAACTCAAGGGTTCAGGGGAGGAATATGTAGAAGCTGATAAGGATAAAGCAGAATTGCTTAACAAATATTTCTGTTCTGTGTTCACAGATGAAGAACCAGGAGAAGGACCTCAGAAAACACCCACAAACAGGAACAGAAGCGAGGGACATCTTGAACAATTGTCAGAAGACTGAGTTTGTGAGAAACTAGCTCAACTTAAAGAAAACAAAGAAATGGGACCGGATGGGATACACCCTAGAATACTGAGGGAACTTGGGGACATTCTAGAAGCTCCACTGACTGACCTTTTCAATGCCTCATTGGAGTCGGGAGTGGTGTCAAAGGACTGGAGAGAAGCTCATGTGGTGCCTTTACACAAAAACGGAAGTAAGGATGTGGTCGAAAACTACTGGCCGGTTAGTTTAACTTCAGTGGTGAGTAAATTATTGGAAACGCTGCTGAAAGAGAAAATAGTGAGGTTTCTGGAGTCCAGCGGATTACAGGATCCAAGGTAGCATGGATTCACCAGAGGCAGGTCTTGTCAGACAAATCTGATCGATTTCTTTGACTGGGTGACCAGGGAGTTGGACCGAGGGAGATCCCTAGATGTGGTGTATTTAGATTTCAGTAAAGCCTTTGACACTGTTCCTCACAGGCGACTTACAAACAAACTGAGCACCCTAGGGATGGACCATACAGTTACTGCTTGGGTTAGAAATTGGTTGGGTGGGAGGCGACAAAGAGTACAGGTAAATGGAGCTCTCTCTGAGGAAAAGGATGTTACCAGTGGTGTGCCCTAGGGATCTGTCCTTGGTCCGATTCTTTTTAACATCTTTGTTAGTGATATAGCGGAAGGGCTGTCGGGTAAGGTTTGCCTCTTTGCGGATGATACCAAAATCTGTAATAGAGTGGACACCCAGGAAGGTGTAGATAACATGAGGATGGATCTAGCTAAGCTTGAAGAATGGTCTAGAATTTGGCAGCTGGGCTTTAATGTTAAAAAATATAAGGTCATGCATTTGGGCTGCAGCAATCCAAGAGAGCAATATAGTATAGGGGGTGAAGTACTTTCTCCACTAAAGAAGAGGGTGACCTAGGCGTGGTTGTATCTGATGATCTTAAAGTAGCTAAACAGGTAGAAAAGGCAACAGCAAAAGCTAGAAGGATGCTTGGGTGCATACAGAGAGGAATGGCTAGCAGAAAAAAGGAGGTGATAATGCCTCTGTATAAGTTTTGGTGCAACCTCATTTGGAGAATAGTGTGCAATTCTGGAGACCGCACCTTCAAAAGGATGTGAACAGGATGGAGTCGGTGCAGAGGGTGGCTACTAAAATGATTAGTGGTCTTCATTATAAAGCATATGAGGACAGACTTAAGGATCTTAATATGTATACCTTAGAGGAAAGGCAGGATAGAGGTGATATGATTGAGATGTTTAAATACCTCCGTGGCATAAATGTTCAGGGAGAGAGCCTCTTTCAATTGAAAGCACGTTCTGCTATGAGGTGACATGGGATGAGGGTGAAGGGAGATAGATTCAGGAGTGATATGAGGAAATATTTCTTTATGGAAAGAGTAGTGGATCCGTGGAATAGTCTCCCAGTGGAGGTGGTAGAGATGAGGACAGTAACTAAATTCAAAAAAGCATGGGACAAACACAGAGGATCTCTAAAGGTAAAAAGGAGACTGTTGTAGTTGTTGATATGGAAGGACAGACTAGATAGGCCATGTGGTCTTTTTCTGTCATCATATTTCTATGTTTCTATGTTTCTATATCAGCTTGCATCTTTACACATTCTCTAATTGGGCTGTTGCAGAGTTAGCAGTGATTCTGCACCTTGCCACATGTAAGACCAGGTTCAGTTCATGGTCCAGGCTCATCCTCCTGGGGCCAACAAGGGCTGGGGATGCTGTAAAGGTAGCACTCATCGCCTCCACTGCACAGTGACACCTAGGGGATCATTTTATATGGAAGAGCCTAGTTTTAGGCACTAATCATGAACATCACGGTTGTTATTTTAATCATTGTTGCAGGTGGGTGGCCGCATATATGCATAAATGACTTTTTATAAAATACCAACTGATGTAAATTTATGTGCGTTGTTTGAATGACACTTACTTTCACTGTGGGTGGAGTTTGGGCGGTGCAAGCACAATAGTTTATGCACATATTTGCAAAAACCAGGCATGGTCAATTACATCAGTTCTAGGATTAGCATTAGTGATCACACCTTAATTTAAGGCACTTATGCTAGTATTTTTTAAATATGCTAGTATTTTATAATTATTTTATAAAGACAAGTAGGCTTAATTTAGGAGAATTGAAACATGCTTTGATTAGGTGTCCTGTTACAAAATTAACCTCCACGTGACCAATCTCACAGCCCATGGTAATTGATTCAGTTGAGGGAGACATGCTTTCTAGTCATAAGAACATAAAAAATGCAAGTCCACAAGTACCTGGCAGGATCCCAAAAAGGCACACAGGTTCCACCATGCTTGTCCCGGAGAAAGAAGTTGATTTCCTGAGTCCTCTTTAATAATGTTTTATGTACCTTTCCTCCAGGAACTTGTTCAAATCTTTTTTAAACCCAGCTACACTAACAGCCTACAATATATCCTCCGGTAATGAAATCCAGAGTTTGATTACATGTTGAGTGAAAAAATGTTTTCTTTTATTAGTCTTAAATGGGTTACATTCTAGCTTCATTGCATGTCCCCCCTAGTCGTTCTACTTTTTGATGGTGTAAACATCCAATCCACATTTACCCGTTCTACTCCATTCATATCTCCCCTCACCCGTCTCTTTTCTAAGTTGAAAAGCCCTAATCTTTTAAGCCTTTCCTCATAGCGGTATCCTTCCATTCCCTTTACTATTTTGGTGGTTCTTCTCCGTACCTTTTCTGATTATGCTACATCCTTTTTAAGATATGGCAACCAGAATTGCACACAATATTCAAGGTGAGCTCACACCATGGAATGATACAGAGGCATTATAATATCCTTGGTTTTATTCTCCATTCCTTTCCTTATGATTCTTAGCATTCTATTTGCTTTTTGGCTGCCACTGAACATTGGGCGGAGGGTTTTAACATGTTATCCACGATGATGCCTAAATCTTTTTCGTGGGTGGTAGTTCCTAATGTGGAACCTTGCATCATGTAACCATAGTTTGGGTTGTTCTTTCCTAGGTGCATAACTTTGCACTTGTCCAGATTAAAGTACATCTGCCACTCGGACATCCAGTCTTCCAGTTTATCAAGGTCCTCTTGCAATTTTTCACAATGCTCTTGTGTTTTAACAACTATGAATAATTTTGTGTCATCTGCAAATTTGATCACCTCATTCATTATTCCCATTTCCAGGTTATTTGTAAATATGTTAAAAAGCAGCGGGTCCAGCACAGATCCCTGGAGTACTCCACTATTTACCTTTCTCCATTGAGAAAATTGGGCATTTAGCCCTATTCTCTGCTTTCCATCTTTTAAACAGTTCCTGATCCATAACAGTACACTGCCTCTTATCCCATGACTTTTTAATTTGGCCAAAGACTGAGATTTATCAAACCAGAGAGTGAGATGAAAGTCTAACGAGTGAGATTTTTTCCAAATGGTGCATCTAAGGTGTAAATGTAGAAAGATGTAAGTATAGTACTACTTTGCAAATGAAAAAGAAAAGTGGCATAAAATGATATTTGCTTTTCTATAGAGCCTCTGATAGTGGAGGCAATATGGGTAAATTCTCTGGGCTTAAAAACTTGTCTCACTCAGTGGCTGAAACTATATACATAGGTTTCACAGCACCTAAACTTGTTTGTACAGAGGAAGGGGATGGGGTGAGGGAAGCAAAATGCACAGAAAGGTGTGCTAAGATTTTTTTTCCTTCTGGCTTAGCCATTTGGTTTTACTTCTCATGAAAGCAGTGATGAGGACCAGTGTACTGGCACTAAGGCTCTAAGGAGTGAGAAAAGGGGCTCAAAGAGTGTGAGAGCGAGAGAGCCTTCAAATGAGTATGACACATTCCTGATATCTCGGCTCGCTTAGTCTGGGGTGAGAAGCATAACTTTACTGTCTGTCTGATATGTGCTTGACTTGCAATAACTTACCATCAGCAATAACATAGTGCACGTGAAGGGCCAGGTCTACTCACTGTTTTCTTTCTGTATATCTCTTTTTTGAAGGAGGTTGTTCTGGACAGACATGGGGGTAAATCCTCACATTGGAAGCTCTTCCCTAAAAGGCACCAATCGGCTTGTGATAGCTAGCACTGGCTTGGTGTGGCCCAGTGGAATAACAGTTGACTTCCTGGCTGAGAAGCTGTACTGGTGTGATGCTAAGCGCTCTGTCATCGAAACCGCAAACCTGGATGGCTCAAACCGCTTGACCCTTACACAGAATGAAGTAGGTGAGGTTTTTGGGGTACAAGATTAGGACCTACCTGGGTCACTTTATGCAATTTTGAATTAAGTTTTGATCTTTGGAAAGGGTATGCAGCTGCTTCTGTAAGAGCTGGAATTCCAGGCACTTTCTGTGATGAATTTCAGGCCATATGTTAATACCGTCAGAGGATGATTAATCAGCTGCCATCAAGAAATGAGCTCTTCTAGCAGGTCAAGGAGATAATCATTCCTCACTGACTGCAAGTGTCTGTGACACAAATCTAGCCAATATACAAAACACTGTGATGTCAAAAGAAACTAATTTACCTTCAGACTCAAGACCTCAAGATAGAGTTAAAGAAATTGACAGGACCTCAGTGGGGGGTAACTCACTGCTTAAATCAATATGACTGAAAAAGCAAGTCTCAGGCCCACCACATTCAATCATAGGTCCCATCCAAGAACCATAGTTTTGCTTTAAATTTTGTATGCGCATAAAAACTCAAAGGCAATGAATACATACCTGGTACGTGAGAAGTAAAGTCAGTACTGTAAGTAAAAAATCCAGAGACAAGACAGGAGAGTTCTGGCAAGTAGTGAAGATAATAACCATGGCGCTTATAATCTTCAGTGCTGGCCAGAACTCTCCTGAGGTGGTCTTCTTTACATTCTGGTGAAGCTTCAGTTGAGATTTATCTCTGGCTTTTTTACTTACTTGACTTCTCATGTAACAGATAAGTGTTTTTTACCTTTGAGTTTTTATATACATACAAAATTTAAAGAAAAAATATGGTTGTGAGATGGGGCTTATGATTGTATGCGGTGGGAGTGAGACTCGCTTTTTCAGTCATATTATTTTAAGCAGTGAGTTATCCTCGCTGAGGTACTGCCAATTTCTTTAACTCTGTTTTGAGATTTTGGGGCATGTTTACTAAAAACCGCTAATTTGCGCGCCGCAAAATAGCGCACTAAAAGCGGTACTTAAGAGCGCTTAAACGCCCCGTAATCGTGCGTGTCACCCCCGCACAGGTGCGCGGCACAATAACGGGCCCCGCACAAGTACGGGCCCGCAAATGTCCGATAGAGGCGTGGAACGGCTAACGGAGGGCGGAGGAAGGTTTCTGAGGGGCGGAGAGACGGGTTTAATGGGCGGGGAAGGGGAGGGGAGAGGCTCCCCGCACATTATCGGGGCCGAATCCCAAAGCAAAACTACCGCGAGTGAAACACTCGCGGTAGAGGGCATTTAAAGGGAAGAGAAACATTTCCGTCAGCAATGTACAACAAAATCGGGGAAACCTGCAAAACGTGAGCAGTGTGATACATGTGCACAGCACAAAAGTGAAAATAAAAATAGAAAGTGACCACAACAAAAATATCACAAATAGTAATGCAGCTGGGGAACAGTTATAGTAATGGGCAAATATAGAAAACACACCCAGGAAAGCTCCGGAAAGAAGAAATGAATATTGGAAGGGTCTACGGAGCGGAGACTCATCCAAAACAAATGTCCTTTTTGGAGCTTTCCTGGGAGTGTTTGCTATGGTTGCCCATTAATATCACTTTTGCCCAGCGTGGTGATATATTGTCCCCCAGTGTCTGTGGTCATTTCCGGGGTTTATGTGCACGTTTGTCACCAGACAGAGTGCATGTGCCTCCCGTAAAAATGCGTAGAGCAGGGTTTGTGACTCCATCCTGCCAGGTATACTACCTCCAGGGGCTGCATTGTCTCTGTGGCCATAGTGTGGTGCAGCGGACAGAGCCAGTACTTCTAGGACCAGAGGATCAGAGGTTCAAATCCCAGCTGGGGCACATGCCAGCCCAGCCCCTATATTTTACCCACCACTAAACAAAGATAGCGCAGACACCCCTGTATTGCAGGGAACATAAGCATGGGGAAAACACCCATATTTTACACAACACTGCAAAAACACAACAACAATGGGCATTACCTACAGCCAAATCCCCCAAATGCAGTCCCGTACTGCCACATTGCAATCTGGTCATCTGCTGTTTCTGAGAGCAGCTCATGCCAGCATATTGGCGGACGAGTACATGTGGTGCAGGGGGCAGTGGCTGCTAGCCACAGAAGACAGAGGCCTAGCCATGTGCAGGCTGGCACAGTCCACTGCAACAGACAGGCCCTGCCAGATCCACAGTCATGGACATTCCAGGGAAACCAGCCAATCTGTGGCTACACAGTGGTGCAGTGCACACAGACAGTGCATGCAAAAACAGAAGGTCACAGGTTCAAAGCCCAGCTGGGGCTTCCACCAATCCTAGCCACATATTTTTCCCAGACCTACACAGTGATAGTAAGGACACACCTTTCGTGTCGAGGACATATGCAATGGTAATACGTCTATCTTTTACCCCACTGAGCACAGACACCATGAACAGGGGCAGAACCTACAGCAGAATCCCCCAAATGCAGTCCTGGTGGGCCACACACCAGTCAGGTTCCATGCTGCCACTCATACAAATGCCTGTGCTGTATATCTATGCACCACCCCCATGGCATGTAGATGTAGCTCATGCATATTCATGAAGGACAGCAGGAAAACACGAACAGTGTGATGCAGACCTAGACTGGGGTTGGGAATCTCTGCCGTAAAGCAGCAGCCAACAGGGGCAGACACACCCACACCCACACCCACAGGCCCCATTGGCCAATGTCTCCTGGAGAGGCAGAACAGTGGACCCTGCGTGCATCTCCCAATACTAGCTCCTGCATACCTTAGCAATGTCACCCTACACCTGAGGTATACGGTACACAGCTCTGAGACGTTTGCTAGGAGTACTGGCAGATAGATATCCATACGTTACGCACATACTGCTAGTTGACCCCATCAGAACAATCTGTTAGGTGTTTGCGGGGCGTGCTCCAGGACTGGCCTCTGACGGTGTTTGCCACCCTGGGGAGTGACCCCCAGCAGTACTGCGTACCATATCCATGCCTTGCCGTGCCTAGGACAGGTTTGGTGGCCAAGGCTAATTACCTCCTCAATAGTAGCACCATGCTGGCATAGGTGTGGAAGTGTATGTCTGTCTATACAGTGGGTGCTGGCTGCAAGCCCCTTCCACAGCCCACACTGCCAGCACTGTTGCCAGTATTGGCCTGCTAATGTGCATAATGAGTAGCAAGGGACCATGGGTATATCTCAGACAGGGTGGGCTGACCAGGATGCAGCTGCACAGGGCATAGGGCACTGGCAGGGACATGGTAGTGCCCGGCCACCACCTACACACACAGGGGGACCTTTGTATGTGCTGCTGGGGGATCACTCTCACCCTGAGTGTGCAGTGATGGCAGCATGGCTAGGCACACCCATAGTGCTGTATTGTGTTTTTCTCATGTGATATATATGGGTTTCCTGTTGGGGCTTTTTCACTGACTTATCTGCTTGTGTGTGCTGCCACCCCAGTTGTGGGTGCATGCATTTCCATCAGGACCAACCAGCAGACTGAGCACAGATGGTATGTGTCTTGATGGAGTGCCTTGCAGGGTGCAGTGGCTGATGGCTTGCTGTAGGTGAATATCAGATAGTGGTGGGTTGCATCTATGAATATCCAGGCCTAATGTCTGTCTGATATTGTGTTATGGATGTGTGTGGAGCTGCTTGGACTGCCCTGTGGAGGGGGGGGGTGCTACTTCCCCAGCAGGACTGGGGTTGATGGTTGACTCTACTGCCATCAGTGCAGGGGGGGGTTGTTGGAAAAGGATAGTATGGGGATCTGTTGGTGGGAGACCCTGTTTTATCCACGGGGGGGGGTGTGTTCCACTAACTGTAGCAGACAGTGATCTCCAAGATGTTTATGCAGCACCTACCTATTTCACAGGTTATTGCTGCTTTGGAGCTCTGGGATGGCCGCATTCAGCCATGCAAGGTGTTGTGCACCTGGTCCTGGGCGCATCATCACACACTCAGGGTGGGCATAGTAACCGCACAATGTGATGGTGTTTAGCTACTCTTTGCCGTTTGTCCACCCACTCAGGGCACCCTACCAGGCCGAGGTGCTGTGTGGGTGCACAAGGACACCTCCCCCTACCAGGCCGGGTAGCTTTAGGGGTGCAGTTCCCATCTTGTGTGCATCTGTGGACAGCTGATTTGCATGTGCAGTGCATCATGGGTACGGGTGGCCTAACACTATCCTGTTTACACCAGCAGACTGTCTGTGATGTGACGTGCACGCTATCTGCAGCCAGGCAGGAACTTGCTTACAACTATAGAGGTGTAGCCCAATGGTTACGCCACTGCCTGTGCAGCCAGAGGTCATGGGTTCATACCCACAGTGGGGTTCTGTGATAGGGTTTTCCAAAGCATTTTTTACATTTACTGTACATATGTTGATGCCTGCAATAACACCCTCAGCGTACTGTACCCATAAGGTGCCTCTGAGGGTGCTTTATTGGGCGCCCTATAGGGCACTTTATGGTTGGCATCCATATAGGGTGCACTATACATTATCCTGTGTCGCAACATACATGCTGCCCTATAGGGGACATTCTAGGGTGCCTTGGCGGACGGTGCACTGTAACATGTGCCTTATGGTCCGCCTTATGTTAACATGCTGTGAGAGTGCGTTTGCTAGTAGTTATCACAAAATAGAATTAAAAAGCCTCCTAAAGCACTCCACAACATAAAATATACTGCCTCAGCTAGCCTTTTTCAATGGGCATTGTGAGGGATTGAACCCCTGGTCCCTGCACCATTGGTCAGTGTCTTAACCATTGTGCTGTGGCTGTGTTCCTTTGCTTTAGCATCAGCGTGCCACCTTGTGGCCATCAGCGCGCCGCATCCTGCTGCCCACAATTAACAGTGCGCCGCATCCTGCTGCCCACAATGAACAGTGCGCCGCCTTATGCCGCCCCACAATGAACAGTGCGCCGCCTTATGCCGCCCCAATATGAACAGTGCGCCGCCTTATGCCGCCCCACAATGAACAGTGCGCCGCCTTATGCCGCCCCAAAATGAACAGTGCGCCGCCTTATGCCACCCCAAAATTATTTTGCCTCCTGACACACATTTCCACATTCAAGGTGGTGCCTCAGCCAGTCTTTTTGGGCTGCACACACTGGGGGATTGAACTCATGGCCCCTGCACCATTGGTTATTGTCTTCACCGTTGTGCTACAGCTCTGTTCCTATATGTGCCCAGCTGTGCCCCACTTAGCCTTCCCACGCGCTAATGTGGGCCCCGCACATTAACGCGACGCGCACACATACGGTCTTTTTTTTTCCTTTTTCGGCCTGAACCGCCCACTCCTTATATGGCACAGGCACACTACCGCGGCCCCGCACGTTAGGAATGTTTAGTAAACATGCCCCTTTGAGTCTAAAGGTAACTTTGTTTCTTTTGTCATCATAGTGTTTTGTATATTGGCTAGTTTAGTTCCTAGCACTTTGGTTTTGAGACCTTTTTTCTGGTGCTTTGAAACAGATCTACCATTTTTTTCCCTTTCAGTAAGGAAGGTGAATGTTACATGACAAATAATATTGCTAATGAGGACAGTGCAAAGAATTCTTATGCCCTATGGGAAGAAAACATTATGAACAATTAACTGATCCTACCTCCCCCAATTTTTTCCTATCGATCACTATGCATATGGTTACTTTGGGGTAAGTTCCTGGAGGAAAAGTCCATAAACCATTATTAAAGAGGATCAGGAAAATCCACTGCTTACCCCAGGATAAGCAACATAGAATATGTGTACCTTTTTAGGAATCTGACATGTACTTGTGACCTGGACTGGCCATTGTTGGAAACAGGATACTTAGGTTGATGGAACATTAGTCTGACCCAGTATGGCATATCTTATGTTCTTATGTTCCATATTTAAAGCCTGACTTGTATCTGCTTTGATACATGAGCTCATAGGCATCGGAAAGGGGGGCCACAGGGGCTCTGGCCCCACCAAAGCTTTGCTGCTGCAATTGGGGCTTTCCCTCCTGTCTGCCCACAGGGATCCGATCGTCTGTGGGCAGAAATAGGGGAATGCCGGTGATCGCGATCCGTCAAGCAGCATGCTGCCTGTGGAGATCCCATCCCCCATGGGCAGAAGAGCACTGTGATCATGGCACAGATTCCTCCTGTCTGCCTGCGGGAGATCAGATCCCTGTGGGCAGACAGGAGGGGAAGCCCCGATTGCAGCTGCATGGAGTATGGCTGGCCCAGGGGTGGAGCTTGGCCCCCTTCACGGAGCATGGCATTCCGACACCTCCGCTTGAGCTTTTGCCATTTTTTGTTGTACTTTCTGTGCATAAGTAGTAAAGTTATTCCGCTCCCCATTGTGAAACATTGACCCATCAGAGGCCACATAGATTGAGGAATATCATCTTGCCTTCCTGATGTGCATAAAAAGGTGCCAGTCTACGAGCTAGCTTTACTAATGTACATTAAGATGTTAGCTTGTGTCCCTGCATTTTGATAAATAGGCCTCAGTGTTGTCAGTGAGACCTATATTTATAATGCAGATCAAAGTGCATGTGAGTAAATCTAGCCCTGTATTTGCTTTGTACAGCCATTTTATAAAACCCAGTAAACACACGTTTGATGATGTCATCATGTTAACTATTGATAGCTGCACAAGCTATTGCCTGCTCTTCAGTCATGCAAAATCTGTCCAAAAGTCTGTTACAAATCTGAAACTACACCTTGCCATCTGTTTTTCTACCAGTTGTCTGTCTAAAACCCTCTCTCTCTATATGTATCTATGCATAACATAACCATCATATAAAGATACTATCTAAACAAACCTTATATAAGCTTCCAGGAAGCATTAAATATAGCTTTTTATTTGCTGCTCAAACTTTGCATCACTGTATTCAAATTCCAAGCAGTGATTAATCAAGAATTAAATTCTCAAAGTATTTCCTGGAGTCATCCTGCATATCACCCTTCCCTCTCATTCTTCCATCATCCTCTGACCTCTGTCAGTCATTCTGTTTTCTAAATAATTATGTTACCCTCAAAAAAACAAAAATCTAGCCAAATTTTGTATATCTATATACACCTTTCAAAAATGTATAAAACAATAAATTGACCAAACATTGCTTGTATTTAATTTATGTAGTGGGAGGAGCAATGACTTGGTGTTATGGTGAGATTATTTGAGTGAAAAGTGGCATACTATATTACCGAGACCTACTCTAAAAGTTTGCATTAAAATTATTTTGTGTATTTCTTTCAGAAAGTTCACTGTTTACTTTTGCTAGGCCAAAACTTGAAAGGTGGATGAAGTCTCTTTCTCTCTGTTTGATACGTGCTTATCTCTGTATTATCTATAAATAAAAGAAAGCAAGTATATAGTCACCCAGTATTGCACAGAAAGAGGGTAGTTCTATAAACCTCTGTGCAGTTAAAATACTTTGGCATGCGCATAGGTAGGGCCTAGCCTATAAAGTATAGCCTTACTTTACTTTAAAGAATAGGAGCGTACCAACACGCCTTACCCTAAGCACAGCAGTTACCCCTGCTCTAAAACAGGTGTATTACCCGCACCTGGATTTGGAGAAAGCACGTAAATTTACTCTCTGCCCCTGTGCAAACCCTAACCGGGACTTATGCAGGCTTACAGTTTAGTGATCGCCTAAACTGTGCACGTAACTCTTTTAGAATAGGAACTTGCATTCATTTCTAGTGCACAATTTCCTGCACATCCTTTACAGAATTACCACCTAAAGGGGTAAGTTTATAGCACTGAAACCATCATCATTTCTATGCTCAATGACATTCACACATATCTGGACCAGGGCTCCTACACTATAGCTATTTCACTATTCCTCACAGCCGCTTTCGATCTTGCAGACCACAACCTTCTCCTCTCTCATCTCCACGACATAGGAATCCGGGGCACTGTACTTTCTTGGTTCACCTCTTTTCTTCAGGATCACACGTATCAGGTTCATGGCATGGCTGTACCTCCTCACCTTTCTTCCATCCCTGTGGCATCCCCCAAGGGTCTTCCCTTTCCTCCCTCCTTTTCAATATTTTTCTCAGTCCCCTCGCCATCCACATTCAATCATTAGGTATTAATTTCTGCATCTACGCTGATGAAATTCTCCTCCTTGCCCACCTTGACAGTGTCTCCCTTGATCTCTCTCCATCAACATCGCTCTTGATTGCATTTCAGCCTGACTCCTCACTAACGCCCTAAAACTCAACCCAGCTAAGACTACAGACACTTGGATCATGAGTTCCAAAACTGCCCCTTCTCTGGCTCCTTCTCTCGAATCCTCCCACATTGCACTATAGTCATCATTTAAATACCTTGGTATTCACATCAATGCTGATCTCACATTCTCCTTGCACATCTCTCACTTAACTAGATCTGCCTTCTCCTCTCTGTGCAGAATCCTTGGCCTCTGCCCCTTTTTCTATCAAGCCGCCTTGACCACTCTGCTCTTTAGCACCGTGATCTCCAGAATTCACTATTGTAATGTCTGCTTCACTGGTCTTCCACATCATCTCATGAACATCCCCAATCCATTCAGAACTACGCCATTCATACTCTCACACATGCTAAGAAATATGATCATGTCACCCTCCTTCTCATCCAACAACATTGGCTTCCCATTCCCCAAAAGATATCTTTTAAAATCCTCACACTCACTCACAAATCCCTTCAAAATCATGCACTATTCCATCTTTCCTCCCTAACTATTCCTTATGTTCCCCGATGCTGCCTTAGGTCCCTTCAAGATAATCGCCTGGTCCTCCCATTGCTGTCGTGTGCTAAGCATGATTCAACGCGTCACTCCACATTCTTTTACTTGGCGCCTGCCCTCTGGAACTCTCTACCCCCCTCCTTTCCTGCTTTTAAATGCCTCCTTAAGGCCCACTTATTTATACAAGCTTACGGTATTCACCCCTTTGGCTGAGCTGCATCCCCAAAGAGATGCCGTGCATCTAATCTCTACACATGCTCTTTCTCTGCTCTTCTCTTTGCTGTTCTATCAGTTTGATGAAGTTCTCTTTCATTTTCTAACTTGTTGGTAATTTGCATCTTTTTAATATTGTAAACTGCTCTGATTGCCTGGCCAAAGGGCGGTAAATCAAAACCTAATAAACCATAAACCATATAAGGAACATGAGCATGTAGAAGAGCATGTTACATGCTCGTGGGCACTTATAAAATTATCTAGGGATATATGCATGTATAAAGTTGATAATCCTGTTATATGTAACTCCGAACAGCCTGTTGTTCTGGTTTTTGTTTTGTTCTCTGTAAACCGCGCTGATGTCGAAGAGTGCGGTATAAAAGAAATTAAAATAAATAAATAAATAAAATAAAGTAGGCGTGCAGACACATGAAGCCCCAGTTTGCACAGGGCATCTAGGACATTCAAACATTTCTGGGTATTTTACAGAAGACTTGCTGAATGCGGAGCCTTTTGTAAAATCCATATAAGGATGTGCAGGGGTCTACATGTATTTGCGGAAACATCCATTTTACAAAACATACATCCAAAAAGGTCAGCTTCACTTGAAGTATTACATATGGAACAGCAGTACTTACAGCATATTTTACAGCTTACACATAAAATGCACATACCAGTGAAGGGGCAGAGTTCTAACTACCCACTATTCAGCTGATGGCTGTCAACATTTTTTTAAACGCTGGCTGCTGTGGGCAAAATGAAAGTGGAAGTTTAGTGAAAATGCCCGTGTACCGGCATGTGCTGAATATCTGATTTAATGGTGACCACCGCTGGCTATCTGGATAGCGGCAACATTCAGCCAGTATCCAGAAACCAAACTGCATTTTTTTGGCCTAATGTTTTGCAGATTCTTAGCAGTTGGCAGACTGAAAATTACTGTGAACTGGATAAAATACAGACCGGCATCACCCTGCCCACAGACTGCCTCTGCACTATCTAGATAGTGACATGGCGGTTAGAAAAAATATTTACTGACACTATATGGATCGTGCCACTGAATATTGAGTTCAGTGAGGTTTATCCAATTAGCTATCCTGCTAACCAGATAAACTCTTTTGAATATCGGGCCCTGCACCTTTTGCTTTTAAAGTGAATTTTAAGGCCAGAGTGATAAGCACCGTTGCCCCTTCAATTCCTTCTTAAAACCCCAGGTCCAGATGAGCAATTAGCTCATACTTACATGTGATTTTGGAGTAGGGTTGCCAACTGGCTCCAGATACGCCCGGCAGGCTTGTTCCAGTCCTGTGTTTACCCCATTGCATGCAGGGATTTGTAGTCTTGCTTTTCTTATGGAGTGCAATGGAGAAATCAGAACTACGTGTCCCTGCATGCAATGGAGTAAACCCAGGACTGGATCAAGCCTGTCGGGCGCATCTGGAGCCAGTTGGCAACCCTCTTTTGGAGAGGTGTAAATGGCAACTTAATTGTTTTGAAATACACATGTATTCTCCTTGCAAACTAGGAAGTGCACATATATTTTAAAAGTCCACACATCACACCCAGAGCATGTCCCTTTGAAATCTGTGCATGCTACGTACACATGTATGCTCATTTACATGTACAAACTAACTTTTTCACATTCACAAATGATGCCTAACCCTTCTAAAATTATCTGTAAAGGGCCTATTTTTATAGTGCTATATGCATTGTCATTCTCAGGTTAGAGAACAGGCAGAGAGGAAGCAGACATGACACTTATGCTTGTGCATTATAAAATACATGTACATGCACCTATTCTTTTCTAGTATATACACAAATAAAATACACCTGCCTCAGTAGAAGCAAATGTGTGTGCCACTTTTCCCTTGGTTAGTATTATAAAGCTACATGAGGGCATTTCTATACATGCTTGTGCCTTGTTAGACTATACATCCTGTTATAAATTACCCTCCACAAGAGATATTTGCATGTACAGAGTGCAAAAAAAAAAATGCAATGTGTGCCTGCAAGTCAATCTTGACACCAGGGTAGATTGCCAGGCCTTTCTTCTGAGGAAATGGAGGGTTAAGTGACTTGCCCAAGGTCACAAAGAGTGCTAGTCTGGTCTTTTAGTGCCTAAGCCAGTGCTCTAGCCACTAGGCTACTCTTCCACTCCACAGAGTCCAATGTAGGATTATATGTTTTTTTCTAGGTCATCCATTTGATATAGCAGTGTTTGAAGATCATGTCTGGTTCTCGGATTGGGCTAAAGCTTCACTAATAAGAGTAGACAAGAAGACTGGGGAAAACAAGATACATCTGCGGGGGAGTATGCGGAAGCCATCAGCTGTGGTTGTAGTTCATCCCTTGGCCAGACCAGGTACACAGTACACATCTACAGAACCTCTGTTTGATTCCATTATTATCTTTGAGTTGTTGATTTTTTTTCTTCATAGAGAAACATCTGTGGTGAAATGTGCAGTATTCTTAGAAATTAAATCTTCATAAAAGAAAATGTGGAAGTTTTTTCCCACTGGTGCTTAATATGAGTGAACATAGTAGAAATGTGCATGAGTCAAAATTTTTCTCCATTTGGCTTTTCCCCGATTTGAGTGTTTTCACACATTTTCTTAATAGCTTTTAAGAAACAAGGATTATAATTTTTTAACATGAATAAATTAATGGTACAGGCATTAATGCATGGGTATTGTGTGCTAAATTGATTTTGCATGCACTAAAATTGAAGGCACGTTAAACTGAATAAGCCCTAATGAATGTACATCTGTAGGTTTACCTTCCCATCTAACTTTTTAGCTTGGAAAATGCTGTTCTTAAATCAGCTTTTCTGCTCTTTCATATTACTTCGTAATTATCACAGCACATTACTTTTACTTCACTTTAATGTCAAATTTGATATTCTGTTTCATGTAGACATCACAGAATGGACTACCATAAAAAAAGAAAGTGACATAATATAGCAAGCTTTTACAAATATTTTAGTAGCAAAAGCAGACATTTTAATTCCTCACCGCAATGCATTCGAGACAGGCAAGGATGTGAGGAAAGTAAATGTTTTATTTGTGAATATTCTGCAAATTCTGCAGTCACCATAGAAACATAAAAAATGAAGGCAGATAACAATATAAGAAATTGCCATGCCAGGTCTGATTAATGATCTAGCTAGACCAGCATCTTTTCTGCAACAGTGACCAGTTCATGTCATCAGGGATACATGTCAGATCCCAAATAGGAAAGCCACCAGAAGCGGAAGGTGAAGCCACCTCAATCATGCCCATAGAGAGAGGCTTAACTAGCAGAAAAAAGAAAAAAAGGAAGTGTATAAGTCATTAATAAAGCCTCACCTGGAATACTTTGTTCAGTTTTGGAGGCCATATCTCAGTAAGGACATAGGGGTAATTTTACAATAGGTATCTATGTCAAAGTGCATAAAGATGTCTAATTTAAGTCCATTTTATGAAAGCAACATAGTTGTATAGGTGCCTTTACAAAATAGGCATGCAGAAACAGGCCCAGGAGTGCATGAATTCTCATGTAGAAATTTACACATATTCCAAAGAAGGTATAAATGTTCTGTATGTTGTATAGTATTCTATATATAGATGCACATATTTTATAGCATATGCACGCATATTGCAATTCTGTTCCCGCTTCACTCAAACTATTCTCCTGGTAATGTCTATAGGCAATCTTGTCAGTTTGCAAACATACTGTATACACATGTATGTGGCTGTGAAATTTTATAAGAGCTATTTGCCACATGTAAAACATGCTTTACACATGGAAAATTCTTTATAAAATAATCCTGATCGAAGCTAGAAACAATCAAGAGGCAGGTAACCAAAATGGTTTGGGGTCGGCTCTAGAAAACACATGAGAAGAGATTTGAAGATCCAAATATGTATACCCTAGAAAAGAGGAGAGATGAGATATGAGCTATATCATGCAGGCATAAAAAAACCTTCCTGTCTCTACTTATCTTTTTATATTGTGCTTAATTCATTGAGTACTCTCACCAACTCTTTGGGATTCAGATTTAGCCTTAATCTTCAGCATGTTAATAACTCAGAGGTAACATCACACCTATTATTGGTATGCAGCCTGAAGCTGTACAGTTGCAGTGACCCAACAATTAGTGAAATTACCCTGTGTAGTGATATGAAGATGACTTTTGGCCTTGACAAATGTGCTAAGGCAAATTGAGCAAAACTTAAAATATCTTTCTGGGGAGAGTTGTTTGGAGAGAGACTTGTGCTTTTGCTGTTTTACCATCTCTATCAATTGCACCCCTGTGGAGACCAGCTGTATGTTTGCTTCTCCCCCATAAGATCAGCATTAGAGGTAAAAGCTCAGTTCTCTTGCAGTGTGTTTGGAGAGTTGTTTGGAGAGAGACTTGTGCTTTTTCTGCTTTACCATCTCTAGCAATTGCACCCTTGCAGAGACCAGCTGTAAGATTACATGTGACCAAAGGGGTATGACCAAAAGGGCATGTTCTGCCCCTTTGGAGCACGAAAGAGCACTGGAAGAAGCTCTGAATTGTTACGGGTAAACAGAATGTGAAGAAAAAGGCATCAGAAGGTGTTGGAGGAGCAGGCCCAGTCTAGGGGCCTATGGATCTCCTTATGCAACTTTTTGCTTTGCCTCTTTCTACATCCGTGAGCATTACTTTGGATATTGAAATCTCCTTGAGCTCCAGTTGCCCTACACCTCCACTCCAGACTTCTTCTATGATGGGTTTGTCTGCTCTGGATGCTAGTAGTGGTTCCCAGAGAGCCACTTCTTCTCCGCCTGCAAGCGAGCACTCTCCACAGTCCCCCTCCCTCTCAGGCTCCCCTGGTTGGTGTTTGGTACCCCAAGGCAGTTTCTCTTGCATCACCATCTTCAAGTTTGCTTGTGCTGTTGGACACTCTACTGAGGTTTCAGTGAGGGATGTTTGGGGTAAGCTGTTGAGAGTGGAATCAATATTGACTGGGACTATCGGCCAACAGTGCAAGTTTGCTGAGGAGTCTGTGGACAAATTTAAACAGCAGGACTCTTTAATTTCCTCTTTAGAGTCTCGTGTAATGAAATTTGAGGGCCCTCAGCCCTCACTGCAGTCGCTAATGGAGGCAGTAATTAAGGATAGTTTGGTTATTCATAGCAAACTAGAGGCAATAGAGAGTCAATTAAGGGCAAAGAATTTGCGATGCCTGGATTTTTATGTGATGCGGCTTCTGTCCCCTAGAGCTGCTGAAAAAGTATTTGAAAGAAATTTTGTTGTTTAGTAATGTTGATGTGCTAGTTATTTCTAAGTTATTTTATCTTTCCAAGGGGACTCAGGTAGAAGTGGCCGAAGGAGAGGGGTTGAATTCTATCACCTTTCCGGATAGCCTTGATTTGAACGCTTTTCTTGAGACCTCTCAGGACGTTGTCTCTGAGAGGGCAACTCTGCTAGTCACTTTTGTCACTTTTGGATCGGAGGCTGATAAGATGGCTGTTTTGAAATTATACTTTTCTAAAAAGTCTCTTTCGTTTTGTGACCAGCCGATAAACATTTTTTCTGATGTTGCCAGGCCTACGCAAATGCATAGGAAGGCTTTCTTGCAGTTGCAGTCTGTCAGACGGATGCCTGGGTGAGAATGTTCACAGTCTTGGCAAAGGCATATATCAATATGATTTGCAAGGGATTGTGGGAAATGCAGTCCATTCACACCAGACACAGCTGCTCACAATAATTAGTTGTGCTTGAGTGTAAAGCCAATAAGATATTTATTTATGGGGTTATTTCTCCCAACACAGATATGCTTGGTAGCACATAAAACAGGATACTTGCTTTCAGTGTTAAACTTAGAAAACAAAATCAGGAAAACAACAGTTGAACTTGTCAGGCAATCAAATCAAAAGAATAAAGACCTGGTTGGTAACAAACTGGTCTTTTCTGTAGGCTCTAGCTAATATTTTCTTGGCAGTGCATCAAACAACAAGCAAAACCCACAAAGAAGGGAAAAACTGTTCTTTTTCAGGTTAACTTCTTATATCTTCACACATAGACTCAGAAGTGATTTCCTCAGAGCTCACAAGCAATTAGGTAAGGCTCAATTGCTAGCAGTTATCCAGCTGAAACCCCTTTAGCTGGCTTATTTCCTACTGCGTGGCTCAAATCCTACTCAGGAGCTTTTCTGAGTAGATTTAAAGAACAAGTTTGTATTTCTTTGTGATGGTTGTTGTACTTTGTAACAGTAAATTACCAAAGGAGTTTATACAGAGAGCAATCCATGTATTCACAGCCTGTATCTAAGACTTCTCCCCCTTCTTCAACAATCATGGGTTCAATATCATGGATTGGCACAGAGGAATTTCTCAATGGAGCATTCTCAGGAGAATACTTGTTTCCCTGCTGTCTTTCAAGGGTATAGCTAGGGCATAGATCAGTGTTCATACCTGAGCTTCCATTGCTGTTAGAGTTCCTCTCTAAATAGCCTGGCCAGTATGTAGTCCAGTTCTTATGTCCAGCCTTCCAATCCAGATCCCTGGACACTGGGTCTCTCTTCACATACCTTCTGGCACGGGTCTTAGGGTCCCTTCCAAGTGCAGCCGTCTCCCACACAGGTACCGTCTGGAGATTCCTAGCTCTGCAGCACCATTCCTCTGGCTTTCCCCAGTCCAATGGTGTATGCTGGCCCTTGGAATGCCTTCCAGTATACATACTGCTCTGGACTCCTTTAGACCTCCCAAATGCTTTTCTCTTCTTCCTTCCAAAGGGTTTCTTGCCCTCTCTGTTCGTCCGCTCTGCTTCTGATGATCCTCCAGATGATGAAGCTGTCCAAGATGAGGATATCCAAGCTGATTCTGAGGATCTCCCAGATGAAACTGAGGATGATTCTGAGGATAATTCTCTGTAGAATAAACTCTACCTTTATTCTGCCTAGATGAGTGCTCCACCTTAGCACAGCACAGCTGTGCTGAATCAGGCCCTGCCCTTTGAGATGAGTGCTTAGGGATTACCTCATAGCCCTCCTGATTGAACACACGTTTCCCCACTTCAGCTCCTCTAATGGCTGTTGGAAACCTGGTGCATTCTGGGACTGATAGTCTTTTATGGAAAAATTCTGTTTTCTTATTTCTACCAGAACTGACAGGTTGCTTGTTCAGAGTCACTTCACCTTTACTATAGCTCCTTCCTGAGCTATGATAAGCTTCCTTATCACAAGTCTAAAGTCTTGACTATTGGAGTCACATTCTATCTCTATTTCTCCTGTAAGTGTGTGGTTACCTATGCTGGAAATAAGTTTGTTTCACAGATGTTTCCCATTTGGAAAATTTTCTTTAGGACAAATCAGTGGATACTTAGGGATTTGTGTATGCTCTTGACTCTTGTCCTGTTTTTAACTGGGGTAGTTTTAGGTATTAATACATTTGTTCTCTTCTGCTTCTCTTCCATGATGGGGGCTAGAGCATCTCTTACCATTTTATTTTTTGCATATTTTCCAAATTTTTAATGGTAGCAGGTTTTGCTTATATACATTGTGTATGTATTTTGGTTAAAAATCTTAATTAAAAACAAAAAAACAAAACAAAACATCTTTCTGATTGGGGACTATGACATTAAGGAACTTAACCAGGAAGATAATATAAATACCTAGGAGTAGAGGAAGGAGTGAAAATCATGCAGAAATTGCTGAGAGAAAATATTAATAAAGAATATTCCAGGATTTTAAAATTGTTATTGAAAAGTGCTTTAACATCACAAAATATGATACATGCCATAAATCATCTGGTAATTCCTGCACTCTCATATAGCTTTTAAATTGCAGACTGGCCTCTAAAAGACCTTGAAAAATGGGCATGGAGCAGTTTTCTTCTTTGTATATCCATGAGGTAGTCTTTAAGAACCAGTGTATGCCAAGACCATGCATTCCTCAAGCAGGAGGAGGAATGGGCCTCAAAAATAGATTATACATACAGAGCTACTATCATAGCCTTCCAGGTCTACTTACTATAGTCAACATATCCAAAGACACAAAAAGTACTGAAACACGAAAGTAAATATCCAGAATCTGCCTCCATCATCAAACTTGGCCAAGCATTCTGACAAATAGAAGTAATGGGTAAGTGCCATTGGTACACATAGAGAAAGAAGGAACAGAAGTTGCTAAACAAGAGATAAAACTCTTCATAGGGTTTGATCGGCAACAAGGAACAAGTAGCAAATGCATAAATACAGTACGAAATACATAGATGTTACTCCAGGAGTCATTTGTGGATCAAAACTGGACACATGAATGGCTAAGGAGAGGTGAATTGAAACCAAAGGATGTGAGATTGATAATTATAGCCCAGGACAGTGAATTGGTTTAAAGAATGTATAAAAAAAAACCTTGGAAAACTGATAACAGTAGATTCTGTAAGAAATAATCATTTCTAGCTCTTCATCTTGTAGCTGGCTGAAAATTCTAATGGCAGAAAATGTTTATATAGAAAGGAACAATAAAATGGCATGCCTCAAAAACTGTAAAGTCTGTAAACACTACAATATCACTGTATCAGAAAAGCCCTGGGATCATGACCCTAACAGAATAACGGAGAATGAAGAGATTATGATCACCTGGAACATTCCCATTCCGACTGATAAAAGGCTGGATTCAAGGAAACTGGACATAGTGGTAAAGGAGAAAAACACCAGAATGGCACTGATAGTAGAGGTGTCAGTTTCAAGTGCTTATTCTGTGAATCATGTGGAAAGGGAAAAAATCACAAAGCACCAGAATATGCAGTCAGAGACCATGAAAATGCGGCAGAAAGATATTGAAATATTTTGCATTGTGCTGGGTGCTACAGACTTGATTAAGAGGAATTTCCAAGCACACCTTGATAAATTGCCTATGCGTGTGACAGCTTATGAACTCCATAAGGAGGCTATGTTTGGCAGAATGTAAGTACGGGTAGTGTTCGCAGTAACTTTGAGAGACTGGGATTGTACTCCACATACACTGGCTTAGGAGTGAGGTTCATTGCTGTCAAGATATGCACAGAACTAATCCATTTGGAGACCTTGCCCTTGAAAGAAAACATGTAAAGCATTAAAAAGAGTTGGACACAAAACATATCCCTGCAGCATATCCTAATGTAGGATATTTGATGATGAAAACATTCCATTTTTTCTCTTTAAGGGGGTTATTTTAGAGGCCAATTTCCAAGTGTAAAACCAGGGATTTATATTTGGACATCGCATCAACATGTAAATGGCTGCTTTAGAAAGGGTCTGATTTACACATGGATGCTCTTAGTGCATCAAAGTTATGTAGGGGCGGTCAGGAAAATGGTCTGGTTTTGGCCTGAGCAGGACAAAAATCTAAATATCTAAGCCCAGATATACACATCCTCCATGACACAAATAGAGATTTAAAAAGTGTTCCTTTTGGCCATCCCTTTACAGGAGGGATTAAAGGGGATATCCAATGTTTATTTCCCACTCTGAATTGAAATGGGGTCAAGATAGAGTCTTCTTTCATAAAGAGCATCTGCACATTTAGGTTTTCAAAATGGCCCAGATACATGTTTAAGTGGCGATATTTACATGTGATTTTTAACATGTGTATGTTTGAAATAGCTCTCCCTGCTTTATGTGAATATGAATTTTAAAAAGTGTTCCACATTCAGAAAAGCTGTTCCTAAAATATCATCAGAACTGAGTACGTCTTGACCTGGATGTCTCAATTCTGATCTCCACATCCTGTCTAAAATGTTCCTTCACATGTTCTGAAAACCACTGTAGATGTAAACCCTTTACATCAGATCTCTTTAAATGTCTCAGTAAGAGGCATTAATCAAATGTATCAAATGCTTCTTATAGGTCTAATGAATTCACAAAACATTCTGATCCTGATCCACATGTATTCAAATCACATTTGTCATGGTCAGAGGTACAGTCTCCTTACTGCAGTATGGAAGAAATCCAGACTGTGAAGGGTGAAAAGTCCTCTTCAAACAATGAGCCAATTGGTGCAGCATTATTTCCTCCAGTATCTTAGATGAAAGATTTAGATTTGCAATCAGATGGCGAGCAGAAAGATAATTAATCATATCCTGTCTTTTTATAGGGTTAGCTATAAGATATCACTATTCTCTTCAAATCATAAGGACATACTGTAAGAACCTAAGAAATGCCATACTGGGTCAGACCAAGTTCCATCAAGCCCAGTATCCTGTTTCCAGCAGTGGCCAATCCAGGTCACAAGTACCTGGCAGTTTCCCAAAGACACACAGGTTCCACAAAGCTTGTTTTGGAGCAAGCAGTAAATTTCCCAGGTCCTCTTTGATAATGGTATATGGACCTTTCCTCCAGGAATTTGTCCAAACCTTTTTTAAACTCAGCTCTATCAGCTTTTACTACATCCTCCGGTAACGAGTTCCAGAGTTTGATTATGCATTGAGTGAAAAAATATTTTCTCTTCTTAGTCTTAAATGGGTTACACTGTAGTTTCATTGCACGTCCCCTAGCCTTTCTACTTTTTGATGGCATAAACAATCAATTTACGTTTACCCATTCCACTCCATTCATTAACTTATAGATATCTATCATATCTCCCCTCAGCCGTCTCTTTTCCAGGTTGAAGAGCCCTAATCTTTTAAGCCTCTCCTCATAGGGTTATCCTTCCATCCCCTTTACCATTTTGGTGGCTCTTCTCTGTACCTTTCCTAATTCCGCTATATCATTTTGGTGACCAGAACTGCACACAATAGTCAAGGTGCGGTTTTATTCTCCATTCCTTTCCTTATGATGCCTAGCATTCTATTTGCTCTCTTGGCCTCTGCTGCACACTGGGTGGAGAGTTTTAACGTGTTATCCACGATGACGCCTAAATCTTTTTCCTTTGTGGTGGTTTCTAAAGTGGTACCTTGCATCGTGTAACCATAGTTTGGGTTGTTCTTTCCTAGGTGCATAACTTTGCACTTGTGCACATTAAACTTCATCTGCAATTTAAACATCCAGTCTTCCAATTTATCACGGTCCTCTTGAAATTTTTCACAATCTTCTTGGGCTTTAACAACTTTGAATAATTTTGTGTCATCTGCAAATTTGATTGCCTCACTCTTTGTTCCCATTTCCAGGTCATTTACGAATATGTTAAAATGCAGCGGACCCAGCACAGATCCCTGGGGCACTCCACTATTCACCCTTCTCCATTGGGAAAATTGGCCATTTAGCCCTTCCCTCTGCTTTCTATCTTTTAATCAGTTCCTGATCCACCATAGTACACTGCCTCCTATCCCATGACTTCTTAATTTCCTTGCTTACTTCCCCCTCCGACAGTAATGTATTGACCAACTCTGTGAAAACTGGTGTATCATCTAGGACTAAATCCTGCACTGGTCTTGCTGGAACAGGATTCTACCTACTTAAAGATGGCTGCTGCTGTGACAGGAGGGAATTTGATCACCACTAGTACTACTTGTCATTAGCATAATGCCACAAGGCTTACGCAGCACTGTACACATGCACATAAGAGACAGTCCTTGCTTATTGGAGCTTGCAGTCTATTCAAGAGAGACAAACACAGCAAACAGGGGGCTAGGGTAGAACTGTGGGAAAATGGTTATAATACACATGGATGGTAAACAGGACAATAAGGATGCAAAAGCAGCTTCGAAGAGCCCGGATTTGAACAAGACCAGAGATGGAGCCTGATGTACCGACTTGGGTAATATGTTCCAGGCATGTGGCGCAGCAAGATGGAATGAACGAAGTAATGAGTTGGCAGCAGAAAAGGGCGCAGATAAAAGTGATTTGCCCAATGAGCAGAGTTCCCGAGGAGTTGTGTAGGGAGAGAACACCATTACCATTTTTTGTAAATTAATTTTCCTAAGAGGAAGGGGTTTCAGTTTACACAGATGATGTCTTGGTGTATGGTTATACCAAAGAAGAATATGATGAGAGATTGGCTAAAATCATGGCAACCAGAGATCCTGCAGGTTTAAAGCTGAATAAAAAGAAATGTCTTTTTCTACCAAAAGGAACGCACTCATCTGGAACATGATGTAGATGAGCATGGTTAAGTCCAGACATGAAGAAAGTAGAAGCCATCAAAGGCATGAAACTTACTGAAAATAATCACGGCCATAGGATACTAAGCATTAAGGCATCTTTTTTACCAAACTTGGCCAAGGTGACTGAAGGCAGATATAGCTTGGTTTTTGGAGAACAAAACAAAATTAATCCTTTGCAAAGGTGAAAGGACCTTTAACAAAAGCACCAGTACTCATTTTCTATGATGTCAATCAGCCCACTTTTGTGAGCCCAATGCCAGTAGTTGGGAACTTTGCAGAGTGTTACTTTAAGAGCATGAAAGTAAATTAAAGGCAATGGCTTGACAGGTACCGAAAATCACTACGCTCAGATCGTGATTCTCAAAGTGCTTGTATGGGCTTGATTCCTTTAAGATCTACACAGATCACAAACTTCTAGTACCTCTGATAAACTCTAAAGATTTTGATTCTATACCACTAAGGTTTCAAAGATTCCTCATTTGCTTCATGCAGTACAGTCCTCAAGCAGAGCGTAGGCTTGGCAAGACAATTGTTATGGCAGACAGATTGTCCAGATACCCCTTGAAAACTACAGACTCTGAATAAGTACTGCTAATCAAGAAAGTTAAGGTTTATGAAATGGCTTCACAGGCATCAAGCCCAATGTCCAATTTAATATTGCACCAAATTCAAACCATTACAGAAGATCTACATTTTGTGAGGAATGGATGGTCTAACTACATAAGCAACATGCAGCAAAATGTCTTTGTTTTCCATATGAGGAAACCTCACAGAATCCAAGAAACTGATCCTTTACTGTGATATTTGTCCTTCTGTCAATAAGAAATGAGACAAAATATGTAAATTCTATGAAGGTCATCAGATCAGTTGGAGGGTAATTTTAGGCTTGAAAGTAGGCGCATACTTAGGTACTAGTTGATAAAGAAAAGTAGAAGCCTAGTGTAAATGGTCAAGTAGTCAAAAATGTGCATTAATTTAAAGCATGATCACTTACACCAGCTCTAGAGCTGATGTAAATTCCCGTTCTAAAGAATTTGCAGAAATTATAGTGTTTTATAATGTTCGTTCGTAACTATACCACCCCATGCTCTACCCTTGTATATGCCCACAGTCAAAGTGCATGTCATTGCATTTAAGTGCATACTTATAGAATGGGGCATAGTACAAGCACATTCATTTACACGTGCAAGTGACCACTTGCATGCATTAATGACTAAAATATCTCTCTTTGTGCATGTTTTTGCTGTCTAAATCTAGGTCTCCAAATGTCATGAACATGCCAGATCATCTGTTTGCTCAAGATTCGGTACTAGTTAACTTGAAGTGTAATGTGGTATGTCCCTCCTTGAAGAAGGGCAGCCTGGGCACTCGGTGCATTGAAAATTACAGACCAGTATTGAATCTGCCATTTTTGAGTAAGCTGCTGCAACCAGCTGTGACCAGACAACTACTTCACTTTATGGATGACACTCAGACTTTAGATCAGTTTCAGTCAGCATTCCGCACTTGTCACAGTACCGAGACAGTGCTGTTGTCAATGTTAAATAAATTCTACCTACACCGAGACAAAGAAGGAGGGATGATTTCTCCTACTTTTAGATTTAACATCAACTTTCAAAACTGTGCATCATCAGATCCTACCGGACCAGCTGAGGGATTTGGTGGGGGGGGGGGGGGGGGATGGGGGGAGGTAGTTCTTGGCTGATTTGCCTCTTTTCTTAAAAACTGGAAACAGAAAGTGATGGTGGGAGATAGCGAGTCAAAACCCGAGCTATAAACTTTGGAGTGCCACAATGGTCAGTTTTATCACCCTATTTGTTTAATCTCTAAGTAGTTCCCCTATAAAGGAAGATTATGGAACTCGTTTTTTCCTGTGACTTCTATGCCAATGATTTTTATAGTTTACACCCAACTGAGCATGATAGCAGGAAGGAATTATCACAATTGCTGAAGAATTGGAAGTTAAAGGGAGGTGGTTGAAAAGGAATCGGCTGAAATTAAATTGTAAGAAATCAGAGGTTATATACATAGGGAAAGAGGATTTACATCCATCTGTGACAATTTCCTTGAGAGGAGAAATCACACCATGTAGAACATCAACGAAAAGTCTGAGAGATTTTTTTTAAATTAAATTAAATTAAATATTTATTTCAACAATTTGATATTCCACTAATAAGTCATAAGTTAAACTATCAAAGCAGTTTACAAAACAAAAGCCCAGAGAGGGCAAAAGAAACAAAGGAGAGAGAGCGAGAGAGAGCAAGAGGAAAAGAGAGGAAACGAGATACAATTTACAATACAGAATAATCCAAAAAGAAGAACTCAAGAGGAGAATGTAGAAAGAAGAACTGATCCTGCCAAGATAAAGGGACTAGGAGGCAAGGAAATCAGGAAAGGAAAGCTGAAAAAAACAGCCCTTAAGGGCTTTCTTAAACTTGGGAAGGGAAGTTTCCCATCTGAGTTCCAGGGGAAGGTAGTTCCACATATGCGGGCCACAGTAGAAGAAAGGAAACTCTCTGAAAACAACCAGACAAAGGGCAGATGGTGAGGAAAGAGACAGAAGGGAAGCATGGGAAGAGCAAAGAAGGCGAGGGGGGCGATAAGGGGAGATAACGGAAGCAAGATAGAGGGGAGGAAGTGTAAAGGGCACAGTGAGTCAGAGTAAGAATCTTAAATTTAATGTGGGAAGAGATAGGGAACCAATGAAGAGAGACATGTAGATATAAATTTAACTTCTCAAAGCAGTTGTCTTCAGTGATACAATCTTGTTTTGGGATCCTATGGAGTATTTACTCAATAGACTCTCTCCCAAAAAAATGTATATAAACTTACTTTCTGCCGGATTGGATTATTGCAATAGTGTGTATCTGGGCTTACCAGATCATGAACTGTAGAGGCTGAAGTAACTGAGGTAGTTCGGACATGGTGCTCCGGGCCCCTCTAACCAACCACCCCTCATTCCCCCGCCCCACCTTTAGTTCCCCCTCTTTGCCCACAAAATGCACACAGACAACCGCTCTTGGGAAATAACCAGTCACAGCTTTATTAACCTTTATAACATACCGAACATTACAATCCAAGAATAATCCTGTTAACAATCCAAACAGCGGAGCAATGCCTCACCAGTCATGCTATTAGCAAGGTGACCCTGCCTCCGCTTCTGCCGCGGTCATGCCAACGGCAATCTTCCTAATCCCCTTTCCCCGACCTCGCCATGTAATTAGCAAAAGTCAGCCAGGGGTTGTCCGGGTCGGGGGCACCCCGCCCCCAACCCAAGTACAGCCTAAGGCTCCGGACCCCGGACCTCCGGGATCCCGTCCCCCCCCCCCGCTGCGACACCCCATCAGCCCCACCCCCAAATCCTTAACACAGGGAGGGAGGGAGGGAAGCAGGCCCAGACCCCGAGGAGACGCCTGAGTTCAGGCAACCGCTGCCGACTCATGGCGCCTCCCCTTCACTGCCGCCCGCCTCCAGCTCCCAGGCTCCACCGCGCTCCTGCACGCGGGTGGAGCCAATCAACATCATCGGAGCCCTTCTCATCATTGCGCCTCCGCCCCATTCTGATGACGACCGCGGGCCAGGGTCCTCGCACCGGCCGAACACCCGGTTACATGTGGCCGCCGGGACCCTGCCCCGCGGCCTTTCATTTAGTTCAAAAAATGTCTGCCATGCTGCAGGGTGGCTTGTGGGCTAGGATCAAAGACTCCTATGCTACACTCCCTCCAATGGCTACCGGTAGCTCCAGGTATGATGCCAGTTTAAAGTACTGGTCTGGGCATTCAAAGTTTTATCAGAGAAGGTCCCTGCTTATTTCAAGAACTACTTCATTTACAGGTACCAGGCTGGGCACTGCAGTCTTAAGGAGAAAAAAGCATTTTGGGGTCCCAGGAGTGAAAGAAGGCAAATCTTCAGGAGATACAAATGGATTCTCTCTATAGCAGTATCTTTCCTGTGGAATTCCTTATGCAGGAAATTTGGCAGCTGACAGATATTTAGACTTCCCATAAACATCTTAAAGCTTGGTTTTTTTTTTTAAATTTAACAGGCTTTTGGGAATTCATGAGAAGGTGGATTGAATATATATTTCTGCTGGAATTCTGCACACAGTAATTTGAAATTTTTGTACTTTTTTTGTGATTTTTTTCTGTATTGTATTTTAAATTAATTATCAGTCAAAAACAATATGCCTTATTATTTTTACAAACAAAGCATATAGACTTTTGCATAATTCAGACTTTTTGACCCAGAATGTTGAATTTTGTGTGCAGAATTCCAGCAGGAGGAAATATATCAGATGTTTGGGTAGTGAATACAGTGTTGGGGTAGAAAAAGAAGATCATGTTAATTGTATTGTGGGGGTTTATCACTATATTCGTGCTATGTATTGTGTATTTGCCATATTTATTGTCAGCTGCTTTGAGCTTTATGTTTAAGCATCTGCAAAATTTGCTAAATAAAACAAAATGAGGTATCTGCTGGCTATAAATGGATCAAGATGTCAAAACCTTAATAGCAAAGTTGTATTTTTTCAGAGGAATAAAGCAGTTCAATGTAAGAAAACACTAATAGCTACGCCATTGCCAGAATGACCTTGGAAAATAATTGGAAGACATTTGTGAACTGTAAAACAGAAAGTACCTGATTACTATAGACTATTTTCCCACTAATTGGAAATAGCAGACTTAGCAGACTTTATAAGCAACACTGTCAGCAACAGCCTAAAAAGCATTTTTGCTGGATGGGATGCCCTGATGAACTTCTAATTGACAACTGACCGCAATTCATAGCAAAAGAGTTTGCATTATGTGCTGAAAAATATAGCTTTACCCACACCACATCCAGTTCCCTGTACCTAAAAGAAAACAATGAGACTTATAAGGGAACAGTCTATACCACCAAAACAGCAGCACACACCAGCAAACCAATGGAGCCACAACACAGCAACATGGTACTCCACCCAACTGAAAAACATGAAGCATAACCTAAGAGCTCTAGAAAGGAAATGGAGATGTTCCAGGCATTAACACGTCCCCTAGACAACCAGACACACACAACGACAGCTCAACCAAGTCATAACCACATAAGCACTGGAATTACCTGGGACTCCTTTTCAACCATCTCCCCTGAACACTTGGAAAAGATCATCATAGACATCAACACTACCACATCCCCACTTGACCCTTGTCCAGTCTGCTAGGTCAAGGCTGCAGGAATAGAACTACTATCCATAATACTCAAAATCACACAACTTCTACTGCAATTTGGATATATGCCAACTGACCTAAACCTGGCCTCCATTTGTTCAACAATAAAAGGCTCATCTGACCTAAAACAGCCAGCCTCATACCAACCAATTGCCAGCCTGTCATTCCTGGCAAAAGTGATAGAAAAAATAATCCTTTCACAATTCAAGGAATACACAGATGCTCATTTCCCGCTTGACCCCCAACAATATGGGTTCAGACCTCAATATTGAGTAGAATTTCTCCTTACTTCTTCAACTGAAAAGGCATTGACAAACCAAACAAAGGTTTCATCCTAATATTCCTCGATGTCAAAGCAGCCTTTGACTCCGTTCCACACAATCTGCTTGGGTTAGAAATTGGTTGGGTGGGAGGCGACAAAGAGTACAGGTAAATGGAGCTCACTCTGAGGAGGAGGAAGTTACCAGTGGTGTGCCCTAGGGATCTGTCCTTGGTCTGATTATTTTTAACATCTGTGTTAGTGATATAGTGGAAGGGCTGTCGAGTAAGGTTTATAAGAACATAAGATATGCCATATTGGGTCAGACCAAGGTCCATCAAGCCCAGTATTCTGTTTCCAACAGTGGCCAATCTAGGTCATACGTACCTAGCAGTTTCCCCAAGGGACACAGGTTCCACAATGCTTGTATTGGTTCAAGCATTGATATCTTGGGTCCCTTCTTAATAATGGTTTATGGACCTTTCCTCCAGGAACTTGTCCAAACCTTTTTTAAACCCAGCTACACTAACAGCCTTTACTACATCCTCCGGTAACAAATTCCAGAGTTTGATTACACGTTGAGTGAAAAAATATTTTCTTTTATCAGTCTTAAATAGTTTACCCTGTAGCTTCATTGCATGTCCCCTAGTCTTTCTATATTCTGATAAGGTAAACAATCGATCTACGTTTACCCGTTCTACTCCGTTCATTAATTTATAGACTTCTATCATATCTCCCCTCAGCCGTCCCTTTTCCAGGTTAAAGAGCCCCAACCTTTTTAGCCTTTCTTCATAGGAGTATCCTTCCATCCCCTTTACCATTTTGGTGGCTCTTATCTGAACCTTTTCTAAAATCTCTATATCCTTTTTAAGATACGGCGACCAGAATTGCACACAATATTCAAGGTGCGGTCTCACCATGGAACAATATAGAGGTATTATAATATCTTTTGTTTTATTTTCCATTCCTTTCTTTATCATACCTAGCATTCTATTTGCTCTCTTGGCCGCCGCTGCACACTGGGCTGAGGGTTTTAACATGGTATCCACACTGACGCCTAAATCTTTTTCCTGGGTGGTGGTTCCTAATGATACCAACATCTGGAATAGGGTAAACATGCAGGAAGGTGTAGATAACATGAGGAGGGATCTAGGTAAGCTTGAAGTATGGTCTAGAATTTGGCAGCTGGGATTTAATGTTAAAAAATGCAAGGTCATGCATTTGGGCTGCAGCAATCCAAGGGAGCAATATAGTATAGGGGGTGAAGTACTTTTCTCCACTAAAGAATAGCGGGACCTCAGTGTGGTTGAGTCTGATGATTTTAAGGTAGCTGAACAGGTAGAAAAGGCAACAGCAAAAGCTAGAAGGATGCTTGGGTGCATAGAGAGAAGAATGGCTAGCAGAAAACAGGAGGTGATAGTGCCTCTGTTTAAGTCTTTGGTGCGACCTCATTTGGAGTATTGTGTGCAATTCTGGAGACCGCACCTTCAAAAGGATGTGAACAGGATGGAGTCAGTACAGAGGGTGGCAACTAAAATGGTTAGTGGTCTAAATTATAAAGCATATGAGGCCAGGATCTTAAGGATCTTAATATGTACACCTTAGAGGAAAGGCGGAATAAAGGTGATATGATTGAGATGTTTAAATACCTCTGTGGCATAAATGCACAGGGGGAGAGCCTCTTTTGATTGAAAGAAAGTTCTGCTATGAGGGGACATGGGATGAGGGTGAAGGGGGATAGATTGAGGAGTGATATGCGGAAATATTTCTTTACCGAAAGAGTGGTGGATCCATGGAATAGTCTCCCAGTGGAGGTGGTAGAGATGAGGACAGTATCTGAATTCAAAAAAGCATGGGACAAACACAGAGGATCTCTAAAGGAAAAAAGGGGACTTGTAGTTGTTGATATGGAAGGACAGACTAGATTTATTTATTTATTTACATTTCTTATATACCGCGCTATTAAAATCAGTGCGGTGCATAATCAACAGAAACAACACTACAATGGTTAAAATCACATTGAGTTTACAGTGAACAGGGAGTGAACATGGGGGAGAACCAGGGAAACTATTTACAGGTCAATTTACAGGATAGATAGGCCATGTGATCTTTTTCTGTCATCATTTTTCTATGTTTCTATCATACATCGTCTGCAAACAATTGGACTAAGAGGCACCACGCTAGAATGATTCATATCCTATTTATCAGATTGTAAACTCCGAGTAAAACTGGGCAATTAAACATCAGAGCTTTACAGCAACAGGGAGTCCCCCAAGGCTCAGCATTATCTCTGTTGTTATTCAACCTCTTCCTTCAACCAAACTGTTCTATCATACAAGCACACAATTTACTATACCATTTATACACAGAAGATATAATGGTTTATGCTCAAATCAATACCACTAACACATCCATCACACATATAAAGAAATGCTTCACCTTCTTAACAAATTGGCTTGCTCAACACAACATGACCATACATTTCAAGAAAACTGAAGTCTTATACATCTCCAAGGACACCAACTTCATACCACCTGCTCACATAACCATTGCCGAAACCCAACTACAGGTCAAGTCGCAAGTACGCTATCTGAGAATCATTCTTGATCAGCACCTCACATTATCACCTCACATAAGCAATTTTACAAGAGCCATCTATCTCAAACTCAAGATGGTATAACATCTCAGATCACTACTGGACCCAAATGACTTTCGTACAGTTCTTCAAGCGCTCATATTCCTTCACTTTGATTACTGTAACCTCATTCTACAAGGCCTGCCTAAATCTGCAATTCACCCACTTCAGCCAGCCATGAATACAGCAGCATGCATCCTCTGTAAAGCCCTAAGAATGGAACATAAAACATCAACACTCAAATAATTGCACTGGCTACCTATCACTCAAAAATATCGAATACAAGTCTATGCACATGATCTTTAAACTCTTCCACGGACTGTCTTCCACCTACCTCCAATTGTTAATACAGAAAACACCTAATAATTGAACCAGGAGAATTAACTCACTCAACACACTCCACATATCTTCTTTAAACAGGAAAACCAGCTCCACCACATCGAAAATGTCTTTCTCCCTCTTCGCACCAGCACTGTGGAATGCAATACCAGATAGTCTCCATGCCGCAAATGATCACATAGATGTCAGGAAAAAACTAAAAACTTTCTTATTCCTTGAACACTTCACTAATGAAAAAACGTAACTGAAGACCTTGCTAAGAGTCACCAGGGCAGCCATTCCATCCCAGCTCCTTCCCCCCCAGCTCCCTCTCTCCTGCCCAACCCTCACTCTCACCCAACCATTCTCCCCTATACAATAGTACAACACACTTAGATGGTTGATATTATGTGTATTCATATTATGTTACAACAATTGTTTATTGTTTACAGTTCCATGTTTACATTTCTATGTAATTCACTAAGGGGGGCATTACAAACGCCAAATAAGGGCCTTCTACGCGAGGGCTGGACGTCCAACCTACGCTCAGCTCCCCAGCCCTTTTCTGCCACCAGCGTTCCCCACACATACACAGTGTTTGTGCGGGGAGCACTGGATGTGGGTGGGAGGGGGCCGTGTTGAGGCAGAGCAGAGGCGGAGCATGGGAGTGGCCAGCTGCTAGAACATATAGAGCCTATTCAAGTCAGGTCTCTGTATGCTCTCCAGCACTCCCTAGGATGCCCAGGCAATTTCACCCCAACAGTGGAATAAGTCCAGGGGGCCTCGCTCACCGTGCATCCCAAACCCCTGCACTCCAGAGCCTTGGCCTCATCTTGACCCTGCAGCCATGATCAAGACCAGGGGGATCTCCAGTGCCAGCTGGACTGTGGTCTGCAGGAACGGGTGTGGGTGATGGCATTCTGAGCCACTGTATAGACAACTTGTTGCCATGGTGTAAGGACGCCACTGCTCCCTTGCCCTAGCAGTGGCATTCTGGTATGGGGATGGGCAGCTCCCCATACATTGATCTCCTCGGCATACAGGGAGCGCCCGGATGTCCATCTCCCTGATTTCGCCATTGCGGGTATGTCTGGACTCCCTGGCAGTGGAATCGGGTCTATCTCAGGCATGTCTGAGTTCTGAATGGGCAGTGCGACCAGGTGTGCAGGGAACAGAATCGGCCTCCATGTAATACTGTTCCATGTAAGCCACCTAGGCCAAGTTGTTATATGTAAACTGCTTAGACTCACAGATTAGCAGTGTATAAACACAGTAAAATAAATAAATTAATTAATTAATGTTAAGACAGGGAGGTACATTTATAACTTTGTTGTTGTTGTTAAGTGCTGTCGAGTCGGAGTCGACTCATGGTGACCCTCTGGATAGCTATCCTAAATTGTGTTTGGTCTTGAGTCAGGCGGCTCATTGTTGACAGACTGGTACCCGTAACTGCTGTTATTGTATCGATCCATCTCATTGCTGGCCTTCCTCTTTTGCGCTGACCTTCTATCTTGCCAAGCATGATGTCTTTGTCTAATGATCTCTCTCTTCGCATGATGTGTCCAAAGTATGAAAGTCGAAGTCTTGTCATCTGAGCTTCTAAAGAAAGCTTAGGTTTGATCTCCTCTAGTACCGACTGGTTTGTTCTTCGGGCAGTCCATGGTATACACAGTATTCGCCGCCAGCACCATAATTCAAAGGCATCAATTTTCTTCCTGTCTATCTTTTTCACTGTCCAGCTTTCACATCCATATGATGTTATTGAAAATACCATGGCTTGAACAAGTCAAATCTTTGTATGGAGAGAGACATCTCTGCTCTTGAGGATCTTATCTAGGTCTCTCATAGCCATTCTGCCAAGAGCAATACGTCGTCTGATTTTTTGACTGCTTTTTTGTTGCTTCTTTATTGATAGTTAGTTATTGATAGTTGATCCAAGTAGGTTAAAGTTGTTCACGATTTCAATTTCTTCTCCTTCAACAATGAACCTGTTGATTATTTATTTATTTATTTATTTTATTGTTCTTATATTCCGCACTCTTAAAAATCAGCGCGGTTTACATAAAATGAATATTGTGCCAAGTAGACACTTACAATGAAACAGGGGAATGAAACTTGGACTTGAACAGGGGAGCTATGTACAATATTAAGAGAAATAACTACAATATGTATCTACAGTATGTACATTCTTAGACAGGCTTTCAGTTGGTTCTTGTTGTGTACATAATAGAGGGTGTTGGGTTGTTGTATTGAGAGTAGTGTAGGAGAAATAGGTGATCTTTGTCTTCTTTACATTAAGGTGCAGGCCCATTTTGAGACTATGTTCTTTGATTGTGAGAAGCAAATGTTTCAGATCATCTTCACTTTCAGCCAGTAATGCGTTATCATCAGCATAGCGAAGGTTGTTGATGAGTCTTCCACCAATCTTCACACCTCTGTTGTCTTCATACAATCCTGCTTCTCTGATGATTTGTTCTGCATATAAATTAAACAGGTAGGGGGAAAGTATGCAGCCTTGTCTTACACCTTTGCTTATTTTAAACATTCTGTTTCTCCTTGTTCCGTTCGAACTGCTGCTTTATAGCTTTACTTTGTCACAAAATTGGAGTTAAATACAGTCCTGCACAGCTGATGATGGGAAAGAACTCCAGGACTATTCTAAAAGAGCATTTGCAGCCACAATGACCTAATCTGAGAAAATAGTCTGCTCCAGATAACAAGACAAAGCCTACAGAGTACTTTGCTAAACACCAAGGAGTGAAAACATTGCTTGCTTTTGAAGTAGGGATAATATTTAATGACCAAAAGAGATGGTCAGAAGAAGGGATTGTACAAACCAATTTAAGATACCTCAGTCTTTCTTGGTTAAAACTCACAGTAATACTCTCAAGAGGAACAGAAGACATCTAGAACTTCTATTGGAGCCATACATTGCAGTACATCAGAGATCAAATCTGGAAGTGGGTGCTGAGATATCAAGTGAGCAAAGCATAAGTACATAACAAGAATCTGAAATGGAGACCACTGAAAAAGTAAATCAGACATTACTCAAGAAGCTATATAGCCAGAAGGTGGTCGTCCTCTGCTTTCAAGTCCAGCATGAGTGACCTCCAGAGGAAGAGTAATCAAAAACCTGATTGTTATTAAGACTACTATTATGAAATAGAAATAGTGAACACTATTGCGACTGGATAATCCTCTGATGCTATTAGAGGCAGCTGACAGTCTACTCATCACTTCAGTTAGGAGAATGATACTGTTTCTGAATAGTTCCCATGTTACGCTTGCTAAATTTTTTTTGTAACACAAAAGGAGAAATATTGTGACTGTGGTCCTGTAAGTCAGATGCAGTTTGCTGTGTATCCAGTAGATGGAGTTAGCGTGCTTCCATTTTTAGTTATTTATTTATTTAAGTTTTTATATACCGCTTTTCCTAAGATTAAGGCGGTTTACAAATAACTCTAACTTTAACATTACATGAAAACAGTAGAATGTGATAGCATGGTAACATGAAAACAGGGTTAGGGAGAATACTGTAGGTTAAGTACAATTTTCGGAGTGAGCTGGTAACAGAGTCAGGGGGAAGATTATATTAGATTGTGGCAAGTACAATGTTATGGAGTAAAATTCAGAACATGAAGACATGAGAATGTCAAAGTGATATGTCCATGGGTGAGTGAGTTTGGTTAATAGGTAGGACCGAAGGTAGAAGTGACAGAAGCGGTCAGTTAATGAATACTTTTTCATGAGGCAATTTTGGTTGTGTTCTTTAAACAGTATGGGTTTTATTTGTTTACGGAGTGCTGTGAGGTCAGAGATGGTCCTAGTTTTTTGAGGGAGAGCATTCCAGATACCAGGTGCATATAAGGAGAATGCACATGCACATGTTCTCTGGTTATTCTTGGTTAATTCGGGAGGTAGGGTGAACATATTTTGCGTACAGTTTTTTCTGAGTCTGTTGTTTGGTGGGTTTTGCAGTAGGGACTGTGAATACTGTGAAGTTAAATTGGGGAGTCCATGCAGAATGGCGTTAGCGTAGTCGAAGTGGGGGGTTACAAGTGCTTGAAAGATCGTCTGGAAGTCGTCAGGCTCCAGTAGGGGTCGTAGGTGACGAATAATCCGTATCTTGTGATAGATTGCCTTGATGGTGTTGCTTATATGCGCTTTCATGTCGAGCTGCAGATCTAGGGTGATACCCAATTAGCGGATGGTGGCCCTGCTTTGGAGATCCGCATCTCTCACCTTGATCTAAGCTGGAGGGGTGAAGAATTGATTTCTGGTGATGAATAAGACATCCGTCTTGTTGAAATTTATTTTGAGGTTTTGCGTGAGGAGCCAGTCAGTGACAGCATCGAAGCATTTCGTTAAAGGCGAGAAGTCAGCCTTGCTGACTGATAGCCTTGCTATCCTGCCTTCTCTGACACAAAAAATATGTGCCAGGGGGGCAGGACCAGCAAGGCCTTTGAAGCGTGCGGATACCTCAAAGGCCACATGTTTAGTGTAGATATCATTGTCACCACCACCGCTGACTTTGGAAGAAGCGGCAGAGAGAAAGTCCCGCATTTAAGGGGCAATAGGTAAGAAATTCTGAGCATTGGCGAAGGGGGTAAAGATAAGAGATACTAAGCATAAAGGGGAGGAGGCTAAAGATAATAGAAGCTAAGTGCTAAGAAGAGGGAGACAGACTTGAGGGAGAGATGCTTGGCTGGTGGGGGGGGGCAGCAAGACTGAGGAGGGCATGGGCAAAGGGAGATGGAGAAGAGATGTGAGCATGGGGGCTCGGGGCGATAGGGAGGGAGGGGAAATACTGGACACGAGGGGAGGGGAGATGCTTTCACAGGCCCAATGCACAATAGTGCTATGCCCAGAAAGAGGAGTTCAGCCTCAATCAAGCACTATCCCAGCCCAACACTAGATCCAGGAAGGGAAGCTGCAACCAGAGACAAGCACTGAGCCTGAGCCCGAGTCCTGAAAAAAATACTTTCAGAAGATGAGAGAAAGGGGATAGCGGGCAGTGCTGGACATATGAGAGAGGAGATTCTGGACATAGGGAGCTAGGGAAGAAAAGGGAGACACTGGACATGAGAGGAGCAGATGATAGGATGGGGAAAGGAGGAGTGACATTGGACTTAGGAGGGCTGGGGAGAGGACATGGGATAGAAAGAGATGGGAGAGGAGCTGGACATGGGAGGATATGGAGAAAGAGAGAGAGAGAGAGAGAGAGGAGATGCTAGATATGGAAGGATAAGGAGAGAAAGATGGAAGATGCTAGAAATGGGGGGAGGATAAGGACAAAGAGAGGGAAGATGCCAGACATGGCTTGGGGGATAGGGAAAGAGGGGGAGAATGCTGGTCATGGGGGGATGTGGTGAGAAAATGGAGAGGAAACACCGAATGGGGACAGAAAAAGTTGGCAGATACTGGATAGGGTCAACCTGGACAGGGAAGGAGATGCTGGACACGAGGAAAGGGTAGAGAGAAGGGGTATAGTTAAAGACTGGGAAATAAAAGGCTGGGGAAAGAAAGGGCTCTGCTAAGTGTTGGAAAGTGGCAGCTAGATGCAGCAAAAGGAGGGAAATTGAGGATTGGAAGGTAAGAAAGAAGCGTAAAATCTGAGTTAATAGAGAGAAAAATAAACGGAAGAAAGCTGAAAGGCAAAAATCGGTGTCAGAGATGGAAGGAAGTGAAGAAAACAGGAGAGGAGAGAAGTGGACTGAAGACCCTAAAAAGCAAGTTAAGAGAAGACAAAAGAAAACAAAGACTGAGATCAACATGACTAGAGAATAAAATGGCCAGACAACAAGAGGTAGAAAAAGGAATTTTATTTTCAATTTAGTATTTGGAATGTGCCAAGCTTTGTAACTCAGGGCACAATATTCAGACCCCTTAGCTGGACAGCCAGAGGGACACTATCCAAATAAGGGTGTTAACCTCAATATTCAGCAGTACTATCCAGATAGTGCAAGAACGGTCTGTGGAGATATTAATTTGCACTATCTGGTTAGTACAAGGGCAGTCTGTGGGCTGGGTGAGGGTGGTATTGCTGCTTGCTGACTTGCTTGGATAGTGGTAATTTTCATAGAAAGATAGAAACATGACAGCAGAAAAAGAACACGTGGCCTATCTAGTCTGCCCTTTCATATCAATTACAATACCCTCTTCTTTACTTTAGAGATCTTCTGTGTTTGTTCCATGCTTTCTTGAATTCAGATACTGTCCTCGTCTCTACCACCTCCATTGGGAGACTATTCCACGCATCTGCCACACTTTCCATAAAGAAATATTTCTGCATATTACTCCTGAGTCTATCACCTTCAACCTATGTCCCCTCATAGCAGAGCTTGCTTTAAACCGAAAGAGGCTCTCCTCTTGTGCATTTATACAACAACAACAACCATTCTCCAGTACCAGGCATATTGTGAACTAATACAAAGCCCTACAACAAAATCACTGAGTATCTGTAGAGCAAATCCAGCATACCATACCATATCAGCACCCACTTCCAAAACTCATATAAGGAGCCACCAAAATAAAGCGTCACTGTAAATACTTCAGTGGGCCCTGGAACACCTATTTGAAAAGCTGAACACGTCAAATTACTACAGTACAGTATAGATCTTTATGTACAAATTCAATGTTAACAGAACACCTGACCTCAGTCCACACTCAGAACACAGACCCTCACCAAGTACAGAATAAGTGACCACAATCTAAAGTAAAAATAAAAATATGTAGACAAAATTTAAACTGAAACTCCAAGAAGCCAGGTTCCGCATGCAGTGCAACATCAGATAAATAAGAGATGCAGTTCCCCAATGCTGTGTAAAATATAAAGATAGCACAAAGTCCAATCATTAAAATGAAATACAATTATTTTTTCTACCTTTGTTGTTCTGACCATTTTATTCTCTGATCATTCTGGTCCCAATCTGAGGCTTTTGCTTTCCTGTCTTTTCTTAGCTCTCTTTCTGTGGTCTGTGGTCTATGGTCCATCTGCCATTTCTTATCTTTCCTTTTGCTTTCTTCACTTCCTTCCATCAGCCTATTTCCAGTCCTGGTAACCCTCCCCAGTATCAGCCCCCTTTCCAGTTCTCCCCTCCCTGTACCTTCCAGTGTCAACCACCTTGCATTCCCAGAACTGCTTCTGGTGTCCATTCCCTTCCAATCCCCCTCCTTCCCCACTGTCCAGCCCCTTCTAGTCCAAATACCATCGCAGGTATCAGCTCACTTACATTCCCAGTGCCCCCCCCACCCGTCAGTTCCCTTTCAGTCACCCTACCCTCTGTCCATCCCCCTTCCAGTGCCATCTCCAAGTGTCAGTTCCCTTCCAGTCCCCCTTCAGTACCATCCCCAGGTATCAGCTCCCTTCCAGCCTTCTCCTTTCCCCCATGTCAGCTCCCTTCCTGCCCCCACCTCCCCCCCCCCCCCATGTCAACTCCTTTCCTGCCCCTTCCTTCCCCGGACAGACTCTCTCAGCATCCGTTCCCTTCCAGTCTCATTCTCCCATCCCCCTGCATCAGCCCATTTGTAGCCCTAACCCCCAGTTTTCTTTCAGGGCCAGCAGCTCTCTCCTCCCCTCACCCCATCAGCCCACTTCCAGTTCTAGCCCCCAGTCTTCTTCCAGAGCCAGCAGTTCTCTCCTCCCCCCATCAGCCCATTTCCAGTCGCAGCCTATTTCCAGTCCTATCCCCCTTATCAGCCCACTCCAGTCCTACCCCCCAATCAGCCCATTACCAGTCCTAGCTCATTTCCAGTGCTAGCTCCCCGATCGTCCCATTTCCAGTGCTAGCCCCCATCAGCCCATTACCAGTCCTAACCCCCCCCAAATAAGCCCATTTCCAGTCCTAGTCCCCCCAGTCTGCCCGTTTCCAGTCCTAGCCCACCTAATCAGCTGATTTCCAGTACCTCAAAGAAAAGAAGAGAAAAAAAAGGTACACACATGAGGAGCGATGCCAGGGTGAGCTGGCTCGGGAGCAGGAAAGGACCCGGTATGCAACTGGACAAAAAGGTTCTGAGGGAACCTGAACAGACATCTGGAGGGCTCTGCGGAGAAAAGGAGACTGAGGCAAGATGGCATCCTTGGGCAGGAAGAGGACCAGGCATGCATGGTGCATCTCCCAAAGGCTTTCTTGGAAAGCTGGGGAGATGCTTCCATGCAGGCTCTGTTGGTGCTGACATCACTCGTATTTGAGGACTGACTTCTGCTTGTCCCTGGAGAACATACACATGCATGAAGCTGCAACACTCACTGTAACACATGCATGCTCATATGTATCTATAAATCCTCTAACATGCTCCAATGATACATGCTTGCATAGATGGAGATGCTGAGCTATGAAGGGATGACAGAGACAGTGGGCTCTAAGGCATGGAGAGAGGGGAAAATGCTGGACTCTGAGAGATAGACAGTGAGAGACAGATGCTGGACTCTCAGTGAAGGACAGAGTGGGTGAGCTCTGAGGGGTGACAGATGGTGAAATCTGAGTGGATAGAGAGATAGTAAAGTAAAACATGGAGGAAAGAGCTAAAAGGGAAAGATCATTATGTCAGAGACAAACATAGAGAAGGAATGGAAGAAGACAGAAGGAGCAAGGAGAAATGCAAATGGACAGCAGACACTGGAAAGAGGGCTAAGAGAAGTCAGAGTAGCAGAAGAGAGACTGGGGCATTGTAACTGAAAACATGAAATGACCAGACAACAATGGTATAAAAATAATATTTTATTTTGAACTATGTTAGTTTTGGGAACTGTGCATTGCTGCTATCTGTATTTTTGTTCAGTACAAGAGGAAATGCATTTCTATTTTAATTTCTATGGTGTTGCCATAAATGCAAGTTTGACTTTTTGGGGTCCCAACTTCAATTATTCTCTTTCTATTTCTAATTAGTGGTCATTTGTTTCTCTATATAGTGAGAGTCTGGATTGATGCCAGCGGAATGGAGTGCATGTTTGTGGTGGGCATTCAATATATTCTGGCATGAAAAATATGTGATTCACAGAATTAGAATACTACATACATTGTACTTTCCCTGTGAAAGCATGACAGTGTGTTTATATGTGTTAGAAATTAATAAAAAAAAAATTCAAAAATATATTTGACATATTTTGGGTGGTGTAGCTGAATTCAAGATTAACACAGTGAATGTCGAGGGGGTGTGGCAGGGCAAGGGAGAGGCATGGAGCGAAGTTGTCAGAAAGTTAGCCTGCACCTTTGCTCTCTATTGTTATTTTTTGTGGGTGGGGCAAGGAGCAGGCATGGGCGGAGCAAGCCTAATCACAGGCGGTGTGTTTTTCTCATTCAAAACATTGGCAACACTAGCTCAAAGGGTTACAGCAATGGAAAAGGCTGTTTGGAGACTTCTATCAATATGTAACAAGTGTAGGGCTTCAGTATATAGTATTATATGTACATTGTAGAGAGTGCATGTTATGAGAATCTGGGAGTGAAATGGGGCTGTGGAGTGATGATAGGTATGGAAAATGTAAAGTGCAGGAGAGCACCTTAGGGCACTCCAAACAAGAATGCCATCTCTTAAGAGAGTTATGGAAACTGGACGTTAAAGATATAGAGGGAACTACTGGACTCTAGTGCACTCTTGATGGATGATTTTGGAAATTTGGGGGAAATTCAGCTTTCACAAGCTAAGAAGAAATTTACATCTCTAGCATTTTTGCTGTTAAAGAAAGCAATATTGAAATATTAGGTGCAGGAAGAAGCACCATCTTTCCAACCTTTGAAGCAGAGTTTGTGAGAGAGAGCTCAGTTTGAACTGCAGAGATATCATTAACAGAACAGGAGTGACTGGTCGATATATAAACAGCTATAGAGAAAGTTTTCTCAGACGAACATAAGAACTTAAAGATATGCCATACTGGGTCAGACCAAGGGTCCATCAAGCCCAGGATCCTGTTTCCAACAGTGGCCGATCCAGGTCACAAGTACCTGGCAGGTTCCCAAAAGGTAGACGGATTCCATGCTGCTTGTCCAATGTCAAATGTAGCCAAGAATCTTACGTCTCTGGATGGATGGAAGGCAGACGGAAAGACAGGAAGCTCACCGTGAAAGAGTATGGTCAGGGTGCAGGAAGAAGGGGTATGAATGTGATGTCAGCGATGCTTGAATGGTAGGTGGAAAGTGAGTATGATATGTTTGCAGTGTTTGGGGGCTTAAACATGAAAAGGTGCGCAAGAGAATGGAGAGTGTTACTGTTTAAAACCAGTTGTTTTTGAAGTTTGGATTTGTTTTTTGTAATGCTAAGAAGAGCAGTGAAGACTTAATGAACATTTTGTTTTACTTGGTATGTAAGCCATGAATCTGCTATATGTCCTGTTTCAGAAATAAAGATAATAAAAGAACCCAGAAAAACAACAAATTAGCTGGATAAACTAATGAAGTTTTGAGAACTTGTGTCTTTTTTTTTTCAATATTGTTTATTACAACATCCCGGCATGGTGGGTACACTTACAACCCGCCGGGATTAATTATACAACAACAGATATTTACATTTTTGGTTTATACATTATTTCCCCCCACCCCCTATTGAACCCCCCCTTCCATCCCTCCCGTGCCCATCCCCACCTATAAACTACATTATCCCACACATTTATCCATGCTCATTCTCCATCAGTCAGCTCAATTAGTAACAGCCCAGGACTCCCTCCCATTCATACCCCTATATAGTCAGGAGTTCATTACGTGTACGTGATTGCATTGTATCGATAGTCCTCCCCCACAGTGCAAGAAATGCCTCTCTTCTCCGAGCATTCCCTTTGGATTCAAGGCACTCCAAGAGCATCAGTTGGTGGAAGCCCTTCTTCCATTCCCAGAATGTGGGTGCCACAGATTCCCATCACCGGTGGAGAATGAGCTGTTTACTGACAACACAGGCTTTCCTTACTAACAGTCTGGTCCACCGCCCCTTGGGGCGAGCAGGGGCAAGCTGGTCAAATATCACTAAGAATCGCGTCCACTCCACTCTTTGATCTACCAGTTTAATAATATAAATCTGGATCTGATGCTGTAGCAGCAAAGCGCAGACAAACCAATGATACCAGGAGTCTGTTCAGAAGGTCCAAATCATTTATTTGTGCACAAGTCTCAAGCAAGTCAATTTCAAAATGGCTGAGCAAAGTTTTCAAGCAATACAACAACTTTTATAGACTTCTGTTCCATTCTAGGTATAGAAAAACATTTCATTGGTCCCGGTAACCTCCCGTACCTCCCGTACCTCTTCTATTGGTCCCGGTACTGATAAGTTTATCCAATTATGTCCCTTCTGTGGGCATGCCACCTGCATGCCCCCCTTCTAGTCCCAATTACAATGGTCAGTTCATCAACTTGTTACTTTCACACTCTCAAGGTTATAGGACCAATTTGTGCATACAGAAGAGCGAGGTTCTGTAACTCATCTGTCAGCACTCCTCATTATTTCTGTGCAGATGTACTTTTTCTTATCAGTAACTTTTAAACATGTTTTCTCTGTATTTTTCCATTTCTCAGTTCTGCAGTTCTGCTTACCTAAGCTAATTCAATACTTCTACTGAGTTCTATCTTACAATAGCAGCATATTGGGGGATGTGCAATCCTATATGCCTCTCCACAGGCCTCATTTACAGGTCAAGCTAGCCATGCTGGCCTGCCTATGTCAGACACCGTGGGTCACAGGCCTGCACCTGCCACATTCCCCCCTTTGATTAATCTCACCCTATTACTCAATAAGGTGTGAGAATTAAATCACTTTTAGAAGAATCACATCATGATTGAAGGATTTCTACTAGGACTAGCTTTGTATAAAGCCATTATTTTAGTTGCGGTCTTCCGCTCTACTGTGGTATCAATAGCACTATGAATAGAACGCATACAACATGGGATTAAACATGGTAATAAGAAGATAACAGCAACAAGGATTAGTACTAAGACAATGAAAGTCTTAAATCCTCCTAGCCAAGAGAAAAGGTTAGCAAACCAGTTAGGAAATTTCAATGCGTGCCAAGTCTGTACTGGCACATAAGCATGTCTTTGCATATCTTTAGCAATTTCTTCAACTACTTGACCTTTATCATCTATTTTCAAACAGCAATTAGTTAAATTCAGCTTACCACATACTCCTCCTTCAGCTGCTAGCAAATAATCAAGTGCTAAGCGATTCTGGTATATGGCAGTGCGCATCTGAGTACTTTGTCTAGCTAAGAGCGTAAGAGCATGACTAGTTTCATTGGTTATTATTTCAACTACTGCTTGTAAGCGAATAATACGATTAATCATATAAATTGGGGTACGATAACCATACATACCATCATCATTCCAAGTGGCAGGTCCATAATACTCAATAATTCTTTCTGGTGGCCAATCATCACCCTGCCACTTCTCCCACTTACCTATCTGTAAGGCTTCTCTTTTCTGTCTCAATGCTCTTTTGTGTCTGTGGGTAGTGTATACAGGGTATCCTAATTGTTCTCCATGTTCAGTGTTTAACAGGAAGAAAGAAGGTCTGATGGTTCCTAAGACACATGCTCCTCCCCAGTGTGGCGGGAGTTGTGCATATGCTCGGTTTCCACAGATCCAATATAGGCCAGGTGGGGCTTGCCAGGCTTGGACTTTGGCAAGGTTAGTCCATAGACCTGCAAGTTCAGGAAATCTAGCTAATGGGTTAGGAGGTTCAGGATGTCTGATTCCTGACCACCATGCTGTCTTTTTGGTCGTGGCATTATAGTACTTCTGGCTAAGACAGACCAGCTGTCCTACCTTTTGGGTGAACTGGGGTCCAGTTCTGGCATAGCAAAGACGTCCAACGATTGAGTGCGCTAACACCCACTCACTGGTAGTCTTGTGTAACTCAGTCTGATTGTAAATCATGGAATAATTCAATTCTTGGGCTTCCCAGGGCCATTGGTCTCCCATTTGGGTTCCGCCACAGAAATAACAATCTGTGATCTTAAGACTAGATACTACTACTGCTCCGGCTAATTCTAGAAATAAATTCTGTGAAGGGTGAGGGATCTCAAACTTATTTACATGCATAGCTTCATAAAAGGTATTATGAATATGATATTTAGATGACTTGTGGGCTTGAGTATTCAATCTGATATACACAATGGTCCCTGGATCTATTGCTCCTCCAGCAATGCGTAAACCAAACTTGTATCCTTGTTTCCATGCATGGGGATTATGTACACGCAAGTGTAAGGGGTTGCAAGCATCTTTCTGACATTTATCATTTGTGGTTGGCTTGGTTAGAGTAGCCATCCGCTTATCTATTTTCTCATCAGTTATACCAGTGTTCCAGGTAGCATAAAAAATACATTCCCAATACGGGCAATAGTAGTCTGCTGCTGGGGCAGTACTATAGCCTGGTTCCTTTTTCCCTGTACACTTTCTCCAACCTGTGGCACCTTCTGGACACATGTACTTATGGTCATTTCGATACGCTTTCTCCCATGTACCACAGGTGGACTGACTATCTCTATTAATGGCATTACATGCATCAAAATTCAAAACAGCAGGTTTAGTAATGTCCTTAAGTGGTGGTGTAGCAGCTAATATAGGTCCATCTGCATCCTTCCATCTTATTTCCAACGTGTAATAGGATGGATTCTGATGCGGATTATAGCATGCTTTGATTTTGCCATGAGTGCAAACATTTAGTTCAGTGGTGTTATAGATACACCGAGTTATTGTTCCCTTGCAGGTATAGTAAGAATGGTAAAGCAAAGTCTGAGTTACTTTCAGTCCAGTTCTAGTAGAAGTAATGCAAGCAGTGCATGGAGGTAAAGCATAAGTCAGTTCAAAACCTCCAAAGAAGGCAACCAAGGCAAAGCAAAAACAAAGATACATGTTGATGTTGATTGGAGTTCTTCTGAATCCTCAGCTTGCTGATCTTGATCACGACGGTCTTTTATTCTTCGTCCCGTTTGCTAATGAAGCAATTTAACGGGTGCTGAGTGTTGATTGAAGATCCTCAAGATGTCCAGTACACATTAACCAACTTAGCAATTCAGTTGGCTTGTGAAGTCTGGCTTAGTCAATGTAGTCTCAAAGTAGTGTGTCAAATCACACACAAATTGGGTTCGTTGAAACAAAACTGTTGCTGCATGGAAAACAGCAATCCTCTTCGAAAGACTTGGCTACTGCAAAGCACTTGTGATGAAGTGTCTATGCTGCTGGTTGCCGTCTCAAAGTAACTCGCAAGGGTACATCAGGCTGCTGCTCTGCTGTCCACTGCTATGGTTCAGGGTCGGCGGCGGGCTTGACTCTGCTGTGGTGGATCCAGGCGTCGATCTCGGCTACCTTTACTGCAGTTGGGGTAGACAGGATGACGGTGTACGGTCCCTTCCAATGGGGTTCCAACGGTATCTTCTTCCAATCTTTGATCCACACCGAAGTTCCAGGCTGGTAGGGATGCAAGGGTTCCGTCAAGTTGATGGGCAACTGGTCTTGGATCCACGTATGGAGAGTCTGCAGAACAAAACTAAGAGCTAGGAGTTCTTGTCTGGTTACTTCTGAACCAATCTGGGCTAAACTTCCTTTGACTCCCTGCACTATTGGTGGGGGTTTACCATACAAAACTTCAAAAGGGGAAAATCCTGTTGACTTTACAGGGGCTGAGCGTATTCTGAGTAAAGCTATGGGGAGCACTTGGGGCCATTTCAAGTGTGTCTCCTGACAAAGCTTAGACATTTGGGCTTTCAAGGTACGATTCATTCGCTCAACTTTCCCTGAACTCTGGGGTCTGTATGCAGTGTGGAGTTTCCACTGTATCTGCAAGGCTTTTGCTAACTGCTGAGTAACTTGGGAGACAAATGAGGGTCCTATTACTGCTGGGATTCCAAATCTGGGGACAATCTCTCTCATTAAGACTTTGGTAACTTCTCGGGCTTTCTCAGTTCTGGTTGGGAATGCTTCTACCCACCCAGAGAAAGTACAAACTAATACTAGTAGATAATGGTATCCATTGGCTTTTGGCATTTCGGTAAAATCAACTTGGAGGTTGTGCATGGGGGTGACACCTCCTGACTGAACTCGGGGTGCTGTAATAAGGCCTTGCTTGGCATTATTTTTGGCACAAGTTATACATTGACGTGCTACTGAGGCTGATATGGTTGTCATCAGAGGGATGTAGAAATGTGGTCTGAGTGCTTTCTCCATAGCACTCTTCCCATAGTGGGTGGCTTCGTGGAAAGCTTTGACAAAGGATGGTCCTAACAGTTCAGGAATTACTATTCGTCCTGGAGGTTGACTGCCCTCTTCTGGTGGCAGCTCAATCCATCCATCTTTCAATACTCCATTTTCTCTGTCACAATAGTAATCCAATTCTTTGGTGGTATATCGTGGGGTCCATAGATTCAAGGGTACTGGAAACAATGCTGCTTGCATTGGCATAGCTTGTGGGGCAATTTGTCCTGTCATAGCTGCTTGTCGTGCTGAGGCATCTGCAAATCTATTTCCTCGGGCAACTTCTTCTTTTCCTGCTTGATGTCCTCTGCAATGCATGACAGCTACACGTGTTGGGGCCCAGACTGCATCAAGTAACATCAATATCTCGGGACCATATTTGACTGATTTTCCTCCGGATGTGATGAGTCCTCTTTCTTTATAGAGAGCTCCATGGGCATGTAAGGTGGTGAAGGCATATTTGGAATCTGTATATACATTTAGCACAAGTTTTTCTCCTAACAACAATGCTCTGGTGAGTGCTATCAATTCGGCTTTCTGGGCTGATGTGCCTGAGGCTAGAGCTGATGATTCAACTACTTCGTGTTGGGTGACGACTGCATATCCGGCACAGCGTCGTCCATCAAGGATGAGACTGCTCCCATCAACATAATAGATCTGGTCGGGATTGTCTATGGGCACATCTGTTAAGTCAGGTCGACTGGAGAACACATTCTCCATGACTTCGATACAGTCATGTTCTGGGAGTTCTTCACTGATGGGTATCAAGGTAGCTGGGTTCAAGGCATGGCTCACTTCAAGTTGTATCTGTGGGTTTTCACATAACATGCTCTGGTACTTCAACATTCGGGAATTGGTGAGCCAATAATTTGCTTTCTGTTCCATAAGGGCAAGGACTGCATGTGGCACAGTGACTCGTATGTTCTGTCCTAATGTGAGCTTGTCTGCTTCGCTCACTAGTAGTGCTGTAGCTGCAACTGCTCTCAAGCAAGGTGGCCATCCTTTGGCCACAGGGTCTAATTGTTTCGATAGGTAGGCTACAGGTCGCTCCCAATTTCCTAATTTCTGAGTCAACATGCCTAGGGCATTTCCCTGTGCTTCATGTACAAACAAGTGGAAAGGTTTGTGGACATCTGGTAGTCCAAGTGCTGGTGATGACATCAATTCTTCTTTTAACTTCTGGAAGGCTGTGTCCTGCTCAAGTCCCCACTCCAGTGGTGACTTTTCTTCTCCTTTTGTGGCTTCATATAGTGGTTTGGCAATTTGGGCAAAGTTGGGTATCCAGATTCGGCAATATCCTGCCGCACCCAGAAAGGCTCTGACTTGCTTTCTGGTTGTTGGAGTTGGAATTCTGCATACTGCTTCTTTTCTTTCTCTGCCTAATCTTCTGCTTCCTTGGGTAATACGAAAACCCAAGTATTTCACTTCTTTTTGGCATAGCTGTGCTTTGGCTCTGGAAACTTTGTATCCAGCTTCATCTAGTAACTGCAAGAGATCTTTTGTGGCTAGTATACATTCACTTTCTGATACGGCAGCTATCAACAGATCATCCACGTACTGGAGAAGCACTCTCTTCCCCGGGGCTACTGGATAGCTTGAAAGGTCTTGATTTAGTGCAGCACTAAAGATGGTAGGTGAATTCTTGAATCCTTGGGGTAATCTTGTCCAGGTAAGTTGGCCCCCTCTTCCAGAGATGGGGTCCTGCCATTCGAATGCAAACAATATTTGGCTTACAGGGGCTAATCTTATGCAAAAGAATGCATCTTTCAAATCCAGTACAGTGAAATGGGTAGCTTCAGCAGGAATCAGTCCTAGAAGAGTGTAAGGATTGGGCACAACTGGATGTATAGTTTCAGCTGCATCATTCACTCTTCTCAAATTTTGCACTGGGCGATAATCATCTGTCCCAGGTTTCTTTACTGGCAAAAGTGGGGTGTTCCATGGGGATTGACATACTTTTAGTAGGCCATACTCGAGCAATCTTTGTAGGTGGCGATGGATGCCTTCAATTGCGGCTCTTGGGAGAGGGTACTGTTTGACGTGCACTGGTGTAGCACTAGGCTTGAGGGTTACTATCACTGGAGCTATATGCTTGGCTAGGCCTGGGGGACTGCCTTCTGCCCATACTCCAGGCGGTGCATTAATACTTTTCAAAGTTTGTTCAAAATAGGTGTCTTGGATGGAATCATCAACGTAATACCTCCATTCTTCTTCTCGGGGAACTGTCAGCAGCATTACTCCTGCTGGTTTGGCTTGGGAATTTACTGTCATTTGCATTTCTCCTTGTTCAGAGAAAGATATCTGTGCTTGAAACTTGGCTAGCATATCTCGTCCCAGTAGTGGTACTGGACATTCGGGCATGTAAAGGAATTGATGAGTTACTTGCTGTCCTCCTAGACTGCATATTCGGTTTTGAAGAAAAGACTTTGTGGCTTTGGCACCAGTTGCTCCTATAATGGTGACTGCTTTTGTAGTGAATGGGGCTATCTTTTTGTCTATTACTGAATGCTCTGCTCCAGTATCAACCATAAAGTTCATAATTTGGTCTCCTATTTGTATTCCGACCATAGGCTCCTGGAGACCTAAAGTAAACTTGGAGCCCGGTCTGTCCTAGTCCACGTCATCCTCATCATGGGCTGGTGTGGCCAATGCTTGAATGGCTCCTCCTCTCTCTCGCTGGTATTGTTCTCGATTGGCTCCTCCTCGGCCTCGGGGACGGCCTCGTCTTTCTTCTCGCCACTGATGATCGTTGTCGTCATCTTGCTGGGCGTCTTCGAGTTGCGGGCACGTATCTCTCCAATGTCCTTCCTCTCTGCAATAGGCGCATTGGTTCACGCCTAGTCTCTGGGTCCGGCCTCCGCCTTGACCCCGCCCTCTTCCTCTGCTCCTTCGACTAGGGACACCTCCCCTTTTCTTTTCAACTATGGCCGCAGCCAAAAAATCAGCTTTCTTCTTCATCTTTCTATCACATTCTCTCTGTCTTTCAGTATCACGATTCACATACACTTTATGAGCGACTTCCAATAACTGTGTTGCATTCATGCCCGCAAACCCTTCTAATTTCTGTAATTTATGTCTAATGTCTGGTTGAGACTGGTTTACAAAAGCAGAATTCACCATACATAAACTTCCTGGTGCCTCGGGATCATAGGGAGTATACATTCTGTATGCTTCAGTTAATCTTTCATAAAAATCAGCTGGGCTCTCATCTATCCCTTGGATAACTCCTGTAACTTTGGAAAGGTTCATAGCTTTCTGGCCCCCCCTTCTCAGGCCTTGTAAAAAGCCTTGGCGAAAACGGGCTAGGGCTGTGGATCCTTCATCTGTATTTGGATCCCATTGGGGGTCTTCATTCGGGAATTCTCTCTGAGCTGCTTCCCTACGGTCTATTATATTCTGCCCCTGCGCCGGAGCTGCAGGGTTTTCTGCCATCCATTCAATAGCTGCTTTTCTAATTCTCGCTCGTTCTTCTGTAGTGAATAGGGTGGTCAGGAGCTGACGGCAATCTGGCCAAGTGGGTTGGTGAGTTTCCATAATACTAGTTACTAATTCTGTCAGCTCCTGGGGCTTACTGGTATAGGAGGTATAGTGCGACCTCCAATTTAATAAATCAGTTGTAGAGAAAGGGATATACACATAAGTTAGGGGTCCCGCTACCACTTCATCATTATCATTCTTTACGGGCACTCCCGGGACTTGCCGTAAGGGAAACAGTTTGGCTGTCACAGGCGTCTTTTGGGATCTAAGGGTTATTGTTGTTGCCTTTGCAGGAGTCATTTTCTTTTTCTCAACAGGTTTTGCTTTGGGTTTCTCTTTCACTGGCGTGCTAGTGCTAGCGCTGGCTTTCTCGATTATTTGTACACTTTCCTCCTCCTCTTCTGGGGAATTCTCTCTTTCTCCTTCTTCGGTCTCCACTTCTGACTCGCTCTTTAGGTCCTCCTCCTCTTTTCCCGCTAATTCTTCCTCTTTCTCTTCTCTAGGAGGGGGATCAGGGGTTGGGTCCCGCCTCGGCTCTGGCCGTCTCTGGGGTTCTGGGGCAGGACGCCGGGCTACCCTTACTGGACCTGGGGTTCGGGGCTGCCTGAGGACTATTTCTGGGGAATCAGGATCTACCAAGATGGGCTTCTTCTTGACTTTCTTATCCTGCTCTTTCATTCTAGGCTGTTCCGTTTTCTGTCTAGAATCTGTTTTAGCTAACATTATTCTGCACTGTTCCTCATAACAGCGCTGCGCCCAGGAGGGCGGATCCTCACAAATACTTAACCAGGAATCTATATAGGGGTACTGATCGGGGTGCGCTACCCGCACTCTACGGTGTATTGACTGAATAATCTCTACAGTGAACGTTCCCTCTCGGGGCCAGATGGGGTCTAGATCGGGCCACTCCCTAGTACACAAAATCTGCAAACGGGCTGCTGTCATTTTAATACCATAATCTCCTGAATATCCCTCTTTAAAATGTGCGATCATACATTCTAATGGAGTGTTTCTAGTAGACCCCGCCCCTCCCATTTCGATGTGTGCGCGCAACAACAGACAGAAGGGAAAAGGAGGGCGGACCGTGGGTAAGGGGTCCTCACGGCCCTGGAAACGTATAGGGAATACAAATAACAAGACAAGACGACAATCGCTTCCCCCTTTTCGCGACCTGAACGCGGTCGCCCGGTCAGGAAATGCGCTAGTCAGGGGTCCGCCTTCACTTGGTCCATGCTGCCAGACCTCTCATTCACACTTCGTTCACACAATCATGCTAGCAACGTATCCCAGAATGCATTCATTTCTATCTATTCTGACTAGTCTTTTCCCAATTACAAAAAGGATGAGGGTTTCCCCTGGCGAATTCCCATGCCAGGTTACTCGGCTCTTCCTTGAGAGTTGATCATGCTCTCTTACCAATTCCCAATATCTCGAGATTACAAATTCCAAATTCCAATGGCAGTACTGCTCTTTCTATTTCTGTCTAGACCCAAAATCAAAACTATACTCACCGGATCCGGTCCTCAAACTTCCCAAGCAGGCGCATGAGTTGGACCTCGGACTCCCCTCACTCGGGTTCGAGGCGTTGGCTCCAACCGGGCCCGGCACCCGCCGAGGTCCGACCAGCTCCCTCCGATACAAGGGACCGGTGGCGCCAGGGAGCGGCCCTCGTCGGAAGGGCGCGATCCCGGCAGGACCAAGCCTATAGAGGCGGAAAGTCGTGGTATATTGCCCTATATACACTTTGATTCCACAACTTCCCGGCCAACGCACCAAGGAATATGTAGCAGCAAAGCGCAGACAAACCAATGATACCAGGAGTCTGTTCAGAAGGTCCAAATCATTTATTTGTGCACAAGTCTCAAGCAAGTCAATTTCAAAATGGCTGAGCAAAGGTTTCAAGCAATACAACAACTTTTATAGACTTCTGTTCCATTCTAGGTATAGAAAAACATTTCATTGGTCCCGGTAACCTCCCGTACCTCCCGTACCTCTTCTATTGGTCCCGGTACTGATAAGTTTATCCAATTATGTCCCTTCTGTGGGCATGCCACCTGCATGCCCCCCTTCTAGTCCCAATTACAATGGTCAGTTCATCAACTTGTTACTTTCACACTCTCAAGGTTATAGGACCAATTTGTGCATACAGAAGAGCGAGGTTCTGTAACTCATCTGTCAGCACTCCTCATTATTTCTGTGCAGATGTACTTTTTCTTATCAGTAACTTTTAAACATGTTTTCTCTGTATTTTTTCATTTCTCAGTTCTGCAGTTCTGCTTACCTAAGCTAATTCAATACTTCTACTGAGTTCTATCTTACAATAGCAGCATATTGGGGGATGTGCAATCCTATATGCCTCTCCACAGGCCTCATTTACAGGTCAAGCTAGCCATGCTGGCCTGCCTATGTCAGACACCGTGGGTCACAGGCCTGCACCTGCCACAATGCCAGTATCGCTGTATTGCTATGCATGACCACCACATATGGCCCAGTGCCATCAGCAAGGCAAAGCACCAAAGGCAACTGCCATCCTGTGTTAAGCAACATCTCAATACACATCTAGGAGAAATGTGGGCATGGTTCACTGCCCTAAATTGAATTTCACACAACCTTGCCAACTGAGTTAGATCTAGGATGCGATGGATTGTTCCCAGGACCATATTTGGGCCTACTGAGATTCCCAACTCCTCTGCCCATTTCTGTTCCACCCAGGGAAAATTGAGGGAGGCTTGCCATTCTGCCAGTTTACCTGAATAACGTGAGATTGATAGACCGGCTGACTCTCCAAGTTCAAAGACTTGTAGGATTCGTGTAGTGGCTGCCACCCCCAGAGTCTCCTTTGGTAGAGATCCCACATAGTGGCATAGTTGATATTACGCAAAAATGTGCTCATTACAAATATCATATGCATCTTTTAGGGGCTGGAAAGGTTTACAGGTCCCTGACTCATCCAATATGCATCCTAAGTTTTGTATCCCTTGCCCCGCCTAGTCAACATCAACATTTCTGTCCCTGGTAGAAATTTTACATTTCCGCATAATAGCAGCCAGCTCGAGACTGTTGGGGAAATCCATCAGTATGAGCATAACAGGCGCCATGCTCCCGGTATAGGTTAGATCATCAGGCTTTTTCCTAAATGTGTTAGGGTCTTAGTGTCCATGTGTAGAATGGCTAAGACAGAAAGCAAGGAGACAAAGGCCTCCTCCATCACTCCAGGAGTAAATGTCTCAGTGTACCCCAATCAGTCACCCAAATGCTGAGATTGACAGGCCCGCACATCCTGCGTAAGATCTGGAAGCCCCAGTACTCCCCGCTCCCATGGATCTTTCATCCACTGCAATGGTATTCGTGCTCTCTTCCCTTGACACTGAACCCCTACAGAGCTCCTTCAACTCAGGAAATATCTTTACGAAGATGGTATGGGAGGGTCTGCAATACGTACAACAATTTGGGAAAAAGCATCATACAAAAAGCTGCTACTTGCCTCAAGAGCGACAGCGGTAGGGAGGCCCAGTCTTCCATCTGAGCCTGCATCTGCTGAAAGACCTTGGAATAGCTGAGTTTATATAAGAGACGAGGATTTCCTGGTAACTGAATACCTAAGTATGTAAAAGCTGTATTTGCCATTTCAAGGGGGAATGGGGAGCCCCATGACCCCCACAACTGTCCCAACACATTCAGCGCTTCAGACTTTTCTTGATTTGTGCAGAGACCCGCAATTTTCCCGAATATATCGAACTCTGCTAGCACACGGGGTAGGAATGTCCTTGGGGAGGTCAGAAACGTGGGCATGTCATCTGCAAAGACAGAGATCTTAAACTCCTATTGCCCTATCTGTACTTTTGGCGCTGCCCTACATGTTACCAGTTTATGCACCAGTGGGTCTAAAGAGAGCACAAAAAGTAATGGAGAGAGGGGACACCCCTGCCATGTTCCGCGACCCAAATGATATGCCTCTGACAGCATCACATTTACCATAACTGCAGCTGTGGGCTCCTCATAGAGGACCTATACCATATGAAGAAACTTATCTCAGAGGTCATATAAGGGTAACAACTGGAATAAGTATGCCCACGCCACCCAATCGAAAGCCTTTTCAGCATCAAAGCTGACTAGCAAAGACGGGAGCTGGTGCTTGTGAACCCATCCAAGGATAAAATAATTTTCCATGTGTTATGACATGCATATCATCTGCATACAAAGCCTACTTGAGATTCCTGCAGCAGGGTAGGGAGAAACAGTGCCAGACAGTCTGCCAAAATCTTTACCTTTAGCATAGTATCAGAAATAAGAAGCAAGATTGGTCGGTAAGATGCAGTCTGCAGGGGATCTTTTCCAGGCTTTGGGCATAAAGTAATATAGGCCTGATTATCTCCCCCCCCCCCCCCATGTAATTTGTCCCCGTTCCACTCTTTCCTGATACATGTCCACCAGTGGCGGAGTCATCAGCTCTGTCAATAGTTTGTAAAACTCAGCTCTTAAGCCATCTTGGCCTGGAGTCTTACAGCATTGAGATCTCTTAATACCCCCTGTACCTCCTCTGCTGTGATAAGTGCCCCTAGTACTGCTGCCTGCTGGTCGGTAAGCCGGAGGAGTGATTAGTCCTACAAATACATTGAAATTCTAGTATGGGAGACCTCCTCACCCCTATACAAATCCTGGTAAAAAGCTCTATGCCCTCAGAGTCCTTATGCAACCTGCCATTCCCATCCCACAAGGCCACTACTGATTGTAATTCCCTGCTGCCTTTGAGACATCTGGCTAGAAGCCGACCTGTTTTATCACCATAACAGTAGAGCTGGTACTTGTAATACATCATAGATTTCTTTGCTTGCTGGTTTAGTGTCTCGTTTAAGGCCGCCTGCGCTTCTAACAACTGCGCCTTAGATGCTATAGTAGGGTGGCTCACATGCCGCCTGTGTTCTAAGGCTACCTGTTTCTCCAGCCTAACCACTCAAACATTTAGTAGGCATTGTCACCTGGCCACATAGGCCACAACGTCCCCCCTGAGAACCGCCTTTGCTGCCTTCCTGAAGAGCTCTGGTGTTTCAGCATGCTATGCATTATGCAGGGCATATGACTGCCACCGCTCCCATAGGTATATTTAAAATTGTTCATCCTGGTACAAATAAAGGGGGAAGTGCCATGACCAGCGGCGAGAAACCGATGCCTGCCAAGCGAGGTCGACCCAGACAGGAGAGTGATCAGAGATTTCTTCGGAACCGATCTGTGCCCCCTCCAACTGAAAGAAGAGCTGTTCTGAAGTCAGCATGTAGTCAATACGAGTGCTAGACCCTTGTGCTCTGGATCGATGTGAGAGTCCCTTTCTGTGGAGTATAATAGGTGCCAAGGATCAACCAAATGCAGCATTCTTTTAAGACCATCAAGTTTACAGGTTACTGCTCCCCGTATTCCTAATCCTCCTCCACTGAAAGTATCCACATCTGGATCCAGGACTCTATTAAGGTTTTCACCTACCACCAACGGGTCCTCGGGTAGTTGTTCTACATCGGATGCTAGACGTGCATACAATGAAGCATCTGGGATATTTGGGCCATAGATGATGCAGAAAATGATTGGTTTACCCTCCAGATCACCCCTCAAAATATGGTACAGGCCCATCACATCTAACAGTTCGGCACCCAGGGCAAACTGGACATTTTGCTGAATTAACATGGCTACTCCCCCTTTCTCCTACTCAGTCTCTGCTGAGCTTTGCATGTTCTGAGGCCGTCTGATTTTTTTTTGTAGGAGTGCTATGTCACACCGGTGGCGGGCTAATGTTCGAAGGACCTTAGAGTGTTTAATGTGGGTCCCCGGGCCACAAACATTCCACAAGATAATTCTCAGGGCACATCCCATAGATTTGGCGTTTGATTTAAATGGCAGCTTTTCCAATCACTACAGGGGCCCCCCCAGCCTAGAACCCCTGTTTTGTGGCACTGCCACTTAGGCTTCCACCAACTGAGTCTCCTTCCGAGTTTGTGTGTGTCATTGCCCATCATCCTACCCCTTTTAGTCCAACCTTCCCCTCTCTTCCCACCCTCTAGCTTATCCTCTTTTTCCCCCACTCCTCCAATACCCCAGATACTCAGCAGGTCATGCCTAGACATGATGGGTCTCTCCCCATTTGCCCACAACTCTTTTCCCTCTTATCCTGTTTGCTGCTACCAGCTTAGACACGATACTCTCACATTCTTGTTATCAGACATTCATCCCCTCCCCTTCCCTACATTCTCCCCCCCCCCATCATTTGCCCTCCTCTCATACCATAATATTGAGACTCCTACCACCCCTTTCCCATGGACTCTTGCCCCAATGGTCTCTCCTATAGGTGCCCCACAAGCGGGTTAGATTTAGAAAGGTCGAGGCCTGGAGTGCATTGAGCTTTGGTCCCCAGCCCTCCCCCCATCTCGGGGGGGGGGGGATGCCTCTGCCACCCATCCCATCCCGACTACTTTCTGAGTGGTGCCTGCAACCACAGGCCAGGGGAGGCAGGGACTGGGGAAGGACCACCATGGATGGGCAACCCTGCCAGCCCGTCGACCCCCCCCACGAAGGGGATGACAGTCAATTAAACAGCCCTCCTCTTCACTTACAACAAATTCCTTTCCTTCCAGCTCTGGCCCCCATCATCTGGGCTATATATTCTATGCGCCATTCCATGCCCCTACTTCCTGGGTATCTGCGCGCGCCTCCAACCCACTCATGGTGCCAGCACCACCAGAGGCCCTGTTCTCCCACTCAGTCCCTAACTTGCAGGCATTCATCCATCCCCCCGATATTGCTCGTTCAACTCACAGTCCATCTTTCCATTCCAGGCCTCTGAGGTTCCCACACTCCCTCCCTTCCCCAGCCTAGGCATTCCGCCCCCCCCCCCCCCCCGGCTAAGTCCCACTTAATGCATCAGTACCATGGAGACATGTTACATATTAAGTGTCCTGATCCCTAGACATCACCTCTGCAATCACATAGCTACATCACTCCACTATACCTAGCTGTCCAGCTCTACTAAAACACACATGATATTTACCCAGTCAGGTGTTTCATTGAGACTACTTCTGTCTAGCATTGTGGCTTGATAGTGTTAAGGATACAGAATTCAGCATCCGTCTCTCCAAGGAGAGGCCGGTCCGCCGGGACCCTCTTACCCTGTGCGAGTAACCGGGCCTCTATAAAAATCAGTCAAATTACTTCAGTTCCACATAAGGATTCCTTAGGGGAGTCCTATAATAGGTTGGGAATTAGTGACCGACAGTTGGCTGCCATTAAGACCGGTATACTCCTCCTTCATGTACATAGCCCCCATTAGTCCCTCGTCGAACATCCTGGAAGTGCCATTGGCAAAAATGCAAAGGCGGGCTGGGTATAGCACCATAAATTTTATCTTCACGTCCACTAGTTGCTGGCAGATCCCAGCATATGCCCTACGCTTCTGGCTTAGCGCTGGTGAATAATCCTGGAAGGCCAGAATCTTAGCCCCTGCATGGTGAAGTTGTCCTTGTGCCTGAGATGTGCAAAACACTTCCTCCTTTTGGATGAAGTTGAGGAAGCGAGCCAAGACCATGCGGGGACATTGGTCTTGTGATCAGCGTGGCCTTACTCATTGCACCTGCGCAATGATCATTGTACCACTTGAAGTTCCCGCTGGCAGCATCAGTTGCAAGATGGTCTCTAAATAGCCACAGAGCTCCAAATCTTAATCTGTCTCTGGGATTCCAACAAACCACAGGTTGTTTCGCCGACTGCGGTTTTTAAGATCCTTCAGCTTGCTGGCTTGGTGGTCCGCCAATGCAGTTAGTCATTTCAGCTCCTTTCCCACCTCTGACATTGTGTCCTCCTGCTGAGAAATGTGCTGTAGGTGGCTCCCAAACACAGCCAAGGTTTGCTTCATGGTGTCCCTTTTGCCTTTCTTTTCATCTAATTTGGAACGCAGAGCCCCCACTATGGCAGCGGTTACCTCCTCTACCAGTGTGGCCTGCAATGGAGAGGCCAGGGATACTGGTGTCGCCGCCATTTTGGATGAGCCAGAGGTGACCTTCTCCCGTTCTTTTTGTGTTGATTTCATCATCAGGCTGAGATGGCAGACACTTCAGAGGGTAGAGGAAGATGTCTGGACACAGTAACTCCCCAGATTTCACAAAAGCACAGTTAGAACCAGTATATTTTTGCCCTTAGGGGAGAGAACCCGGGAACGAGCTCAAAACACACCTGCCCTCTCCCACCACATCACATGACCAAGTCCGAGAACTTGTATCTTTAAACATTCATTTACCTTATGTACTGTACTGTAAGCTTAATTAAAATATCCCTTTAAACCATACATGCAATTCCAAATTCTCATAAAATACCATAGTATTCCCTCTGTAGAAAAATCCTCAATTATAGTAAAGTGAAGTCATGCTTCCCGCAGCAAATTTCATACATTTTTATAGAATCACCTCCTGTTATCATAATTTTGTTAGCTCCCAGCCTCTTCACTCTTATAGAGGAGCTCAATGCATCACGAGAATAAACTTTGATTTGGAAACATACGAAAAGCCATGTTGGGTCACACCAAGGTCCATCGAGCTCAGCATCCTATCTCCGATAGCTGCCAGTCTGGATCACAAGTACTCAGCAGACTGCAAAGAAGTAGATTTTTTTCCCATAGCTCATTTCCAGGGATGAGCTGAGGCTCCAAGTCTATCTGTCTAAAAATGCTTTATGGACTTTTCTTCCAGGAACTTGTTCAGACCTTGTTTGAATCCCATTATATTAGTTGCCTTTACCACATTCTCTGGCAACAGTTTAATTATGCACCGTGTGAAAAAAAAAACAACTTAGCTATGATTTGTTTTCAGTCTGCTGGTCATAGTTTCATGGAGCGTCCTTTTGTGTGTTTGAAAGATTAAACAATCGCTCCCTATTTAACTGTTCCACCCCAACATGATTGGTGAGAGGCCAGTTTTTCACAAGCTAGGTTTATGACTCTAAATCCTACCTTTTATCAGGTTTTTTTCTTGGAGTTATTAGTTAATGATATTGGGAAAAAATAATTGAGGCAAGTTCCTCCACTCAGATTAATTGGATCGTTGTCTTCCTTGGGTCATGAAACTGTGGACATGAACTCTGTAAGCTGCAGTAATTAAACTCTGCCCTCTCTAAAACTGGCCACTGTCCAAACTTAGTCTTCTGACTCCTCTTCCTCTTCTTCCCTTAATCCAGTAGTTACCTTTGTACATGATGAGGAGGCCTCACAGAACACAACAGAAGTGTATGAAGCCCTTTCTCTGAGCTCCTCAGCTAGCAGCACATACAGACAAGAGAACAGAGGAGAGACGGGCACCAAGCACCCGCTGGTGGCAGAGATCATGGTCTCAGGTGAGTTCCTCTCTAATAAGAACTGTGACTCCGTCCATCTCCTTAAGAAAGATGTTTATACAATGACACCAAACTGAATTTCTGATGATTCTGACATTTTCAATCATGGTCCAAAAATGGTAATGCATGGTTTACGATTTAGGCATTCATTTAATAGTCCACATTAAGATTTTGCAGTTAATGCATGTTAACAGTCATAGTGAATCCACGGTTGCTGCAAAGCCTCCATGGTAATTGTTGGAGGTGTTCCAGGTACTTGTGGGATAGTAGCCATGCTTCTAATGAGGGTAGTGGTTGCTGCTGTATGTCAGCAGCACAAGCACTGATGCAGAATGCACTTAACTATACCTCTGTGTCATCTGCAGCTTTAACAATTAATATACATCCCTGCCTTCCCCCACCCCCCTAACCTGAAATTTTGCATTCTCCTAGGACAAGCAGGATGAGTCAACCACACTTGGTGACGTCATCCGACGGCGCCGAGACGGAAGTACTCTCCATAGCTCAGAAGGGCTTTTAGCCCTTCTGAGCATGGGCCAACTGGCCCCACCCCCTGCCCCACCCCCCTGCCCACCCCTAGCTAGCCAGTTTCAGTTCTTCCGCCTTGCCAGCAAGACGGACTTTTCTACTCTCCACCGAATCTAAATAATTAAGTATTTTCATCATCATACCATCGGAAAGAAATAGGGCTGGGAAAGAAGCAGGAAGCTCCCAGGCAGCAGTAGCCCATGGCAGCCCAGGACGTGCCAAATAGGCCTCCGTCCGCGGCTAGCATCCTACCTCATTCTTTTCCAATGGCAGAAGGATCCCCAGAGAAAAGGAGAGGAAACTCGCAGAAGGTAGCCCTCACGGCAGCCCGGGACGTGCCTGAGAAGGCCTCCGTCCCCGGCCAGCCTCTGCGAAGAGGAGCGAGAGACCTTATTCAGAAGACACTCCTAGCCCAGCGGAATCCTCTCTCTTGTGTCAGCTGCAGCTCCGGATGTGCCTCTGAGGCCTCCATCCCCAGCCGCAAGCCTCCGATGGACAGCCTTGCTCTCTGTGCAATCGGCTCTCTCCCCTGGACCTCTCAGAGTCTGCTTATTCGGCGCATCAGTGTCTTCAAGGTGTCTCCGGTCCTGGAGGGTTCGGAGGTGCCTCCCAGCATCCCGATCCGGGCGGCCACGAGGTTCTCATGGCGGCGGCCATCTTGTCAGGTTACATCACCGGCCCGGCTCCTCCCACTGAGGCGCCATTGGTCAGCGCCGATCCTAGCATCATGGGAGGAAGAGCCACCCCACAGAGGACACTCTCATCGCTGTCGGCGCGGAGGCGTCAGAGAAGTCGCAGCGCTCTCAAGCCCCGAACCTGTTCCCCTTGGCTGGCGCCATGATGACGGAATCCAGGGGCAGTCCATGTCGGCACAGAAACTGGCGTCCATCACGCCTGTGGGCCTGCCTTGGCACCAATCGCGCCTGCCTCAGAACTGAGGGGAAGCAGATGAGCACCAGAGCCCCCCCCCCCACTCCAGCTCTCAGCGGCTCCAACTCAGCCGGAGCACTTCTCCCATGCCAATCAGCATCGACGGACCTCCCCCCGCCCCAGCGCTCTCCCGCTCTCCGTGCCAACGTTGGAGCGACCAGGGAGCTTCTTCTCATGCCGGAGACTGCTTCTGGGAGACGCATGGATAGCTGGCAACAGTAAGAATAGGCTTGCTTTCCACGCCTCTAGACAGTTCGGCGCATTCGGGCCCAGAAGAAATGGTGGCACCGGCATCACCCGATGCTTAGCACCTCCACTCTGTCACACACTTGCAGCTGCGTGCTGCTTACTTGGGAACATAAATTACTGGTCAGACCAAGGTCCATCAAGCCCAGTACCCTGTTTTCAGCAGTGGCAGGTTCCGCAATGCTTATACTGGGTCACGCATTGGTAGCCTGGGTCCATCCTTAACAATGGTTTATGGATTTTTCCTCCAGGAACTTGTCCAAAACCCCTTTTTAAACCCAGCTACTCTAACTGCTCTTACTACAGCTCCCCATTGATCAGCATAAGGGGTCTGTCCAGTGCATCTTACAGGGCACCGGCTCTGATCTTATGTCACCGGCGATGCGCGGAAGGACACAAGAACCTGATAATTAGTAAAAGAACAGCCTGGGAATCTAATGGTCTGGAACGCTACTTCCCATTGCGCAGCCTCACAATGGCATGGTGAGATTGAACTCATGTCCATCGGATGATGTCCTGCACAGAGCTTCAGATCAACACCTGGCACCCGCCACCTGCTCACTATCTTGGGTGCAAGGGAAGCCCAAGGTGGAGTCCTGGGAGTCCTGGGTCCAATCTTCACCCCTAGGAGCCTTAAGAAGTCTCTTTAGCCCTTAAATTTCCCACCAGAGCTCCACCAGATCCTGCTCCTCGAACATACCCGCTGTGATGAGCCCGGCCTTGAGCCTCGCTCAACCAGCTTGTGCCTAGGCACTGGGAATAGACTTCTCAGACAATGTGCAGGGATTCAGAGGCCTCCCTTCGCATCGTGCTCCCGATTCTTACTGTAGCATCCCATCACTGCTGCACCTGGAATACTTGGCATCGCGACGGGGGGTGCTGGAAGGAAAGGTTACTTAAGGTGACCATTGCCCTTTGATGGTATGGTTTAGTTGGGGCTCTAACCAAGACAGCCCAGGGCGCTCAGTGTTCTGCTCTGTATGGAGCAATACATCCCAACCTTACAAGGCAGCCACCTAGTATGGTTTGACCCATACGCTACCACCCTTACATCACCCCAGGATCAAGTGGGTGACAGCAGCAGGTAGTAGCAAGGGCAGCCGGCAACCTGCCCCTTTTCGGGGTAAGGCAATGAGGGTTGTCCAAGAAGAAAGGGGCTACTCCGCGTTACAGTAAATAGAGATCTGAGGCCAGAACACCTGAGGCGAGAATCACCTCCAACATCAGGCTGGCGACCCTCCTTCCAGTCTCTCTGACCCAACAGCACCTCAGACTATGCAGCGCTATTCTTGCTGTCAATGGACAACCATCAGGACTACCTGATACCATGGCCTAGCGTGTGAGGCCTGCAAAAAAAATAAACAAACCCAAAGGCAACTGCCAATGCCGGTGACATAACCAAGACTCCCTGGCTGCACTCTGGCCTCCAGAAAGGGGAGCTGCACTCTATCCGCCAATAAGTGGTACACTCCCTGCACCCCTTGTAGCCTCTAAAGGATGGCCTACAATGAAGACTCTAAGGAAGCTGGACATTCCACCACCAGTTGCAGTCGCAGCGAGGTGGTGCACTATACACGGTCGATGTATACATAGTCAATGGGTCATCTAACAGAAGGTCACAGGTTCAAATCCCAGCTGGGATCCTGCACAGCATGTCCTACTTCAGCCAAGGAGACTAAGAACCCCACTTTGACTGCGGGTAGGACCACTCATGACACCCACTGTTCCCACAGGGTCTTCCAGAGGAAGAATCCTATCACCCAAACCCCATATTGATGTAGCACAATGGTTAAGGTGGTGACCTCAATGGCAGACGTCATGGTTCAATCCCACAGTGGGCTTCTTTAGTAAGACTGTCAGAGACAACTCTCTCTGGGTAGTACATGACCTCAAGAACCAGTAAGCAGCGTCAACTTGATCTTTATACATTGATCTGGCAACCCCGGAGCATCCGCCTGATGCACATCCTAGACCTGGCATCTGATGAGACACGGTGTTCTCTCTACCACATTTGCATGGGTCCCTGGGCATTCCCACCTGACAAACGTCTGAGGTAAACACTACCCACCATCAGGTTGGGATCCCACCATTTGGTTGGGATATGCCCTTCCACTTCTCGGACTCGACAGCGCTGCCTAACAAAAGTTTCTCATGCCGGCCCGGGAATCTGGAGCGACGACTCCACCGCTGCCCATCTCGAGCCCTCGCTGTGATCCTACAACCAGGCCGCCCATTATCTCTGAGCCTTTGGGGGAACCTCCTCAAGACCCTGCCCCAGCAAACTCTGTGGCACTGAACCTAACGTCATGGGAGGCATGAAGACGAAGTGACAGGCTCATAGCCAGCCTGGGACCCCAGTCTGGATCTTCCTTATCATCTACTCAGGAGCAACCTGCCTCAGCAAAGGCAGGTGTACCTGGCCAACGGCAGCAAAGACAGGTGTACCTGGCCAATGGGTCGAAGGCTAGATTCGCAGGTCCAAGACCTGGCCGAGGACCATATTGGGGAATTACAATGGTGCAACAATGCCTGCGGCTCGGCACTCCAGGGCCCGTACGGTGAGGGAGCGGATGCTCCTGGCAGTCCTTCCTCCTTGGAATCATGCAGGAGCTCAACCTGTGGGCGTCCTCCTTCAGTGGACCTCATCGCAAGCAGATCTGCATGCTGACGGTCCAGCACCAGAGCCAGATCCTGTTGACAGGCTGTGATCCAGACCTGAGCCTGTGGTCTTCTACTTATCAGCACGACTGAACAGCTCACACGAACGAGCAGCAGCCTCCACATAGCCATTGTTCTTGACAGCCCGCTGCCGTCCAGGGCATGTTGGCCTGGAATAGATCTCTGGTATGTCCGGGATATACTCAGAACGTGCACGAGCCTGGGTCCAAGCCCCACTGGCACTACCACAAGCACAGCTGCCTGGATACAGGCAACTCAGCTACACTGGCAAGGGCCCAAGACACGCAGGATACTAGCAAGGGCTCAGCTGCAGGCAAGGGCCCATGGGCTCGGCTACAGGCAAGGGCCCAAGCCACGCCAAGGGCACGCACGTAAGCATGCACACATTGCATGCATCCCCAGAGGTCCTCCCTCATCCTGCCCATGTAACACACATCTGCAAGACACCAAGACCTTGCAACGTGAACTATCGCATCACCTGTGCACCAAACACCATTGGTAATGGGTGCACCTCACTGAGAAGTATAAGTTCTCATCGACCAGACAGCCCTAACAATCTGGACTCCCACCTCGCTGCCACCTCCACAGGCCGCCTGGCTCGGAACTGACTTATGGGAACTGCAGCATTAGTGGTCAACCTCATACCACTCTTATAGCATAGCCGATGCTGCCTCGCTATCACCGTTCGCCTCACTGATAACATAGACCGGATGGTACACCATTATGGGTCAAACGAGGCCATCATGTCCATTGTTCTGTTTCCAACACTGGCAATCAAAATCATGCCTTCCCAAAGGCACAGGTCCCCACGTCCATTGTTCTGTTTCCAACACTGGCAATCAAAATCATGCCTTCCCAACAGCACAGGTCCCCCATGCCGGTCATCTCTTATCCTCCGCACTAACAATTTTATGACTTCTTCCAATAACAAGTCCGGAGTTGACTACACGTTAAAAAACAAAAAACAACAATACAAAGAAGAATAAGGCGAAAAGAAACGCCTCCCTTATTAGTGGCGTTCCTCTCTCGTGCCAGCAACTGATGCAGCTGCTGCTTCGTTGCAGTTACTCCTGCACCACTACTGCTTGATGGGTCTTCACCTCTGCTACCGCACAGAGGCACCCCCTTTAACTACAATCGAGACTGCAAGCCGTCGTACGGTGCCTGGCAACTGCACCCTGCTATGGCACATGTGTGCTCCGCCACTACAACCTATATGTTTCTTACAACGCTACGACTGCACATGCGTGCATCGCCTCTACAGGCCTATATATAGACCTATATGTTCTTGTTGCAACATGCAACATGCTGTCATGCCAGACCTGAAGAAGGGTCTCGGCCTTTCCCCATCCCCCACAGCACATGGCAGCTTGGGAGGCACCAAGTGTGGCTGATTCATCCTGCATGTCCTAGGAGAAAACGGAGTTACTTACCTGTAACTGGAGTTCTCCGGGGACAGCAGGATAAGTCAGCCACACATACCCGCCCACCTCCCCTGGGATGGGGTCGGCCTCCGTCCTGGTGCCCGCCTCCTAGCGGCAAAAGGCTTAGCTAGTGACGTACTGGCTAGCTAGGGGTGGGCAGGGGGGTGGGGCCAGTTGGCCCATGCTCAGAAGGGCTAAAAGCCCTTCTGAGCTATGGAGAGTACTTCCGTCTCGGCACCGTCGGATGACGTCACCAAGTGTGGCTGACTTATCCTGCTGTCCCCGGAGAACTCCAGTTACAGGTAAGTAACTCTGTTTTACATACACATGTTATGGTCTGCTTCTCTGGAACTCCCCACCTCATCACCTGAGAGGAGAGCTGTACCGTAGGCAATTCAAGGCTGCTCTAAGAACATGCCTGTTACTCTAGTCTTTGGCAAGTCACCAGACCCAGACTCAGGGTGACACAGAGAGAGAGAGATAAACCACCAGCACTGTTTTTTCTTCTCTTCATTCTTTCCTCTCCCTGTCCTCTCCTGTGTATAGAAAATCTTTTTTCTTATCTCTTCAAGCTGAATGTAGTTTCTTATTTTCCTTGTGTGTCTTTACTGGATATTACCATAAACTGTTTTGAAGTACAATATCCTCTTCAGGCTGAAAAGCGGTATATCGAGCACTCGAATAAACTAAATGCTTTACACAGCAGTTAATGTGTGATGTTACCATGGTGCATTTACTGTTTTTGGAGCTAAATGCTAAAACCCACGTTAAACACTTTGTGTGCTTTGCAAAAGAGGGGCATTAGTGGAGATTTGGGAGCAGTGAACAACAGTTTCCCAGTGCTTGATGTGCTTTCTCCACAGATCAGAAGAACTGTGCACCGTCAGACTGTGACAGCAACGCTCAGTGTATTTCATCAGATGATGGTGACACATGTCAGTGTTTGGAAGGATTTACTGGCGATGGCAAATCATGTGATGGTAACAGTGTAAAGTGTATTAATACCATATAATAGCTATACACACACATTTTATTTATCTATCTATCTACATACATATACACAGAGAGGGCCCGATTCTGAGTCGCAGATTGCAGCCCAGCAAGCTGTCCAGACCCTATTCCCCTCTCCTGTTCATCCCGCAAAGCTAGAACCACAGGACAGGGAAAGACGGCCAGGTACAGAAGGGGGCAGGATCTAGGCAGAACGGGGGCGGGCCGAGCTAACAGGATGTATAGGGCTAATTCAATTATTTCAAAAAGTTTGCATTTCACAACTTAGGAAGGAAATAGCACTGTGCATAAGTTAAAGTCACCACATGCCAAATTGAACTATGATAGTGCAATAAGTTGAAAGTCTGGGGCATTTATGAATTTCAGTTTAGAAAATGAGCTTTATGCCATAAGATGGGCAATTTTCAAACTGCCCGCCTAGCTGCAAAAACCACAGGTGCTTTTTACCTGTAGGGTTTGCACCAATTTTCAAAGCACATGTCAAAATAGTCAAACGTAAAAGTCCTTGCAGACACTTGTTTCTCCTGGTGTGGGCACTTCTTATGACTAAAACAATGTGTGCACACATATTTTTGGAATTCATGATCTAACTCCACCCCCAGGAATGCCTCCCTCTGATGGGTTCTATAGAGTACTGCCCGTCCCTCTCCAGAGGGATAATAAACAGGCTCCTTTCTTCCTGGGCAGAAACCCTAGAGAGGATAGTACATTCCCTGGAGGACAGGATCATATTTTGGCCACACCAAAGTGATGCTCTTCCTTCAGGTGATCCCTGACCTCCATGGCAGCACTAAGGCTACCAGACTGGAGGTGGAATTTATTTACTATATCACTGCAGGCCTCTTTTGTATACCTATGTCTGCCTCAGCCCCTCCAAGTCTGCTACTATAGACTCCAGAGATTGGACATTCTCTGAGAGCCAGAAGCTCTTTGCACTGAATGCACATATATGACCTCTCACTGATAAGGATGGTAATCATACATGTGGCACTCAATTCAAAAGACTGGATAGTCTCCATTTCACAGATGGACTGCTGTCTGCATCCTTGTATTAGTGAGTTTAGGTGTTTAAAGTAATTAAAGAACTTGTTAAGAGAGTAGCGATATCTAAACTAATATAGAAGACCTTTAAGTTTATTTGTATATTTTATGCTATTATTTTTTGTTTGGTTCACAATGAACTGTTATTAATCTGTTACAGGTTAATCACTTGTTAATGAAAATATACTGTGGGGATAAATTTCACTCTCTTAATTGGGATAACTCACTATAAATTAAGGGATGTGTCTGGGGTGGGTGAGAGTTGGAGGGGTGGGTGGGAAAGACTAACTTCATGTTTGTTTGTTTTTTAAGACTATAAGGGACTACATAAATCTATCAGAAGTGAATTTTAAACCTCTAAGCAAGCTGGTCCTTTGCCTGCTCAGAGTCTACAAACATTAGTTTTAAACCTCTAAACAAGCTGATAGCTAATATTGCTTGTTTAAGGAAATAAAAAGCAGACTTTTCCTTTATCCCAAGATTTAAGACAGCCAGTTTGCCAGCAAAATAATGTTTACTTACCAACAGATGCCTTGTCCACTCTCAGCATTCCCTCAGAAAAGAGATATTTGCGATCTTCCTTTGGCGCATATCTTGTTTCTAGAGGAAATGTTTCCAATGAGCCCCCTTTGATGATTAACATACAGTAACCTGCTAGATTATTCTTTTCATCTTTTCTGCCTACCTATCAAGACCTTAGCTAACACCAGTGGTGGGATCTGATCTGAACAGGAACCGATTCAGATTGATCCTGCTACTGACACCACCTAACAGGTGGCAGCACTGCATACGTTTGCATGGCTGGCACCGCACGCTCAGGCTGCAGCTCCCTGATGGCACAGCAGCCCAGTTCCGCAGCCCAAAAGTGGTTTGATGGCATCAGGGGCTTCCTGCGATGCCACGGTCCTCCCCCGATGCTGTCAAACCACAGGCAGGTGGGGGAGCCTGCCAGTGCAGTGCCGGCATCTGGATGCCGTTTCCTGGTTTGCCAAATGCAGCCCATAGCAGGAACCGGTTCATGCAAACGGGGCCGAACTGGCCAGAAAATAATCTTCACATAAATTTAAAAAAAAAACACAGAGATTTTATTCATAACAAGAAATCAAAGCTTTACTCCTCCCTCAACATTCAAACTCCATGGCACAATTCTCCCAGTTAAAGATTTATTTATTTATTTAACACTTATTTATATACCGCATCTTCCAGCGATCAGTTGCGGTGTACATTTAACAACAATTAACAATGCAGATCTTGTTTTACATAGAACAGTTATAACTTTTTACAATGAACATCTTAACTTGAACAACAAAGTGTATGTAAAAACTATGCGGAATAGTTCAATAAATCAACTAACACAGATTGTGTAACAATTTAAACTGAAGTACTGTTTCTAACTCAATTTTAACTATATACAAGTGGGGTATTGATGCATTGGAATGGAATGATTATTCATTTAAGTTGAATATATAAATAAATATCTAGGCATCACTTACAATGACAGCACAAATTAAGCAAACAGTAAGAACCATATTTTACAAGTTAAAGACAATCCAGAACTTCAGACCCCTCTTAGAGACTCATGATTTCCGTACAGTAGTGCAAACTCTAATCACACCTCACTTGGACTATTGCAATAGCTTTCTTCAAGGGCTGCCTAAAAAGAGCCTCCACACACTCCAATTAGCCCAGAATGTCACTGCAAGGATCATAATCAAGGCAAGACTAATGGATCATATGTCCCCCATACTCTACAACCTACACTGGCTCCCGGTAGCCAGTAGGATAAAATACAAATCTATAATCATCACATTCAAAATGATTAATAATATCTCCCCATCTTTTCTTACAACCAAGATACAGACCCAACCAGAAGGCAGAAGCAGAAAAAGTAAATTAAACCTACTAGCAATATCCTCTTCAATCCGCAAAATAAAACAAGCGAAAATTAATAGAGCCTTCTCCTATACAGCGCCTACTCTCTGGAATTCCCTCTCAGACCCAATCAGATCAATAAAAGACCTTCAGACATTCAGAAAAGAACTGAAAAACTCTGCTATTTACTGAACACTACAACAACCTCCCCTTCAGCGATACATTCATGCAATCCAGCAACTTAGCTCTTCCCTAGCATATCCTCCCAGGCTTAGCTCCCTCCCCCCTCAACTACCCTCGTTCAATGTACAAGTTGCAAAAACTGTCATGTATATAGTTATATGTTAAGTAGCCTCCACCACTATACCCTGTTATAGGTGTAGCTGGCATGTAAATAGTTCTCTGTAATATAGTTTAAAATAATGTTCTCTGTATCTTCTAACTGTTCGATGTAAACCGCCCCTGATGGTTGGAAGGAGCGGTATAGAAAAACTGTTCAAATAAATAAATTAAAAAGATCGAAAATATTCAGTGGCACTAACCAGTTAGAGGCATTTACATGGTTTACAGGTCAGTAATCAAAGAAAAACAAACAGTCCTTGAATACAAGATTAACTCCCAAACAAAATTATCCAATAATTCCAATAACAACTTTAAACGTCACTCGGGCAACAATTGACCTCAGGATGGCTAGAGCCCTACATGTAGTGAATAAATCACTATAGGGAACAGCTGACGCTCACATCATAGGTCAAATGGCCACTTTTTTAAAACTCATACTTAAACACCAATATCACACTCTATAACCACAATAATTACTTCTGAGAAATAAAGACTTCTAACTACTATCACTTATTAAACACAATCATACAACATACACACCATCCATAATCACACAAAAAGCGTCATAGTCATCACAGCGATAGGGTGAGCTGTACAGGTTCAATCCATAATGTTCTAAAAAAGAAAAAAACGAAATGAACATAAATAGCAATAATCGTAAACCCACAATGGAGTCAATGATCACTTATCTTTTAAAGATGTTTCACGTCGCTCTGTTCCTGCATTCAATATTCAACGCCCAACCAATACGCTGCAAATATCACAAACAGACAACACAAAGCAGAGAACACTGGAACCCATTTGATTCGAATGTCTTTCACCAAGCCACATGATCATATTTAGCGGCACAATGAAGTAAGTGAACAATGGTGTTTAGGAGAGATGGAATGGGATAAGCCTGAATAGATAGGTCTATCTGTGTGTGTGACCAAGGCTAGGTGTTCTGTTACATGATATTTCTGTTTAGGGATCCACAGTAATTTGGCTTGTTTAATTTCCCATTAGGTGTATTGATGTAATAGGGCCCGCTGCAATATTGATGGTGCTGCCTTTTCTTAAATAGGACCTTATTATGTGCTTGTGTAAGTCAGTGCTGTTATAGTATGGTAGATTTGCTGTATGGGTCCTGAGTGAAGGTTTTTATATTACTTCACAATATGCCCTGGTAGTGGAGAAGGTTTATGTTCCTCTTACTAAGGTTGCACCAAAATCAGATTTATTTTTTGGGGGTTATGGTAAGATCTCAGGAAATGTCCTATTTCTGCTTGTTAAATAAAAAGAAAAGCAAAAACAAAGCTAAGGTGATACTTTTTTATTGGACTAACTTCAAGCATTTGTAGACTAGCTTTTGAATGTTAAAACCTTCTCCCTCAGGCCAGGGCAGTATGAGCAGCGGATGCTGATGCCATATCTGCGGCTCACACCGCCCTCACCTGAGGAAGATGCTTCTAACCTTTGAAAGCTCGTCTACAATTGTTTTAAGTTAGTCCAATAAAAAGGTATCACCTTATTTTACTTTCTGTTTTTCTTTTTATTTAACTACCATTCTAATTCTGCTCTGCACTCATTGTTGGCGAGGGTCCATGGGGATTTCTGTGAATATATGTATGTTGTTTCTTGTTCATTATTTATATTTCTAAGGTATTTGAATGCCTCTTCATTCCCCGCCATCACCATGCCTCAAATATAATCATATCCCAAATCACACAATCTATTAAAGTCAATCCCTCAATACAGTTCAAAAAGTAGATCCAAAACAGCTAATCCCTTATTTTTTAATACTGGAATATTTGTCTTGAGGAACACTTCCTCTTGCAACTAATTTTCCTTTTTGCTCATTTAAGGTTTACCAAAAAACTGGTGAACCTTTCCTAAATATATGCATAAACACAACTATGTGCCATAACATTTATCCTTTGGCCTAACTTCAAATTGAAAATATTTTTTTTGGAGTAAAAAAGAACCTATCTGTTTTCAGCCTTCACAACCCATTTTATTACACTTTTGCAATCTTTTACTGAAATAAATGATTCTACTTGGTTGGTAACTCTTGATGTGAATGCTTTATACATGAATATTGAGCAAATATTGGTTTGCAGCTTGTTGTGCTGTGAGGGCTTGCGTGCATCAGTGATGCTGAGAGCTAAACTATCGGTAGTTTAACTACTGGCAGGGTCTCCCAAGATGGACAGGTCTCAGCTGAGGTGCCAGACCAAGACAAACCACCCATCTGGGCAGCAGCAGAATGGGACAGTGTTGACGGCGGAGGATCACATTTTTGTGATAACGGCAACAACACCAAACTTAAACTGCGCGGAAGAAAGGCCCGGCAATCTACTTCTGTATCTTGCCATGAAAACCCAATGGATAGTTACAACAAAACAAATTGTGCTATGGTGCTGGAAGATGAGATCCCCAGGTCGGAAGGCACTCAACTAGCTACTGGGGAAGAGCTGAAGACCTTTCAGAGTAAAGCCAGCATTTATGATGTGGTTGGATCAAAGCCCTCGGGAAGTCTGACTGCTGATGTAGCTGCGCATGAAATGAGAGTCAGAAGCTGTAAAGATGTCTTACATATTGGAACATGGAATGTACGAAGCATGAACCAAGGGAAGTTGGAGGTGGTCAAGAATGAAATGGAACGTGTACAACTTGATCTGTTGGGTGTCAGCGAACTGAAATGGACTGGCATGGGGCACTTTGCATCAGATGATCACATGGTCTACTATGCTAGAAATGAAAGACAAAGAAGAAATGGTGTTGCATTTATAATAAAGAAGAAACTTGCAAGAACTGTAATGAAATACAATGCAGTCAGCGAACGCTTAATCTCTATTTGTCTACGAGGATTGCCTATCAACACAACTATAATTCAAGTATATGCCCCAACAACAGCTGCAGAAAAGAATGAAATTGAAGAGTTCTATGAACAAGTACAAGCTGAAATTGACAGAACATGCAAACAGGATATCCTGATAGTCATGGGTGACTGGAATGCAAAAGTTGGCAACAAAGAAGAAGGCAAAGTAGTTGGAAAATATGGACTTGGCAACAGAAATGAAGCTGGAGAAAGACTGATAGAATTCTGCAAGACCAATGATCTCAAACACCTTCTTCCAGCAACACAAGCGGCGACTGTACACATGGACTTCACCCAATGGATTGTATAAAAATCAAATTGACTACATCTGTGGAAGTCAACGATGGAAAAGCTCTGTAACATCAACAAAGACAAAACCTGGAGCTGACTGTGGTACAGATCATCAACTACTAGTATGCAAACTCAAGTTAAAGTTGAAAAAGAGCAAACCACTCATGAATGCAGCAAAATATGACCTTGAGAATATACCACTGGAATTTAAAGACTGCCTGCAAAATCGATTTGCTGCTTTAGATACAAATGACAGAGCTCCGGAAGAGTTATGGAATGACATCAAGAAGGTTGTGTTGGAAGAAAGCGAGAAGCCTCTACAAAAGGTGAAAAAGCAAAAACGGCCAAAATGGATGATGGAAGAAACTCTGAAAATTGCCCAGAAACGCAGAGAAGCTAAAGCCAGAGGAGAAAGAAAGACAGTCGCAGAACTCAACAGAGATTTCCAACGTGCAGCAAGACAGGACAAGGAAAAGTACTACAATGACACTTGCAAGGAAATAGAAGCAGAAACTATTAGAGGAAGAACAAGATCGGCTTTCCTAAAGCTACGAGAGTTAAAGAAAAAGTTCCAGCCTCGAATTGGAATGTTACAAGATGCTCAAGGTTCTATGTTGAATGATGCTGAGAAGATCAAGAAAAGGTGGAAGGAATATACAGAGTTTTTATATGATAAAGATCAAGTGGACCAACAGCCGTTTCAACCTGTACCTTATGATCGGGAACCATTGGTGATGAAAGAAGAAGTTGAAGCAGCATTGAAAGCCTTATCAAAGAACAAAGCACCAGGCATTGATAGCATTCCCATAGAAGTATGGCAGCAATCTGATGCAGCTGTTACCGTACTTACAAGGCTCTGCCAAGAAATATGGAAGACAACATCATGGCCAACTGACTGGAAAAGATCTGTGTTTCTACCAATACTAAAGAAAGGTGATTCAACTGACTGTGGAAATTATCGCACAATCGCTCTGATCCCACATGCCAGCAAGATTCTACTGAAGATTATTCAAAAGAGACTACAACCATACCTGGAACAAGAACTACCTGAAGTGCAAGCAGGGTTCAGGAAAGGGCGAGGAACGAGAGACATCATTGCAGATGTGAGATGGATCCTTGAAAAGACTAAAGAATACCAAAAGGATATCTATTTGTGCTTTATTGACAATAGCAAGGCTTTTGACTGTGTAAACCATGAGAAACTCTGGGCCACATTAAGAAGCATGGATATACCAGAACACCTGATCGTTCTCTTGCGCAATCTGTACATTGATCAAGAAGCAACAGTTCGAACGGAACAAGGAGAAACAGAATGGTTTAAAATAAGCAAAGGTGTAGGACAAGGCTGCATACTTTCCTCCTACCTGTTTAATTTATATGCAGAACAAATCATCAGAGAAGCAGGATTGTATGAAGACAACAGAGGTGTGAAGATTGGTGGAAGACTCATCAACAACCTTCGCTATGCTGATGATACCACATTACTGGCTGAAAGTGAAGATGATCTGAAGTATTTGCTTCTCACAATCAAAGAACATAGTCTCAAAATGGGCCTGCACCTTAATGTAAAGAAGACAAAGATCATGACAACTGGCATAATCAACAGGTTCATCATTGAAGGAGAAGAAATTGAAATTGTGAACAACTTTAACCTACTTGGATCAACTATCAATAAAGAAGCAATAAGCAGTCAAGAAATCAGACGACGCATTGCTCTGGGCAGAATGGCTATGAAAGACCTAGATAAGATTCTCAAGAGCAGAGATGTCTCTCTCCATACAAAGATTCGACTTGTTCAGGCCATGGTATTTTCAATAACATCATATGGATGTGAAAGCAGGACAGTGAAAAAGACAGATAGGAAGAAAATTGATGCCTTTGAATTATGGTGCTGGCGGCGAATACTGTGTATACCATGGACTGCCCGAAGAACAAACCAGTCGGTACTAGAGGAGATCAAACCTAAGCTTTCTTTAGAAGCTCAGATGACAAGACTTTGACTTTCATACTTTGGACACATCATGCGAAGAGAGAGATCATTAGAGAAAGACATTATGCTTGGCAAGATAGAAGGTCAACGCAAAAGAGGAAGGCCAGCAATGAGATGGATCGATACAATAACAGCAGCTACAGGTACCAGTCTGTCAACAATGAGCCGCCTGACTGAAGACCGAACACAATTTAGGATAGCTATCCAGAGGGTCGCCATGAGTCGACTCCGACTCGACGGCACTTAACAACAACATTGAGCAAAATTAAGCACTCTTAGTCATAGCTCACGCAACTTTGGATTTACCACCTAGGATACCTCGTAGTTTTTTTCAACAGCTTCTATAGTTAATTGGACAAAAAATTATTTCATGTTTGAAGAACAGTACATTTGCGAATCTATGGAATTGCAATGGGGGCAACAGTTGACCCCTCGGTAGCCATATTATATTTTGAGGATTCTGAAATAACTTTTGTTTATTTTTGTGGCTCTTCTCTGTACCTTTTCTGATTCTGCTATATCCTTTTTTTTTTTTTTTCAAAAGTTTATTTAGAAACCATCAAGAAAAACAGTAAATACACAACATTCAACAACTGCTCCCTGGGGTTGACTCTTATCCCCAGGGGCAGAGCACATTGATGGTCACAAGGATTTTCAAAATGTACCCCAGCCCCCCTCCCCCAGCCCCCCTCCCCTCCATACCCACCCCCCCAGCAACCCCCAATCCGTTCCACTCAGGACCAGCTCATAAAGTTCTGCATAGCACCCACATTATGCCGCAAACAGGTAGGGTTAGAAGTTAGCAACCAAGTTGCAGGACTACATTGCGGGTCCGGGAACTGAGATTTTGGATATATGGATCTCAAAGTAGCAAGAAGGCGGACCATCGCCTGACGTGGCCCCGAGCAGCCCTACACTCCAGGAGCATAAGTTGATGGAAGGAATTCCGCCACTCCCAAAAGGAGGGAAGGTGGCTTTCCCTCCACCGACGCAAAAGTGGCCCTTTACCTACCAGACAGGCCTTCCACACCAGCCAGCGACTCCATTTCCCCTTTGGAGAGGTAAGGCTCAGGAGATCCAGGGCAACCAGAGCAGCATCCCAGTAGACGGGTTGTCCTAAAAGATTAGCCATAAATAGAGAAATTTTCCGCCAATATAAGCGAATCCGTCAGCAGCCCCACCACATATGCAACAAAGTCGCCATAGGCTCCGCACACCACGGACAGCTGCCATCCGAGGTCAAGTGGCAACGAAAGGCCTGCCGCGGGGAAAAGTGGACCCTGGTTAAACATTTAAGTTGTATTTCCTGCCAGCGAACACCGTCCGCCAGGTTCACCACTCTCCGGAGGGCTACCAGGATTGTATCGTGGGGGATCTCCCGCCCCATTTCGGCCCCCCAAGCCTGTTCCACTCTACGATAGTCTGGCCGCGGTCGAAACTGCTCCGACCTGAAGTTAAAGACACGAATTGACGGTCGCTCCGCGTCACCTAGACCAAAGAACGCTATATTCTGAGCCGATCGGTCGCTGTGTAGCTCATCCCCCAGGAGGGCGGCCACATAGTGGGCTATTTGCATATACGCGAAGAAATGGCGGGACCCCAGTTCATACTCCCGAGATAATACGAGGAAGGGTTTAGGTTTCCCCACCAAGTTCACCACATGACCCAAATTACGTATACCTTTCTCCCCCCAGATACGGAACGAGGCGGCATCGGTACCTGGAGTAAAACGGGCATTCCCCCGAATGGGCAGCCAGCTCGACACCTTCCAACTACGGCCCCAGTAAGCATTCAGCTGCCGCCAGGTCTTACATACCGGAGCTAGTAACACACTATCAGCCAGATGTGTAGGCCACCTGCTTACTTCCAAATGTAGAAGAGCCCGTAGAGAATGGGGTGCCACATAGGCCTCCTCCAAGAACCTAGGTGTATAGAGGTCAGTATCACCTAGCCAATCCCCCAAGTGTCACGCTTGGCAGGCCAATGCATAAGCGCCGAGATCTGGGAGCCCCCACCCTCCACTCCTCGCCCTCCCCACTAGACGACCATATGGGATATGGGCTCTCGCCCCCCCCCCCCAGAGAAGACCACGAAATTCCGCCTCAAAGCGCCGAACATCTCGCCGGAAGGAGCCAAACAGGAAGGGTTTGCAGCCAATACAGTAGCCGCGGCAAAATCACCAGTTTAATCGCCGCGATTCTCCCCGTTAAAGACAAGGGGAGGGGCTGCCAGGACTGCAACTGGGTTCTCACCTTGGTCAGCATCCGCTTCAGATTACTCCCATAAAGTTGGCTTGGCTGACAGGGCAGTACAATCCCCAAGTAGATGAATTGGTTATTGGCCCATTTGAGAGGAAACTCACCCGGCCAGCCACTCCGGAGATGGCCCGAAACATCCAAAGCCTCGGATTTATCCCTGTTGATACTAAACCCCGCAAACTGCCCAAAAATTCGGAGCTCCTGCAAGAGGTGAGGCAAGGATTCTCTAGGGGAAAGCAAATGTACCAACAGGTCATCGGCAAAGGCGGATATCTTAAATTCTTGAACGCCAATGCTGACCCCCCTTATTGTTCGCGATCCCTCCACTCTCCGCAGGAGGGGGTCCAAAGAAAGGACAAAGAGGAGAGGAGAGAGGGGGCAGCCCTGACGAGTGCCCCTCTGCAACGGAAAATTTTCAGATAACACCCCATTACAAAGTATCGCTGCAGTCGGGTCGGCATACAGGCTCGCGACCATGTTACAAAATAAAGGCCCTATGCCATAGCGCGGAAGAATGTACTTCAAATACTGCCAGTCTACCCTATCGAAGGCTTTTTCCGCATCAAAACTGACAAGTAAGGAGGACAAATGTCTATGCCGGACCCACTCTAAAGATGCCACGATTTTGCGCAAGTTGCGGACAGCATATCGCCCCTTAACGAAACCCACTTGGGATTCATGGACCAATTGCCCCAGGAACTCCGCCAGGCGATCCGCCAAGATTTTTGCCATTAATTTAAGATCGAAATTAAGTAAAGAGATAGGACGATACGAGGCCGCAGAGAGAGGGTCCTTAGCCGGTTTGGGAATAAGAACAATATGGGCATGGTTAGCCCCCCATCGAAAGTACCCCTGCTGCGCCCTCCGGTTGTGCACTGCAGCCAGAGTTGGGGAGATCAGTTCATTAAGAATTTTATAAAATTCAGCACTGAGACCATTGGACCCCGGGGATTTGTAACAGCTGGCTTTAGAAATAGCTCCTTGCAGCTCTGCCGCCGTAATCGGCCGATCCAACTGTGCTCTTTGCTCCGCAGATAAGTGGGGTAAATCCAATTCCCCCACATACTCTGCCATCCGCGTGAGGGATATCGACTCCGCTGTATAGAGTCTCTGGAAAAAAGATCGGAAGACTCGCACTATCTCCGGGCTCTCCCGGTGTAACTTCCCCGAGTCATCCCGCAAGGCTGGCACCAATTTAGAGCCCCTGGGTCCACAAAGGCACCTGGCCAGTAATTTCCCGGGCTTATCCCCGTAACGGTATAATTGGTAACGGTAATATAACACAGACTTCTTTGCCCTTTGATGCAGGAGTTCATTTAGTTCCGTTTGATAGTCCCACAGCTGCTTTTTAAGCCCTGCTGTTGGGTTTTGGGCCCATCAGCGCCACAGCCTCGTCACCAATCTCTCTAAACAGATAATACGTTCAGCCCTCAATCTTCTCTTCCTGGCAAGGAACCCTATAATGTCCCCCCGTAGTACAACCTTCGCAGTTTCCCAGATCAACTCTGGATCATCCTGGTGACCCCTATGATCAGCTTCAAATTCCTGCCATCGCTTCTGAATAAAAGAACAAAACTGCGCATCCCTATATAATTCAAGCGGAAATCGCCATGGAGAGGTCCGAGGAATGTTCCCATTCCAGTAGACGTCTAGCCAAACAAACGCATGATCAGAAATCTCTACAGGCCCTATCTGAGCATCCTCGACTTTGGCAAACAAGCCAGTAGAAATCAACAAGTAATCTATACGCGCGCTAGTACCATGTGCCCGAGATTGATGCGTATAATCCCACTCGGCCGGATGTAACAATCGTCACGGATCCACCAACCCCAGCCTAGAACATAGGCGTCGCAGCGCCCGAACCGTCGCTATTCTGTCCCTTGGCTCCCCCCCCCTTGGATGTATCTAGATCCACATCCATAACACCGTTAAAGTCTCCCCCCAGAATCACGGGGATCTCCGGCAGCGTCTCGATTTTAGAGGCGAGACGAGCATATAGGGTCAAATCTAGCACATTAGGACAATATAAATTGCCTAAGATAACAGGCCTCCCCTCAAGAACTCCCTGCACCAGTACAAATCTACCCGATGGGTCAACCAGGTCCCTTACGACCTCCAGCCTTATTCGCTTGTGTATCAAGAGCACTACCCCCCCCTTCTTTCCAAGAGCCGGGGCCCCCCATACCTGCCCAACCCACTCCCGGCAAAGTTTATGATGCTCCTCGGCAGTCTGGTGGGTTTCCTGGAGCATAGCGATGTTCGCCTTCTGTCTAGCCAAGGCCTGCAAAATTTTGGCCCGTTTGATCGGATTGCCCAGACCACAAACATTCCAAGAGATTATCTTAAGCGGCATGTAATACAAAAGTAGTCCCACAATTATCCATCACATACCATACATAGTACAGGGAAGACACCTCCCCAGCCTGAGGTCCTCCCCACCTCCCCACAAGATGATTCCCTCTTTCCGTCCTCTCCACACCAGGTCCCCTAAGATACAGATCCCCTCCTCCTCCCCCACCCTCTTCCTCCCTCTCCCCCCTCTCCTCCCCCCCACCCCCCTCCCCCCGCCTTCCCTCCCCCTCCCCCCACCCCCACTCCACACTCCTCTCCCCTCCAATTCCCCAGCTCTACTACCATCCGCCTCTCTCCCTCTCTGTGACTCCAAGATGCGTGTAGTACCCCCCCACCTCTCCCTTCTACCGGCTCTTCTGAGAGCCATCCAGGGTCCCCCCCTCCCCCAGCTCCTCCCCCACCACTGTGACTGTGCTCCTCCCCACTCCCCCCACACTGTACCGACCCTAACAACCCCAAACTCCCCGCAACACCTTCCCATATCCCAAAGGAAACAGCAAACAGATATACTTAAAACAGCCTTAACAGTCCCCTCACACCCCCCCCCCCACATGGTTATCACATCAACCTCCTTCACAGTCAAAAGCAGCGTGCCCCAAACTTGCTCTTCCGATCCACTCTCCTCGCCGCTTAGCATCATGTCTCGTCTGCCGCTGCGGCCCCCCGCCGTATCTCCTCCACGTAGGGTGTTGCTGCTGTCGCTGATTCAAAGGTCCGACGAATCCCACCATGAGTAAAGATCAATCGGGCAGGATATTGCACCATAAATTTGATATTGTTATCTATCAAGATCTGGCACAAAGGTCCATACTCTCGTTGTCGCTGTCCCAAGGCCGCCGAATAATCCTGAACGATACGCAGCTTGACATTGTCCTTGTGAACTGCTCCTTTCTTCCTCACTGCTCGCAACACCGCCTCCTTTTGCGGGAATCGCAGGAACCGTGCCAGAACCACCCTGGGTCGGCCGTCACTGGCTCTCCGAGGCCCAACCCGGTGTGCTCTCTCTATTTGCACTAGGGTGCCCTCAGGATCATTCTCCAAGATTTGTTTCACCAGGTCCTCCAGATAGGATTTTAAGTTCTTGTCCTCTATGGCATCCGGGATCCCCAAGAATCTCAGGTTGTTACGGCGAGACCTGTTCTCAAGGTCATCCAGCTTGGCCTCCTGACCCTGAAGTAACTTTTTCACACGAGTCATCTCGCGCTGCAGCTCCAGCACATGCTCCTCTGTCCGCTCTATCCGGTGCTCTGCTTCCTGCATTCGGCTCCCCAGGGCCTCCACCGAGGTTTGAAGGAGGTCCATTCGGCCCCGCAAATCTTCAAATTGTGCAGACAGCGCCCCTGCCACGGCCAAGGAGATTTCATCCACCAGCTCTGCTTTGGCCCCCCCCTTCAGCGGCGAGGGTTGCTCCCCCCCTTTATGTGGCAGAGGGACCTTCTCCTTCTCTACTCGGCGGCCTCCCTTTGCCGCCATCGCCAGGGCTGCGTCGATCTTCAGGGGTCTCGCCCCCCGTCCTTTCACCTCTGTGACAGGCTTCTGCACCACAGGCTCGCCTACCTCTTGTGCGCGTCGCTCTGTCTCCGCGGGGGGGGGGGGAGTCCTTCCCTGTCCCAGGAGCCGTTATCTCGTCCCGGTCTCCCCAGCGCCTTGTGGGGGGCTTACTCTAGGCTGACCGGCCCACAAGGAGCACCCGGAGCTGGCAAAACAGGCAACAGCCCAGCACAAAGGCCCGGCGAGGATTCCAGGCCTCCCCCTGATAGGTCGGAGTCTGCTGCCCTCCAGGAGCAATCAGCAGTAGATGGGGGGCGGGGCGAAGCGAGGAGCAACGATCGGGAAGGCACCTGCCGCCGCGGATCGCACCTCCAATGCCCAGCTGCAGTTCACGGCCTACCGGCTCACCCCGCGACATGGCGCTCTGTTCCGGCTCGGCGTCCTCTTCACCAGCCGCCCGGGTCCAGGCCGCCGCCGCAGCTCAGCGCGGGAGAAAGAAGCGGGAGCTCAGGGGCGTCATTGCTCCCTACGGTCCAGTCGGGGAAACAGGGGGGGAGGACCAGAACCTCGAATTTAGCCCCCGTTACCACATTTTACCTTGCCTGGAGAGCGAGGGGGCCCAGAGCTCAAGCAGCGTGCGACTGCTCACGCTCACCGCATCACCGGACGTCCCTGCTATATCCTTTTTAAGATACGGCAACCAGAACTGCAGACAATATTCAAGGTGCGATCGAACCATGGAACAATAGAGAGGCATTATAATATCCTTTATTTTATTCTCCATTCCTTTCCTTATGATTCCTAACATTCTATTTGCTTTCTTGGCCGCCACTGCACACTGGGCGGAGGGTTTCAATGTATTATCTACAATGATGTCTAAATCTTTTTCCTGGGTGGTGGTTGCTAAGGTGGTACCTTGCATCAAGTAACCATAAGAACATAAGATATGCCATACTGGGTCAGACCAAGGTCCATCAAGCCCAATATCCTGTTTCCAACAGTGGCCAATCTAGGTCATAAGTACCTAGCAGTTTCCTCAAAAGACACAGGTTCCTCTATGCTTGTATTGGGTCAAGCAGTGATATTCTGGGTTCCTTTTAATAATGGTTTATGGACCTTTCCTCCAGGAACTTGTCCAATACTTTTTTAAACCCAGCTACACTAACAGCTCTTACTACATCCTCCAGTAAGAATTTAAAGAGATTGATTACACGTTGAGTGAAAAAATATTTTCTCTTATTAGTTTTAAATAGGTTACCCTGTAGCTTCATTGCATGTCCCCCTAGTCTTTTTATATTCTGATGACGTACACAATCAATCTACATTTACCCGTTCCACTCCATTAATTAACTTATAGACCTCTATCATATCTCCCCTCAGCTGTCTCTTTTCCAGGTTGAAGAGCCCTAACCTTTGTAGCCTCTCTTCATAGGAGTAGCCTTCCATCCCCTTTACCATTTTGGTGGCTCTTCTCGGTACCTTTTCTAATTCCGCTATATCCTTTTTAAGATACGGCGACCAGAATTGCACACAATATTCAAGGTACGGTCGTACCATGGAACGATACAGAGGTATTATAATATTCTTTGATTGAAGGAAAAGGCGGTATAAAAAAACCTGTTAAATAAATAAATATCTGGATATACTATATCAACTAGCTTACCTTTGTCTACCTGTTTATTCACACCTTTAAAAATGTAACAGATTAGTAAGATGAGACTTCCCTTGGCTAAATCCATGTTTGCTTTCTCCCATTAAACCATGACTCTCTTCATAGGAGTAGCCTTCCATCCCCTTTACCATTTTGGTGGCTCTTCTCGGTACCTTTTCTAATTCCGCTATATCCTTTTTAAGATACGGCGACCAGAATTGCACACAATATTCAAGGTACGGTCGTACCATGGAATGATACAGAGGTATTATAATATTCTTTGTTTTATTTTCCATTCCTTTTCTTATGATACCTAGCATTCTATTTGCTTTCTTGGCCGCCGCTGCACACTGGGCGGAGGGTTTTAACATGTTATCCATGATGACGCCTAAATCTTTTTCCTGGGTGTTGGTTCCTAATGTGGAACCTTGCATCGTGTAACCATAGTGTGAGTTGTTCTTTCCTAGGTGCATAACTTTGCACTTGTCCACATTAAATTTCATCTGCCATTTTGATGCCCAGTCTTCCAATTTATCCAGATCCTCCTGCAGTTTTCCACAATCCTCTTGGGTTTTAACAACTTTAAACAGTTTTGTGTCGTCTGCAAATTTGATAACCTCACTCGTTATTCCCTTTTCCAGGTCATTTATAAATATGTCAAAAAGTAGTGGACCCAGTACAGATCCCTGGGGTACATCACTATTCACCTTTTTCCATTGGGAAAATTGGCCATTTAGCCCTACCCTCTGCTTTCTATCTTTTAACCAGTTCCCGATCCACAATAGTACACTGCCTCCTATCCCATGACTTTTTAGTTTTGCCAAAAGTCTGATGAGGGACCTTGTCAAAGGCTTTCTGAAAGTCCAGATACACTATATCAGCGGAGCAGACCTGAATTCTCACTCCTGGAACCGGGTAACTTGGTAACTCTGGTATTCTGTCACTCATGCAATTTCTATTTAAGAATGTGCAGTAATCTGGCTTGTTCAGTTATCCTAATAGATGTTCGAGGGCCCTCTGCAATATTTACAGTGCTGCCTTTTCCTTATAGGGTCCTTGGGTGAGTTTTGGAAGTTAATGCTGGCATGGTAGATTTGCTCTTAGTTCTGAAGGATTTTTTTTTGTATTAAATTTTCAATAGGCCTGGTACTTGGTGCAGGGCTGTACCAAGCCATAATTGCACCCTGTGTGACCTATACATCTGGCATGCCCCCCCCAATCCCATCTCAACCATACCTCCAGCCGGCTGCCTGCCCTTGCCCTGTTGCCGCCACTTTTTGTTTTCTCGGAGACGGCAGTGGTGCCAGCAGCAGCAAAGCAGACCTGACTTCAAAATAAAAAAAACAAAACCCACATGGGTCCTTCGACTCTGCGCTTGTATGCAGATCTGACCCCTCCCTCCTCTGACATAGGTTCGCATCAGAGGAGGGAGGGACCAGACCAGCCATTCAAACGTGGGTCTTTGCAACTCCATGCTTGAATGGCTGGTCTGGTCCCTCCCTTCTCTGATACAACCTACATCAGAGGAAGGAAGGAGAAACCAGACCTGCATGCAAGCACGGAGCCGGAAAGACCCGCGTGGTTTTTTTTTGTTTTGTTTTGTTTTTTTAATTTGAATTCAGGTCTGCTCCGCTGTTGCTGGTGCTGCTGCTGCTGGGAAAACAAAAAGTGGTGCTGGCAGGGCAAGAGCAGGCAGCGTGTGGGGGAGCCGAGGCTGCAGCCTGAAATGCGCCCCTAAGCCTTTGCACTCTGTGCAGCTGCAACACTCGCACAGGGCTTGGTATGGGGCTGACTTATAGAGTTTCTATTGCCGTTACTGAGATCTTTGTTTGGTATGGTTAGTTATATGGGGAAGTGACCTAACTCTGCTCTATACAGATTTGTGGGGTAAGGGGTGGGGGAGTCTGTGGATGCAGAATATATATTTGGATTTAATACCATAAGGGTGAGCATATTTGTATTGGGGTCTGTGACTGAATGGATGCAGAAGAATATAACCTCTTGTACTCCCTCCCACTTTGATATGGCCTACTGATACTAAAGACTACACGGCTATCCTCTCCACAGTTATTATTGTTGGGGGTAGAGCAGGGGAAGGGCAGGGGGTGGAGCCGGAGGTGGGAGGGGTGTAAGTAGCCGCAGGTGATGGGTTTTTTTCTTTCAAAAAGTTGGCAACCCTAGAGAGAATAGAGATAGGTCTGTCAAGAGAACTGGAATTCTGGGTAGACTGTTTGCTGGGACCCCAACCCCTCCAAATAATCCAGCAGACCCTTTGCTCCTAACAGATATATATATATTGTCCCTTCTTCCTTTATTCTCATTGTTCTTTCAAAGAAATTAAAATCTTTACTGGAAATAAACTTCCTTATGACTGAGGGGAGATATGATGGAGGTCTATAAAATAATGAATGGAATGGAGCGGGTAATGGTAGATCGGTTGTTTACTCCTTCAAGTAGAAAGAACAGGGGACACACGATGAAGCTACAATGTAGCACATTTAAGACTAATTGAAGAAAAGATTTTTTCACTCAACGCGTAATCCAACTCTGGAATTCATTGCTGTTAGTGTAGCTGGATTTAAAAGATGTTTGGATGGGGTCTTGGGAGAAAGTCCATAAAGCATTATTAAAGTGGACTGGGGAAATCCACTGCTTACCCCTGCGATGAGGCAGCATGGGGTTCATCTGTCTTTTGGGAATCTGACAGGTGCATATGACCTGGATTGGCCCCTGTTGGAGACAGGAGACTGGGATTGATGGACCTTTGGCCTGCCCCAGTATGGCATCTCTTATGTTCTTATGTACGTATGGAAAGGCAGCACTGCAAATATTACAGTAATCCCTACACCCCAATTCAACACTCAGGGGCATGTTTGCTAAAGGGCATTAGGCTTTTGCAGCTAACACCGGGAAGAAAACGCAGGGATCACAGGGTGACAGCATTGTGGACGTAGCTCATGCCAGCCGTTGAGGTGGTGTGAGCTGCACCTGCAATGTCTGCACAAGATGTGGTCACTGCGCTGTGTCGATGCTCACGGTAATTGTGGAAAAGCGTCGCGATGTCTGCATTTTTCCCACATTAGCGGCTACCGCCACGTGATATTTCTGTGTTAGTGCCGTGGTAGCAACCAGCACCCTTTAGTAAACATGACCCTTACAGTGACTACGAGACAGAAAGTGCATGCTACTGGAAACACCATGCTTCATCACATACAGAGAACAAAGGCTGACCCTTGCTTAGAACGAGGGAATAATAGAAATTAGAAATGGAAGCAGGTAGACAAAAACTGTAACAGAAACGCCCAAAAAGCAGACCAAGAGGAGGAATACAAGAAAAAGAAACAAGGGCATTTCCTTCGGTATTGAGCAAAGCTATAAGAAATGCACATTTCCAAAGCTACCATATTCTAATCACGAAAACTCAAAATAAATGTTTTATACCTTTGTAGTATCTCATTTTATTTTTCACATTGGGTTGCTCGTGATCACTTTTTTCCCCACTTGTTGGTTTTCCAAGTCCTTTTCTAGATCTCCTTTTCATCTTCTCTTCATCCATCTCTCTGTCTTCTTCTCTTCCTCCTCAGTATTCAGATTTGCTAATGTTCCCTATATTTCATCATTTTTCTCCATTTCTTATCTGCCTGTCTATATATTCATAGCTAGCATAGGCAGCAGAATGAGGGGGGCCACGGGGGTCATGGCCCCACCAATATATTTTGCCAAACACTGCATCAGCAGCTAGCGAACTTGGGAACACATCTGGAGATCAATTTGTTTGGCCCCTCCAACCAAAAAAGGTGTTCTGCTGCCCCTGATAGCTAGGATTTTAATTCCTCCTCCTCCCTTTGTCTCATCTTCAAGTCTTCAATCACCCTCTTTCACTTTTCACCTACCTAACCACTTCCCAGCTCCCATGTTCACCTCCCCACTCAGGATCGTATCAAGCTAGAAATGCACCTTGTACACTCACAAATCTGGCACTCCCCCCCCCCCCCCCCACAAGATGCACATGAGTTCTTCACGTCAGGCTTCCTGGAAGCCCAGCAATGACTCTGTGCCATCGGTGTAATTTGCCTTTTTATTTTGGGGGGCAAAGGGTAAGGAAGTCATATGGGGGTGCAGGAGTACTAGATCACCATTAGTGCCTGCAACATTTGTTGGGCACTATACTGCCCCCAATCCCCCCCAAACTATGCCTCTTCTGTACCTGTACCCTGTGCAGCCACACTGCTCACACAGCCACTGGTACGGTCCTTTCCCCACTCCAACCATTTCCCCTGCTAGCTTTCACTCCTTTCTACTTCCTTCCAGCCGTTCCCCAGCATTCTTCAGCAAGGCTCACACTCCACAGCCTATTGGACACATTTCTACTTTTATCCTCCACTCCCAGTTTACCAGCTCCTTCTGTTCACTTAGGACCCAATATTCAGTGGTAGTGCTCAGTGCGAGTACAGCATCTAGCTGTCGCCACGGAAGACTTAAACCAGATATTCAATGCCGGGACCATATCCGGCCCCTGGCATTGACTATCAGAATTTGTCGCACAGCTACACATGGCACAGAAACTAACGGGTCAGCAGCGATATTCAGCTGCTGTCCGGTTATCTCTCAGCAGCAAATGTTATGCACAGAAAAAGCTGTCCTAACTTTTGCTGCCGAAGGATAACCGGGCAGGGGCTGAACATTGATGCTGACCGGTTATCCCCGGATACCGCCTCTGGAAGGCCCCGATGCTAACCGTGTATAGTGACAGTATCTGGGAACATGCAGCAGCGCTAATGGTGTTAACGCAGTTGAATATCCCGCTTAGAGGTAGTTACACAGTTTATGGGTCTATAAACCGTGGAACTGCTTTGGAATATCGGGCCCTTAACTCCCAAGTCGATGCTCAGTCTTTACTTTTCCCCTAACCAGCTTCTGAGTCCTCACTCTCCTGGCCCAGTCAGCACCCAGTCAAGCCCTGATTGTATTCTCTTCTCCCACCCATATCCTGAGTTTCTTCTCTCTTTATTTCTTAGCAATTGCCAGCCTCCCTTTTTCTCCTTTTCCCCAGCAACCCCCCTCCTCCTTTCCAAGCATCTTCCCTTTCCCCTCTTCTTCCCTTTTCCTAACATCCTATCACCTGCCTGCTCTACCCTTCTCTTCCACAGCCATCTCCAGACTCTGATCTTTCCACCTTGCTGCTCTTTATGCCTGGAACAAACTACCTGAGTCCAGAGTTACCAAGTCACCCAGTTCCAGGAGTGAGATTTTTTTGCCAGTTCGGTTTTCAATTTGCATTGCAGTGCAGTGTGGTATTTGTAGTCCCTGATTTTATCCATTGGAATCAGTGCTGCAGGTTCCATAATGCATCAGGATGAGATGATCAGAAATCCAGGACTGGCTTAAACTCTCACTCCTGGAACTGGGTAACTTGGCTCCATCTCTGGCCCTTTTCAAATCCAGGCTATCCAGGCTAAAAACTCACCGCTTCGAGCCTGCTTTTGGATCCTGATCTGCTTAGTCTGCTGCTCTCCAACCTTTTTCCTTACTACTCCCCTAGACATAGCCTAGTCTCTAGCTGTTGTGTTGTCTGTAAGCTCTGATGAGCAGGGACCATCTCTTAAATGTCTCTGTATAGCGCTGCGTATGCCTTGTAGCGCTATGCAAATGATGAGTAGTAGTAGTACTGTTTTCCTAGCATCCATGATGTCTGCCTTTCCTTCTTCATCACATCAAAACCCTAAGGCACTGACACATAGCGAAATCCAAACAACTCAGTCAGGCCTCTAAGAGATCTTATAAGCCTGACTTAGTTGTTTGGATTTTCTTCTTCCTCAGCATCTGCTGCCGTCTCTCCTTCTCCCTCCACTAGTACCTGCAGCCTGTCTACTTTCCAATTCTCTTCTCACTGTCTCCCCAGTTCTCTCTTATCTTCCCCCAGCTCCTGCCTCCTGCCTGCCTCTCCTTACCTTGCCTGTGTAGCTACTGCATGTCTCTTCCATTACACCTTTCCATCTGCCTCCTGCCTCTCTTACTTTTTCCCAGCATCTGTCCTCTCCCTCATTTTCCCCTCTACAGCATCCTCTCTCTTCTGTCCTTTCCACCAGCATCTGCCCTTTACCTTTCTTCCCCATTCCCCACTCACCCTGGCCTCTGTTTCTTGACGTGAGTTGCCTAAGTGGCAGAAGCCTGTCTCACCGGTTCCCTTTCCCACCATGCTGCCTGCACTGTGTACATATTGACCACTCAGGGGCTGCAAGTCTGTTGATATTCTCGTGAGATCAACAGGAAGTGCTGCCCATGGGGTCTCAAAGTGCTTGCATCGTGATCCAATAGCAGGGAAGGCAGAGCGGTGAGACGGGCTCTCATTGCTCATGCTAGCCACACTCTGGGTCACTTCAGCTGGTGGTCCGGTGGATTCCCACCAGATATTTAACTCCTGAAGGGATCTGAGACAAACATGGGGAGGGGTGTCTGTGCCCATCTAGACCCACCCACCCATGGCTATGCCCATGTCTTTCCTTTCTATCCTTCAGGTATTCTCTGCACATTCCTGCTTCCATAGATCTTTTGATAGATCTTGTCTTATTCATCTTGCAGCCAACTGATAGCAGGGGACATGCTGACCACATTACATATATAGTCAATACCATTGACTATACATGGAGGGGTGCTCAATATACATATTCATTTAATTGCTATCACTGGCGTATAAATTAATGCAGCGGCTGCTGCTGCTGAATGTGAACATGAACAATAGCATTGCTCCTTCTCCCCACCTCCTTCTGGAAGATGCCATTCAAAACTAGTAGCTAGACTTTCCACCGCAGAGGCAGTTGTATTCATGTGTCTGAAGCATGAAACTGCCAAGTGTGAATTGGAATCCAGTTTGGGGTAAAGTAGCTAAATAATTCTAAATTACTATCATACATAGTAGCAAAATTCTAAGTCTGATTTGCAGTGTCAGAAATGCTTAGTTATTTATCTACCTTTGTTTCTGGAAATACTGTGTCCCAATTCTAAGCGCTAATGGATTGAATTTGTGTCTGTATGAAACATTCCAGAATTGGCCATTCCCGTTCCTGTTAGTACAAGCTGTCCCACCACATCAGAACAAGACGACTACCTGGGAATCTGCCTCCCACCCTTTGATGACTATTGTCTGCATGGAGGGGTCTGTAAGCACTATCTGCAGCTGCAGAAATATGTGTGCATGTAAGTGTGAAACATTTGATTCATTCATGCCCAGAAGGTGGCTCTTCATTTTAATAACGTGCTTGAGACATGGAAGGACTAGAATGACTTGCTTTGGGATCCTTGTGAACTGTATTGGCCACTGTTGGAAACAGGCTTAAACGGACCCTTGGTCCTACCCTTGGTCCTACCTGGTATGGCAATTCTTATGCTATGTTCAGTTCCTGTAAGTCCCAGAAACACATGGTCCTTGCCTTGATAACACAGTCTCAAGGGGACTGATCATCAGGATTGGGCATTTGCCTTTAAATATCAGCACACTCTCAACTTTCACCCCTAATGTTACATTTGTTGTTGAAATCTGTTTTAGAACTTTTCATCTTCCCAATCTAATTAGTTGGAAGTGATGAGGACAAGAGGGAAGTGGAACATACTTTGCAGAGAGGGAGGGGGGGAGTACAGGATGGGCTAAATTATTGAATGGGCATTGTCACCCCTGTCTTAATTAAACTACATTGGCTGCCTATAAAATTTAGGACGGAATTTAAAGTGTTAATATTTATTTTTAAGACATTACATTCTTTGGCACCTTCTTACTTGATTTCTAAGTTGATTCCATATGTTCCCAACCAGTCATTGAGTTCACAAGCAGAGAAAGTTTTGGTGGTTCCCACACATAAGGATATGAAGTGAATGATGCATCATAACCGTTCTTTTTCAGTGCAGACTCCTATTTTGTGGAATGTCCTTCCTAGAGGGATTGCATTTGATGGATGATCTTCAGAAGTTTCGGAAAGCCTTGAAAACGTTGTTGTTTAGGAAGGCGTATGTAGAAGGAAATAAGGGAGGGAAAAGATGTGCTCAGTAGTGGGATTGTATTGGGAGATTGTGTGGGATGGAGGGGGAGAAGGGGGAGAAGGGTTGTGAGTTTCGGAAGGAAATTGTGGGGATTTTGACTGATGAGGGTTTTATTGTTTTATTACACAGGTCTGCGACTAAAAAGCTGTTTGATTATTTTCATCTAATTTCCATGTATTTTGGTGTGCTGAAAACAAATAAAATATTGAAAAAAACTCCTAGACGTCATGATTTGCCACAACATGCAAAATTGTCTTCAAATTTATCAAAATTTTTCAAATTACTATTAATTAATTCACATAAGTGCATTTAAGATATAAAATGCCAAAAAACCCTTAAAGGGGTTGTCCGAGTTATGTAAAAAAAAATATAGTACTGTAAATCTGATGGTCAGCAATATATACATAAGCTAAGCAAGTTTTAAGTCCGTGCTTCTAATGGTAAAAGGGGTTAATCTTTCCTGAAGAATCCAGTGGCAGCGAGACACAGGGCAGATAGCAGCAGCTCCGGTCAGTGCAGGGGGGGCGTGGCCAGCACTGTGACGTCTCGTGTTCAGACACAGAGCTGCTCTCTCCTGCATGCCACACTTGTGCACGAATCATCATCAGGTTCTTGGTTCTAGGCTGTTCACACTTTTTCATCGCAATTCGTGTTAGCTCATCATTCTTCAACCATTATGTTATGGCTCCGCGAAAGTGTATTAATTCGCCAGACAGTTTCTGTTTCATCTGTGGTGAATATACAGTGTTGAAGCAACAGCAGAATATTACAGACTTTGTGAAAAAAGTATACTTTGCATACTTTGGACTAAAAATTGGAGATCAAGTTAAAGTCTGGGCGCCTCATAAAGTGTGCAAACGGTGTGTTGAGGACCTCCGAAACTAGTTCAAGGGTAAGAAAAAATCTTTCCGTTATGGGATTCCTATGGTATGGCGAGAGCAAAAGAACCATAGTGACGACTGTTACTTTTGTTCATGCGATGTGAAAGGTTTTAATTCCAAATGGAAGCATTCTATTTCATACCCCAATCTTCACTCGGCAATTCGTCCCATCCCCCATGGCACAGATATACCAGTACCCAAGCCCCCTGCTACCTTGGAAGAGATACCTAGTTCCGATGAAGGTGAAGTCATACCTGAACCAGATGACGAATCAAGTTCTGACTTTGAAGATGATACAAGACCAAAATTGTTTTCTCCGGAGGAGATAAATGATTTGGTAAGAGACTTGAATCTTCCCAAAGATGCCGCTGAGTTACTCGGATCAAGGCTGAAAAGCAGGAATTTATTGTTGCCAGGAGTGTCATCTTCATGGTTCAGACATCGTGAAAAGGAGTTTGTTCCTTATTTCGCCCAGGAAGACAAGTTGGTTTATTGCATCGATGTCGAAGGTCTGATGGGTCAATTTAAAATCCAATTTGATTCAGAGCAATGGCGTCTTTTTATAGATTCTTCAAATAGAAGTCTCAAAGCAGTTTTACTCCACAACGTTTTTTTACGCTTCCATACCTGTAGGTCATTCTGTACACTTGAAGGAAACCTACGAGAACTTGGAATTGGTTCTTTGTAAACTTAAATATGAAGACCATGGTTGGCAAGTGTGTGGGGACTTGAAGGTCTTGTGCATGCTGCTCGGGCAACAAGCTGGGTATACCAAATATCCTTGTTTTCTGTGTCTATGGGACAGTCGAGACCGACAAAATCACTGGACCAAGAAGAGTTGGTAGCCGAGAGTGCTAACAGTCGGTGAAAAAAATGTCCTCCGAGAAACTTTGGTACCTTCCCATAAAGTTCTTCTATCACCTCTCCACATAAAATTGGGATTGATGAAACAATTTGTAAAATCACTTCCAAGAGATGGAGAATGCTTCAAATACTTGGTCACCAAGTTTCCAGGCCTGTCGGAGGCAAAATTGAAGGAAGGTGTGTTCGTCGGACCAGACATTAGAAGGCTTATAGTTGATGAAGAGTTTGTCAATACCATGACGGATCCTCAAAAAGAAGGGTGGATTGCATTTAATGAAGTCGTACAGAAATTTTTAGGCAATAACAAAGATCCTCACTACAAAAAGATCGTCAGACGAATGCTGAAAGCATTTCAAGCTTTAGGTTGCCTGATGAGTTTGAAAGTGCATTTCCTCCAGTCCCACCTTGACTACTTTCCTGAAAATTTGGGAGCTGTGAGTGAGGAACAAGGTGAACGATTCCACCAAGACATTAAAGAGATGGAAAGGAGATACCAGGGAAAATGGAGCATTACAATGATGGCAGACTACTGTTGGATGCTTCAGAGAGACATTCCAGATGCTACTCACAAGCGTAAATGCACCAAGAGGAGCCTCACAAGGAAGAAGAATCGAGTTTAGTGTGTGTAGGTGAGCTCATTTCAGTTCAAAAAAGGATTTTCATGAAAATATTGTAATAAAACTTTAATTTTATAAGTCTATTTCCATTTATTTTGAGGTATTGCCTTATTTAACATAGTTACCTAAATTGTCAGGAAACGTGATGTCCTATGACAAAATGGAGGTCATTTTCGGATTCAGCGCACCAAACAACATAAAGATTACATGGAATAACCAAAACAGCTCTCAAAAAAAGTTTTTTTGCAGACCGTTTTATATTGTACATCGCGCTGGGCGGTTTTTCAATTGTACGATTTATAAACATAAATAAAATAAAATAAATAATCTGGCTTTACTTCTGCAGTTAATATATATTAGGAGCAAAACTTTAGCGTAGTTTAGTAATTTGGGGCTTATATGCATCATAACTATAGTATAACACTCTTGACTCATAATTTCTATCTAGAGCACTATTTATGCAATTTTTTACTTTTCTTCAGGGTGGGAAGAAGGGGGATCAGATGCTATAACTTTCTTATTTCACTCTTCTTTCACCCCTGACTCCCTGTAGTCACCAATACAAACTTGGACTGTCTAGAAGTGGAAGAGAGAAGGAGATGGTAGGGGATGATGGAAGAATGGAGCTATTAAGGAAAGAGAAACCGATTGAGGGATGAGAGGTGGAGGGATGTAAGGCAGAGATGGAGAGGCAGAAGAGATTGTGAGGGTAAATGGAGCAATGGAAGATGCGGATAAGGGGAGGAGGCTTATATGATGGGAGACAGGGCAGGTACAAGGACATGAGACACCCTCGGTGAACCCTCATTCCTGCTGCAGCCCCTTGCTTCCAACTCTGCCGTCCCTCTCCAGAACTTGCAGTGGTGGCAATGACATTGAAACACAGCAGTTACCCAAAGCTTCCGATGCTGCATTTTGACCTCCTTTGCTTCCACCTCCTTTGACGCAGACTTCCTGTTTGCATGGATGCAGAAATGGCTAGTCAAAGCGCAGCGTCATAGGCTTTGGGTACGTGTTGTGTTTTAATGTCATTGCTGCTGCTGCTGCTGCAGGCCCTGCACAGACGCAGCTGCGGTGGTAATAGGCCACCCTGAAACCATTGATGCTCCAGGCAGCCACCTAGTTCACCTAATGGTAGTGCCAGCCCTGGAGGGAGAAGGGGAGTTAGACTACTATTGCTACTAAACATTCACTATGGGAGGTTGAAGGGTAGAAAATAAAATGTGAGAAAAGAGGCAATGGAGGAGTGAAAAGCAAGATGGAGGGGTTCAATGTAGCAGGAATGGTTACACAAATCTTACGCTTGAGTTATTCTGGAGAATTTTGCCTCAATACTAAATCTGAGAGAGGGTCCAGCTACTTACTCTGTGGCTGCCTCTACTCCTGTATCTCCTGGTTATTATTGAAAAAAAGCACAATCTAAATAAATAAAGAACAGTGCTCTTTCTACACTCCATGCCCTGTGTTGTCTGTTCTGCTGTTGCCCACAACCTAAGAGAGAGAAGGAAGGGCGGAGGAGGTATTGAAAGGGGAAATGGAAGGCTGAGAGGCAGTGTAAGAGGAAGCACAGGGAGGGTGGAGGGCTATGTTTGGGGTAAGAGCAGGACCAGCGCATCCACTAGACAGACTATGGTGGCAGACCCTTTGGCGCCTGTGGTGTAAAAACCATGGCCTGCTGCTCCTGACCCCCTCAGATGCAACTTCCTATCGGGGGGGGGGGGGGGGCAGGAACGGCAGATCATAAGTGTGCAAATGGGGGCCGAAGCGCATGGCCTGCTGGGGTGCCAAAGTGGTGGCTCAAAGCTGCAACTTTTAAATTGGGGTTTACGCCATTGCATGCAGAGACTTGTTGTCGTACTTTTCTTATAGAATGCAATTGAGAAATCAAAACTACATATCAGGCTTCTTGGGTGAATCTGGAGCCAGCTGGCAATCATGTGTATTGCCCCCCCCCCCCCCTCAAGATGAGAAGATGGATTTGGGGGAGGCAGGGCAGCAGGAGGAGAGGGACGGCACGACAGGGGCTCCTGCCTGGGGCGGCAGAAACCCTTGGGCTAAAAATGGAAACTGCTTTACTTTACGCAAGAAGATTTTAGTCACAGCAACAAATCCTTGTTGGTTGGAGTCCTCCAGCTTTATTTGTACGATAGGATGGTCATTGGTTAATACAGTGCATTTATAAAATCTCTCACTAGGTGGCAACACAGCTCCATTCATCTCATCATGTTTGCCTGCAGCAAAAGATAGATCAACCAGAACAACAGAATTAACCCGTTTTGGACAGCTTGCATATTCTTTCTCTGTTCTGGATGATTTATTAGATTTGTTACACTCAAACAACTATAAAATACCGGCAATAATAAAAAAAATATTAAAACTTTGCAGAAAATAGAAGTTTCACATAGTGTATGTTTTTCATACACTGGTCCAATATAGTATATTGTCCGTCTTCAGAAAAGATAGAATTAATTTCCAGTTATCATTCACATAAATATACTGTATGATACTATTGAAACTGCAGTTTTCATTTAAAACACTTTATTATGATATAATATAATTTGTCAACAGTCCATTCTGACGGCGGAATATGATACACGTGAAAACACTTCTGATGCAGTGCATCGATATTGCACCATTGAAACACCTAGAACAGAATGCTTGACAGAAATTATTTTTGACAACATATTAGCCCAGCATATGAAAAACATACAAGGCCGATATACGCACCAATAACTCTGACACTAAGTAACTTACAGTTATCTAAACCTATTTTCTAAAGTCTACAAATACTTTTATTTGCAAAATAGTAGCTATTACAGCATTATAAGCTATTTACTATTTTTTTGATCTTTTTATGTTGAGCCGCCAGTACCGTCAAAATCAGCAAACTTCGAATACCTATTAAACTAACTAGATCTCAGATAAAAATCTGTATATGACGCTTTTTGACATAACGATAATAGCTAAACATAGTTCCATTGAATTTATAACCATTAATTAGTAAACAGTTGAGTAGTATTTATTTTATTTATTTATTTAACAGTATTTTTAAACCGCCTTATCTTATTAATCAAGGTGGTATCACAGCAAACAATCGGGTAAAGTGAGTGTGTTAATCATGCAGAGAGGGTGCAATTTAGTTGAGTGTGTGTGTAAGTATGGAAACCTTATCTATGTAAAACACGCTGGTCCAAAACGGGGCACTGAGGACATATACCAAGGGCAGTAGTGAGGGTGTGAGAGTCAGGAAATCAGATATCGAATAGGATCTGTGGTGACACCAGAGCCATAAAAAGGGCCTCTTTTATTAAAGCCTGTTAGCTGGTTAACAGGAGTTTCAGTGCATGGTAACAGGCTGTCGGGAACACTAATGCCCAATAGTAGCCTCCTTTGCCCGCTAAAACGCATGTTAATCGGCAGTCGCAGGATGAGTGGGGAATGGTGGAGAATGGGTATGAAGAGCGCATTGCTCTCAGCGCCAGGGCAATTGCTGTGAGCTCAGTGGCAACACAGCTCCTAACGTGAAAGTTAATTGGGAGGGGGAGGGGGAACAAGCTGACGTGTCATCTAGGGCACCTAATACTCTGCACTAGCCCTGGTTGTTATATGTCCCTGCCTCCTGATGACCGGAGTTACTGCTGGGGAAACACTAGCAAGTCGTATTTCCGTTCTAGGTGAGGGTAGAGTTCTTGAAAATGGCAAAGGAATAGCAAAATGTTCTTATGGTTTGCTTGCTCTTTCCCCTCTGTTTATGGACATTCAGCTGTGCGCTGGGCTACTTGGGTGAGCGCTGCCAGCTCAGTGACTTCGAATGGTGGGAGCAACAGCACGCGGAGGTGGCGAAGAGGCGGAACATTGCAGTTGCTTGCTGCGTGACCATCCTTGGCGTCCTGCTGTGCCTCGTATCCTGCGCTGCTTACTGTTACAGGTGAACCTTTCACTCACATCCCTTCCTCTTGCAAAGAATAGAAAATGTTTACTTTGCTTTTTCGTATTGCAAATTAATTCCTCTCAATCTAGATGACAGGGAATTTTGCTAGCTCAATTCCTCTGATGAAACAGGATGGGCCCAAGGCAATGTTCCCTCTAATTTTCTATAGGCTGTGTGCTCATAAAATATCAGCTGTGCAGCTTTTGAAGGAAGGTTAAATTTTTGTGCGCCACATAACGACACTCGGAGTTATATACTTTAAAATTTGACTACACGCAGAATACAGTATGTACACCACATTGATTGCACTAGAAAATATTGTAGAACTTGTGAATACTGTAAATACACAACAACTTTTAAATTTTAAGATGTCTGTGTTGTTTTCTATCAGAATCAGAACCGTAATTTTTGTGCGCTCTGTTATAAAGTATGTGCGCTCGCTCGGCGAGGTGTGTGCGTGTGCACACGCGCACAGTTTAGAGGGAACAGTGGCCCAAGGACCCAATATATAAGCTGATATCCTACATTTGTACTCTAGTTTCAGCTAAATTTAGGAGCCTAGGTTTTCACTGAAAACTCATCTTAATTTAGGAGCTTAAAAGTTACTATAAATGTATGCCTGCCATTCATTTGCCTGGATTTATAAGCCCAATGCTAAGCTGCCAACGTTTTTCCCCGCCCTAAATCCACCACTGTTGTCACACATTTTTTATGCTCCTTAATTTAATGAAATTTTTAGAATAAATTTAGGAACTCCACCCTAGCAAATCTTCAAAGAGGACAATTTAGGAGCATAACTCTCAAAGTTAAGTGCATAAATCCTTTGAATATTGGCCCTATATTCTCTCCTATCCAGTGGCGTAAATTCCTCACAAGCAGCCCCCGCATTGTGGCGAGGCCTAGGCAAGAAGCTGCAAAATCATGCAGCTGCTATCGTGAGACTTCAGCCCGGCAGCAGAAGTAATAGCTGCCAGGTAAGAAAAATATTACTTACAAGCAGGGATGGGAGGCAGCACAACCAACTTCATTTATGACCAAATCATTTTTATTGAGACAAACATCATTACTTCAAATGTGTGGGGATACTTACACAACACCAGCGTAAATCACAGATGACAATACCAGCAAACTTATACATTTTTCCCCTTTTTTCCCCTCCCCACCCCTTCTCCCCCCCCCCCCGCCCCACTCAGAGCAAGACAAAAAAAACAAACAACTCCAACCTTAAAACAAGTTCAATTGGCAGATCATGAGGTAGTTAACAGGTCACTCATATTCTCAGGCTTTTACCCTAAGGGAACCCACTGAAGAGGGTGGGCATTGCTATATTTCCAACTCAACAAACAAACCCCTGCCATCTTCCCTATCCCAACTCCATTCCAGGCCCCAGTGGCCCCCTACACCACATGCACCATATACACTACAAGCCCATTACTGGACAAAAAAATCTATTCCATGTTCTGAGGTCCTAGCTCTAAGCACCTAGCCTTCCCCTGACCTATCCTCACCTAAGAGTAGGGTCCCCACACCCCCAAGGGATCCAGAGCAAATGAAGAGAATCAACATTCCAACCCAACAGAACTAAACCACTTACCATCCTGCCCCGACCTCCCTTCCTCCCCACCCCCAGCCTGAATGGAACTAGTCCTCTACCCCCCTTCATCCCCAAGATGCACATGACTCCTAGAGAACTATGGAAAATGGTTAAGGTCTTGACTGTGGTTCCTGAATGGTAAAGACTGGACATAAGGTCCCCACAACCCCATAAACCACTCTCACCAAGATCGTTGGCCCCAGGTCCATTCCCGCTCCATCAACAAAAGTCCATGAAGCGCGTAACACCAGTGCCAGAAGGACAGGCCCTCTGGTAACAACCAGGCTTGTAGAATAGTTTTACACACCACCAACATGGCCTGATGAAACCAACATCTCGAAGGGGCCGAGACAGCCCCCATGTCCTCGCAGATATTTATTTAACAGTATTTCTATACCGCCTTCTCCTTCAATCAAGGCAGTTTCCATGGCAATCAAAGAGTGTTCGTGAGTTTTCATGCAGTGGAATGTGTAGTGTGTTAGTGGTGGCGAGTGTTTGATTTGGGTTGTACATTATACATTGTGCGCTATTATACATCATGAGCTAATATACATTCATATATACATGCTTAGGGTGGGGGGAAGGGTCCGATGTTCTGGATATCCAATTGTGGCATCTGCGGTTGTATCCAAATTTATGTCTGTAATACTTTGTTACCATACTTATGCACTTTGACCCAGTACCGAACTATAATTGCATAGTACCAGAACATATGACCCAGGGTGGCGCTAGGATGCCTACAACGTGGGCAGGCCACCGACTCCATTATTCCAGCTCTGCAGGCTCTAGTCAGGGCAAAATAAGCTGTCTCATAAGTTTTATTGCATCTCCCATAGCTCGGAATTGGTAGTCAATTCCAGTATAGTACCCATTGCCTGAAGAATGCTTTTCCCCATAATTTGAGTGTCCAGCTCCCGGTTCCATATGTCCGCTATGGCCATGCCATCCTACATGAATTCCACACTACAGAACGCCTACTGCAACCCTGCAATCCAGAGATGTCTCTCACCCCCCAAAAGCAATTCCTCCAGTCTCAAGCAGATCTGGCTATGCAGATCTTCAGTCCGCAAATGGCAGACATAACTTTGAGCCTGCATATACATAAACAAGTCCCGGGCAGTAAAGCCCTGGCAGATACTTAACTCCCCAAAACTAACCAGTGAGCCAACCTCCTCCCTCAACTGCTCCACCCCCAAGATCTCCCAGCGACAAAAAGCACTCCCTTGCAACCCAGAGAGAAAATCACCCTTGCCCCTTAAGGGCAAATGCAGAGTGTTGTGGCCCAGCAGGAAAGGTGTGCACAGGGCCGGATTTACCTTGAGTGAGGCCCTACGCCAACAAAAATTGTTGTCCCCCAGAAAAAATAAAAATTACATACCCCAAATATAAAATCAACGCTTGGGATCTTTTTGAAGAGAGGAAAGTCGGGTAGAGGAACAGAACTCTTGAGTAAACCACGCTATAGCTTTCTAAAAAAGAATATTACGTAGACGTAGACTATGTTTTTGGTAACAATAAACGTTAAAAAGAGTCGGTTCTTTCCAACGCTGGACTGATCTTTTTTCTGCATCACTTCCTGACTTCAAGTCTATGGTTTTTTTTCCTCTGTACAGTGAGAGGTTTTTCTGTTCTCCAGGGAGGACTAAACTGTATGACAGCACAGAGGGAGGAGGTGGCGGAAATGAACTCAGCGAGACTGTAAAGTAAACCCTGCTGTTTCGTATGCAATGTTCTCTGTACTCTTTCGTCCTAGGGCCCTCGAACCTACTGCAAAAACGAGCCCATTAGGCAACAGGTGCATCTTCCCTGTCCATTGGTGTCAAAACCAGTCAAGTAAAAAAAAAAAAAAAAGCCCGGACAACCTGTCATCCCCTCAAGGGACCCACACCGCCCTCTCTGTGCGACTACGGGACCCAGCCCCTTCTCAACCTTCATTCAGAATAAAGTAAGTGATGGCCCTCCTCTGCAGATCCAAAAAGTTCGCCAAAAACATAATGGGGAACGATATGCAACATGCAGATTAAATCATGAGATCTAATAAATGACTGAAACGCTCATACCTGAGAACTATAGTGCCAGTGGGAGGACTACTGCTACTAGTAGCTACCTGTGGAAAGGCGTCGTCCCGTGCCGCAGCAAAGAGAAGTGGAAGCATGTTCCAGGCCCCGTCACGGACCAGGGGAGGTTATTCCGGCCTATCTTGGCCTCCGGCGCTGCCAATCTCTCCCAGTATCTTCCTCCCCTTTGCGCCCCCCGGCTCACTCCACCAGCCTTCACTCGCTCTCGATCCCCACAATCCCTCGCACTACTTCCTCTAAGGGCGCCCGCGAGAGGTGCAGTTCCCAGACATGATAGACTAGTCACCGATCAACATGGGCAGTTTGAAGAGATAGGCACTCGATTTAAAATAGCTCGAGGCATCCTACCTGAGTCTTTGAAAGCCGAGCAGAGCGAATATTAGACATGGCGATCGGAGAGTAGGCATTCGATTAAAGAGCTTAAACACCTCTGGCACGGTGGATCCTCTGGATAGGCGCTTGGTTGTGTAGCTCTGACTGGTTCAGGTGAGGGCACCTAAGGTGTGGCCAAAAGTAGTGATAGCTTGGAGCTTCGGGTGTATCGCCAGCCTTTTTGTTATTCTCAGGTCCGTCAGCGGAAGTTCCGAGCTGTAGAACTGAAGATGCCGTATTGTTGAAATTTTTGTGGGCCCTTGCCAGCTGTGGGCCCTACGCCATGGCGTACTTGGCGTATAGGTAAATCCAGCCCTGGGTGTGCACATAACTGTCTTCAAACTCGCCGCACTGAATAAAGAAGAAGGCTATTCCTAACTCTGGAGAGATGCCACGGGTTATCTTATGGACGACAGAATAAAGTGTAAGTGACACGATCATAGCCTCTTCCATAACAACTTGTGTAAAATTCACCATATCCCATAACCTGTCATGCAAGTGCCTGAGTACACAGGCTGCATTATAGTAGCAATGTCTGGGAGACCAATACCCCCTTCTTTCTATGGCCATTGCAACACACCTATTCTTACCTGGGGCCTTTTACCCCACCACAACAGGATATTAATTTGGCGTTCTATCAATTTTACGTCTTTCTTCTTAAGCAGCAAGGGCAAAACCTGCAATACATAAAGCCACATTGGGAACAGCGCCACTTGTCCGCCCTCAGGCAATTTCATTTAAAGTTGTTTGCTGCGCTGTAGGGGGAAAGGAAGGGAGGGAAGGAAGACAGGCAGGGTCCCCTCCCCAGTCATGGGAGTCCCCTCTGCAAAAGTTTGCTTGGGGAACACCATTTAAAATGTATGCCACTGCTCCTGTCAGTATGTATATTGTACAGAAATACAATTTAAGAACAATAAAAAAAAGAAACAAATTATAAAGTGATACTTTTCTTTTATTGGACTAGCAATGTATTTCTTCATTTGCTTTTGGAAGCTAACACCCCTTTCCTCAGGTGAAAACAGAATGAGCAAAAGGTGACATTATCATAAAAAGCATTGCACTGAGAGTCTGAAGTGGAACTGGGGGTTGGGGAGAGGTTGGTAGATGATGAAGAGGTGATAGAAGTAGAAAGCTATGGAGAAAGAGAGAGAGAGGAAATGTTGGACACAGTGTGTGGGAGGGGGAGAAAGAGAGAGGTCGGAGATGCTGCACACGGGGTGGTGGGAGATGGGAAAATGCTGGGCATGGGAGACGGAGAGTGAAAAAGGAGGAATGCGGGACATGGGGAAAAAGGATGAGAAAACAGGGGGGGGGGGAGAGGCACTGGATGCTTGGGGGGGGGGGTGATACATAGGATAAGGCAGAGAAGGGGAGAGATGCTGGGCATGGTGAGGTGGAAGAGAGAAAGAGAAAGGGGAGAAAGCCCAAATCTATATTCTTTCATTTTTTGTCACTTCCAAAGTGTCTGATCATTTAACTTCAGAAGTCTTTTTTCCTATGCCAGTGGTTCTACTACTACTACTGAGCATTTGTATAGCACTACAAGACATACGCAGCGCTACACAGATATGTAAGAGACAGTCCCTGCTCATCAGAGCTTACCATCTAGTCAACACAGACAACACAGTAGCTATAGTCATGGGATATGTCTAGGGGGAATGGCAAGGAAACACAAAGGAGACCAGGTGAGCCAAGATCCGAAAGCAGCAGTGAAGAGGTGAATTTTCAACCTGGATTTGAAAAGGGCCAGAGAAGGTGCCAGATGTACAGACTCAGGTAGTTTGTTCCAGCGCGGTATATAAGAGAAGTAAATAAATAAATAAAAAATAAGGAGCAGCAAGGTGAAAGGAGCGAAGTCTGGAGTTAGCAATGGAAGAGAAGAGCACAGATAGAAGCGATTTGCCAGAAGAGTGGAGTTTTTGAGAGGGTGTTGTAGGGAGAGATAAGAGAGGAGTTCCTAACACACACCTAGCCAGTCAGGTTTTCAGAATGACCACAATGAATATGCATGAGAGAGATTTGCATAAAATGTAGGCAGTGCATGCAGATCTCGCTCATGCATATTCATTGTGGCTATCCTGAAAAGCTGACTAGCCAGGTATGTCCTGAAGACTGAGTTGAGAACACCTGTCCTATGCAGATGTGAAAGCAGATATGAGACCTAATCTGTGATACTGGTACGCACATATGCTGGCACCAGTTTTCTAAGGGAAAGCACATACACATACACATACAAATGCAAAATACACACATATTGGAGTGTTTTGGGGTCACCCCTAAAGCCAATTTTGTTCAGTAGCTTTCTGAGGGATATTGCCTAAGGGTTAAAAGGCAAAGTTTGTCTTTTTGTGGATGACATGAAGATATATAACAGAGTGGCCACTTTGGAAGGAATACACAACATGAGACGTGATCTATAAAAGTTAGAAACATGGTCTAATGCTTGGCTGCTAAACTTTAATGCGAAGAAGTGCAGAGTGATGCATTTGAGATGCAGAAATCTAAAGGAGCTGTATGTAATAAGAGGCAAAGTTCACAGACTAGAAGAGAGACCTCTTAGGCAATACTGTGCAAGGATCTCAAGGTAGTGAATAAAGAGAATGCAGAGGAAAGCAGAGGAAAGCAGAAACCGGAAACTGGGATTAGAGAATAAAATGGCCAGAGAGACAGCAAAGGTAGAAAAATAATTTTATTTTTAATTTATCTTTATCTTTATTGGAGAGCTTCATTACACCAGGGGGAGAAAAAAGAACTACAGTGGTGACAGGAAAGGAACACAATCACACAGCAGCAGAGAACCATAAAAGAAAATAGGAGGAGAGGAATAGCACTATAATACTAAAAGTCAGGAGCAGGGAGATCATAGGTGACCTAGAAGAAGTGGGTCTTGAGGAGAGTCTTAAATTTATCAAAGGAAGGCTCTCTGGGCAGAGGGGTGATGTGGCCGTAGCAGGATGCATGGTGGATAATCCCGGCGGCAGTGTTCTGTAGGAGCTGGAGACGGTGGAGCTGATAGAAAGGAAGCTCTGCATAAATGGTGTTACAATCATCAGTACGGGAGACCACAAGAGACAAAAGGAGGGTAGTGAGTGCTGTGGGTGTTAGCAATGGGCAGATAGATCTGATCTGTCGTAAGTGGAAGAAACACAAATAGTAGTAGATAGGTGCTCCCAAAAAGTCAAAGCAGAATCAAGTATTACACTAAGGTAACGCATGGAGGGGGCTAATGAAATGGGTGTACCCGAAATAGAGAGCGCCTTTGAAAAAGATAGATAAGGATCTCAGCAAGACAGAGCCTGCAACTGGGAAATCTGCCTTGTGGAATAAATCACAACTAAGAAGACCATCTAGAGCGTCAAATTCTTTAAAGCAGAGCTACCATTAGGGCCCTGAGCACTATACCCAGATCCCAGAAAGGGATCACAAATCAGAGGACAGGACACAGACACTGAACCCCCTTGGCAAAGCATGAGACATATGGGTGCACGGCTAGAGACTTACAAGCCACCGGACCTTGGAAACAGGCCAGAGCTGCTACCTGAACTTTCAGGAAGCTAAAGGATAGGCCCTTTTCCAGGCCATCCTGTAGAAAGGCCAGCAGAGATGGCACCTTGGCTGCCTCAGGAACCAACTGTCAAGCACTGCACTATCGCTCAGAGGTACCAGATCCATACGTATGCTAGCTTGGTAGACCTCCTCCGGACTCCGAGCAAAATGGAGACCACCACCGAAGGGTAACCTTTATGCACTAGCCATCTCCTTTCAAGAGTCAAGCCATAAGCTAGAAGCGGACTGGATCCTCCGGGAAGATCAGTCCCTGCCGCAATAAGCCCCGAGATAGAGGCAACCAAAGAGAAGGTGCCTACAGGAGCCACATCAGATCTCCAAACGACACTCTCCTCTGCCAATCCGGTGCCACCAGAACAATCCTGCCTGGGTGGCGCTCAATATGCTGAATCACATGCCTCACCAGGAGCCATGGAGGAAACATGTACAGCTGACATTGACTTGGCCAAGGCTGCGAACAGGGCGTCAACACCTTTGGATCCTGTCTCTGTGTTGTGACTGAAGAAGCGGCAAGCTTTAGCATTGGAGCAGGTCACATCAGATCGATTTTGGGGCAACCCCAGCAGCGCAGAATGAACTGAAATGCCTCCTGACTCAACGCCCACTCTCCAGGATCCAGAGAGTGCTGGCTGAGGAAGTCCACTTCCACAATGTCCACCCCAGCAATGCGCTAAGCCAACAAAGCTAGGAGGTTCTACTCTGCCCAGGCAAACAGGAGAGCCATCTCCAGAGCTAGCCCAGCACTCCTCGTGCCGCCTTGACGACTGACATAAGTCACTGCCATGGCGTTGTCTGAAAACACTCGAACTTCCCGGCCCTCGATCAGGGGCCAGAAATAGAACAGTCAACATGGTGGCCTCGCATTAAAGCAGTTGATGGACCACACGGCTTCCCTGCTGTTCCTACAGCCCTATGACATTTGGTCTTGAAATGGAGGATCCAGAAGAAATCGTCCAATGGCACACCCTTCCTCAGATGACAAGGCTGCTGCCACCACCGCAGGCAGGACTTCACCAGCAATGGGAGCGGAAGCCCACTGAGAACTCAGGGACCAGCAAGCCAGTAAGGACTGCTAGAGCGATTGCATTTGAGCACATGCCCATTGCACCATCTTTATGGTCGCTATCATCAGTCCGAGCAGCTGAAGATAATCCCAGACTCTGGGAGCCTGCTGCACACAGAACAGCACCACACAATCCAACAGACTTTTGACTTTCTCCTCTGGCAGGAAAACTCTGCCCATTCGAGTGTCCCAGAGACTGGGAAGGCAGCAGTTGGTTCTTTTTCCGATTGATCACCCATTCCAAAAAAGACACTATTTGGGACATCGCCCGAAACACTTCTGAAAGGGAACAGCCCCAGGTGAGCAAGACATCCAGATATGAATGGACACAGATCCCTTGGCACTGCAGCGACACAGATACCACCAACATGCCCTTGGAGAAGGGCCCCTGGGTGTAGATAGTCTGAAGGGGAGAGCGGCAAACTGATGAGAGCCAAGCATGCAAAACACAGATACTAATGCTGATCTGCCCAGATTATGAGGTGAAAGTACACCTCAGCCAGATCCAGAGAAGCCAAAAATTCCCTTTGGTGCATTGCTTGAATTAGGGATCACAAGGATTCCATCCAGAAGCGCAGGACATAGAAGTGCTCATTGAGGTCCAGAATGGGCTGGAAGGAACTGTCCTTTTTTGACACCACAAAATAGATGGAGTATCTGCCCTTGCTCCACTCGTCCCGGAGAACGGGCACTACAGCCCTTAGGAGCAGCAACTTGCACAAAGTGGACTGCACCATGGCACTTTTATTTGCAGACCCACAAGGGGAAATGACGAAGGCATCTGGAATCAGCTCCTTGCATTCCTGAACATAGCTGAACTGAATGGTGTCTAGCACCCAATGATCCTTGGTGACCCAGACCCATTCCTGAAAGAAAAGTGGAAGCCTGCCTCCAACCGGAGGAACTGGGGAATGAGCCCCCAAACCTACATTGTGCAGTTCAGGAGGGTCCACCTTTGGAAGGGATCGAGTCCTTGGGGCCATGGGCCCGACAAAAAGACCAAGAGAGTGCTCAAAGTCTGGAAGTAGAGGAGAAGAAAGGCTTTCCAGGTTGGTAATGATGAATGTCCCAAGATCCGTGGGAGTCCTGCCAGCATGCCTGAGGTGGATGGGTGGAGGCTGATGAGAAAGGGGCTCCTGCCCACTTCACAGGTCCCTTGGATCTGTCTTCTGGAAGGTGGTAAGACTGTCTCACCCAGGTCCTTCACCTTCCCTTTAAAGGCCAGTTGGGTCAGCTGGGCTTTGGAGGAAGAGGCTGCCGCCCAGTGCCAGAGCCAGATCCACTGTTGTGATACAGTAGACTGGGCACAGTCCCTGGATGCCAAATGTACCAGGTCATATATGGCATTAGAAAGGAAGGCCGCAGCCGACTCCAAAAGAAGGATAGTATCATCGGCGGAAGAAACTGGATCCACTGAAGCAGGGCTCGAGAAGTCAGATTCGCTCATACTGGCAACTGAAGGATAGCCATCGCCGGCACTAAAGCACTGACCTCCGGGCCTGCACACTTGGCAGCTTGGAAGCCTAAGGCCAAGACCTTAAAGATATTTTTAAGGAAGGTCTCCACCTTCCTCTCATGAAAATCTTTGCATACATCTCTACTTTCTACTGGAATAATCATTCACCTGGTCATGGCTGTGATGAAGGCATTCACCTCAGGGAGCCCAAACAACTGATTCAGGTCACTCTGTGGCAGGGAATACAACTGAGAGAAGACCTATGGGCCCTTAAGACCCACCTCTGCCTTCTCTCATTGACAGATCAGGAGCTGCTTTATGGGCTCAGGCAAAGGAAAAAATCCAAAGGGATGCCTCATACCTTCTAAAATAGAGTCCACCTGAGATACTTGTACTAGTGCAGGCTCCAAAAGCTCCACAGTATGTAAGGCTATCATTAACATTTCTTATATACCGCCTTTCATGATATCAAGGCGGTTTACATTGAACAAACTGAAATTACATTGAACAGGGCATTATAACTTGGAGATAACTATTTTACAGGGAGCATCCCATGAGCTGTTTCAGTAGCTGCAGTTCAAAGCCAGCAGTAAAGGAAACCTGAGTCCAGGGGGGTCCATGAAGAGCTGATGGACAGAGTTGGAGGCCTTTTCTGACCTGATGTCTTGCACTAGACTGACCCCCAAAAGGGTCATCTGCCCCACAGAAGGAAAAGACACCAAGGACCCAGAAGAGGCCTTGGGGGGGGGGGTCCCGACAATGCCACTAAAAATGGATCCTGAGTATTTCCATCACGTAGGGAGCAGAAAGAGCCCACTGCGGAACTGACCTGGGAAGAGCCACATGAGGCACAATGCCAGGCACCAGGCCTGCCTGCAATGTTCCACATGCGCAAAACAAAAAGAACTGCAAAAAAAAAAAAGCCAAAAGGAATGGCATGAGCCATGAAAAAAGCACAAGCCACTGGAAAAAATGACACAGCTGCAATGAAAAGGGAATCCCAACACCTGACAGGCCAGTCAGGAAAACCCAATCAAGGCTTTCCTTGATTGTCTACACATGCTTGGAAGGCTTCACTGCTGAAGAAAAGCCTGATTCTTTTTTTTAAACTGCTTTACTAAACACCATATACAGCCCCATATAAATGAATGGACTGAAAAATAAATTTAGAACCCCCTCCCTAAAATATAGCCAGCAAGCAGATAAGACAGCAAGAGGGCAGGGTGCCCAGGCCTAACTTACCAACCCCTATTGCAGTAGTTGATATGGAAGGGCAGACTAGATAGACCATGTGATCTCTTTCTGCTGTCATGCTACTATATTTCTCCCCCTCAGGGGCCCCGTGGGGGTCCTCCTGATCCTCTTAATGCCCACCATTTCTGAAACTCATGGCTAACAGTGCTGGCTCACATAGGATGGCTGCCAGCTCAAGGAGAAAGAGGGGTACCTGGTGTTCTGAGCAACATTGGACCTGCAGGTCTTAGTCCCACAGGCTATATGTGAGTCAGGCCAATCTGCTCCTCTGCACCAGTCTAAACACCTTACCACCTGCTGGAGGCAGATAAATACTGGCTTCTCTGAGTTCTGCACCAGCACATCTACCGAGTGATGACATTATGAAAGTTGCTCAGATCCATCTCTACCTCCTGGCAAAGAAGCATAACCCACTTGTCTAGACTGCTCTAGTAGGATGATAAGGAATGGTCAATATCATAAAGATATGGGGATAGACTTCAAGATTTCAATATGTATACTTCGGAGGAAAGGTGGAGAGGGAGGATATGATAGAGACATTTAAATACGTACATGTTATAAATGCACAGGAGTTGGCCCTCTTTCAAATGAAATGAAGCACTGTAATGAGGGATCATAGGATGAGGGTGAAAGATGATAGATTCAGGAGTAATGTAACAAAATATTTGTTAATGGAAAAGATAATGGATGCATGGAATAGCTTCCCTTGGAGGTGGTGGAAATGAGAATTATATTGGGATTCAGGAAAGCATGGGACAAGTACAGAAGGATTTCTGAGGGAGAGGAAGGGACTTTAGAACCTAATAGTTCTTATGGATGGGCAGACTAGATAGGCCATATGGTTTTTATCTGCTGTCATTTTCTCCGTTTCCATGTTTCTGTGTAAAATTGACACAATAGTTGAGTACAGGAGATGTGTTTTATATAGCCAGCAAAATTTTAAATAAATTAGCAAGCAATAAAATGTAACAAGTGTCACTGTCATGATTAAATCAATGAATAAATAAAGAAGAGCATGTCTCTTGGATGGGTTGCACAGGCGACTCTAATGTTCTTTCTGTTTTTCGTTTTCAGAGGCCAGAGGCTGTATAAGAAGAGCTTGTTCACAGCTGAGGTAGCCTCAGACAGTCACAACAGGAGCACTGCCAGTGAGCACCAGACACGGAGCAGCAGCAGCAGAACCCCCGGGGTGAGGCTTGCAGGGAGAAGCAGACTAGCTCAAAGAACATTAGAGATCCACCCGAGTTTACCAGTCAATTAATTCTTATTTGAATGATACTGACAGCTGGAGTCAGCGAGTGCTTTTGATGTGAACCCATGTCCATCTTATCTATCACCCCATGAGCACAGAGCCGCCTGCATGTACTACAGACAGGCAACTATGTTATTGTTAGCACCGAGCACAACAGCTGCCAAACTAGGGGTCAGAATTAAGGAAATAGCCATCACTGGGAGTTATTTTCCTAGCAAAGGTATGGAGTAAACGTGGAGTTTATATATTAGATTTTGAAGTTGAACACATCCTCTCTGAAGCAGTTTTGGCAAATTAAAAAGGGAAAGAAATGACTCTTAAAGCTTGGGAGAAAGATGAAAAGAGTTTACCTCTCTTTGCTTCTGTATTATTTTTTATGGGGTTTTTTTTTATAAGCAGCTTATTGAACAGGTGATTACAAGAACTTCACATTTGCTGTGATAAAGGGGCTGGAACCTGTTAGTAGAATTCTAGCATTCCTTAAATCAATAGTTTTCAGTCCAGTCCTTGGGGCATCATGTTAAAAATATATCATTGGAGGGAGGGGAGGTGATATTCAAAGACATTTACACAGTTTGCAGATTTGTAAACCATGTAAATGCAGCTCACCCGGATATTCAGTGATGTGTTAGTGCCGCTGAAAATCCCATTCACCACAATTAATGCGGTTAGCAGTCTGCTAACCATGTTAATCACTTCAAATATTGGGCCCAATATGTTTAATCCAATATAAAACTGACTTAATAGAACATTCTATTAAATATACCTTTTTATCTCTTTTATTTAAAAGGACTTCCACTTAGCAGCTGCTAAGCAAATATGTCCTGCCGTGAGGGATATCAGTTCGACTGAATTTCTCCAGGAATAAGCAGGAAGTAAGTCCTCACATATGGGAGATGTACAGAAGCATGCATGGTCCCCTTCCCACCCAAGGGTGCAATCTTGCTCAGTCTCCTTTTTTTCCACGAAGCCCAACGACCTGTTCCCCTGGAAAAAAACTTTTAAAAACTGTTCCTAAAACTTAGTTTCCCAGTATTTTTATTTATTTAGACAGTTTTGTATACCGCCTTATCCTTCAATCAAAGCGGTCACAACACAATTGGGGGATACATTTAACACGCGGGGATATGAGACACATACACTAATACTTACAGGGAACATGGGCAATGGAGGGTTAAGTGGCTTGCCCAAGACCACAAGGAGCATCTGTGGGACTAGAAACCCCAGTCCTTCCGGCCCAAGGTTGCTGTCCTCTAGTGGGATTTGAACCTCCGACCTTCCGGCCTGAAGTACCTTGCCCCAACCACTAGGCATACCGGTTCCTCTCTAGCCTTGAGTCAGCGCATCCTGGTGCCATTCTTGACCCCTCTTTTTTTTAAATTGAGGTCTTACTCGACCACATTCGTGCCTTTTTTCACCCGGGGGTCATCATCCCCGTCCAGGTGTCTCCCACCATGTCCCCTGGTGGGTTGAAAAAGTGTGACCGCTGCAGTCAAACTGTGTCCATTACTGACACCCATGACTGCTGCCTGTGCCCGGACCATGACAGCACCTCCTGTGACCTTGTCAGGCCATGTTGGCCAAAACCAACAGAAAACAGAATTGCAGGAAAAGCTGTTCCCACGGTCTGACTCGGCACCCACCTCCCCAGCACCGAGCTCCAAGCCCAGCACATCCTGAGATGCCTGGGCTTCCTCGGAGTCCCGCAGCCACGGACCTCCTAGAAGGCCCCGGAGCCAGAGAAGAAGAAAAAGTCGAAATCTTCTGAGGTTGCACTGAAGAAACCCGGTAAAACCCCACAGAGAGACTCTGGTGACTCCAAGAAGCGCCCCACCAAAGTCCTCAAGAAGGATTCCTCGGCCAGCGGAGACAGTGCGAGGTTTCTTGAGGCCGTAGTCCTCATCGAGGATGCACTGTCAAAAGCACCAACGATGGGTCCGAAATCCTCAGTGCCTGTGCCGAAGGCTGCAGAGTCTTCTGGCTGGGAAACCAAAATGTTGGCCCTGGAGCAGAACCTCACTGCTATCCTGGCCCTGCAGCAAGTGATGATGGCCAGTTCATCCGCCTCATCTGCCCCAATGACCGAGCCCTCTACTGTGAGGGAGACCCCATTTGTTGAGCTGAGCGTCAAGTGCCCTCGGCCTCGAGACAGCCCTCGGCACTGGTTGAGGTCCTGGTCCCATTCCTCAGGTCTCCGGTCCTTGCCGGCCAGTGTCCATGACTCAGACCGCAGGTCCTCCACAGGTCATCAGCCCTTCGGCACCGGCCTCGGCGAAAGGAGTCACAGGGCCTCAGACTTGTTGTCACCGCTCAACTCGAGTAGGAGGACAGAGGACGAGACATCCCTAGACACCAGATGGCACCAAGACATTCCCTCGGATCCGTCTCTTCCGGTGCTTCATCACCACTCTCCTCCTGAGGACGTGGCCTTCCATGACTTCATCAGGGATATGGCCAGGGCCCTCTCAGTGCAGACCGAGATGGAGGAGGATCCGCACACCGAGGAATTGGAGATTCTCCAGTACAAGACTGTACCCAAAGAAACCCTCATGGTGCCCATACAGCCAATCCTCGAGAGGCTGTTACTCAGAATGTGGGGACCCTGGCATTGGTGCTGATAGTTAGCCATCGGCTCAATGCTATGTACCGCATCTGGAAAGGACCGGGGTTCTACAAACTCCAACTCCCACACAGTTCCACGTTCGTCGAGTCGAGCATGCAAAAGCTCAAGAGCCAGAAGACCCACTCCTCTGTTCCTCCCGGTAGGGAGGTCCAAGCCCTCAACGCCCTCAGGCGCAAATGTTAGCAAGGCTTGATGCTGGGTTGCCGGATCCAAGCCAAAGAGCTGTTGGGATTTGCAGCAGGCCTCATCGGGGAACCCCTTCAATGGTTCCAGACCCTGACTTCGGGAGTGCGGGACTGTTCCAAGTTCCTCTCCTGGGCTGCCTATGACAGTTTTGAGTTGGCGTCTCAAGTTGCGGCGGCTGGTATCGGGGCCCCAAACCAGGCCTGGCTGCAATCCTACTAACTCGAGCAGTAGGTCCAGGACAAACTACCCGATGTTCCCTGCGCCATTGAGAATCTCTTCAGCAAACCCATGGCTGACAAAGCTGCTGAGATCGAGGCCGACTTTGTAACCCGGCAGAGGCTCTCCAAGAAGTCCTTAGCCCTTCCCTGCAAAAAACCATCAGGGAAAAGGACCGCCTTTGCACAGGGTCATAAGTACCAGTCCTGCTCTGCCATCAGCAGGGTTCTTATCCCAAGAGGCAGGGGCAGGGGGCTCAGAAGGCAAAAAGTACCTAAGCCCCAGATTCCAGCTCCCACCCAGCCTGGGGAGAGGCTTTTGACTCCCAGGGCAGGGTCTCTCCTCCCCCAAGAGACCTTCACCAGCCCACAGGGCACTCTTCGCCCACAGATGGGCCTCAATCACCCTGGATTTGTGGGTACTGCAGGTGGTCAGGGAGGTATACCTCCTCAACCTACAGCAGATTCTACCCATGTTCTTTCCAGGAAAGCTGGTATGACCCCTCCTTCACCAGATCTTGCTGCTCACAGAGCTCGCAGGTCTTCTCAAAGACAACGCAGTAGAACCTGTACCCAGACACCTGTGGGGCAGAGGTTTCTACTCCAGGTACTTCTTTGTCCCAAAGAGGACGGAGGGCCTCATGCCTATCCTAGGCCTGTGAAACTTTCTGGTGAGGGAGAAGTTCAAGATGCTCTCCCTTGGAACATGGCTGCCCTACCTTCACCAGGGAGATTGACTTTGCTCCTTGGATCTAAAGGATGCTTACACACATATCCTGATCCACCCCTCCCACAGGCAGTACCTAAGGTTCATGGTAGGAGGAGGGCACTACTAATACAGAGTGCTACCCTTTGGCCTGGCCTCCTCACCAAGGATTTTCACAAAATACCTAGCAGTGATCACTGCCTACCTATGTCTGCAAGGGGCCTTCATCTTCCCCTACCTGGATGACTGGCTTATCAGTGGCAGCATGGCCGCAGAGGCCCACCAGGCCACAGGGTGCTCAACTCTCCTGCTGAAGCACTTGGGGTTTGTCAACTACCCCAAATCTCATCTCACTCTAACCCAGAGCCTGGAATTCATAGGTGCTCAGTTGAACACCCTTCAGGCTAAGGTCTTTCTTCCCAGGGAAAGAGCAGACTGCCTCAGGGAGTTGGTAGCAAAGGTGCAGCACCATCACTCAGTGTCAGCCTGTCTCCACCTCCACCTTCTGGGCCACATGGCCTGCACGGTCCACGTGACTCCGCTAGCCCGCCTGCATTTGCGCCCAATAGTGCCTCCACGCTCAGTGGACACAGACCACGGGCAGATTGTGGGGCAGGATCAGGGTAACCCACCAGCTGGTGGAGTCCCTTGACTGGTGGCAACTTCCCTGCCACCTCCAGGCCGGAATGCTTTTCCAGGTTCTTTCCCCAGAGGGTCCTGACCATGGACGCCTCCTTCCTCAGTTGGGGGGTGCATTGCGAGGACCATCACACACAAGGCAGCTGGTCCCAAGCAGAGTCTCTCCTACAGATCAATCTTCTGGAACTCAGGGCAATCTTTCTGGCCCTATGGGCATTTTTCCACTGCCTGCAACACCAGGCCATGCTGATACAGACAGACAACCAGGTCATCATGTTCTATATCAACAAGTAGGGGGGCACAGGGTCGTACTCCCTCTGCCAGGAGGCAGTGGCCCTTTTGTCCTTTGCAGCTTGCAACAACATGCTCTTGTGGGTGATCCACCTCCCGGGCCAGTACAATCTCCTGGCAGAGAGACTCAGCAGGGTGCTCCAGCTGCATGAATGGTGCTTGAATCCCAGGGTGGCCTCACAGCTATTCTGCCTCTGGGGGACCCCAGTGATGGAGCTCTTTGCCACTCTTGAAAATGCGCATCTGCCCCACTTCTGCTCGCGGGCAGCTGCACCTGGCGAGTTTAGCGGCAGATGCCTTCCTGATCCTGTGGATGGAAGGCTTCCTCTATGCCTTTCCACCGACCCCTCTGCTCACCAAGACCCTCTTCAAGGTCCAGCACAAGAGGGCAGTACTGATACTAATTGTCCCCAGGTGGCCCAGACAGCGGTGGTTCCCACTGCTGCTTTCCCTGTCAGTGGCACTTCCGGTCCCACTGGGCCATGCCCAGACCTCCTGTCTCAGGAGGAGGGTTCCCTCCTGCACCCCAGTCTGGGATTCCTAATGTTAACAGCATAGCTGCTGAAAGGGTAGCCTTGTCCCCTTTCAACCTCCCATGAGAGGTAGAGGAGGTCCTGTTTGCCTCCCGCAAACCATCCACAAGGTCAGCATATGTCTAAGTGGCGTAGATTCTCAGTATGGTGTGCGGGGAGGCGGGAAATCCTGTTCTCCTGCCTGGTGCATCTGGTGCTCCAGTACCTACTGCATCTGTCGCACACTGGACTAAAGTCCAACTTAGTGAGAGTGTACCTAAGTGCGATTGCTGCACACTACCATCCTATCGAAGGGAAACCCCTCTCGAGTCAACCATTGATCTCCCAGTTCCTCCGGGGCCTCTTGCTGTCTAAGCCCCCTACCCGCCCCCCAGCGGTGGAATGGGACCTCAATGTGGTGCTCTCACAGCTCACCAGGCCTCCATTCGAGCTTCTAGCTACTTGCCAACTGCGGTATCTGTCATGTAAAGTGACCTTCCTGGTAGTTCTCACATCCGCTCGCAGAGTAAGTGAGCTTTAGACTCTGGTGGCATAGCCACCATACATAAGATTCTACAAGAATAGGGCAGTGCTCTGCACTCACCCCAAATTCCTTCCAAAGGTGGTATCTCCTTTCCACCTCAACCAGGAAATGGTCCTTCCCAACTTTTTCCTGTGGCCTCATGCCGGTCAGGAGGAAACTATACTCCATACACTGGACTGCAAACGGACCCTGTCCTTCTATCTACAGTGGACCCAGGACCTTAGCTTTTTGTTTCCTATGACCCCAGCAGATTGGGGCTTCCTGTGACTAAGCGAACTCTGTCCACTCGGGTGGCGGACTGTATTGACCTCACCTATGAGTGAGCTGGGCTCTTCCTGGACCACCAGATCACAGCACATTGTGTGAGAGCAATGGCCACATTAGTGGTGAACCTGCGCTCAGTACCGGTGATGGAGATCTGCAACAGTCTTCAATCCATACGTTCGCAGCTCACTACTGCCTGGAAAGTGAGTCCCATTGGGACAGTGCCTTCGGCCAGGCAGTACTCCGTAATCATTTGAGGTGTAGGCAACTCCTGCCCTTTGACCCTTTTGTGTTCAGGCTACCGGAGTGATGGTGCCTCTGGGTGCTAGGGTCTTGCAGAATCTCTCAGTTGGGGACTCAACTTCTGCAGCTCACGGCTACCTGACTTGGTCACCATTGGTGCTGTCCTGGTTCAGTCCTTGGCAGCCTGGAGCTAGGGAGTCCCATATGTGAGGACTGACTTCCTGCTTGTTCCTGGAGAAAGCGTAATTACTCACCTGTAAGAGGTGTTCTCCAGGGACAGCAGGAATAAGTCCTCACAACCCTCCCTCCTCCCCTAGTGGTTGCCTCCCTACTTTGTTTTATTTTACTACTGTCCTAGCTATGTCATCTGACTGAGCAAGATGACACCCTTGAACAGGAAGGGGACCACGCATGTGTTGTGGCATCTCCCAAAGGTTTTCTTTGAAAGCTGGGGAGATGCTTCCGTGTGGGCTCCATTGGTGCCGACATCACCCATATGTGAGGACTGATTCCTGCTGTCCCTGGAGAACACCTGTGACAGGTGAATAACTGCACTATCACTACAGACCTCCTCAGCACTATGTGGATAGTGCCAGGGCAGTCTGTGGGTGAGGTCAGGGTGGAGTGGGAAGTTATCTGGATAGTGGCGATTTTCAGCGCTGCTATCCTAATAACTCTCCACATAACTTAGGACAGCAAAAATAATAAATAAATAAAACCCCTGCATCCAAATAGGCTATCTGGATATTCAGTGCTGGTCACTATCAGGATACTGGCATTGAATATCCAGATTTTATTTGAAAATCATGGCTAGTGTTTAAAAAAATGCTGATTGCCCTGTTAGTGCATAAAACCCAAACATTTCCTGTAGTGACTTTTTCATGATACCCCTCCCCCTTTACTATACTCATCTCTCCTGCCATCTTGTCTTCTACCCTGTCGTGTTTTCTTCATTTCACCATTTTCTTCCTCTCATTCAGCCATTTCCCCTCTCTCCATCATGCCCCCTCCTCTCTCCTCTGCGCTCTTCTGCTCCTTCTCCTTCTTTCATCAGGGGATATTAATTCCAACCCCAGCCTCCTAGATGTTTTTCCCACTCCCAGGACAGATCTACACACAACCTCTCAAATCTTATTCCTATCCCTCTCCCTTCCCCATTGTCTCTCCCTTTCTCATGCACCTTGTGGAAAGCATACTCCATCTCTAATAGCTCTCCATCTCTAATAAACTTGCCTTCATTCACGACTTCTTTATCTCTAATATTCTGCATCTTCTTGCTCTGAGTTTTGACTTCTCCCTGAAGACTCTACTTCAGCTGCTGCTCTCTGTCAAGGGGCTACCAGTTTTCCCACTGGGCTTGGCGGTGGCGTTGGGTTTCTACTCTCTCCTTCCTGCCAATTTCAACCCCTCCTTCTGCCTTAGTCTCACTGCTTTCTTTTTTTTGAATTTCACTCCATCTGCCTTTTTACTACCTCTCTGAATAGCTGTTATATATCGACCCCCTGATAAGGCCACCTCTACCTTTCTCACCAACTTTGACTAGTGGCTTTCCCTCTTTCTAGACGCATCTTCCCCCTCCCTTATTCTTGGGGATTTTAACATTCATGTTGATGAACCCTCGACCCTCATGCCTAAAAGCACCACCTCATTCAATCTCCAGCTATGTTCTACTGCCCCTACTCACCAGCTAGGCCACTGCTTTGACCTTATCTTCTTCTCTAACTGCTTGTCCTCAAATTTCTGCACCTCATTTCTTCCCTTATTTGACCATCACCTGCTGTTTCACTCTTCATCACTCCCATCTCACTCTTACCCAATTTCCTCCAATATCTTTAAGAATCTTTGCACTGTCGACCCATCGGCTCTCTCCACTGCTGTCTCACCACCTCTTTACTCCACTATATCATCCAAGTCTGTTGATGAGGTCATATCTTCCTATGACACTGTGCTCTCCTCTGCTCTGGATGCTCTTGCCCCTCCCCTCCTCCCACTTTACATCCTGTGGGGTGTACTGTACCTCAGCCCTGTCTGTCCTCTAAAACCCGCTACCTATGTTCCTGTGCCTGCTCAGCTGAGCGCCTGGTTCAAATCCCACACTCTTGCATACTTCCTAAATTTCAAATTCATGCCAACCTCTTTCCAATCTGCCATAGCACTTGCCAAGCATGAGTATTATGTCCGATCCTCACTGTTTCTTTACAAATTTCAACTCTCTCCTCAAAGTGCCTCCACCTCCTACCCCTCCTTCCCTTCTCCCCAGACTTTGGCTGACTACTTCCAGGACAAAGTCCACAAGATTACTCTTGAGTTCCCCTCTGCATCATCTCTATCTCCCCTTCCCCTCTCCATTTCCTAATCCTTCTCTCATCTTCTGTCACCCTTTTTTCTTTTTCTAAGATCACTGAGGAAGAAACCATTCATCTTATCTCCTCCTGTAAACTTACTACCTGCTCCTCTGATCCCTTTCTCACCCATCTACTAAACTCCATCTCCTCCACTGTTTTCCCTTCCATCTGTCATATCCTCAATCTATCACTTTCTACTGCAACTGCTCCTGCAGCCTTCAAGCATGCTGTGGTTACACCTCTCCTCAAGAAACCATCCCTTGATCTTACCTGTCCTTCTAATTATCAACCCATCTCACTCCTCCCCTTTATTTCTAAACTACTTGAACATATGATTCATCGCTGCTGTCTTGATTTTCTCTCCTCTCAGTCCCTTATGGCTCCTCTGCAATCTGGCTTTTGCCCTTTACATTCTACTGAGACGGCTTTTGCCAAAGTCTCCAATGATTTGTTCCTCACCAGACCTAAGAGCCTTTACTCGATCCTCATCCTTCTTGATCTTTCTGCTGCTTTTGACACAATGTTTATCACCACCTTCTCCTCGATGCCCTGTCCTCACTTGGATTTAGGATGTCTGTCCTATCCTGGTTTTCTTCATATCTCTCCCACCGGACTTTTAATGTATATTCTGGTGGATCCTCATCTACTGCTATTCCACTTTAAGTCGGTGTGCCCCAGACCTTTGTTTTGGGACCTCTCCTTTTCTCTCTCTACACTCAGTCCCTTGGTGCACTCATCTCCTCCCATGGTTTTCAGTATCATCTCTATACTGGTGACTCTCAGATCTACTCTCTGGGAATCCAGGCCCGGATCTCTGCCTGTTTATCTGACATTAGTGCCTGGATGTCTCACGGCATCTGAAATTGAACATGGCCAAACTGGGCTCCTTTTCTTTCCTCCTAAGCCTATCCCTTCCCCCTTCTTCCTTTCTCTATTTCTGTGGATAACACTCTACTTATCCCTGTTTCCTGAGCTCTTAACCTTGGGTCATCTTTAACTCCTCCCTCTCCTTCTCCACACACATGCAACAGATAGCTAAAACTTGCTGTTGCTTTCTCTATAATATTGGCAAAATTTGTTGTTTCCTTTTTGAACACGCTACTAAGACCCTTATATATTCTCTAGTCACCACCTATTGCAATCTCCTCTTCACTGGTATTCCTCTGAATCATCTCCCCCAACTTCAATCTGTTCAACTCAGTTGTACAGCTAATCTTCCGCTTGTGTCACTATGCTCATGTCACTCCTCTTCTCAAGACACTTCGTTGGCTCCCTATCTGTTTCCGCATCCAATTCAAACTTCTGCTACTGACCTATAAATGCCTTTATTCAGCTGTTCCTCATTACCTCTCCTCTCTTGTCTCTCTCTACACCCCTCCTTGGAAACTCCGCTCTTCTGGTAGATCCCTTCTATCTGTGCCCTTCTCTTCCACTGCCAAATCCAGACTTCAATCTTTCTGTTTTGCTGCTCCTTATGCCTGGAACAAACTAATCAAGCTGGTGCATCAAGCTCCATCTCTGATCCTGTTTAATTCCAGGCTAAAAACTCACTTCTTTACTACTTTTGGATCCTGATCCCGCCCCCATTTTCCTGTTCCTCATATGTGTTTCCTTACCATTTCCCTAGATATCTTAATCCCCGGTTGTGTTGTCTGTCTTGACTAGACTGTAAGTTCTTAGGAGAAGGGACTGTCTCTTATATGTCTCTGTACGGCGCTGTGTACAGCTTGTAGCTCTATATATATGATAAGCCAATAGAAATAGAGAAAAAGAAATTTAGAACATTTTTGTTGGAACGCACACTAGGAAGGTAGGAGAGAAACTATCCCCTTCTTGTAGTGTAGTGTTCCGTTTTTTTCTTTTTATAAAATATAGGGACACCACTCTAATATAGGATCGAGGGACCCATAACCCTCAATACCAACCGAAAAAAAGGTGTATGAAACTCAGTACTTATCTATAGTTGTCCTTGCTGCCTCGCACTTTATCGGTCCAAGAAAACAAAGACCGACAACCAGTGTAGATCGCACTACATCAAAAAGCTCTCCGAGCTAGATATCAGTGCCTGCATTATAATCGAGGCAAGGGATAGGAGAATATAGATGATTGTAAATGTCCCAACACCGTGACAAAATGCCCGTGTTTCTCCAAAGGTTTCTTCAAAGTATTGTCCCGAAAGACAAATTCACCGCTATCATACACAAATAAATCTGGTATTATAACCCAACGTTGTACGGTTTCGAGCCACCGGTATTCTCGGCTCTTTCTCAAAACAAATTGCGTTATGCTATCCCCCCACGAAACGGAAGTTAAAAAACCCCCGGGGAAATCACATGATCAGTCGATATCCAATAGGCAAAGAGGCTGCTGAACAAACTAAATCAATATCCACCATTCAACAGTGATTCAAACCAAAAGGCTCGACAGAATTCAAAGAGTGGATCCAAAACTGTTCTCGAAGGGCCAGACGAGCTTGTCTATCTCCCCCCCTAAAAGAAGGTGGGATATAATCAATTATATATATAATCAATATAATATATTGTTGGGACATTTACAATCATCTATATTCTCCTATCCCTTGCCTCGATTATAATGCAGGCACTGATATCTAGCTCGGAGAGCTTTTTGATGTAGTGCGATCTACACTGGTTGTCGGTCTTTGTTTTCTTGGACCAATAAAGTGCGAGGCAGCAAGGACAACTATAGATAAGTACTGAGTTTCATACACCTTTTTTTCTGTTGGCATTGAGGGTTATGGGTCCCTCGATCCTATATTAGGGTGGTGTCCCTATATTTTATAAAAAGAAAAAAACGGAACACTACACTACAAGAAGGGGATAGTTTCTCTCCTACCTTCCTGGAGTGCGTTCCAACAAAAATGTTCTAAATCTCTTTTTCTCTATTTCTATTGGCTTAACTTGTGGGAAATTGATAGGTTTTAAGTTTTGACTATATATATGATAAGCAGTAGTAGTAGTAAGAGAAACCTCTTACTACTTCTGGGCCTGTTTATTGAAAATGTTTTTATTAACTTTATTGTACACAGTACTTTACAAACTAGATAATATTGTTACACTGCCACTTTCCAAAAGAGATTACACTCAATAATGTGAATCCCAGGTGAGTAAAGGAACTGAATTGTCAAGTGTACAGCTCTGAGATCTGTGGTTTTCTGTTTCCCAAAATCATACATGGTGCATAGTGTTTCCTGGACTGTCTTTATTCCTTTTCCTTGCAGTTCACTGTTGTAATAGAGGAAGGTGGCCAGAAGAACCATCAAGTTCGGGATGTAATTGCCTGTGAGACAAAAGAGCCATATCCCTCCTTCTGCCCCTCTTGTTCAGGTGAGCAGAAGTCTGCTCCTCCTGTCACAGTTGCTTAATCAGAAATTTTAATGCCTCCAGATGGGTATTATTGTTATAACCAGTATGAAAAAAATGCATTTATCTACTGCCTCTTCAACATGCCATCAATTATAATATTTCAGAAACTATGTCAAGCGAGAGGAAAGTCTGACTATTTTTTTTGTTTTGCCTGATCTTTATGAAAGCTTCCAAAAGGAAGGCCTATCCTTCTTTTCTATCTATGAAATGACTTTTCCTTTTATCCGTGACAACTTGGTTTTAGGAAGAGCCTTTAGTGAGGGACCTTATCCAACTATGTTATATCAACTCAAATCTCCCTACACATGCCTGTTGACACTCAAAGAATTCCAACAGGTTAGTGAGAAATTACTTCTCATTAGAGTAGTCATCTCATTTCTTCTGCAGCATATACCTCTCTCTGTGACTAATGATTCTGTTTTTATTACAGACTGTACCAATTTGCTCAGAAGAGCAGTTGGACTGATTAAACTGTAGTTCCATGATCATCTCTGGTGCCTTTTATAAGGACCGGTGCTTCATTGCCAACCCTCAGACAAAACGCCTTCAATTTGTGCCAAACATGTTAGTTAAAATAATATATCAAACTAGGCAGGGCCGGTGCAAGGAGTGGAGGCACCCTAGATGGGCCCTCTATCCTGCAGCCCCTCCCCCCACTACTTCCCCCCCATGCTTATTGCCATCGTTCTCTGGGGCTGACGGCACTACAATAGCCCCAAAACTGTGACACAGCACTTATTCACCATCTCTGGGGCTGAGTCGCAGTTTCACTTTTGTCCAATCTGCTGCTTCCGCATCCCTCTCTCACAGACTCCTGATGCAGCGGTAGGTTGGATAAAAGTGGATCTGCGAAACAGTCTCAGAGATGGTGGGTTAAGTGCTATGTCATGGCAATGGGCAAGAGTGGGTGCCCCCGGAAGGCCAGCACCCTAGGCAACCATCTAGTTCACATAATGGTAGCACTGGCCCTGATGCTAGGAAAACAGACCACATGTCTCCCTCCCTTTTTGAACAACATTGACTTCCTTTGAACTGCCATATTTAAGATTTTGATGACTATCCATTGAGCCTTATAAACACAGGTTTACCCCTTTATTTCTCATGAGGTTTAATTTACTATCATCCTCCTCACTCCCTGAGATCTTCACAGGGTAATTTTCTGTTGATCCCCTTGTTTACAAGGTTATATCTCGATCACTCTTGTAATGCTGCTTTTAGTTGTATTGCACCATCACTATGGAATAGCCTTCCAGTAGATCTTTGAACTGGGTCTTATTATAAAAATTTTAAAGGGGGGTAAAAACCTGAATTTTTAACAAGGTGTTCTCCAACTTCATTCAAGATGCACTCTAAAGTGAGCCTTTTCAGCCTACTGGCTTTCTGTTGATGTGTCTGTTTCTTATACTGCTCATGTTATACTGGTAACTATTGTTATGTTACCTCATAGTGTATAATGTTTTATTTCTATTTATTCTTCTATACTGCCTTTTTGTATTGTGAAACGTGGTGTATCAAATATAAAAAACAGTTAGTATGCAAAGGGCCCGATATTCCATAGTGACAGCTCCTATGGGTAAAAGATAGGCCAGCTTTTGCTGCGCCTATTTTTTATCCACAGGTCGCTAACCGGGCAGCGGTGCAATATCACCGCTACCTGGTTAGCGACTGTCACAGCCCCCATGACACGTCCCAATGCTAAGTGGTTAGCATCGGGGCGTGTAGTGGAGATAATTGGGGCTATTCAGTGGCACTAACCGTGTTAGTGTCTTTGAATATCCCGCTAAGCGACATTTACACGGTTTACAGATCTGGAAACCATGTAAATGCCTTTGAATATTAGGCCCATAATTTTCAAAAGAGAGACTATGATAAAATGAAGAAAATGGTTTGTAAAAACTAAAAGCTGCAACTGCAAAGGTCAGGAGTTTACATCAGGTGAGGACGTTGTTTAAAAATGCAATCTTGGAAGTCCATACCAGATCTATCCCATGCATTAAGAAAGGTGGAAGGAAGACCAAACAGCCATGAAGGCTAAAAGGTGAGATGAAAGAGGCTACTACAGCCCAAAGATCATCTTTCAAAAAAATAGAAAAAGGAAATAAATGAAAAACATAGGAAGCAGCATAAGCACTGGCAAGTTAAATACAAGGCAAAGTTAAACAAGGAAGGCAAACTTAGGGGTATGTTTACAAAGCAGCAATAGCAGCCTCCTTGTCTGGCACCGACCACGACCCAGGGAGTGCTCCCTGTGTAAAAAGATGTCTGCCAAGGCCATCCAGAGCTGCCAGCAGAAGCAGGATGACATCTTCCACAGGGTGGACTTGACCCCAGTATCCCCGGTAGCCTAGCACTTTAAGGTCCCGCACGGATCCTCGGAGTCGCATAAAGCCCCCGTGGTACCCGAGCATGCTTGCAGGCACTCTGACCAAGGGACCCAAAGCAGAAGTGTAAAAAGAAGAAGACGAGCTCAAGGGCCTCATCCTGGGAGGCAGACAAGCATGGCAAGTCCCATGCACGGTCCCTCAGCCCCCTACGAGCATCCGAGGAGTTGGAGTGGGAGTGACTTCGAAAGATACCCAGGACCGACGTCAAGGCCTCAGGTGATGGACCCTGGTCTCCCTAGGGCTGTCCCATCGAGGACTCCCTCTCCTCCTCGACGCCCAACCTGGTGACTCCGGTGTTGGTGTAAAAAGTGGCTACCTCTGAGTGGGAGGCCAGAATGCTGGCACTGGAACACAGTGCTTCTGCATTCATTGCATCCCAACAGGTGTCGATGCCTGGCCCAGCTGGTGCTCATGCCAAGACTGCAGGAACCTCAATGACGAGGACTTCATGTGGATCCTCGGCGAGAGTCTCATTCCCACTCCCGATCATCGGGGGCGAGGTCTTCACAGGTGAGCGCCTCTGGCTCCGGCCATGCCTCAGCTTCGAGATCTTGAAGACCAGAGCCGACGACACCCTTGGAGCCGTCGGGCCTCAAATCTTCCTCAGACTACTCAGACTGGGAGTCCAACACTGAAAACTCTCCGGAGACTAGGGCCCACCAGGATCTCCCTTTGGACCCGTTTCCACTGGCCTCGAGGCACTGGTTCCCACCCAAGGCCACCTCCTTCCACGAGTTTGTCCAGGACATGGCGAGAGCTCTCTCCCTCACTACCAAGTCAGGGGAGGACCCCCATACGGAGGAGCTCAACATCTTCCAGTACAAGGCATCTCTTAAGGAGACCCTTATGGTGCCAATCCCATCCATCCTCACTCAAATCCTTATCCGGATGTGAAAAACACCGGCATCAGTGTCGATCGTCAGCCCATGCCTGGACCCCATGTACAGCTCCCTCACACCTCCATGGTGGTTGAGTCAGCCATGCATCGACAGAAGAGTCCAAAAATACACTCATCGCTGCCCCTGGGCATGGAGTCCTACGCCTTCAATGCCCTTGGGCGAAAATGTTACCAGGGCTCAATGCTGGCATGCCACATACAGACTTACCAACTGTACATCGGCATGTTCCTCTGAGACCTCGCTAAGGAGCTTAGAGGTTTCACGGCTGGCCTGGATGGAGACCACCTCCAGCGCTTCCAGACCCTCATGAAGTCCGTCAGGGAGTGCTCTAAATACTTGTCTCAAGCCGCCTAGGACGGCTTTGAGTCCAGCACGAGGGTAGCCACCGCCAGCATTGGCATCCAACGCCAAGTCTATCTCCACACCTCGGACCGTGATCAATGGGTCCAAGAAAAGCTCTTCAATGTCCCCTGCCTCAGAGAGCAGCTCTTTGGCAAGCCAATGGAGGACAAAGCAGCCGAGATCAAGACCGAGTATATCAGCAGGACTCGGCTCTCGAGGAAGACTTCCATTCTTCCAAGAAAGAAACCATTGGGGAAGAAACCTCCCTTTCACAGAAAGGGTCAGTCCTATCAAGGCTATCCTCCATATCTGGCCACCCAAACACCTCAGCAGGGTCACCAAAGCAAGGGGATGGGTCAGGGGCCGGTAAGCCCAAGGGCCCCAAGCCCCAGAAGTCAGCCCCAACCCAGCCTGGGTCGGGATTTTGACTCTTACAGCATAGCCTCTCTTCCTCTGGACAATCAACTACCAATAGGGGGGCACCTGGCTCATTTGTCCCACCGGTGGACTTCCATCACCACTGATTCATGGGCACTTCAGGTCATCAGGGGGGGTTACCTCCTTCACCTGGACCAGCCACCTCCACCCTTCTTTCCCGGGGAGCCTCCTCGGACTCCCCTGCACCAGGCCCTGCTACTGCAAGAACTTGCAGGCCTTCTCAAGGACAGGGCAGTGGATCCCGTACCACACCACCTGAAAGGAAAGGTATTTTCTGCTCCCAAAAAGAACAGGAGGACTAAAGCCATCCTGGACTTGAGAAACCTGAACAAATTCCTGATGCGAGAAAAGTTCAAGATGCTCTCCCTTGGAACACTGCTGCCCTACCTCCAGTAGGGAGATTGGCTTTGCTCCTTGGACCTGAAGAATGCTTATACCCACATCCTTATCCATTCCATTCCAGTCACAGGCAATATCTATGGTTCGTGGTCGGGGGTACTACCCTTTGGCCTAGCTTCTACACCAAGAATCTTCACCAAATGCCTGGCAGTGGTGGTCGCCTACCTCCGTCTCCAAGGGGCCTTCGTCTTCCCATACCTGGACAATTGGCTAGTAAAAGGAGATATGGCCTCAGAAGTGCAACAGGCCACAGCCCACACCATCAAAGTCCTACAACATCTGGGGTTCATAATAAACCACCCCAAATCCCACCTAATTCTGATTCAGGAGCTGGAGTTCATAGGGACTCACCTGGACACTATCCAGGCCAGTGCCTTCCTTCCCCTAGACAGGGCAAATCACCTAAGGACCCTGGCAGCCGAGGTGCAAAACTGCCACTCCATGTTGGCATGGTCATTGCTTTGACTTCTTGGCCACATGGTCTCCACTATCCATGTGGTCCCCAAAGTCCATCTCCACATGTGGGCAGCTCAGTGGTGTCTCCACTCATAGTGGACCCAAGCCACAGGCAGGCTCCTGGACAGAGTCTCGGTGTCCTGTCAGCTGGCAGAGTCACGCAATTGGTGGCAGCACATACAGCACCTGCAGAAGGGCATGTCCTTCCAACACCCAAGCCACCAGAAGGTCCTCACAACAGATGCTTCTATGCTGGGCTGGGGTGCCCACTGCAAGGAACTCTGCATCCAGGGCATCTGGTCCCTCGAGTCACCAAGCAGATTCTGTACATCTGGGTGGCAGACTGCATCGCCTTTGCCCACAACCAGGCTGAGCTAGCATTGCAGTGCCCAGTCATGGCGCACAATGTACGAGCTATGGCAGCTTCAGTAGCGAGCCTACACTCTGTCCCTATGGCCACCACCTGGTCTTCTGTTCACACTTTTGCTGCTCATTACTGCCTGGAGAGGGAGTTCTGACTGGACAGTGCCTTCGGCCAGGCCATACTCCATAATCTTTTCAGGGTTTAGGCAACTCCTGTCCTCCAACCCTTCTTGTTCAGGCTACCGGAGCCATGGTTCTCCCTGGACACTGGGATCCTTTGAGTCTGTCCTCAGATTCACTTGCGGCTGCTCACGGCTGGGTTGTGTTTTTTCTACAGGTCATTGGTAGCCTGTAGCAAGGGAGTCCCATATGTGAGGACTGACTTCCTGCTTGTTCTTGGAGAAAGCATAGTTACTCACTTGTAACAGGTATTCTCCAGGTACAGCAGGAATCAGTCCTCACAACCCTCCCTCTTCCCCTTGGAGTTGCTGTTCATTTTGACCATCTTCTTTTGTCAGCTCTAGCTATGTCATTTAAAAGCTGGGGAGATGCTTCTGTGAGAGCTCCATTGGCATCAGCGTCACCCATATGTGAGGACTGATTCCTGCTGTCCCTGGAGAACATCTGTTACAGGTGAGTAACTACGCTTTATGGGACGTGCACATCACAAACAACCTATCAGATCAGCAGATGTGCAGCAGTGAGACAGTAAAATGATTGAAAGGGGAGAATCATCGGGCAACCATAGGTGGAGCGCCGGAGGAAGCAGACTGTGGGCAGGATGGCCCCGACATCATCAGGGACCTTTCTGCATTTAAATTCTATTGCTGCTAGGCATGCAGCTGTTGGCACACAACTGTGATGAGACCTAACAGGCATGACCTAAGGGGCATTGTATGCCCCTTGGGAGCCCCTTGGAGCACCGAGGGAGCACTTCATCAGCTGACTGGTCACCAATTGATGTTCATGGGGAAAAGTAAGAAAAAGGAAATTCCTATATTGGAAGTTGTCATTGGACCTATGGACAAGGACTTTGTGACTAAGGAGGTGGGTTCTTCCCCTCCTGCAGGTATTGATTCCCCTTCTCTGTTTTTAGTGGGGGCGTCATTGAGCTCTTCGGATCTTACTCCACCCCTCCTCCTTGTTCAGTGACTCCACTGGGATCAGCCGTGAATCAACCGTTACAACAAAGTACGCCATCTATAGAAACCTTTAAGGCTGTATCTTGGCCACCACCTCCATTAGATACCAGGAAAGTGCCTGATTCTCAGGTCTCCGTAGTTGACGTTTGGAGGGTGGTTACCCGAATGGAATAGACTCTTGTGACGACTGTTTCTCAGTTCTGTATCTTCTCACAAGAAACTGTGACTAGATTAGGGAAAGCTGAGGAGTGGGTAAAGACCTTATCTTCTCAAATCCTTAAATGTGAGACCCAATGTTCTTCTCTACAGGTAGTTAGTGCTTTTGCTCTGAAAGATAGTCTGATTATTCATTGTGAGTTAGAAATGTTTGAAAATGTTGCTAGGTCTAAAAATATTTGACTTTTGAATTTTCCTCTTTGTCAATTACTTTCACCAGAGATCCTGTTACGCAAGTATTTCAAAGAGGTTTTAATATTACCTAACTCTGAATTGATTGCTTTTTTTAAAATGTATTATTTAACTTGCAGGAGGGTTTCTGAGGAGTCCTCTGGTGGTTTTAATACTTTGCAGCCACAAGTAGAGGTAGATTTAACTCAATTTCTAGAGGATTCTCAGGATAATATTCATATCAGGGCCACTTTGATAGTCACTTTTATTTCTGAGCAGGACAAGATCTTTGTATTTAAAAGCTATTTTAAAAACAAAGCTGTATTATTCTGTGGTGCTATGGTACAATTATTTCTGAATGTCTCTAGGGCCATGCAACTTTGCAGACGGGCCTTTTTGGCCCTGAAGCCTAGAGTGTTGGCCCTGTGGGCCTTCCTTTTTGTGAGATAACTCTTGTAAGTGTTTAGTAGCATTTAAGGGTCAAGAATTGTCTTTACAGATTCTTTACAGTTAGATGCTTTCTAGCTGATAGTGAGGGGCAAGGGCTTGTTGGGTGAGGTTGTTGGTGGGATTAAGTTATTTTGGCTGTTATAGTGGAGTTTTAATGCTCCTTGTATTTTTTTGTTGCTCATTTCCTTTATTCTTGGAAGAGTTTCTCCCTGAGATGTGGGCTTTAATGACTTCACCTTTTTTTTCCTCTTGTTTATTGTTTTGCCTTGTAATCAATTTTGGTCATGTTTCTTGTAAATACATCTTTGTAAGTATTTTTGGTGAAAATGCATATATTAAAAAAAATGAAATGATTGAACTGTGTATTGGCAAAACTTACTCTGGCCCATTTCGCTCTTCCCCCTGCAGTTGTTGCTGCCATGAAATAAGTACTTTTTTGCACTTTATTCATGGCCAGGAGCATGTATAATCAGGGAAGACATGCTCGTGCTGTTCTGAAATTGCACAGCGATATGCATCTCCGTGGAACCACCCAAATTACGCCCCCATGCTACATGGAAGTGCTCCACCAGAGGATTATATATCCGGCTTTCGAAAATGCGTCCGGGGACGTCTCTGTAATTTGCATGTCTGAATGCCCATTTTTTAATAAGGCAAAGCACAAATAGAGCTCCTAAAATGACCCCTATAGTATATTTAGACTTTCAGAAAGCATAAGAACATAAGAACATAAGATATGCCATACTGGGTCAGACCAAGGTCCATCAAGCCCAGTATTCTGTTTCCAACAGTGGCCAATCTAGGTCATACGTACCTAGCAGTTTCCCCAAGGGACACAGGTTCCACAATGCTTGTATTGGTTCAAGCATTGATATCCTGGGTCCCTTCTTAATAATGGTTTATGGACCTTTCCTCCAGGAACTTGTCCAAGCCTTTTTTAAACCCAGCTACACTAACAGCCTTTACTACATCCTCCGGTAACAAATTCCAGAGTTTGATTACACGTTGAGTGAAAAAATATTTTCTTTTATTAGTCTTAAATAGTTTACCCTGTAGCTTCATTGCATGTCCCCTAGTCTTTCTATATTCTGATAAGGTAAACAATCGATCTACGTTTACCCGTTCCACTCCGTTCATTAATTTATAGACTTCTATCATATCTCCCCTCAGCCGTCTCTTTTCCAGGTTAAACAGCCCCAACCTTTTTAGCCTTTCTTCATAGGAGTAGCCTTCCATCCCCTTTACCATTTTGGTGGCTCTTCTCTGAACCTTTTCTAAAATTGCTATATCCTTTTTAAGATATGGCGACCAGAATTGCACACAATATTCAAGGTGCGGTCTCACCATGGAACGATATAGAGGCATTATAATATCTTTTGTTTTATTTTCCATTCCTTTCCTTATCATACCTAGCATTCTATTTGCTCTCTTGGCCGCCGCTGACAATGCCCCACATCAGAGACGCCTAAAGAAATGTAAAAGTCATGGCATAGGAGGCAATATCCTATTGTAGGCTGGAAACCAGTCGAGAGATAGAAAACAGAGACTGGGGAGAAATAATCAATTTTCTCAGTGGAGGAAAGTGAATAGCGGAGTACTCCAGGGATGTGTCCTGGAACCAATGCTTTTTAACATGATCTGGAAATGGGAACACCAAGGAAGGTGATTAAATTTGCAAATGATACCAGATTATTCAAAGTTGTTAAATCGCATGTGGACTGTGAGAAACTTCAGGAGGATTTTGTGAGACTGGGAAACTGAGCATCAAATGCAGATGAAATTTAATGTGGACAAGTGAAAAGTGGTGCATGCAAGGAAGAATATCCCAAACTATAGTTATGCAGTGCTGGGTTCCATATTAGAAGTCAACACCCTGGGAAAGGATCTGGGTGTGATTGTAGACAATACATTGAAATCTTCTGTTCAGTGTGCAGCAGTGGCCAAAAAGCAAACAGAATGTTAGGAATCGTTAGGAAAGGAATATAGAATAAAGCAAAGGCTGTCATATGCCTCTGTATCGCTGCGTAGTACAACCGTACCTTGAGTCCGGTGTGCACTTTTAGTCTCTGCATCTCAAAAAGATATAGTGGCATTAGAAAACGTTTGGAGAAAGGTGACTAACATGATAAATGAGGAAAGGTTAAAGAGGTTAGAACTCTTCATCCCGGAGAAGAGATGGCTGAGGGAGATATGATAGAGGTCTATAAAATCCTGAGTGGAGTGAAACACATAAATGTGAATCAATTGTTTACTCTTTCAAACAGTACAAGGACTAGGGGACACACCATGAAGTTATAAAGTAGTATATTTTAAAACAGATAGGAGAAAATACTTTTTCTTTCAATATATAATTAGTCTTTGGAACTCAGATATAATAAAATCGGCAGATATAGTATAATCAGGTAGTGTAGCTGGGTTTAAAAAAGACTTGGACAAATTCCTAGAGGAAAAGTATAAACTGTTATAAGGCAGTCCGTAAGAGAACCACTGCTTTCCTTTGGGTTAGGCAATTAAAGCAGTTCTTTTGAAAAGTGATTAGTACCAAACTCCTACTTTTAGGGACTTATTTTTACCCCCCTCCTCTTCTCACTATCATTCTCTCCCTCTGTTCTCTGTCTCAGTTGTCTTGTTGGTGCCCTGTGGAAGCTAAGTTTGTTATATTTGATGGGGAAAGACTGGGGAGGGGAATGGCTAGTCTTTGATTCTTCAGGGGAGGGGGATATCCTGAATGTGAGATGGCCTGCTTTTGTGACTGGCCAAGAAGTGGGCCTGGACCACTGCGAAAAAGCTATCATGGACAGACCTTTATATACCAGTGGAGGCAGAGAAGGACAGTAAAGCCTGACAGATCGACCTTGCTGCAAAGTTCTCTTTCATATCACTATTTTGCACCAAAAAATTCCATGATTATCCCAAGTGTTAAAGAGGGCTATGGGTTCACTTTTAGTTTAATTAAAGCTAATTAATCATTTGTTTAGGATACGTGCTTCTACCTTGTGGAATATACTGCTCATTGCTATCTGGTTGGAGCCGTATTATTTACATTTTAGAAGATTGACAAAAATTGGGGTTTTAGTTGTGCTTTTGTGTGATTTGATATTTTTAAAGTGATTGGCTATGTTATTTGATGAGTGCTTTTTATTTTTTTGTAAATGTGTTCTTTAGAGTACTCGGTTCTGGGATTAATTTTGAGTGGACAGAAAATCAAGTTAGAGGAGTAAATACCATGCATTTAAAAAAAATTTCCATTGCTGCCTCATGATTGGGAATCAATGCCTGTGGGACATGATTACTAACTATGGTAAGTTTTTGCACTTACCACACAGTAGGTGCAAAGTCTGTATGGCAATGTTGGGGACATAGACAGCATCTGCCCTACAGTTAGCATATAGAGCAGACCCTTAGAGGCTAGCTTTGTAAGGGTCACAATAGCTCATCCTGGAGGAGTACTACAGCCAAAGCAAAAAGACACAAGTTCAAATCTGGCATAGTACCACAGGACCAATACACTATGCAGGATATCCACACTATCAGCCACTATTTTGAGTCTTGAAAGACTACCAAAAGGGAATACTGCTGCTGAAAAGAAATCTGCACTTGTAAGTATTAACTCTGGGGAAGTCTGTAAATCTTGAAGAAAAGGGAATGTTTTGGGTTAAAAGTGATTTATCTGTGTATTTATTTATTTATTTAACAGTTATTCTATACCGCGCTCTTCAATATCAGTGCGGTTTACAAATAACAAATTCTGCAAAGACAAAAGGGGAACAGCTTTGCAAATACAGAGAACAGGATCTTATAACTTGGAGCTGTAACTAGTGAACTATTTACATAACCAACCACTCAACTTGTGGTGGGGTAAATATTTACAGGATATACAATAGGCACAGGAGGGATAATAGGATTGAGTCTAACAGAAAGTAAAGTCAACACTGTGGAATAGCAGCCGATGAGTAGGTAATAGTTAATGAATCAGGTGTTTGGCTCATCTGAGTCTGTTGTATGTGAGATGGCTGCGGCCTGAGTGAGTTGGGATGTGAAACATGGTTGTGTTGTGTTTGGCTGTGCAAAGTATAAGGTAAACAAGTGATGTTTAAGAGCTTTCCTGAATTGAATTAGGTCTTTTATTGATCTAATGTGTGGGGGGAAGGTTATTCCAGCATCTTGGGGCATAGAAAGTGAAGGTTCTGTTCAAGGTTGTCCGAGTACATCTTGTGGATTCCTTAGGTATAATTAATGTATTGGCGGCAATAGACCTTCTTGACCTGTTGTTAGGGGTGGATCGAATGAGAGCCGTGAGTGAAGAGGGGGAGATCAAGTTGATTGCCTTGAAGGTATTTTAGCATCCAGTGTATTTGTTAACTCAGACAGGGCTTAGGATCAGCAGAGAGCTTTTACTTTAAATCAAATCAGAGTATAGTTTAGCACAGCAGGAATAATAGGGTAAAATATTCTTTGAGTTGAAAGATATGAATTGTTTCTAGATACTTTTACAAAGAGGCCTTCCACTTAGGAGGCAAGAGATCTGGGAATTTGTTTTAAGTAGGTGTTAAAGCCAAGTGAGAGGTCAAAGGGGCAATTTGAAAGGCTCTCTCTATCAAATTAAGGGCTGTGTCAATCACCCAGGAAATTGCTAACAGATTTCCTTAGAAGCACAGGTCTGGGACCTGTGTAGCAAGTCAGCCTTTACTAAGTGTTAGTTCCCTCCCACCCTCCACGACTCCTGCCCACCCCAGGCATAATCTTAGCTTTATAGGCTCTTAAACCTATTAAAGGGGGAAGAGTGGTCAAAGTCACTTTCAAGTTCAGCTGGTTATCATCATCAGGAATAGATTAAGGCCCTGAAGTTAATTAATCTTGAGGTGAAAAAAGTCCCTTAAAGGTAATTGGTATAGTTGTATCAGTACAAGTATCCCAAGCAACTTTAAGTAAACAACCTAAATAGCTAAATAAAACCTTAAAATTAAGATGCAGACAGCAGTCCAGCAGCAAGATGGAAGCTATCCAGTCTTTCGCATTGAGTGTCACATGTAAGATTTTCTCCCATTTGTGAGGTATCTTATGTGTGCACCAGGTGCAAGGAACTCTTTGACCTCAGGAAATGAGTCCAATCTCTGGAAGCTAGAGTAGCAAACTTGGAGGACATAAGGAAAACAGAGAAGTACATAGATAAGACCTACAGGGATGAAGTACTGAAGTCCCACCTCCAATATGGAAACCTCTCAGTTGCCATGGAGGAGAGAGGTCACGTGAAAGGAGAGCATTGCCTTGGTGTGGCAGGAAGTGATCCTGTAGCTATGACCTGTCCGCCTGGAGACGTAAAACTCTCTCACACCAAGAAGGCTTCTCCAGGACCATTTGCCCATGAGGAAAGGGTTAGGAAAGCAGTTATAATTATTGATTTGATCATTAGGCATTTAGATAGCTGGGCAGCTGGTGGATGTTAGGACCACCTGGTAACATGCCTGCCTGGTGCAAAGGTAGCAGACCTCACGCAACAGCTAGACAAGGTTTTAGATAGTGCTGGGGAGGAATGTGCTGTCTTGGTACATGTTGTCACCAATGACATAGGAAAGTATGGGAGGGTGGTTCTGGAGGTCAAATTTAGGATTTTAGGTAGGAAGTTGAAATCCAGAACTTCCAGGGTAGCATTCTCTAAGATGCTTCCCATACCAAGCGCAGGACCCAAAAAGCAGGTAGAGCTCTGGAATGTTAATGCATGGATGAGATGATGGTGCAAAGAAGAGGGGTTTGGATTTGTTAGGAACTGGGCAACATTCTGGAGAAGGGAGGGTCTCTTCTAAAGGGATGGGATCCACCTTAACTGGTATGATACGAGGCTGTTTGCATTAATCTTTATAAAGTAGAGCAGCTTTTAAACCAGATAATAGGGGAAAGCCGACAATCACCCAAGAGCATATGGTCCCGAAGAATGCATTCTTGAAGGATACTAGCAAAACAGGGAAGGTAGGGCATCCTGACAGAGAGGTTCCAACAAAGATAAAAGTAACCCAGATGTCCTTCAGTACAGAGCCGAAAGATTCCAAATTATACCTGTCAACTGATAACCAGATTAATATGAATAAAATACAACCTCTAAAATGCCTGTATGCAAATGCTAGAAGTCTAAAAAATAAAATGGGAGAACTAGAATATATAACAATAAATGAAAGGCGAGATATGATTGGCATCTCCGAGACCTGGTGGAAGGAGGATAACTAATGGGACACTGTGATACCTGGATACAAACTATATCGCAATGATAGAGTAGATCAAATTGGTGGAGGGGTTGCGCTCTTATGTTAGAGAGGGCATTGAGTCACATGGGATTAAAGTTTTGCAGGAAACAAAATTTGCTGTAGAATCTCTATGGATTGAAATTCCATATATAAAGAGGAAGGCAATGGCAGTGGGGGTGTACTATCGACCGCCTAGCCAGAATGAACAAATGGATGATAAAATGCTCAAAGAAATCAGGGAAGCTAACAAAAGTTACAGCACAGTAATAATAATGGGTGATTTCAATTACCCCGGTATCGACTGGGTCAATGTCTCAGCAGGTCATGTTGGCAGATAAAATTTTGAGAATAAATAGATGACTGCTTCTTGGAGCAGCTGGTTCATGAACCATCAAGAAGGGAAGCTATTTTGAACTTAGTCCTTAGTGAAACACAGGATCTGGTGCAAGAGATAAGGGTTTTGGGCCATTTGGCAATAGTGATCATAGCATGATCATATTTGATTTAATAAATGGAAGAAAGATGGCAAGGAAATCCACAGGACTATCTTTTAACTTTCAAAAGGGAGAGTATGATAAAATGAGGAAACAGCTAAGAAAAACCTTAAAGGAGAAGCTGCAAAGGTTAAAGATTTACATCAAGCATAGACATTGTTTAAAAGTACTATCTTGGAAGCCCAGAAGAGATGTATTCCACACTAAGAAAAGTGGAAGGAAGGCCATAAAACTGCCAGCATGGTTTAAGGTGAGGTCAGAGGGACTGTTGTTGCCAAAAAAGCAACTTTCAGGAAATGGAAAAAGGATTCTAATGACAATCACCGGTAATAGCATAACCATTGACAAATTAGATGCAACGCATTGACAAGGCAGTCAAAGAGAAAATTTGAAAAGAAGCTTGACATGGAAGTAAAAATGCATAATAAAAATTTGTTTAAGTACATTCATAGCCAAAAACCCATGAGAGAGTGAGTTGGACCATTGTATAATTAAGGGGTTAAAGAGGTGCTAAGGGAGGACAAGGCCACAGCGGAGAGACTGAATGAATTCTTTGTTTTGGCGTTTACTGAAGAAGATATAGGGAAGTTACCCATGCCTAAAATGGTATATAAAGGTGATGTAGTGGAAGAATTGAAAGAAATATCAATAAACCAGGAGGATGTATTACAACTGTTTGATAAATTGAAGAGTAGCAAGTCACCTGGACATTCAAGGGTGTTGCAGGAACTGAAATATGAGATTGCAGACCTACTATTAGTAATCTGTGAACAATCAAAATCATCTGCAGTACCTGAGGATTGGAGAATGGCCAATGTAACTCCAATTTTTAAAAAGAGTTCCAAGGGTGATCCGGCAAACTACAGATCAGTGAGTCTGTCATCGGTACACGGCAAAATGGTGGAAACCATTACAAAGAATTAAACCATGACTATCTAAATGTTCAGTAATTCTATGGGAGAAAGCCAAAATGGATTTAGCCAAAGAAGGTCTTGTTTTACTAATCTGTTATAGTTTTTTGAAGGTCTGAATAACCAGCTAGACAAATGTGAGCCAGTTGATATAGTGTATATGGATTTTCAAAATGCCTCTCATGAGAGACTCTTGGCCAAATTAAAAAGTCATGGGATTGGAGGCAGTGTAGTATTGTGGATCAGGATCTCGATAAAAGATAAAAAGCAGAGAGTAAGGCTAAATGGCCAATTTTCTTAATAGAGAAAAGTGAATAGTGGCGTACCCCAGGGATCTGTGCTGGACCCGCTGCTTTTGAACATATTCATAAATGACCTGGAAAAAGGAAATATGAGTGAGGGATCAAATTTGCAAATGATAAAAAATTATTCAAAGAGGATTATGAAAAATTGCAAGAAGACCTTGAAGAACTGGAAGGCTGGACGTCCAAATGGCAGATGAAATTTAATGTCGACAACTGCAAAGTTATGCATTCAGGAAATAACAACCCAACTATGGTTAAAAATGCAAGGTACCACCTTAGAAAAAAGATTTAGGTGTCATTGTGGATAATACATTGAAATTGTCCACCCAGTATGCAGTGGCAGCCAAGAAAGCAAATAGAATTCTAGGAATCGTATGGAGAATATAACAAAGGATATTATAATGTATCTATATCTTTCCATGGTGCGACCGCACCTTGAATATTGTGTACATTTTCTGGTTGCCATATTTTAAAAAGAATATAGCTGAATTAGAACAGGTACAAAGAAGAACGATAAAAAATGGTAAAGGGATATGAAGGATACCCCTATGAGGAAACATAGAAACATAGAGAAATATGATGACAGAAAAAGACCACATGGCCTATCTAGTCTGTCCTTCCATACCAACAACTACAACAGTCCCCTTTTTAACTTTAGAGATCCTCTGTGTTTGTCCCATGCTTTTTTGAATTCAGTTACTGTCCTCATCTCTACCACCTCCACTGGGAGACTATTCCACGGATCCACTACTTTTTCCGTAAAGAAATATTTCCGCATATCACTACTGAATCTATCTCCCGTCACCCTCATCCCATGTCCCCTCGTAGCAGAACTTGCTTTCAATTGAAAGAGGCTCTCTCCCTGAACATTTATGCCACGGAGGTATTTAAACATCTCAATCATATCACCTCTATCCCTGCCTTTCCTCTAAGGTATACATATTAAGATCCCTAAGTCTCTCCTCATATGCTTTATAATGAAGAACACTAATCATTTTAGTAGCCACCCTCTGCACCAACTCCATCCTGTTCACATCCTTTTGAAGGTGTGGTCTCCAGAATTGCACACTAGATTCCAAATGAGGTCGCACCAAAGACTTATACAGAGGCATTATCACCTCCTTTTTTCTGCTAGCCATTCCTCTCCGTATGCACCCAAGCATCCTTCTAGCTTTTGCCGTCGCCTTTTCTACCTGTTTAGCTACTTTAAGATCATCAGACACAACCACGCCAAGGTCAGGCTCTTCTTTAGTGGACAAAAGTACTTCACTCCCTATACTATATTGCTCCCTTGGATTGCTGCAGCCCAAATGCATGACCTTACATTTTTTAACATTAAATCCCAGCTGCCAAATTCTAGACCATTCTTCAAGCTTAGCTAGATCCCTCCTCATGTTATCTACACCTTCCTGGGTGTCTGCTCTATTGCAGATTTTGGTATCATCCACAAAGAGGCAAACCTTACCTGACAGCCTTTCTGCTATATCACTAACAAAGATGTTAAAAAGAATCGGACCAAGGACAGATCCCTGGGGCACACCACTGGTAACAGCCTTCTCCTCAGAGAGAGCTCCATTTACCTGTACTCTTTGTCGCCTCCCACCCAACAAATTTCTAACCCAAGCAGTAACTATAGGGTCCATCCCTAGGGTGCTCAGTTTGTTTATAAGTCGCCCGTGAGGAACAGTGTCAAAGGCTTTACTGAAATCTAAATACACGACATCTAGGGTTCTCCCTCGGTCCAACTCCCTGGTCATCCAATCAAAGAAATCGATCAAATTTGTCTGACAAGACCTGCCTCTGGTGAATCCATGCTGTCTTGGATCCTGTAATCCGCTGGACTCCAGAAACCTCACTATTTTCTCTTTCAGCAGCGTTTCCAATAATTTATTCACCACCGAAGTTAACCGGCCTGTAGTTTTCGACCACATCCTTACTTCCGCTTTTGTGTAAAGGCACCACATGAGCCTCTCTCCAGTCCTTTGGCACCACTCCCGACTCCAACGAGGCATTGAAAAGGTCAGTCAGTGGAGCTGCTAGAATGTCCCCAAGTTCCCTCAGTATTCTAGGGTGTATCCCATCCGGTCCCATCGCTTTGTCTACTTTAAGTTGAGCTAGTTTCTCACGAACACAGTCTTCTGACAATTGTTCAAGATGTCCCTCGCTTCTGTTTCTGTTTGTGGGTGTTTTCTGAGGTCCTTCTCCTGGTTCTTCATCTGTGAACACAGAACAGAAATATTTGTTAAGCAATTCTGCTTTATCCTTATCAGCTTCTGCATATTCCTCCCCTGAACCCTTGAGTCTGAAAATACCACTTTTGCCCTTCCTCTTCTCACTAACATATCTGAAAAACGTCTTATCCCCCCATTTTATTGCCTTGGCTATTTCCTCCTCCTTTTGAATCTTTGCCTTCCTGACTACTTTGCTAGCTTCTCTAAGTTTTTCCAAATATAGATGCCTGTCTTCCTCTCTCTGTGATCTCTTGTATTTCATGAAGACCTCCCTCTTTTTCTTCACTTTTTCAGCTACTTCTTTCAAAAGCCATAGTGGTCTCCTTTTCCTTTTACCTTTATTTACCATTTTAACAAAAAGGTTGGTTGCCCTTAAAATATCCCCTTTCAGTTTTGCCCACTGTTTTTCTACACCCGCCAGCTGTTCCCATCCCACTAACGACTCCCTGAGGTATTGGCCCATCTTGGCAAAGTTAGTCTTCCTAAAGTCTAAGATCCTCACCTTTGAATGGATTCTAACAGCCCTAGTCCTAATACTGAACCACACCATCTGGTGATCACTGGATGCAAAATGATCTCCCACTACAACATCAGAAACACTTTCACCATTGGTAAGCACCAAGTCCAGTATGGCCCCTTCACTTGTGGGGTCTGTTACCATTTGCCTGAATAGTTCTCCCTGTAGAGAATCCAGGATCTCCTTACTTCTAGATGATGCTGCAGCAGGAATGTGCCAATCAACATCTGGCATATTGAAATCTCCTATCAGTAGCACTTCCCCTTTCCTACCAATGCTGCATATGTCTTCAATTAACTCTCTGTCCACCTCTTCCTCTTGTGAGGGAGTTCTGTATATGACACCAATGCAAATAAATTTCTCTTTCCCTCGTTCTAGTTTAACCCACAATGCCTCCTCTCTCCCATTTAAGCTCTGTAATTCCAGAGCTTTAATAATAGTTTTTACATATAGTGCCACTCCTCCTCCCCTTCCTCTTACCCTGTCCTTTCTGAATAAAGTATAGCTAGGTATAGTTACATCCCAATCATGGTTTTCTGTGAACCATGTTTCTGTAAGTGCCACTAAATCCAAGTCAGCCACTCCCACCTAAGCTTCAACGTCAGGGATCTTATTTTCCATGCTACGGGCATTTATACACACTGCTTTCCATATGTTACCCCTGTTATCCATTTCCATAAAGGTATTTAATGTATCACCTACCTGGGGGCTTTCACCTACCTGGGGGCTTTCTTCACCCATCCCCAACAAATCTAGTTTAAAGCCCTCTTCAGTAGATTAGCCAGTCTACTACCGAAGACGCATTGACCTTTCTTGGACAAATTTATTTATTTATTTAGCTGTATTTATATCCCGCTTTTCACCAGGTCAAAGCGGTCAATTGGGGGATACATTTAACACGAGAGGATATGAGACACATACGATAATACTTACAGGGAACATGGGCAATGGAGGGTTAAGTGGCTTGCCCAAGACCACAAGGAGTATAGGACTAGAAATCCCAGTCCCTCCGGCCTGAGATTGCTGTCCCCAGGTGGGACTTGAACCCCTGGCCCTCCGGCCTGAAGTACCTTGTCCTAACCACTAGACCACTCCTCCCACAAATGGATGCCATCTCTGCTCTGCAACCCTTAGAACAGCATCCCATGGTCTAGGAAACCAAAACGCTTTCGATGACACCATCCACGCAGCCATGCATTCATCTCCAGGATGCGAACTTCTCTGCCTTTGCCTTTACCCTCAACAGGGAGGATTGAAGAGAACACCACCTGTGCACTTAACTGCTTCACCCTCTGTCCCAGAGCCATGAAGTCACTTTTGATACGTTCCGAGGGATACCTAGCAGTATCATTTGTTCCAACATGGATTAGCAACATTGGGTAATAGTCAGTGGGCTTCATGAGTCTCGGCAAACTCTCCGTAACATCTTGGATTTTGGCACCAGGCAGACAGCATACCTCTCTGGACATCAAGTCTGGTCAGCAGATGGATGCCTCAGTACCTCTCAGAAGAGAGTCTCCAACCACCACTACCCTTCGCTTCCTTGTGGTCACTTATTCTGCAACTTTGGGGTACTTGAGCTCTGGTTCTTCCCTTTCCAGGGATGTTTTCACCTCCTCCACTTCCAGGGCTGCATAACGGCTCTTCAATTCGAAGGCTGGAGAAGTTGGATTGGTGATTTTGCACGCCCTGGTGACTTGTGTCCAATCATCGACATTCTGTTGGCACCCATCTTCTCCTCTGCTGGAGAGCTTGGTTGCTGCAAGAAGCATCTCATCAATGTACTTCTCACTGTCTTGAATGCTCCTCAGCCTCGCCACCTCCTCTCTGAGTTCCTCCACTTGTTTCCTCAGAGCTTCAGCATGGAGTCACCCTGCACATGGAACCGGTCCTTCAACTGGCATTAGGACCTCTGTCTGGACAGAGGCAGAAGCTGTAATGGGGGCAACAGCTTTAGCGATACGATTTTTCCCAGCCATTGTTCTGTTTGTGGAGCTTAGGTATCTGTTAAAGCAAAAGAGAGAGATCTACCAAGTATCAGCCGGTTTCCCAGCTGTCCTTTCAGAGAAAAAGCAATTAAATCGCTTTAATTATATTCAAAATGTGCTGCTCCAAGTCTCTGTGCTTTGTTAAATGGGGAGGTGCCCTATAAAGCAAGACTGTTCACTAGGGGTGGGTGGGAGCCGGGGTGGGTAGGGAGGGAACTAACACCTGATTAGGTGTCAGCAGTTCTCAAAGCTGAGAAGGTTACTAGAGTTCAACAACCTACTCTGCTCAAGGAAATTTCTACTAAAGCACCAAAAAGAAAGTAACTTTGCTTTAAAAATATACAAACCCCCTTTTAAGAGCTCCCAGTCAGAGAGCTAGCAATTTAATAAAAATAAACCCTCAAATCCTTACCGTTGTTTGACCTGTAGAGTCCCTGTTAGGAATGCTTAAAAGGTTGGGACTCTTGAACTTGGAAAAGAGACGGCTGTGGGGGGGATATGATAGAGGTCTATAAATTAATGAATGGAGTGGAATCGGTAAACATAGATCAGTTTTTTACACCATCAAAAAGTAGAAAGACTTGAAGACACACAATGAAGTTACAATGCAACCCATTTAAGACTGATAAGAGAAAATATTTTTTTACTTAACGCGTAATCAAACTCTGAAATTCGTTACCAGAGGGTGTAGTAAAAGTTGTTAGCATAGCTGGGCATAAAAAAGGTTTGGGAAAGTTTCTGAAGGAAATGTTGATAAACCATTATTAAAGAGGACCCAGGAAATCCACTGTTTGCTCCCAGGACAAGCATTGTGGAAACTATGTGCCTCTTTTGGAACCTGCCAGGTACTTGTGGCCTAGATTGACCACTGTTGGAAACGGGATACTGGGCTTGATGGACCCAGTATGGCATATTTTATGTTCTTCTGTATATACATCTGCTTTCATGAGCATATTTCATGTCTAATTTATAAAGCAAGGCATGTGATACTTGTACTTTATTTTATAAAATAGAGGCATAAGTGGTTGAAAACATGCATACGTTTAAGGTGCAAGCACTTATTGCTAGCCCTATGGCTAGTGTAAATGTCCATGCCTACATTTTGCAAACATTTATGTAAATTATAATGTGTAAATTTGTGCTCCATCGATGCTCCAGCCAAACTGTCCCCTATGCACACTCACATTGAAAGTATGTGCCATCAGACAACACACATACTATCAGAATAGTGACCACCTACACTGCATGTATAACCACTAAAATCCATGGTTTACATGCTTTAATATGCACAGAACTGTAGGCATGCCTCATAAAATTGCCATCTTACCACATCGGCCCGTATTACATGCATCGACAGACAATGCGGGTACACTCAGCTATCTGCTGAGGCATGTAATGCAGGCTCCAGCGGTAAACAAATTGAAAACACAAACACCTCGGGCTTGCAGCGGTGAAGTGTGCTTCCCCTTATCACCTAACCTCCTGATGACAGCCAAAAACACATAACCCTCGAAACAGACCTCTCCACTGCACATACCCTGCCATGATACTTCACCTCAAACACACACCCTAGATGATACTCCCCTCAAAGACCACACCAAAATCCTCTCTCCACCTCCTGATCCTCTGCACTTGCTGAGGTAGACCTGGTAGTCTAGTGGATAGGTTAGGTGTTCAAAATGGCGGCTATGATGCCTAGTGGTATTTTTGCAGGGTTAATCTGTCATATAAGAGCAATCAGTTCTTAGTTCTTATTTGTCAGATTGACCCCTAGTGCTATTACTGCAAGACTACTGGTAGGGATCATAGCTGCCATTTTGAAATTGGGCAGCAACAGGGTGGGAATGGAGGGGAATTGCTCCTGTCCTGTCCACTAGACTGCCAGCACTACCGCATTAAGTGCAGAATGCAGGAGAGGTTTGGGGGGAGAGTTGGGGTATGGTCTTCAGGGAGGCTAATCGGGAGAGTCTGTTCAGGAGCAGAGGCCTGTTTGGGATGGTTATATGCTGGGGGATTATCATTGGTTTGTGCAAGTAGTGCGGGTGTCCTTAACGCCATTTCTTGAGATGGCATTAAGGGCACCTGTGCAATCGGCAGCCCTGAAATGCTGTCAGTTCTGTCCATGCCCTGTCTCTATCCACAAGCTGCCCCATTCCTGCACTAAGCAGTTAGCATAAGATTTTTACTCTATGGTTGTTTTTAGCACCTGGAAGCCATTAGCGTGCACTAAAAAGCCATGTTAACCGCTTACCACATTTTAGTGAACATCCACCTGTATGTCATCTGTCTGGATAAAACAATATAATCTCTGATTTTGAAGGAGGTCCCCTAATGGTTTCAAATAAGTTTCAATAAGGCAAAATTAGACTAATCTGCTAATTGTCTTTCCTTGAGTACCTCCAGGCCAGTCCAGGTATGCATGGGTTGTCACCGTTCACCAGCAGCTGAGAACTGAGCATGTCAGAATTCTGATGATCCAGTAGAAGAGCTCCCCCTTTAGCTCCATACTTCAGTCTCCTATTATCAAAGCAGCCTCTAAAAACAGCAGACAAAAGACATCCATCCCCTTGCCCCAAGACCGAGAACTCAGAGAAAAGGGAACAAAAGTTATGCACCGTATCATACAACGAAAACTAATACACAGGAAAGCCACAGTATCATACAGTATATACAGTGTAAGGACAAGACAGGTGGACAGGGCCAAAGCTTTGTAGACTCCCCACTTGATAGGGTGCCCCGCCATGGAAGTAGTGCTGAATTTCTTATATTCGGATGTATCCTATAAGCAGACTGGGATCTCTTGAAGAGTCTGGCAAATATCTGAAAGAGAACGAAATCATACTAGGGAGGGCCCTGGAGGTACAATTAGTAGGTAAGTCTAATTTTACCTTTCTAATCATCCTTCCAGGCCAGTCCAGGTACACATGGGACGTAACAAAGCAGGGAGGAACCCGCGAGGCCAACTTTAAGAATCGAGGCCCTGAACCTGGCATCTCTGACTGCCTGGACATCCAACCGATAATGACTAATAAAGGTAAGGAGTGACGACCACGTCGACACCCTACAGATGTCTGCCGGCAGCATTAGGCTGTATTCTGCCCACGAAGTCACCTGAGCCCACGCAGAATGCGTCTTAAAGCCCTGCGGTGGAACTTTGCCCCTAACCATATAGGCATTGGAATGTTACAAGATGCTCAAGGTTCTATGTTGAATGATGCTGAGAAGATCAAGAAAAGGTGGAAGGAATATACAGAGTTTTTATATGATAAAGATCAAGTGGACCAACAGCCGTTTCAACCTGTACCTTATGATCGGGAACCATTGGTGATGAAAGAAGAAGTTGAAGCAGCACTAAAAGCCTTATCAAAGAACAAAGCACCAGGCATTGATAGCATTCCCATAGAAGTATTAGAGCTATCTGATGCAGCTGTTACTGTACTTACAAGGCTCTACCAAGAAATATGGAAGACAGCATCATGGCCAACTGACTGGAAAAGATCTGTGTTTATACCAATACTAAAGAAAGGTGATCCAACTGACTGTGGAAATTATCGCACATTCGCTCTGATCCCACATGCTAGCAAGATTCTACTGAAGATTATTCAAAAGAGACTACAACCATACCTGGAACAAGAACTACCTGAAGTGCAAGCAGGGTTCAGGAAAGGGCGAGGAACGTGAGACATCATTGCAGATATGAGAAGGATCCTTGAATAGACTAAAGAATACCAAAATGATATCTATTTGTGCTTTATTGACTATAGCAAAGCTTTTGACTGTGTAAACCATGAGAAACTCTAGGCCACATTAAGAAGCATGGGTATACCAGAACACCTGATCGTACTCTTGCACAATCTGTACATTGATCAAGAAGCAACAGTTCGAACGGAACAATGAGAAACAGAATGGATTAAAATAAGCAAAGGTGTAAGACAAGGCTGCATACTTTCCCCCTACCTGTTTAATTTATATGCAGAACAAATCATCAGAGAAGCAGGATTGTATGAAGACAACAGAGTTGTGAAGATTGGTGGAAGACTCATCAATAACCTTCGCTATGCTGATGATACCACATTACTGGCTGAAAGTGAAGATGATCTGAAACATTTGCTTCTCACAGTCAAAGAACATAGTCTCAAAATGGGCCTGCACCTTAATGTAAAGAAGACAAAGATCATGACAACTGGCATAATCAATAGGTTCATCGTTGAAGGAGAAGAAATTGAAATCGTGAACAACTTTAACCTACTTGGATCAACTATCAATAAAGAAGCAACAAGCAGTCAAGAAATCAGACGACGCATTGCTCTTGGCAGAATGGCTATGAAAGACCTAGATAAGAGCAGAGATGTCTCTCTCCATACAAAGATTCGACTTGTTCAAGCCATGGTATTTTCAATAACATCATATGGATGTGAAAGCTGGACAGTGAAAAAGATAGACAGGAAGAAAATTGATGCCTTTGAATTATGGTGCTGGCGGCGAATACTGTGTATACCATGGACTGCCCGAAGAACAAACCAGTTGGTACTAAAGGAGATCAAACCTAAGCTTTCTTTAGAAGCTCAGATGACAAGACTTCGACTTTCATACTTTGGACACATCATGCGGAGAGAGAGAGAGATCATTAGAGAAAGACATCATGGTTGGCAAGATAGAAGGTCAATGCAAAAGAGGAAGGCCAACAATGAGATGGATCGATACAATAAGAAGCTACAGGTACCAGTCTGTCAACAATGAGCCGCCTGAGTGAAGACCAAACACAATTTAGGATAGCTATCCAGAGGGTCGCCATGAGTCGACTCCGACTCGACGGCACTTAACAACAACAACATATAGGCAGAGCAGATGGCTTGCTTAACCCAGCGGGCAATCAAGGCTTTGGAAGCCACTTCCCCCTTACGAGGGCCTCCAAACAGCACAAATAAAAGATCTGACTTTCAGAGGGATGTCATCCACCTTCAGGTAGTGACACAGAACCCTGTGTAAATCCAATAGGTGCAGCTTCCGGTCCTCCTCAGAGTCTCCCAATGAAGGAAAAGCTGGCAAAGAGACTGCCTGATTCATGTGGAAATGAAAAACCACTTTTGGGAGGAGGGCGCCAGATGATGCACCACCTTCTCTTTGGATAACAGCAAAAAGGGCTCCCTGCAGGAAAGCGCCTGAAGCTCTGAAATACGACGAGCGGAACAAATCGCCACCAAAAAGATCATTTTCAATGTGAGATCCTGGAGCAAAGCCCTGTTGAATGGTTTGAATGGGGGTCCATTCAACATGGCTAGCACCAAGTTCAAATCTCAGGGTGGAACCACCGTGTGCATAGGCGGACGCACCTGTTTCACCAGCCTGAGAAACTGTCCAATGTCCAGGTGAGATGCCAAGGAATGCCCCTGCACCCGCCCTCTATAGAAAGAGAGCTGCTACTTGTACCTTCAGGGAATTGAGTACCAAACCTTTCTCCAGGCCCCTCTGCAAGAAGAGCAGAATATCCAGGAGCTCGCAGACAAATGGGCGGATGTTCATACACTGGTGTTCATTGTGGACAGTTACTGCAAGCTATTATGCACATTGACTGGTTAGTGGCACTCAGTAAAAGGGTCCTTACATTTTTTTGTATGAAAACTATCCATCTTTCCCATTCTTCTATCTTGTCCCAAAGATTCACAAATCTTTATCTCCAAAACCTGGATGCCCAAGTGTTTCAAGTACAGGTTCAGTGTTGGAGACACTATCAGTCTACACAGATTAATATCTTCATCCATGAGTATCTCAAGCTGTATCCTGCATTAAGGATTCTACTACAGTCAAAAGAAAGCTTTGTGATACTGAATGACAACCTCATGTCAATTGGTTACTCTGGATATCAAAGCCTCAAGATGGGGTTATAGAACTAATAAAAAAGTTTGCAGAATGAGGGTAATTTATCACGATAAGTATTCCTTTTGATAGAGATGTTACCTTTGGTATTGAAAATGAATTATTTTAAATAAAATAATCAACTTTTTCTTCACATTTTTGGTACCTCCCTTTGCTTCTTGCCTTTATGTTACCAACTTTGAGGAACAAATGTTCAACTTATTATTTATTAACATTTCTTATATACCGCACTATTTGACATCAGCGCGGTTTACATGGAACAGAAACATCCGACAAAATTACATATGTTTGGTCTTACAATTAACAGGAAGTAGAACCTGGATAACAGGGGAAACTATTTACATGAAGAGTGTCGCAAGAAAAGGAGACTGTTTGGTGGTTTACAGTGTTAGGGACACATGTTGCTGTGGCTGAGAGGGCTTGCCTGCCTGATTGCCACTGTTGCAGATGTTCTCGGTATTTAAGTGGGGATGAGGTTCGGTGTTGTCTGTGAAGTATTTGATGAAGAGGAAATGTTTAAGGGCCTTCCTGAACTGGCTCAGATTGGGGATTGCCCTGATGTGTGCCGGTAAGGTGTTCCACAGTCTTGGGGCACAGAGTCTGAAGGCCCTGCTAGCTGTTGTCGAGGTACATCTTGTCATTTCTTTCAGGATTGTTAGCATGTTTGACTCTGCGGTTCTTCTTGGTCTGTTAGGTGCGATTGGTTGGATGAGTTCAGATAGGGAGGAGGAGGATAGGGAGGAGGAGGAGAGCCCCTTGCCAGCTTTGAAGGTCATCAGCAGTGTCTTAAAAATAATCCTGGCTTGTATGGGGAGCCAGTGTAACTGTTTCAGGAGGGGTGTTACATGGTCTCTCCTGGATGCCCCGAAAAGCACTCTCGCTGCACTGTTCATAGCAAGTTGCAGGGGGTTCAAGGTGGATTGGGGGAGCCCTTGTAGTATGGAGTTTGCGTAATCGAAATGGGGAATGATCAGGGCTTGGTAAATGGTACGGAAATCATCTGGCTCGAGTAACGGGCGTAGGTGTCTGAGGGATCTGATCTTGAAATAGATTGCTCTTACGGTGTTGGCTATGTGCTTCTTCATGTCCAGGTTTTGATCCAGAGTCACTCCAAGGTATCGTATAGAGGTTTTTACTTGTAGTTCGGCATCATTTACTTTCACACAGTTGGGTGGTATGAAGTTCAGATTCCTCGAGATGAAAAGAACCTCCGTCTTCCTGTGCTGAATTCGCAGATTCTGTGAGAGTAGCCACTCCGATATGGCATTGAAGCAGTTGGTCAGAGGGGCGAGGTCCAGTTTATCCAAGGATACTGGCATATATAACAGGACATCATCAGCATATATCATACAACTGACATTGAAAGATCTAATGATGTTGCAGATGGGTTGGATGTATATGTTAAACATCAAGGATGATAGAGAGGATCCTTGCGGCACTCCTTGACTTTGTTGGAAATTTTTTGGCAATTATGATTTTTTGGCAATTATAAGAATTTAAAGTGGAATGACAAAGTGGTTGGGACAAGGTACTTCAGGCCGGAAGGTCCGGTGTTCAAATCCCACTAGAGGACAGCAACCTTGGGCTGGAAGGAGTGGGGTTTCTAGTCCCACAGGTGCTCCTTGTGGTCTTGGGCAAGCCACTTAACCCTCCACAGCCCATGTTCCCTGTAAATTAGTTATCTCCAAGTTATAATGCCCTGTTCAATGTAATTTCAATTTGTTCAATGTAAACCGCACTGATGCAGAATAGCGCTGTATATAAGAGAATGTAAGTAAATAAATAAATAAATAAATAAAGGACCAATAATGAATAAAATTGGACTTACCATTAGGGTTGCCAACTTTTTGAATGAGAAAAACCCGCCACCTGTGGCTAGTCATGCTCTACCTCATCTCCAGGTGATTGATGGACCAAGACCTTTACTCCGTGTCCACCGGTCCTGTGTCACCCGTAATAAGCAATATGCACCCCACCTTCTGATCCCCCATCATCACCAGGACTACTGTGGCTGTTCCAGTGGTATCCCTGCTGTAAGGCAGCTGCAGCCACCACTCCAGACTCATTGCGTACTCTGAACACTATAGCCTCCGAGAGTAGGGGTGGCGGCTAGTGAGACAGCAGCATCTGCTGCAATAATCTCATGTGCGCTTGGGCCCAGGGAACCAGGGCCAGCAGCGCCACTATGGAACCAAATAGCTGAAGGTAGTGCCATGCAGCTGACACCTTCATGCTCAAAAAATGTCACAACTGCGCATGAATTTTCTGTACTTGGTCCTCGGGCAGAAAGACCACACCTGCCAGAGTATCGAATTGTGCCCCCAGGTAAACTAGCCATTGTACAGGCCAAAGCTGACTTTTGGCCAGGTTGACCACCCAACCTAGGCTTTGGAGAAACTCTACCACTTGACTCGTGGCAGGCACAGCTTGGCCTTGGACTTTGCTCAAATGAGCCAATCATCCAGATAAGGATGAACCAGGATGCCTTCTTTCCGCAACACCGCAACACCGTCACCGTGACCACAATGATCTTGGTGAAGATGCGTGGAACCATCGCGAGACCAAATGGCAGATGTCAGAACTGGAAATGTCCCAAGGACACTGCAAGCTGCAGAAAGTGCTGATGGTCTAGCTGAATGGGGATGTGCAGGTAAGCTTCCGTGAGGTCAAGGGTGGATAGGAGCTTGCCCTGCATCATCACCAGGATGACTGACTGCAGGGTTTCCAACTGGAGGTTTGGAACACACAAGGCATGATTCACATGTTTGAGACCTAGGATGGGCCGGAAGGTACCTTCCTTCTTTGGCACCATGAAATAAATGGAGTATCAACCGGTGCCGTACTGGCTCGGAGGCACCGATACTACGGCCACAAGTTGTAACAGGTGTTACAGCATCACCTGAACCACCTCCACCTTTGCTGGAGCCTTGCAGGGTGAAAGAACAAAAGCCTTGGAAAGGGTTCTGGCAAACTCCAGTGCATACCCTTCCCAAATTATCTCTAAGACCCACTGGTCAGTCGTGATGCTGGCCCAGATGGAATAAAACAGTTGCAACTGACCGCCTACTTCCATCTGAACCCCCTTGGTTTCATTGGGGCTTTTTCGATGGAGCCGGAGGAGCCAAGTAATAGCCCCAGCTGGCCCCCAGGAATCCATGAAAGTGCTGTTCTCATGCTCCATAACGACCTCGCTGATAGGGAATGAAGCGAGTAGTCCGTGACCTTTGGAAATTTCTGGGCTGACCTCACTGAGTCGAACTGTGCTTGGTTCTTAGGCTTATCTTCAGTAACCGGCCTCCTTTAGAGTCCCCCAAATCCTTGACTATTTTCTCAAGGGCCTCCTGAAACAGCAACTTACCCTTGTAGGGAAGTTTACTAAGCTGAGCCTTGAAGGAAGCATCCACTGACCAGTTCCGCAACCAAAGAAACCATCGAGCCTCGATGATCGAAGCCATGATCTTGGAAGAAATCCGGATAAGAAGCAGTCAAGCCCTTTGGTTCTGATCATGGTGCTGAACCAGAGGTCTGCCCTTCTGACCTGTTCTTAATTTTAGATTTAGACTTCCCGCGCTTCACTTTCCCTTCTGGGGAAATGGCTGCCCTAGTCGAAATGGCTGCGGTTCCTGTCAAAACCGCGGGAACCGCTGAGCCTGAAGAACTGGAGAAGGAGAGCCCGCTGTCGAAGTCCATGCCAGATCCAGACAAGGCACACTGAAAAAAACCTTCCCTGCCTTAGGCAAAAGCAGCAAAATTCCACTGGAGATAACCACGGCTGCCTGCACACTGCACACAGGCAAGGAAATCTGACCCCATGCACTCTGTCGAAACAACACAGACTACCTTGCTGTCTACCAGAACAAACACCCCCATGCTGTCCAACTGGGACGAAGAGGCACTGAAACCAAAAACTCACCCAATCAAAGCCAATGCCTGAAGAAGTGATCTGCCTGCCACGTGCACCTCCCGCTACTCCCAGCAGGTCAGTACTTGGTCTATTTAAAGGCCCCGCGCAAGCAAACAAAATACAGCACCAATGCAAAACACAAGGAAACCTCAGTGTCCTGTAACTAACAGGAAACTTGTGCCTCCAGCTGGGGAGAGGAGGAAGGGACCTGTGGGTTCCCAGATATGTCCCCCATGTAAACCTGACTCTGAAGGACCCAAACACAAGGCAGGCCCTGCCCCACTACCCGCCTTCCCTCTCCTAAGAACCAATAGGGATAAGTAGCCCCTGCAAAACCCCTGCAGAACTTCTGATCCCTTAAGTTTTCCTTGCTCTTTGATCCAAAGGGGCTTTGAGAAAAAAAATCTCTTTTTTTTAAAACTAAAACCTATCAGGGAGTCCACCATGCAAGAGCTCTTCACTCAGCTGCAGAGAGCCTGAAGTATATATCTGAAGGGGGAGCTCTTCTACTGGATCATCAGAATTCTGACACGCTCATTTCTCAGCTGCTGGTGAACGATGACAACCCATGCGTACCTGAATTGGCCTGGAGGGATGATTAGAAAAATATGGCCTGAAATGAAATCTTAGGGGACCCCGTAAAACAAAAGATATCTTTGAGAGGAATTTTTCCTGTAACCAATTTCTGTGTTTTACTTGATAAACATGATCCAAATAAGTTTAAAACTGCACCTCCAATACTTATTTTGAAAAGCAATCTTTATGATCTACTGTAAAGTATACTGCAGTAAGATCAAAGAGCAGTAAAATGGCTTTCATCACCCTTTATCTACTTGTCTGCTTAAACTGTTAACTAGAGCCACTAAAACTGCTTCAGTGCTCTGGCCCTGTCTGAATCTGGATTGATGAGGGTGAACAGCTCATTTATGCAAAAGAATGATTTTAGGGGCCTGACTTTATAGCAGGACATCTTGCACGAATTCCATAAAGGTGCCTATTCTATAAAGGCAATATAGGAGCTTATGAGCTTTTTTTTTTTTTAGTGCCATCAAGTCAGTGTTGACTTTTGGTGACCCAGCTACTTGTGGGTTTTCTTGGCAATGTATCACTGGAAGTAGATTGCCAGCCTTTTCTTCCGAGGCAATGGAGGGTAAAGTGACTTGCCCAAGGTCACAAGGAGTGCCAGTGGGAATGAAACTGTTGATTTTCTGGGTATTAGGCAGTTGCTCTAACCCAGTGTTTCCCAACCCAGTCCTATGGGGCACACCGGCCAGTCAGGTTTTCGGGATATCCCTAATGACTATGCATGAGATATATATGCATTAGAGATATCCTGCCAACCTGACTGGTTGTGGCCCTCCAGGGCTGGATTTGGAGACCCCTGCCTTACACCTCTGTCATTTAAGATTGTGAGTGGGAAAGGTGCAGATGTCCTAGACATCGAAAGGGTATATAGAATGTGACACATTCCTCCTCGATTCTCACCACCACCAAAAAGTTGTCTAATAGACAATATTTGGTAGTGGTGAGAAGTGAGGAGGAATGTGACACATTCTATATACCTTTTTGATGTCTTGGACATCTGCACCTTGCCCACTCACACTCTTAGATGACAGAGGTGTGAGGCAGGGGTCTCCCAATCCAGCCCTGGAGGGCCACAAACCAGTCAGGTTGGCAGGATATCTCTAATGCATATATATCTCATGCAGAGTCATTAGGGATATCCCGAAAACCTGACTGGCCGGTGTGCCCCATAGGACTGGGTTGGGAAACACTGCTCTAACCACTAGGCTACTCCTCCACTCTCTATGGCAGTGTTTCCCAACCCAGTCCTACGGGGCACACCGGCCAGTCAGGTTTTCGGGATATCCCTAATGACTATGCATGAGATATATATGCATTAGAGATATCCTGCCAACCTGACTGGTTTGTGGCCCTCCAGGGCTGGATTTGGAGACCCCTGCCTTACACCTCTGTCATTTAAGATTGTGAGTGGGCAAGGTGCAGATGTCCTAGACATCGAAAGGGTATATAGAATGTGACACATTCCTCCTCGATTCTCACCACCACCAAAAAGTTGTCTAATAGACAATATTTTGGTGGTGGTGAGAATCGAGGAGGAATGTGTCACATTCTATATACCCTTTCGATGTCTAGGACATCTGCACCTTGCCCACTCACAATCTTAAATGACAGAGGTGTAAGGCAGGGGTCTCCAAATCCAGCCCTGGAGGGCCACAACCAGTCAGGTTGGCAGGATATCTCTAATGCATATATATCTCATGCATAGTCATTAGGGATATCCCGAAAACCTGACTGGCCGGTGTGCCCCGTAGGACTGGGTTGGGAAACACTGCTCTATGGCATAGGTTTTCAACCCAGTCCTTGGGGAACCCTAGGCCAGTCAGGTTTTCAGGATTCCCACAATGAATATGCATAAGATAGATTTGCATACAATGAAGGCAGAAAATGCAAATCTTTATCATGCATATTCATTCTGGGAATCCTGAAAACCTGACTGGCCTAGGGTTCCCCGAGGACTGGGTTGAAAACCCCTGCTCTATGGCATATGTGCCATTATAAAATAGATCCTCAGAGCCACCCCCTAGAGCAAGCAAATGCTGAAGCACATATTTATCTGCTCCAAAGCTGGCATCAATGTGTGTATGTGTACTCTACACATGTGCTCACATATTTTATAAAATATGCGCATACATCACAACTCTACCTCTGCTGTGTCCAAACTATGTACCACAGAGAGCCCCTTTTACTAATGCTTAGCACGTGCTAATGGACATTAACTTGCACTATCTGCTGCCATGCCCATAGGAATAAAATGGGCCATGGCGGCAGTTAGCACACACTAATGCAGTTTTCTGCTTCCATTAGTTTAACTGGGAAAATGTTTTTCTTTGTTACTAAGATAGTTTAATTCTCTAATATAATCTGAGCAAGCTACTGTCAAACTGCAATCGTATGACTTTCTTTAAAACTTTCCTTTTGTTTCATTTTTCTTGTGTCATCTGAGAGCCATCCTGCCATCATATTCACTGGAAGCCAATGCTTTTTAACAACAAGTGGATAATTATAGTTATTTACCAATAACTGGATAGTTCTAGGTGTCACAGTTCAGCTACTGGATCTGTAGATTTGGTCACTTCACATTTCCTATTAAGGTCTTCCAAAGCTCTTAAACAGCTTCTGATGTCATTATACTGTATGTTTTGAAAATGTTGCAGCAATTACTTTCTTACCATTCCGAATTAGGGGCCTCCATTTTAAATATGGTCAGACCAAGTCAGTGATTGAAACCTGAGATCGTTTGGGGCCCTTTTACTAAAGGATACTATGATGTTGCAACTAATGCGCTCATAATACTCATAACCATGGTGCATTAGGTGTAACACCACCGTGTTAACTGTTGGGGGCATGGAAAGCATGTTCCTGGCATGTAACATGATGCACCCTGCTCTAACGCAGCCTAAAATGAGCACAGGTGCATTTATCTCCTTTATGGAGGTGGTGGTAAGTGCACACACGCTAACGGCACACCTTGCACTTAGCGCAGGGCACACTGACTGCCCACTCTCCGCCCCTAACCTACCACTTACCACCTCAATGACTGCAGCACAGTTAGCGCAGAAATCAGGACCTTTATCTTTATTTCAGCATTTGATATACTGCGTCTTCACAAACATCAGGGCGGTTTACAGTGAATAACAATGGTGGCAGTTGCCAGGAAGAGGAAAGAAACTCCATCAACGGACAGTAAAGAACACCACACTCACACAGAAGGGGAGATTGCCAGGCCTTTTCTTCCTAGGCAATGGAGGTTGCCCAAGGTCACAAGGAGTAACAGTGGTAATTGAACCCCTGATCTGCTAGATACCAGGAAGTTGCTCTAACCATTAGGCTACTCCTCTACTTAGCATTGCCTATGTAAGCATTGGCAAAATTAATATGCATGCTGTGATCTTGACACATATTGAAAGCCTTGAGTGATTCTGCTCTTTTTTGAACATTTTTTTAAAAGGGCTGCTCCCACTTTATGAGCCAGTAAATACATTTGTATGTGCTGGCATCCTGTAACCAGATGCTGGTGCGGCTACCGCTGTGCAGGCCCCTCAAGGCAGTCTATACACCGGCCTCACAAGCTGGTGCAGGAAAAGGTGGGCGACAGTGCCAGTATCCAATTGCTGAAGAATTCCTTTATTATCCTACTGGTTCTGTCAGACAAACTTCCAAACAAACTCTGTGAGAGGAAATCTCCAGATGAGCCAAGAGAAAAAAAAAACCCCAACAACAAATCTGTTGCAGGACATGCTGGGGCCTAGACATACGCCTATTCCTGCTCTCAAAGAGCCTAACCCTTTAAACAAAGTCCTCACTTCTGTGGCTGTCTTGGATAGGCACAGTCCCAGCCAAGACAGTAGTCCCTCCACCCTCAGCGTCAGCCGTTTTCTCCCTTAGTAAGCCAGGGTGAAGTCCCGGCTGTGGCCCCGCCCCAAACTGACGGGACTCACAGTGGGAAAGGAGAAATATGGTTGTTTAAGCCTCCTATCTCACAGTTCAGTTTATTCAAAAGAAAACCAAGAAAGCTCTGTGTCCTCATCAAACAGGCTCATTCCAGTCCAATCCACAAGGCAAAAGACACAGAACAAGAACTTGATCCCCTTCTCAACCCCCCTGCAAAATAGCCACTATGGGCCCAAACAATGAGGTGAGAAAGGAAGGGAGGTACCCACACCACTGTGACTAGTCTCCCACCTGTATCAGCCCTTAAACAATCAAGAAAAAGAAACCATAAAAAATAAAGTCCACAGTCTACTGGCTCATTCTATCTCCATGTCCTCTTTTGCTGCAGGTAAGTCAAGTGACATCCTATCTGAGGCTTCCACTTCCATCTCTTCAAAGGATCCCTCAGGGAGAGGCAGGCTGCCTTGTGGATGTTTAAATCCCTCCTGGTTAGACAGCAAGCTCTGGACCTTCAGACCCAGAGAAACTCCCTATCTTTAACCCTTCCCCCGATTTCCTGGGTTACAGTTAACTCCTCAGGGGAGATTGCCTCCTGGGAGGGAGCACATACTGATTGTGCTCCCAGGGAAACTGCAGCTCCTCTGTCCCTCCCCTGGTCTCCTGAGTTACAGGAACTCTCCTGCCCTTCATTCCCTGCTGAAAATTTTCCCTGCCTACAAGAGACTGCAGGTACTTGCTTTCCCCCCAGCCTGGGAGCTCCCTTAGCTGCAGGGAAGGGCCCCATCTTCTTTTGGCCTTAGGCTGAGGGAAGGTCCTGCCACAGAGGGAAGTTCTTTGTTCACCCCTGGCTATCTTACTCCTTAAGGGAACCTTCGGTGCCACAATCATTATGTTTTTGGGGGATTGTTTTTTTACAAAAGACTGCATGCCAGATCCTGTCTTTAAATGTGATGGGCTTAACATCCTGGCAAAAAGGAGAAGTCTGTTAAGAGAGGGAGGATGGCATAAAGCAAGTATAATGCTAATACAAGAAATCCACTTGAAGTTGAATCAAGAAGGCATGTTGAGAATGAAAGAATACCCCTTGGTATATTTAACAGGGAACAGAGGGAAGGAATGAAAAGGTGGTGTGGGTATATTGTTTTCTAGATATTTAAAGGTAGAGGACCAAAAAATTCAGAGCGACGGAGAGGGGCAATGGATTTTATGGGTAGGTAAGATCGATGCAAGATCTGTGGCGATAGTGTGTGTATATACCATTGAGGGGCAAGGGCAGTTTTATGAAAAGCTCTGCAGCAAGAAGCCCCGGTTATACTTGGAGGTGATTTTAACTTAACATTGAACCCCAGATTGGACAACATGGAGGAGGAGGGCGGAGGGATAGGGTGGAGGATTCATAGGAGTAAATTGAAAAGATTGATGATGTCTCTGGGGCTGATAAATGTGTGGAGGCATGGAAGGGGTAACAAACGAGAGTATACGTACTACTCCCCAGTTCACCACACGTATACCCGCATTGATATGATCCTCATAGCAGGGCCGGCCCGTCCATTGAGCGAGAATGTTTTTTGCACAGGGCCCCGCGTTTCAGGGGGCCCCGCGCAAAAAACATTCTGATCCTACTAAAGTAAAATTAAAAAACAAAACAAAACTGTCTTCTCCGCTGCCGGGGCCGCCGCGGCAGAATAGAGTGTGCCGCGGGGCCCCCCTGCCCAGCACAGCCTGCCCTCCCCCTCTATCCGTTCTCTCGTTCAGCTCACAGTCACCCCGCGCCGGCTTTCAGAGCGCGAGGGAAGAGTTTCTCCCTCGCTGCTCTGTTGAGCCCGCGGGGGCTGATGGGAAGTTCCCATCAGCCCCCGCGGGCTTAACAGAGCTGCGAAAGGGAAACTAGTCCCTTCGCGCTCTGAACGCCGGCGCGGGGTGCCTGTGCGCTGAACGAGAGACCGTCTTGCGGGGGCGGGCCGGCGGTGCTGGGCTGGGCCGGGGGGGCCCCGCGGCACACTCGATACTGCCGCGGCGGCCCCGGCAGCGGAGAAGACAGCTTTAAAAAGAAAAAAAATTCCCTCGGCTGGTCTGGGCTGGGGGCTTAGGACTGCTGATGGGCGGGGGGCTGGGGGGGGTTAGGAATGCTGATGGGCTGGGGGGGGTTAGGAATGCTGATGGGCTATGGGGGGGGCTGGGGGGGGTTAGGAATGCTGATGGGCTGGGGGGGGGTTAAGAATGCGGATGGGCTATGGGGGGGGCTGGGGGGTTAGGAATGCTGATGGGCTGGGGGGGGTTAGGAATGCTGATGGGCTATGGGGGGGGCTGGGGGGTTAGGAATGCTGATGGGCTGGGGGGGGGTTAGGAATGCTGATGGGCTATGGGGGGGGCTGGGGGGGTAGGAATGCTGATGGGCTGGGGGGGGTTAGGAGTGCTGATGGGCTATGGGGGGGCTGGGGGGTTAGGAGTGCTGATGGGCGGGGGGGGGGGGGGTTAGGAGTGCTGATGGGCTATGGGGGGCTGGGGGAGGTTAAGACTGGCAAGGAGGGGGGTTACGACTGGGGCTGGGCTGGGCTGGGCTGGGCTGGGGGGGTTAAGACTGGCAATGGGTTGGGCTGGGCTGGGGGGGTTAAGAGTGGTAATGGGCTGGGCTGGGCTGGGCTGGGGGGGGGTTAAGACAGGCAATGGGCTGGGCTGGGCTGGGGGGGGGGTTAAGACTGGCAATGGGCTGGGCTGGGCTGGGCTGGGCTGGGGGGGGGGGGGTTAAGACTGGTGCTGGGCTGGGCTGGGCTGGGGGGGGTTAAGACTGGCAATGGGCTGGGCTGGGGGGGTTAAGACTGGCGCTGGGCTGGGCTGGGCTGGGCTGGGCTGGGGGGGTTAAAACCTGCCAATGGCATGGCAGGGCCGGGGGGGGGTTAAGACTGGCAATGGGCTGGGCTGGGCTGGGCTGGGCGGGGGGGGGGGTTAAGACTGCAATGGGCTGGGCTGGGCTGCTGGGGGGGGGGGTTAAGACTGGCAATGGGATGGGCTGGGCTGGGCTGGGGGGGGTTAAGACTGGCAATGGGATGGGATGGGCTGGGCTGGGGGGGGGGAAGACTGGCAATGGGCTGGGCTGGGCTGGGGGGGGTTAAGACTGGCAATGGGCTGGGCTGGGCTGGGCTGGGGGGGGTTAAGACTGGCAATGGGCTGGGCTGGGGGGGTTAAGACGCGCTGGGCTGGGCTGGGGGGGGGTTAAGACTGGCAATGGGCTGGGCTGGGCTGGGCTGGGCTGGGCGGGGGGGGGTTAAGACTGCAATGGGCTGGGCTGGGCTGGGCTGGGCTGGGCTGGGGGGGGTTAAGACTGGCAATGGGCTGGGCTGGGCTGGGGGGGGGTTAAGACTGGCACTGGGCTGGGCTGGGGGGGGTTAAGACTGGCAATGGGCTGGGGGCTGTCTGGAAATGGGGCTATGGGGGGTTAGGACTGATAATGGGCTATGGGGGGGGCTAGGACAGGAAATGGGCTGATGGGGAGGGGTTAGGACGTAATGGGCTGTGGGCTGCTGGGGGGGGTTAAGATGGTAATGAGCTGTGGGCTGATGGGGGCTGTCTGGAAATGAGGTGATGGGGGGTTAGGACTGCTAATGGGCTATGGGGGGGTTAGGACTGATAATGGGCTATGGGGGGCTAGGACAGGAAATGGGCTGATGGGGAGGGGTTAGGATTTGAGGTGGACTGATGTGGTTAGGACTGGTAATGGGCTGTGGGCTGATGGGGGGGTTAGGACTGGCAATGAGCTATGGGGGGCTGACTGGAAATGGGCTGATGGGGTTAAGACGGGAAGTGGGCTGATGGGGGGTTAGGACTGGTAATGGGTTATAGGGGGGCTTAAACTGAAAATGGAGTGATGGGGGGTTAGGACTGGAAGTGGGTTGATGGGGGGCTAGGACTGGTAATGGGTTGGGGGGTTGCTATGACTGGAAATGGGCTGAGTGGAAGGGGAGGCTTGAACTGCAAATAGCTGATGGGGAGGGAGCTTGGAATGGAAATGGGCTGTGAGGGAAGGGAGCTAGGACTGAAAATGGGCTGATGGAGCAGCTAGGATAGGACTGGAAATGGGCTGTTGGGGGAGCTAAGATTGGAAATGGGCTGTGGTGGGGGCTTGAATTGAAATGGACTCATGGAGGGGCTAGAACTGGAAGTAGGCTCATGGGGGGCTAGGACTGGAATTGGGCTGAGTGGAGGGGAGCTAGGATTTGACATGGGCTGATGGTGGGGCTAGGAAATGACTAGAAATGGGCTGATGGGGGCTAGGATTGGAAATGAGCTGATGAAGGGACTCAGACTGAAAATGGATGGGGGAGCTAGGACTGGAAATGGGTTGATGGGGGGCTAGGACGGGAAATGGGCTGATGCCGGGACTCGAAGGGAATGGATGCTGGGTGAGACTGGAACTAGAAGGGAGCTGATGTTGGGGGAGGATTAGAATGGGATGGGGCTGGGAGAGTAAAATGGAGAGGGGAAAAATATTTTGTGTGGGAGGGATGAAAAATCTACAATTGGCCGGGTATTGGGAGAGTAAGTGGGGATTGAGGATGGAGGGGTAAAATTTGTGTGGATGAAATAGGAATGAGGAAAGAGCAAAAGGAGAAAGATTAGTATGTTAAAGCAGATGTAGAGAGAGAGAATGGAAAAACAAACTAGAAGAGAGAAGAAAGAACAAATGGACAGCAGATGATGGACAGTTAGCAGAAAACATGAAGAAACCAGAAGAAAGTGGCTGGAGCAATTGCAACTGAAAAAAATGCACAAAAGGTAGAAAGATATCTCTTTATTTTGAATTTATTAACTGGAATATGAAAGCTCTGGGAAATGTGCATCATTAACGTCTGCGCTTTGTTTGGTACAAGAGGAAATTAATTTATAGTTTTATTTCTACAGTGTTGTTGTACATTCCAAGTTTGGCTTTTGGGGTTCCCAGTTTAATTTGCCTTCCTGTTTCTAAATTGTGATTCCTTGTTTGGTGATGGTCTATGTTCTGCATGTGTAACTGAGCTGAGGTATTCTATTTATGTAATTCCTATTTGACATTGCCACTTGTTCTCTTTCCCCAGTATTCTCTGAAATGTACTGGTTTAATATTTGCAGTGTTGCCTTTTGATAGGTAGAGTATGGTACTTTGTGAGTCCTGGTAATGCTGTCAGGAAACGGCGGGTTTGCTATGGGTTCTAAATGGGCAGCGTTTGTAGTAGTTCCTAATGTGCCTGGCGGTTGGCACTGGATTATAGTAATATAGAAATCTTTTAGTCTTTCTTTATCCATACACTCATTAAGAGACATGTTTACTAAAAGTTAGTGTATGGTAACATTATGCAAATATTTATGCAAATAAGGCCACTTATGCAAATGAGGCCCCGCACCGAGTCTCCGCACATGGCCCCGCACCCCCCTTGGGCCGCCCCTGCCTCATAGATGGGACTTTTATTCCCCAGGTGCAGGAAGTAGAGGTGGGTCAGATAGAATGGTCAGACCATGCTCCAGTAGGGGTTAAGGTAGACTGGAGGCTGAAAGATGAAGGCCTCCAATTCTGGAGATTAAATGAATCTCTCTGAGTATAGATAGGCCATAGGCAGGTTGAAAAATGCCTCGGTGTTTTTTGTTTTTTTTTAAAAACAATGATTCAGCATCTCTTGTTGTTACATATCTTATTATCTCCAAGGTCTCAGACAAACAATGGCACTATTGTCTGGGTGTATTACTTGTCCCAGTAGTGTGCCTGTTGACATCAATGACCTTTCATAACTTTTTAAATTTCGAATGGAAAGTTTTTTTTTAAAAAGTTCTTAGCTTGTCCTGTACTTTTCTTACAAAAGCCCAACGCCACTACAAAGGCGCCCACGCATTTCACAAAACGGGTTCCTCAGGGGACCTCTTCACATTCGTTTATTCCTATGAAAGATATCACATACAATTCTCTGATTACTAAACCCACACACCATTAATCATTTCAACAATCCCCTTACTACAAACATAATCTACCTTATAAAATACCTTAAAAAATATATATGCTGCTGCCCATGAACTCCAGGATAGGAACTTCAAAACTTAAGTTTTGCATTTCAGAAATCCTGTTCCAACCGAGAACACCGCGCATGCGGACTATCCAACTTGGTGGTCCATTTAAAGCCCTTTCACTCACTTTTCATTGGTTACCACTAAGTCCACCCATCCTATCAATCTAATTCCCCAATGGAACATTATGACTCTCTCATGCTCAATTACATACTCTCCATTGCCCTCTTATTAGGTTAAACACAAACTGACCAATCAATGCTCATGTTCAAACCCATAGACGCAACGGAGCCTAACCGAAAAATCCATCTCTGCTCCCTAACGAGCAACATCTGTTCGCGCGCTTTTCCTTGCGAACCTGTCAACACCTCTTCAACACACCAACACCTTAACTGCTCAAAGATGTGCCCTGCAGCTATACAGTGTTTAACTAGAGGGGCTTCCATTCGTTTACATCGTAATCTGATCTCATGGTCCTTCATCCGCGCTCTAAACGGATGAATAGTCTTTCCTACGTAAAGGAGAGCACAGGGACAACGTATGACATAAACTACAAATGAAGACTCACAAGTCGTAGAATGCCTTAATTTATGAACTAAACCTCTAAGCGAAAAACCATCTATCTCCATTGTTATGTCACATATTGTACAATGTCCACATTTTTTATGGCCCCTTATCTTCCACTCTCTCCCGATATCCATCGGCTTTAACGCCGTAGGTCTCAACCATTCCTTGAAGTTTTTACTCCTTCTCCAAACACATCGTATGGTTTTATTTTCCATACCGGGTATCACACTCAATACTGAACTATATGTTCGTAACACCTTCTGTATCCCAAAACTTAAAGGGGAATACATAGTGATTAAATTAATTTGATCTTCCTCAAATACTTTCAAATTTGTGTGATCCCTAGGTTTCAATAGCAAATCTCTATTATTGTATAATGCCCGTGAATACGCCCAACGCACTACTTTCCAAGGATACCCCCTATCCTCGAAATTGCCCGCTAGCTGTTTTGATAATGCCCTATAATCATTAATATCTGAGCAGTTGTGTCTATATCTTAAAAACTGGGATAGAGGGAGACTCTCCTTTAATCTTGGAGGGTACGCACTACTAAAATGAAGAAACGTGTTTCGATCTGTGATCTTTCAAAAGACAGTGGTGCCCCACTGCTCCCTACCTCTTACAACACGTATGTCCAAATAGGTGATGCTGTCACTATGGAATTCATGTGTGAACCTAATGTTCGGATCACACTGATTTAACCATATCAGAAAAGATTGTAAAATTGATTCAGCACCCTGCCATAGCATGAATATATCATCAATATATCTGTGCCAAGCTAATACATTGGCTACAAAAGGGGATTGAATCATCCATTTCCTCTCAAACTCCCCCATATAAAGATTGGCCACTGGGGGGGCACAAGTGGCCCCCATGGTCACTCCAGATATCTGATGATATAGGGTGCCCTCAAACACAAAAAAAAGTCTGATAAATGGCTAACTCTGCTAGACTCAGCAAAAACCTAATAAAATCCTCTGAAAGACCCCCCGACTGCGTATTGTACTCTCCACTACATTGTATGCCGCAGATTGAGGAATGCTGGTGTACAATGACTGTACGTCCAAAGTGACCAAATATACATCCCGTACTGATGCCCATCGTGACAGACCCCTAAGATATTCAAAAAATGAGCTGTGTCACGCACATAGGATGGAATGTCCGTTAACAGAGGCCTCAGGAAGGAATCTAGGAAAGTAGACAAAGGTTCTAACAGCGTACCCCTTGTGGACACAATTGGACGTCCAGGGGGCTGACTCAAGTTCTTATGAATTTTAGGGACAGTATAAAACTTAGCCAATGCTGGAGCCGTAGTATTCAAATATTGATATTCTTTCTTGGACATTAACTTATTGCCCCACGCTGACCTAGTCAAATTCTTAATTTTAAGTTGAAGTTCTCGACTGGGATCCTCCTCCAGCGGTTTATAGGTGGTAACATCTTGTAGTTGCTGTAAGGCTTCCATAACATAATAGTCCCTAGCAAGCACCACCACCGCTCCCCCTTTGTCCGCCCGTCGTATAACGATATCAGTCCTCGACTGTAACTCTCGCAAAACAGCTTGTTCTTCTCTCGATAACCATACATTTATATTACGCTGTGTTCGTTCTAATGTAGTTACATCTTGTAGTACCAAATCCCTAAAAATCATTATAGCCGGATGGAGAGGGCCTGGCGGGGACCATGAAGACTTCAAAGGTAATTTGATCCGACGTGTCTCTGAACCTATATCCTCTTTTAATCCCTATTCGGACAATTGGGATGCAAACAATTTTTTTGGAGGAATTTTCTTAATAGATTTTCAAAATCCACTGTAAATTGGAACGCATCATACTCTGTCTTAGGAACAAAAGACAATCCTTTATTTAACAAATTGATGGACCCCCGTGATAATGACTTCCCTGAGATGTTGACCACCAAATCATCTTTAATCATTACTTCTGTATCTTCTGTTTCAAACGGTCTTCAGATTTGCCTTTCATTTCCACCTTTTTCTTTCTCGTCTTTTCGTCCTTCCCGTCTAAAAAATCCTCCTTCGAGGTTCTACTCGAGTCCGAACTGTTGCCTTTTTCTGTGGTATCTTCAAAATACACCTGTTTCCTAACTTTCTTTGATTTGCGGTTGACATCCATCCAGGGATATACATATCCTGTTGTATAATCAGTCCCATCTCTTTTCAATTTCTTAGACTTCTTCATCATTACTTCTTGCCAAAGGGTGTCCACTTGTTTCCGTAGAGACCTTGGAGATAATAAGATATGTAACAACACAGTTAGATGCTGAATCATTGTTTTCATTTAGTGAGCTCCATTTGCTTGATTATACTGTGTAGTACTCGCTCAAATAAGTGACCTAAAAGTCTTGTTTTTTTTTAAAGACAACTGTACCCCCAGATGGTGTTGGAGGTAGTGTGGGATAGTTATAAGGCCTATATACGGGAAGAACTTATCCGGCTCGGGGCAAAAAAAAGAGAGAGAGAGCAAGGGCAGAGGAACAGTTAAGAATGGAATTGGCATATTGGTCCGCATTTATGAAGAAGAAGGGGGGCAGAGAATATTATGAGAACTGGAAAGGATTAGAAAGACTCTGGGAGAATTACAAGTGGTGGAGTGGACCTTCTGGATAGAGAAATTGCAGCAACACAGTTATGAGCACAAGAACAAGCTGGGAAGGTGGCTGGCCCGTAAAATGCTGGCAAGGATGGTTCAGCAGAGTATCTTGAATAGGCAGGGAGAGCCAGAGTTCTCCACATCCAAGATACAACAGACCTTTGTAGAATTCTACCAAAAACTATACTCTTTAGAAACAGGTGGAGGGGAAGAAGAAGGGCAGAAATTCTTACAGTACAAGATTTACCACTAGAGAAATTGGAGGAGGAAGACAGGGTAGAGTTAGGGAAAGAAATTACAGTGGAGGAAGTTAGAACAGCTATACAGGGGCTGAAAGAGGGGAAAGCTCCAGAATTAGATGGTTTAATGGTCCACTTCTATAAAACCTTTGTGGGAGACATTGCAGAGATTCTGGTGGAAATGTTTAATGCAGTGATTCAGGGAGGTAGGTTGCCAGAGTCAATGGCGGTGGCTGGTATTACAATGCTGCCAAAGCCGAGCAAGGATGCCACTGTTTGTGGTTCATGCCACCCAATCTCTTTAATTAATTTAGATGCCAAGATCCTGACAAAACTTTTAGCGGGGAGGATCCAGCGTTATCTCCCACAGTTAGTAGGGGTGGATCAAAATGGGTTTATACCAGGGAGACACGTGAGAGATAACATGTGCAAGCTCCTTAACATCATTTGGCAGGTTAAGAACAGGAAGAAACCCACTGTATTCATGGCGGTCGATTCTGAAAAAGCATTTGACAGAGTGGAGTGGGGATTTATGTTCGCAGTGTTGTGCAGGATGGGGATTGGGGACACGTTTTTGACATGGTTAAAGGCAATGTATAAATGCCCTAAGGCCGGATAAGGGTTAATGGTAAATATTTGGAGGAGTTTGAAATAGGCTGGTGAACAAGGTAGGGCTGCCCTCTGTCTCCGTTCCTACTATTTACCCTGGTCATAGAACCCCTGGCGGTGGTGGTGTGGGCCACGAGTGATATAAGGGGGGGTGGAGGTTGGGGGCAAAGATTATAAATTGGCTCTGTACGCAGATGATATAATCTGTCACAAAGCCGCTGATAACACTTCCTAATCTGATAAATTGATAGAGAAGTACAGTGGTGTCTCTGGGTACATGATCAACCTGACAAAAACTGAAATTTTGAAGATAGTATTGGTCAAGAAGTTGGAAGACAGACTGAAGGCCGATTTTCCATTTAAATGGGGGAGAACCTCAATTAGGTATTTGGGGATACAGTTGGGAAATGATTTAACGGGGCTGTTCAAATTAAATTATACCCCATTGTGGAGGAAGATAACGCAGGACTTAGATATTTGGGATAAACCCTATTTTTCATGGGGGGAGGGTAGGATTGCAATCACAAAAATGAATATATGCCACACATGCTGTTCCTGTTTCAGATGCTGCCAATATTGGTGCCAGATTTATTCCTCAGACGCTGCCAGTGTAGACTCTTTTGGTATATATGGAAACGAAAACCACCTAGGGTGAATAGTTAGGTGATGTGCTGGAGGAGAAAGGAAAGGGGAATGGGGGTCCCTGAGTTACGGGATTATTACCAGGCTACACAGTTGCAATCCATGGTAGAGTGGGGGGGGGGGGAGAAAAAGTGAATAAACATTGGTTAGACATGGAATGGGGTGTCATGCAAGGGGACTCCAGGAGAAGAACATAGGCAGAAGGAGTAGGGGCAGATCAGGGAGATATAGACCACCCCTTTGTAAAGCTGACTTGAAGAATTTGGAAGGTAGTACAACATAGATCGGCTAGGGAGGGGGGACTCTATATGCAGAATATGCAGAATACGAGGGGCTGGCGCCAGGTTGGGATACTAAGGGATTTAAAGATCAGGAGGGTAAAGGGCTGGTAAAATGGGGGCAATTACTCACAGAAGGGGGCCAGATTACAGATTTTGATGCCCTCCAGCGCAGGTATGGAGCAGATCAGGTAAGTATTTTGTCATACATGCAAGCAGTGTACTTCCTATGGGGAAAACAGCGGGGGGGGGGGGGGAGGGAGATGATGGGACCAACTAAGTTTGAACAAATGGTGAATAAGAGGCAAAATAGTATGGGACAAGTGGGTAGAATATATCAACAATTGATACGATCCCAAAGGAAAGGGGCCTTTATGGAAGCACGGAAGCAGGACCTACAAGCGGAGTGTGATGAGACTATGTGGGAGCTAATTTTTCAAGGAATGGGGAAAGTGGGGGATTCGGCAGCAAGGCAGGAGCACTGCTGGAAGATCATGTTTAGGGTCTATCTAATGCTACAGCGGATAGACAAATGCAGTCTGTATGTTGGAAGGGATGTGGGAAACTGGGGGACTACCTGCATATGTGGTGGGATTGCACCAAGATACGAGAATATTGGAATATGGTAGGGGGCATATACCAGGCTGTGATGAGAAGGGAAATGGAGAGTATACCTGAATTTCTGCTCCTATTTAAGGGTGGCGAGTGGGAGGCAGACCCCAGTAAAAGGTTTACTGGCAGCGAGGATGGCTTTGGCAAGGGCATGGTGAAGCCCACAAGTTCCTACAAAAGGCTCTTGCATACAAAAGATGGGATACGTTCAAACAGGAATGGACCCAGTATGAGGATTGACTGAAACAACCTCAACAGGATTAGAGGGGAGAATTAGGAATGATTGGAAAGGAGATGGCATGGATGAAGGATGGGGGAGGGAGGGCAATAGGGGAGGGGTAATAGGATTCTTTAGTGGGGGAGGGAAGGAAAAAAAGGAGATAAGTTCTCATCTAAAGTGGAAAGGTTCAGTATTGATGGCAGAATCAATGGCACATATTCTGGTCATGATGTATGGGGAACCTTGGTAAGAACCAGGTTGCTGTTTGCTTTCATGTTTCTCTGTTTTGCGTTTTCATGCGTAAATATGTACTAAAGCAATGAAAGGATATATTATGGAATGAGGAAAGGTTATGGATATGAAACAGCGCTTATGGGGGAGGATAAAGGAGGGGGAGGGGGAAAAAGGGATATGCTTTGTGAAGAAAGGGCAGAAGTGAGATGAAACTGGGTTGGTTATGGTTATGATTTCGGGTTGAATGGCCTACTTTGCTGGGTTGCAGAGGTAGCCAGCCTTCTGGGACAATTCAGGACTATGTGACTTAGGGTGCTGAGAAATTAGGCCCTGGAGATCAAGCAGGGACAGTTGTTTCAGCTGTAATAGGCAAGACTTGACTGGGTTAGAGGGGTGATGATAGGGTTGCCAACTGGCTCCAGATGCGCCCGACAGGCTTGATCCAGTCCTGGGTTTACTCCATTGCATGTAGGGACATGTAGTTCTGATTTCTCCATTGCACTCCATAAGAAAAGCAAGACTACAAGTCCCTGCATGCAATGGGGCAAACACAGGACTGGATCAAGCCTGTCGGGCGCATCTGGAGCCAGTTGGCAACCCTAGGTGATGAAGCCCATGTGGATGTAATGCAGGGAGGGGGGAGGGGGGACAATGTTTTTGAGACAATGTTTGGGGGATGTCTATTATGTTTAAGTTGAAAATGTGAAATAAAATATAAGTTTCAAAAGAAAAAGAAAGGGTGGGCCAATTGGTTATGCATGCTATTGTGCCTTTCTATATTTATGGTCCAACAAAAATATATAAAGATAATATCGGGAAGGGGTGTTGAGAATATCTATATTCAACATCTCTACTTATATGGACAGTAGTGTTGAATGTAGGTATTAAATTAAGCACCAGTGCCGGTGGTTAACTTAAGACAGAAACTACAGTGATTCGTTATCGAGCCCTAAGTGTTTATGGTCCCGATTTTCAGTTAGGCAGGCTATATGCTGTGTTGGCGCATAGTCTGCCCGCTGACCCCCTTAACCCAGATTTTCATTCTGCGGCAACGGAAGTGAAAATCCAGATTTGGCTGGATGCGCCAGCAGCCACCAAGCTTGATTTTAGTTTAGCACCTGTTTTATTGTTAATATGTTTTGATGTACTTGTTGTTTCAAATGTATACCGCTATGATTACCTGAAATAGCGGTATATAAAACTCACAAATAAATAAATAAATAAAAATAAATAAAGTGGGTAGCAGCGATTTTCAATGCTACCCGCTTAGCCCCGGCGCCTGAAAGATACGTGAGGAAAAACCTCGCCTATCTTTAAGATGCAGAGGGCTAAGCGGATAGCATTGAAAATCGCTGCTACCCACTTAGCCTTTTCCTCCGCTCCCGCTCCACCCTGGAACGCCCCAAACATGCCCTGATGCTAACTGCATAGCATCTGAGCACATTAGGGACTTATCCGGGACTTTCCAAAGACACTATCTGTGTAGGTACCTTTGGAAAAATCCCGGACAAGACATTTACACAGGTAACTAGGGCAGTAAATGCCTTTGAAAATGCCGCCCCCTATGTGTGTGCATTTTGCTTGTATATACACCTAAACTATTAATAAATAACACCACTCTAACACTTAAATCTCTACCTATCTAGAGTGTCATATAATAACTGAATTATAGAGAGATCATTTTTGTCGGACGTTTTTGCCTTCCGACAAAGAAGATCTCTCTATAATTCAGTTATTTTATGACACTCTAGATAGGTAGAGATGTGCATGTAAAATGCTGTTCTACAAGCTCAAGTACCTTATAAAACGATTCCTATAAATAACTATTTCCCTTTTCACTGGATTTGCAGTTTTCTGCAGTTTTCTGCATTTTACGTTTTTTTCATTTTTCACTATTGGAGAAGACTTGATGATTAGCAATCACATTGCTTCAAATAATGGGTTTTGTACCTTTTCTGCAGGGTGTGCTGACCTCGCAAATATGACGGTGAAGCAAGCAGGTTGACAAAAGTGGAGGATACACCGGGATGCTGGCCTCAGTTGTTTAGGAGGAAAACACTGAATTCTCATGAAGTCACGAGACAGTTTTCAGCACCAAAGGAGTTCCAAAGACCAGCAGGGCAGCCATCCTCAGCAGCCAGGGCTGAAACAGGACTAACATTCCAAGAACTGTAGCGAAGATATCAAAATGAACTTAATATTAAGGGTCAGATTTAAATTTTGGCCAAGAGTAGGACAATAAAAGCTTGTAAGCCAGTTTACTTGCATCCTTTTCAAATATCTTTTGCCCAATGATTTCATTATCTGTCATTTTAGAAGTTCAGAAAGGAATAAAAACTGTACAAGAGAAAACATTTACCAAGAGCATGATGACATTTTTGACTGATTTTATGCTTAGCACTTTCAAGCAAAATTCCCAGAGAACCTGCAGAGGTTTTGGGCTTTATTTGGTTTTAGCTAACCAAAAACTTAAATATGGCCCTGTTTTTCTTGCACAGCTCCAGTAAAATAGTAGTTTTTTAAAAGCATTAATTTGAAAAAAAGATATCCTTATTAGTAACATTAAGATAAAGATAAGTAAAAGTAACATTAAGGGGCATGTTTACTAAACTCCTGTAGCTTACCACATGGTCTCTAGTCCATCTGCCATTTCTTGTCTCTCCTTTGGTTTTCTTCACTTCCTTCCATCTTGGATATTGATTTTTTTCCTTTCAGCTTTCTTCCATTTACTTCTCTCTCTCTCTATCCACAAAAATTTCACTATCCACTTCTCAATCCCACTCTTTTTTAGCCATCTACCTACCGCTTTGCAACCTTCACCCCAGTCCTCCCATTCCCCACTTCTTCTTCCCAGTCTTTTGCTCACTCTCTTTCCTCCTCCATATCTATCATCTCTCAGCCTCCATCCAGTGTCTCTCTCTCTCTCTTTTCCTCAATCTAATAGGCTGAATCGGAGGCACACTGTCTGGGCCTGCCTGGATGACAGTTCCAGGCCTGCGGCAGTGCGGCCTCCCTGTCTCTTTCTCTGTTGAGTCAGTCAACACTCAGAAGTGGAGACAGCACACGCTGATGGAACTCACTGTGTTGCGCCACTCTGCAAACTTGTTTCTTTACCACCCCCCCCAACACACACAATATCTGCCCCTCTCCCAGTTTCTGCCTCCTTTTCCGACTTGATCCCAGCATATACCAGCATTAGTTCTCTTCCAGTTCCAGCTCCTTTCCAGTTCCCTCCTGCATAAGCCCATTTCCTGTTCAGCCTCAGCATTAGCCCCCTTGCAATCCCAGTACCCCCTCAGTATCAGCCTATTTCCAGTCCCAGTAACCCTCCTCAGTATCAGCCGCCTTTCTTGTCCTCCCATCCCAGTACCTTCCAATGTCAACCCTCTTGAATTCCCAGCACCACCACTGGTGTCCATTACCTTCCAGTCCCCATTCACCACTGTCCAGCCCCTTCTAGTCCAAATACTGTCCTAGGTGTCAGTTCACTTCCAGTCCCAGTGCCCCAACCCCCAGCATCAGCTCCCTTCCAGCCCCTCCAGTACCCAGCCACCTTCCAGTACCATCCCCAGGTGTCAGCTCCCTCCAGTCACATCCCTAGGTGTCATCTCCCTTCCAGTCCCCCTCCAGTACCATCTCCTGGTGTCAGCTCCCTTCCAGCCCCCTCCTTCCCCATCAGCTCCCTTCCAGCCCCCTCATTCCTCCATGTCAGCTCCCTTCCAGCTCCCTCCTTCCCCCCATGTCAGCTCCCTTCCAGTCCCTCCTTTCCTTTTTTCAGCTCCCTTCTAGCCCTCTCCTTCCCTCATGTCAGCTCCCTACCAGACCCCTCGTTCCCCTCTTTTCAGCTCTCCAGCCCCCTACTTCCCTCATGTCAGGACTCGGCTCCCTTCTAGCCTTCTCATTCCCCTGCATCAGCTCCTTTCCAGCCCCTCCTTCCCCCACATCAGCTGCTTTCTAGCCCCCTCTTCCTCCCATGTCAGCTCCCTTCCAACCTCCCCTTCCCCCATGTTAGCTCCTTTCTAGCCCCAGCCCCCCTCATGTCAGCACTCAGCTCCCTTCAAGCTCCCTCCTTCCCCACCCCGTGTCAACTCTCTTCTAGCCTCCTCCTTCCCCCCTTGTCAGCTCCTTTCCAGCCCTCTCCTTCCCCAATGTCTGTTCGAATGTTACCCATGACTGAAGTGGTATTTAAAGGTGCGGAAGAATTGAAGGAAATATCGATACATTGGGAAGATGTATTACAACTATTAGATAAACTGAAGAGAAGCAAATCACCTGGGCTGGATGGTATACATCCAAGGGTGTTGAAAGAACTGAAATATGAGATTGCAGACCTGCTATTAGTAATCTGTGAACTATCATTAAAATCATCTCTAATACCTGAAGACTGGAGGATCGCCAATGTAACACCAATTTTTAAAAAGGGTTCCAGGGGTGATCTGGGAAACTACACACTGGTGAGCCTCACGTCAGTACCGGAAAAAATGGTAGAAACCATCATAAAGAATAAAATTACTCAGCATGTAGATAGTCATGGCCTAATGGGAGACAGCCAACATGGCTTTAGACAAGGAAGATCTTGTCTTACTAATCTGTTATGTTTTTTTGAAAGTGTGAATAAACAGGTGGACAAAGGTGAGTCGGTTGATATAGTGTATCTGGACTTTCAGAAAGCCTTTGACAAGGTCCCTCATCAGAGACTTTTGGCAAAACTAAAGAGTCATGGGATAGGAGGCAGTGTACTACTGTGGATCAAGAACTGTTTAAGAGATAGAAAGCAGAGGGTTGGGCTAAATGGCCAATTTTCCCAATGGAGAAAGGTGAATAGTGGTGTACCCCAGGGATCTGTGCTGGGTCTGCTGCTTTTTGACATATTCATAAATGATCTGGAAAGTGGAATAACGAGTGAGGTTATCAAATTTGCAGATGACACAAAACTATTTAAAGTTGTTAAAACCCAAGAGGATTGTGGAAAATTGCAAGAGGATCTTGATAAATTAGAAGACTGGGCATCAAAATGGCAGATGAAATTTAATGTGGACAAGTGCAAAGTTATGTACCTAGGGAAGAACAACCCAAACTATGGTTATACAATGCAAGGTTCCACATTAGGAACCACCACCGAGGAAAAAGATTTAGGCATCATTGTGGATAACATGTTAAAACCCTCGGCCCAGTGTGCAGCGGCGGCCAAGAGAGCAAATAGAATGCTAGGTATCATAAGGAAAGGAATGGAAAATAAAACAAAAGATATTATAATGCCTCTATATCGTTCCATGGTGAGACCGCACCTTGAATATTGTGTGCAATTCTGGTCACCGTATCTTAAAAAGGATATAGAGTTGTTAGAGAAGGTTCAGAGAAGAGCCACCAAAATGGTAAAGGGGATGGAAGGATACTCCTATGAAGAAAGGCTAAAAAAGTTAGGGCTCTTTAACCTGGAAAAGAGACGGCTGAGGGGAGATATGTTAGAAGTCTATAAATTAATGAACAGAGTGGAACGGGTAAACATAGATTGATTGTTTACGTTATCAGAATATAGAAAGACTAGGGGACATGCAATGAAGCTACAGGGTAAACTATTTAAGACTAATAAAAGAAAATATTTTTTCACTCAACGTGTAATCAAACTCTGGAATTTGTTACCGGAGGATGTAGTAAAGGCTGTTAGTATAGCTGGGTTTAAAAAAGGTTTGGACAAGTTCCTGGAGGAAAGGTCCATAAACCATTATTAAGAAGGGACCCAGGATATCAATGCTTGACCCAGTACAAGCATTGCGGAATCTGTGTCTTTTGGAGAAACTGCTAGGTACATATGACCTAGATTGGCCACTGTTGAAAACAGGATACTGGGCTTGATGGACCTTGGTCTGACCCAGTATGGCATATCTTATGTTCTTATGTAATGTCAACTCCCTTCCAGCCTTCCTCCCCCCATGTCAGGTCCCTTCCAGCCTCCTCTTCTCCAGTGTCATCTCCCTTCCAGCCCTCTCCTTTCCTTCTTTTCAGCTTCCTTCCAGCCCCTCCTTCCCCCTCATGTCAGCTCCCAGCCCCCTCCTTCCCCCATGTCAGCTGCCTTCCAGCCCCCCTCCGCCCCCATGTCAGCTCCCTTCCAGCTTCCCCTTCCCCAGTGTCAGCTCCCTTCCAGCCCCTGCCTTCCCTTCTTTTCAGCTCCCTTCTAGCCCCCTCCTTCCCCCGTGTCAGCTCCCTTCCAGTCCCTCCGTCCCTTCTTTTCAGCTTCTTCCAGCCCCCCTTCCCCCCCTGTGTCAGCTCCTTTCCTGTCCCCTCCTTCCCTCCTGCCTCTGCTGCAGTCCATGTGCTGGTCAACTAAAGCAGCCACGGGAACACTTCTCTTTGCTCCAATGGCTCTTCTGTCTTACAAGCTGCTGGACTGAGGCTTTTCTAAAGGCCGTAATAAGCATTTCCTGTTTCCTGTGAGAAACAGGAAATGCTTGTTACTGCTGGAAATGCCACTGTCCAGCAGCTTATAAGGCAGCAGAGCCACTGGAGCAAAGAGCAGTATTCCAGCGGCTGCTTTCTTCAAAATGGCGAATCAGTGAAGGGGGGGGGGGGGGGAAGGCTAGCAATGGCACTCCCCTGACATCGGCGCTCCCCTGCCACACTTACCCAGCTTACTGGGTAGCACCAGCCCTGATTCCAAGCCTCCCCCATGCTAACATGTTGGCTGCAATTACCACGGGTACACTTAACACCACCAATTGAGGTGACAGTAAACGCATCCATGCTAAGTGCAACACTGAGTTAGCATGAGTTAAAGACCCCTACGCTAAGCACAATGCAACTGCTCCATCCTTAAACTGCCTATTCTCTGCCCCAATCCGCCCTGAACAGTTAGTGTGGGATTCTTAACGCAGCCATGGATTTGACACTTAGCGCACACTAAACCTCTTAACGCTGTTTAGTACACATGCCCCTAAGGGTAGCCTAGAGGCTAGAGCAGTGGGTTGAGAGCCCACTGCTGCATCTTATGATCTTGGACAAGTCACTTAACCCTTTGTTGCCTCACATACAAACTTAGATGGTAAGCCCTCTGCGGAAAGGGAAATACCAACCATACCTGAATATAACTTGTCTTGAACTACTATGGAAAAAGGTGTGAGCTAAATTTCAATCCCGTATTTATCATGCATGTGAAGCAGGAGGCATTGCAGCTCTCAACACAGTACAGGAGGCCGGGGAAAAGGAGGAGGACCAAATAGGAATTTACAGTTAAAGTGATTAAGTTGTGACCGCTTACAACGAGATGTACATCACTTGGCATTGCAGGCAAGAACATGAGACAGTGCCTTGTGTGAATCAGGAGGCATAGTCTAAACCACAGTTCCAAGCATTTGCTTTACTTCCAAAATGAAGAAAAAAATCAAATTAGAGGTTACATTTTGTAAAAGTGGTGTCAAAGTATGAGATGGTGCCTATGTGTATGATTGGGGAGGAGTGAGGTGGGATTCTTTTTAGGTACAATTTCCTGCTGTAATGTTGTTGTTATGAAATCTATGGTTTTGAGGGTTATATGAACTGTAATGAATCTTGGACCAGCTTTCTTTGCCAGATGAGTGCACTGTAATGTGAAACTGCTTTCTCGGGGAAGGAGATAAAAATAGAAAAAGGCAGGTATGATTGCTGTTCTTCGATGACTGTTTAAGGTTCAGGGGAAAGGGAAGTCCTCCAATTCCGAATGCTTTGAACCGGAAAAATCAGCAGTAAAGACTGTATTGTGAGCCTGCGGTGTAAGAAGTGTTATTTAGAACCTAGAAAATGGTATAATCCCTATCTGTTGAACTAGTTCATTCTTTGCAACAGTCTGAAAAGTGCTCTCTGCATACATGTCACATTAAAGCTAGAGTTAACATGCCTTCTTGCATGCTAGTGCCATCCTCAGGCATTATTAATATCTGGATCTGATTATGTAAAATGGGACCTGAGGTAAAATAATGCACATTCGTGATGTTAGTACACGCTAATCTGGTAGCACACATTAGTGACTAGCTGTTAGATTGCAAAAGGGCTTTGTCTTTGCAAACTCCCCACCCCTCCCTGTTCCCCTCACCCCCTCTCCCCATATTAAACACAGAGGGCTTAATGAAGAAACCTAATACAAGTTTAATGCAGACATTTTGCTCACTGATGCTGTAGGCAGACAGCATGCAAATAAGCTGCAAGCAAAAAATGTGCACTATCAAACACATGTACACGGGGGTCTGCCTTAGCTGCACTTCTATCTTGCACAATAGTTTTGCATGCTGTCCTAAGAAAAAACATCATTGGAGGTGACTGACCCTGTGCTGTGTGTGTCAGAATGCACTGCAAGGGCTACGGTCAGTCTGACAAACAAAGCAAAAAACTGACCCCACCTGGTGCATGCTGGTGCATTTTACAAGATGGCAGCCTGGAGGCAGGAGTATGTATGCAACATTTCTGCCTCCCTTCATTTGAGGTACTGGAGTGGTGGGAGAGAATGCAGGGGTTCTGCCAGAATTTTTTTTTTTTATTGTGGGAGTTAGGGTTGGAGTCTAGTTGTCACTAGGGCCACCAACAGTTATTTTGGGGGTGTCAAATGTGTGTGTGTGTGTGTGTGGGGGGGGGGTCAGTGGCCACTAGGGTATTCAGTGTTTATTTTTTGGGGGATCAGGAGTTGGGAATTAGGGGCCACTGGAGGTCACTACTGTCTATTTTGGGGGTAATCAAAGAGTAAGGGGTGCCATTAGGGTCTGTGGGAGATCAGGGTTGAGGAACAGCCTAGATCATCTGAGGTGAAGTGTGGCATAAAGATACAACGTAGAGAGAACAGTAAAAAACGGTGCTAAGCTTCAGCACAGATTTTTACATCTGGAGCGATTACAAATTCATTTGTTTTCATGTGATTAGCATACCCACTGTGCTATGCTTAAGCACAGTGGTTTTGCTGAAAACTTTCCTGCACTAGCATGCTTTCTGCATTGGGGAGCAGAGGAAAATCCTGAGTGCAGGAAAATCTCATGCAGAATGCTGTGCTAGAGCATAGCACAGTTTGCTGGGTCTGCTCAACAAGCGCACACACACACACACACACACACCATCATCTGCATCCATCACCGTGTCTGAGCAAATGAGAGCTGCAAACATTTTTGAGCCAGAACAAAAAAATACAAAAAATTACAAAAAGCATACGGATCAATATTCAAATTGATTTATGCAGTTAACTTCAGAGTTAACTGTATAAGTCTTCGCCTCTGTGACAGGTTAAATTTTATCCAGACAACTGGCTGGTTAGAGTTTACCCAGGGTAGTTTCTCCAAATGGGTTAGCTTTGCACGTACTATGGCAGTCGTGAACCTCACTTCTAAGCCAGGGAATGTGGAGTATGATCTCAGTCTCTTAAATTTAATGCTAGTGCTCGGCGTACTTGCATTGTGCAAAGAGAGCCTCCTGCTGGAGTTCGTAAGATGTAACATGTATGGGTAGTATGTCAAGATGTGCTTGGAAATTCTTCTTTATCAAGCCTGTGTTTCCCAGTACAATGGGAAATATTTCTGTATCTTTCTGCCACATTCTCTTGGTCTCTGACTGCATTTCTTGGTACTTCAGGATCTTCTGCCTCTTTAGCTTTGTAAGAAGGACAACATAAATATGCATTTGAAACATAATTGGATAATGTAGCTATTCAGTTTAGGAGACATATTCAGTGATCTGACTTAAGCAGATAAGTCATCCAAAAATCCATTTAAAGATAACGGGATCAGTTATTTGGTTATCTTTAGGTGGATTGGGTCCATCAATCCATTAGTGTTTATTTCTTGTAAATTATTTACAACAACCTGCAAAAGTATTTTTTTCCTTTTTATTGGAAATGCATGGGAGGATTTTATGAATGATCCATTTCTTTCATGTGCTCAATCTATGTAAAATAGTTAATATTTTTCTGTAAAATAGTTATTATGTGCTCAAAAATGTTCTATGTAATTGATGTTTACCATGTTCTCTGTAAACCGTCCCTGATCTCTGGAAGGGGCGGTATAGAAAAGCGCACAAATAAATAAATAAAATAAAATGAAAATGCACAAGTGTTCATCCTTGATTGCACATTATTTTTTATAAAAACTCACCACTTTTGGTTAAGCCTGTACTTGAATAACCATTAACCAACAACCTCTCGAAGATCTGGACAACTTATCTTGGCAGCGTTGTGTCCATTGATGGCAATACTGAGAGGGATGTCAATATAGGCTTGGCAAGGCTGCATCGGTATTTCAAAGGATGCACAAAACTATGATAGAAATTAAGCTCTATAAAGCTATTGTCCTGCCAACTGTGATTTGTGCCTGTGCAACATGGAAAATTACAACAAAGACAGCACAAAATCTGCATGTATTCCATCAGCAGTACTTGCAAAGAATCTTTGGTGCCACCTATCATGACCATATTACAAATGAGAAGATCCTGAGAAATGACTCATGGAGGCTCTAAGACATTGTAACTGAGTGAAGGGTCTGGTTTGACAGACAATAAGAGGCATGTTTACGAAGCTGGGCTAACGGTTAGCACAGGCTATTTGTAACTAGGTCCCATGTTATTCAATGGGACCTAGTTATAAATAGTCCATGCTCTTAGCCGAGCTTAGTAAACATACCCCTAAAGCTGCATAATCACCAAAATCCCCAAATTGCAATGTGATAGACACAAGTGGGTGGGAAGAGAAAGAGAGAGAGACCAAAGAAGACCTGTCGTAGTACATTCAAAGATCCTTGGTGCCAACAGGGAAGAACAGTAAACTGCTGTAGCTGATTGAACATGCTGGGGAACACTTACTGCCCAAAGCGCTCAGGTCCAATAGTGGATATAAGACAGTCTAAGGGGCATGTTTACTAAACATTCCTAACGTGCGGGGCCGCGGTAGTGTGCCTGTGCCATATGAGGAGTGGGCGGTTCAGGCTGAAAAAGGAAAAAAAAAGACCGTATGTGTGCGCGTCGCGTTAATGTGCGGGGCCCACATTAGCGCGTGGGAAGGCTAAGTGGGGCGCAGCTGGGCACATATATGAACAGAGCTGTAGCACAACAGTGAAGACAATAACCAATGGTGCAGGGGCCATGGGTTCAATCCCCCAGTGTATGCAACCCAAAAAGGCTGGCTGAGGCACCACCTTGAATGTGGAAATGTGTGTCAGGAGGCAAAATAATTTTGGGCGGCATAAGGCGGCGTACTGTTCATTGTGGGGCGGCATAAGGCGGCGCACTGTTCATTGTGGGGCGGCATAAGGCGGCGCACTGTTCATGTGGGCAGCAGGATGCGGCGCGCTGATGCTAAAGCAAAGGAACACCGCCACAGCACAATGGGTAAGACACTGGCCAATGGTGCAGGGACCAGGGGTTCAATCCCTCACAATGCCCATTGAAAAAGGCTAGCTGAGGCAGTATATTTTATGTTGTGGAGTGCTTTAGGAGGCTTTTTAATTCTATTTTGTGATAACTACTAGCAAATGCACTCTCACAGCATGTTAACATAAGGCGGACCATAAGGCACATGTTACAGTGCACCATCCGCCAAGGCACCCTAGAATGTCCCCTATAGGGCAGCATGTATGTTGCGACACAGGATAATGTATAGTGCACCCTATATGGATGCCAACCATAAAGTGCCCTATAGGGCGCCCAATAAAGCACCCTCAGAGGCACCTTATGGGTACAGTACGCTGAGGGTGTTATTGCAGGCATCAGCATATGTACAGTAAATGTAAGAAATGCTTTGGAAAACCCTATCACAGAACCCCACTGTGGGTATGAACCCATGACCTCTGGCTGCACAGGCAGTGGCATACCCATTGGGCTACACCTCTATAGCTGTAAGCAAGCTCCTGCCTGGCTGCAGATAGCCTGCACGTCACATCACAGACAGTCTGCTGGTGTAAACAGGATAGGGTTAGGCCACCCATACCCATGATGCACTGCACATGCAAATCAGCTGTCCACAGATGCACACAAGATGGGAACTGCACCCCTAAAGCTACCCGGCCTGGTAGGGGGAGGTGTCCTTGTGCACCCACACAGCACCTCGGCCTGGTAGGGTGTCCTGAGTGGGTGGACAAACGGCAAAGAGTAGCTAAACACCATCACATTGTGCGGTTACTATGCCCACCCTGAGTGTGTGATGATGCGCCCAGGACCAGGTGCACAACACCTTGCATAATTGAATGCGGCCATGCCAGAGCTCCAAAGCAGCAATAACCTGTGAAATAGGTAGGTGCTGCATAAACATCTTGGAGATCGCTGTCTGCCACAGTTAGTGGAACACCCCCCCAGGTGGATAAAACAGGGTCTCCCACCAACAGATTCCCCATTCTCTCTTCCCTTCCCCGATAGCAGTAGAGTCAACCATCAACCCCAGTCCTGCTAGGGAAGTAGACACCCCCCACCCCCCACAGGGCAGTCCAAGCAGCTCCCCACACATCCATAATACAATAATCAGACAGACATTAGGCCTGGATATTCATAGATGCACCCCACCACTATCTGATATTCTCCTGCAGCAAGCCATCAGCCACTGCACCCTGCAAGGCACTCCATCAAGACACATACCATCTGTGCTCAGTCTGCTGGTTGGACCTGATGGAAATGCATGCACCCACAACTGGGGTGGTAGCACACACAAGCAGATAAGTCAGTGAAAAGGCCCCAACAGGAAACCCATATATATCACATGAGAGAAACATAATACAGCACTATGGGTGTGCCTAGCCATGCTGCCATCACTGCACACTCAGGGTGAGAGTGATCCCCCAGCAGCACATACAGAGGTCCCCCTGTCTGTGTAGGTGGTGGCCGGGCACTATCATGTCCCTGCCAGTGCCCTATGCCCTGTGCAGCTGCATCCTGGTCAGCCCACCCTGTCTGAGATATACCCATGGTCCCTTGCTACTCATTATGCACATTAGCAGGCCAATACTGGCAACAGTGCTGGCAGTGTGGGCTGTGGAAGGGGCTTGCAGCCAGCACCCACTGTATAGACCAGGGGTGGGCAAACTTGGTCCTGGAGGGCCGCAGACCAGTCAGGTTTTCGGGATATCTCTAATGAATATGCATGAGATATATATGCATTAGAGATATCCTGCCAACCTGACTGGTTTGTGGCCCTCCAGGGCTGGATCTGGAGACCCCTGCCTTACACCTCTGTCATTTAAGATAGTGAATGGACAAGGTGCAGATGTCCAAGACATCAAAAGGTTAGATAGAATTTGTCACAGTCCTCCTAACTTCTCACCACCACCAAAAAATTGTCTATTAGACAACTTTTTGGTGGTGGTGAGAATTGAGGAGGAATGTGACACATTCTATATACCCTTTCGATGTCTAGGACATCTGTACCTTGCCCACTCACGATCTTAAATGACAGAGGTGTAAGGCAGGGGTCTCCAAATCCAGCCCTGGAGGGCCACAAACCAGTCAGGTTGGCAGGATATCTCTAATGCATATATATCTCATGCATGTTCATTAGGGATATCCCGAAAACCTGACTGGTCTGCGGCCCTCCAGGACCGGAGGTGCCCACCCCTGGTACAGACAGACACACACTTCCACACCTATGCCAGCATGGTGCTACTATTGAGGAGGTAATTAGCCTTGGCCACCAAACCTGTCCTAGGCACGGCAAGGCATGGATATGGTACGCAGTACTGCTGGGGGTCACTCCCCAGGGTGGTAAACACCATCAGAGGCCAGTCCTGGAGCACGCCCCGCAAACACCTAACAGATTGTTCTGATGGGGTCAACTAGCAGTATGTGCGTAACGTATGGATATCTATCTGCCAGTACTCCTAGCAAACGTCTCAGAGCTGTGTACCGTATACCTCAGGTGTAGGGTGACATTGCTAAGGTATGCAGGTGCTAGTATTGGGAGATGCACGCAGGGTCCACTGTTCTGCCTCTCCAGGAGACATAGAAACATAGAAACATGATGACAGAAAAAGACCACAAGGCCCATCTAGTCTGTCCTTCCATAACAACAACTACAACAGTCCACTTTTTACCTTTAGAGATCCTCTGTGTTGGTCTCATGCTTTTTTGAATTCAGTTACTGTCCTCATCTCTACCACCTCCACTGGGAGACTATTCCACGGATCCACTACTCTTTCCGTAAAGAAATATTTCCGCATATCACTCCTGAATCTATCTCCCTTCACCCTCATCCCATGTCCCCTCGTAGCAGAACTTGCTTTCAATTGAAAGAGGCTCTCTCCCTGAACATTTATGCCATGGAGGTATTTAAACATCTCAATCATATCACCTCTATCCCGCCTTTCCTCTAAGGTGTACATATTAAGATCCTTAAGTCTGTCCTCATATGCTTTATAATGAAGCCCATTAATCATTTTAGTAGCAACCCTCTGCACCGACTCCATCCTGTTCACATCCTTTTGAAGGTGCGGTCTCCAGAATTGCACACCATACTCCAAATGAGGTCGCACCAAAGACTTATACAGAGGCATTATCACCTCCTTTTTTCTGCTAGCCATTCCTCTCCGTATGCACCCAAGCATCCTTCTAGCTTTTGCCGTCGCCTTTTCTACCTGTTTAGCTACTTTAAGATCATCAGACACAACGACGCCTAGGTCCCGCTCTTCTTTAGTGGACAAAAGTACTTCACCTCCTATACTGTATTGCTCCCTTGGATTGCTGCAGCCCAAATGCATGACCTTACATTTTTTAACATTAAATCCCAGCTGCCAAATTCTAGACCATTCTTCAAGCTTAGCTAGATCCCTCCTCATGTTATCTACACCTTCCTGGGTGTCTACTCTATTACAGATTTTGGTATCATCCGCAAAGAGGCAAACCTTACCCGACAGCCCTTCCGCTATATCACTAACAAAGATGTTAAAAAGAATTGGACCAAGGACAGATCCCTGGGGCACACCACTGGTAACATCCTTGGCCAATGGGGCCTGTGGGTGTGGGTGTGGGTGTGTCTGCCCCTGTTGGCTGCTGCTTTACTGCAGAGATTCCCAACCCCAGTCCAGGTCTGCATCACACTGTTCATGTTTTCCTGCTGTCCCTCATGAATATGCATGAGCTACATCTACATGCCATGGGGGTGGTGCATAGATATACAGCACAGGCATTTGTATGAGTGGCAGCATGGAACCTGACTGGTGTGTGGCACACCAGGAATGCATTTGGGAGAGTCTGCTCTAGGTACTGCCCCTGTTCATGGTGTCTGTGCTCAGTGGGGTAAAAGATAGACGTATTACCATTGCATATGCCCTCGACACAAAAGGTGTGTCCTTACTATCACTGTGTAGGTGTGGGAAAAATATGTGGCTAGGATTGGTGGAAGCCCCAGCTGGGCTTTGAACCTGTGATCTTCTGTTCTTACATGCACTGTCTGTGTGCACTGCACCACTGTGTAACCACAGATTGGCTGGTTTCCTTGGAACGTCCATGACTGTGGATCCGGCAGGGCCTGTCTGTTGCAGTGGACTGTGCCAGCCTGCACATGGCTAGGCCTCTGTCTTCTGTGGCTAGCAGCCACTGCCCCCTGCACCACATGTACTCGTCCGCCAACATGCTGGCATGAGCTTCTCTCAGAAACAGCAGATGACCAGATTGCAATGTGGCAGTACGGGACTGCATTTGGGGGATTTGGCTGTAGGTAATGCCCATTGTTGTTGTGTTTTTGCAGTGTTGTGTAAAATATGGGTGTTTTCTCCATGCTTATGTTCCCTGCAATACAGGGGTGTCTGCGCTATCTTTGTTTAGTGGTGGGTAAAATATAGGGGCGGGGCTGGGCTGGCATGTGCCCCAGCTGGGATTTGAACCTCTGACCCTCTGGTCCTAGAGGTACTGGCTCTGTCCGCTGCACCACACTATGGCCACAGAGACAATGTAGCCCCTGGAGGTAGTAAACCTGGCAGGATGGAGTCACAAACCCTGCTCTACGCATTTTTACTGTGGGCACATGCACTCTGTCTGGTGACACACGTGCACATAAACCCCGGAAATGACCACAGACACTGGGGGACAATATATCACCACGCTGGGCAAAAGTGATATTAATGGGCAACCATAGCAAACACTCCCAGGAAAGCTCCAAAAAGGACATTTGTTTTGGATGAGTCTCCGTTCCGTAGACCTTTCCAATATTCATTTCTTCTTTCTGGAGCTTTCCTGGGTGTGTTTTCTATATTTGCCCATTACTATAACTGTTCCCCAGCTGCATTACTATTTGTGATATTTTTGTTGTGGTCACTTTCTATTTTTATTTTCACTTTTGTGCTGTGCACATGTATCACACTGCTCACGTTTTGCAGGTTTCCCCGATTTTGCTGTACATTGCTGACGGAAATGTTTTCTCTTCCCTTTAAATGCCCTCTACCGCGAGTGTTGCTTTGGGATTCGGCCCCGATAATGTGCGGGGAGCCTCTCCCCTCCCCTTCCCCGCCCATTAAACTCGTCTCTCCGCCCCTCAGGAACCTTCCTCCGCCCTCCGTTAGCCGTTCCACGCCTCTATCGGACATTTGCGGGCCCGTACTTGTGCGGGGCCCGTTATTGTGCCGCGCACCTGTGCGGGGGTGACACGCACGATTGCGGGGCGTTTAAGCGCTCTTAAGTACCGCTTTTAGTGCGCTATTTTGCGGCGCGCAAATTAGCGGTTTTTAGTAAACATGCCCCTAAGTCACCACTTTCAGTCTTTACATGTAACTTTTGCCAGCTGTTGATGGATCATAAGAAAAGTGTGGTTGTTCCTTGAGGAAAGATTTCTTATTTAAAAACAGGCACAAAACTCAAATGCTCACACAATTATTTACAAAGTGAACATGAACGTTTTCTTTAGGATTATTATTTAGCCTTATGTTTACTCAGATTGCCGTTTGCTTTTTTTTTCATGTGAGATGAATTTAGAACATGCTAGAGAATGCTCATTAGTAACCTCTTTTCATCCTTCAGTCATAAAATACATTTTGGCCTTTGTTTACTAGAGTGTGTTAAGGATTTGCAGTGACTGCATGAAAATAGCCAAAATTAATTGTGAAACCTCTGCGTTAACTGTTGGAAATGTTCCCAGCATTTTTGTGAGAGAAAAATATCACCACACAGTAACTGGTCTGTATTATCTGCCATGTTAGGTGTGGCAATGGCATCCTTATTAACTGTAAGGTGCAGTCCTCACCCATACTTGCCCCACAATGACACTTTCCATGTTAGCTGTTTAATGATGCAATTAGCACATGGGAGAAGTGGCCTAGTGGTTGGGCCAAGTTGCCTTGGGCTGGAGGGCTGGGGGTTTGAAAGCCACTGGAGGACAGCAACCTCAGGCTGGAGGGACTGGGGTTTCTAGTCCCACAGGCACTCCTTCTAGCCTTGGGCAAGCCACTTAACCCTCTGTTGCCTCAGTTTCAAAATGTAGATTGTGAGCCCCTTTGGGGCAAAGGAAATGTATATATATACAGTATATCATACCTGAATATATACTGCTTTGATCTGATTAAAAGTGGTATATAAGCATTAATAAATTTATTTATTTATTTGTTTTATTTATTTATCTATTTTCTTTTATACCGCCCCTTCCAGAGATCAAGGGTGGTTTACATGGAACAACTTAACAATCTTGTACACTTCTGTATACGTTTACATTGAACAGTAAAATTCAACTTTGTACAGGTAATAATGCAAACAACTGTCAAACTATTTACATTGGCTATTTACAAAGGCTATGTATAGTGTGTTACAGGGTTGGATAGTTAATGGGCATGTGTAGGTATTGGAATTTATTTATTAAATATCTAGAAATAGTGTGGAAGCCCATTCTGATCTGGATGTCCCCCACCTATCTGGGCACACAGAATTGTGATGTGCACTGGTTGCATCTGATTCTGATCCTGTGGGGGGCAGATGTGCCCACATGATCAGAATCAGAATCAGGAACAGGGCCTGGATGTCCAGGCTGTGCCATGACTCTGGGCACTTGGACGTCCAACAAACTCCCTGGCTAACCCAGCTAGGCTCCTAGCATAGATACATAGAGCCACGATCCCTGGCAGAACTCCACAAACTGCTTTCCCCATAGCCTGACCCCCGATTGGGCCTGCAGTGGCCAGGGTCAGGCTGCAGGGAACCCCCTCACCTGCCTGCCTGGGCCATCCATCATCCTCCATCTGGGGGGACGTATTCCACCTCTGAGATGAAATAAGTACCCCTGTGCAAATGGCTGACCCTGGGCTTACAGGGTTTTTGTGATGCTTGTTGCCTGCGGCCTGACCCCACCCACCCACAAACAGAGCTCCCCACATGTAGAGCTGAGCTGTGCGGGGAGCTCTGTTTCCTGACGCCGGTCAGGAGAATAGCTGATCTGGACATCTAGATTGGATGTCCAGACCTGCTATTCATTGAACAGAATAGACCCCTTGGTGAATAGACCCTTCTGTATAAATTTAAAAGGCAAATAGCCATAGGCAATTTCTCCAAATGGGTTAGTTTCGCACATACCATGATAGTCATGAACCTCACTTCTAAGCCAGGGAATATGGAGAATGGTCTCAGTCTCTCAAATTTACTGCTAATGCTCATGATAATACTTGCATCATGTCAAAGAGAGCTTCCTGGAAATGAACTGTAGCATATCTCCACAGTCTAAACTGACCTCATCACCCTGAAAACAGAGGAGCCATGATATGATCTTTTTGGTCTATCTGCTTTTTAGCACTAGATATTCCGTTCAGTATCCTCAAGAAAATATATGTTACAAACATTCTCAAATGTGACAGTCCTTTTTTATTCTCCTTTCTGGCGTACCACAGGGGATTAGGGAGATCTGCAACTCTGTAATGAGGTAATGGTGGGAGCTCTTAGACAGTACTGCTGTCCAAATAGCCTATTTGCCTAGCTTAGGACAGCTTTTCAACTGTCCAAAGTTATGAAAATAGGTATCTGGATAGTGGTGCTGAAAATCGCTGCCAAGTGGATAATTTTCCACTCTGCCCAGACTCTGCCCTGATTGCCCTGGCAGTATCTGGATAGTGCAAGGTGGTCCGTGGTGATATTCAGCAGATACTGCTAACCAGATAAGTGCTGCTGACTATCAGACACAAGAGCATTTGGTGCCCGGAACATCTACTGCTTGCTAGGGTGCTTATTGACCCCTGAGCCACATATTTGTGATAATTTATTTGCTTTTTTCCATTCCCCTGATCTCCCTTGAGTCCATAAGCACATTGAGGATTGCCGAATCCAGCCCTTGCCATGGAATTCCCTGTTCACCATGAAATCACTGTGGGAGATTGGGAAATCAGTGTGAAGTTGCAAGGCTATTCAGATCTGGTGAGGGTATCTTATTTAAGAGATGCACCACTTCTTGATGGTTTCCATTCCCATCCCCAGTAGTCTAACACCCAAGCAGAAGAGAGAGATTTCTTGAAGAGTCGAGTACCAACAGAGGCAGCTTCAAGTGCAAGCATGAAAGACCAGTTATCTGGTCCCATCTTCACAGAGGGACAAAAGAAGGAAGTGGTAGTGCAAGGCTGAGGCTTAGGAGTCTAGTGGCAGGTAAACCAACAGATGGGAGTATGAGTACACTGTTATCCCTGCTGAGAAGCATATGGAACACCTTGCAGCAGATACAGATTCTGATGAATCCTTAGGTGAGGGATTTCATCAGACTTGAAAGTGTCATAGATGAGGAAGGTATGGAAAATGTTGTTACTAGAATACTAAATGTTGAGGAGGTAGAAAGTGATATTGCCAGGTCTAGAGCCCCCATCCCTCACTTGGTTTGCAGTTTGTTATGCTGTGAGGGCTTGTGTGCATCAGTGATGCTGAGAGCTAAGCTATCAGTAGCTTAGCTACTGGCAGGGTCTCCCAAGATAGACAGGTCTCAGCTGAGATGCCAGACTAAGACAAACCACCTATCTGGGTAGTAGCAGAATAGGACGGTGTTGTAAGTGGAGGATCATATTTCTGTGACAAATGCAACAACACTGTAATTAACTGCATGGAAGAAAGGCTTAGCAAATCTATTTCTGTATCTTGCCTCGAAAATTCAATGGATAGTCACGAAACAAATTGCACTATAGTGCTGGAAGATGAGACCCCCAGGTTGGAAGGCACTCAAATGGCTACTGGAGATGAGCTGAAGACTTCTCAGAGTAAAGCCAGCAATTATGATGTAGTTGGATCTGCTGATGTAGCTGCGCATGAAAAGAGAGTCAGAAGTTGCAAAGATATCTTACATATTGGGACATGGAATGTGCGAAGCATGAACCAAGGGAAGTTGGAGGTGGTCAAGAATGAAATGAAGTGTGTACAACTCGATTTATTGGGTGTCAGTGAACTGAAATGGACTGGCTTTGGGCACTTTGCATCTAATGATCATATGGTTTACTATGCTGGAAATGAAAGACAAAGAAGAAATGGTGTTGCATTTATAGTTAAGAAGAAACTTGAAAGAACTGTAATGAAATACAATGCAGTCAGTGAATGCTTAATTTCTATTCATCTATGAGGAAAGCCCATCAACGCAACTTTAATTCAGATATATGCTTCAACACAACTATAATTCAGATATATGCCTCAACAACAGCTGCAGAAGAGGAAGACGTTGATGAGTTCTATGAACAAGTACAAGCTAAAATTGACAGAACATGCAAACAGGATATCTTGATAGTCACGAGTGAATGGAATGCAAAAGTTGGTAACAAAGAAGGCAAAGTGGTTGGAAATTATGGACTTGGCAACAGAAATGAAGCTGGAGAAAGACTAATAGAATTCTGCAAGACCAAAGATCTATTCATCTCAAACACCTTCTTCCAGCAAAACTAGCGCCGACTGTACACATGGACTTCACCCAATGGATTGTACAGAAATCAAATTGACTATATCTGTGGAAGACAATGAGGGATAATCTCGATAACATCAACATAGACAAAACCTGGAGCTGACTGTGGTACAGATCACCAACTACTAGTATGCAAACTCAAGCTAAAGTTGAAAAAGAGCAAGCCATTCATGAATGTAGCAAAACATGATCTTGAGAATATACCACTGGAATTTAAAGACTGCCTGAGAAATTGATTTGCTGCTTTAGATAAAAATGAGTTCTAGAAGAGTTATGGGATGACATCAAGAAGGTTGCGTTGGAAGAAAGTGGTAAGTCTCTACATAAGATGAAAAAACAAAAATGGCCAAAATGGATGACTAAAGAAACTCTGAAAATTGTCCAGAAACACAGAGAAGCTAAAGCCAGAGTAGAAAAAGAGGCAATCGCAGAACTCAACAGAGATTTCCAACATGCAGCAAGACAAGACAAGGAAAAGTACTACAAGGACTCATGCAAGGAAATAGAATCCGAAGCTATTAGAGGAAGAACAAGATTGGCTTTTCTAAAGCTATGAGAGTTCAAGAAAAAATTTTAGCCTCGAACTGGAATGCTATGAGATGCTCAAGGATCTATGTTGAATGATGCTGAGAAAATCAAGAAAAGGTGGAAAGAATATAAAGAGTCATTATACCATAAAGATCAAGTGGACCAACGGCTGTTTCAACCTATACCTTATGATCAGGAACCACTGGTGATGAAAGAAGAAGTCGAAGCAGCATTGAAAGCCTTATCAAAGAACAAAGCACTGGGCATTGATGGCATTCCCATTGAAATATTATAGCAATTGGAAGACAAATTCATGGCCAACTGACTGGAAAACTGACTGTGTTTATACCAATATTGAAGAAAGGTGACCCGACTTGACTGTGGAAATTATCGCACAATCATTCTGACCCCACATACCAGCAAGATTCTACTCAAGATCATTCAGCAGAGACTACAACCATACCTGGAATTAGAACTGCCTGAAGTTCAAGCAGGGTTCAGGAAAGGGAGAGGAACGAGAGACATTATCGCAGATGTGAGATGGATCCTTGAAAAGACAAAAGAATATCAAAAGGATATCCATATGTGTTATATTGACTACAGCAAGGCTTTTCAACGGTCAGTTCACCTTCTGTCTCTTTTCAAAATCTCTTTAAGGCCTCAAGAAATTATACAGCTGTTAAATTTTAGTGTAAGGTGATAGAGAGAAACTTTGCTGACATTCCAAGTGTCCAGTTTATTTTTTTATTTAATGAGCAACAGTGCAGTTGCATTTCAGTTTTCCCCTAAAATCCATTGCCTGGTGTTGATGCAAAGTTTTGTAGAAGGCAGACATTAAATGTAATTCTGGAAAATTCATCTACAACTGTAAATGTCTTCACCAAAATGCTGGAAATGATCCAAGCAAAGCAGCACAGTGGATGGTTGCATACCTTATGAGCCAGGCTCTGACAGCAGGGACTCTTTTTTTTTTTAAAAGAGGAAAACAATGTCTTTTGGATTTAGTATTTTTGAAATATGTTGGGCAAGTATGAAACTATATTCCTTGGCATGAAACTGTTTGGTCTTCTGTTATAACTCTGCCAAGGATGGTGATAACCTAGATAAAGCAGTATGGTTGCTGTGTGTGTGTTCAGCTGAAGGCCTGGAAAGATCAACCAAAAATATATACACCACTCCCCTGTTATTGGGATAATTTAATACAGTTCTTGATTAACCATTGGGAGCTAATGCTTCCTCCTCAGGCCAAAGAGAAGTAGCTTAGTGATTATTAACCAGCGTTCAAATCCTGTTCTCTCATTGACACTTCTTGTGACTGAGGGATTATTTTAAAAAGCCTTTTCATGGGGAAAGTATTGCATGTGCCAAAATAGACTTTCATAAAATTGCCCACCCAATATACACGTAAACCTACAGATACAACCTGAACTGAGTGGGTGTTCCAAGGAGGCAGTTGTGGGGCAGTGTTACCATTTACATGCATGCTTTATAAAATATATACATAAAATTAGCTGGCAAATGTGGGTGTATTAAATAGCAGGGGTATATGTGTACGTTACACTCCATGGGAAAATGTTTAAATGGATGATAATCACTTCTCATTTGAACCTTGTGAAGAGCTCAGGGGGAGAATTGTACTTAACTGTAGGGCATTCAAAACTCATGAAATGCCAAAAATTAGTTTCAGGCAGCTCCTTAATCGGCTCTCTGTAGACATGCAGATTTCCAAAATGTAAATAACATAACATCATTGTAAATATGCTATCCTCCCCCCTCAGGTAATGGTATCCCCCCTCACTTGTTTCTGTTCAATGTACTCTTCACGTGTTGGTTGTAACCGCTTTGACCCGGCGAAAGGCAGTATATAAAATATGGATAAATAAATAAATAAACCATGAGAAACTCTGGGCCACATTAAGAAACACACCTGATCGTTCTCTTGCACAACCTTTACATTGATCAAGAAGCAACGGAGTTCAAACAGAACTAGGAGAAACAGGATGGTTTAAAATCCTCAAAGGTGTATGACAAGGCTGCATACTTTCCCCTTACCTGTTTAATTTACATGCAGAACAAATCATCAGAGAAGCAGGACTGTATGAAGACAATCCAGGTGAGAAGATTGGTGGAAGGCTCATTAACAACCTTCACTATGCTAATGATACCATATTACTGGCTGAAAGTGAAGACGATTTGAAACATTTGCTTCTTAAAATCAAGGAATATATTTTTAAAATGGGTCTGCACCTTAATGTTAAGAAGACAAAGATCCTGACAACTGGCAAAATGAATATGTTCATTGTTGATGGAGAAGAAATTGAAATAGTGGACAACTTTAACCTACTTGGATCAACTATCAATAAAGAAGCAACAAGCAGTCAAGAAATCAGACGACACATTGCTCTTGGCAGAATGGCTATGAAGGACCTAGACAAGATTCTCAAGAGCAGGGATGTCTCTCTCCATACAAAGATTTGACTTGTTCAAGCCATGGCATTTTCAATATTGTCATATGGATGCGAAAGTTGGACAGTGAAAAAGATAGATAGGAAAAAATTTGATGCCTTTGAATTATGGTGTTGGTGACAAATACTGTGTATACCATGGACTGCCCGAAGAACAAACCAGTAAATACTAGAGAAGATCAAACTTAAGCTTTCTTTAGAAGCTCAGATGACAAGACTTTTTGACTTTCATGCTTTGGACACATCATGCAAAGAGAGAGATCATTAGAGAAAGACATCAAGCTTGGTAAGGTAGAAGATCAATGCAAAAGAGGAAGCCCAGCAATGAGATGGATCGATACAATAACAGCAGCCATGGGTGCCAGTCTGTCAACAATGAAACACCTGACTGAAGAGCGAACACAATTTAGGACAAATAGCCAGAGGGTCGCCATGAGTCGACACCGACTTGATGGCATTTAACGACAACAACAACAGAGCCCCCAGATAGTGTAACATATAGAGGAGGCTCATAGCCTTTCATCTTCTGTCATGCCTTCACTCCTAGTACCAGTAGCAGCAGCACCAGAAGCCTCTAAAGAAGCAGAGAGGAAGTTATGCAAAACATCTGAAGTATGGAGGCATGTTAAAATGCTGGGGAATCTGTAATGCAGAATGCATGTACTGCTGGATGGCCATTAGCCGAGGAAGGCTACTGGACCATCTTTCAAACAGTGGCAAAAGCTAGAAGGATGCTTGGGTGCATAGGGAGAGGAATGGCCAGCAGAAGAAAGGAGGTGATAGTGCCTCTCTATAAGTCTTTGATGCAACCTCATTTGGAGTATTGTGTGCAATTCTGGAGACCGCACCTTCAAAAGGATATAAACTGGCTGGAGTTGGTACAGAGGGTGACTACTAAAATGGTTAGTGTTCTTCATTATAAAGGATATGAGGACAGACTTAAGGATCTTAACATATATACCTTAGAGGAAATGCGGGATAGGGGTGATATGATTGAGATGTTTAAATACCACCATGGCATAAATGGACAGGAGGAGAGCCTCTTCCGATTGAAAGCAAGCTCTGCTATGAGTTGACATGGGATGAGGGTGAAAGTGGATAGATTCAGGAGTGATATGCAGAAATATTTCTTTATGGAAAGAGTGGTGGATCTATGGAATAGTCTCCCAGTGGAGGTGGTAGAGATGAGGACAGTATCTGAATTCAAAGAAGCACGGGACAAACACAGAGGATTTCTAAAGGAAAAAAGGGGACTGTTGTAGTGGTTAATATGTAAGTACAGACTAAATAGGCCATGTGGTCTTTTTCTGTCATCATGTTTCTATGTTAGTAGGTGATAGTCAGATAAGGGCAGAACTGGGGTGGAGAAGTTTGAGAGCGAGCAGTTGGAGGAGAGGACAAGGTGAAGGCAGTGACCATGCTTGTGAGTAGTGTTACCCTGCACCCACTCCCTAACCTTGAAGGTTAAGGAGGGATGGGCCTTTTGTAGTTGTGGGGGCCAATGAAAGTCGGGAACAAGAAATTTATTTTTATAAGGATTTTATTTTCCCCGCTCCTTGGTGGACAGGAACAGGTGAGAGGATAACCAAATCAGGAACAAAGAAAAATCCAGGCTTTCAATACGGTGCTTTAAACTATTCTTCACCCTGGAGGCACATTACATCATGTGTCCTTTCTATCTTGTATTCAGAAATAATCAGGTAAGAAATAATACTGCTCATCTGTTGAAACCAGATTACATTCCAGCTTATTTTAGTGCTTCATAAGCTCTTCATTTCAGTTGCTTAAACACCACTCATTTCATAAGCTTTGCATTCAGGTATTTGGACAGCATAACCATCAGAATAAAGTACAAGATATGACCATTCAAGCTTGGCTCTTGTCAGCTCTGTCTATCAGCCCAATTGAGCAGTCCATTGGCTGATTAATGTCTATCATAGGCACCGGAGCAGATAAGGGAATTCCTGTCTCAGGACTATTTCCTGCTTGAACGGAGTTCTGTTCAGAAACAGCTCTTTTGTTTAGGAACTGTTTAAACTCGTTGAGAAGCAGTTCTGCCTGTCTTCTAGCTGGACTACCGGGAGGATATTCTCCTTGCTTAGGCAGGTAATTATTTACTTCTGGAGAGCAAATAATGCTGTCTTTGTTTAAACACTCAATGCCGGTGGTGGAGTTACCCCTCCCCCACTTATCTCTGTTTGTAAGTGTTGGATCAACACGTTCCTCTGCATGACCTCTGCTCTTAAAGAATGCTTCAAAGGTAGGACCTTCTGAATTACCGTGGCCTAATTCTCCTGTGAACAATTCAGCTGAATTCTTTACGTCAGCTTGCTTGTTAAAAGCTTGAGCTGTTTGTTGAGAAAAGCTAGGCTTATTTAAAGAGGTTTCAGGCTGTAGCCAACGTCTCTCACACTGCCTGAAACTATCCTGTACTTTAAAATCAGGATTCACTCTTTCTGGCTTATAAAACTTGTCAAAGGAATTAAATGTAGCAGGTACCTTAAAATGAGGCTTGTCAGAGAATGCCTTGCCAGGGTGCGTTTCTCTCCAAGGGTAAACTCTGTCTCCCAGAAACCTAGGTTTTAATCCTGGGTCTCTCAGTGCTTCCAACCTCTGTTGCTCCCAGATGTTCTTTCAGGCACTGAGTATCCCTGGCACCTACTTCCTGGTTCTGAAACAGTTTCCCTTGTTTTGCAGCTGGGCAATGTTTCTCTAGCTGGGTCAAAGGATTCTGCATTCAAGAAAGCTTCTTGCCTTTCCAGTGTCCTTTGCCTTCTCACTCGTGGGCTCAATCCACTTTCACTTCTCATTCCATTCATACTGCTCATTCCCCATCTTCCACTCGTTCTCATCCTCCTCTTCCCCTTGTCTTCCTTCTCTCTGCTTAACAAGGGGCCCCTGCTCTGGGAAGCCCGCCTCCTACTAGGGCGTGCCCAATCAACAGCTCTGGTTCTCTCCTCCCCTGAGGTGAGCTGTGTTAGCTGATTAGTTGCCTGCAGCTTGTGCTGAGAATGGAAAACCTTGCCTTTTCCTGCAATATCTGAACCAACCAGCGGGTCAGTATCAGTTCCCATGGCTTCTGGACTTGCCACTGCGTCACAATAGGAGCGGTAGAGCACAACTGGAGGTTGAATGAGGAGGTTAGGGAGAGGAGCTTTAAAGCATAAGGATCTGAAGGATCATCAACATGAATGTTGAAATCCCCAAGAATAAGGGAAGGAGAAGATACCTCCAGAAAGGAGGAAAGCCAGGAGTCAAAGTCGGGCCAGGAGTCAAAGTCAGAACCAACTCTGGGGTGGGGCCTGGGCATGCCTGGCATGTTTCTAGCAGTTAATGCATGATTGTGGACACTAATACATGGCCCGATCAAAGTGGGTGCGCCTAATGACACCCTTATAGGTATTGTTATGTACACTGATGCTAATTGCCACGCGGTACCACTGAGTGTCTCATAGTTGCCTTCCTTCGCACTAGCAGCACTGTGCTCTTTATGCCCGCACTCCCACCCACTCTTAGCACTGACATGCCATTGCCGATTAGCATGTGTTTTAGCAGGCAGTAGCCGCCACACCCACATTAGCGTTCCAGGCTTTCAGTCATTGTTTGCTAAAACGTGCATTAACCAGTTTGCATGCTTTAATAAACGTGTCCCTTAGTGTTTCCTGGATGCTCAACATCTGATTGGAGACTTCCTGTTGTTAATTATAGGAGATTATCCACTTCTGTATGAAATAAGTACAGAATTCAAACTCATTTCCTCAGCCAAATGTTGGCTATTAATGGGTGCAAAAGCAGCAACTGGATTTTGGATTTACAGAAAGATGAAGTGATAAAGGTTAATCCATGTAAGGAGAGCAGGGGCAGCACAGGGATGAGTCAGGTTTGCCTGGGATTTCCTTCCTTTCCTTGCCAGACAGTAGCATCAAGTCTCAAGAAACAGTCCCTTTGGCATAGTCCCTCATGGATGAGAGCTAAAGGAGACATTAACTGACCACTCAAAGGCTTTGCATGATCCTTAAGGTCACAGCACAGTCCTTTTGGCTTACGACCCTTATAAGCACTCCATTTGTCTGAGCAGCCAAAGATGTACTAAAAGACAAATAAGTGCATCTTAGAAGAATTAACACAGATGGAAAATGTAATCCCTTAGTGCTTGGACACTGGGACAGTTGTTATGTATATCAATACATTAAGACCCAGCAAGGCAAAGCTCAATTTGCTTCTGTTCTTTTTTTTTGCAGAGTTAGGCATAAGGAATGGTGGGGGGAGGGTGTGTGTGTAATTTTACAAAGCTTTTTCTGTGTGTAAAGCCTGTTTTACATGCAATAAAGGTCTTTTATAGCATTGCATTACCACATATGCATGTAAGACATACGCACACAAAGTTTGCACCTACTCTTACGCAATCTGCCTGCAAGAATTCCCAAGGATATAATTTAAATTTATTTATTTATGGTATTTTTCTACCGCCTGTCTGCGATAACACATTCTAGGTGGTTTACAATAAATCTGAGTATAGATAGAATATTGCAAAGTAGAAAATAAACAATATTATTGCCTGGTAAATTAAAACATAAAAGCATGATACATACTCATTTCTTTCTGTAGGTGGTAAGGCTGGTGGTGTGTAGGTATAGTGACTGGGAGACCATTATGAGAGCAATTCCCAAACTGCACATTTTGGGACAAAATGCATGGATATTTTTTTCTCACTGACTTTGTCCTAGTTTCCTTCAGCATCAATCAGTGATTCCAGCGAGAGGGAAATTAGGTTCCTCTAGATGTCAAAGATAAGAAACCCTTTGGAATCATAAAGAGAGATTTGGTGGGAGGAAGATGGTGAGCGGAAGTGAAAGGGGAAGGATCTTATTAGTGCTCAAAATGGGAGAGAGATGAATAGGTCACAAGAGATCACTGTTATACTGGGAGGTAGAAGCAAAGAGATGTGGGGGGGGGGGGGATTGTAGGTCCCTGGGTTCTCCATAAAATATTTTGGGTTCAGAGGTGAGTGTATCATAACTCAGAGGAGGGATAATCACTGGCCCAGGGTCAACTGTGTCTAGATTTAGGGAATTAGAGGTCCTGCACGAACCCTTAACCCCAGATATTCTATGCCGGGGTCATATGCTGCTCTTTCATTGACTATCCAGGTTTGCCACACAGCCTCCCAGCCACAGTAGCAACCGGGCAGTGATGATATTCCATGCTGCCTGGTTAGCCCCTGTGGCTAAAAGCTAGGTGAGCTTTTGCTATGCCTATCTTTTAGCCACAGGTCGCTAATCGGGCAGCATGAAATATCACCACTGCCCGGTTAGCAACTGTCGCCACCTCCGCTCCTCCCCAGAATGCTCACGACACACCCCAGTGCTAAGAAGTTAGCATCGGGACGTGTAGGGGAGAAGATCGGGGATATTCAGCGGCACTAACCGTGTTAGTGTCGTCGAATATCCCTCTGAGCGGCATTTAAACAGTTTACAGGGCTCTAAACCGTGTAAATGCCTTTCAAATATCTGGTCCTAAGTAAATTAGGTGCATAGATGCTGAACATCAACACTAGGTGCCTAAATTCACTTCCTCAACCTAATTCTACTTACTATTTTGTAGGAAACCAAATTTAGAGACCTTTTAAAATTTAAGTATCAACATTTGGATGCTTAGTAGGGAGAGATTTTGATTTAGGAAGATCTTGGGGACTAGTTCCTTAAGTTAGGTGTCTAGATCTTTTGCATATCAACCAAGGAGGGGAGGGGGGGGGATAATTTTTAAAAGCATTACTGTAGGTAACACAGGGCCCGGTATTCAGCGGTGGAGGTTAGTACTGCTAACACAGTTAGTTGTTGCCACTGAAGACTAACCCCAGATATTCAATGCCAGGGTCATTTTTGGCCACCGATCTTGAGTAGTCAGGGTAGCCACAGGCCCCGGAAGCTAATTGGGCAGTGGCTCAATATTGCCATGGCCCGGTTAGTGACAGGTGCCGCCTCCGCTCCACGCTGGAATGCCAAACGACACACCCCAATGCTAACCGAGTAGCATCAGGGTGAGTAGCAGCAGCACCCACAGATCTCCAGCATCACTCACCATGTTGGGGCCACTGAATATCGGGCCCATAGTGTTTTACCTGCAAAATAGATTTTATCACGTTGCCTTCCTGATGTAGATTTACGGATGTGCAGCCTGTGTGTGTGTGTATCAGTTTCCCTGGACTGAAAGAAGTCATTCCAATGGGTAGGGTTGGGGAGTGGTTGTCCCCAAAGTGCATATCTGCAGAACCAGGTACTTGGACACCCTGCTCTGGATAGTTCAGAAGGTGGCCTCTATGATATGAGACTAGAACATCCTGCCTTCTATTTCAGATACACAGATGTATGGCAGCAGACCAGTAATATGTTTGGAGTCTGTACTTATAGATAAGTTTTGTTGGGCAGGAAATATTAACTACAGTGATGTGGGCACATTTTGCTCTTCCCCCTGGAAGCACTGCAGCCATGAAACAAGCACTTTTTTTTGCATCTTATTCATGATCAAGAGCAGGTATTAACTTGGATGCCTCAACAACAAGGGCCAGATGTGCTTGTGCCATTATAATATCGCACCTTGACATGCAGATCCCTTCTTCATCCAGACCAAACCTCCACTATGCTACCTGGATGTTCTTGCCCTGGGGATGTCTGAGTACCCAATTTTCCAAAATGGCTCCAGGGACTTCTCCATGATTTGCACATCTATGTGCCCGTTTTCAGACATCCAACTCACAAATAGAGTTTCTAAAATGCCCCCTGTGTGTGTACTTTTTATACATGTGCACAGTTATAGAATTACTCCCAAAGGCAGAAGATCCTGAAGTCCCAAGAAAATGTGGCAGAAAGATACAAAAATATTTCACATTGTACTGGGAGAAGAATTTCCAAGCACGTATTGACAAACTACCCATACATGTTGCATCTTACGAACTTCAGAAGGAAGCTCTCTTTGGCACGATGCAAGTACTACGCTGAGCATTAGCAGTAAATTTGAGAGACTGAGATCATACTTCACACACTCCAGCTTAGAAGTGAGGTTCATCACTGTCATGGTATGCGAAAAACTAACCCATTTGGAGAAACTGCCCAGAGAAAATGGAGCCAGCCTATGCTCTTCATTCTTAGGCTGCACTTTGCCAAGTCCCACCTAAAACTGAAAATGTATACCCTTAGATATGCAACTTTATTGCTCTCCACAAGGCCTCGACCAAGAATAGATTTATTCTAGCTCATCACAGAAATAAATCCATCCAATTGTCCATTTGTCTCAGAGCTCCAGTAGTTATGATTTTTAAAATTTTTCTTTTAATTCCAATGGAAAATCACGGGAGCCACTCAATGTCATGCTGTTTCTCAAACTTTATTTGATTCCATGGAATGTAATTGGAAAATAATGTCAGAAAAGTTTGCAAAAACGTTTCTTTTGGAGCCATTTCTCACTGTTTTACATTATTGCGATAGCTGTAGCATATCATGACACTTAGTAGTCGAAATGTGTAAGAGATCCTACCAGGAGCACACACACACACATCTGCGTATTAAACAGGTATTTAAACATATTATCACACATCTTCCCACCTGCCTCCCTCCCATTCAAGTGAACACTATTGGGATCAAAGCTGTATATGGGCAGCCTTATTCCTGCATTCATGCCCATTATTCATGCACATGGTCATTGAACGGTAGTGTAGCTTCTCAGGCATGGGTATAAGTAGAACTGGATTCTCGTCTTTCAGTTTTCCAGCATATCACTGCTGTTATCTTTGCAGGTCAAGAGCCATGGGCTTGATTTCCTTTCCTTAGTAAAGGCACTTAGGACAAGTTCAGACACACAGAAAAACACTCAATTCCCCGGTTCTGGACAAAACATTGCAAGAAACAACTGGGGGCCTATTAAGAAGCAGCAGTCAGCACTATTAAAGTGTCCAGCCATCGCTGCTTTAATTTACAACCAGATATTCAGAGCCAGTGCATATCCGGCGGCTGGTGCTGAATATTCGGTCTTGCAAGATTGTATGTAGTTTTGCATTCTGCTCAGCGGTGATATTTAGCTGTTAACCGGATTGCAAAACCACATAAAGTTAGGATAGCCATTCACCGGGCTTAACTCTATATGGTTTGACTATCTGGTTAGCAGCTGAAAATCCAGTCAGTGGTGCTGCCCCCGCTCCTCCTCCGGAATACCCCGGCACTATCCAAGGCGTTTAACCCAGTTAAGAGGCGATATTCAGCAGTACTAACCAGGTTGGTGCCTCTGAATATCCCTCTCAGCGGCATGTATGCAGTTTTCAGGTCTGAAACCACATAAATGTATTTTATTCTGGCTTCAACTCCAGCCTTGATACAGCACAAGGTCACAGAGGGGCGGAGGAAAATAAGACAGAGGGGGGAAAAATAGAAAATAGACCCTGGAAAAGACTTAGGAAAAGACCAGCAAGTAGAAAATGGATAAAGAAACCAGAACCATTAGAAAAATAAAAAGATCAGACAAATCAGGCAAAAAACCCCATTTTATTTAGAGTTTTAGTGACTGGAATATATCAGCTTTGGGAAGTGCATTTCTTATGCGTTTGTATTTTGCTCTGCGCTTCTATTTCTCTATTTCAGTGTTCCTCTCCTGCTTTCCTGCACCTATTTTGGAAAAGATGTGCATAAGTTATAATATTCTGTAAATTATGTGCGTATATTTAGGCCCCACCTACGCTCTGCCCAGGCTCCATGATCGTGTCCTTCCCAACCAAATGAGTGCTCTTACATAATAGCAACTATCTAAAGCACGCTCGTAAGTGTCCATTCACACACGTAAGTCCTTTAGAATAATTTCCACGTGCCCTGCATAGACTTACCAGACTAATACATTCCACAATTTGGGAAGGAGGGAGACCTGAAATGGTTCTTTATAGTTTATTTTCATCCTGTTTACCCCATTTGGCCTCCCTCCCATATAACCTCTGCATCAGCTTTGAATACATTTTTTTGTTCACTGGTCAAGCCCAAAGAGCCATTCATCTCATTTTTTTATTCCAGCTGCAGAATGGGTAAATTGACCTCAAAGAATTATCTGAATGCCACTGCTTATGTAATTGTTTCCATGGTGCTGTTCAATCAAACTACAAACCTGAGAAGTATGAAAAATTCTTCAGGCTACCTAGCTAGAATGCAACCCAGGTCTAAGGAGCTAATGGAAGGAAATTTAAGCATTTAGACCAAAACAAATAATGTGTTTCAAAATCCTATGAAAGAATATATGCAGTAATTAGATAGTCATACCAGTGAGCAACTAAACCGGAAAGGGTCCAGTGAAAGAATGTCTGAAAAGGAGCTGTAAAATATACTATTCTTATGAATAAAAACAATGTTAGAAAATAAAAGGCAAAGGAGGATTAGGTTTTATTCTTTCCACATGTCCTTGAAGAGCAGCTTTGGAGTCCGTACTCATTTTCAAGCTTCCTATACAATTTCTTTTCCTTGTGTTTGTTTTGTGATTTAATCCGGGCTCATTGTCTAACTGTGGTGTCTGCACTTCTACAAAGCTTCAAACTACAACGATTTCATAGGGTAAACACAAAAGGTTTCCTCTGCAAATTGTCCGCCACTGTTTTATAGGGAAGTAAGCTGTCTATTCTTGGAATCTATGTATTGCAATCAAACGATACAGTATGAAGAAGTCATTCGAGGAGTTTTGTACAATTACATTTGTAATTGCAACCAGATGCTGATCCAAAGAACTGCTGATAACAGGGGGAAGATAAAATGATAACGAGGTAAATGAAAGGTTAAGACAAAGAAATGCAGAAAACCTGCACTAGGGCCTGGCGCTGAAGCTCTAGCAGAGGGTTTTCTAATGCAGGTTTAGTGCAGAAGATTTGCTCAGCAACAGTATTCTGCAAGCAAACAGTATGCAAAAGGTCTGGGCCATACAGGGAGAGCAAGCCAGGCACATGCATTAGTAGCATCTATATCATGCTTGCAAAAGGCATTTGTACACTATGCCATGCATAAGAACTACACTGTTCTGCTTAAAAGTTCTGCTCAGAATAATATCAGAGTTCACAGATGCTGAGGTTATTCTGAGCACAAGTCCTGCGCAGAATAAATTTCTCTTATGTAGGGCATAGCACCCCAGCACATGCTCATAGATTGTTACAGGACGTTCTTTTCAGCACTCTCTTCAGCAAAGCCAGAAAAAAAGCTCTGGGGGATGTGAGTTCAAGAAACAGGCATCAGTTCTTCACCAGAAGCTCCCACAGACCTATGGGCTAACCCTTAACATCTCTTCGGACCTGATGTTTAAATATTGGCATTGAGTTCAGCCTTCCGCTCTTCTGCGCACTTCTCTGCATCCGTGCCACATAGCTATTAGCTTCGTTCGCATCCGTTTTCATAGATTTGAATGCACTGTGCACGGCCGGCTAGCACAGGGCAAGAGCGCACTGATTGCATTTTCTTTAGAACCCTCGCTGCCTTCTGTGCTCACATTAGTGCAGAAAATTGCTTCCGAACGCTGCTGTATTGCCTGCACTACCGGCAGTGTACTTGGCTGCATCGGTTCCAGGGAAGGCAATTTTTAAAACATTTCCTGTGAATCAAAAAGTATTTTATCCGCATTGCATTGTTAATTGGCTGTTTGAAAATTGCTCACCTTCACCGTGGATGAAGGCGTGCACTGAGAGGGAACATTCCCAGGGGCATGTTTAGAGAAGCAAAAGTGCTTACCATACGTATTTTGCCTTTTCAGATCTGTGCACATACTCTTTCAGCCAAATTCTATCAGCACAAAACAAAAACACATTTGTCTTCACATGCATTTTGCTAACAGCAGTTTGCATGGTGAAAATCCTTAGGGGGGCAATATTCAAACTGCTTAGGTCGGGGCAATGTCTGCAAGTGCTACTGATTCTCTAAGGAAAAATATGCAGGGCCTTTCACTGTGAAACTTTCCCTGTGGGTAAAATACAGGCACTTCCATTTGCTATTTTGGAAACATATGTACGCAGATTCATAAATGCAATTTATGCATATACCTTTCCCTCATGACGTAAACATGCTCCTCGGAATGCTTCCTCTCAGCGCAGTTAAAGGCACAGATGCTGCATAACAACGCATGTGTTTTTAGCTGCACTGAGGGATTTTGTTCCTTTGTTCTGGTGTTTATCTTGCCAAGAGTAAAGCAGGAAAACTGGGATGATTTTCCTGAGAATGACTGCATAGAATCCTTACCCTAAGGTGTTGGCTGGAGTGAACTAGGGACCCCTTTATAGTGAACATATGGTGTAGTTACTCACCCGTAGTAGGTCTTCTCTGGGAACAGCAGGAATAAGTCCTCAGGTAATGGTGATGTCACCAATGGAGCCGACATGGGAATGCTCCCTAGCTTCAATAGGAAGCTTTTGAGAGGACCATTTTGCATGCATGCCTGTTTTCCCACCCAAAAGGAGTCATCTTACCTCAGTATGGTGACATAGCTTAATCAAGCAAAAAAAAGAATCAACTTCACAGGGAGGAGGGAGGATAGTGAGGACTTATTCCTATTGTTCCCAGAGAAAACCTGCTACAGCTGAGTAACTACACTTTCTTTCTCTGGGACCAAGGAGGAAGTAAGTTCTCACATATGGGCTACAGGCTACCAAAAAAACCCTTGTAAAAGCCCAATGGGGCAAGCAGAAAAATGAACCAAGAAAGGCAGCATGAGAAATCACTGTAAGGTTTCGAGAGTCAGGGTCCAGCTTAGACATCAACATCAGGATGACTCTACAGTAGCCTGGACAGACAGAAGGGCCAGAGGGAGAAGTTGAGCTAAATCCCAAGGAGGTGCCGGAGTATGGCTTGGCCAAAATTGCTGTCACACTGGGAATCTCCATCCAGTGGGTCATGAAAGTGTGGACAGAGGACCATGTTGCAGCCCTACAGATCACCACAGTGGAGACCAAGCACAAATTTGCAACAGAAGCGCCATAGCTTGGACATTATGAGCCATGACATTTCATTTCAGGCTCAGGCTAGCTTGTGCATATGTAAAGGAAATACAGTCCGCAAACCAGAGTGAAAGAGTATACTTGGAGACCGCTACTCCCAGCCTATTGGAGTCAAAGGAGACAAAAAGCTGAGAACAGCGGCGGTGAGCTTTCATTCTTTCTAAATAGAAAGGCAGTGCTCTCCTGCAATTTAAGGTATGCAAGGTAATCTCAGCCCTGTTGGCATGAGGTTGAGGAAAGAAGGTGGGAAATTCCACTGACTGGTTGAGGTGAAAGGCAGAGACTGCCTTAGGGAGAAACGTAGGAGTATGCTTACTAATCGACGGTAGCGGCTTCTGTGCGATGTCGGAGCTGCGGCCCCATTGAAGTCAATGGGACAGCGGCTCCGATACTGCATGGAAGCCACTACCTCCGATTAGTGAACATACCCCTTAGAGTGAGTCCAGAGAGCCACTCTATTTTTCATGGCAACATGCCTGTTGAGGGTCCACTCGTGCAGTTGAAGGACTCAGCTGAGGCGATTCACCAGGACATTGAGCTCCCCTGGCAGATACACCACTTGGAGAACATGTCCTGTGAAATGGCGAACTTCCAGAGATGCACTGTCTCCCAGCAGAGGAGGTATGAGCCTGTACCCAATCCTGTTTGTTGATGTAGAACATGGCCACTTGGTTGTCAGTCTGGATGAGAAAAAACTTCATTGGCAAGTTGCTCCCGAAAAGTCCTGAGCACATTGGAAAATAGCAAGGAGCGCCAGGAAGTTGATCTGGTGGCAGTTTTCCCCACTGACCAGAGGCCCTGTGTGTGGAGACCATCGAGATGCGTTCCCCAGTCAATCTTGGAGGCATCCGTAGTCAGAACCTGCTGATGAGGAGGGGATTGAAAGGGAAGTCCTTTGAGCAGGTTTTGTGGTTGTAGCCATCAAGACAGGGGCCGCTTGAGAGGCTGAGTGATGACCACTTTATTCCTGAGGTAACCCGCGACCTGGTGGGCTAGCAGAGTGATGTGAACCATAGAGGCCATGTGGCTGAGAATGCGCAGCATCCCTCTGGCTGTAGTGAACGAACTGTTCTGCAATTCCGTGGCTAAGCCATTGAGCCATTGGGCTCTATCATCAGGTAGGTAAGCCCAAGCCATGGTGGTATCTAGGAGGGCCCCAATGAATTCTAGGTGCTGATCAGGCTTCAGGTGAGACTTGGGGTAGTTGATGCTCTAGCAGTTGAGTGGTGATCCTCATGGACTGCTGGACCTCATCCGGCGTTCGACTTCTGATCAACCAGTGGTCCAGGTAGGGGAAGACAAAAATCCCCAGTGTCCAGAGGAAAGTGGCGATCATGCTAGATAGTTTCGGAAGACTCTCTGATAGTGCTTTCCATTGAGCATGAAGCTGAGATACTGCCAATGAAGGGAGTGAATGGGGATGTGAGTATAAGCATCTTTGAGATCCAAGGAGCACAGCCATTCCCCGAGGATTTCTTCTTAGAGGGGTCCCTCAACTTACAAGAAAGTCTGCTCATTGTTAACTAATCACGTTTGAGCTACCTTATTTATTTATTTTATTTTGACAGTTTTGTATACCGCCTTATCCTTCAATCAAAGTGGTCACAACACAATTGGGGGATACATTTAACACGCGGGGATATGAGACACGCGGGGATATGAGACATGTGGGGATATGGCCTTGTCCTCCATTGGCTTGCCAAAGAGGTTTTCTCTCCAGCCGGGACATCCGCTAGCTTGTCCTGCACCCACTGGATCAGAAGACTGCAGCCAAGCTTAATGGTGAGCTCCAATGCCCACTCGGCGACCTGGGTGACCAACTCAGAACCATCATAGGCTACCATGGTCATATATTTGGAGCACTCCTTGACCTTTGAGACAAGACCACGGTAGCGCTCAACCCATTCATCCGGGAGGACAGCCGAGAAATCGGGCTGGTCACCCACCAGATACCTGAGGTACATGCCCATGTAAAGTTTATAGGCCTGGATACAGGCTACCAACATGGAACCCTGGTAGAACTTCCTTCCAATGCCATCCAGGGTCCAAGGAGTGGGTCTTAGTGTTCTTGATTCTGCATATGATTGACTCCATAACCATGGAATTGTGCAGGAGCTGTGGTTTCTTGAAGCCAGGGCTCTTGTGGACCCAATACATGGAGTCCAACTGCCTACTCACTTGGGGGCACAGTGAGGGGAGCCTCCCACATGCGAAACAGCAGTCGCTCAAGGATCTAGTGAATAGAAGCCATAAAAGCCTTCTTGGGAGGGGAAGGATATTGGAGAATCTCCAACTCCTCCGCCCTGGGCTCCTCCTCAGCCTCAATACTAAAGGGCAAGGCTTTAGCCATGTCCCTCACAAATTCATGTAAGAATATACCCTCCAGTTGGGACTTACAGCACCCATAAGGGGATCTCTTGCTGGCACTCAGGCATCGGGGACTCCTCCTTGGTCTCCCAGCCATCAGAATTGGAGTCGGTGAGGGAATCGAAGTAATGACATGATTCCTCATCGCACCTTCGGTGGTCAGAAGGGGAGGGTGGAGTCAGAGACTCCGGATGGTCAGACCCGGAGGCACTGAGGAGAAACCCTGGGGAACCGAGTGGGATTTTGACTGTCTGTCCAGGCTGTCTCCCTGGCCAGGGAGAGTTTGAACCTCCAGGATAAGCTGCACCTCTGACAGGGAGGCCACCGTTGTGGATGGGGCTGCCCTTGGCACTGAGGAACCCGAAGGTATTGGGTCTCAAACAACCTGTGAGGCCAGGAATGCAGCCAGGCTGCACTTGACAACCTGCATGCACTCGTCTAAAAGTGTGAAGTCCGAAGTGGTGGGAACCAGTGCAGCAACCATGGCACTGGGGCCAGTTTCATCATCAGGGATTCCACGATGGTAACAGTATTGGAGGCATCTGATGGCATTCCTGGGTCTTGGGAGGTAACTCTTTGCACTGAGGCAGCTTAGGAGGCTGCTCCCAGCCATCACCCTTGGAGTCATACTGACCTGACAGGGGCTTCGATGCTGGTTCCATGGACTTATCCTGGCTCTCAGCATCGCCCCTCGACTTTAACAGGGCAGAAGTCCAGTACTTTTGGGGCCGACCCTCATTGAAGGACAGCCTCCAGTCTGGTGCACCATGGCCCTTTGGCTCCAAGTGAACACGGCCTCTGTGCAAAGTCAAAGTTTCGGTGGAGGCTTTCAAAGGTGTTGACACCAACATCAATGGTGGCGCCGATGCCTAAGACTTGGAGGATCTGAACAGCAATTCCCGCTGCTTCTCTTGGTTCCTGAGCCCCTTGCACGTCATATGCAAACAGAGAGAACAGGTGGAGAGCTCATGGTTGGGCCTGAAGCATTGAAGGCACCAGTTATGGTGGTCCATCATGGAGATGGTCCAGCTACACTGGTGCACTTTTTGAAGCCACTGGCCAGCTTTGACACGTTGGGGAAGATGGCTTCCACCAAGTCAAAGGATTTCAATGTCCTAGCCGACCAGGGAGTTGCGAGAGAAAAAAACCCGTCGTCCAAGAAGAAAGAAAAGAAAAAAGAACCTGAGAAAACATGGTGCTGAGGCACTGATGCTCCTGGGGATAGGCAGAAAGACGGTGATGAGCACACAACTGGAAAAAAAGTACTGAAAAACTGCAAAACAAACCTGAAGGGTATCTACTGATTTCCGAGGATAGATGGATGTCTGAGAGGCTCCACAGAAAATGAAGACTGAGATAAGTTGGCTCTTTTCAGACGGGAAGATGGGTATGCATGCGTGATGGTCTCCCAAAAGCTTCCTATGGAAGATGGGGAGCGTCCTGTGTGGGCTCCATCGGCGACATCACCCATATGTGAGAACTTACTATCTGGAGATTTTCTGCCCTTATAAGTATAATATTTGAATGAAAATATGTCCAAATGTCCCAATCCTATCTGTTTAACAGGCCTAAGCTAAACATACAGTGGCAGCCCAGTGCAAGCTAAAGAAGCGGCCAAGATACAAATAATTGCTCCCTCACACCTTATGATCTCATAAAAATGAAGATCCCCCATCCAATACCTCTCCCATCTTTGATTTCTTAAATATCAAGATAGTCCCCCTTGCTCCCCAGAACTCTGCAACCCCTTTCCTATCTTTTAAAAAACAGTGTGGCTCTAGCTCCCAAATCCTCCCATCCCCACTCCCTCCCAGTAATTACCAGGTCATCACTGAAGTCTACTGGGAGCAGGCAGAATCTCTGAACACTCCTGTCACCGAGGATCCTTTATCTAAAACAGCACTCTTGAGGGTCAGGAGTAAAACCATGAGACTACTGCTGGGGGCACCATTTTGGATGAGGAAACCTCCAGAGCAGGAGCAACTGGAGATTAATTCTACCCCCTACCAGACCCTAGCAAGATTTGGTAAGTGCTGTGGAAGTGGGTGAATTTGGAGGCGGGGGGCAACATTGCCACCATAAGTTTTGAAAAATTGGAATGGAGGGCCATGTCCTAACTTTAACTGCTTAAGCTATCTGGTTAGAGATTGAATAGCCTGCTAACTGGACAGTGGATGTCACCGCTCTCGCTCGGCCCACAGACTGCCCTGGTTTTAACCAAGCATTTGTTCAGCAGTCTGTGGGAATATTCAACTGCTGAATATCATGGTGATCACCTTTTAGCTGCTTAGCAAGTCTTCTAGCCAGATAAAATGCTTTCAAAATGGCCCCCCCCCTTCATTTAGAGAGGACTGGAGACCAGTCCAGCCCTAAAGCGGGCTAACTTGGGGCCTGCTAACATAGCATTGTTGCATCCAGGAACACACGATATTCTTGGCTGCAGCAAAACAAAAAAGTTTGCTTTGGGATTCACTAACCTGCAGTATCAGTGCGGTAAGTTTTCACATGATAAAATAATATCACAATGTTCTCTCTTACTGTAATTTAGCAATGAATATTTCTAGTGCTTCATTGTTATCCGCCTAGAATAAGGGTACCAGATGTCCATGATTTCTAGGGATTGTCCCTGATTTTGAGGGCGTGTCCCCAACTCCATGGACCGTAACAACCTCCTGTACCCGATTTCAGTGGAACGGAGACTTTGCTTCTCCTGCCTCCCCTCTGATGCAGTCTTCTTGATCCTGATAGAAGAAGATGTAAAATTAACGTCTTTTATGAAAAAAAGAGAAGGGATTTTAGAAATGGATAGAATATTTATCTATAGGTATAAAATAAAATGTAAGCATGTATGTATGTATGTGTGCATGCTTATAACTTGAGAAGGGCTGCTACTGTCTTTTTGAAATGTTTGAAATTACTGAATGCTACGTAGACTGGTCATTTTGAAAAGATGCCTGAAGAGCGAGGAACCCTACCCCTCCTAGCCCAGCTCAGTCCTGCCCAGGAGTCCCATATTTGCTCTCCAAAAATCTGGTAACCTTAGCCTAGGATGGTCAAATAGGTGGGCTATAAGACAAAGAAATAAAATTAATCTATTAGAATTACCTGCTGCTAAAAAGATACATTTAAGCAGGGCTGGGGTTAGACACTCTGGGGGTTATTCCGAACCACGAATAACAGGGATGGAAGTCCCAACGGGACATCTGTCACCGCTATTCGTGCCGGCTCCTGCCCCTGTATAATTTTCCCGCCGGTTGTGTGGGGAAGTTTTACGGGGTGGGAAAGGGGTGGCACGGGGGTGGAGAGCAGACGGGCAGTGGGCGGTCACTGTCCCTGTACGTCCAGGGCCGGTAAAATGTCCGGGGAAGTTATTCCACCTCTGGGGTGGAATTATTTCCCTGGACATTTATTTTGGTCTGCATCGGGGCACAGAAGGGGCTGGAGGGGGGCAAAGTTAATTCCCTGCAGCACGACCCTGGCCTTAGGAGGTCGGATTGGGGGTGGGGCTGTGGGAATTAAATTTGTGTAGCAGGCAACAGGCACCACGGCTTTTAAATGGAGCTGCGGTGCCATGGCAACATGATGCCATGGCACCGTGGCTCCATTTAAAAGCCCTGGCTGAGTTAGCTTGGCAGTGCCTGTACGTCCAGGCTGGGACTGAATTGCAGTTCCGGCATGCACGTACAGGCTTGTTCGCAATTCTGATCCCGCAGGGCTAGATGTGCCCCATGGGATTAGAATCATGATCTCCTTTCTATGTCTGAGTCAGCCCGGATGTACAAAGGTGGTGTATGTTGGGATCGGAATCGGGCCCTATGTAAAAATAATAAATTTAAACTTTCCAGTCCCCAAAATTAGCACAAACATCAGTTTTCACTGAATCCTCCCCTAAATGAATAATTCATTTAATCTTTCCTAATAAAATCCTTTCTTCCACTGTTACCCCTTTCTATTGTCTTTTTTAAAATATTTACGCAATTTTACAATACTAAACAAGAATAAATCTTGTATAGAAGTTGAGAACTGATTATGATGATAATAATAGGAAAATCACATCAAGCAAAACTTAAAATCAATCCCACTCCAGCCCACAAGCAGAGGAGATCCAAGTTAAGGAAACATGCAAAACACTAATAGGGTCATTCCAAGCTGCGAATAGTGGGGATGGATGTCCCAATGGCCCCTCTGCATCCCCAGCTAACCTCCCTGTACAAAGAAGGCGTTTGTATGGGGAGGCTAGACATTCTGATGTCAGCCCTGTATGTCCTGGGTTGGCAGACTGAACGGGGAACTTATTCTATCTCTGAGGTGGAACAAGTTCCCCTAGACATCGGGGATGGCTGGCCCGGGCAGCGGAAGGGATAGGAGGGAGTGCAGGTGATTCCCCACAGCCTGACCCTGGCCTTGGGAGGCCAGAATGGGGATTGGGCTGCAGGGAATTGAAAAACATGTCGGCAGCCAGGGATCGTGGCTCCTGAATGGAGCTGCGGTACTATGGCAGCCGGACACCATGGAGCCGTGGCTCCATTCATGAGCCTTGACTGAGTTAGTCATATCACGGCGGTTCAGCTGGAAGCCCCACCAGGTTCTCCAGGCGCTGAGTGTTAATGAAGGCCAGCAGCTAGAATGGCTCATAAAAACATACTGACAAGATTGGTACTTTACCATGCACTTGCAAGGATACTTTAGAAAAAAGACAGCTCCCAGCTGCTGAACTCCATGGCACAAAATAAGAAATCCTCGCCTCCTTTGCTGCATATCCTGAGCCAAATCCTAAAGAAGATCGTCATCAAACTGGAAGAAACTGGAAGAAACATACCCCCTATATGCAGAGTATTCCAGGAGCAGCAAGGATTCAACAATCCACTAACCGCTCAGATTTAATGGACTGCAACAAACTACAGCCGCAGACTCACTCACCACACCGGGAGCAGTACCAGCTTCGGGGAGTAGAGCGGGAAGTATTGTTCCTCCCCAATCGGCTCCTTGAAGCCAATCTAGCTCCTTCCTCCACAACTTAAAAGCAGTAGCATCCCGTGAGGTAACTCAACAGAACATTGAACGCCAATCAAAAAAGCCCCGGAAGCGCAACCAAGAACAATCAGGACAGGGAAAGCAGCTGGGAACCGTGTCTGCCAGCGGTGAGTAGCTCACCCCACACTAAGGACACTAACATGGAACACAAACCCCTGCAAGCTCTTCCAACACACAAAAGCCACAAACCCTTATGCAGACATTAAATGTTCAAAAGGACATTCTACCAACAAATGTATGCTCTTATGCTAATTCTTACCCTATGCTGTTACCAAACAAATGCATACTACTACACTACCTACTTTACAGCCTTACAAACTCCCCCATATACATATCATACCTCCCTACCATACACCAACCTATACACATACCTAATTACTACAAACCTCACAGCAAAAGACCTGCCAGATACACTCAAACAAACCCGTCACACAAATCCATACCTCAATCACATTCTCCACATACCACCTGCATAACCATAGGCCTGATAAACGCAAGATCAATATGCAACAAAACAAACACCATTACCGACTACGTCCATGAAAACAACATTGACATCCTATGCATTACTGAATCATGGCTCAAGAATACAGACCAGGTAATACTGAATCAGATAACACCACCAACATTCACAGCATACAACTGCCCCAGAACCCACAAACGAGGAGGCAGAGTATTAATCCTGGCCAGAACAGAATTAAGGCTCAAGACGTCAACCTCCAAAAGCTCCGAACACTGCAAATTCATCAACACTGAAAACAAGCATCTATCCATCTGCCTGATTTACCGACCCCCCAACGCCCCAACAGAGGACACATCCAATATCCTGGATATGATATATGCAGCTAGCTCCCCACACAAGACCCTCATTGTGCCAGGAGACCTAAACCTCACATCTGTCTCAACAACAATTGAAAGGTTTTTCACAAAGCAATGGAATCCATTCAACTCAAGCAAGTACTATCGGGCCCATCCCACCGCTCTGGCTCTACACCAGATTGCATATACGTACCAACTAACACCCTAGATCATGGTCTCATGTCACCACCTAAAACTACACCAATACCATGGTCAGATCACCATGCCAGACTTTTTGAACTCCACCACAATACCCAACAGGCAGCTTGGAAAACTGAACAGCCAACCAGACGCTTCAAAGCCTTTAACAAAGAGGACTTCCTCAAAGACACCGTGTAGTCCCTACCCCAAGATTTCACCGACTTGGACGAAGCCATCGACGCATGGAATACCACCATACTTGCCACATCTCAACTCACACCTCGAAAGAATCCACACCACAACAAAAACAGGCCCAGATCCACCTCATGGCATTCTAACACAATAAGAGAATCTAAAAGAAAACTACAACAACTTGAACGTTGCTGGAGACGGAACAAAGCAGAAACTACTCTGAAACAATATCAGGAGAAGCAAAACGAATACAATAACCTAATAAACAAACATAAACAACAATACCACACAAACCTTGTATTAAAAGCCTGTAATAAACCTAAAGAACTCTTCAACATCGTTTGGACCCTAACAAATGACCCCACCATGAAAGATGAAAGCAAGATGCACCCACAAACCTTTGCTGATTATCTAATAGCCAAGAGTAGTACTATCACACCCCAAAAGAACATTTCTCTTATGGACACAGCAACTGAAGATGGCTCTACAGCTACCAATCAATGGAAGAACTTCTGCATCCCATCAACGAAACAAATAGAACAAACCATCACTGCCCTAAACACCACCACCTCTCCATCGGACCCCTGCCCGGTAACTTGGATTAAATCCACCAAAGAAGAATTCAACACATTCATCCAAAAGATAGTAAGCACCTCTCTCACTCAAGGCTACATGCCCAAAGCACTCAAACAATCTACTATCTGCCCCATCCCTAAAACCACTTCATCAAATAGCACCGACCCTTCAACCTACCGCCCAATAACCAGCTCCCATTCCTGGCAAAAATAACCGAAAAAATTGTACAGAGACAGCTCCATGATCATATTGACGAATTTGCCCCACTTGATCCCCACCAGTACGGATTTCGTCCACAACATGGTGTTGAGACACTTCTCATACATCTACTTGACAACTTAATCAAAGGGATAGACAAGAGAAAGCAAGGCTTCTTAATAATATTTATCGACATATCAGCTGCCTTCGACACAGTTTCCCATCACATCCTTTTGAAGCGACTAATGGAGATTGGTCTACAAGATACCACCATCAAATGGTTCCAATCATACCTTGAAGATAGACAACAGAAAGTAAAATCTGGGAACCTCACCTCAGCACCCTTCTGTACCACTCAAGGAGTTCCCCAAGGCTCATCACTATCAGCTCTTCTCTTCAACATCTATATTCAGCCTTTATGCAAAATATTCAACAAATACAAGATACAATATGCCATATATGCTGATGATATCATGGCATATACCCCTATTCAACTGGACTCCCCAAACTACACCACTATATCAACCTGCATCCATGAAATAACAACCTGGCTTACTAACAACAACTTAAACATTAACATAAAAAGATCTGAAGCAATCATTACGAGAGACTCCACATTCATTCCTCCTACTTCTATCATCATATCCAATACACCGATTACAATAAAAGACGAAGTCCGATATCTTGGAGTGATTCTAGACAAGCAGCTTACCCTCCAACCACATATGAACAAGATATCCAAAACAGCATTCTTCAAACTCGCAACGCTCCGGAGACTAAAAGCCCTCCTCAATAAGGAACATTTCCACACAGTATGCCAGGCCATCATTACACCTGTGCTGGACTACTCTAATATCCTATTCCAAGGCCTACCTAAACAAACCACCCATCCACTACAAATAGTCCAGAACACCGCTGCCCACATTATTGCTAGCGCTTCAATACAAGACCATATAACTCCAATACTACATGATCTGCACTGGCTACCAATCTCTTCACAGGCAAAATATAAATCAGCACTCACGCACTCACCATCTTCAAAATTAAAAAAAATATGTCAGCAGGAATACTACAGGAACTTATCGGAACCAAAGCAAGCAAAAGACCACACAGAAACAGCACCAAAAACAACATACCAACACCCACTCTATTCACAAGAGCCAAAAAATCCACATCCATGCGAGCCTTCTCTCTTGCTGCATCCGCTATTTGGAATGCCCTACCAGACATTCTAAGATCAACAACTGATATAAAGGAATTCAGAAAGCTGCTCAAAACCACCCTATTCATTGAACAATTCAACGAAGACCACCAAGCACCAATCACACCAATCACCAAACCGATGTACACAAGCCATGAACACTATAAGGACTTCACATGAACCAGCTACTTGTATACAGCCCCAGTTCATAGTTCACAATGTATATAGCTCCCTGCTACCTGTATATAGCCCCTGTCCATAGTTCACAATGAATATAACTCACCAGTTAATCAATCACACTGCTCACCCACACCACACAAGTCAATGTATACACTGCATGTATTTACCCTCCCACTCTTGATTGTTTGATATGCTAACCGCTTTGATTTAAAGATAAAGCGGTATATTAAATACTTTTAAATAAATAAATAAAATAAAATTAGTCATTCCTTATCAGATAACGAAGCAAGCAATGTAGCAGGAGCTTTAACTTCTTCCTGAGAATCTTCCAATACTGCAGATATATTAAGAGCATCTGTTTGTATCAACCCTGGAACAACCCCTGAGATAGTTTCTTTCTTGGCTGAAGGAAGATAGTAAACCTTCACTGTCAGTGGAAGTGAGTCCGCTGGAATTCCCAAAGTATCTGTTAAATATAAGCAAAACATATCCCTGGCCAAAACCAGAGAGGCTATAGAAAAGTTTCCAACCTCAAATTAGCAGCCCTGGTTGAATTCTACAATAACTCTAACTTAAGTGCAAGAGAGTCCTTCACAAAAGAGTCTGAGCATTCCTCCAACATGTTAATCCAAGTTTGAAGAGCAGACACAGTATTTTGCACTAGAAGTACCTTCAAAGCATTTTCTTCAATGGCCAAACAATTTCTCTGAACTTTCTGTGTTAGAGAAGAAACCTGAGGGCTGCCTCCAGCTGTTCATTCGCAGTCCACATCACCTCCATTGTAAATTACTCTGGACGCTGCATGGTGAAAACTGTAGAAGCAAGAGAATCTTGCGCCACCATGGGAATAGAATACCCTCCATTCCGCTCATTTCCTGTGCCTGGCCCGATAAATCAGCTGACTTTGGCATTTGGAGCCCTGCTGCTTGCTCTGCACTTACGGCATATGAGTGCTGTTCTGGGGGAGCAAAAGTGTCCTCCTGTAAAGACCCTGGGGCTGTCCCTCGATGGCTAGCGGAATCAACCTGAATGGGTAGAGCCTTCTGCCACAGCCCTTCTGGTGAGACCTGAAAACATGCCAGCTTCAGAGAGCACCATACTTACCGGGGAGACAGAGTCACTGCCCGAAGACAACGCCCAGCCGCCAGGCTCTGGTGCAGATACAGCCGGGCTACACGCCCCTGAAGTTACCGGTTGCTGAGTCAGCCGAAGAAAAAAAGAGTCGAGAGGCCCAGTATCTGGAGGTAATGACAAGAGGTTGTGGGGGCCAGAGAGAGCTGCTTTGCCCCCTTAGCTTTCCGCTTCCTTCCCATAGGAAAATCGTGCCACTCACACACACTCACAAACCGCCATCTTAGATCTCCTTGAATTCCCCTTTCTATTGTCTTTTTCTTTTTTTTTTTTTTTAATTTTTATTTAATGCTTTTACAACTCCACACCACCAACCTTCATCATGACGTTAATAACAAAACAGCCCAACTTAACCCACAACTCACCCACCCCATCTACCCTCCCCCCGTTCATCCTTCCCCGCCATCCCCCCCCGTCTCCTTGTGATACGCTGTCTAAACAAAATCTCCGATACTGGAGATACAAGTATTACTAGTACACTCTTACAGGATATCAGAGGTAATAAAATAAAATTACTTAGACAAAACTGCAAACTCGTCCAAATACCACCATTTATCTCTGACAGGTGGTGCATCATCGCTGGAACCTTCTTGTACCCCCTGCAAGGGTTGTCGACCTCTGAATGACATCAGCTTATCGTACATTTTTTCATGTCTCACATATAGACATAACAGGTTCCACCACAATATGACGTCCAGCTTTGTCGAGTCCTTCCAACATGACATAACCACTTTGATGGCAACAGCTAACATAAAGTTAAACAAAAACACTTTATCCTTTGATAGCTTCAGGGTAATATCATTGGAACGCAAAACAATGGTTCTCCAATACAGCTGTCCATCGAGATATAATACTTTTTGAACCCTGTCCCATACCTGAACCCAAAATCTCTGAACGTGTGGGCAGCTAAACATCATGTGCTTTAGGGTACCCGGAGCCTCCCCGCATGACCAACAGTTGTTACCCACCTTCGAGTCCCACTTAGCCAGCCGCACTGGAGTAATGTACGCTCTATGAGTCAAGAAAAACAAAGACTGGGTTATCGCCGCTCCTCTGGATACCCTGGAGACCTGCTCCCAAGTCCTCTCCCACAGGAATTGTGACACAGGCATCTCAATATCCGATTCCCATACTTTCCCCAAACCCGATAACCATGAGGAAGTCCCATCCCTAAGTGTGGCATAAAAGTTCGAGCTGACCCCTTTCCCAGCAGTGCAAGCCTCAATTGTACCTAAGAGCTTCCACTCTGGGGATAAGGAGTCCGCAGTAAGCCCTGCCTTCGATAAACAATGTACCAACTGCAACCATTGGAAGTAGCAAGTGCTGGGGAGTTTAAACTCCTGCTGTACCCTCGCAAACGATTTCCACTTGCGCACATCCAGGAGTTGACTTAACGTCCATATGCCACTACCATACCAAGCTTTCCAAGCTACCACCTTATGCCCAATCTTAATGCGGGTATTAAACCAAATCGGCATCTGCAACGACGGGGGGGAGCCGAGACCCAGCCTCTGTTCCAAGAGCCGGAAGGCTTCCTGCGTGCTCCGAACCACCTGGCCAGCTCGAAGCGTGTCCGGCAGTGACATTCCAACCAACAGGGGTACAGGAATTGGTGCAACAATTCGTTCCTCAACCTTCAACCACGTTGGCCACCCTATTGTAGCATCTGAGGAAAGCCATTGCGCTCCTTGTTTAAGCTTAAAGGCTTGGTGATAAGTTTGAAAATCAGGAAGTTGAACTCCTCCGAAACTTTTCTTAGCAATTAATTTCTTGTATGCAATCCTCGGAGGTTTGCCCTGCCACAGAAAAAGACTGAGTGCTCTCTCAAGTTTCTTATAAAATTTAACAGGTATAGAGACAGGCAACATCTCCAGTATGTAGTTAATTTTTGGGGCCAGTACCATCTTTATAGATTCTACCCTGCCCCACCACGACAGATGTAGGGGTGACCATTGTAAGGTAAATTGCTGCACCATTTCCTGTAGGAGATTGATATTCACCTCCACCGTCTCCTCCAGATCATGACAGTACCGCACCCCTAGGTACTTAATCGCGTCCGACGCCCACACGAAGGGAAAAGGTGCAACCATCGCTTTAAACGTCAAGTTGTTCAAAGGAAATGCGGTAGATTTCGACCAGTTTATCCGATACCCGGATAGTTGAGAGTAATTACCAATCACCCTTAATATAGCTGCTAACGAGGAGGGATGGGTAAATAACAGCAGGTCATCCGCATATGCCAGTGATGGCTAACCTTTTTGAGCCCGAGTGCCCAAACTGCCGCACAAAACCAAAGAATTTCCTCAAAGTGCCAGCACGTCATTTGCATAAGTGGTCTTATTTGCATAAATATTTGCATAATGTTACCATACACTAACTTTTAGTAAACATGTCTCTTAATGAGTGTATGGATAAAGAAAGACTAAAAGATTTCTACATTACTATAATCCAGTGCCAACCGCCAGGCACATTAGGAACTACTACAAACGCTGCCCATTTAGAACCCATAGCAAACCCGCCGTATCCTGACAGCATTACCAGGACTCACAAAGCACCATACCCTACCTATCAAAAGGCAACACTGCAAATATTAAACCAATACATTTCAGTGAATACTGGGGAAAGAGAACAAGTGGCAACGTCAAATAGGAATTTCCTCTTGTACCAAACAAAGCGCAGATGTTAATGATGCACATTTCCCAGAGCTGACATATTCCAGTTAATAAATTCAAAATAAAGAGATATCTTTCTACCTTTTGTGCATTTTTTTTCAGTTGCAATTGGTCCAGCCATTTTCTTCTGGTTTCTTCATGTTTTCTGCTAACTCTCCATCGTCTGCTGTCCATTTGTCCTTTCTTCTCTCTTCTAGTTTTTTTTTTCCATTCTCTCTCTCTCTACATCTGCTTTAACATACTAATCTTTCTCCTTTTGCCCTTTCCTCATTCCTATTTCATCCACACAAATTTTACCCCTCCATCCTCAATCCCCAATTACTCTCCCAATACCTGGCCAATTGTAGATTTTTCATCCCTCCTACACAAAATATTTTTCCCCTCTCCATTTTACTCTCCCAGCCCCATCCCATTCTAATCCTCCCCAAAATCAGCTCCCTTCTAGTTCCAGTCTCACCCAGCATCCATTCCCTTCTTCAAGCCCCCCACTTCCCCTCAGCCCATTTCCATTCCAAGCCCCGTCCCCATCAGCTATTTGCAGTTCAAGCCCCCCACTTCCCCTCAGCCCATTTCCATTCCAAGCCCCATCCCCAACAGCTATTTGCAGTTCAAGCCCCCTTCCACTCAGCCCATTTCCAGTCCTAGCAACCCCCCAACCCATTACCAGTCCTAGCCCCCCATAGCCCACTCCCAGTCCTAATCCCACCAGCCCATTTCCAGTCCTAACCTCCCCATCAGCCCACTCCCAGTCCTAATCCCCCATCACTCAATTTTTAGTTTAAGCCCCCCCAGCGCCTATCACCACTCCTAACCCCCCCAGCGCCCATCACCACTCCTACCCCCCCAGCCCAGCGCCATCACCACTCCTAACCCCCCCAGCCAGCCCAGTGCCCATCACCACTCCTAACCCCCCCAGCCAGCCCAGTGTCCATCACCACTACTAACCCCCCAAGCCCGCCCAGTGCCCATCAACACCCCTAACCCCCCCCACACCAGCCCATCACTACTCCTAACACCCCCCAGCCCAGCCCAGCCAATCACCACTCCTATCCCCCCCAGCGCCCATCACCACTCCTACCCCCCAGCCCAGCGCCCATAACCAATCCTAACCCCCCCAGCCAGCCCAGTTCACATCACCAATCCTACCCCCCCAGCCCAGCCCATCACTACTCCTAACACCCCCAGCCCAGCCCAGCCCAGCCCATCACTACTCCTAACCCCCCCAGCCCAGCCCAGCCCAGCCAATCAACCACTCCTAACCCCCCCAGCCCAGCCCATCACCACTCCTAACCCCCCAGCCCAGCCCAGCCCATCACCACTCCTAACCCCCCCCAGCCCAGCCATCACCACTCCTAACCCCCCTCCAGCCCATCACCACTCCTAACCCCCCCAGCCCAGCCCAGCCCATCACCACTCCTAACCCCCCCCCAGCCCAGCCCAGCCCAGCCCATCACCACTCCTAACCCCCACCCCCGCCCAGCCCAGGGAAAATTAAAAAAAACAACAACCCTGTCTGCTGCCGTTGTCGGGGCCGCCGCGGCAGAATCGAGCGTGCCGCGGGGCCCCCCTGTACCCACCCGGCAGAGCCTGCCCTCCCCGTAGCAGCTCTCTCTTTGGAGCTGCAGTCAGACGCGCCGGCTTGCAGAGCGCGAGGGAAGAGTTCCCTCGCTGCTCTGTTAAGCCCGCGGGGGCTGATGGGAAGTTCCCATCAGCCCCCGCGGGCTTAACAGAGTCGCGAAAGGGAAACTCTTCCCTTCGCGCTCTGCAAGCCGGCGCGTCTGACTGTAGCTCCAAAGAGAGAGCTGCTACGGGGAGGGCAGGATCTGCCGGGTACAGGGGGGCCCCGCGGCACGCTCGATTCTGCCGCGGCGGCCCCGACAATGGCAGCAGACAGGGTTGTTGTTTTTTTTTTCGATTGCGGACCTTCCCGCGTGCCAGCTGCAAGGCCTTCGCGTGCCACAGCTGGCACGCGTGCCATAGGTTCGCCATCGCTGGCATATGCAGAGAGTTTCACTCGCATATCCCGGATCTCCACTCCCGAAATCTCCTGAGAATGCCGAATCAAAAGGGCCAGAGGTTCTAAGGCAATATTAAACAATAGCGGGGATAAGGGACAACCTTGCCTCGTGCCCCTCTGAAGGGCAAACGAGGCAGACAAGGTATTATTGACAAAAATGCGGGCCGTAGGGTTGGTATATAACACTTCAACGAGCCGCATAAATTTATGCCCGAATCCGAACCAATGCATGGACTGGTACAAAAATGCCCACTCCAACCGATCAAAAGACTTCTCGGCGTCTAACGAGAGGCCCACCAAGGGAGACTCAGAACCCTCTGCCAAGGCGAAAATATTCAGCAAAAGCCGAGCATTATCAGACGTCGACCGGCCTGGAACAAATCCACATTGATCCGGGTGGATTAGATCCGGAATGACTTTCACCAATCGCCGCGCCAAAACCGAAGCATACAGTTTGTAGTCGGAATTTAATAACGAGATAGGCCGATAATTTTCTACTTTAACAGGGTCCCTACCCGCTTTTTCCAAAACAATAATAGTGGCATCATTAAAGGAGCCAATAGTAGGCAACTGCTCATCGAGCCGGGAAAAGTATTCCACCAAATGTGGAATTAACTCCCTTTCAAAGACTTGGTAAAATTCAGACGGAATCCCATCTAGCCCAGTCGACTTCCCCTTAGCCATTGCTTTTAAGGCCTCTTGAATTTCACAAGCAGAGAATCCCTTGTCCAACTCAGAGACTTGGCAAGCGGAGAGGACTGGGTGCGGCACTTCAGCCAGCAAGTTCTGAAAACTCTCTACTGCACATTCTGTTTCAGATTCATACAGGCTTGCATAGAAGGAGTGAAAAGCTTCTGCTATCTCCAAGCTCTTCGTCACCTCTGCCTGAGAGTTCCCCCTAAGAACCGCGATTCTATTTCGTAGGGATCGTGGTTTCAGCATGCTCGCTAACCTGCTGCCTGCCCTATTGCTTTCCACATAATATTTAGCTTGTTGAGACCCTATATCCTGCTCAGCTTCCTCGCTTAAGATAAGATTATACTGGTACCTCAGCCTCTGAAGGCGTAGCAAAATCTCGGGATCCGACCGTGAAATCAACAACCTCTCACCAGCCTTAATTTGGGTATCCAAGGCAGCCAACTTGACCTTCTTTGCTCGCTCTAAGCCAATCGTAAAGCTCGTAACCTTCGCCCGGGTGAAAGCTTTAAAAGCCTCCCACCAGGCCCAGCCCAAGGTGTCTCCCGGTTGATTAGCATCAAAATATTCCCTTATTCCCTCCCGCATAAAAACCTGAAAGGCTTTATCCCCTAGCAGGGATCGACGAAAAAAGAATCTAGTACTCCCCGCCCCATCTTCCCCCTGCCTCAAGGTAAAGGTAATAGCCGCATGATCCGAGATATGTGTTGCACACATATCTGCTTTAAAGACCATAGGCAGTAAAGTCTTGGAGAGGAGAAAATAATCAATGCGGGAATGGGAGCCATGAGGGAGGGAGAAGAAGGAGTATTCCCGACTTGTGGGATGCTTGACCCGCCAAACATCTGCGAGGCCTGCCCTTTGCATGATAGATAAGACTACCGAAGTAGCTTGATGCCGCCTATGTGCCCGAAATGGAGTACAGTCCAGCAGAGGGTCCAGTACTAAATTTAAATCCCCTCCCACAATAATCTCATAAGGGGCAAGTGAATGTACTTCCTCTGCAATCCTTTGAAAGAAGCTAACATCAACCGAATTGGGGGCGTAAATATTCAATAGAGCCAGTTGTTTTTCTTGGATCTGTAAAACTACTGAAGCCCACCTCCCATCTACGGCAGCGCGAGCCTGTACCACCGTCGGGGTCAAGCTTCTCTTAATCAAAATTGCTACCCCATTTTTCTTATGCACGGCAGCCGAGTGGGACACAAGGAGATATGGGCCAAGCCCTATCTTTCGAGATTCTGAGGAGCTGAGACGAGTTTCCTGCAGTAGGACTACATCGGCATTCTCTTTTTTACAATAGAGCAGGATCTTTTTCCTTTTAATAGGGTTGTTTATGCCCTTCACGTTCAGAGAGAGAAACTTACAGGAAGACATGGGACAGGGTTCGTACAATAAGCACATTCCACTCAAACAGTTTGCAACCCCTTACATTTCCCTTTAATATCATACTGTCACTTCCCAAGAAGCTATACCACAAGGAGACAAAAACTTCCCCTAAAGGGAAAACAAAACTTGGACGACCCAACGCTTACCCAGATACCACCCAACCCGACCCATCACCACCAAACATCAACAAGCCCACAAAACACTCCCTCAGAAATTTAAGTAAAAGACCCTCAGACCTTCCACCCACAGTGATCAGGCACAGGCCCGTAGCACAGAGTCCCACAAACCACCAAATCAGACTACAGCAAGGGCCTCCCCGGATTAAGTCTTACACCACCCTACCACTCCCTACTGCCCAAACATCAGCAGCAGCAGTCCGGGCAACGGGGCAGCTCACACAGCTCCAGTCCTCCACCTCAGCGCATAACAGCTGCTTCTTGCTCTTCCACATAGGTCCGCAGCAAATTTGGATCTTCAAAAGTCCGCGTTTGGTTATGTAAAGTAACCCGCAGTTTTGCCGGAGAAAAGAGCCCATATCTGGCCTGCAGTAGTCGTAATCTCGGTCGAAATGCCAGCAACAGTTTCCTTCTTTCCACAGTTGCTTTATGAAAATCCTGATAAAACGCAATATTCTGCCCCTCGAATTTAGTAGAGCCTGCCGCTTTGGCTGCCGCCAGGATTTGTAGGACTTGCGAATGCCTTAAGACACACATAATAACTGGGCGCGGCTGTTTAACATTGGGGCCTGCAAAAGTAGGAATGCGGTGCGCCCGCTCTATCTCAAAGGGCAGATCGAATTTTAGCTTCAACAACTTTGGGATAGTTACAGCCAGGAACTCTGTGATATTCGTGCCTTCAGCACCCTCTGGCAGCCCAATTATGCGCACATTATTCCGTCGAGTACGGTTATTTAAATCTTCCAGCGTGCGATCCAGAATCTCAATTCTTTTGCGATTGGCCCCCACCTGCTTCAGCCTCTCATCATGCGCTCCCAGCGTGCTCTCCATCTCCCGAAACTTATTCGCCAGTTCCGTGACTTGTTCCTTGATCTCCTTCAACTCTGCGACATCCGCTTGCACTCCGTGTAAGGTTTGCCCGTTGACAGCCACCATCTCCCGGACTGCTCTTATTTCATCCAGCAGTTCCTGCATAATGGCAGGGCCTTCTCGCCCGGTCCCCGCTTTTTGAGGAGAGGGGGGATCCGGTTTAGCCCTCTTAGCTCCCGCATTTAGAGCCGCATGGAAATCCAATTTTGTGGGTTTGCTGGCAGCCATCTCCTACAGCCCTCACCTCGATTTCCAGCCAAACCGAGCAGATTAGCCGAGGGAGTTCAGGATTCTTGGTAGAAAAGGTGGCGAGGAGGAAAGTTAGGCAGCCATCTTAGCCCCTGTTGGCTCCGCCTCCTCTATTGTCTTTTTCTAATTTTGTAATTTTTCTCTGGGCATTATCAGCCTGCCTTGTATATGATTACCTTCCCTATTGCCAGCTATATGCCCTTAAACAAAGCAATGCCCATTTTCCAGCTTTTTTCCAGCATCAAACATGTTTAAATCTTAGGAGACCATCCCTTTACATTTTTTGGGAAGCAAACCCCATGTCTGCTTCTCCTACATTTTACTCTGACACACTCAGGTGTCCAGCTCCACTCCAGACTGACCCCCAGCAAAACTTCAGAATTTCTGTGTACGTGGTCCCTTTAAATTTAAAAAACTAATAACTGAGCACAAGTCTGCTCAAGCTCCTTACCTGTCCCCTGTTTGTGATCAGCAGCTTGCTGCTCTGTTTTTTTAACTTTCATTCAAAACTTTGCGTGGCCCCTTTAAATGCCAAACTATTTTACTTCTGCAGCCCTGCTCTTCACAGAAGGTGTGACTGGGAACCACTGACTTCCTGTCATCTCTGCTCTGCTCCGCAGCCATTGCCAGCCCCACATCATGCTGACAGTTCCTCGCAGCTCTCCCAATACATTCTGGTTTTACTTTTTAACATCTCCCCTACTCTCCTACTTTCTCTCTTCATCTCCATCTAGTGTCTTCCCATCCATCCATGTGCACCTTATTCCCTCTGTGACCTTATCCCCCCACGTCCAGCATCTCCCCTCTTTGTTCTTGTCCCTATCCTACTCCTTTCCTGTTTCAGCATCTCGTCTTTGTATCCCTGTCCCTAACCTCCCCTCCCGATGTCCAGCATCTTCCCTCTCTCTCTATACACCATGTCTTGCATCTCCTCTCAATTTCCCTGTCCCCATCGCTCCCATGTCCAGCATCTCCTCTCTGAATCTATCTCCCCTTAGTTCAGCATCTTCTCTATATGTCCCTGGCCCTATCCAGCATTTACATTCTGGGTCTCTATCCCCCTCTGTGTTCTGCATCTACCCTCTGTGTCCCTGCCCCATTCCTCAGCCCCCCTCATGTGCCCAAGCATCTCCTCTTCTTGCCCCTATTTCCCCATCTTCAGTTTCTCCCCTCTGTGTTCCTCTCCCTATCCTGCCTTCATGTTCAGCATCTCCTCTATATGTCCCTCTCCCCCTCTGTGTTCAGCATCTCTCCTCCATGTCCCATGCCTATCCCCCCCCCCCCTCGTGTCTAGCATCTTCTTTCTCTGTCTCTATTTCTCTCCTCCCTCAGTGGTCCAGCACTTCAGTGCCTCTATCCTCCACCATGGCTCTTCCATGTCCAGTATGTCCTTCCCTACCTGCAGCTGCCATAGCACACACCCCAGAAGCACTAAAGATGCAGCAACGTATAGGGCACAACACAGACAGTTGAGACAGGAGAACAGAGAGAATCAGTACTGCACAGTCCGAGAGATGAAGTTGAGGTTGGTCGGTCCCCAGCCCAGTGATGATGATTCCCCAGGAGAAAGGGACTTGATTGGCAGCCAGTCAGCTTGTCAATCTCATTGCTTGCCCCTGGCAAGATGGCCTGGTCCCTATACTGCAAGCCAACTGCCTCATTGCTGGCCCAGTCAGTTGCAAGGTGCTTGATTCTTTTTCCTACAGTGCTGTTGCAGGTGACGGTGTCAGTGCTTTCTCTTGGGAGCTTTGGGAATGATGGCAACCCAATGTCTGAAGCCAATTCAGTGCCCAGTGGGAGTTGGGACTGGTGAGTGAGTATGACAGCTTTATTCTGTAGTCTAGACCGACCATACACACAACTGTGCCGCATGCCCTCCACTGTGCACAAGTAAGTCCTGAGTTGCTTATGACACCTAAGGCCTTGGTGGAACAGCTATGCCTTGTGGCTTTAACATCACACAATCCCATACCTCCAGTGCAAATAACCAGCTTTTCAATTTCCAGGTTTTATCCTTTGCTGGCAATAGGCCTGACTGTATATAAACTAGCCAGGCCGGCCGAGCACTGACTAGTTGTTAACCCTATAGAAGGGGCTGTAAATTTTCAAAACAGATCAGGGGAATGGGTGGGACTTATGAGGGATTGTGAATTCTGAGGAGGTGCCAAGGGGGTTGTCAGTATTCAAAATGGATCAGAGATTGGGGGTGGGGTTAAATCCTGGGGATTGGGGGGTTTGGATTGTGAATTTGCAAAAAAGGATTGGGGAAGAGGGTTGGGGTTGGGGTGGATCCTGGGGGGGGGGGGGTATGCATTTTGTTAAAAAGATCAAGAGGTAGAGGGGCTATTTTTTTTAATCACTGGTGCTTTTCACTTGCTCCCAGGGGAAAGTTAATAACACCTCTTCAGGTGTCATCTGTCCATGAGTAACGCAGTTTGTGAAGTTTAACATAAGCTGTATTATTCATTTTGCATAATAATGAGTTGCTCTGGAAGAATTTGCATGCTTTGTAGCTCATTTATTATGTAACATATGCTAGAATGCTTGTGTGAAGCGCAAAGAAAAACGTAAATGACTTTTACACTTTAAAAAAAGCCGAGTGGCCATTACCACTCAAGGTAAAAGCACAGAGTGGGAATAACATACTTGCAGGGTCAGTGCTAGCTATGGGCCTTGTGGTCTTTTTCTGTCATCATGTTTCTATGTTTTTATGTTTCTATTAGGAAAACTAAGTGGTTGCCTAGAACGCCAACGTTTCCAGGGTGGCCATTGCCACCAATGCTGCCCCTGTCCATGACCTGCAGAGGCAATAATGACTTTAAAACAGCACTGCAGCACTTACCAAAAGCCTCCAGCACTATACTGCATGCTGTTGATGCTTCTGCTCCCTCCAACACAGATTTCCTTATCTACCGTCATTACAGTGTTACTAGGTTGCTTTGTCAGCTGTGCTCTTGGCAAATAATGCCTGTTAAAATTGTCCAGTAGCATGTGTTATTGTCATAATGCAGCTTATTTAATAGTCCTCTTTTTTCACAAATAACCCACGTTGTTTCCAAATTGTACCCAAAACAAAATGAAGCCAAACAAAAAAAGAAATGAATTTTGTTGGGGTTTCTTTTGGCTGATTTTGACACAAACAAAGCAAGCCTGTTTCCCTGCATTTGTTATTTCCTGTCAAAGCAGCAGCTCATTCCTACTGCACGGTGTTGGTATAGATCGATGGGAACCTTGACACATATTTCTGGCTGCTGCACTTTGATAAATGTTTTTTGCGGGTAATTATGGGTAAGATTCTGTGGTGTCTGGATCCCGAGTAATGCATATATATTTCTTGTTGGCCTGCTTCCGTCAGTGGAAAGAAGGGGAGCTCAAATAATTTTGATCCACAAAATCCTTCTTAGCCAAGAAGAACCCTGCTATTGAAATGAAAAGTATCTACCACTAAAATCTAGGAAGACTGGCTAAAAAATGCATGATTAACTGTGGAAACTGATAGTTTAAGAGCGCTTTAAGGGTTCAAAATTTAGATCAGGAGTGCATCATTTCAGAGAAGGTATTTTAGTTGCTTTCCAGCAGTGGAGCTGGTTGTAGAATAGAACTTGAAGGTGGTTTTTTTTTTCAGGTATGTAGTTGATGACTGCAGGGCTCTTACACGACCTTTTCTGACTCTTTTCTAACTAATTTTCTACTGAGTGCATTACTTTGGCAACACATGTAAAATTGTCATGCCAATTAAGTGATCTGACTCTGAACCTGTTTCTATTGTTTAGAAATGTTTTGATAACATTTTTTGTTATGAAAAACCCCCCAATTCAAATTAAAGTTGAAAGAAGCATAGGATCCCCATCCTGAGCAAGAACTCACACTCCCTTCTCTGGTTTGATAGTACAGAACAATGCCCTACAATAAGACACTGAGTTGGCCCAGATTGGTTCTATTATTTTCGTGAGTTTTAGGAGGTTGGGTCCAGTCTCTGTATCTTTTTGTGCCATGATACTTTTTCATCAAACTCTCATATCAAAAGCCATGAGAGTGCTCATCTTATCATTTTAATAAATACTCGCCGTCCCCATTCTAGACGTTACTCCCTCTGGGAAATAGTTCTTTATCACTCCGTGAAATACATCTCTTTTAGCATATTAAACAGTTATCCTTTCCGCTTTCTTCCTTCATGGAATACTCTACATGAAAGGCTTTTGCTATGCTGTATCCATCACTTTAGTTTCTTTAACAATGAATGATTTAAGTGGAATGCATTTCATTGATCGCACAATCGGAATATGGATAACCCTAAAAGGCTGGTACTCCCTCTGCACCAACTCAGGAAATTGTATGGACTGCTGCTTCAGAATGGAGGTTAAATAGCATTGATTATTACACACAGCTGAGAGAGATCTGATTGTGTGTCTTATCTAGAAGGGATGGGACAGGAAAGAATGGGACCTTGGTAGTTCCGAAGGCTTAAAAAATGTATTAGCCTAGTAAAGGTGTTGCCTTTACCCAATCATTTTATTATTATTTTTCCAGCAAATGTTATGTTGATACTTTTCTCTAGAAAGTGGAGCAGGAGACTGCTCTAACGAGAAGTGAGCAAATGTGGTTATATAGGATACATACATTATTACCTAATAATTCCAAATAAGAACTACATTTTTCATGCTGTTCTGTGGCAGAACTGTAAGCTATTTGAACAAAACTGAAAACATGTCTGCTTTTAGAAATAAGAGGCATGTTAACTAAAGCGCATAGGATTTGGTGCATAGTTTTTGGTGCCCTAACTAAAAGTAGCACAAGGCTGCGCACCATGAACCTAGGGTTGCCAGCTGGCTCCAGATGTGCCCGACAGGCTTGATCCAGTTCTGGGTTTACCCCACTGCATGCAGGGACTGTAGTTTTGCTTTTCTTATAGAGAAATCAGAATACATCCTTGCATACAGTACAGTGGGGTAAACCCAGGACTGGATCAAGCCTGTCGTGCGCATCTGGAGCCAGCTGGCAACCCTACAGTGACTTTACCGTGGTTTAGTAAACATACCCCTCAGTTTTCGTCTGAAAATTCATCTTGATTTAGAAGCTTAAAAATTAGGGGAGGAGCAGCAGCCAATGTGTAGCATTGCAGCAGTAGCTAATGTGAGTAAAGCGTCTAGCCTTCACTGCTTTAAATTAAACTCCTATATTCAATACCAGGGCCACTGGCATTGAATATCCGGTTTGCTTGGTTAGTGAATTAACTATCTGGTCGGGGCAATATTCAGCTGCTGGCCTGTAGGGATGTGCATTCATAGAAACATAGAAACATAGAAATATGACGACAGAAAAAGACCACATGGCCTATCTAGTCTGTCCTTCCATAACAACTACAACAGTCCACTTTTTACCTTTAGAGATCCTCTGTGTTGGTCCCATGCTTTTTTGAATTCAGTTACTGTCCTCATCTCTACCACCTCCACTGGGAGACTATTCCACGGATCCACTACTCTTTCCGTAAAGAAATATTTCCGCATATCACTCCTGAATCTATCTCCCTTCACCCTCATCCCATGTCCCCTCGTAGCAGAATTTGCTTTCAATTGAAAGAGGCTCTCTACCTGAACATTTATGCCACGGAGGTATTTAAACATCTCAATCATATCACCTCTATCCCGCCTTTCCTCTAAGCTGTATATATTAAGATCCTTCAGTCTGTCCTCATATGCTTTATAATGAAGATCACTAATCATTTTAGTAGCCACCCTCTGCACCGACTCCATCCTGTTCACATCCTTTTGAAGGTGCGGTCTCCAGAACTGCACACTATACTCCAAATGAGGTCACACCAAAGACTTATACAGAGGCATTATCACCTCCTTTTTTCTGCTAGCCATTCCTCTCCGTATGCACCCAAGCATCCTTCTAGTTTTGCCGTCGCCTTTTCTACCTGTTTAGCTACTTTAAGATCATCAGACACAACCACGCCTAGGTCCCGCTCTTCTTTAGTGGACAAAAGTACTTCACCCCCTATACTATATTGCTCCCTTGGATTTCTGCAGCCCAAATGCATGACCTTACATTTTTTAACATTAAATCCCAGCTGCCAAATTCTAGACCATTCTTCAAGCTTAGCTAGAGCCCTCCTCATGTTATCTACCCCTTCCTGGGTGTCTACTCTATTGCAGATTTTGGTATCATCCGCAAAGAGGCAAACCTTACCTGAAAGCCCTTCCGCTATATCACTAACAAAGTTGTTAAAAAGAATCGGACCAAGGACAGATCCCTGGGGCACACCACTGATAACATCCTTCTCTTCAGAGTGAGCTCCATTTACTTGTACTCTTTGTCGCCTCCCACCCAACCAATTTCTAACCCAAGCAGTAATTTTAGGGTCCATCCCTAGGGTGCTCAGTTTGTTTATAAGTCGCCTGTGAGGAACAATGTCAAAGGCTTTACTGAAATCTAAATACACCACATCTAGGGCTCTCCGTCGGTCCAACTCCCTGGTCATCCAGTCAAAGAAATCAATCAGATTTGTCTGAGAAGACCTGCCTCTGGTGAATCCATTCTGCCTTGGATCCTGTAATCCGCTGGACTCCAGAAACCTCACTATTTTCTCTTTCAGCAGCGTTTCCAATAATTTACTCACCACTGAAGTTAAACTAACCGGCCTGTAGTTTTCAACCACATCCTTACTTCCGCTTTTGTGTAAAGGCACCACATGAGCCTCTCTCCAGTCATTTGGCACCACTCCCGACTCCAACGAGGCATTGAAAAGGTCAGTCAGTGGAGCTGCTAGAACGCCCCGAAGTTCTCTCAGTATTCTTGGGTGTATCCCATCCGGTCCCATCGCTTTGTCTACTTTAAGTTGAGATAGTTTCTCACGAACACAGTCTTTTGAAAATTGTTCAAGATGTCCTTTGTTTCTGTTCCTATTTGTGGGTGTTTTCTGAGGTCCTTCTCCTGGTTCTTCATCTGTGAACACAGAACAAAAATATTTGTTAAGCAATTCCGCTTTATCCTTATCAGCTTCTACATATTCCTCCCCTGCACAATAGAGTCTGACAATACCACTCTTGCCCTTCCTCTTCTCACTAATATATCTGAAAAATGTCTTATCCCCCCATTTTATTGCATTGGCTATTTCCTCCTCCTTTTGAATCTTTGCCTTCTTGACTACTTTGCTAGCTTCTCTAAGTTTTTCCAAATACAGATGCCTGTCTTCCTCTCTCTCTGATCTCTTGTATTTTATGAAGGCCTCCCTCTTTTTCTTCACTTTTACAGCTACTTCTTGCGAAAACCATAGCAGTCTCCTTTTCCTTTTACCTTTATTTACCATTTTAACAAAAAGGTTGGTTGCCCTTAAAATATTCCCATTCAGTTTTTCCCACTGTTTTTCTACATCCCTCAGCTGTTCCCATCCAACTAACGACTCCCTGAGTTATTGGCCCATCTTCGCAAAGTTAGTCTTCCTAAAGTCTAAGATCCTCGCCTTTGAATGGATTCTAACAGCCCTAGTCCTAATACTGAACCACACCATCTGGTGATCACTGGATGCAAAATGATCTCCCACTACAACATCAGAAACACTTTCACCATTGGTAAGCACCAAGTCCAGTATGGCCCCTTCACGTGTGGGGTCTGTTATCAATTGCCTGAATAGTTTTCCCTGTAGAGAATCCAGGATCTCCTTACTTCTAGATGATACTGCAGCAGGAATGTGCCAATCGACATCTGGCAGATTGAAATCTCCTATCAGTAGCACTTCCCCTTTCCTAGCAATGCTGCAAATGTCTTCAATTAACTCTCTGTCCACCTCTTCCTCTTGTGATGGAGGTCTGTATATCACACCAATGTAAATAGATTTCTCTTTCCCTCTTTCTAGTTTAACCCACAATGCCTCCTCTCTCCCTTTTAAGCTCTGTAATTCCAAAGCTTTAATAGTAGTTTTTACATATAGTGCCACTCCTCCTCCCCTTCTTCCTACCCTGTCCTTTCTGAATAAAGTATAGCCAGGTATAGTGACATCCCAATCATGGTTTTCTGTGAACCATGTTTCTGTAAGTGCCACTAAATCCAAGTCAGCCACTCCCACCAAAGCTTCAACATCAGGGATCTTATTTCCCATGCTACGGGCATTTATACACACTGCTTTCCATATGTTACCCCTGTTACCCATTTCCATAAAGTTATTTAATGTATCACCTACCTGGGGGCTTTCACTTACTTGGGGGCTTTCTTCACCCATCCTCATTCATTTGAAACTAAAAGGGAATTATTAACCATATTTTCTCTTTCGTTTCACATTGTTTTAATCTAAAACATGATACTGAGAAATTCCAGGACAGACTGGCATCCAAACCAGTAACCTTTCAATTGGAAGGCAAGTTTATTATAGAAGAGCCACTGTGACTCCATGGAGGCTGGCTCTAGCAAGCATTGCTGTATTGCTTGGGATTTTCCTTCCTTTTTTCTGATTAGCCCATACAGTAGTTTGTCTGGTCTGCAGCTGTATATAAAATGTTAACTGAATTTTGACTCCTGCTAGAAATTCTGTCTCCAATAATATATTTCTAAGTTCATATCCTAAATGTAAAACTGTGTTAACCTCACAGTCACTTAATTGTGAGAAAATTAACATGTGAGGGGTATGGAGAGGTAGCAAGGACAGTGAAAAGGGCTAGGATTCTGACCTTGCATCACTAACGCAGTGCACTAGCCTCTTAGCAAACCACACCCCTTCCTACTCTACACAATAAGGCTATTCAAATGCTGATTTCTTACTATCATGACAGAACAAGGCAGCTTGAACCAAAACTCCTTACCCCCAACTTCTCCCCCAACGCAGCAACAAAACTGCCAAGAACCTCCAGAAACCCACCTGATGCCCCCCCCCCCCCCATTTATCTAATCCCTCATACCTCTCTAGAGGCAGAATGAGAGACGTTTAGCTCCTGCTGTCTTGCAAAACACACTCAAAATCATGCTGGCTGACTGTAGGATAAACTGTGAAGAAGAACTTGGCCAGCATAATTTTTACAGCAATGGGACAGCAGGAGATAGGCAACTTTCCTCTTGCCAGGAGGAAGTGGGAGGTTTGGTCCTGAAGAGATTAAGGGTTCTGGGTGGCCTTGGCGGATTGCGAACCTCAGGGAGGTGGGGTCCTGAAATGGGATAGGGTAGGGTTGACATTGAATATAATTACTCACCTTTCCTAAGGTAAATTGTATTTCAGGTACAGTAGCTAGATCCCTGCTCGAGGGAACTTACAACCTAAGTTTGTCCCTGAGGCAATAGAGGGTAAAATGACTGTCCAAGATTACAGGGAGTATCAGCAAGATTTGAATCCTGGATTCCCCAATTCTCAGCATAGTACTAAATCTATTCAAAAAATCAAAGGATATATAACCCCTTCTAGGCAAATATCATTAAAAAAATCATTTGCTAAATACTGCAGAAAACAGAACAAACAAACAAACAGAACTCTGTAACAAGCTGGTATCAGTTAGTACATCTAAAATATTAGATATTTAAAAAATATGAATAAAATATCCCAAAAGTCTTCAAGGCCAAATATTTTTCTTTCATTTTTTTTCACCTTTGTCACATGCCAGCCTTTATCTATAGCTGTCTCTCATTGCCTCTCATCCATGGTCTCTAGGTTTGATACCCTTCTCCTAGCGCTTCTCTCTCAGTGTCTCTCACTTTCTTTTTTGCAGTCTCTGTCCCTGAGGCTTCAGTAAAGCAAGTCCATCCTTAAAGGGACTCTCAGAGAAAAACCAGTTACAGGATTGGTGAAGGTGTTAAAGTAAAAAAAGATGATTTTCCAAGATTCTTCCCTCACTCCCTCACTAGTGACTGCAACTAGTATCAACACCTGCTACCATTGTGTGCTTACCTACCGCACACGTATAACCCTCCACTTCACTACTATATGTATACAAGTGCAAGCGTATGACCCAAGTCCCATTGCACTAGCCTCCTTATCAATACTGTACTACTCCCACTATTGCTGTATACAATTCCTTGAGAGTTGTACCTTCAATATATCACAATTTCACACTCTCCCTTACACGCAATATGGCGTCTCATTCTCTGGCCTTTATTAGCCTGTATTTCCTCGCACATTGGCTGGGATCCGTCAATGCACTCTCTCATTCGCAAAACTATATCCCCATTCTGAGCAACTCGGGTAAAAGATGGTCTGGTCCCCACCCAGGAAGCGACACTTATACACGCCGTTCCCACCTCATACACATCCCACTCCAGCAATCCAGGTCACCCAAGCATGAAAAACTCAATTTCTGCCAAAACCTAAAATGTGCTATGATAAATTCACGCTCCATACGCAAAAAGTGGCCCGTTATCCTAGACATGATATCCCTTTACGATCTGGACCTTCTCATGATCACGGAAACCTGGCTATCCTCAGAAGATAACGTCCTCCTCAATCAACTACTACCACCCAACTTCTCTCTTCACATAAGACACAGAGAAACCAAAAGAGGAGGAGGAGTACTAATACTCTCCAAATCAGACCTCCAATTTCATATCACTGAATCATCTAGTTCAAGCAACCTGGACTCCCTTGCCATCAAAAATCAGCTATGCACCATCAATCTAGTATACAGAACACCATCCTCATCTCCCGAGGACCTCCCCACAATTATTGACCTTGCCGCTAATGCCCACAACCCTAACTCACCAATCTGGATTATGGGTGACTTTAATCTCCCTTCACTTCATCAAAGCCATGCAACTGCATTCCTCGAAGCCATGGAGAACCTTGGATTTAAACAGATCATCAACAAACCCACACATATAAAGGGAAATACCTTGGACATGGTGTTTGCTCCTCTTTCAGCCCTCGAGCAAGACCACAACCCAATGATGTATGTTATTGACGTATCTTGGTCAGACCATAAACTCATCACTTTCCAAATACCCACCAAAATTAGCCAGTGGTCTGGCAACCAAAAGGACAACTGCACAACACACACTTCAACAAGAAACTTCCGCACATTCAACAAAGAGTTAATCCTCTCTCAAACCCATTCCCTCCTGAGCAAAACCACTTCTGATCCTGAAGAACTCGTCTCCTCCTGGAACCTCAACCTCAATGCCATCTCGCAACGTCCTCAGTCCAATAACATATCCAGGAGAATAAGAAACACTGCCCCATGGTTCTCCCAAGAGCTGAGAGCTTCTCTAACACAACTACGCAGACTTGAGAAAAAGTGGCGCCGATCGCACTCCACTGAAGATTTGACCACCTACCAACTTCACCTTTCAATGCACAGAGAAGCAATCTCAATGAAAATGAGACAACACCACACCGACACTCTGAAGAGATCTCTGAACAAACCACGGGATCTTTTCAACTTGGTACAAGCCCTTTCAAAGGAACCATCTCCTGATCAACATGTGGATATCCAACCACAAAAATTCGCTGAATACTTCCAATCAAAGATCATACAGACTGACAAAATCTCATCAGCCTCATTTCAAACACCTACTGGAATAACCCCCTTGCTCGAATTCTCCACACCATCCCGAAAAAGCATCGAAGATACAATAGCCTCCCTCAATACCTCCACAGCTCAAACGGACCCTTGCCCAGCATTCTGGATTAAGGAGTTACGCAAGGAGTTCAGCCCAGTCATCGCAAAACTAATAAACCTTTCTTTCACCACTGGGTCCTTCCCCACAACACTCAAACAAACCTCAATCAGGCCCTTATTGAAGAACCCCAAACTCGATCCTCAAAAGGTCGATTCTTACAGACCAATAGCTAGTATTCCCCTACTAGCAAAGATAATTGAGAAAGAGGTACAAAGGCAAATTCAGGATCATATAGATTCCACAGCTCCTTTAGATCACTGCCAACACGGTTTCAGAGAGTATCATGGAGTCGAGACCCTTCTCACATTTCTATTTAACAGCATACTCACAGGCGTTGATGACATTAGACAAGGCTTTGTGCTCATCTTTTTAGACATTGCTGCGGCCTTTGACTCGGTACATCACGAGCTCCTTCTTGGGCGGCTGAAAGAAAAGGGAATCTGCAATACTGCACTTGCTTGGTGCAAGTCCTACCTAGATGGTAGGTGGCAATACGTTAAATCCGGTTCAGAAGAATCAAAACTTTTCCATCAAACACAAGGTGTGCCTCAAGGATCTTCATTATCATCTCTATTATTTAACATATACATGCAGCCCATCTGCAATATCATTAGATCATTTAACGTGAGCTGTCTGATATACGCAGATGACATCCTCTTATATATGCCTTTCTCGACTGTGCAAATGGACCTTACACCACTTGTAGAATGCTTCAATGCAATATCAGACTGGCTACAATCACAAAACCTCCGTATCCAGCACAAGAAAACGGAGGTACTGTTCATCTCCAGAGATCCCAACTTTATTCCACCATCTCATGTAAGAGTCAAGGAAGCTGAACTACAAACCAAAGAAACAATAAAATACTTGGGGGTCACCTTAGACCAACATCTGAACATGAAAACTCATATAAGCAACATAGTCAAAGCTGTATATTTCAAAATCCGCTCACTCAGGCATCTGCGCTCCCTACTGGACCCAGATGATTTCCGGACCATATATCAAGCTCTGATCCTGCCGCATTTTGACTTTGCTAATTCCATTTTACAAGGTCTCCCTCATTCCACTTTACACCCTTTACAACTGGCCATGAATGCTGCAGCAAGAATCCTCCATGGTGCATCCAGAAGTGAACATGTTACTCCTATTCTGAAACAGCTTCACTGGCTACCAATACACGGAAGAATTATCTTCAAAACTTTACTTCTCTCATTCAAGGCCATCAACCGCATTTCCTCTACTGCACTTACTGATCTGATCCACACCGTGCCACCCAACAGATCCAGAAGATCAACAGCGTCAAATCTACTATTAACACCGAAGATGTTGACCAAATGCAACTGCACAACGGCAAACAGAGCCTTCAGTCTTTACGTCCCCAAATGCTGGAATGCATTACCATCTGACATTCGAGCTATTGCAGAACTAACTAAATTCAGGAAGGCAATCAAGTTTCACCTATTCTGCCAATTCTACCCAGCCAACAATGGAACCTAAAATACCCACCTAATAACACCCAATCTAAGCCTTTACCACAGTCCCAAGCTCCTTCCTGCAGATCAGACAAATTCCGTCCTAAAGTAAGCATTGTGTTAAATATAACTCAGTGCAACTAAAATTTCATGTATATAATCCAACCCTGTTATTTAAGTGACCCCTCATGTATATAGTTTAACCCCATTATCCAAGTTGTTATTCCTGTTCTATGTAAAACCAAACAAATTGTGTTTAGGTTGTTTTTGTTATACTGTAAACCGCGCTGATACCGAATAGTGCGGTATATAAGCAACTGTAATAAATAAATAAAATAAATAAACTTCCATAGGACAATGACAGAACATGGATCTGAATTAGTAGCTGTAACTTTTCTATACTCTCCCTTTCTCGGAGGAATTTTACCTCACTCCCTAGCTCTTAAGCATTTGGAATAGGAAAGATTTTCTGAAGAAATTTCCCAACCACAAATCCTGTCACAGAAGTAGACACAAAATCATTCAAATGACTTAAATCACAAAAATAGAGAAAACCATCATGAAAAGCAGTGCCTGATGCAGTTGTTTATTTTCACACATAGGAGATATGAAGCTGTTTTGAAGTACTGGAGGTTCATTTGTGTTTCTGTATCCTTCAGGACTTGACAGGCTCAGGTTGGTGGTGTACAGAAATACTCACTAGAAGTAACACTAGGGAGCAAGTTGCTTCCTTTGTAATGAGAAGGACACTGGTTTGAATCTGGTATCTATAATTGTGAGAAAAATAAACAGATGGGTTTTTTATTTGCCTGAAACCTCTAGCAACTTTTTAGCTATGTTTTTCCTTTGGGCAGCAGCCACAGCTACTTCTTTAATTAACAACATTGCCCTGAATGAAAGGTTCTAAAAACAAAACAAAATAAAATTTAAAAACCTGTAAACAAAACAAAACAAAATCCCCCCCCCCCCCCTGTAAACCAACAAAATTTAGGCCAGCTTTTTTTATCCTAACTTTTACTGCTTAGGGTTAACTGGCCAGCGGCTTATATCACCATTGACTGGCAAACCTTCGGTCCCACCCCTGGAACACCCTGATGATAAGTGTCTGCTAAGCGTGTTAATCCCCTCGAATATGTCCCCCTATGCTTATAAATTTATGGTTGACATTCATTTGCTGAGATTTATGAGCCTAGTGCTGAAAATCAGTGTAAAACTCATAATTTTCTTTCCCCGTCCTAAATCCACCTCTGTTACCACTTAATTTGTATGCCCCTAAATTTTGGAATTGAGTGGAATTTTGAGTAGACATTTAGGAATGTAGCCCTTGTAAATTTTCTAAAAGGCCAATTTAGGAGCATAGGGGGTCATATCCAAAGGCATTCACATGGTTTGCAGACTTGTAAACCACATAGTGTACATGCCACTTACCAGGATATTCAACGGCACTTACCCCTCCTAGCCCATCCAAAAACCCTAATGTAAACCGCTAATGTCAGGGCAGCACCCAAAGATAACCAGTTGTCTGTGATATTCAGTTGATAACACAGGTACACTACCAAAAAACTGCCTCCAGTTTTGCAACTGATTCCTATAGATTTTGGGGTGCTGAATCCAGGAAAAATAGCCAAAATGTTCCATCACGTCACATTTTCTTGCAAAATTAGATTTCTTACCCATATAAGGAATGTTCACATAATTTCTTTTTAGCCGACTGCAGTTTATTTTCTTGGCCCAAAATAGAGGTTGTAATGGTTAACTAACTAGAAACACTCCCTCATGATATTTTAGAGTGTTTTGTATTCATTTTATACATTAACAGGACAATTGGGAGGCGGGGGGCTAAATCCAGTACTCGCGCTGGCGCATATTCTTTCCTGTTCGCCTCGCCTCGTTCGCTCGCTCAAACAAGGTGGTTGCGACATGAATGTTCCTGTCAAATTTCAGTTTCTTGCAAGTTCATTATTACCTTTTGTTTGCTCAGTCGTAATCCAGCTGTATTCCGAAGTGGTTCACTACAGTTGTAGTTTGCAGTGCTGTGTATTTGTGATGGCTCACAGAGCCAGAGGTTGCGTCAACTCTCCGGACAGTTTTTGTTTTATTTGTGGGGAATATACAGTGAAAAAGCGGCAGAGGAACATTTCTGCATTTATTAAAAAAATATATTTCGCCTATTTCGGTTTGAAGTTAGGCGATCAAGACAAACCGTGGGCTCCTCACAAAGTGTGCAAGACATGTGAGGAAGATCTACGCTTATGGATGAAAGGTAAAAAACAAGCATTTCGTTTCGGAATACCTATGATGTGGCGTGAACAAAGAGACCACAGCAGTGACTGCTATTTTTGCTCTTGCATTGTGAAGGGATACAACTTAAAAAATAAGAACGTAATAAGTTACCCCAACCTTCCCTCAGCAATTAGGCCTATGCCTCATAGCAACGAAGTACCTGTGCCTGAACCACCAAAATCTTTGGATCATATTTGTGTGGACGGTTCTATCATGATGAGACTCATCAGATGGCTTTTCCCGATGAGTCCAGTACTTCCGAGTTTGAAACTGAACCAGATCCGAAACCTGAACTTTTCTCTCAAGCTGAATTGAATGATTTAGTCCGGGATTTAGGACTCCCAAAAGATGCTGCCCAACTGCTAGGTTCTCGGCTTAAACAGAAAAATCTATTGTCACCAGGAACAACTTTTTATTGGTACCGCAACCGCGAGACACAATTTTTGAAGTATTTCAGCAAAGAGGAAGATTTGGTATTTTGCAACGATATATACGGAGTGATGGAAAAGTTTAAGCTCAAGTATGATCCTGCTGAATGGCGGCTGTTCATTGATTCGTCAAAAGACAGCATAAAAGGTGTTCTTCTTCATAATAGCAACACATTCGCTTCAGTTCCTATTGCTCACTCTGTTATTCTCCAAGAAAAATACGAGAATTTGGCCCTGATTCTTCAGAAGATTCGTTATGATGAGCATAAATGGATGATTTGTGGAGACTTTAAAATTCTATCCATGCTATTAGGGCAGCAATCCGGTTTCACCAAATATCCCTGCTTCCTTTGCTTGTGGGATAGCCGGGCCCGCGACCTACACTGGGGGAAAAAAGACTGGCCAATTCGGGAGTATTTGAGACCCGGTGAGAAAAATGTTCTTCATGAGAGCTTGGTACCTCGTGATAAAATTCTATTACCACCTCTCCACATTAAGTTGGGTCTCATTAAGCAATTCATCAAGTCCCTTCAAAAGATGGTGAGTGCTTTCGGTACCTTTGCTCAAAGTTCCCCCGACTTTCTGAAGCAAAGCTAAAGGAAGGAGTGTTGGTTGGCCCTGATATAAGGAAACTCATTTCAGATGGAGCATTCGCTGAAACGATGTCTGAGAAGGAAAAAGAAGCCTGGGATTCCTTCAAGGATGTTGTTCTCAAATTCTTGGGGAACAGGCGGGATGAGAACTATAAGGATATTGTTGCCAGGATGCTCAATGCCTTCAAAGAACAAGGCTGTAACATGAGCCTGAAAGTCCATTTCTTGCACTCCCATGTGAACTACTTTCCCGAAAACTTGGGGGCGTACAGTGAAGAACAAGGTGAAAGGTTTCACCAGGACATCAAGGACGCAGAGAGAAGGCACCAAGGAAGATGGAACACCACTATGATGGCTGATTTCTGCTGGTTGCTGCTGCGGGAAACCCCAGATGAAAAATACGCCAAGCAGCGCACCAAGAGAAGCATTCGGGGGAAGAAGAAACGGGCCCACCAGGAGATTGATTGACCCAAGAATGACTTTAAAATCTAAACTGTGTTGACAAATATCGTGTTTTTACTAAACTTTGAAATAAAAATTTGCTAGTTATTACCACAGTGTCGGATCTCATTTATTAGAATTTTATTTTCACACCATCGGGTGTTTGTCTTCATGTATTGCAATGGTGCGGTTTGCGTTTTCTATTCTTACATACATACCTGTACAACATTTTTTGCACATTTCTTTGCTTTGCTTTGTGTCTAACCTCGCTCTTATATGCTCAATGTTTGTGCACATGTATGTGGCTGTTTTAAGTACAGACAATTTTGCTACCATCACAGTGTGTTTTGTTGACATTACTCTATTCTTATGTGCTGCCTTGTTACAATTTTCTTTATTCTTATTTGAATAACTACTAAACAATTAATATAAAGAATTCATCCAAGAAACTTTTATCTCGATCGCACTCAATCTGAAACGTTCACCTCAAACTGCTAACCCAATGTAGCAAAAAATCTGTACGTGATGGAGCAAATTGGTTACCAGATTTGGATTCAGCGCACCAAAAAACGTAAAAATCAATCGAAACATTAGAGGCAGTTTAAAAAAAATTTTTTTTAGTGTACCTGTGTAATCAGTTCTCCTTAACCAGATAAAGTCAGGTGATAAAAGGCTGTTCTAACTTTACAAGCTTAACTGGTTATCGATTGAATATCACAGATAATTGATTATCTAAATCATTAACTGGGCAACGTGGATATTCAATGCCTATGGCTGGATGTAACCCTGGCATTGAATATACGGGTTTAAATTAAAATGGTGACAGTCAGCCACTTTTAAAGCAGCTGACCACCACAGTTGAATATTGGCCCCATAACTCTCAAAGTTAGGAGCATAGATCCTTTGAATTTTGGGTCCATAAATTCTTTGAATATCGGCCTCCATGAGTTTTGCATCTGTGTGGTCTGATTGGTGCCATTCCTAGTCCCCTCGGCTTAGGCGCCCCCCCCCCTTTGCAGTCAGCACCTCCCCTGTAGTGCAGCGCTCCGCGGTGAAATACATCCCCTCCCATCAGGCTCACACTTCCACGGCAGCGCACCAAGCTTATGTAAAAGCCAATTAGCTTGCTGCGCTGCCTCTGATCCAGGCCCATTTGCTCTCTTTCTCTCAGCTGAAGTCGCCAATATGCATGAATTGGAGGCAGCACGGCAAGCCTCTTGGCTTTTAGGTAAGCTTTCTGTGCTGCCACGGAAATGTGGGCCCAGCGAGGGTGCATCCCCCTCCCAGCCAGCACCCAGGATGGGCCACAGCCCCACCCCACCCTTTATACTCCACTGGGTCTGATTACTTCTTCTTAGGGGCTATCTTGTACTTAAGTATTTATATACAGTTTTTGCTTGCAGGTCTGAAATAAACGTTCTGAATCAGTATGCCTTGTCTCTTTGGCCCTATTCAAATCCAGTCTACATGCCCTCCTTTTTGAGTCTGCTTTTAAATCTTAACCCCTTGTTCTCCTGTTCATACCCATGTTGTTTTTAGCCATCTCATAATCTATGAAATTTTTTTATAATTCTTGTATTTGTCTTATTTGTCTTGAATAGATTATACCTTTTTTGTTGGAGCTACCAACCCAGCGAAAGGAACCCAGTCCAGACACCACCGTGGTAACTCCGTTTTAATAAATACCTATTACAAAAAACAACTTCTCATTTGTACTTAGCTGTAACATTAGCGTCTTTTCAGGCTGTGACGTGACACGTTTTGGGTACAGAAAATCCTTTTTCCCCTGCTTCAGGTTAATCGACATTCGGTCGGTCTCCAGCCTCAAAAGTTGTTTGTGAAAACGCCTTAAATATCATGGCACTGCAACTTCTCGCACAGCTGATTTCTGCAACTACCAATTAGAGGAAATTTGAACATAGGGTTCAACCAATCAAAAAGAGGGGGAGGTCCCACCAATCAGAGACCCTGTCCTCTATGAAGGGTTATAGTATCCCGCTTGACCTTAGATAATTGTATACCAATCCAACTGCATATTCAAACCCTTGGGGTGGACTGTATCCAAACAAAAGATCCAGCGCTGTTCCAACTTCTGCAAACAATGCAGGCGATCTCCACCCCGAGGATCTACCGGTACATGATCCAACACTCTCCAATGGAGAGACTCAAAGGTATGTGCTTTTTCTATACAATGATCCACCATCAGCGCTGTCAAATTCCTTGTCCGGAGACGAGACGCATGTTCACTCAGCCTTATTTGAAATGGTCTAGAGGTGCAGCCAACATAGTAGAGTTGGCAAGGGAAGACAATCAAATAGACCACAAACGTAGTAGAACAACTGGTCTGCCAACGAGAGGAATAAGTCTTCAAAGTGTGCAAATCTGTCCATTCAGGGCCACAAAGTGAATTTTCACAAAAAATGCAAGCCTCACAGGGGTAATATCCTTTTATTTCATGTGAAATAGGAGGGCGATCTTGCAGAGTCGTGGTCTTCATTACCAAATCACGCAAGTTTGCCTTACGAGAATAAGCCATCTGCAAACGTTTGTCACGAAAGCAGGAATGTAGCCCCAAAATGGGCCAAAAACGATGAAGACGTTTAGCCACTGATGCTGTTCCTTTAGTATAGGGGAGAACCCCCGTAATAGCATCCGGTTGTAATGTGTGCGTTGTTGCCTCAAACAGCCACTCTCTATGTGTATTTTGCCTGGCTATATCAGAATCTGGTTTCTTTTGGGCGTTGAATAGATTATAAGCAGAGAGTACATCTAATAATGCTAGAGAAATGTTAAATAGTAATAGTCTTCTTTGCCAAAGCTTGCTCCTTGTCATTATAGTGTTTACCTTAGTAATACCTGATTCCTTGCTACATTTGTACCACGTTCCAGATCCTGATTCCTCTCTGTGTCCCTGCCACACTCCTTCTCCTGTCTCCTTGCGGTGATCCAGCTTTATTCCTGATCCGGTCTTCTAGTTAGTCATACATATGTTCTACTCTTCCTATTCTTGTTGCTCTTCTCTTCTGTATCCAGCCGCTTCTGCCCCCATGCAAACAGGAAGCCTTTATCGTGTGGGGAACGGGAGGAAGCACCCTCGGCACACTGTGGCAGAGGCTTTTGTTAAGTGCTACAGTGCTGGTTTAAAGTCATTAATGCAGCTGCAAGCCCTGGAGGGAGGTGGCAGCAGTGTCAGTGAGACTCCCAGGAAATGTTGGCACAGTAGGCGACTGCCTAATTTTTCTAATGATGGTACCAGTGCTGGTTCTGCCCCTTCTCTATACACTAAGAAGACACCCAGTAGGTACAGAGGGATGGGGAGGGGGATGAGGACTTCAGGGAGATTGGGGGTGGGTGGGATCTTTCCTAGATTACTAGCTCCTTTGATAGAGTTCATAAGAGCATTGACCCTTGGTGGGTTAACGCTGAATGTCGCATTAATGCAATAAATTTGAAACCCTTGTCCTGGACACACCCCAATCTAGCCCCCTCTTTTGCTAACTGTGTGTGTGCAATTTTGTGCATATAGATCTAAGATGAATTGAGTGGAGGAAGGAGGAAAGGGAAAATTTTAAACAGCTAGATTTATACAATTAAAAGCTGGTTTTAACCACATAAATCTTTTTTTTTATCAAACTTTTTTTAAATAGTTACACCACCAAACATTACGGAATGAAGAAAAGTTAAAAACAAAATAAAGAATATATGAAAAACAAATCTTGACTTGTAAAACAAATCTCAATTTGTAAAACAAATATCTCTCACTAAACACCATCGAGTCCACATTATTGGAAGTGAGCGGTTCAATTAAATAGCTAATTACAAATCATTAAAAGTAATCAAACAACAGTCTATCCAAATATAATTATAATAAACCGAAAATGTAACACCACCTACTAAATAAAAGCAAAATCAAAACTAAATCAAGAACTTAGGGGTATGTTTACTAAAGGCTGTTAAGGGAGCCAATTTACTGTTAACGCCATTATCGGCACCCTTGCGCTCTTAATACAGCGAAAAAGCTGCTTTAAAGGCTCCAGCAGCATAAAGGACACTGTAGGCAGAGAGTAGGCGTTAACAGAATGGAGAGAGGGTGTTAACAACAGGTGTTCCTTTAATGCGTGTTGCGCTAACGTGTGTTAAAAGCCCATTAATGCTGGGAACCCTAAGGCAAAGTAAAACCTTGTGGAAAGGGTGTATTTTGAGGAGAGAGAGCCTATGGGGTATGTTTACTAAACTGCGTTAGTGCAATTCGCGTTAGGAGCCGCGGTAGTGACAGAAACCCCAAATAAGGACATGGGCGGTACATCGTTACCACTAACGCGCGTTCCAAAAACTAACGAGCGTTACAGGGCGCTGTGGCGCATTACTGCGCGTTAATCGTAAGAAGGCGTACAGACACAAAGCACTGAAACAGAGCTGTAGCACAATGGTTACGGTACTGACCGCTGTTACAGGCAACATGGGTTCGAGTCCCCAGTGTGCCTAACGCAGAAGGCTGGCCCAGGCATCATCCTGTACATTACATAGGGAATGAGGAGGCATGTTTTTCTTTACGTTGAGTAGTGGTGTCAGAAACACACCCTCGGAGTGTGCCTAGCCACGTATGTTGGTGCGTGCGTGGCTGCGTGCGTTGCTAAGGGTGTAGCCCCGTGCGTTGGTGCGTGGGTACGTGTGTTTTTACCAGCATGGGCACCTTATATTACAGACTCTTTAGGGTGTCTTGCACCTATGCATTATGCTAACAGATGTACGTGTGATGGCCTATGGTTTATCAGAGCCTGTGAGCAGGTGCTGTGTTTTCACAGGGTTGGATTGTGCCAGTCACACCCATGATGCACAGCACATGCAAATCAGCTGTCCACAGATACACACCATGGGGAATGCACCCCCACAGCACCTCGGCCTGGTAGGGGGAACTGACCATGTGCACCCCCACAGCACCTCGGCCTGGTAGGGGGTACTGACCGTGTGTTGTACTGGCACAGAGTAGCTACACACCGTCACATTGTGCGGGTACTGTGCTCACCCTGAGGGTGCAGTGAGGCGCCCAGCACCAGGTCCACAGCACCGTCCATGGCTGAAAGAGGCCATGGCGCAGGTCCAAAGCAGTGTTAATGTGTGAGATAGGTAGTTTCTGCAGAAACACCTTGGATATCTCTGTCTGTTTCAGTCAGGTGTAGCCCCCATGGACCCCTAGGTGGCCCATGCACCCCCCCCTCCCCCAGGGCCAAGGGCTGCAAACAGGGTCTCCTAACAATAGATCCACATTCTACCTCCCTGCAAAGGTGGCAGTAGAGGGGAACATCAACCCCAGTCCTGCTGAGGAACAGACACCCCACAGGGCAGTCAATGCAGCTCTGTACACATCCATAACACAATAGCAGACAGACATTAGGCCTGGATATGGTAAGCTGCACCCCACCACTATCTGATATTCTCCTGCTGCAAGCCATCAGCCACTGCACACCACTCCATCAAGACACATACCAGCTATAAACAACCTGCTAGTTAGTCAATAGTGCATGTGCCCAGTGGAGATGCATGCATCCAGAACTGGGATGTCAGCATACACAGCAAGCAGATAAATCAGTGACTGGGCCCCAAAAGGAAACCCATATCTATCACATGAAAGAAATACTATATAGCACTATGGGGGTGCCTAGCCATGCTGTGGTCACTGCACGGTCAGGGTGAGAGTGATCTCTCAGCAGGACATACTGAGGTCACCCTGTCTGTGTAGGTGGTGGCCGGGCACTAAAATGTCCCAGTCAGTGCCCTATGCCCTGTGCAGATGCACCCTGGCCAGGCCACCCTGTCCGGCCTATACCCATGGTACCTTGCTCCTCATTATGCACATTGGCAGCCCAATACTGGCAACATTGCTGGCAGTGTGGGCTGTGGAAGGTGTTTGCAGCCACCACACACTGGATAGACAGACAGCCACCCCCACACCTATGCCAGCATTGTGCTACTATAGAGGTGTTCAGCAGCCATACCCACCACACCAGTCCTGGGCACAGTACAGGCATGGATATGGTACACAAGGCTGTTGGGGGGATCACTCCCCAGGGTGGTAAACACTATCAGAGACCAGACCTGCAGCACACACTGCAGACATCAGAATGATGGTTATGCTGGAGCTCAATGAGCAAAATGTGCTTAACGTAGGAATTGATATCTGCCAGTTATCATAGGAAACGTTTGATGGCTGTGTACCATAAACCCAGGTGTAGGGTGGCATTGCTAAGGTATGCAACTGCTAGTATTGGGAGATACAGGCAGGGCCCAATGTCCTGCCTCTCCAGGAGGCATTGGCCAATGGGGCCTGTGGGTGTGTGTGTGTGGGTGTGTCTGGCCCTGTTGGCTGCTGCTTTACGGCAGAGTTTCCCAACTCCAGTCCTGGTGTTCCAAACACTGTTCGGGTTTTCATGCTGTCCCTCATAAATATGCATGAGCTACATCTGCATACCATGGGGGTGGTGCATAGATATGCAGCACAGGCATCTTTATTAGAGGCAGCATGGAACCTGAATGGTGTGGGGCCCTCCAGGACTGCATTTGCGAGACTCTGCTCTAGGTAATGCGTCTGTTTATGGTGTCTGTGTTTGGTGTGGTAAAATATAGGCGTATTAACCATGCGTATGTTCTCTGCAATAAAGGAGTGTCTTTACTATCACTGTTTAGTGGTGGGTAAAACTATGGGGACTGGGTTGGCAGGAGCCCCAGCTGGGATTTGAACCTGTGACCTTCTGGTCTTAAAGGCACTGGCTGTGTCCGTTGCACCACACTGTAGCCACAGAGACAGTGCAGTCCCTGGAGGTAGGAAAACTGGCCTGACGAGTCAGAAACCCTGCTCTGCACAATGTTACTGTGGGCTCATTTACCTTGTATGAAGACAAACGTGCACATAAACCTCAAAAACGACCTCGAAAACAGGGGCACACACCCATAACCAAGCTGGGCAATAATGATATCATTGGGCAACATTAAAAAACACTCCCAGGAAAGCTCCAATAAAATGACATGATATTTGAAAGGGTCTACGGAGTGTAGACCCTTCCACACATCATTTCTTTTTTTTGGAGCTTTCCTGGGAGTGTTTTTTATTGTTTCCCATTGCTATCACTGTTGCCCAGCTGAATTATAATTTTTACACTGTTTCTTGTGGTAATTCTAAAGTTTTATTTGCAATTTTGTTCTGTGCACATGTATCACACTGCTCACGTTTTGTAGGTTTCCCCGGTTTTGCTGTACATTGCTGACGGAAATGGTTTCTCTTCCCTTTAATATGCCTTTAACGACAGGTTTTCATTCGCGTTGGAATTGAGCTCTGCACTTCAGCGCGTTAGTGTGAGGGGAGCCTCTCCCCGCCCACTCTCCGCCCATTGACCCCTTCTCTCCACCCACTCTCCACCTTCTGCGCTGTTTTAACGCGCCTAGGGGCTTTACGATCGTTAACTACGGATAACGCGCGTAGTATGATGTTAACGGTCGTTGGCGCGTGATTACGCGTGTTATACTGCACTTACGATCGTTAACGTCATACAACGCGTGTTATTCACCTTTACTGCACTTTAGTAAACATACCCCTATATATATTTTTTTTTTAAATTTATAGTTTATTGGTATTTTTGCATCATTTACAACTTATGCATAGAACATTTATTTATTTATTTATTTAACATTTCTTATATACCGCGCTATTTCTCATCAGTGCGGTTTACAATGAACAGAATATTTGGATAACATTCGTCCTACGTTACATAAAACAGGAGTTTTAAACTTGGGTTAACTGGGGAAACTATATACATACATATAACATGTATGTATATAGTTGAACATCTCTCACTTCCACCACTCTTTCCAGCATTAAACTCAGAATGCAACATTAATCCCATTTCATTCTTTTGTCTTTGTTTTTCTTTCTTTCCCCCCCACCCTTCAAAGTACATCTGTATTCTCCTTAAGCTATAACATACAACCCCTTAGTACAAGAGCACAAGTCTAACTATTTAACAATCTTCACCTTAATAGTGGTTGTATGAGTAATATTATTTCTCATGCTACTGATATACATAACATATCAAAGAAACTTAACATATAACATATACTCCCCCCTTTACCATCCCTCATCCCATTTACTTCTTCCACCTCTACCAGATTTTAATCTTCCCCTCGACTCCCCCCATCCTCCTCCCTCATCCCTAATTCTCTATCCCCCGTCCTATCCTCCCTCCCCTCCAAACCTTATATCAGCCCTCTATCCCTCTAGACCCTCAATCATTCCCCTCCTCAGCTCCCTCCCCTTTCCAGACTCGCTCCACTCCCTTTCTCCTCCAGATTTCATACCAGTGCCATACCTTTTTATGTTTTCCTACTTGGTTCATTCTGTAAACTTCCATCATACATAAGCCCCATAGCTGTTCCAGCTTACCCACTACCTCCCTCAGCGGAGGTACTTCCATATTCTTCCACCATCTTAGGAGGCACATACGTGCTGCTATTATTTCATAACCCAAAAAGGTTGTCAAGTCTCCCTCTCCCTCGCTCATCCCCTCATTGAGCACTACCATCCCTGGTGTTAACTTTATCGGCATTCCCGTAATATCTCCATATAACTTTCCCACCTTACCCCAATACCCCTGCACCTTTTGTCACTGCCATATCATGTGTATTAACTCCCCCTGTGCCCCACAATTCTTCAAGCAGTCACTTGAACTATCTGGAAATATTGCCCGTAGCCTCACTGGTGTCCAGTACATCCGAAACCTCAACGTCAAACTATTTTCTAGCATTGGAGTCCCCCTTGCCAATTTATATGTATTCTCATATATTTTTGCCCACTTACTTTCATCCCAAGGGCCCGGAATGTCTTCATCCCACCCCTGCTGCCACTTCCCCTTCTCTTTCCCCTTCTGGAGAAGCATTTGGTAAATTTTTGATATTACCCCTCTCTGTGACCATTGCTTCCCCATCATCTCTTCAAACTGAGAAGGCTTCTGTTCTTTATCCGATTTAACCTCCTTTCTATGCATGAAATACCACAATTGCACATATGCATATTGATCCTTTCTATCTAACTGATATTCTTGCTGGAGTTCCTCAAATGTTCTAATTCCCCCCCCCCCCCTTTCCGTATGAGTTGTCCTAACCTCTCTAACCCTTTATCACTCCACCCCTTAAACACCGGATAATTCCCTCCCGGCCCCATCTCACCCACTGCTCTAATAAGTGTATACCTTGAATATACGTTCCCCTCCATAAGATGCCCCCTCCATTTTCTCCAAATCTGGAACATCAGTTTCCTAAATGGATTGCCCTTCCCTTCTTTATCGTGCCACCCTCCCGGGTCCCATATTCTCCCCTCCTTGGATTCCTCTCCCCCAGACTCTATTTGTACCCAACTCAAGATATCTGCCCCCTTCCGCCACGCCAGAAGCACCCTCAATTGTGCAGCTTCATAATATTTTGTCAAACATGGTACCCTCAAACCTCTTTCTGACCGCATTTGATACATGGTCCCCCTTGCTATCTTCGGGTATTTCCCTTCCCAAATAAACTGCATAATCAGATTCTGTAACTTCCCTATCTCCTTCTTGGTCACCCTACATGGAAGGGATGTGAAGAAAAACAGCAATCTTGGTAAAATATTCATCTTCACTGCCACTATACGCCCCAACCATGACAATCTTATACCCCCCCCCCCCCCATTTTGATAGATCCCTCCATATGTTTTCTGTCAATGCTTGATAGTTCCACTGTTTAATCCTCTCTATTGGCCTCCCTAATTGTATCCCCAAATACCTAAACTGTTGCTGCACCCACTTAAAATCAAAATACAACTTCAACCGTTCCTCTAAGTCCCCTAAAAGATTAAACCCAAGGACCTCAGTTTTACTTGAATTTATTTTATATCCTGCTGTACTACTAAACCCCTTTATAATTCGCATCAATACTGGCAGTGTGATTAGACGCTGCACCAGTGTGAATATTACATCATCTGCGAACAACGCTATTTTCTCCTCCCTCCCTCCCACTTCCACTCCTTTTACATCCGCCTCCCTCCTGACTGTTTCAGCCAAAGGCTCAATCGCCAGTGCAAATAGAAGCGGTGATAGTGGACAACCTTGTCTGGTGCCCGTTCCCAATGCGAACTGCTCAGAATATCCCCCATTTATCTGAATTCTCGCCCTCGGACGCTCATACAAAGCTTTTATCCAAGCTATATACTTGTCCCCAAATCCCATCTGTTCCAACACTTGGAAAATATATGGCCATTCAACCCGGTCAAATGCTTTCTCTGCATCCACCGTAATGAATACCGCTGGCTCCCCAGTACTCTGAAGATGCCAAGCAATGTTCATCACTTTCCTTATATTATCACTCCCTTGGCTCCCCTTTACAAACCCGGTTTGATCTCTATGTACGTATTACCGTAGGTAATATCCCCTGGATTCGATTAGCCAATACCTTAGCTAAAATCTTAGCATCCAAATTGATCAATGAAATGGGTCTATAAGAACCACACACTCTCTTATCCTTACCAGGTTTTGGTATCACTGTAATACCCGCCTCTCCCATAGTCTGGGGAATCCCTTCACCTTCTAGCACCTTATTGAAAACTCAGGTTAGTATTGGCGTAACTTGCTCCACCATCCTTTTATAAAACTTTGCCATAAAACCATCCAATCCCGGTGACTTCCCTAATTTCAAAGACTTTATAGCATCCTTCACTTCACCCTCCTTAATGTCTTCCTCTATTCTCTCCCTGTCCTCTAGTGCAACCTTCCTCAACCCGCGCTCCTGCAAATATCGCTTTATCTCTTCCTGTCTCTTTTGTAATTCACTTTTATATAACGTTTGATAATAGTCACGAAAAATCACACTAATTTCTTTCGTGCGATGTACCATCCTCCCCTTATTATCCCGTATTCCATCTATATACGCTGCTTGCCTTTGGGCCCGCAACCAACTTGCCAAGATCCTCCCAGCCTTATTTCCCCCTGCAAAATCTCTTTGTTTTAATATACTTAGCTTGAACGCTATCTCCTGAGCTCTCAACCTAATCAGCTCTGCCCTAGCTTTTACTAATTTAGCCATAACCCCATAATCATTAGTCCTCTGATGTTGAGCCTCCAGCTGCTTTATCTGCCCTATCAATTCTCCTTCCATTTTCCACTTCTCCCGCTTAAGTCGCGCTGCTATGCTTATGAGCTTCCCCCTAATCACTGCCTTTAACCCATCCCATACGGTCTTCAACTGTACCGCCCCCGTCTCGTTATATGCCAAATATTCTTTTATTGCTGCTCTCACTACCCCCACATGTTCTTCTTCCTCCAGCAGTGAGTCATCCAACTTCCAAAACTTTATCCCCTCATCCTCTATTCCTGTGTCAAAAATCACTGTAACAGGGGCATGGTCTGTCCATGTAATTTCCCCTTGTTCTACCTCCTTTACTCTTGAAGCCCATTTTCCACCTCCCCATATCATATCCAATCTACTATACAAGTCATGTGCCTGTGAATAAAATGTATACCGACGCTCCCCTGGATGCCTAGATCTCCATAGATCTAACAGTCCTAATCTCTCCTGCATCCTCTTCAGGCTTTGTCTATCCTTCTTCCCGTCACTATCCTGCCGTCCACTATTGTCCATCCTCGGATTACAAGTTAAATTAAAATCCCCCACCCCCCACACACACACACTACTAATGGGGTATCTCCAAATTCTTCCAACTCATTGGTTATTTTTTCAAAGGCTTCTCCATGCCCCTCATTTGGCCCATATATGCTTATCACCCACACCTCTCCCTCCCCCACTCTCAACTTCACCCCAACCCATCTCCCATCTTTCCCTCTCCCTTCTCCTATTACTAAATGCCGAAATTCTTCCCCCACCAAAATTCCAACCCCTCCTTTCCGAGGATTTGCCCTCTGCCCAGCCAACACCACCTTTGGATATTTTTTGAAATTAACAAGTGCTCTTGCCCCACTCGCAAGTGTGTCTCCTGCACACAAATAATATCTGCATTCATACGCCTGCCATTTTGCCATGTTCTTAGTCCTTTTACATTGATGGTAGTAACCCCTAACCTCTTAGATTGCAAACAACCAGTTTGTCTTCTTACCTTCCCTTCTCTTCCTCCCTCTTCCCCCCCCCCAAATCTTCCACCTATTCCCCCTTCTGCTTCTCCTCTGTATTCTCTTCCCCCCCCTCCACCACCCCTCTTCCCCTCCTTCCCCTTCCTCCCTCCCCCCTTCCCCCTCTATCTATCCCTCATTCCCTCCCTCCTTGTCCAGGAGTAGTTAGAGTAGTGTGTACCTCACCTCCCCCTCCTTTTCCCTCCCCTCCTTTTCCGTCGATATCTTCTTCCCTATCCTCTTTCCTTCCCCTTCCCTCAGTTCCCTAGTCCCAGTAGTCAAACACATAAAACATATAACGGTTGCCATTTCTGCAAATTTAACATTTCTTATTCTTAATACTTCTATCATCATGCATTTTGCTGCACACAACTGTTTTGTCTCTATTGTTCCATCTCATCCTTTTCCTCCTTGTCCAACAACTCCATACACAAGCTCTCCATCTCCTTAGCTTGTCATCTTTTAGCTCGATCTTTGCCCACTTTTCTCTGTCCCTTCTTCAGTTCCTGCTGCTCTTCAGTAACTTTTCTCTTTTCTACTCCATTCTCCACTATTTCCATATCTCGGCTACTGACGGAGTTCTCATTCCTGATCCCCGCTTCTTGTAACGCTGCTTTCGCCTCTTCTGGCATCTGCACTCTCCACGTTTTTCCTTTTAGTGTAAATGACAATCCAAAAGGATGCAGCCATCTGTATTTAATGTCCCCCCTTCGCAGAGTCTGTGTGACAGGCTGCATAGCCCTCCTTCTTTGTAATGTTCCAATGGACAAGTCCTCATATATAGTTATTGGATATCCTTGCCAATTAAAAGTCCCTAAACTCCTTATTTTAGTTGCAATCCTTTCTTTCATTTTATATCGAGTAAAACATATAATGATATTTCTCGGTCTAGTCACTCTTGCCGCTCCCAATGCTCTGTATGCTTTATCCAACACGATCTCCTCCTGGGCCACGCCCCCCCCCCCCCCTTTTCTGAGTATTTCCAAACATATTGAAGTCGCCACATTTGCGCTATCCTGGAATTCTTTTTCCTCAGGTATTCCTCGGATCCTCAAATTATTCCTACGAGATCTATTTTCCAAGTCCTCCAGTTTATATTGCATTTCCTTTTGCCATTGTTTAACTTCTTGGTACCCTTGCTGCTGTTCCAGACTTTGTAGCCAGTTCTCATGGTTTCCTGCTGTATGCGTCAGTTCTGCAGTATTGTCCTTCAAATTGCCTATAAGATCACTGAGCTCCATTTTCACTGCTTGTACCTCTTTCTTTATTTCCATGAACCATTCCTTTAACTCTGCTCTGGAGATGTCTTTTAAAGTTTCCTTTCCTTGCTCCATATTACTGCGTTGTGCAGACCCCTCAGCAATCTCCGAATTCTTATTTTTACTTTCCACAGCAGTATGCTCACTGGTGCCTGCTCCCACACCCTGGAATGCATAGTCTTTCAAATCCATAGTGTGGCGACCACACCCCTACCAGGCGGTTGCCTAGTAGGGACGGGAGACCATCTTGTATTCCTTTTCCAAAGGGTTGTAGTTGTGTAGTCAGAAATGAACCAAGTGTGGGCTCTCGGTTAACTTGAAGCAGATGTGGGATGACTTACAGCACTTTAGGGTTGTCCGAAAAGAAGGACAACAAGCAGACTTTGGGCCGGGCCAGCAGCGTACGTTGCTATGGCTTGAGTGCTAGTGTGCAGCGCAGCCATTTACTATTCAGAGCGTCTGACCTGAGCTGTCAGGGAAAGCGGGGAGGATTTCTAGCGCTTCTCAGCAGGAATCTCAACACATCCTCTGCATAGAGGGATATGCTTTAGCCAGCTTTGTTCATTAGGCACACTGGGGATCAAACTCATGTCCCCAGTATTAATAGTCAGTGTATTTCACAAGGGTTTTACCGAGCCCGCTTGGCCGCCCTCCTTTCCATCACGCGACTCAGCTTCTTCGCTGCTGAAGGAGCAGGAAATTTTCCTTCGGTGCCGAATGGTGGGTGTGTCCGCTGAAGGGCTGAACCCACTTGGATGTGCGCTGACCAACGCCGACCTGGGGCGATTCAGCACCGAAAGCACCATGTCCTGCACTGTGCAGAGACGAAAGGCGGTCCTCCTTCCTGCCTGGAGTTGCGCCGAACGCTGCACAGATTGTTTGGTGCCGGCCAATGGCGCCGCAGGAGGGAGGAGCCCGGAGCCGTGATGTCACCGGACAGATGGGGCCTGCGCCGAAGAACCATCGGCGCCGACGGAGGAGAAGCCCCTCCTTTCTGGGGAAGCCTCCGAATGAGAAACCCATGGAGCTGAGAGAGGGGGGGTCCCGAGATGCTGGGAGTGACCTCTGTGCCTGGATCTGCGCCGACCAATGGCGTAGAGGGGGGAGGAGCCTCGCCCGTAGCGATACCAGCCAATGAAGTTGCGGTGGAGAGGCGGAGCCAGGGTCCAATCCGGCAGAGGGGGCGCGGCTTCGTGCCAGAGATGGCAGGAAAATGGTCCTGTTCTATGTGAAGCCAAACAGTTTGTTATGGTCATTTGGTTGTATGTAAACCGCGCTGACAATAGTGCGGTATATAAGAAATTGTAATAAATAATAATAAATAAATAATAAATAATAAGTGGATGTTTCAAAGCGCACAGGAATTTTTATTAGCTTCCTTCAGGTAAGATGGTAACAATCTTCAAAGCAACTTTACACTCAGGACAAAGAAACAAAGGATAATCTTCTCCAATTAAAGCAAATATCAAAACAGTGTTTCCGTGGAATTATTTACAATGGTTTTCCTTTTCTTTTCCTTTAAGATGCTTCTTACTTCAGCAATAATAAAGGCACCTGTATTTACAACTTACAATCAAAGCCAGTAGGGCTGCTAGCTCCTTCTTTGCTGTTTTGAGTTAAACAGTTCTCAGCTGTTTAGCCCTGCCTTGGTTGCACTAGCCACTTCTTTAGGAAAGAACCTTAGTGCTTCAATATAAAACTCATTCTCTCCTTTACTTCAGGCTTTCAGCTATAACAAAGTTGTAACAGCTTTCTTAATTTCTTTCTGCTATTTGGCTTCCATTAATTAGCATCAATACAAACAGCACAGTCCATCTCAGAACAAGAAGAACCCATGTCAGTTCCTCTACCATCTACCTCCATACTTTCTTCTGAGCTGCATGTTGGTAAAGCTTGGAAACGTTCAGGTACTTTTTCCTTTAAGTCATTTAAAAGCTCAAATAGCCTATTCCACTGCACTGCCCCTCCTTCTCTTGGCAGAACTTCAACAGGCTTCTCCTGTTCAACTTTTCTTGGAAACCCCTTCTTTCTAATCTGGGTTTTCCCAGGTACAAATCCCTCTTCAGAATCAGAGCAAGAGATATAAGCCTTAGGTTTCACTGCTTTCTTTCTCCTACCTTGGAGTTTTACTGCAGGACTTCCATATCTGGGGCTTCTGTTGGCTGTAGCTATCTCTGCCTCAGAGCCAGTCAGGGAATCAGGGTAAGATTTCCTCTCCACTTCCTGGGGCTTCTTCTGTCTGAAGACACACCCTTCACCTGAGGAGTCTAGGCTCTCTTGCCTTAGCTTTTCCAATGCCAGCCTTCTCTCTCTCTCTCTCTTGCCAGTATACTTGGTCCTCTCCCTGGAACCTTCTCTGTAGCTCTCTTGGCTGCAGTCCTGGCTGCTCTTGCTCTCCTTGCACTTGTCCTTGTTCCTGTTCCTGTTTCTCCTTCCGTCTATCTCTCTGTTTGTTTGCTCAGACTTAAACGTGGAGCAGGGCATCTCCCCTTCTGACTCCACCCCCATGTACCTCCTACTCTTACTTAGGGTTGCCATGGAGTCTGGGTGTGGCTTTAGCCTAGCTCTACCCTCGTGGTTTCTCTCACTGCTTTTACTAGGGTGTATGTGTTCTGGTGCACCCATCCCCCGCAAAGAAGAAAAAGTTCTTTTTCCCTTTATTTCTTCATGCTGGACTGCACTCTCCTTACCACATATCCCCCCCCCTTAAACTATTACAGGCTGGCGCCCCAACCCGCGCACAGCTCGTAATACGATATAAGGTGTCTGCATTCGTATGAAGCTTCCCAGCCCTGTGCTCTATCTTAAAATCAAACTCCTGCATGGCCATATACCACCTTGTTAAATGAGCATTACTGTCCTTCATCTTATGCAGCCACTTGAGTGGGGCGTGATCTGTCACAAGTAAAAATCTCCGCCCAGTTAAATAAAATCTCAGCGAACTTATTGCTCACCTTATCGCCAGGCACTCCCGCTCAACTGTTGAGTATTTTTTCTCTGGAGGAGTTAACTTGCGACTTAAAAACATCACAGGATGCTCAGACCCCTCCTGCTTCTGTGACATCACAGCCCCTAGGCCCGTTTCTGAGGCATCAGTCTGAATGATAAAGGGTAGACTAAAATCTACCCCCGTAACACTGGTGCCTCACACAGTCTTTATTTTAACACACAAAAGGCCTGCTCTGCCTCCTGCGTCCAGTGTAATTGATTAGGGGCATTCTTTTTTAGCATCTCCGTCAACCCCGCGGCTATGGTTGCAAAATGCGGGATAAATCGCCTATAATACCCCACTAATCCTAAAAAGCTCCTCAAATGTTTTTTTGTCAAAGGTCTTGGGAATTTTTTTACACTTTCGACCTTGTCCAGTATGGGCTTAACTATTCCTTGGCCGACCAGGTGACCCAGATACTTCACCTCGGACGCACCAAACATACATTTGGCGGGATTTAGTGTAAGTCCCGCTTGCCTCAATGCGCCCAACACTGCCTTTACATGGACTAAATGTTCCTCCCACCCTGAGCTATGGATAACAATATCGTCCATGTAGGCCGCTGCGTATCGCTGGTGTGGACGCAGAACCATATCGACCAATCGTTGGCAGGTTGCTGCGGCTCCATGGAGGCTGAAAGGCATCCGCCTGAATTGAAAGAGTCCTATTGGGGAACTGAATGCAGTTTTTGGCCGCGATTCCCTGGTGAGGGGAATCTGCCAATACCCCTTTGTTAAATCTAAAGTGGTCAAATATGTAGCCCAACCCAAGCGATCTAAGATCTCCTCGATTCGTGGCATTGGATATGTATCAAATCGTGAGATGTCATTTACCTTCCGGAAATCTATGCAAAAACGCATAGATCCGTCGGGCTTAGGGACCAAGACTATTGGATTGTTCCAAGGGCTTTTGGATACCTCGTACACCCCCAACTTTATCATTTCCTGTATTTGGGTCACCACCTCCCTTTGCTTTGCCTCAGGGAGTCTGTAGGGTTGCTGGTGAACTATTTTGCCAGGCGGGGTCTGTCAGACGGCTGCCTGGGTGAGAATCTTCACAGTCTTGGCAAGTGCATATATCTATATGATTTGCAAGGGATTGTGGGCAATGCAGTTCATTCACACCAGACACAGCTGCTGACAATAATTTAGTTGTGCTCAAGTGTTAAAGCCAATAAGATATTTATTTATGGGGTTATTTCTCCCAACACAGATATCCTTGGTAGCACATAAATCAGGTTACTTGCTTCCAGTGTTTAACTTGGAAAAACAAAGTCAAAATCAGGAAAACAACATTCAAACTTGTCAGGCATTAGCTAATGTTTTCTTAGCATATATCAAACAACAAACGAAAAGCCACAAAGAAAGAAAAAAACTGTTCTTTTCAGGTTAACTTCTGATAACTTCCCACATAGATTCAGAAGTGATTCTCTCCTAGCTCACAAGCAATTAGGTAAGGCTCAATTGCTAGCAGTTATCCAGCTGAAACCCCTTAGCTGGCTTGCTTTCTACTGTGTGGGTCAAATCCTGCTTCAGGAGCTTTTCTGAGTAGATTAAAGAACACGTTTGTATTTCTTTGTGATGGTTGCTGTACTTTATAACAGAAAATCACCAAAGGAGTTTGGACAGAGAGCAGTCCATATAAACACATTCTTCATCTGCAATCATTCCCCCTTCTTCAACAAGCATGGGTTCAATATCATGGATTGGCACAGATGAATCTCTCAATGGAGCACTTTCAGGAGAATACTTGTTTCCCTGCTGTCTTTCAAGGTTATAGCTAGGGCATAGATCAGTGTTCATACCTGAGCTTCCATTGCTGTTAGAGTTCCTCTCTATATAGCCTGGCCAGTATGTAGTCCAGTTCTTATGTCCAGCCTTCCAATCCAGATCCCTGGACACTGTATCTCTCTTCACATACCTTCTGGCATGGGTCTTAGGGTCCCTTCCACGTGCAGCCGTCTCCCTCACAGGTAGCGTCTGGAGATTCCTGGCTCTGCAGCACCATTCCTCTGGCTTTCCCCAGTCCAATGGTGTATGCTGGCCCTTGAAATGCCTCCCAGTATACGTACTGCTCTGGACTCTTCTAGACCTCTCAAAGGCTTTCCTCTTCATTCTTCCAAAGGGTTTCTTTCCTTCTCTGTCCGTCCGGTTTGGCTTCTGCTTCTGATGATCCTTCAGATGAAACTGATGATCAAGCTCAAGCTGATTCTCAGGATAATGAGGATGATTCTCTGTAGAATAAACTCTACCTTCATTCTGCTTAGAGGAGTGCTCCTCCCTAACACAGCACAGCTGTGCTGAATCAGGCCCTGCCCTTTGAGATGAGTGCTTAGGGACTACCTCATAGCCCTCCTGATTGAACACACGTTTCCCTATTTCAGCTCCTCTAATGGCTGTTGGAAACCTGGTGCATTCTGGGACTGGTAGTCTTTTATGGGAAAATTCTGTTTTCTTATTTCTACCAGAACTGACAGGTTGCTTGTTCAGAGTCACTTCACCTTTTCTATAGCTCCTTCCTGAGCTATGATAAGCTTCCTTATCACATACCCCCCTGCTTAAGTTATTACGGACTGGTGTCACTGGTGAAACTTCTTCTCTACAGTCCGTAATACGGGAAAGGGCATCCGCATTCTTGTGTAACTTCCCAGCACGATGTTCAACTTGAAAATCAAATGCCTGTAAGGCCATGTACCAGCGTGTCAACCTGGCATTGTGGTTCTTCATTTGCTGCAACCACTTAAGTGGGGCATGGTCTGTGACCAACTGGAACTTTCTCCCCATAAGGTAAATCCTTAACGCCTCCACTGACCACTTAATAGCTAAACATTCTTTTTCTATTGTGGAATAATTTTGTTCAGCCGGTGACAACTTCCTGCTCAGGTACATCACAGGATGCTCCTCCCCTTCATGACACTGGGATAGAACCGCTCCTAGCCCTACATCCGATGCATCCGTTTGAACCAGAAAGGGTTTCTTGAAGTCCACCCCTTTCAGTACCGGTCCTGTACACAATTTTCCTTTTAAGACTGAAAACGCTTTTTCAGCTTCAGGTGTCCACTTTAGCTGGTTTGGACAATTCTTCCGCAGCATATCCGTGAAAATTGCACTTTTCTCTGCAAATTGCGGTATAAATCTGTGGTAGTATCCAATAAGTCCTAAGAAACTTCTTAGTTGTTTCTTTGTTGTTGGAGGAGGAAAAATTCCTGATGCTATCTACTTTACTCATTAGAGGTTTAATTTTTCCTCTTCCCACTAGGTGGCCTAGGTATTTTACCTCCCTATTTGCAAAGGCACACTTCTTCGGGTTTAAAGTGATTCCCGCTTGCTTCATGGAGCACAAGACTGTCCTGATCCTCTTCAGATGCTCCGCCCAGGTGTTACTATGGATTATGACATCATTCATATATGCAAAAGCATAATTTTGGTGGGGTCGAAGTACCTGATCCACTAACCTTTGGCAGGTAGCCGCTGCTCCATGCAGTCCGAAAGGCATCCTCTTGAACTGGAAAAGGCCAACGGGGGTGCTGAACGCAGTCTTCGGCTTCGACTCCCTGGTGAGAGGGATTTGCCAATATCCTTTTGTCATATCAAGGGTGGTTAAGTATTGTGCCTGTCCCAGCTGGTCCAACAGCTCTTCAATTCTTGTCATTGGATATGCATCAAAAACTGATATGGCGTTTACCTGCCGGAAGTCAATACAAAATCTTAAAGATCCATCAGGCTTCGGCACCAGGACTATGGGGCTATTCCAGGGACTCTTTGACTCCTCTATTACTCCCATGTCCAACATTTCCTGGACTTGTGCCACTACTTCCTGTCTCTTGGCTTCAGGCAAGCGGTATGGCCTTTGACGAACTAATTTCCCAGGTGGAGTTATTATTTCATGGGCAACCAAATATTTGATTTCAATCCATTAAGCCAATCTATAAACATATGGAGAGACCCCATATCCGCAATCCAAATAAAGAAGACATCATCTAAGAAACACTTCCACATCAGCACATGTTGATATAGGGCTAATTGCTCAATCAGAGATATCTCCATATCTGCTAAATAAAGGGTAGCAATCGAGGGAGCCATTGTAGCTCCCATAGCTATCCCCGATAGCTGTTGGTAGTAGATTCCTTCAGGTACAAAATAATTACGAGTTAAAACGAATTCCGCTAGCTGTAATAGGAAATGTTTAGGTATACGTTCTGGCGCAAAAGAGAATTTGTGTTGCAGCAGATTCAGAGCCTCAATCTCTGGCTTAATGGATTGAAATCAAATATAGCCTTCACTGCACACATTGAAATGGATAAAATTGAGTTTTTAGATCTTCAAATTTGTCAAGATAATGGGCGTTTATATACATCCCTTTATCGCAAATCTGTACAAAGGAATAGTTTATTGCACTACCACAGTTATCATCCGGGCCCCCTTCGACGTGGGCTTCCCTATGGGCAATTTCTCCGATTACGGCGTTTATGTCACTCTATTGAGGTGTTTAAATTCTATGCTCAAGATCTTCGTCATCGTTTAAAATCTCGGGGTTACCCAGATTCTATAGTTGATCAAGCATATAAAAGAGCATGCTACACCCATAGGGAATGGTTGCTAGACCCTGCATATACTGCTTCAAGATCAGTAGATGAATCTAAAATAACAGGGATATTACCATATACAGCCCGGAGTAAGGATGTACTACGGATTATAAAAACACATTGGCCAATTCTTCAACTTCATGATTGTTTTAATGTCCCCCTACAGATTGCATTTTCTAGGGGTCGAAATTTGGGCAATATTCTTGTCAAAACATCTATGCAGGAAGATCGTTTGGTATATCATAAGCCTACTATCGGCCATATTGCATGCCAACAATGTGGATTTTGTGACTCAACACTTACTGGTATAGATTGGCAACATCCAAAAACACAACAAGTATATCAGCGTCGATGGGACACAACTTGCGATTCTACCTTTGTAGTGTATCTAATTCAATGCCCATGTCCTCTTGTTTATGTTGGTAGAACGATCCGCCCTATGAAACGTCGCCTGAGTGAACATGCATCTCGACATCGCCGTGCAGTGCTTTCTGCTCCGATGGTCTCTCATTGTATTGAATTTTGCCATAATTTTGACCAACTTCATTGGACTATACTTGATCATGCTCCAAATAACCCCCGTGGCGGGCCAAGAGAAGATAATCTTCAATTTTTAGAACAACGCTGGATATTTCGCCTTGATTCAATGGAGCCGGGAGGTCTAAATAGAGAAATTGACTGGCAAAGTTTAATTTGAATAAGTTTCGTCATAACTCAAGTTTCACCAATCAGATCAGGGGTTCCCCGTCATGTGGGGGTTTTCCCGATATTGATTGGTTGGTTCTCTTCCTTTAAAAAAGCGATTGATCTGCCATTGTAAAAAGCTATGACCTGAGCTGCAGTGACAGCGTTTTTTGAGGACGGCTGTTGAAGTTGGAATTTTGGATTTTGCACTTGATACAGGGCGACAGTGCCCGAAACGTGCACGTCGTGTTTGGAATCATCTAAACCAGCGTCTCTGGACAAAGATAAGTTTCTTGCATACTTAGATAATAGATTTTGAATTTTTACTTCTGGTGAAGAACCTTAATAAAATAAAAGTGGCTACCCGCTTGGTGTGGGTCGGTTCCCCATCCGACCTTCCTACGGCTAGCTCCGACAATAAATATCTAATTTAGAAGGTCATTGTTCTGAGGTTGGGTTTTTGATATTAGATGTGATAAGGCAAAGAGCTGCTTGATGATACTTAAATCAGCTGTGCAGGACAAACAGGCAGTCTGTTCCATATGGCATCAGCAGTTTAACACTGGGTTGTGACATGCACTGTTCTAGTAGAATCCCTATCCAACACAGGCAGGACAGAGGGCCAGATGTGACCGGCACATGCAACATGCTACAATTGTGCAGGAAGCAAGGCAACTAGCAAAATTCACTACAGACAATACCTGCCACACACCTGCAGTGATGGAGATCTGTGGCAGAGACCATCTCTAGTACTGCAACTTCTGGGGAGCAGGTGCTGGATGCCCATCCTCACCCTCAGGGTGACCGCTGAAACTGCACAGCAGCACGGTTTATAGCTGTTATGTGATTGAAGCACATACTATCAGTGTGTTGTACTGGGCTGATGTGATGGATCAGTCCATTCTCCATTTGGTGATCAGCTGCAGACTGCTGTTCTGTATGTGCAGTGCATCATGGGTACTGGAGGGGTTAACCTATACCGGCACACACAGCAGACAGGTTAGGCAGAGTCCTGCAGGCTCTTTGACTTCAGACATTGCAAGTTCTAGAGGTGTGGAGGTGTAGCATACTGGTTAGTGCAATGTCGCCCCCCCCCCCCATAAGCATGGGACTAAGGGTTGGATTCCGACTTGTTCACTTTGCACCCGTGTGTTACTCGGGTCATTTCTTCACCTGTAACAGTTCAGGCTTTGCTGTGACTTACAGACACACATCCTTCTACTTTGTTATGCATTCTGGTCACACTTTGGGTCAGCAAACATGCTATTCCCCATCATGGCCTTCTGAGAGCATGGCTTTGTTGACTCTGCTGCAGCCCATTGCGGGGGATCAGACATGTTCACCCTGCAGATGTCAGGCACCTGCTTTGAGGCATGGTGTGATGGTCATGGCAATGGCTTGGGAGCCAAGATACTAGTGTTTGAGGCGCACCACCACTCCTTATGTGACATTTCGGAATGTGTTTCTGTCACATTTTATGTCTGCCACAACCTTCATGGATTGACACCTCTTTGTGACCTTGAGCTGATCACTTAACCCACCAATGGCTCAGCTGACTGCAGGTCTGTACAGTCCCTGTTTATCATCAGATATTACCAATTGACGGTAAGATGTTCCCTGATGTGACTGCACTGCTACAGCAACATACTAGGAGTGGAGGAGTGGCCTAGTGGTTGGGGCAAGGTACTTCGGGCCGGAAGGTTGGGGGTTCAAATCCCACTAGAGGACAGCAACCTTGGGCCGGAAGGACTGGGGTTTCTAGTCCCACAGGTGCTCCTTGTGGTCTTGGGCAAGCCACTTAACCCTCCATAGCCCATGTTCCCTGTAAAATAGTTCTCTGTGTGCTGTGCTTTCCTGTCTAATCAATGTGTTTATACCTCAAAAAATTCCTGTCATGATTTGACAATTTCCAATCTGTAATCAAACCGCTGCTGATCGCTGGAAGTAGCGGTATACAAATGTATACTAAATAAATAAATAAAATAAATAAATAAATACTAACAGGCAGTTACATGCATACAGCTGTAACCTACTTGGCAACATGAGTCATGTATAACATCATTACTATTACTGTACAGCTTTGGCTCCATTACATCTCTGCAATACATGTGGACACATCCTACCCCTCGGATAGCCATTTGCAGGTTTCGCTTCATGTCCGTAGGAGCCCCGTTTGCCCAGTTTGGATGACACCTGTGCAGTTGTTATCTGCACATTTGTCTGAGCTGTTGTATGCCACCATCCTTCCTTCAGCCCATCCATCTGCCTCTGTCGGCTGTGTGCAGTCATGTCTTCTTGTTCATGCTGCTACACCATGACCTACACTGGTACTCTTTTCCGCATTTTGGCTCTAAACGCATACCTCTCCTATGTCTGATCTGCATGTTACCACTCCTACTCTGTCCTCCTGTCGCTGCAGACATCCTGCCGCTTCTGGCTCCGCTGGGAGACATGTCTTCCCCATCCTATGCCGCACACTGACATTGCACCATTTTACAATGGCACCTCCCAGTGCATTGCTACAGCTGACTCCCACATGCTCGTCCACTTTACTGGCTGCCGCGTAGGGGGCCCATGGATATGGCAGGTCCATCAGCTCCCACCTGTTCTGTCATTTTCGGACATTAAGGTGCATGCTTGTCACCTTAATGCCACATGTCCTATTAATGTGCGTTAAATAGTCCATAGTGGCCTTTACGCCAGAACGCCCCCTACCCACCCAGCACCCTTTACACATATAACACCCCTTATCGCTGCTGTTAGCGCCTGTTACCTTAACGCCCTTTAGTAAACATACCCCTATCTTTAATAGAAGCAGCTGAGGCTGACTGCACAGTCTTCTGCTGATTATCAAATTTACCAAGTCTGTCCCCCATATGTAATATTTTAGAATCATGCTCAACAAACTTAGGGCTATGTTTACTAAACGTGAATAACGCGCGTAGTATGATGTTAACGACCGTAAGTGCCGTATAACGCGCGTACCGACGCGCTAACGACCGTTAACGTCATACTACGCGCGGTAACCGTAGTTAACGATCGTAAAGCTCCGCGGCGCTTTAAAACAGCGCAGAAGGTGGAGAGTGGGCGGAGAGAAGGGGTCAATGGGCGGAGAGTGGGTGGAGAGAGGCTCCCCTCATACTAACGCGCGGAGTGTCAGAGCTCACCTCCAACGCAAATGAAAACCTGTCGTTAAAGGCATTTAAAGGGAAGAGAAACCATTTACGTCAGCAATGTACAGAAAACCGGGGAAACCCACAAAACGTGAGCAGTGTGATACATGTGCACAGAACAAAATATCACATAAAACGTTAAAAATGACCACAAGAAACATTTTAAAATGCAGAATTCAGCTGGGCAACAGTGATAGCAATGGGCAACAAGGAACAACACTCCCTGGAAAGCACCAAAATAAAAGGAAATGATGTGTGGAAGGGTCTACGCTCCGCAGACCCTTGCAAAGAGCATTACATTGTAAAGGAGCTGTCCTGGGTGTGTGGTGTAATGTTTCCCAATGATATCATTGTTGCCCAGCTTGGTTATGGGTGTGTGCCCCTTTTGTGAGGTCATTTCTGCGGTTTATGTGCACCTTTGTCTGCATACAAGGTAAATGAGGCCACAGTAAACCTGTTGCAGAGCAGGGTTTCTGACTCGTCAGGCCGGTTTAACTAACTCCAGGGACTGCACAGTCTCTGTGGCCACAGTGTGGTGCAACAGACACAGCCAGTGCCTGTAAGACCAGAGGGTCACAGGTTCAAATCCCAGTTGGGGCTCCTGCCAACCCAGTCCCCATAGTTCTACCCACCACTAAACAGTGATAGTAAAGACACTCCTGTAGTGCAGAGACCATACGCATGGCCTATATTTTACCACACCAAACACAGACACCGGAAACAGGCACATTACCTATAGCAGAGTCCCGCAAATGCAGTCCTGGAGGGCCCCACAACATTCCGGTGTCATGCTGCCTCTAATAAAGATGCCTGTGCTGCATAGCTATGCACCACCCCCATGGTATGCAGATGTAGCTCATGCATGTGTATGAGAGACAGCATGAAAACCCGAACAGTGTGTGGAACACCAGGACTGGAGTTGGGGAACTCTGCCGTAAAGCAGCAGCCAACAGGGCCACACACCCACCCACAGGCCCCATTGGCCAATGCCAGCTGGAGAGGCAAGACATTGGGCCCTGCCTGTATCTCCCAATACTAGCAGTTGCATACCTTAGCAATGCCACCCTACACCTGGGTATATGGTACACAGCTATCAAACGTTTCCTCTGATAACTGGCAGATATCAATTCCTACGTTAAGCACATTTTGCTCATTGAGCTCCACCATAACAATCATTCTGATGTCTGCGGTGTGTGCTGCAGGTCTGGTCTCTGACAGTGTTCACAACCCTGGGGAGTGACCCCCCAACAGTCTTGTGTACCATATCCATGCCTGTACTATGCCCAGGACTGGTGTGGTGGTATGGCTGCTGACCACCTCTATAGTAGCACAATGCTGGCATAGGTGTGGGGGTGGCTGTCTGTCTATCCAGTGTGTGGTGGCTGCAAACACCTTCAACAGCCCACACTGCCAGCACTGTTGCCAGTATTGGGCTGCCAATGTGCATAATGAGGAGCAAGGTACCATGGGTATAGGCCGGACAGGGTGGCCTGGCCAGGGTGCATCTGCACAGGGCATAGGGCAGTGACAGGCACATTGTAGTGCCCGGCCACCAACTACACAGACAGGGTGACCTCAGTATATCCTGCTGAGAGATCACTCTCACCCTGACTGTGCAGTGACCACAGCATGGCTAGGCACTCCCATAGTGCTATCTAATATTTCTCTCATGTGATACATATGGGTTTCCTTCTGGGGCCCAGTCACTGATGTATCTGCCTGCTGTGTATGCTGACATCCCAGTTCTGGGTGCAGGCATCTCCACTGGGCACTAGCAGACTGTTTGCAGCTGGTAGGTGTTGTGATGGAGTGGCTTGCAGGGTGCAGTGGCTGATGGCTTGCACCAGGGGAATATCAGATAGTGGTGGGGTGCAGCATACCATATCCAGGCCTAATGTCTGTCTGCTATTGTGTTATGGCTGTGTACAGAGCTGCATTGACTGCCCTGTGGGGTGTCTGTTCCCCAGCAGGACTGGGGTTCATGTTCCCCTCTACTGCCACCGTTGCAGCACGGTAGACTGTGGATCTTTTGATAGGAGACCCTGTTTGCCTCCCTCAGCCCTGGGGGAGGGGTGTGGTGGTGGTGCATGGGGGCTGTACCTGACTGAAACAGACAGAGATGTCCAAGGTGTTCCTGCAGAAACTACCTATCTCACACAGTAACACTGCTTTGGACCTGCGCCATGGCCGGTGCTGTGGACCTAGTGCTGGGCGCCTCACTGCACCCTCAGGGTGAGCACAGTACCCGCACAATGTGACGGTGTGTAGCTGCTCTGTGCCAGTACAACACACAGTCGGTACCCCCTACCAGGCCGAGGTGCTGTGGGGGTGCATTCCCCATGGTGTGTATCTGTGGACAGCTGCTTTGCATGTGCAGTGCATCATGGGTGTGACTGGCCCAATCCAACCCTGTGAAACACCAGCACCTGCTCACAGGCTCTGATAAGCCATAGGCCATCACACGTACATCTGTTAGCATAATGCATAGGTGCAGGACGCCCTACAAAGTCTGTAATATAAGATGCCCACACTGGTAAAAACACACGTACCCACGCACGTAAGCAAACACGTACCCACGCACGAATGTACGCGCGTCGCTACGCACGTACCAACGTACGTGGCTAGGCACATTCCGAGGGTGTTTTTCTGACACCACTACTCAGCGTAACGAAAAGCATGCCTCCTCTTTCCTTCTGTAATGTACAGGGTGATGCCTGAGATAGCCTTCTGTGTTAGGCACACTGGGGGCTCGAACCCATGCTGCCTGTAACAGCGGTCAGTACCGTAACCATTGTGCTACAGCTCTGTTTCAGTGCTTTGTGTCTGTACGTCTTCTTATGGTTAACGCGCAGTAACGTGGCACGGCGCCCGGTAGCGCTCGTTAATTTTGCTAACGCGCGGTAGTGGTAACGATGTACCGCCCATGTCCTTATTTGGGGTTTCTTTCACTACCGCGGCTCCTACCGCGAACTGCACTAACGCGATTTAGTAAACATAGCCCTTAGTGACAGAAATTTTAGTAAACTCTTGTAGATGATTCAAAGTACCCGTCAAAATAAATCTTTTGAATGTCAACCCATCATATTCATTATTCTGCTTGTAAATATTTATTTATTATGTGCTGAAGTATGTTGCAGTGAGCAGTTAGATCACGGATCTCCAAACATTTCGGACCAAGGGTTATATTGGACATTTCAGCTCACTGAAACATCTCAGGATTCTTCTCTCCCTTTCCTCCTTTCCCAGTCTCTGTGGATAGCTCTCTATTTATCCCTGCTTCCTTGGTTCACAACCTTGGGGTCGTCTTAGACTCCTCTCTGTCCTTCTCCACACACATCCAACTGATAGCTAAGATCTGCCGTTTCTTTCTCTATAACATCAACAAAATAGTAACATACATAGTATATGACGGCAGATAAAGACCAGTATGTTCCATCTAGTCTGCCCAGCAAGGCTGCAAGAGTAGGTGCACTTGCCACTCTGTGCAGGTCACCCCTCCCCATGCCTTTGTTTAGGGGTGTACCCACCGCTCCATGTAGGTCACCCCTATTTGTTCAGATATAAGAGATAGTTATGCTTATTTGGATTTTATCTTGTTACTATAAAGGGATCCACTGTGTCTGTCCCATGCCATGTTGAATTCTGTCACTGTATTTGCCCCCACCACTTCCTTCGGGAGGGCATTCCAAGCATCCACCACCCTTTCAGTGAAAAAGTATTTCCTGACATTGCCTTTCAATTTACCCCCTTGCAGCTTCATGTTATGCCCTCTAGTTTTACAGCTTCCCCGTCTTTGGGACAGGGAAGCTGTAAAACAGCTACATGCCCATTCTTTTCTGAATACACTACTAAGACACTTATCCACTCTTTAGTCATCTCCCATCTTGACTACTGCAACTTCCTCCTTGCTGGTCTCCCTTTGAATCATCTCTCTCCCCTTCAATCTGTTCAACACTCTGCTGTGCGGCTAATCTTCCACCAGCCTCGTCATGCTCATATTACCCCTCTTCTCAAGTCACTTCATTGGCTCCCTATCCATTTCCACATCCAGTTCAAACTTCTCCTGCTGACCTATAAGTGTTTTCACTCTGCAGCTCCTCACTACCTTTCCTCTCTTACTTCTCCCTACACCCCTCTTCGGGAACTCCGCTGTTCTGACAGATCGCTTTTATTTGTGCCCTTCTCTTCTATTGCTAACTCCAGACTTTGCTCCTTTCACCTTGCTGCTCCTTATGCCTGAAACAAACTACTAAAGTCTGTACATCAGGTGCCTTTTCAAATCTAGGCTGAAAACTCACCTCTTCGCTGCCGCTTTCGGATCTTGACTCACCTGATCTATTTTATTTATTTTATTTAAAGGGTATTTCTATCCCGCCTTATACTTCAATCAAGGCGGTGAGCACAGCAAACGATCATTCGAAGTGTTGTGTGTGTCAGTTGAGCATATGTACAGTGTGGGTGCGTGTGTGCGAGTGTGTTGATTAGAGTGGGCTATTTACAGATCTCCTTTGTGTTTCCTTCCCATTCCCCCTACATGTATCCCATGGCTACAGCTACTATGTTGTCTGTCTTAACTAGATTGTAAGCTCTGATGAGCAGGGGCTGTCTCTTATATGTATCTGTGCAGTGCTGCGTATGTCTTGTAGTGCTATACAAATGCTCACTAGTGGTAGTAGTAGTATTCTGCTGAGGTTCTTCCTTTCCCTCTTCCCTTCCTCTCCTCCTCATATTGGTCCAGCGTCTCTCCCTCTCTTTTTCCTCCATCCACATGGTCCTGCATCTCTCATCCCACCCTGTGGTCTAGCATATCTCCCTCTCTCTCTTTCCATCTCCTACAGTCCTTATTTGCAGTAGTCACTGGCCCTTTCCCAGCCCCCCACATGCTATGGTCCAGCATCTCTCTCTCTTTCTCTTTTCCTCTGCCCCTGTGGTGCTGTCACTTGCTTTTACTTTCTGTGGTCGCCGGCAATGGCAGCAATTTACAAGCACTGCCTCTCATCGGCCCCAGAACCTTTCCTCTGCCACATCCTGCACTAACTTCCTCCCTTTGGTTTTCAGTACCATCCTTATGCTGACGATTCCCAGATCTATCTTTCTGTGCCTGACATCTCTCCAGGAATCCAGGCCCGGATCTCTGCCTGTTTATCTGAAATTGCTGCCTGGACATCTCATTGCCATATGAGACTGATCATGGCCAAATGTGAGTTCCTTATCTTTTCCCCTAAATCCGCCTCCCTGCTTCTTCCTTTCTCTATTTCTGTGGATAATACTACACTCCTCCCTGTTTCCTCAGCTCGCAACCTTGGGATCATCTTTGATGCTACTCTCCCTTTCTCTGGGCACATCCAACAGATGGCTAAAACCTGCTGCTTATTTTTCTATAACATCAGCAAAATTCATCCTTTCTACTCACACTACTAAGATCTTCATCCACTCACTAGTCACCTCCTGCCTTGACTATTGTAACCTGCTCCTCACTGGTCTCCCTCTGAATCATCTCTGTCTGTTCTGTGAAATGCAGGAGCCACAACTAGATCGGAGGAGAGTGTGAGAGTTTTGTTTTCTTAAAATTATTTCTATCGCAGCCTCAGCTGCTGAATGTGGGGTTAGGGAGGAGAGAAGGGGGATATGGTGGATCAGACGGGGGGTGTAGGAAAGTGAGGAGGAGATGCTGGATGGGGAGTAGAGACGAGAGATGGGGAGATGCTAGATCTGGAGTTGCAAAGAGCCACTGTTTTTTTAATTTTTTGTTGTTTTTTTTAATTGGAGGTCTGCCACCATCAGCAATGGAACAGGAAAAGCAGCGGAGGAGCAAGGACAGGCAGTGCAAGAGGGGAAGCCAGCTGGACCTAGAAATGAGGTAGGGTAAGAAGATGCTGGACTTGGGGGTATAGGGACAGAAGAGGATGTTGGAAATTGGGGGGATGGGGCAGAACAGGGATGCTCTATAGCATCAGCAAAATTTGACCCTTCCTTTCTACTAACACTTCTAGGATCCTCATCCATTCACTAGCCACCTCCCGCCTTGACTATTGTAACCTTCTCCTTGCTGGTCTCCCTCTTAATCATCTCTCTTCCCTTCAATCTGTTCAAAACTCAGCTTCACAGCTTATCTTCCACCATAGAAACATAGAAATATGATGACAGAAAAAGACCACATGGCCTATCTAGTCTGTCCTTCCATATCAACAACTACTACAGTCCCCTTTTTTCCTTTAGAGATCCTCTGTGTTTGTCCCATGCTTTTTTGAATTCAGTTACTGTCCTCATCTCTACCCCTCCACTCAGGGCCGGCCCGTCCATTGAGCAAGAATGTTTTTTGCACAGGGCCCCGCGTTTCAGGGGACCCCGCGCAAAAAACATTCTACATTAGCCAAAGCAGACTAAAAAAAAAAACCCGACTGCTGCTGCCACTGCCGCTGCCGCCGTGGCAGCAGCAGAATCAAATGTCCCGCCGCGGCAAGATTAACAGAGCCGCGAGAAGAAAGGGAAACTCTCGCGGCTCTGAAAGCCCGCGCATTGGGAGGGACTCCGGAGCTGATGGTGAAGGCAGGCTCTGTCGGGCAGGCGGGGCCCCGCGGTGGGACATTTGATTCTGCCGCTGCCATGGCAGCTGCGGCAGCGGCAGCAGCAGCCGTTTTTTTTTTTAATCTGTCAGGGCGTATGGGGGGAGGGGGGTTAGGACTGATTATGGGCGATGGGGGGGGGCTGATATTGGAAGTGGGTTGATTGGGGGAGGGGGTTAGGACTGGTAATGGGCTATGGGGGGTTAGGACTATTAATGGGCTATGGGGGGGGCTAAGACTGGAAGTGGGTTGATGGGGGGAGGGGGGTTAAGACTGGTAATGGGCTATGGGGGGTTAGGTCTACTAATGGGCTATGGGAGGGGCTAAGACTGGAAGTGGGCTGATGGGGGGTTAGGACTGGAAATGGGCTGATGGGTTAGGATGTAATGGGCTATGGGGGGGATAAGACTGGAAATGGGCTGATGGGGGGTAGGACTGGTAATGGGCTATAGGGGGGCTAGGACTGGAAATGTGCTGATGGGGGGTTAGAACTGGCAATGGGCTATGGGGGTGCCAAGACTGGAAATGGGCTGATGGGTTAGGACTAGTAATGGGCTATGGGGGGGCTAGGACTGGAAATGGGCTATGGGGGGCTAGGACTGGAAACGGACTGATGGGGGTTAGGACTGGTAATGGGCTATGGGGGGGCTAAGACTGAAAATGGGGTGATGGGGGGCTTAGGACTGGAAGTGGGCTGATGGGGGGCTTAGGACTGGTAATGGACTATGAGGGGCTAGGACTGGTAATGGGCTGGGGGGTAGCTACGACTGGAAATGGGCTGAGTGGAAGGAGGGCTTGAACTGCAAATAGCTGATGGGGACGGGGGCTTGGAATGGAAATGGGCTGTGTGGAAGAAGGGCTTGAACTACAAATAGCTGATGGGGAGGGGGCTTGGAATGGAAATGGGCTGTAAGGGGAGGGAGCTAGGACTGGAAATGGGCTGAGTGAGGGGGGGCTAAGACAGAAAATGGGCTGATGGAGGGCTAGGATAGGACTGGAAATGGGCTGTTGGGGGGGATGGATTGAAATGGACTCATGGAGGGGCTAGAGCTGGAAGTAGGCTCATGGGGGGCTTGGATTGGAAATGGGCTGAGTGGAGGGAAGCTAGGATTTGACATGGGCTGATGATGGTGGGGCTAGGAAAGGACTAGAAATGGGCTGATGGAGGGCTGGGATTAGAAATGGGCTGATGGGGGGCTGGGATTGGAAATGAGCTGATGGAGGGACTCGGATGGGGGAGCTAGGACTTGAAATGGGCTGATGGGGGTTAGGACTGGTAATGGGCTATGTGGGGCTGAAAATGGGGTGATGGGGGGCTTAGGACTGGAAGTGGGCTGATGGGGGGCTTAGAACTGGTAATGGGTTATGGGGGGCTTAGGACCGGTAATGGGCTATGGGGGGTCTAGGACTGGTAATGGGCTGGGGGGGGTGGCTAGGACTGGAAATGGGCTGATTGGAAGGAGTGCTTTAACTGCAAATCGCTGATGGGGCCGGGGCTTGGAATGGACATGGGCTGAGTGGAAGGAAGGCTTGAACTACAAATCGCTGCTGGGGCGGGGGGCTTGGAATGGAAATGGGCTGTGAGGGGAGGGAGCTAGGACTGGAAATGGGCTGAGTGAGGGGGGCTAGGACAGGAAATGGGCTGTTGGAGGGCTAGGATAGGACTGGAAATGGGCTGTTGGGGGGGCTGGGATTGGAAATGAGCTGATGGAGGGACTCGGATGGGGGAGCTAGGACTGGAAATGGTGCTGATGGTGGGGCTAGGATAGGACTAGAAATGGGCTTATGGGGGGCTGGGATTGGAAATGAGCTGATGGAGGGACTCGGATGGAGGAGCTAGGACTGGAAATGGGCTGATGCGGGGACTAGAAGGGAGCGGATGCTGGGTGGGGCTGGAACTAGAAGGGAGCTGATGTTGGGGAAGGATTAGAATGGGATGGAGTTGAGAGAGTGAAATGGAGAGGGAAAAATATTTTATTGTGGGAGGGAAGACAAATCTACAATTGGCCGGATATTGGGAGAGTAAGTGGGGACTGAGGATGGCGGGGTAAAATTTGAGTGGATGAAATAGGAATGAGGAAAGAGCAAAAGGAGAGAGATTAGTATGTTACAGCAGATGTAGAGAGAGAATGGAAAAAAAAACTAGAAGAGTGAAGAAAGGACAAATGGACAGCAGACGATGGAGAGTTAGCAGAAGACACGAAGAAACCAGAAGAAAGTGGCTGGAGCAATTGCAACTGAAAAAAATTGCAGAAAAGGTAGAAAAATATCTCTTTATTGAATTTATTAACTGAAATATGCCAGCTCTGGGAAATGTGCATCATTAACGTCTGCGCTTTGTTTAGTACAAGAGGAAATTAATTTATAGTTTTATTTCTACAGTGTTGTTGGGCATTTGGGGTTCCCAGTTTAATTATTGTCTTCCTGTTTCTACATTGTGATTTCTTGTTTGGTGACGGTCTATGTTCTGCACGTGTAACTGAGCTGAGGTATTCTGTTTATGTAATTCCTATTTGACATTGCCACTTGTTCTCTTTCCCCAGTAGGTCATGTATTGTTGTTCTCTGAAATGTATTGGTTTAATATTTGCAGTGTTGCCTTTTGATAGGTAGGGTATGGTGCTTTGTGAGTCCTGGTAGTGCTGTTAGGATACGGCGGGTTTGCTATGGGTTCTAAATGGGCAGTGTTTGTAGTAGTTCCTAATGTGCCTGGCAGTTGGCACTGGATTATAGTAATGTATAAATCTTTTAGTCTTTCTTTATCCATACACTCATTAAGAGGCATGTTTACTAAAAGTTAGTGTATGGTAACATTATGCAAATATTTATGCAAACGAGGCCCTTATGCAAATGAGGCCCCGCACCGAGTCTCCGCACATGGCCCCGCACCCCCCTTGGGCCGCCCCTGCCTCCACTGGGAGACTTTCCACGGATCCACCACTCTCCGTAAAGAAATATTTCCGCATATCACTCCGGAATCTATCCCCCTTCACCCTCATCCCATGTACCCTCATAGCAGAACTTGCTTTCAATTGAAAGAGGCTCTCCCCCTGAACATTTATGCCACGGAGGTATTTAAACATCTCAATCATATCACCTCTATCCCACCTTTGCTCTAAGGTGTACATATTAAGATCCTTAAGTCTGTCCTCATATGCTTTATAATGAAGACCACTAACCATTTTAGTAGCCACCCTCTGTACTGACTCCATCCTATTTATATCCTTTTGAAGGTGCGGTCTCCAGAATTGCACACTATACTCCAAATGAGGTCGTACCAAAGACTTATACAGAGGCACTATCACCTCCTTTTTTCTGCTAGCCATTCCTCTCCATATGCACCCAAGCATCCTTCTAGCTTTTGCAGTTGCCTTTTCTACCTGTTTAGCTACTTTAAGATCAGCAGACAAACCACGCCTAGGTCCTGCTCTTCTTTAGTGGACAAAAGCACTTCGCTCCCTATACTATATTGCTCCTTTGGATTGCTCAGCCCAAATGCATGACCTTACATTTTTTAACATTAAATCACAGCTGCCAAATTCTAGACCATTCTTCAAGCTTAGCTAGATCCCTCCTCATGTTATCTACCCCTTCCTGGGTGTCTACTCTATTGCAGATTTTGGTATCATCCGCAAAGAGGCAAACCTTACCTGACAGCCCTTCCGCTATATCATTAACAAAGATGTTAAAAAGAATCAGACCAAGGACAGATCCCTGGGGCACACCACTGGCAACATCCTTCTCAGAGTGAGCTCCATTTACCTGTACTCTTTGTCGCCTCCCACCCAACCAATTTCTAACCCAAGCAGTAACTTTAGGGTCCATCCCTAGGGTGCTCAGTTTGTTTCTAAGTCGTCTGTGAGGAGCAGGGTCAAAGGCTTTACTGAAATCTAAATACACCACATCTAGGGCTTTCCCTTGGTCCAACTCCGTGGTCACCCAGTCAAAGAAATGAATCAGATTTGTCTGACAAGACTTGCCTCTGGTGAATCCACGCTGCCTCGGGTCGTGTAATCCGCTGGACTCCAGAAATCTCTATATTTTCTCTTTCAGCACCAGTGCCGCTATGCTCATGTAACCCCTCTTCTGAAGTCACTTCACTGGCTCCCTATCCATTTTTGCATCCAGTTCAAACTTCTCCTATTTACCTACAAGTGCATTCATTCTATGTCTCCTCGCTACCTTTCCTCTCTTATCTCTCTACACCCCTCCTCAGGGACTCCGCTCATCTGGTAGATCCCTCTTATCTGTGCCCTTCTCTGCTACTGCCAACTGCAGACCTCATTCATTCCACCTGCTGCTCCATATGCCTGAAACCAACAACCTGAGTCTATGCGTCGGGTTCCTTCTCTAGTCCTACTCAAATCCAGGCTAAAAACCCACCTTTTTGAAGCCGCTTTTGCATCCTGATGCTCCTCACTCTCTTCTCCACTACTTATGTGTATCTTACCATACCCTAGTCCCCACTTTCACTGTGTGCTTTGTCTTGATTAGATTGTAAGCTCTGATGAGCAGGGACTGTGTTTTACATCTATATGTGCAGCGCTGCATATGCCTTGTAGCAGTATACAAATGATTAGTAGTAGTAATAGTAGTATTCTGGCTGAATTTCCTTTTTCCAGCAGGGGCGGGATGAGGCAGAGGGAAGGCGTCAGGGCCGGCGAGAGATGATGCTTGTAAATCACTGCCACTGCCGACAACCACTGCAAGTAAAGGCAAACGAGAAGACTGCAGGGGGGAGGGGAGGGGGAAGGGAGGGAGGAAGAAAGAGGGAGAGATGCTGGACCGCGGGGGAGAGAGGTGGGGTGTTCCATTTGTAGTTCAGCCTTGGTGGTGGTGGTGGTGGTGGGTGGAACCAGGGAAATGAGTCCATGGGTTTGTCTTGGCCAGCAAGCTGTGTTTGGGGGCTCCTGAATTAAATGATGGAATCCATTATGAAAGAATCATGCATGGATCCCAGTAACTACAGGGGATGTAAGACCTTTTGAGCTGGATTATTTATTTTATGCGTCACGGCTATCAGCCCATTTGGGTCCCTGTGGCCTTTAAGCACTAAGTCCTGTGTTTCTGGAAAGATCCATTATGTCAGCGACTGGCTTTATTTATGGATAAGTGACATAAGCATGGCAGTAATATTTTTATCCTTAATATTGTAGATACATGCTGTCAGCCGCCTGACTCGAATCTGCATTTTGTAATCCAATCACAAACAAATATATTGACCTTTCCAAATAGCAACTTTGAAATATCCAGAAAAAAGCATTTGCTATCAAAATAAATTTGAGGAAATGTCACTGATAAGCTACGTGATATCATTAGTTGAAAAATATGTCTTAAAGGCAAAAGCTCTTAGAAAATAAAATACATTTAAAAATAATCCAGATAGCTGCTCTAGTTTATGCATTTTAACAAGTAAATGAAAAAATAATGAGAAAAATATCTAACCATAAAATATTCAGATTATCTCAGAAGCATTTAACATTTGTTCATGTGACATGAAAATTATGGGGGTCATTTTAGAAGCTTTATTCGTGCTTTGGGCATCCAAAAATGGGCATAGAGACATCCAAAACACAGAGATGTCTCCAGAGCAATTTTAGAAGCCGGCTCTGGGGGCATCCCCAGCGTAAGGATGTCAGGATCTGAACGGGAGCATGGAGGAGGCGTGGCTGGGAACCTGGAGGCGTAGCATCACATCTAACCTTAGACCTGCTCCAAGGCATGAACAGTGATGAACAAGCATCTGAAAAATGTCCAGACGGGGTGGCAGAATGTGATTGCCAGCCTTCTGCTCCTGTCTGCCCACAGGGATCTGATCTTCCGCAGGCAGATAGGAGGGGTGTTTGCTGCTCTTCTGCCCAGAGGGAATGGGATCCCCACAGGTAGCCTGCTGCCTGCCGGTTTGTGATTGTGGTGTTTCCTTCCTGTCTGCCTGTGGGAGATCAGATCCCTGTGAGCAGACTGGAGGGGGGAAGGCCGTCAATCACAGCGGTGAGGTTTTGGTGGGGCCAGGGTCCCTGTGGCCCACCCCTTTCCAAAGCCTCTGCATTCAGATAGCATAGAAGAATGTACTCACTCATCCCCAGTACTCGGCAGTGTCAATGACAGCAACATTGAGATGTGAACCCTGGCTGCCCTGTTCCTAGCCAACTACTCTATTAGGTTATCCTAGGCAGTCTGCACAACTTCCAGAGCCTCCACACAGCTAAGCTTTCAGCTTTCTTTTTGCCTGTTGCTAATATAAAATTTAACTGTTGGTTAAAGATTACTTTTTGGGAATATTCTGACTGTCTACATTCCTTGTGTAGCCCTTAAATCAGATATCTGAGTGTGCCCACTGTTCATGTAAGGCCTACTGGCCAGGGACACTTAGGTTCCCGCCCACCCCACCCCACCCCTCACCCCCACCCACCCCAGGGCTGCATTGTCTATATAGTGGTCACATACATTGCCATCTATCCCTTTTAATTTGGTGTTAATCCCACCTATTCTCCTTCTCCTTCTAGGACTGCTTAATCAGCATGTCATGTATTCAGTGCAATACCTGTGGTGCTTTCATTCTGAGACAAATCATTTGGAACCTAAGAGCCTGTCCTATGTGCCTCAAGTCAGCTGCCATGCATAAAGAATTGACTCTACTAAGGAAAGAACTAGCTGCAACAAAACACACCTCTTCTAGGATACAAACAGAACAAAGTCCACCACTGCTCCCACAAAGAATCAAACATCTCAGGAACAAATGGATCACAGTGGGCTCGGGTAGATTGTGACCTGTAACAAAGAGACATCCTATACATCAAGAGATATCCCTGCATAATGCCTCTTCTGCTTTGGTTAATGAGGATCACCAATCCATGGAAACTGAAGGGCCCTTAAGAGAGAGCGTCAATGCCCAATCTCCTGCTAAAGCACCAAATATGAAGAAAAACTCACCAAACGGAAAACTACTACTACTTGGAGATTCCATCATCAGAGGCACCAACTTGGGATCACAGTTCAAAGGAGAGAAGATAGTCAAATGCCTCCCAGGCTCTTCAGCCAGCAGGACTACAAACCAAATTATTGATATACTTAGCTCAGAAAGTGAGCAATCCAAAATTGATGTTGTCATCCACCTGGGTACAAATGACCTGGCTTGAAATAGTTCCTCTGCAGTTCAAAGGGACTTCCAGATTCTGGGAGAGAAACTCAAGCCCATTGTTAACACTGTAGCATTCTCAGAAGTTCTACTTGTTTATGGTAAGGGGGCAGAAAGGCTGCATCGCATAAACAGCTTTAATACATGGCTCCAGACCTGGTGCGAACGAGAAGGATTCAGATTTATTGGCGACTGGGGAAACAGATGGACCAACAAGAGACTATACTGTGCTGATGGACTACATCTCTCTGTCGCAGGGAAAAGAATCCTATGTGAAAGATTCAGGCAGTATGTGGATATGCATTTAAACTAGAAAAAGGGGGTGACGGATGGAGAAGGACTAGTTCAGGACGTCATTCCCAGCAAATGCAGAACAAAATCAGAAACAGCCACATTTTTAAATCGCACATCAACGACAAGTGGGAAGAAGTGGGCAGAACAAAATCAATGCAAAATACATGCAAGCCAGTTAAATGCTGGGAAGCAATGAGCACAAATGCTCGAAGCTTAGCCAACAAAGTTCCGGGCCTGGAAACCCTAATGGTGGAAATGGACTTGGACATTGTGTCAATTACAGAAACATGGTTTAATGAATCGCATGAATGGGATATAGCCATAGCTGGCTATAATCTATTCAGAAGAGACAGAGAAAGTGGAAAAGGAGGAGGAGTAGCCTTGTATGTCAAAAGCAATATTAAAGCTACTGAAATGCAGGGGGCATGGGGAAAAGAAGAAGCACTCTGGATTGTGTTGGAAAGAGGAGATGGCACTGTCATCAATACTGCTGTAGTCTACAGATCTCCAACTCAAATCGAAGAAATAGATAATGAATTGATTATAGATATTGCCAAGATAGCCACAAAGGGGGAAGTGATCATATTGGGTGACTTTAATCTACCCGATGTAGATTGGAGTACTCCTTCTGCGAATCTGGCAAGAAGCAAAATAATTGTAGATGCTTTCCAAGATGTGTCACTTAAACAAATGGTGATGGAACCAACCAGGGAAAGCTCAATGCTGGATTTAGTGCTCACCAACGGTGAGAACATATCGAATGTCTGGGAGGATGCCCCTGTGAGCAGCAGCGATCATCACACGGTGTAGTCTGAGATAAAAGCCAAGGTGCAGTCCAATCATAGCAAGCTCAAAGTCCTAAACTTCAAAAACACTGACTTCAGTAGAATGGCCAAATACCCGAAGAAGGAGTTGGCAGGGTGGGAGGGGATAAGGGAAGTGGAACTGCAATGGGCTAAACTAAAGGTGGCAATAAAAGGGGCAACAGATAAATATGTAAGGAAAGTAAATAAAAACAAGAGAAGGAAACCTATTTGGTTCTCCAAAGAAGTGTCTGCTAAAATAAAGGCAAAAAACACAGCTTTCACAAAATTCAAAAGCTTGTAAACAGAGGAACACAGTAAGGAATACAGGAGCAAACTAAAAGAGACAAAAAGAAAAATAAGTTAAGTAAAATCAAAGGCAGAGAAAAAGATGGCTAAAGATGTGAAGTGTGGCGACAAAACTTTCTTCAGGAATATTCGGGAGAGGAGGAAAATCAGAGATGGAATTGCAGGACTCAGAAGTGCTGGGAACAGATTTGTGGAAAGTGACATTGAAAAAGCAAAATTGCTAAACAAATACTTCTGCTCTGTTTTTACTAAAGAAAATCCTGGAGAAGGACCATCTGTGACTCCCAAATATAAAAATGGGAATGAAGTAGATACCACACCATTCACTGAAGATGATGTGTTAGAACAACTTGCAAAACGGAAAGTGAACAAGGCCATGGGACTGGATGGGATACATCCCAGGATACTGAAAGAGCTCAGAGAGGTTCTTGCAGTTCCGTTAAAGGATGTTTTCAACAGATCCTTGGAAACAGGAGTAGTTCCTCAGGACTGGAGAAGGGCGGATGTGGTACCTCTTCACAAAAGTGGTAACAGGGAAGAAGTGACAAACTACAGGCCCGTGAACCTTACCTCGGTGGTGGGAAAAGTAATGGAGGCGCTTCTAAAAGAGCGAATAGTGGACTTTCTCAAAACCAACAGGTTGCATGATCCGATGCAACATGGTTTTACCAAAGGACAATCTTGCCAAACAAATCTGATTGAGTTCTTTGACTGGGTGACCAGAGAACTAGATCAGGGGCATCCGATGGATGTCATCTACCTAGATTTCAGCAAAGCCTTTGATACTATTCCTCATAGGAGGCTTATCAATAAGCTCAGTAGTTTGGGGATGGGTCCCAAGGTGGTGAACTGGATCAGAAATTGGTTGACTGACAGACGACAGAAGGTGATGGTAAATGGAGCTCACTCGGATGAAAGGAGGGTGATTAGTGGGGTGCCCCAGGGTTCGGTCCTGGGCCTGGCACTGTTCAATGTATTTGTGAGTGATATTGCTGAAGGACTGCATGGAAAAGTCTGTCTTTTTGCAGATGACATGAACATTTGCAAGAGTGGACTCCCCTGAGGGCGTGGATAACATGAGGAAAGATCTACAAAAGCTGGAAGAATGGTCTAATTTATTTTATTTTATTTTATTACATGCACTTATATACCGCGCTATTTTCCATCAGTGCGGTTTACATAGAACCAATTAAATACACATCTCAAAACAGTCGATTTGTGTTTACAATTAACAGGCAACAGAACTTGGAATAGACAACAAGGGGTAACTATTTACAACTGTACAGAAAGAGCTGGCTGAACGTCTGTTTGACGTGGTTAGTTTACTGATGAGGCATTTGAGGTGCTGTCATCCGGGTAGTGTGCGAGGAAAAAGTGATACTTCAGAGCTTTCCTAAACTGCGTTAAATTAGTGATTGCCCGTATACTGGGAGGGAGGCTGTTCCAGCATTTTGGTGCAGAGAATTTGAAAGCCCTGTTCACTGTTGTATGGCAGCACTTGGTTGTTTCTCTTGGGACTATTAGTTTATTGTCCTCAGGGGATCTTCTAGGTCTCTTCAGGGGGGTTATCTGAATGAGGTCTGCTAGGGCTAGTGGGGCGAGCATATTTATGATCTTGCAGGTCAGAATTATGGTTTTGAACGTAATTCTGCCTTTTATGGGGAGCCAGTGGAGTTGTTTAAGGATGGGTGTTATGTGTTCCCACTTGGAAGCGCCCTGGAGCACTCTTGCAGCAGAGTTTATTGCAAGCTGTAAAGGGTGTAGCGTAGATTGTGGGAGACCCTGGAGTATGGCGTTTGCATAGTCAAAATGCGGTATGATTAAGGCTTGGTATACTGTGCAGAAGTCGCCAGGTTCCAGTAAGGTGCGTATGTGTCTAAGTGATCGGATTTTATGGTGTATAGCTCTTGCTACATTGCCTCTATGGGTCTTCATGTCTAGTCGCTGGTCAAGTGTGACTCCTAGATATCTAATAGAGGGTTTGGTAAGTAGTTCTGCGTCTAAGACCTTCAAGCACGGTGGTGTGATGAATTTCGGATCTCTGGTGACAAAAAGGACTTCGGTTTTCTTATGTTGGATTTGCAGGTTTTGTGATTGGAGCCATCTGGATACTGCGTTAAAACAGTCTGTGAGCGGTGAGAGTTCAGGGTTCTCCGTTGCAAAAGGCATATATAGGAGCACGTCATCTGCGTATAACAGGCATTCCACCTTGAAGGACTGGACGATCTCGCAGATCGGTTGCATATAAATATTAAACAACAAGGCAGATAGAGAGGATCCTTGTGGGACCCCTTGGCTCTGGTGGAAAGGTTCTGATGTTGCTTCATCTGATCTTACTTGTTGCCATCTATCTGAGAGATATGACTTGCAACATTTGAGTGCTAAGTCACAAATCCCCTTCTCTTTGAGGCGGTGTAAGAGGATGTCATGGGAGACAGAATCAAAGGCCACCGCTATATCCAAGAATATGAGTACGTATCCTTGGCGTATGCTGTTAATTCCTACAATTATGGTACTGAAGAGGACGGTGAGGAGAGTTTCGACCCCATGTGCAGCTCTGAAGCCGTGCTGACACGGATCAAGTGGTGCGGAGGCGTCAATATAATCTTGAATTTGATTTTGGACGTCTTTCTCGACGATTTTCGCCAACAGTGTTATGCTGGATATCTGTCTATATGAGTCAGGTTTCTTAGGGTCCAGTTTGTTGTTTTTGAGGAGTGACCTGATTGAGGTATGTTTGAGGGATTGGGGAAAGGTGCCTGTCGTGTATGAGCAGTCCATTAGCTTTGCTATAAAAGGGCTGACTGTCGGTCGTAACTCTTTTATCCAGGACTAATGCTTGGCAGTTAAGATTTAATGCGAAGAAATGCAGTGTCATGCACTTGGGAAGCAGAAATCCAGGTGAAATGTACGCGATAGGGGGAGAGAGATTGGTGTGCACGGACCAGGAGAAGGACCAGGTGTGCACGGACCAGGAGAAGGACCAGGTGTGATTATTTCTGCAGATCTCAAGCTGGCAAAACAGTGCGACAAGGCGGTGGCAAAGGCCAGGAGGATGTTGGGGTGCATACAAAGAGGAATTACCAGCAGAAAGGAAGAGATACTAATGCCACCGTATAAGTCACTGGTGAGGCCTCAATTGGAATACTGTATTCAGTTTTGGAGACCATATCTTACAAAGGATATAAAAAGACTGGAAACTGTTCAGAGGAAGGCAACCAAAATGATTTGGAGCCTGCGTCAGAAGCCTTATGAGAAGAGACATGAAGACCTAAATATGTACACTCTGGAGGAGAGGAGGGACAGGGGAGATATGATTCAGACCTTTAAATACTTACAGAGAAATAATGAACAAACAAACCTCTTCCAAAGACGGGGAAGCTGTAAAACTAGAGGGCATAACATGAAGCTGCAAGGGGGTAAATTGAAAGGCAATGTCAGGAAATACTTTTCACTGAAAGGGTGGTGGATGCTTGGAATGCCCTCTTGATGGAAGTGGTGAGGGTAAATACAGTGACAGAATTTAAAATGGCATGGGACAGACACAGTGGATCCCTTTATAGCAAGAGGATAAAATCAAAGCAAACTTAACTAACTAATTTCTCAACATACAGGGGTGTCCTACACGGAGAGGTGGGTTCACCCCTAAAACAAAGACATGGGGAGGGGTAGCCTGCACGGAGCGGCAGGTGCATCTACTCTTGCCATCTTACTGGGCAGACTAGATGGACCATACTGGTCTTTATCTCCCGTCATTTACTATGTTACTGTGATACATCTGGTTTCTGTAATACCATGCTGGGGGTGTCTAGGTAGATGCCCCCTGCAGATGTCCATATCGGTCATGTCCAGGTTTCTGAAATCGTGTCTGCACCTGGACGTGCCTGCATTTTTTTCAGACATTCTAGCTTTGATGTCCCAGATTTCACGTGGACGGATCTTCCATAATTCCCCTCTGTGTGAATAGTTGCTAAATATTTTTGAGATAAGCTGAATATTTTCTGCTCTCACTGCTTTTATTCTCATGTTTTCCCTTTGCATGGTGCTAAGACATCCCTTCTATGGCAATTGCCATCCTATCTTGGCATCATATGAGTGGCAGGTGTACTCTAAAATCTGCTGAGCACCATAAACATACACTGTCAGGATATTAAAGACCACCCTTTATTCTGGTCTCATGATTGCTCTTCTGCAAGAACCAATATTCTAGCTCCCGTTGCTAACCTGGCATGTTGAGTCTCAAATGTGGTAAATACCTAGAAGTTCTATGTTTAACCAAATCGAACACTGTAAAATGTTCTTCAGCTAGATACAGCATATTCAGACACCTGTCCGTATGCTCATCTGTTATACTGGTCCCATTCTGCCACCTCCAAGCCAGTTCCTAGGTGCTTCTCATTTAGATTTCTTTGCCATGACACAGTAAATCAAGAGACTGTTGAATCTTTTCATTTTATTCATTGCAGCTTGACAGAGAAGATGAAATAAAAATCCGTAGTGACTGCAGAGCATTTAGCTGGCGGCCCTTTTTCATGTTTGTGGAGAAGTTTATTTGGAAAATTTGCTTTGTGGCATAAAAATACTTTAAAATTAATTAATTCAGAGCCTGATATTTAAAAGGGTTTATCCAAGAAGCAGCACCTGCTACCCAGATAAGCCCAGACAAGAGGGATTTTCAGCAGCAATATCCACATAGTGCTGCTGAATATTTCCTCCAACCTTTTTAAGTTATTTGGATTGTTATCCATATAGCAGCTGAAAATCACAGCTCTCAGGATAGGGTTGCCAACCGACCAGTTTTTATATGGTCAGGCCAGCTGCCGGCAGAGAACTAAAACTGGTACTGGAAAGCTGGTATTTTGCTCTGGCAGGATCGGGAGAGGCTCTATCTATTTCTCCTTGTCATGCCCCCCAGAGCCTCGCCCTCTCCTCCAATCCAATCACGGCTCCTGCATCTTACAGAGCCATGGCTGTGATAGCATTAATAATTAAAAACAAAACAAAACAGGTGTGTAGCCGCTATGGAGCCTTCCGACCTGCGCTATTGAACCTCTGCTGCTCTGTCCCATCCCCAAAAGGAAGTTACGCTAGAGCAAGTAGGACTCAGCAGCAGGTCCGAAGGCTCCGCAGCAGCTGCGCACTTGTTTTGTTTTTTATTATTATTGCTATCGCAGCCACAACTCTGTAAGGTACAGGAGCCTCAGCTGGATTGGAGGAGAATGTGAGAGTTTTGGTTTTCTTAAAATTATTTCTATCGCAGCCACAGCTGCTGAATGTGGGGGTCGGGAGGAGAAGAGGGGGTTATGATGGATCGGTGTGGGTTGGGGTGGGGGGTAGGAAAGAGTGAAGGAAGACAGAGGGGCGTCCTGGACACAGGGAGGGGGAGGGGGAAATAAAGGACACAGTGGGGATGTACAGGATTGGAGAGGGAAGAAACAAAGTTGGTAGTGACAAATGGTAAGTTGGGAGAAGGGTCTGATGGTTGGGCATGACACAGGTAGGATTGCCTACTGACCATTTTTAGGTCAGCCTGGCCGATTGTAGGGGCTGGAGGTAGGTGGCCAGCAGGACTGAAAAATCTTCTTATGTGTATCTTACCATACTCTAGCCCCCAGTTTCACTATGGGGGTCATTCCGATCCTCATTTAGTGGGTCTGGACATCCGATCTGGATGTCCAGTTCCACTAAACGCCAGGATCGCACTGGTGGGAACAGAGCTCCCCGCACGTATAACCGACTTGTGCAGACAGCTCTGTTTGTGGGTGGGAGGGAGTGGGCCGGGGGAGGAACAAGAGCAAGCAAAGGGTGGTGACTGACCCCGGGCATACAGGGTCAATTCGGAGTCTTTAATGTAGGCGGGGGACTTATTTCACCTTGCAGGTGGAATGTCCCCCTGGACAGCAGGGGATGGTGGTGCAGGACCCGGAGGACTAGTTGAGGGGACGCAGGGGGTTCCCCACACCCCGACCCTGGCCTTGGAAGGCCCGATTGGGAGTTGGGCTGCAGGGAATGTGGGGTTTGCTGACGCTGATGGGAATTGTGGCTTGTGAATGGAGCCGCAGTGGCATGGCAAAAGGACACCATGCCACTGCCGCTCCATTTACAAGCCAGGCTGAGCTAGCCGAGTAAGTGCAGAATGTCCAACCTGTCAAAACTGCGGCCCGGCTTGCACGTCCAGGACGGTAGACCCAATTCTGATCCCGCAAAGACATTCCTGCAGGATCAGAGTCGGGTGCTACCGCTGCATACCCTGATTCTGGACGGGCAGATTGGAATTGGCCTCCATGTGTTTTGTCTTGATTAGACTGTAAGTTCTGATGAGCAGGGACTGTGTCTGACATCTATATGTGCAGCGCTGTGTACGCCCTTTAGCGCTATACAAATGATTAGTAGAAGTAGTAAGGGTCAAAGCAGGGAGATGGACATGGGGGATAGGGACACAGAGAGAAGATAGTGGACATGGAGAAAGGGAAGCAGGATGGGGAGATACTGGACATGGGGGAGAGAGGAGAAGAAGTTAGTGAACGGCTAGGAAATAAGAGGCTGGGGAAGGAGAGAGACCTGGGAAATGGGAGGGTTGGAGTGAGGGAAAGAGATGAAAAGCTATAGCTAGATACAGTAACAAGGGTGAAATTGAGGAGTGGTTGGTAAGAAGAAGGAGTGAAATCTGGATAGAGAAGCAGAAAAATAAATGAAGAGGAGACCATGAAAAGAGAGCTAAGAGAAGACAGAGGAAAATAAAAACCAAAGACTAGGACAAACACCAATAGAAAAATAAAATGATCTCACAAGAAAGGTAGAAAAAAAGAATTTTATTCTATTTTATAACTGGAAAATGTTGGTATTTGGAAAGCACATTTGCCAGGAGTTAGGATTGCTGTCAGACATGGCTGGGGACTAGCCCAAGGCAAAAATCTGGGAAGGGACCCTAAAGCCTGCTAGCAAGCTGTGCCTTTTTCTGTCTCAAACAGATCTAAGGCCCTCTCTGGCTCGGGGGGGGGGGGGCACAGGGTAATTGCCCTGGCTGCTTCCCGGTTGCTTCCCTCTTAATGCCAGTCTTGACTTCTGCTGTCTTTTTGTTTTGTACAATATAGGGGGATATACATTTCTTTCCGCTTCTCTGGTGTTGCACTGCAGGCAGCGTCTGGCTTTCTAAGGTTTTAGTTTTAATTTTTGTCTACGTATTTCTAGCTTCACTTTGTGGTCACTTATTGGCTGTAATGTGTGTGTGTGACCCAGGGGCGGCCCAAGGGGGGTGCGGGGCCATGTGCGGAGACTCGGTGCAGGGTCTCATTTGCATAAGGGACCTCATTTGCATAAATATTTGCATAATGTTACCATATACTAACTTTTAGTAAACATGCCTCTTAATGAGTGTATGGATAAAGAAAGATTAAAAGATTTCTACATTACTATAATCCAGTGCCAACCACCAGACACATTAGGAACTACTACAAACACTGCCCATTTAGAACCCATAGCAAACCCGCCATATCCTAACAGCACTACCAGGACTCACAAAGCACCATACCCTACCTATCAAAAGGAAACATGCAAATATTAAACCAATACATTTCAGAGAACAACAATACATGACCTACTGGGGAAAGAGAACAAGTGGCAATGTCAAATAGGAATTACATAAACAGAATACCTCAGCTCAGTTACACATGCAGAACATAGACCATCACCAAACAAGGAATCACAATTTAGAAACAGGAAGACAATAATTAAACTGGGAATCCCAAAAGCCAAACTTGGAATGTACAACACTGTAGAAATAAAACTATACATTAATTTGCTCAGACGTTAATGATGCACATTTACCAGAGCTGACATATTCCAATTAATAAATTCAAAATAAAGAGATATTTTTCTACCTTTTGTGCCTTTTTTTTCAGCTGCAATTGCTCCAGCCACTTTCTTCTGGTTTCTTCGTGTCTTCTGCTAACTCTCCATCGTCTGCTGTCCATTTGTCCTTTCTTCTCTCTTCTAGTTTTTTTTCCATTCTCTCTCTACATCTGCTTTAACATACTAATCTTTCTCCTTTTGCTCTTTCCTCATTCCTATTTCATCCACTCAAATTTTACCCCTCCATCCTCAATCCCCACTTACTCTCCCAATACCCGGCCAATTGTAGATTTTTTATCCCTCCCACACAAAATATTTTTCCCCTCTCCATTTTACTTTCCCAGCCCCATCCCATTCTAATCCTCCCCCAACATCAGCTCCCTTCTAGTTCCAGCCTCAACCAGCATCCATTCCCTTCTAGTCCCTGCATCAGCCCATTTCCAGTCCTAGCCCCCCATCAGCCCATTTCCAGTACTAGCAACCCCCAACCCAATACCTGTCCTAGCCCCCCCATCAACCCACTTCCAGTCCTAACCCCCCATCACCCCATTTTCAGTTTAAGCCCCCCCTATAGCCCATTACCAGTCCTAACCCCCATCAGCCCACTTCCAGTCCTAACCCCCATCAACCCATTTCCAGTCAGCCCCCCATAGCCCATTGCCAGTCCTAACCCCCCATCAGCCCACAGCCCATTACCAGTCCTAACCCCATCAGCCCACCTCCAGTCTTAATCCCCCCAGCCCATTTCCAGTCCTAGCAACCCCCCCAACCCATTACCAGTCCTAGCCCCCCATAGCCCACTCCCAGTCCTAATCCCACCAGCCCATTTCCAGTCCTAATCCCCCATCACCTAATTTTCAGTTTAAGCTCCCCCCCCCCATACCCCATTACCAGTCCTAACCTCCCCATCAGCCCACTCCCAGTCCTAATCCCACCAGCCCATTTCCATAAGAACATAAGATATGCCATACTGGGTCAGACCAAGGTCCATCAAGCCCAGTATCCTGTTTCCAACAGTGGCCAATCTAGGTCATATGTACCTAGCAGTTTCCCCAAAAGACACAGGTTCTGCAGTGCTTGTACTGGGTCAAGCATTGATATCTTCGGTCACTTCTTAATAATGGTTTATGGACCTTTCCTCCAGGAACTTGTCCAAACCTTTTTTAAACCCAGCTACACTAACAGCCTTTACTACATCCTCCGGTAACAAATTCCAGAGTTTGATTACACGTTGAGTGAAAAAAATATTTTCTTTTATTAGTCTTTAATAGTTTACCCTGTAGCTTCTTTGCATGTTCCCTAGTCTTTCTATATTCTGATAACGTAAACAATCGATCTACGTTTACCCGTTCCACTCCATTCATTAATTTATAGACTTCTATCATATCTCCCCTCAGCCGTCTCTTTTCCAGGTTAAAGAGCCCTAACCTTTTTAGCCTTTCTTCATAGGAGTATCCTTCCATCCCCTTTACCATTTTGGTGGCTCTTCTCTGAACCTTCTCTAAAATCGTTATATCCTTTTTAAGATACGGCGACCAGAATTGCACACAATATTCAAGGTGCGGTCTCACCATGGAACGATATAGAGGCATTACAATATCCCCCGTTTTATCCTCCATTCCTTTCCTTATCATACCCAGCATTCTATTTGCTGCCGCTGCACACTGGGCCGAGGGTTTTAACATGGTATCCACAATGACGCCCAAATCATTCTATCCACAAAGACGCCTAAATCATGGTATCCACAAAGACCAGTTGCGAAGAGGAAGCTGCGGCAGTTGCCGCATACTGCACATAAGGCCCTTTCAGTGTTGGCCATGTGCACGAGGCATAGGCCCCCTCCCCTCCTCCTATTCACTGCAATCCCGGCATTCCACGGTAGGTTCTGGGCCCCAAAATGCAGCCCAGCACTAAGATAAACAGTTAACACAGGTTTATGCTCATCCTCCTTCAGGAGACTGAGAAATACTGGCTCTGCAGGGGTGCACAGGCTACTTAAGAAGAGTTCTTTGGTTTGTTTGTTTTCAGTTTTCATCTGCTGGTAGATGAGCATAACCCAAGTGTCTGGACTGGAATGGATGGACAAACTGGAATTTTGCATTATTCAGACTTCTTAAACACCAAATTTTGAATTGTATATGCAGAATTCCAGCAGGAGTAGAAGTTTCTCACTCTAACATGCATTCCTCTATAAGGAGAAAGGAAACCCAGAGGCTCAGTAACAGTTTTGTTTCCCACTCACATTGGGCTGACAGTGGCTGAGTGTACCAAATAAGCCAGCAATGCTGCAAAAAAAGCATTCACAAGCCCTTTGAGAAGGAAACCCCAGTCTCTGCACAACATATATAGTAGCCTGGCTAAGGATAGTCACTGTGAAAACCAGATATAAAATAAAGGGGGAGGGGGGAATCGTGGGTAGCTGTAATTGAAGTTTCTGAACTGTGGCCGAGATCCAGTGCCATAACCAAGCTGAAGGTCCTAAAGGAGCAGTATAAAACTAATAGCAACTCCTCAAAACTCCTCAACTCCTCCAGTCCTAATCCCCCATCACCCAATTTTTAGTTTAAGCCCCCCATAGCCCATTACCAGTCCTAACCCCCCATCAACCCCACTTCCAGTCCTAATCCCATCAGCCCATATACACACTTAGCTCCCCCATAGCCCATCACCACTCCTACCCCCCCCAGCTCCCCCATAGCCCATCACCACTCCTAACCCCCCCAGTCCCCCCATAGTCCATCACCACTCCTAACCCCCCCAGCCCATCACCACTCCTAACCCCCCCCAGCCCATCACCACTCCTAACCCCCCCAGCCCAGCCCAGCCTAGCCTAGGGAAAATTTTTAAAAAAAAGCTGCCAGCTGCCGCTGCTGGGGCCGCCGCGGCAGAATCGAGTGTGCCGCGAGGCCCCCCTGCCCAGCAGAGCCTGCCCTCCCCTGTATCACCTCTCTCTTTCAGCTGCAGTCACACGCGCTGGCTTTCAGAGCGCGAAGGAACTAGTTTCCCTTTCGCGGCTCTGTTAAGCCCGCGGGGGCTAATGGGAACTTCACATCAGCCCCCACGGGCTTAACAGAGCAGCGAGGGAGAAACTCTCCCCTCGCGCTCTGAAAGCCGGCGCGTGTGACTGCAGCTGAAAGAGAGAGGTGATACAGGGGAGGGCAGGCTCTGCTGGGCAGGGGGGGCCCCGTGGCACACTCGATTCTGCCGCGGCGGCCCCGGCAGCGGCAGCAGACAGCTTTTTTTTTTTTTTAAATTTTGCTTTTCGATCAGAATGTTTTTTGCGCGGGCCCCCTGAAACGCGGGGCCCTGTGCAAAAAACATTCTCGCTCAATGGACGGGCTGGCCCTGGTGTGACCAAGACGGGGTATTCTGTTAGCATGGAATTTCTGTTTAGGAATGTGTAGTAATCTGGCTGGTTCAGCATTCCTAATAGGTGTATTGATGTTGTAGGACGCACTGAAATATTTACGGTGCTGCCTCTACCTAGAGGAGTGGAGGAGTAGCCTAGTGGTTAGCACACTGGTTTGGTAACCAAGCAACCAGGGTTTAATTCCCACTAGCACTCCTTGTGGCTTTGGGCAAGTCACTTAACCCTCCATTACCTCAGAAGAAAGGCCTGGCAATCTGTTTCCAGTGACACTGCCAAGAAAACCCAGGAGCTTCTGGGTCACCAGGAGTCAGGACTGACTCAAAGGCACACATTGCATTGCCTTTTTCTAGGTAGGGTTCTTGTGTGATTTTTGGAAATTAGTACTGGCATGGTAGATTTGCTGTTGGTCCCAAATTACTTTTTTGCATTAATTCCAGGGCTGGACCAAACATCAGGTGATCGCTTCTTGGGGTTGGCAGAGAGTAGGGCATTCAAAACTAAAGAACAAATTCTGACAGCCAGGAGGGACATACGGGTTAAGATTTGCTTATGGTGCCAACAGTTTAAATCAACTCTGGGGCTCACTGATTAATTCACAATATGCCTGGTATTGAGAGTGATTTTTTTCTCATATGGTAAGTTTTATGGGGAGGATTCTAGCTCTGCTCTGCACAGATTGTTGGGGAAGGGGCCAGGGGGCAGGGTTCGGTGGATACAGAATATATGTTTGGATTTAATGTCATATGGGAGAGCATACGTATGCTGGAGAGACCCGAGAAGGGTACCATGGCTGAATAGCTGCTAAAGAGTCCAACCTTTTGTACCCACCTTGGCCAGCAGATGCTAAAGTCTGCACTGTTGCCCTCTCTGCAATTATGTTTTATGGGTGTGACAGGGGGCAGGGCAGGGGGCGGGGTGGGGGCCTGCATGGGCGGAGCATGGCTAGCCACCTGTGGCAGGCTTTTCTCTTTCAAAAAGTTGGCAACCCTATCTCAGGATAATTGCTGGCTCCTCTCCAGTTCCACTCAGGGCCGGCACAACCGCTAGACAGTCTCCCAGGGCAGCAGCAGCTTCTGGGGAGCTGCAAAGAGCAGAGCAATCAGAGCTAAACCATAGATTCTTACAGCTGGAAGGGGTTAGATGGCGTGAGGCTTAAGGTTTGCTTATGGTGCCAACACCGTGAACGAACTCTGGGGCCGACCCCGACTCCACTAATGGATTACCCCAGTACTATATGCTGAATATTTCCTCCGACCACAGCAGCAGTATGCAGATAGTCCCGGGGCGGTTCATAGATGGAACTAGAGATGGGTTGGGAGATTATCCTGAGAGGCTGCAGTTTTCAGCCACTCTCCGAATACATTTTTCAGATAAAGTTAGTAAAGGAAAAAAGGCCCAAAGAGGCCGGTGGTTCTAGAAGTCGCTGATAACCCAAATACGAACAACCAGGTTTTTAACACGTCAGAATGTCAAAAATTCTAATATCACCCTTAATTCATTAGGCAGCTGATTCCAGATACGAGTACTTTTGGGGTCTGTTTTCTAAACAGCAATAGCGGTGATTATGTGAAATCGGTTCCACGGCCCCGTTTTATTCAATGGAGCTGCAGCACCAATTTTGCATGATTGCCGCTATCACTGTTTAGTAAACAAACCCCTTAGAATGGTCCTGAAAATGACATAGATTTTGTTTTTCCCAGTCTTATTCCTCATGCCCACCATGTTCCCTACAGTTACTGCACTGAGCAGGCAGCAGTGACATTCGCAATTAACTTGAGTCCACTTAATGCCATCCATTGAGGTGGTGTTAACTTCACCCACGTTAAGTGCAACATGACCTCTGTGCTAACCAGAGCATGATGTCAAATTCCAATCTCCGCCCCATTACATGCTAAGAAGTAAGTGTGGGATTTTTAACATGATGGCTGTTTTAGCGTATGGTAGCAGTTACCATGGTCCCACCTTAACTGCTCAATGCACACTAAAGCGCATGTTGTTAACCTTTAGTGCACTTTAGTAAATATACCCCAATGTGTCACTTAACACAGCTCCATCGAAGAGAGATCATATGTTGACAAGAATCCTTCCAAAAGGGCTTATGGGCCACATTTAACATAGAGAGTCTAACAATTTTGTCAAGCTCATCTAGTTGGATGCTGGAGCAGACTTTGAACTAAGATCACCAGCAGGCCCATGCAGAAACCCGGCGCTGAAGTCGCACGCTATCAACTTTTGATGCCTATTTGCAGCACACTGATAGCACATGACTTTAATGCAAGCACACAGAAAGGGGATCGTATGCAAATTAGCCACAAATTAGCTATTCATTAAACTCTGTGCAAATGGCAGTGTTAAACTGGGAGAGCAAGCCAAACACTTGCACACAGAAGTTGACGCAAGTTTGGCATGCTGTCCCAGAAAAACACGGGCACCGCATAGCTCATTTGCATATGAGCCCCAACAGTATTTTGATGGCATCAGGGGCTTTCTCCGAAGCCTGGATCATCTGAGGGGAAATGTCAAACTCCCCTCAGATGATCCAGACATCAGGGAGAGCCCCTGATGCTATCAAAATACTGTTGGAGTCAGTGCCTCCGACAGAAAATGAATCCCTGGTGGCCCAGTGACCCTGAATCCCCCACCCCCCATCCAACTAAAAATAAATCTAGTGGCCCAATGACCCCGAACCCCTCACCCACCTCCCAGTGCTTTTATAAACAAGCAGAAGCACTGCCCATGCGCTCCTGCACCGACATCTTGAAAAAATGGCAGCAACTGGCTCCGCACGGTGCATCCTGGGATGCACCAGGCAGTGTCAGACTGCTATATAATCAAAATACAAAACCCAGCAAAACCGGTATTCCAGCAAAACACAATCAAAATAGTAGAGAATACCTTAATCCCCAAAGACAAAACCAATTTAATTTTTGACGGGCATAAACCGCAAGAGGAAGAGGAAAATCCACTTACTCCCACGCAGTACATGCCCCTTTTAATAGTTTTTTATTCAAAGCTATTTTTATCACGTTCCTTAAGTTGCAAAAAATTATAAAAACCACACTTAGCTGATCGATCACACATGACGTGAAGCCTCTGTATCAACATACCATTTCGGGCAGGGGCAAATCAGTACATAAATCACAAAGCATGAGGTACAAGTTGTCCGCCATCTACGATCCGCCATCTCTCGGGCTTATCAGCGGGCATTGTATTCCCATCGCGAATGGTATTTGGATACTGGCCAATCTTTGATGTCTCCTTTAAGTTCTTCAAGATCTACTTCTGATTATGTCACTGGGGTAATACCTTATATGACTTACACGGGGGTGATCACTTCTATTCTCAAAAAACATTGGTCAGTGTTATCTTTATGTTCTTGTTTGGACAAACCTTTGCGCATTGCTTACTCGCGGGGTCGTAATTTACGTGATCGTCTGGTCAAATCTACTGTCATGCTTGACCGGCCACTGTTACCTGAGAGCCATTTGGGATCACATAATGCATGCACTGCTTGTAAATACTGCTCGACTACACTTTCTGGTTCTGAGTGGACTGATTTGGCAGCTCGGGTTTTCTATCGTAGATGGCGGACAACTTGTGCCTCATGCTTTGTGATTTATGTACTGATTTGCCCCTGCCCGAAATGGTATGTTGGGAGTACCACCCGGATGGTACGTGTTCGGCTGGGAGAACATGCCTCTCGTATACGTAAGATCGTTTTGACTGCTCCACTTGTACAGCATTGCCAGGATTTTCATCATGCTTTTGACCAATTACGCTGGACTGTGATAGATCATGTCCCTTTGGACCCTAGGGGTGGAGATCGTCAACTCCGTCTTCACAGACTGGAACATCGTTGGATTTATAAATTACAGACTATCTCCCCTAATGGATTAAATCGAGAAATTGAATGGTTGGACTTTTGATTTGTTCCATGGCCGTAGTCATAGGGGACCCCATGACGAGTGGGGTTTTCCTAGGTACTATTGGTCCTCTTCTTATGGGTTTTCCTATAATTGGCCTCTTTTGAATGGATATCCCTGACATCACCGGCCACTACCTTGGCGGTTTTCGTCGGTTTGGCTGAAAGGATGGACGCACTTTCCTATATCGTGGGCACTTGATACAGAGGCTTCAGCTTCGAAACGTGTACGTCGTGTGTGATCGATCAGCTAAGTGTGTTTTTTTATAATTTTTTGCAACTTAAGGAACGTGATAAAAATAGCTTTGAATAAAAAACTATTAAAAGGGGCATGTACTGCGTGGGAGTAAGTGGATTTTCCTCTTCCTCTTGCGGTTTATGCCTGACAAAAATTAAATTGGTTTTGTCTTTGGGGATTAAGGTATTCTCTACTATTTAGACTGCTATATAAGGCATTTTCTACCTTATATGACAGTCTGACCCTGCCTGGTGCATCTCAGGATGCACTGCATGGGGCCAGGCGCCCCCACTTTTCAAGATGGAGGCACAGGAGCGTGAGCACTTGGGCAGCACGCCTGTTCCTTTGTAAAGGTACCAGGAGGGGGGTGAGGGATTGGGGCCGCTGGGCCACCAGGGTTATTTTTAGTTGGGAGGGGCTGGGGGTTCGGGACTGCTGGATCACTAGGTTTATTTTTAGTTGGGAGGGGGGATCAGGGCAACTGGGCCACCAAGGATTTTCTTTCTGTCAGGGACACCAGCACCTGATAGTACGTATTTTGATGGCATTGAGGGCATTTCCCAGTGCCTGTATCATCTTTGACATTTCTCTTCAGATGATCAAAATACTGTCGGGGTCACACACTAGATATTTAAGCCACCTCAAGACCAGGCGTAGAGAGATTGGCGCTAAGGCTGGTTGCAAAATCCTCTACATGTTTCTCTGCATTGGGCGCAGCCATTATTTGCATACCAGTTTGTTATGTGTAGCTCATTTGCCTATAATTTAAAGAAATTTAAATATTCTTTGTGTTAATTGTGCGCTTGTTTTTCTTTTGCTGTTTATGCACGCATCCGTCTCTTTTCTGCCTTTGGTGGTGGCAGTAATTGTGCTTGAAAGTGGCGTTATCTTTGCTTAAAGGCCACGGTAGTTTTCAGCCTGCAGATTTGCTATCAGTGTGCTTGAAATACTTGACTGTAGATTTTTTTTCTAATAATATTTCTAGTTTGTGAGCTAGTGGAACACCAGTTTCTTGCGATGATATTTAGGTATTTATTTTGAGGGTTCCTATAAATGTAAAAGAGCCCATAAAGAGGAGTTGTGCAAATTTTGTCAACTAAAGGTTACTGCTGAATAATATCAATGCACTATTACACACAGGAGCAGCATCAGTGGGAGGATATCCAGTTTTGAGATTAACACTGATTGTTAAGAACATAAGGAATGCCACACTGGGTCAAACTAATAGTCTGTCAAGCCTAGTAGCCTGTTTCCAGCAGTGTCAAATCTAGACAGTACCATACCTTGCTCTGTGCGAGCAGTGTGGCTGCAGCACAGGGCGCAAAGGTTTAAGGGGTGCATTTTGGCTGCCTGCTGTTGCCCTGCCAGCACCACTTTTTGTTCTCTCAGACATGGCAGGGCAACAGCAGGCAGCTAAAATGTCCCCCCTAAGCCTTTTCAGGTCTTTCTGCAGATCTGGTCCCTCCTTCCTCTGAGTGATGTCAGAGCAGGGAGGGATCAGATCTGCTGCCGGCAACTTGCACATTGGGTGTCCCCCATACCTCCATCCATTTTCTGCTTGCTCTTGCCCTGCTGCCACCGCCATGGAGAAAACAGAGGGCGGCAGCAGCAGGGCAGGAGCAGACAGCGGCTGGACCAAGGTATGGGGGGGGGGAGGGGGGCGCATGCCCGATGTGCAAGTTGCACAGGGCACGATTCTGGCTTGGTACAGTCCTGAATCTAGACGACGAGTACCTGGCAGGCTCCAAAAAAGTATCTAGATTCCATGCTGCTTACTCCCAGGGATAAGCTGTGTCTTTCCCACGTCTACCTAAATCTCAGTGTATGGACTTTTCCTCCAGTAACTTGTCCAAACCTTTTTTTAAACCCAGCTTTGCTAACTGCATTTATCATATCCTCCAGCAATGAATTCCAGAGCTTAATTATGGATTGAGTGAAAAATGATTTTCTCTTATTTGTTTACTCTATCTCCAGGAACAAGCAGGAATGTAGTCTTCACATATGGGTATCATCGGTACCGACGGAGCCTGCGCAGGAACGCTCCCCAGCATCCAATAGGAAAGCTTTTGGGAGCATCCTATAGCGCCTGCGTGCTGCCTTCCCACCTTTCCAACTCTCCCTCTTCAGTTCTTCGTTTTCCGTGGAGCCGACAGGATGCACACCCTGTCACCACAGAAAATCTATTCTTACTTTTTTGGTTTTTTGTGGTTGCGTCTACCTTCATTCGACGCCTACCGGCACTGCCGGTTCTCTTTTTCTTCATTTAAAAAAAAACCCCTATCTTTCTGAAGGATTTCATTCATGAGGGTCCTTTCCCCTCTCGGTGCTAGGCGTCATATTGGGCACTAGGCCCACTTTTCTTCAAACATGGAGAAACCAGCTAGTGGTTTCAAGAAATGTTCTAAGTGTGGCGGTACAATATCCGTCTCTGACACCCATGATTGGTATCTTAAATGTTTAGGTCCTGACCATTCTCCATCAGAGAGTCTCTCCTGCAGGAAGATAACCAAGAGGGGCCTGCAGAATAGAGCTGCAAAACTCGGTACCCTTTTTGCCGCAGATACGATGTCCATTGCATCAACGTCTTCCAGGGCTTCATCTTCCTCCCATGGATCTGAGGTAACTAAACCTAAGTCTTCTAAGACTGGCTGGTCCTCAAAGGGTAGATCTCCTTCCAGGTATCGAGATGCCACTGGCGTTGCCCTTGAGGAAATTTCACCGGCAAAACAGCCCGGGTGGGAGGCTTCGGCTTCCAAAGCATTAACGGGGCTCCAGAATGTTCCAGAGGCTTCCACCTCTGCAGAACTACTGGTGCCATGTTCTGGGGTCATGGCTGCTTCCACCGGTACCGACACCCAAACATCGGCAGGAGCGATGGATCAAAGAATCCTTGCTATTGAACACAGTCTAGCGGCTCTCTTAGCAGCTTCGGTACCACTAAGACCGCTACAGACGGTTCCAGAGGTATCGGTACCGACAGCGGTGCCGGTACTGACTGCACCTGCCTCGGCCAGTATGCTTCTCCCATGCCGAGCCTTGAGTCTATCTCTGGTATCGAAAGACTGGTACCGAGACAACCTGATACTGACTTTGAATGGTACCAGTACCGTGCATTGCAGGAACTCCCGGCACACAGATACTTCGAATCCTCCGATTCCGATGACTCTGATAACTCTGCCGGTACTAGGGCAATCCTTCTGGAGGATCCATCTCCTTCTTCTCAACGTAGAATGTCTCCTCCAGAAGACATGTCCTTCCAGGATTTCATACGTGATTTAGCTCGAGGACTTAAAATCACGGTGACTCCTGAAAAGGAACCCAGAGCAGAAGAATTCGAAATTCTTCAATACCCTAAGGCTCCTAAAGAGGCAGCTACTCTGCCCATTCATAGAATCTTGCATGACCTTATGCTAAGGATGTGGGAAACGCCCTTAACGGTGTCTCCACACTCTCGATGACTCGATACTATGTATCGAGTTCCAAGCTGTCCTGGTTTTCAAAAGACTCAGTTACCACACCATTCAATGGTAGTGGAATCGGCGATGCATAGGATTAAGAGTGCTAAAACGCATTCTTCCAATCCTCCAGGCCGTGAATCGAGAACACTCGATGCCTTTGGGCATCAATGCTTCCAATCCTTTATGTTGTCAGCCAGGATCAGCTCTTACATTCTCTATATGGGAATGTTCCTCAAGGAGGTTGCAGGAGACTTGGAGCTCATGAGCCCTCTTCTTCCTGAGGACAAAAGAGGGGAATTCCTTACTCTGGTCAAGCATGCCCAGGATGTATCCAAGTTTGTAAACTGTGCAACCTTTGATTGCTTTGAATGCATCAGCAGAACCTCTGCTATCTCCATCGGTGCACGTCGTATTGCCTGGCTTCAGGCATCAGACTTGGAAATATGGTGCAAGATAAACTGGGAAACATTCCTTGCACAGGAGAAAATGTCTTCGGCAAAGATTGGCAAGACAAGGCTAATCAGATGGAATCTGACAATACCACTTTGAACAGACTATCAAAGTCTACAGCCAACGCAGCAAAGAAAAAGTCAACCAAGAAACCCTTTTTCAACAAGAAAAAGAGGTTTTACCCATCTTACACCCATCAGGGTTACTGTCCATGAGTTTGCAGCTTCCTGGGGTCATCCCCCTGGCATCTTTCAGCTGGGGAGTCCCCATATGTGAAGACTACATTCCTACTTATTCCTGGAGATAGTGTAGTTACTCACCTGTAACAGGTGATCTCCGGGAACAGCAGGAATTAAGTCTTCACAACCCACCCACCTCCCCGAGGAGTTGTCTCTCCTTCTCTCCTTTTATCTCAGCTATAAACTCAACTGAAGAGGGAGAGTTGGAAAGGCGGGAAGGCAGCATGCAGGTGCTGTGGGATGCTCCCAAAAGCTTTCCTATTGGATGCTGGGGAGCGTTCCTGCGCAGGCTCCATCAGTACCGACGATACCCATATGTGAAGACTTAATTCCTGCTGTTCCCGGAGATCACCTGTTATAGGTGAGTAACTACGCTTTCTAAAAGTATAAAATTAGGGGTCATGCCATGAAGTTACAATCTATTCATGTTTACACGTATCATTCCACTCAGAATTTTTTAGACTTCTGTCATATCTCTCTTCAGCCATCTCTACTCCACGCTGACGATCCTTAATCTCTTTAGCCTTTCCTCAGAGGGGAGTTGTTCCATCCATCCTATTTACCATTTTGGTCACTCTTCCCTGTACCTTTTCTAACTTGGCTATATCTTTTATCAGATAAGGTGATCAGAACTGCACACAAGACTCAAGGCGAAGTTACAGAATAGAGCAATACCGAGTCATTATGAAATTCTTTGTTTTATTCTTCATTTCTTTCCTAACATTCTGTTTTGCTTTTTTTGGCTGCAACAGCACACTAAACAGATTTCAATGCATTGTCCACAATGATACCTTGAACCTTTGCCTGATTATTGACTCCTAATGTGGAACCTAGCATCATGTAGCTGTAATTTGGGATATTCATTCCAAGGCTGGTGCTAGGATCTCTAGCGCCCCCTGCAACCTACAGATTGGCGCTCCCTCCCTCATTACTATTAATGGTACGCTGCACCCAGTGGCATAAGTTACAATGAGGGGCCTCCATGCAAAATTTTACTGAGGGCTCCCCATTGTCGTGGCTGTGAGCCCCTCTCATGCAGCAGCAACAGCAGCAACAGCAGCAAACTTACTTCATTATATTTGCTCCGCTGCCTCTACAGTGTGCTGTTACTGCGAGACTTCGGCCCAGCGAGGAACAGCTGCTGGGCCCGTAGCAAACTTACAACAGCGGAGACACACAGCAAACACAATGAAGTAAGTTTGCTGCGCTGTCACCGCCGCTATGTGGGCCCCCTTTCTGCCTGGGTCCCCCCACATTGCGGGGGCTGCTTGGGTGGAATTTACACCACTGGCTGCACCTCCCCCTTTCCCAAAACTCCTTAGTGAACTCTGTTCATGTGATACTGGTATTTCTCCTTCAAATCAAATATTGTAACAAGAAAATTGCAGTGAAGGGGTAAATGCATAGCTGCAATTTAAATAAGTACTGAGGAGTAAATACTGAACATCGTATGAACAGGCTGTGATGGCAAAGGATTAACGTGATCGAAGCAAACACAGCGTGATCAAAGCAAACACAATCAATGTGAGATTAATTTGCATCTGGTGGATGAAGTGTATGCCAATGCATTTCATGCCTATTTGGTGTGAATATCTTGAAAACCTGAATGCCCTGTGGCACTCAAAGTTCCCTATCCCTGTGCTAGAACATAAATAAATCTACTGGATTCCTACACTGAAACTATACACCAGCAGAATTTCTCAAGCTGATCCTGAACGTTGAACGCTAAGACAGAGTCTTACCAAATTTAGAATAAGGACCACAAATTAGAAAATGAATAAACAAGAACTGAAAGTGAGACGCTAAGAAGCTAGACTCTGTATACAGTGCAACAGCTGAGAAACAAAACATTTCTCCTCGTACTGTGCAAAATGCCAGTACATAAGGAATACAAACCTGACATATCCTAATCACTAAACTGAACATTAAATTCCCTTTTCAACCTTTGTTGTCTGGAATTTTTTATTTTTCCATCAGCACTAGTACACTCTTTTGTCACTTTACCCATCAGCCTTCTCCCCATTCACCCTATCATCAAATCCCATTCTCCTTTCCCCTCTCCCCCACTCAAACCCCAGCATCTGCTCCCCTCTTTCCTTAATTTCCCACTCAATTCTTTAATTTCCAATTGATCCCCCTCACTAACTCAGTCCTTGAGTCACTATTCTCTGCTTCAAGGCACTTTACTCCTTTTCCCCCTCTCTGAGTTTCTGCTATCCCCATCATCCCTTCACCCTGTCCGTGGTTGAGTCCCCACGATCCTTTTCTTTCATACTCTCCATGGCACTCCATCTCTTTCTAGTGCTTCAGGTCGTCCACACCACTTCTCAGTCCTTCCCCACCTTCTCTATCCCATACCTTAACTCATATCCCCAACCCATCCAACATTCATATCCACTCAGCTGCCATGTTCCCATCTTCCTCACAAATCCCTACTCAGCGTTCATGTCCCAACTTTCCCTTCCATTATCAGAATCCCCACTCTTTAGCCCTTCTCCCACAAACTTGAGGCCCCCATTCATCTCTAATCCTAAAGTTCTCACTTTCCACCAATCTCCAAGTCTCTGCTATTCACCAGTTTTCAGCATCAAGCTTCATCCTTCATTTGTTCTCCCTCAATCAATGCCTGAGACCCTACTCGCAAGAGATGTCAAGAGTGACCACTCCCAAACTGTGAGATTTTTCCAGTGGTGTGACTGGTGTATAAATCTGGAGAAATATAAGCACATGGTTTGCTTTTCAAATGAAAGGAGCAATACAAAATGATCTTTAGCTTTATTTGTATTTAGAATTGTAATCCTTTAATCACATATGAAAAGTTTGGAAAGTCATATGGTAGGGACAGAGGAGAGTTGGGGAGAAAGCAGAAGAGAGGATAAACGATTGAAGACTGAATAAGGAAAGACAGAGAGAGGAAAGAAAATCTCCAGGAACAAGCAGGAATGTAGTCTTCACATATGGGTATCGTCGGTATCGATGGAGCCTGCGCGGGAACGCTCCCCAGCGTCCAATAGGTAAGTCTTTGGGAGCATCCCACAGCTCCTGTGTGTTGTCTTCCCGCCTTTCCCACTCTCCTTCATCAGTTTTTCATTTTCCACGGAGCCGACAGGTCGCATACCCTGTCACCGCAGAAAATTATTTTTTGCTTCTTTGTTTTTTGTGGTGGCATCTGCCTTCACTCGACGCCTACTGGTACCGCCGGTTCTCTTTTCTTCTTTACTTAAAAAAAAAAAAAAGTATATCTTTTATGAAGTACTTCTTCAGAAATCTTTTTCCTCTCAGTGCTAGGTGCCATTTTGGGCACTAGGCCCATTTTTCTTTTACAATGGAAAAACCAGCCACTGGTTTTAAAAATTGTTCTAAGTGTGGCAGTACCATATCCGTCAAAGACCCCCATGACTGGTGTCTCAAATGTTTGGGACCTGACACTCTCCATTGGAGTGTCTCTCCTGTAGAAAGATGACCAAAAGGGGCCTGCAGAATAGAGCTGCAAAACTCTGTACCCTTTTTGCCACAGATGCGATGTCCATTGCATCGACGTCTTCCAGGGCTTCATCTTCCTCCCATGGATCTCCGGTAACTAAACATAAGTCTGCAAAGACTAGCTGGCCCTCAAAGGGTAGATCTCCTTCAGAGTATCGAGATGCCATCGGCGTTGCCCTTGAGGAAAGTTCACCGGCAAAACAGCCCCGGCGGGAGGCTTCGGCTTCCAAAGCACTAACGGGGCTCCAGGATGTTCTCGAGGCTTCCACCTCGGCAGAACTACTGGTGCCATGCTCTGGGGTTCCAGTCGCTTCTACCGGTACCGACACCCAAGTATCGGCAGGAGCGATAGATCAAAGATTTCTCGCTATCGAACGCAGTCTAGTGGCTCTTCTAACAACTTTGGTATCATTGAAACCGCTTCAGACTGTTCAACAGGCACCAGTATCGACATCGGTACCATCAGCACCGGCCTCGGCAGGTATTCCCACCATGCCGAGTCTAGAGTCCATCCCCGGTATCGAAGGATCGGTACCGAGACACCTCGATACCGACTTCGATTGATACTGATACCGTGCCTTGCACGAACATTGGGATCAGAGATATTTTGAATCTTCCGATTCCGATGAGTCCGATGGCTCTGCCGATACCAGAGCACTTCTTCCGGAGGATCCATCTCCTTCTCCCCAGTGTAGAATGTCTCCTCCAGAGGATATGTCCTTTCAGGATTTTATTCGTGATGTGGCTTGAGGCCTTGCAATCACAGTGGCTGCTGAAAAAGAGCCTAGGGCAGAAGAGTTAGAGATTCTTCAATACCCTAAAACTCCTAAAGAGGCAGCTACTTTGCCCATTCATAAGATCCTGCATGATCTCATGCTGAGGATGTGGGAGACTCCTTTAACCACATCTCTACACTCTCGCAGACTCGATACCATGTACCGAGTTCCATCTTGTCCTGGCTTTCAGAAGACTCAGTTACCACACCATTCAATGGTAGTGGAATCGGCCATGCGCAGGATAAAGAGTGCAAAAAGACATTCTTCCAATCCTCCAGGCCGCGAGTCCAGGACTCTCGATGCTTTTGGGCATCTGCTTCCAAGCTTCCATGCTCTCAGCTAGAATCAGCTCATACATCCTATACATGGGGATGTTCCTCAAAGAGGTTACAGGAGACTTGGAGCTTATGAGTCCCCTTCTTCCTGATGATAAAAGACAGGATTTTCTTGCTTTGGTCAAACATGCCCAAGATGTTTCCAAGTTTGTCAACCGTGCAGCCTTTGATTGCTTTGAATGCATCAGCAGAACCTCTGCTCTCTCCATTGGTGCACGTCATATTGCCTGGCTTTAGGCATCAGATTTGGAAATTTGGGTGCAAGATAAACTGGGAAACATTCCTTGCACAGGAGAAAATCTCTTTGGCAAGAATTGGCAAGAAAAAGCTAATGAGATTGACTCTGACAATATTACCTTGGACAGGTTGTCAAAGTCTACAGCCAACACAGCAAAGATCTACTAAAAAAACCTTTTTCAACAAGAAAAATAAGTTTTATCCTTCTTATACCCAGCAGGGTCACTGTCCAGTCCATGCTGCCCAAAAGGGAGAAAAGCAACAAACTAGACTACAGAAGAAACCAAAAGTCCCAAGAGCTCAGCCAGCTCAGCCTCCTCAGGGGCTTTGACTCTTTTCTAGAGAATTTAGCCTACCTGCTCCTGCAGGGTCCAGAACCCTCTACCATCCCCGACAGATTATGTCAGTTTGCCACCAGATGGCACCAAATAACATCAGAACACTGGACTCTGTCCATTGTATGAGAGGGGTACAGACTTCATTTTCACAGCATGCCCCCTCCTACAGTCATAAGACAGTTCAATTCTCAAACCCCTGTCGCCAATCTTCTGAGTCAAGAGATCACAATACTTCTTGGCCAGGGAGCAATAGAACAAGTACCCATACCTCAACAGGGTACAGCGTTCTACTCCCCCCTATTTTCTCATCCCAGAGAAAACAGGGGGACACAGACCTATTTTGGACCTCAGAGAATTGAACAAATATCTGTTCCAAGAAAAATTCAAAATGATCTCTCTCGGAACACTTCTGCCATACTTTCAGAGTCAGGATTGGCTATATTCTCTAGATCTAAAGGATACTCATCCATCCAGATCACAGGAAGTTCCTTTGATTCCTTTTCCAGGGAAGACACTTCCAATACAGGGTTCTTCCCTTCGGTCTGCCTTCTGCCCCAAGAGTTTTCACAAAATGCATGGCAGTAGTAGCTGCATTCCTACGGACTCTGGGGATATTCGTCTTCCCTTACTTGGACGACTGGCTCATTTGAGCACCCACAGCTCCAGAAGCCAGCTCTGCTTTTACTCGCACAATGCGAGTTTTGCATTACTTGGGATTGGTCATAAACCTTCCAAAATCCCATCTCGCTCCTTCTCAGTCCCAAGAATTCATAGGAGCTTGCCTAGATACCAGACAATCAAGGGCTTTCCTTCCACAGCCCCGCTGTCTTCGCATAGTGCAGCTAGCTTCCCAAGCAGCGGTAAAAACCTCCCTAACTGCTCGGGAAATGCTTCAGCTACTGGGACATATGGCATCCACTGTACATGTGGTTCCCTATGCTCGTCTTCACATGCGAGCAGCCCAGTGGACCCTATCCTCCCAGTGGACACAGGCCTCAGGTCGCCTGTCGGACAAAATAAGAAACTCAGAACATCTTATTTCATCCCTCCAATGGTGGCAGTCGCTGGAAAACCTTCTCATAGGCTCTCCTTTCCATCAGCCCCTGTTCCAGGCCACTCTAACAACAGATGCGTCCCAGTTGGGATGGGGAGCCCACCTGCACGATCTCTTCACCCAGGGTCTCTGGACCCCAGAGGAGGCTTGTCTTCAAATAAACCTCCTAGAACTCAGAGCAATCTTCTTTGCTCTCTGAGTATTCCAAGCCCAGTTCAACTACAAGATAGTCCTAGTCCAGACAGACAATCAAGTAGCCATGTTCTATGTGAACAAGCAGGGCAGAACAGGCTCTCTGTCGTTATGCAATGAAGCTTTACGACTATGGGCCCTCGCCAGAGAGCATCAAATTCACCTCCTCGTGGTATATCTTTCAGGCATTCAAAACCTTTGGGTAGACAAACTCAGCCGAGTACTGCTGCCACATGAATGGTCCCTCCACTCGGACCAGATTACCCGAGTATTCCAAATCTGGGGAACCCCAGACATAGACCTCTTTGCAAGTCCACAGAATGCCAAACTTCCCCGGTTCTTTTCCATAATTTCGGTGAAAAACTGTCAGGCAAGGGATGCTTTCCTTCTTCATTGGGGTCAGGACTTCCTCTATGCCTTCCCACCCATTCTCCTCATCCCCAAAACACTGTTCAAGCTTCAGAGAGACAGAGGTCATATGATACTCATGGCTCCATGTTGGCCACGGCAATTGTGGTATCCTCTGCTTCTACATCTCTCTCAGGCTACACCTCTGGAGTTGGGATGCGTTCCAGATCTTTTCTCCCAGGAGAACGGGATGCTATGGCACCCAAATCCCCAGTCCCTGCATCTCAGGGCCTTGTTACTGAAAGCCTAAAACTTCAGGATCTCAACCTTTCTCAACAGGTAAAGGATATCCTTCAGGCTTCTAGAAAACCCTCCACAAGGCGATCATACGCCTTCAAGTGGAAACGGTTTACCATATGGTGTTCTCAAAAGGGACTTAACCCTCTTGCGATACCTTTGGAATCATTACTGGAGTATCTCCTTCATTTATCAGATTCTGGTCTTACCAATTCAGGAAGAGTTCATCTTAGTGCTATTGCAGCCTCCTTACAAGCCTCTAAATGGACAGCCTATTTCCTCTCATCCACTTATAGCAAGATTTATGTGAGGTCTTCTACTAACAAAACCTCCCATTAGACCACCACTGGTGGCCAGGGATCTGAACCTTGTTCTCAGGCAGCTCATGAAACCGCCCTTTGAGTCTTTAGCCACTACAGCTCTAAAATTCCTTTCATGGAAGGTCATCTTCCTAAATGCAATCACGTCTGCACGACACATTAGTGAATTACAAGCTTTAGTGGCTGATCCTCCTTATACAAGATTTCATCATGATAAGGTTGTTCTTAGGACTCATCATCACTTTATGCCAAAGGTGGTCTCGCCTTTCCACTTAAACCAGGCGATTTACCTTCCTGTATTCTTTCCGAGGCCTCATGCCTCCAATGCAGAAAGGAATCTTCATACCTTAGACTGCAAAAGAGCCTTAGCCTTTTACCTGCAAAGAACTCGGCAACATAGAAAATCTTCTCAACTTTTTGTTGCTTTTGATTTTAGTCATTTGGAACTTCCAGTTTCCAAAAGAACTCTCTCTAACTGGATTGCACAGTGCATATCCTTCGCTTATGAGGGTAAAGGGTTTTCTCTCGAAGGCCATGTCACAGTTCACAATTTGAGAGCCATGGCAGCTTCAATGGCTAACCTTCATTCTGTGTCTATAAACGACATCTGCAGAGCAGCAACTTGGGCTTCAGTGAACACCTTTACAGCCCACTACTGTTTAGACAAGAACTCCCATTGGGATGCCTTGTTTGGCCAAGCTGTTCTTCAGCATCTCTTTCAGACTTAATGCAACTCCTACCCACCATCCGGATTTGGATGCCAGCGATCCATGGGAGGAAGCATGACCCATTCTTACAATGGGTTTGCAGCTTCCTGGGGCCATCTCCCTGGCATCTCTTAGCTGGGGAGTCCCCATATGTGAAGACTACATTCCTGCTTGTTCCTGGAGATAGCGTAGTTACTCACCTGTAACAGGTGATCTCTGGGAACAGCAGGAATTTAGTCTTCACAACCCACCACTTCCCCTAGGAGTTGTCTCTCTCTCTCTTTCTTTCTCTCCTTTTGTCTCAGCTATAAACTCAACTGACGAAGGAGGGTGGGAAAGGTGGGAAGGCAGCACACAGGCGCTGTGGGGTGCTGTGGGGAGCATTCCTGCGCAGGCTCCGTCAGTACCGACGATACCCATATGTGAAGACTAAATTCCTGCTGTTCCCGGAGATCACCTGTTACAGGTGAGTAACTATAACAGCATGCATATACATGTTTTTAATCCCTAATCCTCTCTCTTGTCCCACTCCGTCTCCAGTCATTTCTCCCCTTTCCTACACTGCTCCTCTCTCTCAAATCTCTCTCATTCCCCCATGGCACCCCTTTCAGCCTCAAGCTGTCATGCTCTTTTACATTCACCCTTTGGCTTCAATATCATCCCCCTATTCCTTACCTCAACCTCCTTCTGGCCTCAATATCTTCTTTTCCCCTTATGATCTTAATATCTGTCTCTCACTCCAACCTCTCCCCCACCTTTGGTCACTAGCTTCGATATCCCCTCATCCTGCTGTCACTCACCCACCTTATTTGCCTCTTTTCATCGATGCCGCCTCATTCCCCCTTCGTTTTTTTTGGCTGGCAGGGCATGGAGATCTCCTATAGTAGCTCCTCCTTTCATCTTTGGTCAATAGGAACTGGGACTTTTACTGTTTGAACCTGAAGAGCATCTGTGTATGGAGCCCTGTGTGGTTCAAACAACTGATGACTGGACCGTGCAGCGCTGAGTGCATAATGTGCTGAGCCCTATGTGGATCAGTCACCTGTTGTTTGAACCACACAGGACTCAATACATACAGTCCAGAATGCCCATAGTCCAAAAGGAGGTTGTGTGGTCACTGCATAAGAATTTCTGCAACTCATAGCAGCTTGGCAACTCACTGTCTGCACCCAATATGATGCCCACAGGAAGAGCCAGTGAGAACTGGGGCGGGGTTAGTGGTCTGTCAATGTGCACAGTGGCTGATCTCAGTCTTGTGGCCCTTGTGTTCGTTCCCAGCACTTCCCTCACTCCTCTACAGCCCAATCACAGGCTTTCTCTCCTCTTCGGCCTGCGGGAGCAGCCTATCCTATGAGCCAAAGAAGAGAGAGAGACTGCGATCGCTAGTGTTAAGGAGTGCTAGTGCTGGTGTTTGCCCGTGGGACAGACTGCTCCTGTGGGCACATGCACTACTGCTGGCTGCGATCACAGCCTTGCTCTCCTCTTTGGCTTGCGGGAGCAGCCTGTCCATGGGCACACACCACTAGCTTTGGTGCCCCTTAACACCAGCACCCCCTGCCATGTGTACCTGGCTTACTGGGTAACACTGGCCCTGATTCATTCCTATATGTGTCACTTTGCACTTGTCCACATTTGGATGCCCAGTCTTCCAGTCTAATGGGGTCTTACTTTAATTTACTCATTGTACTCCACTCATTAATTTAGAGGCATCTATCATATCTCCCTTCAGTAGTCTCTTTTCCAAGCAGAAGAGTCCTAACCTTCTACGCCTTTCCTTGTAGGAGTATCTTTTCATCACCTTTACCATTTCAGTCGCACTTCCCTGTACCTCTTCTAATTATGCTACATAAAATTTTAGATATTCAACCAGAATGGCACACAATATTCAAGGTGCAGTAGCACCATAGAGCGAAACAGAGGCATATAATATCATTGGTTTTATTCTTCATTCCTTTTCTTATAATTTCCATCATTCTATTAGCTTTCTTGGCCGCTACTGAACACTGGGCAGAGGGTTTCAACATATTAACCATGATGATGCCTAGATCCTTTTCCTGAGTGATGATTCCTAATGAGGAATCTTGCATTGTGTAACTGTAGTTCCTTAACGTCCCTCTAGTCTAGTCCCAGACCTCTGGGGTTTATGCTCCTCCTCCAGCAGCTTTGGAGACTGAGAGACGTCATTTTTCTGTAATGACACCGGTATATCCAGGCAGGATCCGCCTCTTCACACCAGTTGTCTCAGTCTCCAAGCAGCTGGAGAATTGGTGAGCCGGGAGGTCCAGGCTCACGGTAGAGGAACAACTAAGGAGCATTTAGGATAGGAAGCAGATCGCATTGATGCACGGAAGAAAGAGATAGGAAAAAGAAAAAAAGAGCATAGTAGTGCAAGGGGTTAATTGTTCTGCCTTTACGGCTGAGCTGAGGCCTCCCCTCCTCCCCCCTCCTCTCTCCTACCGGTCTTCGAGTATAGCCGCAAGCACAGCTCCGGTTCCCGGTCGGATGTGGAGGATCAGAACCGGGGCGGCATGGTTAGCTGTAGCGCGTTCAGAAGGTTTGCCTGATAATGCTCTGCAACACACCGGACGGTGACAGCCGTCGAGAAAGGCTCTCCCTTCTGCAGCTCGCATCTGTCCGGGCTCGAATCAGGCTCCCGACGCTGGAACAAGGCAAGTCGGTGGAGTGGCATGCGGAAAGAGTGCGGCTGGTGAGTGGTGACCGGTTAGGTTCGCCGGATTGGGGTGGCACACTGAGAGGGGCTGAAGTGAGGGAGCCGCGTGGTCATCGGCGGGCCTACCGTGTGGCAGCAATGCGGGAAGCGCCGGTCAGGTTGCAGGGCCTTTGTGGGCTGGTAATTCTGGCGGGAAGCTTCGTTTTCGCTGGGGCATGACTTTTTGGCGCTCAGGTGCCTTAGCGGGCTCAGTCACAGACACTAAAAAAAAAAAAAAAAAGAAGAGTTGTAACGGTGGCTGAATATCCAGGAGGTGTCTTGGTATAGCTTTCCCAGGGATGCCTTCGAGGCCTCAGTGCGTCATCTGCGGGACTAGGTGGGGGCAGTTTCGGAGACAGGCATCTGTCGGGGGTGTTCGCAGGAGGCTATGGAGCACTCCTTAGATGGGGGGATGGCCGCGCTGGGAGAGCCAATGGCGCGGCAGGACCCAGTGGCCCCGGAGTCTCCGCTAAGAGAGCCGGTGGCGGGGCCATCTTTGGTGCCAGATCCCACCTCGGTACAAACAGCCCTCCCGGGTGGACTGGCAGCAATTTTTTCCCCCGAGTTCATGTCGCTTATTCAGCAAGCCTTTGGGGGCCGGCAGGAAGCTCTGGGAACAGGCAGGTAAGAGACCTGGGATCCCATTGAGTGTAGGAACAGCAGGAAGCTTGGCTAAGAGTCCTAGGATGGAGAAAGTGCAGCAGGCATCATCAATAGCCTCGGAGGGACTTCCTTCTGATGAGGGGGATCCAGAAGGGGAGTTAGACGACGATCTCGAGGAAGGAGAGATCACGGACAGGGAGGACCAGGCTAGGGTGGTCCACCTATTCCGAAGAGAGGAGTTTCTGGCCCTCATTGCAGAGACATTGAAGGCATTACATATGCCGGTACCGGGACCAACGGAGGATACTACCTTGGAGGATCCGTTGCTGCAGGTGTTTCGGAAGAATCACAGAGCCTTTCTGGTGCACAGAGTGCTGCAGGAAATGATCCAGGAAGAATGGGACATGTCAGAGGCGGCATTGAAGGGGTCCAGAATTATGGGCCGCATTTACCCGCTGGTGGACCAGGATAAAGAATTGTTCAAGTCTCCAAAGGTGGATGCCGCCGTATCGGCGGTTACGAAGAAGACTACTATTCCGGTGGAAGGCAGTGCGGCCCTCAAGGATTCCCAGGACAGGAGGCTGGATTCCTTGTTGAAGCAGGTATTCGACGTCAATGCTCTATCTATTCAGGCGGCTATTTGCGGAGCGTGGGTGGCGAGAGCCTGCCTCCGCTAGTCCCAAGGAATTAAGGATGAGCAGGGTGATGACGTGGCAGGAGGGCCAGCCAGATTGGAATCGGGGGCGGCGTACTTGGCGGATATCCATTATGACCTCATTCGAGGGTTGTCTAAGAGCATGGTATCGGTGGTAGTGGCTCGCAGGTATCTTTGGCTGCGTAATTGGGCAGCTGATGGGGCTTCTAAGTCCCGGCTCAGTAAGCTTGGGGAAGATTTGGACAAGCTGGTAAAGGAACTTGGAGAGTCCAAGGGCGGTAGGCTGCCGGAAGACAAACAGAAGCAGGGATGGTCGGCTCCCGCATCCAGAGGGCAACAGAGGGAGTTTCGATGTTTTCGCTTCCCAAGGTTCAATCAAACGCAGAGAGGACATTTTTACAATAGAAGCCAGGGGTTTCGTGGATTTCGTGGAGCAGGCAGAGGATTCGGCGCCTCTTCTTCCTCTGCAAGTCTGCGGAAGTCGCAATGAAGTCAGGGGGGCCCAGGTAGGGCTGGTGCCCCTAGGGGGTTGGCTACGGGAGTTTTACCCTGCTTGGGTCCAGATTACGTCAGACCAGTGGGTGCTTGAGGTCATACGAGAAGGGTATGCGCTGGAGCTGCAGAGGCCGGTAACAGATTCTTTCGTGCAGTCGCCATGCAAGGTGCCAGTCAAGGCCAAAGCGGTGCAGGAGGCGGTACAGAGGCTGCTCGAGCTCAACGCAGTGGTACCGGTGCCAGCAGACCAGTGCGGCTGTGGTCGATACTCCATCTACTTCGTGGTACCAAAAAAGGAAGGAAACATTCGGCCAATTCTAGACCTGAAAAGAGTAAATTGGTGCCTTCGCGTGTCTCACTTTCGGATGGAGACTCTGAGGTCGGTGATCGTGGCTGTGCGAGAAGGGGAATTTCTTACTTCCCTCGACCTGACGGAGGCGTACTTGCACATTCCTATCAAGCCGGAACATCAGAAGTTTCTCAGATTTGTGGTCCCTCAGGGGCATTTCCAGTTCCAGGCGTTGCCCTTTGGGCTAGCTACAGCGCCACGGACTTTCACCAAGGTGATGGTCGTATTGGCGGCGGCGTTGCAAAAAGAGGGAGTGCTAGAACATCCTTATCTAGATGACTGGTTAATCCGGGTGAAGTCGAGGGCAGAAAGCGCGACGGCTATGGCCAGAGTGGTGGAGTTTTTACAGAGTCTAGGTTGGGTGGTCAATATGGCAAAGAGTAACTTGGTACCGTCCCAATAGCTGGAATATCTGGGAGCTCAGTTTGACACGAAAGCAGGCAAAGTTTTTCTACCTCCACAGCAGGCTCAGGGCTTACGAAGGTTACTCAAGCAGTTTCTGAGTAGAGCAGCTCCCACGACGTGGCAGTACCTGCAGCTGCTCGGGACCATGGCGGCGATGCTGGAGCTCGTTCCGTGGGCGAGAGCACACATGAGACCGTTGCAGAGGGCGTTGCTCAGGCGCTGGTCCCATCAGGACGATCCATTGTCACGGAAGCTCCCTTGTCTGTTGGAGACGCGGGCGGCTCTTCAATAGTGGTTACGGACCGGGTGTCTGGAGAAGGGGATGCCATTGGAAGTGCCCGAGTGGGTACCCCTAACGATGGATGCCAGCCTTTCGGGCTGGGGAGCTCATTTCCAGGGATGTTACGCCCAGGGCCAGTGGACCGAGCAGGAGAAGATCTGGTCGATCAACAGATTGGAGTTGAGAGCGGTGACGCTAGCCTTACAGGACTTTCTCCCTTATCTTCGAGGCAGGGCCATTAGAGTGTTTTCCAACAACGCGACGGCAGTGGCCTATATCAATTGCCAAGGTGGCACAAGCAGTGTTCCATTAGAAACCGAGGCCAAAAAGCTGTTTGCATAGGCCGAGGTCCATCTGGAGGCCTTGTTGGCAGTGCATGTATCAGGAGTGGACAATGTGGAGGCCGACTTCTTGAGTCAGGTGAAGGTGGACCCAGGGGAATGGGTCCTTTACCAGGAGGTATTCGAAATGGTGGTAGGCCATTGGGGGGACCCGGTAATGAATCTCATGGCAACTTTTCAGTCAGCAAAGTGGAGCCGTTTCTTCAGCAGGAGAAAAGAGAGGATGTCAGAAGGGCTGGATGCTCTCATACAGCGTTGGCCAGAGGAGCAGCTTCTGTAAGTGTTTCAGCCATGGTTGTTGGTAGGAAGAGTGCTGCGGTGAGTGCAGCGTCACAGAGGACAGGTGGTCCTGATAGCACCGGATTGGCCAAGAAGGCTGTGGAACATAGATCTGCAGAGACTCTTAGTGGAGAAGCCATGGCGGCTTCCGGCTCGGCCATATCTGTTGTCCCAAGGTCCTCTACTCATGCTTCACGTGGATCGGTTTTCGCTTACGGCCTGGCTATTGAAAGGGCTAGGTTGACAAAGAGAGGATATTCCGCTGCGGTAGTGGCCACATTGCTAAGGGCAAGAAAGAAATCTACCTCGTTAGCTTACGTCCGCATCTGACGGGTGTTTGAGGCATGGTGTGGGGACCGTCAGTGCTCGGCACTGAGAGCGTCGATTCCTCTGGTGCTGGAGTTCCTACAGGATGGGCTGGATAAGGGCTTAGCAGCCGCATCCTTGCGAGTACAAGTAGCAGCGTTGTCCTGTTATAGAGGAAAGATAGGCGGTGAAGGGCTAGGTACCCATCCGGATATTAAGAGGTTTTTAAGAGCCGTCTCTCTTTTGAGGCCGCCGCGTAGACAACTAATGCTGCAGTGGAATCTACCTTTTTTCTTGGAGGCGCTGAGGCAAAAGCCATTTGAGCCTTTGGCAGCAGTTTCCTTAAAGGACCTCACCCTTAAGGTGGTGTTCCTGGTAGCTATTGGTTCGGCTAGGAGAATTTTGGAATTACAGGCGTTGTCCTGCAGGGAGTCTTTTTGACCTTTTCGGATTCGAAGGTGGTGTTGAGGCCGGTCCCGTCGTTTTTGCCTAGGTGGTTTTGGCATTTCATGTGAATCAGGTAGTTTCCTTGCTGGTGTTCAGGGACCAGCTGGAGGGCTCCTCCACGGATCAGCTGCACCTCTTGGACATACGGAAAGTATCGAAGAAGTATGTTCAGTCTACGGCAAACTTTCGCAAATCAGATAGGCTGTTCGTATTGTTTGCAGGGCCAAAGAAAGGAGAGGCCGCGTCTAAGGCTACGATCGCCAGATGGATTAAGGAGGCCATAGCGTCCGCTTATATTTTAAAGGGGAAAATGGTACCAGAAGGGCTCAAAGCACATTCCACCAGAGCACAAGCGACTTCTTGGGTGGAGTTTCGTTTGGTGCCGCCAGTGGAAATTTGTAGGGAGGCTACCTGGTCTTCCTTGAATTCCTTTGTTAAGCATTACTGTCTGGATATTCAGGCGGACAGGGATACTAGGTTTGGATCAGTGGTGCTTCAGGCTGGTCTAGCAGGTCCCTCCCATTGATTGCTTTAACTGCTCTGTTACATCCCCAGAGGTCCGGGACTGGACTAGAGGGACATTAAGGAAGGTGAAATTAGACTTACCTGCTAATTGTGGTTCCTTAAGGAACTCTACTCTAGTCCTGTATCCCGCCCTGTTGTATGTTCTGGGTGCTAGTGCCTGAAGCAAATAAGAATGGACAGGTAAGAGAAATCGGCTTCTAGGCATGGGGATTAAGCGGGGTCCTTATTCTCCCTGACAGCGGGTGGGGGGGGGGGAGGGGAGGGGAGGCCTAGTTCTTGCATAACAGCAGATGGGTAGTATGGAAGATTTCTTTTGTAAAATTGTTGCTCTGTTGAGTTTGCTTTGACAATAGGTTACTGGTGTGAGGAGGCGGATCCTGCCTGGATATACAGACGTTTCTCAGTCTCCAAAGCTGCTGGAAGAGGAGCATAAACCCCAGAGGTCCGGGACTAGACTAGAGTTCCTTAAGGAACCACAATTAGCAGGTAAGTCTAATTTCACTTTTGGGTTGTTCTTCCATGTCCACATTAAATTTCATCTTCTATTTGGACTTCCACTATCCCAGTTTCAGAAGGTCCTCTGGCAATTTTTCACAAACAATCCTCTTATCTGTAAATTTGATTACCTCACTTGTTCTTCACATTTCCAGATCATTTATAAATATGTTAAAAAGCAGCACGCCCAGCACAGATCTGCACGGTTTACCTTTCTCCACTGAGAAAATTGGCCATTTAGCCCTACTTTGTTTTCTTTGAACCAATTTCCAGTACACAATAGTGCACTGTCTCTTATCTCGTGCTATCAACCGGCTCACCTTTATCTACCTGTTAATTCACACCTTCAAAAAATATAGCAGATTAGTGAGACAAGACTTTCCTTGGCTAAATTTGTTGGTTTTGTCCATTAAACCATGACTATTTACAGTTCTGGTTAACATTATTGGCACCCTTACAGTTCAACTCCTTAATATCCAATATCTTCTAAAAAAAAGTGGCCAGTGAAATAGCTTTGGACTATATATGCACATATATATGACACATAAAAGAATCAAATAAAACAGGACTAATTAAAAGAGGAAATAGTATAAAAACTGGGACATTGCCAGGACATGATTATTATCCCACTATAGGCCTGATGCAGAGATGTGAATAGCGGGGATGTATGTCTGACGTCCAGCCCCGCTGTATGTCTGGATGTCCAGCCCCGCTGTTCACCGGGACCATATGCTGCCTCAAGTGTACCCCGCATGCACAGAGCCACTGTGTGGGGAGCGCTGGACAGGGGCGGGAGGGGGTGGGCCAGGGCAGGGAGAGGGCAGAGCGGGGGCAGGCCGAAGCACCCAAATATACAAGGCTGATTCAGGTCACGGTCCTGTATGTCTGGCGGTTGGATGATGGACATGCTACTTATTCAGCCTTGGAGGTGGAATAAGCAACATCAGTGGTGGTAATTGGACCCAGCAGCTCCCCATCAGCAAAGGAGCCGCGGCGCTGATAGACCCCACCAAGAACCCGGTGGCGGGGAAAAGACATGAATGCACAGTGGCATGCTTTCAGCACTCCTGCTAGGTGTCCTAGTGCCATGGTGATGGGACGCCACTGTACCGGCACACCAGCAAGTGCATAAGGCGGGCTGGGCAGAGTGATGGGTGGACATCTCAAGCTGAAGAATTGTGGCAATGCTGGGACATCTAAGAGCCCAATTCTGCAGCCGTGGGAACGTCTGGATCCCCCAGTTGTGGAATTGGCTACAATATGGAGCCCTGCATTTCTCAGCCTTCCAGACAGCCAGGACGTGCCCCTCGCTGAGTCAGGCTCCAAGTGCACAAACAATCCCATAGATAACTATATGCTCCCAAAAATAGTTTTGTCAGAATGAATTTCAAGGTCGCTATAAAAAGCTTGCTCCCTAAAAATGCTTTTATTCTATTTTAAGTGATCATGCATCTAAAATCTGCCATACGGTGTCAACTTAACTGTTGTGTTTCAAACCGTACAGTAACTAGGTTCTGCTTCAGGGTGTACAAGGCAGTACTAATCTGAATATCTTCTCCACCATTTAGAACACAGGAGATTTTTCAATCCATTTGGAGCCACAGCGGGTTTTTTTTTAAAAATCTTGCTTTAACTCCGCCTCCCCGTCAAATTTAAAAGGGGCCTCTCATTAAACCAAAGTGTGCCAGTCTATTTGGTGATTTAGACCTTGAACTATTTCCAAGGAGTAAATCCAGAATTGTTCTCTAAGATTCAGAAAAGCCTCCCGATTCCCTCCCCACCATGACTGCGGTATCATTTGCAATATTTGCCATTTCAGTTGTTCAAAAGTATGATTCATTTGTAAACAATGTTCAACAATCGGAGACATTTTAATAGCTGTGTTAATGTGAGATTTATGCTCTCTTAACCTAGCTATCATATTCTGTCAAGTTTGCCCTACATACATCGTCTTACAAGGGCATAACAATACATGTACAACATAAGCTGTTTGACACGTTGTGAAATCCCAATGTTCAATAGACTTCTGCATCACCAGATTAGTCCAATCAGGCCTCTCTATAGTGGAAGCACAGAACTCACATGTGCCACATTTGAACTGCCCAAATATCTCTATAGAATTTTCTTCAGAGGCCCAAGCTATTGATGGACTCACATAATTTGCTACATTCTTTCATCTGTGAAATGCAACTATAGGGTATTCTTCAAAACAAGGATGCAACTGTAACACTCTCCAATGTTTATAAATCAAAGAAGCCACTTGTGATGCCCGAGTTGAAAATGGTAGCGTACAGACGAAAGAGTCCTCCATATGAATAGGTTCATTATTCTGAGGTTCCAACAATAAATCTCTCTGCGCATGTAGACCCATGTAGATATGGCTTTTTTTTAAATTTCCCACAGGGATAACCATGATCTAAATACTTCTGAAACAGCTGTTTAGCTTCCTTAATATAATCTGACTTCAACATGCAGATTCTCCGAACTCAGAAAAAATGACTAATGGGATGCCCATTTTTCAATTTCAGAGGATGATGGAAGTTATATTTTAGCAAATTATTACAGGAAATAGGTTTTTGATAAAGAGTAGTGCATAAGCGCATGCCATCTCTACTCACATCATATCCAAAAAGGCAATCCATTTTTGATGGTACTTACAAATTGAAGATTGGGTTTCTGAGAATTAAACCAGACTGTAAACTCTTCCAAAGATTCCAAATTTCCTTGCCATGAACAAAATATGTGTCCTTGGACACAGTTCAACCTACAAATCAACAAATAGACTGGCACACTATGTTTTAAAGAGACCCTTTTAAATTTGACTGGGAGGCGGAGTTAAAGCAAGATTTAAAAAATGCCATTTGAGCTCCAAATGGATTGAAGAATCTATTGTGTTTTAAATGGCAGAGAAGATATTCAGATGAGTACTGCCTTGTATGCCCTGAAGCAGAACCTAGTTACTGTATGGTTCGAAATGCGACAGTCGTGTTGGCACTGTATGGCAGATTTTAGATGTATGATCACTTAAAATAGAATAAAAGGACTTGTATGGAGGAAGCATTTCACGGCGACCTTGAAATTCAGTCTGACAAAAATATTTTTGAGAGCATATAGTTATATATGAGATTGTTTGTGTCACAAAATAGGATTTTGGTTATCCTATACCGGTCCATTGTTATTCCATAGGACATGATTATTGGCACCCTTATAAACAATTCAAATATTTTGCTGCCTCGGGAACTGGAGGCCTGGAATGAATTAAAGGAATCATGAAGTCAGAGGACTTCCAAGATATTGTAGAGTGAAATGTGCTACCTAGGGGCATGTTTACTAAACATTCCTAACGTGCGGGGCCGCGGTAGTGTGCGTGTGCCATATAAGGAGTGGGCGGTTCAGGCAGAAAGAAGAAAAAAACCCGACCGTACGTGTGCGCGTCGCGCTAATTTGCGGGGCCCACATTAGCGCGTGGGAAGGCTAAGTGGGGCGCTGCTGAGCACATATCAGAACAGAGCTGTAGCACAACGGTGAACCCACTAACCAATAGTGCAGGGGCCACAGGTTCAATCCCCCATTGTGTGCAACAAAAAGGCCAGCTGAGACAACACCTTGAATGTGTAAAAGTGGTTCAGGAGGCAAAGTACTTTTGTGCGGCGCACTGTTCGTTTTGTACGGCATAAGGCGGCGCACTGTACTATCTGGGCGGCACAAGGCAGCGCACTGTTCTTTTTGGGTGGCACAAGGCGGCGCACTGTTCATTTTGGGCGGCACAAGGCGGCGCACTAATTGTGGGCAGCAGGAGGTGGCGCGCTGATGGGCATAAGGCGGCACGCTGATGCCAAAGCAAAGGAACACAGCCACAGCACAATGGTTAAGACACTGACCAATGGTGCAGGGACCAGGGGTTTGATCCCTCACAATGCCCAGTGAAAAAGGTTAGCTGAGGCAGTATGTTATATGTTGTGGAGTGCTGTAGGAGGCTTTTTAATTTTATTTTGTGATAACTACTAGCAAACGCACTCTCCAAGCATATTAATATAAGGCGGCCCATAAGGCACATGTTACAGTACACCGTCCGCCAAGGCACCCTAGAATGTCCCCTATAGGGCAGCATGTATGTTGCGACACAGGATAATGTATAGTGCACCCTATATGGCTGGCAACCGTAACGTGCCCTATAGGGCGCCCCATAAAGCACCCTCAGAGGCACCTTATGGGTACAGTACGCTGAGGGTGGTATTGCTGGCAGCAACATATGTACAGTAAATTAAAATAAATCTGTGGACACCCCTATCACATAACCCCACTGTGGGTTTGAACCCATGATATCTGGCTGCACAGGCAGTGACGTAACCATTGGGCTACAGCTCTATAGCTGTAAGCAGCCCCTGGCTGGCTGCAGATAGCCTGTACGTCACCTCACTGACAGTCTGCTGTTGTGAACCACCCGTACCCATGATGCACTGCACATGCAAATCAGCTGTCCACGATTGAACACAGAATGGGAAATGCACCCCTAAAGCTCCCCAGTCTGGTAGGGGGAAGTGTCCGTGTGCACCCACACAGCACCTTGGCCTGGTAGGGTGTCCTGAGTGGGTGGACAAACGGCAAAGAGTAGCTAAACACCATCACATTGTGCGGTTACTGTGCTCACCCTGAGTGTGAGATGTTGCGCCCAGGACCAGGTCCACAACACCAGCCATGGCTGAATGCGGCCATGACAGAGCTCCAAAGCAGCAATAACCTGTGGAATAGGTAGGTGCTGCAAAAACATTTTGGAGATCTCTGTCTGGCTCAGTTAGTGGGGACCCCCAGGTGGATAAAACAAGGCTTCACCTCAACAGATCCCCACCCCAATGGCAGTAAGAGTGGACCATCAACCCCAGTCCTGCTAGGGAACAGACACCCTACAGGGCAGTCCAAGCAGCTCCACACACATCCATAACACAATATCAGACAGACATTAGGCCTGGATATTCAAAGATGCACCCCACCACTATCTGATAGTCACCTGCAGCAAGCCATCAGCCACTGCACCCTGCAAGGCACTCCATCACAACACATATCAGCTGTGAACAGTCTGCTGGCTGGTCCTGATGGACATGCATGCACCCACAACTGGGGTGGCAGCACACACAGACAGATAAGTCCATGAAGAGGCCCCCACAGGACACCCATACATATCACATGGGAGAATCACAATATAGCACTATGGGGGTGCCTAGCCATGCTGCCGTCACTGCACACTCAGGGTGAGAGTGATCCCCCAGCAGCACATACAGAGGTCACCCTGTCTGTGTAGGTGGTGGCCGGGCATTACCATGCCCCTGCCAGTGCCCTATGCCCTGTGCAGCTGCATCCTGGTCAGCACTCTGTCTGAGATATACCCATGGTCCCTTGCTACTCATTATGCACATTGGCAGGCCAATACTGGCAACAGTGTTGGCAGTGTGGGCTGTGGAAGGGGCATGCAGCCAACACCCACTGTATAGACAGACACACAATTCCACACCTATGCCATCATGGTGCTACTACTGAGGAGGTAATTAGCCTTGCCCACCAAACCGGTGCTGGGCACGGCAAGGCATGGATATGCTACGCAGTACTGCTGGGGGTCACTCCCCAGGGTGGTAAACACCGTCAGAGGCAAGGGCTGGAGCACGCACCGCAAACACCAAACAGATTGTTCGGATGGGGTCAACTAGCAGTATGTGCGTAACGTATGGATATCTATCTGCCAGTACTCCTAGCAAGCGTCTCAGGTGTAGGGTTACATTGCTAGGGTATGCAGGTGCTAGTATTGGGAGATGCACGCAGGGTCCAATGTTCTGCCTCTCCAGGAGACATTGGCCAATGGGGCCAGTGGGTGTGGGTGTGGGTGTGTCTGCCCCTGTTGGCTGCTGCTTTACGGCAGAGATTCCCAACTCCAGTCCAGGTTTGCATCACACTGATCGGGTTTACCTGCTGTTCCTCATGAATATGCATGAGCTACATCTACATGCCATGGGGGTGGTGCATAGATATACAGCACAGGCATTTGTATGAGTGGCAGCATGGACCCTGACTTGTGTGTGGCCCACCAGGACTGCATTTGGGAGATTCTGCTCTAGGTACTGCCCCTGTACATGGTGTCTGTGCTCAGTGGGGTAAAAGATAGACGTAGTACCATTGCATATATCCTCGCCACGAAAGGTTTGTCCTTACTATCACTGTGTAGCTGTGGGAAAAATATGTGGGAAGGATTGGCGGTAGCCCCAGCTGGGCTTTGAACCTGTGACCTTCTGTTCTTGTATGCATTGTCTGTGTGCACTGCACCACCTTGTAGCCACAGATTGGCTGGATTCCCTGGAACGTCCATGCCTGTGGATCCGGCAGGGTCTGTGTGTTGCTGTGGACTGTACCAGCCTGCACATGGCTTGGCCTCTGTCCTCTGTGGCTAGCTGCCACTGCCCCCTGCACCACATGTACTCGTGCACCAACATGCTGGCATGAGCTTCTCTCAGAAAAAGCAGATGACCTGATTGCAATGTGGCAGTACGGGACTGCATTTGGGGGACTTGGCTGTAGGTATGCCCATTGTTGTGGTGTGTGTGCGGTGTTGGGTAACATATGGGTGTTTCACCCATGCTTATGTTCCCTGCAATACAGGGGTGTCTGCTCTATCTTTGTTTAGTGGTGGGTACAATATATGGACTGGGCTGGCAAGTGCCCCAGCTGGGATTTGAACTTCTGGCCTTCTAGTCCTAGAGGTCATGGCTATGTCCTCTGCACCACACTATGGCCACAGAGACAGTGCAGCCCCTGGAGGTAGTAAACCTGGCAGGATGGAGTCACAAACCCTGCTGTATGCATATTTTACTGTGGGCTCCTTCACCCTGTGTGGTGACAAACGTGCAAATAAAACCCGGGAATGACCACGGAACAAAGGGGGAAAACATATACCCAAGCTGGGCAACAGTGATATTAATGGGCAACCCTAGATAACACTCCCAGGACAGCTCCAGAAAAAGGGAAATGTTTTTTGGACGAGTCTCCGCTCCGTACACCTTTCCATAAATCATTTCTTTTTTTTGGAGCTTTCCTGGGTGTGTTATCTAGTTTTGCCCATCACTATAACTGTTCCCCAACTGAATTACTATTTTTCATATTTTTGTGGTGGTCATTTTCTATTTATAATTGCACTTTTGTGCTGTGCACATGTATCACACTGCTCACGTTTTGCAGGTTTCCCCGGTTTTGCTGTCCATTGCTGACGGAAATGGTTTCTCTTCCCTTTAAATGCATTCTAACGCGAGTGATTCACTCGCGCTATTTTTTTTTGGACATTCAGCCCCGATCATGTGCGGGGCGCCTCTCCCCTCCCCTTCCCCGCCCATTAACCCCTTCTCTCCGCCCCTCCGGGGCCTTCCTCCGTCCTCCGTTAGCCTTTCCACGCCTCTATCGGACATTTGCGGGCAGTACTTGTGCGGCACCCGTTACTGTGACGCGCAAGTGTGCGGGGCTTCATCGCACGTTTGCGGGGCGTTTAAGCGCTCTTAAGTACCACTTTTAGTGCGCTATTTTGCGGCGCGCTAATTAGCGGTTTTTAGTAAACATGCCCCCTAGTGTCAGAAAGCTAGGTCTGGCTCGAAGGTTATGAGTCCTCCAGCAGGACAATGACCTAAAACAAACATCCAAAAATACAAAACTAGTTTCTAAACTACTTGAATGTGTGGTTCGCTGCTGTTGCCTCGACTTTCTGTCCTTGATACCTTGTCCTTGCTTGGTTTTAAGGTCTCTGTGCTATCCCAGTTTTCTTCTTATCTCTCCCATCACTCTTTCAGTGTTTATTCTGGTGGATCCTCCTCTACTGCTATCCTGCTCTCAGTTGGTGTACCCCAAGGATCTGTCTTGGGTCCACTCTTTTTCTCTCTATATATGCAGTCCCTTGAATGCACTAAGGAGATGGAGCTAAGGAGATGGGTGGGAATAGGATCAGAGGAGCAGGTAGTGAGTTTGAATGAGGAAACCACTCACCTTTTTTCCTCATCCAAACTCACTACCTGCTCCTCTGATCCTATTCCCACCCGTCTCCTTATCTCCATCTCCTCTACTGTAGTCCTTTGAAATTTCTCATATTCTCAACCTGTCACTCTCCACTACAACTTTCCCTGCAGCCTTCAAGCATGTTGTGGTCACTCATCAAGAAACCCTCACTAGACCCTACCTGTCCTTCTCACTATCGACTCATTTCCCTCCTTCCCTTCATTGCCTCAATTTTTTTCTCTTCTCAAGCCCTTCTGGATCTTCTACAATCTGGTTTCCTTCTTTACATTCTACCAAAACGGCTCTTGCCAAAGTCTTCAATGACCTCTTCCTGGAAAAATCCAAGTGCCTTTACTCAATTCTCATCCTTCTCGATCTCTCTGCTACTTTTCACACTGTTGACCACAACCTTTTCTTGGATACCTTGTCCTTGCTTGGTTTTAAGGGCTCTGTGCTATCCTGGTTCTTTTCTTATCTCTTCCATCACTCTTTCAGTGTTTGTTCTGGTGGATCTTCCTCTTCTGCTATCCTGCTCTCAGTTGGTGTACCCCACAGATCTGTCTTGGGTCCAATCCTTTTCTCTCTCTATACCCAGTCCCTTGGTGCACTCATCTCTTCCCATGGCTTTCAGAACTTGCTTTACGCTGATGACTCCTAGATTTACCTTTCTACACTTGAAATCTTTCCGGCAGTCCAGGCCAGGATCTCCACCTGCCTTTCTGACATTGCTCTCTGGATGTCTCACCACAACTTGAAACTGAACATAGCTAAAACTGGGCTTCTTATTTTCCCCCCTAAACCCTCCTCTCCCATTCCTCCTTTCTCTAACTTTCTACTCCTCCCTGTCTCCTCAGCTGACAACCTTGGGGTCGTCTTTGATTCCTCTCTCTCCTTCTCCACACACATCCAACTGATAGCTAAAACCTGCCATTTTTTTCTCTGCAGCATCAACAAAATTTGCCCATTCCTTTCTGAACACACTACTAAGACACTTATTCACTCCTTAGTCACCTCCCATCTAGACTACTGTTACCTACTCCTTGCTGGTCTCCTTCTGAATCATCTCTGTCCCCTTCAATCTGTTCAACACTTTGCTGCACATCTAATCTTCCGCCAGCCTCGTCATGCTCATATTACCCCTCTTCTAAATTCACTTTATTGGTTCTGTATCCATTTCTGCATCAAGTTCAAACTTCTCCTGCTGACCTATTAGGGCATTCACTCTGCAACTCCTCACTACCTTTCCTCTCTTATCTCTCCCTACACCCCTACTCAGGAACTCTGCTCTTCTAGCAAATTGTTTCTATCTGTGCCCTTCTATTGCTAACTCCAGAATTCACTCCATCCACATTGCTGCTCCTTATGCCTGGAACAAGCTACTATAGTCTTGTACATCAGGCGCCTTCTCTGACCCTTTTCAAATCGTTTTGTAGCACTATACAAATATTCAATAGTAGTAGTAGTTACAAATGAACTGTTTTAAACTGGTCTGCAATGAGTCCTCAATCCAATTGAAAACCTTTGGAAAGAGCTGAAATCTGCCATTGGTAAAAAGAATCCTGGAAACATTCATGAGCTGGAACAAGTCGCAGTTGAAGAGTTAGAGAAACTACCAGCAGACAGATGTATGAAAGTATAAATGGCTACAAGAACAATTTGGAGGCTGTCATCATTGCCAAGGTGAAAGATGCCAGTAATCCTGTCTGGGTCATATTTTGTTTTGTTCTTCAAATTTAGTACATCTAAGTTGCACAGACATCTTTTTTTTTGTTGTATACTTCTGAACATACTATGAAAATATTATGCTGACATATGGTTGGAATATTTCCAATTATTTCTCAAGATATTGTACATAACATACCTAAAATGCAAGGGTGTCAATATTTATTTATTTATTTTATTTTATTTACATTCTCTTATATACCGCGCTATTCTGCATCAGTCAATAATGTTGACCACAACAGTATACGTTCAGTAATTTTGTTCTTTATAATGGTTTTTATAATTTTGCCCAGCACTGATGTCAAGCTTACCGGCTTTAGGTTTATCAAGATTTGTTTCTATTCCTCTGATACATGACCTTTAATATCATTTCTGGCATGGATAAATTCCCTACATCTTCATCAGTAAGATTGAAGCAAAGAATTCATTCACTCTCTCCTCTATGGCCTTGTCCTCCCTTAGTGCCCCTTTTAGCCCTCTTTCATCTAAGGTTCAACTGACTCACCATTTTTTTTTGTTTTTACTGAAAAAAAGATTTTATTATGAATTTTTGCTTCCATGGCAAGCTTCCTTCCAAATTTTCTCTTTGCCTGCTTTATTAATGCAGTGCGTATGCTGTTTCCTGTTTTTGTCATTGACTCTTTTTTCCATTTTCTTAAAGATATTTTTTGAGCTATAATAGCCTCAATAACCTCACCTTTAAACCATGCTGGCTGACGTTGGCCATCCTTCTACCTTTCTTAAAGCATGGAATACATCTGGTCTGGGCATCCAAGATACTATTTCTAAACAGCGCCCATGTGTGATTTTATTTATTATTTATTTATTACAATCTCTTTTATACCGTGCTATTCGGCATCAGTGCGGTTTACATGAAACATAAATTCACCAGAACAACAAGCTGTTCTGTGTTTACAGAGAACAGGTAATCAGAACTTGGATAACACAGGGGTAACTATTTACATACAGGCGTCAAGACAGTACATGTTACACAGAGCTCAGTAATCATGGATAGCTTCCTGGGAATGTTGGTGTAGCTACATGTAAACTCTTAACCTTTGCAATTGCTTCTTTCAGGTTTTTTTTCTTAACTGTTATCCTCATTTTATCAGTCTCCCTTTTGAAAGTTAAATGCGAGTGCAGTAGATTTCCTTGCCGTCTTCCCTCCATTTATTAAATCAAATGTGATCATGTTGAGATCACTATTGCTAAGTGGCCACAAAACAATTACTTCTCACTAGATCCTTGGTTCCACTGAGGACTGCTTCTAAAATAGCTTTCCTTTTTGTGGGTTGCTAAACCAGCTGCTCCATGAAGCAGTCATTTATTTCATCTAGAAACTTTTTCTCCCTAGAATGTCTGGATGTCACATTGACCCAGTCAAAACTGTGGTAATTGAAATCACCCATTCATATTGTGTTGTAAATTTTGCTAGCTTCCCTAATTTCTGTTAGCATTTCATCATCTGGGTGTTCATTCTGACCAGTCGGATGGTAGTATAGCCCCTGTCATTCCCTTTCCCTTTATACATGGAATTTCTATCTATAGAGATTATACAGTTTATTTTGTTTCCTGTAAAACTTTTATCCTGTTTGACTCAAGACCTTTTTAACATATAGCAACACCCCTTCACCAATTTGATCTACCATATATATCATTGCGATATAATTTGTACCCAGGTATCACAGTGTCCTATTGGTTGTTCTCCTTCAACCAGGTTTCTGAGATGCCATTCAGTGCTATATATTCCAACTTTCCCATCTTATTTTTTAGATGTCTAGTATTTGCATACAGGCATTTCAAAGTTTGTTTTTTGTTGATATTAGCAATCTGGTTATTAGTTGACAGGGGTAATTTGGACTCTTTCAACTGTGTTTTTGACTTAAAGGCACCTGGGTGACGTTTACCTGTATTGGAACCTCTCTCTCAGGATGCCTTAACTTCCCTGTTCCTTATCGTCCCTCCAGTCCAGTCCTGTCCTGCACCTCCGGGTAGTGCCCCTCTTCCAGCAGCTTGGAGACTGAGCATGTCGTCTTTTCGATGACACCCGGTATATATACAGCTGGCATTGCCCACCAGTCCCGGTAAGCTCAGTCTCCAAGCATCTGGAGGAAGTGGTGAGCCAGGGTGTTGGGCTCACTGCAGGAACAAATAAGAAGCATATCTTCATATTCCCATAAGGCCGTATCACAAGCGGTTTCTTCGCTTTGCGGTGCCTATGGGGCACTTCCAGTTCCGGGTGTTGCCTTTTGCTCTGGTAAAAGCGCCACGCACCTTCACCAAGGTCATGGTGGTGGTGGCAGCAGCACTGCGCAAGGAAGGGATTCTTGTGCCCCATACCTCAATGACTAGCTGCTTCGGGCCAAGTCCAGGGAGGAAAGTGAAAGAGTGACAAGGAGAGTGGTGGAGCTTCTCCAAGGGCTTGGTTGGGTGGTCAATCTGGCCAAATGTCATCTGAGTCTGTCTCAAGATGGAGTACCTGGAGGCATGCTTCGACACCCAAGCTTGCAGAGTCTTTCTGCCGGGGGCACGAGCGCACGAGCTGCGAGTCTTGATTCATCACTTCCTGGGATGCCCAATCCCGTCGGCATGGCATTACTTGCAAGTTCTAGGTATGATGGCAGCCACGATCAAGTTGGTGTCATGGGCAAAGGCGCATATGTGTCCATTGCAAAGAGCACTGATCGTTCGGTGGTCCCACCAGAACCAGCCCCTGGCTCAGGTCCTCCCTTGCCCGCCGGACGCCAGGAGGTCTCTGAGGTGGTGGCTGTGCCTGGGAAACCTGGAGAGGGGCATGCCCCTTGAGGCTCCGGGGTGGATCCCAATAATCACAGATGCCAGTTTGACCGGCTGGGGGGCTCATTGTGAGGGACACACTGTCCAGGGTCAGTGGGACCTTCTGGAGGCTCGGTGGTCAATCAATAGCTCGAGATGCAGACAGTGACTCTGGCCATGCACAGCTTCAAAGAATACTTGCAGGGAAAAGCAGTACAGGCATTCTCGGACAATGCGACCACGATCGCTTATATAAACCGGTAGGGAGGCATGGCAATCCAGCCCTGGAGGAGGAGGCCAAAAGGCTGTTGGATTGGGCAGAGGCCCAGTTGGAGTCAGTGTCGGCAGCACACTTAGCGGGAGTAAGCAAAGTAGAGGCAGACTATCTCAGCCGGGTTCGGGTGGATCCCGGAGAGTGGTGCCTCAACCAGGAAGTGTTTGAGCAGCTGGTGCAACACTGGGGTGAGCGAGTCATGGATTTGATGGCAACCTTCAAGTCAGCAAAGTCAGGAAGATTCTTCAGCAGGAGTAGAGAACGGATGTTGGAGGGCATCGATGCCTTAGCAAAGAGATGGCCTGAGGGAGGACTTCTCTATGTGTTCCCCCCGATTGGCCTCGGCGTCCTTGGTATGCCGACCTGGTTTAGCTCCTGGTGGCACGGCCTTGGCTACTTCCGGTGCGCAAGGACCTGCTAATGCAGGGCCCGATATGCATGCCTCAGGTGGATCGATTCTCACTTACGGTCTGGCTCTTGAGCGGGTACGGTTGAGTAAGAAAGGATACTCGGGTGCGGTGATAGCGACTCTGCTGCAAGCCCGAAGGAAGTCTACATGTCTCGCGTATATTCGCGTGTGGCGTATTTTTGAATCCTAGTGCGAGGACAGGCAGACGCGTCCAACCACTGCTTTGGTTCTGGATGTCCTGGCTTTCCTGCAGGTCGGCTTTGACAAGGGACTGGCCTCTAACTCCTTGCGTGTACAACTAGCAGCAATTGCATGTTATCGGGGGAAGATCCATGGGGTATCTTTGGGTGTGCATCCCGACGTGCTTAGGTTTTTAAGGGCAGTGACACATCTCTGACCACCGCGGAGAGTGGTGGTACCTTCCTGGGATCTAAACCTCGTCCTTAATGCACTTGCGGGGGAGCCATTTGAGCCCTTGGAGCGGGCTTCCCTGAAAGACCTGATGCTCAAGACGGTGTTCTTGGTGGCAATTTGTTCGGCACACAGGATTTCGGAGCTTCAGGCATTATCCTGCTGGGAGCTATTCCTTTCCTTTTCTAAGGAGAAGGTCGTTTTGTGACCGGTTCCTTCCTTTTTGCCTAAGGTGGTGTCGGCTTTTCATGTGAACCAGGAAATCTCTTTGCTGGCGCTTCCCTTGGAGAAGGAGGGGCCGTCCAAATGGCAGTTGCGTGGTTTGGATGTGCGAAGAGTCCTGTGATAAGGAAGCTTATCATAGCTCAGGAAGGAGCTATAGAAAAGGTGACGTGTCTCTGAACAAGCAACCTGTCAGTGCTGGTAGAAATGAGAAAACAGAATTTTGCCATAAAAGACTACCAGTCCCAGAATGCACCAGGTTTCCAACAGCCATGAGAGGAGCTGAAGTGGGGAAACGTGTGTTCAATCAGGAGGGCTATGAGGTAATCCCTAAGCACTCATCTCAAAGGGCAGGGCCTGATTCAGCACAGCTGCGCTGTGTTAGGGAAGAGCACTCATCCAAGTAGAATAAGAGCAGAGTTTATTCTACAGATGACCATCTTCATGATCACCTTGGATATCCAGAGAATTGTCCTCAGTATCCTGAGAATCAGCTTGAGTTTGATCATCAGTTTCATCTGAAGGATCATCAGAAGCAGAAGCCAAACCGGACGGACAGAGAGGGAAAGAGACCCTTAGGAAGAAGGAAGAGAAAAGCCTTTGAGAGGTCTAGAAGAGTCCAAAGCAGTACGTATACTGGGAGGTATTCCAAGGGCCAGCATACACCATTGGACTGGGGAAAGCCAGAGGAATGGTGCTGCAGAGCTAGGAATCACCAGAGGCTACCTGTGAGGGAGACGGCTGCACGTGGAAGGGACCCTAAGACCTGTGCCAGAAGGTATGTGAAGAGAGATCCAGTGTCCAGGGATCTGGATTGGAAGGCTGGACATAAGAACTGGACTACATACTGGCCAGGCTATATAGAGAGGAACTCTAGCAGCAATGGAAGCTCAGGTATGAACACTGATCTATGCCCTAGCTATAACCTTGAAAGACAGCAGGGAAACAAGTATTCTCCTGAAAATGCTCCATTGAGAGATTCATCTGTGCCAGTCCATGATATTGAACCCATGCTTGTTGAACAAGGGGGAATAATAGCAGATGAGGATCCTGTTTATATGGACTGCTCTCTATCTAAACTCCGTTGGTAACTTTCTGTTATAAAGTACAGCAACCATCACAAAGAAATACAATTTTGTTCTTTAATCTACTCAGAAAAGCTCCTGAAGCAGGATTTGACCCACACAGTGGAAGGCAAGCCAGCTAAGGGGTTTCAGCTGGTAACTGCTAGCAATTAAGCCATACCTAATTGCTTGTGAGCTAGGAGAGAATCACTTCTGTATCTATGTGGGAAGTAATCAGAAGTTAACCTGAAAAGAACAGTTTGTTTCTTGCTTTGTGGCTTTTCATTTGTTGTTTTCCTGATTTTGACTTTGTTTTTTCCAAGTTAACACTGAAAGCAAGTAACCTAATGTATGTGCTACCAAGCATATCTGTGTTGGGAGAAATAACCCCATAAATAAATATCTTATTGGCTTTACCCAAGAGCACAACTAAATTATTGTCAGCAGCTGTGTCTGGTGTGAATGAACTACATTGCCCACAATACCTTGCAAATCATATAGAAATATTGCCAAGAGTGTGAAGATTCTCACCCAGGCAGCCGTCTGACAAATGGCGTAGTTGGCAGGATTGCTTTTGCACAAAAGGGGATTTACTTGCTGAGGATTACAACTAAAGTTCAAGTTTAAAGCTGGAAAAAAAAGATTTTCCCTCAACTGCACTTTGGAGGAAAAGGGGTTGTTCCAGGAAGCTGTCCCAGGAGGAAAAGACCCTGTGCAGAGCTGGATTCATCACTGAGACAAGGTAATAAGTACCTGGGCATGTCTAGTGGTGGATGGGAGTAAGCACAGGGTAATTGAAAAAAAAAAAAAAGTAGAAAAAAACACACCTGTTTGGAAGGTGGTGCACTTTGGTTTTTTTTTTCTTTGTTTCTTGCAGGGATCAAGATGGATCCGAGGGAGATGGCTAGCTGGATGGCAGCCCAGTTTAGCAGGCAACAGGAGCTATCACAGCAAGCACAGGACACTGCTATGAAAGCCTTAATGGAACAGCAGAAGCCAGTGCTTGATCTGGTGCAAGCCCTAGTTCAGCTGCAGAGCCAAAGTGGAACAGATGCAAGACCAGCAGTAAATACTGGTACACCACATGTGGACAGTGTGGGACTCAATCAAGGGATTGGGGCATTTAGTTTTGGGAAATTAACTCCAGATGATAATGTTGATGATTTTCTAGAGTCTTTTGAAAGAGTGGCACAGGCATTAGCATGGCCAGAGACCCAGTGGGCAGTAAGGCTGGCAGCCTCATTAACTGGAGAGGCGCTTGCAGCGTATAGAGCAATGCCAGCAACCCAGGCTTTGAATTATAAGGATGTAAAGGCTGCTATTAGAGATCGCCTAGGGTTGTCTATTTCAGAGTATAGGCGAATGTTTAGAGCTACTACATTGAGAGTGGGTGAAACACCCAGGGCTCTGAGTCAGAGAATCAGAGGTTTAGCTGTAAAATGGTTGGAGCCTGAGCAAAAGACGGTAGAAATGTTATTAGATATTATAATGCTTGAACAATTTATGTCTAGGGTGCCTAGGCTACCCTTTGATTTGGTTCTAGGAAGAGACTGGCCAAGATTTAAGCAGGGTCTAGTGGAAGGACTAGGAAAGAAGGAGGGAGAAGGTTTAATGGTAATAGCTCCCGGGCCTTTATTTGGAAGTCCTCAGACCCCAGCTAAAAAGATGGTTAAGCGTCCAGAAGACCAAACTACCCCAAAGCAGACATTCGTCCTAAAGTACCATAGGGTCACAGAGAAGGCCCAAGCTCCTAAGCGGGCAACCCCTCAAGCTGCTGGGTTTGACCTGTGCAGCATAGAAAATGTGACTGTACCTAGCCAAGGGAGAGCCCTGGTGGACACTGGTCTCCAAGTGGAAATACCTATTGGATGCTATGGGAGAGTAGCCCCAAGGTCCGTATTAGCCCTTAAATATTTCATCGATGTGGGTGCGGGAGTAATTGATCCCGATTACAGGGGCAATATTAAAGTTCTGTTGTTTAATTTTGGACAGAATGATTATCACGTGAAGACAGGAGACAGAATTGCCCAATTGATCTGTGAGAGGCTGGGTTTTCCACCTGTGGAGGAGGTCACATCCCTGGAGAATTCTGAACGTGGAACCAAAGGCTTTGGTTCTACTGATGTCAAAGGGGTTAAAAGCCTAGCTGCCACCTGTGCCCGAGAGAGGGAGGTGAATGAAGAGGAAGATTTGGGACCCCAGGTATCTGATTGTAAAGAAAAATCAGAGCCCCAAATAGGTGAGGACCTGACAGTGGTACAACAGGAAGAAATTAGGAAATTGCTCAAAGAGTTTCCAGATGTGTTGACACCCATACCTGGGGAGACACATTTGGTTGCCCATGAAATAATAACTCCACCTGGGAAATTAGTTCGTCAAAGGCCATACCGCTTGCCTGAAGCCAAGAGACAGGAAGTAGTGGCACAAGTCCAGGAGATGTTGAACATGGGAGTAATAGAGGAGTCAAAGAGTCCCTGGAATAGCCCCATAGTCCTGGTGCCGAAGCCTGATGGATCTTTAAGATTTTGTATTGACTTCCGGCAGGTAAACGCCATATCAGTTTTTGATGCATATCCAATGCCAAGAATTGAAGAGCTGTTGGACCAGCTGGGACAGGCTCAATACTTAACCACCCTTGATATGACAAAAGGATATTGGCAAATCCCTCTCACCAGGGAGTCGAAGCCGAAGACTGCGTTCAGCACCCCCGTTGGCCTTTTCCAGTTCAAGAGGATGCCTTTCGGACTGCATGGAGCAGCGGCTACCTGCCAAAGGTTAGTGGATCAGGTACTTCGACCCCACCAAAATTATGCTTTTGCATATATGGATGATGTCATAATCCATAGTAACACCTGGGCGGAGCATCTAAAGAGGATCAGGGCAGTCTTGTGCTCCATGAAGCAAGCGGGAATCACTTTAAACCCGAAGAAGTGTGCCTTTGCAAATAGGGAGGTAAAATACCTGGGCCACCTAGTGGGAAGAGGAAAAATTAAACCTCTAATGAGTAAAGTAGATAGCATCAGGAATTTTCCTCCTCCAACAACAAAGAAACAACTAAGAAGTTTCTTAGGATTTATTGGATACTACCGCAGGTTTATACCGCAATTCACAGAGAAAAGTGCAATTTTCACGGATATGCTGCGGAAGAATTGTCCAAACCAGCTAAAGTGGACACCTGAAGCTGAAAAAGCATTTTCAGTCTTAAAAGGAAAATTGTGTACAGGACCGGTACTGAAAGGGGTGGACTTCAAGAAACCCTTTCTGGTTCTAACCGATGCATCAGATGAAGGGCTATCCCAGTGTCATGATGGGGAGGAGCATCCTGTGATGTACCTGAGCAGGAAGTTGTCACCGGCTGAACAAAAGTATTCCACAATAGAAAAAGAATGTTTAGCTATCAAGTGGTCAGTGGAGGCGTTAAGGTTTTACCTTACAGGGAGAAAGTTCCAGTTGGTCACGGACCATGCCCCACTTAAGTGGTTGCAGCAAATGAAGAACCACAATGCCAGGTTGACACGCTGGTACATGGCCTTACAGGCATTTGATTTTCAAGTTGAACATCGTGCTGGGAAGTTACACAAGAATGCGGATGCCCTTTCCCGTATTACGGACTGTAGAGAAGAAGTTTCACCAGTGACACCAGTCCGTAATAACTTAAGCAGGGGGGTATGTGATAAGGAAGCTTATCATAGCTCAGGAAGGAGCTATAGAAAATGTGAAGTGTCTCTGAACAAGCAACCTCTCAGTGCTGGTAGAAATGAGAAAACAGAATTTTGCCATAAAAGACTACCAGTCCCAGAATGCACCAGGTTTCCAACAGCCATGAGAGGAGCTGAAGTGGGGAAACGTGTGTTCAATCAGGAGGGCTATGAGGTAATCCCTAAGCACTCATCTCAAAGGGCAGGGCCTGATTCAGCACAGCTGCGCTGTGTTAGGGAAGAGCACTCATCCAAGCAGAATAAGAGTAGAGTTTATTCTACAGATGACCATCTTCATGATCACCTTGGATATCCAGAGAATTGTCCTCAGTATCCTGAGAATCAGCTTGAGTTTGATCATCAGTTTCATCTGAAGGATCATCAGAAGCAGAAGCCAAACCGGACGGACAGAGAGGGAAAGAGACCCTTTGGAAGAAGGAAGAGAAAAGCCTTTGAGAGGTCTAGAAGAGTCCAAAGCAGTACGTATACTGGGAGGTATTCCAAGGGCCAGCATACACCATTGGACTGGGGAAAGCCAGAGGAATGGTGCTGCAGAGCTAGGAATCACCAGAGGCTACCTGTGAGGGAGACGGCTGCACGTGGAAGGGACCCTAAGACCTTTGCCAGAAGGTATGTGAAGAGAGATCCAGTGTCCAGGGATCTGGATTGGAAGGCTGGACATAAGAACTGGACTACATACTGGCCAGGCTATATAGAGAGGAACTCTAGCAGCAATGGAAGCTCAGGTATGAACACTGATCTATGCCCTAGCTATAACCTTGAAAGACAGCAGGGAAACAAGTATTCTCCTGAAAATGCTCCATTGAGAGATTCATCTGTGCCAGTCCATGATATTGAACCCATGCTTGTTGAACAAGGGAGAATAATAGCAGATGAGGATCCTGTTTATATGGACTGCTCTCTATCTAAACTCCGTTGGTAACTTTCTGTTATAAAGTACAGCAACCATCAAAAAGAAATACAAATTTGTTCTTTAATCTACTCAGAAAAGCTCCTGAAGCAGGATTTGACCCACACAGTGGAAGGCAAGCCAGCTAAGGGGTTTCAGCTGGTAACTGCTAGCAATTAAGCCATACCTAATTGCTTGTGAGCTAGGAGAGAATCACTTCTGTATCTATGTGGGAAGTAATCAGAAGTTAACCTGAAAAGAACAGTTTGTTTCTTGCTTTGTGGCTTTTCATTTGTTGTTTTCCTGATTTTGACTTTGTTTTTCCAAGTTAACACTGAAAGCAAGTAACCTAATTTATGTGCTACCAAGCATATCTGTGTTAGGAGAAATAACCCCATAAATAAATATCTTATTGGCTTTACCCAAGAGCACAACTAAATTATTGTCAGCAGCTGTGTCTGGTGTGAATGAACTACATTGCCTACAATACCTTGCAAATCATATAGAAATATGCACTTGCCAAGAGTGTGAAGATTCTCACCCAGGCAGCCGTCTGACAGTCCTCAGGAAGAATTTGAGGAGGACCGAGTCTCTTCGGAAGACGGATCGGTTGTTTGTTCTTTTGGGGGGCTGCGCAAAGGCGAAGCGGCAGCAAAGGCCTCCATTTCGACATGGATCTGAGAGGCTATTGCATCAGCGCTTATCCTGAAGGGTAAGCCGGTGCCCTCCGGTTTGAGGGCGCATTCCATAAGAGTGCAAGCGGCTTCATGGGCAGAGCATAGTTTAGTTCCGTCAGTGGATATTTGCAGGCCGGCTACTTGGTTGACGCTTCATACCTTCACTAAGCATTATCGCTTGGATCTCCAGACGGCGGGGGATGCTCGCTCCGGATCGGCAGTGCTTCGGGTCCCTCCCATTCATAAACTGCTCTGATACATCCCAGAGGTGCGGGACTGGACTGGAGGGACGATAAGGAAAGAGAAATTAGACTTATCTGCTAATTGTTGTTCCTTGAAGTACTCCAGTCCAATCCCGATTCCCTCCCTCTTGCCGGGCTGTGTGGGCGCGGTGCTTCCCGGCCTGAAGTGGATTGCCTGGGGAAAGGAACGAGCCGGTGGGAGGGGCAGGGGCTGGAGTGAAGTCAGTTGCTACCCCCGTGGGTGGGTGGTAGTTCAATTAGAGAGCAGCGCTATCTCCCTTCCTGTTGGGGAGGGTCCGGGGTAACCTTCCTGGGGGCGGGGTGATCAAGCAAGCATAGTTCTGTTTTGTGGTAGTTGCATTTTTTGCTACTTAATTGTTGCTCCTGTGAGTCTACTTTGTCAATAGATTACTGGGGTTGTTGGGTGGTGCCAGCTGTATCTATACTGTGTGTCATCAAAAAGATGACATGCTCAGTCTCCAAGCTGCTGGAAGAGGGGCACTACTCAGAAGTGTGGGACTGGACTGGAGTTCCTCAAGGAACAACAATTAGCAGGTAAGTCTAATTTCTCTTTTTGTTAGTATCCTTCAAAGCAGGACCATATGAAGCTCAACATGAGCTGCGTGCGATTCATGAACTTGCCTCGCTGCCTCCCCAGCCTTATGCAGGAATTCACTCTTTTTGGGCTTCCTGAAAGCCCAGTGATGATACTGGCATCCCTTCAGTGCTTGTGTCCTGAGCAGCCACACTACTCGCACAGCCCTTGTTACGGCCCTACTTCAAAGATACATAATTCTGAACCATGCGCTCTTGGGTAACTATCAGCTTTCCCCAATTATGTAGTTTAAAAACTGCTCTCTCTCTCTCTTTTAAAAGTTAATGGCAGCAGCCTGGTTCCACACTGGTTAAGGTGAAGTCCATGCTTTCAGAACACCCCCTTTCCCCAGAATGTTGCTCAATTCCTAACAAATCTAAAACTCTCTTCCCTGCACCATTGTCTCATCCATGCATTGAGACTTAGGAGTTCTGCCTGCCTCTTGGGTCCTGCATGTGGAACAGAAAGCATTTCTGAAAATGCTACCCTGGAAGTTCTGGATTTCAACTTTCTTTCTAAAAGTCTAAAACTGGCTTCCAGAATCGCCCCCCCCCCCACCCCCCACATTGTCCTATATCATTGTAACCAATATGTACCAAGACTGCAGGCTTCTCCTCAGTACCATCTAAAACCTTATCTAGGTGGTGTGTGAGGTCCACCACCTTTGCACCAGACAGGCAGTCCTAACATCTACCAAACTATCTACATTACTAATAGAAGCACCATCTATAACAGCCATCCCAACACTTCCCTCATGGGCATATGCCTCTGGAGATACCTCCTTGGTGCAACAGGATATTACAACACTTGAAGGACAGGTCCTAGTTACAGGATTGCTTCCTGCCACACCAAGGTGACCTCTCTCCTCTATGGCAGCAGGGAGACTGCCAGACTGGAAGTGAGATTTCTCTACCTTGTCCCTGAAGGTCTTGTCTATATACTTCTCTGTATGCCTCAGGTCCTCTAAGTCTGCTACTCTAGCCTACAGAGATCGGACTCATTCCCTAAGAGTAAGGAGGTCTTTGCATCTAGTGCACACATAAAATTGCTCACTAACTGGGAGATAATCATACATGTGACACTTGGTGCAAAAGACTAGATAGTACTGATCTTGGTTCTGGACTGCTGTCTGTATCTTAGTTACAATGATTTGTTTAGCTAGAGTAGTTTTATTATTTAAAGTTGCTATGAGAAAAGGAATACTTAATATACCAAATAAGTTTAAGGGACTTTTTTTATTGTTCACTTCAAAATGAAATGCAAGGCCCTAGTGTTAATCCATTCCTAAGGCCTAATAACTTGCTAATGAAAACAACCAGTCAGACATGAAAATGAAAATGTTTCCCTCCTAACCCCTTAATTGGCTTAACCGAACTGTGTGGTGTGTCCTCAGGGTTCATGATAACACCTGATGAGTGCGCCAGGGAAGCTCCAGTAATGGAAGTGAAATCTGGTGTGTGTCCAACATTTTAGAAGTAAAATAGGCAGTCAAAATGTCAGCCAAAGGACTTCTGTACATGAAAAAAGAGCAGAATCTAGAGGTGATCTTCTATGATGATCTTAAGGTTGCCAAACAGGTAGAAAAGGTGATGGCAAAAGCCAGAAGGTTGCTTGGAGAGGAATGGCCTTCAGGAAAAAGGAGATGATAGTGCCTCTATATAAGTTTCTGGTAAGACCTTATTTGGAGTGCTGAGTGCAATCCCAGAATTCACATCTTCAAAAAGATATAAACAGGATGGAGACAGTCCAGAGGGCCACTGCTAAAATGTTTAGTGGTCTTTGTCATAAAGCATATGGGGACAGACTTAAAGATATCAGTAAGTATACTTTGGAAGTATACGCGTTTTTTACTGGCGAACCGAAATTTTTGCGGCTATTGCAGTAAGAGAGAGAACGCGGGCAGCATCACTGTTATGTTTAGGTCCCCTGACGAAAAATCTGAAATGTCAGTCGGTACCGGGATTGAACGTTGGGATACTGAAAGCTTGAGAAGAATTAGAGCTGATTCCACTTAGAAGCTGAGTATTGATTTTTTAAAATAACTTATTTAAAAAAGCTTACAACAGAACAGCCTAAAATCTTTATTAAGAATTTTAAAAGTCACACCAAGCTGGCAGAGGGTCGTTGATGTGATACAACACCGTTATTAAAACTCGGGTTTTCACCCGGCTGTAGAGGTGTTATCTTTAACTGAGACCTTTTCTGCCAGCGATAAGGGTGGTTGATTTTCCCCCCCAAGAAAGAAAGTTGAACGATAACACGAGTAGTTATAGTACTTTGGAAGAAAGGCAAGAGAGAAGAAATACAGATATTTAAATACCTCTGTGGCATAAGTGCACAAAAAGTGAGCCTCTTTCAATTGAAAGGAAGCTCTGGAATGAGGAAGCATATGAATAAGGTGAAAGGGGATAGACTCAGGAATAATCTGAGGAAATATTTCTTTATAAAAATGGTTCTGGGTGCATGGAATGGTCTCCCAGCAGAGGTGTTGGAAACAGGGACAGTATCTGAATTCAAGAAAGCATGGGACTTGGGGAGAAGAAGCCAAGATTGCAGCCGAAGCAGAGGTCTAAATGGACCACTCCAGACCTGAACCAGGGAATTAACTTTTTGTCTATCGTTCCCTGCCTGTGGTATGAGAAGAACACAATTCTCACAGTGAAACATGGCACAGACAGCATCATACTGTGGGGGATGTTTTCCATCAGCAGGGACAGGAAAATTGGTCAGGACTGAAGGAACGATGGATGGCACTAAATAGAGGGCAATTCTTGAGAAAAACCTGTTTCAGTTTGCCAGAGATTTGAGACTGGGACGAAGGTTCACCTTCCAGCAGGACAATGACCTAAACATACTGCTAAAGCTGGTTTAAAGGGAAATATTTAAATGTCTTGGAATGACCTAGTCAAAACCCAGACCTCAATCCAATTGAGAATCTGTGGCATGACTTGAAGATTGCTGTACACCAACGCAACCCATCTAACTTTAAAGAGTTGGAGTAGTTTTGCCTTGAGGAATGGGTGAAAATCCCAGTGGCTAGATGTACTCAGCTAATAGTGACATACCCCAAGAGACTTGCAGCTGTAATTGCAGCAAAAGATGGCTCTATAAAGTATTGAATTGGTGGGGGGGGGGGGGGTAAATACCCATGCACACTCTTGATTTCTGTTTTTATATTGTTTGTGTCATAATAAAGGATATTTTGCACCTTTAAAGTGGTAGGCATGTTGTGTAAATTGCATGGTGCTAACCCCCAAATCTCCATTTTAATTTCAGGTTGCTATGCGACAGAACAGGACAAACACCGAGGAGATGAATAGTTTCACAAGGCACTGTACAAAGAATTTGGAGACTGAAGCAGAGGCTGGGGGCTGACAAGGGGAAGGGAGGGAGAAAAGGGCTGGGACTGGAGCTTGGGCATGGGTCTGATGCTATGGCTGAGAGAAGCGGGCTAGGGTGCATGGGTGGGTAGATAGATGCATGGGTGGGCAGGTGGTGGCCAGAGGCCGAGGCTGCTCAGGTGCGTGGGCAGATGTAGATAGGAGGGAGGTGTTAAAAAATGATCCACTACAGGTATTAAATATGCTAGGTACGCCACTGCCGATGCCCCTTATTTATATGATCTTAGAGTAAGATGAAATAAATATCATTCACCATAAAATAAATTAGCTGGTGCAATCAGTTTTAACATGCACAGCTCAGCTTCAGTTGCTTGTTTTATAATTTGTTTCATGAGCTGGTTTAGCGATATATATCAGCAGATGCACACATCTGTTGCATCTGTGCTTGTGATACACTGGAGAGTTGTCAAGTGCACCAGGCTTCAGCTTGTACAAAAGAAACTCAAACATCCAAATCACCAAAATTATGAGCAATGGCATTTTAAAAGAGTTTAGATGCCAAGTCCTTCCAGTAAACTATCAATACAGAGGTCAGCATTGGGCTGTGCAGAGCAAAAAACAAAAGGCTCATTTTCATATATTTTTTAAATTTTTCCTGATTTTTGTGTTTTTTCACATAGTTCTTTTATTTTTTATTTTTTTTAATTTATATTTCATCAACCAATACAACCATTCCATATCCACATCATTAACATGGTAACATTTATCATTTTCATCCTTCTCCCCCCCCCTTCCCCCACCTAGCCTGTCCCCTCATCTCCCCTCCCTCCCCCCCCCCCCCTTCCTGGCTGTATTCCTCGCATTAACCCTGATCAGCTATTCTCTGCCCACCTTATATACTGCTCCCACACTTTTTGAAATGTTGGTAACCTGTTATTCTTCATCGCTGTTAACTTGCTTAACAGTTATACCTGGGCTAAATATGCCCTATATTCCCCCAGTTGCAGCACGGTGCTCTGTTTCCATCTACGTGCTATCAAGATTCAAAATGTAACACACCCCAAACTAAGGAACATACCTTCTTCATTAGTCAAATTCCCTGGTTTGGTGCCAAGCATTGCCACCGCCGGTTGCGGCAGGACATCCTTCTCCAATATTGTACTTAATAATTGGAACACCTCCTCCCATACTTTATGCACAATACCGCAATGCCACCATATAAAGAGATATGCCCCCTTCGCCCCACATTCCTGCCAACATTTATCATCCCCCTGTTTATACATGCGGTACATTTTGTCCGGTGTCAAGTGCCACCTGTACATTATTTTGTAGTTATTTTCAATAAGATTGGCTGCTAACAGCCCCTTATATCTGTTGCGGAATATACGTCCCCACTGAGACTCCTCCCAGCATTCACCCACATCTTGTTCCCAATTTACCTGAAAGCCCCCCTTAGGGCCCTCCCCCTCCATCATATTATAAAACCTGGTCACAATTTTCTTCCTTTGCCCCATCAACACTAACTTTTCAATTTCAGTCAGGTCTCCCCATAGCTCTGGTATTATTTCATATCTTATATAGTGACAAATCTGGGTGAAGTGGTACCTGTCCGCCCCCGCTAGGCCATATTGTTTCTGAGCTCTTTGGAAATCCATAGTCTTTTTCCCCTCCAGCAGCTGCCCTACATGGGTCAATCCCTTCTTGCTCCATTCTTCGAATACACTCTTCCCCATCGAGGGAGGGAAGCCTGGATTCCTACAAATAGGAATCAGTCTGGATACTCCTTTAGCCCCCAGCCAAATAGATTTCCATTTCTTCCACAAACTCCAAACCCTCTGCATATAGGGATTCTGAAACCGTTTCCCCCCTTTTTTCTCCCTCGGTAGCCACATCCATTCTCCTACCTTTCCCCCCAATAATTCCTCGGTTTCCATTGCTACCCATTCTTTTACCTCCTCGTCCCCTCAATCCATGATTGCACTCAACTGTGCCACTTCGGCATATCTTTGCATATCAGGTATGGCCATCCCTCCATTCTCCCTCCTCCTCGTAATAGTCTTCCAAGCCACTCTGTTCTTCCTCCCCCCTCCTATAAATTTCATAATCGCCCCTTGCACTTGTGCTAAAAAACGTTTAGGCAGTTGCAGTGGTAGGGTTCTAAAAAGATAAAGCCATTGTGGTACTATCATCATTTTAATTGCCGAAATCCGCCCTCCCCATGACAGTCATCTGCTTCCCCAGAGGTCGAGGTCTTTCCTCATCTTTTTCTCCATTACCCCAAAGTTGGCCTGAAACAGATCAATCTCTTTGGCCGTTACATATACTCCCAGGTATTTCACACTATGGGGTATGTTTACTAAAACCCCGGTAATGTGCGGGCCGCGCTAGTGTGCGGGTGCCATATAAGGAGTGGGCGTTTCTTTCTGAAAAAGCAAAACCGGGATTTAAATATGCGCTAAGGTGCGCGGCGCCCATGTGCGCCCCGCACATTAGCGCATGAGAAAGCTGTGAGGGAGGCATAAGTGGCGCACTGATGTGCAAGCAGAGGAGCACAGCCACAGCATAATGGTTAAGACACTTACCAATGGTGCAGGGATCAGGGATTCAATCCCCCACAGTGCCCAATGAAGACAGCTGGCTGAGGCATTACTTTAGGAGGCGTTTAAATAATGGGCAGCATAAGGCAGTGCGCTGATGTGCATAAGGCGGCACTTGGATGCTTTTTAATATTGGGCGGCATAAGGCGGCGCGCTGATGCACAAGCACAGGAACAGAGCCACAGCACAATGGTTAAAACACTGACCAATAGTGCAGGGATCATGGGTTCAATCCCCCACTGTGCCCAATGAAGAATGCTGGCGGAAGTATTACCTATTATGGGTAAGTTTGCTTTAGGAGGCATTTTACTTTTTATTTTAATTACTACTACTAGCAAACGCACTCTCAAAGCGTGTTAACATAAGGCGCCCCATAAGGCACATTTTAAAGTGCACTGTCCGCCAAGGCACCCTAGAATGTTGCTTATAGGGCGCTTTATAGGGTGCCGTATGAGGTACCGCAAGGTCACAGCAATGTTTTTGATGGCTGTACATAAGTTCCAATCAATTTGCAAGTTAAGCCCCCCTGGTTTCACGGATTGTAGCATAAAAATCCATCTCTGTTCCTTTACTATCAATGCTTGATCCCTAGCTTTACCCTCGAATCCCGTTATACTCCTGTCTATACAGAAGCATTTTAGGTCCTCAAATTGGTGATGTTCTTGGAGACAGTGTTCAACTATCGGTGCAGCCAACGTCTTGCACTTCAACCTGCTGCGATGTTCCGCTAATCTAATTTTAAAAGATCATAGTAAAGGAACAGAGATGGATTTTTATGCTACAATCCGTGAAATTTATGTGTTTAAATATGAGTAGGAGGGTTGAAATGCGATAAATAGCCCACCCAGCAAGTAGTCCGCATGCGCGGCGTTGTCAGAATCAAACGGTTTGGGAAATGAGAAGAAAACAGTAAGGAAGTTCACGGTAAAATCCATCTCGTTTCATTGTTGCATAATTTGATATATGAATGGTGGAATATAACTCATGGTATGAATATACAGAACTAACACATGATTCCCTGTTTAGAGCACGATGAATATAAGAATGTTTTGAAAGAATTCACTGTTTGGAACAAACGAAGTGAGGACGAGTTAGCAATCACAGCCCCTGATGAAACAGCTCGGCAGTGAAACGCAGCAGCACTGAAGTTGGCGTTGGGCACTTTTGAAGATAAGCATATACTCTCTCTTCTTATAAGTTATAAGTTCCAGTTTTGAAATCACGTTAAAAGTAGAAAGTTGAGCATGAAGCAACAAATTGGTCATTGATGCAAATTAGAGCATTGGGTAGAAACCATAAAGACCCATAGCTCTCTGAAGTCTGAGACCTGTTGCTTCTAAAAAAACCTCATAATAATAAAAACAACTCATACTACTTGTTAAAGCATTGGGAACGAGAAATAGATTAGAGTTCTGGAGGATACAATGGAGTAATAATTGCCTATATACAGCTTAACAGTTAATTTACTCCGTAGAATCGACCACATAATTGTGTTATGTTTTTGATGGCAGCACTGTGCAGTTTAAGGAATGAAAAGCATAAGTAGGTGCGCTGACATGCAAGGAGGAGCAGCAGTGTAGCACAATGGGTAAGGCACTGACTGCTGATACCGGGGTCATGAGTCTGCTCCCCAGTGTGCTTAATACGTAAGGCTGGCTGTGGCATCAGCTTTGCAATGTATGTTTTTTTTCCTGCAGCACTTTAGTTGTATTTTATTAATTGCTGCCAGCAAACAGGTCCTCACGTGCCGTAATTGAAGGTGCCGCATAAGGCACCCTATAAGGCACTCCATAGGGCACATTATAAAGAGCTCTGTCCGCCACAGCACCCTAAAATGTCCCCTATAGGGCACCCTATAAGTTGCTCCACAGGATAACGTATAGTGCACCTTATATGGACGGTAACGATAAGGTAACCTATAGGGCACCCTATAAAGCGCCCTCTGAGGCACCTTATGGGTACAGTACGATGAGGGTGTTTTTGCTGGCAGCAATAATGTACATTAAAAAGAGATAATGCTCTGGGCAGTCCCATCAAATAACCCCACTGTGGGTTTGAACCCATGACCTGTGGCTCCACAGGCAGTGAAGTAACCATTGTGCTACAGCTGCTAGCAAGCCCCTGGCTAGCTGCAGAGGGAGTGCATGTCACCACACAGACAGTCTGCTGTGGTCACCAGGATAGGGTTAGCCCACCCGTACCCATGATGCACTGCACATGCAAATCAGCTGTCCACAGATAAACACAAGATGGGGAATGCACCCCCACAGCACCCCGGCCTGGTAGGGGGAAGTGACCATGTGCACCCCCACAGCACCTCGGCCTGGTAGGGGGTACTGACCGTGTGTTTTACTGGCACAGAGTAGCTACACACCGTCACATTGTGCGGGTACTGTGCTCACCCTGAGGGTGCGGTGAGGCGCCCAGCACCAGGTACACAGCACCTTCCATGACTAAAAGAGGCCATGTCAGAGGTCCAAAGCAGTGTTAATGTGTGAGATAGGTAGTTTCTGCAGAAACACCTTGGATATTCCTGTTTGTCTCAGTCAGGTGTAGCCCCTATGGACACCCCCCCCCCCCCTCCTCCAGGGCTGAGGGTGGCAAACAGGGTCTCCTATCAACAAATCCACATTTTACTTCCCTCCAATGGTGGCAGTAGAGAGGACCAGCAACCCCATTCCTGCTGGGGAACAGAAACCCTACAGGGCAGTCAATGCAGCTCTGTACACATCCATAACACAATAGCAGACAGACATTAGGCCTGGATATGCTAAGCTGCACCCCACCACTATCTGATATTCTCCTGCAGCAAGCCTTCAGCCGCCGCACCCTGCAAGCCGCTCCATCAAGACACATACCAGCTGCAAACAGTCTGCTAGCTAGTCCATGTTCCCAGTGGAAATGCGTGCACCCAGAACTGGGATGTCAGCATACACAACAAGCAGATAAATCAGTGACTGGGCCCCAAAAGGAAACCCATAAATATCACATGAGAGAAATACAATATAGCACTATGGGGGTGCCTAGCCATGCTGTCGTCACTGCACAGTCAGGGTGAGAGTGATCCCCCAGCAGGACATACTGAGGTCACCCTGTCTGTGTAGGTGGTGGCCAAGCACAACAATGTCCCAGCCAGTTCCCTATGCCCTGTGCAGATGCATCCTGGCCAGGTCACCCTGTCCAGGCTATACCCATGGTACCTTGCTCCTCATTATGCACATTGGCAGGCCAATACTGGCAACAGTGCTGGCAGTGTGGGCTGTGGAAGGTGTTTGCAGCCACCACACACTGGATAGACAGACACACACTCCCACACCTATGCCAGCATTGTGCTACTATAGAGGAGTTTAGCAGCCCTGCCCACCACACCAGTCCTGGGCACAGTACAGGCATGGATATGCTACGCAATACTGTTGGGGGTCACTCCCCAGGGTGGTAAACACTGTCAGAGACCAGACCTGAAGCACACACCGCAGACATCAGAAAGATTGTTATGATGGAGCTCAATAGGCAAACTGTGCTTAACGTAGGACTTGCTATCTGCCAGTAATCATAGGAAACGTTTGATAGGTGTGTACCGTATACCCAGGTGTAGGGTGGCATTGCTAAGGTATGCAAGTGCTAGTATTGGGAGATGCACGCAGGGCCCAATGTCCTGCCTCTCCAGGAAGCATTAGCCAATGGGGCCTGTAGGTGTGGGTGTGGGTGTGTCTGGCCCTGTTGGCTGCTGCTTTACGGCAGAGGTTCCCAACTCTAGTCCTGGTGTGCCAAACACTGTTCGGGTTTTCATGCTGTCCCTCATGAATATGCATGGGATACATCTGCATACCATGGGGGTGGTGCATAGATATGCAGCACAGGCATCTTTATTAGAGGCAGCATGGAACCTGAATGGCCCTCCAGGACTGCATTTGGGAGATTCTGCCATAGGTAATGCACATTTCTATGGTGTTTGTGCTGTGTAGGGTAAAATAGAGGTTTTTGACCCATGCTAATGGTCTCAGCAATAATGGTTCAGTCTTTACTACCATGTTTTCTTCATGGGTAAAATAAGGCGACTGGGTTGGTAGGAGCCCCAGCTGGGATTTGAATCTATGACCTTCTGGTCCTAAAGGCACTGGCCGTGTCCACTGCACCACTGTCTTAGCACAAAAACAGTGTATTCCCTGGGGAGTCCATGTCTGTTTGTCAGACAGGGCCTGTCTGTTGGAGTGCACTGCACCCACGTGAAGGGGGCTAGGCCACAGTCTGCTGTGGGCAGCAGCCACTGCCCCCTCCACCAACGGTACCCCTCCGCCACCATGCTGACATGGCCTTAATGTCAAGGTTAATACTCTTTATGTTACCCATTTTCCATTAGAATCAGCCTTTCAACTATGGATTCTAAATTGGCAAGAAGGTCCTCCTTCCCCCTTCCAACCAGGCCAACTCCCGCCTTCCCCCTCCTGTAAGGCATGACACACTAGACCCCCAAAACACACACTTCTACCTATACTTGTCACTATTACACCATTCATACACCTTATCTCTTTGCAAACTCCTTATACATTATTTGTACATAGGACGACCCCTCTTAACACTTTATCCCCCGCTGTATGTCCTTTCAGTCTCTCTCTCCATCTTGTGCCAGGTTCTTCTTCTGTCTTCGCAGCCGCTTATCCCCTTGGGGCGCCCGCCTCCAGCTGCCGCTGTCCTCTGTCCTCTTTCCTCTTCGCCGCCTTTGGATCCATGGCTTCTTCCCCCTCCATCCATCCGGCCCGTCGCAGAAAGGTCTGAGCCTCCCCCACAGTATGGATGTGGGAGGTCACTCCCTCCATATTGAATTGTAATCCAAATGGATAGGTCCATTTATACTTAATTTGTTCCTCCCGCAGCCTCTTTGTTAGGCCTGATAATTCTCTCCGCTTCCTCATGGTGATTGCGGACAGGTCTGCATACACCTCTATTTTCTGGTTCTCCTAGCTTATTTCTGTAAGTTTCCTTGCTGCACTCATCACCGCGTTTTTGGTGGCATACGCTTGGAAACTGGCTGTTATGTCTCTTACTCTCCCTTCTCTCCGTGGGCCCAGCGCCCTGTGTGCCCGTTCAATCCTCCAGCATAGCTCAGTCCCATCCACACCAACCTGCTCCATTATTCGGTGACTTATTTGTTCCACCAATTTTATACAATCTTCTTTATCTTTATTCTCCGGCACGCCCTGTATTCTTAAATTCTTGACCACATCTTTTCCTGCTCTCCTACCAGGGCCTTTACTGCTTCTTGCAAATTTTTGATAGTGCCTTCTTGCTCCTCCACTTTATTCTCCACTTCTTCCAGCCTCTGCCCCACCTCCCTCACATCCACTCTCAGATCTTCCATCCAGGTGTGCACCTCCGCCTTAAAATGGGCTAGATCCTGTCTTATGGTTGTGAACCAACCTTTTAGCTCTCCTTTCAGGCCCTCAATCTCACTTTCTCTTTGTTCTGCCACCATGCCCGCTGTGCTCGTCTCTGCTCCTGTTATCGCACATGGCGCCGCCATCTTGTTTTTCCCCGCTGAGCTCCCGCTCGTGGTTTTAAACGCATAGATTTTCAGGTCTGCGGTGCTTTTTTTCGGTGTGGTCATCTCTCCGGATGTCGCCCAGCCTCTCACCCTGGGTCTCGGGCTGCCCCCTTTGCCAGAGTCTGCTTTTTATCCAGGTAATTAGATTTTACCGATGGAGCTCTACTCTTAAGCTACCGTCTCGTCCAGTGACGTCATTTCCTCCTCCTCACATAGTTCTTTTAAATGCGAGCAAAAACCTTAAGCACTCAAAGCAACCATATACACATTAATTCATAGCTAAGCACACGCACAAACAATTCACATGCCCCAAAATGTTTTTAGGCAGCCAAAGGAACTGAATGAGCTAACAAATGCACACCCCTAGTCATAACTGCAATCCTGAACTATAGACAGTAAACAAAGTATTCTATTGGGTATGTTTACTAAACCTTGGTAAAGTTACCAGCGGTAAGTGCAACGTTAAGGTATCTGGAGCCATATAAGGCAGTTGGGAGGTAGGTGGTGTTCCGGCATAAAGGGAGCAATGGGCTGTTTAACATGCGTTAAAGGGTGCCTTGGCCATCTAATGCACTTTAGCAGGACATTGCACTTTAAGGTGACAAACAGGGCACATTAAGGCTGATAAGGCGCCCTAAGGGCTTTAAGGCTCCCTAACTTAAGACGCCTTAAGGGTTGTAAGGTGCCACAACCTAAGGTGCCTTAAGTTAGGGTGCCTTAAAGCCCTTAGTGCGCATTAAAGCCCATAGGGCGCCTTGAATTAAGGTGCCTTAACCTAAGGTGCTTTAGGTTAGGGCGCCTTAGGTTAAGGTGCCCTAAGGGCTTTAAGGTGCCTTAAGTTAAGGTGCCATAAGGGCAGTAAGGTACCCTAATGTAAGGTGCCCTAAGGGCTGTAAGGTGCTTTAAGTTGACAAGCATGAACTGTAAGGCATAAAAAACAGATGTAACCCTAACACTGGATAGAGCACCAAGGAAAGGCAATGAACAAGTGATGGAAGGAAGGAAGGAAGGAGAAGTGGGAGCTGATGGACCTGCCATATCTGTGGGCATCCAATGTGGCAGCCGGTAAAGTGGACAAACATGTTGGAGGAAGCTGTACCGATGCACAGGGTGTTGGCAATGTAAAGTGCTGCAATGACAGTGGGTGGCAGAGGATGGGAATACATATCCCCCAGTGGAGGCAGAGGTGACAGGATATTTGCAATGATAGGAGGACAGAGGAGTAGTGGTGCAATGCAGATCAGGCACAGGTGAGGCAAGCACGAAGAGCCGCAATGCAGAAAAGGGTACCAGTGCAGGACATGGGGTAGCAGCCTGCACAAGACAAGACTCCACACAGCTGGCAGAGGCAGATAGATGAGCTGAAGGATGGTTGGCAACTTAGGTGAGGGTGCTATGGCCTGGCAGCACAGATCTGCAGAGATGTGACTGTTACAGGCATGAAACTGATTTGAGTAGGACAGGCATAAAAAATGAGAACAAAGAGGAATTAAACCCATGACCCCTGCCTAGGAAGTCATTGTACTAACCAGTAGGCTACACCTTCATGGTCCTTTATATAGCAATGGCTAGATACAGAAAGACTGCAGGTCACCGCACAAAATGTCTGCTGTGTGTGTCAGGATAGGGCAGAGCTACTCAATTCCGGTCCTGGAGGTCTGCAACCCTGCAGGTTTTCGGGATATCTCTAATAATATGCATGAGATATATATGCATTAGAGATAGCCTGCCAACTTGACTGGTTTGTGGCCCTCCAGGGCTGGATTTGGAGACTCCTGCCTTACACCTCTGTCATTTAAGATTGTGAGTGGGCAAGGTACAGATGTTCTAGACATCAAAAGGGTAGATAGAATGTGTCACATTCCTCCTAGATTCTCAACACCACCAAAAAGTTGTCTAATAGACAATATTTTGGTGGTGGTGAGAAGCAAGGAGGAATGTGACAAATTCTAACCTTTTTGATGTCTTGGACATCTGCACCTTGCCCACTTACAATCTTAAATGACAGAGGTGTAAGGCAGGGGTCTCCAAATCCAGCCCTGGAGGGCCAAAAACCAGTCAGGTTGGCAGGCTATCTCTAATGCATATATATCTCATGCATATCATTAGGGATATCCCAAAATCCTGCAGGGTTGCGGACCTCCAGGACTGGAATTGAGTAGCTCTGGGATAGGGTAACCCCACCAGTACCCATGATGCAATGCACATGCAGAACAGCAGTCCACATCTGATCCCCAAATGGAGAATGCACCTCTCCAGCACCTCAGCTTGATATGAAGAACTGACAGTGTGTGATACCGGCACAGAGCAGCTACAAACCATGCCACTGCGCAGGTTCTGTGTTCACCCTGAGGGTGATGATGGGCGCCCAGCCTCAGGTCTGCAGTACCTGTGATGCTAGAGTTAGGCTCTGCTGCGGATCCCATCACTACCTGTGTGTAACAAGTGTTCCCTGCATTGGAGCCTAGAGTCACCCTGTGTCTATCTCTATGCTCCAGTCACATCTAGCCTTGGTGGACTGGGATCCACCGAGACTAGTACATACCCACCCAGTGTTACAATGTGGTTGCCAGAGCCACCTATTATCAGGGCAGAGGAGTGTCTAGACTTGCATGAGGTTGATGTAGCACTGCCTAGTGTACCGCCCTCTCCGGGTCAAAGTGGTTTACATTATATGCCCCCTTCTCCCTAAAGGGCGTGCAATAAACCATTTTATAATTGAGGCAGTGGAGGGACAGGCATGAAGAATAACTGTGTAACTAGCATCCTCCTAGCCAAAGGCTGTGGTCCTGGTAATGCTGGGAGTGGGCCTGGAAAACCTCAGCTGCCACCCATCAAGGTTCGAGATTCACCAGCAAAAGGCACAGTCAGACTGTACCTGCTGCACACCACCAGGTGTTCCAGCCATGCACATACTAATTGCAGACAGTCTGCTAGCTAGCCCATAGTGCATGTTCACAGAGGTGTCTGTGCTGTATAGTCCAGAGTTGGGATATACAGCACAGACACCCAGCAAGTGCCTCAGTGATTGGGCCCCAGAAAAAGGAACACATAGATATCACTAGAGACAAATACTATATAGTACTATGTGGGAACATAGCCATGCCATGGTCACTGCTCGGTCAGAGTGAGAGTATCCTCCCAGCATGACATGCTGTGACCACCCTGTCCATTCAGGTGGTGGTCGGGCACTACGATGTCCCAGCCATTGCCCTACCCCCGATGCAGACACATACTGCCCAATCCGCCCTGTCTGGGCTATACCCACAATACCTTGCTCCTCAGTATGCACATTTGCAGCCTTAAGCTGGAAACAGTGTAGGAAACCACAAAACAATGGATAGACATATACACACACCCACACCTCTTGCAGCATTGTGCAAAGTGATGGGTGGTTGGCAACCCTGCCTGCCACACTGGTCCTGATCACAGTGCAGGCACTAGTAGTAGTGCTCTAAGGTGTGCAGGAGCTAGTAAGTAGTGCTCTGGTGATAACTGCTGCTCCGTGTGCCTGAGCCAACAGCTTGACTCTCCATGAAGCTTTGGATAGTGGAGCCTGTGTGTGTGGGTGTTTGTACTCCTGTTGGCTGATGCTCTGGGGATTGCACATGTTGATGTTGTATCTGCAATGTAGGGTAAAATACAGGGACATGCTCTGCAGGATCCACAGCTGAGACCTGAACATGTGACCCTCTGCTCCAAGACACACTGGCTGTGTGTACTGCACCACACTGTTGCCACAGAAGCACAGCAGTCCCTGGGGCTACCTTTGCTTTTCATCAGACAGACCTTGTTTGTTGCACTGCACACCACGCACTGGCTTGGGCATGGTCTTGGTCCGCTGAAGGCAGGTGCCACTGCCCCCTCTGCCACCAACACCCCCCCCCCCCGCCATGCTGATATACCCATATGCTGTTGGTGCTGGTAGTGCACAATCCCAGGCCATCCAATGTGCAGGTAGGTGGGTGCCTAGAGTGCAGGGTCTGGGGTGGGGAGGCATACATGGAAATCCATACACCCTCCCCATCACCGCCTGCCAATGTTATGTCCCTTCCACATGGGGGAGAGACGGCTGGGGGGGGGGGGGTGTCAGGTTGGTGATCTAGCAACTATTGGCTAGGGTGGACCTGGTAAACGTAGGTAGATTGTGTTATGCCAGCAGAATGTGGACAGGCTAGGGCATGCAATGCGGGTACAGTGCACCCAGTTTGGATTACTGGGTTTATACATATTTCAGCAAAGCTTGGTCACACCCTGCACTGCCTTATCAGAGGCTGTAGTAAAGGGTGTTCATTTAGCTGGGTTTACAAACAGTTTGGGACGTAACATGGGGAAAGTCCGTAGACCCCTTTTAGAGTGGTCCCCAGATGTGCACTGCTTGCCCCATTACAGGCATTGTGGTTCCTGTGTGATGTTTGGGCTACCTGCCGGGTACGTGTCCCCTGGATGGGACACTGTGGAATACAGACTACTGGGCATGTTTGACCTTGGCCAGATGCTGTCTTGCTGATTTCCAGTTTCTGTGTTCCTATGTGCCATCTAGGCAACAACCTAGTCCACCCTGTGCTCCAACTGCCCCCACTGCAGGTCCCACCTGCAGCCCCCTTTGCCCCATCACCATAGTGCCCTTTCATACCTGGGCACTATACTGTTGCTGCAAATGGAGCACTACTATCACTTTTCTTGAGCTCCCTGTCTGTGTTATACATGGCCTAGGAGTGGAGGTGTGGCCTAGTGGTTGGGGCAAGGTACTTTGGGCCGGAAGGTCAGGGGTTCAAATCCCACTAGAGGACAGCAACCTTGGGCCAGAAGGACTGGGGTTTCTAGTCCCACAGGTGCTCCTTGTGGTCTTGGGCAAGCCACTTAACCCTCCATAGCCCATGTTCTCTGTGTGCTGTGCTTTCCTGTCTAATCAATGTGTTTATACCTCAAAAATTTCCTGTCATAATTTGACAATTTCCAATCTGTAATCAAAACTGCTGCTGATCACTGGAAGTAGCAGTATACAAATGTATACTAAATAAATAAATAAATTTCTGACACTGAAATGGTCTCTCTCTCCTGCAAATGTGCATTTACTGACAGGATTTCACTGGCGATAAAGTCCTGATGTTAATGTTCCAGCATTAGTGTAGCAGGGGCTTCTCCCCGCCCACTGACCCCTTCTCTCCACCCTCTGGGACATTTACCCTGCCGGTAACATTACCATGCATTAACATTACATTGGGTAATGTTATCGCGTGGTAACATTACTAATGCTACATTACCGCAGTTTAGTAAACATACCCCCATATTATACAAAGTTTATGGTTTATTCATTTTTGATCTTGTTGATGGACTTGCTGCTGATTCTGATTCCCAAATGACACATTGACTTTCCTTTCTATAGGTACTTTTTGCTTTATATGGGGCTCACTCTGCAAAATGTAAGTAAGAAAAAAGATGTTTATCCCCTAGGTAAAACTTACAGGTCTTACCAGCACTTTTGTTGCTGCCTGTTTTTAAGGCAACTGCCCTACTTATTGTCGGAGCTTTAATGATTCCATCCATTACACAGCCAGATTTCTATACCAGATTTCTGGTTTTGTTTTCATATTACTCTGAATATTTTAGATATTTTCACTATTCTTATATTTTGGAACAAATACATACTTGTGTACTTTTGACCTACTCACCTTATTTTTTGAGGTCACTCTGGGTACACTGTTCCAGACTGTATATATGTCACGGCATCATCCACATAGGCTTATGAAAGATGACTATTGTATATCTATGATGGCCAACTCCACTCTATGAAGATGGCAAAAGGGTGTGGTCTTTGGGTTAACCAAAACTATGTTAATTAGCTGCATTGGTTTTCATGGGAAATGTTTATATCCAAATATATTCATGGCTACATTTTGTTGGTATCCTACAAACCAGGACCATTTCCAGTCCTGAAAGCCTGTTCCTGCCTTTAACTTGTACTGATAGAAGTAGGGGGAGTAGAGGGAGTTCACATTACTGTCTTTCTCTTTATGAATTAAAGAAAAATCTGAAATAACAGTGGGAGCCCAGGACAGTTCTATTTGCTTCACTCATTTGCTTTATACACTGCCTTGCAGTAAGGATCAAGAGGCAGATAACCACATTAATTAAAGATTAAACATGTGGACCAAATTCTTTCGCGTTGTGCTGTCGTTTCAGGTACCATTCTTCAGAAATAAAAGTGTTGGACAAGTTACGCCTAGAAAAACTGAGCCCTGAAGTCTTATGTTGCAATAGTTTTTCCCTAGTGTTCCAAATCATCCAGTAGTTATTTGGTGATGTTCCTAAAATAGAAATTCTGAAAGTTTATTCTTGAAACACCTGCAAAGTCCACAAAGCTCTTTATAAGCCAGAAGTAAATTGAGGCTCAGTTTATATTCCCCCTCCCCCACCCCCACCAGCCTTAGCACACAAACGATGAAAACATTCACAAAGATATGCCAGTTCTAAGCAGGAAACAGGAAGGAATGTGAGCTAGGGTACAGTTGTATCACTCATCCCTAGCAAGTCTTGCATGAAAGCAGATTTAATTTAAAGCTGCCAAAAACAACACAGCTTGCTCCTCAGAGCATTATATACATTATCCCTTATCAAAAGATCCAGTACTTCTAGGATTGCTGGTTCTGGGTTCACTTAACAGGGCTAAGCCAGTCCTGCGTTTACCCCAGTGCATGCAGGGACTTGTAGTTCTGATCTTCCAATTGCACTTCTTAAGACAAGCAAGACTACAAGTCCATGCAAGGAATGAGTTAAACCCAGGACTGATCAGAGAATCTGCAGCTAGCTGAGAACCGTAAGTACACATGCTTAATCAGTTGGGGTATGAGAAAATCAAATGCGTAATAGAATCACCTTGGCCACTTAACATAAAATGTAAACTTTATTGTTCATCACAATTATCACTTGATCCGCAAGTAGGTTCTGTTCCTCCTGCAAGGGGGAATCACAACCTTGTAATACTCCTCAATGGAATGAGACAATCATAAACCTTGTCACCTTTTAACAGGAAATGAAACAAAAAAGCAGCAGCTCAGTCGTATGAATGGAGCACCATTAAAGCTTAAAAAAATTCTTTGCTTTCTTCATCTTTGTACATTCAACAAAAAAATGGCAGTCTTCAATATTTCTCTGTAGAATGTGCTTCAGTTCCGAACAGTTGGGGGTACAAAGCTCGCTTCATGTTCGCATCGGATGTGTCGCTGTACCATAAACGTGTGTGCACAGTATCTATGCTCACAAGGCAGTGTCTAACTCTGGTTATTTAGTTCTAATCTTTTAATATATTAAACTACTGAACCGATACAGTTTAGAGGATTACATTAACACACTGAATATTACGTTTCTATTAAGTGCTTCTTGAAAATACTAGGAACGTGTACATAGTCTATTTGGCTGGTAAGGACTAGAATGTCAGAGGTAATGCAATCTATCTTCCCCTTGGCTTGGAACAACTAGTAGTAGTCTAAACATCAGCCTCGGCCGCTGGACATTTGCTGATGTCTTTAGACCACGTGAGACTGGAGAATCTCCTTTACTGATCAAGAGGGCTTTTTAACTTCCATCATCTTTTAGTACAGGACATGTCTCTTGGGTCCTTTTTCAAACCGTGCCTTAAGGGAACATTAGGGATAAGGAGCATGGAACTGGCTACTTTTGGTATATGCCAGGTACTTGTGACTTGGATTGGCCATTGTTGGAAACAGGGCCCTGGGCTTGAAAGACCTTTGGTCTGACCCAATATGGCAGTTCTTATGTTTACTTATTTTATGTTTGTGGTCATTTGGTAGTGTGATCCAGGGATCATTATTTTCTGACAGCAGAAGCAGCCCACTAACACTAGAAGCCAAAGGGTACCTAAAACAATGACACCATGTTTAAATTTGTTTCTTTACGCTAGCTGTTTTGAAAATAATATTCTCCTGGCCCCCAATAACTGCCTCTGTATTTTCAACTTTGGCTGGTGATATTTACCTGGGGCATTTATCTAACAGCGGAGACCACTACAATGGGCAGTTTCTAGCTTACCAAAAAAAATGCCTTCATATGTATTTTGACTGTAATGGAAATGAATTTCTAGTGGAATTGTCCAAGAGGGAATGCACAACACCTCTACGCTGCTTTTGAAAAAGAAACAGCAGGGTGTTAACACTGCCTCTCCCAAGCCCTACAGGATTGCATTAATATTACAGATCCTTTCAAGATCATGAAAATACCATCATTTGCCCCAGGCTTTTATTCCAAAATGGTATGCGCAGATATTGTATGTGTAATGGCTATCCTGAGGTTTGGTTTTGCCATTCTCGTGTGTTCTTTAAATTGAAACTATACAGCGGAGATGAAGAAGAGGCACTGTGATAAATAATCACCATTTACCCTCCCTCCTTTCCAGTTCATTCGTTAGTAGCTTGTGAGTCAAGGTAAACTTATCAAGGAATGAATGATTTAAATTTTCATTTCTCTTTTCTTGTCAATTGTTATTACCGAGCAAGTGTCAGATTCCATACAGAAATGTGTTGGAAAAATAATCTACTGGATATGTATCACATTAAGGATTCTGCATAAATACTGTACTAATCAACTCCGTTGAAATGGCTGATTAAGGTATCAAAGGTCCATAATGTGCCATTATACTGATCATATACAATGGAGAAATCAAGGTGTAGCATACATATTCCAATCATTTCCATAGAACACCTTCCACATCTAAACAATTACTTATCTCAATATGGAAATTAACATTCCTAGAGAAAGCTTTCTTCTTTTAATAGCCCTGGAGTCATTTTACACATCCTGCATAAGAGAGTGCACTTTCGTTCATAAAAGGCCAACAAGCATTCAAAAGCCAAACCATGAATAAAGTCTCCCCTGTAATATATAACTGTGTTTTCTCCTTGCATAGATCTCAAACAACTGGGTCTTCAGTATCTAAGCTGCATGCTACACATTGATTTATACATCCCAAAGGCACATGTATTTATTCAAAATAGCAAAATATTTAAAATCATTTAAAAGGTTTTATGAAAAAAATAAAAAAATTCATAGACTCTAGCTTTAAATGTGTCTTTTAGACACTGCCTTTCTGAATGTGATTCACCAAGCAGTAGACCTAACAAGAAACCATCTCATTTTTACGAGACCCAGCCTCTCCAAAACAAAGTTTATTTGGATAGCGGCAGCTCACATGATAAGATGCAACTATCTCACTTATACCTGCTACATATTCATTTAGGGTGTAACAAGATGATCTGCTTTTCTTTGGATTTAGTCAAAAACCGACAATCTCCTCACCCGAATGCATATTGACATCTTGTTATACAAAACCCTAATTGCTACACTATCTTATATTTTATAAGTCCCTATAAAGAAAGCCACTTCATAGGCCGGAGGCTTAACCTTTGAAAAACAGGCAGTGTCTATATGTGTACACAATGGAGCGGTTCTTCAGTGAATTTTTGTCTAATATTTTGCAGGAGGTTTTTTGTTTTTCAGTTATATTTTGAATAAATGTTGTTGTGCTTCTGGATCGGCTTTGAATAGCATGCAGCACCCATACTAGACACATAGTCGGTTTTCCTATAGATAAACGCACTCCGTGTTACACAGAGACTTTATGCATAGTTTGAGTTGTGCATACTATATTTTACCTTTGCTTTAGTTACAATGTCATGATCTTCAGTAGAATGCAGCACAAGTTTTCAGAGGAAAAAAATGACTTGTTTTAAAAGGAAGTATTTCCTCAATCCTCCCATGGATGGGGGAGGGTGGGTGACTTGAGTAGGGATAGGAGAAGAAAAGGGTAGTTGGCTGAAACAACACTTTTTAAAATATTAAATACCACATCTTATAAAATTGTTCAGTCCCCTTAATGCTTATCTTCTTAGAGCTGACAGGTATCAGAGGGAAGAGGTTTTTCATTGGTAGCTCTTTTAGATGGAGTCAAACTCAGCAGGCCCTCACCAGTTAAGGATCATAAACTTACTGGGTTTTAAATAAGCTAGCTGTCCCTAAAGCATAAGTTCTAGCTGCTCCAGATATGTATTCCTTTGTGCCATTGAATTTTACGTATTGTAGTTTCCTCTTGATGACCCTGAGCTGTGGCATCTAGCATGTTGCACCTTCAGTTGGTCTTCTCTGCCTTCCTCGCTCTGGCCATGTAAGCTTGGAAGAAGAAGTGGCAGAAGAGCACAAAGTAGCTGAGATACATGATGGAGGACCAGACGATGTTCTGGACGTGGGAGGGGCACTGGCCTTGTTGCATCCAGGAGAAGACCAGGTAATTCACCACACAGCCCACTAGCATCTGCGTAATCTGTGTCAAGGTAATGAACATAGCAAACTTGCGTGAGACCCGGAAGCCAGCGGCCCGCAAGGCATAGTAAGTGTACATTACTGCATGGACTCCATAGTTCATGGTCATAAACCATCCACCTCCAGCAACCATATCTTTGTAAGAGTACCATGAGTAAAGCAGCACAGTAATATGATGGTACCAGTGTAGAAAGATGAGCTTCTGTTTTCTAAGGATGATGAAAATTGTATCTCCTGTCAAGAAGAACCATGAAAGAGAACAAACAAAAAAAGTATTAAACTGTAGATCTTTACTTTGTTATTCAGCCCTGCTTATATTAACTCAAATAATTCAGCTTCCCTGCTACATCAGAAAGTCAGACCTTGTCTCTATAGTTTGACTGACCCATGTGCAGTATGAAAATGTGCATCTCTTAAAATAATCAAGGGTGGGCTGGCAAGGGACTATTCAACGACTGCCCATTGGGAACAGGATACAAGATGGATGGAGAGTGATGGGGAAAAGGCACCAAACTGCACAGCCTGCAATTTTTCTTTCTGTAAACAGTACTGGAAGTCTGCATTCCTTTTGGTTGGTGAAGCTGGTTTTCATAAAACCATTCATCACATCCTTTGTTATTTATATGAAGGGGACTGCCATTGCTGTATCCGTTTCACAATGCTTTCATCTTACAGAAATAAATAGTATTAAATAATAGATGTCTGATAATGGGTTAAACAAGTGCTTTCTACATTATACCCTGCTCTAGCCATCAGATAAATAATGAAAAACGTCCTTCCAACCTTCACCAAAAATAAACACAGTAAGGAAGAACTCATTTTATATAATTTAGAGAATGCTTACCCTCAAAAAAAAGAAGGGAAAATACCACCAAAAAACAGACAGTGAAGAAATAGGATATCTTGAGATTTAGCTCATGCCTTTTCGGACGTTCAAGGCAAGGTAATTACATTCAGTTACTGTAGGTATTTTCCTGTCACCAGAGGCTTAGTATCTAAAGAGCTCTTTTACTAAAGTGCATTATGTTTTTGCACTTCATGTGCATTTAGCGATAAAACTAATGTGCGCTATGTAACTGTCAGGGGTGTGGCCACCATATTCTCGGCAGTTGCTACAGGGACACATACCTTAATGCACGGAGCAATTATCGTAGGAGTGCCTACCACCACCCATTGAGTTGGTGCTAAGTGGACTCGCGCTAACTGCAACATTGCCAGTTAGCATGCAAAATGTTCTCCCACGCTAACTGCAATGTTCTCTCCACACCCACTGTGTGCCCTTAACCCACCCATTCCCTGCCTCAATGACTGATTTGCAGTTAGCTCGTGGTAACCATCATGCCCCTGTGCTAAGTTACCATGGGTCCAAGCATGCGGTTACTACACACTAAAATACGTGCTAAGTGCTTAGCACTTAGCACTCTTTAGTAAAAGGGTCTTTAAGTTTGCACCTGAGCCAATGGAGGTTTAAGTGACTTCCCAAGATTGCAAGAGTGCCAGAGGGATTTGAACATGGCTTTATCTATTAGGCTAAAATTGTTAAAACTATTACAAATTAAACATTTTTATAAAAAAATTAAAAACAAAATGTTATAGGCTGTTTACTGCTGTTCAATAAGGTAGTGTGGTAACCATGTTAGTCCACTTGAGCATGCAGAAGCAGGAGTTAAACAAACAAGCTGCAGGTGAAACCTTCTTATTGGAGTACGTACATCTGTGACTAGCTTTACAACTGCGCTGCTACTGAAGTGACCTGATGAAAGAAGCATGGCTCTCGAGAATTTAGTCACAGATGAACTGGCTCAGTCCTATAAAACTATATCACTTGCAACCTGTTTATTGACCCTTATTTCTACTCTTCAGTTAACAGAACACAAAGTTTATTCTAATTCAGATCCTTCGAAATGGGGGGATTTTTTTTCTTTGGGCTTGACAGTTTCTTCCTGCTTCTTGCAGGCTTCCAGCTCCATTGGAATCAATGTTTATTGGAGCTACGATACCCACATTTTTATCCTTCTCCTCAGGGCCGGCCCAAGGGTTTCTGCAGCCCAAAGCAAAAGCTCTGGCCATGCTGCCCCCCTGCCATGTGGCCTGCCAAAGCACATGGCATGTCATGGATGCCATGTCATGCTGCGCCGCACTGCCTAAAGTCTGCTGCTCTATGTGGCTGCCTAGCCTGGCTAGTAGACGGGCCGGCTCTGCCTCTCCATGATCCCAAGTAAACTAGCTATAGCAACAATACTCCTCAGCCAGAGGTTACAGACTGCAGCTCCCTCCAGAAGCTGCAACTGTGAGTCTTGAGTCCACTGTATGACGTCTCGTACACTCGTCCTCCTCACTCTGATGGCTATGAACACTGCCTCCAGTATAGTTGTGGTCAACATTATAGGCATCCTTGCAGTTCCAACCCCTTAATGTCCAATATCTCCTTAAGAAAATTAGCCAGTAAAATGGCTTTGGACTATATATGCACACATATTTGACACAAAGGAATCAAGACCAATTTAAAAAGCAAATATTAGGAAACAGTAATTTCAGTTTGTTCAATGTAAACCGCACTGATGCAGAATAGCGCGGTATATAAGAGAATGTAAATAAATAAATAAATAAAACAGTATAAATCCTTAGACATTTAAGGGTACTAATAATCATGTCCTGGCAAACAATTCAAATCAGTTTGACTAGAAGAACCACATGCCCATTGCAGTAAAATTAAAGGCACCTCTCATCAACTGTCAGTACTCACATCACTTGAATCAACCAATGAAATATGGCTCTAATGTTTAAAATGGCCACATTCACTTCCTGTTCCATTTTCACAATGAGGAAGATAAGAGAGCTGCCGAGACCGTCAGAAAAGCCTTTATCACCAAACATCAAACTTCAAAGGGGTACAAGGTCATCTCCAAAGATATGAGATTTCTGTGTCTACAGCTTGCAATGTTATTAAGATTTTTTTTGCTTATGGAACTGTCAAAAACCTCCCAGAACGTGGTGAGAAATTAGTCTAAGAAGTCTTTGAAGGTCAGTGTGAACTGCTGGAAAAACACTGCGTACAACATCCAAAGAGATTAAGGCTAACCTGGAGTAATATGGAGTGGTGGTTTCAACCCGCACCATACACCGCACACTAAACAAAGAAGGACTTCATGGGCGAAGGCCAAGGGGGACCCCATGCTCAAAGACAGACATAAAAAGGCACACTTGATCTTTGCCCAAAGCCACCTTGAGAAACCACAGTCCTTCTGGGAAATGATCTGTGGACAGATGAAACCAAACTTGAGCTCTTTGCCAATGTAGACCAGCAATATATTTATAGGCGAAGAAATGAAGCTTATAAGGAAAAAAAAAACATTCTTCCTACAGTTAAATATGATAGAGGTTCCATAATGTGGTGGGGCTGTTTTGCTGCCTCAGGAACTGGAGACCTGGAACATATTAAAGGAATCATGAAGTCTTAGGACTACCAAGGTATTTTGGAGTGAAATGTGCTACCTAGTGTCAGAAAGTTAGGTCTGGGTCGAAGGTCATGGGTCCTCCAGCAGGACAATGACCCAAAACACAGATAAAACACACATCTGTCTTGCTAAAGATCAGATAACACAGGATAACAAGAAAGTAAAACAATGGTCCTTTATTGTCAATCCCCAACATGGACGCGTTTTGGCAGTGCCTTTGTCAGGGGAAACCTCAAAAAGAAATAATAAAAAATGGTTAAGTAAATATGTCATATAAAATGAAGCACAAAAAAGTGGATAAAATAGACAAGAAAACTAATCATGCACCAACATATACAATAAAAACATGAATCTAAACGAATATGAAAGTTGAGCCATATATAAATAAAACAATTAGAAATGATAATTAAAGGCATATAAAAAATAAATAAGTGAAAGAGATAAAAACAACCAGGTAATATGTAGCCAAATCATAATATTGTAAAAAGAAAATAAATGCATTAGTCATCAAAGTAGCATAAAATATAAAATCAATACAGTAAGCACATATGAAGAATCATGCTCAAGCTGGACAAAATGGGGCCAGATGAAATCCCAACTAATTGGAAATGGAGTATATATATTGCCCAATGTGCCTATTTTCAAAGGTGTAAACACCACCAGTGGTATAGGGTACAGAGGGAGGGGAGGAAGGAACCACAGGAGACTTACTTGTAAATAATAGAACTCTAAAAATGATAGTGACTCTTAAGCTATGTCTGGGTTGAAGGTCATGGGTCCTACAGTGGGATACATCCAAAAGTACAAAAGAATGGTTAAAAGGGAACAAATGGACTGTTTTAAACTGGCCAGCAATGAGTCTTCATCTCAATCCCATCAAGAACCTTTGGAAAGAGCTGAAATCTGCCATTGGTAAAAGGAATTCTGGAAACATTCATGAGCTGGAACAAATCTCAGTTGAAGAGTGGGAGAAAACTACGAATAGACAGATGTAGGAAACTTATAGACAGCTACAAGAAATGTTTGGAGGCTGTCATCACTGCCAAGGGTTGTGCAACAAATTAGTGAAGGGTGCCATTAATCCTGTCCAGGTCACATTTTGTTTTTTTTTTCTCAGAAATTACTACGCCTAAGTTGCACAGACATCTTTTTTTGTTGTATACCTTTGAACATACTATTAAAATATTGTGATGAAATACGGTTGGAATATTTCCAATTATTTCTCAAGATATTGTACACAACATACCTAAAATGTCTGTTTAGCGCAGTGGCAATCTATGGGCGGATAAGTGCTGACTTTATATAGTTAGTGGGATTTTCAATTGACACTTATGCGGGCAACTTAAGCCATGTGAAAGGCTGTTCTAAGTTGCAATCCAGTTAAGTACTGACTGAAAATCCTGCTAACCAGATAGCTGTCGGCACTTATCTGGATAGCGCCGCTCAGCTCAGATATTCAGCGGCAGCTGCTATCTGGACATTGCCGCTAAATATTTAAGCTGTGGTATTTGAATATCAGCCATTTTGAACATTAATTTAGTTAATTTAATTTAATAAGAGGAAATTAGACTTACCTGCTAATTGTTGTTCCTTGAGGAACTCCAGTCTAGTCCTGAACCTCTGGGGTTTAGCACCTCCTCCCGCAGCTTTGGAGACTGAGCACATCACTCTTTTGGTGACTCCTGGTATAAATAGGCTGGGATCCGCCTTCCTACTCCAGTAACCTATTGACAAAGCAGACTCACAAGAGCAATAATTAAGTACTGAAGTAGATAAAAACATTTTTCAACTATTAACCTTTGTTGCAACTAACTTATCAGAAGCTCTGCAACCGAGCATCTGGAAACATCCTTATGTTGCTATAGAAATTTATTTCTGAGAAGCTGCTGGGGCCGCACCACAGTATATCCCAGGGACCCCTAGCTAGCCCTTACTTTCCCCCAAAGGTACCTGTTACCCCCCCCCCCCAGCACTGAACCGACCCACCGCCAGGCCTCACAGTCACTGAACCTACCCAACATTGTCTTCTGCAGGCAACGGTCCGAATCAATACCAGGGAGGGATAAAGGACTAGACTGGAGTTCCTCAAGGAACAACAATTAGCAGGTAAGTCTAATTTCCTCTTCCTTATCGTCCCTCCAGTCTAGTCCTGAACCTCTGGGGATGTAACAGAGCAGTGAATAAATTACCGGGAGGGACCTGCCAGACTAGCCTGCAGCACCGCTGATCCAAAACAAGAATCCCTTTCCGCCTGAACATCCAATCTGTAATGCTTCACAAAGGCATGAAGCAACGACCACGTTGCCATCTTACAAATCTCCCCTGTCTGCACTAGGCTGCACTCCACCCATGAAGCTGCTTGTGCTCTCGTCGAACGGGCCCTGAGTCCCAACGGAACCGTCTTGCCCCGTAACAGATAAGTCGACTGAATAGCCTCCTTCAACCACCTAGCAATAGAAGACTTCGACGCCGCTTCTCCTTGTCTGGGACCGCCAAACAACACAAACAATCTTTCTGATTTGCGGAACGGCGCTGTCTTCAGCAAATATTTCCGCAATAGTCGCCCTACATCCAGTCGATGTAGTCGTTCCTCGACCCCCTTCTTGCCATCCAACTTGAAAATTGGCAGTACTACACCCTGATTCAAGTGAAACGGTGACACAACCTTAGGCAGGAACTGTCCTCAAAACTACCTTCATGCCCTGAAAAGACAAGAAAGGCTCCCTACACGACAATGCTTGCAATTCCGAAATTCGCCTGGCCGAACAAATAGCCACCAAAAAGATCACCTTAAGCGTGAGATCCTTTAACGTCGACCTTCCTAAAGGCTTGAATGGCTCCCTGACCAGAGCCTCCAACACTAAGTTGAGATCCCACGCCGGCACTGCCGTTCTGCATTGGGGCCGCAAGAGAGACACAGCCTGTAAGTAACGCTTTACATCTGGATGTGTGACGAGACCGACACCCTGCACCTTTCCCCCATAATAGGACAGCGCTGCCAAATGCACTCGTAGAGAAGCGGCCGCTAAGCCCTTATCGAAACTATCCTGTAGAAAAGAAAGAACCTGTGGAATTGACGCTTTCAAGGCTGATACCCCCTTATCTTCACACCACGACTCGAACAGTCGCCACACTCTAACATACGCCATCGAGGTAGAATGCCTCCTGGACCTCAACAAGGTAGAGATGACTTGTGGCGCATACCCCTTCCTCGCCCTTTCAAGAGCCAAGCCGTAAGTGAGAATCGATCCTCCTGCGGCATCTTCAATGGCCCCTGCACTAGCAGATCCTCTCTCACTGGCAGCCGCCATGGTCGTCCCACCAGGAGTCGGAGGAGGTACACATACCATGGTCTCCGCAGCTAATCTAGAGCAATCAGGATGACTTGGCCCTTGTGATGCTCTATCCACTGCAGAACCCACCCTATTAACACCCAGGGCGGAAACACATAGAGAAGCTGCTCCTCTGGCCAGCTCTGCATCAGAGCATCTAGTCCTTCTGACATTATTTCCCGCCTTCTGCTGTAAAATCGTGTGGCCTTCGCCCATTCGAAGGTCACCATGAGGTCCATCACCGGCGTTCCCCAGCACTGCACCAGCAAGTCAAACACCTCCTGCTGGAGAACTCGCTCTCCTGGATCCACCTTGACCCAACTTAAGAAATCGGCTGTCACATTGTTCACTCCCGCTACATGTGCCGCCGATAAGGCCTCCAGGTGTTCTTCGGCCCAGCGGAACAGCTCCTCTGCCTCTTTCTCTAGAGCTACGCTGCTGGTGCCGCCTTGGCGACTGACATACACCACCGCCGTGGCATTGTCTGACAGCACCCAGATCGCTTTCCCTTGCAGATTGTGCTGAAAGGCCCAAAGCGTTAACTTTACCGCTCTTAATTCCAACCTGTTGATGGACCACTGCTTTTCCCTTTCCATCCACTGTCCTTGGGCAAACCTCCCTTTGAAATGTGTCCCCCACCCGAACAGACTGGCATCCGTTGTGAGAGGCAGCCACCCCGGCGACTCCAAGGGCATTCCTTTCTGTAGACTGCTGGGCACCAACCACCACTGAAGGGCTTCCCTTGTTTCCCGCGGACAGGGTAACCTCTGGGTCAACCGGTCTGACTGATTTGACCATCTGAGTAAGGCTCTCTGTAACGGCCTCATGTGGGCTCTGGCCCATGGCACCACCTCGAGGGTTGCCGCCATTTTTCCTAATAGTTGTAGATAATGCCACGCCGTGGGAGCCCTCTTCTTCATAAAGGCGCGAACGAGTTCTCTTAAATCTTGCGCTCTGCTGCTCGGTAGAAAGACTCTTCCTGCCCTTGTGTTGAAACGGGTCCCCAAATACTCCAACACCTGCGAGGGCTCGAGCCTGCTCTTTTCCGCATTGACTACCCAGCCCAGACTTCGCAGGAACTTCACCACCCGGTGGGTAGCTTCCTCGCTCTCTCTTCTCGACTTCGCTCGGATTAACCAATCGTCCAGGTAAGGATGAACCAAAACTCCTTCCTTTCTCAACGCCGCCGCTACCAGCACCATCACCTTGGTGAAAGTACGTGGAGCCGTCGCCAACCCAAACGGCAATGCCTGGAACTGAAAATGACCCATCGGGACTGCGAAACGCAGAAACCGCTGATGCTCTTCGCGAATTGGTATGTGTAGGTAGGCTTCTGTCAGATCTAATGACGTGAGAAACTCCCCTTGTCTTACTACTACTATGACCGACCGCAGGGTCTCCATCCAAAAGTGCGATACCCTGAGGCACCGATTCACCCTTTTTAGATCCAGAATCGGTCGAAAGGTGCCCTCCTTCTTTGGTACTACAAAATATATGGAGTATCTACCGCAACGGCACAGCCTTTCCAATGTCTCCTGCACCGCCACCCGCTTTGATCAGACCCTGCAAGGAGATAGAATGAAGGCGTCGACCACTGGGAGCTGGAACTCTAGCGCATACCCTTTCTGAATGACGTCCAACACCCACTGATCTGACGTAACCCGGACCCAGGCGGAATAGAACTCCCTCAATCGACCCCCCAGGGGTATCAATCCCGCCTGGATCCCCCTCACTTCATTGAGAACTCTTGAAGGTCGAGGACGAGAAGGCTCCAAAACCTCATCCCGCTCCTCTAAAACCTCAAAAATTCTGGGACTGGAAAACTGCACGTCCCCGTTGAAACTGATCAAACCTCTGTAGGCGAAAACGCCGAAACTCCCTCTTCTGATTCTTCACCGCCCACAGAGTCCGTCCCGGTTTCTGTTTATCTTCTGGCAACCTTCCGCCCTTAGACTCTCCAAGATCCTTAACTATCTTATCCAAATCTTCCCCAAACAGAAGCTTACCGCGAAAGGGAAGCTTACTTAACCTAGCCTTAGAGGAACCATCGGCCGCCCAATTACGAAGCCACAAACACCTCCTAGCCGCTACCACCGAAGCCATACTTCTGGACAGACTTCGGATAAAATCATACTGGACGTCCACCAAATAAGCCGCTCCCGTCTCCAACCGGGCAGCTTCCTCAGCTGTGTCATCCACCTGAGTTCCCCTAATCCTCCGTGACCATCGCATACAGGCCCTGGCCACCCATGCCCCACAAATAGAAACCTGCATGGCAAGGGCATTAACATCAAACACCTGCTTCAACAGGGTGTCCAGGCACCTATCCTGTGCATCCTTAAGGGCTGCACTACCCTCCACAGGTATTTTTGCCTTCTTTGTTACGGCTGCCACCGCCGCATCCACTTTAGGGAACTTGAAAAGATCCTTATCCTGGTCCGCCAAAGGATAAAGGCGAGCCATTGCTCTCGACCCCTTCATCCCTGTCTCTGGCATGTCCCATTCTTCTTGAATCATTTCCCTAAACACTCTATGTAGGGGAAAAAACCTCTGGGACTTGCGCACCGCCTGCAATAACGGGTCTTCCAGGGTAGCGTCCTCCCCTGGACCCGTAGCCGGCATGTTGAGGGCCTTCAGTGTTTCCGTGATAAAGGCCGGCAACTCCTCTTGCCAGAACACCCTAACTACTCTCGCTTGGTCCTCCTGCTCCGGGAGCTCACCATCTTCTAAATCTTCTTCTACTTCTAACTCCTCCAGAGCTTCCGACTGCTCCTCTGGCTCCATCAATAGCTTCTTCTCATTCTGGAGTCTCAGCTTTTTAACTGGGATGCTAGCCGCCCGCTCGTCCAGCTGAGGACCTGGACGCTTCTCCCACTCCTTCGTTCCTGCCCCTGCTGCTACCTTTATCCCCCGTAGGGCTTGCTGTAGCAGGGCCACAAATTCCTGGGAGAATATTGCTGCTAATCCCCCCTGCACCAAGGCCGGAGCCGCGGGGCTATCTGCGGCTGTAGACGGTCCTGCCACCGGCTCCATAGGAGGAACTAAAGGAGAAAGTGGATCAGGCAAGCCCGAAAGAAGCCCCCCTGGGCACTCTCCACCCTCCTCCTTGTCTAACCCTGTGGAGGCCGCCTCCAGTAAACATCCCTTGCACAGGCTAGCCTCAGACAGTGATCCCTTCTTAGCCCCACAGAGCAAACACACAGGTGTAGAAGGCATGCCTCCCACTGTCTACAGAAGCCAATTTCACCTCTAAATCTCTTTTTTTTTTAACTCAACACAGGGAGATCCCCCAGAAAAAACCTCTCTCCCCCCTCACTGAGATCCTCCACTCGGCTTATATCTCCGCTGACAGCTGCGAGGCTGCTGACTGTACTCCCGCGCTTTTTCTCTCTCCACGTGGTTCAGGCCTAAGCGGCCCCGAAAGAGCCGCGCATGCTCCTGCCCACTTCCTGGCAGTCGCCCAGCCACCTGCGCGGCTTTAGTTTCCACTGTCTGCCGGCTCTTACCTCACCAGCTGCAGATGTCCATCAACGGATCTGATCGCTTCCACCGCACTCAGCCTGATAGCGGCTTCCGCGTCGGCAGAGCAGAAGAGCGCAATGAAGTCCCGAACTCTACCAGAGTGTGCGCTGCCGCTGCGATCCCTGGCTGCAGACCAGCAATCACACTACCAGCGCGCTCTTCTACCCGACTCCTCACCTACGTGGTGGATTCGGGAGTCGGGAGCTGATTCTTACTGGCCCGCTCTGCTCCTCTAATCTTCGGGACCTGTTACCCCCCTGGGGATGGAGGGAGAGTGAGGAGACCGCCCCTGCAGCTCTACAGACTCCAGGGGCAGTTCTATCCTGCCCTTAGTTTTTTTTTTTTAAATAATTAAAGTTACTCCAGAAACAAAACCTAAATTCAATTAAACCCTACAGCTCCTTAGTTACTTCTCAAGTGAGTCCTGAACCCCCCTAGGGTTAATACTCCTCTAGCTGCTTTGGAGACTGAGCTTACTGGAATAGCAAGGCGGATCCCAGCCTGTTTATACCAGGAGTCACCAAAAGAGTGACGTGCTCAGTCTCCAAAGCTGCGGGAGGAGGTGCTAAACCCCAGAGGTTCAGGACTAGACTGGAGGGACTATAAGGAACAATGCTTATATTCCATTTTTACCATCCATGGACATACAAAGTGGCATACAAAAACCATTTATAAACAATACAATCAGGTATCATTTCCTCCATAGCCATGTCTTTAAAACTTTGAGAAATTGAACATAATCCACAAGATCTCTAATCGCAGAAGGCAAATCATTCCACAGTTTTGGAACTGCGCCCAAAAAACATCTATCTCTAACTCTTCTGCCAAAAACTGGAAGCCGAGGGCAATATTAATGCACAATGTTTTGCAGAACATAAAGAGCTTACTGAAGAACAGAGCATCAAACTGGTAGACGAGTAGATCAGGTCTATCTTATGAATAACTTTAAATGCTAAAGATAAAACCTTAAACAAGACTTGTGCTTCTATTGGCAACCACTGAAAGCTTATCAATAAAGGGGTCACTCTCTCCTTAGAACTACTGTGAGTAATCAGTTTTGTAGAAATATTTTGAATCTGTTGTAATTTACATAATAATTGTTTTGGCATTCCCAGAAATATCAAATTACAATAGTCAGATGACTCAGGATGAGGGGCCCACTGCAGCTACTGAGCCTAAGACCTGGATATTCAATGCTGGGGCTATCCGGCTAGGCTCAGGGCACCTAGTGGCAGCACCCAAGCATATTCAGTGGCACTAACCACGTTAATCCCACTGAATATCCAGGAGACCGCGATTAACATAGTTAGCAGGTCTGCTAACCGTGTTAAAAGCTTTAAAAATCGGGCCCAAGGATTTAAAGGACCATATTCACCTTGGGGGTTATTCTGTGCTATTTGTGCCCTTGCCTGGCACCGACTAACTTCCCCGCCGGTTGTGCGGGGAAGTTAGATGGGGGTGGGGAAGGGGCGGTCCAGGGGTGGAGTCTTGGTGGGCAGTGAGTGGTCGCTAGCCCTGGACATACACGACCGATTCTAATGTTGGCCCAGTATGTCCAGGGCCGGAGAAATGTCCTGGGAAGTTATTCCACTCTGAGTTGGAATAACTTCCCTGGACGTTTTTTTTTTGACAGCACAGGGTGCGGATGGGGCAGGGGGGGCCAGGGTTTATTTCCCGCAGCCCAACCCTGGCCTTAGAAGGCCAGATCAGAGGTTGGGCTGCGGGGAATAAACCTTTTTGCTGGTGGTCGGCATCGTGGCTTTTAAATAGAGCCACAGTGCCATGACACCATGATGCCATGACACCGCGGCTCCATGTAAAAGTCCTGACTGAGTTAGCCAGAGACAGTCCTGCATGTGCAGGCCGGACAGAATCGCTGTCCTGGCCTGCACATGCAGGACGGTTCGTGATTCTGATCCTGTGGGGCTAAACGTGCCCCGCGTGATCAGAATCGAGATTCCCTCTGTGCATTCGGTTCAGACTGGATACACAGAGGGGATCTACATCCAGGACAGAATCGGGCTCTATGGGGGTTATTCTATGCTATTCGTGCTGCTATTTGTGCCGGCTTCTGCCCTCGACTAACTTCCCCGCCGGTTGTGCGGGGAAGTTAGACGGGGGCAGGGAATGGGCGGTAGAGGCGAAGTCTGTGCGGGCAGTGGGCGGTCGTTGGCCCTGGATGTAAAGGGCCAATTCTGATGTCGGCCCTGTATGTCCAGGGCCGGCGAAATGACCGGGGAAGTTTTTTTCCACCTCCAAGGCGGAATAACTTCCCTGGAAGTGATTTTTCGAACAGCCCAGGGTGCGGATGGGGAAGGGAGGGACAGCATTTATTCCCCGCAGCCTGACCCTGGCCTTAGGGTAGGGCCAGAGGGTAGGGCTAAATGGCCAATTTTCCCAATGGAGAAAGGTGAATAGTGGTGTACCCCAGGGATCTGTGCTGGGTCTGCTGCTTTTTGACATATTCATAAATGACCTGGAAAGTGGAATAACGAGTGAGGTTATCAAATTTGCAGATGACACAAAACTATTTAAAATTGTTAAAACCCAAGAGGATTGTGGAAAATTGCAAGAGGATCTTGATAAATTGGAAGACTAGGCATCAAAATGGCAGATGAAATTTAATGTGGACAAGTGCAAGGTTATGCACCTAGGGAAGAACAACCCAAACTATGGTTACATGATGCAAGGTTCCACATTAGGAACCACCACCCAGGAAAAGGATTTAGGCATCATTGTGGATACCATGTTAAAACCCTTGGCCCAGTGTGCAGCGGTGGCCAAGAGAGCAAATGGAATGCTAGGTATGATAAGGAAAGGAATGGAAAATAAAACAAAAGATATTATAATGCCTCTATATCGTTCCATGGTGAGACCGCACCTTGAATATTGTGTGCAATTCTGGCCGCCGTATCTTAAAAAGGATATAGCAATTTTAGAAAAGGTTCAGAGAAGAGCCACCAAAATGGTAAAGGGGATGGAAGGATACTCCTATGAAGAAAGGCTAAAAAGGTTAGGGCTCTTTAACCTGGAAAAGAGACGGCTGAGGGGAGATATGATAGAAGTCTATAAATTAATGAATGGAGTGGAACGGGTAAACGTAGATCGATTGTTTATGTTATCAGAATATAGAAAGACTAGGGGACATGCAATGAAGCTACAGGGTAAACTATTTAAGACTAATAAAAGAAAATATTTTTTCACTCAACGTGTAATCAAACTCTGGAATTTGTTACCGGAGGATGTAGTAAAGGCTGTTAGTGTAGCTGGGTTTAAAAAAGGTTTGGACAAGTTCCTGGAGGAAAGGTCCATAAACCATTATTAAGAAGGGACCCAGGATATCAATACTTGAACCAATACAAGCACTGTGGAACCTGTGTCCCTTGGGGAAACTGCTAGGTACGTATGACCTAGATTGGCCACTGTTGGAAACAGAATACTGGGCTTGATGGACCTTGGTCTGACCCAGTATGGCATATCTTATGTTCTTATGTTCTTATGTTAGGAGGCCAGATCGCGCGTCGGGCTGCGGGGAATAAACACTTTTATTCGGCGGCCAGCATCATGGATCTTCAATGGAGCCACAGTGCCATGGCAACATGACGCCATGGCGCCGCAGCTCCATTGAGGAGCCTTGACTGAGTCAGCTGGGGGCAGTCCTGCATGTGCAGACTGGACTGAATCGTGTGGGACGGAATCGGGCCCTATGTTCCAGTAGCAGTATTGCCTTCATTAGCAGACATTATCAAAAAATTGCCAATATTTATTACATCTTATAGTACAGCCTACTTCCATGGGTACTAGAGGTGATATAGTATTTATAATAGTCTTAAATATTACTTACTATATGTATGAGAACTGCACTTAGGGGCCTTTCTGTAAGAGGTCATTAGCATTAATGGTCATGTTAAATGTACGCCCATATACAAAACTTGTTAACACATACATGAGTTATCTTTACCAGCTCATTCAAAATTAATGCTGTTATGTATTATCCAGCAATAACACCTAGGAGTTTTAACATTGCCCAACACTGAAAATTTATAGCAACTACAGAAGTGGTGTTCAGACTTTTTTTTCTCAGTATTCATTGAAAGAAAAACACTCATTCCTCCTTCTCCAACCCTTATCACTGCCCTCTGTAGCCCTGCCCTCTGTAGCCATGATTACACACCCCTACCCACCTTTCCCAAGCCCCACATCTTATTAGCAATTCTTTTCCTAGGCCCCACTTGCTCAGTCTATCCCAGTCCTGATCAGGGCATTTTTTGAGGGGGTACTGGATGGGACTAAGTACCGACACCTTTTTCACTGCTTGCTAAAACTGACCCATGGTCCTCATGTATTAATGAAAGAGCCCTGCATGGGAGTATTGGTACTTTGTTTTGCTAGGAAAAGAACACTGTCCTTGATTATTCTCTGAAATCTCCAGTATTACTGTGCAGTCATGGCTTGAAGTCACTCTCAGCTACAAAAGAACAATGCAAGACTATAGCTACCATTTGACACAGACTGAGTGCCCAATGTATACCTCTCATTTTCTCTAACACACAGATAAATGCAAATATCATGACAACTGCATGGATAACAAAAAATATATATATTTAATACTGACATATCATAATGCTCTGTTAATAAGAAGATCTCTTCTTCATTATTCATAGAACTAGGTAGCACTACTACATATGATCAATTTTCAAACATATGTTATGTACACAACCCTTCATACCACATACCATCAATAGTATATTTCTTACAGAAATTCCTGTATACATATCAAAATTGAACAGATTATATAGAAGCTGAAAGCATATAATACAAATGAACTAAAACTTATTTACAGAACAAAAATATAAACATTAAATTCTCTGCCACCTCTGGGCTGGCTTTTGGGATGGCCAGTGGGATAAGATGCTCCTCCTGTCCTCTAGGTGGTGCTACTGCTGCTATGGTATAAGGGGTGGATCTCTATTGCTCTAAGAAGGTGATCAGGCCTATCCAGCACAACAAATGTAAAAGAATCAGGCACCTAATAGAAGCTAAGGGTGTGCAGGCAAAAAAAAATTGTTGTGTTAAGTTTCCTTTGTCATTTCACCTGAAATGAAAATTAATACAAAACGACACAAAACAAAAATGTATTTAAACAAACAAAACAAACCTGCAATTTTGTTAAAGAGGTAGCTGTGGCTGCTGCCTAAACAAAAAGATAGATGAAAGCTTACTAGAGGTTTCAGACAAATAAAAAAAACAACTGGCTTTTTTTCTAACAGTCAGAGGCTGACCTTGAAAAGCTATCCCATCTCTATAAGAGCTGGTTCTAACCAGCCTGCTCTTAAGTGTGTCTTGTATTGATGGTGATCTTCATTCCTGTTTCCTGATTGGCCCAAAGTTTGTCTGGTCTGGAGCTCTGAGAAAAATCCTTCTTGGGATTTTTTACCTTGTGAGTCTATTGAATCCTACTCTAGATAAACTTACCCCAGTAAACTATCAGAGACCTTTACTAAGCCTAATCCAGATCTTGGTTGTCCAATTAGTGATGTTTACTAATGGTTTGACAATTTTTGACAGAAGAACATGGCAAAAGAAAATAGTTTGCAGTAAGTCTATAGAACAGCAGGAGTTAATAGATTCGCAAGGCAAAAAATTCAGGAAGGGTTTTGCACAGAGCTCTAGACCAGACAAACTTTGGGCCAATCAAGAAACAGGAATGAAGATCACCAGCAATAAAAGACAGCTATGAGCCAGCCCCTATTGAGATCTGATAGTTCTTTCTGCAAGATGCTTGTTTTCTAACTCAATAGTTGCCAGTTTGAGGCCATCCTGCCTGTGATGACACTGGGGTGGGGGAAAGAATTTTGGATTTTTTAATGTCATATTTGGATGAAAACAATATGAAACAACATAGGAAATGGCGCTGATACTTCCCATGTTCTTTCAAATGAATGCCCATCAATAATAGAAAAAGCTAACCTAAGTATTTTTTAATTTGGCTCCTGCCTTTCCAGTAGTTGATCAAGGCAAATTACAACCAGGAACTTCCCTGTCCCTAGAAGGCTGACAACTAAGGTTATACCTAAGGCAATGGAGGGTTAAGTGTCTTGCCCAAGGCCATAAGGAAAATCATTGGGATTTAAACCCTATTCTCTCTGAGCCCAGGTTACTGTCCTAACCATTAAGCTACTTCTCCACTCCATGTACCCTGCTACTCTAGCATTTTACCCAGTTATGCTAGACCATCAGCAAAAGCATTGCACAGATAATCCATGGCCACAACAATTTTTATAAACTATGATTATATGTACTTATAGGAAGTGGGAGAACGTTTCAGAATACCTCTATGGAAATGACTTTGAAAATTCCCTTCCCTGTGTTCAGACAAAGGAGAGACCAGCCAATAGGGCCCATCCCTGCTATTTATGGCTCAGAATTGGGCCCTTAGTGACCAGGATAGGTGGTCATGGTAGCAACGCCACCTTCCCTCCTTCCTGGGACTGACTACAGTACATCACGTCAATGTTGCACTCACATTCAGCTGGCTCTGACAGACAGGAGGCTTGATCCCAAGTTTCCTATGCTGAATTACTGCAGTCTAAGCCACAGAGTCGGCTCTTTTCAAATCAACTTTATAGTGCTACGATGCATGTCTAGGCCTTGGGGTTCTTGCTACTGAATGAGTGAAACAACCATGCCTATCACTCTTTTCATTGTAAGCTCTTCGGGAATGGGAACTCTTCCACTCACTAATTTGCATAAACGGATACAAATCTTTCTTTCAGATTAAAAAAACCCCTTAATTTGAATGTAGAGAGAGAGAGAGAAGGACAAGTGTATGCAAAGTTCTTGGTATCCTTACACATATCTATGTATTTGGCTCGTATTTTGGTTTCTCATACAGGAACATGAGCAAGGTTGGCCCAGCCATGGATTATTCTCTTTTTAAAGTGTTTTTGAGGCTGTAACTTTGGCAGTGTGATGCTCAATCTTCTTTATAAAACACCGTTTCCTGCCCTTTATTTCATAATAAGGTAAAAACAGAATCGTACTAGGAGAGTAAAAAGAAAATGGCATACAGGACAGTATCTGTATCAGTTCAAACATTTTGGAATCACAGTGGACACCAACATTTCTTTCACCGCATTAACTGATACAATCTGGACAGAAAAGCGTAGTTACTCACCTGTAACAGGTGTTCTCCATGGACAGTAGGAATAAGTCCTCACATATGAGTGACATCACTGATGGAGACCCATATGGGAACGCTCCCCAGCTTCTATTGGAAGCTTTAGGGAGGCTCTACTGCATATGTGTGCATGCACCTTCCTTCCCGCCTGACTCCAACTCAGCTGTGTGAAAGTGAACGCGATCAGCTGTGTGAGAGTGAAGCTCTGCAATAGAGGCAGCCATTCATCCCTCTGGCATGAACCAAAACCAAACAAAGGAGCATCCAGAATTTAATCCCTCTCTGACTGAAACACCTATGACCATCCAATTGGTACCAGCTTTATAAATTACTTCTATGCTATAATCTATGTCTATCTCTGCTACAGCCCAATCAACTATGTTAACATAAATACTGGTCTTCACATAATAGCTGTCTGTTCTCTCCTTCTACTATTGCTAATGCATCTAATTTTAGCTGGTGAGTTATCATATTCTCCTGCAAATCAAGCAATCACAATAATATATGGTATAAGGAATATATTGAAATGGCCAAATGCTCAACATGCAGAGTACAGGCAACATCGCAGACTAATTGATAAAAGCCATATATATAAGAACATATAAGATATAAGATATGCCATACTGGGTCAGACCAAGGTCCATCAAGCCCAGTATTCTGTTTCCAACAGTGGCCAATCTAGGTCATACGTACCTAGCAGTTTCCCCAAGAGACACAAGTTCCACAATGTTTGTACTGGGTCAAGCATTGATATCTTCGGCCACTTCTTAATAATGGTTTATGGACCTTTCCTCCAGGAACTTGTCCAAACCTTTTTTAAACCCAGCTACACTAACAGCTTTTACTACATCCTCCGGTAACAAATTCCAGAGTTTGATTACACGTTGAGTGAAAAAATATTTTCTTTTATTAGTCTTAAATAGTTTACACTGTAGCTTCATTGCATGTCCCCTAGTCTTTCTATATTCTGATAAGGTAAACAATCGTTCTACGTTTACCCGTTCCACGCCGTTCATTAATTTATAGACTTCTATAATATCTCCCCTCAGCCGTCTCTTTTCAAGGTTAAAGAGCCCTAACCTTTTTAGCCTTTCTTTATAGGAGTATCCTTCCATCCCCTTTACCATTTTGGTGGCTCTTCTCTGTACCTTTTCTAAAATCGCTATATCCTTTTTAAGATACGGCGACCAGAATTGCACACAGTATTCAAGGTGCGGTCTCACCATGGAACGATATAGAGGCGTTATAATATCTTTTGTTTTATTTTCCATTCCTTTCCTTATCATACCTAGCATTCTATTTGCTCTCTTGGCTGCCGCTGCACACTGGGCCGAGGGTTTTAACATGGTATCCACAATGACGCCTAAATCTTTTTCCTGGGTGGTGGTTCCTAATGTGGAACCTTGCATCGTATAACCATAGTTTGGGTTGTTCTTCCCTAGGTGCATAACCTTGCACTTGTCCACATTAAATTTCATCTGCCATTTTGATGCCCAGTCTTCCAATTTATCAAGATCCTCTTGCAATTTTTCAGAATCCTCTTGGGTTTTAACAACTTTAAATAGTTTTGTGTCATCTGCAAATTTGATAACCTCACTCGTTATTCCACTTTCCAGGTCATTTATGAATATGTCAAAAAGCAGCGGACCCAGCACAGATCCCTGGGGTACACCACTATTCACCTTTCTCCATTGGGAAAATTGGCCATTTAGCCCTACCCTCTGCTTTCTATCTTTTAACCAGTTCCTTATCCACAATAGTACACTGCCTCCTATCCCATGACTCTTTAGTTTTGCCAAAAGTCTCTGATGAGGGACCTTGTCAAAGGCTTTCTGAAAGTCCAGATACACAATATCAACCGACTCACCTTTGTCCACCTGTTTATTCACTCCTTCAATAAAACATAACAGATTAGTAAGACAAGATCTTCCTTGTCTAAAGCCATGTTGGCTGTCTCCCATTAGGATGTGACTATCTACATGCTGAGTAATTTTATTCTTTATGATGGTTTCTACCATGTTTCCTGGTACTGACGTCAGGCTCACCGGTCTGTAGTTTCCCGGATCACCCCTGGAACCCTTTTTAAAAATTGGTGTTACATTGGCGATCCTCCAATCTTCAGGTATTAGAGATGATTTTAATGATAGTTCACAGATTACTGATAGCAGTTCTGCAATCTCATATTTCAGTTCTTTCAACAGCCCTGGATGTATACCATCCGGCCCAGGTGATTTGCTACTCTTCAGTTTATCTAATAGTTGTAAGACATCTTCCCGATGTATCGATATTTCCTTCAATTCTTCCGCACCTTTAAATACCACTTCAGTCATGGGTAACATCCCTACATCTTCCTCAGTAAAGACCAAAGCAAAGAATTCATTCAGTCTCTCCGCTATCGCCTTGTCGCCTCTTAGTGCTCCTTTAACCCCTTTATCATCTAATGGACCAACTGACTCTCTCACAGGTTTTTTGCTATGAATGTACTTGAAAAGGTCTTTATTTCGCGATTTTGCTTCCGCAGCAAGCTTCTTCTCAAATTCTCTCTTTGCCTGCCTTATCAATGCCTTGCATTTGACTTGCCAGTGCTTGTGCTGTTTCCAGGTTTCGTCGTTTGGCTCTTTTTTCCATTTCCTGAAAGATACTTTTTTGGCAACAACAGCCTCTCTGACCTCACCTTTAAACCATGCTGGCAGTTTTTTGGACTTCCTTCCACTTTTCTTGAAGCGTGGAATACAGCTGGTCTGGGCTTCCAAGATAGTATTTTTCAACAACACCCAAGCTTGATGTACGTCTTTAACCTTTGCAACTGTTCCTTTTAGTTTTTTCTTAACTGTTTTCCTCATTTTATCATAGTCTCCCTTTCGAAAGTTAAAAGGTAGTACTGTGGATTTCCTTACTATCCCTCCTCCACTAATTAAATCAAAGGCGATCATGCTATGATCACTATTGCCAAGTGGCCCCAACACCCTTATCTCTTGCACTAGATCTGGTGTTCCACTAAGGACTAGGTCTATTATGGCTTCCCCTCTGGTTGGTTCATGAACCAGCTGCTCCAAGAAGCAGTCATTTATTTCATCTAGGAACTTTATCTCCCTAGCATGTCCTGACGTGACACTGACCCAGTCGATACCGGGGTAATTGAAATCACCCATTATTATTACTGCGCTGTAACTTTTGTTAGCTTCCTTGATTTCTTTGAGCATTTCATCATCCATTTGGTCATTCTGGCCAGGTGCTCGATAGTACACCCCCACGCCATTGCCTTCCCCCTTTTATATGGAATTTCAATCCATATAGATTCTACAGCAGACTTTGTTTCCTGCAAAACTTTAATCCTTTCTGAGTCAATGCCCTCTCTAACATAGAGCGCAACCCCTCCACCAATTTGATCAGCTCTATCATTATGATATAGTTTGTATCCAGGTATCATAGTGTCCCACTGGTTGTCCTCCTTCCACCATGTCTCTGATATTCCAATCATACCTAACCTTTCATTTAGTGCTATATATTCTAACTCTCCCATCTTATTCTTTAGACTTCTAGCATTTGCATGCAAGCATTTTAGAGAATGTATTTTATTCATGTTAATTTGGCTATTGTTAGACATGGGTAAATTGGGATCTTTAAGCTCTGTCTGCTCCATACTTGAGGGCATTTGGGCTACTTTACTCTTTTGTGGAACCTCTCTGCTTTTGGTAGTATCCTTCAAGGATACATTCTTCCGAACCATCCGCTCTTGGGCGACTGTCGGCTTTCCTTACCTCTTACTACAATTTTGAAACATCTATATATCTGAAAAACACCACTAAGGGGTATGTTTACTAAACCGCGGTAAACGGGAATAATGCGCGTAATGTACGGTTAACGATTGTTTGCACGTCCGAACGCATGTTCTGACGTGCAAACGATCGTTAACTGTACATTACGCGCGTAAACCGCAGTTAACAATCGTAAACCCCCGCGGCGCGTTAAAACAGCGCGAAAGGTGGAGAGTGGGCGGAGAGAAGGGGTCAATGGGCGGAGAGTGGGCGGGGAGAGGCTCCCTTCACACTAACGCGCTGAATTTCAGAGCTGAATCCCAACGCGAATGAAAACCTGCCGTTAAAGGCATATTAAAGGGTAGAGAAACCATTTCCGTCAGCAATGTACAGCAAAACCGGGGAAACCTGCAAAACGTGAGCAGTGTGATACATGTGCACAGAACAAAATAGCAAATATAAATTGAAAATGACCACAACAAATTCCAAAAACATTATGATGCAGCTGGGCAACAGTGATATTAATGGGCAACCATAAAAAACACTCCCAGGAAAGCTCCAAAAAAAGGAAATGATGTTTGGAAGGGTCTAAACTCCGTAGACCCTTTCAAAAAGCATTGCATTTTATTGGAGTTTTCCTGGGAGTGTTTTTTATGGTTGCCCATTTATATCACTGTTGCCCAGATTGGTCATTGGTTATTGCCCCTTTCTTCGAGGTCATTTATGAGGCTTATTTGCACCTTTGTCTCCGTATAAGGTAAATGAGCCCACAGTAAAATTGTGCAGAGCAGGGTTTCTGACTCGTCCGGCCAGGATTCCTATCTCCAGGGACTGCACTGTCTCTGTGGCCACAGTGTGGTGTAACGGATACAGCCAGTGCCTGTAAGACCAGAGGGTCACAGGTTCAAATCCCAGCTGGGGCTCCTGCCAACCCAGTCCCCATAGTTTTATCCACCACTAAACAGTGATAGTAAGGACACTCCTTTATTGCAGAGAACATAAGCATGGTTAATACGCTTATATTTTACCACACCAAACACAGACACCATAAACAGGCGCATTACCTAGAGCAGAGTCTCCCAAATGCAGTCCTGGAGGGCCCCACACCATTCAGGTTCCATGCTGCCTCTAATAAAGATGCCTGTGCTGCATATCTATGCACCACCCCCATGGTATGCAGATATAGCTCATGCATATTTATGAGGGACAGCATGAACACCCAAACAGTGTTTGGCACACCAGGACTGGAGTTGGGGAACTCTGCCGTAAAGCAGCAGCCAACAGGGCCAGACACACCCCCACAGACCCCCACAGGCCCATTGGCCAATGCCTCCTGGAGAGGCAGGACATTGGGCCCTGCCTGTATCTCCCAATACTAGCAGTTGCATACCTTAGCAATGCCACCCTACACCTGGGTATATGGTACACAGCCATCAAACGTTTCCTATGATAACTGGCAGATATCAATGCCTACGTTAAGCACATTTTGCTCATTGAGCCCCACCATAACAATCATTCTGATGTCTGCGGTGTGTGCTGCAGGTCTGGTCTCTGATAGTGTTTACCACCCTGGGGAGTGACCCCCAACAGTATTGCATACCATATCCATGCCTGTACTGTGCCCAGGACTGGTGTGGTGGGTATGGCTGCTGAACACCCCTATAGTAGCACAATGCTGGCATAGGTGTGGGGGTGGCTGTCTGTCTATCCAGTGTGTGGTGGCTGCAAACACCTTCCACAGCCCACACTGCCAGCAATGTTGCCAGTATTGGGCTGCCAATGTGCATAATGAGGAGCAAGGTACCATGGGTATAGGCCGGACAGGGTGGCCTGGCCAGGGTGCATCTGCACAGGGCATAGGGCACTGACTGGGACATTTTAGTGCCCGGCCACCACCTACACAGACAGGGTGACCTCAGTATGTCCTGCTGAGAGATCACTCTCACCCTGACTGTGCAGTGACCACAGCATGGCTAGGCACCCCCATAGTGCTATATAGTATTTCTCTCATGTGATAGATATGGGTTTCCTTTTGGGGCCTAGTCACTGATTTATCTGCTTGCTGTGTATGCTGACATCCCAGTTCTGGGTGCATACATCTCCACTGGGCACATGCGCTATTGACTAACTAGCAGGCTGTTTGCAGCTGGTATGTGTCTTGATGGAGTGGTTTGCAGGGTGCAGTGGCTGATGGCTTGCAGCAGGAGAATATCAGATGGTGGTGGGGTGCAGCATACCATATCCAGGCCTAATGTCTGTCTGCTATTGTGTTATGGATGTGTACAGAGCTGCATTGACTGCCCTGTGGGGTGTCTGTTCCTCAGCAGGACTGGGGTTGATGTTCCCCTCTACTGCCACCTTTGCAGGGAGGTAGAATGTGGATCTATTGTTAGGAAACCCTGTTTGTCACCTTTGGGCCCTAGGGGAGGGGGGTGCTACACCTGACTGAAACAGACAGAGATATCCAAGGTGTTTGTGCAGAAACTACTTATCTCACACATTAACACTGCTTTGGACCCACGCCATGGATGGTGCTGTGGACCTGGTGCTGGGCGCCTCACTGCACCCTCAGGGTGAGCACAGTACCCGCACAATGTGACAGTGTGTAGCTACTCTGTGCCAGTACAACACACGGTCAGTACCCCCTACCAGGCCGAGGTGCTGTGGGGGTGCACATGGTCAGTTCCCCCTACCAGGCCGAGGTGCTGTGGGGGTGCATTCCCCATGGTGTGTATCTGTGGACAGCTGATTTGCATGTGCAGTGCATCATGGGTGTGACTGGCCCAATCCAACCCTGTGAAAACCCAGCACCTGCTCACAGGTTCTGATAAACCATAGGCCATCACACGTACATCTGTTAGCATAATGCATAAATGCAAGACACCCTAAAGAGTCTGTAATATAAGGTGCCCACGCTGGTAAAAACACACGTACCCACGCACAATTGTACGCACGCACCAACGCACGTACCAACGCACGCAGCCACGCACGCAGCCTCGCACGCAGCCTCGCACGTACCAACGTACATGGCTAGGCACACTCCGAGGGTGTGTTTCTGACACCACTACTGAACGTAAAGAAAAACATGCCTCCTCATTCCCTATGTAATGTACAGGGTGATGCGTTAGGGACACTGGGGACTCGAACCCATGCTGCCTGTAACAGCAGTCAGTACCGTAACCATTGTGCTACAGCTCTGTTTCAGTGCTTTGTGTCTGTACGCCTTCTTACGATTAACGCGCAGTAACGCGCCACGGCGCCCTGTAACACTCGTTAGTTTTTGGAACGCGCGTTAGTGGTAACGATGTACCGCCCATGTCCTTATTTGGGGTTTCTGTCACTACCGCGGCTCCTAACGCGAATTGCACTAACGCAGTTTAGTAAACATACCCCTAAGTGTCACGCCGCCACCGCTCGCCTCAAGCTAGGAGGGGCGTGGTTATTTTATAGGAACTTTTTGCTGTCTGCTTTTTTAAGCCCTTTTCAACTATTTCCCCGTAATGCCTTCGGGGAAAGTTAGTCTTTGCTTGGCTATATGTGTGCATCAGACCAAAAGCTGTAGTTAGGCTCCAAGGGTTAAGGCAAATGACAGAATTTATTTTACACAATGGTTCGTTCTCACCACGTACAGGATATGGGTTCAGGTCTCTGTGAAACAGAGTATTCTCCCAAAAACAAACACAAACTGAAAATGTCTGTTTAAAAGGTTTTCCATATTGCAGGATACAGTCTTTTAACAGAATGGATAATTCACTTCCTTTGTAGCCTTGCTGGCCAAAAGCACAAACAAAAATCACATTCACTGTCCGTGATAGTATAGCTTCTCTTCAGCTGCATAAACCTTTTCTCTGATCAGAGAAGAGCAGTGCTTTTACAGTGCTCTGCTAGAGAGTGGATATTTGCCTCCTGTGACACCTTGCTGTGAGTTCTAGCTGTTTATTTAATTATTTATTGTTTGTCTGTTTATTTAATTATTTATTGTGTCTTAGTGGTGTGCTAGTTCAGCCTTCTCAGCTGTAACTTACCTTGCCTCTCTCAACTAACTGGGCTTTGTGTGGTACCCCCCTCCCCCTTGCTGAGGGTTCAGGACAGGGTACCTTGTAACTGCCCTCTTTAATAGGACTTATCTCCCTCCCTCCCTCCCCAGCACCCACCCACCCCTGGGGTAATTGGAGTTTTATAGGTACTTGCACATCTTAGAGGAAAGGGGCTGCTCTCAGGTGCAGCTCTTTATCCAAATCTGTCATACACGGAGGACCTGAGATTAATTAATTAAGCTTCAGGTACACAAGGTGTATTAGGGGTATTAGATACACTTTTATTAGTATAAGCATCTACACCAATCCTTATTATATACAGAATTTAAAAGACCTAAACACAAGCTGTAAACTAAGATGCAGATAGAAGTCCAGCAACGAGATGGGGGTTCTCCGGTCTTTTGCATTGAGTGTCACATGTATGATTTTCTCCCAGTTGGTGAGAGGTCTTACGTATGCACTAAGTGCAAGGAGCTCTTTGCTCTCAGGGAACGAGTCCGTTCTCTAGAGGCTAGAGTAGCAGACCTGGAAGACATAAGAAAGACAGAGAAGTACATGAACGAGACCTACAGGGATATAGTCCTGAAGTCCCACCTCCAGTCTGGCAGCATCCCTGTTGCCATGGAGGAGAGAGGTCACGTGACAGGAAAGCATCACCCTGGTGTGGCAGGAAGTGATCCTGTAACTAGGACCTGTCCTCCAGGTGATGTAAAGCCCTCTCACACCGAGGACGTTTCTCCAGGGCCATGTCTCCATGAGGGGAGGGTCAGGACAGCTGTTATAGTTGGTGATTCAATCATTAGGAATGTAGATAGCTGGGTGGCTGGTGGACGTGAGGATCGCCTGGTAACATGCCTGCCTGGTGCAAAGGTAGCAGACCTCACGCACCGCCTAGATAGGATCATAGATAGTGCTGGGGAGGAGTCTGCTGTCTTGGTACATGTTGGTACCAATGACATAGGAAAATGTGGTAGGGAAGTTCTGGAGGCTAAATTTAAGCTTTTAGGTAGGAAGTTGAAATCCAGAACTTCCAGGATAGCATTCTCCGAAATGCTTCCTGTTCCACGTGCAGGACCCAAAAGACAGGCAGAGCTCCGGAGTCTCAATGTGTGGATGAGACGATGGTGCAAGGATGAGGGTTTTGGATTTGTTAGGAACTGGGGAACATTCTGGGGAAAGGGGGGCTCTTCCGAAGGGATGGGCTTCACCTTAATCAGGATGGGACCAGACTGCTGGCATTAACCTTTAAAAAAGAGATAGAGAAGCTTTTAAACTAGAAAATAGAGGAAAGACGACAGTCACCCAGGAGCGCATGGTTCGGACGAAGGTATCCTTGAAGGATACTACCAAAAGCAGTGAGGTTCCAAAAGGGAGTATAGTAGCCCAAATGCCCTTGAGTAAGGAGCAGACAGAGCATAAAGATTCCAAATTACCCATGCCTACCAATAGCCAGATTAATATTAATAAAATACAGTCTCTAAAATGCTTGTATGCCAATGCTAGAAGTCTAAACAATAAGATGGGAGAGTTAGAATATATAGCATTAAATGAAAGGTTAGATATGATTGCACTCTCAGAGACATGGTGGAAGGAGGATAACCAGTGGGACACTGTGATACCTGGATACAAACTATATCGTAATGATAGAGCTGATCAAATTGGTGGAGGGGTTGCGCTCTCTGTTAGAGAGGGCATTGAGTCAGAAAGGATTAAAGTTTTGCAGGGAACAAAATTTGCTGTAGAATCTCTATGGATTGAAATTCCATTTATGAAGGGGAAGGTGATGGCAGTGGGAGTATACTATCGACCGCCTGGCCAGAATGAACAAATGGATGATGAAATGCTCAAAGAAATCAAGGAAGCTAACAAAAGTCACAACAGAGTAGTAATAATGGGTGATTTCAATTACCCCGGTATCGACTGGGTCAGTGTCACAGCAGGACAAGCTAAAGAGATAAAGTTTCTAGATGAAATAAATGACTGCTTCTTGGAGCAGCTGGTTCATAAACTGACCAGAGGGGAAGCCATACTGGACCTAGTCCTTAGTGGAACGCCAGATCTGGTGCAAGAAATAAGGGTGTTAGGACCACTTGGCAATAGTGATCATAGTATGATCATGTCTGAGTTAATTAGTGGAGGACAGATAGTAAAGGAATCCACAGTACTACCTTTTAACTTTCAAAAGGGAGACTATGATAAAATGAGGAATATAGTTAGGAAAAAACCAAAAGGAGCGGTTCCAAAGGTTAAAGACTTACAGCAAGCTTGGGTGTTATTTAAAAATACTATCCTCGAAGCCCAGACCAGCTGTATTCCACGCATTAAGAAAAGTGGAAGAAAGTCCAAAAAACTGCCAGCATGGTTTAAAGGTGAGGTCAGAGAGGCTGTTGCTGCCAAAAAAGCAACCTTCAGGAAATGGAAAAAAGAGCCAAATGATGAAAACTGGAAACAGCACAAACACTGGCAAGTTAAATGCAAAGCATTGATAAGGCAGGCAAAGCGGGAATTTGAGAAGAAACTTGCTACGGAAGCAAAAACACGAAATAAAGACTTTTTCAAGTACATTCGTAGCAAAAGGTCTGTGAGAGAGTCAATTGGACCATTAGATGATAGAGGGATAAAAGGGGCAGTAAGAGGAGACAAGGCTATAGCAGAGAGACTGAATGAATTCTTTGCTTCGGTCTTTACTGAGGAAGATGTAGGGATGTTACCCAAGACTGAAGTGGTATTTAAAGGTGATACTGCAGAGGAATTGAGAGAAATATCGCTACACCGGGAAGATATATTACAACTATTTGATAAACTGAATAGTAGCAAATCACCTGGACCGGATGGTATACATCCCAGAGTGTTGAAAGAACTGAAATATGAGATTGCAGACCTGCTATTGGTAATCTGTGAACTTTCATTAAAATCATCTGTAATACCTGAAGATTGGAGGGTCGCCTACGTAACACCAATTTTTAAAAAGGGTTCCAGGGGTGACCTGGGAAATTACAGACCGGTGAGCCTGACGTCAGTACCAGGGAAAATGGTAGAAACCATCATAAAGAACAAAATTACACAGCATGTAGATAGTCATGGCCTAATGGGAGACAGCCAACATGGCTTTAGACAAGGAAGATCTTGTCTTACTAATCTGATATGTTTTTTTGAAGGTGTGCATAAACAGGTAGACAAAGGTGAGTCGGTTGATATAGTGTATCTGGACTTTCAGAAAGCTTTTGACAAGGTCCCACATCAGAGACTTGTGGCGAAGCTAAAAATTCATGGGATAGGAGGCAGTGTACTATTGTGGATCGGGAACTGGTTAAAAGACAGAAAGCAGAGGGTAGGGCTAAATGGCCAATATTCCCAATGGAAAAAGGTGAATAGTGGAGTACCCCAGGGATCTGTACTGGGTCCGCTACTTTTTGACATATTCATAAATGACCTGGAAAAGGGAATAACTAGTGAGGTTATCAAATTTGCAGATGACACAAAACTGTTTAAAGTTGTTAAAACCCAAGAGGATTGTGGAAAACTGCAGGAGGATCTGGATAAATTGGAAGACTGGGCATCCAAATGGCAGATGAAATTTAATGTGGACAAGTGCAAAGTTATGCACCTAGGAAAGAACAACCCACACTATAGTTACACGATGCAAGGCTCCACATTAGAAACCACCACCCAGGAAAAAGATTTAGGAGTCATCGTGGATAACATGTTAAAACCCTCCGCCCAGTGTGCAGCGGCGGCCAAGAAAGCAAATAGAATGCTAGGTATCATAAGGAAAGGGATGGAGAATAAAACAAAGGATATTATAATGCCTCTGTATCGCTCCATGGTACGACCGCACCTTGAATATTGTGTGCAATTCTGGTCACCGTATCTTAAAAAGGACATAGCGTTATTAGAAAAAGTACAGAGAAGAGCCACCAAATTGGTGAAGGGGATGGAAGGCTACTCCTATGAAGAGAGGCTAAAAAGGTTAGGGCTCTTTAACCTGGAAAAGAGACGGCTGAGGGGAGATATGATAGAAGTCTATAAATTAATGAATGGAGTGGAACGGATAAACATGGATCAATTGTTTACGCTATCAGAATATAGAAAGACTAGGGGACATGTAATGAAGATACAGGGTAAACTATTTAAGACAAATAAGAGAAAATATTTTTTCACTCAATGTGTAATCAAACTCTGGAATCTGTTACCGGAGGATGTAGTAAGGGCTGTTAGTATAGCTGGGTTTAAAAAAGGTTTGGACAAGTTCCTGGAGGAAAGGTCCATAAACCACTATTAAAAAGGGACCCAGGATATCAATGCTTGACCCAGTACAAGCACTGTGGACCCTTTGTCTTTTGGGGATATTGCTAGGTACGTATGACCTAGATTGGCCACTGTTGGAAACAGGATACTGGGCTTGATGGACCTCGGTCTGACCCAGTATGGCATGTCTTATGTTCTTATGTTCTTAACCTTAAAGCAACAAATACAATTCAAGGCACAAGAAAGCTCTGTTACAAAAGCTACTTTCTTACCCCAGTGTCCTTGTTCCTGCAGCAAGTGCTTAACAAGCTTTTCACAGCTTCCAGGGTTACTCCTTAGTCCTTGTGACCTTTCCCTTTACGAACATGAAGAAATCAGGGCCACCGGCTTGTGGACTATGGGTTCCCTTCCCTGGTAAACTCTCTCTCAGGATTGGCTTGTTTTCTCCCTGTTCCTCAGGTTTAAAGCCTTGCACACAGAACAGTCCATAGGAATCTCTTCCCCATTTAGCTTTACCTCAGGCTCTCCCAGCTGCATAGGCTCAGACTCTCCCAGCTCACAGTCCTCAGCCACCAGCCTCCCGGGGAATCCTGGAGTCTCTCCTGTTCCTGGCTTCAAACCCTCTGGCAGATGTGCTATCTTCCACTTAGCACTCTCCTCTCTTGGAAGCTCAAGGGCTCTGCTCTGCTCCGCACCGGTCAAGCTTTGCCAGCTTGCAGCTGTGCCTCGGCTCGTGGCAGTTTGGCTTCCTGCTTCTCCTTCTCCCCTGCTGCTCCTCTTGCTGCTACCTCCGTCCTTGCCGCTACTTCTGACGACAACCCCGCTCTCACACTCTGGCTTCAGTTTATACTTCTAGGGCTCTCTCTTCCACCCCTCCCTAGCCAGGTGATGGCAATCAGCCTGACTTCGTGCACCTGCATATTTGGAGCACTTCCTGCCTAAGGGGTTCTGGGCTCTGTATCCTCTCCCCTCTCTTCCACTAGAGGGAGCATGGAATGTGGGCCATGTGGAAGTTTTCTGATTCCTAGCTATGTTTGTGTCTTTCCTATTCTGCCTCGGTAAAAGGGGGCCCTTTACTAGGGTGAATTCCCTGTCTTTCTGTCCTCCCTCATACTCTGGATAGGCCTCCTTACCACATAAGTTGTGTACTAATTAATGCCTGTTCAATACGGAAAGACCACATGGCCTATCTAGTCTGTCCTTCCATATCAACCACTACAACAGTCCAGTTTTTTCCTTTAGAGATCCTCTGTGTTTGTCCCATGTTTCTATGAATTCAGATACTGTCCTCATCTCTACCACCTCCACTGGGAGACTATTCCACAGATCCACCATTCTTTCCGTAAAGAAATATTTCTGCATATCACTCCTGAATCTATCCCTTTTCACCCTCATCCCTTGTCTCCTCATAGCAGAGCTTGTTTTCAATCGAAAGAGGCTCTCCTATGCATTTATACCATGGAGGTATTTAAACGTCTCAGTCATATCACCTCTATCCCATTTTTCCTCTAAGGTGTACATATTAAGATCCTTAAGTCTGTCCTCATATGCTTTATAATGAAGACCACTAACTATTTTAGTAGCCACCCTCTGTACCGACTCCAACCTGTTTATATCCTTTTGAAGGTGCGGTCTCCAGAATTGCATATAATACTCCAAATGAGGTCACACCAAAGACTTATACAGAAACACTATCACCTTTCTTCTGCTCGCCATTCCTCTCCCAATGCACCCAACATCCTTCTAGCTTTTGCTGTTGCCTTTTCTACCTGTTTAGTGAGAGGAAACTTGTCTGTATAGGGCTGTGTACACTGTGAGGGTACTTAATGATACTATATTACTGAAAGCCCTCAGAAAGAGTTAACACCACAGATTCAGTAGCTCAGACATTCCAGGGCCTATTACTTAGCTAACGATCTTGAGAGACTCTACTGAAAAACTAGGCTAGACTTTCACATAACAGAGAAACTAAGTTTGTTATGAAACAGATAGTGCAGGGAGAAACTGTCTCTTCAGTCTCGAATCAAAGATATGAAAACTGCTAGTGTTAGAATTATTGTTTAAGAAGTTACGTCTGGGAATACATGTATGTCTCCTCATGATGACTTATGCTAATAAGATCTGACCTATGACATAGAGACATAGAGATGCACATTATGAATATACGCGATGCTTGACATAGAACAATAAGGTGAAAATTATGCTGTGTAAATGGAATTTTGACCTATAAATAAAATAGCCAAAGTCTGTGCTGTCAGGGAGACAAGGTGTAAGCTTTGTTCTCTCTCCCAAAGCTTTGGTGGTTTTTACAATACAAGTGTGTGTTGTGTTTTGTATTATTAACCGTACTTGCTTCCTTCTCCTTGCTCTGGGTGTGGAAATCCGTTACCCAAGAACCCAGGTGCTGTTACCGGTGAGGGGAGGTGCAGAGTACACTTTCATTTAGCTGTTTTAAGACTATCAGACACAATCACGCCTAGGTCCCACTCTTCTTTAGTGGACAAAAGTACTTCACCCCTATACTATATTGCTCCCTTGGATTGCTGCAGCCCAAATGCATGACCTTGCATTTCTTAACATTAAATCTCAGCTGCCATATTCTAGATCATTCTTCAAGCTTAGCTAGATCCCTCCTCATGTTATCTACACCTTCCTGGGTGTCTACTCTATTGCAGATTTTGGTATTATCCGTAGAGGCAAACTTTATCCAACACCTATATTACATCAGCTGCACTGGCTTCCAATTCATTTCCGTTCAAAATTCAAATCTCTTCTAATCATTTTTAAAATTGTTCATGAAGGCAAAGAAGAGCAGTGAGCAGAAATTTATTAGTCATCCCAAAGCAACGTTTAAGAGCAAGGCAATCAACTTGCAACCGTGCCATTTCCTTATTTGCTCCTTCACTTTGGAACTCTTTGCCAGAGAATATAAGATCCACCCCTGACATTAAGGATTTCAGAAGAGCTCTAAACGCACATCTCTTCAAGGATAGCTTTGGAATGGACGAATCAACCTAGCCTCCCAGTTATACCCTATGGGCCTGATTTTGACTCGCATGTACATCGTCTTTGTACATCTGGTCAGAGTCAGACGTACAAAGGGGATCGCGATTCTAATACCACGGGGCACATCTAGCCCCACAGGATCAGAATCACGATCAGGCCTGTATGTGCAGGCTGGGACTGTGATTCCATCCTGGCCTGCACTTGCAGGCACTGCCCGGATAGCTCAGTCAGGTATTTAAATGGAGCCGCAGCGCCATGGCGTCCTGTGGCATGGCACTGTGTCTCCATTTAAATGCTGTGATGCTGGCCGCCAGCAATTAAGGTTTTTTCACCGCAGGCCGACCCCCGATCTGGCTTCCTAAGGCAAGGGTTGGGCAGCGAGGAAGAAATCCTGGCCCCCCCCAGCCCCTTTCCTGGCCATTTCACTGGCCTTGCACCTACAGGGCCGACATTAGAATCAGTTCTGTACGTCCAGTGCCGGCGAATGCCCACTGCCTGCCCCCTCTCCACCCCTAGGCCGTCTCTTCCCCACACCAGACTAACTTCCCCGCACAACTGGTGGGGAAGTTAGTTGGGGGCTGCTGACGGCACGAATAGCAGGGATGGATGTCCCAATGGGATGTCCATCCTCGCTATTTGTGTCTCAGAATAACCCCCTATGTATTTGTCCAAATTAAGACTCCCTGTTCAGTGTATACTTCCTGTTTTAAGTTTTATGTAAACCGCATTGAATTTTATGATAATGCGGTATAGAAAATCTGTTAAATAAATAATTAAACTCCAAAAGAAAATTGAAGTGTTTTTGGGACTCCTACCAGCCCTCCTTGACCGAAATGGTCTGGGCACATTTTGTGCACTTCTTAAAATTGCTGGCCAGCTTTTGACATGACTAGGAAAATGGCCATGGCAAGGTCAAAAGGCTCGATGGTGCTAGCTGCAGGAAAAAAGATGGAGAAATCTGAAAAGGTACAAAAATCGAGAGGGAGCGTGGAATCGGGCAGAACCGATGCAGGACTGACACTAGTGATGGCAGGTGAAAAATGAAAGTGAAAAAGACCTCTGAAGGGGGAAAAAGGACATGTTTACCACGATAATGCAAACATGTCTTAGGGGCTCCACAGAAAATGAAGACTGGGGATGCTGCTGCTGTGACAGGCAGGAGCGCATACATGGTGGAACATCCCAAAAGCTTCCAATAGAAGCTGGGGCAAATTTCCGCGCAGTGCTCCATCGGTGACGTCAGCCATAAGTGAAGACTTACTTTCTGCTTGTCCATGGAGGATAAATGCATACAGAGCAAAACAGAACATCAATCTCTACCTAGAAATTCTCCCCAGACAAAATATAATTATAAGCATGCCCTAACACGTTCCACCAGAAGAGTTGTAAAAAGCAATCAGGCCATGCAAATATGCAGCTTGAAAGAAAAAATCCAATCTAGAAAACACAGAGACAAATTTGAGTGAGGTAAGAGAGCGGCGCAGAAGTGGGCTGTCATGACACAGTGCTCTCTCGGCAGTGTTTTTGACTATGATCATTTTCTTTTGGCTTTCCATTGGTACATTTGTGGTGGCTATCAGAATGACTATACAGAAATGTGGGGAGGTATGCTTATCCCACCTGGAGCCGCACACCAATTGGACCACGAGTTACATTTGCTATCCTTATGAGCTGCATAGTGGCGACAAAACGTTCTTCAGGTATATTCGGGAGAGGAGGAAAATCAGAGGTGGAATTGCAGGACTCAAAAGTGCTGGGAACGGACTCATGGAAAGTGACATTGAAAAAGCAAAATTGCTAAACAAATACTTCTGCTCTGTTTTTTCTAAAGAAAATCCTAGAGAGGGACCACCTGTGACTCCCAAATATAAAAATTGGAATGAAGTAGCTACCACACTGTTCACAGAAGAATGTGTTAGAACAACTTGAAAAACTGAAAGTGGATAAGGCTGTGGGACCGGATGGAATACATCCCAGGATACTGAAAGAGCTCAGAGAGGTTCTTGCAGGGCCGTTAAAGGATGTTTTCAACAGATCCTTAGAAACAGGAGAGGTTCCTCAGGACTGGAGAAAGGCGGATGTGGTACTTCTTCACAAAAGTGGCGACAGGAAAGAAGTGACAAACTACAGGCCCGTGAGCCTTACCTCGGTGGCGGGAAAAGTAATGGAGGTGCTCCTGAAAGAGCGAATAGTGGACTTTCTCAAAACCAACAGGTTGCATGATCCGAGACAACATGGTTTTACCAAAGGACGATCTTGCCAAACAAATTTGATTGAGTTCTTTGACTGGGTGACCAGAGAACTAGATCAGGGGCATGCGATGGATGTCATCTACCTGGATTTCAGCAAAGCCTTTGATACTGTTCCTCATAGGAGGCTTATCAATAAACTCAGTAGTTTGGGTATGAGTCCCAAAGTGGTGAACTGGATCAGAAATTGGTTCACTGACAGATGACAGAAAGTGATGGTAAATGGAGCTCACTCGGATGTAAGGAGGGTGATTAGCGGGGTGCCCCAGGGTTCGGTCTTTGGCCCGGCACTGTTCAATGTATTTGTGAGTGATACTGCTGAAGGACTGAATGGAAAAGTCTGTCTTTTTGCAGATGACACGAAAATTTGCAACAGAGTGGACTCCCTGAGGGAGTGGTTAACATGAGGAAAGATCTACAAAAGCTGTAAGAATGGTCTAATGCGTGGCAATTAAGATTTAATGTGAAGAAGTGCAGTGTCATGCACTTGGGAAGCAGAAATCCAAGGGAAATGTACGCGATAGGGGGCGAGAGGTTGGTGTGCACGGATCAGGAGAAGGATCTTATTGTGATTATTTCTGAGGATCTCAAGGTGGCAAAAGAGTGCGACAAGGCGGTGGCAAAAGCCAGGAGGATGTTGGGTTGCATACAAAGAGGAATTACCAGCAGAAAGGAAGAGGTACTAATGCCACTGTATAAGTCACTGGTGAGGCCTCATTTGGAATACTGTGTTCAGTTTTGGAGACCATATCTTGCAAAGGATGTAAAAAGACTGGAAACTGTTCAGAGGAAAGCGACCAAAATGATTTGGAGCCTGCGTCAGAAGCCTTATGAGAAGAGAATTGAAGACCTAAATATGTATACTCTGGAGGAGAGGAGGGATAGGGGAGATATGATTCAGACCTTTAAATACTTAGAGAAATAATGAACAAACAAACCTCTTCCAAAGACAGGGAAGCTGTAAAACTAGAGGGCATAACATGAAGCTGCAAGGGGGTAAATTGAAAGACAATGTCAGGAAATACTTTTTCACTGAAAGGGTGGTGGATGCTTGGAATCCCCTCCTGATGGAAGTGGTGGGGGCAAATACAGTGACAGAATTCAAGATGGCATGGGACAGACACAGTGGATCCCTTTACAGCAACAGGATAAAATTAAAATAAACTTAACTAGCTAATTTCTCAACAAATAGGGGTGTTCTACATGGAGTAGCAGGTGCAGGTGCACCTACTCTTGCCATCTTACTGGGCAGACTAGATGGACCCTCTGCCATCATTTACTATGTTACTATATTAGGCGTCACCGCAGAGCTGCGTGCTGTGGTTTTTCCAGTGCTCTCTGCTGAATTGTCGGCCTCTTTCTGGGGCGTTCTTTGCCACCCAGGCAAGTATGAGCTGCTAGAAATAGGCATTCCCAAAGCATTGACTGTGATTGTTTTAATTTTACATTTTAAATGTTATGTATGCTTCATTGTGTGGAGTGGAGTAGCCTAGTGGTTAGAACACTGGCTTGGTAACCAAGCAACCAGGGTTCAATTCCTACTAACACTCCTTGTGGCCTTGGGCAAGTCACTTAACCCTCCACTGCCTCAGAAGAAAGGCAAGGCAATCTACTTCCAGTGACACTGCCAAGAAAACCCAGGAGCTTCTGGGTCACCAGGAGTCAGGACTGACTCAAAGGCACACATTGCATTGCATGCTTCATTGTAAATCACACTGATGTTGCTACATATTGAATGCAAGTAACAGCAACAAGAAAGAAAAAGTGTGAAGCTGTCAAAGTAAGCCATGAAACGATTTCTTTAGAACCTCACTGACTTTCTGCAAATGACAGAATTCATCTAAGATTAGCCTGGATATACCAAGCTGTATACTTATAAATATACATAAAGCCTTGATTTCTCAATATCTACTTTTAAGCAGGCTAACAGTGTTGGTGCACCAGATGGAAGCACAAAGCTCAATGGCTCAAAATAACACGGAATTAGAAGATGTGCTCAAAAGGTAGAGGGATTCTCTTCTGTGAATCTCGTATTTACTAGAGAGAATGTTGTGCTGCAAAGCAGGGTCAGCCTGTCCACTAGGTGAGCTAGGCGGTCAGCCCAGGTGGGTGGCTTTGTGCTGCTGCTTTGTTTGTGGCAGGCTATGTGTTTTGGCACATATGACCTGCTGCTTCTGATCCCCCTCTGACACAACTTGCTGTCGGAGGGTGGGGGGGAGGGTCAGAGCCTGGCGACACCCCAAGACGGCATCAGTGGTAGCAAGGGGTGGCAGCACAGCATGGCTCTGCAGCGTGGCTGGGGTTTCTGCCTAGGGTGGCAGAAACCTTTGGGCCAGCCCTCCTGTAGAGATACATGGGAAAATCTTTGAGATTAACAAATCTGAAAGCCAGTCTGCCAAACCGTTGCAAAATATATTTATTTAACTAGGTTTATGTACTGCTTTTCTAAAAGTCAAAGCTCTGCATATTCAGGTACTATATATATGTTTTTGTACCTGAGGCAATGGAGGGTTAAGTGGTTTGCCTAAGGCCACAAGGAGCACCTGTGGGACTAGAAACCCCAGTCCCTCCAGCCCAAGGTTGCTGTCTCCTAGCAGGATTCCAACTCCTGGTCTGAGGTAACTTGCCCCAACCACCAGGCGACTCCTCCCTCGAAAATAAAACTGAGGACAGGCAAGAGTTAGATATTCATGGATCCACTTCACCTGGAAACTTTGCTGACTAGTAAATCTCCTTAATAAATTACCTAGGTTAAATATAAACAGGTGCTTCTGTGTTTTTCTTTGATTAATGTATGATCCTTTTGTGCTGTGTTCCCTTGTAGATGAGATACAAAGATATATGGAGAGTAATTGTATGAACTCCTGCATTCTTTGCACATATTTCAAGCCTATTTTAGGAAGTCAAAAAATACTAGCATAAAGGGTGAAAATGTGCATTAATTTGAGGTGCAATCCTTTACACTAGCCTTATTGTCGTGCTTGTCTGTATTCTGTATAGTTTGGAGAGATGGAGCATAATTCCATTTCAGGCAGCGAGATGGAACAGACCAGCAGCCAGGCAAAGTGCATCCGCTCGGCATGCTTTTCTGAGGAGGAGAAGGACCTGCTGTACCGCCACATGTCAGCCAACTACCAGAACCTATATGTGGCAAATATTGCGGCAGGGTAAAGGGCTAAATTGTGGGATAAAATAGCTGTGGAGGTGAGCTCACCGGGGGTGAAAGTGCATGGTCAAACAGTTAAAGCACCAGTGGCGTGATGTGGCCAGAGACAATTATTTTTATGTCTGGCTGTACAGACTCAGCAGAGTATGTTGCTCCCACCTCAGGGTCACAAGTGCAAGCTTGTGAGTACATATCTAAAAGTACCTGGTGTATTTGGATGAAGGGACTGTTGAGGAGCTGAGGATTGTGAAGTTGGCTCAATTAATAGCTGTTCCTTTTCCATTTCTTATTACAGTGTCTGCCTCTGGGGGCTCTTGGACAGTGCCCTTCTCTCCTGCTAGTGAGTACAACCCGCAGCATTGCCTTGGGAATCTTTGCGAGTTTGGGGTCTGTGAGGATTGTGCTGGGCCGTAAATGTCACAAATTAGTTACTCTCACCTGTCTTATTTTATTCCAGTGACACATATCGGTGATGGCAAGGCTGCAAACACAGACCTGTTTAGTCTGGTATTGAGCTGGGAGGATACAAACACAGAGCTTCCACCACCAGCCCCACCTCCAAGAGCCAACATGACTATAGATCCCCTGAAAGAGATGGCAGCTCAAGTGCTGATATAGCAGGAGGCGAATGTTGCGCTCCTGTGGGAAGCACAACATATCGGGCAGGAGCTACACAGTATAAGGCAGGGGCTACACGGTATAGGGCAGGTGCTACACAATTTAGTCCTGGTGCAGCGGGGGCAGGGGCTGCATCTGAGGAGGTTAGTGGCCCTGCTTTTTGTTGGTAAGACCCAAGGGTCACGTTGCTGGGCAACTAAAGGCTCGCATAGATTTGACCAGTGCTGAGCGTCTGTGCCTGGTAAGTGGATGCAAGCTTTTGGAGATCTCCCCATATTCTGCTCATTGCTTTTTAACAAGCCTCTTCTTTCCTTTCCTTCCCGTAGGCTGTTCTTCCCTCCTTGCTAGATCCAGCAATTGATCTGTTGTGCTTTGTGTTGGTTATTGCTGTTTAGTGTTGCATTTTTTTTTGTTTTACAGTTCTTCTACATTTTCAGGTCTACATAGAAAACAAATGTTGAATGTATATTTTGGTTCTATGGTGTATATATATTTTGGTTGCCTTTGTTGTATTAAATATTTGTTGTTGATCTGTCATTCTGTTGCATTTTGCATCCACAAGGGAGATAGCAGTAGCTGAATTGCTCCTATAAACCACAACCACCCCTCCCCCATCAACCCTGTGTCCATGCCCACCCACTTACTGTAGACCAAGTCCTGGGCAGTCAGGCAGGTTTTCAGAATTACCGCAATGGATGCACATAAGACAGATATGCACGCATACTGGTCTGGCCTGAGGACTGGGTTGAGAACCTCTCCACAAAATGACTATGGATGGTACTGAGAAATAGGCAAGACACATTTGTAATGGTAGAAAACAATCTTTAATATAAGAAACTATTTACAGATCAACAGTGTCATGGTGGGGGGAGGGGGTAATATAAATGGTGAAAGGAAAAAAACAAAACAAAAGCGAAAGAATAAAAAACTCCAGGGTGAAAAGGATCACTGAGGGAGGCCTGGTAACCACTGGGCAATATGCTCAACGTCCTCGATGAGGTGGTTTAGCATACTGCCCATCGCTACTAACTGGCCCTGGAGGTCCACCAGGATGTTGTGGACCCCCTCCTGTGCCACAATAGCTGGTTGCAACCCAGAAGTTGGTAATGCAACATGTGGCTCCCTGTGATCCCTTTCCTACTGCATTCTGAGGATCATGGGGAGAAAACTGGATAATGCCCGAGTGTGCGGTGGGGGGCAGGGAGGTGGACTGAATAACCTTCAGCTGTGGGGGTGGGAGGGGACATCAGGGGCTCAGACATTTATTTATTTATTTTAAAACATTTGTATACAACTACATGCAATAGCATTAGGGGGTTGGATGCTAGGGGATGGGACGTCAGGGGTGGGACATCGGGGACCTGTAGCTACGGCCGTGGTTGGGGGCAGTGTTGAGTTCCTCCTCCTCCTCCTCATGTGGACTGAGCTCTGCCAAAAGACAAGAAAAGCACATGTCAGCCAGGCAAAGCAGTGTGCAACAGACTGGACCTGAGTGCAACAGCCTCCCCAACTTATGATGCATATCTGGCGAGGTCTCCCACTTGCGTCGTGCCCACTCCATAAACTCTCTATTCCGCTGGAGCTTGCGAGCCTTTTTCTTGAGGTCCTCAATCTGAAAGACAAGAACATGATATCTCTATCAGCAGCAAAACATGCAGACTGAACCAATCCTGCCCTCAATCAACCCCTAAACTGCTCTGGCAACCAACCCCAAAAAGAGAAACACCTTCATTCCTGCTGCACTCACCTCCCTAGGGAACACTGTCTCTTCATTAAAGGCGGAGTGGTTTTGCCGCCATGACTGCCTCATCATTCTATAATTGCACCTCCTCCCTGGCCTGGGAAAGAAGAGCTTTTTCGTTGGCTTCTGCCTGAGATATGGTGGTGGTGGCGCTGCTGCCATTTTTCTTTGCAGAAGTGGTTCTGTGTTCACGCATATGTGTGTTCTATGTGCATGCATGCATTCCGTGCATGTGTCTGTGTGCCTGGAATCCACGCACATATCAATGTGCAGAGGAAGGAGTGGCGGGGTTGCCTCAAGATACACAGGACATGCGAGTGTGGCATACGCATACTTCTATATGTGCTTTTCCCCCGCGCACATCATCTGCGCACACCTGTACATGCGGAACCAAATATGACACCTGGTAGAGGTGGGGTTATGGACCTCATTATTAAAAAGCCAGTAACAGCCTGATGGCGCCGGACCCAATAATATCAACACTATTCTTGCCAAGAAACATTATATTTCATTAAAGCACATCAAGGAGGCATAATAAGAAATGGAGAATAATATAAGTCATGAAAAGTATGTATAACTTTTCTTCGAATCTCATTCCCCATTGTGGCATCAGGTTGAGCAGAGGCACAGATGAGAGGTTCTAGTGGCAAATCAGGAACTATGTCACCTGGCATACCGTGCTTCAAAGCTATGTTGTGCAGCACACTCTTAACAATGTCCCCAACCTTTTCAGGTGTGTATTGCAATGCCCTCTCAAATGGTCCAGACAACAGAAGTGACGCTTGAGGACCCAAAAGGTGCGCTCTGTGACACACCACATAGCAATGTGCGCCTCACTGTAGCGCCTCTCCGCAGATGTGCGCAGCAACAGCACAGGAGTCAGCAACCGTGACTCACACCCATATCTGGCATCCCCTATGCATTAAAATGAAACAAAACAGCTTATATAATGGTACAATATAATAACAATATAATGCATATGGGCTTATTTAATAAGCAGAAACATATAGTTGTCCCCTTCCCAAAGTTTCAGTACACCTATGCGACACTCAGCATCCCTTATGCATAGAAATGAAACAAAACAGCTTATATAGTAGTATAATATATAATGGTTTATATAATAGGCAGAAACGTACAGCTGTCCTCCCTCCCTAAAGTTTCAATACACCTATACGACACTTACCCAGGAGCCAACATTTACTGTACTTTCCCTCTGCAAAGTTACGTCTGAGTGCCGAGTTGGAGAGGATATGGGAGTCATGACAGCTGCCTGGGAACTTCAAGACCATGTTCAAGATCTTCATGTGTACGTCACACACCACTTGAACATTTCTGGAGTGGAAGCTTTTCCTGTTCCGGAATGCCATTTCTTTGTCCGAGGGGGGGGGTGTTAGAGCTACATGGGTGCAGTCTATTGCTCCCATCGTACTTTGCACCCAAGCAATTTGAAAAAACTCCGCCTTCAACACCTGCCACACTGCCTGCTGCTCTGGGTACCAGATATGATCCTCAATCCAATTTTTCAAGGTCTGCAACACCTACTTGAAATGCCTAGAAAATGATGACTGGTCTATTCCACAAGCCACCTCTTTTTTTATTTTATACTTTATTAAAGTTATTCATATATACAAAGAATAAACTAAGCATATAGCGAATAAAGAAATACAGTAAACTAATTTTAACATCAAACTAAGCAATAATTACACTTGGTATAGACCTCAAATAGAATAACCACAATAAGGTTCCAAGAAAAAAGAAAAAGAATATAAGAAATACAAATTGACAACAAGTGCCTTAGAGCTTAGATGTTATGTGTGGCAGCCGGTGCGGAATCCATCCCACCCCTCTCATTCCCCTCAAGAAACATTCTTAATTGAATGGGCTCAAAGAAAAGATAGTGTTTAGACTTATAAACAATTACACATTTACATGGATATCTCAACTTATATTGTGCCCCCAAAGCGAGGGAGCGCTGACGCATGGCCAGAAACTCTCTCCTCCTCTTTTGGGTATCCCTTGCCAAATCAGGAAATATCAGAATCTTGGAGCCCATAAATTGGGAAACGTTCAGTTTAAGGAAATATAATCGCAAAACAGAGTTCTGATCTGACTCAAAGGCAAAGGAGACCAGTAGAGTAGCTCTACTGGTTACCACGTCTAGCGAACTATCTGAGGTGGCCCATCAGGATCCACCGAGGCTCTCCCTCCACCCACCTCTGATAAGGAAATAGAAACATATTGAGCACGTATAATAGGAGGCAAATTATCAGAGGGCATAAGGAGAATCTCAGTAAGATACTTGCGAACCAATTCCCTAGAGTCCAGCAGAGGAGATCTAGGAAAGTTCAGGAAGCGTAGATTATTCCTCCTCGCTTGGTTATCCAGAAACTCCAACCATCGCGCAAAGATCAAGTTTCCTTTAGCCTGGGTGGCCCCCAGAGCCTGCAACTCCTCAGCCTGGATTTCCAAACGAGAGAGTCTCTCCGCATGGTCATCTACCCTCGAGCTTTCGGCAACACTCTGTAGTTTCAACCGAGTTACGTCCTGTGAAAGAACAGCCACTACAGGAAAGAGGGACTGTTGGAGAGAAGAAATGGCATCCCACAAGCTCTCCATTGTTATACTTGCAGGTTTAACTAAAGCCAGCAACGCTGAAGAACCCAAAGGAACAGAGGAGCCCGACACTCTATGCTCTACCTCACCGCTTCCAACAGCCTGCATTAATCCCTCTCCTCCAACAGGCTGAGCAGCAGGAGAACTCTGCCTTCGAAGCAAGGCGGCACCCCCCTCTGCAGGGGAACTCCCGTCCACGGGAGTCGATCCGGCAGGCGAACCAACCCGCGGGGCACTTCCGGGTTGCGGCGGCAAGACTTGTAGGGGACTCAAACTAACCCCACTGCTCAATTCAGCCGAGATCCTTGACTGATCTGCCGAAGCCACAACAGCCGCCATCGGAGGGAAAAAGCCCGGAATCACCGATTGGGACGAAGCCACGGTCGGGGTAGAGGTTGCGGGGGGTTTCTCCGCTCGTTGTTTCCTCTTTCTCCCCATTCGCGCGCCTCAAACCGGAGCAGGCAAGAACACGTCCGACAACGCTCACAGCTCATCCGCCATCTTGGAACCACCTCCACAGGTCACCTCAACAACATTTTGGAATGATCCGGTGCCCAAAAAATGTAGTGAGTAACTTCGCCAGTCCTGGTATGGCGTGCCCACGAGCAGTGGCTGGATCTATATCATTATCGCTTTCAGATCCTGACTTCTGTCCCTCGTCTTGCACCGACTTCTGTCTTTTGTCTTGACCAAATTGTAAATGCCATATTTTGTTTTTGCTCCGAACAGCCCATTGTTATATGCTCTGCCCATTGCTATGTGTTTTGTCTTAACTAGATTGTAAGCTCTGACGAGCAGGGACTGTCTCTTGCATGTATGTCTGTACAGTACTGCGTGCGACTGGTAGCGCTCTATAAGTGCTCAATAGTAGCAGTAGTAGTAATATCATCTTAATTTCCTCATTCAAGGACAAGATGGATCATGTGCATAAACGGTAGTTACACACGACAAGCCTCTCTGGGAGTCCATCCAGTGCTGCCCTTGTTCGGAATAGGTGCCGTCTGCAGGGCCTCACGATGAGAGGCTGAGCTTGTACCTCCTCATCCTCCTCTCGTATGCTCGGGTCTTTTTTGTTCTCCTCATTTTTTTGGCTAACTCTTGCAAGCAACAGAGCCACTAAAGGATACGAAACAAAAGACATTTCTTCTTGATTGCCGAACTTTCGCTTATATGCTAAAAGATAGATGCTGAAGATGTCCAAGCTGAGGGTAACAGCTGACAGCATGCATGCTGAAACAGTTTGTCTCGATACGCACAAGAATTTTACATCATCTCAGACCAGGTGCAGAGATAATGGTGCTCTTGAACTTTATGCCTGGTTGTGCAATCCTCTATGTGTTTCTCTGCATTGGGCGCAGACCTTATTTACTTATTATTTAAATATGCTCAGTGTTGCTGTGCGCGCATACTTTTCTTTTGCTGTTTACACATACCTTAATCTCTTTTCTGCATTTAGTGTGGCAAAACTTGTGCGTATAAATTGTATTATCTGTGCGCAAAGGGTGTTCTAGTCTTTCTGCATCGGCCTGTGGAACGTAAGCCCTCAGGGGACAGGGAAATACATCCTCTACCCAATTGTAAGTTGTCTTGAACTACTATTGGTAAGGCATGAGCTAAATACTACTAATAGATTTACACACATTGGGCCCGATATTCAAAGGGCATTTACGTGGTGCCCAGTAAACCGTGAAAATGCCCTAAATCGGGATAATCAATAGCACTTGCACAGTTAGCACTGTTGAATATCCCTTTCAAAGCCTGCTACATGCCCCGATGCTCTGCGGTTAGAATCTGGGCGTGTTGGGGGCTTTCCGGGGCGGGGCGGAGCGGAGGCTGCCGCTAACCGGGTAGCAGCAATATTGCACAGCTACCCGGTTAGGAATCCGTGGCTAAATCTAGGCCAGCTTTTGGCTCGCCTAGTTTTAGCTGCGGATGCTAACCAGGTAGTGGTACAATATTGCTGCTACTCGGTTAGCCTCGGCGGCTCTGGGGCATGTGCCATGATGCCGGATGTTCAATGCCGTCGCCGTGGCATTGAATATTTGGTGTTAAGGGTCAGAGGGCAAGGCTATGTGCCGTAGCGGTGCATAGCCTGCCCAATACAATATCAGCCCATTGTTCATATGTAAATCTAGATGGCTCCTTATAAAATTACCCCCATAATGGGCTTGTTTCTTTTTTCTTTGATACTTAAATTTCCTACATAGTATTTCCTTAAATTTACGGAATTTGAGTTTTGTAAAACGTTTAATCAAAAATACGACAAGATTTAGGAAAATGTACTGCTACACTAGTCCATGCTGATACAAACTTCTTTTTTATTTAAAGTGTTATTAAGTCAATGCTGATTCCTGGCAATCCAACAGCCTGTGTTTTTCTGTGTCAATATATAACTGGAAGTAGATTATCGGACCTTTTTTTCCAAGGAAATGGAGGGTTAAGTGACTTGCCCATGGTCACAAGCAGCACCAGTGAGAATTGAACCCTTGATCTTTTGGGTACTAGGCAGGTGTTCTAATCACTTGGCTACTCCTCCATGCCAATACAAGCTAGCATGCATTATTTACAGGAGGGCCCATTTTATGTCATAGGACCTCTTTATAAATGATGGCTGCTAATGCTGTTAACGCAGGCTAACACAATAATGCGCTTTAGTAAAACTAGCTCAAAATGTCAATTATGTCCAGAACGTGTCCCATAAATTGCATGGGTACTTTTCTTACTGCATCTATAATTTTTACGGACAATTCCATGTAACTACCTTTTTCCATCTAGTTGCTGAGAAAGGGGAGTGGCGCAGAGATCGGAATCTGCTGGCCATGTAGAAGGCGGAGTACGATGGAGTTCACTCTGGTCCCTGTGTCTTTTCTCGTCTGGGGATTCTCAATAGTCATTTAGGAATGGAAAAGTCACATGGCGTATCAAAACAATAAATAATCCAGTTATTGTAGAATACCTCTGTCTCGGCACTCTAGGGGTCTGTGTCTATTTTCTCTTTTGAATGAAAAAGGGGAATCAATGGAGGAAGATTGCATTTGTTTACTTGCTTTTTCAAACACGTTACAAATATATTTGTATTTGTATCTTGCCTCAGACAATAATTATTTTGTTTATTGAATTGGATGAGCACTACTGACCCATGTTCTTGCCAAGCTGTGCAGCAGAGTTGTGCAATCCTGCAGCACCTCCCCCTACCAGAAATAACCTGGTTGGAAAACTCCCGCATCACTTGGCGAAAACATTGCTGTTGACTTTCAAACAAAACTGGCTTTACAAAAAGGCTTCATACATAACTTTTCACATCTCTAATAATAGTCCTGCTGCAAAACATGAAAAAAAAATCCTTGGCAGAAAATGCAAACGCATACTAATCTAAAGGAGGAAGCAATTTATCATATTTATTGAGGAACACTGCATGTGTTATTTCTGCTTTTTAAAAAAAATCTGAATATGAACATTCAGCAACAATAGGAGGTGGCAAGGGAATGGGGGCAGAGTCACTCACCTAACTCGGGGGCTTTGCTTAGAACAAATGCATAAGCCCAGAATTTGCTGACAGGTCCATTATAGAAGCTCTGGTCACAAACGGACTGCTTCAGCCCTTTGGTCATCACAATATACAGCATGTAAGCACCAGTTCGAACAGCACCTAATATACTTTATAAAGAAAGAAAATTCAAAAGATATATTAACAGAATTAGTATGGTGCACTCAAACCATCCAGTCAAGTTAACTAACATCTCGCACCTCTTGTATCTATGGGCGATGGGCGGGACATGATTGAAAAGCTAAAGTTACGATCCTTCTTATGAACGAATACTCTGAGTTTAGTCAAAATAGACATTATTAATACTGTAAATAGAGGAGAATCAAAACAATATGATCTGGGATACAAATCTCTTTCCCCAGGGCATACCAGTCTGATGAGAATTTAATGATCACATTTTCTTCAATCAACAGCTGTGAAAAAATAAATCCCATAATGTCCCAGTTTACAAGTACTGAAGAGCATAATGGACTTTGTAAAACATTCTTGGCCTGATTTTACATGGTTTACAGCCCAGTTAGTGCCATTGAATATATCCTTCTAAGTCCCCTATGCACCCCAATGCTAGCCGGTTAGCAATAGGGCATGTTGGAGGTGTTTCGGGGCGGAGACTGTCGCTAACCGGGTAGCAGCAATATTGCATGCTGCCCGGTTAGCGACCTGTACCTGAAAGGTAGGTGAGGAAAACCCTTGCCTATCTTTAAGGCGTAGGAGCTAACTGGGCAGCATTCAATATCGCTGCTGCCCGGTTAGCCTCAGTGGCTTCCTGTGTCTGCGGCGATCACCGGATATTCAATGCCATCGCCGCAGCACTGAAAATCCGGGTTAGAAGTTGGCGGGGAGGGCATAGCTCTTCCAAAATGCGGATAACTCAATATCGGGCCCTCTGTGATTTTTCTATATCTAACTCTTTTCATCTGCAATCACAATAATTAAAAAACTAATAATGGGAAGGGATTCTAATAATGACTGCACAGCAGTGATGCCCAACCCTGCCGCTAGTTGGGTTTTTACAGTTCTCTCAATGAATATGCATGAAATAAATCTGCATATATTGGAGGCAATTCATTCAGATCTCTCTCTTGCATATTCATTGTAGATATGCTGAAAATCTGTCTGGCAATGGGTAGGTTTTGGAACCACTGCTGTAGAATGCAATTTTTTGAATCATTCATAACAGTAACACCTGATTTTATTAATGCAGCTGTCATGCATTAGGAAACACAAAATTTCAAAATGGTGTGCTATTAAGAAGCAACTTGTCTACAATGCCAAAAAATGCCAAGTGTTCATTTTGACCATTTACACACTAACAGGATTCTGTTCCTTTGGGAGGGGCGTACCATGCAGACCAATGAAAAATCACCGATTCCTGAAGAACGTCCAAGACCAGATGGAAGAAACCCAGAAGTAACTTAGTCATTCAACCTCTGGAGTAGCTGCTGGATTGCCCAAAGCAGCAACTCCACACTATGCTGCAAGGGAGTGGCAGTTTTTCTACACATATACAGTGTTGACATGTTTACTTAAACTAGGCAGAAATTACACAAAGCTACATCCTGGGAGGCTAATCATACACAATAATTCTTGAAGGATAGAATGTACAATGGGCCCAATATTCCAGACCTGTAAATCATGTACATGCCACTCAGCAGGATATTCAGTGGCACTATCACAGTTAGTGGTGCTGAATATCCATGGGTGCCACCGCTACAAACCCCAGTGCTAAATGGTTAGCACTGGGGCGTGTTGGGGCATTCCAGGGTGGCCCCTGTTGCTTAACCGGTAGCAGCAATATTGAGTCGCTGCCCAGGTAGCTACATGCGGCTAAAGTAAGGTGCAGCAAATGCCCGGTTAGCTTCAGTGTTCTGCAGCGAACCCAGCTATGGCCCCGGCATTGAATATCCAGGTCTAGGATTCAGCACCAGTGGCTAGCTGCTGTAGGAGCGCTAGCCACCGGCACTGAATATCGGGCCCAATATTACTATGATATTATGGTGATTACTAATGAATCCTTGATAAAACGTCCTCCTCATATGACAGAGAAGATGAAAACAACCATTAGGGCCCGGATCAGCATACTTTATTCTGATATGCACAGAATGGGAGAAATGCCTTAGTGAATCAGGTCCTTAGTCTTATAATAACACCTCTGAAGCACAGAACTGCAAAGATCAGCGATCTAGCAATAGCACACACTTGCTCTAATGCCATTCACTAATATGATGCTGCCTACCTTTGGTCTCTCCCATCTTTTTCTGTTTGATTCTTATCAGGGAGGAAAGGCAAGTGGAGTTCCAATCCAAGAGCTCAAAAAGCAAATAATGGGAACTTAGGCCTGAGATCGATGCAAGGCAACTAGATTTCGAGTCACACATGATGTCACATCTGTGCTTTCTGTCTAGCTACTTACTGGAAGTAAACAGAGGAACCCTGGCAGAAAAACTGAATACTTCTTTTTAATGAGTAGGGGAGGAAGTCTCTTTAAGACAGAGGGACTCAGGCAGACATTGCAGAACCCAAAAAATCCAATACCAGCAGCACTGGAGAGGCTTATTACCATGAATGGAGAATGAAGATGGAAATCATACTGAAGACTAAAACAATTAAAGTTGATAGTTGTGGATGATCTATTATTCAGAAATATTTAAATTAAGCTTGGCAACATAAGTAGGAACTTCAAAACATAACCTCTGTGAAATTAGTTTTCGCGCTTAGTTCACTTCCCAATGGCACATGCCAATATCATTAAAACAACACCATCACTGTTTGGTAGCAATTGTCTCAACAGAGATTAAAACGCACAGACATAGGAAGGTTGAACTATCCACTCACTTTGGGCAAGGTTGAAGCACACTAGCAGGACAAGGTAAGGAAGCATGTTGTTATAGGGTGTACACCCCATCACAGCCAGAGTCCAAACAGACCCCAGCCAGTCCTTGCTCTGGGGGTACAAGCCCCTTGGGGCAGCAGGAAAGAACAGCCAGGAGAAGGTTCAGAGTGGGGTCCAAACTCCCATCCTGGCCTTGCTTCACATAGAAAACCCAAGGCCCTACTCCACGACTACGGAAAGGTTGATAAGCAGGATGAAAGAGGTGAAAGGCTTGCCCTAGACCCCCATGTGAATAGACCCCCCCCCCCTCTGGGAGGTGAAGGAGATAGACCTGGGGTTGAGGAACAACAAAACCCTCAAGGGACCCCCATGGATACTCAACGGGTCCCTTCCCCCCCCCCCAGGGGAGGGTGAAAGGGACCCACTAAGCAAAAGGGAAGTTGGGATAACCCTAATGACCCCACAGGGAAGAAACTCACTCAGGAGTCCTGAAGAGGGCCACGATGCTTAGTGTGCAGAGAGCTGAGCCATTTCCAATGGGAGTGTCCAAAAAGGGAGTGTTCCTTTTCTCATGTGGGACTTGCAGGGGACCAGGGAAGTTGGAGTGGACCTCTTAAAAAGGGGATCCATATTGGTGGGAAAGACCTGGAAGTTCTCGTAGATACCGGGAGTAGTCAATCTCTTATGTCTCAAGATGTGGCCTGGAGCCTAGGGGTCAGTAAGAGGCAGGGTAGATACCTAGACCCTGTACGAGTAAGGTGTGTCCATGGGGACATACGGAGTGATTCCACCTATGAGATAAAAATCACTTGGGACAACAAACAACTCCTAGGAATGGCCATTGTCAAGGGGCTCCCAGTGCCATTAATCCTAGGTCGGGATTGGGAGAGGTTATTAGACTCAACTCGCTTCTGCTCCAGATTAGTAGCTACCAGTGCCAGAGACTATACCCCAGATGGAAAAAACCAACCCCAACCTCGGGGAATTGTTTCCCTTTGCAACCCCAGATGTGGTAGGGGGTGGTGGTAAGACTAGAAAAAGCAGGGCCCAGTGGAGGGCAGAAAAGTGAAAAGGACTGATTCCCCCAGGGGGAGTCAAGGTTCTTGGGGAAGAATTGTTTTCCTAGTTTGATAACTTCTCTGAAGAGCAAGCCAAAGATCCTACTTTGCAGGAAGCATGGGGTAAGGCGCAGACTCTAAGAAGGGGAAGGAGAATTATCCCCTCTTTAGGAAGAAGAATAACATGTTATATCAGATTGTATTTCAAGAAGAGAAAGGAGAGCAAGCCCAGCTTAAGGTACCCCAAATATTCTGGGAGGCCTATTGATCCTGGCACACAGTCACCCTTTCACAGAACACCTAAGGGTGCAGGGGGTGATTGCACATCTCACACAACGTTTTTTTTGGCCTATGATTTTCGCATAGAAGATTGGGCTGGAAAGGCCCATATTAATGCTGATTTATATTTCCCAGGAGGAGAAGGAAGGACCACTTGGCAAGGATGACCTGACCACAGCCCAAGCCAAAGGGTCTCTGTTAAGTGGGAAAGTATGTGATGGGATGTATGCCCCATCACAACAAGTCCCTGCTCTGGGGGTGCAGGTCCTTTGGAGCAGTGGAGGAGAAAAATGAGGGGCTAAGAAAGAGCTTTGGGTAGGGTCCAAACTCCTGCCTTCTCCCCACCTAAAAAACCCAAGGTCCTACTCCCCAACCATAGAAGGGTGAAAAGAAGAGAGGTAGAAGACTTGCCCCAGACCCCCATGAAGCTAGAAGACACTCAGGAAAAAAAGAAAACAGCCCAGGAAAGGTGAGGGTTGAGAAATACCAAAAACTTAAGGAGATCCCCTTGGATACTCTACCGGTAGACAGCCCACCAGACTTGGGGTGGATGTAGCAATAGGAAACTACATGGGAGGTGGCAGGGTGTCCAGGTAATTCAACATCTGGGATGCATCCCGGTTGAACTAGGGACTTAAAGGGGGGGGGGGGGAGTTTACGGTGAGATTTGGTGTGCATGTTTCTTGAACTGAAGGATGTTGGGAGGATGTAATTTGTATGCCTCCTACCTGATCTACATATTGTCTGTATTTTTGTTGCCAAGAAGGACCCTGGTGTGGGCTACATCGGATCTAGGGAGGGGACTGTTGCCCATAGAAGAGGAGGGGTACCCCAGCGTGAGAAGGATCTAACCAAATGTGGACCTTAAGACTATTGGACTACTCACCCTAACATATAGGGGAACCCCGGAGATAGACCTTTCTGCAAGGGGTCAACCAGAAAGAGTTGTATTTGGACTGTTTTTATGAGTAGACTGAGCTAGACAGATGTTAGGGAAGACCTGCAAGAACTACCAGATACTTGCATTCTGGGCTTAGAGATGGATAATACTAGATGACCCAATAAAAGAACTACAGGTGTGGTATTATCTGTGTTCTATAGATAAGTGAAAAGCTTTTGTGCCCAATGCTTTAAAGAAGGTATCTTTCACAGCACTAGAATGTTCAAAAATTGAAAAAGAATGAAAGTGTGTAGAGCATGGTTCAAGGAATTTTTGCAATCTCTCAGTTTATGTGTGTGTGAGCACCTTTTAGAAAAACTATGTAGGTCCTTCTTCAGACATACAAGCCAAAACAGCTGAAATTCTGTAGAAGGGATAGGAGGTGGAGATGTGTATATGTGATCTGAAATCAACATAATAACATAAAATATACCATACTGGGTCAGATCAAGGTCCACTCTAAAAGATAACGGTTCCCATCAATATCCCAGACTAGGACCATGCAGAAGAGAGACCTGGACATATGAAGGGAGATAGTTGATTTCAGAAAGATGCACGTGTGAAAGTTTGATATGGGAGGATCTAGCAATTCAGATATATGTCAGTGCCAGTATTCTGGAGCCTGCACATGGATGTTCCTACACTCACGTATGGCCCAGCCATTTTGCAAATGGAGATGTGCAGCAGAGCAGTGGTTAACAAAGAGGTCTCGCTATTTATCTGCTATCATTTTATGAGGTGGAGAAAATAATTAGGAGAGGGCATTTGCCTGTCATTCCTACTGTTGACAGCTGACCAATGAGCAGTTTTGGAAGGCCTATTTGTATTGAGGAGCAGGTCTAAATATGGATGTGTCCGTTGGCAGGTTTACACATCCGACATAGTTGTGAAATTGGCGACATCTCTGCCATGTCCCTGTGAGACTTGGATGTGAATGTAGTGGACATGTATAAATTCAGTCCTTTCTAAAATCACTGTTAGGACGTGGATATGATTTGTTAATAGTCATTTTCACACTTTCAAATCACAAATAGAGCTTCTAAAATAACCCCTTTATGTCATATCAGGACAGGAGATGATGGGGGAGGGCTGTTTGACAGGTGCAATTCCATATCGCTGTTACTGTGAATCAGTGGTTGTATGCTGCTGCTGCTGAAACTATAGTAGTGGTTCTTTATCTTTTTTCTATTCAACACACCTGGACGATGCTTGAATATGTGACACACTGCACACATCAACTCTCCCGGACCTGTGGTCTGACACTGTATAGCAGTTCTTATGAGTTAAATCATGTAAACATACTCTACATCCACAAAAACTGTACCTGCCCCCAACAACAGATGCAAAGACTGTGATTCTCAAATCATCAGAATAACAAAAACACAAATCTCTCCACTACCAGGAATATTGTGAAATACAAAAACTGAAAAGAATATCCCCATTCAATATATATGTACCAAACCTGCTATATCATTATAGCACAGATTCCTATGGGTCAGACAGCAAGAAACCTACCTATGAATAGGCAGCATTACAATGATTACATTGGGATCTAGAACCCCAATACATCTACTACTGGAAAAACAGAACATGTGGAACTGCTACAGAGCAGAAACTACCCACTAAGAGTACACACATAAAACACAGACATAGACCACAAATTAGAAAGAAATTTGGAGACAAAAATTGAAGTGGGAACCCCAAGAACACTGGAGAAATAAAGCAAATCAATTTCCTCTTGTACAGAATAAAATACAAAAACATCTGCAATCCACATTTCCCAAAGCAAACATATTCCAGTTATTAAATTCAAAATAAAATACTTTTCATGTCGGCACAAATGATACTGCCTGGTATCCCTCTGAGCATATCGAGTGATTTCATGGTTCTGGGACAGAAGGTGAAACAGATAGGTGCTCAGGTGGTGTTCTCTTCAATCCTCCCTGATAAGGGTAAAGGCCAAGGCAGAGAGGCTTGCATCCTGGAGATAAATACATGGCTGCAGATGGTGTCATCTAGAGCATTTTGGTTTCCTGGACCACGGGATGCTGTTCCAAGGGTTGCAGAGCAGAGATGGCGTCCATCTGTCCAAGAAGGGTCAACATGTCTTCAGTAGCAGACTGGCTAACCTACTGAAGAGGGCTTTAAACTAAATTCATTGGGGATGGGTGAAGAAAGCTCCCAGGTAAGTGAAACATTACATACCTTTATAGAAATAGGTAAAAGGGGCAACATCTGGAAAGCAGTGTCTATAAATGCCCATAGCATGGGAAATAAGATCCCAGATGTTGAGGATTTAATGGGAGAGGCTGACTTGGATTTAGTGGCAGTTACAGAGACATGGTTCACAGACATCCATGACTGGGATATAACTATACCAGACTATACGTTATTCAGAAAGGACAGGGTAGAAAGAAGGGGGGGGGGGAGGAGTGGCTCTATATGTAAAAAAATAATATTAAAGCTAGGGAAATACAGGGCTTAAAAGGGAGAAAGGAGGCACTGTGAGTTAAACTAGAAAGAGGGAAAGAGAAATCTGTTTGCATTGGCGTGATATACAGACCTCCCTCACAGGGAGAATAGGTGGAAGGAGAGTTAATTGAAGACATACGCAACATTGCCAGGAAAGTGGAAGTGCTACTGATAGGGAATTTCAATATGCCGGATGTTGATTGGCTCATCCTTCTGCAGTGTCATCTACTTATTTGTTAGAATGGTAAATAAAGGTAAAAGGAAAAGGAGGGTGCTATGGTTCTCAAAAGAGATAGCTGAAAAGGTGAAGAAAAAGAGGGAGGCCTTCATGAAATACAAGAGATCACAGAGAGAGGAAAACAGGCATTTATATTTGGAAAAACTTAGAGAGACTAGCAAAATAATGAAGAAAGCAAAGATAAAAAAAAAGAAGACGAAATAGCCAAAGCAATAAAATGGGAAGATAAGATATTTTTCAGATGTTAGTGAGAGGAGGAAGGGCAAAAGTGGTATTGTTAGGCTCAAGGGTGAAGGGAAGGAATATGTAGAAGCTGATGAGGATAAAGTGGAATTTTTTTATCAAATATTTCTGTTCTGTGTTCACAGATGAAGGGCCGGGAGCAGGACCTCAGAAAACACCCACAAACAGGAACAAAAGCGAGGGGCATCTCCAATGATTTTCAGAGAACTGATTTTCATGAGGAACTAGCTAAACTAAAAGCAGACAAAGCGATGGGACAAGATGGGATACATTTGAGAATACTAAAGGAACTTCGGGACGTTCTAGCAGCTCCACTGACTGACATTTTCAATGCCTTTTTGGAGTCAGGAGTGGTGCTAGAGGACTGGAGAGAGGCATACGTATGTGGTTCACTTACACAAAAGCGGATGTAAGGATGTGGCTGAAAACTACAGGCCGGTTAGTTTAACCTCGGTGGTGCGTAAATTATTGGAAACGCTGCTGAAAGAGAAAATAGTGAGGTTTCTGGAGTCCAAAGGATTACCGGATCCAAAGCAACATGAATTCACCACGGGCAGGTCTTGTCAGACAAATGTGATTGATTTCTTTGACTGGGTGACCAGGGAGTTGGACCAAGGGAGAGCCCTAGATATGGGCGACTTATAAACAAACTGAGCACCCTAGGGATGGACCCTAAAGTTACTGCTTGGGTTAGAAATTGGTTTAGTGGGAGGCGACAAAGGGTAGAGGTAAATGGAGTTCATTCTGTGGAGAAGGAGGTTACCAGTGGAGTGCTGCAGGGATCTGTCCTTGACCCGATTCTTTTTAACATCTTTGTTAGTGGTATTGCGGAAGGGCTGTCGGGTAAAGTTTGCCTCTTTGTGGATGATACCAAATCTGCCAGGAAGGTGTAGATAACATGAGGAGGGATCTAGCTAAGCTTGAAGAATGATCTAGAATTTGGCAGCTGAGATTTAATGTAGGGTCATGCATTTGGGCTGCAGCAATCCATCGGAGTAGTACAGTATAGGGGGTGATGTACTTCTGTCCATGAAAGAAGAACGGGACCCAGGCGTGATTGTGTCAGACGATCTCAAAGTAGCTAAACAGGTAGAAAAGGCGACAGCAAAAGCTAGAGGGATACTTGGGTGCATAGGGAGAGGAATGTCCAGCAGAAGAAAGGAGGTGATAGTGTCTATGTATAAGTCTTTGGTGAGACCTCATTTGGAGTATAGTGTGTAATTCTGAAGACCGCACCTTCAAAAGGATATAAACAGGTTGGAGTTGATGCAGAGGGTGGTTACTAAAATGGTTAATGGTCTTCATTATAGAGCATATGAGGACAGAATTAAGGACCTTAATATGTACACTTTAGATGAAAGGCGGGATAGAAGTGATATGATTGAGACATTTAAATACCTCTGTAGCATTGGGAGGGAGGAATGGCTCAGTGGTTGGGACAGGTTACCTCAGGTTGGAGAGCCAGGGGTTCAATTCCCACATGGGGACAAGCAACCTCAGGCCAGAGGGACTGGGGCCTCTAGTCCCATGGCTGCTCCCTGTGGCCCTGAGCAAGCCACTTAACTCTCCATTACCTCAGATACACTTAAATTGTGAGTCCTTCAGGGACAAGGGAATAAAAAGTACCTGTTAGTATATACATGTAAACCACTCTGATGCATAAGCAAAGGGCAGTATATCAAATGCCTGAACCATAACCATAAATGCACAGGAGGAGAGCCTCTTTCAATTGAAAGCAAGCTCTGCTATGAGGCAACATAGGATGAGGGCTTAAGGGGATAGACTCAGGAGTACCTGTAATATGCAGAAATATTTCTTTACAGAAAGAATGGTAGGTGCAAGGAATAGTCTCCCAGTAGAGGTGGTAGAGATAAGGACAGTATCTAAATTCAAAAAAGCATGGGACAAACACAGAGGATCTCTATAGGAAAAAAAAGAGGACTCTTGTAGTGGGTGATATGGAAGGGCAGACTTGATAGGCCATATGGCCTTTTCCTGCCATCATGTTTCTGTTTCTATGTTTTTTCTTCCTTTGTTTTCTGGACATTTTATTTTTCCAGTCACATTGACCCCAGTCTCTCTTTTCTGCTTTACTCTGTCTTCTGCTAACTTTCTTTCCAGTGTGTGCTGTCCACTTTTCATTTCTCCTCTCTCCTCTCTTTTAGTCCCGCCCCCTCCCTTGGTTAGTATATACAGCGCATGCTCCGGCGTTTTTTCCACTTTGTTACAGATTGAATTGGCAACAATACATGACATACTAGAGAATGGTGCTCTCCGGTTTGTAGGTTGATATTGTATACACTTCTTGCATTTATTCACTTACTCCTTCTTGCCATAAGTTTTTTGAACATGTTCCATTTGTCTATTGGCTATGTTCTTAACACTTTATGTGTTGTATCCATAGTTTTTGGCACAAGTTTCATCTCTGGTAACTTCGGTGTTTTTTCATTTTGTCATAAGACCGAATTGGCAACAACACTCGACGTACTAGAGAAGGTGCTCTTTGATTTGCAAGTTGATATTTTGCATACTTTTGCAATGTTTCACCTACTCTTTCTTGCCATAAGTTTTTTTAAACATGGTTTAATTGTTTATGTGCTTGGTTTCAACACTCCACGTGTTGAACCCATAGTTTTTTAGTAATATGTTTCTTCTCTGGCAGCTTTTCTACAATGATCATTAAAATTTAATCTCCTTTAGTACAATAATTGTTTAGCATCCTTTTTATAATTGATGTTTTTTAATTTTAAGGGTATTTAACACTATCGGTTCACATATATTTGTGCACGCATTGATTTCAATTGGTTTTGATCAGTTTATGCTTCGGCGCTTTTAATCGCCTTTTTTATGAGTTTCTCATGTCACTAGTTTGTGCAAAAGTGATGTAGTTCAAATATATCTTTATAGTTTATAACTACAAGATCATACGTTTGAAACTTCCTCCTTTTTCATTTTACCTTTGGTTTATTGTCTTAGCATATTTTGAAGGCCCCGCTGTAGATTTTAAATTTTGCGGAGCATCGCCGTTTCGCGGCTTCTATCTCACAAAGGTTTTCAACAACTCTCTACAGATTGTTTTTCACATTAACAACCGGTAAAAATTTCGCCTTGGTTTCTTTTCTCTGTAATTTATTACCATTCATGTCGGAGTTTTGTCTTTTGTTTTTTGTTTTCAATATCATGACATTATTTGGAATTATGAAGCGCAGTGCATCCAAGCGCTTCTATTCATCTTGTCCTACCCGCTATTAGAATTAAAAATGGCTACATATTCCCATGGTCCATTTAGCCAGCGGTGTACAACCATAAAGTTTTTTTTAAAAAAAGTTATAATTGGTGCATTTAGAGGAATGTTTTTTAGAAAAGCCCTTTTTCCTCCTTTTTAATTTTGAATATGTCTGTTGTATGCCTTCATTTTAAAATGAAATATTTGCATTTTATTAGTATTATAACAATTGAGTTCTTTTTTATGAAACAATTATTTATTTATTCATGTTTTTAAGGTTTATGATCCATTTGGGGTCCCTTTCGAAATCCATGGTTGTGTCCTCTTAGTACACAACATAGTGGTAGGTTTTATTGTTTTTATCTATTTAGTTTTCATAATTATTTATTAGTATATTCATAAGTAATATTTCTATGATATGGACAATAAGGTTCGATTAATCTGCCTGATCTGCTCCTGCTCCAACTTTCTCATGTTCCTCTGTTTTTATTGATTATTTTTATTGATTGCTTTGTTTCTTATCGTTTTTAATTATTGATTATATTTATTGTACTATATAATTTTAATAACTTATTTAACTTTAATACATAGCTCTATTATTGTTTCCTCTCCTGTTCTTTATGGCCATTGTTCTTGTTCTTCTTATTCTCCCTTTTTTGGTAGCATTTTGAAGTTGTTTTTTTATTAGGTATTTAAAATGACATTTTAGATTTGTTTTATGATTAACTATTGTGCTTGTTTTATGGTTTTTATGCATTTTTGATGTTCATTATTGTTGTCATTTTGTTTTATACTTATCTATAACACAGGTACACTAAAAAAATTTTTTTTTAAACTGCCTCTAATGTTTCGATTGATTCTTACGTTTTTTGGTGCGCTGAATCCAAATCTGGTAACCAATTTGCTCCATCACGTACAGATGTTTTGCTACATTGGGTTAGCAGTTTGAGGTGAACGTTTCAGATTGAGTGCGATCGAGATAAAAGTTTCTTGGATGAATTCTTTATACTAATTGTTTAGTAGTTATTCAAATAAGAATAAAGAAAATTGTAACAAGGCAGCACATAAGAATAATGTCAACAAAACACACTGTGATGGTAGCAAAATTGTCTGCACTTAAAACAGCCACATACATGTGCACAAACATTGAGCATATAAGAGCGAGGTTAGACACAAAGCAAAGCAAAGAAATGTGCAAAAAATGTTGTACAGGTATGTATGTAAGAATAGAAAACGCAAACCGCACCATTGCAATACATGAAGACAAACACCCGATGGTGTGAAAATAAAATTCTAATAAATGAGATCCGACACTATTTCAAAGTTTAGTAACAACACGATATTTGTCAACACAGTTTAGATTTTAAAGTCATTCTTGGGTCAATCAATCTCCTGGTGGGCCCGTTTCTTCTTCCCCCGAATGCTTCTCTTGGTGCGCTGCTTGGCGTATTTTTCATCTGGGTTTTCCCGCAGCAGCAACCAGCAGAAATCAGCCATCATAGTGGTGTTCCATCTTCCTTGGTACCTTCTCTCTGCGTCCTTGATGTCCTGGTGAAACCTTTCACCTTGTTCTTCACTGTACGCCCCCAAGTTTTCGGGAAAGTAGTTCACATGGGAGTGCAAGAAATGGACTTTCAGGCTCATGTTACAGCCTTGTTCTTTGAAGGCATTGAGCATCCTGGCAACAATATCCTTATAGTTCTCATCCCGCCTGTTCCCCAAGAATTTGAGAACAACATCCTTGAAGGAATCCCAGGCTTCTTTTTCCTTCTCAGACATCGTTTCAGCGAATGCTCCATCTGAAATGAGTTTCCTTATATCAGGGCCAACAAACACTCCTTCCTTTAGCTTTGCTTCAGAAAGTCGGGGGAACTTTGAGCAAAGGTACCGAAAGCACTCACCATCTTTTGGAAGGGACTTGATGAATTGCTTAATGAGACCCAACTTAATGTGGAGAGGTGGTAATAGAATTTTATCACGAGGTACCAAGCTCTCATGAAGAACATTTTTCTCACCGGGTCTCAAATACTCCCGAATTGGCCAGTCTTTTTTCCCCCAGTGTAGGTCGCGGGCCCGGCTATCCCACAAGCAAAGGAAGCAGGGATATTTGGTGAAACCGGATTGCTGCCCTAATAGCATGGATAGAATTTTAAAGTCTCCACAAATCATCCACTTATGCTCATCATAACGAATCTTCTGAAGAATCAGGGCCAAATTCTCGTATTTTTCTTGGAGAATAACAGAGTGAGCAATAGGAACTGAAGCAAATGTGTTGCCATTATGAAGAAGAACACCTTTTATGCTGTCTTTTGACGAATCAATGAACAGCCGCCATTCAGCAGGATCATACTTGAGTTTAAACTTTTCCATCACTCCGTATATATCGTTGCAAAATACCAAATCTTCCTCTTTGCTGAAATACTTCAAAAATTGTGTCTCGCGTTTGCGGTACCAATAAAAAGTTGTTCCTGGTGACAATCGATTTTTCGGTTTAAGCCGAGAACCTAGCAGTTGGGCAGCATCTTTTGGGAGTCCTAAATCCCGGACTAAATCATTCAATTCAGTTTGAGAGAAAAGTTCAGGTTTCGGATCTGGTTCAGTTTCAAACTCGGAAGTACTGGACTCATCGGGAAAAGCCATCTGATGAGTCTCATCATGATCAGAACCGTCCACACAAATATGATCCAAAGATTTTGGTGGTTCAGGCACAGGTACTTCTTTGCTATGAGGCATAGGCCTAATTGCTGAGGGAAGGTTGGGGTAACTTATTACGTTCTTATTTTTTAAGTTGTATCCCTTCACAATGCAAGAGCAAAAATAGCAGTCACTGCTGTGGTCTCTTTGTTCACGCCACATCATAGGTATTCCGAAACAAAATGCTTGTTTTTTACCTTTCATCCATAAGCTTAGATCTTCCTCACATGTCTTGCACACTTTGTGAGGAGCCCACGGTTTGTCTTGATCGCCTAACTTCAAACCGAAATAGGCGAAATATACTTTTTTAATAAATGCAGAAATGTTCCTCTGCCGCTTTTTCACGGTATATTCCCCACAAATAAAACAAAAACTGTCCAGAGAGTTGACGCAACCTCTGGCTCTGTGAGCCATCACAAATACACAGCACTGCAAACTACAACTGTAGTGAACCACTTCGGAATAAAGCTGGATTACGACTGAGCAAACAAAAGGTAATAATGAACTTGCAAGAAACTGAAATTTGACAGGAACGTTCATGTCGCAACCACCGTGTTTGAGCGAGCGAACGAAGCAAGGCGAACAGGAAAGAACATGCGCCAGCGCGAGTACTGCATTTAGCCCCCCGCCTCCCAATTGTCCTGTTAATGTATAAAATGAATACAAAACACTCTAAAATATCATGAGGGAGTGTTTCTAGTTAGTTAACCATTACAACCTCTATTTTGGGCCAAGAAAATAAACTGCAGTCGGCTAAAAAGAAATTATGTGAACATTCCTTATATGGGTAAGAAATCTAATTTTGCAAGAAAACGTGACGTGATGGAACATTTTGGCTATTTTTCCTGGATTCAGCACCCCAAAATCTATAGGAATCAGTTGCAAAACTGGAGGCAGTTTTTTGGTAGTGTACCTGTGTAATCATTTATTATTAATCTGTTATAGTTTATAGGTAATATTTATATATATATGTCATTATTTATGGAAACAACATATTTGTGATGGATGTTCCCTAATTATTTATATAAGTTTTTTTATATTTTAACATTTGCGAGTTTTGTATATTAATTTTCAATTGTTTTTTAATTAACTATCGGTTTAAATTATTTTCTTTTTTGATATTAATGTATTTATTTGTGTTAGAGCCATATACCCCTGAAGAAGTTTCTTACGAAACACGGCCTATGTTGGGTCGGCGACACTCATCCCCTGGACTAATAAAGGCGTTTTTTTGTACTCTCTGCCACGTTCTTGGTTGGTTCCTTTGGCTCTTCATGGCAGTTTGCTGTTTTTTGTGGTGGTAGAGATAAGGACAGTATCTAAATTCAAGAAAGCATGGGACAAACACAGAGGATCTCTATAGGAAAAAAAAAGAGGACTCTTGTAGTGGGTGATATGGAAGGGCAGACTTGATAGGCCATATGGCCTTTTCCTGCCATCATGTTTCTGTTTCTATGTTTTTTCTTCCTTTGTTTTCTGGACATTTTATTTTTCCAGTCACATTGACCCCAGTCTCTGTTTTCTGCTTTACTCTGTCTTCTGCTAACTTTCTTTCCAGTGTGTGCTGTCCACTTTTCATTTCTCCTCTCTCCTCCTGTCTTTTCCCATTCCCTTCCTACATCTGTCTCTGACAGATTGATCTTTCCCTTGTAGCCCTTTTCTCTATTACTTTCTTTTTTGCCTTTTTGTCCACTCAAATTTTACCCTTTTTCTCACCCTCCATTACTCAATCTCATTTTTTATTTCACCTACCTATCACCTTTACATCCTCTTCTGTATCTCCCATCCAGTCCATCTCCCCTAAATCTGCCATTTCCCCACTCTCACTCCTTCCCCCCATCTCTTATTCTCTTTAATCATTCACCTACTCCTCGTTACCACATTTGTACCCTCTTCCTCTCCCTCATCTCCTTGATAACCCCTGCATGGCTTCTCTCAGATGGTTCCACCAAAACCAGCATCTCCCTTTATTGAAGCTTTGGTACCTGAATGTTTTCTGTTTGCTATGAAATGGCAAATGAGTACATTGCAGCCAAAGTCTGTGACAGAAGTGCTTCACTAATGTTGCCAAACAGGGAGCAATTTGTGGATACTGATCCGGTATGTTTTCATCTAGTATAATGTCAAACCAAACTGCTGCGACCCTTCCACTTAGCAAGAGAAAGTAATATCTCCTCCAGTGCATCTCATGCTCAGAGGAATTGATTGGAGAAGACAGAGAAGGAAATAAACATCTTTAATTATTTAAACATACACTATACTCCACATAGCTCCGGGCTTTGTAGCGAGACAAAGAAATCCTTTCAGCAAAGCCCCTCACTTGAAAACATCTGTTTATACATTGAAGAACTGATTTCAGCTGGTCAGAGAGCAGGTTGGGTATTGATGGTTCATTCACATTAGTCACAGGTATTTGAAGCTATGCAAATCGTTCTTTTTTCCATCACCAAGCAGAACTCCACCCACCTGTTATTTAGCTGCTCTCACCTAAACCTTTATAAGCAGCCTATGATGTGTTGAGTTTCCACGTTGTCAGCTTGGATCCAGGTCACTGCTCTACTCTGTCTCCACCCTTCCTTTGGATCCTTGCTACGGATCTGCCAGTGACATTAGAAAGTTGGACAGTGAGGATTTGGGGGCTAGTTTTATATAGGGGTGTGCTTTCATTTGTAATGAATGTGGCAATCTGGACAAAACAAGAAATGACAAAATTTATGTCATTTCCCGGCTGCCATCAACAGTGCGTGCTATTGCATAATAGTGCACACTATTGGGAGAAAATGATGAGATGAAAATAAACAAAACATGGAAACAAAACACAATATTTGGCCTGCACACCCTTCGTTTTATATAGGTTTTTGCATGTTCAAAAACTACTTTAGATATGGAGAAGACCTTTTATAAAATTGCCCTGTGGCACACACGTGCATAAAGTACACAAAGCAACAAGATGACATGTTTATACACACACCATGTGGAGACTTTCCCAGGGTCATCATTTGAGTGAAGCAATTTACACTCGCTTTGTGTGCTTTGGTATTTGCATTACAGGGGATGGGCTGCCTATAGGCATCTATATTGCCTTTATAAAATAGGTACCAACCAATCAATCCCTGTAGACCAAAAGAGCTGAGTCATCACCAACAAGACTCAGGAACAGCACCCACACCCCAGCAACCCTCAGGGAAACCAACCAATCAATCCCTGCGGACCAGAGAGCTGAGTCATCAACAAGGCTCAGAACAGCAACCACACCCCAGAAACCCTCAGGGAAACTAACCAATCAATCCCTGAGGACCAAAGAGTTGGGTCATCACCAACCCCAATATAAGTACAAACGCAAGCATTCAAGCACATTACCACTGGAACCCCGCACTGATGATGATGTCCCCTTGAATGGCGACAAAATGTCTGTAATCAAACAGTCAAGCTCGGAGAATAATCCCACATCAAAACAGGTACATTTTTGGATACCTAGGCATCCTATTGTAAAATCAGGCCTACAATTTCTCTATTAAATCAAAAGGCCTGTCTTCCATTGACTATCTAGTTGCAGAGTACATGGGCAGTTTTAACACACAAACTTCGTAATTCACTTTCAAAGAAAAGCTCCCTAGGTAGTGTTTCTTTGACAATAAGCTAGCATAAAATGCACATCTGCAAAAAGTGTGCATGCTCTGCATCTGCTGTTGGAGTGGTAGCCGAGAAGTGATAAATGAGCACACATACGTTTGAAAATGGAATGGATGTACTAGAAGCCTGCATGTCCTTTTAGTTTAGCAGAACAACAACTACTTTCAGCTAGGGCAATTTACCCAGGTAACTTCCTTTGAAAACTGCTCTATCGGGTCTCCTCTATCATTCTGGCCTACTTCTTGTCCTCTGATTCTGTCTCCTGCCTTCTTTCTCACCTCCTCTTGAACTTCTGCTTTGCTGTCTCATTTTGCCAGAATGACCTGGAGGAGGGTGTTGGTATATGTTTTTTTAGCAATAATGCCTGCACAGATCCCTAGCACTAGAGTTTATTTAGTTTAAGACACTGTTATTACCTCACACATAAGCAGCTCTAAGTTGCCACCATTGAAGGGAACACCCCAAAATGCAATACATATCCCAGCAGGCATGTCTAGATTTACAATATTGCTGGATCTGCTGGAGAAGATTAGCAGAAGATTTTCCTGTGTATCGCAGTCCCACATGAACTTTGTATTTATCTTTAGCTCGAGCCTTTTCGGTAGTGGTTCAAGGCGAGTTAGATCATAAGTCCTCCAGGGACAGGAAAATACCTGCTATACCTGAATGAAAGGGGCCCTTTTACTAAAGAATGCTATGATTTTGCACTCAACATGTGTTTAGTGTGAAAACGAACTGTGCTAAGCACAAAGTCTCCATGGTAACTGCTGAGGGCGTGACCAGTATGTTTGACAGTTAGCTTATGGATGGATGTAATAACGCATGGCCTGATGGACATTTAGTCAACCCAGAATGGCATATCTCATGTTCTTATTTCCATGGGTGCACTAATTGCAGCACTGACTATTAGTATGCGATATGTACACCTGCGTTAACTGCAATGAGCTCACCACACCCACTCTCCACCCGTAACCCACCCATTCTCTACCCCAATGCGTGAGCGACAGCGTGAGAATCAGCAAGCGGTAATTGACATGCCCCATGCTAATAATTTCCATGTGCCACCATGGCGTGCTGGACAGAGGTGCAGTCTTTTAGGGGGCGGGGGGAGTGGTGGCATGGAGGGTTTGCCTAGGGCAGTAGAAACCATCATGCCATCACTGCTTACCAAAGCACTAGCAGCTGCTATAGCAGGAAGATTCTAGAAGCAAAGCAACTGGGAATTACTAAGTAATTATGGCCTTCCCGACAGAGCTGGCTTAGGCAATGTGGCACAGAGGCTAATGACACTTTTTCATTACTCTTTTTCATTTCCTTTAGATGGCATGCTGTATTTCCAACACACATCTGTCAAACAGAGATTATCACTGGCATGCAATTGACCTAACCCATTCATGCATGTATTCCTATTTAAGAGGAAAGAAACCAGATCCTATAAGAAACTTATTAGCACAATGATGCCTAGTGTGAGGAAAGAGCAGTGTAGCCTAGGGGGCCATGCCTCGTTTCCTGCATGTGAAGTACTGCTGGAAATTCAATATGACTGCTGCCCAGCCCCACAGACATGGCTTTAACTGATCCCCAGTTGCTAACATGATTCTGCACAGTGCAGATTATTTCAGTGGTATGCACACTGGACATATTGATGCCAGTCTTCAAAGTGCCACTGAACATGAAGGACATTTAGCCAAACATATCCAACAACACATTCAGCTGAAAATCTGTTTAAATCTAGCCATTCAGAAGATGAGAAAGTGAAATTCCCAGCCCCCTTGGTACCCAGGGTGGGTGCCCCTCCTTGCGTCCGATGTCCCCCAATGGTGTGGTGTGGCACGGTGCCCACACTTTGGAGGCAGCATGGCAAATTTACTTTAAAACTGGGCCTAGAGCGGAGGCAGCGAGGCAAGCCACTGGGCTTTAAGATAAGTTTGCCATGCTGCCTCCGAAGTGTGGGCCCTGTGGGGTGCACCCCCTCACGGCTGGCACCCAGTGAAGGCCGCACCCACTACTCCACCTTTGGTATGCCACTAAGATGAGGAAGTTTCTAAAGAATATAGGCTGGGATATATATATATATATATATATATATATGATACATATACAGGGTGGCCCAAAAACAGTGACAACATCTTGTAGCATATAAGTTATTTAAAAATTCAAAAAGACAGATGTAAACGATTGACAAATTTAAAAAAAAAGATGGCGACGAGAAATTGTCGAAATAAAGACGTTATATAGCTAAAAAAGGTTAATAAGTAAACTATTTAAGCTTTTAATTTACGAGATGTTCTCACTTTTTTGGGCCACCCTGTATATATGTGTATATGGTTTTAATCTGTATATTTTATTGTTGTGCTCCAACAGATTAGGGGCTGATTCTATAGGGACCACTTAGACTGTTATGCACCATGTGAATGTGCACTTATGCATGTGAATGGGCACTTCCGCATGTGCTTTGGGCGATCGCTATTCTGTAAGCGCACGCGCAAGTCTCATCGCATGTACATTCAATTGGGTGTACACAGGCTGGAACAGGAGGAGCATAGGCAGGGCCTAAGTTTGCACCTGTAAGACATAGAATACTATAACATGCGCACATTTCCACCCAGTTTAGGGACACACAGTTACCTCTGCTCTAGGGCAGGTGGATGTGATATGGCTATGCTCTTATTTTATAAAATAAAGTATGCACCTGTTTAACTTTCTAAAATAGGCCCCTAATATGCACATTACTGTGTGGGCGTTTATGAAATTACCCTCTCTTTCCTCTTGTTCACTCAGCGTCATTGTCAGAGCAACGTGGATATCGAAAGCAGAGGAGTGACACGGAAACTCTTCCTGCCCACTTGAACTGGGCTTACTTTAGGGCACTGCTTCCCAACTTATCGAGCATGACCCCGTTTTAGCAAACATTAACTAACTCTAGATGATGATGACAACAAAATAGGAGACTTTCCCTCCCCTCCCTGATCTATTTCCTTCTCTCCCCAACTTATCTAGTGCATGAAGACAGCAGCAGCAGCAGCAGCCGTGGCAATGGCCAACAATGCAGGGCCCTGTGTGTCACTGTGCACACAGATACCAGTACTCTGTGTAGGTTCCAGTCTAACAGGAAGCCCACACAGGAGGAGAGGGCCTGTGAAAATTCACTGACTCACAGGTGCCATGCTGACTGCAACTGATGGGCACAGGGCACAGTGAAGGTCCAGATGGAGTGGGAGCAGCTCTTTCTGTGACTCCATTTGGGGGTTAAGTGGTGTTATTTTTGATTTGGTGGAGGGTTGAAATTTGAGAGGAAGGGAACAGATGTGGGGGGGGGGCCTTTTGTTTTAGTTCATTACAAAAATGGGATTGACATTTGGGGGAAAAGAGAAAGGGGGGAATGGCCTTAATTTCTTAGATCATTGTTTGGGAGGGAAGTCAGTATTCAGGGGAACTCAGGGACTTTTTAAATCATTTCCAGGAGGGGTTCAGTGCTTGGTGATGGGGCAAACAGGGTCTCTTCAGTTTTTTGATCAACTTATATATAGGAAGGGATTGGTACTTGAGGGGCTTCATTTGGTATAAGAGCTCAGGGCAGGGGCCTAGCCATGAGCGGGTCTGAGTGTGCCGTGATACCACCCCACTCCACTCATACTTTGGAGTCAGGCCCACTCAGTCAACAGCAGCAGTACAAACCAATGAGAGGAGAACTGGAGGCAGAGTCAACATCTGCACTGCCTAGTGCCCACCAATGTAAACCTTGGGCCTCACCAAAAAAATCATTCCTGACTATGCCACTGGCTCAGGGAGGTTTGATTGGACAGATTTAGGACAGTTTTTTGCAGTGTCTAAATTTGACTGGCCAAATTTAAGCAAATAAAATTCTGGCAACTACCCAAGATGCCACAAACCTACTTCCTTTTTGTAAGGATAAAGCTGGCTAGCTTGTGTGTGTTTTAAATAGGATGATTTACCTGGTTAAAATCTAGTCAGTTCTAGACACTGCTAAGGACTGTCTGTTGCTGTTATTGTTAAAATGTAATTTTGTGAGCAATTTGATGTCGATGGACTATATGGAATATAAATACTTTAAATAAATAATGTATTCATTTGAGTCACTGCATTATACTACTCACACAAATTTAGAATTCAACATATTTTCAGCATTACTATGCATATGTACCAACCAATGGCAAAATTAATATTAGCCTATTTTTATCCCAGTCTACATATCAAACAGATGGTCTAAACAAAGAGATGACTTAGCATCTCCACCCTGCATAACTAACAGAAGTGATTAACTGCATGCTATGCCTGCTAGCAGAGTGGAGGAGTAGCCTAGTGGTTAGAACACTGGCTTGGTAACCAAGCAACCAGGGTTCAATTCCCACTAGCACTCCTTGTGGCCTAGGGCAAGTCACTTAACCCTCCATTGCCTCAGAAGAAAGGCCTGGCAGTCTACTTCTGGTGACACTGCCAAGAAAACCCAGGAGCTTCTGGGTCACCAGGAGTCAGGACTGACTTGAAGGCATGCATTGCATTGCATGCATGCCTGCCAGTGTTATGTTCCCATTAACTCAAAAATATGGTCAGGATGGATGTAGAAGTATGGCATTATTGAACCAGTACAGCTTTGGTTGATGTGCTTTTCCAGGCAGGAGGCATGTGACTGAGTCCAAAACAATCAGTTGCAGCAAAACACTGGAACAGAAATATTATACACAGTTGTCACAGTCCCACTGAAAGGGGATATTTAGCTGCAGATCAAGAAGCTACTTTGATGCTTGTATATTTTAGTACTCTTGATGATTTGTCTGGTATTTTTTATACACTATTATTTTTCGCAGAAATGGCATAAGGCTCTAATTTATGGAGTGGAGTGGAGGAGTGGCCTAGTGGTTGGGGCAAGGTACTTCAGGCTGGAAGGTTGGGGGTTCAAATCCCACTAGAGGACAGCAACCTTGGGCCGGAAGGACTGGGGTTTCTAGTCCGACAGGTGCTCCTTGTAGTCTTGGGCAAGCCACTTAACCCTCCATTGCCCATGTTCCCTGTAAAATAGTTATCTCCAAGTTATAATGCCCTGTTCAATGCAATTTCAGTTTGTTCAATGTAAACCACACTGATGCAGAATAGTGCAGTATATAAGAGAATGTAGATAAAATTTATTGAGGCATAGAACAGATCAGCTCAGATATCCCTAGTCTACTGATGCATTCCTTTTGCAATCCTAACTTCACTGACAACGAAACACAGATACTCTCTGAGTGAGGCTGCATTGACTAGCTCAAGAGTCCGCTATGTAAAGCATACAGTTACTGCCTGCTTTCCAACATCCTGCGATCTGTTTAAACATGTCCCGTTACAAGGGCCACAGTAGTATCCCAGATACATCCATCATCACATTGTGAAAACTTCTCAAATAAGAATGTTACTAAGGTTTTCTAATACATAAAATCTCACTTTTATTTGCATTCAGCTTTAACTTGTTAGAATTCAGCTAAGAGGAGTCAGCAAGTAAATAAGCATTCATTCTTACTTAACAAGGCTTTTCATGATTCATCTCTCTCTGCAGCAATCTGCACATTGTCGGTATATATATATATAAACAATTAAAACAAGCCTCTTTAATCAATGCACACAAAGTTTAATGTAAATATTAAATTACATAGGAAAAAAATTGAACCTTGGGAGCTTTCCAATTCAGAAGCGTATGAGAACTTGTTCACAGTTTTACTGTTTGGTTTCTATCTCCTAAAAATGGGTTGTACTAGTTCACCATGTAGTTCTGAAATCCCCCGTTCTGTAATTGGTTATCAAAACAGCATGACTGATAGTATCAAAAACTGACAACGATCCTAGGGGATATCATCTACAATGTGTTTGTCGACTTATTTCCACAAATCCAAGTGCACTAACAAGTCACCCCCTTCCCCACCAGTAAATAATGAGAGCAGTAAGAACTCTGCCCAATTGTTCTTATATTTTATTTTTAGGAGAAAAAAGTTGGAGAAGGAACAACTGGGCTGAGTTCTTGCTGCTCCCATTATTCATTGTACATATTATCACCAATGTGATGGAACCTGAAATTGGTTTATATACAGTATTCAGGCAACTTCATGCCGAGCTTAGGTTGAAGTTGATTATAACACTTTTAAGCTAGTTGCAAATATATTAGTGAACTAATTAATGTAAGTCTTGTCCTATAGATACAGATTAGGAGAAATAATTGAATCTGCCCCTTAATCTCATCTTTTATATAAATATGGTAGAAGCAGATTATGTACTTCAGTTATGCAACGTTGTTTTTATGATTGTAGAGGCATGTTTATTAAACCGCACTAACCATTAGCAAGGAGCTTAGTGTGCAGTAAACGTCCATGCTAAACGTCAGCACCGGGTTTGTGCTAATTAATCCCACATTAACTGGGTAAAGTGTGACTGGGTGGGCAGAACGTAGGCGCTGATAGTGCATTAAGGTTATGGTCAGCATGGGTTTTTGCTAACCGTAAATGCTGCTGTTAGCACGAGTGTACTTAATACCACCTCAATGGGTGGCGTTAAGTGCATCTGTGAACTGGTTTGTACAGTGCCATGTGTTAGCAATGTGTCAATGGGAAGGGGACAGATGCACATGCCCCCTAAAGTTGGCGCTGGTCTCCATGCTAGATTCACAGTCTAAATGCATGCTAGTAGTACACTCTTAATAAACATGCCCCTTTATAAAGAAATCTACTACCCCAAGTCACAGGACGAATTAAGATTCATTGCATAAGTGCAAAGAGGAATTATCCTACAGTCACAGTAAACAAAATTGTAAGAAACAACCAGTGAACAATAAAGACGTACTGGAAAATGGCAGATAGGGACCCCCCCCCCCCCCGCCTAATCCCTCCTCTTCTCTTAGACGTTCCCAGCAGTCAAACCACTACATGTTTTCATTTCCAGCAAATCCTAATGGCCTTTGTAATATTACCAAGCGACTGGGCAAACTAAGTACATAATTCTCCTTCAGCAATGGGCTGTCAGTAATGAACGCAGAAATCCATTATTTGCTCATTTATTCTACGTCTCCTTTAGAACATGCAGATTTTCTGGACTAGAAAGATCTCCATTTTATAGGCAGGACTCCTGCAGTCTTCATCAGCAAAAGCTTTCATGCTATTCTTCATTTACTCACCCCATGGAAAATATCTTGCTTGCTTCAATAGTGAATAATTCTGCCTAACCTATATTAATATATCTGCACAAGAAACGTATTTAAACCTCATGGGATATGGAGGGTAGTTTTATAACAGGTTTGAAGGAGGGGAAAGTGATTATTTTTAGCCTATTTTATAAAGACCAGAAGCGGGAACCCAAAGTTAGACCCGATTCTGATCCCGCGGGGGATAGATGTGCCCATGGAATCACAATCGGGTCTACGGCCTGAATGTGCAGGCTGAGCCCTGATTCTGGTCAGCCTGCATGCCCAGCAGATCTCCGGCTACCTCAGTCAGGCTCCTGAATGGAGCCACAGTGCCATGGCATCCCGTCGCCATGGCACCACAACTATATTCAGAAGCCGCAAATGCTAGCTGCCGATGATTTTCTTCTTTCCCTCCAGCCGGACTCTCGATCCAGGCTCCGGCTGTGGGGATCTTCTTGCACCCCTCTACGTGTTTGTCCTGGCCCAGCTGCAGGATCCCCCGATGTGCAGGGGGACTTATTCCACCTCTGCGGTGGAATAAGTCCCTCATCTATGTTTATGCCCCCGGATGTACAGGGCCGACCTCAGAATCCGGGGTCATGGCCCACCCATGCCTCGCTCTTGCTCCGCCTCAGAAGTGCCCCCTCCCGCCCCATCTAAACCGCCCTGTACAAATGTGCTGTTTGTACAGGGAGGCATTAGCTGGGGCCGGCAGGGGAGCGAATAGCGGGGATGGTTGTCCAATCTGGACATTCATCCCCGCTATTCACTGTACTGAATGACCCCCTTAGTGCCTTTATAAATTATTAGCACATATCCTGCAGAAATAGCGACTAGACTGAAGTTGCGGATATTTACACCTTCTCGGAAGCAAGTGTAAATGCTAGCATGTAACATATGTGCATACGTACATATTTATTTATTGGCATTTCTTAACTGCACCAGTGACCCGCTCTATGCAGTGTACAAGGAGTGAAAGTATACAGTGGATAGGGATTGGAGTAGTAGCCTAGTAGTTAGAGACCAGGGTTCAAAGACCACTAACACTCCTTGTGGGGTCCAACCCCACACCCTCACTAAGTGGTTTGCTGCAATTAATGTGGGTGCACTTAGCACCACTCACTGAGGAGGTGATAAGTGTACCTGCGCTAACATTGGTAATTAGTGTGCGTTACGGATGCCATATTAACCATAATATTCACACTCCACCTCTGAACAACTCAGTCTCTGCCCCAAGCAATGGCTAGCACAGGAATTTTACTATGGCTGCATGTTTCTCAGACGGTAACAGATACCGCAATGCATTTAGCGTGCTGTAAACACTTTAATAAACATGCACCTTAGATTGTTAGCCTTCCAGGAACAGGGAAGTACCTACTGTACCTAACACCTTGAACTGCTATTGGAAAGATATGAACCAAATACTAAATAAATAAATACAATAAATTAAATGGTATACTGTCAGACGGCTGCCTGGGTGAGAATGTTCACAGTCTTGGCAAGTGCATATATCAATATGATTTGCAAGGGATTGTGGGAAATGCAGTCCATTCACACCAGACACAGCTGCTCACAATAATTAGTTGTGCTTGAGTGTAAAGCCAATAAGATATTTATTTATGGGGTTATTTCTCCCAACACAGATATGCTTGGTAGCACATAAAACAGGATACTTGCTTTCAGTGTTAAACTTAGAAAAACAAAATCAGGAAAACAACAGCTGAACTTGTCAGGCAATCAAAACAAAAGAATAAAGACCTGGTTGGTAACAAACTGGTCTTTTCTGTAGGCTTTAGCTAATATTTTCTTAGCAGTGTTTCAAACAACAAGCAAAACCCACAAAGAAAGGAAAAACTGTTCTTTTCAGGTTAACTTCTTATATCTTCACACATAGACTCAGAAGTGATTTCCTCAGAGCTCACAAGCAATTAGGTAAGGCTCAATTGCTAGCAGTTACCCAGCTGAAACCCCTTAGCTGGCTTGCTTTCTACTGCATGGCTCAAACTCCTACTCAGTAGCTTTTCTGAGTAGATTAACGAACAAGTTTGTATTTCTTTCTGATGGTTGTTGTACCTTGTAACAGAAAATCACCAAAGGAGTTTAGACAGAGCAATCCATATATTCACAGCCTATATCTAAGACTTCTCCTTCTTCCTCCACAATCATCGGTTCAATATCATGGATTGGCACAGAGGAATTTCTCAATGGAGCACTTTCAGGAGAATACTTGTTTCCCTGCTGTCTTTCAAGGTTATAGCTAGGGCATAGATCAGTGTTCATACCTGAGCTTCCATTGCTGTTAGAGTTCCTCTCTAAATAGCCTGGCCAGTATGTAGTCCAGTTTTTATGTCCAGCCTTCCAATCCAGATCCCTGGATACTGGATCTCCCTTCACATACCTTCTGGCACGGGTCTTAGGGTCCCTTCCACGTGCAGCCGTCTCCCTCACAGGTACCCTCTGGAGATTCCTAGCTCTGCAGCACCATTCCTCTGGCTTTCCACAGTCCAATGGTGTATGCTGGCCTTTTGAATGTCTCCCAGTATACGTACTGCTCTGGACTTTTTTAGACCTTCCAAATGCTTTTCTCTTCTTTCTTCCAAAGGGTTTCTTGCCCTTTCTGTCCGTCCGCTCTGGCTTCTGCTTCTGATGATCCTCCAGATGAAACTGAGGATAATTCTGAGGATGAGGATAATTCTCTGTAGAATAAACTCTACCTTTAATCTGCTTTGATGAGTGCTCCACCTTAGCACAGCGCAGCTGTGCTGAATCAGGCCCTGCCCTTTGAGATGAGTGCTTAGGGATTACCTCATAGCCCTCCTGATTGAACACACGTTTCCCCACTTCAGCTCCTCTAATGGCTGTTGGAAACCTGGTGCATTCTGGGACTGGTAGTCTTTTATGGGAAAATTCTGTTTTCTTATTTCTACCAGAACTGACAGGTTGCTTGTTCAGTCACTTCACCTTTTCTATAGCTCCTTCCTGAGCTATGATAAGCTTCCTTATCACAATACATATAATTAAAAACCCAAATTCAAGATACATATAACTAAAATCCCTTATTACATAAATTACAAATTATAACTTTGCCACACTGCCTTCCATCTCTGTTTCTATGTTCCTCTTCAAAAGCTTCTATACATAAACATGGTTTCAAAGCCCATCATCTAAATTCTCATCTTCTGAACTCAGAGCTCTGGAAGGTACACAGGACCTCAGCTTTACCTTAACATGTCCTGACACTAGCTCATGTTCCACCTTAAGCACAAGCATTACAACGTTATAATGGATATGTTAATGTTTATGCTTATTGGATTGCTTGATCTATCGCTCCTTCGTAACAGCCAGTGTAGCTCCTTCAACGCAGGGATTACATGGTCATATTTACGAAGACCCTGATGAGGTTCTCAGCACGATTCTGTATTAAGTCTTTGATTGCAATAATTTATACAAGACATAATTAATACCTCAGTTACTAAAGTGAAGTGAATTTCCGATGCGGTTGCTGAAGCCAACACATAATTGCAAACAAACTCTTATCTGATCCTTCATAATAAGACAGGAATCTGTAAGTACTCCCAATGTTAGACAGGAATCCTTAAGAAATATTTTTACTCCAAGGGAGGTAGCAGGGAGATCCTGTCATCTGATAAGCACAGAAAATCGGACTTCAAAATATGACATTTCAAAACAGATTATCACAAACCACTGACGTAGCATAGCCAATTTTTCTTGCAAAATTTATACAGATAGAGATTTTCAGTAACCACAGGGACAAAATTGTCTATCTAGATCAGGAGTTCGCAACTCAGTCAGGTTTTCAGGGTAACCACTATGAATATGCATGAGAGAGATTTGCATACAATGGAGGCAGTGCTCATGGATATTCATAGTGGTTATCCTGAAAACCTGACTGGCTAGGACTGGGTTGAGAACCCCTGGTCTACATGGCCTGTATAAATAGTAGCCCTAATTAAAAAGATAACTTATTTGTTTAACTTTAGAAGTGCATTCTGAGCCGTCATAGCTAAATGGATAGGGCTGCTGTATATAAGTGGATAAATTATTCATTTATCTCGATGAAAATTCCCATCTAACTTTAGATAAAACTCCCAAAAACAAAGAGAAAAACACAGAAAATTAAAGAGGCATGGATTTTATGTAATATTTGGGGAGCAAATTTGGGAAATACAAACAGAAAATGATAAAGCACAGCCAAATATAATTATCAGATTACTTGCCAGGATGGAAAAATGAATAGGTGTCGAATCAACAGAACCAAATTCAAGAGGTGGGGAATGAGAGTAAGGACTTGGAAGGGAAAAAGACCTCATCCATTTTAGATATATTTAACCAAAGGCAATGAGACCAGACCCAGAATGACACCAAGAAGGGGCACAAAGTCAAGGTATTGGAGGCAGAGAACAAGCAAGAGAGAGGGATACATGGGGGATGAGAGGGTCAAGAAAGAACCCAAGAAAGAACCTAGAGTAAGATTAACTGTTAAGGGTAAGGAACTATTAACAAAAATGCTGAAGAACCTTGTCAGGTAGTAGACAGTGCATGGGGGATTTTCTGGACAAGCATACTCAACAGCTGAGTATGCGAAGTGTCATTTTAGAAAGGACGTTCAAATGAAATCTGATATCCAGGGCGGAATGTCCAGAAAACCTCCAGGGGTGTCCATGTCTCTAGCTGATTTTAGTAACATGGATGCCCCCCTAAAATCCATGCCAGTAGCCACATAGACGTCCCCCTTAGGAAAGCGTGGGGCGAAGACATCCATCTCATGCAAGCTAGGATAAAGGGACATCCAACAGCATTGCAAAGCAAAAACAGGAGCCCCATCCCCCGTGAATGTTTGCTTTTGTATTGTAAAATAAAGGGATAAGTAGTGTAGCTCCTTCTCCTCACCCTCCAGACATTTGTTTGGCAAGGTGATCACTTTTCAGATGCCTGTTCATGCCTGATAAAGGTATAACCTTAGATGCGATTCCGGCCGTCCAGGATGTTTTTGAGATCAGACGGGAATATCCAAGTTCATGGGAATACCCTAACCATACCTCCATCTTGCCTCCATTCAGACTTAGACGTCTTCAGGTTGGGGAAGTCCAGAGACCTGGCTTCTAAAATGGCTCTGGAGACATCTCCATGCTTTGGATGTCCCCATGCCTGTTTTCGCAAAAAATGCAAAAAACAAAGGTCAGAAATGAGATAGATTGATACAATAACAGCAGCTATGGGTGCCACTCTATCAACAATGAGCTTCCTGACTGAAACCCGAATACAGTTGAGGACAACCATCCAGGGGGTTGCCATGAATCAACACCAACTCAACAGTGCTTAACAACAACAACAACAACATCCATAAAGGTAGTGTTACTGAATATATGGATGGTGTGATCATAAGAACATAAGAGATGCCATACTAGGTCAGACCAAGGTCCATCAAGCCCAGTATCCTCTTTCCAACAGTGGCCAATTCAGGTCACAAGGACCCGGCAGGTTCCTAAAAGGCACACAGGTTCCACAATGCTTGTCCTGGGGTAAGCAGTGGATTTTCTGAGTCCTCTGTAATAATGGTTTATGGACCTTTCCTCCAGGAACTTGTCCAAACCTTTTTTAAACCCAGCTACACTAACAGCTTTTACTACATCTTCCGGTAATGAATTCCAGAGTTTGTTTACCCATTGATTGAAAAAATATTTTCTCTTATTAGTTTAAATGGGTTACATTGTAGTTTCATTGTGTTTCGTTGTGTAGTTTCATTGTAGTTTCATTGTCTTTCTACTTTTTGATCTACGTTAACCCATTCTACTCCATTCATTAATTTATAGACCTCTATCAAATCTCCCCTCAGCTCTCTCTTTTTAAAGTTTAAGAGCCCTAACCTTTTAAGCTTTTCCTCATAGAGGTATCCTTCTATCCCCTGTACCTTTTCTAATTCCGCTTTATCCTTTTAATGATATGGCAACTAGAATTGCACACAATATTCAAGGCGCGGTTGAACCAGGGAACGATACAGAGGCATCAAGCTGTAAAACTAGAGAGTATAACATGAAGCTGCAAGGGGGTAAACTGAAAGGCAATGTCAGGAAATACTTTTTCACTGAAAGGGTGGTGGATGCTTGGAATGCCCTCTGATGGAAGTGGTGGGAGCAAATACAGTGATGGAATTCAAAATGGCATGGGACAGACACAGTGGATCCTTTTATAGCAACAGGACAAAATCAACATACATATAACTATCTCTTTTATCTTACAAATAGGGGTGACCTGCATGGAGCGGTGAGACATCCCTAGACAGAGGCGTGGGGAGGGATGACCTGCACAGAGCAATGGGTGTACCTACTCTTGCCACCCTGCTGGGCAGACTAGATGGATCATGCTGGTCTTTATCTGCCATCATATACTATGTTACTATGTATCATAATATCTTTGGTTTTATTCTCCATTCCTTTCTCTTTTGATTTCTAGCATTCAATTTGCTTTCTTGGCTGCTGCTGCACACTGAGCGGAGGGTTTCAACATATTATCCACGATGATGCATAAATCTTTATCCTGGGTGGTGGTTTCTAAGGTGTAACCAAAGTTTGGGTTGTTCTTTCCTAGATGCATAACTTTGAACTTAAATTTCATCTGCCATTTGGATGCCCAGTCTTCCAATTTATCAAGTTCCTCTTGAAATTTTTCACAATCCTCTTGGGTTTTAACAACTTTGAATAATTTTGTGTCATCTACAAATTTGATCACATCACTGGTTATTTCCATTTTCAGGTCATTTATGAATATGTTGAAAAGCAGTGGACCCAGCACAGATCCCTATTTATTTAACAGTTTTTTTATATTGCTTTATCATTTCAGTCAAAGCAGTTTGCATTGTAAGTTAAACTTGGTAATGTACATTAAAGAGGGACATTGATAACTTGGATTTTCTGGGGTAATGAAGAGTTAAGTGACTTGCCCAAGGACACAAGAGATGCTCATAGGAGTTGAACCCTGGTTGCTTGGTTCTGAAGGCCAGTGCTGTAACCATTAGGCAGCTACTCCACTCTAATAGCCAGTACTCCATTATTTACTTTTCTCCAATGAGATAATTGGCCATTTAGCTCTACTCTCTGCTTTCTATCTTTTAACCAGTTCCTGATCCACAATACTACACTGACTCCAATCCCATGACTTTTTAATTTGGCCAAGAGTCTCTCGCGAGGGACCTTGTCAAAGGCTTTCTGAAAATCCAGATACACTATATCAACCGTCTCACATCTGTTTACCTGTTTATTCACACAACTGGTTCACCTTTGTCTACCTGTTTATTTGCATCAGCACTATCTATTTAGTTTAGAACTGCTATTCAGCCTGCTGAAACTAAATTAAAAATTATCCAGATAGTGGCTATCGCTGCTCTCCGGAGAATATTACCACCTACCCTCACTCTGCCATCCCTCTGCTCTTTTTTTTATATAGATAGCATGTGGCCATTCAGTCGTATTTTTGGATGAATAATTTCTGAGAATATGGATAATTAAATTTGACATTCACTGGCTGCCAACGAACATAACTTTGTTTGAATATCAGAAGGATATTGATCTAATCTTATGCATTGGCTCATGTAGCACCTCCACTGTGAATAAAAACAGCTTCCTCTCTGCAAGACTGTGAAGCAATGCAATGAAGCCCTGACTATATTTTCTGGTTCAAGAGATAGCAGTGTGCTCTGCTGAGTTGACACATTGTTTTGATCACCCATGTGATGTAAAGCACGGCTAATGTTTAGGCAAGCCATTCTAGAAAGTTAACTGGACCAAACTAAAAAGTGACTAAAATTTAAAAAAGGACAAAAGGCCTGCTTCTATAATTCTGAAATTCCATGTCTTTTGCCCCAGGCTTTAATTCCCTGCAGCTTCTGCAATGGAAGAAACAGTGCAAGCAAAACAATGTAGCTCAATGCAGAAAACGTTTACTCCCTAATCGTTACATTTAAGGGTGAGGCTAATATCGCACTATCCATTTTACACAAGACTCTACATGCAGTATTTTGAACACAACTGTACCTCTTCTTTAACATGAAGAAATAAACATCTTGAGGAATAAACATCTAGAAATTTGGTCCATTCCAACTGGACAAGGGGGTTTGTTCATACTGAGGAACATTTCAGATATGTCCATACCTAAAACAGGGGTATATGTGCAGAAATAAACTTTCTGAAAATTGCTCATCTTATCTGTGTGCAAAATTATACACAAAGGAGTATGTTTACTACAGAGCGGTAAGGGTGCAAAGGTGCTGTTAACGGACCTTATCGGTGCCCTTGAGCGGTTAATGTAACAGAAAGCGCTGATAAAGCTGGATTAATGTGCGGAAGCTGTGCGAGTAGCATTAAGGTAAAAGGAGGTGGAGAATGGACATTAATGGGGCAGAGACTGGGCAGGGATAGCGTATGCTCCTTTAACACTGGTTTGTGGTACCGTGTGTTAGAGCTCCTGGCGCTGGGAACCCTAACACCATCTGAAAGCTCACGGTAAGGGCTATTTCTGAGTGGAGTGAGCCTATTTCAATGTATGCAATGTGCACCACCCACCGTAGTTCTCAAATAAGTCATAGTAGTGCTCCATTGGCAGCAACAGCATGGTGCCCTATTAATAAAGGGCACTATGTTGGTGCCAAAGTGGCAAAGGCGGTGTCACGTGGGTGATGCAGTGGTGCTGGTTGGTCCCTAGGCTGACAAGGCTGCTGCCTAGGGTGTGCATCTGCAATGTCTGGTCTGACTCTACTGTGACAGTGACAACACACATACATGCTGCCGCAGTCAAAAAGGAGCTGCGCCACCCCCATTGCCACCATGCTGCCATGTCAGCATTGTGTGAGGGTTGGGGTGGCGGTTGCAGTGGCTGCAGTCTGCTACAGATGAAATCTGTGTCCCGGCCCTGTGTGTCAGGCGCAACGCTGCAGTTGCCACTGTCAGTGGGATGGCAAGCATGTCAGCAATAGGTACAGCAGAGCACATGGAGAACCCTCCCTTCCGAATCAGCTCACTTCCAGTGCTAGTCCCCCCTCAACCCCATTACCAGTGCTAGGCTCCCCTAATCAGCCCATTACCAGTCCTACCCCCCCATCAGCCCATTACCAGTCCTAGCCTCCTCTAATCAGCCCATTTCCAGTCCTAACCTCACCGATCAGCTCATTTCCAATGCTAGCCCCCATCAGTCCATTACCAGTCCTACCCCCCTATCAGCCCATTACCAGTCCCAACCCCCCCCTTGATCAGTCCATTCCCAGTCCTAGCCTTCACTAATCAACCCATTACCAGTCCTAGCCCCCCATCTGCCCATTACCAATGCTAGCTCCCCATCAGCCCATTATAATCCTAACCCGCACTGTCTCTCCCCTCTGTCCAGCATTTATCCCGTCTGTCCAGTATGTCACCCTGTCTCTCCTCTTTGTCCATGTCAGCCCCCCTCCCTCCCTCCCTCCATGTGAGCCCCCCTCTGTCCATGTGAGCCCCCTTCCCTCCCTCCATGTCAGCCCCCCTGTCCATGTCAGCCCCCTCCCTCCCTCCCTCCATATCAGCCCCCCTCCCTCCCTCCATGTCAGCCTCCCTCCCTCCATGTCAGCCCCCCTCTGTCCATGTCAGCCCTCCCTCCATGTCAACCCGCCCCCCTCCCTATGTCTGCCTCCTTCTTCTGCAGCCACGGCTCCCTGTCTCTTAGGGAACCACGGCTGTGCCTGTGAAGCCGGTGCAGAGCCTTTCTGTCTCTAAATGGGCTCCATGCAGCATTGTCCCGCCTCCAAAGGAAATGGTAAAAACTTCCTTTGGAGGCGGGACAATGCTGCCCGGAGTCCATCGAGAGACGGAAAGGCTCTGCAATGGTTTTACAGGCATAGCTGCGGTTCCCTAAGAGGCAGGGAGCCATGGCTGCATTAGAATGGAGACGGTGAGTTTGCCGCTGCTGAGAAGCGGACTCGGCTGCGGCAGCAACTTGTGCGCTTTTTAAAATTTTTTTTTAACTTGGCAGAGTGAGGCGACCCCCGCTAAATCCTGTGGTGAGCCCCGTTGGGGTCGCGACCCACAGGTTGAGAACCGCTGCTCTAAAGTATACATATTAAGGTCCTTAAAACTGTCCTCATATGCTTTATAATGAAGACCACTAACCATTTTAGCAGCAACCCTCTGCACCAACTCCAACCTGTTTATATCCTTTTGAAGGTGCGGTCTCCGGAATTGCACACAATACTCCAAATGAGTTCGTACCAAAGACCTCCTTTCTTCTGCTGGTCATTCCTCTACCTATGCACCTAAACATCCTTCTAGCTTTTGCCTTCGCCTTTTCTACCTGTTTAACTACTTTAAGATCATCAGACACAATCACAACTAGGTCCCATTCTTCTTTTGTGGGCATCCTATACCATATCGCTCCCTTTGATTGTTGCAGCCCAAATACATAACCTTGCATTTTTTACATTAAATTTCAGCTGCAAAATTCTAGATCATTCTTCAAGCTTTGCTAGATTCCTCCTCATGTTATGTATACCTTCCTGAGTGTCTAATCTATTGCAGATTTTGGTATCAACCACAAAGAGGCAAACCTTAACTGACAGCCCTTCCGCTATATCACTAACAAAGATGTTAAAAAGAATTGGACCAAGGACAGATCCCTAGGGCACACCACTGGTAACCTCCTTCTCCTCAGAGTGAGCTCCATTTACCTGTACCCTTTGCTGCATCCCACTGAACAATTTCTAATCCAAGCAGTAACTTTAGAGTCCACTCCCTAGGGTGCTCAGTTTGTTTATAAGTCGCTTGTGCGGAACAGTGTCAAAGGCTTTACTGAAATCTAAATACACCACATCTAGGGCTCTCCCTCAGTCAAACTCCCTGGTTACCCAGTCAATGAAATCAATCAGATTTGTCTGACAAGACATGCCGCTGGTGAATCCATGCTGCTTTGGATCCGGTAATCTGTTGGACACCAGAAACCTCACTTTTTTTTCTTTCAGCAGCATTTCCAATAATTCTCACCACAGAGGTTAGACTAACCAGCCTGTAGTTTTCAACCACATCCTTACTTCCACTTTTGTGTAAAGGGACTACATGTACCTCTCTCCAGTCCTCTGGCACCACTCCCGACTCCAAAGAGGCACTGAAAAGCTTGGTCAGTGGAGCTGCTAGAACGTTCCCAAGTTCCCTCTCTATTCTCAGGTGTATCCCATCTGGTCCCATCACTTTGTCTACTTTAAGTTTAGCTAGTTCCTCATGAACATAGTCTTCTGAAAATTGTTCAAGATGCCCCTCGCTTCTGTTCCTGTTTGTGGGTGTTTTCTGAGGTCCTGCTCCTGGTTCTTCATCTGTGAACACAGAACTGAAATATTTGATAAACAATTCCGCTTTATCCTCATTAGCTTCTACATATTCCTCCCCTGCACCCTTGAGTCTGACAATACCACTTTTGTCCTTCCTCTTCTCACTAACATATCTGAAAAATGTCTTATCCCCCCCCATTTTATTGCATTGGCTATTTCTTCCTCTTTTTGAATCTTTGCTTTCCTGACTACTTTACTAGCTTCTTTTAAGTTTTTCCAAATATAGATGCCTGTCTTCCTCTCTCTGTGATCTCCTGTATTTCATGAAGATCTCGCTTTTATTCTTCACATTTTCAGCTTCTTCTTTTGAAAACCATAGCGGTCTCCTTTTCCTTTTACCTTTATTTACTATTTTAACAAAAAGGTTGGTTGCCCTTAAAATATCCCCTTTCAGTTTTTCTCACTATTTTTCTACATCCCCCAGCTGTTCCCATCCCACTAACGACTCCTTGAGGTATTGGCCCATTTTGGCAAAGGTAGTTTTACTAAAGTCTAAGACCCTTGTTTCTGAATGGATTTTATCAGCCCTAGTCTTAATATTGAATGACACCATCTGGTGATCACTGGATGTGAGATGATCTCCCATTATAACATCAGAAAACCTTCCCCATTGGTAAGCACCAAGTCCAGTATGGCTCCTTCACGTGTGGGTTCTGTTATCAGTTGCCTGAATAGTTCTCCCTGTAGAGACTCCAGGATCTCCTTACTTCTAGATGATACTGCAGCATGGATATGCCAATCAACTTCTGGCATATGGAAATCCCCTATCAGTAGCACTTCCCCTTTCCTAGTAATGCTGAGTATATCTTCTATTAAATCGCCATCCAACTATTCTCCCTGTGAGGGAGGTCTGTGTATCACACCAGTGCAAATGGATTTCTCTTTACTTCTTTCTAATTTAATCCATGGTGCCTCCTCTCTCACTTTTAAGCCTTGTATTTCCATAGCTTTAATATTTTTTTACATATAGTGTCACTCCTCCTCCCCTTCCTCCTACTCTGTCCTTCTTTAATACAGTATAGCCTGGTATAATTACATCTCAATCATGGTTTTCTGTGAACCATGTTTCCGTAACCACCACTAAATCCAAGTCAGCCTCTTCCATTAAGGCCTCAACATCTGGGATCTTATTTCACATGCTACAGGCATTTATGCACACCGCTTTCCAGACATTGCCCCTATTACCCATTTCTACAGAGGTATTTAATGTTTCACTTACCTGGGGGCTTTCTTCACCCATCCCCAATTTATCTACTTTAAAGCCCTCTTCAGTAGGTTATCCAGTCTGCTACTGAAGACATGTCAACCCTTCTTGGACAGATGGATGCCAGCTCTGCTCTCCAATCCTTGGAACAGCACCCCATGGTCCAGGAAAACAAAACGCTCTCAATGACACCATACACGCAGCAATGCATTTATCTCCAGGATGCGAGCTTCTCTGCCTTGGCCTTTACCCTCAACAGGGAGGATTGAAGAGAACACCAACTGCACACCAATCTGCTTCACCCTCTGTCCCAGAGCCATTAAATCACTTTTGATATGCTCAGAGGGATACCTGGCAGTATCATTTGTGCCGACATGGATGAGCAATTTCGGGTAATAGTCAGTGGGCTTCATAAGTCTCGGCAAACTCTCTGTAACATCTTGGATTTTGGCACCTGGCAGACAGCATACCTCTCTGGACATGAAGTCTGGTCAGCAGATGGATGCCTCAATACCCCTCAGAAAAGAGTTACCAACTACCACTACTCTTCACTTCCTTGTGGTCACTGATTCTCTGGTTCTTTCCTTTCCTGGGATACTTTCACCTCCTCCACTTCCAGGGCTGCATAATGGTTCTTCAATTCAAAGGCTGAAGGAGTTGGATTGGTAATACTGCAGACCCTGGTGTCTCATGTCCAACCTTCATCATTCTGTAGGCTCCTATCTTCTTCTCTGCTGGAGTGCTTAGATTTTTCAAGAAGCATCTCATCAATGTACTTCTCAATGTCTTGAATGCTCTCAGCCTCGCCATCTCTTCTCTGAGCTCCTCCACTTGTTTCCTGAGAGCTTCAGGATGTAGATATCCTGCAAATGGAACTGGTCCTTCAACTGCCATTGGGATCTCTGTCTAGACAGAGGCAGAAGCTGTAATGGGGGCTACAGCTTTGGCCATATGATTTTTCCCAGCCATTGTTCAGTTGGTGGAACTTAGATACCTGCTGAAGCAAAAGAGAGAGAGTCCTACCAAACTACCAACCAGTTTCCCAGCAGTTCTTTCAGAGAAAAAGCAATTAACCTTTTTTTTTTTTTTTTATTGAAAGGCTTCCAAAGAGTACATAGAGTCATAAACCACAAAGATCTTCAAAGAAGATGCAACAGTAATAACATAACTTCAGAGCACAGCAACATTCAACAATATGCCTTCATTTTTGCAGTTTTAAAATAAGGAAACGGGGAACAGTAACCCCCCAACCACCCTTTCTCCCCCCCCCCCGGAACTTCCCTAGCCCAGAACCCCCCTCCCACCCAACCTCCCAATCCCCCCAACTATGGCTTGCTAGTGTTCAAGCACAGGAAGGTGATGAGCAAAAGACACACCCAGGGGGCGAGCTCCCTTTAAAGTTTGCATATTCCCCCCCTCTTATCCAGCACAGTCACGCACCATAACGAGAGACAAAGGGAGCCCACACCAACTCAAAGCGCGCCAGGCGCATCCTACTGACCGCTACCCCTCGCTCCATGGCATACATATCCCACATCCGTTCCAGCCAAGCCTGAAAGGAGGGGGCCAAGGTACGCTTCCAGGCTGCTGCAAGGGATAACCTAGCTGCATTCAGGCCATGGCGAAGTAAAGCAAGCTGCAGAGCCCGTGCACCCGGCACCGAGGCCCCAAACAGGAAAATCCCCGGGTCCCAAGGGACACTCACTCCCAGAAGCAATTGCATCCGGAATTGTATACCCCTCCAAAAGGCGCGAATGCGGGGGCAATCCCACCAAATGTGCCCTAGGGTACCCCGTTGCCCACAATGACGCCAGCAGAGGTCCACCGCCCCAGGATATATGCGCGCGATCCGCGCCGGAGTCATATACCAACGGTACAATATTTTATAATTAGTTTCACGGGCATTAATCGCTACCGCACTCTTCCACAAGTGAGTTTCCGCCCTTTCCCACTGCTGCTCAGTATAGGAGAGGTTCAAGTCGGAGTTCCAAAGTTCCCTGTGTCTGGTAGAACACGATTGAGATCCCTGCAAATGGGCATACAAGGTCGCCACAAGCCCCCTAGTGGTAATGCACCCCTCACAGTAACGTTCCAAATCTGTCAGGGCCCGAGCAACCTGGGGCCGAACAAGCTTGGATCGAACCCAGTGTGTCACTTGCATATATTGATAATATTGCCCGGCCGGTATGTCGAATTCATCTTGCAACGCACGAAAAGGTTGTAATTGACCATCATCAAAAAGTTGTCCGACCCGACTAAGGCCATGATGTCCCCACTGCCGAAAGATTGGATCACTTAACCCCGGCGGAAAAGAGGCGTTATCTACTATAGGGGCTAAAGGGGTTAAGTCCCTGTCGCGAGATCGAAAGTGCTGGTCCCAACAACGGAGAGTATGAAGAATGTAGGGATTGCTAGTGCGCTTACCACTGCGGAGTTTTGGACCAAGCCACAGCCAGTCTCCCAAGCCGGCTCCCCCCGCCAAGTTCATTTCCAATTGTACCCATCGCTTAGTGCTATCAGCAATCATCCACTCCACCCCTGCCCGACATTGCGCCGCCGCGTAGTACCAATGTAAATTGGGCATGCCCATACCTCCAGAGCGCGTGCGGGCATAAAGAACCTGTCGCGCCAAGCGCGGGCAACGATAATGCCAGACGAATTTCATAAGCAGCTGCTGCCAGGTCGCCAAAGTGGCCCGCGCGATGGGAAGCGGCAGAACCTGAAAAAAGTAAAGAAAGCGGGGAACAACCACCATCTTGACTACGGCTATACGCCCGAACCAGGAAAGGAGCAGGCCATTCCAAACCTCTAGATCCCGCCGAATCTGACGGAGCAAGGGGTCATAGTTGGCCTTAAAGAGGTCTGCCCGCTCCACAGTCAACTGCACCCCTAAATAACGTAACGCTCCGGACACCCAGCAAAGAGGATAAGCTGCTTGAAGCTCCGCACAAACCGCCCCGGGGACCCCAACATTCAAGATCTCCGATTTAGTGTAGTTAATTTTAAAACCAGATACCCGAGCATAGCTTTCGAACAACTGCATCGCAACTGGAAGGGAAGTGGACGGATCCACCAGGGACAATATGATATCATCCGCAAAGAGTGCAATCCTATATTCCGCAGGGCCAATACGAACTCCCCTCAAGCCCAGATGTTCTCGGAAGGTCTGAGCCAAAGGTTCCATCGCGAGTGCAAAGAGTAGGGGCGAAAGAGGGCAACCCTGTCGCGTGCCCCGCTCCAGCAAAAATTGTCTCGAGTGTCCCCCATTGATCCGAACACACGCCTGGGGCATCTGATAAAGACTACGAACCCAACAGATATAGTTAGTGCCGAAGCCCATTTTCTCCAGAACACACCATAAGTATTCCCAATCGACCCGATCAAAAGCTTTTTCTGCGTCTATCCCCACCAGCAGGGCTGGTTGTGGTTCCCGGTGGGCTACGTGAATGACCTGCAACATACGCCTAATGTTGTCTGCCGCCTGGCGACCTGGCACGAATCCAACCTGATCTGGGTGGACCAAGCCCGGAAGGACCCGGTTCAAGCACGCCGCCAGCACAGAGGCAAATATTTTAACGTCCACATTTAACAAGGAGATGGGGCGGTACGACGCCGCGTCGTGCAGTGGTTTACCAGGCTTGGGTATCATCACGATCAATGCCTCGCGCTGGGACGGTGGTAAAGAGACCCCGCCCAAGATCTCATTGAATAAGATAGTCAAGGTTGGCGCTAATTGTAACCGAAACTTCTTATAATACTCTGCTGGGAAGCCGTCACTACCCGGCGCACTGCCAGTTTTCAAACGTCGGATTGCTGTTTCCACTTCGTCTACCGTTAATTCAGAATCTAGCTGAGCCCGATCAGGGTCGGAGATATGGGGCAGGCCAATCCCCCGCAAATAGTCCTGTACACGATCCTGCTCAAAGGGCTCCGCCTTATAGAGCTGCTCCAGAAAGTCAGCAAAGAGATCACGTATCTCCCGGGAAACAACCCTCTTCTGTCCCCCAGTGTCGCGCAATTCGCGCACCACTCTCGCGGATTGTTGTTGGCGAAGACGCAAGGCCAGGAAGCGGCCCGTTTTATTCCCATGCTCATAAAAAGTTTGCCTAACTTCCGGCGCTTATTATCTAATTCTTTCTGCAAACACGCGTCCAAATTGGCCCGAGCCGTCCGCCACTGGCGCAGGACCTGTCGCGAACCAATTCGGGCGTGCTCCAAACCTAGTTGGGTAGCCTCCTCCACCAACCGGTCGCGGTCACGCGTCCACACTTTGCACGTGCGGGCCGCCTCCGCCATGAGTTGACCTCGAGCCGTAGCCTTATAAGCATCGAACACCGTGGGGAGGGGAACATCCCCAGAATTGTTAAGCTCAAAAAATTCCGTGATGAAACGGGCATGGTCCTGCACTGCACCCTGCCGCCGTAGGAACCTCACATCTAGGCGCCAAAGCCGTTGGTGCTCACTGTACAATCCGGCCGGAAGAGCAAGCCAGCACGGGGCATGATCTGACCAAGTCAGTGCTCCATGTCCAGCCGTCACTCTCCCGTCCATCAGGCGCTGATCCAATAGAAAATAGTCAATGCGGGTGTGAACCTGATGGACCGGAGAGTAGTACGTATAGCTTCTTTCCCCCCCATGGGTGTCCCTCCAGACGTCCCTCAAACCTAAGTCAAGCATAAAACGTTGTAGGGCTCTTGCCGACCCCCCCACTCGCCCCCCAGCGCGACTTGTGGAATCCAGGTGGGGCACCAGGTGTGTGTTACAGTCCCCCCCCAGAACAATAGGACCACTTGCAAAATCCGCCAGTAAGGCTTTCAGTCATGCAAAAAAGGCCCCCTGACCTGTATTGGGAGCATAAACATTAGCTAAGGTAAGCAAGTGCCCTTCTAAACGGATATTCAGGAAAAGCCACCTCCCCAGAGTATCTTGCTTTATCTCCTCTATCTGTAGAGAGAGGCTCTAATGAAATAGTAAGGCCACTCCCCGCTTCTTCCGTCCCTGTGCATCCGAGGCCACCCGCACCTCAGTATACGGGGACCTCTTTAGCCAGCCCTGCTTACAGTTCTGAAGGTGGGTCTCCTGTAAGTAAACAATGTCCCCCTGCAAAGTGCGCAATTCTGAGAACAGCAGGGATCTCTTCCTCGGGGAATTAAGGCCCTTAACATTCAAAGAGATAAAGCGCACCATTAGCGATTACATTCCACTCCCTCGCTGCTGCCCGCTATCCAGAAGGTCCTAGTGGTAGCTCCCCCCCATCAAACCCAGGGAATTAGTTAGTCGGGCCCACCCATTCCACCTTCCAGGAACCAGAGCCATAGTCCCTCCTTCCAAGCCCAAGCACCCCCCCCAGTTAGTTCGCCAGGTCCGCCTAGTCCACCCTCCAGAAACAAGAGTCATAGTCCCTCCCCCCAAACCCGAATTTACCCACCAGTTCCAAATGAAAAAACCCTCCCTCCAACCCGAGCCCCCCCCTTCCCGTCAATACCACCTGCCTGTCAAAGTTAATACAGGACACGGTAAATTGACCACAAACCCCGTTCCCCCCAAAACCCCACAAAGCAACAATTCAACCTGAACATTTAATAACGTTTCCCCCACTATTCCCCCACCCATCCTGGGTCATCAATCCCATCATGCCTCCCCATCAGGACAATGTCATCATCAAAACATTTGCAGATCATCCGCCGCCCTCTGGGTGTAATGGAGTATGGGCCCAGGCTGGCCCTCGCCAATGGCCAATAACTCAGTGGGAAATATTACAAAAACAGAAAGGAGGGGTGACAATCAAACAGAAAAAAGCCAAGCACCAATGGCCACTCATTCCATCCCTTATCCGAAGGTCGGGAGACCCACAGGGTGGAGCTCCCCAAACAATAAGGAAGGCTCTGCAATTATACACAGAAAAAAAAAAGGATTCATCATGTGGACGTGCCCACTCGGTTCCATTTGGAGTGCTGAGGCTTAGGGGGCGGCGGGTGAGGCTGAGTATTATCATCAACTAGACCCGCCTGGCGAAGAGCTCGCCAAGCTTCAGTATAATCTTTTGCTGAGATCTTTTTATTTCCCAAAAGAAAGTTCATCCTAAATGGAAAGGACCAAGAGTAGCGAATCCCCTTGCTGTTCAGGACCGTTGTAACTGGTTTCATCTCTCTCCGTCGTGCCAGGGTGAACGTCGAAAGGTCTTGGTAGATGGACACTGTCGCGTTCTGGAAGCGGATCGCTTTTTTCTCCCGACCTCGACGTATGAGAAGCTCCGCATCAGAGTATCGCAAAAATCTCGCAATGACATCTCGAGGTTGGTTATTGGGAGGTTTTCCCAGGGCGCAGTGGACTCGCTCTATTTCCATCCCCGAAGCATGCGCAGCAAGGTCCTCCACTGGGAGCAACTCCGCTATCAACAGTTTAAGCACAGTTGGCAAATCTTCTCCGCCCCCTACCGCTTCTGGAATTCCGCGGAAACGCACGTTATTGCGGCGGGAGCGGTTTTCAATGTCATCAATTTTATAAGTCAGTTCCATTGCTTGCGCATGTTGCCGGTCCAGCGCACATTGCAAATCCATCAGGGTCCCATCATGATCAACCATTTTGGTCTCCACGTCTTCCACTCGGGCTCCCAGTTCTTTAATGTCAGTCCGCAGTTCTGCGACATCTTTCAACAGCTCTTCGCGTAACGAGCGAAACTCATTGGCTAGTCCCTCAAAGCCTTTACGGAGTTCTTGCTTGATTTGAGCAGAGGAAAGTTGTTTGTGAGCGTCCAATTCCTCTTCACTCACAGTCTCATCATCAGAACCTGATGGGGGAGATAACTCCCGTGGGCTACTTGGAGCCCCAGACTTGCTCTGCAGTCGCTGGGAGGAGCGCATCTTTTCCCGGTTCTCTGAACTTTTAGCTTTAGCAGCCATCCCACAGAGCCACCTGTGTCACACAGTGTTAGGAGAGATATGCAACCAATGTCAGCAAGGGCAAAGACACCAGAAAAACAGCAGGAGATAGAGCCTCACCGGCCCACAAAGCAGTCACTGCCTCACAGTGTTAGGAGAGATATTAAATCAATGTCCGCAAGGCCCAAGGTATCAGGTAGACAGCAGGGCAATGAGACGAAAGCTGCTTTTGGCCTTCCCAGGGAGACAAGCCGCCAAGGATAGTGTCCAGAGTATTCTATTAAGCAATGTGGAGGAAGAGCACACAGAGTCTTCACCTACGGGATACTAGGCTCCGGTGAAAAAAAAATCTGGAATCAGACAGAGCGCAAGAGCCTTTCATCGGGGCATCCGGAATCCACGCTGATGAGCCAGGGCCCCGGCGGGGCTTAGGGGTGCTTATAGGTGCTGCTGTCCCTGGCGCTATTTGCAAACCAGAAGGTATGGATAGAGAAGTTTAGCCCTCGTACTTACCCCCCCAGGGGGATTCGCGCTGGCAGGAGAGAGTGAGTGGTGAGCACCAGAGATTGCCACGTGGCTTCCAGGCCTTCTCCTCGGCCCCGCTTGAAGAATTCAGGCCCCGCGTTCAGTCGCCCCAACCTTGCGGTTATTTTGTCACCTGTCAGAGGGTTGCCGCACGTCCTCCAACCCGGCACCGGGAGTTCAGCAGCACGGCCCGGGGATAGTCTGCAGGGGCGCCGCCCGATTCGCACAGATCGCTGGGGTCGACTGCAAGGTTAAGCTAAGCAAGCCCGGAGCAGGCGGCGAGGAGGGCACGCGGCAGCAGCAGGCCTCACTCAGAAGATGAACTCCACGGCGTTCCAGCTATCCGAGGTTTTGCTGAGCGGTTGCGTCCGACTCAGGGGGAGACCGCTTGCCTGTGCTGACCCAGGGCTGTGAGAGACTGGGGAAATTTGCTGCTGTTAGCGCATTTTAGCTGTATTTTTGAGGTAGTGGGGACGGAGCTCAATCAAAGTGCGGCCATCACACAGCGGGCTCACGAGCGCCCCCCCCAATTAACCTTTTTTAAGTGTATTCTAAATGTGCTGTTCCAAATCCCTGTGTGTAGCTAATTGGAGAGGTGCCCTATAAAGCAAGACTGCTCACATGGGGTGTGTGGGAGTTGTGGGTAGGGAGGGAACTAACACCTGATGAGGTGTCAGTAGCCTAAAAGAACTGAGAAAGATGCTAAAAACAGAGTTTAAGCCTACACCGCTAAAGAAAATATTTCCCCTTTTCAACTAAGGCACCAAAAAAGATGTAACTTTGTTTTAAAATTTATCAAAAACCCTTTTAAGAGCTCTCAGGCAGAGAACTAGTAATTAAAAGCCACACACCCTTACCTTTGCTTGAAATTCAGTCTCAACTTGCAAGGCTCTGAAGACTTTTATGCAGCCTTCAGCTGCTCTCAATTCTTTCAATCCTTTCACAGGCTAATCAGGCCCACTAACTCCTGGTGAGGTGTCAGTAGCCTCAAAGACCTGAGAAAGATACTAAAAGCAGAGTTTTAAATCTACACCACTAAAGAACTATTTCCCCTTTTGAACTAAGGCACCAAAAAGAATGTAACTTTGTTTTTTAAAATGTATCAATAATCCTTTTAAGAGCTCTCCTTCAAAATTTGCAACCTTCAAAATGTGCAACCTTCAAAATTTTGTCCACACAATCAGCTGCCACACTGAGAAGCTGCACCCACAGCTGAATGGCCGAGCACCCTAATAGCATCGGTATAATGAGTGGGCGTTGACAGCACCTGAGCACTTCAGAGTGCGCTAATAGTGCCTGCATACTGAGCAGGGGTTGACAATGGTGAAGCGCCTAAGAGGCATGTAAGAATGCCATCTTGCACCACTTTTGAAAAGCGGGGTCATGTGCATGTGTGTGTGTGTGTGTATGTGTCTCCAGAGGAGTGGGAGCTGCAGAAATGCACTGTGCATGCATGTGGTGCCCAGGTTTTATGGCTGTGCATACAACATGCTGCAGGTCAGCTATACAGCAATCCCATATACTGTGTGAGACACCATTTACAAGCAGAAGGTTAATTTTCATAAGTAGTTGCAACCTGTTGCTATGACGCTGTAATGCATTCCCAATTATACTGTCGTCAAGGCCCATCCCCACAGCATTCCCCTACACTCATCTCCCAACATGACACATCACCTGCTGGTTTGACTGGAGTGAGCAGGGGAGACACGTGTGTGTGTTGCAACCCTCACCGCTGACTGAGCCTCCGGGCCCCAGGACACACCAATTTGCATAGGTGAGAGGCCTGATTAATGCAAACTGCCAGCCCACTCGGTGCATCTGCAGCCTATAGGGAACCAGGCTCAAGTGGACAGCTAGCTTCTGTAAATGTCCAATTCATTCACTTAGTTGGTGACAATAGAAAGATTCTGCGATTTATCTGCATGCACGTTGCTTTTGTCCTATGCTGCAGTCGCAGAGTGCAATCCGGGGGACTCTGTTCCATGCAGGGTATGCACATGCAGGTAGGTCCATATCAGGCAAATTTGCACACAATAAATAGCATCTCAATATTGTCTACTGGTCATTGCCAGAAGTATTCAGCAATACATTACCTATTACCCCAAATGAGAATTCACCTGTGTGCCTGATTGTGACTGTGGGAAACTGACCTCTGAATGGTGTGTGCACAAATCCAGCTGCCTAAATGTGGCACAGGATGTTATGTTGATCTCTGCATTGCCTGCCACCATATAGGAAGGCAGTTCCTGGAGGTGAGTGTTAGGGTGGAGGCAGGGCCATCCCATCCACTAGATGAGCTAGGTGCCTGCCAAGGGCGGCCGACCCAGGTGGGTGGTGGCGGCAGTGGCACACATGGGTGGCTGTGCAACTCTCCCCCCCAGCTGCCACCGATTTTGTTGGGGGGAGGCAGACAATGGCAGTATTTTCAAAAGTGTAGCAAAAAGCTGCCATTTTTGGAAATACTGCTGCTGCCACCCTCCCGAGATGGAATTGGCGGCAGCTGGGGGGAGGGGTGGCAGCAATTGTAGAGAGGGGTGGCAAGCCTGGGGTTTCTACCTAGGGCAGTAGAAATGCTTGGGCCGGCCCTAGGTGGGAGGGAACAGTACCATACATGTCTAGAATGTGCCCTTCATAGGTGGCATTGTTGGCCAAAAACTATGCGGGTTTACTTAATGTCTGCATGTGTTACATCAGAGGGCCTGAATGACAGCCTCACTGTCTTCCCAGTCACAGTGTGACAGTCACAAGGATGTTGCTAGAGTACAAAGAGGCAGGGAATGGTGGCATATGTGTCACCAGCAACTGTTCCAACATCCAATCCAATGTCCAACCTGCCATGCTTCCACGTGCTCTTGAGGGAAGGGGGGGGCACTGCATCTACAGCATGGGAGATTGCATGTGCTGCACTGGCCAATTTTGCAGTCCCTATGGCTAGGGACATGACATTATATGGGAGTACAAGCATGGCACTATGTTCCATGCTCACTGCCAAAAGCTGTGTAGGTGGACACTGTATTTGGGTTTGTTACAGACGTAGGCCACTGTGGGCCAGCATGCACTCACAGCCTGTCTTTGGTCCACTTTCCACTGTGCCTCACATTGCATAAGCTGTTCCCAAGTTCAAAATAAAAGGATACATTATGAGAAGCAGAGGATTCTGGGTACTGCCTAGTACAGAATGGTTTGTACAGGATGTATATGAGTCAGAGGTAAGGTAAATGGCTGAGCCATCTTAGCTTGGGTCTGCCATGGGCATGGCCTGGGTGCACACATCTGTTCATGCTGAGACGCCATTCTCACTCTGACCGAGCTGTGACCATGTCATGGCTATGTATCCACATGGCCCTACATAGGGTCAAGCTGCAATGATATGGGTGCTGTTTCTTTTTTTGCCAGTCCTGTCACTAGACATGCTGATGGATATCTCTGCTGTCTGTACAAAGCCATTGTGTTTGTGGTGGCTAGCAGACTGGGCACAGATGGTATGTGAGTGGTTGACACAGGCCAGTGTTGCCCAACATATACAGGCTGCATGTGATTGATCTAGCTGACTGGAATTCCCAGAAAGTGAGGCTAACACCTGTTCCTGGGCTGTTGATAACCTGTTGATAACTATGGTTTTGACAAGCCCCTTTGCTTGGTGTTACCCCCTCCCCTCCCCTTTATCTCACATGTGCCTTGGCCTTTGGATAAGAGATGTATTTTGCAGTTGTGTGTCTTTTATGCAGCTACAATACTGAGTGTGTGCCGCTGTAGGCAGGTCCTAGGTGAGGTTTACCACTGTCTCAGAATGTGTCAGCCATGTTGTTTCATGTCCTGGACTTTGGCCATTGCAGGCAGGAACTTGCAATCTCTTTGATTCTAGACATTGCCATGCTGAAGTATGTGAAGGTGTAGCCTAATGGTTAGAGTACTGGGGTTTCTACCTAGGGCAGCAGTAAACAGCAGACTAGGGTTTGAATCCCATTTGTTCTCTTTGTGGCTGTGGGAAACTCACTTCAATATACTGTCAGAAACTGACTAGGGTATGCATTGATATGAGCACACACATTCTTATATCTTTTTATGTATTACGATAGCACATTGGGTCTGCAAATATGCACATTGCAATCATGCCCATCTGACAGCATGACTTTATTGGCTCTGCAAAGCGTTGGACATGTTCACCCTGCAGATGTATGACATATGAATTGTACATGATTGGAATATTTCATCATAACTGTGAGTGAACATCTTTGGCTCCATCAAATATATGCAGTACATGCAGGCACATCCCACTCCTGGGATGGCCACCTGCAGGGATCATCACACGTCCTTATTGTCCAGTTGTTATATGCACATGTGTCAGGAAGATTGTATGGTGGTTAGAAAAGCTGAGACAGTTGTCATACCCAAATAGCTGGTAAAAGAACTTCCCTGTGGCATAGCTACTATTTGTTCACACACACTACAACTGCATTTGTGCGGTCACATCAGGTATATTGGGGCAGCAAGGCCATAACCCGCTCTCATCTACCGCCATCCATCCATCAGCATATGTCCATCATATACAGTGATGGATTCTCCTGCCAGCTGCTACACCATGGCCCACACAGGAACATTTTTATCATTAGAATGTATCACTCAAAACTCTCCTGTGAATGATCTGCATGTCACCACTCCTGCTCAGTCATCCTTTTGATGCCCACATCGTGCAATGCTGGCTCTGACAGGGAACACTTCTTCCAAATCCTATGTCACACACTGATATTACAGCAGATTACATGGGCACCCCTCACTGATACAGTACAGATGCCTCCCACATGCTCATCCCATATGGATCTGACATGTCCATCTTACCTTTCCTTCCATCCATCACCTAAAATGTGACTTTCACAAGGGCTCCCTTATCCTGCATTAAGGTGACTCCATTTTCGGGTGTTAAAGCATGCTTGACACCTTAATGCCCGGTGTCCTGTTAGCGTCTGATAAGTGGAGCCAAGCGCCCTTACCACCGGAATGCCTACTCCACGCCCTAGCCTTTACCATACAATGACACCCTTACTGCTGCCATTAATGCTTGCTTACCAGTGCACCCTTAATGCTCTTTAGTGAACATACCCCAAAAATTAATTAGATAAACACCCAAGGAGTTAATACACATTAGGCTATTTTATAAAGTGAAACATGAGAATACCTTACTTTACAAAAAAGGGGCGTAAATGGCATCTGAACATGGGCAGACTAGGTACAAGCACTTACGCCTGCTCTATGGAAAGTGTAAATGCCTGTGCCTAGATTTTTCATGTATGCTTCTCACAAACTCTATTCCCCTGTGAGTGTTCACACTGAAAGTGTGATCAGACTTACGTGTGTGCTTGCAGAAGAGCGACTGCATAAATTAGGTGCACAAGTAAATCCATGAAAATAGTGATTTACACATGTAAATGGTGCATATCTTTATGTGGCTCCCTTATAAAATCAGTCCCCTAGGCCACTGTAGACCTAATTGTACTTGCAAAAAGAGGAGATGTCCCTCACTTGATTTGCATCTTGTCGTGCCGCAAGGGTTGTGTACATCAGTGATGCTGAGAGCTATGCTATCAGTAGCTTAACTACTGGCAATGTCTCCTAAGATGGACAGGTCTCAGCTGAGGTGCCAGACTAAGGGGTCTGTTTACTAAACATTCCTAATGTGCGGGGCCGCGGTAGTGTGCCTGTGCCATATAAGGAGTGGGCGGTTCAGGCAGAGAAAAGAAAAAAAACGGGAGTAAGCGATCGCACATTTGCGCGGGGCGCTATTGTGCGCCGTGCTATTGTGCGCCGTGCATAATAGTGCGTGGGAAGGCTAAGTGGCGCCCTGATGTGCACACACAAAGGAGCAGAGCCATAGTACAATGGTTAAGACACTGACTGTGGGTGCAGCTGCCATGGGTTCAATTCCCCATTGTGCACAACAAAAAGGGCTGGCTGAGGCATTAACTGTAATGGGTAAAAGTGCTTTAGGAGGCATATTAATTTTGGGCGGCATAAGGCGGTGCGCAGATACCCAAGCATAGGAACAGAGCCACAGCACAATGGTTAAGACACTGACCAATGGTGCAGAGATCAGGGGTTCAATCCCCCACAGTGCCCAATGAAGAAGGCTCACTGAGGCAGTGTGTATTATGGGGATGAGTGCTGTAGGGGGCAATCTATTTTTATTTCAGTTATCACTACTAGCAAACGCACTCACAAAGCGTGTTAACATAAGGCGGCCCATAAGGCACATGTTAAAGTTCACTGTCCGCCAAGGCACCCTTGAATGTCCCCTATAGGGCACCATATATGTTGCGTCACAGGATAATGTATAGTGCACCTTATATGGACGGCAACCATAAGGTGCCCTATAGGGTGCCCTATAAAGCACCCTCAGAGGCACCTTATGGGTACAGTACACTGAGGGTGTGTTTGATGGCAGCAACATATGTACATTAAATCTAAAAAAAGCTTTGGACAACCCTATCAAATAACCCCACTGTGGGCTCGAACCCATTACCACTGGCTCCACAGGCAGTGAAGTAACCATTGGGCTACAGCTATATAGCTGCCAGCAAGCCCCTGGCTGGCTGCAGAGAGCCTGCATGTCACCACACAGACAGTCTGCTGTGGGAACCAGGATAGGGTTAGGCCACCCATACCCATGATGCACTGCACATGCAAATCAGCTGTCCACAGATGAACACAAGATGGGGAATGCACCCCAACAGCTCCCCGGCCTGGTAGGGGGACGTGTCCGTGTGCACCCACACAGCACCTTGGCCTGGTAGGAGGTACTGACCGGGTGTTTAATTTGCACAGAGTAGCTACACACAGTCACACTGTGCGGGAACTGTGCTCACCCTGAGTGTGCGATGAGGCGCCCTGGACCAGGTCCACAGCACCCTCCATGGCTGAGAGAGGCCATGGCAGAGCTCCAAAACAGTCGTAATCTGTGAGATAGGTAGTTTCTGCAGGAACACCTTGGATGTCTCAGTCAGGGGGAACCCCACGGACCCCTAGGTGGGCTATGTACCACCAACAACCCCCCCCCCCCCCCAAGCCGAGGGTGGCAAACAGGCAGGTTTTCCTATCAACAGATCCCCATTATATACACCACCCCCCCCCCCCCCCTGCAATGATGGCAGTAGAGTGGACCATCAACCCCAGTCCTGTTGGGGAACAGACACCCTACAGGGCAGTCCAAGCAGCCCCACACACACACCCAGACCACAATATCAGACAGACAGTAGGCCTGTATATGCTAAGATGCACCCCACCACTATCTGATATTCCCCTGCATCAAGCCATCAGCCACTGCACCCTGCAAGGCACATACCAGCTGTGAACAATCTGCTGGTTAGTCCCACTGGAAATGCATGCACCCACAACTGGGATGGCAGCACACACAAGCAGATACATCAGTGACTAGGCCCCAACAGGTGACCCATATATATCACATGAGGGAAGTGCTATGAAGCACTATGGGGGTGCCTAGCCATGCTGCCATCACTGCACAGTCAGGGTGGAGTGAAAGCCCAGCAGCACATACAGAGGTCACCCTGTCTGTGGAGGTGGTGGACAGCCACCACAATGTCCCTGCCAGTGCCCTATGCCCTGTGCAGATGCATCCTGGCCAGCCCACCCTGTCTGAGCTATACCCATGGTACCTTGCTGCTCATTATGCACATCATCAGGCCAAAACTGTGGACAGTGTTTGCAGCCAACACACACTGTATAGACAGACGCACACTCCCACACGTATGCCAGCATTGTGCTACTATAGAGGGGTTCAGAATCCTTGCCCACCACACCAGTCCTGGGCACAGTACAGGCATGGGTATGGTATGCAATACCGTTGGGGGTCCCTCCCTAGGGTGGTAAACACTGTCAGGGGCCAGACCTGACGCACACACCGCAAACATCAGATAGATTATTATGATGGAGCTCATAGAGCAGACTGTGCGTAACGTAGGGATATCTATCTGCCAGTACTCATAGCAAACGTTTGAGAGCTGTGTACCATATACCCTGGTGTAGGGTGACATTGCTAAGGTATGCAAGTGCTCGTATTGGGAGATGCACGCAGGGCCCAATGTCCTGCCTCACCAGGAGGCATTGGCCAATGGGGCCTGTGGGTGTGGGTGTGGGTGTGTCTGTCCCTGTTGGCTGCTGCTGTACAGCAGAGGTTCCCAAATCCAGTCCAGGTTTGCAATACACTGGTTGGGGTTTCCTGCTGTCCCTCATGAATATGCATGAGCTACATCTACATGCCATGGGGGTGGTGCATAGATATACAGCACGGTTATTTGTATGAGTGGCAGCATGGAACCTGAATGGTGTGTGGTCCTCCAAGACTGCATTTGTGAGACTCTGCTCTAGGTAATGCCCCTGGTCATGGTGTCTGTGCTTGGAGGTGTAAAAGATAGGCGTATGACCAATGCGTATATCCCCAGCAATAAAGGATTGCCCTTACTAACATGGTTTAGTTGTGGGGAAAATATGTGGACAGGAATGGCAGTAGCCCCAGCTGGGCTTTGAACCTGTGACCTTTTGCTCCTGCACACACTGTCTGTGTGCACTGCACCACTGTGTTGCCACAGATGTGCTGAATTCCCTGGGAAGTCCATGACTGTACATCCGACAGGGCCTATGTTGCAGTGGACGTGCCAGCCTGCACATGGCTCGGCCACTGTCTTCTGTGGCTAGCAGCCACTGCCCCCTCCACCACCTGTACCCTACCGCCAACATGCTGGCATGTCCGTATCTTGGAAAAGCATATGACCTGATTGAGTTGTGGCACTCCAGGACTGCATTTGGGGGACTCGGCTGTCGGTAATGCCCATTGTTATGGTGTGTGTGCGGTGTTGGGTACAAAATGGGTGTGTGAACCATGCTTATGTTCTCTGCAATAAAGGAGTGTCTTTACTATCTCTGTTTGGTGGTGGGTAAAGTATGGGGACTGGGTTGGCAGGAGCCCCAGCTTGGATTTGAACCTGTGACCCTCTGGTCCTAGAGGTACTGCCTCTGTCTGCTGCACCACACTGTGGCCACAGTGATAGTGCAGTCCCTGGGGGTGGGAAACCTGACCAAAGGAGTCAAAAACCCTGCTCTGCACATTTGTACTGTGGGCTCAGTCACCTTGTCTGGTGACAAAAGTGCAAATAAACCCCTCAACCGACCACGACGAACTGGGGATAAATATAACCAAGCTGGGCAACAGTGATATTAATGGGCAACCATAGCAAACACTCCCAGGAAGGCTCAGAAAAAAGGAAATGGTTTTTGGAAGGGTCTCCGCTCCGTAGCCCCTTCCATACTTCATTTCATTTTTTTGGAGCTTTCCTGGGTGTGTTTCTTATGTTTGCCCATTACTATCAGGGTTCCCCAGCTGACTTCCTATTTTTAATATGTTTGTTTGGGTCTTTTCTATCTTTATTTGCACTTTTGTTCTGTGCACATGTATCACACTGCTCACGTTTTGCAGGTTTCCCCGGTTTCCCTGTACATTGCTGACGGAAATGGTTTCTCTTCCCTTTAAATGCCCTCTACCGTGAGTGTTTCACTCGCGCTATTTTTAACCTGCAAATTCGTCCCCGATACTGTGCGGGGAGCCTCTCCCCTCCCCTTCCCCGCCCATTGACCCCGTCTCTCCGCCCCTCGGGAGCCTTCCTCCGCCCTCAGAATGCCTTTCCACGCCTCTATCGGACATTTGCGGGCCGGGTACTTGTGCGGGGCACGTTAGTGCAGCGCGCACTTGTGCGGGGCGTTTAAGAGCGTTTCTGAGCGTTTGAGTGCCGCGTTTCCGTGCGCTATTGTGCGGCACGCAATTGTACGGCTTTTAGTAAACATGCCCCTTAGACAAAGCACCCATCTGGGCAAGAGCAGTATTGTAAGATGTTGGCGGCAGAGGATCACAGTTCTATGACAACAGCAACAACACTGGCATTACCTGTGTGGAAAAAAAGCTTGGCAATCTATTTCTGTATCTTGCCACAATGGATAGTCATGACAAAATAAATTGCAATATAGTGCTGGAAGATGAGACCCCCCCCCCAGGTTGGAAGACACTCAATGGGCTACTGGGGACTCTTCATGGTAAGGCCAGCAATTATGATGTGGTTGGAACAAAGCCATGGGACGCCTGACTGTCAATGTAACTGTGCATGAAATGAAAGTCAGAAGCTGAAAAAATGTCTTACATAATGGGACATGGAACATACAAAACATGAAGCAAGGGAAGCTGGAGGTGGTCAAGAATGAAATGGGACATGTACAACTCGATCTCTTGCGTGTCAGCGAACTGAAATGGACTGGCATCGGGCACTTTAAATCTGAAGATCACATAGTATATTATATTGGAAAAGAATGCCACAAAATAAATGGTGTTGCATTTATAATTAAGAAGAGAAACTTCCAAGAACTGTAATGAACTACAATGTAATTAGTGAACGCTTAATTTTTATTCATCTATGAGGAACGACAATTAACACAACTATTATTCAGGTATATGCGCCAACAGCTGTGGAATAGGAAGAAGTTGATCAGTTCTATGAAGTACAAGATGAAATCTACAGAACATGCGAACAAGACACATTGACAGTCATGGGTGACTGGAATGCAAATGTTAAGAACAAAGAAGAAGATAAAGTGGTTGGAAAATATGAATTTGGTAACAGTAACAAAACTGGAGAAAGTCTGAATGAATTCTGCAAGACCAACAATCTATTCATCTCAAACACTTTCTTCTAGCAACACAAATATCAACTGTACACATGAACTTTACCCAATGGATTTTTCAAAAATGAAATGTGAAGTTAACAAAGGAAACGCTCAATAACATTAACAAAGAGAAAACTTGGAGTATACTGAGGTACAGATCACAAACTACTAGTATGCAAATTGAAGCTAAAGCTGAAAAAGAGCAAGTCACTCATGAATGTGGCCAAATATGATCTTGAAAATATACTGCCAGAATTTAAAGACTGCCTGCAAAATGATTTTGCCACTTTGGATATAAATGACAGAGCACCAGAAGAGTTTGGGGATGACATCTAGAAAGTTGTGCTTGAAGAACGTGAAAAGTCTCTGCAAAAGCTGAAAATGTAAAAACAGTCAAAAAAAATGACCAAAGAAACTCTGAAAATGACTCGGAAGCACAGGGAAGCTAAAGTCAGAGAAGAAAGAGAGATAATCACGGAACTTAACAGAGATTTCCATTGTGCAGCAAGAAGAGACAAAGAGAAGTACTACAATGACATATGCAAGGAAATAGAACCAGAAACTATTAAAGGAAGTAGAGAAAATTCCACCTTCAGACTGGAATACTAAAAGATGTTCAAGGATCCATGTTGAATCATACTGAGAAGATCAAGAAAAGGAGGAAAGAATACACAGAATCATACCATAAAAATCAAGTGGATCGACAATCATTTCAATGTGTACCTTACAATTACAATACAAAGAGGGAGGAGTAGCCTAGTGGTTGGGGCAAGGTACTTCAGGCCGGAAGGTCAGGGGTTCAAATCCCACTAGAGGACAGCAACCTTGGGCCGGAAGGACTGGGGTTTCTAGTCCCACAGATGCTCCTTGTGGTCTTGGGCAAGCCACTTAACCCTCCATAGCCCATGTTCCCTGTAAGTATTAGTGTATGTGTCTCATATCCCTGCTTGTTAAATGTATCCCCCAATTGTGTTGTGACCGCTTTGATTGAAGGATAAGGCGGTATACAAAAACTGTCTAAATAAATAAATAAAATACAATTAGGAACCACTGGTGATGAAAGAAGTTGAAGCAGCACTGAAAGCATTATCAATGAAAAAGGCAACGGGCATTGATGGCATTCCCACTGAAGTATTACAGCTGTTGCAATACTTACAAGGCTTGGCCTGGAAATTTGGAAGACGATTTCATGGCAAACTGACTGGAAAAGATCTGTGGTGGGATATTCAAAAGAATTTAGGCCACTAGACGGTTATCCTAAAGCGGTTAAATTAAGACGAGCTAAATGGATATGCTAACTTTAACCATGTTTGCAATCTGGCTAGCGGCTGAGTACAGTATCACTGCTGACCAGATTGAATATCTGGGTTGGCCGGATTGTGCAGTGTCAGTGGCCGGATATGACCTCGGCATTCAATATTTGGGTTCAAGTTTCAGCAGTGACGGCTAATTGCTATAACAATGCTAGCTGCCGCTGCTGAATATCCCTTACTGTGTTTATACCTATAATGAAGAAATGGATGACTGACTGTGGAAATTATCGTAGGTTTGTCTGATCCCACATACCAGCAAGATTCTACTCAAGATCATTCAATGAAAACTACAAGCAAACTTGGAAAAGAACCGAGTAAAGAGCAAGAATGATTCAGGAAAGGGCGAGGAACGAGAGACATCATCGCGGATATGAGATGGATCCTTGAAAAGACAAAAGAATACCAAAAGAATATCTATATGTGTTTTATTGAGTACAGCAAGGCCTTTGACTTTGTAAATCATGAGAAACTCTGGGACACATTAAGAAGCATGGGTATACCAGAACCCTTGATAGTTCTCATTCACAGCCTTTACATTGATCAAGGAGGAAGAGTATGAATAGAACAAGGAGAAACAGAATGATTTAAAATCAGCAAAAGGCGTACAACAAGGTTGCATATTTTCCCTATTCTTGTTTAATTTATATGCAGAACAAACCTTCACAGAAGCGTGTGAAGATTGGTGGAGGACTCAACAACCTTTGCTATGCTAATGATAGCACAGTACTCGGCTGAAAGTGAAGACGATCTGAAACATCTGCTTATCAAGACCAAGGAGCAAAGTCTTAAAATGGGCCTGCACCTTACCACAAAAAAAAACAAAGATCCTGACAACTGGCAAAATCAATAATTTCATCCTTGATATTTAAGTATACGCATTGGAATGGGGGAGGAGGGGGCCCCACACGGGCCCTGGCCCTACCAATATTTGCTTACCAATCACAGTCTTCCCCTCCTGTTCTGCCCATGGGGATCCCATTTCCCATGGCAGAAGAGCAGCCATGATCGTGGCAAAGACTCCTTCTGTCTGCCTGTGAGAGACTGGATACTTGTCGGCAAAACAGGAGGAGAAGACTGTGATTGCGGACTTGAAGCAGGTTGTCTGCTTGCGGGGGAGCTAGGGGTGGAGTTAAAGTGGAGTTGGGGTGGAGCTTGGGGCCCCCCAAAACAAACAGATATTTTTCTGCCACTGTGTATAAGAAATAGAAATAGTAGTCAACTTTAACCTGCTTGGATCAATAATCAATAATGATACGACAAACAGTCAAGAAATCCAACATCACACTGCTTTTGGCAGAATGTCTATGAAGCATCTAGACAAGATTCTGAAGTGCAGAGATGTCTCTCTAAATACAAAGATTTGACTTGTCCAAGCCATAGTATTTTCATTAACATCATATGGTTGCGAAAATTGGACAGTGAAGAAGAAACACAGGAAGAAAATTAATGCCTTAGAATTATGGTGCTGGTGAAGAATACTGTGTATACTATGGACTGCCAAAGAGCAAATTAGTTGGTACTAGAGGAGATCAAACCAAATCTTTCTTTAGAAGCTCAAATGACAAGGCTTTGACTTTCATAACTCTGGACACTTCATGCAGAGAGAAAAATCATTAGAGAAAGACATGCTTGACAAGGCTGAAGGTCAACACAGAAGAGGAAGGCCAACAGTGCCATGGATCAATACAGTAAGAACAGCTATAGATGCCAGTCTATCAACAATTAGCCTTCTGCCTGAAGTCTGAACACAGTTTAGGACAACTATCTACAGGGTCACCATGAGCTGACATTGAGTCAATGGCACTTAACAGAAGAAATGTTCTGGGTATGAAACTGGGATGGGTGGAGCATTTTACACATGGCTTTTGCATTTTCAATAGTACACAGGTTTACATGGAAAAGTACCAGCATAAAGCAGGTGAAAATTTGTGGTATACTTATCCTGCACCCATTTCCCTTGGAAAACTGAGTAAGGTTCATGGGCAGTAAGTACCTGCAGATGTTACATTTCTATGCACAGTTTGAAAACTGCCCCCATTATAATCCAACTCACACTTATATTCACTTCCCAGTTTACTCCTGGAAAGGCTTACTCTGCATTACTTTCCTTTAAAATGAAGAAAAGGCATGTTTCTCCCACAGATGGGAGGACAAGCATGCTCACTAAAGAATTTGCAGGTTTCTCTGAGACAGGAATGTGTTATAGTTAGCCTGCATCTATCATGCATAGCCCTGTGCACATCCTCTGATGATGTCTACGACATGGAAGACAAAACAGGAGGATATTAGAATTAAAATAAACAAAGCCTAAGAAATAGAATTTATGGTAGCCTCCATCACACTTAATACAAATTCTTTCTTCAAGTTATCATGGATTTTAGATAGTCCTACCTGAAAACTGCGAGGCTCAGAGACCAGAGAACTAGTGGCTTCCTCAGCTCAAACTTTGCTCGTTGTTTCATTAGGTGCCGACCACCAAATATGAAGGTAGCATAGAGAGCTGAAAACAGGAAAGATTTCTTCCTGGAAAGAATCAAGAAACAAGGAAAGGTAATCAATTCATATACTGTCAACAGCAGGGTCATTAAGAGGCTGATCTTATGATCCATGTAGAGATTTGACCCACTTACACATGCAAGTCACTATTTTCAAGGGTTTACGCACATGAATGGGCACTAACACGCTATTCTGTAAGTATGCATGTAAGACCGAGCGTGTGTGCTTTCAGCGTAGGCGTGCACAGGGGCGGAATGCAAAGTTACAGGTGCATGCATGAAAAATCTAGCTGCAGGCTTTTACCTCTACCATTGAGCAGGCATAAATGCCTGTGCCTAATTTGTGTGCATTTTTACACTACTTTTGTCCCTATCTTATAAAGCATGCACGTATTTCACGTTATAAAATAGGCCTCAAATATGTGTATGCTAACGCACGTTAACACCATAGGAGTTTATAAAATTATCCTCCATACACAGAAAGTCACTTGCTACAGGACACCCCCACCCACCCACCCCCCCCTCCCCATCTACAGGAGAATTCCTCAAATCCCATTCACACGTACTGTTCTCATGTAATAAAATCAATTGACATTTCTCACATAAACGTCACTCTATTTTTTTTTTTTTTTAGCTAGAAAGTGGTAATGGTTACCAGCACAGCGGCTGAAATGTGATGGTAGGCCAGGGCAACATGCATTATTCATAATTTCTAACATTTTAAAATCAGTACCAGCATTTTCTGCATGTTCGGACAGTGGTGTTTCTATTCCTGCACCTCCTCTCTCCATTCCTGTCTGGCAGGATGAAACAGGGCTCTGACTTTTTGTTGGGATTTCACTAATAATGTACTACTGAAAGGAAACTGTGCAATGTCCATCAGGGTTCGATTCATGCCTGCTTGAGACTTGGATAATTTCCAGCAATAATGTATTCAGTGGCTAGGAGAAATAAATGTTGAGACATACAGCTGAGAAAATCTGATTAAATTCTCTTTCTGCAGGGTCTTAAGCCTGCCCTTATTCTCTAGCATGTAAATTTAATATAGGGGGATGTTTACTAAACCGTCTTAATGTTACCGGCGCTAGTTGCATAGTTAATGTGAAGAATGCCATATAAGGTAGTGGGTGTTCTGGAGGGAAGGTGGCAGGGAATCGGTATCGTGTGATAGTGTGCGCCGTGGCACGTTAATGCACGTTAACCCTAAGTTCATGCCAGCGCTGTATTAAAAACTATAAAGATGTAGCCCACTGGTTACTGCAATGACTGCAGAGGCAGAGATCAGGGGTTCAATCCCACAGTGGTGTAAATTAAGAAGGCTGTCTGAGGCGTTTCCTTTTAATTTACATCTGTGCTGCCAGCAAAACCACCCTCACAGTGCCGTAACCTAAGTTGCCTCACAAGGCGCCCTATAGGGCACTCCATAGGGCACTTTATAAAGTGCCCTGTCCGCCAAGGCACCTTATAATGTGCCCTATAGGGTGCTTCATAGGGCACCGTAGGTCACGCCACTGTGAGGGTGTTTTTGCTGGCAGCACTGATGTAAATGAAAAGGAAAAGCCTTAGACAGCCATTATGAAATAACACCACTGTGGGATAGGACCCATGACCTCTTCCTCCACAGTTATTGAAGTAACCAGTGGGCTACATCTCTATAGCACTGAACACACCCCTGGCTGGCTACAGAAAGACTGCAGGTCACAGCACAAACTGTCTGCTCTGGTTACCAGGATAGGGTAAACCCACCCGTACCCATGATACTCCGCACATGCAGATCAGCAGTCTACATCTGATCACAGGATGGGGTATGCACCTCTACAGCAACCCGGCCTGGTAGGGGGGACTGACCATATGTGTTACTGGCACAGAGTAGCTACAGACCGTGATATTGTGTGGTTCCTGTGCTCACCCTGAGGGTGAGGGGGGGGCACCAAGTACCAGGTCCGCAGCACCTGGCTTGGCTGGGATAGGCTGTGCTGCAGATCCCCATCAGTGCCAATGGTAGTGCCTATAAACACACCTAGGATACACCTGTGTCTATCTGTATTTCCCAGTCATGTCTAGCCCTTGTGGACTATGATACACCCAGAATAGTGCATATCCTGTGTGGTTGCCATGGTCACCTGTTATAGGAGAAGGGTGGTGTGTGGGGCAGTGGAGAGGACCACCACCCCTGTCTTACTGGGGAATAGGCACTCTCCAGGGTAGTCACTCAAGATCTGTACATCTCACATGGGGTGCTGCTGCTCACCACCCCCACCCCGCAGCCATACACATGCTAACTGCAGACAGTCTGCTAGCTAGCACATAATGCATATTTCTGGAGGAACTGTGTGCACCCAAAAGTGGGATACAAGCACACACACACCAAGCAAGTATGTCAGTGATTGGGCCCCAGAAAAGGGAACCCATAGCTATCACTAGAGAGAAAAACTGTATAGCACTATGTGGGAACCTAGACATGCCATGGTCACTGCTCAGTCAGGGTGAGACTGACCTCCCAGCATAACATGCTGTGGCCACCCTGTCCGTGCAGGTGGTGGTCGGGCACTACAATATCCCAGCCATTGCCCTATGCAGATGCATCCTGCCCAGACCGCCCTGTCTGGGCCATTCCCACAATATCTTGCTTCTCATTATGCACATTGGCAGGCTAACACTGGAAACAGTGTAAGCATTGTGGGCTCAGTAAGGTGTAGGCAGCCACAAAATACTGGATAGACATACACACACGTCTTCACCTATTTCAGCATTGTGCAAAGATAGAAGTGGTTGGCAGCCCTAGCATGAGTCCTGGGAACAATGCAGGCATTGCTAAGGTACCCAATACTGTTATGGGGTGGTAACCACTGTCAGAAAACAAACGGAAAGGAAACACACCCCACATATATCGGAAAGGTCGCTATGATGAATCTCTGTTAACAATTTGTGTTTAATGTGTTATCTGACATTCATCATAGCAACCTTTTGATATATATGGAGCGTGTTACCATGTTTATGACGGCATTGCTAAGATTTGCATGTGGTAGTAGTGATGGCTGCTGCTCCGCGCAGGGCCCAAAAGCCTGGCTCTCCATGAGGATATGGATAGTGGGGCCTGTGGGTGTGGGTGTTTGTGCCCCTGTTGGCCGCTGCTCTAGGGTGTGCACATGTTTATGGTGTATGTGCGCTGTAGGGTAAAATATAGGGACATGGTCTGCAGGAGCCACAGCTGGGACTTGAACCTGTGACCTTCTGCCCCTGAACACACTGGCTGTGTGTACTGCATCACTGTTCTCCCGACAGCCCTTGTCTGTTGCACTGCACGCCACCCACCTGAACAGGGCTTGGCCTTGGTGTGCTGTGGGCAGATGCCACTGCCCCCTCCACCACTAGCACCCCTCTGCCACCATGCTGACATACCCTTATGCCAGTGGTGCTGGTGGTGCGCAGTCCCAGGCCATCCAGTGTTCGGGTAAGCGCTGCCTATGGTATGGGATCTGGGGTAGGGGTGCCTACATAGACATCAGCGCTTCCCCCCGGGACCGCCTGTCAATGTTATGTGCCCTTTGGGGTACCTGCTGGGTACTGTCCCCTGGGACACTGTGGGACACACACTCGTGGGCATGTTTGACCTTGGTCAGTTGCTAGCTTGCTGATTTGACGTTTCTGCATTCCTATGTGCCACCTAGGCATCTGCCTATTCCACCGTGTGCCCCAGCTGCCCCACTGAATGTCCCACCTGCAGCCCCCTGTACCCCATTTGCAGCCTCTCCGTAGTGCCCTTTCGTATTTGGGCACTATGCTGTTGCTGCACATGTATCACTACTATTACGTTTCTTGGTTTCCCTACCTTTGCTGTACATTGTGGACTGAAATGGTTTCTCTCTCCTGCAAATGTGCCTCTAACGCAGGTTTTCACTGGCGTTAATTTTCAGACCTTCATTTCACAGCGTTAGTGTGCCTGGAGCCTCTCCCCGCCCACTGACCCTTTCTCTTCGCCCTCTGGGGAGCCTTACTCCTCCCTCTGTGTGCCTTAACCCCGCCGGAGAAGTTATCGCACGAAACCTCGCGCTATTGCGTGATAATGTTACTTTAGCACATGATAACGTTACGTATCGCATGATAACATTACGTATCATGCGCTAGCTGCGCCGCTGCGACGTTATCGCTGTTTAGTAAACATCCCCCATAGTATCAACATCATTAAAAATATGCAGGTTTCTTAATGCTTATTGGATATCCAAAAGGTGGAACAATATCTGGAATGATACAAGAAGTGTTCAAAGCATGCTCATGACATAACATCATCATAAAATTCACGTAAGATACATTTGCGCATTAGAGATGTGCTTTCACTATCTTGTCTTAAAAATTTAATGTGCACAAAATCAACTTAACACACTTAGGGTATGGTTACTAAAGTGTGTTACTGGGTAGCATAGGGTTCAGCATGTCCACCATATTAAAAAGTACCACATGCATGTGAGAACCTAGCTGTGTGGGCTTCCTACAGAGTTCTTTAAGGTCTTTTCCAAAGAACTAGTCCCCCCCCTGCAGCAGTATTTTCATTTTCTTGCAGAGGCATCTCCTCAGGTGGGTTCCTTTGCTGCAGCGAACTTAATAGTTTTAGAAAAGGCAGGGAGGGACCCTATAATGGTAGGTAATTATCGTCCGATTTCTTTACTTAATGCGGACTATAAAATCTTTGCGACGATTCTGATGCGTCGCTTGTCGAAAGTGGTGCCCCTCCTGATTAATCCGGATCAGTGTGGCTTTGTAGAGGGGCGGTCGACCGCTGACAACGCTAGGCTCTTGTGTCACATCTTAGCACAAGGAGAGAATGCGGGCAGCCCCCTGGTAGGGTTATCCTTGGACGCTGAGAAAGCATTTGACCGTTTGGAGCGGTCTTTCCTGTTTTCCGCTCTCAAGTGGTTTGGCATAGGGGAGGGTTTCCTTCACTTGATCAAAATAATGTATGCTAAGCCTATAGCTAACGTCTGTGTGAACGGTATGCAGTCCCTGGACGTCAAACTGTGTCGGGGCACTCGGCAGGGCTGCCCCCTTTCCCCAGTACTATTTAACTTGGCTCTTGAGCCTCTGGCTCTTATTCTAAGACAATGTCCAAGGATACAGGGGGCAACAATTGTTAAATCAGAAATTAAACTCTCGGCATATGCTGATGATCTCCTTTTGTTTACTTCCCTGGAGTCTGTTCCGTATGTGCTGGAGCTCATAGACCAATATCCACACCTGTCTGGCTATAAAATAAATTGGTCCAAGTCCGTAGCCTTCCCACTCAACCCGTTGGTGCATAAAGAGGATATGCAGGCATTCCCATTTGTGTGGGAACCTAAAGCTATCAAATACTTGGGAGTGCACTACTGCTACCCACTGGAGGAAACAATTAGAGTCAATGCTTCTTCATTGCTGTCCAAAGTCCGGACGATGGTTGCTAAATGGTCCCCTCTGACTTTGTCATGGTGGGGCAGGCTGGAGACAATTAAAATGACCATTATTCCAAAAATTAACTACATATTGGAAATAGTACTGTGTTTCATGCTGTCTCGTACGTATCAGCAAATAGAGAGGGAGTTAACCCAATTCCTATGGAACAGTAAGGTGCCAAGAATAGCTCTAAAGAAGCTTAAATTAAGTAAGGACGAGGGCGGAATAAACTTCCTGGATTTCCTGCCCTACCATAGAGCATTTTTGTTGAAGCAGGGCTCCAGATGGCGCGAGCCACGGTCGGGGCAAAGTCCGACCTGGCTTGTGATAGAGGCAGAACTGTTGGTGCCAGTTCCAACCAAATTCCTCCTGGTTATATTAATACCGCAGAGTCGGGGTTGCCCCCTGATGGTAGCTGATACACTAAAAGCTTTCTTAGTATTGGCTGAAGTTAGTGATGAGCAGTTCTCCAGTCATCTTCCTTTATGGCATAATCCTCTTTTTAAGATTCAGCAGAGGACATTTGCCTGGCGGCAGTGGTTTTCCAAAGGTATTTGGACTATAGGTCAACTAATTTGTAAAGGCCAGTGGAAATCATTTGAGAGATTGCAGAGAGAATTTAACCTCCCAGGGACATTGTACTTTCAATGGTTGCAGCTTAAACACTGCGTCCAGAAATCCAAGGTAGACATTACAAGCCTAACGGATGAGGCAGGGGTAAAGAATACAAAATGTGAGGCCACATTGCTGACAGGGGTGGCTTCCTTCTATTATAAGAAATTACATCGAGGCCTCTCTTCTCAGATAGTAGGCTTGCAAAAGATATGGAATCATGATGTTGGCATCACCCTTACCCCAGAGAATTGAAAGAAACTATGGGCAAATCAAGTGAGGATTTTGAAGTCGGCCTCCATAACACAGACACTTTTATTTTTTGCTCACAGGGCTTTTTACACTCCCATTCGATTGGCTAAATGGGATAAAAAGGCCAGCAATCAGTGTTGGTCGTGTTTAGAGAGCATTGGCACTTTCGCCCATATAGTCTTTGAGTGCCCGTGTGTGCAGATTTTCTGGGGTCGGGTCTGGGGGCAAATGCAAGTTGTCTTGGGATTCCGCGAGGCTCTCACTTGGGAGATCGTAGGGTTCCGCTCAATTGTGGCTATCCCCTCACTGAGTAGGGAGAATTGTTTTCTGTTTGATTTTATGTTGGGCATAGCCATATATGAAATAGTTTTACACTGGAAATGTACTCACGAGCTTAACTTGTTAGCTTGGTGGAATAAGGTATGTCTGTACAGCAGCTATGAGCAGATGCCTAGGAAGGGCATGATGCTGACAGCTTCCCACGGGACTAAATGGAAAGCCCTGAGAGACTTTGTAGAAGCAGCAGGTATACGTATTTAACAGGTATTCTTGCTATGTGTTTGTAATTGTTATGTGTTGCGAGGAGAGCGTAACTGTCGCGTCTGCCTACTCAAGTTTGTAAAGAGGCCAAGCCCACATGCACCAGAGGGGTGGGGGGAGGTGGGGAGTTAGCTTATTTAGTTTGAGCCAATTTTACTGGCATTTTGTATCTGTTTTGTGATTTTTGTTTATGTTTCTTAATGGTAAAAAGTGGACTGTTGTGGTTGTTGATATGGAAGGACAGACTAGATAGGCCATGTGGTCTTTTTCTGTCATCATGTTTCTATGTTTCTATGTTCTTTATGTTGTACCAAAAATGTAAATAAATATATATTTAAAAAAACTAGCACCACATGCTAAAAACACAGCCATGTTAAAAAATACCATGCTACCCAAGTAATTTGGGGTGAAGCAGAGACTGGGCAGTTCTGGAGCAAAGCATTCACACCACGGGTAACACATGCATTTTTGGCATGTGATCCTCGGCAATGTTGCACTTCAAGGAACAGGATCAAAAAGAAAGGTCATTATGAATTCTTGGCCACCACAAGCCAGTTATTCCTGTGGTAAACCTTCTGACATCTCCTGTTTAAAACCCAAAAAGTCAGAATTGTGAGTCTCTGCTTCCACAGTCTGTTTTCATACTGAAAATCAAGACCAAGCTATCAATGGATGGCATTAAAGGCACTCATGCTGATCGTGTCAAATAGTAGGAGTGTGGGGGCAGCACGTAACCTGTGCTAACAACATGGGGACATGCTGGATGCGTCTTCATTTTATAGTGTGGATTAAGTGCGTTCCACATGCGCATTTTCAGGGCTGATTGTGCACTAATGAATCTTAGGGGGAAGGAAAAGAGATTTTGGTTAGAGCTCATGCCTTTTTCAGGATGAGCTCAAAGCAAGTTACATTCTGGTAGAGTAGGTATTTTTCTATCCCTTCAGGGGTTTCAATCTGTTTGCAGCTGAGGCAAAGGAGGATTAAGCAATGTTCCCAAGATCACAAGGAGTGGCAGTGGGATTTGAATCTGGTTTACCTGGTTTTCATTTGCTGCTTTAACCATTAGGCAATTTAGGGGCATGTTTACTAAACTGCGGTAATGTAGCAGTGGCTATGTTAAGGTGCAGTATGTAACGTTAAGGCGGCTTAACGGCACATAATGCGCCTTAACGTTCCCGGCCGCGTTAAGGCCAGAAAAGGGTGGAGAGAGAGCGGAGAGAAGGGGTCAATAGGCAGGGAGTGGGCGGGAAGAGGCCCCTTTCACACTAACGCGGAGAAATTAAGGGCTGAATCATAAGGCAACTGAAAACCTGGCATTAGCACACAATTGCAGGAGAGAGAAACCATTTCAGTCGGCAATGTACAGCAAAGGCAGGGAAACCAATAAAAGTGAAAGTAGTGATACATGTGCAGCAGCAGCAGCATAGTGGTCAAGTACGAGTGGGCACGACGGTGGGGCTGCAAATGGGGCACAGGGGGCTGCAGTGGGGCAGCTGGGGCACAGAGTGGACCAGGCAGATGCCTAGGTGGCACATAGGAACTCAGAAACAGAAAAACAGCAAGCCTGCAACTGACCAAGGGCAAACATGGCAACGAGTGTGTGACCCACAGTGCCCCAGTGGACATCACCCAGCAGGTACCCCAAAGGGCACATAACATTGACAGGCAGTGCCGTGGGGGAGTGCGGATATCAATGTAGGCACCCCTACCCCAGACCCCACACCATAGGCAGCCGCCTACTGGCACAATGGATGGACTGGGACTGCGCACCACCAGCACCACCGGCATAAGGGCATGTCAGCATGGTGGCAGAGGAGTACTGGTGGTGGAGGGGGCAGTGGCATCTGCCCACAGCACACCAAGCCAAGCCCTGTTCAGGTGGGTGGCGTGCAGTGCAACAGACAAGGTCTGTCTGATGAACAGTAATGCTATCCCCCGGGAATAGTCTGCTTCTGTGGCAACAGCTTGGTGCAGTACACACAACCAGTTTACTCAGGGGCAGAAGGTCCCAGGTTCAAGTCCAAGGTGTGGCTCCTGCAGACCATGCCCTCTCATTTTACCCTTACTAAGCCTTGGTAATAAAGATAGAATCTTTATTGCAGATAAAAGTAACACACCATAAACGCCTATATTGTACCCTACAGAGCACATACACCATAAACATGTGCAATCCCTAGAGCAGAGGCTCATGGAGAGTCAAGCTGTTGGGCCCAGCGCGCAGCAGCATCTACCAATACCAGCACCTGCATACCTTAGCAATGCCGTCTTAAACGTGGAAACACGTTCCACATATATCAAAAGGCTGTTATGAATAATGTCAGATAACAAATCCTACATTGAACACAATTTGTTGACAGAGATCCATCATATCAACCTTTCTGATATCTGTGGAGTGTGTTTCAGGTTTTGTTTCTGACATTGTTTAACTCTCCCAGGGAGTGACCCTAACAGTATTGAGTACCATAGCAATGCCTGCACTGCGCCCAGGACTGGTGTGTTGGCCAGGGCTGCCAACACACCTCCATATTTGCATAATGCTGTACAGTTGTAAATAGTTACCCCCTTGTTATCTATCCAAGTTCTGTTGCCTGTTAATTGTAAACACAAATCAAAAGTTTTGAGATGTGTATTTAACTGGTTCTATGTAAACTGCACTGATGGAAAATAGCGCGGTATATAAGTGCATGTAATAAATAAATAAATAAATAAATAAATAAATAAATGCTGAAACAGGTGTGGTAGTGTGCGTATGTCTATCCAGTGTTATGTGGCTGCCTACACCTTACTGAGCCCACAATGCTAGCACTGTTTCCAGTGTTAGCCTGCCAATGTGCATAATGAGGAGCAAGGTACTGTGGGTATGGCCTGGACAGGGCGGCCTGGGTAGGTAGCATCTGCACAGGGCATGGGGCAATGGCTGGGACATTGTGGTGCCTGGCTACCACCTGCACGGACAGGGTGGCCACAGCATGTCATGCTGGGAGGTCACTCTCACCCTGAATGTGCAGTGACCACGGCATGGCTAGGGTACCCCCATAGTGTTATATAGTATTTCACTCATGTGATATTTCTGGGTTCTTTTTTCTGGGACCCAATCACTAACATACCTGCTTGGAGTGTGTGCTCACATCCCATTTTTGGGTGCGCATGGTTCCCCCAGGAACATGTACTAGCTAGCGGACTATCTGCTGTTAGCATGTGCATGGCTGGAACACCTTGCAGGGTGGACACTGACCGTGCTCTCTGCTGGTGAATGTCAGTTGGGGGGGGGGTCCACAGCTGAGCTTTTCCAGGCCTACTGCCCTATGTGATGTGTACAGGTATGCATGGCTCTCCCTGTGGCGTGCTCACTCCCCTCTACTGCCACCAGTGCAGAGATGTCGAATGTGGATCTGTTGGTGGGAGATCGTGACCCACAGGGCAAGGTTGGGTGGTACTACATAATTTGCTTTGGTGTCCAAACACCACCCTTCACTTATAACATGCGACCATGGCACCCACACAGGATATGCACTATTCTGGGTGCATCATAGTCTACAAGGCCTAGACATGACTGGGAGAGGCAGATGGATACAGGTGTATCCTAAGTGTATCTGCAGGGACTACCCATCACACACCGGCAGTAATGGGAACCTGCAGCACAGCTTATCTCGGCCAGCCCATGTCCTGCGGACCTGGTGCTGGGCCCCCCACTTCACCCTCAGAGTGAGCATAGGAACCGCACAATGTCACTGTCTGTAGCTACTCTGTGCCAGTAACACACACGGTCAGTTCCCCCTACCGGGCCCGGGGTGCTATAGCGGTGCATACCCCATCTTTTGATCAGATGTAGGCTGCTGATCTGCATGTGCAGTGCATCATGGGTACAGGTTGGTTTACCCTATCTTGGTAACCACAGCAGAGAGTTTGTGTGGTGACCTGCAGTCTTTCTGTAGCCAGCCAGCAGTGTGTTTGATGTTATAGAGATGTAGCCCACTAGTTACTTTGATGACTGTGGAGGCAGAGGTCATGGGTTCAATTCCTTGTTGTTGTTCCCTTCTGTCCAAGGCAGATATTTTGCTTGCCTGTGACAGTCATATCTTTGCAGATCTGTGCTGCCAGCCCATAGTACCCTCACCACAGTTGGCAACAATCCTTATAAGGCGTTACAAGGCACCTTATTAGGCACAGTACAAGGCACGCTATGGTAGTAGAAACGTCTAGGGCATTGGGATGCATTTATTCATCCTAATGGTACAGCTGAGAGGTGTTGCAACATAGGACAATGATCCATGTTGGTCTCCTTTACTTCATCTCCAAACAGGGAGTCTCCGGTACAAGGAGCATCCACTAGCAAATCGCATGCACATGTGAAACATCTGACAGCAATGGCAAAAACTTGAGATTCTATATGACACATCAGCTATGTCACAGGCTGTCTGCAAAGGTTGAGTTCCATGCTAGGATAGACAACAAGCTCAGGCTGCACCTAAAGAGAAAGACTGGCCAAGAAATCGTGAATTTTGTGGAAGATGGTATGCATATATTACACCTTATAGAGCTGATGAGCTGCAATGCAGGCAGAGAGCATGGCAACCTTCAACATGCCTTTGCTAAAATAGTCTAAAAGCCTGGGATTTTTGCTAGGTGGTATATTCAAAAAAATTCTATTTCTCCCATTTTTTGTGGTAGATTTGACTACTACTGAGGAATGTGAAAGCTGACATTTACTGAAATAGGTGCTAGGTGGACCTTACACTTCATGTCCATCTTTTTAGAGATAGGCTGAATGATCTGAATGGTATGTAGGAGCTGTTGCTTTTGCAGAAGGCCATAGATTGGTACAGAAACAATTTATTTTGAGGCCTCTATGAACCTTAATAGCCCAAACATTTCTGAATAATCGTTCTGCTTCCTACTGTAGTGGGAAAGAAATCTAAGCAAATCCAGCCCACTACACACCACAGATCCTACATGGGAAACATTTCACATCCCAACAAGAAAACAACTTGATTCCATTATAACCAACATTAACACTACAACATCACTGATTTATCCATGCCCAGTTACCTGTATTAAACAAACTAAAGAATATTTAATGCCATTCTTAAAAAAGATAATTGAATGTTACTCACTCAAGGATACCTCCCCTCTCAACTCAAGCAAGCCTCCATCAGACCAATCCTAAAACACAAGACCCTCAACAAAAAAGACCCTAGCTCTTTCCGCCCAATATCAAGCCTCCCATTCATAACTACGATAATTGAGAAAATAGTACAACTTCAGATACAAGACCACATAGACACACATGCCCCGTTGGACCCTCACCAATATGGATTCAAACAAAACCACAGCGTGGAAACGCTGATCACATCACTAATGGACACCTTGGTTACAGGCATTAACAATATACTACATGGCTTCATCTTATGCTTCTTAGATATCACTGCGGCATTTGATTCAGTTAACCACAACACATTAATACAGAGACTTCAAGAAACTGGAGTAAATGGCACAGTACTAGACTGGTTCATCTCCTACTTGTCGCAACGTTACCAGCAGGTAAGAATGAAAAACAAGCAATCTAAACCTTTTATACAATACCAGGGGTCCCACAAGGCTCAGTCCTTTCGGCACTGTTATTCAACATATATATCCAACCATTATGTGCCATTATAAAGCAGCACAACATCCATTACAGAATATACGCTGATGATATTATGATTTTCACCTACATAAACATCGACTACCTGGATTACTCGCAAATTACAGCATGCCTGGAATCAATATCAAAGTGGCTAAACAAACAGAATCTCTCCATTAACTTTAAGAAAACTGAACTGATGCATATAACCAGAAACACTGTATTCTCCCCCCCAGACTCACTCAGGATCTTAGACTACACCCTAACCAATAAGCAAGAAGAAAATATCTTGGAGTAATCTTTGACAACCACCTCACCTTCCAAACTCAAATAAAAAAGACAACAAGATTACGTACCACAAGTTGAGAACTTTACACAAACTTAAACCTCTTCTCACTGACGACTTCAGAAATGTATGCCAAGCTATAATAATCCCCCTGATAGATTATTGCAACGCAATCTATCATGGCCTACCTAAGAAAACAACACTCCCACTACAACTGGTACAAAACACTGCTGCAAGAATCATTACAGGAACAGCAAAATACAGCAATATAGCCCCAACACTCCACCAATTGCACTGGCTTCCTGTCACAGTCCGCACTAAATACAAGAACATTATTTTAATCTTCAAAATACTGCACAACTTATCCCCGACAACCCTTCAACCATTGATCAGGAAGTCAAGTCCAACTAGAACAAGAAGAGGTGCAGACCCCAACTTCCTGGAAATACCACCAACCTTCAAAACACTAAAACAATCCGCTTGTAACTGAGCCTTCTCTTTCTATGCCCTCCAACTATGGAATGAACTACCTGCATCAATAAGAGCAATCAAAGACCTTTGCGACTTTAGGAAAGCCATAAAGACCCATCTATTTATTGAGTACTACGACCCCAAATAGAAGATAAAACCTCATTGCCATGTTACAACTACAAAACAGATAACTTCTAACTGATAACTGATAACTGTCTCAATAGACCTCCAAGCCGCAATCACAACTATGGGGCTTGTTTACAAAGCCGCGGTAGCGGTTTTCTGATCGTTATCGGAGCCGCGGCTCCAATAACGATCGGAAACCGCTACTGCGGCTTTGCAAACAAGCCCCTATGTATATAGTTAACAATTGTTTAATGTAGTATTAACCCTTATAATCATCCAAGTTAATTTCCCAGTTCTATGTAAAAGCTTGTTGCTATATTTTGTTCAATGTAAACCACTTTGAATTTATGATGAAGCGGTATAGAAAACCTGTTAAATAACAAATAAATATTTTGCCATGTGCTGAATGAATCTCAGGTAGGAAACATCTTCATAGAGAGATTCATTTTGCACAGGATGAGGAGATGGATCAGAGGGATGTCGTGTACATTACTCTCATAAAGAGGATTCCAGAGGAAGAAAATCCAAATCTGGGTTGTCTTCTACAGCACTTTGAGTTAGGTCTGTGCTTGGTGAGGAGGGGTGCAACAAATGACTTCCTGGAGACACAGAATCTGACAGCGAGATGAGAAACCATCAGATCTTGAGTTGAATGAGTGTCTCTGCACAGTAGTAATGCTTGTGGACTGAGGAAGTCTTGCACTGGGTTACTGAATACTGAACCAATGACAAGTCCTTATAGCAGTCCTGAACTGCTATAAGGAACAAATGAAGATGCTCAGGAAGATGTAGAAAACTGACAGAAAAGATTAACCAGTCACTATAACTAGAACCAGCTGATGACATGTGAGACTGTCCTGTGGATATTGTGCAGGGGAGGATTATAGCTCAAGATGGGATCAAGAAGATATCTAGGCTGGATCTGAGCTTTCAATACAAAATAGTCATACAGCAGTTTAATGGAAGAAGGCCAAAATGGATTTAACCAAGGAAGTCTTGTCTGTTATATTTTTTTGAAGATGTGAATAAACAGGTAGACAAAGGTGAGCCGGTTGATATAGTGTATCTGGATTTTCAGAAAGTCTTTGACAAGGTCTCTCATGAGAGACTCTTGACGAAATTAAAAAGCTATATGATAGGAGGCAGTGTACTATTGTGGATCAGGAAATGGTTAAAAGATAGAAAGCAGAGGGTAGGGCTAAATCGCCAATTTTCTCAAAGGAGAAAGGTGAATAGAGGCGTACCCCAGGGATCTGTGCTGGGCCCACTGCTTTTTAACATATTAATAAATGACCTTGAAATGGGAATAATAAGTGAGGTGATTAAACTGCAGATGATACAAAATGATTCAAAATTGATAAAACACAAGAGGATTGTGAAAAATTGCAAGAGGACCTTAATAAATTGGAAAACTGGACATCCAAATGGCAGATGAAATTTAACATGGACAACTGCAAAGTTATGCATCTAGGAAAGAACAACCCAAACTATGGTTATACGATATAAGGTTCCACATTAGAAAGTACCACCCAGGAAAAAGATTTAGGCATCATCATGGATAACACATTGAAACCCTCCTCCCAGTGTGCAACGGCAGCCAAGAAAGCAAATAGAATGCTAGGTATCATAAGGAAAGGAATGGAGAATAAAACCAAGGATATTATAATGCCTCTATCGTTCCATGGTGCGACCGCACCTTGAATATTGTGTGCAATTTTGGACGCTGCATCTTGAAAAGGATATAGTGGAATTAGAAAAAGTACAGAGAAATGCCATCAAAATGGTAAAGGGGATGTAAAGATACCCCTATGAGGAGAGGCTTAAAAGATTAAAACTTTTAAACTTGGACAAGAGATGGCTGAGGGGAGATATGATAGAGGTCTATAAATTAATGAATGGAGTGCAACAAGTAAACGTAGATCGATTGTTTACACCATCAAAAAGTGGAAAGACTAGGGAACACGCAATGAAGCTACAATGTAACCCATTTAAAACTAATAAGAGAAAATATTTTTTCATTCAACGCATAATCAAACTCTGGAATTCATTACTGGAGGATGCAGTAAAAGCTGTTAGTCTAGCTGGGTTTAAAAGCAGTTTGGACAAGTTCCTGGAGGAAAGGTCCATAAACCATTATCAAAGAGGACCTGGGAAATCCATCGCTTGCCCGGGACTAACATTGTGAACCTGTGTGCCTTTTTGGGAACCTGCCAGGTACTTGTGACCTGGATTGACCACTGCTGGAAACAGCATACTGAGATTAATGGACCTTGGTCTGACCCAATATGGCATATCTTATGTTCTTATATTCTTATGACTAAGGGGTATGTTTACTAAAGGGCGCTAAGGGAGCAAGTGTGCTGTTAAGGTCGTAAGGGTACCGATAACAGGCATTAATGCTGCAAAAAAGTTGCATTAATGAGTGTTAAAGGCTCCTGCAGCGTTAAGAGAATAGTAGATGGAGAGTGGGCATTGACACGGGTGCTCTTTTAATGCCTGTTGCGTTAGCGCCTTTTAACGCTAGGAATCCTAACGTCAAGGAAAACCTCACAGAAAGGGGGTATTTTGAAGGGAGAGAGCCTATTTAAATGTCTGCAATGTGATGCACAGACAGGGGAGCCCAAGATGGTGATGTTAATGTTCCATTTGCAGCAGCAGCATAGTGCCCAAGGATGGAAGCGCACTATGTAGATGGTGCTAATGGGGCAAAGGTGGTGGCACATGGATCATGCAGTGGGGGTTGCTGGTGAGAAAGACACACCAGGCAGCTGCCCAGGTTGCATATCTGTGATGTCCGCCATGATCCCACAGTGACAGTGGCGGCACACAAACTTGCTGCTGCTGCGAAAAGGTGATGCACAACATTGAGAAGTCTAAGGGTCTCTGGCACCCTAGGCAGAGAACCAGCCCTCCCCTGCTGCCACTGAATCCAGCTCTGGAGGAAGAGGCTAGTAATGCCAGCAGTTGTAACTCTACAGGAGGCTGCAAAAAGCAACCGCCCAGGGAAATACCACTGTTGCGGTTGTCCGCCTCCCCCTGAGACGTATCTGCGGCTGACAGATATAGGGTTATGCCGGCAGCAGTTCTTTGGGGGAGCAGCGTGGCCACCCATGTGTGCCTATGCCCCCATATGGAACTGGAGCCCTAGGTGAACGCCTAAGCTGCATGGCGGATGGGTCGGGACTGCTCAGCATCTGTGGGTGCTGGTAGAAGGTGCAGCAGCACCAGCCTGCAGAAGATAAAACCCATGTCCTGGTCCTGTGTGCCGTTCACATTTCAACAAGTGCCAAGGTCTGTCTGATGGGAAACATGTCAGCACCAGGGACTACTGTATCCATATGGCAGCTCTGTGGCTCAACACACAAAGCCAGTGTGTGTATATGAACGGAGTGTCACAGGTCCAAGACCTGGTTACAGCTCATGTCCCTGTGGGTAAACTTTAGCCTACAGTGCAGGTACAGCACCAGCATGTGCAACCCCCATTGAATCAACCAGCAAGGGTACAAGCACCCATTAGCCACACAGACAAGCTCAACTAGCCACAGATGGATTGAAAGGCAGGCTGATAGCACCGCCACACTAAGCGGGTGTTAACAACGGGCATGAATGTCAGAGGCGCTACTAGCACTTGCATAATGAGCACACATTAACAATGCTTGAGCTGATATGGAGATCAAAGTGGCAGGCAGGAATGCCAACCATCCCCACTTTTGCACAGCGCATGAGTGTGAGTGGAAGTGTGTGTGTGTGTATATGTATATGTCTCTCCGGAGTTCTGTGGCCTTCTGACTGCACTGTCCCTTGCACTGCCTAGGCTGTTCCTAGCATTAGTCTGTAAATGTACATGATGAGAAGCAGAAGATTGTGGGTATGGCCTGAAACAGAGCAGTATGCCCAGGATGTGTCTGCATCGAAGGTAGGGTTAATGGCTGAGACTTCATAGTACCTGTCTGCCATGTGCATGGCCTGGGCGGCCGCAGTAGTTTACGCTGCAAGGGCACTCTCACTCTGACCAAGCTATGACCATGGCATGGCTATGTATCCACATAGTGCTTTCTAGTGTCTAGCTTTAATGATGTTGATACTCTAAATGTCTTGGAAGCCTAATTACTGTGCCAAATGCTGGGTGGCTATGGTGTTTGTCCCAAGCCGGAGGGGGAGGGGGGGGTGTATGGTTGCTCTGTGCTGGCTGGCCATAGTTGGTATGTGCATGGTTAAAACCGCCCTGTGGTAGGTAGCATGTGTAGTCTGACTGTTGTGGATTGGTAGGCCCTGATGGTTGGGAGAGCAGTAGTTCCTGGCCTGCTCAGTGTGGTCATGATAGTACCAACAGGATGGTAGCAGCAGCCTTATGCAAGGCTAGAAGCTCCCATTGCATTTGATGTCCATGGCATAAACTACTGCAACTCTGGGCACTGACATGCACTGTTTTAGGAGGGTCCCTGTCTAACAGGGGCAGGACACATATGTGATAGGCACCTATGGCATGCTGCAATTGTGCAAGACACAAAGTGACTAGCATAACACACAGGCAGTGATGTGATCTGCAGCACAGCCTGCGGAGACCACCTCTAACAGTGCAAGCTCTGGGGAACAGATGCTGGGTGCCCATTCTCACCTTTAGGATGACCGCTGAAATTACTCAGTAGCATAGTTTATGGCTGTTATGTGCTTGTAGCACACACTGTCAGTGCATCTTACTGAGGTACTGTGATGGATCAGTGCATTCTTCATTTGGTTATCAGCTGCAGACTGCTGTTCCATGTGTGCAATGCCTCATGGGTACTGGAAGGGCTAACCTATACTGGCACACACAGCAGACATTTTAGGCAGTGACCCACAGTTTCTTTGAATCCAAACATTACCAGGCAGAGAGGTGTAGCCTACTGGTTAGTGCAATATTTTCACAAGCAGGAGCGAAGGGTTCAATTCTCACTTGGTTGTTTTGGGCCTGTGTGCTACACAGATAATTTCCCTGCATGTAACAGTCCAGGCTCTGCTGTGATTTGCAGACACACATCTTTCTACTTTGTTATGAATTCTGGTCATACTTTGGGTCAGCAAACATGCTAGTCCCCATCATGCCCTTCTGAGAGCATGGTTTTATTTGCTCTGCTGCAGCCCATTGCAGGGGGTCAGACATGTTCACCCTGCAGATATCAGGCAACTGCTTGGAGACATGGCATAATGGTCATCACAATGGCTAGAGGACCAAGATACCAGCTTTTGAAGCCCACTAGCACTCCTTATGTGTCATTTCGGAATGTGTTACTGTCACATTTTATGCCTGCCACAACCTTCATGGACTGACAACACCTTCTTGTGACCTTGAGCAGGTCACTTAATCCACCAGTGGCTCAGGTGACTGTACCAATTCGTCGGTAAGATGTACCCTGATATGACTGCACTGATACAGCAGTATACTAACAGGCAGTTACATGCATACAGTTGTAATCTACATGTGAGACATTTATTTCTTGGTTTTATATACCGCTGTATCACATATATGTCATATATGACATCATGACTGTGACTGTACAGCTTTGGCTCCATCACATCTCTGCAGTACATGTGGATACATCCTACCCCTCGGATAGCCACCTTCAAGTATCACCTCAGATAGCCACCTTCAAGTATCATCATGCCCCATTTGCCCAGTCTGGATGACACCTATCCAGTTGTTATATGCACATTTGTCTGGGGTGTTGTATGGTTGTTATGTGGCTGGGACAGGTATCAGGCCTTCCACATGACACTGACACACATTTTCCCACACAGTACGGATACATTGGGGATGGCACCTACGGCATATCGGTGCTGCCAGCACATACCACCCTCTCCTCTGCTGCCATCCTTCCTTTAGCCTATTTGTCCGCCTCTGTCAGCTGTGTGCAGTCATGTCTTCTCATGCAAGCTGCTACACCATGGCCTACACAGGTACTCTTTCCCGCATTTCAGCTCTTCATGCATGCCTCTCCTGTATCTGATCTGCACATCACCACTACTGTTCCGTCCACCTTTTGCTGCACACATCCTGCCACGTCTGACTCTGCTGGAGGACATGTCTTCCCCATCCTATGCCACACACTGACATTGCGCCATTTTACATTGGCACCCCCCAGTGCATCGGTACAGCTGCCTCCCACATGTTCACCCAAATTACTGGCTGCCACGTAGACTGCCCACAGATCTGGCAGGTCCATTGGCTCCCACCTGTCCTTCCATCCCTTATCCAGCATTAGAGTGGCATCCATTTTTGGATGTTACGGTGCATACTTGACACCTTAACACACAATGTCTTGTTAATGCACATTAAACGGTCCATTGGGCTCTTAATACCAGAATATCTCCTACCTGCCCAGTGCCCTTTACGCATGTAAAACCCCTTATTGCTACCGTTAATGCCCTTTAGTAAACATACCCCTTAGTGTGAACAATACATATATGGCCCAGTATTCAAAGGCCCTTACACGGGTAACTTCCTTAGTTACTTGTGTAAGGGCCTTATCTGGAATATCTTAAGGGCACCTACATGGATAGTGCCCTTCAAATATCCTGGCTAAGTTCCTAACATGCCCAGATGCTACTTGCATAGCATCGGAGCATGTTAGGGGCATTCCGTGCAGAGCAGGGGAGGAGGAAGGGGCTACCCAGGTGGCAGCAATTTTCGTTGCTACCCACGTAGCCCTTTGTGCTTTAAAGATAGGCAAGAAAAAACCTTGCCTATCTTTAAGACACAGAGGCTATGCGAGTAGCAATGAAAATCGCTGCTACCCGTGTAGTCTCGGGGCGTCCAGGCTAACCCGAATATTCACTTCCGCCGGCGCGGACATGAATATCCGGGTTAGGGGGGTCAGCGGGCAGGCTATGCGTCCCATATTATCTGGTGACTACGCTTCACTGAATAGAATGAGGTCCATGTTAAGGAATGGGCATGTTAACCCCAGGATAAGGTTATTGCACATTTGCAAATTGACCTCTTCAGTAAACAATTACTGCAGATAAGGTTTAAATCAAGGTAAACAATACTATTAAACACCACCATTTGTATGTGCTAGATTGTTATGCGAACCAGCCAAAGATCAATTCTCAGGTTAGGTTGTCATAAATTAATATCTTATGTAGTATGTGCTACTTTCCAATTAGGCTTGACAGTATTACTCGATGTGTCATTTTTAACATTACTGATAATGCTAAGTAAAACTTCAGGAGCAAACCCCAAGATATGATAGATGACTTCATATCAAGATTTCTAAACAGAGCAGCATTCCCTGTAAGGTGCACCACCAATGTGTGGCCACACGGAAATTATCAAGTGGATGTGTACAGCACACCTCAGACTGCACAGACTCGGCTCTGTCTGGACAGCAGAAAGCACAACAGGAGCCTGTCCACCACTCCATGTCAGTGCCATCCCTGCCAGCAAGTTTCAGACTGATGGGCTGGCACTTCCTGTATGCTGATTTTGCAGTGCACAGAAAGTGCTAGCCTGCTAGTTTTGAACATTCTCGCAGGGCCAGTACAGACAGGGAGGAGTGGCAGTACTGATGGCATGGGTTCTGCTGCTGAGTATGTATTGGCAGGGAAACAGTAAGTGCAATTTAAATCTTTTTAATTTGCCCAGAAATATATGGTGACGGGAGAGGCCAGGTAAGGTAAGAGGGACATGCTGAGGGAGGAAGTGTAAGGCAAGTGATGGATACTTAGGATGGGGGTTAAGAGGCAGGAACCAGGTTTTGTAGGAAAAGAAGCATGGGCAGATGCTGAGGAAAGGGCTAAGAGGGAGAGGCTGGGCAGATACTAGGCAGTAAGAGGCAAAGGAAAAGATGCTGGGGGAGGAGACAGAAAGCACATGCTGATGGTGGGAGAGGAGAAGGTGCTAGGTGAAAGAGGTAGGGGTAGATTTTGAGGTAGAAGGTAAGTGACAAGGAAAAAAAGCAAGGGTCAAAATGATGGAGGAAGAGAGGTAAGCTTCAGGTGAACACATGATTTGGGATGGGGGAGGAAGGATGCTGGAGGGGGGGGGGATAAGCTTCAAGGGAGAATACATGCAGAGGAGACAGGGGTGGATGCTGGGGAGAAGGAACTTCCTGCCCCTGCTACCACATGCGAAAATTAAGTGACTAATTTTTCCTCTTGGAAAAAATAGAGGAACACTGAAAAGGAACATTATTACTTTGCTTAAAAGGCGAAGGGGTGCTTGAATTACATGAAAGAGGGACTTTAGTTGCCAGAAGTCTATTTCAGTTGAGCACACAGAAATTGGTACGATGACCACAGTGAGATTTAAATCATTTGGCTTTCCTACGGTATGGTCACGTTGATGCATTCAATGATTTTCTTGGCGTTGTTGTCAAGCATTCCTCAACAAAGGCTATGAACTCACAGCATCAAAGGCAAGTTCCATTCAGCAAGAGAGTACCTATGCCTGCATTTTATAATATACACTGATAAGTGCCAATCCCACCCCTGCTCCTCCCATTCTCTGCCCCTGGGAATGCCTATACATATAAGGGACAATTTTATAAGATGACTAGTTTTAGGGGCCAATGTGTGTAAAAGGTATTCTAGTAATTTATGGATGTAAGTGGCCACTTACGCACGTCAATGACCTCTTATAAAACACCAACTAGAGGGAATGTACGCACGTTGTTTGCATAATGCTTACTTCAGCTGAGGGCATGTACATGAGCAGAGTGTGGGTGGTGCAAACAAGTACATGCATGGGTCATAAAATACTATAATTTATGCCCATACTTGCAAAAAATAGGCATGATAATTTACACCAGTTCTAGGACTGGTGTAAGCCACCGCACCTTAAGTTAAGGCACATTCTCTGCCACTTATGCTAGTATTTTATAAAGTCAAGTACATGCATGCGTGCTTTTTTTTACAAAAGAAAGTCCATGAAAATATGCGTAAACTAGGCACAACATTATAACATTATCCTCATAAACTTTATTTTATAAAGGATATTTTGGGCATAAAGAAGTTTTTTTTAATGGAAGTTAAAGAACTTTTATAAAAGTACCCCAGTGTTAATGTGTAAAGTACACACAGCAACAAGAGGACCAATGTGTAGTTATATGTTCTGGGTTGGGGTATGAGAGGAGCACAGGTGGAGTCATGATTTATGCATATATTTTGTAAGATATGCATGTACACGTCAGCTTTTACACCAACTCCTGAGCAAGCTTAAATGTCTTTATAAAATAGGCCCAAAAGAAGTGCTCATTTGGCCTCGCATCTCAGTGACCTGCTATAAAATTACCGTTCTACTGCATAAAAATAAGTACTATTTTCCGATCACCAACTCTGATGTCTGCGTACACTGTAGTTACTTTGTAAGTGCCTCCTTGAGTGTGCAAACTACTGCTGTGCATGTTCAACTTAGCTATAAAATTACCTTCTTAAAGGATGGCTTTCAAATCTCTTTCTCTACAGATAGAATAATGCTTTATCCATGCAAAGGGGTTTTTATAAAATTTCTCATCCAACATGGGAATAAAAGTATGTCCATAGGTTCACTGTGTGCAGTAGGGAGAAGGGGGCCTGGGAAGGAGTTTGGAACTACAGTACACACATACTTTTGGGCAGGTATTTTTCCTTAGGCAAGTCTGAAAATGGAACGTACACGTGCACTTTCACTTTTAAAATTACTGCAGAGTCTGCAGGTATAAAGAAGTTGTGCATTATGAATAGTAACCCCAATGTGCGTGGATGTGTTTTCCTTGATGCTTTGAAAATGCAGCGCTTGGAAGCTTTTATGGTTGGAAAGGAATCCATTTACCTGAATTCTGCTGTGCTCTCCGAAGGCATTCCTGAAATTAATGAGGTGTGGAAATAAAGAGCTTGTCCTTGCATTTTAGTTTCTCTGGTGCAACACAAACAGCTTTATCAGGCTTAGGCAGTCTCAGCTGACCTAACTACGTACGTCACCTGTATGACAAGCTGACATAAGCAACCCTCTGGCCAGAAAAGTGGAGCACTATGTAAAGCACACCCCATCTATATTTGTGGCATAGCTTCATTGCAAGGAATAAATACGATTTTTTCTCCTGTAGTGAAACTGGCTGTTTACATGCTGCTATGGGTTCATCTCAGGTGTTATGGTTATTGTAGTTAATCATTTAATGCAAGAGTGGGTGCACACAAACAGCGCAATCTACTAAGTTAAATTATAGAGCTGCACAGTACAACTCAGATATTATGTAGCCAGACTAAAACTTGGGACACATTTGTGTTTGCTGGCCATGCCCGCTACATCACACTACAAGGTCAGTCAAGGTCACAAAGAGGCTCTGAATAACATATACAAATAACTTACATTTTTAGCAAAGTCTTATACAAGTGGTCACATGAGGTCATCTAGTAGAAGAGAAGTGTTTCTATTTGGTAAGCAAACCAGCTTATAAAATCACTCAGACGTTAATTGTGTATAAGGAAATTTAATATTAAAACCAGCACCTCCACAACAATTTCCAGAAGAGCTGTGCCAGAATATGTAGTAAATTCAATGACTCCTAGGCATAAGGAAGGCCGATCCCTCACCTCAAAACACTACTGCTCCAAAAAAAACCCAAAATGCATTCAAACTGCATAGATTTTGCTAGCAGCTATAGTGACCATGTTACCAGGCCTAGGTTTTAAGTGCAGCACAGCTCAAAGATGGCTAAATGAATGAAGCAAACGTATCTACTCTTGTTGCATTATGAGATGCTACTCTGAACATGGCGTAATAAAAGGGAAGTTGACAAATTCATCTGTACTACTAGATTTTTATGTGGTGTTACTGTAGAGTGGTAGATGCCAGTGCAAGGGGCACCCGTCATGGAGTATGCCATAGCACTTACCCCAGTGGGCTGACAGAAATACTTATTTTACCCTGGTCCTCTCCCCTTTTTTTCCTCAGCACATGTACTTTCCTTCTCTGTGGTGGAAGGATTTCCCTTCAAGGCCCATATGTAGATTTATGTTTCACCAGCTAAATTTTACTGAAGATCTGTACAAAACTAAGGGGTATGTTTACTAAACCGTCTTAATGTGCGCTCTGCCACGTTATCGCGCGATAAGGCGCCTTATCGCACGATAATGGCGCTTTACCGGACGATAAAGTGCCTTATCGCGCGGTAACGCACTCAGCGGCGCAAACGAGCGCTGAAGGGAGGAGAAAGGCACCCGGAGGGCGGAGGAAGGCTCCCCAGGGGCGGAGAGAAGGGGTCAATGGGTGGAGAGTGGGAGGGGAGAGGCTCCCTGCACACTAACGCTGTGGATTCCGGGGCTGAAAACTAACACCAGTGAAACCCTCGCGTTAGAACTGATTTAAAGGGAAGAGAAACCATTTCCGTCAGCAATATACAGCAAAGCCAGGGAAACCTACAAAACGTGATAAGTGTGATACATGTGCACGGAACAAAAGGGCAATTAAACATTGAAAATGACCGTAACGAAATGGGAAAAAAATTAACCAAGCTGGCCAATAGTGATATTAATGGGAAACAGCAAAAAACACTACCGATAAAGCTCCACAAAAAAAGATACCAACCTCGGAAGGGCTATGCTCTGTCCCCATACAAGGTGAATGATCCCACAGTGAAATAGCGCTGATCAGGGCATTCCCTTGGAACTGGACAGGTTACGTATGGCGTGCACATGTTCTGCAACAGCAGGGCGGGCATGTCAGAACGGGCAACTGGACAGATGCCGGAAAAGAGGACACAGAGGGCTGCAGGCGGCACATGCTGTGGTGCAGCTGGGCCACAGTGTGGACTAGGGTGATGCCTAGGTGGCCCATAGGAATGCTGAAACTGTACAGCAGCCAGGCAGCAACTGATGAGGGCCCAACACAGGCAAGAGTGTGTTTCCCACAGTGTCACAGGGGATAGTACCCAGCAGGTACCCCCAAGGGCACAGAACATTGGCCGGCGGTGCTGGGGGGACGCATGGATAGCTATGCAGGCACCCCTACCCCAGAACCCACACCATAGACAGCCGCCTACCCACACAATGGATGGCCTGAGATGGTGCACCACCAGCACCACCAGCAGAAGGGCATGTCAGCATGGTGACAGAGGGGTACTGGTGGTGGAGGGGGCAGTGGCAGCTGACCACAGCAGACCATGGCCTAGCCCTGTGTAGGTGGGTGCCGTGCACTTCAAAAAACAGGCCCTGTCTGACGAACAGTCATGAAATCCCCAGGGAATGCACCATGTCTGTGGCAGCACAGTGGTGCAGTGCACGCAGCCAGTGTGTTCAGAAGGTCACAGGTTCAAGTCCCAGCTGTGACTCCTGCCAACCCAGTCCCCATATTTTACCCACTACTAAACCGTGGTAGAAAAGACAGAACCTTTATTGCAAAGAACATAAACATTCCTCAAACGCCTATATTTTACCCTACAGAGCATAGACACCATAAACATGCACATTACCTAGAGCAGAGTCTCCCAAATGCAGTCCTGGAGGGCACAACACCATTCAGGTTCCATGCTGTCTCTAATAAAGATGCCTGTGCTGCATTTCTCTGTGCCGCCCCCATGGTATGCAGATGTATCTCATGCATATTCAGTAGGGACAGCATGAAAACCCGAACAGTGTTTGGCCCACCAGGACTGGAGTTGGGAACCTCTGCCCTAGAGCAGAGGCCATCAGGGGCAGAAACACCCGCACCCACAGGCTCCATTATCCAAAGCCACCTGGAGAGGCAGGAGTTTGGGCCCTGTGTGCATCTCCCAATACTAGCACTTGCATACCTTAGCAATGCCACCCTACACCTGGGAATACGGTACACATCTATCAAAAGGTTGCCATGATTACTGGCAGATAGCAACTCCTAAGTTAAGCATAATTTGCTGAGTGAGCTGCATCATAGCAACCTTTCTGATGTCTGTGGAGTGTGCTACAGGTCTTGTGTCTGACAGTGTTTACCACCCTGGGGAGTGACTCCTACAGTATTGCGTACCATAGCCATGCCTGCACTGTGCCCAGGACTGGTGCGGTGGCCAGGGCTGCCAAACACCTCTATAGCTGCACAATGCTGGCATAGGTGTGGGGAGTGTGTGTCTATTTATCCAGTGTGTGGTGGCTGCCAACACCCTCCTCAGCCCACACTGCTTGCACTGTTGCCAGTATTGGCCTGCCAATGTGCATAATGAGGAGCAAGGTACTGTGGGTATAGCCCGGACAGGGCGGCCTGGGCAGGATGCATCTGCACAGGGCATAGGGCACTGGCTGGGACATTGTAGTGCCCGGCCACCACCTGCACAGACAGGGTGGCCACAGCATGTCCTGCTGGGAGGTCACTCTCACCCTGACTGAGCAGTGACCACGGCATGGCTAGGATCCCCCATAGTGCTATATAGCATTTCTGTCCACTGATATGTATGGGTTCTTTTTCTGGGGCCCAATCACTGACATATCTGCTTGGTGGGTGTGCTCACATCCCAGTTTTGGGTGCAAACATCTCCTCCGGTAACATGTTCTATGGACTAGCTAGCAGACTGTCTGCAGTTAGTATGTGTATGGCTGGAACACCTTGCAGGGTGCAGTGGCTGGAGACTCACTGTGCTTGCTGCTGGAAAATCTCAGATAGTGGTGGGGGCAGCTGGGCATTTCAAGCCCTACTATCTGTCTGCTATTGCCTTATGGATGTTTACTGGACTGCCCTGTAGGTTGTCTGTACCCCAGCCAGATTGAGGTTGATGATCCTCTCTATTGCCACCATTGCAGGGATGTAGAATGTGGATCTGTTGTTGGGAGCTCCAGAGGGCAGTACTACATAATCCACCTATGGGTGCAAACACCCCTTCCCGGTACATATATCATGTGGCCATGGCACCCACACAGGATATGCACTATTCTGGGGGCATCATAGTCCACAAGGCCTAGACATGACTGGGATATAACAGATGGACACAGGTGTAGTCTGAAGGGACTACCTATCACACACTGGCACTAATGGGGACCTGCAGCATAGCCTATCTCAGCAATGACAGGTGCTATGGACATGGTGCTGGGTGCCCCACCTCACCCTCAGGGTGAGCACAGGACCCGCACACTGTGACGGCCTGTAGCTACTCTGTGCCAGTAACACACACGGTCAGTACCCCCTACCAGGCCTAGGTGCTGTGGGGTGCATACCCCATCTTGTGATCATCTGTAGATGGCTGCTTTGCATGTGCAGTGCATCATGGGTACGAGTGGATTAACTCTATCCTGGTAGCCACAGCAGACAGTCTGTGTGGTGACCTGCAGTCCTTCTGTAGCCAGCCAGGGGTCTGTTTGCAGCTATAGAGCTGTGGCCCACTGGTTACTTTACTGCCTGTGGAGCCAGAGGTTGTGGGTTTGATTCCACAGTGGGGTTATTTATTAGGGCTGTCTGGGGCAGTTTCCTTTTTAATTTAAATCAGGACTGCCAGCAAAAACACCCTCACAGTGCTGTAATCCTCAGGTGCCTTATAAGGCGCCTTATGGGGCACCTGAAGATTACAGCACTGTGAGGGTTTGTTTGCTGTCAGTACTGATTTAAATTAAAAAATGAAACTGCCCCAATAAATATCCCCACTGTGGACTCAAACCCACAACCTCTGGATTCACAGGCAGTGAATTAACCAGTGGGCTAAAGCTCTATAGCTGCAAACAAACCCCTGGCTGGCTACAGAGAGACTGCAGGTCACCACACAGACTGCTGTGGTTACCAGGATAGGGTTAATCCACTCGTACCCATGCTGCACTGCACATGAGGATTACAGCACTGTGAGGGTGTTTTTGCTGGCAGCACTGATTTAAAGTACAAAGGAACATTCCTCCTGCAGCACTGGTTTAAAGTACAGAAGGAACAGTCCTCCTACAGCACTGGTTTAATGTAAAAAGGAAGATTTCTCCTGCAGCACTGCTTTAGAGTATAGAGTTATGTCTCAGACAGCCTTACTCATTAACCCCACTGGGGAATCAAACTCATGACCCCTGGTTTAGCAGTCATTGCATTAACCATTGTGCTACACCTCTCTTGTTGCATTTGTAGGTCAGCGCGCCTACTTAAGGCTAACACGCGTTGATGTGCCACAGTTCCCTCTATCGCACGAAAAGGTACCTTATCGCATGGTAACCAGAACTGCTACGTTAAGACCGACACGCCCACTCCTTTTATGGCATCCTGCACACTAACGTCGGGCGCACGTTAAGACTGCTTAGTAAACATACCCCTAAGAGGTTAATTTTATAACAGGGTGCCCAGATTTGGAGTTGGCTTATTTATAAAGACATAGGTGGTAGTTGGACCCATTTACTCCTTTGAGGAAAAGCTATAGAAGTTAGAGCTTTTCAGCTTGGAAAAGAAAAGGCCAAGGTCTATAAAATCCTGAGTGGATTACAACTAGGGGACACACCATGAAGTTACAAAGTAGCACATTTAAATCAAATAGGAGAAAATATTCTCTCTCAATGTATAGTTAAGCTTTGGAATGCATTGCAGGAGGATGTGGTAAAAGCTGTTAGCATAGCTGGGTTTAAAAAAAGGTTTGGACGGGCTCGATCCAAGATGGCGGATGGTAGGCATGTCTGAGCGGTTGGTATTTTCTAATGGGAAGGAAGCGGAAGGTAAAGGGGGCTGGTTATCCCTTTCAAGCTCCCTCGACCTCCACTCCATTACTTCTGGCAACTGGGCTGCTTGATGCATTTTTCCTCCAGCCGACTCAGCAATCAGCACAGGCAGGGGAGTTTAGCTCAACTGTGTCAGCGTCAGAGTCTGGTGGCTTGATGTTGACTTCGGGCAGTGACTCTGTCTCCCCTGATTTGCGGCAAACAGTGAAGATGCTGTGTGTGCAGAAGTCCCTGGATGGGCTACAGCGTGAAGACGTTGTCTGCGTTGATGAACCTGCCAGTGGCCAAGGAGCTGTGCCAGAGTTTCCAATTGAGGGAGCTGTGTCCTTTCCGGGTCAGCAGACTTACAGCGTTCTTTCCGCGCAGTAGAGTTGACTGCCTTACAGAGCCGGGCTCAGACGCTGGGAGAATTGGAAGATTGCTCTGCAGCAATGGAGGAGTCCTTCTTGGCCTTTACATTACAACGTCCTGAGACTTTTACTTTAGAATCGATTTGGAATGCTATAGTCCAGTTGGGGGCAGCTTTGGTCCCTCAGGTTACTTTGTTCTCCCAGAAGGTGCAACAGCATTCAGTGACTATTGAGGAAACTTCAGCAAGGTACTGTCGCTTCAAAACTCTGTAACTATGGTCCAAACGAAAGCTAGTTTGGTAGAGGAGCAATCTGACATTCTTATTAAGGAGTCCTCTTTAATTAAAGCTAATTTAATTTAATTTAATTTAATTTTCAATTTACCTGACAACATTCGCCTACTGTCCGACATAAAAGAATTTAAAAAAAAATTAAAAACTCACTTATTTACATTACACTATAATACACTCCCAAAACAGAATTCTCAAAGGGATACAGGCTAACATTTATTTTTAATATTATATACCCTATTTTCAAAAATAAATGACACTAATACACTAATTTAACCATACTACACACTCATTTACATGATGATTAATAATTTAACTAGCAATGTATATATGTTCTAATATGTTATACTTGTAATGTTACAATTTTCCTTGTAAATTATAATTATCTGTTCTATGTAAAATGTCCTGGTATATCTCATACCAATTAACCTACTGTTACATGTAAACCGCACTTGAAACAAGGGAAAGAGCGGTATATAAATAACTGTTAAATAAATAAATAAATAAATTGGAGATCTTGGAGAACTCTGTTAGAGCTGCTAACTTGAGACTGGTGAATTTTCCCCGGCCTCTCTCATATCAGCTAGAGACATGTTTCGCAGTTGTTTGACTGATATATTGGGAATACCTCCTGAATCTCATCCACCAACAGTGAAGGCAAACTATCTCCCGTCTCCTAAGAAAGCTGCTGAGTAAAGGGATGTCCCGGGGTTAGGGCAAGTTGATGTTCATACTATCACTGATATCCTGGAGGAATTCCAGGAAGAGGAAGTAATACCTGCTACATTGTTGATTACATTAGCTTTATTATCAGATAAAAGAATGGTTAATGAATATTTTCTTAAAAAAAAACAAATTTGCGATTTAGAGGAATTTTGGTTCGTAAGTACCCTGATCTTGCTCGTGATACTCAGAGGAGGAGGTGAGAGTTTCTCCTCTTACGCCCTGGAGTCCAGCAGATGGGAAGTCTCTTTTTCCTCAAATATCCTTATAAGTGCTTGATTAAACACCAAGCCTGTTCCTACATATTTTATGAGCCCTCCCAACTGTTGACCTTCTTCAACTTCCACCATTTGGGAGCCTTGGCGGGCCCTCTCATTGAACCACCATGAAATTTTGAGTTGCAGGCTGTTACGCCTGTGTTTATTATCCTCTCTGTATTGGTATGGGTTTATTTCCTTGTACTTGGATCTCCTCTCTGGTGGACTACAGTGGGAATGATTGTGTTTTTTCCTAATCTTTTTTTCTGACTATGTTGCTAATCATATCCCAGTTTCTGTACAAGACTGTATTCTTGGTTGTTGTAAAACTGCATAAAGATAAAATAAAATAAAAAAAGGTTTGGATAGATTCCTGGAGGAAAAGTCCATAAATCATTATTAAAGTGGACTGGGGGCAATCCACTGCTTATCCTGGGAATCTGACAGGTACATGTGACCTAGATTGGCTACTGTTGGAAATAGGTTACTGGGCTTGATGGGCCTTTGGTCTGATCCAGTATGGCAATTCTTATGTTTACTTAGCATGGGTTTTAATGCACAGTAACCATTAACATGGGCCCATACTAATGGCTAATGCATGGTAAAAATCTAATAGCAAATGGGAAGATAGTGGGATGGGTTTGGGGCAAGATTTGGCATGTCAGGCAATGACAGATATTGTGTGGTACAGCATGTTAGTACCAATAGCATGACTGCACTTAATGCCACTTCAAGAATTGGTGTTAAGTACAGCCTTACTACTGGCTGGCTGCCCAACTCACAGCCAAGGTGGCCCACAATCTGCTCCCCTCCCCAAACTGCAACCCCTCCCCATGGATAGTATCCCCTCTGATCAGGTCTCCAATCCTGATCAGAACTCACCCCCTGGACAGTACCCTCTCTCCATGGTAAATGCACCCCTGCAAAGTAAGCTGCCTCTGCATAAGGACCCCACACCACTGTGGGGCTCACTAGACTCACTGGTAGTGTAGTGGAGAAGGCAGGAGTAGTCCTCCTCCGCTTTCATCCAGGCATTCAAAATGGTGGCTATGACCACTAGCAAGTCTCATCATCCTGTCATATCAAGCCCATGTGTTTCAATCCATGCCACTTTCCAGGACAGTCTACCATTTGTTTTTCTCCTCAAAGCTCTCTTTTTCCTCTCCTCCATACAGCTTATTTGAAACTCTATTTTCCCTCCATACTTAGTGGAGAAAAAATTAAATGTGGTGGTTTGTTTCAACAGTTCACACTAACCTTTGAAAAGTTCCTGGATTAATTTTCCTCTTCTCACCATGTTATGGAGTTTGACAGTGCCATGAGTAAAAATTTAACACTAAACTGTAGACACAGGAATCAGTGTCTAATCTAGAAATGCCCTCACACTGCAGTGTAAATAGTTTATGTATATAGTTAACCCAGTTATCCAAGTTTGTACTCCTGTTCAATGTAAAACCTGACAGTTTGTCGTTATGGTCGTCTTGTTATGATGTAAACCGCGCTGATTCTAAATAGCGTGGTATATAAGAAACTGTAATAAAATAGGGACTGTAGTAGAGATGCCAACTGAACTATCTAAAAAGGAGTTTGAATTGCTACTGTAAAAACAGAGGACTGATGGAAGCTTCTTGTCATTTGGCTAGTGGATTCTCTTGGTCCTCGATGGTCCAGAGGCAGGCATGACACCATGTTTTAGGTGAGGTACCCACCTTGAAGTATTAATGATGTTTCTGTACTTTTTTCCTCTATTAGTCTACTTCCACAAATTCTGCTGGTTATTCCACTAGCTTTGACCAAGCTTTCCCAAGAATTCAGCTAGCTTTGACCATGCTCAATAACATTCTTTCCTTCTGCATTTTGTTTCCATGCATGACTCTATGAGCTTTCATATTTCTCTGTTGTTCTGGTCTATGCTCTTCATTTGCTTGGGTAACTATTTGCTTCTTTTGTCATTCCTCTCTTCTGTGCTCTACATTTGCACATGCAAGTTAATGCGCTTCTTATTTTATTTAACTTATTGTTCTTAGGAGTCTGTCTACTAAACTGTGGTATCCTTTTGCAGCTATTGCGGGGCAATAGTTGCAAAAGGCCTGTGGCAGCTGTAGGGGGTGTTCCGGCTTAACCCCTGCAGATGCTGCAGAGCATTTGCACTTAAGTGGAGACCCACAATCTCTGCATCAACAGATACCGTGGGATCCGTGGCAAGTGCAAGAGGAGGACAGAGCTCCTGCTCCCGTTATCATCGCTATTCAAAATGGCAGTGATCTTGTAGTGCTTCTCCCTAGCATAGCACTGTGAGAGCAGCGCCATTTTTGTTAGTACAACTGCAGAGAACAGGAACTTTAAGGAAAGGGCTTGGGGGATTGGGAGCTGGTGTGGGCCCTCTATGGCTGACTGGCTAGCTGGGTTTTTAAGTTATGATATGGATCGGTGGGAGGGCCCAACTGCCTAACTAGGATTTTTATTGTAGATAGGATGGGTGGATGGGGGCCCAACTGGTTAGCCAGCGCTAACTGTTGTTTTGAGGATGTCTCGATTCCATCCAGACAATTCCCTATAGAGTTTGGGAGCTGTCTGGGGGAGGGGGGCCTGGATGGATAACTTTATCAGTGCTGCAGTTTGGTACAGCCATCGCACTGGCAATGCCATTAGCTCCAGGGGCCTGATCGTGGCCTGGGGGGGATTGGCCCCAGAGGAGGCGGCCCAGGCTGCATCAACTGCAGTTGATATCACCTCTTGAGGTGATTTTATCTGCAGCCGCAATCAGCACAATTTTGTCAGCCATTATGCAAGAAAGCTTTGCCTGGTGGCTGCCAAAAATCGGCATGCCCACTCCCCCCCCCTCCCCGATCCTGCCCTCCCCGAGTCCACCATGTGAAAAGTACCTGCAATATCTGTTTTTCGACTAGGTTAGCTGCTCCCGCCGGATGGTATTTTTGCATTAGCCCCAAGATAGCAGCTAACGTAATTTAGTGCACATGCCCCTAAATGTATAATAATTCGGGAATTTTTAACCCATCTTGCTTAACTGTTCTCACGGTGGCTCAAGCAGTATCAGCCTTCTGATAGAATGGGTCCCTGTCCAAAAAGCAAATGTGATTGGGCTCAGAGGGCTGCTTATGGCAAATTCTTTATTGTTGTAGATATGAAAATCATTCCTAGGCCCTAAGCATAAGCTCTGTATTGGGCCTGTGAACATAAGAGATGCCATACTGGGTCAGACCAAGGTCCATCAAGCCCAGTATCCTGTTTCCAACAGTGGCCAATCCAGGTCACAAGTATCTGGCAGGTTCCCAAAAGACACACAAGTTCCACAATGCTCATCGCGGGGTAAGCAGTTGATTTTCCAGGTCCTCTTCAATAAAGATTTATGGACTTTTCCTCCAGCAACTTGTCCAAACCTTTTTTAAACCCAGCTACACTAACAACTTTTACTACATCTTCTGGTAACAAATTCCAGAGTTTGATTACGCGTTGAGTGAAAAAAATATTGTCTCTTATTAGTCTTAAATGTGAACATAAGAACATAAGATATGCCATACTGGGTCAGACCAAGGTCCATCAAGCCCAGTATCCTGTTTCCAACAGTGTGCTCATTGAGCAAGGCAGCATTGGTTCAGGGCTCAGTCTTTACCCTTTCTTCAATCACTATTAATTTAGCCCTGATGAGGGTATTTTGGTGGGGGGAGGGAGGGTTAGCTTTCAGATCTCAGGCATAGAAGATCTATATCTTATCATCTATTAAATAAATGGCAGTCAAAGTTCTGAATGATGCTTCACCACTGTCACACATGGTGCACGATCATTTTAATACTAGGGGCCCCAATGCAGCATGCTGCAGCAGTATACTCAAGATGTTCATGAGCTAGCATGCAAAATGCATACAAATTGCTGAATAACAAAATCTAAGCTAAAATGTAGCTTTTTTAAACTCTTCTCCTAGCACAGAATCTTTATGCCAGTCAGAGCTGGCGTAAAGATGCTTCATGCGAACAAAAGGTCATGTGAGGTGAAGTGCAGCACTTCTCCTCAGATAACCCAAGATCCCCGATTGACCAGGTAGACTCCTGGACCTCCCCACCTCCCTCTTGCAACATCCCCACGATGCTACCTGAACACCCCCACCCCAGGGACTCCTGAAATACCATACTACCTCTGAGGCATCCCCTGGACAGCCCTGCCCTCTAGACTACTATGACCCTCCACCCAGCTATCTGGGCCAGGGCACCTGGTATAGGGAGGTCTTGGATCAAAAGGCTTCCAATTGAATGTCCGCAGGGGTCAAGCATTGCCCTTTTGCACTGTGGTGGTATGAAGATCAGGTTGCTGCTGCGCACCTGCTCTAATCAGATAAGTATAATTTAAACGTGGGCAATCCTTTTGGCTTGTGGGCCGCATCAAGATCCATGAATGTGCTTGGGGGCTGGTGAGGAGTGGGGTTCGGGAGCCCTCCCTGACCAAAACGTCAACAAACATTTTCATTTTAAAATATATCCAGCTGCTGAAACTCTGACATTTAAGAAAATATGAAACTTGAGAGTCCCATTGACATTTCTCTTTTTAACTTCTCTCTCTCTCTTGACAGACAGGGTAGAATAAAACATCATTTCAATACTAACAAAGATCTACAAAAAGCAAAAACATATGTCTATCGCCAGCTGCGATTCTTACTCTATCTTCCTTTTCACCCTATAATCTGAAACGGAAACTAAAATTTACTGGAACTAAAGGGAAGAGCTCCTGACTCATTAAAATGTCACTAGAGGTCTTTGGCTATTATAGACAAGGAAACAATCACTGCAGCAACTTCCCAAAGGGGTGCTGTAGCATAACAGTACATTCTTCTAATCAGCTCTACTTCATAGGACCCATCTAGAAGGGCTTCCAGTGGGGCCCTCCATAAGCAAGATCACTTTTCTAGATGTTAGGCTTTCCAGGTTACACGAAGGCACATTTTATAACTGATGTCCAAGTACAAGAAGAGCAGTCTTATCTAAAACACCATGGGGGGCATATTTAAAGGCATTTAGGCAGTTTGCTGCTCACTCAGATATTCAGCAGCACTAATGCGGTTTGAGCCACTAAACGCCCCAAGGCTAGAAGGCTAGCGTCAGGGCAGAGCAAGGGGTGGTATCAGAGTATAACAGATTAATAATGGCGATATTCAGTCACTAATCAGTTATTTTAAACCAGCTAAAGTCAGGCACTAATTCTAGCTGGTTTCACTAACCAGCCAGCAGCTGAATATCACCACTGACTGGTCAGCTAAATCGGTCTCCAACCAACCCGGATATTCACTGCTGGTGGCTGGAAATGACCCCGATATTGATGGTTTTAATTTAAAATGAGGAAGGCCAGCCACTTTAACAGTGCCGGCTGCTGCCGATGAATGTCAGCTCCTTTCTTCCTTTCTTTTTCAATCTCCAACACTGTCAGCATTTCACGTTGGCTGCGTCAGGGAGTGATTGCCTAATATGATCAGTCTAATATGCTGAATGCTGTGTGCACTGCAAGCTTCCTGCAGCGTCTCTTTGCAACGCATTAGACTGATCAGATCAGGAAATCCCTCCCTGACACAGCCAAAGCTGGCCTGACAGAGTCAGAGGCTAGATACTGAGAAAGAAAGGAATACAGTGTTTAAGTTAAGACCCTATTCTATTCCTAGTATCTATATAAGAGGTTGGTTGGAAGGGTTTTTATGACCAGTGATAGAGAAATTTGGAGCTGACAATTCAGCTGTTTAGCACCGAGGTCTTTTCCTTCCAATGTTTTGTTTTGTAACATTCATGCCTATAATGACTTTTATAGTTATATATTAGAAACACAGATATGGGGGGCGGAGCCTGATGTCCAGCGGGTAGGACGCTTTGCGTTGAAGCTCCCGAGAGGCCTACTTAGAATCCTGACTTAATACCTATACAAATTTACTATTTCGCTCCGAGCTGACCGGGGCAACTCGGGGGGGATGGCGGCCCATAAACCAGCGCGCTTGGACTTCGGGTCTCCTTCTTCTTCTCACGGAAAACGCTCCAAAACAGAGGTGTCCTCCCCACAGAAGATGGTTCCATTTCGTGAAAACCCCGAAATGCACCTGGAGATTTTGGAGGAAATACGCGGCGTGAAGGAATTGGTGCAGTCCAATGGAGAAGCGCTTCGAGCCATGCGAGAAGACTTTGGAGTGCTCCAGGACCGACTTGAAAGTCTTTCATTACGGCAGGACAACATGGCGGGGGTCCTCGACTCGCACGAGGTGCGCTTGGGCAAACTGGACAAGGCTGATCGCCAGATACAGAATCTTCAAAAGGAGTTAGAAGATAGCAATAATCGAGCCCGTCGCAACAATGTGAGGCTCCTCGGAATGCCGGAGGGGGTGGAAGCAGGAGATATAAGAGAATTCTTGCTCAAAACTCTTCCCTCCTTGCTGAAGATCACTTTTCACAGAGAACTGGAAATCGATCGAGCACACCGTGTTCCTGCCCACATGGCGCTCAACCGCACGACCCCCCGGCCTATTATCTTTAGCTTGCTACGATATCAACAAGTGGAACAAATTTTACATGTTGCCCGAGCGAATCATCATTTGGAATTTGAAGGTCGTAAGGTCTCCTTCTTTCCTGATTTGGCAAAGCCTACCGTTGACCGTCGGAAGAAACTCCTTGCTTTTCGCCCTCGACTTCAACAGCTACAGGCTCGCTTTGGCCTGTTGTATCCAGCGAAGCTCCGAGTGACTCTCCACAACCAAACCAGGACGTTCGAAGATCCTGATCTACTATCAACATTTTTAGACTCCAAAGAAGCAGAGCAGATGCGCTAATCCCAAATCTTGGACTCTTATCTGCCGGCTCTATCCGCCATTTTGAAGGGCCCGATGCGGCGGTCATAGCCAAGCACAGAAATAGCCTGGACTTTCTTTCTTTCTCTATATGACTTTTGTTTTTGGTCTCCTATCCCTTCATGATGTGTGCCTCGGTCGGATTCGGAGCACGCACAGTCCTACAGGTTATGTGTTTTTTCAATTTCGGCCTTCTCTGGGGTTTCTCCCCGCAGACACATGGTCGCCAGTAATTTTGGGGTTTTGCTTCTCCTCTACCGTACTGCGGTTTTCTTTGTTAATGTGGGGCGCTTCATTGTATTATATTAGCTTATTTTCCTATGTCATGTGTACAGCCAGATACAGTCAGCTTGAGGGACATAGTGAAATTATGTGTGCTATCATGCTCAGAATTTTAACTTTTCTGAATGGCCTTATGTAAAATCTTATCATTCACCGTCAAAGGCATTAATGGTCCACTCAAAGGAAAGAAAATCCTTAGCTATCTTAGCCATGAGCATGTTGATTTAGTGTTTCTTCAGGAAACGCATTTAAACTCTGCTGAAACACTGAAACTCAATGCTAAGCCTCACATGGTAGCTGCCTATTCTCCCACCGTTTCCAAATGGTACGGGATAACCATTCTGGTTAAGAAATCTTTGCACGCTACTGTACCTGATATTAGCGCTGACAAGGAGGGTAGATGGGCCCGTGTACACCTTGAGGTTGGAGATAGTGAATTCACGTGTATTTGCATTATGCCCCGAATGTGGACAACCCTGCTTACTATGCAAGTATTGCGCAGTTGGCCTTGGCCTCTGCCAATGCTCCATTAATACTTGGTGGCGATTTTACTCAAATGTTCCCTCAATCTTTTCTTCTCAAACACGGTGCTTGTTGGTTGGAAGATCCAGTACCGAGTAGACCTGTGTGGCTAGATATAGAAGCGGGCCTTTGCAAACCGATTCCTCTTACCTTTCTCCCTGGTATGGCTCTCCCATCAGACTCCCACTATCCACCAATGCTTTTAGACACTTTAGGTGCCTTTAATACTCTTATGCAATCTTTAGACTCCCGACTCTGGTCAGTGCAACTTCAGCATCGCCTTCGGAGTACTAGAGTACTCCCGCCATCGGCATTCCCTACATAAGGTTGATTGGAGACTTTCCGATCTCTCGGTAGTTCACCGGGTGTAGCATCCAATTTTACTAAACCTTATGTAATGCTATAACTAGAGATACCCCTATAGCGCAGAAAGTATGGGAGAGAGAATTGCATGTGACTTTGACCTCGGAGCAATGGAGCCTTATCTGGAGTAGAGGGACACGGGTTCCCGATCCGCCTCACTCACTCAGACCCTCTTCTTTCTAGCCCACCGGTGTTTTTACACTTCTCACAGATTAGACAAATGGAACACTACTCAGGGCAGTGGTTGCTGGACACGTCCTGCGGCCATTGGTTCATTGCCTCATGTTATGCATGAATATCCCGCACTACAGTATTACTGGCGTCGGGTCTGGGGTCGTATTTAGTCTATCTCGCACTCTCAGGAGCCCCTTTCTTGGAGGATAGTGGGACTTCGCCCAGTTGCGGGGATCCCCTCTCTCCCAAAAATGGCTTATCTCCTTTCGAACTTTATGCTTGGCATTGCTATTTCCCTAATTAAGTAATACTGGAAATTTAGCTCCCATCTGAGCCCCAATGAATGGTGGAATCATGCCTGTCTTTACAGTAAATATGAACAAATACCTCGTCTGTTCGCTTCCTCCGTTCAGACTCCTTCTCATTGGTCTCAATGGAAGATGCTCAATGACTATGTACATTTTGCTAAATGCTCTCATCTGACTGTCTAACTTTGTATATATCTCTGTCCCATGATCATGCTGTATTGTAGATACTCTTTTGATCGTTTGATGTATAATTACTGTTAATTGGAAGCGCTCACATGCTGATATAATCGGGTAGAGAAGAAGCATCGGGGTGGGGGGTAATGGGTTTACTTTTCCTTATTGTATACTTGTTTTGTCTCTTTTGGTGTGTTGTTTCTTTTGTTTGTTGCAAAATGAAAATAAAAGTTTAAAAAAAAAAAAAAGAAACACAGATACAAAGAAAAATGATGGCAGATAAAGGCCATATAGCCTATCCCATCTGCCCTTCTATACCAACTACTAAGCTTTAAAGTCCTTTTTTCCCATAGACATCTTCTGTTTGTCTCATCTTATCTTGAGTAGTTGAGTTACAGTCCTCATCTCTACTACCTTCAATCGGAGACTATGTAATTACTCCTGAGTCTATTCCCTTTCACCTTCATCCTATGCCCCCTAGTTGCAGAGCTTTTTTTCAACTGAAAGAGGCTGTCCTCCTATGCATTTATGTCACTATCATATTTCCTCTCTCCCATCTTTTTTCCAAAGTACATATTGAGATCTTTAAGTCTATCCCCATATGCCATGTGAGGTTTCACCAAACATTTATACAGAATCACTTCTTGCTGGTCATGCCTCTCCCGATGAACCCAAACATCCTTTTAGTTTTTAGCATTGCCTTTTCTAGCCACTTTAAGATCATCAGAAACAAGCACCCTCAAGTCCCGCTCTTCTTTTGTGGACAAAAGTACTTCACTCCCTATATTGTACTGCTCCCTTGGACTTTGCAGCCCAAATACATGACCCTACATTTTTTAGCATTAAATTTCAGCTGCCAAATTCTCAACCTTTCTTCAGGCTTCACTAGATCCCTCATGTTATTTACAACTTCCTGGGTGTCTATTCTGTTGCAGATTTTGGTATCATCCACAAATAGGCAGACCTTACTTGACCTCCCTTCTGCAAAAGCACTTACAAAAATGTTAAAAAGAATCAGACTAAGGACAGATCGCTGTGGTATACCACTGGTACTGGAGCTCACTCTGAGAAAAAGGGCTTTTACTTGTAGCCTTTATTGCCTCCCACTCAACCAGTTTCTAACCCAGTCAATCACTTTAAAGTCCACCCTAAAGCGTTCAATTTATTTATAAGACATCTGTGTGGAACAGTGTCAAAGGCTTTACTGAAATCTAAGTACGCCACATCTACCACTCTCTCTCTGTCCAACTCTCTGGTCACCTAGTCAAAGAAATTAAGCAGATTTGTCAGATAAGACCTATCTGCAGTAAAACCATGCTACCTCGGATACTGCAATCCACTGAATTCCAGAAACCTTACTATCTTCTGTTTTAGCAGTGGTTCCATTAATTTACTCACCAGAGAAGTCAGGTTAACTGGCCTGTAGTTTCCAACCTCATCCTATTTCCACTTTTATGGAGAGAGACCACATGTGACCCTCTCCAGTTCTATGGGAAAACCTCCGACTCTAAAGAAGCATTGAAAAGGTCAGACAGTGGAGCAGTTAGAACTTCCCTAAGTTTCTTCAATACTCTCGGAAGTATCCCATCTGGCCCCATTACTTTGTCTACTTTTAGTTTAGCTAGCTCCTCACAAACACAGTCTTTTGAAAATTCTTCAAGATCCTCCTCCCTTCTGTTCCTATTTGTAGATATTTTTCTAAGATCCTGCTCCTGACCCTTCATCTATGAACACAGAACAGAAATATTCTGTTCTCATCAGCTTCTACATATTCTTTACCTTCACTCTTGAGTATGACAATACCACTTTTGCACGTCCTCCTGTCACTAACAAATCTGAAAAATGTTTTGTTCCCCCATTTTACTGCATTGGCCATTTTTTTCTTCCATTTGTATCTTTGCCTTCCTAACTACTTTCCTAGCTTCTCTTAGCTTTTCCAAATATTGATGTTTGTCATCCTCTTTCTGTGAACACTTGTATTTTATGAAAGTCACTTTCTTTTTCCTCACCTTTTCAGCTACTTCTTTTGAGAATCACATGGCCTCCTTTTCCTTTTAAATGTATTTGCTTTCTTACCAAAAAGGTTTGTTGCCCTTAAAATATCCCCTTTCAGTTTTGCCCACTGCTTTTCTACATCCCACAGCTGTTCCCATCCAGCTAACTACACCTTGGGGTATTGTTCTATCTTGATAAAGTTAGTTTTCCTAAAGTCTAGGACCCTCACTTTTGAATGAATTATCTTAACCCTTGTCTTAGTACTGAACCACACCATCCGGTGATCTCTGGATGTGAGATAATCAACCATGAAAACATCAGAAACACTCCTCATTCATAAGCACCAGGCCTAGAATGGCCCTTTCCATGTGGGTTCTGTTACCAGTGGCCAGAATAGTTCTCCCTGTAGAGAATCCAGGATCTCCATACTTCTAGATCAGGGGTTTGCAACCCAGTCCTCAGCATACCTAACTAAACTGGTTTTCAGGATTACCACAATGAATATGCATAAGAGAAATTTGCATACATAACCTCCAGTGAATACAAATCTCCTATGCATATTCATTGTGGCTGTCCTGAAAACCTGACTGGCTAGGTGTGTCCTGAGAACCTCTGTTCTAAATGATTGTTTTGCATGTAGATCAGGGTATATTTTTTATATTGGCTATTCAAAATTAGACTAGATGTAGATCTCTTCAATTTTAATAAGAAATTTATAGAATTCCTATTATTTGAAGCTTTCTCATGATTGGAGTATATAGATTAAGCCTTTAGATAGAAGAACCTAGAAATTTTAAATATATGGCAAAGGAGTAGAATGTAATAGAAACTATTTTGGTTAGCTATGCATTTTTTAGTTACTTATATGTGGTTAGGTCTAAAGTCCTAAATACCTAGATTCAGCAGAAGCATACATGTCTATGTCTACCCAAATCATTAATTGTTGCCCCTTGGTGATGGCCCCACCCTAAAAAAATTACCCCCCCCCCCTTATGTTATATGTTACACCGCTTTGACCCGGTGAAAAGCGGTATATAAATGCAGTTAAATAAATAAATAAATAAATAAATAAGTCTGGCCTTGAGTGTAATTTAAGATTATTTTAAGTATTATAATTGTAATCCCCTAACATCGACATTGGAGATTTTACTAAATAATTTATTTTCCAGGCACAGCAGTTCATTGGGGCACACTGCATAATCCTTCCTCATATTGCATTTCAACTCAATATATTATACACAGTAACTAGTGCTGCCAAGTTACTCAGTTTCAGGTAAGATTTTAGGCTAGGCTGTCATTCACTTTCCACCCTGGAGGCTGGCCCCACGGAAGTGAGCTCAGACTTCTACCTGCTCCTTTATAATGTCACTAGTGCCAGGCTGATGTGGCACACCCAGACTGGTCCTTTATAAAAGCACCTGGTTTGATTGGCTACTGAAGAGTGCATCACTGCTAATTGGTTCCCTGGGTCTCTTTAGCCCAGGAACTCCCAGTTCACCCTATCCTCAGACAGATCTCATGCAAGTTGGAATGCCTCACTGCTGGCTGTTTCTTGGTGTTTGACTTCTGCCTGTCTTCTGGTCATGAACTTGTTCTGCCTGCTTGGACTCTTGGCCTGATTCTGGACTTAGCTTCTGCCTGTTGATTTGGATTTCATTCTATGCTCAGTACTTCTCCTGCCTCCTCCTCCTGCCTGACATTTGGTGTCTACTCCTCCCTTCTGGGAGCACCTTGGGCATGTGTTTCAAGTCCTGACAGTCTCTTGAGTACTGGAGGACTCAACCTAAAGAGCAAGGGAGCTGTTATAGGTGAATATGCATATCCTAGGTCTTAGGTCCCTGGATGCAGCTGTAAGACAGATCTGGATTTCTGACGACCCTACCCTAAGGCATTATGAAGCACTGATTTCAGTGGATGGATATGAAGATGACCATGCATGATCCGGTCTCTGCAGTGGTTCCCAGTGTCTTTCACCACCCATGGCAAATTTGTTCTGTGCACTATTTTTCGAGAAGGATCTTGCAGAGTGGTACACACTGTGCATAACTTGATATATGACCTTTTATGCCAGCCTTTATCAGGGCATTAAATGAAGCATCTTCAATTATTTCAGAATACAGTGGTCCATTTATTACAGTAACTGGGGTGAAGTTTTGGGTCATGTCTCTAATATCTGCCCAATTATTTGGCAAGTTATAAGTCAGAACAAACTTTACAGTCATTTCATCAAGGTGTGTTGGGGGTTCCACCTTCTCAGTAGCTCTTTAGAACAGGGCAGGATTAACACTTTGGTGGGCTCTAGGCAAACAAGCATATTGAGCCTCCCACTGTAATATAAATAACTTTTAAAACTTCCATAAAATGGGGCCCCAGGTGGAAAAACCCACAGAGGAGAAAGCAGCAGGTAAGATGTGCTGCTTGCTAACTCCTTATGCAGATTGAAGGCCAGTGCACAGGAGGGTGTAGTGGCACTTTTCCCCCCACTCTTCTTTCTACATAAGATATGCCATACTGAGTCAGACAAAGGTCCATCAAGCCCAGTATCCTGTTTCCAACAGAACATGCTGCATTAAGGTATCTTGCATGCACCTTAATGCAGGAAAGCCTCTGAAATGCTGAAAGGGGGGGAGGGAAGCCATTGGAGAAGGTATGGATGAAGGACAACTGGTAGCTGATGGAGATGATTCACCTGATGCCTGGCTATGTGGCAGTATGTGGGATGAGTACGTTTGACCGTACAGCAGGCCTATGCTGTTGACTAGGTGAGACAGGCGGCTGCCTAGTGATGCTGGTCAGTGTGGGTGTTGGCAGTATCATGTGTGGGTGGTGGTGGCAGTGGAGGGCTTGCATCAGCGGGGGGTGCAGTGACAGGCGTGCAGTCCTAGATGCTCCTGAAAGCATACACCATGCCGTAAGCTATATTATAGTGTCGTGTCTGTGAGGTTTGGACATGTATCCAGATGTATTCTCAGTGTGTGGCATGCCATAGGCCAGGACAGTGTCTGGGTGGAGGCAGCATGTTCCTGATGTGGGAAGCAAAGAGAGGACTGTCCATGAGCGCTCATGTGGAGCAGTCACAGGAGAGGTGTGCAAAATATGGCTGACTGCTGCAAATGACCCTTGATGGCCGTGTTGGGGCAGCTTACTAGCTGTGCCAGTAAGCTGCCCCACCATGAATCCCCCTGATAGCCCAATGGTGGATACAGGGCTGTGCTATTGATTTTCCAAGCAGACAGTATGCAATGTGTGTGATGGGTGGATGTATGGGATCATACTGGCCAAAAGCATTTGGTGTATGTGATCCAAAAGTAGCAGTGCATGTTACATGAAAAGTAGCAGTAGCAGTTACATGAAACACAATTTGTACAGGTGGGACTGGTGCCTCAGCCTGTGCAACTGCAAGACAATACACCTGACAGAGTGGCATGATAGAAAAGGGCAAGTTGAACCCATTTGCCCCATGTGGAGCAAGTATTGATGGCAGAACAGTGCAGGGGATGGCTATGCAACAAGTGTTATGTGCCTGAATGTACTAGATATGTCCTCTTTACGTAAAGCTGGGAGGTAACAATAATGGCGCAACAGAAAATGCATCCATACCAAACTCATGCTCTCAGTTGTCCATGATGGAGAATGCCATGTTGGGTTACCCAACGTGTGGCCATAATGCATAGAAATGTAGAAGAATGATTGCCTGAAGGTCACAGCAAAGCCAGGACTCTACGAGGTGGGCAAGTGACCTGAGTAGCACCCAGGCCCAAAATGAACAAGTGGTAATCAAACCCTGGCCTTTTGACTATGGAGAGATTGCACCAACCAGTAAGCTACACCTCCACACAGCTCTACAGAGAGGTGTAGAGCCTGCAGGTCTCTGATCAAACTGTTTGCTGTGTGTGCCAGTATAGGTTGGGCCCTCCACTAACCATAAGGCACTTCACATGCACAGTGGTCTGCAGCTGAAGAACCAATGCAGAATGCACTGATCCAGCACGTCAGCTCAGTAAGATGCACTGACTGTGTGTGCTACATGCACATAACAACTGAAAGCCGTGCTGCAGAGCGGTTTCAGCTGTCACCCTGAGGATGAGGATGGGTGCCCAGCACCTGGTCCACTGAACCTACACTGTTAGAGAATTTCTATGCTGGCTGTGCTGTAGGTCCACATCATTGCTTAGTGTGTGGCAGGTTATTGTCTGCAGTATGTTATGCTCTTCTCCTTGTTTCCTACATGCTTGTAGTATGCTGTAGATGAAAACAGCTTGGCCCTGTGTTCTGCCCATGATGGACACTAACCCTCTGATAACAGTGCAGGTCAGTGTCCAGTGTCAATATGCTGCTGCTATGGCCAGCCACTGCAGGCTGGCATGGGGCTACTGCTATTGTCCTACCATAACCCCAGTGAGTAGGCCATGAACCACTGCTGCCCCATCCACTGAGGACTAACAATCTACTACAGCATGTGCAGTAAGACTGCCCCTGCTGCCCTTCCCTGGGCTATGTCAGCCAAGCACAAACCAGCTGCATTTGGTCTGCTGGTCAACATGCACAGCATGTGCTTAGTGTGACCACAAGCACCCTGCCTTGGGACACTCAGTGATTGGCATCCTCAGACAGAGATTGCATCCAAATATTATAAGAGCTCTATGTGGATACATAGCCGTGCCATGGTCACTTTTTGTCAAGTGAGAGTGCCATCTCAGCATGACATGCAGTGGCACTCAGCCACTATATGCCACGCAGGCAATGCATGTGGCAGACAGGCACAATAACGTCTCAGCCATTGACCCTACCATTGCGGCAGCCACATCATGGCCAATCTGCACTGTTTCAGGTGATACAATCTTCTGCTTCGCGTTATTCACATTTTCAAGCAAAGGCTGGGAAAAACCTGGACAATGTGAGCCAAAGTGCAGTGCAGAAAGTCACAGGATAAAGGGCAGTCATACACACACACATACATACACCCTCATTGATGCACTGTGCACAAGTGGAGATGGTTGGCATTCCTGCTTGCCACTCCTGTCTCAAAGTCAGCTCAAGCAATGTTAACATGTGCTCTGTGTGCAGGCGCTATTAGCATGCCTTGGCCTCACCGCAAGTTGTTACTGCCTGGTCAGTGTACTATTAACCTCCAACCAGCTGTGGATAGTCAAGCCTGTCAGTGCTGCTGATAGGTGTTTCCACCTTACCTCCTTGGGGGTTGCACATGCTGGAGCTGTACTTGCATTGTCAACTAAACCTTGTCCACAGGAACATGCCCAGCAGTGAGCTAAACCTGTGACTCTCCACACATATACACACACTGACTATATGTGTTGCACCACAGTGCTGCCTTTTGGGGATAACGCCCCTGTTGTTGACATGCTCTCCTCTGGCACATGCTGCAATGTGCATGGTGCACAGGACTAGGACAAGGCTTCTGTCTGCTGCAGGTTGATGCCGCTGTCCACGCAACCACCACCACCACCACACGATGCCAATGTGCTGTCAGTGATGGTGGTGCGCAGTCCCAGCATGATAGGTGGGCTATTGGCTATTGGCAGGTGCTACTGGCCTTTTCCTCCACAGCTGGGTTCAGTGGCACCGTGAAGGGGGCCCGCTGGGATCTCTGCATAGGGTGCCATGTCCCTTGGACTGCCCCATGTGGCAGATCTCCTTTCCACAGCTGCCGTATGTCTGTTTTGCCAAAGTCACTGTGTGATCATGATGGACATCACAGATGGTGCAGATGTGGGGATGCCCCTATGTGCGCAGGTTACAACGATTAGGCCCTTCAACCTGGAGGACAGATGACTAAGGGGAGAGATGCTGGGGATCTAAGCATTACTGAATGGTGTCGAATGGGTAAAAGTTGATAGGTTGTTTACGCCATCAAAATGTGGGTGGACAAGGGGAAAGGCAATGCTGCTACAGAGTAACACATTCTGGACTGATAGAGACATATAGTTTGTCAGGCAACACGTAGGCAATCTCTGGCAATCTGATCACAAAGATGTCATAAAGGCTCCTTGTGTAACTGTGCTTAGAGAAGATCTGGTTAGGTTCCAGGGGAACGGTCACTGCACCATTATGCAGGGGGCACTGCAGATCCACAACTTGCCCCACTACAGGCATTGCTGAACATGGGTACATTTTAATGCCCCAGCTAGGTACTTGTGAGTGTGATTGGACACTGTTGGACAGAGGACATGGGTCTTGATGGACCATGGTGTAACCCAGAATGGCATATCTGCGGATCCTCTGTCTTATGCCATGTCACAAGCGCAACGCCAAAACCACTAGTCTTCTAGTTGTTGAGGGCGTGGTGGTTGAGAACCTTCTTCTATCAGCTGTTATACTTATGCTTTAAGTAGAAGGATTGTAGTCGTGTTAAACCAAGGGTAAGGCTTATGACAGAAAAAGAATTTATTTTGAACACAATAGAACAGATCAGGTTCCTGGTACCATTTACAGAATTTTAAATTATAGGATTTTTGCTTAAGGTTCAGCAGGTTGGTGGCAAAACAAACTGAACTCAGCATTGGCTTTTAAAGTCCTCTTCACTGCAAAAGCTTAGCCTTTTCACATATAACAAGATGACACTTTTCTTATTGTCCTTTGTCAATCAGAGCAATAGAAAAACAAACTTTACTTCTTCTATGGCAAAATTATCTTCACTCAGCCATAATTCTCTCTAGGCTGCACTCCAGGTGAAGAACCAAACTTAGGTTATGAAATAAGCATTCACAGTGTCCTCAAGACTCTTATAGCAGGCTTTTTCTTATAAACACAGGAGCAAAGCACAAACACTTCTAGCAGCCAATTAACTTTCTCTCCATTGTAGAGTTTCAACACAGCTGACACAGAAGCATGAATCACAGCCTTACTTCACTAGCCTATGCTGCAGTAAATTCCTCCTTTCAAAACACACACAGGAATTTACTCTCTCACTGCTTAGCTCTGAGGTTACTTCCGCAAGAGGAACAGTTCTTTCAAGGCTGGCTCTTTTCAACCCTTCAAGTCTAGAGCTTGGCATAAAGAACAATCCATCAACATATCTTCTTCTGCCCTAGCTCTGACATTGCTTCACCCAATTGCATAGGTTCTAACTCACCCAGTTGATCAGAGTGCCCTGCTGACAACCTCTCTGGTGGTCTGAAAGCTTCTCTCCTTCCTGGCTCCCACCTTTGTTGCAAACGTGATTCAAGGAAATCACCTCTCTCAGCAATGGGTAGCTCAGCCTGTCTCCAGAAGTTAGCACCTGCTCTGGCTTCTCCAGCATTCCATCGTCCTTGCTGCTCTGAAGTCTGTCCTCTGCTGCTTCCTCTGTTCCTTCTGCTCCAGCTCCTACTGCTTCCCTCTCCATAATTTAACCAAGGTTTATACTCACTGGGATCCAACCCCACCTCTTTCTGTCCCAGGTGTTTGTAATCCCCCTGCCTTCTGACATCAGAATAATCAGTGCAGTTATTAGAGTGAGGGTTTTGTCCTCGTGCTTGCAATCTATCCTTCTTACACTGTCAAGCATTTCCTGGAACTTGTTCCAGCTGGGTTTTTTCTGCCTTTGAACTGTGGCTCTGGCCTTTTGACCCTGCACACCTAACAGAGGCCCCTTGATTAAGGTGAATTCCTTATGCTGTTCACCTCCCCCATGCTCAAAATGGTTGACTTTGCCATAGCCACTATGTGCCACCTGGACAGCTCCCTGGTCCACAATGTCCACCTGCACCTACCATTGCATGACCAATGTGCCACTTCCTTTGCTCCATTGGCAGCATCAGCATGGTGCCCTTTTCTACTTGTGCACCATGCTGTTGCTGTTAATGGAGCACTACTATCACTATCTTGGGCTCCCGTGTCATTTCATCACACTGCTCACATTTAAATCGGCTCTCTCTGCTCTGCAGACACCCTTTCTGCGAGGTTTGACATTGTGGTACGGTTACAGGTGTTAAAGGGCTCTTGGGGTGTTAACACAAGGGGCGCTAAATTAACAGATGGTGTTACCACCCTCTCTCCGCCCACTTTCCGCCCCTTCATGCCCGCTCTCCGCCTCCTGTTCCCTTTATGCTGCAGGAGCCTTTTACGCATGGAAACTCTGCATTTTTGCGGCATTAAGGGGACATGTATGCCATTACCGCCATTTAGTAAACATACCCCTAAGAGTCTATAAAGCTATGATTATCCCAGGGCTGGGTGGGAGTGGGGAGGAAGGGAGGGTATGAAGACCTATTAAAAGTTGGCTTGCTTCTAAGGGAAAGGCTTACCAATTTCCTGGGTGACTCACGCAGCCCTTGGTTTGAAAGAGTCTTTTAAATTGCCCCTTTGATCTGTCATTTGCCTATTCAAGACAACTTCACAGATCTTTTGCCTCCTAAGTGGAAGGCCTCTTTGTAAAGGTCACTAAAACAAGTTTATTTCTTCTTACTCAGGACTATTCTACCTGTATGCCAAGCCATTCTCTGATTTGATTTAAATAAAAAGCTCTCTAGAAACAACTTTATTTCAGTAACGATTTACTCTATTTAACTTTCTATGTTTAAGCTATACTCTGATTTGATTGAAATGAAAAGCTCTCTAGAAACAAATGTCAGAGTCTATTTAATTTTAATTTACTTTCTATGCTAAGCTAACTCTGCTTTGACTTAAATACAGAACTCACTGGTGGTATTAAGACTTGATTGGCTCAGCAAAAACACTGCATTCTAAAATACACAGATCTATCAGTTTTAACCCAAAGTATTCTCTTTTTCCCCCAGACTTGGAGTTTATTTCAGAAGATTAATACTCACAGGTGTAGATCTATTTTCTTGTAGCAGTCCTTTTTGGTGTCCTTTATCAGGGCAAAAATATGCCTTGGCAGCCCTGAATTACTCCATCTGAGAAGGCCCCTTCTAAACATTTAGGAGGTTATTCTGTGCTATGAATAGCGGGGATGGACGGCCCAATGGGACTTCCATCCCCGCTATTCATGCGGGGAAGTTAGATGGGAGTGGGGGAGGGGAGGCCCAGGGGCGAAGTCTGGGTGGGCAGTGGTCGGTCGCTGGCCCTGGATGTATAGGGCCGATTCTAATGTCAGCCCTGTATGTCCAGGTCTGGCAAAATGTCTGGGGAAGTTATTCCCTGGATGTGATCTTTTGAACAGCCCAGAGCGTGGATGGGGCAGGGGGGGCCAGGGTTTATTCCCCGCAGCCCGACCCTGGCCTTAGGAGGCCAGATCGGGTTCAGGCTGTGGGTAATAAACACTTTTATTTGGCGGCCGGCATTGTGACTCTTCAATGGAGCCGCAGTGCCATGGCAAACTGACGCCATGGTGACACGGCTCCATTGATGAGCCTTGACTGAGTTAGCCGGGGGCGGTCCTGTACATGCAAGCTGGACTGAATCGCAGACCCAGCCTGCACCTGCAGGACTGTTTGCAATTCTGATCCCGCGGTGCTAGACGTGCCCCGTGGGATCAATCGTGATCCCCTCTGTGCATCTGATTCAGACCAGATGCACAGAGGGGATCTACGTGCAGGATGGAATCGGGCCCTTAGGCCCTTGACACATGTCTAGTTTGCGTATACCTTAATTCTGGCATGCTATTGAATGTAATGCATTGTTCAGTCTTCAGATGTCAGGTTTGTATGCTCAGGAACCTGTTTGCATTTCAGATGCATATGGAAGACATCTATTTGTGATTTTGGAAGGAGGTTAGGACCTGGTTCTTTAAGCAAGTATGCAGTGGCAGAAATTCAAATTGAGGGCCCCCAGAGCAGAGGGAATTCCACCTCAGATAGTATGTGAGTGGTTATAAATGGGCTCCTTCTTTCTTTGGGTCCCCCTGCATTGCAGGGGTGGCTTGGGTGGAATTTGCCCCACTGCAAGTATGTGTTAGTGATTAGGTTGAGACCTGGGTTATTACAGTCAGGACTGGATTCAGGTGAAGTATTTAGGCTGTAAACATGGATCTCAGCATTTGATTTGATAGCCCTAGTTATTTAATATGCATAAGTTATATTTTAATGTTATATTATGTATTCGTTTATAGTGATTGTTTTCTGCTATAAGGGCTAAGAAAAGGTAGATAAAAATAAAATCAGGGACTACAATCAAACAAACTGCTTAGGGATGCAACTTCAAAACTAATACTGGCCAAAGAGTCCCCCACCCTCCCCGGGAACTGAGTAACTTGCTGTTCTGTAGATGGCAAGAGGAGTTGACACCACTCTGGAGTTGAGTGGAGCCTTTGCCAGAGCTAAGAGAAGCCTCTGCAGCCGGATCTGGATTGGCAAGGAGCCACCATGAGCAATCCACAGCTGCTGCCAGTTAAGGGTCTCTATATACAGAAGGGAGACTAGAAAAAGGGAAAGGGCGAGGGAAGGGGGTGTGAACTGCGGAGGGGAAGAAGGAAGTAGGAAGTGCATTCTTTATTTGCACTTGGTTCATTAATGTGTCTTAAATCAATATAATGCGCTCTCAATTCTCCAACATGCAGTAGTCAACTTTGCACCTTAATTCGGTTTGTGCATGTTAAATCAATTTAGCACACACTAAAAAGTCCCTATTAAAACAAATGTGTGAAACTGAAAAAAAACCCACCCAAAATCAGGCCAATAATTCATGAAAAAACCTCAACAAATTTTTCTAGCCTGTATCCATTTGTAGGAGGAAATGGTTGGAGAGAAACTGAAGGTGAGGGAAGGAAATGTTAGAGGGAGAGAGAGAGAGAGAGACTAAAGGAAAGACCACTGGTAGCAGAATAATCAGCTTTCCCCAGAAATGCATCAGGGGTTGGGGAGGAAGCGCAGGAGTTGTTGCTGTAGCATAGGAAATAGAAGGCTGATGAAGGGGCGCGTGGATAGGAAAACAGTACCCACCAGTCAGAGATGAGTCAGAAAGACCCTATAAACACAACAACAACTACAACTCTTCAAGCTAGAATAAAATAAAGACAAACTACAATATTAACTAAAGCTCATGAAAGGTAAGAAGCACACAGAACAGAACTCTATCTAAGCCTTGCCATTACCTATACACATCCACATGTCTCACACTTAGAAGGTTTATAAGGGTAACATCTAACATTTTCACTACAGTTTGCAACCCCACCTCTCAAATCTGAAGACAAGAGAGCTGTAGGATGAAATATCTTCCCGATGATTAATCAGAAACCCTGCGGTTGCTGGGTTTGCTGAGACTGGTGAGAGTTTGGATTCTTCAGACCAGAGCGATGTTTCCCCTGTTTGGGAACATCTGTATGATGGGCAGAAGATGAATAAAACCTTCTCCCCCTAGGGGAAGAAAGTTTGGTAGGACATTTCCTACCTACTGGGAAAGAAGAAGGCGTAGAACAGCCCTTAGAAACAGGTAAGTCAGTGGACTACTGAGTAACCTGACGTAAAGACTCCTTATTGAAGAGATTTTCTCCAGTGCAAGGAGTATTATCCAGTCTTTGTTGTGCCCATTTGTCTAAGTCTGAAGCTTGGAGCCAGGCTCTACGTCGTGCCCCTATAGCTAAAGCAGAAGTCCTGCTAACAGACTCAAATGAGTCTAGGGAAGCACGAGTAAGGAACCAACAGATATTTTGAATATGACTAAGCAATGAGGAATAGTATGCACTCTTGGGCTCTGAAAGAAAAGGAGTCAAAAGATGTAGTTTCTTTGCGACCTCCTCAAGAGATAGACTCATATAAAAAATATATGAGAGAATTCTTGCTGAAAGCATGGATGTCTGGAAGGTTTGACGTCCAAAGGCATCTAGTGTCTTAGACTCACGACCTGGCGGATAAGAAGAGTGCTTTTTCTTACTCTTCACCCGCCTCACTGCTGATTCCACTACAATGGAATGATGAGAAAGTTGAGTCTTTTGAAACCCTGAAGAGGGGGGCACCTGATATAGGAGATCAGTTGCTCTGGAAGGTGGGGGTACCCTTAAAGGTGCTTCCCACATTCCTAGAAGAAGATCCTGCAAGGAATGATGCAAAGGAAGCATTATGTTCTCCTAGAAACAGAGCCTTGTGTAGGATCATGTCCAGGGATAGGAATGGCAAGTGATCTTGCCATATCCAGGAGGAGACTCTGAAAAGAAGGATCTCCAAAGAGAACCTCCCTTGGACAGGTTAGATCTGAAGAACTAGCCTGGGCACCGAAGGATCTATCTTGAGTATGTAGGAATATAAGATCCTGCACGGTGCAGTATGGGATCCTTAACGGATGGACGCTGGTACTGGAGGTCAGGACCAGCGACAGTCAGTACGACATCGTCCATGCCAGGTATCGACTCCAAACTTGGTATAGAAGGGAGCGATCCTGTTGAAAGAAGCATGGAAGGAGCTGGCCACGATGCTACTGTGGATAGCGGTACCGATACCGATACCGCTGTCGGAACCGAACCCGACACCGACATCGGAGCAGCAATCGGTGACAGCCCAATCGGTACCGAGGTAACCGAAAACCTTCGGCAGTCACCCTCGGTACCGAGCGTCCGGTACCGATAGGTGTCGGTACCAAGACGTGTCAGTACCCAGTCTTCCAGACTAGAGATCGATTCCAGACTTGGCATCGAAGGAAGCGAGTCTATCGATGCACTTCTGGAGAGTACCGACGTCGGTGGTAGTATCGGTGCTGGTACCGATACTGGAAAGTCAGTCTGGAACATATCCACCGGTCCCGTAGGTACCGAGGACGCCAGACGACGATCCCTGGTGAGGAGTGTTTCATCCAACACCAGTGCCGATGCCGGGGTATCGGTACCGCTCGAAGCAGATGCCACCACCGGGCATGGCTCAGGTATGTTCTGTGAGGGGTGAGCCCCAGGAACAACCTGAAACCCCACATAGGCTTTGGAGGCCGAAGACTCCCGCCGGGGTTTTGAAGCCAAAGGGCCCTCGAGGGCAAGGCCGGAGCCGTCTACATGCTGTTCATGAGACCTACCACTCGAGGGTTGGCTAGTCTTTATTTATTTATTTATTTATTTTATTTAGACAGTTTTGTATACCGCCTTATCCTTCAATCAAAGCGGTCACAACACAATTGGGGGATACATTTAACATGTGGGGGATATGAGACACATACACTAATTCTTACAGGGAACATGGGCAATGGAGGGTTAAGTGGCTTGCCCAAGACCACAAGGAGCATCTGTGGGACTAGAAGCCCCAGTCTTTCCAGCCCAAGGTTGCTGTCCTCTAGTGGGATTTGAACCCCCGACCTTCTGGCCTGAAGTACCTTGCCCCAACCACTAGGCCACTCCCCCCTCCTTAACAGACTGTTTGTGGGTTACCTGATTCTGTGTAGAAGAAGAAATGGTCGATGCCCTGAAGTTGGAAGGGAACCTCATATCGAGGGAAACTCGATGTTGAAAACCTATTCTCACAATACTGTTGCCCGAGGGCTCCGGAGGAAAAAGGTCAGGACCCAAACAGGTTAGACACCAATTTTGGGAGTCTAAAAATAAAGTTGTACCGCCACAGTTTGAACATTTCTTGGAGAAAGTGGCTGGCGGTTCCATGAAGGACATGGAGAGGCCTAGAAGGCCTGAAAAACCGTAAGACACTCAGAAGAAAAAATATTCCCTTAAAAGGAAAAATTTTACAAGGGAAGAAAAAAGAAAACACCGGCGGTACCGGTGGCGTCGGGGAAGACAGCCGCGACCACAAGAAAACTAAAGAATTAAAAGAAGAATTTTCTGCGGTGACAGGAGGATGTCCTGCCGGCTCCGCGGAAAAACGAAAACTGAGGAGAGGCAGTTGGGAAAGGCGGGAAGGCAGCATGCAGGCGTGGTGGGATGCTTCCAAAAGCTTTTTGATTGGACGCTGGGAAGCGTTCCCGCGCAGACTCCGTCGGTACTGACGTTCCCATATGTGAAGACTCATTCCTGCTTGTTCCTGGAGATTAAATTTATTCCCAGAAATATGATGCTCATGTGAAATTATCTTATTAGCTCATTTTGCACATAGACTAATCAGGTGTGTCCCAAGGACTGGGTAGAGACCCCCTGCGCTATGGAGAAGCTGGATTTCAGTGTTCTGAACAGTTTGGAGCCTCTCCAGTAGGGCTGCTCTCTCCACCTCCCCCTTGTCCCGCCCTGCAAGAGAGCATTACAGTAATCTATTCTGCTAAAGATCAATGCCCACTCTCCTCTGAGAGATAAAATGAAGTATGCATCCGTAATATATGATGATTCAAGATGTTTCATCTTTCTTTCTTTAATCTTTGTTGGTCTTCCCTCCTCTCTCTTTCTCCTTCTTTGCTCACCTTCTCCCAGCCTCCTACCTGCCAGAGGTAGTTGCCAGCAGAGCAATGGAAGAGTTGGGTACCTCGTCCCCATGGCTGCCCCTATGCACATGCTTCCTGTTTAGAACTGGGAAAGGAAGAGAAGGTATGGCAGCTGGGACATCTAGCATTAGAGTAAAGGAGTAGTTTAGTGTTTAGAGTAGTGGGCTGAGAACCAGAGAAGGCTGAGTAAAAATCCCACTGACACTCACTGTGACTTTGTAAAGTCACTTAAACCCTCCATTGCCTCAGATAAGCCTTCCAAGAATAGGGAAATACTTAGCACTCCTGCATTTAACATGCCTAGAACTGCTACTGCTTCAGTTCTGTTTTCTTTCTTCCTACTCCTCAGCAAAGAAGCAGCTCCAGGCCCAAGAGACCTGGTGGTGAGAGGGAAGGCTGCTATCATTGGCTCTCCTTCACAGTATCTTTATGGGAAAGTTGTAAGACCAGTGGCATCAACACAGACACCTGCATGACCTGGCTGCCTATCAGAGTTTGGAAAGTGCTGGATATTCAATGCCAAAGGCACTCTTGTTGCTCCCCTTTGATTTATTTTTAGGCTTTTTTTTTTTGCTTTTCTGGGGAGGGTCTTTTTATCGCTCTGTCTTGTCCATCTCTCTATTTGCATATGTTTGTTTATGAAACCTATAAATAATGCAGAGCCAGGAGGAAGCAGTGGGGTGGCTGAGAGGTCAATCCCTGCCAGCCGAAAATAGTAAGTGTGTAGGGACTCCAAACCTGTAGCAGGAGAAAAGGAGGCGATACCATGACCATAGTGGAAAAATCAATAGTGAATGCAAAGGGAAAGAAGGAAGTAAAGGAGTATAAGAACATAAGATATGCCATACTGGGTCAGACCAAGGTCCATCAAGCCCAGTATCCTGTTTCCAACACTAGCCAATCTAGGTCATACGTACCTAGCAGTTTCCCCAAAAGACACAGGTTCCACAATGCTTGCACTGGGTCAAGCATTGATATCCTGGGTCCCTTCTTAATAATGGTTTATGGACCTTTCCACCAGGAACTTGTCCAAACCTTTTTTAAACCCAGCTACACTAACAGCCTTTACTACATCCTCCGGTAACAAATTCCAGAGTTTGATTACACGTTGAGTGAAAAAATATTTTCTTTTATTAGTCTTAAATAGTTTATCCTGTAGCTTCTTTGCATGTCCCCTAGTCTTTCTATATTCTGATAACATAAACAATCGATCTACATTTACCTGTTCCACTCCGTTCATTAATTTATAGACTTCTATCATATCTCCCCTCAGCCGTCTCTTTTCCAGGTTAAAGAGCCCTAACCATTTTAGCCTTTCTTCATAGGAGTATCCTTCCATCCCATTTACCATTTTGATGGCTCTTCTCTGAACCTTTTCTAATAACGCTATATCCTTTTTAAGATACGGCGACCAGAATTGCACACAATATTCAAGGTGCGGTCGCACCATGGAACGATACAGAGGCATTATAATATATCATTTGTTTTATTTTTCATTCCTTTCTTTATGATTCCTAGCATTCTATTTGCTCTCTTGGCTGCCGCTGCACACTGGGCTGAGGGTTTTAACATGTTATCCACAATGACGCCTAAATCTTTTTTCTGGGTGGTGGTTCCTAATGTGGAACCTTGCATCGTGTAACCATAGTTTGGGTTGTTCTTCCCTAGGTGCATAACTTTGCACTTGTCCACATTAAATTTCATCTGCCATTTGGATGCCCAGTCTTCCAATTTATCAAGATCCTCTTGCAATTTTCCACAATCCCCTTGGGTTTTAACAACTTTAAATAGTTTTGTGTCATCTGCAAATTTGATAACCTCACTCGTTATTCCCCTTTCCAGGTCATTTATGGATATGTCAAAAAGCAGCGGACCCAGCACAGATCACTGGGGTACACCACCATTCACCTTTCTCCATTTGGAAAATTGGCCATTTAGCCCTACCCTCTGCTTTCTATCTTTTAACCAGTTTCTGATCCACAATACTACACTGCCTCCTATCCCATCACTCTTTAGTTTTGCCAAAAGTCTCTGATGAGGGACCTTGTCAAAGGCTTTCTGAAAGTCCAGATACACTATATCAACCGACTCACCTTTGTCCACCTGTTTATTCACACCTTCAAAAAAACATAACAGATTAGTAAGACGAGATCTTCCTTGTCTAAAGCCATGTTGGCTGTCTCCCATTAGGCCATGACTATCTACATGCTGAGTAATTTTATTCTTTATGATGGTTTCTACCATTTTTCCCGGTACTGACGTCAGGCTCACCGGTCTGTAGTTCCCGGATCACCGCTGGAACTTTTTTAAAAAATTGGCGTTACATTGGCCATCCTCCAATCTTCAGGTATGACAGATGATTTTAATGAAAATGCACAGATTACTAATAGCAGGTCTGCAAATCTGATATTTCAGTTCTTTCAAAACCCTTGGATATATACCATCCGGCCCAGGTGATTTGCTACTCTTCAGTTTATCTAATAGTTGTAATACATCTTCCCGATGTATCGATATTTCCTTCAATACTTTCGCACCTTTAAATACCACTTCAGTCATGGGTAACATCCCTACATCTTCCTCAGTAAAGACCGAAGCAAAGAATTCATTCAGTCTCTCCGCTATTGCCTTTTTGCCTCTTAGTGCCCCTTTACCCCTCTATCATCTAATGGACCAACTGACTCTCTCATAGGTTTTTTGCTATGAATGTACTTAAAAAGTCTTTATTTCGCGTTTTTGCTTCCGCAGCAAGCTTCTTCTCAAATTCTCCCTTTGCCTGCCTTATCAATGCCTTGCATTTGACTTGCCAGTGCTTGTGCTGTTTCCAGGTTTCGTCATTTGGCTCTTTTTTCCATTTCCTGAAAGATGCTTTTTTGGCAACAGCCTCTCTGACCTCACCTTTAAACCATGCTGGCAGTTTTTTGGACTTCCTTCCACTTTTCTTAAAGCGTGGAATACAGCTGGTCTGGGCTTCCAAGATAGTATTTTTCAAAAACACCCAAGCTTGATGTAAGTCTTTAACCTTTGCAACTGCTCCTTTTAGTTTTTTCTTAACTATTTTCCTCATTTTATCATAGACTCCCTTTTGAAAGTTAAAAGGTAGTACTGTGGATTTCCTTACTATCCGTCCTCCACTAATTAAATCAAATGCGACCATGTTATGATCACTATTGCCAAGTGGCCCCAACACCCTTATCTCTTGCACTAGATCTGGTGTTCCACTAAGGACTAGGTCTAATATGGCTTCTCCTCTGGTCAGTTCATGTACCAGCTGCTCCAAGAAGCAGTCATTTATTTCATCTAGGAACTTTATCTCCCTAGCATGTCCTGCCCTGACACTGACCCAGTCGATACCGGGGTAATTAAAATCACCCATTATTATTACTGTGCTGTAACTTTTGTTAGCTTCCTTGATTTCTTTGAGCATTTCATCATCCATTTGTTCATTCTGGCCAGGTGAGGGTAAAAGGAGAGGGGGAGTGGAAGAGAGGAGGAAAAAGAAGCGAGTACAAGAAGGTAATGGGAGAAGAGAGTAGGATGAGCGAAGATAGTGGAAGAAAGTTGAAGGGAAAAGGAAAGGAGGAAATAATGTGGGAGGAGGAAGGGGAGTGGGAGTGAGAATACCTTGTGACACATAATCTGAAACACACAACCCCACCCTACAACCCCCCAAAACCTTCAAATATTCCAACATATCTACAAATACTACATTTCTATAAGATACTCAGTCTCCCATCCAACAGTTCCATATACCATATACATAATCTCCCACCACACAATCCCTCCCCAACATCTCCCACACACCTTCCACTTATCCTGACAGACACACATCTATACTGTCTCCATAGACACCCCCCATGCTAGTCACAGGGATACATAAATCACATACACCATATAGATACCATAACTTGCCCTTACTCACTCACAAAGTTCCTGCCACTCTACAGACACGATTTGCAATGTCTACAGCTCTCCCCAACAGAAATACCAGCCCCCGTCAGTGGAGGAAGGGGAAGCATGCTGCATCATGTTGTAAGTGTGCACTGTTCAGCTTATTTACTCTTTTTATGCTTAACTTTTACAGTTGAAGTAAACTGCAAATGTATTCACAGAGAGGGCCTGTCTCTATTAAAACATGTAAAATGCCTCAAAACCCCAGTGTTTCAGGCTTTTGCATGCTTTTCTTTCACGTGCAGGGCTCATTTGCAATAAAAATTCACATAATGGCTTCCTTACTGTTAATTTTTACATGTCATCCACCACGCACAAAAGCCTATTAAAATTCTGAGTTAATGTGCTGCAGTATAACACAAAGCAGCTCATTAACTCAGAATTCAGAGAAAACCAGTGCGTGACGGCGTCTTGACAGGTCAGTTTTTGCCAAAAATATAGCTCCCTTTAGTGAGATGTAGTTAACATTTTTCGACCATCCTAAGAGCTTAGGCTGACACAGAAATGTTCTACTCAGTTCAGGAGGCTTTCATGTAAACAGGGCTGCTAACCTGGGGAGATTGTGCAGGTTTGTAAATTGGCCCCTCCTATTGTTTTTCTAGCTCTGCATTAGAGACGGATGATGAAACGGTTACACTTAACTTATTCCATATTTTCTGTGCAGCTGACTATTCTACGTAGTGCATCCATGTGCCTGCATGATCCATTCAGTTTATGCCTGCTATCTAGGAGGCCTAAAATGCATGGGCCCGATATATATTCAGAGGTATTTATACAGTTTACAGACCTGTAAACCGTGTAAATGCTCCTAAGTGGCTGACCTGGATATTCAATGCCAGTGGCTGCAATTGCACTAACCACTGCCACTGCTGAATATCTGTTTAGCTGCTGAGTATCAAAGGAACACCTTGCATTGCATTGCTAGTAAATGTACTGTACCATTTCTTTAGCTCACCCCACTCAAATCCGTCTCTTTTGTAAACAGTATCGAGCCGTTTGGTCAAATTTTGGCTCAGAACTATCCACATAAGATTTAAAATCTATGGATCAAGAGAGGTTATGTGTTCAATGGTGGCTGATGAATGTATAACATTTTGGGTATCAGTCTGACTGTATATAACAGGCATGTCCAACTTCGAACAGGTCGCGATCTACTTTTTCCAGCCAAAAGTGCCGGTGATCTACCACCATGAAAATTAAGTTTCAAATTAGTTTCAAATTAAATTTTAACCCAATAAAGTTGGAGGATTCCCCCCCCCCCCCATTTTTAATGAACCTTCTGTCATTTACTTGGATGTAATCAGCTGTTAAGCAAATTAAGCAAAAACAAAACAGAGAGACGAATATCCAGTAAGAACTGCGAGGGGAAATGGAAAGTACATTTTTTCTTAAAGTTTTATTACTTTCTTTAACTGTCTTAATAACTTTCTTTAACTTTTATTGAGTAATTTGTGTTAAATTTAGGTCGAGTATTGATCCAGGCTGATCTTGCACAATCTTTAATATTTTGCTCTTGCTCATTAGTGAGACGTCTGAGCCTGCATTTCATCCACCAGCTTTTTGAAGCTGGGTAAATATTGCGTGAGGGCCAGTCTCAGGGAATCCTGAAGATGTTCATCTGTCATGTTGGAACGTTATGTACTCTGACATTTTCAGATGGGAAAACGCAGTTTCACACAAATAAGTTGAAACGAAACAGGAATGTACAGCTTCACTGCATCTTCTCAAGTTGGGAAATGTGTCTCTAGGCACTAGCTTCCAAAACGATTCTTGCTCAGCACGGGTCTTGAGAAAAATATCATTTTTAAGGGTTAATATTTCATTTTCAAGAGATGGCTTGTTCAATGAGTAATTTTTACTGATAGCAGCTGCAGTTTCTTTAATGTCCACATCTACTTTGAATGGGTATGACAAGTATTCCACAACTGTTCCAATTTTTTGGAAGTCACAGAATCTATTTTCGAATTCCTGAATAACAGAACAGATTTCCGTCACATACTTCTCGTTCTGAAAAACAAAATTTGGATATTGTCCCAGATGGTCCTGCGTATTAGGAAAATGATCAAAAGTGTTGCTTGCAAGGTCAGTCATCATTAGCTCAAATTTGCTCTTGTAGGATGAAACTGTACTCATCATTTTGCCAATGCATTTGTTTTTACCTTGTAGTTCAAGGTTCGTATCACTTAGTTTGCCTGTAAAGTCAGCGAGAAATGCCAGATCACATAACCACTCCTCATCTTCCAACTCTGCTTGGTCATCTCCCCTCTCCTTCAAAAAGACTTCTTATTTCATTCAGCAAATCACGAAATCTTTGCAGAAATTTGTGCCTACTTAGCCACCTTATATCTGTGTGTAAAATGATTTCCGCTGCCACTTCATCAAGAGTAAGATTGAAAAGCCATCTTTGAAGTGATCTTCCACGAACTGAATTGATGCAATGGTAAGAAAGGAAATCTGGGAAGTCGTCATGCTGTCTACAGAGGGCTATGAAACCGTTAACCTCACCTGTCATTGCTCTTGCTCCATCAATAGTGATGGAAACAAGTCTATGCAATGGAAGATTACACTTTGTCACAAAAGAATGGAAAGAACTGAATATTTCCTGACCGGTAGTTCTACCTTTTAAAGAAATCATTCCAAGTAGTTCTTCTTTAACACTGAAGTCTTCAAAAACCATCCGCATAAAGACTAATAACTGGGCTATGTCTCTTATGTCTGTAAATTCATCCAGTTGGAATGAGAAAGCAACACAATTTGAAACATCCTCCAACAATTGTTCAGTTGTGTCTCCACACATCTTTTCTATTCGCCGCACGACGGTGTTTCTTGATAATTGTACATCTTGAATAGCAGCTATGATCTCTTTCTTATTTTTAAATCCTTCAAAAGGATTGTCAGCTGCTTCAAGAAAACAATCTTTTACAAATTCTCCTTCAGTGAAAGGTTTGCATTTCTTTGTGATCAGGTTGCTGACCTTGAAGGATGCTATGGTTGCACTAACCAAATGTGACCTTGGCTTCGCCATCAACTGTTGCTGAGTAGCCAATTTCGATTTAAGTTCTTTGAGCTTCAGTTTACAAATTTCACTTTTGGGTGGAAAATCAGCATCAAACTTATTGCTATGCAGAGCCTTATAATGACGTTCCAGATTACCCTTTTTGGGCAAGGATATTGGGGCGTTACAAATTAGACAACAACACTTGTGTTTCACCATAATGAAGAAGTAGTCCATTTCCCATTCATCATGAAAGTGGTAGGTTTTGCTCTTCTTTGGAACACTCATCTTCATTATACTGGGGTGGCTGGATTTAAGAAGGCCAAATCTGCTAAGTTACTGTAGTATAAACACTGGCTGAATCTGGTCCAAAACTGTCACTGTCCCAAAGTATTAAAGATCAACAGGAACTGAAGACCTCTGGATGATGTGCAATACAAGGACTGGAGATGCCAAAACCACACATGCAGTTCTAAAAGTAAAAATAAGAATTCATCATACTGGCACCAATAATCAAATACCACCAAACAATCATCAAAAAAACTCAAACACTTGTCCAGCAAACCAGATAAAATCTAATACCGCCAAACAAGTTCAAATACCACCACACGCGATTTAATAAATTCTGCACACAATGTAGAATCAACACAAAGGCAAGGTGAAATAAAATTGCAGAGGCAAGCAAAAGTCACAGTGGTTTGAACCAATTCGAAGGCAAGGCATAGGCAAGTTAGAACAAAATTGGAAAAGCCCGCTAAAATCACCAAATTCTTGACACTTTGTTGTGTCTGCCTGAAAACGTTTAAAGAAAGCGAACTATAAAGCGACCAACGACCAGCACACGACAACTAATACGGTAAGGGCAGGTAAAGCCTGGGCGAATGGATATCACCCAGTATATAACACACTTCTAAGGGGTGTTGGGGCAGGAGCAGGAATGGGTGATTCTGAGAGGCAGGAGACCAGGTATGACGCTGGGCCTGTGGTGTCTCGTCATGGGGCGCAGGCGGCAGCCCCCTTGGGTACCCACAAACTATTGACACGAAAACAACAAGCGCCCCCAATACACCCGCAGGCAAAATTTCCGCAGGCAGGGAAAAAAAGACAGGCAAAGAATCAGCAGCGGCAGCAAGCCCTCAGCAGACGATCTGCTGGCACGAGCTCTCTCCTAGCGAGGGGGCGAGCTGCTGGAGAGATGGAGCCAAGTGGGGCTGGCGATCTACCTCTGACCCCTCCACGATCTACAGGTAGATCGTGATCTACCTGTTGGACATGCCTGGTATATAGGATAGCATTTGATGTGTCTTGTCCCTCTTGCTCATCCTCTAGCAAGGCAAAATCATTCCACAACGAGCCGTGAACTTCTCCAGGAGCTTACAGGACTACTGTTAACCTGGCTACACTGGGCATTTTAGAATCTTATAGGTTAGTTCTCTTCTGAAATTATAAATACATACATTTGAGTGCTTTCAGCATGCTGAGCCCTACACAGCCAAAAATGTAATATTCTGCATTAGGTAACTGCAGTCCTGCATGTCTAGAAATCTTCTCCAGCGGCTGCCGTGATCACTGTGCTAATTACTTCAAGATGGGAAACAATCCTCATTATTCACAAAGCATGCCTCTTAATGAGATCTTGGGGGCTACCAGATGGCTTGAGCTCATAAGGGACACACTGGTGTCTTGCTTATTTGGGATATGTACAGGAAAAAATATTTGCTTCATTTTCAGATTACACAGGTGCATTAAAAAAAATTTTTTTTAAACTGCCTCTAATGTTTCGATTGATTTTTACGTTTTTTGGTGCGCTGAATCCAAATCTGGTAACCAATTTGCTCCATCACGTACAGATTTTTTGCTACATTGGGTTAGCAGTTTGAGGTGAACGTTTCAGATTGAGTGCGATCGAGATAAAAGTTTCTTGGATGAATTCTTTATACTAATTGTTTAGTAGTTATTCAAATAAGAATAAAGAAAATTGTAACAAGGCAGCACATAAGAATAGAGTAATGTCAACAAAACACACTGTGATGGTAGCAAAATTGTCTGCACTTAAAACAGCCACATACATGTGCACAAACATTGAGCATATAAGAGCGAGGTTAGACACAAAGCAAAGCAAAGAAATGTGCAAAAAATGTTGTACAGGTATGTATGTAAGAATAGAAAACGCAAACCGCACCATTGCAATACATGAAGACAAACACCCGATGGTGTGAAAATAAAAATCTAATAAATGAGATCCGACACTGTGGTAATAACTAGCAAATTTTTATTTCAAAGTTTAGTAAAAACACGATATTTGTCAACACAGTTTAGATTTTAAAGTCATTCTTGGGTCAATCAATCTCCTGGTGGGCCCGTTTCTTCTTCCCCCGAATGCTTCTCTTGGTGCGCTGCTTGGCGTATTTTTCATCTGGGGTTTCCCGCAGCAGCAACCAGCAGAAATCAGCCATCATAGTGGTGTTCCATCTTCCTTGGTACCTTCTCTCTGCGTCCTTGATGTCCTGGTGAAACCTTTCACCTTGTTCTTCACTGTATGCCCCCAAGTTTTCGGGAAAGTAGTTCACATGGGAGTGCAAGAAATGGACTTTCAGGCTCATGTTACAGCCTTGTTCTTTGAAGGCATTGAGCATCCTGGCAACAATATCCTTATAGTTCTCATCCCGCTTGTTCCCCAAGAATTTGAGAACAACATCCTTGAAGGAATCCCAGGCTTCTTTTTCCTTCTCAGACATCGTTTCAGCAAATGCTCCATCTGAAATGAGTTTCCTTATATCAGGGCCAACAAACACTCCTTCCTTTAGCTTTGCTTCAGAAAGTCGGGGGAACTTTGAGCAAAGGTACAGAAAGCACTCACCATCTTTTGGAAGGGACTTGATGAATTGCTTAATGAGACCCAACTTAATGTGGAGAGGTGGTAATAGAATTTTATCACGAGGTACCAAGCTCTCATGAAGAACATTTTTCTCACCGGGTCTCAAATACTCCCGAATTGTCCAGTCTTTTTTCCCCCAGTGTAGGTCGCGGGCCCGGCTATCCCACAAGCAAAGGAAGCAGGGATATTTGGTGAAACCGGATTGCTGCCCTAATAGCATGGATAGAATTTTAAAGTCTCCACAAATCATCCAGTTATGCTCATCATAACGAATCTTCTGAAGAATCAGGGCCAAATTCTCGTATTTTTCTTGGAGAATAACAGAGTGAGCAATAGGAACTGAAGCGAATGTGTTGCCATTATGAAGAACACCTTTTATGCTGTCTTTTGACGAAACAATGAACAGCTGCCATTCACAGGATCATACTTGAGTTTAAACTTTTCTATCACTCTGTATATATCGTTGCAAAATACCAAATCTTCCTCTTTGCTGAAATACTTCAAAAATTGTGTCTCGCGGTTGCGGTACCAATAAAAAGTTGTTCCTGGTGACAATAGATTTTTCTGTTTAAGCCGAGAACCTAGCAGTTGGGCAGCATCTTTTGGGAGTCCTAAATCCCGGACTAAATCATTCAATTCAGCTTGAGAGAAAAGTTCAGGTTTCGGATCTGGTTCAGTTTCAAACTCGGAAGTACTGGACTCATCGGGAAAAGCCATCTGATGAGTCTCATCATGATCAGAACCGTCCACACAAATATGATCCAAAGATTTTGGTGGTTCAGGCACAGGTACTTCGTTGCTATGAGGCATAGGCCTAATTGCTGAGGGAAGGTTGGGGTAACTTATTACGTTCTTATTTTTTAAGTTGTATCCCTTCACAATGCAAGAGCAAAAATAGCAGTCACTGCTGTGGTCTCTTTGTTCACGCCACATCATAGGTATTCTGAAACGAAATGCTTGTTTTTTACCTTTCATCCATAAGCGTAGATCTTCCTCACATGTCTTGCACACTTTATGAGGAGCCCACGGTTTGTCTTGATCGCCTAACTTCAAACCGAAATAGGCAAAATATACTTTTTTAATAAATGCAGAAATGTTCCTCTGCCGTTTTTCACGGTATATTCCCCACAAATAAAACAAAAACTGTCCGGAGAGTTGACGCAACCTCTGGCTCTGTGAGCCATCACAAATACACAGCACTGCAAACTACATCTGTAGTGAACCACTCGGAATAAAGCTGGATTACGACTGAGCAAACAAAAAGGTAATAATGAACTTGCAAGAAACTGAAATTTGACAGGAACGTTCATGTCGCAACCACCGTGTTTGAGCGAGCGAACGAGGCGAGGCGAACAGGAAAGAACATGCGCCAGCGCGAGTACTGGATTTAGCCCCCCGCCTCCCAATTGTCCTGTTAATGTATAAAATGAATACAAAACACTCTAAAATATCATGAGGGAGTGTTTCTAGTTAGTTAACCATTACAACCTCTATTTTGGGCCAAGAAAATAAACTGCAGTCGGCTAAAAAGAAATTATGTGAACATTCCTTATATGGGTAAGAAATCTAATTTTGCAAGAAAACGTGACGTGATGGAACATTTTGGCTATTTTTCCTGGATTCAGCACCCCAAAATCTATAGGAATCAGTTGCAAAACTGGAGGCAGTTTTTTGGTAGTGTACCTGTGTTATTGTTTGGACTTTTTCCTGATTTTTGGGCTCTTTTTTCAGCTCATTTTAGACATTCGCTTTAATGTCTTATTTTATCATGCATCAAAATATGTCAGCACATCAAATTCAATGTGCATCCAATCTAACAAATCGAATGCGCACTGATTAACACACATCCCTAATTACTTGTTTTATTTTCGCTTCCACTTCAATTTGAGCTGCTACTCTTCTTAGTAAAATCAGAGAACTACAAATCACAGAATGCAGTGGGAAGGTTCATGCCTGTGATGACCTGGCATAATGGGGAGCGCTGCGATTTTACAAACTATTTTTGACATGAGTAAAACTCCTTCACTATCCTGGAAAGGACCAGATAATGATCGTGTTTTCTGCAAATTATTTGTGGGCTTTGGTTCACTCACATTCCTACTCCATATTTATGCTCCCACATCCATTCTCCTAGAAGAGAATATGAGCCATCTAGGTAGCAAGAGCTAGTAGCCACCTGTCTTGGAACTTTAAAAAAGTTACAGGTGCCTATTTGTCTGTAGAAAATAGCCTCACAAATCCTACAGAAATCAAAGCTATAATGCGCATATGTAAATTTTCAGCCACTCGAGAGAAGATGTAAGTGTACATGTGTCACATTCACTCACACGTGTGTATTTTACAAAATACACATTTAACTTGTGGCTCCACCCATGCTTCTCCTAAACTATGCTGCTGAACATGCCTACGTTCAGGTCACATAAAGAACGTCTTCTTGTAAACAGTATGCATCTTTACATGTTATTACCATGAGGTAATTCTATAACAAGCACTTTTTCATGGGTAAAACACGGTTTACTCATAGAAAAAGAAAACCTTTATAAAAATATTAGCCCCACAATGCACAGTAAACCGTTTATCGGAGCCCAAGTATTCCAGGCTCTTTTGTTTTATTTATCCAGCTTTGCAGCCCAGTAAAGGCAAGTGGGACATTGGAGAACACACATTTGCAAATAAAACTAAAGTATCAATATTTAGCTGCATAGCCACTGTATATGAAAAGCAGATTGTTTATCTGTTTATCTTTATGCTCGATATTCAGAGGCCACATCCTTTCAGGTCTGTTTTTGCCTATAATGTTTTATATATTGCATTTTTGTTTAGAAGGGTGGCTGAATATATGGTTCTAAATTTTAACACAGAATTTATCCCTTTAAGTTAGATTTATTATTTATGTGGCCCCTCTAAATGGATCAGTTTATCCAGATAAAGGCACATTTTACAAATGACGTCCAAGTGCAATCTGGGACGTCCAAGCCAGAATGTCTGGAAAAAAAGCAGGCCATGTGCAAATTCAAGCACGATTTTACAAACGTGAACATGCCCCATATGGATATTTGTGGGGCTGTCTACACAGATGTCCCTGGAATAGTGTTCAAGAGCAGGGACATCTAAGAATAGCCTAATGATTAGAGTAGTTGGCTAGAACCAGAAAAGCCAGGGTTCAAATCTCATTGCTGCTATCATTGTGATTGTGCAGCGTACTGGGAATGGTGGTGCCATCTTCTCTACACTGTCCAGATGTTTTATGGCCAAACTGAGCACTTTCCTGATGCCTATTAATGCCTGAAGTAGATCTAAACATGGATGTCTGATGTTTCTGAAATTGAGTGAGGATGTCTAAGTCCATTGCACTACCCCTGACACGCCTCCGCCATGCCCCCGGCCTACTTGACTAGCCCCACCTTGGAGACATCTTTACAAGCCATTTGAAAAATGGCTTCGGAGATGTCACCATGATTTGGATGTCCACAAGCATGTTTCTGGATGTCCAAATCACGACTAAGGCTTTTAAAATGACCCCACAGAATGGCTGAAAATTGCCACTGTCCATAAAAAATTTGCAGGCAGATTTTCAGAAAGATACATAGTCAAATGTCACAACACTCAGCTGAGGCACTTGAATATTGCTGAGATAGTCAACGGCAGTATCCAGTTAGGAGCTGCTGCTGAATATCGGAGCTCAGCGGTGCTATCCGGATCCGTGCCAATACTTAACCGGTTAGCAGATTTTCAGTCAGCACTTATCCAGATTGCAACTTAGGACAGCTTTTCATGTAGCCTACGTTGCCTGGATAGGTGCCAACTGCAAATCGCCTAACCAGTTAAGTGCGACACTGTCCCTGAACTGCCTCTGCATTAACTGGCTGGTGCTGGGGTAGTCTGTGGGGATATTCAGTGAAACTATCCAGATATCTTTGAGATTTCTGGTATTATTTTTTGTAAACCACTTTGATACTTTGAGAAAGACAATATAACTTTTTTTTTTTAAATTATGAAATTTTATAAGTTACAAACCAAATAATCCAAGCAATAGGAGTGGAGGAGTAGCCTAGTGGTTAGAGCACTGGCTTGGGAACCTAGAAACCAGCATTCAATTCCCACTAGTACTCCTTGTGGCCTTGGGCAAGTCACTTAACCCTCCATTGCCTCAGAACAATCCAAGTCATTAATATCCCTGTTTAATGTACATTTCCAAGTTTAAGTTACAATGTAAACAGCTTTGATTGAAATGATAAAGCAATATAAAAAATAAATAGCAGCAATATTCAAAAAGTAACCACATAATCATACATTCTCATACTGTGTAGCCCATATAAAGAGAATTTACATCCATCTCTCCATGAAAAATCAAGCCAAAAGCAACTATACCAATAGATACAATGTAAGGAGGCCAATTTAAATCAATCATCTTATCCACCATCAAGAACTCTGCTTATCAAATTTTTTTTTCCAGATGGGAAACATCCTGAATAGTAAAAGTATTACCATGTAAAGTGATTATACACATCCATGGGAATCGCAGATAAAATACTGCTCCCAGGGTAAGAACCTAGGGTTTAAGTTCCAGGAATTGCTACCTGCACAGCTGTATGCTGCAGGTAACATCTGGAAAAATGGTCAGAGGCTAATCACAAAACTGGGCATCTTTTTTTTTTTTTTTTTTTTGAATTTTAACAATCTTTATTATAAACAAAGATAGGAATTACAATCAAGTCCACGTCATGGAAGCGAGAGGATCACAGAAAACAAGCATAATAATACAATGACCATTTTAACAAAGCCAGATAGGAATAATAATATCTAACCCTAAGACTTAGAAAGGAAGTAAAGAAATAATCCTAAACACATTCTTTACTATCTAAAAAAGCTATCAATGAATCAGATTCCATAAAGACATATTTTGTCTGTTGAAAAATCAAAATACATTTGCAAGGGTATTTAAGAAAAAAGGAGGCCCCTATTGCCACAACGCGCGGTTTCAGTGCCAAAAAAGCTTTCCTTCGTTTCTGTGTGAGTCTACACATGTCTGGGAAAACCTGTATCTCGCCACCACAAAATAATTGTTTCTTTTTAGGAAAATACAACCGCAATATTAAATTTTTATCAGACAATGACACAAAGGAAACAATTAAGGTGGCGCGATTAGGAATCTCATCCGTGGAAGACTCAAGAAACGCGGAGACATCTAGTGAAGAGGATACTGGAACCTTACCCGCGTCGTTGGCAAGAGGGGAGGAGGTCTCCGCTAAAGTCGAAGGAATATAATAAACCGAGGAAAACTTTATTGAATTAACATCAATTGATAAGACCTCTTTAAAATATTTATGCAACAAAATAGTAGGAGAAAGGTAGTGAGTCTGGGGAAAATTAAGAAACCTTAAATTTTTTAAGCGCACAGCATTTTCAAGAGACTCAATCTGATGATGAATATTAATATTATCACAAGTAAATGAAGAAGCAACTGCCTGCATAGCAGAGACTTGACCCCCTAATTTATTTAAAGCAACATTATGTTTTACCAAAGATTCATCATGGGTTCCCAACTTCCGTACCACATCCTTGGAAAACTGTGAAACTTGAGAGAGAGAAACCCGCAAGGATGACTCCATGCGGGTGACTACCTCAAACACATCTCTTAAGGAAACATCTGTTGGAGAGACCACTGATGGGACGGTAGTGGGGAACTCCAATGGTGTAGGAAGAACAGACAATAATTCTTTATCCTCCTGAACAACCGAAATAGCAGCAACATTAGTATTATCTAATAAGGATCCCATCCCCAGACTAACTCTTCTGGGGGAGAACTCCTTTAAAGTGACCGAAGGGGCGTGACCAAAGGGGCAGGACACGCCCCTTTGGAGCCCCTTCGGAGCAACGAGGAGCTACAGAAAGGTCTTGCGTGTCCATGGGCAAACGACGGAAGAAGGTGTTCCCTGCGACGAACACCCAAAAGGCCCCAAAGATCGTGGGCCCGATGGATGTGCATTTGCAAAAAGCTCAGGGAGAGCGTGAGCTGCCGGACGTGACCCTAGGGTCCGTGAGTACTGTTTCTGACTCTTCTTTAATCCTTTTTTTTTTTAATATGCTTTTAGAATATGAATTACCTCAGATGTAAAGGTATCCAGTAGAGTGGCATGTCTGGCAATAATATCTTGGCAATTCTCCAAAAACACTGTCAAAACACTGTCAAATAATGAATATCTGTAGGAATCAATATATCTAAGACCCATTAGTAGGATCCACTCCCCTGATGCAGAAGGGGAGGTAATATATTTCAGTAAATTCCATAGGGTCAGTAATAGCCAAAACATCATTCAGATACTTTTTCAAAAGAATTTTTGTAAGCAACAAAGTATACGGAAAAAAAAATGTAAATTTTGGGCCCTCAGCATGATCTCAAGTGACTCCACCTTCACATGTAAAACTAAGGAATCTTTGATAAAGGAAACATTTGTTTGCTGAAGTGGCTGCACCTGAGCTCCTAGCTGAGCTTCTGCTTTATCCAAAGAAGTCACTTTACCCCTAAGATCCTGCAAACAATTTGCAATATCCTGAGAGAAAATGCACAGCAAAGAAACTGTTAAGGACAATTTCTTATTGATATTCAATATTGCTCCCCATACATCTTTTAAAGTGATCTCCTCTCCCGAAAACTCCATAGAGGAATCAAATAGAGAGGAATCAATAGGAGCACCAGATTCATACAACTTAACAGGCTTAGGGATCTTAAACTCTTGTTGAACAATACCGGGAAAAACAGTCTCCACAAACATCGAAGACAGCAGAGATGCTGGACATGGTGGCGGGGCCCACCCTCCAGAACTGACGGAAACCCCATTTGGTAGGGACTGCAAGGCTGATATCGAGACAAGGTGCCTATCAATGGAACCGGTCGGCTTACCTGCCGGAACCACTGCCACCCTGTTCCCAGACTTACCTTTCCACTTCCCCATTATATTACAGCAATCTATACAACAGCTTTTATCAGTCAGAAGGCAAGTTAGCACCGTGCACACACTCCTTCAGATCATGTCCCATGGTTGCGACTCGCGGTCCCAGGAGAGTGAATGCAGAGCTTTATGCACCACTGGGGGTCCTTCTGGGCAATGGGCTGCCCCCATGGAGCCTGCCGAGAGCCAATGGGCCGATGACAGGGCTCAAGCAAACCTCCTTCCAGGTCTAGGAGCAAGTTCCATCCACAGCACGCCAACCAAGATCTTTATGCACCGCCGGGGGTCCTTCCGGGCAACGGACTGCCCCCCAAGGAGCCTGCCAAGAGAAGCACTAACTCGGGCTGTAACACATCGGCAGTCAAACAGTCCATGGGCCAATGACAGGGCTCAAGCAAACCTCCTTCCAGGTCTAAGAGCAAGTTCAAAAACAAATTTTTAATAAACATGGTGCCACTGTATATTGCTGTCAGCACCCTCAGCTGGCTAAAGGTTCTGATCAGCCCCACTGGTCTTCTGAAATCTAAATGGAAAACCTTTTTATTTATTTATTTTATTTTATTTATTTACATTCTCTTATATACCGTGCTATTCTACATCAGTGCAGTTTACATTGAACAAACTGAAATTACATTGAACAGGGCATTATAACTTGGAGATAACTATTTTACAGGGAACATGGGCTATGGAGGGTTAAGTGGCTTGCCCAAGACCACAAGGAGCACCTGTGGGACTAGAAACCCCAGTCCTTCCGGCCCAAGGTTGCTGTCCTCTAGTGGGATTTGAACCACCAACCTTCCGGCCTGAAGTACCTTGCCCCAACCACTAGGCTACTCCTCCACTCCTTTTGCCAGACACCCAGTTATCAATCCAAAATGTTTGTTAATTGGCACTGAATATTAAAGAAAAATCCTTTGCTGTTAGTAACGGGCACTGAGCTCATGTATCGACCTCATAGTACATACTTTCACTACCACACTAGTGAACTGATGTTTTCTAGTATTTTTCTTGAAGAGTCCTGAGAAGGAATGCTGGGCATTTATAGGCAGACAACGTTCAAGGTGGGAAGATTTTCATGGAAATGTGGTAGTTTTATGGAGCTTAGACTTTACTATATAGGATAACTCACAAACTGCTAAAAATCCTTGTCTTATCTTCTGCAAATATTTTACAGGAAATTTATAATATTTTTTCCATTCCAAAGTTTAGAGCCGTTCAGTGACCCACATAGAAATACAGAATATGAAGGGAAATAGAGACCCTTATACCCATCTAGTCTGCCTAATGTCATTGCCGGTGTAATTCTGTTACCGTTTGTTTTTAGAAAAAACAAAGAGGATCCCAAATTGCAAGGAAGTGAAGGGAAAGCAAAATAAATCCTCTGGGGCTCTCATGCAGTGTCATAAACGGCCCAGAGGCTGCTGGTTGCTGTGTCCGGAATGTTTCTGTTTGCTCTATAGAGAACCAGGATGGTGAGCTCCGCCACCAGGGTATGATCTTAATCACTCTTCAATCAGCTCAGCTTTGGGACATATGTGGCTGCTGTGGCTGCAGTCTTTGTGGGAACAATAACTTTTGGCGCATTTTTGCACACTCGATAAAGAACCAGGATGGTGAGTTCTGTCACCTGGATGTGATCTCATCACTATACACCTCATCATGCCGTGCTCAGCTCTTTATATAAAAATTCAGCGTACTGTAGTGTGCTATCAAAGAGATGGACCTTTTTCTGTGCTCCTTCATGTGCCAATTTAGGGGATAATTTGGGGGATATTATTAACTATTTTGTTTGGGAGGGGTTGTTGTTCTGTTTATTTGTGTGTGGGGGTGTTTATTAATAGAGGGTTTAATGAGTGTGGAATGGGTGTTGGTGTAGTGGAAGATGAGTTGGTATGTGGCGGAAGAAGAAATAAAAGGTGCTTTAGGAAAGAGGGTGCTCTGGGCCGTGTAAGCCTGTGTGGCAGGAAGTATGGAGGGAGGTGTATAAGAGAATTTCTGAGGGATTTTGTTGAATGGGGGTGGTGGGCCAGTTAGGAGTGTTCTACAGTTGGATTTACTTAACACTCAAACTTTGAAATTGAAGGTATCACTATTGTCTTGATATTAGAAGCTGTTTGATGTCCGTTGTCTCACAGAAATGTGGCAGGGGGTGAAGCTGCACTGGTGGGGGGGTGGTGAAGCCGCAGTGCTGGTCGGGGGGAGGCTAAGGACTACAAATGGGCTTTGATGGGGGGGGGGCTAGGATTACAAATGGGCTGTGATGAGGGGGGGGGGGAACCTGGACTGGGAAAGTGCTATGGGGGGTGACTTGGAGTGGAAATGGGCTATGAGGGGGGGAACTTGGACTGGAAATGGGCTATAATGGAGGGAGGGGGAACTTGGACTGGAAATAGGCTGTGATTAGGGGGGCTAGGACTGCAAATGGGCTGTGATGGTGGAGGGGCTAGGACTGCAAATGGGCTGTGATGAGGCGGGGGGGGGGGGAACTGGACTGGAAAAGGGCTATGGGGAGGGGATTTGGACTGGAAATGGGCTATGGTGGAGGGAGGGGGAACTTAGACTGGAAATAGGCTGTGATAAGGGGGGCTAGGACTGCAAATGGGCTGTGATGGTGGGGGGGGCTAGGACTTCTAATGGCCTGTGATGTGAGGGCTAGCACTGGAAATGGGCTGATGAAGAGCTGGAATAGGACTGGAAATGGGCTGATGGGGGACATGGGAGAATGGGACTAGAAGGGAGTGGATGCTGGGTGGGTCTAGAACTATAAGGGAACTGATTTTGGGGGAGGACTAGAATGGATGGGGAATGAGAATAGAGAGGGGAAAATATATTTTGTGTGGAAGAAAAGTCTACGATGGGCCGGGTATTGGGAGAGTAAGAGGGGCTTGAGAATGGAAAGGTGAAATTTAAATGGATGATAAAGGAATAAGGAAAGAATTGGGGGAAAGAGCAAAAGGGAAACAAGCAGAAATAGAGAGAGAATGGAAAACATCTAAAAGAGAAGAAAGGACAAATGGATAGCTTGCAGAAGACACAAAGAAACCAGAAGAAAGTGACTGGAGCAATTGCAACTGAAAAATAAAATGCACAAACAGAAGGTAGAAAAATACTTTTTATTTTGAATTTATTAACTGGAATATGTCTGGTCTGGGAAGTGTCTATTGCTAACATCTTTGCGTTTTTGTTTAGTGCAAGAGGAAATTACTTTATAGTTTTATTTCTCCAGTGTTGTACATTTCATGTTTGGCTTTTGGGGTTCCCAGTTTAATTATTATCTGACCAAGGAAGTTAGCCTACACGTATCCTCGGTAATTTTTGTGGGTGGGGGGGGCGGGGCAGGGGTGGGACTAGGGGCGGAGAATGGGTGGAGCATGGCGAGCCACAGGTGTCGGGTTTTTCTCGGTGAAAAAGTTGGCAACCCTAACTGGTGTGTGAATGAATTTTGTCCATCAGGCTATATCTGAGAGTAGGCTAAGAAAATACGGGGAGTGGGAGAGTGATGGTGATTAGGCAATCTTTAAGTTATTGCATGTCATTACTCATGAAGCCATAGGAATGTATTACAGTTCTATGTTACAATGTTATTTAATGCTTTAAGGTTATAAATTCAAAGTAGGATAATATATAAAATATATAAAATTATATAAAATTATAAATTTATATATATATAAAAAATATAAATATATATATAAATATAAATATATATATAAATTTATATATATATAAAATTAATATAAATATAAAATTTAAAAATTTAAATATAAAAATTTATATATATATAAAATTAATATAAATATAAATATATATATAAATTTATATATATATAAAATTATATAAAATTATAAATTCAAAGTAGGATAATATATAAAACCACAATAACTACATATAAAGCTTTAAATAACATGGCCCCAATCCCATTAAGCAAACTAATTAGCATGGAATCTCAAAAAACCACACACAGAAAAGGATACTCAAATAAACTAAATACTCCTAATGATTTCATAAAAGCAAATAAATTAACTAACAACAGAGCTTTTTCCCATGCTGCCCCAACTATTTGGAATTCCCTTCCGGAGGACCTACGAACTATAACCGAAATTATGGAACTCCGTAAAAAACTAAAAACCTACTTATTCTCCATGCACTACGGCAACATAGATAACCCCTTGATACACTCAGATAAAGGTTAAAAATCATGACTAATACTATTTCCAACAACTTAACAGACAATACACTATTATAAAAACACCATGATTCAATTCTAAAGTACCCACAACATATATTTGTATATAGTTTATTGTATATAATTTATTGTATATAATTTATTTGTAATAGTTTATTGTATATAATTTACCAGCCAATTTTGCTATTATGCATAAGTTCATGCTGTTTACATTTACTTTTATTGTTACAAAATGTTCAATGTAAAACTAAGCTTTTGCTTTGTGGATTGTTGTTTATTGTGAACCGCAACTGAACTCTGGAAGTTGCGGGTTATAAATGTATGCTAAATAAATAAAAATAAAATAAAATAAAAATTACTTGAAGGTTCCATGTAAAGCCCAGTTTGCCAATTTTGTTATTATGTAAACCGCTTAGACTTGGAGATACAGCAGTATAGAAAAATTGTTAAATAAATAAATAAGCTCCCACAACTACCCATAGTACTTATCAAATGTAAGATATGGGTGGGGGTTATGTTTGGTTTACCACCCTCTAGCAGAAACTCTGAGAGACTTGCAGGAGGTGGTGGAGTATTTGATAATGCAGGATGCATCAGGCCTAGATGTTTGCACTTGGAGATTTTAATATATGTGTGGATGGTCAGACTACTATAGCTCTGGTGGAGGAGTTTTTGCAATCTATACATTTGTTGGGATTATGTCACGTGATATCAGAATCTACATATGAGAAGGATCATAACCTAGATCTAGTGCTTCTATCATCAGAATTTCTGACAGAAAATAGAGCGGCTTTTTGGAAGCTTAAGTCAATACCTTGAATGGATCTTTATTTGATTTGGACTGATGGGAGAAAGAACAGATAGAGGTGAATCGCCTGGTTAATTTTCAAAGTAAAAACTTATTGTAAAGCTCCACACCTTTGGCTTTTCAGGGAGCATGGCACAGATGGTTGAAGTATGAATGAGGTTCTGGATGATGCAGCCCTACAGTGGTGAAAATGAAGTACAGGTTAAGAAGATTCCCTGCTAGACTATTGGAGGCTAAGAATTTGCTAAGACTGGAGCAGTAGTGGAGGAAATCTCGAATGCAGAAATGGTTTACTAATGCAATGGCACCGTCAGAAGATACGAAATGAGAAAAAGTAGTTGGTCATTGCATGGGAGTTATCTACTACAGCTAGAGAACTGGCAACTCTAATAGTAATGAGTAACTGAACACGCCTAATACCGGATACATTAACTAATTTTAGGACAGAGGTGGACACAATCCCTCGGGTACAGTTTGAGTCATCTTTGTCTTCTACTGCTACTACTAATCACTTGTATAGCGCTACAAGGCATACGCAACACTGTACATATAGATGTAAGACCCGGTCCCTGCTCATCATAGCTTACATTGATAGTTGGTCAGGTGAGGTGGGAGAGGTTTGCACCTGTATCTGAGAAGCAGATAATGCAATTTCTGTAAAGGGTGTTGAGTTCATCCTGTTCTTGAGATCCCTGTGCAGTGTGGGTAGTGAGAAATATGAAGGGTGTATTGATGGATGGATTGGAGGGACTGGGGAGTCTTGTGAATGCTTCTTTGCAGGAGGCTTGTCTTCCAGTCTGTTCAAACCAAGCAGTTATTAGGCCATTTGTAAAAAATATCGCATCTGCTATAGATGATCACACGAGATAATGACTGATTTCAAACTTGCTGTTTTTGGCAAAGATGGCTGAATAAGCACATTAGTAAATCAGGCCCTAAATTGGAAAGGGTTCAGTAAAAATAAGACAGATTCTTAAAAAAATGACAAGAGTGCTATCAACACATTTAGGAAATCATTTTATAAAGTCATTCTCATGCATAGGTGGCCACATACGTGTGTTAAATGACCTATTATAAAATACCGAGCGGCCTAAAAGCACACGCTTTGGAAGGCAAGGGCATACTTTACCGATACGTGTATCTAGGGGTGTGGTCTGGATGCACATGAAGTAGGCAGGAATATTTACATCTCGCGAGCAGGTGTAAGAGATTGTGCCCCCATTCAAAGCACGTTTTCTGCCACATACAGCACTCCAAGACGAATAGGCACTTACTTGTCTTTAGTAAATTTTGAGTATGTGCCTACTCATGGTGCCCTGTTATAAAGTTACCCTCTTTAAGCCAAGTATTGGTTAAATGCTTCCTTATTATCTTGGTGTTTTGACACTCCAAAAATGCTAAGCAGAAAAGAAGATGGACTCTGGCCTGACTTCTGAAAGTGATGTTCAATATGCAGCTTCTTAAACTTTACAGTGGTCCCCAAGCCATAGTCTAGTTAGTCAGCACTTGCAATTCTGTCCTCTCAAACCAAGAACAGTAGGCCATTGCCAGGCCTATACCTGAAGATAAGCGCTAAAATCAATTTCGTGTGGAATGGAATGTGAGGCAGGGGTGAGTTTCTAATTACATTTGATAAAATATTGGAAATATATTAATATGTTTCAGAGCTTGGAAAGTGCAGGCATAAAAGGTGAGAAATGACTTAACAATGCAATGAAAACATTTATTCTGCCGACCTGTGCCAGGCTTCAGTTTTATATGTGTTTATTACTGTGGCAAAACCAAATCAAACAAACCAAACAAAATCATTTTCGGCCCTGTACAAAGAACTCTTTTGTGGAAAATACAGATCCTAATCACTTCTCTCCCTGGCCATCTAGCCTAAAGGAGGTGAAGCAATCTATACTGTAAAGGAAATAAACAGGAATTACAAAGGGAACTACTCCGTGATTACTACTCCGTGTAGAAAGCCCAGATGGAAAATGACTTTTTATAAAATTGTGTGGCCAAATAATCACATTAAATCTCAGTTGCCAAATTGTCAATGTTAAAAAATACAGGGTCATGCATTTGGGCTGCTAAAATCCAAGGAGGTGAAGTACTTCTGTCCATGAAAGAAGAGCAAGACTTGGGCGTGATTGTTTCTGATGATCTTAAAGTAGCTAAACAGGTAGAAAAGGTGATGGCGACAGCCAGAAGGATGCTTGGGTGCATAGGGAGAGGAATGGCCAGCAGAAGAAAGGAGGTGATAGTGCCTCTGTATAACTCTCTGGTGAGACCTCATTTAGAGTATTGTGTGTAATTCTGGAGACCGCACCTTCAAAAGGATATAAGCAGGATGGAGACGCTGCAGAGGATGGCGACTAAAATGGTTAGTGGTCTTCGTCATAATGCAAATGAGGACAGACTTAAAGATCTTAATACGTATACGTTAGAGCAGTGGTTCTCAACCCAGTCCTCTGGGGCCCCCAGGCCAGTCAGGTTTCCAGAATATCCACAATGAATATGCATGAGATAGATCTGCATACTATGGAAGCAGGGTATGCAGATTTATCTCATGCATATTCATTGTGGATATCCTGAAAACCTGACTGGCCTGGGGGCCCCAGAGGACTGGGTTGAGAACCACTGCGTTAGAGGAAAGGCAGGATAGAGGAGATATGAAGATGTTTAAATACCTCAGTGCATAAATGCACAGGAGGAAAGTCTCGGTTGAAAGTAAGCTCTGCAATGAGGGGGCATAGGGAGAGGGTGAAAGAGGAAAGACTCAGAAGTAATATGCAGAAATATGTCTTTACGGAAAAAGTGATAGATGTGTGGAATAGTCTCTCAGTGGAGGTGGAAGAGACGAGGACAATATCTGAATTCAAGAAAGCAAGGGGCAAATACAGAAGATCTCTAAAGGAATAAAAGGGACTATAGTATTTGATATGGACGGGCAGACTAGATAGGTCATATGGTCTTTTTCGGCTGACATGTTTTTATGTTAACTGGGTAAAAGTTGTATGAATTAAATCTATACCCCACAAAACAATCTATATGAGAAAAAAAAGCAAATGGGTTTAGTGGATGAGGGGTAGGGAAGGAGGGATTTTAGTTATGATCAATCACTTTTTTAAAAAGTCTCTTATATTCCAATTCAAAAATGCTCTCTTTCGTTTGCCCTAAAAGCCATAGAAAATATTTAATATACCAAGCCATGGAGCCATTCACCAAAATTCTAATAGATTATTAAACCAGACATCCTATAACTCATAGAAGTTAAAGTCAGCAATCATTGGCTTTTCAGTTGCCATTCTGAACAAGAACCAATTTCTATATACACGTCCATTTCTGATGTGTTCATGAGCTCCTCAGGATGGCCAACAGCAACCCAGTCAGCCCCAACTTGGAAGTCATGCCAAAAGCAGGTGATTTACTACTCTTCAGTTTATCAAATCGTTGTAGTATATCTTCCCGGTGTATCAATATTTCTTTCAATTCCTCTGCAGTATCACCTTTATATACCACTTCAGTCATGGGTAACATCCCTACATCTTCCTCAGTAAAGACCGAAGCAAAGAATTCATTCTGTCTCTCCGCTATAGCCTTGTCCCCTTTTACTGCCCCTTTTACCCCTCTATCATCTAATGGTCCAACTGACTCTCTCACAGGTTTCTGCTACAAATATACTTGAAAAAGTCTTTATTACGTGTTTTTGCTTCCACAGCAAGTTTCTTCTCAAATTCTCTTTTTGCCTGCCTTATCAATGCCTTGCATTTAACTTGCCAGTGCTTGTGCTGTTTCCAGTTTTCGTCATTTGGCTCTTTTTCCCATTTCCTGAAAGATGTTTTTTTTGGCAACAGCCTCTCTGACCTCACCTTTAAACCATGCTGGCAGTTTTTTGGATTTCCTTCCACTTTTCTTAAAGCGTGGCATATAGCTGGTATGGGCTTCCAAGATAGTATTTTTAAACAACACCCAAGCTTGATGTCTTTGACCTTTGCAACTGCTCCTTTTAGTTTTTTCTTAACTATTTTCCTCACTTTATCATAGTCTCCCTTTTGAAAGTTAAAAGGTAGTACTGTGGATTTCCTTACCATCCCTCCTCCATTAATTAAATCAACCGCGATCATGCTATGATCACTGTTGCCAAGTGGCCCCAACACCCTTATCTCTTGCACCAGATCTGGTATTCCAGTAAGGACTAAGTCCAAAATGGCTTCCCCTCTGGTCGGTTCATGAACCAGCTGCTCCAAGAAGCAGTCATTCACTTCATCTAGAAACTTTATCTCCCTAGCATGTCCTGCCGTGACACTGAAACAGTCAATACCGGGATAATTGAAATCACCCATTATTATTACTGTTCTGTAACTTTTGTTAGCTTCCCTGATTTCTTTGAGCATTTCGTCATCCATTTGTTCATTCTGGCCAGGCAGTCGATAGTACAACCCCACTGCCATCGCCGTCCCCTTTTTACATGGAATTTCAATCCATAGAGATTCTACAGAAAATTGTTTCCTGGAAAACTTTAATCCTTTGTGACTCAATGCCCTCTCTGATACAGAGCGCAACCCCTCCACAAATTTGATCAGCTCTATCCTTACAATATAGTTTGTACACAGGTATCAGTGTCCCACTGGTTGTCCTCCTTCCACCGTGTCTCTGAGATACCAATCATATCTAACTTCTGATTTAGTGCTATATATTCTAACTCTCCCATCTTATTTTTTAGACTTCTGGCATTTGCATACATGCATTTTAGAGACTGTATTTTATTCATATTAATCTGGTTATCGGTAGGCAGGGGCAATTTGGAATCTTTAAGCTCTCTGTACTCAAGTGCATTTGGGCTACCTTTGTCTTTATTGGAACCCCTGTGCTGATGTGCCCTAACTTCATTTTTTTGATAGTATCTTTCAAGGATACATTGTTCTGAACCATGCGTCCTGGGCGACTGTCGGCTTTCCCCTATTATCTGGTTTAAAAGCTTCTCTATCTCCTATTTAAAGGTTAATGCCAGCAGCCTGGTAACATCCCGGTTAAGGTGAAGCCCATCCCTTCGGAAGAGCCCCTCCTTTCCCCAGAATGTTCCCCAGTTCCTAACAAATCCAAAACCCTCAACCTTGTACCAGAAGCATTTCAGAGAACGCTACCCTGGAAGTTCTGGATTTCAACTTCCTACCTAAAAGGCTAAATTTAGCCTCCAGAACCTCCCTACCACATTTTCCTATGTCATTTGTACCGACATGTACCAATACAGCAGACTCCTCCCCAGCACTATCTAAAAAGGAGAGGAGAGGCTTTCAGATCTGAGAAGGCTCTGGAGAAGGAGCTTGTGAATCTTTGTTTCTGAACGCAGCAAAGGCTTTGCAGATGCCAAGACTCTGGGTAGAATCCATCTGGTAGATTTTTGGTCTGAGAAGGTGAGTGGGACCAGAAGGGCGCCTCTCATCTTGACTCCTGGAACGTCCATTCCGAGTGTGAGGGAACAAATCCTGGCATATTCCTAACTCACAGAGAAAAATGTTTATGAAGAAATATTTTAAAAGATGTTTTGGTGTTTTTGTCTTTTGGAAAGAAGACAATTTTTCCTTATTATGTATCTCCCAAAGGAGGTTTTTTTTTTTTTTTTTTTTTTTAGAGGTAACATTGCCTAAAGTGTGTGATTTTTGGGAAATGTGTCCTGAGAAACAGTAGAGTCTGAGCTACATAGCCTGGAACAATGAAGAGAGAAGCAGAAGAGATGTTCATCCAAGAGCTCCAGAAACCAGGAGAAGGGACCTGCTCAGACCCAATACCACGAGAAGGAAAGCATTGTGATTTTGCCCTATCTTTTATATTTAAACCCTCTTAAACTTTTGATATGCTGTAATTTCTTGCTTTTGAGGATGCACCTAATAAAAAGGATTTCCCAAATAAAATTATCCCTCTTTTCTGATGGGACTTACTTGACAGGCAGTGCTCACATGACACATGGCACACAAAATATGTCCTCTTGTGAACTACCCCGACTGGGACGTCCAAGTACCCAGTTCTCCAGGCCTGCAATTCGGGGATGTCCACATTTGTGAAATGGCCTACGCTTGTGCATGTCCTCGGCTTTGCTAGCCGTATGGGATCCTTCTCTAGAACCAGTTACTGGGACGTTCATTTTCAGGGTGGAGATGGAGCAATCTCTGAAGGCCTCCCTTCACTGCGGCCACTCCCCCAGATTTTTGAACACTGTGCTCTGGATGTCCCAGATCTATCCTAGATGTCCCTTCTAAAATGCCACTTAAAATCTTGCCACTACCAGGAACATTGTGAATATAAAACCTGCATTTGTGCCCAACTCATCATATGCATAGCAAACCTACCATATTCATAGCAACAGTACATGACCTATTGGGGAAAAAAACACAAACAAGAACGTTACAGATCCCCATGCACTACAAAAATACCTCAGCTCATTTCATTTAGTAGTCACCAACAGAGCTAAACAAATAACTGGCCTAAGCAGAGTGCATCAAAAGAGTCATAAAGTCATACGTAAAACATAAAAAAATAAACATGCACTTAAAATAAAAAACAACCAGAACGCCTGCCTACCTCACCTCTATTTACTAAAAGTGTGCACAGAGAAGCATGACTAAGTTCCTTTCTGAAGCAAGGGCAGTCATTTTCAGTCAGACATACAGAACCTAGTCAGAGCCTTCAACAAATCTGAAACAGTTGACTACAAATTATGTTTCATTTAAATAGGCATTTATATACTACTTCTACCCACTTGAATTGAAGCTGTTTGCAATAATTAAAAAGCTATTAACAATCAATTACATAACAATCTTTCATTCCCATACTACAAATACATATTGTAGTCCGAATGAGATGTGAAGGTAAATGAGCTGAATCTGTCTCCGTCATTAAACTAGAACAAGCATTTCCAGTAGAAGAAATGATTGAGAGGGAAGGAAACCACAGAACTTGCATCAGCCGCCTTCTCCTACCTGCCCATCATCTGACGCTCCTGCAAAGCAGCAGGAACTTGTCTGTATTTTCACTCTCACTGCTTGGCCTATCCTTAGCCGGCTCTGTCTGCCAGCACCTTGCAAGAGTTAAAAGCAGAAAACTACCACTTCTCCGATTTAAACTCCTGCACAGTGCCAGTGACCAGAGCCAGCCAAGGACAGGCAGAGTGTTGGCAGTGAAAAAACAAACTTCCGCCACTCTGCAGGCAATTTAGAGATTCTGGGCAGATCTAAGGAGACTAAAGCTGGGAACAGGGTTGTGAGAAGGGACAGGTGCTAAGGGGTGGGGACGGGAGAAGAAGGTAGACACTAAGGGGCAGGGATGGAAGAAGGGAATAGAGGATGCAGGGACTGGGACTGGGAGCAGGAGGCAAACAAGAGGAAAGGGAATGGAAAAAGGGGTATGAAGATGGGGCTAGGCTGGGGGTTGACAAAGGCACAATAAGATGGCACATCTCGTCCATTTGAAATTTTCTACATTACAAGATTACTGTATATTGGGATCACAACTCTAAGAGACTTATGAAGAATGAAGAGGTTATGGTCACTTGGGGAACTCCCATCCTGACCAATGCAAGGAAATCGGACATAGCGGTAAAGGAGTGAGGAAAGCATGCAGAGCATGGTTTAGGGAATTCTTTCCGACCTGTGTGTGCATTTATATCTATGATCTCTGTCTGTTATTGGAAGAGGAGATGAGAAGGGAGGGCTGTTTGGCAGGTAAAATTGTGCAATTGTTATGTTATGTGATCAGGGTTAGTATGCTGCAGCTTTTGGAACTGGTTTTGCTACAGAAATGCATTGAGACATTTTTTGGAGGGGGGGGGTCTTCATTTCTCTTTCATCTCCCACTACATGCACAAACTAAACTTCCCCCAGTTCACCTCTTCTCTTCCTATGACTAGAGCAGCCTTCCAGAGCTCCACCCCCACAGCCTTCCCATTGGCTGGATCCTATCCATAGCCTCTTGCTAACAGGCAGGGCAGACTCACTCACACGGGGGGTAGGATTAAAGAACTGCAGATGGAGGTTTTAAACTCTGAAAAATAGTTCAGCAGGGCAAACTAGGTGGCTGCCTAATGCAGCAACCTCTGGAGGGCAGCAAAGGCAAGCCATTCAAAGCTAAATAATAGATTTTCCAAAACAAAAGCTTCATCCTGCAACTAAACACAATTGGTGCTGCATATCTACTTACACAGGGAGAAAAAGGATTTCAGAACCAATGAACGTTTCAGATCCAGGTCTAACACACTAGCCCTGGATCAAGCTCAAATACATCAAGGATTCAAAAACCTACCTCATATCAGGCTTTTAGAAAATGCTCATTCAAAAATCACAAAAATTCAGTATTCCATTCGTTGCAACAATGTAATTCCACAAAATCAAAAGTGTAGACCTTGTTCACACAACCTGCAGCATTCATTTATTCTTTATCTACAAACTTTCTCAGAAATTCAACATAGTGACAATAGTAGATGCCAACCAGCAATCATTGACTTTGTCTTTCATTTCCCCCAACACCACTCTAGCATGAACCGCACGCAGCAAGTGGGTGGCTGGCTGTTTGGTTATGAGGTTTTGTGGATACATTCTGCCCCCCTGATGAAGCCAAAGTGAACCACAGTATAGGCATCTGGAGTGGCGCTGGGAGGAATGAAAGATAAGTCATGGTTTTGTTTTGGATGATTTTCCTTTCTTCATTCTGATATCAGGCTTGTATTTTTTGGATTTACAAATAATAGATTTTGACAGTCAGAGGAGGTGTAAAGCTTGAGGTTCGCCTAGGGCTCTAAAACTTTGGACCAACTCTAGGGCCGGACCCGATGTCCAGACATGCTAGCCTTCCTTCTAGATTCCAGATATTTATGTAAAAGTCAGTAGAATGAAAAAAGGCAGAGGGTGGTCAATCCCAACCTCTCAAGTGCTGAGCACATCTGACAATGCTCCCCCCCACCAAACTTTAAACTATTGGTATATTCCTACCTCACCAATGCCTTAATCTGACACCCTGCTCATGGCAATAGAAACTAGTTGGCAGTACGCAGGGGTCTAGTCCTGGAGGGCTGCAAACTAGTCAGGTTTCAAGATGTCCTTAATGAATATGCATGAGATATATTTGCATGCACTGCCCCCGTGGAGCCCATTCCGAAAGGGGCATGTCTGGGCCTTCCAGATGGCCCCAAGCAGGATGGGCCCATTCGGACCCAATTTTGTACCACGGGAACAAAATATTCTGGCAGCATACAGAATCAGGCCCAAGGACAGCCCGGCGTGTCCCTGTATGCCCCCCCGGCTCCCACGGCTCAGACCCCCTTCTTCCCCACCACCCGACCCATGGCTGGCCAGCCCAGGCCTGGATCGGGCACAGGGACCGCCCTGCACCCAGCCCCAGGAGGGGGGGGGGGATCTCCGGCCCCATTCGCCGGATCAATGCTGATTATTCTACCTTCGAAGTGGAATAATAGCACGTCCCCTCTGACCCCGCAGGACATACAGGGCCATGACCTGAATTGACCCTGTACATCCTGCCACCTCAGCCCACCCCCTACTCTGCCCAGACTCCATCTCCTTTCACCCCCCACCGGCTCTCCCTGTCCTGCTGCTCTAGCCTTGCGGGCAGAGCCAGAGGGGGAATTGGGGCAGGACGGCTTGCGGGGCTGCATGTCCTGCTGGGACTTGCAGCCCCACAAGCAATGATTCAGAATCGGGCCCACTGTATTCAAATTTCTCTCATGCATATTCATTAGGGATGTCCTGAAAATCTGACTGGTTTGAGGTCCTCCAGGACTGAAGTTGGAGATCCCTGCAGTACTGTATACATAGCAACCACTAAGAAAGCAAGTACAATTCAGTCAATAGTTTTCACAGTAGATATTACAGCAAAGAAAATGAAATATATATGTCGATAATGGAAATGAAGTACATGACAAGTTAGCAAATTATCTGCAATCTCTGTGTCTATGTGCCTGTGATGTGCCTGTGATGTGCACGTGTTTGTGTGCATCTGTATCTGCTGTGTGCTCTGTGCTGTGAATGTGTTGTATCTGGGGGGGGGGGGTAATAATTGGGGGTGGTGGGGCATTTCCAGAGAATGGAGATTTAGGAGTTGGCGACCATTGTGGGGAGGTATTTTGGAGGGTCAGTTGGGGTAGTTTGCAGGTGGTGGGGCAATTATAGTGGAGAGTGTTTGGATTGGTAGTATTTGAATGGGGGAAGTTTGAGAGTGCTCTCTTCTCCCTAGTCTCCTGTTTACCTCCTATGTGCTTCCTTACCATTCCCCTAGATATATCCTAGTCCCCAGTTGTGTTGTCTCTCTTGACTAGACTGTAAGCCCTTATGAACATGGACTGTCTCTTACATGTCTTTGTATAGTGCTGCATAGGCCCTGTAGCGTTATACAAATGCTAAGTAGTAGTACCAGTAGTAGTAGTTGCAGGGGAGTAGTTTTTCAGAATGGGATAATTATGGGGTGGTAGTTTTTGGGAGTGAGAACAGTTTGCAAAGTGGTGGGGCAGATGCAGGGGACACTTGATGAGATGGTGGGCCAGTTTCAGGGGATAGTTTTTGGAGGTGGAGCATTTTGCAGGTTGATGTGGCAGTGTGCAGGTTTTTCGGGCATTTGTGAGGGGATCGTTTTTGGTGGATGGGGCAACTGTGGGATGGTAGGTTTTGGTAAGGGGCTGTTTTTAGGGTGGGGTAGCTGTATGAGGCAGGTGGAGGTGGTGGGACAGTTGTGAGAAGTAATTTTTGGAGTTGGAGCATTCTTTGAGGTGGTGGGGCATTTTGGGGGGGGAATTTAAGGGGTAGGTGCACTTTCTGGAGTGGTAGGGCAGTTACAAGGGAATGTGTTAGGGATGGGGTGATGTGCAGATTGGCGAGGCAGTTCAATGGGATCGTTTTTGGGGCTAAGACAGTTTGCAGTGTGGTGGAGCAGTTGTAACATTTTGCACATTTTGTGGGGTAGTGGGGCAGATATGAGGGTATTTGGGGGATGAGGCTGTTAGAAGGGTGGCGATGCAGTTATAGAAGGTAGTATTTTGGGGCGGAAACAGCTGGCAGCATGGTGGGGCACTTTGCAGGTTGGCGAAGCGATAGTTTGGAGTATATTTTTCATGATGGCGGCCATTTGAAGGGCTGGTAGGGCAATTATAAGAAAGTATTTTTGGAGGGTGTAGCAGTCTGGGGGCTGAGAGAAAAGAGAACAGGGAGAGGGTGTTTGAAAGGAGCAAGTCCCTAACTGCTATATTTCACTTTGGGCCTAATTCTGACAGGCGAATAGCGGGGATAGACGTCCTGGTTTGAATGACCAGCCCCGCTATTTGCCGGGACCAAATGCTACCTGAAGTGCTCCCCGCACACACAGAGCCGCTGTTCAGGGAGTGCTGGATGGGGGCAGGAGGGGGCAGAGAGGGCGGGCCATGGCATCCGGACATACAGGGCTGATTCAGGTCATGGCCCTGTACGTCCATAGGCAGCAGGGGAGACGGGGGGTTTACCCCACCTCGGAGGTAGTATAAGCCCCAGGTGCAGCAGCGAGCAGGCCACGCATCACGACCACCACACAGCCAGTGAAAAGGCAAGTGGATCTCCACTGTCCGATCCCAGCTGCCCCTGCTGAGGGTCAGTCAGCAGGGAAACAACATCATTCACTGTGGCAGCTTTCGGCGCTCCTGCTGGGCATCCCGGTGTCATGGCGATGGGACACCATGGCACCAGCACACCAGCAGAAGCATGGGGCAGGTTGGATGGAGTGCCAGTTGGACATCTTGTGTCGAGGAACAGGGGCAACGCCGGGCCATCTCCGTGGCTGATTCTCCAGGTGCGGGAACGTCTGGCTTCCGCGGTGGCAGAACCGGGTCCACCTTGGGGCCATCCAGATGGCCTGAACGTGCCCCTCAGTGAATCGAGCTCTTTGCATAATTCTTTCCAACTTCCACTGGGTTGGAAAGAATAAAAACACCAGAACAGTTCCAAGCGGTTATTCTGTGCAGATGGAGAAAATCTTCAAGTAGCAAAAAATGCAATCAGAGACCAAAGAAACGTAGCAGAAAGATACAGAAATATGCCCCATGGTACTGGGAGTCGCAAGTCTGATTAAAGGAATTTTAAGCATGCCTTGATAAATTGCCTCTACACGTGACATCTTATGAGCGCAAGTACTACAGTGAGAATTAGCAGTAAATTTAAGAGACTGAGATCATACCCCACTTGCCTTAGGGAAGAGGTTCATTGTTGTCATGATGTGTACAAAACTAATCCATTTGGAGGCATTCCCCCCCCCCCCGAGAGGTCCTAAAAAGGAAAATAATGTATGCCTAGTCATCTCATATCAAATTCTAGTAGGTGGGGGTATGAACAGCAAATTACTCCAACATGAATGAGCTGAGGTTTCCTGATAACCCAGGACAGACCAGCATATAATAAATAGGATTATTGTAGTCTTTAAAAAAAAACAAGATCTTTAAAGAGCTAAAGTCAAGAGCAAAACATAGTGCCCTAATTCTCTGTAAATGAAACATGCATTTCGTAGTAAGCGGAAAAAATTATGGTTGCAAGCTGCAAGCTGGTTTATCAGTAAGACTTAAAACAGAGAAAAGTCACTCACGTTGATCATACTTTCAGCAAATGTTGGGGACCAAGGGAACAGCAAGCCTCTTCCTTGGAAGACAAATACCCTCTGTTTTCTGAGGATCATCTTCTAATATGTGAGTCTATAACCAAGTGACACTGCATCAAGACAAAGATTAATATCAGAAAGAATTCAGGATTCCATAGGGTCTCGAGTAAAGACCAGTTGTAAAACTTGAAAAATGGAAACACTGAACTAAACTTGCCAAAGGTGCAAGAAAAATATTTTTAAAAAGTGTTGGTGCTAGTACGGATCCCTTGGAAAGTCCACAGTTTAAAGACATAGCAGGGAAGGTCTCCAACCCCAGAGTGACCTGGAACAATCAATGCTCAAGATAAGATTAAAAGCATTGAAGCCCCATCCCAGAAACTACAGCAAAACACACTCTACAAGACCAAATGCTGAAGATCTATGAATTAGGACAAGCTCATCTTTACCCTATCAAGAGAAATCCTCACTTCACTCACCAAGGATGTTAAAGTTATTTCAGGGCTGCGACTTTTCATGAATCCTGACTGCTTGGGGTGCAAGTAGTTGATTTTAGAAAGAAAACCAACTAATCTCTGTCACCTTAGCCAACCAATATAAGTTAGACATAGGACAATAATTTGTCAAATAGGTCAAATCCTTGCCTACTTCCAAACCCAAGAAACACCACCCAGTGCTAGACTGGAATTAACCATATCAAACAGCAGAGGAACCAACCCGAAGTTAGTACTCAGTATCAAGTGATTTAGAAATGGATCAACTGCAGGGTTTATAGCTTCCTATAGATTTAAGGATCTTGTAAAGAAAAATGTGAGACAGTTAAACATAGAAAAGTACCCATAGAAAGCATGGTTTTATTCAAAGCCTAAGAGTCCATCAATAAATAATCTACTACCAGAGTCCACAGCAGTAGTATGGCTGGTCAAGGAAAGCTCTTCCATAAACTCTGAACTTTCTCAACAAAAGAGGAAGCATGCCGACCAGCAGAGATGCTTGTGGTTGAAGTACTTGGATTAAGGTACGGGTTAAGGTAGAAATGAGTTCAAATAACTGCTGCTGATTGTTGCCATATAAATCCGACATGAAAATTTTTTTACATATTTGAAGATTTATTTTAGTATGACACTTTCAACGCCCTCCTCCGGCCCAGCGTTTCATTCTCTTACTTTCTCTAAGGCCAGATGATGTGGTCAATGTTGGTAGTATAGCTAGGCTTAAAAAAAACTGATAAGTTTCTAGAGAACACATCCATTAATATTTACTAGTTAGCCAGACTTGGGGTGGGATGGGGGAGAGGGAGGAAACTGTCATGTCGGGAAGTGAGAAAATGAACAATCGGCACAGCCACCGGAGCAGGTTTCTTTCTTCCCGCGGCTTTGCTGCCTCAAAGGTTGCTGGACTGTGGCCTTTCTAAAAGCGGTAACAAGCATTTCCTCTTTCTCGCACAAAACAGGAGATGCTTTCTACTGAATTTAGAAAGGCCGTGGTTCAGCAGCTTTTGAGGAAGCACAGCCGCGGGAAGAAAGGAACATGCTCCTGTGGCTGTTTACAGCGATTGTGCGCCCGCGGCTCTTAATTGGCAGCAGGGAAAAATGGAAGCGCAGACCCTACATCAATGCAGAACAAGGTTGGTGCAGGGCCTGTGCCAACAACATTCTCCGCACATGCACAGGGCCAGACTTGGCCCGGTCAGCGATTTAGAAAACCGGTTATCTGTGATATTCAGTCAATTGGTTTTCTTCAACGGGTAAAGTTAGGCCAGCCTTTTATCTTCTTAATTTTACCTGGTTAAAGATAACTGGTTATTGACTGAACATCACAGATAACCGGGTATCTTTGGGTGCTGCCCCAATGCTAGCCGGTTAGCGTTGAGGTGTTTAGATGGGCTAGGAGGGGATATTCAGTGGCACTAACCAGGAAGTGCCGCTAAATATCCTGGTGAGTGGCATGTATGTGGTTTGCAGATCTACAAACCACATACATGCCTTCGAATATGCCCCCCTACATGTATATTCCCCATTTGATACAGGGAATGCACATGTATGACTAAGATCATCCACATTAGAATTTAGAGCTGCTCTCTGGCATGAATAGGTTTCTTTACAGGAATAAGGGGGTTATTCTCCTTCATTCCCACTGTTTACTTCCCCTTCCAAACTGAAATGAATTAAAGATAGCAGTCTTCATAGTTAATCGGTAGCATTTAAATATAAAGGTTTACAAAATACTAACTTTAACATAGAAGTTTCACATGTAAGTTTTAAAATAAAAACTTGTGTTAAGTACAGCACTTAACATGTGGAAACTGTCATGTTGTCGCCATTGATTTTTCCCATGTGTAGATTTGTAAAACGGCTCCTCCAGTTCTTTGTGTTGGCAAGTACTGTACACATGCACTCCTGCACATCCTTATACTTTCACAAGCACTGTGATGTGCATACAGCTGGACCTTGCCTCAATTATTCCGATGGACTGTTCTTTATCACCCTCTAGTGGCAATATATCTGTGGGGACTGTACTACTACTACTACTGAAAGGAACAGGCCTGCAACTGTCTTCAGGAAATACTTTTATTCCCAGTTGCTTTTAACACAATTCATTCTCAGGAGTGTTTACAACCAGCCAATGGCTCCCTTAATCCTGGCCTTGACAAATTTTGTGTGGATGTAGGAGCCAGGCAAAAATCGCAGGAGCCAGTGCTTGTGACTTCCTCATCCCCCCTTCCTTTCTCTCGCACTGATCTCAGTTCTCATGAGACCAGCACCAGAGTTCCTACACCATGCGTCATGCTAGTTTAGCTGACTGAGGTGAACATCTGCTACAAATTTGTGCTTATCCATATTGTTCAGGTTTTTGTGTTTTAGGAATGTGCGTGTGTCACAACTTTTTTTAACCTAAGTGCACTTGGGATGCAGAAATCCAAGGGAATTGTATGCAACAGGGAGTGAGAGGCTGGTGTTCACAGACCAGGAGAAGGACCTCGGAGTGATTGTTTCTGAGGATCTCAAGATGGTGAAACAGTTTGACAAGGCGATGGCCAAAGCCAGAAGGATGCCGGGTTGCCAACAGAGAGCACCAGCAGAAAGGAAGAGTTACTAATGCCACTGTACAGGTCACTGGTGAGGCCTCACTTGGAGTATTGTGTTCAGTTTTGGAGACCATATCTCACAAAGGATATAAAAAGACTGGAAGCGGTTCAGAGGAGGGGCAACCAAAATGATCTGGAGCCTGTGCCAGAGACGTATGAGAAGAAACTTGAAGACCTAAACATATATACGCTAGAGGAGAGGAGGGACAGAGGAGATATGATACAGACTTTTAAATACTTAAAGGGTATCAATGAACAAACCAACCTTTTTCAAAAACGTGGAAGATTTAAAACTATAGTGCATAACATGAAGCTGCACAGGGGTAAACGGAAAGGCAATGTCAGGAAAGACTTTTTCACTGAAAGGGCGGTGGATGCTTGGAATGCCCTCCCGATGGAAGTGGTGTAGGCAAACATAGTGACAGAATTCAAAATTGCATGGGACAGACAAGGTGCATCCTTTTATAGCAACAGGATAAAATCAAAATAAACTTAACTATCTCTTTTATCTCAACAAAGAGGGGTGACCTGCTCAGAGTGGTGTGTACACCCCTAAACAAAGACATAGGGAAGGGCGACCTGCACAGAGTGGCAAGTGTACCTATTCTTGCCACCTTGCTGGGCAGACTAGATGGACCACGTTGGTGTTTATCTGCCGTCCTATACTATGTTACTATGTATGTATACAGTCACAGTTTTACAGTTACAGTTTTAGTTTATTTGATATACCTCCTATAGCCAATGCAACTATGCGGTTAACAAAGTAAAATCTTTAGCTAAAAATAATTATAAATTTAAGATAGCAAGTGTCTCTGTGGGGGTGTGGTGTAAAGCTGGTGTGCGTGTCTGTGTGTGGGATGTGGGATGTGGCAGTGGGCACCTTTATGTGGGTGGGGTGCAAGGCTGCAATGCATGTATGTATATGTGTGTGTGTGTGTGTGTGCACAGCCTCTGTGTGTGGTGCAGAGGTGCGGTTTATATATATAGGTGTGTGTGTGTGTGGTGCCTCTGTGTCCGTCATGAGAAGGTGGAGTGCGTGTGGGTATGTAGTGTGGGGGTAAGGTGCTTGCAAGTATGTTCCATGGGAGCGGGATGCACTCTTTGGCATATACTGATTGTAACACTTGCCTGCATGCATTAATCTCTTTAATCTTCATCTTGAACTCTTCCCTCCCCACTTCAATTCCTTCCCCCCCTCTCTGTTTCTCTTCCAGACTCTCTCCCCTTCTCCCTCCCCCCAGCACTCCAACCCCTTGCCCTCCATTCCCCCATCCTCATTTTTTTAAGGTACTGCCCCTTTAAATTTTGTGCTGCCTCTCTCCTATCTTTTACTTCTATTCTGAAGGCTCCAATCTCCAACAGGAGGGATCTTTGCCGCATCTAAGCCATGACTGTGGCAAAGATCACTCCTGTTGTGGCTGCAGGGATCCAATCTCCCGTGCGAAGAACAGAAGGGATCTTTGCCATAATCGATGTTTAGAAGAAGCAGACAGCCCATGGGATCGGATCCCCATGGGCTATCTGCTGCATCTAAGCCGAGATCATGGCAAAGATGGCTCCTGTTCTTCCCATGGGGATCCAGTCTCCTGTGGGCAGAACAGGAGGGGTTTCTGGCTGTGATTGGGGGGGGGGGGAGGAGAAAATCCCAGGTGCCAGGTACACATTTCTGGTTGCCATGTTGGCCTGGCACCTAATCTTCTCGTGTACATGTATAAAGTACTTGCGATCCATTTACATCTGCTCATGCATTTTCTGCCACTTATGCTAGTATTTCATAAAGATTAGATGCCCCCATATAAAATTACCCTTGAAGTGTGCATCCTTGGTCTGAAGGACCTGCAATGCATTACACCCTGAAAATGGCTGCATACATTTCTCAGCAATCTAATGATCTTGAACTGTCTGCTGCTTACTATCTTAAACAATTCTTCATGAGGGGAATTCTAGAAGGGCTGTCCAAGTGAAACCTGGGATGTCCAAGCCAGAACATCCTGAAAGAAAGTGCAGGCACGTTCAGGTGCAGATACGATTTCACAAATGTGGACATGCCCAATATGGACGTATGCAGGGGGCATCTTCATAGGCATCCCCAGAAGCGTACTTCAAAACCTGAACGTCTAGGATAGACTAATGGCTAGAGCAGTAGGATATGAACAGGGCAGCCAGGAATTTAATCCCACTGCTGCTATTGTTGACAATGTGCTGAGTACTTGGGATGGTGGGGTGCCTTCTTCTCTACAACCCTCTGGATGTTTTTCAGCCAAAACAAGCACTTTTCAGATGTGCGTTTGTGTCTGGAGCAGGTCTAAACGTAGACGTGATACCTTTTCTGAGATCAGCCAGGGACAGAACGTCCTGGCCATGTCTCCACCATATCTCGATTTAGACTTGGATGTCCTCATGCTGCAGATGGCTCTAGAGACTTCTAAAATGGCTCTAGAGACATCTCTGTGCTTTGTACATCTCTATGCCCATTTTCAGACGTCCAAAGCATGACTAGAGCTTCCAAAATGACTCCCAATGTGTACATGGTGATTGAGCTTTAGAATAGTTTTCCATTACATATGTTCTACTGCACTGGTGTTTCTAATCTGAAAGGAATTGCACAAAAACCTGTGAGGGCAATAATTACAATCCTGTCTGTGAAAACAATGCTGTTTTAGTCAGGAAAATGAGCTTTCTGATTATCGTCCGCCTATAGACAGGTGATATATGTGCATGTGTTTTTATCAATGTGTGGGCTTTTACCTGGGTATTTTAACAGGAATTTTCAGAAGATTAACTCAGACGGAAACAATGCACATGTGGAGAGCAATTCATGAGAGATCACTTAGACTGCAAGTGCAAAGTAGAAGCCTACTTTGAGTCTCTTTTATAAAATAGCCTACAAAAAAACCCTGTTAGAATAGTGGCCATGTAAGGGTGTGTATTCTATAAACTATGTATGTATTTTGTGGCTCCGTGTTCCACCCACACGTGGGTCATGTAAAAGCACATGCTTTCTTCTCACTGTGTGCACTTTTCAGCACATATACCATAAGTTATTTTATGAAGCTTTTTACACTCATAAAACAGGGTTTATGTGCAAAAAATCCTTAATAAAAATTACCCCCACGATTTTGAGCAATCAAAAAAAAACTGTGTACATAGTTTTGTCATGGAAAAGAATCTGCCGTCCAAGAGCAGAGATGCCAAGATGAAAGGAGGATGAAAAAAACATGAAAAACAATATGATTACAAAAGGCCTTTACAATGCAGCAGATAAAACAATGACTGGCTCTTGCCCAGTTAGAGTAGAGAGATGCTTTAAGTCTTATGCACTGGAATCTCCCATTGCTACACATCAGGGCTGGAATAACTATTAGGGAGAGTGGGCAGTCACCTAAGGTGGCAGCTTCTAGGGGGCAGCAAAGAGCAGCAGTCAAAGCAAAACAGATCCTTACAGTCACACAAACTCAGTAGAACCATTAGAGCATATTTTACCTACAGGGAAGTTGAGCAATTTTCAAACAGCACATTTATATCATAGCCAACTCTTCCCAAACTGTGCCCCCGAATGCCTGCCTTCAGCGTACATATACGTACGCATCATCTTGCTGCTGCATGTACTTAAATGCATTGGCAATTTTATAAAAGACCTTTTTCACATATAAAGGGCTCATTTATGCTTACCTGATAATTGTCTTTCCTTGAGCCATGGGGGAAGTTGAGCCAATACTGTAAACCATAGTTACTCACCTGTGGCAGGTGTTCTCCGTGAAGAGCAGGAATAAGTCCTCATATATGGGTGATGTCACTGACGGAGCCCCACACAGAATGCTCCCCAGCTTTCAAAGGAAGCTTTTGAGAGGTACACCATGCATACATGCCTGCCTTCCCACCCGCCATAATGCCATACTCTTCAGTACAATAATACAGCAGGAGCCATAAGGCAACTTCCCAGGGAGGTGGGAGGGTTGTGAGGACTTATTCCTGCTATTCACAGAGAACACCTGCTACAGGTGAGTAACTACGCTTTCTCCGTGAACAAGCAGGGAATAAGTTCTCATGTATGGGACTCCCAAGCTACAGGCTACCGGAACCTGAGGAGGTAAGCAGCCCAACGGGGCAATGAGAACTGGAGAAGTCAGGAAGAGCAGAGAGGTAGTCCCGCCGAGGGACTCATCTGATTCGATGTCCTCAGCAGATATCGACCTGAGGGGATTTTGAGCAGGTAGCCTGGAAGGACAGAAGGGCCAGTGGGCAGCAGTTGACTCTAAGACCCAAAGAGATGCCAGAGTATGGCCTGGCCAAAATTGCTGTCCTGTTAGGAATCCCCATCCAGACAGCAGTGGGTTGTGAAGTATGGACCAAAGAGCACATTGCAGCCCCTGCAGATTTCCTATGCAAACACAGAACAGAGGTTGGCCACCATGAGCCACAACATGACCCTCACGACTCAACTCAGAGAATATGCATGAGTGATGCAGTCCGCTAGCCAGAGGGATTGCGTATGCTTTGAGACATCTACCCCCAACCTGTTGGGGTCAAAGGAGATGAACAGCTGGATGGATCGACAGTGTGCTTACAGTCCAGCATGTCCATGGCCGCCTCACCACGGTTCACATGAGGCTGAGGAAAGAATGTCGGAAGTACAATGAACTGATTGAGGTGAAACACCAAGACCATCTTTGGCAGAAAGCGGGAGTGTTTACGGAGCACCACCCAGTTCTGGTGAAACCTGGTATATGGAGAATAAGTGACCAGAGCTTGGAGCTCACTGATGCATTGTGCCAATGTGACAACCACCAGGAAGAGGATCTTCTAGGTCAAGAATCTCAGCGGGCATGAGTCCAGCAGCTCAAAGGAAACCCACATCAGCTGGCCAAGGACCACATAGAGGTCCCAAGCGACCATGGGGGGCTTGAGTGGAGGCTTTGAGAGCAGTAGGCCCCTCATGAACTGGGCTACCAGAGGAAGAGCCGAAATGGGCTTCCTCCCACAGCCTCAATGGTAAGCCCCAATCATGCTGAGGTGAACTCACACCGAGTTAGACTTCAGCCCGGAGTTGGAGAGGTGCAAGGGATACTCCAGCAGCTGGTCCATCGGGCAGGAGAAGGGGTGGAATGGGAAGCCCCACAGCAGGTTGTTTGGTTTGAGCCACAATGCCAGGGACGGTGAGCCACTATGCCAGGGACGGTTTGGCTTGAGCCACTATGCCAGGGGCACCAATGGTATGGCGACTACCATCCTGTTCTGTAGACAGTATGATGCCTGCTTCCATTGCACGCACAAGGTCCACTGGGCCTGCCACATGGAAAGACAAGCCTGAGGAGTGATATGCACCATGGCAATCATGTGTCCAAGGGCTTTCAACAGCCCACAGGCCGTGGTGTGGCACTGGCACTGTAACGTGCCCACCACCTGGATGAGGTACTGCAGGCGGTCCACCGGCAGAAAGGCCCATGCCCGAGTGATATTGAGGTGGGAATTTGGGTAGTTGACCATGAAGTTGAGGCCCTCGAGCACCTGAATTGGGAGCGTGGCAGACTGACGAATACTAGCCTGCGTGGGAGCTTTGATCAGCCAGTCGTCCAGGTATGGGAAGATAAAGATCTCCAGGATTTGGAGGAAGGTGTCCACGACTGCCAGACACTTTGTGAAGACCCAGGGGGCCGTGGCCAGCCCAAAGGGAAGCAAACAGTAGTGACAGTGCTGGCTGCCCAGCATGAATCAAAAGGTATTGCCTGTGATACAGATGGATCGGAATGTGCATATATGCATCTTTCAGATTCAAGGAGCATAGCCAATCATCCTGTATGAGGTATGGGAGTAGCAGCCCTAGTGAGCCCATTTTGAACTTTTCGCACACCAGGAACCGGTTGAGATTTCACAGATCCAGAATTGGATGGAACCTACCGGTCTTTTTGGGGACCAGGAAGTACTTGGAGTAGAAGCACTGCCCGATCTGAGCTGGGAGGACAGGCTTGATGGTGAAGTCGAACAGCAGGGCCTCAACTTTGGTCTGCAGCAAGCTCCTGTACACGGGGTCCATGAGATACTCCCCAGGCTCGTATGGAGGTGGCAGCTGGGTGAAGTGCAGCCAATATCCACTTTAGTCTGCAGCATCCAGGTGTCCGAGGTGATAAGGGGCCATCGGTGGGCAAAGTGGAGGAGCCTCCTCGACCTGCGGGAGTATCTCGACAGGCAATGGTCGGCTGACTATGCTCCTGAGGAACCCATCAAAGTCCCACACCCAGCTTGGGCTGGGGGGCAGGTTGTACTTTCTGGGTCTTCTCCCACAGCTGCAGGCAGGGAGTCTGTGCCTTGGTTTGCGCCTGAGACTGGGCCAGGAAATACCTGTATGGGTGCAGACAGAAGGCTTTCTTGGCCTGATGTTTCTTCCATGCTGGGTCCACAGTCTTTCTGAAGAGCCTAGTGAGAGTCTCCTGTTCTTCTCCAGCTCCTCGGCTTTCTCCTCCAATGGTTTGCCAAAGAGGTTCTTGCCCTGGCAAGGGAATTTGGTGATCTTGTCCTGGGCCCACTGCTCGAGGTTTGAAGACTGCAGTCACGCCATCCGGCGGGCGGTGGTGCCCACAGCCACCACTCTGCCTGTGGATTCAAAGGCATCAAAGGTGCCCTGCACTATGAACTTCAATCAATCCTTGCCTTGAGCCATGAGGCCCCAGAAGTACTCATGACAGTCCTCAGGAAAAAGGGTGGCAAAGTCCTCCAGGTCCAACATGACATCCTTGAAAAACATGCTCATTTAAGTCTGGAAAGCCAGAATCCTGATGATCAGCATGGAACTCTGGAAGCACTTCCTACCGAAGGAGTCCAGGGTCCAAGTCGCATTGCTCAGTGGGACAGAGGCATGGATCTTAGCACTCTTCATGCACTTCAAAGCTAACCCCACTACAATTTAATTGTGGAGTAATTGAGGCTTCTCAAATCCCGGGGCTTTCTGGACCCTGTAAAGGGAATCCAGCTGATAACTGATGACCAGAAGCATAAGCAATGCCTCCCACAGCTGCAGCAGCAGCCACTGCAGGACATGGTGGATGGGAACCATCACCGCCTCCTGGGCGGCCGAGGGGTATTGGAGTAGTTCCAGTTCCTCCGCCCTTGGTTTCTCCTCTAACTCCTGAGAAAAGGACATGGCCTTCGCCATGTCCCTAATGAAGTCCTGGAAGAACATGTCCTCCGGGGGCGATTTACACCATTTGGGTGGAGGCGACAGGTCGAATGGGAGGTCATGGGACTGAAGGTCCAATGCTTTCGATTATGCCTCAATTTCCTATTCCCATTCTGATTCAGATTCCAAGAGGAAGTCAAAATAGTGCTGTCTCCTCCCCCCGCAGGCTCTGCGGCTTGAGGGTATGACAATGGCCCTCGTGGCACCGAGATTGCCAATGGCAGTGCCCCTGGGCCTTGGACTCCGATACAATGGAGAGGAAGATGGCTCCAACATTTGGAGTCAATACCAATTTCCCACCCAATGTCCCAACCTCAGCAGGCATGGCAATAGTCTCCAGGATAGGCTGGAAGAAGTGCAGTAACAACACATTCTGTGCCACAAAGCCCGTATTCCGTAAGATTTCCATCACCACCATGTGAGCTTCTAGGGCTCGAAGGTGTTCCTCCATAACCACAACCTGCGAGAGGGCTGATGCTGCAGCCATTGGTGTCGACACCTTGGATAGGGTCTCCATGATGATAGGTGCATCGGAAGAAATCCAGCTGCCTTCCTGGGTACTGGGAGTGGACTCCACCGCTCAGGTCATGTCCTCCCAGCGGGGAAGCTTGGCTGGCCACTCTCAGCTATCACTCTTTACACCACATCAAGAAGAGCTGCGATAATGCTGCACCCAGCACTTCTTGATGTGGTGTAGAGAGTGATAGCTGAGAGCTGCAATAATGCTGCACCCAGCACTTCTCCCGATGCTCCCCCTTCGACATCAATGGGGTCTCTGCAGGGAATCTCCCTTTGCCGCTCGGGCCCCTCTGTTCCTTCCTGCCTCAAGCCTTTTTGCAGGCATAGATGAGAAGGTTAGGGTTGAGGATACTGAATCAAGTCCAGCCTGAAACCAGCTCAGGAGCTGGAATTTATCGGGGCAAGGATGGATACGCTCCCAGCCAAGGCCTTCCTGCCTACAGAAAGAGCCATCAGGCTGATGGCATTGGCCAAGAAGGTTCGGTGCCGATCTTTAGTACTGGCATGACTCCTGCTGCGCCTCCTCAGACACATGGACTCTACAGTCCATGTCACCCCAGATGCCCGCCTGCACATGCGGATTCCGCAGTGGTGCCTCTGGGACCAATGGTCCCAGGCAACGGGGCACCTCCAGGACAGAATCAAAGTCACTGTGCGCTTGGCACGGTCCCTAAACTGGTGGCAGTCCCTCCCCCACTTGCAAGCGGGAATGCCTTTTCAGGCCACTCAGCCCTTGAGGGTCCTCACCACAGACGCCTCACTGCTGAGCTGGGGAGCCCACTGCCAGGAGATTCACACCCAGGGCATCTAGTCTCTGGACGAGAGTGCCTTACAGATCAACCTGTTGGAGCTGCGTGCGATCCACCTTGCCCTGAGGGTGTTCCACAAATCCCTGAGCCACAGCTCCGTCCTAGTCCAGACTGACAACCAAGTCGCCACGTTCTACGTGAAAAAACAGGGGGGCACAGGATCCCGTGCCCTCTGCCGAGAAGCGCTAGAACTGTGCTCATTTGCAGTCCAACACGGCATTCTCCTCAAGGCGGTGTACCTACCGGGTCACAGCAATTGGCTAGCCGACAGGCTCAGCAGACTGCTCCTTCCCCACGAATGGCAGCTGGACCCCAGTGTGTCTCACCAGCTCTTTCGGATCTGGGGGTATCCAAGGCTGGACCTCTTCACCAGCACGGACAACTACCAGTTGCCCCGTTTCTGTTCCCGACTACCACACCCAGACAGGATGGCCGCCGACGCCTTTCTGATATCATGGTCAGGGGGTCTCCTCTATGTGTTTCCCCCGACACCTCTGATCGCCAAGACCCTGTTCAAGATTCTTCGCAACAGGGCTCTAGTCATTTTGATAGCCCCACGATGGCCCCGACAACCGTGATTCCTGCTCCTCCTGCAACTAGCGGCGGAGACTCCTATCCCTCTGGGGACAAGCTCACGGCTCCTCTCCTAGGAGGGGGGCTCTCTCCTGCACCCCAAACCCAGCTCCCTATCGCTGATGGCGTGACTGCTGAGAGGGTCTCTCCAGCTCTGCTCCTAGTCCTGAAGGAAGTGGACGATGTCCTTCTGGCTTCCCGCAGAACTTCTACCAGGCGGGCATACGCACTTAAGTGGTGCAGGTTTGTGCTCTGGTGTGCATCTCGAGGAATCAACCCAGTCTCCTGTCCAGTGGCCATGGTGCTGCAATACCTTCTCCACCTCTCGGACTCGGGGCTTAAATCCAACTCCGTCAGAGTGCATCTCAGTGCCCTCACAGCCAACCATCTTCCTATAGACAGGCAACCACTCTTGGCACACCCGACCGTGTCCCGATTTCTCAGGGGCCTTCTCCTGTCTAATACCCCAGTCCGCCCTCCGACACCCGAATGGGATCTCAATGTGGTGTTGGGACGGCTCACCCTCCCGCCTTTTGAACCGATGGCTACGTGTCATCTCGCTTCCTCTCCTGGAAGGTGGTGTTCCTCGTTGCTCTCACCTCCGCCTGAAGAGTGAGTGGGCTCCAGGCCCTCATGAGGGAGAGGCCTTATACCAGGTTCTACAAGAATAGGGTGGTGCTTCGCACACACCCCAAATTTCTCCCAAAAGTAGTGTCTCCTTTCCACCTCAATCAGGATGTGGTCCTTCCTACCTTCTTTCCCAGACCGCACGCCGGTCACGCTGAAGCCAGCCTCCATACCTCAGTCTGTAGGAGGGCCTTATCTTTCTATATTCAATGTACTCAGGACCACTGGAAAGCTTTGCAGCTTTTCGTTTCCTACAATCCCAGCAAGCTGGGGCAAGCGGTGACCAAGCGCACTCTGTCCACGTGGGTGATGGACTGCATCGCTCGGGCCTATGAGGAAGGGAAACTTCCTTTGGAGGGCCGTGTCATGGCTCACAAGGTCCGGGCCATGGCAACCTCTGTGGCTCATTTGTGCTCCGTTCCTCTGGCAGACATCTGCCGGGCTGCCACATGGTCGTCGGTTCATACCTTCGCAGCTCATTACTGCATGGATAGGGAGTCCCGACGGGACAGTGCCTTTGGCCACGCCGTACTCCGCAACCTTATTGAGGTCTAGGCAACTCCTGCCCTCCGACCCTTCTGTGTTCAGGCTTCTGGAGTGCTAATTTCTTATCAGATTGAGAGTTTTTTCTGCTGCAGCTGCTTGCGGTTCTCTATGAGAGCCTTTTTTGGCAGTGGATTCTTGGTAGCCTGTAGCTGGGGAGTCCTACTACTACTATTACTACTACTACTACTATTGAGCATTTGTATAGTGCTACCAGTCGTACGCAGCGCTGCACAGACATGTAAGAGACAATCCCTGCTCATGAGCGCTTACAATCTAGTCAAGACAAAACACAGACGGTGTAGGCAGGGGTAAAACAAGGAGATCAGGTGAGTCAAGATCCAAAAGCAGTAGCGAAGAGGTGAGCTTTCAACCTGGATTTGAAGAGGGTTAGAGAAGGTGCCTGGCATACAGACACAGGTCGTTTGTTCCAGGCGTAAGGCGCAGCAAGGTGTCTGGAGTTGGCAGTAGAAAAGAAGGGCACAAATAGAAGCAGTTTGCTAGAAGAGCAGAGTTCCCAAGGGGGGGATGTAAGGAGAGATAAGAGAAGAAAGGTATGGAGGAGCCACAGAGTGAATGCATTTATAGGTCAGCAGGAGAAGTTTGAACTGGATGGGGAAACAGATAGGGAGCCAGTGAAGTAACTGGAGAAGAAGAGTAATATGGGCATGCCGAGGCTGGCAGAAGATTAGCCGCGCAGCAGAGTGTTGAACAGATTGAAGGGGAAAGAGATGATTCAAAGGGAGACCAGCAAGGAGTAGGTTACAGTAGTCAAGACGGGAGGTGATTAAGGAGTGAAAAAGCGTTTTAGTAGTGTGTTCAGAAAGGAAAGGGCAGATTTTGCTAATGTTATAGAGAAAGAAACGGCAGGTCTTAGCTACGAGGTGGATGTGTGTGGAGAAAGAGAGAGAAAAGTCAAAGATAACCCCCAGATTACGGGCCGAGGAAACAGGAAGGAGTACAGAGCTATCCACGGAGACTGAGAAAGGAGGAAGAGTCCCATATGTGAGGACTGACTTTCTGCTTGTTCCCGGAGAAAGCGTAGTTACTCGCCTGTAACAGGTGTTCTCTGGAGACAGCAGGAATCAGTACTCACAACCCTCCCTCCTCCCCTTGGAGTTGCGGTCCTCCTGTTTTTTTACTATTTTTTTGTTTTTTGCCATCTTTAGCTATGTCATTTGACTGAGCAAGATGGCCTCTTTAGGCGGGAAGCGGACCACGCATGTGTGGAGGCAACTCCCAAATGCTTTCTTTGAAAGCTGGGGATTTGCTCCGCGCGGGCTCCGTCGGTGCCGACGTAACCCATATGTGAAGACTGATTCCTGCTGTCCCTGGAGAACACTGTTACAGGTGAGTAACTACTCTGAACTGAGTGTGCAGATTGAATATGTGAGTGCATGGATAGGGAAGAGTTGGGTATGGGATGTTAGAAAGGGTGGAAAGATGCCTACAGCTATACAGTTGTGATCTGTGCATGTGTGACTACATGGATTTAGGTGGCCGACTGAATGTGTGACCGCATGGGTAGTAAATATCTGGGTGCAGTGTGTTTGAATTGGTGGAAAGAGTGAATCAACCAAGTTGGTTCAGTGCTCACTCTTCCACTATCCTGATCATTCTTTCTTTCTCAGCCTCTCATTCTCCTCCCTTCTGCAGACTCATATCCCCACTTTCTCCAATCCCCCCCATGCTGTCCCTCCAGAGACAACCACTGTTCCACCAGGGCCGATCCATCCACTAGACAAGCTAGGCAGAAGCCTAGGGTGGCAGATCTCTGTGGGTCGCACCCCTCCCCTGCACACTGAGCCGTGCTGCCCTTCTCCCCTGGCTAAGCCACGCCCCGCTGCCTCTCTCTGCTGCTGCTAATTCCGGGGATGGCTAGGCTTGGTGACAGGCCATGTGCTTCGACACACATGGCCTACCACTTCTGAACCCCCAAAGTTTTATCGGACCTTCCCCGACTCCACTACTGGAATCGGCAGTAGCATAGCTCAGCACAGGGGAGTGTAGCTCAGTGTGTGGGGAGCAGCATGGCCCGGGGGGGCAGCATGGCTGGAGCTTCTGCCTAAAGTGGCAGAAACCCTTGAGCTGGCTCTGCTCCCAACTACTAGCTCATCTCTTTACCCATCCATTCTCCCCACTCCTGAAGGTGACCTCATTGCCACTTCATTCCCTCTTCCTGCTAAGGTCATCACTCTTTTAACCCCCCCATTCCTGCCAGCCTGGGGTCATCTCCTCCTCCTGCAGAGGGAGGAAGAAAGAGAAGGCTTGGGATGGCAACAGCTGTTGGCAGCAGGGGAGGCTAGGACCACAATGGTGAATGGCGCGCAATAAATAGACATAAGTAAAGGAAATAAGGACTGGCTAGCAGGGCTGGTGCAAGACCACACTAGGCAAACCTAATTCTTTGTGCCGTCTCCTGCACGGCATCCATTGCCACTGCTGCTGCCCCTCTCCGGGGCATACGGCGGTGGTAATAGCTGCAAACAGTCCCACGGAGCTTACCTTCAAGCTTTGGCACCGTGGGGCTGTTTGCTTTTGCCATTCTCTGCCACTCGATGCAGACCTCCCATGCAAATAGGAAGCCGGTATCGGACGTCAAACAGCAGAGGAAACAAACAGCCCCACAATAGGGACTGTTTGTAGCTATTGCCACCGCTGTCAGTTCCGGCAGCAGGGAAGCCTCGGGAGTCCGGCAATGACTGACCTCAAAACTGAAGGTGATCAGGCCTGACTGGCATCAAAGGAGGCCCAAGATTGATAGGCTGGTTAGCATCAGTTTTGGTAGCAGCAGAGGCCAGGGCTGGTGATGATTGACTTCTGAGATTAGCGAGGTATTCAGGACTGGGTGGTGAGCAGTGTTAGCCTCATTGTAACAGCTTGTAGTTAACAGCAGGCACACTAGGAGGACAGAAAGCAACTGGTGCTGTGCTCTGTATTCTCCACCCTCGTGCGACTTAGAAAAGCAAAGGCTCAAATGCTTTTTTTTTGCTTCCATGTGCAATTCTGCTCACAACCCCAAATGAGATTTTTGTGACCCCATTTTGAGTTGCAACCCACAGTTTCGGAACCGCTGTATTAGCTAGCTTAGACATGCTAAAAAACACCACCATGGCAAAATCAAACTAAAAAACTTCAGTGGGCAGGAAACCACCCCAAAGAGGGAAAAACCACGCAAAAGCGTTAAAGAAAAACTGCCAAAAATAATTTAAAAAGGGAAAAATGGCTAACTGATGATAAGCAGAAAAGAAATAAAGGAAAAAAAACAGCCAAGAGGGACAGATAGGAAAGATGTATTGCAAGTATTGGATAAACTAAAGAGTAATAAATCACCTGGACCAAATGGTATACATCCAAGGGTGTTGAAAGAATTGAAAGATGAGATTTCAGATGTACTATTAGTAAGCTATGAACTATCATTAAAATCATCTGTAATACCTGAAGATTGGAGAATGGCCAATGTAATGCCAAATTTTAAAAAGGGTTCCAAGGGTGATCTGGGAAACTACAGACTGGTGAGCCTGACATTGGTACTGGGCAAAATGATAGAAGCCATTATAAAGAATAAAATTACTGAACATGTAGATATTCATGGTTTAATGGGAGAAAGTCAACATTGATTTAGCCAAGGAAAGTTCTGTCTTACTAATCTGTGTTATTTTTTTGAAGGTGTGAATAAAACGGAGTTACTTACCTGTAACTGGAGTTCTCCGGGGACAGCAGGATAAGTCAGCCACAATTGGTGACGTCATCCGACGGCGCCGAGACAGAAGTACTCTCCATAGCTCAGAAGGGCTTTTTGCCCTTCTGAGCAGGGCCCAACTGGCCCCGACACCCCATGCCTGCCCAACGCCCCTAGCTAGCCAGTATGTCCATAGCTGAGCCTTTTGCCGCTAGGAGGCGGGCACCAGGACGGAGGCCGACCCCTTCCCAGGTGAGGTGGGCGGATATGTGTGGCTGACTTATCCTGCTGTCCCCGGAGAACTCCAGTTACAGGTAAGTAACTCCGTTTTCTCCTAGGACGAGCATGATGAGTCAGCTACAATTGGTGCCTTCCATGCTGCCCTGAGCTGTGGTGGAAGGGGGGAGGCCGATGCACTTCTTCGGGTTAGTCTACAGGCTAGGCTAGCAGGCAGCCTGTGGTGCAGCATGTTGTCACAAGAGCAAGTAGGCCCGTAGAGGTCTGCGAACGCGAAGCACGTATGTGCAGAGGGTGCAGGTGCAACACTTTATGAGGTAACCAAGGCACACTTGTGAGGTAACCAATAGGCCCGTCGGGCAGTCTGAAGAAGACCAGCCACAATAGCGCTGGGAACGAGAATGGTGCGAACGTTGCAAATGGGCGTGTATACCCCACTAATAAGAGAGGCGTCTCTTAATATTATTTATTTATTTATGTAATTACCTATTTGTTTATCAGTATTTTTTTTTTTTTTTAAATCCATTTTTGTGTGGTCCACCCCAGGGGTCTGTCGGGAACCATTAGCGTAGCAGGGCATTGGGGACCGGGAGACTGCCGCTGGGTCCAGCCCTGGGGACTTGTGACTCTGGAAGACTGTCTCTGGGGAGACATGACCTGAATTGGCCAGTGTTGTACGTGGCCTGCGTTGGTCACTGTTGGAACAGAATGCTGTGCACCGCCATGCTACGGGCTAGGCAATCCAGTCATGCCCTGCATTCAGGGTGTGTGAATGCTGTGCACTGCCATGCTACGGGCTAGGCAATCCATTCATGCCGTGCATTCAGGGTGTGTGTCCTCATTCCCTGCATGCTTGCACATCTCTGCTGGCATCTGCACTGTGGTCAACCGCTCACACAGCCAGGTTGGGTCTACAGACGCAAGTGGGGTGCAGGAATCGGGTGGTTTGCATCTGTAGCTGGTGCATTATTCTCATGTTGGAGGGGGCTCCTATCAGTTTAGGCGGAAGGTGCTGCTGTAAGCTGTTTCCTTGGTGGTGGGTTGTTCTGTACAGAAGGGTCGAAGAGGTTGGGCCCCTTGACATTGGTGCATTATCCCGTGTCAGTGGTCTAATTATGGGAATTGGGTTGGTGGGAGCCACAGCTGGGACTTGAATTTGTGACCTTCACTGGCTGTGCGTCCTGCACCACACTGTTGCCACTTAAAGTAGAGCTGGAAAGGGAGCACCTGGGTTCGAACCAGGGACCTCTTGATCTGTAGTCAATGCTCTTCCCCTAAGCTAGGCTCTCACAAGATGAGGCTTCTTACTGTGCCGGAACCAGATGCAGGGTCTCTCGAGACTGGAGTGATGTCCTGTTAGTAGACGCACAGGGCCCTGATGCAGTCCAGAGTGTGGAGTCCCCTTCCTCCAAGAAGCGTGGTGCGCTCCTGATCTGTGAGGTGGCTCAGTCCTGGAAGGACTGCGCATAAGATGGGTATCCATAAGGCTTGTGGTTTCCCGATCCTCTCTTGTCGGGATAGGAGGCCGGTCTAAGGGGAATCATTCCGCAGGGAATAGCATTAGAGGATGGGCATCCTGGCCATCGAGATAGGAGGCCGGCAATGAGATGGATCAATACAGTCGCAGCAGCTAAGAAAATGGCCCTAGCAGCACTGCTTTGTAGTAAAGGGTAATGCCTCAGACAGCCTTACTCATTAACCCCACTGAGGGATTGAACTCATGACCCCTGGTTGAGCAGTCAACGTATAACCATTGTGCTACCCCTTTCTTGCTGCTACTGATGGGCCGCCTGAGGAGAGACCGAAGACTATTTCGGACAGCTATCCAGAGGGTCGTAAGAGTCGACGGCAACTCGATGGCACTGAACAACGACAACCACTTCATCTCAGCAGCTTACATGAGCTGACCTGGCTTACGCCGAAGTAGATTGAGGGCGATGTTAGCCTGTGCTAGGACCCTCGGGGTGGTGTTCTCAGCAGCTTACATGAGCTGGCATGGCTCGCACCTTGGTTGATTGAGGCAATGTAGAGCTGATAGAGGCTGGCTAGCCTGTGCTACTAGGACCCTCTGGGCAGAGTTTAAATGCGATCTACGGTAGAGGTGAGTGAGTAGTTCATAGAAGGGTACCATTTGGTGCAAAGACATCCATTTGCAGTTGGTGCGACCTGACAGGAGAAGATGTCCGGTTGAGGGGCTACAAACGGAAGGGTTCGTGGGAGGGGTCCAGTTGGTGCAGCATGACAGATGAAGACATCCAATTGCTGCCCTGGGTACTGGGTAGAAGCATTACCATGCCAAGGTTGGGCCTTCTGTCGCTGGGCCTCGTCGTCTGTATCAGGATCTGCTTTCATTGGCAGGCAGGGATGGCTTCTTAGTGCGAGTGCTGGTGATAGGGCGAGTTGTAAGATATTTCCCGACCCTGAGGAACGCTAACGGGATTAAACTTTTGATCTATATATGGGCCCTGACCCTTGATCTCTTACGGACACATGTTGTGGAGAGAATAGCTCACCGTAAGAGCACCAGCGGGCTTGCGCTTGAGCGGGATAGAACCTTTGATATTTTATGCCCTAGGCACTGGTTCTAACGCTAGGCTATGTGAAGGTCTGTCCAGAGTGATACTGGTCTAGTCAATGCAGGACAACAGGTGCTTCAGCGACTACTTTTGACAGGTGTCGATCCAGGATGTCATCACTAGGGAGACAGGGAGGATGCCATACGTGCCAACCTGTGTAGGAGGAGGGTGGGTGAGGCCATTACCAGTGAGTCACTGCTGTCCGGGTGGTGTTATCCCACCCTCAGTTGGGTCCTGGTGTAGCACACCCCAGTCGGACACCGTCAGAGAGGACAGGTGAGTCAGGCTATTATATGACCATGGTATTTATTCTCTTATATACTGGACTATTCAGCATCAGTGTGGTTTACATTGAACAACTGAAATTACATTAAGCAGGGCGTTATAACTTGGAGATAACTCTTGTACCGGGACTGTGGGCTATGGTGGGTTAAGAGGCTTGCCCAAGACCACAAGGAGCAACTGCGGGACTAGGGACCCAGTCCCTCCGGCCCAAGGTTGCTGTCCTCTAGCAGGACTTGAATCCCCCAACTTTCGGCCTGAAATACATAGGCGCAACCACTAGGCCATTCCTCCACTCCAATGCTGGGTGACCTAATTATGTATAGTCTTGAAGTCGGTGCGGTGAAGAAGAGCTGAAGTGGAGCTGCGTAGGGTTTCGAGGCACTGAGTGCCCCAGCTTGTTGTTGGCTGACACCAACTTGACCTGTGAGGTTCGCCCCTGGTTGAACCGGTACCTATTGTTCCGTTAGAATCTGAATAATTAGCTATCTGGATTGAGCCAGATACTAAGCGGGTCTGAAATCTTTCTTTCTACTCTCTGGGGTCCAGCCGGGAAGTAGAGAAGTGGAAGTGTAATGTGGACGTGGACTGTTAATCGTGTGCACTGCCTAGAATCCTTGTTCACAGCGGTCTAGGTCACACTGGTCGAGGTTCCAGGACGTAGGATCAGGGTCTCTACCCCACCGCTGCCCTTTGTGGACAATGCACGCAGGACATCTGGGTCTGAGCTGTTGCTTGAACCCTAGGCTGATACCTCCAACCTCGGTCAACCTGCACATGCAGGAGAAACCATTTTAAATCTGACCATACCACTGATGGCTGGTAATCTACCAGTATAACCTTGGCTGTGGCTGATGTTGGTGGTAGAAGAGGAACTGTGAGGACCCCACAAAGGTAAAATTGAATGGGGAGGGGGGGGGGGTGCACCGCCACTCACAGCAACATCCCCTCAGTGTTGCCCTAATGTCCGGTAACTTGTAAGGGCAGCAGTTTATTGGTGGAGCCATTACTCCTGCAGGGCTCCATTCCCCTGTGTAACCTTGGAGACTGAGGTCCTTTCTCTGGGTACCTGCTTTGCCTTTGGCCGGGAACTTGCCCGAATTGTTTGTGCTGGAGGGGTCCCCGTTGGCGCTATCAGAGCTTTTGAATGTCTGCGCCCGAGGCTCACCACTAATGGTGTCAGAGTCTAGAGCTGATTGGTGGTTCTGGGCCAAGGGGTTCTCTCTCTCTGCTCTGGTGAGCCCTTATAGTGCTTCAGCACCGGGGCAAGGAGCTCTCTCTATCTGCTCTGGTGAGCCCTTATAGTGCTTCAGCACCATGGGTCCCAATTGGTGAGCGTGCTCCACTGCTGTCTAAGGCAAGTGGTGGAGACGGCGTGGGAATAGTCAGCCGTGCTGCCCCACCTTCAGATAAGCCGATGAAGGCTTGCCCAGGATGGCGGTATAAGGCATGGTAACAGCCCTGGATACCTCCGATGGCGCCAGTCAAAGGCGCCGAGGGTTTGGAGTCAGAGGGAGCCAATGACATCTCTGCGACGAGGTAGAAGGGGTGGAGTCAGAAAGCTGATGGCGCCGAGAGGTCTCGGCGCCGAAGGGGGATAGATTGAGCAGGCCTCTGTGTTGTGGCGCTGCTGCCACTGCACGCACGGGCTAGAGGAGTTCCGTGCAATCCAACTTGAAAAACCGTCCAATCGGGTAAGGCGCCAGCCCGTGGCGCTGTGCTGAGTGGGCCGGCCTGAGGTGACGCCTGCCAATGGAGCTGTGGGCGGAATGACGTTGAGCCGGAAGATGCTGTGCCGGTTGATACAGCTTGCAGTGTCGTCCAAGCTTGAGCGTGCAGGCCGGCAGAGGGGGCGTGGCTTTGCGAGCAGTACACAGTCGCAGGAAGATGGCCGCCCCCATGGTTCACCCACGTGTGAGGAAGGCAATATGGCTTTTCCACCGGAGGATCCTCTAGGCTTTGAGTCGTGTTGGACATCAAGCTCGCTGCTGGGGTTGGAGGCCCTTAGGCACAACCTGAGCAGTGGCAGAGCTGGCGGCTTAAGCCTGCGGTTGGGGTGGAGGCCCTTAGGCACACCCTGAGTGGCGGCAGAGCTGGCAGGATATCGGAGAAGTACCCCGAAGGTCCGTGGGTAGTGGCCCGCAGGGAGCATCTGTTATGCCGTCTGCTGAGAGCGCCTGGCTGGTAGGGAGCTTAAGCGCAGCCCTAGCAATTTGAGAGAAGCTTAGAGTATTAATGCAAGTTTAACTGCAACATACATACTGGTAAGGATAAGAAACGCAAGTCGAGACTGATTTAACAGTAAGAACTTTTCTAAGATGTTGAGTCTGGAAGCTTAGACAGAGCATTAATGCAAGTTAACTGCAATATACATACTGGTAAGAATAAAAGAAAACGAAAGTTGAAACTGATCAAAAAGTAAGAACTTTTCTAAGATGTTGAGTCCGGAGCACATGGCCCGCAGGAATCTAAGTTCCGCCGGGACGGCTCTGAAGGAAGCTTTGGAAACATTAAGACAAGAAAACCGTTATATACATACGATTAGGAGGATTAGAATTTCTTAAAGTTAAAACTTGGTGGAGGGTAGAAAAGTCTGTCTTGCTGGCAAGGCGGAAGAACTGAAACTGGCTAGCTAGGGGCGGGCAGGGGGGTGGGGCCAGTTGGCCCATGCTCAGAAGGGCGAAAAGCCCTTCTGAGCTATGGAGAGTACTTCCATCTCAGCGCCGTCGGATGACGTCACCAATTGTGGCTGACTCATCCTGCTTGTCCTAGGAGAAACAGGTAGACCAAAGTGTACCTGGATTTTCAGAAAGCCTTTTACAAGGTCCCTCATGAGAGACTCTTGGTGAAATTAAAAAGTCATGGGATTGGAGGCAGTGTACTATAGTGGATCAGGAACTGGTTAAAAGATAGAAAGCAGAGAGTAGGGCTCAATGGAGAAAGGTGAATCGTGGAGTACCTCAGGGATCTGTGCTGGGCCCACTACTTTTTAAACATATTTATAAATGACCTGGAAATGGGAATAATGAGTGAGGTAATCAAATTTGCTGATGAAACAAAATGATTCAAAGTTGTTAAAATGGAAGAGGATTGTGAAAAACTGCAAGAGGACCTTGATAAACTGGAAGATTCGACGTTCAAATGACAGATGAAATTTAATATGGACAAGTACAAATTATGCACCTAGGAAAGAACAACCCAAAGTATGGTTACACGATGCAAGATTCCACATTAGGAACCACCATCCATTAAAAATATTTAGGTGTCATCGTGAATAATATGTTGAAACTCTCCGCCCAGTGTGCAGTGGTGGCCAAGAAAGCAAATAAAATGCTAGGAATCATAAGGAAAGGAATGGAGAATAAAACCAAGGATATAATGCCTCTGTATCATTCCATGGTGCCACCGCACTTTGAATATTGTGTGCAATTCTGGTCGCCATATCTTAAATAGGATATAGCAGAATTAGAAAAGGTACAGAGAAGAGCTACCAAAATGGTAAAGGGGATGGAAGGATACCCCTATGAAGAGAGGCTAAAAAGGTTAGAGCTTTTGAACTTGAAAAAGAGATGGCTGAGGGGAGATATGATAGAAGTCTATAAATTAATGAATGGAATGGAACGGGTAAATGTAGATCAGCTCTTTACGCCATCAAAAAGCAGAAAGACTAGGGGACATGCAATGAAGCTACAACGTAACCCATTTAAGACTAATAAGAGAAAATACTTTTTCACTCAACGTGTAATCAAACTCTGAAATTTGGTACTGGAGGAGATAGTAAAAGCTGTTAGTGTAGCTGTGCTTAAAAAAGGTTTGGACAAGTTCCTAAAGGAAAGGTCCATTAACCATTATTAAAGAGGCCCTGGGAGATCCACTGCTTGCCCCAGGACAAGCACTGTGGAACCTGTATGCCTTTTGAGAACCTACCAGGTGCTTGTGACCAGATTGGCCAATGTTGGAATCAGAAACTGAGCTTGATGGACCTTGGTCTGACCCAGTTTTCTATACCACCTTATCCTTCAATCAAAGCAGTTTACATTATGTAGTTACTACAAACAGGTACTGTCCCCAAGGGGCTCACAATCTATGTGCACCTGAGGCAATGGCACATAGATTGTGAGCCCCAGGTGCACATAGATTGTGAGCCCCAGGTGCACATAGATTGTGAGCCCCTTGGGGACAGTACCTGTTTGTAGTAACTACATAATGTAAACTGCTTTGATTGAAGGATAAAGTGGTATAGAAAACTGGGTCAGACCAAGGTCCATCAAGTTCAGTTTCTGATTCCAACATTGGCCAATCTGGTCACAAGCACCTGGTAGGTTCTCAAAAGGCATTTATTTATTTTATTTATTTAGACAGTTTTGTATACCGCCTTATCCTTCAATCAAAGCGGTCACAACACAATTGGGGGATACATTTAACATGTGGGGATATGAGACACATTCACTAATACTTACAGGGAACATGGGCAATGGAGGGTTAAGTGGCTTGCCCAAGACCACAAGGAGCATCTGTGGGACTAGAAACCCCAGTCCTTCCAGCCCAAGGTTGCTGTCCTCTAGTGGGATTTGAACCCCCGACCTTCCGGCCTGAAGTACCGTGCCCCAACCACTAGGCTACTCCTCCCTATATGGCATACAGGTTCCACAGTGCTTGCCCTGGGGCAAGCAGTGGATCTCCCAGGGCCTCTTTAATAATGGTTAATGGAACTTTCCTCTAGGAACTTGTCCAAACCTTTTTTAAGCACAGCTACACTAACAGCTTTTACTATATCCCTTTGGCCTGAGATTGCTGTCCCCAGGTGGGACTTGAACCCCTGGCCCTCTGGCCTGAGGTACCATGTCCGAACCACTAGGCTACTCCCCCCCTCTTGTGTTCTAAAAATGTTTTTCCGGACTTCAAAAACACGTCCTAGGGGCTCCATGGCAGAAAGAAGAATGGAAAGTATGGCACCATATTGGGCGGAAGGCAGGCATGTATGTGCTGTCTGCCTTCCAAAAGCTTCCTTTGGCAGCTGGGGAGTGTTCCGTGCCGGGCTCCACTGGTGATATCACCCATACGCAAGGACTTATTTCCTGCTTGTTCATGGAGAAAGGGTAGCTACAGCCTTTTCCCACCCATCTTAGGAGGAAGCTGGTCTTGCAAGTGAGAAGAGGAAGGTTCAATTATGCTTACCTGATTATTGTCTTTCCTTAAGTCCTGTCAGATCAGTCCAAAACCCCATCCCAGAAGCCCTGGCATCCAGGAAGTACTGGGCAGAAGAGATTTAAAGTGACTCAGTCCAGATTATGGGACATATTAACCGATGAAGTAGGGGCTATCACTCCTGGAAGATGAACACCTGATGGAAGGCATCACTTGGGAGCAGACAAGTAGAAGGTACTTAGCTTTGACACAAGAATACTGACTGACTTCCTGGCTATATCAGGCTATATACTAAAGCCAAAAAGTATTTCTCTGTCACCATTTGCTGGTGGGAGGGATTTATCCCACTTTCTTGGACTGATCTGGCAAGGACAAAGAGGACAGGGTTAAGACATCAAAAAAACATTATAAAATTACTCCCATTAAGTTTACACTGTACATATTAAGTATATTTTGACAGTTAAAAATTGATATTCAATTATGCATTTTTACAAGTTTGTTCTGGAAAGGATGGTGTTAGAGTGATCATGATTGATAATTAAACTGAACAAATTCTCACGATAGGGGCTACAGGCCTGAAAGTTATTTGAAGGCAGTGCAAAGCTGAAGGATACCTAATGCACTAGCCCTACTACATACCCTAAGTAACACATCTCTCTCAGACATTTCACTACAAAAAATTATACAATGGTTTGATTCCAGCTCACTGACTCAGGAGGCGATTTACTATATTAGTGTGCACCAGCACCATTATCATGTATTATTTGCCACAGGGCCTACTTTATTCCTATGGACCATGCTGCAGATAACGCAGGTTAACAGCATTAGTGTACACTGTTAGCCAGTGAGCCCCTTAATGATGATCTGTGAGCACCATGCAGAAGAACTGCACTTTGGGAGTGACCTCGGAAGTCTATTGCCTCACTGGATGCTAAAATGTCTAAACTACTGAGTTCCAAATCTGTGAGATTTCCTGGGTGCAAAGGCCAGAGCTAGCAGGGTTATCTGAAATCACCCAACAGTGATGACAGAATTTCATGGTCTGCAGTGGCTTGATATCACAGCCATGAGTGCTGCAGTTGGCAGGGATTTTCTACCTACTTTCTTTGGATTTAGTTCATCTCCTGCCTGCAATTTCCATCCCAGCAATTGTGAGCACAGTGTCCTGGACACCTGCCCAGGAATAGCGTGTGCATTAAAAACCTCATTTGTTATCTGATGGAAGATGCTATTCACCTTAAAATGTTATTTGTCTAGTGATAGCAAGCATATTGGCACACCTCTGGCATTGTATTTGCATTCTAGATGTGGGACTATAGAGAGATGTATGTCTGCCTCTCTCTCTCTCTCTCTCACATTCACACACACACGAAGTATTAATTTTCACACACACACACGAAGTATTAATTGTTAGACAATTGAATTGCATTTTGAATTTAAATAAGATTACTTTTCTTTCTGGAGCCAACAGTAGTGTTTAAGAGTTTTGAAAGCTCCTCCTTGACAGTTACTTAACACCACAATGACCTGTATAAGGATCAAAGTGCTTCTGTGATGATTGCGTGTGTGATGTTTGCGTGTGTGATGATTGCGTGTGTGATGTTTGCATGATGTGCTGATGATAATGTCTGAATGCAGCATGACAAATTCTAGGGTGCAATGGTAAACTTAAATTTGTATTTATTTTATTTCATTTCATATTCCACCTTTATCAACAGAGTAGTAGAAAATCAGTTCTCTAAAAATAAAACTACAAAAACAAGCCAGAGAGCAGGGACAAAATAAATAATGCACACCATTTATTCCAAATCGCAGTAACAAGATAGCAATCAGACGGATTAAGGGAAAAGAGATCTAGCAGCAAAAAAACCAAGCAAAACAGCAGAGCAAAGAACAGGGAAGTTAGGGTCCCATATTCAGAAAGGTTTAGCAGGGTAACAGCACTGCTACCTGGATAAACTCCAGTGAGAGGGAGCTGCACTAGTTCCTCCGACTGCTGCAGCACTGTCTGGAGAGCGTTGGGGTGGTACGTGAGTTGGCTGAGGGCAGACTCAGGCATGCTGGTTAGAAGTGATTCTTAGTTTGCTAACTGGATAACAAACTACATCAAGAAAATCTGTTAAGTCCTGACTTACAACAACCCTAGACTTGGTGTACTATAACCAATGAGTTAAAAGTAAAACAGGTTTTGGTTTGGGGCAAGCCCTGAGTGGCTGGCTGCTGGAGGTATATAGTGGAAGAAATGAGGTATGCCTATGAGAATGTGTTATTTTATTTATTTAACAAGCAGTTATGAGCAAGGGCGTACAGGGGACAAATTATAGATGGGGCAATGACTGGAGGTATTCTTTGGGAAAGTGCTTGGAAGCAGATGAGCGGAATATTGTTTTAAAAAAGATTGCTGCTGGCAAGCTGTCACTGTTGGAAATTCCACTGAAGGGTTCTCCTCAGAAAGAGTCTATCTCCAAGAACAAGCATGAATGTAGTCTTCACATATTGGTGACATTGGTACTGATGGAACCCGCAAGGGAACACTCCCCAGCATCCAATAGGAAAGCCTTTGGGAGCACTCCACTGCACCTGCGTTGCTGCCTTCCCAACTCCCTCTCTTCAGTTCTTCATTTTCTGCAGAGCCGGGAGGAAGCAAATCCTGTCACCGCAGAAAAAAAACGTTGTGGATAGCATCTGCCTTCCTGTCGACACCGGCACTGTCTAAGACATTGCTGGTTCCCTTATTCTTTTTTCTTTCTTAATTTCTTTAAAAAAAAAGCACTACTTGGGAGTTGATGTCCTTTTAGGTCTTAAGCCTTCCATACTCTTCATTCTTGAGAGTTTGGAGAAACCAACTAGGAGTTTCAAAACATGCACAAAATGTGCCAGCACCATTTCAGTGACTGACACACATGACTGGTGTCTAAAATGCCTTGGCCCAGATCACCAGCCAAAGGACTGTTCCCTTTTCCAGAAAATGACCCGGAGAGGCCAAAAGAACCAGGCCTCTAAATTAGGTACACTCTTCACCTCAAAAGCAGTTTCGTTGGCATCCACTTCGTCGAGGGCCTCTTCATCCTCTCCTGGATCTCAGGTATCTTCGAAGTCCAAGCACAAGTCTGCATCAAAGTCTGCGGGCACTCCCAGAGAAAGATCTCGTTCTAAACATCGAGATTCCTCAGGGATTGCCTCAGAGGCAGATAAGCCTGCCAAACAACCCCGGCGGGAGGCTTTGCTCTCCAAAGTCATTGAGGGGTTCCAGGATGCTCCTGAGGCCTCGACCTCCGGAGAGCTACTGGTGCCATGCTCTAGGACAGTGGTGTAAATACCCATCACCGATCCCCAAGCATCAGCAGCCTTGATAGACCAGCATATATTGGCCATCGAGTGTAGTTTGGCAGCCCTACTTGCAGCCTTGTTACCCATAAAACCTTTGGCTACAGGTACTGGGCAATCGGTACCGGTTCTGGAACAGACATCAACACAGGTTCCAGTTGAGATATCACTCCCACTCATGCCCTCCCTGGAATCCCTTACTGATACCAGTGCAAGGCTCAAATGGCTCACCAAGGCCAATACATCAGAACATCAATACTGGCATCTATCTTCTGGTGTGCACCGTACCTGTCGATACTTCGAGTCCTCCAATTTTGATTCCCCTAATTCTGCTGCGGAATCACTCAATTCATGGGGACCCCAGGGCATTCCTTAGGACCCTTCCCCACCTCAACAGCAGTGCATGTCGCCTGAGGACATGTTGTTTCAAGAATTTATTCGAGATCTAGTCAAAGGTCTCTCTATCACGGTGACATCAGAGAAGGAGCTGAGGGTGGAGGAACTGGAGATCCTCCAATACCCATCGGCACCCAAGGAAGCTTACCGGTGCACCACATCCTTCATGACCTTATGCTCCGTATGTGGGAGTTGCCTCTCACGGTCTCACCCCAAAGTAGACATCTCAATACCATGTACTGGGTACAGGAGTGTCCCAGCTTTCAAAAGGCACAGCTTCCCCATCATTCCATGTTGGTTGAATCGGTTATATGCTGAATCAAAAGCTCAAAGACTCATTCCTCTAACCCATCTGGTAGGGAATCGAGAACCCTCGATGCCTTTGGGCGTCGATGCTTCCAGGCCTCCATGCTCTCAGCTAGTATCAATTCCTATATACTTTATATGGGAATGTTCCTAAAGGAGGTCTCCAGGGATCTTGAAGCATTTGCTCCTCTCCTCCCGGATGACTAATGGGCAGACTATCTAGCCCTAGTTAAATATAGCCAAAATGTATCAAAGTTTGTCAACAGAGCTACCTTTGATGCTTTTGAGTGCATGAGCAGGGCTTCAGCAATTTGCATTGGTGCACGTCACATTGCATGACTTCAGGCCTCAGATTTTGAACACTGGGTTCAAGACAAGCTGGGCAACATACCTTGCACACGGGAAAATCTCTTTGGCAAAGACTGGCAAGATAAAGCCTCTCAATTAGAGTCAGAAGATACTACTCTAAAGAGATTGTCCAGAGTAACAGCTGACCCTGCTAGGAAAGAAGCCCCTGCAAAAAAATATTTTTACAATAATAAGAAAAAATTCTTCTCTACCTAGTCCCCTGCTTCTTAGTATCAGGGCCAAGCCTCACAGAAGAGGCAACAGCCTCCTAAGCAGTAGAAGAAGCTACAGGTGGATAAATCTCAACCAGCCCTGCAGTCACAGGCTGAACCTGTTTTTTGACTCTTTTCTAGAGAACATTGCCACTCTGCCTCTGGAGGATCCCCAGCCTCTCCATATAGCACTTTAACTATAGCAACAGCATACTTCATGGACTCCCCAAGAAAACACTAAAGCCATTACAACTTGCTCAAAACGCGGTTGCACGTACAATTATGCATGCCAAAAGATCCGACCATATAACACCCATTCTGTTCCACCTCCACTGGCTCCCGATTCTTCAAAGAATCAAATTCAAAGCCCTTACAAACATCTATAAAAATATACAACATTTGTGATAAGGAAGCTTATCATAGCTCAGGGAGGAGCTATAGGAAAGATGTGACTCTGAACAAGCAACCTGTCAGTTCTGGTAGAAATAAGAAAACAGAATTTTCACATAAAAGACTACCAGTCCCAGAATGCACCAGGTTTCCAGCAGCCATGAGAGGAGCTGAAGTGAGAAAACGTGTGTTCAATCAAGAGGGCTATGAGGTAATCCCTAAGCACTCATCTCAAAGGGCAGGGCCTGATTCAGCACAGCTGGGCTGTATTAGGGAGGAGCACTCATCAAGACAGAATAAGAATAGAGTTTATTCTACAGATCAAAAGCATGGAAACAAGCAGGAACTTCATGATCATCTCCATGATCACCGTGGATATGCAGAGAAGGATCATCAGTTTCATCTGAAGAATCAGCAGAAGCAGAAGCCAAACCGGACGGATAGAGAAGGAAAGAGACCCTCTGGAAGGAAGAGAAGACAAGCCTTTGAGAGGTCTAGAAGAGCCCAAGGCAGTACGTATACTGGGAGGTATTCCAAGGGCCAGCATAGACCATTGGACTGGAGACAGCCAGAGGAATGGTGTTTCAGGGATAGGAATCACCAGTGGCTACCTGTGAGAAAGACGGCTGCACGTGAAGGGGACTCTAAGACCTATGCCAGAAGGTATGTGAGGAAAGATCCAGTGTCCAGGGATCAAGATTGGAAGGCTGGACATAAGAACTGGACTACATACTGGCCAGGCTATACAGAGAGGAACTATGGCAGCAATGGAAGCTCAGGTATGAACACTGATCTATGCCCTAGCTATAACAGTGAAAGACAGCAGGGAGATAAGTGTTCTCTTGAAAGGGCTCCATTGAAAGATTCATCTGTGCCAAATCATGATAGTGACCCTATGCTTATTGATGAAGGGGGAATTATAGCAGATGAAGATATTGTTTATATGGACTGTTCTCTATCCAAATGCTATTGGTAACTTTCTGTGATAAGTCACAGCAGCCATCACAAAGAAACATAACTTTGTTCTTTATTCCACTAAGAACAGCTCTTAAAACAGGATTTGACTCACACAGTAAAAAAGCCAGCCAGCTAAAGGGTCTCAGCTGGACAACTGATAGCAATTGAGCTACACCTAATTACTTGTGAGCTAGGAGAGGATCACTGCTGGATCTGTGTGGAAAGTAATCAGAAGTTAACCTGACAAGAACAGTTTATTCCTTTCTTTGTGGCTTTTCATTTGTTAGTTATATGCTAAGAAAACATTAGCTAATTGCCTGACAAGTTTGAAGGTTGTTTTCCTGATTTGATTTTTGACTTTGTTTTCACAAATTAAACACTGCAAGCAAGTAACCTAATTTATGTGCTACCAAGCATACTTGTGCTGGGTGAAATAACCCCATCAATAAAAGAAGTATTTTATTGGCTTTACCATTGGTTCACAACTAAAATTATTGTCAGCAGCTGTGTCTGGTGTGAATGAACTACATTACCCACAATACCTTGCAAACATCCTATAAATATATGCATTGTCAAGACTGTGAAGATTCTCACCCCAGGCAGCCGTCTGACACATTGCACCAACATACCTCAGCACACTAATAAACATGCAACAATACACAAGGACAACAAGAGACAACCTGAAAAGCACTCTATCCATCCCAAAAAACGTAATAAAAGCAAATCAACCACCAACAGAGCTTTCTCCCTCTACGCACTTGTCCTTTGGAATAACATACCCAACACTCTAAGAGAAATCAAAGACCTCACCCAATTTAGAAAACATCTCAAGACTTTCATCTTCACGGACTACTTTATATGTGATCAACAGCAATAACTTTGATATGTACCTCAGTCTATATTACAATGACTCTCACAACTTTCGCACTGTTACCACTCACCCTCTTGTAAAATGAGAATATGTGATCATGTAAATAGTTACATTTGTTATTGTTAGCTACAGTTGTTATATGTAAGTATTTCCTGTTCCATGTAAACTGCATTCTGCAGTAGTTCAAAAGTTCCATGTAAACCGCTCTGATTTTGAAGACAAAGCGGTATATAAAAACAAACAAACAAACAAACAAATAAATAAATAGCAGGCAGATTGTGTCACTACACCCACAAATGGTACCTTATCAACTCAGAGCAGTGGACACTCACCATAGTTCAGGACTTAATCTGCAAGCTCTGCCTCCTCCACATTCAAGGAGGGAGTATCAAACACAACTCCCTCTCACTGCTCTCCTACAAGACGAGGTGTCCTCTCTTCTATCTCAGAGACATAGAAGAGGTCCCAACATCCCAACAGGGAGTGAGCTTCTACTCTCCCTACTTTCTCATTCCAAAGAAAACCGGAGGGTACAGGCCCATTCTGGACCTCAGGAACCTCAACAAGTTTCTAGTCCATGAAAAGTTCAAAATGATCTCTTTTGGGACTCTTCTTCCCTGTCTCCAGAGTCATGGATGACTCTGTTCTCTAGATCTAAAAGAAGCATGCACACATATCCTCAATACAGAGTCCTTCCCTTTGGACTCGCCTCTGCCCCTAGAGTCTTCACAAAGTGCATAGCAGTCGTAGCCACATATCTAAGAACTCTGGGGATATTCGTCTTCCCCTACTTAGACAACTGGCTAATAAAGGCAGACACCTCCCAAGAGGTTTTGCTGTCCTTGCATCACACCATAACAGTACTACAACACTTGGGATTTGTCATGAACTTCCCAAAATCCCATCTCACTCAAACTCAAAGGCTAGGGTTCATCGGGGCCCTGCTAGGCACCCAACAGTCCAGGGCATTTCTGCCCCAGCTCTGTTGTATCATCTAACAAAACTAGCATCCCAGATACTCCTAAGAGACCATCTGACAGCCTGAGAGATGCTGCAGCTCCTTGGGCACATGGCCTCTATAGTGTATGGTCCCGCATGCCCGACTACATAAGTGGATAGCCCAATGGACTCTGGCCTCCCAGTGGAAGCAGGCCTCAAGCCTTTTCAGGGACAGGATCCAAGTCACTGCCCGCTTAACAACATCCCTTCAGTGGTGGTGCTCTCCAGAAAATCTGCTTGTAGGGTCACCTTTTCAGATGCCTCCATGTCAATACACCCTGATGATAGATGCCTCCAAGTGGGGTTGGGGAGTCCTTCTGGGCAACACAGGGACTCTGGACAGTGCAGGAGTCACAACTCCAGATCAATCTCCTGGAATTTTGGGCTATCTTCAATGCCCTCCAGGCATTCCAATACCATCTCACAGCGTAACAGGTCCTCAACAGGATGGACTATCAGGTTGCCATGTTCTATGTGAACAAGCAGGGGATAACAGGCTCTTGGGCCCTCTGTGAGGAGGCAATCCACCTCTGGTCCTTTGCCACTGCATATCAGATACACCTCCAAGTGGTGTACCTACCAGGAGAATCCAATGTCTTGGCAGACAGACTGAGTCATATCCTTCCCCATGCATGGTCTTTCCAACCGGACACAATGTCCTACATATTCCAGACCTGAGGAACTCCAGATATAGATCTGTTCGAGATGCCGCAGAATGTCAAGTTTCCTTGTTTCTGAACAAGGACTCCCACATCCCCCAACCAACAGGTGGATTCCTTCTACCTGCACTGGGGTCAGTGTCTCCTTTATGTGTTCCCTCCCATACCCCTTATTCCCAAGATGCTTTTCAAATTGCAGACCCTCATCCTTCTACTTTGTTATGCGTTCTGGCCATACTTTGGGTCATCAAACATGCTATTCCCCATCATGCCTTTCTGAGAGCATGGCTTTCTTGACTCTTCTGCAGCCCATTGAAGGGGGTCAGACATATTCACCCTGCAGATAACAGGTCTCCGGCTTGGAGGTGTGGCATAATGGTCATGGTAATAGCTTGGGGACCATGATACCAGGGTTTGAGGCCCACTACAACTCCTTATGTGACATTATATGTCTGCCACAACCTTCATGGACTGACAACACCTCCTTGTGACCTTGAGCAGGTCACTTAACCCACCAATGGCTTAGCTGACTGCAGGTCCGTACAGTCCCTGTTTATCATCAGATATTACCAATTCTTCAGTAAGAGGCAACATGACGTGACTGCACTGATATAGCAGTATACTAACAGGCAATTAGATGCATAGAGCTGTAACCTACATGTGAGACAAGAGTCATGCATGACATCAGGACTGTGACTGTACAGCTTTGGCTCCATCACATCTCTGCAGTACTTGCGGACACATCCTATCCCTTGGATAGCCAACTGCAGGTATCACCTCATGTCCATACGTGCCCTAATTGCTCAGCTTGGATGACACCTGTCCAGTTGTTATCTGCACATTTGTCTGAGCTGTTGTATGGTGGCTGTGGGCTTGGGACAGGTGTGTGTCCCACATGTCTGGTATCAGGCCTTCCACATGGCACTGACACACATTTTCCCACACACTACAAATACGTTGGGGATGGCACCAATGGCACATTGGTGCTGCCTGTCCATACCACTATCTCCTCTGCCGCCATTCTTCCTTCAGCCCTTCCATCCGCCTCTGTTGGCTGTGTGCAGTCATGTCTTGTCTTGCAAGCTGCTACACCATGGCCTACACAGGTACTCTTTTTCGCATTTCAGCTCTTCATGCATGCCTCTCCTGTGCCTGATCTGCATGTCACCCCTCCTGCTCCGCCTAAGAACATAAGAAATACCATACTGGGTCAGACCAAGGTCCATCAAGCCCAGTATCCTGTTTCCAACAGTGGCCAATCTAAGTCACAAGTACCTGGCAGTTTCCCAAAAAGACACAGGTTCCACAATGCTTGTATTGGGGCAAGCAGTGGATTTCCCGGGTCCCCTTTAATAATGGTTCATGAGCCTTTCCTCCATGGAACCTTTCCAAATCTTTTTTTTAAACCCAGCTACATTAACAGCTTTTACTACTTTATCTGGTATCAAATTCCAGAGTTTGATTATGCGTTGAGTGAAAACATATTTTCTCTTATTAGTCAATGGCTGTACACATCCTGCCACTTTTGACTCCGCTGGGGGACACGTCTTCCCCATCCTATGCCACACACTCACATTGCGCCCTTTTATATTGGCACCCCCTCCCCCCCAGGGCATCGGCACAGCTACCTCCCACATGCTCGTCCAAATTACTGGCTGCTACATATGGTGCCCATGGATCTGGCAGGTACATCAGCTTCCACCTCTCCTTCCATCCATCACCTTTCCATTGACTTTCCTTGGTGCTCCCTTATCCAGCATTAAGGTGACAGCCATTTTTGGATGTTAAGGTGCATGTTTGACACCTTAACGTCCGAGGTCCTCAGCACACGTTACGTGTCCCATAGTGCCCTTAACGCCGGAACGCCTCCTACATGTCCAGAGCCCTTTTTGCATGGAAAACCCCTTATCGCTGCCCTTAACGCCCGCTAAAGCTGCTCCTTAACGTCCTTTAGTGAACATACTCCCATGTGTTCTGTTAGCATGATGTTTCTATGCTGGATCAGTAGCAATCTGGCTGGTTAGTTTTCCAAATAGGTATAAGGATGTTCTAAGGCCCACTGCTATATTTAGTGTGCTACTTTTTTCTGGGTAGGCTCCTTATTGTGTTCATTTTAGAAGCTGGTGTCGTTATGTAATTGTAGATTTGCATTACAGGTCTTCAGTGACTTTTGCAGGGTTTTGTGTTAGTTCATAATCTGCCTGGTACTGGAGAGGCTGTTAATGAGATGACACTGGAATCAGATTTTTTTTCTTATATGTTGGGTTCTATGGTGAAATGTCTTAGTTCTCCTCTGCACCTATTGTTGGAGGAGGGGCTTTGTTGAATGCAAAACAGATGTTGAAAAAGAAAGAGAAACATAGCAGTTTCTAACACCAAAATAAAATGTTAAATTTAAATTAAATTACTAATTTTATTTTGGTGTTAATATATTGTGGTTCTTTTACTTTTTGTGCCTTGGCATGTGAGCAACTTACCATCTCCTTTGTTTTTTGCAGAATATATATTTATAGGTGTTGGTATTTTTTATTTTATAGTGCCAGGGTAAATAATTAAACAGCTACAATTTTTGCTGCATTTTAATTATATAGCCACTGCATGAAACTCTCTGCTCCCTCTTCGAGTATCTTGGGGCACCAACTAATCCCTCACCTTTGTGATATACTAGCTTCCTATCCATCTAGTGTTTTTTATGATAACCATAACAAATATGCAAATAATGTGTAAATGATATGCAAATATATCACCTCACCCTTTCCCTTTGTCCCCCCCCCCAAAAAAAACGAAGCATTCAAACTAAACCCATGTACTGGGGACATCACCAGGATTGAAGACAGAAAAGTACAGCCTGGCATGCAAATGAGCTGTTGCAACAACTAGCAAAATGAAGGTTTGGCATCAATATGTTCTGCCAGACCACCGCCACCTCCCCTGCATGGGGAGGCTTATAGCAGTGCATACGTGTACCTGGAGGACTATACCAGTGCCATGTGCTATGTTCCTGTGGGCATATGGCCTCTCACTCTGAGCAAGGAGAACATGTCTTTGGCCTACCAGCACATGTGCACCTACATTTCTACCACCAAACATAGACTTGCTTGGTTGGTGCTCCCTAATCAGTGTTCTCTTTCTCTCCTCCAGCAATCTGCTCAAGGGATGAGGACTTTCACAGACCTGGGGAGCTCATGTGGGCTCCCAAGGGCCTGTGAGTCCTTATTTTCCTAAGAGCTGGTGGGCTCTAGCTAGGAGCTGCTTGGTGTTGCCTGTCTCCATGAGAGTGTGTAGGATGCCCTGTAGTGTCTCCCCAGAACTTTCCCCATGGTATGAACATGGGTGCTTTTGGTGGACTGCCTCCCACCCCTCTGGCTGAAGTTAGGCCACAGGGATGGGTGGACTATGTGGTAGCAAAGAGGGTTATTTTAACCACCATGTGGTAGACAGCGTGGGTGGCAGGCTCCCCCAGCCATATATCTCCCACATGTGGTCATTGTGTTGAGCCTGCAGATCTGTTGTAGTGCCTCACCCCCTCTCCCTTATGGAGGCATTACTCCTCACTAGCAAGAATATTGTATTCAATGTATAAGGGGAATGGCAGGAAATAGTCCCAACTCTCTCCTGTAATAAAGATAATTTTTTACACAATAACAGACTCCTCAGTGAGGCAAAGGGTTACTTTAATTACATTCTTGCAAGAAGGGTGAATGCTTGACTGAGCATTCACACCTATCCTCTGTTTCACTTTTCTTTCATAGTACACCATGTCCTCGCCCTCTTCCAGCATGTCCATAACTCATTGATTAATACCTCTGCACCTGTGTCAGGCTATGTGTTATTAGCCACGTAGTCTCTCTTCCCAGGATGCAGACATACAGTAAAGGAAGTCAGAAAATCATTACATACTATCAGGGGCGGCCCAAGGGGGGTGCGGGGCCATGTGCGGAGACTCGGTGCGGGGCCTCATTTGCATAAGGTGTCTCATTTGCATAAATATTTGCATAATGTTACCATACACCAGAGCTACTCAATTCCAGTCCTGGTGGTCCACAATCCTGCAGGTTTTTCGGGATATCCCTAATAAATATGCATGAGATATATATGCATTGGAGATATCCTGCCAACCTGACTGGTTTGTGGCCCTCCAGGGCTGGATTTGGAGACCCCTGCCTTTCATCTCTGTCATTAAGATTGTGAGTGAACAAGGTACAGATATCCTAGACATCAAAAGGGTAGATAGAATGTGTCACATTCCTCCTCGATTCTCACTACCACCAAAAAGTTGTCTAATAGATAATATTTTGGTGGTGGTGAGAAGCGAGGAGGAATGTGACAAATGCTATCTAACTTTTTTGATGTCTTGGACATCTGCACCTTGCCCACTCACAATCGTAAATGACAGAGATGTAAGGCAGGGGTCTCCAAATCCAGCCCTGGAGGGCCACAAACCAGTCAGGTTGGCAGGATATCTCCAATGCATATATATCTCATGCATATTTATTAGGGATATCCTGAAAACCTGCAGGATTGTGGACCACCAGGACTGGAATTGAGTAGCTCTGCCATACACTAACTTTTAGTAAACATGCCTCTTAATGAGTATATGGATAAAGAAAGACTAAAAGGTTTCTACATTACTATAATCCAGTACCAACCGCCAGTCACATTAGGAACTACTATAAACACTGCCCATTTAGAACCCATAGCAAACCCGCCATATCCTAACAGCACTACCAGGACTCACAAAGCACCATACCCTAACTATCAAAAGGCAACACTGCAAATATTAAACCAATACATTTCAGAGAACAACAATACATGACCTACTGGGGAAAGAACAAGTGGCAATGTCAAATAGGAATTATATAACAGAATACCTCAGCTCAGTTACACATGCACACATAGACCATCACCAAACAAGGAATCACAATTTAGAAACAGGAAGACAATAATTAAACTGGGAACCCCAAAAGCCAAACTTGGAATATACAACAACACTGTAGAAATAAAACTATAAATTAATTTCCTCTTGTACTAAACAAAGCGCAAAAATTAATGATGCACATTTCCCAGAGCTGACATATTCCAGTTAATAAATTCAAAATAAAGAGATATTTTCTACCTTTTGTGCATTTTTTTTCAGTTGCAATTGTTCCAGCCACTTTCTTCTGGTTTCTTCGTGTCTTCTGCTAACTCTCCATCTGCTGTCCATTTGTCCTTTCTTCTGCCTTCTTGGGTTTTTTTTCCATTCTCTCTACATCTGCTGTCATACTAATCTTTCTCCTTTTGCTCTTTCCTCATTCCTATTTCATCTACTCAAAATTTACCCCTCCATCCTCAATCCCCACTTACTCTCCCAATACCCGGCCAATTGTAGATTTTTTATCCCTCCCACACAAAATATTTTTCCCCTCTCCATTTTACTCTCCCAGCCCCATCCCATTCTAATCCTCCCCCAACACCAGCTCCCTTCTAGTTCCAGCCTCACCCAGCATCCATTCCCTTCTAGTCCCTGCATCAGCCCATTTCCAGTCCTAGCCCCCCCATCAGCCCATTTCCAGTCCTAGCCCCCCCCATCAACCCAATACCAGTCCTAGCCCCCCCCATCAACCCAATACCAGTCCTAACCCCCCATCACCCCATTTTCAGTTTAAGCCCCCCCTATAACCCATTACCAGTCCTAACCCCCATCAGCCCACTTCCAGTCCTAACCCCCCATCAGGCCCATTTCCAGTCAGCCCCCCATAGCCCATTGCCAGTCCTACCCCCCCCCATCAGCCCACAGTCCATTACCAGTCCTAACCCCATCAGCCCACCTCAAGCCTTAACCCCGCCCAGCCCATTTCCTGTCCTAGCCCCCCCCCATAGTCCATTATCAGTCCTAACCCCCCCATAGCCCATTACCAACAGCCCCCATGAGCCAACAGCCCATTACCAGTCTTAACCCCCCCCCCATAGCCCATTGCCATTCCTAACCCCCCCATCAGCCCACAGTCCATTACCAGTCCTAACCCCATCAGCCCACCTCCAGTCTTAATCCCCCAGCCCATTTCCAGTCCTAGCAACCCCCCCAACCCATTACCAGTCCTAGCCCCAATAGCCCACTCCCAGTCCCTAATCCCACCAGCCCATTTCCAGTCCTAATCCCCCATCACCCAATTTTTTAGTTTAAGCCCCCCCCCCATAGCCCATTACCAGTCCTAAGCCCCCATCAACCCACTTCCAGTCCTAATCCCATCAGCCCATATAGACTTAGCTCCCCTATAGCCCATAGCCCCCCCCATAGCCAATCACCACTCCTAACCCCCCCATAGCCCATTACCAGTCCTAACCCCCCAACAGCCCTAAGCCATTACCACTCCTAACCCCCCCAGCCCATCACCAGTCCTAACCCCCCCAGCAGCCCACAGCCATTACCACTCCTAACCCCCCTTAGCCCATCACCAGTCCTAACCCCCCCAACAGCCCACAGCCATTACAACTCCTAACCCCCCCAGCCCATCACCAGTCCTAACCCCCCCAACAGCCCACAGCCATTACCACTCCTAACCCCCCCCCAGCCCATCACCAGTCCTAACCCCCCAGCCCATCACCAGTCCTAAACCCCCCAACAGCCCACAGCCATTACCACTCCTACCCCCCAGCCCATCACCAGTCCTAACCCCCCCAACAGCCAACAGCCATTACCACTCCTACCCCCCACCAGCCCACCCCACCCCAGCCCAGCCCATCACCAGTTCCTAACCCCAACAGCCCACAGCCATTACCACTCCTAACCCCCCCACCCATCACCAGTCCTAACCCCCCAGCCCACAGCCATTACCACTCCTAACCCCCCCAGCCCATCACCAGTCCTAACCCCCCAGCCCACAGCCATTAACACTCCTAACCCCCCAGCCCATCACCAGTCCTAACCCCCCCACAGCCCACAGCCATTACCACGCCTAACCCCCCCACCCATCACCAGTCCTAACCCCCCAACAGCCCACAGCCATTACCACTCCTACCCCCCCAGCCCACCACCAGTCCTAACCCCCCAACAGCCCACAGCCATTACCACTCCTAACCCCCCCAGCCCATCACCAGTCCTTACACCCCAACTGTCCACAGACATTTCCTCTCCTATCCCCCCCCAGCCCATCACCAGTCCTAACCCCCCCAACAGCCCACAGCCATTACCACTCCTACCCCCCCCCCCCAGCCCACCGAATTTTTTTTACAAACAAGCTGTCGCTGCCTCTGCCGGGCCGGGCCGCCGCGGCAGAATCGAGTGTGCTGCGGGGCCCCCCCCTGCCCAGCAGAACCTGCCTCCCCGGTATCACCTCTCTCAGCTGCCTCCCTCCAGTCACACGCGCCGGCTTTCAGAGCGCGAGGGAAGAGTTTTTCCCTCGCTGCTCTGTTTTTAAGCCCGCGGGGCTGATGGGACTTCCATCAGCCCCCGCGGGCTTAACAGAGCAGCGAGGGAGAAACTCACCTCGCGCTCTGAAAGCCGGCGCGTGTGACTGGAGGGAGGCAGCTGAGAGAGGTGATACCGGGGAGGAGCTCTGCTGGGCAGGGGGGGCCCCGCGGCACACTCGATTCTGCCGCGGCGGCCCCGGCCCCGGCAGAGGCAGCGACAGCTTTTTTTTTTTTTTTTTATTTTAATGTTGGATGATGGATCAGAATGTTTTTTGCGCGGGGCCCTGTGCAAAAAACATTCTCGCTCAATGGACGGGCCGGCCCTGCATACTATAACTCATTGGTTAATACTGTTTCACTCCACTTCTTTGTACTTCTGCACCTGTGACAGACATACAACAAAGGGAGTCGAAAGTCATTACATACAAAATTATATTACAGAATGGTGAATGAATGGAATACAAGATTTATATTACATTGTAAAAATAACATCACATTTGTTTATATCAAACCCCTCCCTCTTTCTTGTTAGAGTTTTCTTGTTACTTTTTACATTTACTTTATAGTTCCATAGGAAGCTTCTAATTTAGATAACATCCTTCCTGACTCTATCTCTTCCCCTTGCAAGTCACTGAATTTGCTCTTTCCCCCTACGGACTTGAAGGAGGTAAAAGTTCCCCCCTACATTTTCAGCAGTGTTTGGAAATCACTCTGCCTGTCTCACCAGGCGGGGGAAGAACTACACGAGGGAAGTGGGGGAACTGAACATCTGCGTTCTAAGCCTAAACCTGACAGGGATGAAAGGAGAAGAGAAGAACTACTCCAACCTGGTAATCCCTAGGGTAGACCTGTGGTGATACTGTGGAAGATGGACGTTGAGACCAACATTGCCCACCCTATGGTCGGGAACATAGTTCAGTTGGCAGTTCCTTTAACCTTGGTGTTCACAGAACAGGACAAGGAACAAATACAAAGGGAAAGGAGGAGAACCTTGGGAACCTCATTTGATGACAGGATATATATAGATGCAATAGGAGTCCCTCAGGGAGTTCTGGATGAGTATAAAGCACAAAACCAGATTGCAGCTAGATTCAAATCCCTGTTATGGGTAATCACAATAAACAAAAATGTAGATTGGATAAATTATATATATTATAACCAACAGCGGTTTATCAGTTATACCCAGGATGCAATAAAGGGGATCGCAGAACAATTGAACGGCACTAGCAGAATGGCCTGGGAGAACCGAATGATTTTAGATATGATGGCGACTGAAAAAGTGGGCGTGTGTGTAATTTGGGGGGGAAATGTATGTTTATCCACAATAACACAGTCCCTGATGGTACTATCACTAAAGCCCTGCAAGGACTAACTGCCTTGGCAGAGGAATTGGCAGAAAATTCAGGTATGGATACCTCTCTCACTGGATGGTTGGAGTCATGGTTTGGGAAGTGAAAAGGGGTGGTAGTATCTATATTTCCTCTGTACTTGTCGTAACTGGAGTATTAATTACTATGGGGTGTTGCATAATACCGTGTATAGGAGGGCTAACTCAAAGACTGATAGAAACGGCAAGCACTAAGTAAATGATTGTATCATCTCCGGTGCACAAAGGTGCAATGTTATTAATTGGACAATAAAGGGGAAGAGATAGAGTCAGGAAGGATGTTATCTAAATTAGAAGCTTCCTATGGAACTGTAGAGTAAATGTAAAAAGTAACTTTCACCCTTCTTGCAAGAATGTAATTAACGTAACCCTTTGCTTCACTGAGGAGTCTGTTATTGTGTAAAAAGTTATGTTTATTACACTCCTACACCAGAAACCTGGCAGCCTTCCACTGCAGCTTAGGTAATCGGGCACCCTGGGTACCTCAGGATAAGAGGGGTTAATATGGCTGTTCCACATGGTGGCCACTGCTGACACCCTGCCTGTACACTTATGGGACCCTGGCTCATTTAGATGCTGCATTTGCACCCTATCTACAGCATAGTCTCTATACATATGTATGCTCTCCTGATCTACATGGCCCTCTGAGCTTTGCAGCGGGATGTGACTATTTCCAGGACAGCCCTCTCTATCCTTCACTGGCCACTTACTTCATGCTCTGTTAGTGGGGCAGGGACCCAGATATTGCTGTATGATATCTCTGTAGGGGTTTGGTAGCTTACTGCCACCCATAACATTGCATTAATGGCACACAATAGCAGGGAACATGTAGCAAGCACTTCGCATACGCATGCACTATGGGCTCATGTACACTACTGTCCAGCATGGCCGTAATTCCCAACCACAGCCACGCCCTATATGTATCATGGCCGCTACACCTCCTCCACACTAAATTCATACGCTAACCACACTACTTGCAGCACTTCAGTAAACAAGCCTCAAAGACTCACGTATAAGGGTGCTAAAGGAGAAAAGTAAAGAACCATTATGAAAAAAATAAACAAATGCAAACCAAAATTGGCTGCAAAGAATTTGGCCAGTTTCACAGTCTGACCTCAGGCTGATTTAAAAAAAAAATCTTAACTTGACTGTATGAATAACTCAAAGTTCACACAGAAGCTGGAACATTTTAAAGAAGTTATTATAGAACTATTGTATACTAAGAAAATGAGATTCACTGTTCTGTGTGAGAGACGAGTTCCTGAGTGATAAAGGAAATTCTTAAAAAGAAAAAAAAAGGATTTTGTTAAAAGAAGTTATAAATTAAAACAAATAGAATTTTAGATAGGAGGAAATAATCATCATCTTATATTTTGAAATTAGTTCAGGGCACATTAACCACTAAAGAAAACAGCTGACATCTAGGGAACATGCTTCCTAGTGCAAGCAGAAGACTAATATGAGAGGGAGATGGGGGTATTTTTTAATTCATTTTTGTAAGTCAGGTAGTAGGTTCAAGGAAGAAGAATGCAGATCCTGTTACCAGCTGAAGAGAGTGACATTGGGTATTCAAAGAGAAAACGTTCTGGCATGCCCAAAGCACCACAACTTCACTGTTCATTTGTGGTGAAACAGTTATATTTTAAAAAGGAACTTTCTGCTATCACATTTTATTGGTTCCTGAAAGAGAGGACAAGGAGATTCAGGAAAGACTGCTTCTTACTGTTCAACAATTTAGTATTTCAAGACAGGAAAGAAAGGGAAAAAACATTTGTTAAAAAAAGAAAATATAAGATCTGAAAAGGAACTGGATTGAAAACTCAATATTACCTAGCAGTTAAAGTATGTTACTAATTATTTGTCTAAGGCCTGAAGGGTTTAATATTAGTACTTAAATAGAAAAGATAACAAGCACAGATGTGAAGAAAAAATAATTTTAATTTACTATTTTATTCATTGCCTATTTATTGTACTATTGATATTTAACAGATTTTAGCTTATTTCTTTTAAATAATTCAAATTATTTGTAATTTGATTCTTTTTTAATTTTAACTTCTGAAATATATTCCTATAGTTACAGTATCTCTCACCCTAACCTCCGGGAGAACCTTTTGTGTTGTTAGTTATTATTAGACAGGGAGCAACTGTGTGAGGGTAAGGGTTTTTTTGTATACCTCTGCCCTGGCCTGGAAATTGTCTGAGGTAAAGGCTAAATTATGGCCTACTGTACAAATAGAAAAGGTTATAAGGCGAAACACAGTCACACAATTTCCAGTTTCAGAGCTTCCAGATGGTTGCAGTAAATGCCCACAACTAGATTTGTAGGAAACATGCGTCAGTTATAGTATTTTCTAACTTACGTGCTCACCCACTCCAAACGGTGCACCAATGCCCTGATTCATGCACTTACAGAACAGTGAGCACCTACACTCTGCACATGTCATTTAAAAGTGCCGACTCATGGGGGGCGGAGCCTGATGTCCAGCGGGTAGGACGCTTTGCGTTGAAGCTCCCGAGAGGCCTACTTAGAATCCTGACTTAATACCTATACAAACTTACTATTTTGCTCCGAGCTGACCGGGGTACCTCGGGGGGGGATGGCGGCCCATAAACCAGCGCGCTTGGACTTCGGGTCTCCTTCTTCTTCTCACGGAAACGCTCCAAAACAGAGGTGTCCTCCCCACAGAAGATGGTTCCATTTCGTGAAAACCCCGAAATGCACCTGGAGATTTTGGAGGAAATACGCGGTGTGAAGGAATTGGTGCAGTCCAATGGAGAAGCGCTTCGAGCCATGCGAGAAGACTTTGGAGTGCTCCAGGACCGACTTGAAAGTCTTTCATTACGGCAGGACAACATGGCGGGGGTCCTCGACTCGCACGCGGTGCGCTTGGGCAAACTGGACAAGGCTGAGCGCCAGATTCAGAATCTTCAAAAGGAGTTAGAAGATAGCAATAATCGAGCCCGTCGCAACAATGTGAGGCTCCTCGGAATGCCGGAGGGGGTGGAAGCAGGAGATATAAGAGAATTCTTGCTCAAAACTCTTCCCTCCTTGCTGAAGATCACTTTTCATAGAGAACTGGAAATCGATCGAGCACACCGTGTTCCTGCCCACATGGCGCCCAACCGCACGACCCCCCGGCCTATTATCTTTAGCTTGCTACGATATCAACAAGTGGAACAAATTTTAAATGCTGCCCGAGCGAATCATCATTTGGAATTTGAAGGTCGTAAAGTCTCCTTCTTTCCTGATTTGGCAAAGCCTACCGTTGACCGTCGGAAACTCCTTGCTCTTCGCCCTCGACTTCAACAGCTACAGGCTCGCTTTGGCCTGTTGTATCCAGCGAAGCTCCGAGTGACTCTCCACAACCAAACCAGGATGTTCGAAGATCCTGATCTACTATCAACATTTTTAGACTCCAAAGAAGCAGAGCAGATGCGCTAATCCCAAATCTTGGACTCTTATCTGTCGGCTCTGTCCGCCATTTTGAAGGGCCCGATGCGGCGGTCATAGCCAAGCACAGAGATTGCCTGGACTTTCTTTCTTTCTCTATATGATTTTGTTTTTTGGTCTCCTATCCCTTCATGATGTGTGCCTCGGTCGGATTCGGAGCACGCACAGTCCTACAGGTTATGTGTTTTTCAATTTCGGCCTTCTCTGGGGTTTCTCCCCGCAGACACATGGTCGCCAGTAATTTTGGGGTTTTGCTTCTCCTCTACCTTACTGCGGTTTTCTTTGTTAATGTGGGGCGCTTCATTGTATTATATTAGCTTATTTTTCTTATGTCATGTGTACTGCCAGATACAGTCAGTTTGAGGGGACATAGTGAAATTATGTGTGCTATAATGCTCAGAATTTTTAACTTTTCTGAATGGCCTTATGTAAAATCTTATCATCACCGTAAAAGGCATTAAAGGTCCACTCAAAGGAAAGAAAATCCTTAGCTATCTTAGCCATGAGCATGTTGATTTAGTGTTTCCTCAGGTAACGCATTTAAACTTTGCTGAAACACTGAAACTCAATGCTAAGCCTTACATGGTAGCTGCCTATTCTCCCACCGTTTCCAAATGGTACGGGGTAGCCATACTGGTTAAGAAGTCTTTGCACGCTACTGTACTTGTATTAGCGTTGACAAAGAGGGTAGATGGGCCTGTGTACACCTTGAGGTTGGAGATAGTGAATTCACGTGTATTTGCATTCTGCCCCGAATGAGTACCACGCTGCTTACTATGCCAGTAATGCGCAGTTGGCATTGGCCTCTGCCAGGGCTCCATGAATACTTGGTGGCGATTTTTCTGCAGTGTTGCCTCAATCTGTTCTTCTCTAAGTAGGCGCTCGTTGGCTGGAAGATCCAGTACCGAGTAGACCTGTGTGGCTAGATATAGAAGCGGGCCTTTGCAAACCGATTCCTCTTACTTTTCTCCCTGGTATGACTCTCCCATCAGACTCCCACTATCCACCAATGCTTTTAGACACTTTAGGTGCCTTTAATACTCTTATGCAATCTTTTAGACTCCCGACTCTGGTCAGTACAACTTCAGCATCGCCTTCGGAGTACTAGGGTACTCCCGCCATCGGCATTCTCTGCATAAGGTTGATTGGAGATTTTCCGATCTATCGGTAGTTCACCGGATGTAGCATCCAATTTTTACTAAACCTTATGTAATGCTATAACTAGAGATACCCCTATAGCGCAGAAAGTATGGGAGAGAGAATTGCATGTGACTTTGACCTCGGAGCAATGGAGCCTTATCTGGAGTAGAGGGACACGGGTTCCCGATCCGCCTCACTCACTCAGACCTCTTCTTTCTAGCCCACCGGTGGTTTTTTACACTCCTCACAGATTAGACAAATAGAACACTACTCAGGGCAATGGTTGCTGGACATGTCCTGCGGCCATTGGTTCATTGCCTCATGTTATGCATGAATATCCCGCACTACAGTATTACTGGCGTCGGGTCTGGGGTTCGTATTTAGTCTATCTCGCACTCTCAGGAGCCCCTTTCTTGGAGGATAGTGGGACTTCGCCCAGTTGCGGGGATCCCCTCTCTCCCCAAAAAATGGCTTATCTCCTTTCGAACTTTATGCTTGGCATTGCTATTTCCCTAATTAAGTAATACCGGAAATTTAGCTCCCAGCTGAGCTCCAATGAATGGTGGAATCATGCCTGTCTTTACAGTAAATATGTACAAATACCTCGTCTGTTCGCTTCCCCTGTTCAGACTCCTTCTCATTGGTCTCAATGGAAGATGCTCAATGACTATGTACATTTTGCTAAATGCTCTCATCTGACTGTCTAACTTTGTATATATCTCTGTCCCATGATCATGCTGTATCGTAGATGCTCTTTTGATCGTTTGATGTATAATCACTGTTAATTGGAAAGTGCCCACATGCTGATCTAATCGGGTAGAGAAGAAGCATCGGGGTGGGGGGTAATTGGGTTTACTTTTCCTTATTGTATACTTGTTTTGTCTCCTTTGGTGTGTTGTTTCTTTTGTTTGTTGCAAAATGAAAATAAAAGTTTAAAAAAAAAAATAAAAGTGCCGACTCATGTGCGTTAATAGTACGCAGATGTCCGAGGCTCGTTCTAGAATTACCTCCTTACTGTTGTGTTTAACTTGCTGCTGCTGTTGCCAACCTCAGAAGAAGCAGAAACGGCAGCCAGGGAGGAAGCTGGAGAAACAAGTACTGCCAAGGGACCAGGCAGAAGTGAGGCAGCTACCGCAGGAACGGTTTGGAGGCACTTTTTGCTGCCCCAAAAATGTTGCCATCTGAGGCGGCTGCCTCACCAAGGCCAAACCAACCTTTAGGCAAGACTAGGTGCTCACCTAGGGCAGCAGCTTCTGGGGAGGGGGAGGGGGCAGCAAAGAGCAGCAGCAGTCAAATAAAGATCCCAAGAGCCCCCCACAAACTCAAAGAGCCATCAGCACATTCTTTCACCTGTAGGGAGAGTGGGCACACACATACACACAAAGCAAAGTTTCAATATTTAAAGTATGAAGTCCAATAATGCACTTTCACAGGACTGCTGTGGGAGGAGTGGTGTTTTGATGTTTCATGATTGCATGATCCGAGCTACCATGAGGGAAACTAAGTGGCTGCCTAGAGTACCAAGCTTTGGCATGCAGCAAAAAGTGCCCTGGCCTACAATCTCCCACCCCTGCCATTACCGCTGCTGCTACATCTTCCCAGGACCAGTGGCGGCAAAGGCAACACAACAGAACAGAAGCACAGCGTGGAGGGAACCCTCTGAACCTCTGTATGTTGTGATCTGAAAGTGCATCTTGTCCGCCCCATGCAAACAAAACGTGTGTGTCGGGAGAGGAGGGGAAGGTCCAGTTGCACTTTCAGAGTACAGCATGCAGGGATTCAGAGGCTTACACTTTGCGCTGTGCTTCACGTTGGCTGTATTGACACTGCTGCTTCTGCCGTAAGGGCAGAGGTGGCAATAATGAGGGTTACCTAGGGCAGTTAATGTCCTTCCACAGGCTCTTTTGCTACCCACACAAAAATCAGAATCATCAGCACATTCTTTTACCTATTGGGAGAGCCGGCTCACACATATGTACAAAGCAAAAGTGCATACTTTTAAATATTATATCCAGCTATGCATTTGTACGGAATTGCTGTGAGAGTAGCAGTGTTAGGATGATCATGATTATTCAGTTTAGTTATCAAAATTTCTGGAGAGGGGTGGTGTAAGGCTGTAGGTTTGCCTAGGTTGCCCAGTACCCTTGCACCGGCCTTATACCTCACCCTGCCTAATGATAGAGCCACCCTTGATCTAGGCTCTCTTTTACATAGTTAACAAACCATAGACGATCTCTCACCGTCTTAATATCGAATAGTGTCAGGCATTCTAAGTTGTAGAGCTACAGCAATTAGCATCATGCCTATAGACCCCTGACAGAGGTAGAGCGTTATACAAACTGATTAAACGGCCAGGCTTTCATTGGAAAGTATGTATAGGGAGAACACACACATGCACATTACTACAGAAATATCTGACAGAGCTCTGCTCAGCTGCCTAACAACCTCCTCCCACTCCTCCAGCGTGTCAGCGAGTTCAGGCAGATCGTGCTGTGAAGTCACTGTGCATAGGTAATCCCCGAGCGGTCAGCACAGAGCTCCGGCTTTCTGATTGGTGGGTGCTGCGTCAGCAGACATCAGATGATAACTTTTACTGGCCAGACCATTACATGGGAAGCAGCTGCCTTTCATTGCTATTAGTACGAACACCCCGAGAGGCTGAGGGAGAAGCAGGCAGACAGAAAGGAAGGAAATTCATTTCTCATAAGAAACTACTTAGCATCTTCCTGACAATTGTAGCCGTGCAGTGCACCCTGTGTATCTACAACTTTCTCACATCAGTATCTTAGACTCCCCACCTCATCTTACATCTATTTAGTATGTCTTCACTGTTCAAGCCATGTATGTACTGTGAAGAAATCAACAGATAGCAGGACTACTGCAAAAAGGATCTGCTTGTTTTAACTCTGCAGTTAAACTACTGTTTCTTAACAAGACTAATTAGTACATAATTGCTGTTATAAACCTGATGAATCATGGATATGGCCTTGCTAATTATAGCATGCATTAGTAGGCGCAAAATGTTCATCACACACAATGCTATAGGGGAAATATATTTCTCAGTCATACTTCCTAAGAGGTTATGTCGGCAGCTTTGGCATACACGGAAGGCATTTCTGGGCTTCAAATATCAGATGGGATTTATTGAGTCAATGATATTAGAGAACAACTTTCAGTGTGTGTGGGCACATGCACAGTCTGCAAGTAATTTCACTTGTGTATTTTGCAGGTCTAGGTAAAAAACAGTTCTCCTAGGACAAGCAGGATGAGTCAGCCACACTTGGTGTCATCATCCGACGGCGCCGAGACGGAAGTACTCTCCATAGCTCAGAAGGGCTTTTCGCCCTTCTGAGCATGGGCCAACTGGCCACACCCCCTGCCCGCCCCTAGCTAGTCAGTTTCAGTTCTTCTGCCTTGCCAGCAAGATGGACTTTTCTACTCTCCACCGAACCCGTGACATCAACGAAGACTGGGTCCCTAAAGGTCTCTAAAGCAGCAGAGGTGTAGTCCAATGGCTAATACACTGAATAATGGTACAGGGGTCATGAGTTTGGATTCCCCAGTAGGCTTCTTGAATAAGGCTGTCTGAGCCATTACCCCTTACAGCCCATGCCAAGGAACGTAGCAGGGTGCCAGTCAGGCGATAGCTACCCGGTGGTTCCTTAAGGTCCCTAAAGGCTCTAGCTCAAGCAGCGAGCTAATACCGAGGAAGGCGGGATCCAGGCACTCCTGGTACTCCTTGGCGGCCCCCCATGAGGTCATGGCGTGCTTGTCCACCAACTTCGACTACGAGAAACGACAGTGGGATCCACGGTGGAAGCAAGGGCCACAGAGGCACAGGCTAGCCCTGAGGATGTTCCCCGGCTCTTAGCAACCACTTGAGGATCCTACATCACCACAGCCGAAGCTACAGCACGACAGTTCTCCAGCTCTTCCCTCGGGTGACACACTCACCAGACACCACCCCCCCGCTCGCCTCCAAGAAAGGCTCAAGTGCTCTTCGTCTGGTCATGGTGGACCACGGCCTCGAAAGGCTACAGTAACCCAGGTCATGCCTCGTATGGGTGATACGCAAAGCCTGCGTGGGAAACCCGGAAAGGACGGGAGGTTACACGTCAGTAACAGGACGTCAGTAACAGGAAGACAGAGGTCACTCTGTCCAAAGTAGCACTTTGGGTGTCTGCCCGAAGATTAGTCCAAGGACTAAAGGATCCTCTCCTCACTGAGAGACTAAGGATCCTCTCCCTACACTTAGGTGGGCTGCACCAGCCCCCAATGGTAGCCTTGGCATCCATTACCATTGCAGTGGCAGCAGGGTGGTAAGGTGTAAATAGTCAATGTGTCTCCGTTCAGAAGGTCACAGTGCAATCCCAGCGGTGGATCCTGCAGTGCATGTCCCTATATCAGACAAGGAGTCTAAGACCCTGCGTCACCGCAGGCATGACCTTTTGTGACCAGTACCCCCTGGGTATCACCTACATCTGGGAGTGTGAAGGATACATTCACGATGGGGGTACCTCATGGCCTCTGTTCCCACAGGAACTCTAGAGGGAGAACCCATCACCTACTTGACCCGCTTGAGGAACACCGTAGCTCCTACGCCTAAGGTGCCCCCATAATGGTCGCTATCCATGAGCAAGGGCCATGGATCATGCAAAGGTCTCTGCGCGCTCCCACCTGACAATGAAACATCCTGTTCTCACACCGACTGGGGCCACGCGACCACATACCCTCCCATCATATCTACTGAATAACCAGCAGAGGAGAACTCACGGACAACGGCTGGCCGATGGCCCACACACTGTTCCCTCAAGCCATGTGGCAGCAGTCCCCCCCCCCCCCCCCCCCCGTGGGAAGGACCTTGGCCTTTTCACACCTTGTAAGCGAGCCGCCTCTGCGTACCGCTGCCTTGCCATCTCCAGAGCCTGCAGAGAGCACCCTGCCCCAGTCACTGTGGCACTAGACCTAATGCCAGCCTGGGATCTCCAACCATGAACTTCCTCATGGTCATCTCTGGAACAGCCCACTGACCCTGCACAGCGGCAGGTATACCGGCCAGCGGGTCACAGGTTTATGGCCTGCCTGAGGACCATATCGGGGATTACAACGTATCACCATGGTGCAACAATGCCTATGGCTCACACTCCAGGACCGGGATGATGAGGTGATGGATGCTCCAGGCCATCACCACGGTGCAGCAATACTGGCGGCTCCGCACTCCGAGGCCTGGATCAGAGGGGGCTGACCGCAAATGGCTCTGCTCACCACGTGGATAACATGAAATATGACTATTAAAATGGACACTCACTGTCCGGTGCCAGTGCGTTCTCCCCCAGGGGCCTGATCCAGCGGTTGACAAATTCTGACCCAGACCTTACCCTGTGGTCTCCTACCTACCAATGCACCAGCGACTGAATGGCAGCTGTCCCCAACCCTTGACAGCCCGCCGCCATGCCATGACTTAAGAATCTGAAATTGATCTGCAGATGCTCTGGAAAGCTTCACAGCACTGCACGACTGTGCGCCCAGGACATACACTGAACAGTGCACAAACCTGACCACCCAGCCCCAGAGAACTACACCCTAGGGACTCCGCCTGCATCCCCTTCTGCCAGATGCGAGCGAGGATGCAAGCCATGCCAGGGGCGCACACATGATGCATGCATCCCCAAAGGTCCTCCCTCATGCAACACGCATCTGCAAGGTCACAAGATCTTGCACATCACCTGGACACTGGTACACACCGTCCAAGAGCACCAGACAGCCCCATCAATCTGGACTGCTACCTCCGCATGCCGCCCGGGCCCGGAAATTCTCGCTGACAACGTTGACTGTAAGGTGTATTATACTGGGTCAGTACCATCAAGCCCAATATTCGGTTTTCCAATGGTGCGCAATCTTGGTCATGTCTCCACAGGCCCTAGTGCTTGTGTTGCGCCTTCACCAAAGACAGAGGCCCCAATGTTTATATTGCGTCTCCACCAAGGGCACAGGCACCAGTACTTGTATTGCAGCTTCTGGTCAACCTGCTATGCGAATGGTTTACAAAGCCGCTGGTAACAAATTCCAGAGTGACTGGCGATTTTTACAACAACCACCAGGGACAAGTCCAGAGCGACTAGCGGTTTGCTTCTTACAAAGCCTCCGGTAACAAGTCCCTGAGTGACCGCTGGTAACACGTGCCAGAGTCACTCCAGACTGGCTAGCGGTTTACAACAACCGCCAGTAACAGTCCCAAAATGACTGCAACAGCCACGGGTAACAAGTTCCAGAGTCACTTCAGAGTGACTAACGGTTTTCAACAGCCGCCGGTAACTACTTCCAGAGTGACTAGCGGGTTTCACAACAATCGCAGGTAACAAGCTCCAGAGTGGCTACTACAGCCACGGGTAACAAGTTCCAGAGTCACTTCAAAGTGACTAACGGTTTTCAACAGCCGCCGGTAACTACTTCCAGAGTGACTAGCGGGTTTCACAACAATCGCAGGTAACAAGCTCCAGAGTGGCTACTACAGCCACGGGTAACAAGTTCCAGAGTCACTTCAAAGTGACTAACGGTTTTTCAACAGCCGCCGGTAACTAATTCCAGAGTGTCTAGCGGGTTTGACAGCAATCGCAGGTAACAAGTTCCAGAGTGACTACAACATCCAGAGTCACTCCAGAGTGACTAGCGGTTTTTGCAACAACCACCAGTAACAAGTCCCAGAGTGGCTACAACAGCCACGGGTAACAAGTTCCAGAGCCACTTCAGAGTGACTTACGGTTTACAGCAACTGCTGGTAACTAATTCCAGAGTAACTAGCGGGTTTGGACAACAACTGCAGGTAACAAGTTCCTGAGTGACTGCACGTTAAAAAAAAAAAAAAACCCCACAAAAGGCAAAGGAGAAGCCTCTCCTATCAGCGATATATTAATGCTCCAATCGCACCACTCTCCCGCTGCTCCTTCATTGTGGTGACTTCCACACTGCTCGATAGACCTACATCCCTTTACCACACAGGTGTGCCTTACAGTAGGTGTACCTCGCAACTACAATACTTCCCTATACCGCACAGATGTGTGCCTGCAGTAGGTGTGCCTTGCAACTACAACGTTAATGCACATGCGTGCATCACCACTACAGCCTTACATGTTCTTACCATAACATGTTCTTGTTGTAACATGAGGGCGCAGGCTGGCGCATACTAACCTCAGGAAGCATATCGGCCTTCCCCTTCCACCACAGCGCACGTCAGCTTGGGAGGCACCAAGTGTGGCTGACTCATCCTGCTTGTCCTAGGAGAAAACGGAGTTACTTACCTGTAACTGGAGTTCTCCGGGGACAGCAGGATAAGTCAGCCACACATACCCACCCACCTCCCCTGGGAAGGGGTCGACCTCCATCCTGGTGCCCGCCTCCTAGCGGCAAAAGGCTCAGCTAGTGACGTACTGGCTAGCTAGGGGCGGGCAGGGGGTGGGGCCAGTTGGCTCATGCTCAGAAGGGCGAAAAGCCCTTCTGAGCTATGGAGAGTACTTCTGTCTCGGCGCCGTCAGATGACGACACCAAGTGTGGCTGACTTATCCTGCTGTCCCCGGAGAACTCCAGTTACAGGTAAGTAACTCCGTTATCCCCCTGATCTAATTTAATTGTTCACTGCTGAAAAAGAAACCTGGCTGGCACTGCATACTAGCACAGCCAGAGGCTTTTCCAGCTGCAAAGCATTGACTCTGTTTTGTTCCTCCCTCCACTACCAAGATCCAGTTTTCATCCAGAACCCGATTTTGCACCAAATTCTCAGAGAGTAAGTAAGCACATACTTTCCCTTGAAAATTGCTCGGGAAGACTTGCTCCTGATTTCTCCAATCGAGATCAAAACTACAGCGGGCCTCTGAATCAGGTCTTCAAAACTCTATATTGCGTTGGATTACTAGTGGGCTTTAATGAACTATTTTTGAAGCAGATAAAAACGCTATTTTGATATTTTGACTAATATAGATTGAACCTCCAATGCTAAAATGAACTGTTTATGTACATGGAACTAAGCTATTAATGCCAACATGAATTGACTGTTTCTATGCATTGAGTTTGTAGATTTGAAAACTAGTAGATGGATGATGAAATCTTAGAGAGAAAGTGATAACTTACATCCGCTATGCTCTTATAATGAGTTTTGATGGCTCCTTTAAAAAAAGAAAAAAAAAAAGAGAGAATATTGAACTAGGGTTATAGATTTGGGATAATTTTATGAAATCATTCTGGTGCATATGTGGCCACATGCACGCAAAAATGGTATGCACAAGGGCAGAGCCTACAAGTGTGCACAAGGATTATAAAATAAAATATATTTTATATACAGACCTGAAAGATATAAGCAGGGGCAGAGGCAGCCCTGCTACTAGGTGGACTAGGTATCTGCCTAGAGCAGCATGGTTTGGGGGCAGCAACATGGTGCCAAACCACAAGACAGAAGTGCAGCAGCAGGCCGTTAAGTGCCCTGCTGCTGCAGCTACTGTTCTCCCTCCAACAATGCCTGCACGACAAAAGTAAGAGCAGTGCATGCGGCATATCTTTGAGCACCGTGCGCACTCAATGCCTGCAACATCCCACTCCCTCTGAGAGTAAATTTGTATCAAGGGTGGTTGGTCCCAGTAGACCATGAGGCATGTGGTGATCAAGGACCTCCACTGGAGGGAGGTAGGGCAGCATCAGCAGAGGGAAGCTGTAGGGAAGGACAGATGCCGGACACTTCAGAGGGAAGAAAATGGTAGGTGCTGATCACAGGTGGGTAGGGGAAGGAAAGATGCTGGACTATGGCAAGCGTAGGGATTGAGTCACCCCAGAAGGGGTATAGGCAAAGCTGCCTGGGGGGGGGGGAGGGTGTCTTAGGGTCTTCAGCTGCTCTTGGAGGGTGTGCTAATTGAAGGTTTGCCTGCAATGCAGGCACATTAGGCCACTTTATTTATATTCTCTTATATACCACACTATTCTGCATCAGTGTGGTTTACATTGAACAAACTGAAATTACATTGAACAGGGCATTATAACTTGGAGATAACTATTTTACAGGGAACATGGGCTATGGAGGGTTAAGTGGCTTGCCCAAGACCACAAGGAGCACCTGTGGGACTAGAAACCCCAGTCCTTCCGGCCCAAGGTTGCTGTCCTCTAGTGGGATTTGAACCCCCAACCTTCCGGCCTGAAGTACCTTGCCCCAACCACTAGGCCACTAGGCCACTCCTCCACTCCACTTAACGCTAACATATTATGACATCTTCCCCCTTCCTCTTGTTCTGTGGATAATACTACCACTTTCCTGGTGTCCTCATCTCGTAATCTTGGGGTCATCTTTGACTCTTATGTCTTTCTCTGCCACATCCAACAGATAGCTAAACCTGTCATTTCTCTCAGTAACATCAGCAAAATGTATCCCTTCCTTTCTAAACATACTACCAAGCTCCTTATATACTCTAGTCACCTCCTGCTTAGACTACTGCAACTTGCTCCTCCCGACTCAATCTCATCTTCAATCCATTTGAAATTCAGCCACCTGGTCAATCTTCTGCCAATGCGCGATGCTCACATAACCCCTCTTTTCAAGTGCTCCACTGGCTTCCTATCTGTTTCCGCACCCAGTTCAAACTTCTCCTACTGACCTATAAGTGCATTCATTCTGTGGCTTCTCATTCCCACTCCTCTCTTATTTTTCCTTATACCCCTCCTTAGAAATTCCACTCATCAGGCAACTCCCTTTTACATGTGGCTTTCTTCCACTACTAATTCCAAACTTCATTTGTTCTACCTTGCTGCATTGTATGCCTGGAACAGACTGCCTGAGTTGGTACGTCAGGCACCATCTCTGGTTCTATTTAAATCCAGGCTAAAAACCCACTTCTTCAAGGCTGCTTTTGGATCCTGACTACCATATTCTCTTTTTTTACTGCCAATGTATGCTATAACCATTTCCCCTTGGTTCTACCCTAGTCCCCTCTTTGTTGTATTTGTCTGTCTTGGATAGACTGTGAGCTCTGTAGGGAAGGGACTGTGTCTTACATGGATCTGTACAGTGTTGTGTATGCCTTGTAGCGCTATATAAATGATAAGCAGTAGTTGTAATAGTAGTAGTACAAATACGCACCTACTGGCTTTTATAGAATAGGCTTAACATTGATACCTTAAAACATGCTTTAACTAGGTGCTCACTTATAAAAATTATTCTTAATAGGGTAATTTTGTAAGAGGGCATATATTTTAAGCACTAACTTATGTACTTAGGTATGGCCACATACATGAATTAATGGCTTTTTTATAAAATACCATCCAGCATAAAAAGTACACACTTTCATAATGATATACTTTGCTACTCAGCTTGCACAGGGCTGGAGTCCGAGTGGAGCATCAAAGTACACAAAGATTATAAAATACTAGTATTAATGCATGTCCTTAAAAAATATTGGCACGGTATTTACACCATCTCTAGGGATGGTGTAGATGTCCGCACCTGCAATGTAGACACATGTCATGCCACTTAAGCTATTGTCTTTATGAAAATATATATCATTTGTGTTGGACTACATTTCAAAGATCATCTGGTATCAGTATCATCTACCAAATATAGTCCACCCATGGATGCCATGATTTAAGTATGCAATAGATACTGTTGTCGGAAAATGTTACTCAAGATTTGGAGACGACTTTTCAACAGCTAAGTAATTTTTTGTCCTGAAGCAGAACTGTGAATCTCATTTAAGTTTGAAACGCAGATTCTGTGTCAGCAGGACCATTATTGCAGTATGTCTTTGACATTTACAATTTTTTCATAGTCTCTTTTTACTCTTAAACTAATTAAATTAAAATGGACTATATTCAGGGGGTCATACTGATATCAAATGATCTTTGAAATGTAGTCCAACAAAAATTATATATATTTTCATATGTTTTATCACATGGGATCTCTTATGTGATGGTTCTGTCATTAATTCCTTATTGTGGACTGCTGTGTTTTGGGGTTTACACTAGTGCCTACTGTCGGCGCTCCCCCTTGAGGCCAGGCAGTTGCCTAGGTGTAAGGGGGTGCCCCGATCGTCCTTCTTAATGAAACTGGCCTCTTCGCATGTAGTTGTGTCTTACAGATTATAGCCGAGATTGAAGATCACAGGAAAATTTCTTTTATTTGGAAAATAAAGTTCTACATAACCAAATTGAATTCTTTGGTTAGGAATTCAGCTACTACAAACAAAACTCAGGATGCTTCTCCATTCACAAAAACATAAGCCTTGATACACAGTCCAAGCCTTGGCTTTGTTTCTGCGGCTTAGTTTAAACACGTCTTCAAAATCATTCCTTTACAAGCAGAAATCTGTTCTCAGGTCTCCAGGATGCAGCACAGCACCTAACTGTTTCTTTCACAGGTTTTAGCTGCACTTTAACTTCCTGGTCCACCAACAGTTTAAAACTTATGACATTTTCTTTTTCCAAAGGTGCTTTCAGACTTTAGTTTTCACAGGCATCCATTAACTCTTGAAGCTTATTCAACCCGCTCTCATTAATTGCCTAATTAAAGTCATGAGCTTCAGCAGAGAATGTTCTCCATTTAAAACTTCTGGGTTTTCCCAATTACTTTAAAACCCCTCAGTTTCTTACTTCTGACTGGCACAGAAAGAACATTCTATTTCCATATCAGAATAATCTTCCTCTATATAACTGTCTCCTATTTCTATTTCCTCTTCACTGGCTTCCCTCAGTGACTTGCTATCCACAGCGTCTGCATGTGATGGCTTCAACTGCTGCAACACTGTTTTCAGCTGTTCCCATTGAGATCCCTCGCTACATGAGGTTGTGGGGGAAGGGCATGAAAGAGCTTTCTTATTCAGAAGCTTTTTAAGAGCTTGTAATGGGCTCACCTTGCTAGCAGTAGTGTGTCTCCTTTCAGACCTTGCCACAGATGTACACTTGCTTTCTGGTCCTCCCAGGAATATTCCTCTCTCTTGCTCCCCAACAGTACCTTGTTTAAAACAGGCTCTCCAAGGCTCCACGTTAGCTGCAGACTTCCTGTCAGCTAAACTGCGTTCTAGGCTTGAGCTGTCTCTGTACTGTTTGCAAGAGGAATCCCTTTTTGTATGGCCAGTCCACCAGCTTCTAGAGAATATCTCCTCCTCAGAAGATTCCTCCCCGGAGCTCGCCTCTGCCCTTTTCTCCAGCTTTCTCTCAGACCTCCTCCTGGATCTCTCCTCTTTACCAAGCTGATTCTCCTCTCTGCCATGCTGCTTTCTGCCACGCTGATTCTCCTCTCTGCCACGCTGCTTTCTGCCACGCTGATGATTCTTGTGACTGAAACTTCCCTGCTTAAATGTTTGGGGCTGTCCTATAGCTCTAGACTCCGCCCCCAAACCACTCCCATTACCTCCCTCGGTTTCCATGGGAACTGGGTGTGTCTCTGGTTCTACACTTCTGTGCAGGGAGTTTTTAGCTTTGTTTAGAGTTTTAACCCCTGCTGTGCCTGCAGTTCTGTTGGGCTCAGGGAAAAAAGACTGTTTTTCCCCCTTTTCCTTCCACTCTAAACCTGCTTCGCACCACACTACATAGGTGCCCTGTTATAAAATTACCATCCAAATGTGTAGATATTCCTGGGGGCAGAGGATGGACAGCACTGTGAGACTTAGGAGGAAATGTTACATCTGCTTTGAAGTGGGTGTACCCATGTGCGGGACCTTTTTAACACTAGAAGCCCCAAAGTGCGTCAATTGACGCAAATGCATCTTTGAAGTTGTATACCAGCACCACTGCTAGAACCATGTCAGTCATGTTCCATGACTTTGTTAGCAAGGTCAAGATGTTCAAATATGTGCATTTAAAATTAATGACAGATGCACCACCTAGCGGGAAAATGAATTTATACTTAGAAGCCCCAAAGTGCGTCGATTGACGCACTCAATTGTCTTGGATGCGTCAATTGACGTACTTTGGGGCTTCTAGGTATAAATTCATGTTCCCACTAGGTGGCGCATCTCAATCACTGTTTACAGTTTTACTCTGACATTACAAACAATAAACACACGATGACATCATGTAATGATGTCACATACTGCACATATTTAACAAATAAGTAATTTCACATTAATTCACATCTGCATTTCATGGTAAATGCAGTCGTCGTGATAATGCGTCAATTGATGCACTTTGGGGTTTCTAGGTAAAATTCCTTTAGGGGCTTCTAGTGTTAAGCACATGTCCTATGAGCGACCATGGAGGAAACATATACAACAGGCAGTGCTTTAGCCGGACTTGAACTAGGTCATCGACGCCCTCAGAGCCTACCTGGAGAGAATGAATGAATTCTTTGCTTTGGTCTTTACTCATACCTGAAATGGTATTTAAAGGTAATGTTGTTGTTGTTGTTAAGTGCTGTCGAGTCAGTGTCGACTCATGGCGATCCTATGGATAGTTGATCTAAACTGTGTTCGGTCTTCAGTCAGGCGGCTCATTGTTGACAGACTGGCACCCATAGCTGCTGTTATTGTATTGATCCATCTCATTGTTGGCCTTCCTCTTTTGCATTGATCTTCTACCTTGCCAAGCATGATGTCTTTCTCTAACGATCTCTCTCTCTTTGCATGATGTGTCCAAAGTATGAAAGTCAAAGTTTTGTCATCTGAGCTTCTAAGGAAAGCTTAGGTTTGATCTCCTCTAATACCAACTGGTTTGCTCTTCGGGCAGTCCATGATCACAGTATTTGTCGCCAGCACCATAATTCAAAGGCATCAAATTCCTTCCTGTCTATCTTTTTCACTGTCCAACTTTCACATCCATATAAAAATGCCATGACTTGAAATAATCAAATCTTTGTTGGAGAGAGACATCTCTGCTCTTGAGAATCTTGTCTAGGCCCTTCATAGCCATTCTGCCAAGAGCAATGCGTTGTCGGATTTTTTGACTGCTTGTCCTTTCTTTATTGATTGTTGATCCAAGTAGGTTAAAGTTGTCAACTATTTCAATTTCTTCTCCATCAATGATGAACTTATTGACTTTGCCAGTTGTCAGGATCTTTGTCTTCTTAATGTTAAGGTGCAGGCCCATTTTAAGACTGTTCCTTGATCTTGAGAAGCAAATGTTTCAGATCGTCTTCACTTTCAGCCAATAATATGGTATCATCAGCATAGCGAAGGTTGTTGATGAGTGTTCCACCAATCTTCAAACCTTGGTTGTCTTCCTACAGTCCTGTTTCTCTGATGATTTGTTCTCTATAAAAATTAAACAGGTAGAGGGAAAGTATGCAGCCTTTCCGTACACCTTTACTGATTTTAAACTATTCTGTTTCTCCTAGTTCCATTCAAACTGTTGCTTCTTGATCAATGTAAAGGTTGTGCAAGAGAACAATCAGGTGTTCTGGTACACCCATGTTTCTTAATGTGGCCATAGTTTCTTATTGTTTACACAGTCAAAAGCCTTGCTGTAGTCAATAAAACACATATGAATATCCTTTTGGTATTCTTTTGTCTTTTCAAGGATCCATCTCACATCCACAATGATGTCTCTTGTTCCTCACCTTTTCCTGAACCCTGCTTGCACTTCAGGCAGTTCTCATTCCAGGTATGGCTGTAGTCTCTGCTGAATGATCTTGAGTATAATCTTGCTGGCATGTGGCATCAGAGCGATCGTGCGATAATTTCCACAGTCAGTCAGATCACCTTTCAGTATAAACACAGATCTTTTCCAGTCAGTTGGCCATGAATTTGTCTTCCAAAATTTCCTGGGAGCTTTGTAAGTATGGTAACAACTTCATCCAACTGCTGTAATACTTCAGTGGGAATGTCATCAATGCCAGCAATGCCGGGTGCTTTGTTCTTTGATAAGACTTTCAATGCTGCTTCATCTTCTTCTTTCATCACCTACGGTCCCTGATCATAAAGGTACAGGTTGAAACAGCTGTTGGTCTACTTGATCTTTATGGTATGATGACTCTACAAAAGGTGAAAAAGCAACAAAAATGGCCAAAATGGATGACTGTAAAAACTGTGAAAATTGCCTAGAAATGCAGAGAAGCTAAAGCCAGAGGAGAAAGAGGCAATCACAGAACTCAGAGATTTCCAATGTGCAGCAAGACAAGACAAGGAGAAGTATTACAATGATGCATGCAAGGAAATAGAATCAGAAGCTATTAGAGGAAGAATAAGATCCGCTTTCCTAAAGCTATGAGAGATAAAGAAAAAATTCCAGCCTCAAATTTGAATGCTACAAGTTGTTCAAGGATCCATGTTGAATGATGCCATGAAGATCAAGAAAAGGTGGAAAAAATATACAGTCATTTAAAGGTGATATATTGGAAGAATTATAAGAAATATCGATAAACCGGGAAGATGACTTAGAAATATTTGATAAACTAAAGAGTAGCAAATCACCTGGACCGGATGATATACATCTGAGGTTGTTGAAAGAACTGAATTATGAGATTACAGACCTACTACTGATAATCTGTAAGCTAATCATTAAAATCATCTGTAGTACCTGAAGACTGCAGAATGGCCAATGTAACACCAAATTTTTAAAAGGGTTCCAAGGGTGATCCGGGACACTACAGTCCAGTAAGCCTGATGTCGGTATCAGGCAAAATGATAGAAACCATTATAATGAACAAAATTACTGAACAGGTAGATAGTCATGATTTAATGGGAGAAAGTCAACGTGAATTTAGCCAAGGAAAGTCTTATCTTACTAATCTGCTAGATTTTTTTGAAGGTGTGAATAAACAGGTAGATAAAGGTGAGCCGATTAATGTAGTGTATCAGGATTTTCAGAAAGCCTCTGACAAGATGCCTCATGAGAGATTCTTGGCGAAATTAAAAAGTCATGGGATGGAAGGCTGTGCATGGTTTATGGTTTATTGCATTTTCTATACCGCCTTTCACACTAAGAGCAAAGTGATTTACAAAGATTATTAAAAGGAAACTCAGAAAGGAACTCCAAAACAAATATGATAGGAAAGCAAAAGAGAGAGGTGAAGGAAGCTACTATTGTGGATCAGGAACTGGTTAAAAGATCAAATGCAGAGAGTAGGGCTAAATGGCCAATTTTCTCAATGGAGAAGGATGAATAGTGGAGTACCTCAGGGATCTATGCTGGGCCAGCTGCTTTTTAACATATTCATAAATGACCTGGAAATGGGAATTACGAGTGAGGTGATCAAATTTGCAGATGACACAAAATTATCTAAAGTGGTTAAAACACAACAGGATTGTGAAAATTTGCAAGAGGACCTTGATAAATTGGAGGACTGGGCATCCAAATGGCAGATGAAATTTAATGTGGATAAGTGCAAAGATATGCACTTAGGGAAGAACAACCCAAACTATGGTTAAACAATGCAAGGTTCCACCTTAAGAACTACCACCCAGGAAAAGGATTAAGGCATCATTGTGGATTATATATTGAAACCCTCTGCCCAATGTGCAGCGTCGGGCAAGAAAGCAAATAAAATGCTAGAAATTAAAAGGAAATGAAAGCAGAATAAAACCAAGGATATTATAATGCCTCTGTATCGCTCCATGATGTAACTGCACCTTGAATATTGTGTGCAGTTCTGGTCACCATATTTTAAAAGGATATATCAGAATTACAAAAGGTACAAAGAGCCACCAAAATGGTAAAGGGGGATGGAAGGATACCCCTATTAAAAAAGGAAAAGAGTTGGCTGAGAGGAGATATGATAGAGATCTATAAATTAATGAATTGAGTGGAACGGGTAAACGTAGATTGGTTGTTAACTCCTTCAAAAGTAGCAAAACTAGATGACATGCAATGAAGTTACAATTTAGCCCATTTAAGAGAGGCAAATTCAGTATAGTGAATAGTGGGGATGGACATCAGATTGGACATCCATCCCTGCTATTTGCTCTCCTGCTGCCCCGACTACTGCCTCCCCATATGAAAAGCTCATTTGTATGGAGAGGCTTAGATGGGGGTGTTACTGAGACAGAGCCAGGGCGGGGCATGGGCAGACTGTGATCCTGGATGTACAGGGCCGATTCTGAGGTCGGCACTGTACGTCTGGGGCGGTGAACATGGACGGGGGACTTATTCCACCACAGAGGTTGAATAAGTCCCCCTGGATGTTGGGGGATCATGCCGCCAGGACACGCCACAAAAGTAGGGGGTGCGGGAAGATCAGCGCAGCCAGACACTGGCCATGGGCGGCCAGATCGAGGGTCCGGCTGCAGGGAAAGAAGAAAAACTGCAGCAACTGGCATTTGTGGCTTCTGAATGGAGCCGTGGTGTCATGGCGACAGAATGCCAATGGCACTGCGGCTCCATTCAGGAGCCTGACTGAATATCCGGGGGACTGATAGGCGTTCAAGCCAATCAGAATCGGGGCCCAGCCTGAAAGTTCAGCCATAGACCCAATTGTGATCCCGCGAGCATGTCTAGCCCCCACGGGATCAGAATCGGGTCTACCTTTTGGCATCCCGCTTCTGGTCGGCCGCACAAGGGGGCTGGATGGCCAGATCGGAATGTGCCTCCATGAGAAAATATTTTTTCACTCAACATGTAATCAAACTCTGGAATTCATTACCGGAGGATTAGTAAAAGCTGTCAGTGTAGCTGGGTTTAAATGGAGGAAAAGTCCATAAACCATTATTAAAGAGGATCAGGGAAATCCACAGCTTACCCTGGATAAGCATTGTGGAACCTGTGTGTCTTTTTGGGAACCTTACAGGTACTTGTGACCTGGATTGGCCACTATTGGAAACAGAATACTGGGCATGATGGACCTTGGTCTGACCCAGTATGACATTTCTTATGTTCTTATGAGGAAGTCCATCTCCAAGTTGTCAATTTCAGTGTTATGTCAAGAGAGCTAGGAGATTCCTTTCGACCCAGGAGAATCATCTCCAGGGCCACTCTGACACGCTTTGTGCCTCCTTGCTGACTGACATATGCCACTGCTGAAGCATTGTCAGTGTACACCCAGACCACTCTGCCCTTGACTAGGGTCCAAAAGTGCAAAAGGGCCAAATGGATGGCCCTTGCCTTGAGATAGTTGATGGGCCATGCCAACTCCTGGCTGCTCCAAAGGCTTTGAGCTGCCCGGTTCTTGCAAGCAGGCTGGCGTCAGTTGACAGGAGTAGCCACGTGATCATCCAGTGGTAATACCCTTCTTCAGATGCTGCTGCCACAACTGCAGACTGGAGACCACCTCTGGTTGGAAGGGAAGCTGGACCTCGAAGTCCTGAGAGCTTGGAGATCACTAAGATAGCAAGGTTTCCTGAAGTAGCCTCATAACAGCTAGCACCCAAGGCACCATTTCGATCCCCACTGCCATCAAACTGAGAAGATACAGACAATCCAAAACTTTGAGATCCTGCTGAGATCGGAAGGCTGCCAGCTGGGCCAACAACTTTTTTCACTTTCTCCTCAGGCAGGAAGACTTTGCCTACCTGAGTGTCAAAACGTGCTTCCAGATATTCCATTGATTGGGAAGGCTCGAAGTGGCACTATCCTTGACTGATCACCCAGCTGAGACTCTCTAGAAACTGTACCACATGGGTCAAAACCTGAGATGCTTCAGACTGCAACTTGACCCAGATAAGCCAATCGTCCAGATATGGGTGAACACAGTTCCTTTGGTGCCTCAGCGCAGCAGCTGCTATCACCATTACCTTTGAGAATATCCATGGGGCGGTGGAGAGGCCAAAGGGAAGTGCAGCAAATTGAAAATGAGAACCAAGCATAGCAAAGTGGAGAAAGTGCTGTTGATCCTCCCGGATAGGGATATTAAAATAAACTTCAGATAAATCTAAAGATGCAAGGAGCTCCTCGCAGCATACCACCTAGATCACTGACTGCAGGGTCTCAATATGGAAGCAAAGAGTGTGCAATGATTCCTTGAGGTTGACGACTAGCCAAAAGGAGCAGTCTGTCTTTGGTACCACAAAGTAGATGAAGTATTGGTGCTCACCCCACTCAGAGGGGAACTGAGACCAAACAGACGAGTAATAAAGTGTTGAAAAGAACGATACAGCACTCTAGAGAGCATGAGCTGGGTGAAAAACAGACAGACGATACACAATGACAATACAGAAATATAGGCAGAACAATAAATACATAAAATAACTAACTAAACAAACTAATTTCTAAACAGCTCATGTGACCAGAGAGGAAAGCGTCTGAACAAAGGCCCAGCAGGGAGAGGGGCTGGGCAAGTGCTGAAGGCAGGTCAGTGGAAGCTGCTAGATTCCACAGGAAGTGTCCTAGTAAAGCTCAGGCAAGGTAAAAAATGTAAAAAAAAAAAAATTTAAATACCTACAAGACAGGGAGAAAGAGGAAAGAGGAAAAAGAAAAAAGCACCCCTAAATGTGCAGTCAGACAGTAGTAGTACTCAGAGAAAAGAGGCAATAAACTGTTGAGAAGGGAGACCCAGCACTGCAGGGAGTAGGAAATGGGTAAAGGACAAACAGAAGATATGACATGCAATGACAATCCAGAAATTTAGGCAGAACAATAGATCGATAAACAACAAGCTAAATTCTAAACAGGCACAGGAAAATGTCTGAACAGAGCATACAAAGTTAGCAGAGGCTTGCAATAAGGGTGCTCTCATCAAGCAGGAGCCTCCAACATGATCCACCATGTTGAAGGCAGGGCTCATAGTTAAAAGCATCAAAGCAGAAGGTCTACTGTTGGCTCTCTACAAATTCATTGACTTGTACAAAAACACGCTTCATAAACCAGGCTAAGGTAAAATTAGAAACTGGATGATTAGATAACTCTGCAATATTTAATTTTGGATTTTTTTAAACTAAAGTATGAATCCCCACCTCCTTTAATACTGGAAGGAAATCTCTTTAAAGAGTCATTAGTAATCTGCAGCAGAAAACATCCTAGATCTGTGAAGAAAGGTCGAATAAGCAAGTTGTACACTTTGTTTTAGACCAAAATTAAGTCCAGATACTCAGTGATGAGAGGTTTAAAACCTTTGCAAAACATCTATTACTATCTCCCCTCCAAAAAGTATACCCTCACATTCTATGCTACTTGAGGGCTAATATGCAACACCTTTTCTGAGAAAAATGACAGACTGTTTCCATCTCTTGTGATGCTGGTTCAGAGGGTGGGTTCCCCGTTGACCTCTCCCAGAGGTTTTAGTAGGCAGTGACCTGAATATCACTTTAATAAAAGAGGATATTAATCTGCTACTTTGCATATTTTGATCTCTCTATAAGTTCATTGAAGGGGCCTGAAAAAATTATACTTTATATTGGAGTTGCAGCCCATCTGTACTTCATTATCAGGCTCCTTTCCACCTCTGCTCCAAACCCACAAATGGTGAGATTCACCCATCTAGATACATGGCTTTTATTCACCTCCCTAAGGCTTCTACCCCTGGATTTACTCCGGCTCAGAGCATGAGTAAGTTCGACAGTCTCCCATTTAACTACATAGATTTCATTAGTTCCTATTGGAGGAAATATGGGGTCAATATTCAAAGGCACTTATACAGTTAGCAAACCATATGTGTCTGTGAGAGCAGCACTATGCAGACAGTGCTGCTGAATATGCCCTCTGATCACCTCAGCACTTCCTAAATAGTGCTGGGGTAGTCCACAGGCGGAGCTTGAACAGAACTAATTGTTTATTTATTTATTTATTTATTTATTTAGTATACATTTGTATACCGCTACTTCCAGCGATCAGCAGCAGTTTTTGATTACAGATTGGAAATTGTCAAATCATGACAGGAAATTTTTGAGGTATAAACACATTGATTAGACAGGAAAGCACAGCACACAGAGAACTATTTTACAGGGAACATGGGCTATGGAGGGTTACGTGGCTTGCCCAAGACCACAAGGAGCACCTGTGGGACTAGAAACCCCAGTCCTTCCGGCCCAAGGTTGCTGTCCTCTAGTGGGATTTGAACCCCCGACCTTCCGGCCTGAAGTACCTTGACCCAACCACTAGGCTACTCCTCCACTCGATTGGCGATAATTTTCAGTGCCATGATCCAGATAGCAAATCCATAATTTAGGACAGCAAAAAGAGCTGAATATCCAGATTCTTGTTAACTGCATTAAAAAAAAAATGCTGACTGGCATGGTTTAAATATAACCCTCTATATTTTTTCACATGGAAGTTCATGAGAGTTAGCCATTGCTGTCCTTTCTACTTGATAATATATGAGATTCTATTGGAATGGAAGTTGAAAACATTCCCATAAAATGTCTTATTTGAAGCTGTTTCATACCACCTTTAAGGAAATAAGTTTGTGATCGCTGGCACATGTCATGGCTACATGGCTGTGAAATGTTGGTCTTGGTCTTGAACTAACAATTATGTTAAAAAAAATTTTTCCCCTCTTTTATTTTAAAAAAAAATTAAGAAACTTGGCTGTTTAATTCGAATTAATATGTTTTAGCATTTTTGCTTAGTGTTCATTCTTCTTGTAAACCGCACCAAACCACTCTGATTGGGACCATAATGGTATATAAGTCTAGATTAGATTAGATTAAATGGCACTTCACTATTGAAAAGCAGCATTGATTCCCACATCTAGAGCACAAGTACCTAGCACATTTTCCTCTCTCTTCATACTACCAACCCATGTAATAATGTGTGCTGTTTTGTCAGCAAGCAGCAATGCACGGTATTTATCGCAGATCCGCAAAGTTATTAGAAAGGACCATAAGAAGCATGAACAAAGAATGCAAAGTAAGACCTCACAGAAGAAAGGTCCATGTACCCTGGCTTAGGAGCGAGGATCATCTCCGTCATGGTACCTGCAAAACTGACCTATTTGTATAAATTGCACCCCAAGAGAGAAGACTTACAATGTAGCCAAACAGAACAAAGGCAAGCAACATTACAAACCCTACTCAAAGACTGCAGAAACAGCATGGGTCTTTCAACCAAATACAACAGGGGATTGCAGTCAAACCTAAAAAGAAATAAGGCTCACAGCACATGGACAGAAGGAGCATGTACTCAGGAGAAGTGGACCAAATAACAGAAATAAACACAATGGTGAAGACTAGAGAGCTGCCCGAGACTGTCAGAAAAGACATTATCAGCAAAAGTCAAACTTCAAAGGGCTAAAAGGCCATCTCCAAAGACCTTGGGATGCCTGTGTCTACAGTTCACAATTCTATTTAGAAGTTTTCTGCTCATGGAATTGTCAAGAACCTCCCAGGACATGGTGGGAAGAGAGGAACATTAATCCAAGAAGTCTTTGAAGGTTAACGCGAACTGTTGGAAAAAATACCACATACAACATCCAAAGGAGTAATCTGGACTTGTGATTTCAACCTGCACCATACACTAAATAAAAAAGGACTTCAAGGGTGAAGGCCAAGGAGGACCCCTCTGCTCAAAGACTGACATAAAAAGGCAGGCCTCATCTTTGCTCAGCCTACCTTCAGAAACCATAATACTTCTGGGAAAATTTTCTGTGGACAGATGAAACCAAACTTGAGCTCTTTCGCAATGCAGACCAGTGATACATTTACAAGCAAAGAAATGAAGCTTATAAAGAAAAAAAACACCCTTCCTACAGTTAAATATGGTGGAAGTTCCATAATGTTCTAGGCTGTTTTGCTGCCTCGGGAACTGGTGGCCTAGAACATATTAAAGGAATCATGAAGTCAGATGTCTACCGAGGTATTTTGGAATGAAATGTGCTACCTAGAGTCAGAAAGCTAGGCCTCGGTCAAAGGTCATGGGTCTTCCAGCAGGACAATGACCCAAAACATATATCCAAAAGTACAAAAGAATGGTTAAAAAGCAACAAACGGCCTGTTTTAAAGTGGCCAGCAATGAGTCCTGATCTCAATCCAATCGAGAACCTTTGGAAAGAGCTGAAATCTGTGATTGGTAAAAGGAATCCTGGAAATATTCATGAGCTGGAACAAATCGCAGTTGAAGAGTAGGAGGAACTACCAGCAGATAGATGTACGAAATGTATAGACGGCTACAAGAAATGTTTGGAGGCTGTCATCACTGCCAACGGTTGTGCAATCAAATATTAGTGAAGGGTGCCATTAATCCTGTCCAGGTCATATTTTGTTTTTTATCCAGAAATTGCTACGTCTAAGTTGTACAGACATCCTTTTTTTGTTGTATACCTTTGAACATAGTATTAAAATAATATGATGTCATACAGTTGGAATATTTCCAATTATTTTCAAGATATTATACACAACATACCTAAAATGCAAGGGTGCCAATAACGTTGACCACAGCTGTAGTACTGAAAATCAATGCTAAGCTTAGTAAAGTTTCAAGGAGGTCAATTTAGGAGCATAAGTTTCAAAGTTAGGAGCATAAGTCCTTTGAATATCGGGTCCTTGATTTTTTAAGTGGATAATTTTGAACCAGCATGGTTTATCTTTTTTTGTGTATGTCAGGTTCATTGAATATGTTAGAAGAGGTGTGGGAGAAAAGGATGGTGATTTGGGGGATGTTGGGGGAAGACTGTTTTTGACGATAATACTTGAACGTATTTTGAGCATATGTATATATAAGAAATGTTATTCTGATGCTGATGAATTATTTCTGATGTTTACTTAATATAACATTTGCGGAGGCAGCCTATCTCTGGCCCTGAGTACCTATGCGTTAGAAGCCCCTATGGTGAGGCTTCTGACCTTTCACTTTTTGAAACAGTTCTATAAGTGCCCAGCCATGAGAGAGTGTAGATGGGAGAAAAAGGAGCAAACCATCCCAATGGTGCTTAATCCAAGAGTCTGTGAGGGAGAGAGAAGAAGGGAAGTAAGAGGAAAGATTCAAGTCATTGGAGTATCAGGTACCAAAAGGTTCCATGGGAATTAGGAAGCCCAGAGAGGTTCAGAGAGAACCCAAAGTTCAAGGGAAGAGAAGGAGGTTTTCCCCAGAACTGTGTCAAAAAGGATCCCAATCAGGCATAGGCAAAAGAAACGCTTGCTTCTGGTGCCAAAATTTAGAAGGCACCAAGCCAGTGCCTTCTGCAAAGAATGCTAACTGATTAATATTGTCCTAAAAGGAAGTTGGCATCGGATGACAGAGGGGGCGGAAGCAAACAGCCCTGTAGCACCAACGTTTTCAAGTCAGAGAGGCTGTTTGCGGCCATTGCAGCTGCCGCAGGTCCCAGAGTGGGGAGGCAGCAGCAGCAATGGGTGCCAGAGAGGGGAAGGGGGTACATGGGATGAGGTTTGCCTAAGGCATCTCACCCCCTTGTGCCTGCCGTGGAGACAGTCACTGACAAAAAGAAAAAAAAATCGCAGCTAAGTGGTGGTGAGGGGCAGAGGAAGGTGCATCTCTAGACGGGACTGCCCCTCCCCCACCCCCTAACTAAGATAATGCTTCCATATTTTGTGCCTTTGGGAGCCAAAAGCTTAAATCCAGCCCTGATCCCAACCCAATTTTGCATCTTGTACTTGTGTAGTGTGAAACTGAAACTCTACCTGTCACCACATGCCCTGATTATTTTATAGAAAAGTCTTTACAGAGAAAACCCTATTTTGGAACATTGCTGTCTTATCTGAACTGTCTCTTTGATCTAGTACTAGTAAGCTTTGGGTCCTGAAGTGGGGAATCCCTTACCATCAGAAGATCCACAACAGACTTTGCAGCTAATTCACTGGGCTTGGACCTGGACCTAAGTGAGCCCCTAGTCTGAGTACTCAAAATTGGAGATAACTTTGGCTCTGAACAGAAGCTTCCCCTTGGGCCAACCAGGCTTTGAAAGATGTGTCTGCTGCCCAGTGCCAGAGCCAAATCCAACGCCGTGACACCATCATCGGGGCACCATCTGCGACCACCAAACGTACCAGGTCATACATGGCATCAGAAAAAAAGCTGTAGCAGACTCCAAAAGAGGGGTAATATCATCCGGTGGAAGAGACTGAATCCACTGGAGCAGGACTTGAGACATCAGGCTGGTACATACTATCAGCTGCAGAATAGCTGCCACCATGGCAAAATCAGCTCCTCAACCATGAAGCCACCTTTCGGTCCAGAAAATTCTTTAAGACTGATCTGTCTTCCACAGAAATGGTGGTCTGCCTGGTAACCACCGTAATCTGTGCATCCATCTTTGGACTGCTAAACCACTCAACGCACTCCTTCTCCAGGAGAGTGGATGTCTTCTTACACATCTTTAACCCTTTAAGCAGGGAGTCAGGAGAGTCCCGCTCCAAATGGATCATATCTTTGAACACATCTGGATATGGGAAGACAGTAATGGATTTTCGCAACCCTTGAAGGAGTGAGTGTGCCTTCGACTCCTGCTCCGTACCAGAAGCATTCGTCAAGTTGAAGGCTGATGAGACCCTGGTAATCCTCCTCCTTCCAGAATAGATGGATCACACTGGCTTCCTCACAATCTTCTGAAGGCGAGAGTACTTCTACATCCACCTCAGAGCCCCAGTACTGAGCCACCAAAATGGTAAAGGGGATGGAAGGCTACTCCTATGAAGAAAGGCTAAAAAGGTTGGGGCTCTTTAACCTGGAAAAGAGACGGCTGAGGGGAGATATGATAGAAGTCTATAAATTAAGTGGAACGGGTAAACGTAGATCGATTGTTTACCTTATCAGAAATATAGAAAGACTAGGGGACATGCAATGAAGCTACAGGGTAAACTATTTAAGACTAATAAAAGAAAATATTTTTTCACTCAACGTGTATCAAACTCTGGAATTTGTTACCGGAGGATGTAGTAAAGGCTGTTAGTGTAGCTGGGTTTAAAAAAGGTTTGGACAAGTTCCTGGAGGAAAGGTCCATAAACCATTATTAAGAAGGGACCCAGGATATCAATGCTTGAACCAATACAAGCATTGTGGAACCTGTGTCCCTTGGGGAAACTGCTAGGTACGTATGACCTAGATTGGCCACTGTTGGAAACAGAATACTGGGCTTGATGGACCTTGGTCTGACCCAGTATGGCATATCTTATGTTCTTATGTTCTTATGAATCTAAGTCATAGTCAAAATCTTGGACAGCTCCCAGCTATTCCCCATCTCTAGGAGGCGCCCAACACCGGGGATGCTTCGATTCAAGCAATGGAAGAGGGCATCCCCATCCTCTGCCTGCCCTGCATGAGACTGTGCCAGGGGGCACCCAGAAGCCACAGGGTCTGAATTTCCATACCAGAAGGACCAGGTTTGTTGCAAAAAAAGAAAGAATTACGAGGACAATCTGGAGTCTGGAAGCTCTCCGCTTAGAAATAATCCCCATAACACTAGGGGGCACAACCATCACAGACCCCCTAGAGGATGATGAGTGGCTCACAGCACAGTCGTTGGATCCTCCAGACAGCTGGATACCCTTACCCATAGCGCCATCCGTCACCTCCTTCTCTGAGGCAGGCAAGGCCAGACTAATCACAGCCCCAGCTGAAAGAGGGGGAGCGGGCCCTCCAGGGACGACTCAGAAACTGCCATGCAAGAAGAGCAGAATCCAGAATTTGGAGATAAGGCACCTCGTTTGCAACAGATCAAACAATGTTTCCTGACAGAAGACATAGAGAGTTAAGGCAAGTGTCACAACAGTGCGTGCTAAGGCTGCAGTGGCCGAAGGCAAATGTTAACCATGCTTTTACTGCAGCATGCATTGACTATGCTTTAATTGTGGCGCACATTAACTGCACTTTTATTGCAATGCGCATCACAGGCACTAGAGTAGTAACACATGTTGGAGCTGCTTGGGAGGAACGCGTGTGCAGACCAAGCAACTACCAGGTGCCCAAGAGGAGAAAACGCTACTAACACATGCAGAAAAAGATAGGAAACCCCCACACTGCGCCAAACGTCATCAGCAGTCTACTCCGAATTGCATCCCACATAGATGAAGCAGGAGCTTCCAACAAGGAAAATGACGAGGTCAAGCCTCGGTATTTACCCACTGAGAGCCATACGCAGAGGATTCATGCTGGGCTCAGCTCTACTTCCATGTTATATTTTCATTGGCTTTTGCAGCACTGCGTTAAAGGTGGCTGGCAGGCAGACCCCTTTGAAAGCCTTCTGCAATCTTAAGGAGAGCGGGGGGGGGGGGGAGGGGGAGAGGAGGCAGGGGACATTAAGGTTGTATGAGGCTACTGCACTCTTCCAGATCCTTCCAATTTCTGGCTGCTCAACAGGCTTCTTATGATAAATTTGTAAATATTGTAAACTTGTATATATGTTTAGAATGTAACCCTCTAATCAGCCTATACTCAACAATCTTAATAGTTATATAGTATATAGTTATCTGTATATAGTATATAGTTATCTGTATATAGTTACCCTGTTTTCCACTAAGTTATGTACCTTGTTCTTTGTAAAAAACCAATGCTGTTTGTACCATTGTGTTTATATTTGTTCATATGTAAACCGCACTGATTTAAGAGCGCGGTATATAAGAAAAATAAATAAATAAACAATGTAATTCATAACCCTATAATCTATCAGGTAAATCATTAATAACACCCTACTATTCCTTTGTACACTGTGAAATTAACTAACTGTTTGAATAAGTTACAATGTAATGTTCTAGTTTTGTTCGATGTAAACCGCTTTGATTTTTCTGAAAGGCGGTATATAAAACTGTTCAATAAATAAATAAAATAAATAAATGATAAAGAGCATGAAGCTGAACCAGTTTTCCCTCCTCCTATTGCTACTGAAAAGACCGCAGTCTAGTAGAGCCTCCTACATTGTCCTCAAATGCAAAAGTTATCCTCAAAATGGTCTGTCACAAGTGTTTTTATCAATGTTTTCCTCTCACTTCTTCAGATTTTCTTCAGAGAGGAGAAAATACATCCACTATCTTCTTGAAACAAAGAAATACTGAAGGGACCTCTGGTGGCTGAGGTGAATAGAGGCATAAGAGTGATATCATTGAAACCTGGCTTTTCAGTGGTTCTTTGTCTCCACCAATCTAATGGTAGGGGAACAGAACCTTTTTGTCTGGACTGGTCTGCCAAGACGCTGCTGCTGTGCAGTTTACAGCCCCCCTTCTTGATGTTTTTCCCTTTTCTTCTCGTGCTTGTCTTGCCCTGTCACTCTAGCCTATATGTTCTATGGTGTTCCGGAATACTGACCCTTGTAAACAACCTTAAAGCTTCTTGCAGCTGTGCGGTCTAACAAATCCTTGCAAATAAATAAATATAGGATGCGGCTTAATAAACATGCCTCTAATTCTATGCTCTGGTGTGCACTGCGTGTTTACTTTCTGGAGTTACTTAGAGGGTCATTTTAGAAGCTATAGTCATGATTTCCATATCTGAAAATGGCATTTTAGATGTGACAATCACAACAATGTCCCAGGAGCTATTTTAGAAAGCTCTGAATGTATATGTCCGGCATGTTCATGTCCATGTCACATAGGGGCGTGGCAGAGGCATGAGAAGACACATGGGTATGCCCGATTTTAGAAATGACCTGCATGTCTCTGCCTGCCGGCAGGAACGTCTATATCTATACAACCTCCAGGGCACGAATAGACATCAGAAAAGTTCTCATTCTGGCACTCAAACATTTATAGGAGGAGAGAAGGCGGCAATTTCATATCCTCAACACTTTATGCAATGATAAAGAAACATATAGTAAAATTAAGACGCTTATTTTGTAGCTAATGCACAGCTGCATGTCCCCGCTTGCAAAATGCTAGCCAGCATGCGCAAGTTTCCCCCCTCCCCCATAGATATACCCGTTCTGAAATACCTTCCGAGCACATCTGTGTAGCCGTGGGTGCTGTTGTCCATTACGGACACATGGAAGATTCTAAAATCGAACTGGATTATGGAAGCACCCATACTATTAATACGCACAAATCTGGCATTTACATGGTTTGGAGGCATGCATCTTTCAGGGAGGGGGGGGAGATGGAGCAATTTTTTGCTACTCCCACAGTATTTGGGATGTTTTTACTTAGACGTCCTAGATTTCACCTACACAACCTTTCTAAAATGTGCCTCTTAGTGACTGAGGCTTCATTGAACATGCTGTTCCTGGGCAAAGGAATTCCTGACTGTGGCCCTTGGCATGCTAGCTGCTGTGTCTGCTCTAGAAGGTGCATGTAAATACTCTGTATCTTGTCCTCTGGGGCAGATATTTCCATATATCCCTTGATTCTCATATATATAAGTAAGTTCAGTTTCAGATTAAAGTACATGTACCATACATCTATAAACCTAAAGCGGAATAGAGTTACCAGGCATAGAAGAGACAGTTCATGCCCCTGAGAGCTCGCAATTTAGTCAAGACAGACAAAACAAAAGGTTTTGAGTGAAATCAGCGAGGTCAAGAATGGAAAAACAAAAACACTAGAGGTGGGACTCTTTGGGAGTTATCTGTAGGAGGAACAGGCAGATGGGGAGGGGAGTGAGGCAATAAGTCCCTATATTGACACCCAAGCTGATGAGCATTTCATGTTAGCTTAACATAGTTCTCTGTAATTCTAATCCACTAGAAAATATATCTTAAAGGCAAATACTTAAATAAAACACTTAATAGCACTTAGCACCAAGAGTACAGTTTTCTTATCTAGAAACCCAAGATAACCACCTGTCTAGGGAAGCGGCCACCTGCGTCTCAGTGGATCACAAATACTTGGAAACACACTTGCTTCATCAGATGATTGCTTTTGCACCTTGAGATAAATCACAATCACATACTCTCTCTCTCTGTAATACACACACACACACATCATTATCTATACTGTATACACATATCTGGAGAGATCTAAGACTCTTGGGGGCTGCTGTGCTGTACCATGAATGTCTTCTCTTTACCAGAACTGCCTTGTGCTATTGACAAAGAAGGATGAGTCTGCTCAAGCCTGTGGCAAGCTGATCCAGCATCATCAAGGGGCCTGGGGAGGAAAAGGTTCCTTTTAAGAAATGGTATCAGCAGCATGATGTGCGTGACCATCAAAATTCATGCAATCTAACAAATAATCAGTTTTACAAGTTTTTCTTTTATATATCTTACTATTTACACATCTCTTATGCACCTAAGATTTATTTTATATAGAAATTAAACAAAAACATTACTGCTGCTTTACAAACTCTGATAAGAACTTTGACTCATTTTTGAGGCATTCCCTGGATCTACTGAGATATTTCATCTGGTTGTAAAGAATTACTGACACTGCAAAACAAACTATGCGCCAGACTGAAAAAGTTATATAACAAACATAAATTGCTGAAAAGAGAAATAATCAACTATAAAGCCATTTCTAAGCCAGTATTTCTTATTTGTGTTCAGAGAATGCAGGGCATTAATGTATCATCAGGGCCAGTTTAACCATTAGACAAGACAAGGCGATTGCCCAGGGCAGCAGCTTAGAGAAGTCTTATAGTTGGTCCATTACATGATAGAGGGGTTAAAGGGACACTAAGAGGAGACAAGGCGATAGCGGAGAGACTGAATGAATTCTTTACTTCAGTCTTTACTGAGGAAGATGTAGGGATGTTACCCATGACTGAAGTGGTATTTAAAGGTGTGGAAGAACTGAAGGAAATATTGATACATTGGGAAGATGTATTACAACTATTAGATAAACTGAAGAGTAGCAAATCACCTGGGCCAGATGGCATACATCCAAGGGTATTGAAATAACTGAAATATGACATTGCAGACCTGCTATTAGTAATCTGTGAATTTTCATTAAAATCATCTGTAATACCTGAAGATTGGAGGATCGCCAATGTAACGCCAATTTTTAAAAAGGGTTCCAGGGGTGATCCGGGAAACTACAGACCAGTTAGCTTGATGTCAATACCGGGAAAAATGGTAGAAACCATCATAAAGAACAAAATTACTCAGCATGTAGATAGTCATGGCCTAATGGGAGACAGCCAACATAGCTTTAGACAAGGAAGATCTTGTCTTACTAATCTGTTATGTTTTTTTGAAGGTGTGAATAAACAGGTGGACAAAGGTGAGTCGGTTGATATAGTGTATCTGGACTTTCAGAAAGCCTTTGACAAGGATCCTCATCAGAGACTTTTGGAAAAACTAAAGAGTCATGGGACAGGAGGGAGTGTACTATTATGGATCAGGAACTGGTTAAAAGATAGAAAGCAGAGGGTAGGGCTAAATGGCCAAATTTCCCACTGGAGAAAGGTGAATAGTGGTGTACCCCAGGGATCTGTGCTGGGTCCGCTGCTTTTTGACATATTCATAAATGACCTGGAAAAGGGAATAACGAGTGAGGTTATCAAATTTGCAGACGACACAAAACTATTTAAAGTTGTTAAAACCCAAGAGGATTGTGGAAAATTGGAAGAGGATCTTGATAAATTGGAAGACTGGGCATCAAAATGGCAGATGAAATTTAGTGTGGACAAGTGCAAAGTTATGCACCTAGGGAAGAACAACCCAAACTATGGTTACACGATGCAAGGTTCCACATTAGGAACCACCACCCAGGAAAAAGATTTAGGTGTCATTGTGGATACCATGTTAAAACCCTTGGCCCAGTGTGCAGCGGCGGCCAAGAGAGCAAATAGAATGCTAGGTATCATAAGGAAAGGAATGAAAAATAAAACAAAAAATATTATAATGCCTCTATATCGTTCCATGGTGAGACCGCACCTTGAATATTGTGTGCAATTCTGGTCGCCGGATCTTAAAAAGGATATAGCGATATTAGAAAAGGTTCAGAGAAGAGCCACCAAAATGGTAAAGGGGATGGAAGGATACTTATATGAAGAAAGGCTAAAAAGGTTAGGGCTCTTTAACCTGGAAAAGAGACGGCTGAGGGGAGATATGATAGAAGTCTATAAATTAATGAAAGGAGTGGAACGGGTAAACGTAGATCGATTGTCTATGTTATCAGAATATAGAAAGACTAGGGGACATGCAATGAAGCTACAGGGTAAGATATTTAAGACTAATAAAAGAAAATATTTTTTCACTCAATGTGCAATCAAACTCTGGAATTTGTTACCGGAGGATGTAGTAAAGGCTGTTAATGTAGCTGGGTTTAAAAAAGGTTTGAACAAGTTCCTGGAGGAAAGGTCCGTAAACCATTATTAAGAAGGGACCCAGGATATCAATGCTTGACCCAGTACAAGCACTGTGGAACCTGTGTCTTTTGGGGAAACTGCTAGGTACATATGACCTAGATTGGCCACTGTTGGAAACAGGATACTGGGCTTGATGGACCTTGATCTGATCCACTATGGCATATCTTATGTTCTTATGTACAAAGAAAGCAAAAAAACCCAAAAAAGCCCTTTAATATTTAAAAGTATGGGGCCTGATACTGAAGTAGCCAGGCTATGCGCCACTACGGCAAATAGCTCTGCCCGCTCACCCCTAACCCCAGATATTCAATGCTGTGGCGACGGCATTGAATATGTGGGTTCAGCGCTGAGTGGAATCCTCCGCAGAGCCTAACTGCTTAGCGGCGATATTGGACCGCTTCACAGTTAGCGATCCGTGACTAGAACTAGGTGAGCCAAAAAGCTGGCCTAGTTTTAGCCGCGGATCGCTAGCTGAGTAGTGGTGCAATATCGCCACTACTCCCCAGCTCCACCCCGCCCCTGACATGCCCCGATACTAACCGGATAGCTTTGGGGCACGTAGGGGACACAGACGGGGAAATTCAACGGTACTAACTGTGTAGGTGCCATTAAATATTCCCATTTAAGGCATTTACACGATTTACTGGGCTATAAATCATGTAAATGCCTTTCAAATATCGGGTCCTTTGTGTCCAATTTTGCAATTTTATAGATGATTATGATTGTTAAGTTTAATTATCAAAATCTCAGGGAATGGGGGACAGAAGGCTTAAGGTTTGCAAACCACCGCGTTGAAACCCTGATATACCTCTTCGACAATCTGATCCAGGTTATTGACAATATCAAGAGGGGTGTCATCATGATTTTTATAGACATCTGCTCAGCTTTTGACACTGTCGACCACAGAACTCTTCAATCAAGACTACAGGAAATTGGCCTACACGACACCACCATGAATTGGTTCACATCATACCTCACGGACAGACTCCTCCAAGTCAAATGCGGCTCTGCCACCTCCCGAACTCTGAGAGCCACCCAGGGTGTTCCGCAAGGCTCCACCCTCTTGGCCCTTATCTGCTCCATCATCAAGAATCACAAGATACGATACACCATCTACGCAGATGACATTATGATATACACCCCTATCAGCCTTGACAGCCCAGACTACTGGCACAGTGGTTGGATAGAGAGTTAGAGGAGGAGGGATTGGAGGGCCAGGGGCAGGGTGGGGAGGTAGAGCAACTGGCAGGGAGTCCAGAGGTGGAACTGTACCCTCTGGCTGTACCCCGCAGCACACTGCCATGCCCATCCCCTACCCTACCAAGGGGTCAGAGATGTGGAAGGTCAAGACCTGCACGCCACCCACTGCAAAAGCACAACAACATCAGAAACAGCCACACTTTTAAACCACACATCAAAAACAAGTGGGAAGATGTGGGCAGAACAAAATCAATGCAAAATATACACAAGCCAGGTAAATGCTGGAAAGCAATGAGCACAAATGCTCAAAGCTTAGCCTACAAAGTTCCGGACATGGAAGCCCTAATGGTGGAAATGGATTTGGACATTGTGGCCATTACAGAAACATGGTTTAATGAATCGCATGATTGGGATATAGCCATAGCTGGCTATAATCTATTCAGAAGAGACAGAGAAAATGGAAAAGGAGGAGGAGTAGCCTTGTATGTCAAAAGCAATATTAAAGCTACTGAAATGCAGGGGACATGGGGAAAAGAAGAAGCGCTCTGGACTGCATTGGAAAGAGGAGATGGCACTGTCATCCATACTGCTGTAGTCTACAGACCTCCGACTCAAATTGAAGAGATAGATAACGAATTGATTATAGATATTGCCAAGATAACCACAAAGGGGGAAGTGATCATTTTGGGTGACTTTAATCTACATGATGTGGATTGGATTACTCCTTCTGCACATCTGGAAAGAAGCAAAAAAATTGTAGATGCTCTCCAAGATGCATCACTTAGACAAATGGTCATGGAACCAACCAGGGAAAGCTCAACACTGGATTTAGTGCTCACCAACGGTGATAGCGTGTCGAATGGCTACGTGAGTGCCCCTGTGAGCAACAGCGATCATCACACGATGTGGTTTGAGATAAAAGCCATGGTACAGGCCAAACATAGCAAGCTCAAAGTCCTAAACTTCAAAAACACTGACTTCAATAAAATGGCCGAGTACCTAAAGGAGGAGATGACAGGGTGGAAGGAGATAAGGGAAGTGGAATTGCAATGGGCTAAACTAAAGGTGACAATAAAAGGGGCAACAGATAAATATGTAAAAAAAGTAAATAAAAATAAGAGGAGAAGGAAACCTATTTGGTTTTCCAAAGAAATGGCTGCTCAAATAAAGGCAAAAAACACAGCTTTCGCAAAATTCAAAAGCTTGCAAACAGAAGAACACAGAAATGAATACAGGATCAAACTCAAAGAGTCAAAAAGAGAAATAAAGATAGCAAAATCAAAGGCAGAGGAAAAGATGGCTAAAGATATTAAGGGTGCGACAAAACTTTCTTCACGTATATTCGGGAAAGGAAGATCAGAGTTGGAATTGCAGGACTCAGAAGTGCTGGGAAAGGTCTCGTGGAAAGTGACATAGAAAAAGCGAAATTGCTAAACAAATACTTCTGCTCTGTTTTTACTAAAGAAAATCCTTGAAATGGATCAGCTGTGACTCCCAAATATAAAAATGGGAATGAAGTAGATACCACACCGTTCACAGAAGACGAGGTGTTGGAACAACTTGCTAAACTGAAAGTGGACAAAGCCACGGGACGGGATGGGATACATCCCAGGATACTGAAAGAGCTCAGAGAGGTTCTTGCAGGGCCGTTAAAGGATGTATTCAACAGATCCTTGGAAACAGGAGAGGTTCCTCAGGACTGGAGAATGGCTGATGTCGTACCTCTACACAAAAGTGGTAACAGGGAAGAAGTGTCAAACTACAGACCCGTGAGCCTTACCTCGGTGGCGGGAAAAGTAATGGAGGCGCTCCTGAAAGAGCGAATAGTGAACTTTCTCAAAACCAACAGGTTGCAAGATCCGAGGCAACATGGTTTTACTGAAGGACGGTCTTGCCAAACAAATCTGATTGAGTTCTTTGACTGGGTGACCAAGGAACTAGATCAGGGGCATGCGATGGATGTCATCTACCTGGATTTCAGCAAAGCCTTTGATACTGTTCCTCATAGGAGGTTTGTCAATAAACTCAGTAGCTTGGGGATGGGTCCCAAGATGGTAAACTGGATTACAAATTGGTTGACTGACAGATGACAGAAGGTGATGGCACATAGAGCTGACTCGGATGAAAGGAAGGTGATAAGCGGGGTGCCCCAGGATTCGGTCCTGGGCCCGGCACTGTTCAATGTATTTGTGAGTGATATTGCTGAAGGACTCAATGGAAAGGTCTGTCTTTTTGCAGATGACACAAAAATTTACAACAGAGTGGACTCCCCCGAGGGAGTGGATAACATGAGGAAAGATCTACAAAAGCTGGAAGAATGGTCTAATGCTTGGCAATTATGATTTAATGAGAAAAAGTGCAGTGTCATGTACTTGGGTAGCAGAAATCCAAGGGAAATGTATGCAATAGTGGTTGGTGTGCATGGTTCAGGAGAAAGACCTTGGTGTGATTATCTTTGGATGATCTCAAGGTGGCAAAACAGTGCGACAAGGCGGTGGCAAAAGCCAGGAGGATGTTGGGCTGCATACAAAGAGGGATTACCAGCAGAAAGGAAGAGGTACTTATGCCACTGTACAGGTCGCTGGTGAGGCCTCACTTGGAATACTGTGTTCAGTTTTGGAGACCATATCTTGTAAAAGATGTAAAAAGACTGGAAACTGTTCAGAGGAAGGTGACCAAAATGATTTGGAGCCTGCGTAAGAAACCTTATGAGAAGAGACTTGAAGACCTAAATATGTACACTTTGGAGGAGAGGAGGGATAGGGGAGATATGATTCAGACCTTTAAATACTTAAAGAGGAATGATGAACAAACAAACCTCTTCCAAAGACGAGGAAGCTGCAAAACTAGAGGGCATAACGTGAAGCTGCAAGGTGGTAAATTGTAAGGCAATGTCAGGAAATATTTTTTCACTGAAAGGATGGTGGATGCTTGGAATGCTGTCCCGATGGAAGTGGTGGGGGCAAACACGGTGACGGAATTCAAAACAGCATGGGACAAGCACAGCGGATCCCTTTACAGCAACAGGATAAAAACAAAATAAACTGAACCATCTAACTTCTCAACAAATATGGGTGTCCTACATGGAGTGGTAGGTCCACCCCTAAACAAAGACATGGGGAGGGGCGGCCTGCACAGGTGCACCTACTCTTGCCGTATTGCTGGGCAGACTGGATGGACCATGCTGGTCTTTATCTGCCATCATTTACTATGTTACTATGTAACTGTCTTCAACAAATGACAAGCTGGCTTCTGGAAAACAACTTGACCATAAACTACAACAAGACAGAAGCGCTACTCATCACCAGAAACTCCACCTTCACCCCCCTCCCGCCATTAAGCTGAACAACATTACAGTACCAATAAAGCCTGAAGTAAAGTATTTTGGTGTGACGCTCGACAAAAACCTGAACCTACAGTCACACATCGCCAGAACCACCAGGAACACATACCTCAAAATGAGAACCATCAGACGCCTCAAACCTATCCTCTCACAGGATCCCTTCTGCACCGTCTGTCAAGCTCTAATCACGCCCATCTTAGACTACTGCAACCCCATTTACCTTGGGCTCTCAAAACAAGCAATCCGACCATTACAGATGGCACAGAACACTACTGCCCGCATAATAAGTGGTTCCTCAAGGCACAATCACATCACCCCCATTTTCAACCACCTCCACTGGCCCCCAGTCAGTTCCCACATCCGTTATAAGGCTCTACTAAACATATTCAAAATCAAACAGAACCTCTCAGTGAACAGTCTGCAATCCCTCATCAGATCTGACCCAGGTACCAGACCCAGGAGGAGAGGCACCTCATACACCATCAATACCCCCAGAGCATTCGCTAAAGCAAGACAGGATACTTCAAGAAGAGCACTATCCCTGGCTGTGCCCATGCTCTGGAACTCACTCCCCGACGTTCTGAGATCAACAGTAGACCTCAAGGACTTCATGAAAATACTCAAAACGATGCTCTTCATAGAACACTATAAGGACATCACATGATCTGACCAACAGCCTCTCAGCCTGCTCACCTCTCTCCCAGACCCCTTCAGCCTCCCCCCCAACTTGTATATAGTTCCTTGTACATAGCTCACAGCGTATTTAGCTCACCTTGAAATCATTGATACATTACACACACACACACACTATCAACTCAATCACTGCATGACCACTCCCACGCACAGCCTTGTGATTTGTTTGATGTGTAAACTGCTTTGATTCCAGGATAAAGCGGTATATAAATCCTTTTAAATAGTTAAATAAAATAAATAAATAGGGTACCAAACACCTTGTATCGGCCATGGGGCCAGCCCTACTTATCATTTTCACGGTTAGTGGTGATGAAAAAGGGAAAAGAGCCGCGCCTTCCCAGGAATTCACCTGGGCACAAAGCAGCCTCATTTGCACTTAGGGGCATGTTTACTAAGTCACATGCTAGTAAGGAGGGTTTGGGCCACATTTCTAGTACAGGGCATGCGCTAAACGTAGAGCGGCGGGGAAAGCTGTCCCCCTGAATTTAGAGCAGCTCCTGCAATAGTACTGCCATGATGAGCAACTACCCCCACCCACTGTACCGGTGGTAGTTGTTCCCCACCAAGCACAGTCAGCATACGCTTTCAAAGCCTGCACTAGTGTGCTATGATGGGAGTATCCACGGCCCACCCAGACATCACCGAGATGTGCACTGCCCAGGTAGCATGACTTTCTCAGTAGGGTGCCAAAAAGGCGCACTACTCCCCATGCTAACCAGGTAGCACTCTTTCCTAAACATGCCCCTTATTCTCTAGCCAGAACCACCTGAAACATTCAGATTTAAAGCACAGGAGACTGAGGGAAATTGAAGGGCATGCAGCATGATTTTACTGTGCAATGTACTTAACCAGGTCTTAACCAAGATTCAGGAGCTATATAAACATTGCTAAATGGTGCCTATATTCAGGTGAACTCTCATACGGCATCTAACCAGTCAGATTTCCAGATAACCACAGAGTATATGTATGAGGAAGAGCTGCATACATTAGGGACCCAATGTACGCAAATCTGTCTCCTGCATAGAGCAGAGAACCACTGTTGTAGTGGGTGGGGTACTAGCAGAGTTAATCTTCCAGCAGACCAAACAATATACCTACTGTCTATTTGCCATCCCCTATCACACATTAGTAGGTATATGGTCAGTCAGATAGAAATGCAGGGTACTCTGTATTGGAGGGGAGAAAAATAGGTCAGTAGAATACAGAAGGAACACCTGTCACCAGTACTAATATAAAAGCCTAGTCTGCTTTGAGTTTGCACTCAGTAATAATACGAAGGGAGAGAAAACCAAAAGCTGAAGGAGGGGGGATGGTGAAGGACCCTGTGACAATCTCAAAGATGCATCCGAACCGGCTGATGCTGTTATATGGTCGGCAAATCAGGCCCAACTAAGGCAGTTGTTGAGCCGGCATGAGAAGAGTTAACCGATGGGCGAGGACGGCAGCTCCCTGCAGCCCGGGGAGAGGATGGCAAGCAAAGAGAGCAGGATTGGGCGAGTTCACGTGCATCTGTATGAATGAACGGGTGAACACGTATGAATGGAAAGGTACACATGTGTCGCGTGAAGTGCGCCAGTGTGTCGCCCCCAGCAAAGCCAGAGATCAGCCGGGAGACGGGGCAGGTTTTTCCTCCCTGCAGCATCTACGCAAGATCTGACAGGACGATCTTGCCCGAGCATTTCCCAAGCCACAAAATCGCCCGTTCACGGTCCAGCCTTGCCTTTAATTCCCCCCGAGCACGGAAGCAGCCACCTGCTACTCAGTGGATCACAAATACTTGGAAACACTATAAGAAATTCATCGGTGCCCCTCCCCCGACCCAGATCCAGCCACCGGCGCTTGTTTCACTGCACACTTGCTTCATGAGATGATTGCTTTTGCACCTCGAGAGACGAGTTGTATCATAGTCACATACTCTCTCGCTCTCTGTAATACACACGCACACCCACATTTCATTATGTATTACACTGCGCAGATCCTTTTCAGTGTTTAGGACCACCCTATGGCTTACCTTGGTACACAATTTGATCACACGTCAAGCATTGGCAAGTCATACACGGTAAGTAGCACGCCGACCTACCAGTTCTCTTGCATCCACTGGATGGCTTCATTCTCGTTGAACTGTTTTTCAAATTCGTATTCCTGCAAAGTCATCGGTACTGTCTTCTGGACTGCACCTTGCAAAGTATGCGGGTAGAAATGGCCCTTCTCCCTCTTGCCCCCTCTCTTCCCCCTTCCTCGGCTATACCCTTGGCTTTTTATCCTCTGCCTCTCCTCCTCCTCCCATGTCTGGAGCTCTCCTCCTTCTGCTGCATCCACCCCGAGAGCTGACAGCTTCACCGCGGTCCTAAAGCCCGTCCACTCCCGTCTGTGGAAACCGGACCATTCCTGTCCCCTCCCCTCGCACCATCTTCTACTCAAAGCCAGTGTCTGAGAGAATTCGCGCCATAAAACAAAATCGCTGATATTCCGTGTTTGATTTAAGCAATATTAATGTTTTAAAAACAGTTATTTATAGTTTTCACCCTGCGGCCTTGGGAAAATCATTTAACCCTTCACTATCTTGGAAGAAAGGCTGGCAATCTACTTCCGGTCACACTACCAAGTAAACCCAGGAGCTGCTGGGTCGCCAGGAGGCAGCACTAGTGACTTGAAGGTACACGTTACATTTTTGCCCTTCAGCGTACCGCGTATTCCTGTGCTGATCTTTATTTATCCCAGTGATGCATATGAAACATTAATATGGAAACAAACAGAAACAACTTAGGACATTAAAAACAAATAAATTGATAGCACTAATTGATCGGAATGCAGAACCTCCCTGCTTGCAACTCCCGGCCGGCTTTCTGTTTTCACTGCCTAGCCGATGTTTTCACCGCACTTTATTTGTTTTATATATATATATGTTTTGACTGCCGAGCCCATGCTCTGCCAGTACAAGTCTTTGACTTCTACTACTACTGCTACTATTTATTATTTATATAGCGCTACAAGGCGTATACAGTTCTGTACAGATACACATAAAAGACGGTTCTTGCTCTTCAGAGCTTACAATCCAATCTGCTGGTTCTTGTGCCTGCCCAGCCGACTGTACAGAGATCCCTTACACCTGCACAACTGATTTCAAAATCAAGACGATGCTAAAGTGCAGCAAGTTTATTTGTAGCTGTGAGGTGTGGAGAAGGAGTCAGCGTCAGATCGGATGATATGATTTTACTGCTAAGAAAAAAATATGACGACCTGCTGAGCATCTATATCACAAGCCCCCTTAGCTCCATCTTTCTCTTTGCTTTCATGTGTGGTGTGGCCCCTGATAGTTCCCCAAGGCTGCACAAGTTAAAAAGGAATCTGGTGGGGGAGAGGAGGAGGGCAATGTGTGGAGGAGGGAGGGGCTCCAGTGTCAGAGGACCCTGGGTGTGCATGCTTAAAAGCAGAATAGTATTACTATTACTACTACTACTTAAAGGACATGGGATAGGAGGCAATGTACACTTGTGGATCAGGAACTGGTTAAAAGATAGAAAGCAGAGGGTAGGACTAAATGGCCAATTTTCCCAATGGAGAAAGGTGAATAATGGAGTATCCCAGGGATCTGTGCTGGGTCTGCTGTTTTTTAACATATTCGTAAATGACCTGGAAATGGGAATAACAAGTGAGGTAAAACAGAGTTACTTACCTGTAACGGGGTTCTCCGTGGACAGCAGGATAGGTCAGCCACACCTGGTGACGTCATCCGACGGCGCCGTGACGGAAGTGCTCTCTAGCTCAGAAGCTTCTGAGCATGTGTGAGGAGACCCCTCCTCCCCGGTCCGCCCCCAGCCCAACCAGTGAGTCATTAGCTTCGGCCAGAGGCAGGGGCGCGGACCGCAGGCCACCCTCAGAGGGGAGGAGGGTGGGATCGTGTGGCTGAGCTATCCTGCTGTCCACGGAGAACCCCGTTACAGGTAAGTAACTCTGTTTTCTCCTAGGACAAGCAGGATGTGTCAGCCATACCTGGTGTCTCCCCAGCTACTTGTTTCGCGCTGAGGCTGAGGGAGGCCTGAGATAGGTGAGACAGGCTAGTACACATGGAGAACACCAAAGAAGTCTCATGTGAGAAGAACCACGTTTATTGTGCCAGACAAACGTAATGTGCAAACAGTGAGTGCCACGAGGTGGAACATAGAGCAAACAGTCACAGAGTGAGGAACAGTTGTGCAATGTGCAATGGTGCAGACAATCAACAGAGCAAGGAGCAATCAAAGTGCAAGGTGCAACAATCAACAGTGCGAAGAACAATCAGTGCAATAAGAAGGTGCAGGGAGCATTGTGCAATCACAACCACATATCGCAGACAACATCCATCCTTGGGTACAGGAGGTGCGGGAGACACTCCCTCAGGCTGCGACTCAGTCGTTGCTGCTGTCGCGTCGAGACAGGGGGGGACCTGTCGCTGTAGATAAGATCGCTCTGCCAAAGGAGCTGTCGGCTTCTGCCTGGAGGTCAAGGCAATAGTGTTTTTGGAAGGTGAGGTGCGAGGACCAGGTGGCGGCTTTGCAGATCTCGCTTACTGGAACCTCGTGTGCGCTTGCGAGAGAGGTGGCCAATGCGCGGAGTTGGTGCGCTTTTGCCTTGTTTGCTGGAAGAGCGCCCGCCCTCTGGAGGCAGTATGAGACGCAATCAGATATCCAGTGGGAGAGTGTGCGCTTGGTGACCGGCCGTCCCGGTTTGTTGGGATCGAAGGACACAAAGAGCTGGGTCCCTTGCCGGACTGAGGCCGTCCTGTCAATGTAGATGCGCAGTGCTCGGACGCAGTCCAGTAAGTGTAGACGTTGTTCTTCAGGTGACCCATGAGGGGCAGGGAAGAAAGATGGTAGTTCCACTGATTGGTTGACGTGGAAGACGGAGGAGACCTTCGGAATAAACTTCGGGTGAGTCCTGAGTGAAGCCCTGTTGTGGTGGATCTTGGTGTACGGGGGTGTGCTACTAGAGCCTGTAGCTCACTCACCCTCCTTGCGGAAGTGATGGCGATGAGGAAGAGTGTCTTCCAGGTCAGAAATTTTGATTCCGCTGAGGACAGAGGCTCGAAGGCTCCCGAGTTAACTGTTGGAGGACGGTGTTGAGGTCCCACGCGGGAACGGGTCTCTGGACCGGGGGCTGAAGGTTCCTGAGACCTCTCATGAAGCGGGTCACGATGGGAAGAGTGGCTATGGAACCCTTGTGCGAGCTGTTTCGCAGGTGGTGCAGGGACGCGATGGCCGCGAGGTGCACCTTAATTGACTGTGGCTTCAGGCCCAGACTGAAGAGCGAGGAGAGATACTGTAGCACCACTGGAACAGGGCAAGAGTCTGGCGTGATCCCCTGGCCTGCGCACCAGATACTGAAACGTTTCCACTTGAGACTGTATGACTTTCTCGTGGATGGTCTCCTGGAAGCCAGTACGATGCGCTGTACCTCTGCCGTTAGATGCTGATCTAGGAAGTTCACCCCTTCAGTTTCCAGGCCGTCAAGGCAAGGGGCTGGAGATTGGGGGTGCCAGGTCGTGCCGTCGTTCTGCGTGAGCAGGTCTGGTCTCGTCGGGAGCCGGATGGGGGGCTCCTGCGAAAGCTGCCATAACAGGAGAACCACATCTGTCTTGGCCAGTGGGGCGCAATCAGGATGGTGCGCGCCTTGTCGTTCATGATGCGCTGTACGGTGGCTGTCATGAGGGGGGTAGGGGGGAAGGCATAGGTCAGTTCCCACTGCCCCCAATGTACCGCGAATGCATCCGAGGCCACTCTCCTGGGAGAGGGGCGTTTTGAACAGAACAGGGGGCATCTGGAATTGTCCCCGGTGGCGAAGAGGTCCATCTGCGGCTTCCCCCAGCGCCGGAAGATTGACTCCGCTACTTCCTCGTGGAGTGTCCACTTGTGGGGCTGGAGCTGCCTGCTTAGTCTGTCCGCCAAGGTGTTCTGTTCTCCCGGGAGATAGGTCGCCTGTAGAATGCAGTCGTGTGCTAGGGCCAAAGACCACGTCTGGATAGCCTCCCTGCAGAGAGTGCGGGAGCCCGTACCCCCTTGTTTGTTGAGGTAGAACATCGTAACTTGGTTGTCGGTCTGGACCAGAACTGTCTTCCCCGCGAGGTGTGGCATGAAGGTCTGGAGCGCATACCTGACGGCCCGGAGTTCGAGGGCGTTGATATGGAGGGAACGCTCTGTTTTCTTCCACGCTCCCTGCGTGTTGAGATGCAAGAGATGGGCTCCCCAGCCTGTGGGGGAGGCGTCGGTGGTCAGGATGACCTGGTAGCCGCAGGGTTGTAGGCTCTTGCCTTCGTTGAGATTGGCAGGGTTCATCCACCACAGGAGACTCATAGCTACCCTCGGTATGATAGGGATGAGGGTGTTGAGAGGTTGAGACCGTTGCTTCCAGTGTGAGCGCAGGTGCCACTGGAGAGTGCGCATGTGCAGCCTGGCCAGGGCTAGGACAGAAGTAGTCGCTGCCATGTGACCTAGCAGGCGCAGGATGTCCTGGGCCTTGGTACGTTTCTCGGACGATACCTTCTTCGCAAGGCGGATGATACTCTCCTGCCGATGTTCGGGAAGGAAGGCTTTGGCTGAGGTTGTGTCGATTATGGCCCCAATGAACTCCGTACGTTGGGTGGGTTCTAGCCGGGACTTCTTCATATTGAGCAGGAACCCCAGTTTGGACAGCAGAGTGGTAGTCTTTCGTACTGCCGCCTTGAGTTCCTCTGCGGAAGGTGCTGATATCAGCCAGTCGTCCAGGTAGGGAAAGATGGCGAGCCCTTGTTTGCGGAGATGTGCTGCTGCCACAGCTACGCACTTCGTGAAGACACTGGGTGCTGGAGAGAGTCCGAAGGGCAGTACCCGGTACTGGTAATGGCACCCCATCACTACGAATCTCAAGAATTTCCTGTGAGATGTGTGGATAGGGATGTGAGAGTAGGCATCTTGTAGATCCAATGTGGCCATCCAGTCCCCCGGTCTGATGAGGGGAAGGATGGAGTTCAGGGAGTACATCCGAAACCTCTCTTTCAAGAGGGTGTTGTTCAGCTTGCGGAGGTCCAGGATTGGGCGAAGGCCCCCGGACTTCTTGAGGATGAGGAAGTACCGGGAGTAGAAGCCAGTGTTGATTTCGTCGGAGGGAACCCGTTCGATCGTCCGTGTTTTGATGAGTTGCTGTAGGAGGTCCGCAAGGGCAGCTTCCTGGTGCGGTGGAGGTCTGCTGTTGGGTTGAGTGCGCTGCCATGGAGGGGAGGAGAATCGTAAGCGGTAGCCCACTTGGATAATCCGGATGACCCACTGGTCCGTGGTAATTTCCTGCCAAGCAGGTAGGAAGTTGGAGAGACGGCCTCCCACCGGGTAGCAGGGGCAGTCATGGCCCGCAGGAGCGGATAGTCAGAAGGAGGAAGAGTTCTTACCCGCCTGCTGGGCGTTTGCTGGTTTTTGTTTGCGTTCTCTTTGTGTTGTCTCTGAAAGGACGATTTGTTGTAGTGTTGTTTGTATTTCGGCGGTTGCCACTGCCGGTTGGAACCGTAATACTTCTTTGACGAGGCAAAGGGCTTGCGGTAGTAGCTCCCTTTCTGTGACCAGGAGGGGCGTTCGAGTCCGTCCGCCGCTAATGTTTTCAGAGTGGTGCAATCCTCTTTTAGGCCGTTCACGGTATCTGCTACTTTGTCCCCAAATAGAGAGTCACCCAGGCAAGGAGCGTCAGCGATCCTGTCATGAGTGTTATCTGACAGGCCAGAGGCTCGCAGCCAGGCCCAGCGGCGAGCTGCGATGGCCGTGCCTGCCGTCCGGATGGCTGTGTCGAAAGCGTCGAAAGCGGTGCTCATCAGATGTTTGGAGCATTCCGCTAATTCTTGGAGTGTGGCTGTATGCTGGTTTTGCTTGGGAAGGTGGTCTTTAAGCTCCGCTAGAAGGGCATCCTGGAACAGCAGGTGTTGAAATTGATGAGCTGATATCTTGGCACTCAGCATCGCTCCCTGGAAGACTTTCCGTCCTAGGTCGTCGAGGAGCTTGGGGTCCCGGCCGGGGGGATGGGTCGTTTGCGTGCGCGAAGACTTAGACCTCTTGAGGGCTGACGCTACCACAATAGATTGGTGCGGAAGCTGTGCTTTGTCAAATCCAGGAGCGGTTTGGAGTAGGTACTTGTTGTCCAGGCGTCTGGCGCAGGCATGACCGGAGGCCGGGGACTGCCAGAGGGTGGATTGTTTGTCTTTAAGCTTCCGATGCAGGGGAAGAGACAAGGCCGGCTTGGGGCCGCCGAGGTACTTCATCACCTCCGGATCCTTTTCGTCAGAGGGCTCCTCCTTTGCAAGGCCTAGCCTGGCCACCACCTTTTTCAGAAATTTAGGGTAGGTGAGGTCCTCCTGGACCGGTGCCTGTGTCTCCCCTTGCTCGTCTGGTGTAGACTTGGTTGAAGGAGATTCCGGGCCCTCTTCTTCTTCTGGAGCGCTGCCTTCAGAGTCCTGTCCCAGGACCGGGGAGGGGCTCCTATCCCTTGAAGGAGTGTGCTCTAGTGATGCCTCCCTTCCCTCAGGGGTCTGTACCTCCAGAGGGGCTGCCACGGAGTTCTCCCGGCCTGCAGGGGCGGTTTGTTGCACCAGTCTTAGCAGAAGCTGCAGTATGGCCTCAGAGGTGCTGGACCCACAAGACGTGTTGCTCCTGCGCCCACGGGATTCAGACTTCCTGCTTCTCCGATGAGCGCGGGATGATTCTCTGTCACCACTGTCGCCGCGCGACTGGGAGCGTTCTCGCCGGTGCCGCTTGCTCCTATGCCTTCTGCACTTGTCAGCGCTATCTCCGCGCCGACGGGAGGACTCCTGGGAGTCAGCGCGACGTTTTCGGCTGCTGTGGCAGTGGCTTGCACGGAGGGAGTCTTCGGCGCGGGACAAGTCTTCGGCGCGAGAGAGCTCCTGGAGGGGAATCCTCTGAAGGCAGGTTCGGGGAGAGGATTGCCCGTGCCGCGGGGAAGCCCTGACGTAATCGCGGTGGGCGGAGCCACCCTTAGCCACCAGATTGGAGGGCGCGTCTTTGGAGGCGGAGACTGGCGCGGCCACGTGGGCGGCGCCATCTTGAATCTCCCCGCCAGAGCCGCATGGCGATGGAGACAGTCCGGAGGAGCGGCAGGCATCTGGGAGGCCTCCTGAGGGCAGAGAGACGACAGCAGCGCTGGAGCCCTGATCCGGAGTAAAAGAGTAGGAGCATCCGGCGGTGGGGGAGCTTGAGCCAGGCACCGCGGAGGCGAGGGAGGCCGATCTATCCGGCTGGAGGGGAAGCACAGGGGCCAGGCCCGCCCGGGGTTTCTTCTTTGCGGGCGCCTTCCCTTTAGCGGACTTACCGCGGTCAGCAGGACCCGATGCCGCAGCTGGAACCGGAGCAGCCAGGAATTCCTTCAGGGAGTAATCCCTCATCTTCTTCGCCCTGGGGGACATCTGGGCGCAAGCGGCACAGTCCTCCACGATGTGAGAGGCCCCGAGGCATCGGAGGCAGCTCAGGTGAGCATCGGAAGAGTTCATTTTCCTTTTGCATGTAGGGCATAGTTTGAATCCGGGTTTCGGCATAGTAAAGGGTGAAATAGAAAATTTTTGGTAGAGAGAGCTGTAGATCCGTCTTGAGGCAAGGCGGAAGAATTGAAAAACTGGTTGGGCTGGGGGCGGACCGGGGAGGAGGGGTCTCCTCACACATGCTCAGAAGCTTCTGAGCTAGAGAGCACTTCCGTCACGGCGCCGTCGGATGACGTCACCAGGTGTGGCTGACACATCCTGCTTGTCCTAGGAGAATCACATTTGCAGATGACACAATATTATTTAAAGTCGTTAAAGTGCAAGAGGATTGTGAAAACTTGCAAGAGGACCTTGATAAATTGGAAGACTGGATGATCAAATAGCAGATGAAATTTAACATGGCCAAGTGCAAAGTTATGCACCTAGGAAAGACCTACCCAAGCAATGGTTGTACAATGCAAGGTTCCACATTAGGAACCACCACCTAGGAAAAAGATTTAGGTGTCATCGTGGATAGCATTTTGAAACTCTCTGCCCAGTGTGCAGCGGCGGCCAAGAGACCAATAGAATACTAGGAATCATAAGGAAAGGAATGGAGGATAGAACCAAGGATATTATAATGCCTCTGTATCATTTCATGGTGCAACCGCACCTTGAATATTGTGTGCAATTCTGGTTGCCATATCTTTAAAAGGATATAGCAGAAATAGAAAAGGTACAGAGAAGAGCCACCAAAATGGTAAAGAGGATGGAATGATACCCTGTGAGGAGAGGCTTAACAGATTAGGGCTCTTCAACTTGGAAAAGAGACAGCTGAGGGGTGATATTGTGGTGGATGAAATGTAGATTGATTGTTTACGCCATCAAAAAAGTAGAAAGACTAGGGGACATGCAATGAAGCTACAGTGTAACCCATTTAAGAATAATAAGAGAAAATATTTTTTCACTCAACGGGTAATCCAACTCTGGAATTTGTTACCGGAGGATGTAGTAAAAGCTGTTAGTTTAGCTGGGTTTAAAAAGAGGTTTGGACAAGTTCCTGGAGGAAAGGTTCATAAACCAAGGGGGACCCAGGAAATCCACTCCTTGCCCTAATGCAAGCATGGTGGAACCTGTGTGTCTTTTTGGTGAAACTGCCAGGTACTTGTGACCTAGATTGGCCACTGTTGGAAACAGGATACTGGGCTTGATGGACCTTGGTCTGACCCAGTATGGCATTTCTTTATTCTTATGTTCTACTGCTTATCATTTGTATAGCTCTACAAGGTGTACACAGTGCTGTAATGCCTGTATAGGGTTACTAGGCAGAGAAGTGAACTAAAAAAAAAGAGGCTTTGAGTGAAAGGAGTGAGATCAAGATTTGAAGACCAAAACATTGTAGGTGGGATTAACTGAAGAGGCGGCAACTTCAAGACTCTTTTACGAGTCATCTATAGGAAGAACAGTCCCATCTATTGACACCCAGGCTGATCAGCATTTCAAGTTAGCTCAAAACCGTTCTCTGAAATTCTAATCTATTCCACTAGAAATAAAATATTAGGGGAGAATCCTTTAAATGACCAAGTACAACACTTAAGGGCAGCTGCTGATGGCCCCCAACAGTAAGAACGCAGTTTTGTTATCTGGAAACCCCAAATAATTTGCCTGTAACTAAGAGGCTTCAGAAGACAGCCCAGTTAGGACACGTCTGATTAGACAGGGTTAATTGAAAACAGGGACTACTGTATCTAACTGGATAAAGCTATAAAAAAATCAGGACTGATTTTGTGGGGATACCTACAAAAGCAAAGTAAGAAATGGATTTGGTACAGAAGGGAAATAATAGGACAGAACTTCTCAATCCTTCCATGCCAGTCTTTCTGTAGCATTTAACTCTCAAGGAGCCTTAAACAAATTCTGAACCAAACTGAGACACAAAAATACTGTATATCTTATTCCAGAATAGACAGCTTTACATAAATCCCCCAAACAATCAAAATTGCGAAAGATAGCTTTTCTGGAAGCAGGGATCAAAGCAAGTTTTTTTTCACAGATATGGAAGGTTGAAATAAAGTGTAATCATCTATGCCCGAAACCAAAACTCAGAATATAAAAAAATGTTTCAAAATAATACCTGAGCTGGACTGAAGCTTAGAAATACAGTATAAACTATTTTAAACCCCCAAAACCATTACAATTAGTAAGGTTGCCTTGGTCCAGCAATCAAAAAGCTTGGAAGTGGTAGCCAGGACTTCAAATAGAATTTCATGGGCCAAACATATTAATAAGTTTTTCCTGTTGTACATTTAGAGGACCAATGTCTCGCCCACCAGACTGGGCTATTCGTGTTCTGACATAGGCTCTCTATGTGGCCCTGTAATGTTGCTAACCATTGCAGGGTTCCTGTTTCCAATGCTGTAGTACAGTTTCATAGTTATTACTGTACTGAGTGCCATTCTGACTAACTAAAACAAAAAGTAGTGAAGTGCACAAATACATAATAATAGCCTGGAACACTTGGATATACCGATGCCCCAGGGTGCCCTGTAACTAGAGACTGATTGGAAAGTTGCCATCCAGGATCATGTGTCTAAACTGCACCATGTGCAAATACCTGAATTAAAGGTGTAGCGTGGGACCCTGATTCTGGATGGAAATAAAAGGCAAAACCTTAAGGGAACCCAGGATATTAATCAAGAAGTCTCAAGAGTATAATGTAACCTTAATCATGGAATGCTGTTACAGGCTAAACATACCAAGCTTTTACTCCCATTTTGTGTCCATGGGAAAAATGTTCAGTACATATAACTCATATTTATAAATAAGAATGGCAACAATTTGTATTTATGTAGTAATTTTAATTTGAGCAAGATACCAACATACCTTATGCATATACTTCAGAAATAAACAGACATGCAGTGGAAGGAGTAGTCTAGTGGTCAGAGCAGCTGGCTATAAACCAGGGAAGCCAGAGTTCAAATTCTGCTTCTCCCACTGCTTCTCCCTGTGACCTTGAGCAAGTCACTTCACCCTCCATTGCCTCAGGTCCAACTTATATTGTAAGCCCACTCGGACAGGGAAGTAACTTGTATACTTGGATTGGAAAGGTGAGTAATTCACATCTCAAATGCAAACCTGGTACAGGTACTAGTTTTAGTGTTTCACCTTCTAACATTGTAAAAGAGCAAAGGGAATGTTGTAGTTATTATGACATTGCGCTCAAGTAAACTGGAGCACAGGAGCATCTTGCCTTGTGAACTGCCTTGTTATGTTGGTAGCCAAAGACAGTCAAATTGAATAAACATAAAGGAACTGGGCCAAGGGCACAAAGAGAGAGTCCTGGGGAAAATAGGTTTTGAGTTCAGAAGTTGCATAAGCTCCCACTAGATTTCTGTATACAAAAATTGACGTCCTAGGCTAGGTGCATGTTAATTGTTATACTATAGGTGTGTTGCATTATTGTGGATCTACTATGAATGTTCTGCTGAATGTAAGGGCAGATTACAACTTTTTAAAATAAAATGCCCAGAAAAACAGAAAAGAGATTATTTTTAAAGGAGGAGCCAAATTCCAGAACAGTTCCGAGGTAAGTTCATAAAGCATTTCTATCTAGTTACCAGTATCTAAACCAAGAATCCCCCACCCCCATCTTGACAGATAAGTCTCTGAAAGGTCCAATTTCAAACTGGTTCACATGACTTTACATGGGCAAGGTAATCATGAAAGCTTTTTTATTGCTTGTATGCTTTAACCCATCTGTAGGGTTGGCATGCCAGTAAATTTACCTTTACCCAAACCCTGTGACAAACTCAAAGATGCTCTCTACTGGCTGATGCTATCTGCATATTCAACAAACCAAGTCCAACCTAAGGCAGTTGTGCCCACATGAGAAGGGTTAACTGATGGGCGAGGCCAGCAGTTCCCTGCAGATGAGGAGAGGATGTTAAGCAATGAAAGAAGAGCTGGGTGATCTCATGTGCCTGAATGAACACGTGCACATGTATGCAGGGGCGGTTAAAGACAATCTATTGCCTGAGGCAAGAGATGAGCTAATGTGCCCTACCCCCCCCCCCCCCAGCAGCCAAAATGGAGGGGCCTAGTCAGGGAACAGGAGGTCCCTTCACTTACCGGTCAGTGAGTGACCCTAAAAATAAAGGAAGCAACTTATTCCCAGGCTATATAATTAAAAAAAGCTTTTCAATGATGTTTATGTGCTGCAAAATGATAGCAGTTTATCCTTCCTGGGAATCCAATATAAAAGGCTAGCAGTCTTGACTAAATTGTGCAACCTTTGTTAATTGTAAACCGCACTGATAACAAATAGCGCGGTATATAAAAGATGTTAAATAAATAAATAAAAACATAATGAATCCTGACACTGCACAATGGATCAGTATAGTATTTATTGTACATATATATTCTGCAAAAGACAAAGGAGATGCACAGTGATCGCATACCAAGGAGAAAAAAAACAAAAAGCGAGAATCACAGTGCAGTTGATTACACAAAATTAAATTATTGGGCCCAAGTTTTGAAGGCAATTACATGGGTAACTGCCCTAACTACCCCTGTAAACGCCTTATCTGGGATTTTTGAGGGGCACCTACGCGGCTAGTGCCTTTTGAAAATCCTGGATAAGTCCTTAACATGCCCAGATGCTATGCGGTTAGCATCGGGGTGTGTTGAGGGTGTTCTGGGGCAGAGCAGGGGCGGATGAAAAGGCTAAACGGGTAGCGGCAATTTTCGATGCCACCCACTTAGCCCTTCGCACCTTAAAGATAGGCAATTTTGTTCCTCGCTTATCTTTAAGGTGCAGGGGCTAAGCGAGTAGCATCAAAAATCGCCACTTCCCGTTTAGCATTGGCAGCTGCCGGCGCATTCAGCATAATCAGGATTTTCACTTCTGCCACCACGGAAGTGAAAATCTGGATTAAGGGGGTCGGTGGGCAGGCTATGTAAATTCCAAAGGCCAGGGCTGGCTCAACCATTAGATACAACAGGCGGTTGCCTACGGCAGCAACCTCTTGGGGGGGGAGGGGTGGTGCGCAGCAAAAAGCATGGAATTCAAAGCTAAATAATAGATTTTGACAGCCAAGGGGCTAAAAGCTTAAGGGTTGCCTAGGGTGCCTATTCATTTTTCTACCTTTGTTGACTGGCCATTATATTCTCTAATCATATTGGGTCCGATATTCTTCTACGGTGCATAGCCTTCGCTGCCGACCTTTAACCCCAGATTTTCAATGCCGGGGTCATATGCGGCCCTGGAATTAAATATTCGGGGTTGCTGCACAGCCCACAAGTCCGAAGAAGCTAATTGGACAGTGGCGATATTGAGCCGCTGCCCAGTTAGCTCCCACGGGTAAAGATAGGCCAGTTTTTGCTGCACCTATCTTTTACCCATGGGTGCTAACCGGACAATGGTGCAATATTGCCACTACCTGGATAGTGATTGTCGTTGCCTCTGGAACGCTCACAATATGCCCCAATGCTAAGTGGTTATCATTGGGGCATGTAGCAGAGATAAGCCTTTGAATATTGGGTCCGTTGATCTCAGTCTCTGGTTTTTGTTTTCCTCTGATTTCTCTCCCATTTGCCAGTTCTCTTTCCACCTGTCTTCTTCACTTCCTTATATTTCTAGCACTTATATTTTCCTTTCAGCTTTCTGCCATTTATTTTTTTATCAACTCAGATTTTACTCCTCCTCCTTACCAGTCCTCTATTCCCCCTCGTTACTGCATCTACCATTTTCAACTCTTGGCAGAGTCCTCTCATTCCCCATCTCTCTCTCCTTTCCCAGACTCTTATTCCCTAGCTCCAACTAACTCTCTCCTGTCTCTTTTCCTTCCCCCTGTGTCCAGCATCTATCCCCTTTTCTCCACCCTTATACAGTTTCTCTCTGCACTCTTCCCTCCATCCCGCATCTCATCCCCTTTTTCTCACCCCACCCACTATGTCAACCATTCCACCTCTCTTCCTATTCCTCCCCTGTGTCCAATATATCACTCTTTTTCTCCTTCCCCCTGTGTCCAGCATCTCTCCTCTGCTTCTCCCCAAACCCCATGTCCAGCATTTCACATATTCCTCTCCTTCTCCCTCCTTTTCTCTAGCATTTCCTCCTATCTTCTCATATCAGTGTCCACATCTCTCCTCTCTCTCGCTCTCCCTCCCCATGTCCGCCATCTCTCCTCTCTTTCTCCGTCCCCCTGTGCCCGACATCTTTCCTCCTCTGACCTCCCCTGTGCCCAGCATATCTCCTCTCTCTCTTTCTTTCCCCTGTGTCCAGCATCTTTCCTTTCCCTATCTCCCCCCATGCCCAGCATTTACCCTTTCTCTCCCTATCTCCCCCTCCATGCCCAACATCTGCCCTCTGCCCCATGGCTAACATCTGCCCTCAGCCCATGGCCAGCATCTGTCCTCCACCTTCCTGTATCCAGCACCTATCCCCACAATGTCCAGCATCTGCCCTCTACCTCCATATCCCTCTGCCTGTCCTTGTCCAACATGGTCTCTCTCCTTTCCTGCCTCCAAACTGCCACTGCCTCTCTCAACATCTACAGCAACAGCAGCTTAAAAAAAAAGCATGGGTTCTTTGCGACTCCAACATTCTTCTAAGGCTATGCTTATCCCACCCCTAATGACACAAAAAGCATGTGTCAAAAAGGGGTAGGACCATTAGTGCCTTCCAAGCACACTGGAGTCATGCATACCCCATGCTTTTTTTTTTTTAAAGCCAATAGACCACCACTGCTCCTTCTTGCCAGGTCTTGGTCAGCAGCACCAGTGGCAGGTGGGAGAAGTGATGCCATCAGTGCCGTAGACCTGCACAACAGTAGCAGTAGTAGCAGCCAGTCCTCTGGATACACTTGTTTTTAAATAGAAGGCAGAGTGAGGCAGCCACCACTGGGCTGTTTTGGGGATATTTTTTGCCACTTTCAAAACTTTGCTGCCTGAGACAACTGCTTCACTCATCACTCGGCCTAATGATAGAGCTGCCCAACACGTATGAATGGATGGTACACAGAGGGCTGGCCCATCCACTAGGCAGTCTAGGACTGCAGACTTTGATGGGGGCATGGAGGCTTTGTGCCACACTTTGGTGCCTGCAGCAGGCCATGTGCTTAGAACATAAGAACATAAGAAATGCCATACTGGGTCAGTCCAAGCTCCATCAAGCCCAGTATCCTGTTTCCAACTGTGGCCAATCCAGGTCACAATTATCTGGCAAATTCCCAAAAAGTTATTCTGGTTCCACAATGCTTGTCCTGGGGCAAGCAGTGGATTTCCCAGGTCCTCTCTAATAATGATTTATGAACCTTTCCTCCAGGAACTTGTCCACACCTTTTTTAAATGCAGCTGCCCTAACAGCCCTAACAGCTTTTAGTACATCCTTCAGTAATGAATTCCAGAGTCTGATTACACGTGGTGCTTTGACATATATGGCCTGCTGCTTCTGACTCCCCTCAGACGCAACTTCCTGTTGTTTTTAAAGTGCGGCTTCCGACCCCCAGGAAGACCAAATCGATGGCAGTGGCAACATAGGGGTGTGGCTTGACGCGGGGGGCTGCTCGGTGTGGAGGGGCGGCTTGGCATGGAAGGGGCCAGCATGGTGCATACATTCAGCATGGTCAGGACTCCTGCCTGGGGCAGCAGAAACCCTCGGGCCAGCCCTGGGTACACAGTGTCATCGCCAGGAAAGCCAGAGATCAAACACGAGATGCTCCATCTAAGAGGAGATGGGGAGGCTTTTTCTCCCTGCAGCCCCTACCAGGGTTGGCCCAACCATTAGGTACACCAGTCGATCACCTGAGATGGCAACCTTGGGGGTGGGGGTGGGGCAAAGAGCAGGGCATTCACAGCTAAACAATACATTTTGATAGCCAAGGGAAACACTATGAGAAATTCATCAGTGGCCCCTCCCTTGACCTGTATCACAGATCAGACCAGCACTTGATTCACTGCTCACTTGCTTCATCAGATAGGTTGGTTTTGCATCTTGAGATGTATCACAGTCACATACTCTTTGTAATACACATACATTTCATTATGCATTACATTGCACAGATCCTTGCAGATTTTAGGGATATTCTTTCCAGCTTACCATTAGATCCCTACACACCATCACACATTCAGCACTGGCAAGCCATACACGGTAAGTAGCCCATCTACCTACCAGTTCTCTTGCATCCACTGGATGGCTTCATTCTCATTGAATTGCTTTTCAAATTCGTATTCCTGCAAAGTCAACACTGACAGGTTCATCAGTACTGTCTTCTGGACTGCACCTTGCAAAGTATGCGGGTAGAAATGGCCCTTCTCCCTCTTGCCCCCTCTCTTCCCCCTTCCTCGGCTTTACTCTTGGCTTTTTATCCTCTGCCTCTCCTCCTCCTCCCATGTCTGGAGCTCTCCTCCTTCTGCTGCATCCACCCCGAGAGCTGATAGCTTCACCATGGTCCTAAAGCCCGTCTACTCCCGTCTGTGGAAACTGGACCATTCCTGTCCCCTCCCCTCACACCATCTTCTACTCAAAGCCAGTGTCTGAGAGAATTTGCACGATAAAACAAAATCACTGATACTCCGTGTTTACGGTCTGAATTTGATTTAAGCAAACAACTATTTATCATTTGCACCCTTCAGCGTATCGGTTCCTGTGCTAATTTTTATTTATTCATTCCAGTGCCCCATGGACACGCACTGATGCATATGAAACATAATATGGAAATATGGAAACAAACACAAATAAATAACTACATTAAAAGCAAATACATTAGTAGCACTAATTGGAATGCAGAATTACCCCCCTCCCCCCCACCTCCCCCTTTGCAAACCACTGGCTGCCTCAGTGCTCTGACTAGCCGATGTTTTGACTGTAGCTTTTTTTTTTTTTTGGACTACAGAACCCATGTTCTGACAGCACAGGTGTCCACTTTGACTTCTGCTTTTTCTTGTAACTGCCCAGCCGACTGTACAGAGATCCCTTACACCTGCACAACTGATTTCCAAACCAAGGCGATGCTAAAGTGCAGCAAGTTTATTTTGTAACAGTGAGGTGTGGAGGAGGAGTCAGCGTCAGATCTGAGGATGTGATTTTCATGCTAAGAAAAAAAAAACCCTGAGCATCTATATCAGAAGTCTTGTTTGCTCTCTCTTTCCCTTTGCTTTCATTTACAGTTTATGATAGCTTAGCTCCCCAAGGCTGTACAAGTTAAAAAGGAATCTGGAGTAGGATGGGAGAGAAAGAGTGGTTTCAAAGAGTGAACTGTGAGAGTGTTCGTACTGAGGGAGGGAAAGGAATGAGGGATTTCAAAAAGAGAGATAGGGCTGTCTGTGCTTGAGAGGAGGGGGGAGGGAGGTGTGAAAAGGAGCTATGTGTGTCTGTATGAGGGAGATGGGGTTTGGGAGAGAGCTGTGGAGATGTGTGTACCTGGGGAGGGGATTGAGAAACAGAGGGATGGACAGGGAAAGCGAGGTTACTTACCTGTAACGGGGGTTCTCCGTGGACAGCAGGATAAGTCAGCCACACCTGGTGACGTCCTCCGGGCTGCGCCATAGATACGGAAGAGCTCTTCAGAGCTCAGAAAAGTGAAACCTTTCTGAGCATGCGTAGGTAGCCCCTCCTCACCGGCCCACCCTTAGCCCGGCCAGTATGATCCTAGCATGAGCCCATTCAGGCTGACCTCCTCCAGGGGAGGTGGGTGGGATTGTGTGGCTGACTTATCCTGCTGTCCACAGAGAACCCCCGTTACAGGTAAGTAACCTCGCTTTCTCTATGGATCAGCAGGATTGCGTCAGACACACCTGGTGCCTCCCTAGCTGCACAGGTGCGTGCTGAGGTGGAGGAGGGAGGCGTGACAACAGAGACCACGGAGTCATCGTGTCTGGGCAACATACGTATTTAATGAAAATTGAAGCAGTGTGATAGTACAACAGTAGCAAACTGAGTGCAGTTTTGCAAGGTAATGGCCATCATATAATAAACAATAGTATAATGAGCGTACTAGTGCAACACAGCAATAGTGCAATAACATTGTGCAATATTAACAGTGCAGAAACATAACGTAACGTTCGATAGCGCAATAAGGCAATACACAGTGCAATATACACTCAAGGTGCTGCAATAACCCCAGTGCAACATAATCAATGGTGCAGCGAGGGCAAGGTGCGATAGTGTGGGGTACTGTGGTGGTTATGTCCTGTTCATGGCCTGCCCCATGGTACCCTCCAACGCGGTGGTGAGCACAGCTCTGCCCAGGGCGCAGTCCTCCTGAGACCTGAGGTTGAGGCAGTAGTGTTTCTGGAAGGTGTGCAGTGAAGACCATGTGGCAGCTTTGCAGATGTCGTTCAGTAGGACCGAGTGCAGGTTGGCTAGGGAGGTGGCCAGAGCCCTGAGCTGGTGTGGCCCCACTCTTGGATGTGCCTGGGTGTCGGTCATGTCAAGGCAGTAGAAGAATCAGGCGGCCACCAAGTGAGAAAGGGTCCTCTTCGTAATGGGCTTTCCAGGCCTGTTTGAGTCAAAGGAAACACAGAGTTACTCGCCCTTCCGGATGGGTTGCATTTTGTGGAGATAGATCCGGAGGGCCCAGAGACAGTCCAAGGTGTGCAGTCTTCTGCCAATGAGTGAGACTCCAGAAAAAAGGAGACGAGCTCAATGGACTGATTTATGTGGAAAGCGGATGGGACCTTAGGGACGAACCTAGGGTTGGTCTGCAGGGATGCGCGGTCCTGGTGCATTTGCATATATGGAGGGTGTGCTACCAGTGCTTGCAGTTCACTGATCCTCCTGGTGGATGTTATGGCTATTAAGAACAGAGTTTTCCAGGATGTGAACTTCATGTCTGCTGACTGGAGCGGTTTGAAGGGTTCTCGGGTCAGTCATTGGAGAACAGCGTTGAGGTCCCAGGGTGGGTCCGGAGGCCTGACCGGGGGCTTAAGGTTTGCTAGACCCTTCATAAAGCATGTGGTTATGGGCAGTGCCACAATGGAGGTGGTTCCATCCGTCGGGGCATGGAAGGCTGCTATCGCCGAGAGGTGGACCCGGATGGATTGGGTCTTAAGGCCGAGGTCAGAGAGAGAGCTAAGGTACTGTAGAACACTGGTGACTGGACAAGTGGTTGGATCAAATCCACGTGCAGCACACCAGATGCTGAATCTCCTCCATTTGAGGCCGTAGTACTTACTTGTGGACAGCCTCCTGGCCGCCAGGACCACGTCCTGTACCTCTACCGGCAGGCGGAGTGCTGAGAGGTTCAGCCTTTCAACCTCCAGACAGTGAGAGCGAGGGCTTTGAGGTTGGGGTGCCTCATATTGCCCACGTTCTGTGTAAGTAAGTCTGGCCTGGGGGGAGTCGTATCGGGGCCCCCTGGGCAAGGCGTAGCAGGAGCGCAAACCATATCTGATGTGGCCAGTGGGGCACTACCAGGATGGCGTTCGCCTTGTCCTGAACGATTCGCTGAAGTGTTGCTGGGATGAAGGGGGTTGGTGGGAAGGCGTACATCAGTGACCACTCTCCCCAGCACACATCGAATGCATCCGCTGCTAACCTCTTGGCTGACGGGTGTCTTGAACAGAACAGGGGGCACTTGGCATTCTGTTCCGTGGCAAAGAGGTTGATTGATGGTGTTCCCCACCACCTGAAGATGCTATCGGCGATCTCCAGGAGGAGAGTCCATTCGTGGGGCTGCAACTGCCTGCTCAGTTTGTCTGCTGGGGTGTTCGGATCTCCCGAGTGATAGGAGGCCTGTAATCTCCACTTGTTTGTGAGGGCCAGGGACCATATCGCAAGTGCTTCCCTGCAGAGGGAGCGTGACCCGGTTCCCCTCTTGTTTGTTGATGTAGAACATGGCCACCTGGTTGTCCATCTGGATGAGGACAGATTTGTCTCACAGATGCGGCAGGAAAGTCCGAAGAGCGTATCTGATTGCCCTCAGCTCAAGGAGGTTGATGTACAGTCGCCACTCTCGCAGGGACCATGCCCCTTGGGTGCTGAATTGCAGGAGGTGCGCACCCCAACCAGTGTTGGACGCGTCCGTGGTGAGGATCACCTGGTGTTCATGTTGGTGGATGTCCTTGCCTCCTGAGAGGTTCGTTGGTACTGTCCACCAGCATAGCTGTGTCTTGATCTGGGGTATCATAGGGATTCGGGTGGAGAGGGCCTGAAAGTGTTGGTTCCAGTGAGTGCGCAGGTGCCACTGGAGCATGCGCATTTTCATCCTCATGAGAGGGAGGACTGATGTCGTGGCTGCCATGTGCCCCAAAAGGCGCAAGATGGAGTGCGTGGAGGTGTTCTCCGCAGTGGACAAGCTGCCCGCCAGTGAGGTGATGGCAAGCAGTCTGCAGTCTGGGAGGTAGGCCCTCGAAGCCTGGGTGTTGACCGCTCCTATGAATTCCAGCTGCTGGGAGGGCTGCAGCTGTAACTTGTCGTAGCTGATGACGAATTCCAGGGTGGAAATAATGGCAGTGGCCCTCCACAGGGACCTTTGTAGCTCCTGAGCCAAGGGTGCTGTGAGGAGTCAGTCGTCCAGGTAGGGGAAGATGGAGATGTTTTGCTTGCGGAGGTGCGCTGCTCCTACTGCCACGCACTTTGTGAAGACGCGTGATGAAGGAGACAGTCTGAAGGGAAGGACTCTGTATTGGTAATGTTGCCCCAGTACGTAGAAGTAGAGGTACTTCCTGTGTGATTTGTGAATGCGGACGTGGGTGTAGGCTTCCTGCAGATCCAGGGATACCATCCAGTTGCCGGTTTGTTTCAGGGGGAGGATGGAGTTGAGGGAGTACATCTGGAATTTTTCCTTGGTGATAAACTTGTTCACTCTGCTTAGGTCTAGGATGGGGCACACTCCCCCTGACCTTTTGGGAATGAGGAAGTATCTGGAGTAGAATCCAGTGTTGATCTCGGTTGTTGGCACCTCCTCTATAGCACGAGAGGTCAGGAGGTGCATCAGCTCTGTGGCCATGGAGGTTTGCAGATGGGGAGGGATCTCGCTGATTGGTTTGGTGCTTCTCGCAAGGCGGTGCAAAAAACTGTATACGGTCTCCCTCCTGAATGACTTGTAGGACCCAGAAGTCAGAGGTGATCCTCTCCCAGCCTTGCAGAAATTGCGACAGGCATCCCCTGACCTGGGTGGATGCCTGCAATTGTCTGTCAAAAGGAAGACCCCCCCCCCTTGCCTGCTGGTGTGTTGGTATTCTTCTTCTGCTTGTGGTCCCTCTGGGATTGGTGCTGGTGAGAGTGTAAGAGTTGGTCTTATATCTAGGACCTTGCCACTTTCTGTTGGAAGGGAATTTATTTATATTCTCTTATATACTGCAACAGTGTGGTTTACATTGAACAAACTGAAATTACATTGAACAGGGCATTATAACTTGGAGATAACTATTTTACAGGGAACATGGGCTATGGAGGGTTAAGTAGCTTGCCCAAGACCACAAGGAGCACCTGTGGGACTGGAAACCCCAGTCCTTCCGACCCAAGGTTGCTGTCCTCTAGTGGGATTTGAACCACCAACCTTCCAGACTGAAGTACCTTGCCCCAACCACTAGGCCACTCCTCCACTCCACCTTTTGTTGGAACTGTAGTAGGGTTTATGCTGATAGCTGCCCTTCTGGGTGCCACTGTGGCGCTCAAAGCTGTCCTCCGCCAAGGTCTGCAGGGTAGTGCAGTGTTCTTTCATGTCATTTACTGCGTCTGTCACCTTTTCCAAAGAGCGACTCACCCATACAGGGTGCATCAGCAATCTTATTGTGGGTGTCGTCACGCAGACCGGATGCTCTTAGCCATGCACACCGTCTGGCGGAGATCGCCGTGCCTTTGGTCCTCACAGATGTGTTGAAGGCATCGAAGGCTGTGCTCATCAGATGCTTGTTGCATTCGGTCATGTCAGTGAGTGTGCTAGAGATCGATGCCTGTGTCTCCTTGGGGAGGGTTGTGATGATGTTCTTGATGTTTGCCATACAGGCGTCTTGGAAGAGGATGTGCTGGAACTGGTGTGCTGCGATCCTTGCACTGAGCATGGCCCTTGGAAGACTTTCTTGCCGATGTCATTGAGGAGCTTGTGGTCCCGACCGGGCGGGTTGTTGGAGTGAGTGCACGAGGACTTGATCTTCCTTAGAGCTGAGGACACGATGATGGATTCGTAGGCCAGTTGGGGTTTCGCAAACGCTGGTATGGGTTAGACTTGGTATTTGGAGTCCAACCTTCTTGAGAACGGGCGGCCAGAAGCAGGGGTCTGCCATAGCCTCAGGTGGTTGTCCCGTAGCTTCCGATGTATTGGCAGTGCGAAGGAGGGCTTAGGAGTGCAGAGGTACTTCAGAACCTCTGGTTCCGGCTCGTCTGTTGCATCCGGGGGCATCAGGGACAAAGTGGTCGCTACTTTCCTCAAGAACATGCGGTAAATAAGGTCTTCTGAAGGGGGCGGAGGGTCTTCCGGTTCTGGGGAGTGTCTGTTCTCTGAGGTGGTATGATCGTTGGATGCTGAACTGACAATCATAGCCTCAATGTCTTGTTCTTCTGCGGTGCTATCCAGGGACCGAATGTCCGGGGATAGTGGCGCCAGTGTGGAAGGCAGTGCGTGGTCCAGCATGCCTTGTGTAGGGGATTCGGAGCGCGATCTGGCCTCCGAGATTGCTGAAGGTGGGGGAGCGTCTGCTGTACCAGCTAAGTAAGCAGCTTCAGGATGGCAGAGGAGTTGGCAGCATCTGTGATCCGGATGCAGGACCTACCCTGCCAGCTGCTGCTGGGGCTGGAGGAGCTGGATCACTTCCTGTACCTTCTGTGGCATCGGGAGGTGTGGTGGCATTTTGCACTGTGTCTCTTGTGCTCTGAAGGTCTGGGGCTGGCAGTGCTGTCACTGAAGGAGCCTCTGCCGGTTCTGTGCCTCCTTTTGCTGTAGTTGCGATCACTGCTGTGTCTCCTGTAATTGTAGTTGTGATCGCTGCCGCCGCTGCTCCCCTGAGTGTGTTTCCTCTTCTGTGCATGGCGCCGATGTGTTGCTTCACTGTCGGCGCTGTGTGGGTTCTTGGAGGTAGGCTGTCTGGTGCCATGGAGAGGAGCAGGAGTCTGGGTGGAGCTTCCTGGGTCAGCGCGGCGACATCCGGGGCTGCGTGAGAAGTTTCCCTGGCTGCCGGTGCTGCGACCAATCAGGCGGTGGTGGACGGAGCTGGAGGACTTCCCAATGGTGCCATGATAAGGAGCAGCATGGTTGCGTTGTGGGGAAACTGCGGGCCTGTGAATCCCATGAGGAAGCTCTGCTGGGAACCGGAGGATGTCGGCGGTGCCCCGGGAGGAAGGCTGAGCAGTTGCTGGGGCCGCTGGATGCGCTGAGGTCACTTCAGCTGTGTGGCTGGCGATGGGGGTCCTGATGGGCACAATCTGAGCCGGAATGGAGGCAGCGGGAGAGGTGTCCATTAGAGGAGTGGCTTTACCTGCAGGGTTCTCCGAAGAAGCCAGGTATTTCCTCAAAGCAAGGCACCTTGACTTTCTAGCCCTCGGAGACATTCTGCTGCAGTGTGAGCAGTAATCCACGTTGTGGCCGGCTCCCAAGCAGTGAGCACAGATATCATGGGTGTCCGTGCTGCTCATTTTCCTGCTGCAGCGGGGGGCACTTCTTGAAGCCTGGTTTAGGCATGTTGTCTCTTTGTTCATTCTTATGAAGATGATAGGAGATGTAGAGGAGAGCAGGGTCCGTCTTGCTGGCAAGGTGGAAGAAAAAAGACTGGCCAGGCTAGGGGCGGGCCGGTGAGGTGGGGCTGCCCATAATGCTGTCAACATAGAAGGACGCTCTTAATGCCGACCAAAGATTTGATGCTGCTCTTTGTTCTCCCTCCTCCCCCCTCTTCCCCTCCCTTTTCATACCCCACCCCTCTTCTCCCTCCACCCTTCCCATTTTAGCTTACCCTTCCACTAGTTATTTAGCGCAATGCCTTGATACGAAGAAATGTTGTTCTTGACTGTTAAAGTTAAGTTACTGGTTCTGATGTTTTATGCCTGCTCCTTATGCGTTCTCTGTAAAGTTGCTTGTTGCTTGTTTGTAAATGTTCCTTGTAAACCGCTCTGATATTAAATAGTGTGGTATATAAAAGCTAATAAATAAACACCTTTCTGAGCTCTGGAGAGCACTTCCGTATCTATGGCGCTGGCTGGAGGACGCCACCAGGTGTGGCTGAGTCCGTTCTCTAGATGCTAAAGTAGCAGACTTGGAAAGCATAAGACAGACAGAGAGGTACATAGACGAGACCTACAGGGATATAGTCCTGAAGTCCCACCTCCAGCCTGGCAGCATCCCTGTTGCCATGGAGGAGAGAGGTCACATGACAGGAGAGCATCACTCTGGTGTGGCAGGAAGTGATCCTGTAACTAGGACCTGTCCTCCAAGTGATGTAAAACCCTCTTGCACCGAGGAAGTTTCTCCAGGGCCATGTGCCCATGAGAGAAGGGTTAGGAAAGTCGTTATATTTTATTTATTTACATTCTTTAATATACCACGCTATTCTGCATCAGTGCGGTTTGCATTGAACAAACTGATATTACATTGAACAGGGCATTATAACTTGGAGATAACTATTTTACAGGGAACATGGACTATGGAGGGTTAAGTGGCTTGCCCAAGACCACAAGGAGTACCTGTGGGACTAGAAACCCGAGTCCTTCTGGCCCAAGGTTGCTGTCCTCTAGTGGGATTTGAACCCCCGACCTTCCGGCCTGAAGTACCTTGCCCCAACCACTAGGCCACTCCTCCACAGTTGGTGATTCGATCATTAGGCATGTAGATAGCTGGGTGGCTGGTGGACGTGAGGCTCGCCTGGTAACATGCCTGCCTGGTGCGAAGGTAGCGGACCTCAAGCGCCACCTAGATAAGGTCTTAGATAGTGCTGGGGAGGAGTCTTCTGTCTTGGTACATGTCGGTACCAATGACATAGGAAAATGTGGTAGGGAGGTTCTGGAGGCTAAATTTAGGCTTTTAGGTAGGAAGTTGAAATCCAGAACTTCCAGGGTAGCATTCTCCGAAATGCTTCCTGTTCCACGCGCAGGAACCAAAAGGCAGGCAGAGCTCCGGAGTCTCAATGCGTGGATGAGACAATGGTGCAGAGATGAGGTTTTTGGATTTGTTAGGAACTGGGGAACATTCTGGGGAAAGGAGGGGCTCTTCCGAAGGGATGGGCTTCACCTTAACCGGGATGGAACCAGGCTGCTGGCATTAACCTTTAAAAAGGAGATAGAGCAGCTTTTAAACTAGATAATAGGGGAAAGCCGACAGTCGCCCAAGAGTGCATGGTTCGGAAGAATGTATCCTTAAAGGATACTACCAAAAGCAGAGAGGTTCCACAAAAGAGTAAAGTAGCCCAAATGCCCTCAAGTATGGAGCAGACAGAGCTTAAAGATCCCAAATTACCCATGTCTAACAATAGCCAAATTAATATGAATAAAATACATTCTCTAAAATGCTTGTATGCAAATGCTAGAAGTCTAAAAAATAAGATGGGAGAGTTAGAATATATAGCACTAAATGAAAGGTTAGATATGAGTGGAATATCAGAGACATGGTGGAAGGAGGACAACCAGTGGGACACTGTGATACCTGGGTACAAACTATATCGTAATGACAGAGCTGATCAAATTGGTGGAGGGGTTGCTCTCTATGTTAGAGAGGGCATTGAGTCAGAAAGGATTAAAGTTTTGCAGGAAACAAAATCTGCTGTAGAATCTATATGGATTGAAATTCCACGTAAAAGGGGGACGGCAATGGCAGTGGGGGTGTACTATCGAGCACCTGGCCAGAATGACCAAATGGATGATGAAATGCTCAAAGAAATCAAGGAAGCTAACAAACGTTACAGCACAGTAATAATAATGGGTGATTTCAACTACCCCGGTATCGACTGGGTCAGTGTCACGTCAGGACATGCTAGGGAGATAAAGTTCCTAGATGAAATAAATGACTGCTTCTTGGAGCAGCTGGTTCATGAACCGACCAGAGGGGAAGCCATATTAGACCTAATCCTTAGTGGAACACCAGATCTAGTGCAAGAGATAAGGTTGTTGGGGCCACTTGGCAATAGTGATCATAGCATGATCGCCTTTGATTTAATTAGTTGAGGAGGGATAGTAAGGAAATCCACAGTACTACCTTTTAACTTTCGAAAGGGAGACTATGATAAAATGAGGAAAACAGTTAAGAAAAAACTAAAAGGAGCAGTTGCAAAGGTTAAAGACGTACATCAGGCTTGGCTGTTGTTGAAAAATACTATCTTGGAAGCCCAGACCAGCTGTATTCCACACTTTAAGAAAAGTGGAAGGAAGTCCAAAAAACTACCAGCATGGTTTAAAGGGGAGGTCAGAGAGGCTGTTGTTGCCAAAAAAGCATCTTTCAGGAAATGGAAAAAAGAGCCAAATGACGAAACCTGGAAACAGCACAAGCACTGGCAAGTCAAATGCAAGGCATTGATAAGGCAGGCAAAGGGAGAATTTGAGAAGAAGCTTGCTGCGGAAGCAAAAACGCGAAGTAAAGACCTTTTCAAGTACATTCGTAGCAAAAAACCTGTGAGAGAGTCAGTTGGTCCATTAGATGATAAAGAGGTTAAAGGAGCACTAAGAGGCGACAAGGCAATAGCGGAGAGACTGAATGACTTCTTTGCATCAGTCTTTACTGAGGAAAATGTAAGGATGTTACCCATGACTGAAGTGGTATATAAAGGTGCGGAAGAATTGAAGGAAATATCGATACATCGGGAAGATGTATTACAACTATTAGATAAACTGAAGAGTAGCAAATCACCTGGGCCGGATGGTATACATCCAAGGGTGTTGAAAGAACTGAAATACGAGATTGCAGACCTGCTATTAGTAATCTGTGAACTATCATTAAAATCATCTCTAATACCTGAAGATTGGAGGATCGCCAATGTAACACCAATTTTTAAAAAGTGTTCCAGGGGTGATCCGGGAAACTACAGACCGGTGAGCCTGACATCAGTACCAGGAAAAAACGTAGAAACCATCATAAAGAATAAAATTACTCAGCATGTAGATAGTCATGACCTAATGGGAGACAGCCAACATGGCTTTAGACAAGGAAGATCTTGTCTTACTAATCTGTTATGTTTTTTTGAAGGAGTGAATAATCAGGTGGACAAAGGTGAGTCGGTTGATATTGTGTATCTGGACTTTCAGAAAACCTTTGACAAGGTCCCTCATGAGCACTATTCCCTCTAAGCTGTGCACGTGTGCGCGCGCACACACCTCGCCGAGTGAGCGCACGTACTTTATAACAGAGCGCACAAAAATTACGGTTCTGATTCTGATAGAAAACAACACAGACATCTTAAAATTTAAAAGTTGTTGTGTATTTACGGTTTTCACAAGTTCTACAATATTATCTAGTGCAATCAATGTGGTGTACATACTGTATTCTGACGTGTAGTCAAATTTTAAAGTATAGTACTCCGAGTGTCGTTATGTGACGCACAAAAATTTAACCTTCCTTCAAAAGCTGCACAGCTGATATTTTATGCGCACACAGCCTACAGAAAATTTGAGGGAACATCGCTCATGAGAGACTTTTGGCAGAACTAAAGAGTCATGGGATAGGAGGCAGTGTACTATTGTGGATCAGGAACTGGTTAAAAGATAGAAAGCAGAGGGTAGGGCTAAATGGCCAATTTTCCCAATGGAGAAAGGTGAATAGTGGTGTACCCCAAGGATCTGTGCTGGGTCCGCTGCTTTTTGACATATTCATAAATGACCTGTAAAGTGGAATAACGAGTGACGTTATCAAATTTGCAGATGACACAAAACTATTTAAAGTTGTTAAAACCCAAGAGGATTGTGGAAAATTGCAAGAGGATCTTGATAAATTGGAAGACTGGGCATCAAAATGGCAGATGAAATTGAATGTGGACAAGTGCAAAGTTATGCACCTGGGGAAGAACAACCCAAACTATGGTTACACGATGCAAGGTTCCACATTAGGAACCACCACCCAGGAAAAAGATTTAGGCGTCATTGTGGATACAATGTTAAAACCCTCGGCCCAGTGTGCAGCAGCGGCCAAGAGAGCAAATAGAATGCTAGGTATGATAAGGAAAGGAATGGAAAATAAAACAAAAGATATTATAATGCCTCTATATCGTTCCATGGTGAGACCGCACCTTGAATATTGTGTGCAATTCTGGTCGCCGTATCTTAAAAAGGATATAGCGATTTTAGAAAAGTTCAGAGAAGAGCCACCAAAATAGTAAAAGGGATGGAAGGATACTCCTATGAAGAAAGGCTAAAAAGGTTAGGGCTCTTTAACCTGGAAAAGAGATGACTGAGGGGAGATATGATAAAAGTCTATAAATTAATGAATGGAGTGGAACGGTAAACGTAGATCGATTGTTTACCTTATCAGAATATAGAAAGACTAGGGGACATGCAATGAAGCTACAGGGTAAACTATTTAAGACTAATAAAAGAAAATATTTTTTCACTCAACGTGTAATGAAACTCTGGAATTTGTTACCGGAGGATGTAGTAAAGGCTGTTAGTGTAGCTGGGTTTAAAAAAGGTTTGGACAAGTTCCTGGAGGAAAGGTCCATAAACCATTATTAAGAAGGGACCCAGGATATCAATGCTTGAACCAATACAAGCATTGTGGAACCTGTGTCCCTTGGGGAAACTGCTAGGTACATATGACCTAGATTGGCCACTGTTGGAAACAGAATACTGGGCTTGATGGACCTTGGTCTGACCCAGTATGGCATATTTCATGTTCTTATGTAATCCTGCTGGTCCATGGAGAACAGGTGGTCTTGCTGAGAGGGGAAACAAAACAAGCTGCAGATTGTCTACCCTGGAGATTGGCAGAGAGTACCGGGGACTGATAGGGGACAGGAAGGAGGAGATCAAACCTAGGGTGTGGGTTCAAAATAGTTGGGAAATCAGAGGGGGAGGGGGGTGGCAGTGGATATGGTGTAAGTTTCAACAAGGAGATAGCTGGGGGTTGTCAGGCCTGCAGTGCATAGGGGTCAGACATTTATGATGGGGGAATTTTACAGAACATTCTAAATAAAGAATATAGCAACTTGGGCTTGTTGTGATAGTCCACTTGGATATGTGGAAATAAGAGTCAACAAACAAGTTGTAGGTTACACCTTTTTATTAATCTAACTTAATATATCAATATATCACCTGTAACTTTATTATTGGCCCTTCTTTCCAAATAAAGATGGCAGAATTTTAAAAAAATGTGCATAGAATTTTCAAATGTTTTATATAGAATTCCCCCAGGAGTAATATATTAACACATAAAGAAAAATAATTTTGCAGCAAGAAGAAAAGGTTGAGGCATATAAAACCAAGAAGCAGACTATTCATGGTTCAAAAATATGATAGTGCAGCCCCTCCCCCTACTGGTAGCAGTGTGGGCAGAGGACTCATGCACAGCATCACGGGAACATGGCTCCAATATGAAACATGTTGAGTTACTCTGTGACCTTAGAAACACAGAAATATGATGGCAGAAAAAGACCATATGGCCTATCTAGTCTGCCCTTCAATATCAACTACAATAGTCCCTTTTTTCCCTTTCAAGATCTTCTGTATTTGTCCCATGCTTTTTTGAATTCAGATACTGTCCTCGTTTCAACTACCTCCACAGGAAGACTATTCTATACATCTACCACTCTTTCCGTAAAGAAATATTTCCACATATTACTTCTGAGTCAGACCCCTTTCACCCTCATCCTATGTCACCTCATTGCAGAGCTTTCTTTCAGTCGAAAGAGGCTCTCCTGTGCATTTATGCCGCAGAAGTATTTAAACATCTCTATCACTTTTCCTCTAAAGTACATTTATTTGAGATATTTAAGTCTGTCCTGAAATAGTTAATAATGAAGACCAATGACCATTTTGGTAGCCACCCTTTGTACCAATTCCATCCTGTTTGTATCTTTTTGAAGGTGAGGTCTCTAGAATTTCACACAATACTCCGAATTCACAACAAAGAGTTATACAGAGTCACTATTCTTATGCACCGAAGCATCCTTCTAGATTTTGCCATCACTTTTTCTACTTGTTTAGCTACTTTAAGATCATCAGAAACAATCATACCCAAGTCCTGCTCTTCTGTCATGGACAAAAGTTCTTCACCCCTATACTGTACTGCTCACTTGGATTTTTGCAGCCCAGATGCATGACTCTACATTTTTTAGCATTAAATCTCAGCTGCCAAATTCTCAAATATTCTTCAAGCTTAGCTAGATCCCTCCTCATGTTATGTAGTCTTTGCTGTATGTCTACTCTATTGCAGATTTGGTATCATCCGCAAACAGCAAACCTTACCCAACAGCCCTTTCACAGTATCACTAACAAAAATGTTAAAAAGAATCGGACCAAGGACAGATCCCTGCAGCACACCAGTGGTAACATCCTTCTCAGAGAGAGCTCCATTTACCTGTACATTTTGTCACCTCCCACTCAACCAATTTTTAACCCAATCAGTCACTTTAGGATCCATCCTTAGGGCGCTCAATTTATTTATAAGACACCTGTGTGGAACGGCGTCAAAGGCTTTATTGAAATCCAAGAACACCACATTTAGGGCTCTTCCTCAGTCCAACACTCTGGTCACGCAGTCAAAGAAATCAATCAGATTTGTCTCACAAGACCTACCTCTAGTAAACTCAAGCTACTTCAGATCCTGCAATCCACTGGACTCCAGAAACCTCACTATCTTCTATTTTAGCAGCATTTCCATTAATTTATTCACCACAGAGGTCAGACTAACCGGCTTGTAGTTCTCAACCTCATCCTTACCTCCGCTTTTGTGTACAGGGAATACATGTGCCTTTCTCCAGTCCTCTGGAGAAGCATTGAAAAGGTCAGTAAGTGGAGCCACTAGAACGTCTCCAAGTTCCTTTAATATTCTCAGATGTATCCTATCAGGCTCCATTGCTTTGTCTACTTTTAGTTTAGCTAGTTCCTCATGAACAGTCTTCTGAAAATTAGTCAAGATCCCCTTCACCTCTGCTCCCATTTGTGAGTGTTTTCTGAGATCCTGCTCCAGGCCCTTTGTGAATTCAGAACCAAAATATTTGTTAAGCAATTCTGCTTTATCCTCATCAGCTTCTACATATTCTTGCCCTTCACACTTGAGCTGACAATACCACTTTTACACTTTCTCCTCTTGCTAACACATCTGAAAAAATTGTCCTCCCATTTTATTGCATTGGCTATCTCTTTTTCTTTTTGTATCTTTGCTTTCCTGACTATTTTCCTAACTTCTCTAAGTTTTTCCAAATATTGACGCTTGGCTTCCTCTTCTTCTCTGGTCTCTTGTATGTTATGAAGGCCACACTCTTTTTTCTTCACCTTTTCAGCTACTTCTTTTGAGAACCATAGTGGCCTCCTTTTCCTTTTACATTTATTTACCTTTCTAACAGAAAGGTTTGCTTCCCTTAAAATATCCCATTTCCGTTTTTCCCATTGCTTTTCTACATCCTTCAGTTGTACCAATTCTGCTAATGACTCCTTGAGGTATTATCCCATCTTGACAAAGTTAGCCTTCCTAAAGTTTAAGACCCTCGCTTTTGAATGGACTTTATCAGCCCTAGTCCTAATACTGAACTACACCATCTGGTGATCACAGGATGCAAGAGGATTTCCCACTATAACATCAGAAACACTTTCTCATTGGAAACCACCAAGTTCAGTATGGCTCCTTCACGTGTGGGTTCTGTTACCAGTTGCCAAAATAGTTCTCCCTGAAGAGAATCCAGGATCTCCTTACTTCTAGAATCTAGATGATACCGCAGCGGGGATGTGCCACTGAACATCCAGCATATTGAAATCACCTATAGTTAGCACGTTCCTTTTATGGCAGTACTGTGTATGTTTTCGATTAAATCTCTGTCCACTACTTCTCCCTGTGAAGGAGATCTGTATATCATACCAATGCAAATGGATTTCCCATTCCCTTTTTCTAGTTTAACCCACAGTGCCTCCTCGCTCCCTTTTAAGCCCTGTAATTCTATAGCTTTAATATCATTTTTTACATATAGTGCCATACCTCCTCCCCTTCGTTCTACCCTGTCCTTCCTGAATAAAGTATAGCCCAGTATAATTACATCCCAGTCATAGCTGTTGGTGAACCATGTCTCTGAAACCACCACTTAATCCAATCAGCCTTTTCCATTAAAGCCTCAACATCTGGGATCTTATTTTGCATACTATGAGCATTTCTGCTTTCCAGATGTTGCCCCTTTTACCCATTTCAGCAGAGGTATTTAATAGTTTACTTACCCGAGGGCTTTCCCTTACCTGGGGACTTTCTTCACCCATCCCCAATGAACCTAGTTTAAACCCTCTTCAGTAGGTTAGCCAGTCTTCTGCGGAAGACACTTATCTCCAGGAACAAGCAGGAATACGTCCTCACATATGGGGTACGTCGGTACCGACGGAGCCCGTGCGGGAAAGCTCCCCAGCTTCTTAGAATAGAAGCTTTTGGGACCTCCCACTGCACATGCGCACTGCCTTCCCGCCTTCCTGAACAGCTCTCCTCAGTTTCTCTTTTTCCGCGGAGCCAGCAGGTCGTGTTCCTGTCACCGCTGAAGAAATTGTTATTTTATTTGTTTCTTTAGACCGCGTACCTGCCTTCCCCATACCGATACCGGTATCGCCGGTCTTTTCTTTCTTTCTTTAAAAAATTATAATTCTTTTTTCTTATTTTTTAGCTTTTTGGTCACTTCAGAGAGGCCTCTCGGCCTACTCAATTTCTCCTCATGGAGAAGCCAGCCCCTGGATTTAAGAAGTGTACCAAATGTAATGCTGTTATTTCAGTCACAGACACCCATGAATGGTGTCTGAAATGTTTGGGGCCTGACCATTCCATACCGGACTGCCCATCTTGCTCCCACATGTCTAAACGTGGGCTGCAGAACCGGGCCAACAAATTCCATGTGCTGTTTGCTTCAGAGAATACAGCATCACAGTCATCCAGGTCTTCTTCTCCGGATGGATCTCAGGTAACCAAACCTTCTGTGGGCAAGTCCTCAAAGAGCAAATCTCCTTCAAAGCATCGAGAGGCTCTTAGCTTAGAACTTGAGGACCCTGCCCCAGCCAAACAACCCCGGCGGGAAGTCCAACTTCCAAAAACGCCAATTCAGGGTCTCAGGTTGATATCGATGCTACGGCCTCGACAGATCACCTGTTAGCCTGCTCTGGGGTACCGGGTCACTCCGGTACCGACATCCAGGCAGCTATGGCGTCCATGGGCGATACTGTACAGTCCATGCAGCAGGCCGTCATGGCTTTCATTAAAGCTGCAACGCCATCGGTTCCGCTTTCAGCGGTTCCGGGCCCGATACCGGTATCGTCCGCCATGCCGGTATCGAGGCCGTCCACCTCTAAACGCAAGTCGGTACCGTATGGGCTTTCGCTCCATACCGGTTCCATACCCGATACGCCCGATATCGATACCGATCGGTACGCGTATCGTGCGTTAGAGGAAAGCACCGATTCCTCTGAGGATTTTCACTCCTCTGATGATTCTGCTGAGTTTTCACTCAACTTACCTGAGGAGCCCTCTTCTCCTAAAAGGAGAATGTCCCCTCCAGAGGATTTGTCCTTCCAGGACTTTGTTTTAGATATGGCTACAGCCCTTTCTATTACCACATCCTCTGAAAAGGAACCCAGATCCAAAAAACTGGATATTTTGGGATACTCAAAGGCCCCTAAGGAGGCAGTTACCCTGCCTATCCATGAAATCCTTCAAGAACAACTGATGGATTTCTGGGAAAATCCTTTGACTTTGTCTCCTTATTCCCATAGGTTGGACACCATGTATAGGGTCCCTCCTTCTCCTGGTTTCCAAAAGACTCAATTGCCCCACCACTCTATTGTGGTGAAGTCTGCAATGAAGAAGATTAGGAGTACCAAAAGGCACTCTTCCACCCCTCCAGGACGGGAATGTAAGACTTTGGACTCTTTTGGTAGGAAAATTTTCCAGGCTAGTATGCTTATAGCCAGGATTAATTCCTACAGTCTCTATATGGGCATGTTCCTGGAGGAACTTGCCAAAAAGGTGCGGCATTTTGCCCCCTTTATCCCTGAGGATAAAAAGCAGGGATTCCTTTCCCTAGTGAAACAACTCTTAGAGGTTTCTAAGTTCTCTAATAGGGCAGCATATGATTCCTTTGAGGGAGCCAGTAGGGCTTCGGGCATTGCTATTGCAGCCCGACGTCTTGCTTGGCTCCAGGCCTCTGATCTGGAACCTTGGGTTCTAGATGGCTTACGGAATCTGCCCTGTACAGGTGAGAACTTATTTGGGGAAGAGTGGCAAATCAAAGCCACCCAGATGGATGCTGAAAATGCCACCTTGGAAAGACTTTCAAAGTCCACTTCAATTCCTACTAAGAAAAAGTCTTTTAAAAGGCCTTACTATAAGAAGGCCAGAGTTGCTTCAAATACTGGCCAGCAGTCTTCTCAACCTCGCTATACTGCTAAGCGTCAGCAATCCAAACAAGCACGAGCTAAGCCTGCAGCAGCTACTGTAGCTCAGCAGGCTCCAACCCCTCAGGGGTTTTGACTTGCTCCTAGGGAACTTGCCACTTCTGGTTCTAACACAACCAGAACCTCTCACCATACCCGGAAGGTTGGTTCACTTTGCTCCCAGATGGGAACAAATCACAACAGAACAATGGACCCTCTCTATCATTCGAGAGGGTTACAAACTTCATTTCTCCAGCCTTCCTCCCCATCATATGGTGAGACCATTCAATTCTCCCCCATCTCTCCTAACCCTGTTGGGTCAAGAGGTTTCCTCTCTTCTTGCCCAAGGGGCCATAGAAGAGGTTCCTCTTCCTCAACAAGGGTCCGGTTTCTACTCCCCTTATTTTCTCATTCCAAAGAAGACAGGGGGATTCAGACCAATCCTAGATCTGAGAGAATTGAACAAATTTCTCTTCAAGGAGAAATTCAAAATGCTGTCTCTCGGCATTCTCCTTCCTTACCTCCAGGGTCAGGACTGGCTTTGTTCTCTAGACCTACAGGATGCGTATACACATATACTCATCCATCCATCCCACAGAAAGTATCTTCGCTTTCTGTTTCAGGGAAAACATTTCCAATACAGAGTACTCCCCTTCGGTCTAGCCTCTGCTCCAAGAGTATTCACAAAATGCATGGCAGTCGTAGCCGCATTTCTGAGAGGCATGGGAATCTTTGTCTTCCCATATCTGGACGACTGGCTCATCCGAGCTCCAACTCAGTCACAGGCCCAGATTTCCCTGGACCACACAAGGAGCCTTTTGCAGTATCTGGGACTGGTAGTAAACCTTCCCAAGTCCCAACTCATCCCTACTCAATCTCTAGAATTCATAGGGGCCCAGTTGGACACCATCACTGCAAGGGCCTACCTTCCACATGTTCGAGGCCAGCGCCTCCTGAGTTTGGCCTCCCAAGCTCAGTCCAGCACTCACTTGACAGCCAGGGAAATGCTACGCCTACTGGGTCATATGGCCTCCACAGTGCATGTGGTGCCCTATGCTCGTCTTCATATGAGAGCAGCTCAATGGACCCTGGCCACTCAGTGGACTCAGGCGTCAGGAGCGCTCTCAGACCAAATACAAACCTCCGATCGTCTGTTTTGGTCCCTCCACTGGTGGACTTCCACCAAGAATCTGTTGTTGGGGGCTCCATTTCAACCATTGCTACCCCAAGCAACCCTCACAACAGATGCCTCCCAAACAGGGTGGGGAGCCCATCTGCAAACTCTCTCCACTCAGGGCACTTGGTCTCTACAGGAGACCACCCTTCATATCAATCTTCTGGAACTGCGAGCAATTTACCTTGCCCTCAAGGTCTTCCACTCCCTCCTAGCCAACCTCACTGTCCTAGTTCAGACGGACAATCAGGTGGCCATGTTTTACATAAACAAACAAGGAGGGACGGGCTCTCTGTCGCTTTGCAACGAAGCTCTAAGACTATGGGCCTTCGCCAGAGAGCATCAGATTCACCTGCTAGCAGTGTATCTCCCAGGAGTTCAAAACTCTCGGGCAGACAGGCTCAGTCGAGTTCTGCTGCCACACGAATGGTCCCTACATTTGGACCAAATAAACCGAATCTTTCAGGAATGGGGGACCCCGGACATAGACCTCTTTGCAAGTCCGTGGAATGCCAAACTTCCCCGGTTCTGTTCCAGAACTCCGTGTCAGGGAGCTCAGGCTACGGACGCCTTTCTCCTGAATTGGAGTCAGGCATTCCTATATGCCTTTCCACCCATTCCTTTGATTCCCAAGACTCTGTTCAAACTCCAGAGGGATCATGGAACTATGATCCTCATAGCTCCACGCTGGCCACGCCAAGTGTGGTTCCCTCTACTTCTACAGCTCTCCCAGGGATCCTACTTGGATCTGGGAGCTGCGCCAGACCTCCTGTCTCAGGAGGAGGGGACTTTGTGGCACCCAAACCCCAAATCCCTTCACCTCAGTGCTTGGTTACTGAAGGCTTAAGCCTTCAAGACTTTCATCTTTCCCAACCAGTGAAAGATATCCTTTCTGCCTCTAGGAAACCCTCTACCAGGCGTTCCTATGCTTTCAAATGGAAACGTTTTTCCATTTGGTGTGCTCAGCAGGGTCTTGACCCTCTGGCACTTCCTTTGAATTCTCTTCTTGATTATCTCCTGCATCTATCCAATGCAGGCCTCAAGACGAATTCGGTAAGAGTCCATTTAAGTGCTATTGCAGCATCCTTGCAACATATAAATGGACAACCTATCTCCTCTCATCCTCTTGTTGCAAGATTCATGAGAGGCCTGACTCTCACTAAACCTCCCATCAGACCACCCCCGGTCGCATGGGATTTGAATCTAGTGCTCGGTCAACTTATGAAGCCACCTTTTGAGCCAATGTTTTCCACCTCCTTGAAATTTCTTTCCTGGAAGGTCATCTTCCTCATTGCAGTCACTTCGGCTCGCCGCATCAGTGAGCTGCAGGCTTTAGTGGCTAATCCACCTTACACAAGATTTCATCATGATAAGGTGGTCCTTAGGACGAATCCCCACTTTATGCCTAAAGTGGTCTCGCCTTTTCATCTTAATCAAGAGGTATATCTACCTGTCTTTTTTCCAGCTCCTCATGCATCCAATGCAGAGAGGAACCTTCATACTCTGGATTGTAAAAGAGCTCTCGCTTTTTACCTTAATAGGACTCAGCCACATCGAAAGTCTTCTCAACTTTTTGTGGCCTTTGATCCTTCCCATTTGGGACTTCCAGTCTCCAAGCGTACACTTTCCAATTGGATTGCTCAGTGTATTTCTTTTGCTTACCAGAGCAAAAACATTTCTCTGGAAGGCCATGTCACTGCTCACAATGTGAGGGCCATGGCAACTTCTATGGCTCATCTGCACTCTGTTTCCATAGATCAGATCTGTCGAGCCGCTACCTGGGCCTCGGTTCATACCTTCACAGCCCATTACTGTTTGGACAAGGACTCCCGCCGGGATGCCTTGTTTGGCCAGGCTGTCCTCAAGCACCTGTTCCATTCCTAAACTACTCCTGCCCACCTTCCCAGAATGGATGCCTGAGATCCATACGAAGATGGCGAACCTTTACAGGGGATCCCATGCATCTAAGCTAGGGAGTCCCCATATGTGAGGACGTATTCCTGCTTGTTCCTGGAGATAGCACAGTTACTTACCTGTAACAGGTGATCTCTGGGAACAGCAGGAATTAGTCCTCACAACCCACCCACCTCCCCTAGGAGTTGTATCTTTTATCTATCTATCTTCCTGTCCTCTCTCTGTTGACTCAGCTATAAACTCGAAACTGAGGAGAGCTGTTCAGGAAGGCGGGAAGGCAGTGCGCATGTGCAGTGGGAGGTCCCAAAAGCTTCTATTCTAAGAAGCTGGGGAGCTTTCCCGCACGGGCTCCGTCGGTACCGACGTACCCCATATGTGAGGACTAATTCCTGCTGTTCCCAGAGATCACCTGTTACAGGTAAGTAACTGTGCTTTACTCTTCTTGGATAGGTGGACATCATTTCTGCACTGCAGCCCTTGTAAAATCATCCCATGGTCCAGGAAACCAAAACGCTCTCGATGACACCATCCACGCAGCCACGCATGCAACTCCAGGATGCAAGCTTCTCTGCCTTGGTCTTTACCCTCAACAGGGAGAATTGAAGAGAACACCACCTATGTACCTATCTGCTTCACTCTCTGTCCCAGAGCCATGAAGTCACTTTTGATATGCTTGGAAGGATACTAGCAGGATCATTTCTGCTGATATGGATGAGTGACATAGGATAATAGTCAGTAGGCTTGATGAGTCTTGGCAAACTTTCCATAACATCTCAGATTTTGGCACCGGGCAGACAGCACACCTCTCTGGACATCAAGTCTGGTCAGCATATGGACACCTCAGTAATTCTCAGAAGAGAGTTACCAACCACCATTACCTTTCACTTCCTTGTGGCCACTGATTCTGCAACTTTGGGGTGCTCGAGTTCTGTTTCTTCCCTTTCTTGGGATGCTTTTACCTTCTCTACTTCCAGGGCTGCATACAGGTTCATCAGTTTGAGGGCTGGAGAAGTTGGATTGTTGATTCTGCAGTCTCTGGTGACTCATGTCCAACTTTCTTCATTCTGTGGCATAGCATCTTTACATTTGTTGGAGAGCTTGGATGCTTCAAGAAGCATCTCATCAATGTTTCTCATCTCATCTCATCCCTTCTCAGCTTCTTAGCTTTGCCACCTCTTCTCTAAGCTCCTCCACTTGTTTCATGAGGATTGATGTGACCAGGAAGCCATTAATGTTTTGCAATTCAATATTGTTCAAAACAAACAAATTAAGATGTTTTATTGCAGGGCTGGATTTGCCTGACGAAGAACATATTTTCTTCCTTGAGAGATATGATTGTACTTCTCTTGCATTACTCAGCATCTCTTTTCATCAACTTTTCTTCTCAGTCATTTTGAAGCAGGGATATATCATTTGTATGTCACTCTGTGGCAATTTTGTTCACAGATGCTTGTCAACCAGGACAACGACAGGCAGAGCTAGTGTTAGACAGAACAGCTGGTTCATGAACCAATATGAGGGGAAGCTATTTTGGACCTAAGTACTTAATGGAACATATGACTGGTTCATGAACCAATATGAGGGGAAGCTATTTTGGACCTAAGTCCTTAGTGGAACATATGATCTGGTGCAAGAGTTAAGATTGTTGGAACCATTTGGAAACAGTGATCATAGCATGATCGCATTTGATTTAATAAAGGGAAGGAGGATGACAAAAGGGAGACTGATAAAATAAGGAAAATATTGTAGTTAAGAAAATATTAAAAGGAGCAGCTGCAATGGTTAAAGATTTACATCAAGCATGGGTGTTGTTTAAAAATACTATCTTGGAAGCCAAGGCCAGATGTATTCCATGCTTTAAGAAAAGTGGAAGGAAGGCCAGAAAACTGCCAGCATGGTTTAAAGGTGAGGTGAGAGAGGCTGTTGTAGCAAAAAAAAAGCATCTTTCAGGAAAATGGAAAAAGGAGTCAAATGACGAAAACGGGAAACAGCATAAGCACTGGCAGCTTAGATTCAAGGCATTGATAAGTCAGGCAAAGAGAGAATTTGAAGAAAAGCTTGCCATGGAAGCAAAAACCCATAATAAAAATGTTTCCAAGTACATTTGTAGTTTCTTATCCATCGGAATGGGAATGTCCTAAGCTATCATAAATTTTAAATTCTCGGTAATTCTCTTAGGGTCATGATACCTGTGCTTTTCTGGTACAGTAATGTTGTAGTGCTTACAAAGTTTCCAATGGATGAGACATGCCACCTTGTTGTTCCCTTCTGCCATCAGAACTTCACAACTATCCTCAAGGTGAATAACTATTTCCAGCTCTTTCTTACAGAATCTGTATATGTATGCTTCACCAGTCTTCTCTATGCTCACTGTGAACCATCTCATCTATAATCCCCTGTCCTGGGCTGCAACTATCAGTCTCTCATTCTTAGATTTCAGCTCACCTCTCCTTAACCACTCATGTGTTTTTGATCAACAAATAGCTCCTGGAGTAATGCTTTATATTTCTCACTGTATTTATGCGTTTGCCACTTGTTCCTTGTTTGCTGATCTAATTCTTTGAAGAGATTTTTCTCTTGTTTTGTAAATTTTGTTGCCTCCTTCCCTGTGTAAAATGGTGGATTCTTAATCATTCCTTCTGCTTATTGGAATGCCTATCCTAGTTTAATAATAGAGATGGATTCTGGCTGTTTAATTTCATACTTTTCGTGCATTCGGATGCCGTTTAGTAAGTTTGGAAGCCTATGATGATCACTCTATATGTATAATCAGTTTATATGAGAGCCGTTCCTCCTTCAGCTCTAGAGATGTACATACACTAATTCTTATAAACCACCTCTTAGGCATGGAGAAGTTTTCTTATTCATACATATAGTTTCTTAAGATCTTTGAGGCCATTCTACAATTCCAAAGCTATACGAGAGTACAGCTATACGAGAGTGTCTGATGATCTTAGGAGTATGTTTACTAAACTGCAGTAATGTTACAGACCGTGCGTTATGTAACGTTAACGATCGTTAGGTAACGTTAACGCGCGGTATGTAACGCTAACGCGCATTAACGTTACTTAACGATCGTTAACGTCCCCGTCCGTGGTAAACACCGCAGAAGGTGGAGAGACGGCGGGGGGAAGGGGTCAGTGGGCGGGGAGAGTTTCCCTGCACACTAATGCGCTGAAATGAAGGGCTGAATCCTACTGCGAATGAAAACCTTCCGTTAGATGCACATTTGCAGGAGAGAGAAACCATTTTAGTGTCAGCAATTTACAGCATAGACAGGGAGACCAAGAAACGTGATAGTAGTGCTCCATTTCCAGCACCAGCATAGTGCCCAAGTATGAAAGGCCACTATGGCGATGGTGCAAGTGTGGCATAGAGGGATGCAGGCGGGACATGTAGCGGGGGCAGCTGGGGCACAGGGTGGACTAGGCAGGCGCCTAGGTGGCACATAGGAACATAGAAACCGGAAATCAGCATGACAGCAACTGACAAAGGCCAAACATAATCCACCTACAGCTACCTGGTCCACCCAAGCTAACAGTTGCCAGGGCACTGACCTGACATCCCCCCAGCCAACCCTCCCCCAAGTGGAAGGAGCAGACTATTGGTAGGCAGTGATGGGGGGGGGGATGTGAGGATGCTCATGTATGCCCCATGCCCCAGACCCTGCTCCCTAGGCGACTACCTACCCACACAGTGGATGGCCTGGGACTGCGCACTACCAGCAGTGACAGCATATGGCCATGTCAGCATGGCAGGGGAGTGCCCGTGCTGGAGGGGGCAGTAGCACCTGCCTGCAGTGAACCTAGGCCATGCCCTGTACCAGTACGTGGTGTGCAGTGCAACATAAACAGTCTGGCTGAGGAAAAGTACAGGTAGCCCCAGGGACCACCATGCATCTGTGGCAGCAGTGTGGTGCAGTACACCCAGCCAGTGTGTCCAGAAGCAGAGGGTCACAGGTTCAAACCCCAGCTGTGGTTCCTGAAGAGCATGTCCCTATGTTTTACCCTACAATTCAGATACACCAGCAACATGTGCAAAGCCCAAAGCAGCAGCGAACAGGGGCACAAACACCCACTCACACAGGCTCCACAAACCAAAGATGCATGGAGAGTCAGGCTGTTGGCCCCAGCATTGAGCTGCAGTTATCATCAGGGCACTACTACTACTACCTCCTGCACAGTTTAGCAATGCTGGCACTGTGATCAGGACCAGTGTGGCGGGCAGGGTTGCCAACCACCCCTATCTTTGCACAATGCTGCAATGGGAGTGTGTGTGTGTGTATGTCTATCCATTGTTCTGTGGCTGCCCACCCCTCACTGGGCCTAAAATGTTCCACTGTTACCAGCGTGAGCCTGAATATGTGCATAATGAGGAGCAAGGTATTGTGGGTATGGCCCGGACAGGGCGGATTGGCCAGGATGCATCTTCACAGGCTGTGGGGCAATGGCTGGGGCACTGTAGTGCCCGACCACCGCCTGCATGGACAGAGTGGCCACAGCATGGCATGCTGGGAGGGCACTCACTCTAACCGAGCAGTGACCATGGCATGTCTAGGCTCCCACATAGCACTCTACACTATCTGTCTCCATTGATACTTTTGTGTTCCCAGTGCTGGGGCCTGAGATGTTTGCTTGGTACACATAGTTTCTCTATGAGCAGGCACTATGGACTGGCTAGTGTACTGTCTGCAGTTAGATGGTGTATGGTTGGAACACCGCACCATCTGGCAGTCACTGTCTGGTGAATGGCAGGCGGTGTTGTGTGGTAGTTGGGGTGTTCCAGGCCTAGCCCCAACATTGCTGCTGGTCTGCTCCTGCCCCAGGCATAGGTATGGCTTTGGGCCACCAACCCTGGAGAGCTGTCTTATACCAGCAGGATGGCAGTTGCTTCACTGGGGCTGGGACACCTGTCCCTTACCTACAAAAAGGGTAATGTGGGCCCTTTGGGGTATGTAGTGTATACCACTTTGACTTTATAAAGGCATTGCTCCACACACCTAATGCAGGTCTAGAAACCCCTCTGCCCTGATAACAGGTGCCCATGTCAGCCAGACCCTAACACAGGGTACACACTAATCTGGGTGGTGTCTGGTCGCAGAGGGCCACATGTGACTGCAGGATACAGATGGGCACCAAATTACCTTCGGCTGCACTGCAAGGAACACCAGTCACACACTGGTAGTGATGGGGATGTACAGCAGGACCTATCTCTAGCACCACATGTACTGCGGACCTAGTGCTGGGCACCCATCCTACCCCTCAGGGTGAACACAGAACCTGCACAATGGCATGGTATGTAGCTACACTGTGCCAGTATCACGCACTGTCAGTTCGTCTTTCCAAGCTGAGGTACCGGAGAGGTGCAGACCCCATTTGGTGATCAGCTGTAGACAGCTATTCAGCAGGTGCATTGCATCATGGGTACTGGTGGGGTTTCCGTATCCTGGCACTCAGAGCAGACAGTTTGTGCGGTGACCTGCAGTCCTACTATACCCAGCCATTGCTGTGACATACACCATGGAGGTATAGCCTACTGGTTAATACAATGCTGTTCTCGGCAGTGTTCTTGGGTTCCATTCCTCATTGTTCCCTCCTCTTATGCCTGTCTTACTCAAATAGTATGCATGCCTGTAACAGTCATATTTTTGCAGATCTGTGCTGCCAGCCCATAATACCCTCGCCATAATTGCCAACATTCCCTCAGTCTATCTGCGTCTGTCAGCTGTGTAGAGTCCTTTCTGCCTGTGCGAGCTGCCACCCTATGTCCTCCACTGCTACCCTTTCCTGCATTGCGCCTCATCGTGCTTGCCACACCTGTGCCTGATCTGCATGGCACCACCACTCCTCTGTCCACCCATCATTGTAACTATCCTGCTATCCCTGCCTCCACTGGGGAACACGTATTCCTATCGTCTGCCACCATCTGTATTTCCAGTACTTTACATTGTCAACACCCTGTGCTGTGGTACAGTTGCCCCCACTATGTTTGTCCTCAGTACTGGCAGCCACATGGGCTGCCCGCAGATATGGCGGAGCCAGCGGCTCCCAGCTCTCCCTCCTTCACTCATCTGTTCATTGCCTTTCCTGAGTGCTCTATCTAGTGTTGGGGCTACATCTGTCTCTGTTCCTCACAGGTCTTGCATGTCATCCTGTGGCACCTTGCAGCCCTTAGGGCACACTAACCTAGAGCACTGTAACCTTGTTAGGCCACCTTAACCTATGGTTCCATAGCCCAGGGTGCCTTCTAGATTGCCTTACCTTACAGGGCGCCTTACAAGACGCCTTCCAGGGTGCCTTGCAGGGCGCCTTGTAAGGTGCCCTTTAAGGTGACTTACAAGGCGCCTTGTAAGATGCCTTATGAGATGCCTTGTAACGCACGGTAGTTTGTAACATGCGTTAGCTGATACGGCTTGCTGTAATGATGCACCGCCCATACCTTTATATGGGCATCTGTACCTTTACCGCGGAACGGAATGCGAATGACATTACCGCAATTTAGTAAACATACCCCTTAAAGTAGCTAAACGGGTAGGAAAGGCGACGGCAAAAGCTAGAAGGGTGCTTGGGTGCATACGGAGAGGAATGTCTAGCAGAAAAAAAGGAGGTGATAGTGCCTCTGTATAAGTCTTTGGTGCAACCTCATTTGGAGTATAGTGTGCAATTCTGGAAACCACACCTTCAAAAGGCTGTGAACAGGATGGAGTCGGTGCAGAGGGTGGCTACTAAAATGGTTAGTAGTCTTCATTATAAAGCATATGAGAACAGACTTAAGGATCTTAATATGTACATCTTAGAGTAAAGGCGGGATAGAGGTGATATGATTGAGATGTTTAAATACCTCCGTGGCATAAATGTTCAGGGGGAGAGCCTCTTTCAATTGAAAGCAAGTTCTGCTACGAGGAGACATGGGATGAGGGTGAAGGGGGATAGATTCAGGAGTGATTTGCGGAAATATTTCTTTACGGAAAGAGTGGTGGATCCATGGAATAGTCTCCCAGTGGAGGTGGTAGAGATGAGGACAGTAACTGAATTCAAAAAAGCATGGGACAAACACAGAGAATCTCTAAAGGAAAAAAGGGGACTGTTGTAGTTGTTGATATGGAAGGACAGACTAGATAGGCCATGTGGTCTTTTTCTGTCGTCATATTTCTATGTTTCTATAAATGCAAGCTGATTGATGGCTTGCATCTTATTCTTTGATGTCAGTGCACTTTACAGAATCAAATTCTCCTGTCATACTCTTTGCTGGTCTTTTCTTTCAATACTTTATGTTGGATTGTTGCTTCTTCCTCTTCTAGATATTTATATATATTTCCTGCTCAAGTTCCTTTATGTTATAGTCATCAGTTAGAGAGATGTTTTCAGATGTCCTCAATTTTCCTCCAAGAAGGTTGCCATAATGCATTTGTTCTGACCAAAAGTCATCCTGATGTCATCTGAGAAGCTTTTTACTATTACTACTACTTCTACTATTAAGCGTAGTTACTCATCTGTAACAGGTGGTCTCCAGGGACAGCAGGAATCAGTCCTCACATAAGGGTGACTTTGGCGCTGATGGAGCCCATGCAGAAGCATCTCCCCAGCTTTCAAAGAAAGCCTTTGGGAGATGCACCACACATGCATGGTCCCCTTCCCGCCCAAGGGTGCCATCTTGCCTCAGTCAAATGACATAGCTAAGATGGCCAAGGAAAAAATAAAATACAGTAAGGGAGAAATTCCAAAGGGAGGAGGGAGGGTTTTAAGAATTGATTCCTACTGTTCCCAGAGAACACCTGCTACAGATGAGTGATTATGATTTCTCAGGGAACAAGCAGGAAGTCAGTCCTCACATATGGGACTCCCCAGTTACAGGCTACCGAGAACCTGCAAAATGGCATAGCGACTTGTAAAGGGTGAGCTGTAACCAGCAACAATTGAGTCCCTACTGAGAGACTCTCGCAAGACCCAGGTGTCCAGCAGAGAACCTGTACTCCGGTAGCTAGAGGGCAGAAGTTGCCTATACCCCAAAGAGATTATGGAGTATGGCCTGGCCGAAGGTGCTGTCCCATTGGGACTCCCTCAGTAATGAGCTGCAAAGGTATGGACCGAAGACCGGGTGGGGGCCCGGCAGATATTTCTGTCATGGGGACGGAACACAGATTTGCCATGGAAGTAGCTGTGGCCCTGATGCAGTGCGCCATGACCTTCTGGTCCAGTGAAATCCCCATCTGCTCGTAGGCAAGAGTAATGCAGTCCGCCACCCAAGCAGGCATAGTTCGCTTAGTCACTGGGAGCCCTAGTTGGCTGGGATCATAGGATACAAAAAGCTGAAGCACTTTGCAGTGACTCTGAGTCCATTGCAGATAGGACAGGGCCCTTTTACAATCCAGAGTAAGGAGAACAGTCTCCGCTCTACTGGCGTGAGGCCTTGGAAAGAAGATGGGGAGCACCATCTCCTGATTGAGGTGGAATGGGGACACCACCTTCGGCAGAAACTTGGGGTTTGTGCAGAGCACCACCCTGTTCTTGTAGAACCTTGTGTATGAGGAGTTCTGCCATTAGCCTGGAGCTCGCTGACTCTGCGAGCTGATGCGAGTCCTACAAGAAAGACAGCCTTCCAGGAGAGGTACCGCAGGTGGCAGGTAGCCAGAGGCTGAAACAGAATCTTAGTGAGCTGCAAAAGTACCACATTGAGATCCCACTCTGTCGCTGGAGGACAGATAGGGGGTTTGGATAACATGAGGTCCCACAGGAATCGAGACAAGGGGCTGAACCAAGAGGGACTTTCCCTCAATGGGACAGTGATATGCTGTGATGGCGCTCATGTGCACTCTGTCCAGGTTGGACTTTAGTCCCACCTGCGAAGGTGGAGCAGATATTGGAGTACCACTTGTATCGAGCAGGAGAATGGGTTTGCCCTTCTTTCTGTGCACCACACCGAGAATTGGCACCACTTGAAGGTGTACACCCTTCTTGTGGAGGCCTTACGAGAGGTCAGAAGAACCTCTTCCACGTCCCATTGATCCTTTCAGTAGCCCAGCTGTAAGTAACAGGGACTCCATGCTGGGGTATAGGAGAGAGCCCTGCTCCTGTGAAAGCAGCCTTGGGGCTTAGCCCAGGGGAATCGGCGATGCCACTGATAGGGAGAGGCCATAACAAATAAGCCCCAAGGGCCACAGAAACACTACCAGCCCCAAATAATCAATAGAAAACAGAAATTGGCAGGTTCTGATCCAAAAAGGACCTCCTAAAAAGAACTCATTATTTTTGTCAGACATATAGCCTCCAGGCAAGAACACCTTAACTGGAACCTATGTCCTTTTTAATCCAGTGCAGTAAACATTTAAAACTGCTAAGCACAATTATGTCCATTCAAAGCAAGAAGTACTTAGCTGAATTCCCAGTGCAGCAGTGAACAGGTCCATTGAGGGGATGCCCCAGAGACAAAACAGGCTACTACTGGATCCAGGCGCCACTCATGCAGCTGGAGGACTCTGTTCAGTTTGTCGACCAGGGCATTGTCTTGGTCTGGGAAGTAAACCGCCCTTAGAAGCATCTCTCTGCATGCCGCGTAGGAGCAGAGGGCTACTGCCTCCTGATAGAGAGGGTACGACCCTGTTCCCCCTTGTTTGTTTACGTAGAACACCACGTCCTGGTTGTCTGTCTGGAATAGAACCAAGAGTGGTGCTGCAGCTGGTGGAGGAAGGCTCAGAGAGCCAGGAATATCGCCCAGAGCTCAAGCAGATTGATTTGCATCTGGGATTCCTTCTGGGACCAACCGCCTTGCGTCTGGAGACCCTCGCAATGCACTCCACAGCTCAATAGGGAGGCGTCCGTGGTGAGGAACTTTGGGGGGTGGATGTCCGGAAGGGCATCCCAGCCTGAAGGTGGTGTGAAATCTTTATCTTTTATCTTTATCTTTATTTAACGCTTGATATACCGCCCAAGCATATGCGTCAGGGCGGTGTACAATATAAACAATATAAGTAGGAAAAGGAAAAGAACGCCATTAATTCAGACAGGACAGGAAGAAGCAGCAAAAGACAGATGAGCGAGAAGGAGAGAGGTCCAGAAGGTACTGGTGGAGAAAATGGTTCTAAGAGTCTGGGAGGTCAAAGGCCTGCTGAAAAAGATGGGTTTTGAGTAAGCGTTTGAAACGTTGGAAGGATAATTCAGTGCGGAGTGTCGATGGGAGCAAGTTCCAAAGGGCTGGGGCCAGGAAGAAAAAAGCGGAGTGACGTGTAGTTTCCAGGTGAGCTGCAGATGGGGCGGGGAGATATAGGCGATAGCCATGTACTGAGTGAAGTGGACGGGGAGAAGGTTGTAGACGGAAGGAATCAGCTAGGTATTGAGGGGAGTCAGTGTGCAATGCTTTATGAGTAAGTATGAGGAGCTTGTAATGAAAGCGGAAATTGAGTGGGAGCCAGTGTAATTGAAGGAGCAAGGGAGTGACGTGAGCGCGAGGGGAGGAGTAGGTGAGCAGACGTGCAGCCGTATTTTGAACCAGTTGGAGACGTCGAAGCTGATATTGAGGAAGGCCTGCTAAAACTGTATTGCAGTAATCCAGCCTTGAGAGAACTAGAGAGACAACTAAGGAGGTGAGAGAGGAAGTCCGCCAGCTGACGGGTCACTTTCACTCTGTCCCTGAGCCTGCCTGTGGCTTGTGTCCACTGAGAGCTGAGGCACCACTGGGCTGCTCTCATGTGCAGATGGGCATATGGGGGTCAAGTGAACCGTGGAGGCCATGTGTCCCAACAGGTGGAGTGGAAGCCGGGCAGGTAGCGTCCGGCATCAGTGCATCTCTGTGGCTAACTCCCTGAGGCATTCTGACCTCTGCTGAGGGAGGAAGGCTTTCACCTGGAGGGTATCTAGTTGTGCCCCTATGAACTCTAGGTGCTGGGCCAGAGTGAGGTGGGAGATCCCAGGTGCTGCAGTGTGTTTATGATGCACCTGGTGGCGCATTGTGCTTCTGTAGCTGTGTCCCCCTTTATGAGCTAGTCATCCAGATAAGGGGAAAAAAAGGCCCCTTGAAGCCAGAGGTGGGCTGTAACCTGTATTGGTAGTGCTGTCCCCCCCACCTCGAACTGGAGGTATTTTCTGTGGCTGGGATGAATTTGGCTATGCTTCTTAGACCTAAAGGATGCCTACACGAGCAACCTATCTCCCTGCTGGAGTAATGACAGCAGTGTCCCAAGGGAGAGCATCTTGAACTTCTCCCTGACCAGAAATCTTTTGAGCTCTTGCAGACCCAGGATGGGCCTGAGGCCCCCTGTCCTCCTGGGGATGAGGAAATACCTGGAGTAGAAATCTGTGCCCTAGAGATGTTTCGGCACTGGCTCTTCTGCCTTGTCTTGGATTAGGCCTGCTAACTGTGGCTCTCCTGGGAAGTACGAGAGTAGCACCCGCTGTAGGTGGAGGAGGTTGCCCTCCTTAACCACTTGTAGCACCCAGGTATTGGTGGTAATGGCTCTCCACCTGTGGGCAAATAGGGCTAGGTGCCCCCTTGTGGGCTGCAGAGGACCCCCTGGAAGGGGTAGGTCGCACGCAGACAGACAAAAGCTCCCCCCAGGCTGGGACGGGGCCGGCGCCTGGGACTTTGGGGTCTTTTGCTTTCGGGGATCATACCACTGGCCTTTTTGCTGCTGGCCCTGTTGAAGGGCTGAGAAGGCCTGGAAATGTGGGCTTTCTTCTGGGGTTACATTGTGGTATTCTTTGAGAGTTTGGTTCTTGTCAGGAACTCGGTTTCTATCTCTGAAGCTTTGTCTGCCATGGATTTCCTGAATAGGTTCTCTCCTATGCAGGGGACATCAATCCTGCACCCATATAATAAGATGATCCCTGCTCATCAGAGCTTACAATCTAATCAAGGCAGAACAATAGATGAGAACAAGGGTACAATAGGGAAGGGTAAAGAGATAGAAGGAGAACAAAGGATTAAGATCCAAAAGCAGCCTGAAAAGGGTGAGCCTTTAGCATGGATTTGAAAAGGGGGAGAGATGAAATCTGACATAAAGATACAGTTAGTTTGTTCCAGGCATAAGGAGCAGCAAAGCGAAAGGATTGAAGTCTGAAGTTGGCAGTGGAAGAGGAGGGCATGGAGAGAAAAAAGTCAGAGAAAGAGCGGAGTTCATGAGGAGGGATGTAGGGAGAGAGGAGAGAGGAAAGGTAGTGAGCAGCAACAAAATGAATGCATTTATAGGACAAAAGGAGAAGTTTATATTGGATACGGAAATGGAAGGGAAGCCAATGAAGTGATTTAAGAAGGGGGAGTTATATGAATATAATGGGACTGGCAAAAGATTAGCCATGCAGCAGAATTTTGAACAGACTGAAGGGGAGACAGATGATGCAGAGGGAGACCAGCAAGAAGGAGGTTGCAATAATCTAAGTGAGAGGTGATTCAGAAAGGAAAGTGCAAACGTTGTTATAGAGAAAGAAACGACAGGTTTTTGCTATCTGTTGGATATATGAGGAGAAGCAGAGGGAGGAGTTGAAGATGACCCCAATTACGGGCTGAAGAAACAGGAAGCAGAAGAGTGTTATCAACAGAGATAGAGAAAAGAGGAAGGGGGAAGAAGGTTTAGGGGCGAAAATAAGAATTTCAGTTTGGCCATGTTCAATTTCAAATGGCAGTGAGATATCCAGGCAGCAGTGTCAGATAAGCAGTTAGATATACAGGCTTGGAGTGTAGGAGAAATATCAGCTGTAGATAGATTTGAGAGTCATCAGCATAAAAATGATATTGAAACCATGGGAGGAGATGAGAGCCCCAAAGGACTGGGTATAGACAGAGAAAAGGATAGGGATAGAACAGACCCTTGGGGTGCACCAGCTGAGAGAGGGGTAGCAATAGAGGAGAAACAACCAGAACAGAAACTGAAAGAACGCTGGGAGAGATAAGAAGAGACAGAACAGAGCCCTAAAACCAAGTCGGGATAATGTATCGAGGAGAAGGTGGTGGTCAACAGTGTGAAAAGCAGCGGAAAGGTCAAGAAGAATGAGGACTGAGTAAAGACCTTTGGATTTAGCCAGGAACAAGTCGCTGAAGACTTTGGCAAGGACCGTTTCAGTGGCATGTAAGGGACGAAAGCCAGACTGAAGTGGATCAAGGAGGGCTTGAGAGGAGAGAAATTCAAGGCAACGTGGAGAACTGCACATTCAAGAATTTTGGAAATGAAGAGTGGAAGGGAGATGGGTCTATAGTTAAAGGGACAAGTAGGGTCTTCCATTGTATGTTAATCACTGGGACTATAGAGCTTCAAGTAATCTACAAACAGTAAGTGTGATGTCACCTCTGGGATTTTGCCAGCTTCTAAACCCATACCCTAAAGAGTTAAGAAGTGCACGCAAAGGATTAAGTGCTGTACAAAGCAAGAGTGGTGATAAGGAATCTCCCTGAAATATTCCTTGCTGGATCTTGATATTAGGAATGGTGAACTGTCCATCTGCATATTGTAGGTAGAGTGCAACATTTGTCACATTTTCATGGTGAATTTGATGTACTCAGTCAATGTAGAATTTATTTTGCACATTTCAAGACAATTTATTATCCAGGGAGTGCAGGAGATTATCAAAAACTTTCTTACCGTCCGTGCTATGCTGATATTTATGCTTGTCTAAGCATTAGCCTTGATGGCTTTGTTTAGTAGTAGCTGTTTTTTGGTTCTGTATGATATAAACAAATGTGATATGTTATTTTTACAATGTAATATAATTCTTATATCCCATTCATTCACCACTCTGTAATATAATATTGTATGCAATGACTTTCTGACTCCCTTTGTTGTATGTCTGCATCCTGGAAGGAGAGACTACGTGGCTAATAATACGTAGCCTATCACAGGTGCAGAAGTACAAAGAAGTGGAGTGAGACAGTATTAACCAATGAGTTATAGACATTCTGGAAGAGGGAGAGGACATAGTCTAGTATGTAATGACTTTCTGACTCCCTTTGCTGTATGTCTGCATCCTGGGAGGGGAGACTACATGGCTAGTAATACATAGCCTGTCACAGGTGCGGAAGTGTAAAGAAGTGGAGTGAGACAGTATTAACCATTGAGTTATAGACATGCTGGAAGAGGGAGAGGACATAGTGTACTATAAAAGAACTGTGAAACAGAGGATAGGTGTGTCTGCTCAGTCAAGCATTCATCCTTCTTGCAAGAATGTAATGTGATTAAAGTAACTCTTTGCTTCACTGAGGAGTCTATTATTGTGTGAACAGTTATGTTTATTACAAATTGGAGGCTCGTCCGGGATTGTGTCATCGCTGGAGGAGACCACCGCCGCCGAGGACGGGGAGACACATCCCGGTGAGTTCAACGGCCTCATGTATCAACTATAAGGGGCTCCGACAGCATACTGACAGCAAAATCCCTAGACCATGAAGGAAAAATCAATACAGACTCAGTGAAGCAGACTAGGTATTAAGCAGGCACATACACGTCAACCAGGTAACTCCGTTCACGGACCAAGGTAAGAAACAAGACTGTAAAGTACTGCCTTGGTGGTTAGGTTTTGAGAAAGACTGTTGTGCGTATGAGACGTGTTCTAGACACAAAGTAAGTGCGGAGCCTCAATCCGCGGTTCCGACACATCCGCGAGGAGTGCGGCCGTAGAGAGATGAAGTGAAAAGCACATTGGTGAAACAGGTCTCGATGGGATTAGGAATTCTAAAGGAAACTCGAGTAAGGACGGGGCTGGCAGTACAGGTTCCAGGAAGACAGTTAGGAGACGTGGCAGATATTAGGGCCTTTATTATTCCACAGATCAAGCATGCCTAACCCGACACTGGCCGTGTTCCGTGTTACACTTCCTCAGGGGTTTACGGCTCACTAGAAATAAATTTTGCATAAAGCCAAGGTACACACACATAAGACCATCTATTCCTTTTTTAACTATTTTTAGAGTGTCTTTAAATGGCTTTCGGTTTGTCAGTTCTCCACTCCACGACCTTTAACTTATTACATAACGTGAGTTCTACAATTTTTTTGTCATACAGTTTCATCTACTACAGTTCCCGCCAAAAGTAGAGCTTCAAATATCAATAGCGCATGTGCGGGCGTCTCACTGAGAGGATTGTGTTAACCCGCTTGCGAGCGGCGTTTACTCTGTACATTTTACAGGTTTGGGTTTGTTAGGATCAAATTGTACAATAACTGGGGCATAGTGGGAGGATAAAATGGTCCTGTCATAGTTTACGTTATGTAGATATATTATAGTACTCATTTTTTATCTGTTATCAGCATCTGCAACATGACTGATTTCTTGGTGCTATAAAGTTTAAAAGCAGGGCCCTTGTAAAATTTCGTCTGCCCTTGTTATAATATATGGCTGTTCAGATACTAGGGCGACTTTTTACCTTTTAGTCTTCACATATTTATTTATTTATTTTTTAGATAGTTTCGTTTATATTGTATGTGATACGTTTTTATTGGTCTGGTATGATCAGGGTGTGCCTGCCGCTCGGGTAGTTACAGCGGTATGAGACTGCACAATTATTTTACACAACATTTTAACTTTGGCGTTTTATTATATTTTTCATATTTATGGTCTGTTCTTATCCGGGTTGGTTTTATTAATTTGATTTCTGTTTTACACGTTTAGATTGTTTCACAAATTTTATGAGTAATTACTTATTTGTTTAATTATGTATCTATTTAGTGATTTTACTCATTTTTAGCCAAAGAAGTACACACACAAGGTTGTTTTTTGTGGTTTTAACTATTTTGAAGTGGTTTTATAATGGCCTTTGTTTTGTCAGTCCATCAATTTATGAGTATTTATTTCTTACATTTTTTACATCATATATTTTCATCCACTATAGTCCCCGCTACAATATAGCTTTAAATATCAATAGCGTACATGCAGGCGTCTCACTGAGAGGATCGCTTTTACTCGTTCACATGCGGGGTTCACTTTGCACATTTCACAGGTTTGATTTTGTTAAGACCAAATTGTATATTAATTGGGACCTAGTGGGAGAATAAATGGCTCCTGTAACATTTCTACGTTATGTAGATATACTACAGTATTCAATTTTCATCTGTTATCAGCATTTGTAATACAATTGTGTTCTTGGCGTTAAAAAGTTTAAAGCAGGTCCCTTGTGCACATTCTCTTCCCCTGTTATAAAATACATTTTTTTAGACACTCGGGTGATACATCCCCTTTCAGTTCTTTTAATTTATGGTCATTCAGATACAGCATGTGAATACTAACAGTTATACCCATTTATTTATTTATTTCATTAGATAGTTCCAATTATATTGTATGTGAACCGGAGCATATTTCTGTTGTCTTGGCAAGATCAGGAGTTCGCCCGTTTGCACGGGTAGCCATAGCGGTATGAAACTGCTATATTTGATATTTATTCTACATACTCTTTTTTTTCCTATGGTGGTTTATTACATTTATCACATTCATGGTTTGGTCTTATCTATGGGTCACATGTTTTGATTGTTTTACAAGTATCCATTCGTTTAGTTATGTAAATATTTAGTGATTTTATTCAACTTTAGTTCACACTTTCTATTTATTTGGCATTCAATTTACTTTTGGTCCTCCACTCTCTCCTTTTAGCTCTTTTTGTTTCTTATTGAACGTTTGTTTTTACTGCAGGCACAACTTATATAATATTGTCATTTGGACAGTGCATGTTATTTATGTATTCATATTCTTATGTATTTTTATATTCCAGATGATTTTATCATTGGTTATCACGTTTTGTTTTGTTTTAATTGATTTGAGTAATTTCTTAATTTATGTTTTATTTAACATATTTTAATGTGTTACGAGTTTAATTTATCTTTTTTAATATTTTTTAACATTGTTACATTGTTTTTATATTTATTATTTGCTGTGTGTCTGCTTCACATATGTATTTATTTCTAGTGAGCCGTAAACTCCTGAGGAAGTGTAACACGAAACACGGCCAGTGTCGGGTTAGGCACGCTTGATCCGTGGAATAATAAAGGCCCTATCTGCCACGTCTCCTGACTGTCTTCTTGGTTGCCCACGTGGCAGAGTGCTGTTTTTTGGTAGTACAGGTTCCAGGGACATTCCTCCAGACAGTCTATTAGGAAGGATGTTGAAGTAAATGACAGATTAATGAACACACTAAGAATAAGGATAAAGCAAAGAAGTGTTTTAAGAATTGCTATTTTACATGGACAAAAGAAAACATAAAGCCAGCTGCAGTCTTCTGGCTGAAATTTGGGTGGTTATGTCAAATCCTTAACTTATATGTAAACAGTGAAAGATTAATTCAGCAAGTGTTTGATGCTGCCAAAAAGAAATAGCAGTGGTGCATGTAAATGGTAATCAATCAGGAAATTCTTTTGACGCCAGAGAAAAATAGATTAGCAGATGAGACTGCTAAGGGAGCTGCCTTAGGGGAAGACTTAACCCCTATATACAATTTAACCCCAGAAATAGGGAGTCAGGCAGCAAATCCCCGTTTTCTTAAAAAGGATATAGCATTATTAGAAAAGGTACAGAGAAGAGCCACCAAAATGATAAAGGGGATGGAAGGATACTCCTTTGAAGAGAGGCTAAAATGTTAGGGCTCTTCAACCTGGAAAAGAGACGGCTGAGGGGAGATATGATAGAAGTGTATAAATTAATAAATGGAGTGGAATGGGTAAACATAGATCGATTGTTTACATCATCAGAATATAAAAGGACTAGGGGACATGCAATGAAGCTACAGGGTAACCTATTTAACATCAATAAGAGAAAATATATTTTTTTCACTCAATGTGTAATCAAACTCTGGAATTTCTTACCGGAGGATGCAGTAAAAGCTGTTAGTGTAACTGGACTTAAAAAAGGTTTGGACAAGTTCCTGGAGGAAAGGTCCATAAACCAAACACCTATAGACTCCGACAACCTGTAAATATGTACATACATGTGTAATCAATGTCTTGCAATCAAGTGTAAACCTGTAATCTGAATGTTTGTGTCCTGTACTGAATCATTATGTATGTTTTAATCCATGGCCTGTACAACCATACTGTTATGTATAGCAATCCGCTGCTGATCGCTGGAAGTAGCGGGATATAAGTGTACACTAAATAAATAAATAAATAAATAAATTATTAAAAGGGACCCAGGATATCACTGCTTGACCCAATACAAGCCTTGAGGAACCTGTGTCTTTTGGGGAGACTGCTAGGTACTTATGACCTAAATTGGTCACTGTTGGAAACAGGATACTGGGCTTGATGGACCTTGGTCTGACCCAGTATGGCATATCTTATGTTCTTATTTACTGAAAGGGAAAATTGAAAAGTTGAAGATATAGGGGCAGTAGAAACTGGAAGGGGGGAAATGGGTTTTACCCGATGGCAGGCAGATGGTAAACAAATAAACAATGAGAGACATTATGAATGGGTGTATGGGAATATGCACAGTAGCCAAGCAGGTGTGTGAGGGGTGTATAACCTGTAAGAAAATAAACAAAAAGGTCCTTAGGAATAACCACAGAGAGGCAGAGATCCTGGTCTTCGTCCATTCTAAATTATACAGGTTGATTTCACTGAGTTGCCCCTGGTTGGGCAGGTGAAAGTACCTTTTTGTAATAGTGGACCATTTGATGGGATGGGTGGAGGCATATCCCATGGTAGCTGCCACAGCAATTGGAGTAGCAAAAATAGTCTTGGAACAAATCATTCCAAGATATGGAATGATAGGTCACATTGACTTGGACTACGGAAGTCACTTCACAGCCAAGGTATTGCAAAACATAATGGAAGCTCTGGGAGTATCCTGGGATTTCCATACTCCATGGCATCCACCCTCCTCAGGGAGAGTGGAACTCATGGATCAGACTATAAAGAAGCATCTAGCCAAATTGATGTTAGAAACAAAATTACCTTGGACTACGTGTTTGCCCTTAGCACTGTTAAGAAACCGAGCAGCCCTTTGGAAAGATTTAGGTTTCTCCCCCTACGAAATGTTATTCGGATTACCCTATATGGGACAATTAAAGGAACCTCCTCAGTTTGGAACTAAAGATAAGTTTCTTAAAGAATATATACTTGGGCTGTCCTCTTTATCTGTTCTCAGGAATAAAGGACTTTGGCACAAACACCCCCATTGGAGTTTGCAGTTCACAGTCTCAAACCAGGACAGTGGGTCTTGATAAAATCCTGGACTGCTGTAAGAACTGTGGAAAAATGTTGGACTCATTATACACGAATTAAAGGTCCGGTCGAAGCTCCTTCAGATGAACAATGGAAGGTCCAGGGAACTAATGACCCTCTGCGCCTGAAAATAACAATGAAAAACAGAAGAAAAGGAGATGAGTTGGTTAAAAAGAACTAATGCAAATTATAACATGGACAAAGAAAAGTGGATGGTGTTGCTATGATGGGGGGGGGGATTACTTTCTCTGTTAAGGGGAATGACATGGGATCTAGGACAGGGAAAGGGATGGACGATTGAACAAATACAAACACAGACACGATGGGGAAGGTGTACCCTAACATATTTACTGTAACCGTACCAGAGGGAGAGGGACCAGTGAGCCTAGAATTTGATGCCTGCCAAGTGATAAATTGTGATGGGGATATTACGAAAAGTTGTGGGGAAATAGTCATAAGTATATGTGTCCAGAGACCGCCCAGACACTTGTGTATGGCATGCCCTGTTACGGGTGGTCACAAGTTTGGTGGACAACCGAGGAAGGAGGCTGGGTCTACCCAGAGGGGGAGAGGCACCCAGTTCAAAAGAAATTAACAATGATAAAGAAACACAGCATTCGGCAATGTAACCCAGGAAGTTGCAACCCCATCATGGTCACCCTCTCTGGAAGGGATGATTCACTGGATGGGACCTATGGACTAGGAATAGACATTAGTGGGAAAGATCCCTTGGGAAGACTAAGAATAAAAATACCCCTCAAGAATCAGACTCAGGTTTCCACACCATTCCCCAGCATATCCTTTGAACCTAATAAGGATCCTAAGGCTGTCAAGATAGTGGAGATTAAAAGATTTGAGGAAACTCTAGAGGTGGAAACTGGTTATGGGGATGTGAACGCCTGGGTGGAATGGGTTAAATATACCGTAGGAAGTCTCAACCGTAGCAATTGCTACGCATATGCCTCCGGGAGGCCCATTGCACAGGTTGTGCCCTTACCCTTGAGGTGGGATACAGATCCCGATGGAGTAAGATGCCTCATATCTCTGTATCAGGAAAAAAAAACAGCTTGGGGAAATGAAAGTTGCAAATCATTAAATTTGCTCTTTCCCCCTACAGACTTGAAGGAGATAAAAGTTCCCCCCACATTTTCAGCAGTGTTTGGAAATCACCCCGCCTGCCTCACCAGGCGGGGGAAGAACTACATGAGGGAGATGGGTGAACTGAACATCTGTGTTCTAAGCCTAAACCTAACAGGGATGGATGGAGAAGAGAAGAACTTCTCTAACCTGGTAATCCCTAGGGCAGACCTGTGGTGGTACTGTGGAGGGCGGATGTTGAGATGAACATTGCCTACCCTATGGTCTGGAACATGTGCAATAGTTCAGTTGGCAGTTCCTTTCACCTTGGTGTTCACAGAACAGGACAAGGGGTAAATACAAAGGGAAAGGAGGAGAACCTTGGGAACCTCATTTGATGACAGGATATATATAGACACAATAGGAGTCCCTCGGGGAGTTCTGGATGAGTATAAAGCACAAAACCAGATTGCAACTGGATTCGAATCCCTGTTATGGGTAAATCACGATAAGCAAAAATGTAGATTGGATAAATTATATATTATAACCAACAGTGGTTTATCAGTTATACCCGGGATGCAATAAAGGGGATCGCAGAACAATTGAACGCCACTAGCAGAATGGCCTGGGAGAACTGAATGATCTTAGATATGATGGCGGCTGAAAAATGTTGGGGGGAAATGATGTATGTTCATCCCCAATAACACAGCCCCAGATGGCACTATCATTAAAGCCCTGCAAGGACTAACTACCTTGGCAGAGGAATTGGCAGAAAATTCAGGTATGGATACCTCTCTTACTGGATGGTTTTAGTCATGGTTTGGGAAGTGGAAAGGGAGGGTAGTATCTATATTTACCTCTGTACTTGTTGTAACTGGAGTATTAATTACGGTGGGGTGTTGCATAATACCATGTATAGGAGGGCTAGCTCAAAGACTGATAGAAACGACAAGCACTAAACAACTGATTGTATCATCTCCAGTGCACAAAGGTGCAAAGTTATAAATGTACCATAAAGGGGAAGAGATAGAGTCAGGAAGGATGTTATCTAAATTAGAAGCTTCCTATGGAACTGTAGAGTAAATGTAAAAAGTAACAAGAAAACTTTAAAAACAAAGAGGGAGGGGTTTGATATAAACAAATGTGATATTTTATTTTTACAATGTAATACAATTCTTGTATTCCATTCATTCACCATTCTGTAATATAATTTTGTATGCAATGACTTTCTGACTCCCTTTGTTGCATGTTTACATGCACGCTTTGGGCAGTCACTATTCTGCAAGTGTGCACGCGGAAGTCCTATTGTGCATGTTCAGTTGAAGGTGTGCATGAAGGTGGAGCTTGGGTGGAGCATAGATGAGGCCTACAACTATGCAAGTAGAATATGATGACTTACGTGTGTCACTGTGCCAATCTAGGAGCAGCTAGTTACACCAGTTTTAGAGAAGTCATAACTGCTGCGACTAGACTCAGGCATATCCCCAATAAAGTCAGAAGTGCTACAGAACTCCACACCTTCTGCAAACATCTGAAAACCCATTTCTTTGTTGAATACATTGGCCCCAACACATAACTCCTCAAGCACCTCCCCAGCCCCCTTGCCTCACACACTCTCATCAAAGCCCCCCTGCCCCAACAAACACCAATATTCACACCATTCACTCTCCTACTTGTACATAAATTATTTTCCATGTATTCGGTGTATATAAGTTAAAATCTCATGTACATAAGTTGCTGTTCTATATGTTCAATGTATCCTCTTGACTCAGCAAAAAGTGGTATAAAAGAACAGCTAAATGAATAAATAAAATGAATGCACATTCTTTATAAACATAAAAGTTTCCAAATCAAAACTGAAACCGAATGAATATCCCACTGTTCCAGTGGGCTGGCCCTAACTCCGGCCTTGTTATCAGTTACCCGCCAAGTGGGATACACTACATGAGAAAGCGGCATTTTACAAATGACGTCCAAGTGCATTCTGAGATGTCCAAGCCAGAATCTCAGAACAAAAGGCAGGAATGTTCAAGTTCAGGTACAATTTCACGAACATGGATGTGCCCAATATGTATGTCTGTGGGGGCACAGATGGATGTAAAGAATTCCGCGGCCTTCATAGATGACCCCAGAATAGTATTCCAGACCATGGATGCCTAGGAATAGCCTAATAGAGTAGTGGGCTAGGATCTGAGAAGCCAGTGTTCAAATCCTACTGCTGCTATCATTGTGATTGTGCAGAGAACTGGGAATGATTGAGTGCTATCTTCTCTATGCCCTCTGGATATTTTACAGCCAAAATGAGCACTTTCACAGAGCCTATTCATGCCTGGAGACGGTATAATCTTAGGAACAATTCTGGACGTCTATGGCATTCCTGAGATCAGGCGGTAATGTTTTGGTTCTTGAGAATGCCACAGCCATGCCTTCATTCAGATTATATGCCCATGTAAATTGATATATGTTGGCAAGACCTCTAGATCTATGAAAAAATGACTTCAAGAACATTATTCCCATATAAATGGGGTGGTGCTGGCAGCCCCGATGGCATTGCATTGCCAGGAAAAACATCACACTTTTGCTGACTTACGGTGGAGAGTGTTAGATCATATTCCGCCCAATAGTAGAGGAGGGGATAGATACTCACATTTGAGCTATCGGGAACAGTTCTGGATATACAAGCTGGACTCTGTAATACCTCAAGGTTTGAACTCTGCCTTGGATTGGTGGAGTATTGCGGGAAGTGGATGAGTAGCTTGAATAGTTCGGTGTCCATTGGTTATCAACCGGTCACATGACCATGCCAGGAAGTTTAAATTGGATCCTCTCTGGGTGGAAATTGGAGCAACACAGTTTGAGGAAGAGCCTAGAGAATCAGAGGCTTGAAACGGATGCAATGTTGAGTTACAGAATCGGGAGGAGGATCTCGTGTGGTTGCTATTAAATTAGTTTAAAAAGTCCTTATGGATAGCCTTTCCTACTGCTACCTGGTATACAACCTGTGAGGTGGTCCAGGGTGGCCTGTTGACTGCCCCACTGTGTACGGGTTGTAAGTCCTAGGACGACACCTGCTTTGGAAAATGATTTACAGGATGTCATGAGGAAGGAGAAAGCGGCGACGGCTTTAATCTGGGAAGGGCTTCCAGCAGATAAGTGACTTTTATTGGTTTTCACCTAAATTAATGAAAATTTACCGGTTGGTATTGAGGGGTTGAAGTCCCCTTTCAATCCTGTGTTAGGGTTGCGTCCCTAAAAAAGAATAAAACGGAACATTTCACCACGAGAGGGTTTTCCTTCACAGTGTACGTTCCAACAAAAAAGTTTGTGTCTATATATGTTTCTCTTGTTTGTGGAGTATATTTGTGGGAAACATAGTGGGTTAATGATTGTGGATAGTTCATTCAGATTTTGGCATCCTCACTCGGGAGACATCCACAGACCCAGTTTCTAAAATGCCATTGGAGATGTCTCCATGCTTTGGACGTCACTATGCCAATGAACGAATGGGGCTTCTAAAATAATCCCCATAATGTAGTCGTATTTGGTAACTCTATATACAAGGCAGCAACTCACTGCTCCATTTTGGCACTGCAGTTCAGTGTTCTCGCTGCTATGGTGTGCCCCTGTAGGAGGTCTGGCTTGTGTTGCTTGCGGTGCTCGTAAGCTAAGCATGGTGCTTTTGCCAAGTGTGGGGTAGCTTTTTCAATCTGCGCTCTCCTGTTGGAGGATAGAAGACCCAGCATCACACCTTTGGAGCCCTATTGGTGCTTGTCATTGGTCGGCAAAGTATTGTCATTGGTGCAAAGGGTGCTCAAAGTCCTGCTCTGCTTCCTGTCTGGGTTCACTTCAATAGAACAGTACTGCTGCTGTCGGCAGGCTTCTTAGGATTAGGGCTGGTGCCAATCTGCATAGAGGATCAGCTGGCCAAGTCACCAGGTGTGCGGGTTCAGTGAAGAAAGAGAAGTGGAAGACTAAGAAGAGGCAAGGAGGCCCCTGTGGATTAGATGGGGCTATAGTGAGGACTAAGAAACTGAGCAGGATTTAAGACAGTAGGAACTAGGCAATTGGGTGAGGGATATGTGTAGGGCTATGAGACTGAATGAAGAAAGTGGGGTGAGAGGAAATGGTTTGGAGAAGGGTTGGGAAGGAGTTGAAGGGAACAAAGGTTTTCAGCAAGGAAGAGAGATAAAGCAATCATTCCCAAACTTGTGGTCGGGACTCCAAATAGGGTCGAGTCATCAGTGGATGGGGGTCACAGAAACATGGCCATTTCCCCTTCTCTCTGGACTTTCACTGTGACTGTGTGAGGGACTTGCTCCGGAGAATCCTGTTCTCCTGTGTCACCCTTCCGTTGATTAGATCCCCCTGAACAGCGAAAGTCAACCCTAACGGTGTTTACACTTAAACTAGCTAGATTGGAGTATATATCTGCACAAAATGCTGGTGCAAAGCCATCCAAGCCAGATCCACCCTCCTCGCAAAAGATGACAGTGACATGAGAAGGGTCAGACAGCTTACAAGAGCTTTTAGCTGAAATCCGTGTAGCTAAAGATAATGTTGCTGTAAACAGAGAAGCTTTGGCTACGGTTCACTCAGAACTAGCGGATCTCAAATCTTTACTGGGTTTGTTTACTCTTTGAATGGACAATATTTATTTATTTTTTTTTTTTATTTAACAGTTTTTTTATACCACCAGAACTTGCAGAACGTTAACTTATACAAAGAACCTGCAAAATGTCAACTTAAACAAAGAACTTGTAAATATCAACAGTAAAATTATAACTTCAACAACCTGAGTAGTCCCTTGTAACATTATTTAAACTATATACATCTTTTTGAGAGTAATGGGGTGTTTGTATAGTGTGTGTGTCATGTCTTAGATCGGTTTATGTATTGATTACGGTGATTAGTGGTCTTCATTGAATTGTTCAATGAATAGGGTGGTTTTGAGTACTTTCCTGAATTCTTTTATATCTGTTGTTGATTTTAGTTTTTCTTGGAGGACATTCCAGATAGCAGGGGCAGCAAGAGAGAATGCTCTCATGGATGTTGATTTGTTGATTCTTGTGAATAGACTAGGTGTTGGTATATTGTTTTTGGTTCTGTTTCTATCTGGTCTTTTGCTTGTTTTGGTTCTGATAAGTTCCTGTAGTATTTCTGCTGACATGTTGTTTTTAATTTTGAAGATGGTGAGTGCTGATTTATATTTTGCACATGATAATATTGGTAGCAAGTGTAGATCATGTAGTATTGAAGTTATATGGTCTTGTATTGAAGCGCTAGCAATGATGTGGGCAGCAGTGTTCTGTATTATTTGTAGGGGATGGGTGGTTTGTTTGGGTAGACCTTGGAATAGTATATTACAGTAATCCAGCACAGGTGTAATGATGTCCTGGCATACTGTGTAGAAATGTTCTTTATTGAGGAGTGGTTTTAGTCTCCGGAGTGTTGCAAGTTTGAAGAAGGCTGTTTTGGATATCTTGTTTATATGCAGTTGGAGGGTGAGTTGCTTGTCTAGAATCACTCCAAGGTATCGAACTTCATCTTTTATTGTAATCGGTGTATTGGATATGTTGATAGAGGTAGGATGAATGAATGTGGGGTTTCTTGTTATGATGATTGCTTCAGATTTTCTTATGTTGATGTTTAAGTTGTTGTCTAGTTAGCCAGGTTGTCATTTCTTGAATGCAGGTAGATATAGTAGTATAGTCTGGGGAGTCCAGTTGAATAGGGGTATATGCCATGATGTCATCAGCATATATGGCGTATTGTATCTTGTATTTGTTAAATATTTTGCATATAGGCTGAATATAGATGTTGAAGAGAAGAGCTGATAGTGATGAGCCTTGGGGAACTCCTTGAGTAGTTTTGAAGGGTGCTGAGGTGAGGTTCCCAGATTTTACTCTCTGCTGTCTGTCTTCTAGGTATGACTGAAACCATTTAATAGTGGTATCTTGAAGGCTAATCTCCCTTAGACACTTCAATAAGATGTGATGGGAGACTGTGTCAAAGGCTGATGAAATATCTATAAATATTAATAAGAAGCCCTACTTTATCTTGTCTATTCCTTTGATTATGTTGTTGAATAGATATATGAGGAGTGTCTCAATGCCATGTTTTGGACGGAATCCGTGTTGGTGGGGGTCTAGTGGGGAAAATTCATCAATGTGATCTTGGAGTTGTCTCTGTATGATTTTTTCAGTTATTTTAGCCAGGAGTGGGAGGCTGGATATTGGTCGGTAGGTTGAAGGGTCGGTACTGTGGGACGAGGTGGTTTTAGGAATGAGGAGTATAGTGGATTGCTTGAGTGCTTTTTGGCATATAGCGCTGAGTAAGAGAGGTGCTTACTATCTTTTGGATGAATGTGTTGAAATCTTCTTTGGTGGATTTATTCCAAGTCACCGGGCAGGGGTCCAATGGGGAAGTGGTGGTGTTTAGAGCAGTGATGGTTTGTTCTATTTGTTTAGTTGATGGAATGCTGAAATTCTTCCATTGATTAGTAGTTGTGGAGCCATCTGTAGTGGTATGTCCATAAGAGAGATGTTGTCATGGGGTGTAGTGGTACTGTACTTGGCTATTAGATAATCAGCAAAGGTTTGTGGGTGTATCTTGCAGTCATCTTTCATGGTTGGGTCATTTGTTAGAGTACGAACAATGTTGAAGAGTTCTTCAGGTTTATTGCAGGCTTTTAGTACAAGGTTTGTGTGGTATTGTTGTTTATGTTTGTTTATTAGGTTATTGTAATCGTTTTGCATCTCCTGGTATTGTTTCAAAGTAGTTTCTGATTTGTTACGTCTCCAACAATGTTCCAGTTGTCGTAATTTTCTTTTGGATTCTCTTATTGTGTTGGCGTACCATGGTGTAGATCTGGGCCTGTTTTTGTTGTGGTGTGAATTCATTCAAGGCATGAGTTGAGATGCGGCAAGGATGGTGGTATTCCATATGTTGATAGCTTCGTCGAGGTCAGTGAAATTGTGGGGTAGGGACTGTACAGTATCTTTGAGAAAGTGTTCTTTGTTAAAAGCTTTGAAGTGTGTGGTTGGCTGTTCTGTTTTCCAGGCTGTCTTTTGGGTATTGTGGTGGAGCACAAATGATATGGCATGATGATCTGACCATGGTATTGATGTGGTTTTAGGTGGTGTCATGAGACCTTGATTTAGGGTGTTAGTTGGCACGAATATGCAATCTGGTATAGAGCCAGAGTGATGGGATGGACCTGATAGGACTTGCTTGAGTTGAATGGATTCTATAGCTTTGTGAAAAGCGATTTCAATTGTTGTTGAGGCAGATGTGAGGTTTAGGTCTCCTAGCACAATGAGCACCTTGTGTGGTAAGTTAGCTGCATATATCATATCCAGGATGTTGCATGTGTCCTCTGTTGGGGCATTGGAGGGTTGGTATATCAGGAAGATGGATAGATGTTTGTTTTTAGTATTGATGAATTTGCAGTGATTGGAGCTTTTGGAGGTTGCTGTCTTGAGTCTTAGGTCTGTTCGGGCAAGTATTAGTACTCCGCCTTCTCGTTTGTGGGTTCTGGGGCAGTTGTATGCTGTGAATGCTGGTGGTGTTATTTTGTTCAGTATTACCTGGTCTGTGTTCTTGAGCTATGATTCAGTAATGCATAGGATGTCAATGTTGTTTTCATGGATATAATCGGTAATAGTGTTTGTTTTGTTGCATATTGATCTTGCATTTATCAGGCTTATGTTTATGCGGGTGGTATGTTGGGAGTGTGATTGAGGTATGGGCGTTCATGACCATGGTTCTAGTGGAATGTATCTGGTATGTCTTTTGCTGGGGGGGTTTGTAGTAAGCGGATGTGTGTATAGGTTGGTGTATGGTAGGGAGGTATGATATATATATATGGGGGGAGCTTGTAAGGCTGTAAAGTAGGTAGTGTAGTAAAATACATTTGTTTGGTAAGAGCATAGGGTAAGAATTAGTATAACAGCATACATTTATTTATTTATTTATTTATTTACATTCTCTTATATACCGCACTATTCGGCATCAGCGCGGTTCACATAGAACAAAAAGTCTCAGTACAATAACATGCATGAGTTTACAGATAACAAGGGGAGGAACTTGGATAACAGGGGAAACTATTTACAGTCTATTTACAGATATAATACTACAGCATGGCTACAAGTTATTAGGAACAGGTGCTAATAATATGTTCATTTGTTGGAAGAGCATTCTTTTGCACATTTGTTGTCCATACAGGAGTTTGTTGCGAGTGTCGAGGGGTTGATTTTCCATGTTAGTGTCCACCGTGTGGGATGAATTACTCACAGTTGGTTGTTGATCTTTGTTGTTAGTCTGGAGAGTTTGTGTCTAGTTTTACGAGTTATAGGTTCTTCATTGTGGCGTTATATTGCATTGTTGTACTCGTCTTGTGGTGTACGTTGTTTTATGCTTTGGGGCTCCCACCTAAGGGCCACGCCAAAGGGCCCTCTGGTGAGGCCCTCAGGCGTGGGCACGTCCGATGGCACTCCTCTTTTAAAATTGTCAGAGCCCTCTGATTGGGCAGTTGTGGGGACGTTGCTGAGCAGCCCGGCTCGACCCCAATCGATCGAGGGAGCCCGCTGATGTGGCCTGCGTCTGCTGCTGCGCCCGATGGCGCTCCTCTTTTAAAATTGTCAGAGCCCTCTGATTGGGCAGTTGTGGGGACAATACTGATGTTACGCTGAAGGCCCATGCTGAATTACTACATCAGGCCGAGAAAACCTCTAAGCAAGTAGGGCAGCTGGAGCGCCTTATGGAGGTCTTAAACAACCACTCATGGAGAAATATTGTGAGGATAATAGGCTTACTGGAAGGCTCTGAAGGCGCAGACCCAGTGAAATTTCCTTCAACTTTTCTTCCAACATTATTACAGGTACAATTTGAGAGACCCTTAGAAATAGAGCAGGCACATCATATTCCAACACAACACTCTCAACAAAGTAGACAGCTGCGGCCTATGGTATTCAAAGTATTGTGCTTTCAACAGACCCAGCTAATTCTACAAGTGGCCTGATTAAAAACCCCAATTCAACATGAAGGATCCAAGTTGTTATTCTTCCCAGATTTACATAAAGCCACAGTCAACCAATGATGACAACTCCTGGCTTTCCGACCCCAACTCCAATGGATACATGCAAGATATGGGCTTTTGTTCCCTGCACATATGCAAATGACTGTCCACAATCAAACACAGACATTTGAAGATCCGGCTTTGCTTCGTGCATTTTTGGAAGAATTGGGGGAGATAGAGATGCAGTGGGATACCACTGATAGTTAATACTTATACAAGCAGGTCAGACTGGGGCAGCAGTGGAAGTGGATTTATTTTAGCTGAATCCGTCAGAGTGGAGCAGTTAGACCTTGTCCCTTGTCGAAATACAGCTTGTCGCATGTGAGCTTGCTATCTCCCTTTAAAACAGGATCGTAATAACTTTGCCATTACATTATCCCAACAATATTCTGGCAGGACTTATATGGCATGTTTACTGTTATATGTTCGTAGTAAAACTACCTGTGTCCTGCTAGATGGGTCAAAGAGAGGGAAAATATGAAGTATGTGAGTATGAAAGTAGTGGATGACTGATAGGGGGAGTGCATGATTGATGCATGAGTGTTTTCAAAGGAAGAGTATGTCAGTTGTCTTTTGCATGGGAGGGGGGCAGGGAGGGAATCTTGAATTAGGGCTAAGTCGCTCCACAGCAGGGGGCTCTAGGATGGCTCACCTACCTGCTGTTTCATTGTATGATGTCAATAGTTCCCCCCAGTTTCCAGGGATTTTCATTCTATATCTACTTGTACTAAATTTTTGTTATGTTCAACACTCACTTTATAGATCATCCTCACCATCATTACTGACTAATGCCATATATCAGTTTGTTTACAAATAGATGTGAAGATATCCAGTGGTTTATCATTGTGCCACATTATGATTATGGCTAACCCTCTTAAATTCATTCAACTAAATGTGAAAGGGATTAATCATCCTATAAGAAGAAAGAAAATTATGCTTTATTGTTGAAAGGAAGCAGCGGATGTGGTGTATTTTCAAGAGACACATCTGAATCTTGTTGGCTCCCAAAAATTAGGGGGTGGATATTATAAGTTGGTGGCTTGCTCTCCAGCATTACATAAGCAAAATGGAATTGTAATCCTAGTTCGAGTAAGCTGCTCCCCCACAATCTTGCACATAGGCTCAGACATGGAAGGACGCTGAGTGAAGGCAGTGGTCCAGATAGGTTCAGAGGTGCTTGCCCTAGTAACAATATACGCTCCTAATTCAGACAACCCAGGATACTTTCATGCTTTACATTGAGAGATCACAGATGCGCATCCCAACCAAATAATAATAGGAGGAGATTTCAACTTGACCCTTGATCCTATGGATCATCAACTCTTTCGCGGCCATAGGCCCACCAAAGCGTATTGAGTTCTCCAAGGTATAATAGAGACCTGTGGTCTTGCAGACCCATGATGTCTCCAACATCCCACTAGAAAGGATTTCACATTCTACTCACTCCCCAACCAATTGCACTTGAGAATTGATTTCTTCCTGGTCTCAAATTCCCTCCTTCAGAATATAGTTGATACGAATCTCCTCAGTACCCATCAATCTGATCATGCGGCAATTGTGCTTTCTTTCTAAGGATTCCCTATTGAATCCGTTTCTTACCCTTAGCGCCTCAATACATCATTGTTTCTGATGAACAATTTATAACTCATATCCTCTCTGTTATCAAGGATTATTTCTTACATAACTCTGCAAATTTGACTACCTCATTCATTATTCCCCTTTCCAGATAAATTTACGACTATGTTAAAAAGCAGTGGAGCCAGCACAGATCCCTGGGGTACTCCACTATTCACCCTTCTCCATTGGGAAAATTGGCCATTCGGCCCTACCCTCTGCTTTCTTTTAACCAGTTCCTGATCCACAATAGCACACTGTCTCCTATCCCATGACTTTGTAACTTTGCCAAGAGTCTCTCATTAGGGACCTTGTCAAAGGCTTTCTGAAAATCCAGATACACTATATCGACTAGCTCACCTTTGTCTATCTGTTTATTCACACCTTCAAAAAATATAAGAGATTGGTGAGACAACACCTTCTTTGGCTAAAGCCATGTTGGCTTTCTCCCATTAAACCATGACTATCTACAGGTTCAGTAATTTTGTTCTTTAAAATGGTTTCTACCATTTTGCCTGGTACTGATGTCAGACTCACCGGCCTTTAGTTTCCCAGATCACCCCTGGAATCCTTTTTAAAAATTAGCATTGTATTTGCCATTTGCCAATCTTCAGGTACTACATATAATTCTAATGATAGTTCACAGATTGCTAATAGTTTGTCTGCAAGCTTATATTTCAGTTCTTTCAACACCCTTGGGTGTATACCATCCAGTCCAGGTAATTTGCTACTGTTTTGTTTATCAAATAGCTGTAATATATTTTCCCAGTTTATCAATATCTCTTTCAATTCTTTCGATGCATCACCTTTAAATACCATTGAACTCATGGGTAACTTCCATACATCTTCTTCAGAAAAGACCAAAGCAAAGATTTAATTTGGTCTCTCTGCTATGGCCTTGCTAAATGGCTCCGACACCCTTATTGTTTGTACCAGATCTCGTGTACCACTAAGGACTAGGTCTAAAATGGCTTCCTCTCTTGTCGGTTCATGAACCAGCTCCTCCAAGAAGCAGTCATTTATTTAATCTAGAAACTTTATCTCTCTAGTATGTCCTACTGTGACACTAACCCAATTGATAGAGGGGTAATTGAAATCACCCATTATTATTACTGTGCCGTAACTTTTGTTAGCTTCCCTGATTTCTTTGAGCATTTCATCATCCATCTTTTCATTCTGACCAGGCGGTCGGTAGTACACCCCCATTGCCATCGCCTTCCCCTTTTCACACGGAATTTCAATCCATAGAGATTCTACCATGTATTTTGTTTCCTGCATCACTTTAATCCTGTGTGACTCAATGCCCTCTCTAACATAGAGCGCAACCCCTCCACCAATTTGATCTACTCTATCATTGCGATATAATTTGTACCCAGATATCATTCTTAATATTTATTCTCCTGTCCCATCCCCATTTTTATAAGGAAGATATAGGTAATGGCAGAGGGCAATTGTTAAAAAATGTTTAGTTTCACTGTCTTCCTTCTATCGCACACTGCAACGACTTCTTTTATTCATCAGTAATTTGATAATGAATATTGAGAAGATTAACCCATGACATCATGGGATATATTATGAACATATTTTAGATTTTTAAGGATGGCATCATTTTACTCTTCAGTTATAATTTGTTGGAATTACAATTGATAGATGAATAATGCCCCACATTGGGATTCATTAATGTTCTACCTTTTGGCAATAAAAGTGTCTTTTGGAGAAATGCATATATGTACAATTACTAATACAATCACAGGTTTAGGATGGACTTGACAGAAAGCTAAGCTAGTGGGTTTTCAAAGATCTTGGTTTTATTAATAAATTATATTTATTGGTGGTTCAGTTTTCAGCGTAGGGCAGGCTTATACAATTGGAGGAATATATTTTTAGTGATGACATTAGAGACCTCTTCATTTCAATATCTTTAACCTATGGTTTTAATTATTATTATTCCTTTTTTCTTTTTCCAGTTTTTATAATAAGGATCGATGTGAGGATGGATGGTTATTGTTCACCAATTCATTTTTAATGAAAGGTGGGTTTTAGAATGATCTTTTTATTCTTTTAGATCATATGACACAATGCAGTTACAGTGACCATGAGTATTTCACAGTTCATTATATACTTTTAGAGGTTACATCTTTTAGCCATCATGTTCTGCAAGGGTTTCTTCCTTATTAGTGATATAAACAACTTTATTATGAATATTGGACATGTTTACCCATGATACCTTGGGATGTGTCATTAGCATACATTAGTTTTAAAAGTTTAATTAAGGATAAGGTTAATTATAATTTTGATTCATCAAAGTCCCTGACTGTAATCCTAACTTGATCGATCCGTTCATTTAATTTTGGGATAAAACAATGTTCAGCATTGGCTTCCACCAATCCCCTGTCTTTTTTGGTGCCAAAAGTATTCCTTTAAAAGCATCAGCATTGGAGCAGGCAATTCCTATACTTGTTGCTGTTTAGACTGTAGGATACCAGCAGTCATCATAAAGGTATAGTTCTTATAATCTTTCACTGATAGCCTTTAAGATAGTCCTGCTTTTTTATTTAAAATCGCTATACCAAAATCCTCACCATTATATGGTTACAATATGTTCAATTTATCTTTATCTTTATCTTTATTTTGCCATTTGATAGACTGCTCTTGTCGAAACATTAGAGCGGTGTACAATGAAAGGTCCAAGCCACTAAGCTATAGAAAAAGGAATGCCATATTATAACAGGAAAGAGGGAGAAAGGACAGCATAAAACAAATACAATAAGAGCACAGGACATAGACCAGACAAAAACACAAGAAGGACAATGAAGATAGGGTGGAGAAACCATAACAACAAAAAGGGGGTGACAATACAAAAGCCAAACATAGTAACAGCACGAGATGCAAGTCAGACAAAGACTCAGGGAGGGGCGTCAGGGGGAAGGTCAAAGGCTTGTTGGAACAGATAGGTTTTCAGCAACTCTTTAAACTTGGGATATGAGGGTTCCAGCCGGAGGGAGAGTGGTAGAGCGTTCCAAAGTGAGGGGCCTAGGAAAAAGAAAGCTGAATGACGAGTCTGTTCAAGATGTGCTTGTGACGGAGAAGGTAAGGACAAGCGATTAGCATGGAGGGAACGTAGTTGATGGTACGGTGTGTGAAGGGAGATAAGATCAGCCAGGTAGAGAGGATTAGATGTGTAAATGGCTCTATGTGTCAGAATAAGAAATTTATAATGAAATCGAAAACGGAGAGGCAACCAATTTAAGCGAAACAGGATGGGAGTAACATGCTCAAAGCAGTGGGAAAATGTGATAAGATGGGCTGCCGTATTTTGAATGAGCTGTAGATGCTTAAGCTGATAAGTGGGAAGGTTAGCTAGGAAGATATTGCAGTAATCAAGTCTGTTGATGACCAAGGCCAGAACTAGGGTAATCAACGAAGTAGAAGGGAGAAGGGAACGGACAGCTCTAATTTGACGTAGAGCTGCAAAAGAACGGCGAATGAGAGTGGAGATGTGACTATGGAAGGAAAGAGAGGAGTCTAAAGTAACTCCCAGATAGCAAAAGGAGGAGGCAAGCGGAATTGGAATGAGATCAATCTGAGGAGCAACGGTTGGGCAAGAGCCACTCAGAGAGACCCACATAGTGGTAGACTTTGCAGGATTTAAATGTAAAAATATCAGGGAAAGCCGGAGGCGACATGAGAAAGGCAGCGATTGAACTGGGAGATATCCAGGTTCAATGGTGAAGTATGGAATAAAAGGATAATATCGTCAGCATAGATATATGATGAGACCGGATACTGCTGGATCAAAAGAGGGAGGAGAGAGAGGAAAATATTAAATAGTAGAGGTGAAAGAACAGAACCCTGGGGCACACCACAGGTAAGAGGGAATGAGGAGGAGGACTGGTTATTTGAACGGACGGTAAAGGAGCGGTCTGTAAGAAAAGAAGAGAACCACTTCCAGACTGCACCACATAATCCCAAATCATACAGACGAGAAAGTACAATTTTAGCGAATTAACGGTTACACACCTTTAATGAACTAAGTGATTACATTAGTATATTGTTTGCTGCTATTGATATATACAGAGATGAACAGGATTTGAAATGACCCCTCCTACCAAAGATATTTTGGTTCCCAAACAGCTTTGTTTTTAACTCTGTTGAATATCTTACCATTAATTTTAATTCCTCAACATGTTTGCATCTTATTCCAGTGAAGATCTCACCACTGACAGTTTAGTTTACTTTAAGAATCTAGTTTATGCTTTATTTATAGCTTCACTTTATTATGATAATTTATATATGCACAGAACATTATTATTTTTGTCTACAGTATATCGTTAAGACATTGGTTCACATGAGAAAGAATACCAGAGTGCTGCGGTATCAGGTAATGTACCCGTCTCCTTGATCCTTAGTCACCCGCATAAGGTTTTTAGATTTATGTTTTCTGTTTCCCTTGGCACTACTTAAGGATTCTGTTCCTTTCTTTATTCATTCTGTAAATATGATCCTTATTTTTAAAGTCTTATATATGATGACAATATTAAAGTTGAGGCCAATTCCAATTGAGGGATGGTCAGTCTGTCTTGACGTCCAAAATGCGGATGTGCCGACTTTGCACCTCATTCTGCAACCGTAGGAGCTAGATATTCACATAGGAGCAGGATCATGGCACTTGGATAGGTCGGACAGGCCCCAATTCCAAGGGCCAAGACATGCTGCGCTCTCCCTGGCTAGCCCTCCCTCTGTTCCTGCATGGAGCCCCGCTGCCGTGGCGTCTCATCGCCATGCCACCCAGATGCTATGAGGGAGTGTCGAATGGCCCTACACCCCCACTCTCCTTTTCCCGACATCTGGCTCGTCGTGGGGGCCGCCAGGGCCAGGATCAAGTGGTGGGGACTTACCTCATTCTGCCCTGTGTCTTTGGTGGCTCTGAGTGCCCCGATCCCCACTGTGCATGGGACTTATTCCACCTCAGAGGTGGAATAAGTCTCACGTCTATTTTGCCAAACCAGGACATACAGGGCCGTGAACTCAATTGGCCCTGTATGTTGGCCCTGTATGTCTGGGGTCATGGGCCTGCCTCCACTGCACCCAATCTCTGCCCTATCACTGCCCCCTGCCACCCCTGCCCAGAGCTCCCTGCACAAAGGTCTTGTATGTGCATGGAACTCTGGTGCCGGAATCGGGTCCCTGTGAATAGCGGGGGATGGACATCCAAGCCGGATGTCCATCTCTGCTATTTGGGGTTCAGAATGACCCACTTGGTATTTTTAATCATTTTATTGATTTATCTATATGTCATATTTCTTAACATATTATTTTCGCTAATGGCTTCCTATGTTTTTAATGTTTTAGTTGTTTTATTATTTGTTACAAAAGTATATTATAATTTTTATGTTTTAAATTATTCTTTATGCATTTATTTATTTAATTATACATGTGATTCACGTTGCAATATTGTTTGTTATAGCACCATTACACCCATGAGGAAGGCAAGTGCCAAAACACGGTCGTGTTGGGTGTGGCTATAGTGTACCTATGAATAAAGATCCCTTTGAACCATCACTTTATGACTCGCTCATGCTTTTGCCCATTGTGGTTTTGCAAGTGTTCATTGTGCTTCTGCATTGGACAGTATACCTTCAGGCAAGATACCTGTCCCTGACGGGATACCCGCAGAATTTTATAAGCTCTTTAGCTCAGAAATAACTCCTCATCTTTTAACTTACTATTCACAGCTTCTACAACAATCTCCTGCCACTAGTGCCTTCTCCAATGCTACCACTATAGTTCATCCTGAGATAGGGAGAGACTCGCAATATGTGGGAAACTATCACCCCATATCGCTATTAAACACTGGTTATAAAATGTATGCCTGCATCCTAGCTACCCATCTCTCTGTTGTAATTCCACAATTGATACACCCCAACCAATGCGGATTTGTTGCGGGCCGCTCCATGATGGATAATGCTAGACTCCTATGTAACATTCTCACTCTTACAGAGAATACTGACAACCCATTAGTTGGATTATCCCTAGATGTTGAAAAAGCATTCAACTGTTTAGAATGATCCTTCCTGTACGCAATGCTTCGGTGGTTTGGAATCGGGGATAATTTCTTAAACATGATCAGTTTTTTATACGATAATCCCACAGCCTCTATTCTTACTAACTCAAATCTCTCATCATCTTTTCTTCTACAAAGGGGCACCAGACAAGGTTGGCCCCGTCCCCTTTACTATTTATATTAGCTCTAGAACGCTAGCTCTATTAATCAGACAAACTCCAGAGATTGAAGACTTCCAGTATCACGGCCATTCCATCAAACTTTCAGCATATGCTGATGATCTTCTTTTCTTTTCACCTCAATCATTGTCCCACATCCTAATGGTAATAGATAACTATCTGACCTTATCCAGTTACAAAATTAACTGGACCAAATCAGTAGCGATGCCCTTACATAAGAAGGTACTCAAAGAGGATCTCACCCCATATCCGTTACAATGGGAAAACATGACAATTAATACCTTGGGATCCACTATGCACCGACACTTGAGGATACTCTCCGGTGTAATGAAGTGGACTTGCTTCAGCTTATTCAGTCCTTAATGGCAAAATGGTTCCCACTCCATTTCACCTGGTGGGGTCGACTTGACTCCATAAAAATGATGATCGTCCCAAAAATTAATTATGTCCTAGAGATGCTTCCGATGCACTTCCTGGATGCATTCTATGCTAAACTAGAGTGCCTTCCAGCTAACTTTCTCTGGAGAGGGAAGACTCCCAAAAGAGCGACTAAAGAACTAAAATTATCAAAGGCGGACGGTGCAGTACAACTTCCAGATTTCACCTGGTGCCATCATACTTTATTCTTAAACTGGGCATCCAAATGGCAGATGAAATTTAATGTGGACAAGTGCAAAGTTATGCACCTAGGAAAGAACAACCCACACTATAGTTACACAATGCAAGGCTCCACATTAGAAACCACCACCCAAGAAAAAGATTTAGGAGTCATTGTGGATAACATGTTAAAACCCTCCGCCCAGTGTGCAGCGGCGGCCAAGAAAGCAAATAGAATGCTAGGTATCATAAGGAAAGGGATGGAGAACAAAACAAAGGATATTATAATGCCTCTGTATCGCTCCATGGTACGACCGCACCTTGAATATTGTGTGCAACTCTGGTCACCGTATCTTAAAAAGGACATAGCGTTATTAAAAAAAGTACAGAGAAGAGCCACCAAATTGGTGAAGGGGATGGAAGGCTACTCCTATGAAGAGAGGCTAAGAAGGTTAGGGCTCTTTAGCCTGGAGAAGAGACGGCTGAGGGGAGATATGATAGAGGTCTATAAATTAATGAATGGAGTGGAACGGATAAACGTGGATCAATTGTTTACGCTATCAGAGTATAGAAAGACTAGGGGACATGTAATGAAGCTACAGGGTAAACTATTTAAGACAAATAAGAGAAAATATTTTTTCACTCAACGTGTAATCAAACTCTGGAATCTGTTACCGGAGGATGTAGTAAGGGCTGTTAGTATAGCTGGGTTTTAAAAAAGGTTTGGACAAGTTCCTGGAGGAAAGGTCCATAAACCACTATTAAAAAGGAACCCAGGATATCAATGCTTGACCCAGTACAAGCATTGTGGAACCTGTCTTTTGGGGATATTGCTAGGTACGTATAACCTAGATTGGCCACTGTTGGAAACAGGATACTGGGCTTGATGGACCTCGGTCTGACCCAGTATGGCATGTCTTATGTTCTTATGTTCTTAAACGAGGAATTAGATGGACCTTTTCTCCTTCCCCATACTCAGATCTGGTATGGTTGGGCTTAGAGGAGAAGGTAATGGCCCCAATCCTGAAACACCTTCTTACTGATATGCTACACCACCACAATAAGTGCCCTTCCCCTGTCATTCGGACTACCCAGCGTTCATTTCAAATGCTGCTTGCTAGTACTCCCTCAAATTGCCAATCATTTCTTCAATGCTCAATTTGTATTAACCCACAGTTTAAGAATGGCTGGGAAAGTCATCTTCTGGAACAGGTGGCAAAACAAAGGGATCTGGGTGCTCAATGATTTAACTCAAGAGGGAACCTTCAAATCATTTGAGATTCTGCAAAGGGAGTTTGGACTTCCTGCTTCCCGTTTCTTCCAATGGATACAGTTGAAGCACTGCCTCCAAAAATCACTACCCTGTCTACAATTAACTTCTGAATGGAATCTCCTCCGGAAACTATGAGCATTAGAAGATGTGAAAGGTATATCATCTAAATTATATACCCTTTTCTGAGATCAAAGCAGTGCCTCATGTCTAGGAATTCAAAAAACCTGGGAAGCTGAGATTGGAACACTACCTTTACCTGAATCATGGTGTAAATTTTGGCTCGATCATTACCAGGGTTCCCCGGTGAACATGCACTATGGACTGGCTAGTGGACTGTCTGCAGTTAGTCTGTGCATGGTTGGAACACCTTGTAGGGTGCTGTCTGCTGGTGAATGGCAGACAGGGGTGTGAGGTAGTTGAGGTTTCCCCGGCTTATGCCAAGCACCAAGACCACAAGGAGTACCTATAGGACTAGAAATCCCAGTCCCTCCGGCCTGAGATTGCTGTCCCCAGGTGGGACTTGAACCCCTGGCCCTCCGGCCTGAAGTACCTTGTCCTAACCACTAGGCCACTCCTCCCTTGTCCTAACCACTAGGCCACTAATCCGGGTGCTGGGTGGTGTCTGGCCCCATAGGGCCACATGTGACTGAAGAACACAGATGGACACAGAAGTACTTTCAGTTGCACTGCTAGGAACACCTGGCACACACTGGCAGTGCTGGGAATGTGCAGCAGGACCTATCTCTAGCACCACATGTACTGCAGATCCTAACCTTCAGGTCTTACCACACTGCAGTACCGGAGAGGTGCAGACCTCATCTGGTGATCAGCTGTAGACCGCTGTTCTGCATGTGCATTGCATCATGGGTATATCCTGGCACACAGAGCAGACGGTTTGTGTGGTGACCTTCAGTCCTTCTGTACCCAATCATTGCTGTAGAACCAGCCATAGAGCTATAGCCTACTGGTTGGTACAATAACATTCTAGACAGTGGTCATGGGTTTGATTCCTCAGTTCCCTCTTTTCATGCCTGTCCAACTCAGGTATTTTGCATGCCTATAACAGTCATATCTTTACAGATCTGTGCTGCCAGCCCATATTACCCTCACTACTGTTGCCAACAATCCTTCGGTCCATCTTTCTGCGTCTGCCAGCTGTGTAGCATCCTGTCTTCCTGTGCAGGCTGCTGCCCCGGGTCCTGCGCTGGTACCCTTTCCTGCATTGCACCTCTTCATGCTTCATTGTAACTATCCTGCCACCTCCGCCTCCACTGGGGGACACGTATTCCCATCGTCTGCCACCAACTGTCTTTCCAGTATTTTACATTGCCAACACCTTGTGCTGTGGTACAGTTGCCCCCACCATGTTTGTCAACAGTACTGGCAGCCACATGGGATGCCCACAGGTATGGCAGGTCCAGCAACTCCCAGCTCTCCCTCCTTCACTCACCTGTTCATTGCCTTTCCTCAGTGCTCTATCTAGTGTTAGGGCTACATCTGCTTCCATATCGACTACAATAGTCCCCTTTCTTCATTTAGAGATCTGTGTTTCTCCCATGCTTTCTTGAATTCAGATACAATCTTTGTCTCTACTACCTCCATTACTCCTGAGTCTATCCCATTTCACCCTCATCCTATGTCCCCTCGTAGTAGAGCTGCTTTCAATCGAGAGGCTCTCCTCTTGTGCACTGACTCCATCCTATTTATATCCTTTTGAAGGTGCGGTCTCCAGAATTGCAAACAATACTCCAAATGAGGTCACACCAGAGACTTATAGAGGCACTATCACTTCCATTTTTCTGCTGGCCTTTCCTCTCCCTATGCACCCAAACATACTTCTGGCTTTTGCCATTGCCTTTTCTACCTCTTTAGCCACTTTAAAGATCATCAGAAACAATCATGCCTAGGTCATGCTCTTCTTTCATGGACAGAAGAACTTCGACCTACATTTTTTAGCATTAAATCTCAGCTGCCAAATTCTTGACCATTCTTCAAGCTTAGCTAGATCCCTCCTCATGTTATCTTCTCCTTCCTAGGTGTCTATATTGCAGATTTTGGTATCATCCGCAAAGAAGCAAATTTTACCTGACAGCCCTTCTGCAATATTACTAACAAAGATGTTAAAAAGAATTGGACCAAGGACAGATCCCTGTGGCACATCACTGGTAACGTCCTTCTCCTCTGAGCGAGCTCCATTTACCTGTACCCTTTGTCGCCTCCCACTCAACCAGTTTCTAACACAGTCAGCTTGTGCGGAATGGTGTCAAAGACTTTACTAAAATCTAAGTCCACCACATTTAGGGCTCTCCTTCTGTCCAACTCCTGGCCACCCAGTCAAAAAAATCAATCAGATTTGTCTGACAAGACCTGCTTCTGGTAAATCCATGCTGCCTCGCATCCTGCAATCCATTGGATTCCAGAAACTCAAAACACAAAACAGAAATATTTGTTTAGTAATTCTGCTTTATCCTCATCAACTTCTACATGTTCCCCACCTTCACCCTTAAGCCTGATAGTACCACTTTTGTCCTTCTTTCTCTCAATAACATATCTGAGAAATGACTTATCCACGCGCACAGACATCCATTAGGGCACCCTACAAGGCGCTCCATAGGACACCTTATAAGGCAACAGTACTCTGAAGGTGTTTTTGCTGGCGGCACTAATGTACATTAAAAATAGACAATGCTTCGGACAGCCCTATCAAATAACCCCACTGTGGGTTTGTACCCATGAACTCTGGCTCCACAGGCAGTGAAATAACCAGTGGGCTACAGCTCCACAGCTGCTAACAAACCCCTGGCTGGCTGCAGAAGGACTGCACGTCACCACACAAACAGTCTGCTGTGGTCACCAGGATACATTGTGCGGGTACTGTACTCACCCTGAGGGGGAGGGGGGGCGCCCAGCACTATGTCCACAGCACTTTCCATGGCAGAACTAGGCCATGCTACAGTGCTAGTGTGTGACCACCCCACCCTCTGGGGCTGAGGGTGGTAAACAGGGTCTCCCACCAACAGATCCACATTCTACCTCCCTGCAATGGTCCTTTTGATAGCTGTGTACCGTATTCCCAGGTTTAGGGTGGCATTGCTAAGGTATGCAAGTGCTAGTATTGGGAGATGCACGGAGGGCCCAATGTCCTGTCTCTCCAGGAGGCATTGGCTAATGGAGCCTGTGGGTGCGGGTGTGTCTGCCCCTGTTGGCTGCTGCTTTACGGCAGAGGTTCCCAACTCCAGTCCTGGTGTGCCAAACACTGTTCGGGTTTTCATGCTGTCCCTCATGAATATGCATGAGATACATCTGCATACCATAGAAATGCAGCACAGGCATCTTTATTAGAGGCAGCATGGAACCTGAATGGTGTTTGGCCCTCCAGGACTGCATTTGGCAGATTCTGCTCTAGGTAATGAGCCTGTTTATGGTGTCTGTGCTCTGTAGGGTAAAATGTAGGTGTTTTGGGCATGTTTACGTCATATGCAATAAAGGTTCTGTCTGTATTAGCATGTTTTAGTAGTGGGTAAAATATGGGGGCTGGGTTGGCAGGAACCATAGCTGGGACTTGAACCTGTGACCTTCTGCTTCTGAACACACTGGCTGTGTGCACGGCACCACCTTGTTACCACAGAGACAGTACATTCCCTGGGGATACCATGACTGTTCATCAGGCAGGGCCTGTCTGTTGCAGTGCATGGCACCCACCTACACAGGGCTAGGCCACAATCTGCTCTGGGCAGCTACCACTGCCCCCTCCACCACCAGTGCCCCTCTGCCACCCTGATGACATGCCCTTCTGCTGGTGGTGCTGGTGGAGCACAGTCTCAGGCCATCCAATGTGCGGGTAGGCGGCTGCCTATGGTGCGGGTTCTGGGGTAGGGGTGCCTGCATAGATGTCCACGCTTCCCCCCCAGCACCGCCTGCCACTGTTCTGTGCCCTTGGGCGTCCCTACTGGGTACTATCCCCTGTGACACTGTGGGAAGCACACTCGTGCCCATGCTGGGCCCTCATAAGTTGCTGTCTGGCTGCTCTACTGTTTCAGCATTCCTATGGGCCACCTAGGCATCACCCTAGTCCGCACTGTGGCCCAGCTGCAGTACAGCATGTGCCGTCTGCAGCCCTCTGTGTCCCCTTTCCCAGCATCTGTCCAGTTGCCCATTCCGACATGCCCATCCTGCTGTTGTGGAACATGTGCATGCCATAGGAAACCTGTCCAATGGAGAGGGAAACCCTGATGAGCGCAATTGCACTGTGGGATCATTCACCTTGTATGGGGACGGAGCATAGACCCTTCCAAAATTCATATCTTTTTTTTGGAGCTTTCTCAGGAGTGCTTTTTGATGTTTCCCATTAATATCACTATTGCCCAGCTTGGTTATGTTTTTTTTATATTTTGTTGGGGTCATTTTCAATGTTTATTTGCCCTTTTGTTCCGTGCACATGTATCACACTTATCACTTTTTTGTAGGTTTCCCTGGTTTTGCTGTACATTGCTGACAGAAATGGTTTCTCTTCCCTTTAAATCATCTCTAACGCCAGGGTTTCACTGGCGTTAGTTTTGAGCCTCAGATTTCACATCGTTAGTGTGCGGGGAGCCTCTCTCCTCCCACTCTCCACCCATTGACCCCTTCTCTCTGCCCCTGGGGAGCCTTCCTCCGCCCTCCGGGGCCTTTCCCCGCCTTCAGCGCTCATTTGCGCCGCTGCGCGCGTTAATGCGCGCTAAGGTACCTGAGTGCCTGCTAAAGTGCCATTATCGCACGCTAAGGTACCTTAGCACGCGATAACATCACAGAGCACACATTAAGAAGGTTTAGTAAACATGCCCCTATGTTTTTTTCAAATACAGATGCGTGTTGTCCTCTCTCTGTGATCTCTTGTGTTTTATGAAGGCTACCCTCTTTTTCTTCACCTTTTCAGCTACTTCTTTTGAGAACCATAATGGCCTCCTTTTCATTTTACATTTATTTACCTTTCTAACAAAAAGGTTTGATGCCCTTAAAATATCCCCTTTCAGTTTTCCCATTACTTTCCTACATCCTCCAGCTGTTCCCATCCTGCTAATGACTCCTTGAGGTACTGTCCCATCTTGGCAAAGTTAGTTTTCCTAAAGTCTAGGACCCTCGCATCTGAATGGATTTTATCAGCCCTAGTCCTGGTGATCACTGTATGCGAGATGATTTTCCATTATGACATCAGTATAGCCCCTTCACATGTGGATTCTGTTACCAGTTACCAGAATAGTTCTTCCTGTAGAGAATCGAGGATCTTCTTACTTCTAGATGACACTGAAGCAAAGATGTGCCAATTGACATCCAGCATATTGAAATCACCTATCAGTAGCACTTCTCTTTGCATGACAATACTGCGTATGTCTTCTATTAAATCTCTGTCCACTTCTTCTCCCTGTGAGGGAGATATGTATATCATACCACTGCAAATGGATTTCCCTTTCCCTCTTTCTAGTTTAATCCACAGTGCCTCCTCGCTCCTTTTTAAGCCTTGTAATTCTATAGCTTTAATACTGTTTTTTATATAGTGTCACTCTTTCTCACTTTCTTCCTACCTTGTCTTTCCTCAATAAAGTATAGCTCAACAAAATTACATCCCAAAATCTATGCAAATGTCCAATCAATTTGCATTGTACAGATGTAAATAGTTACCCCTTTTTCTTTCCAAGTTCCTATTCCTGTTATTTGTCAACACAAATCAAGCCATTTGAAATGTGTATGTAAAATGTTCCATGTAAACCGCACTGATGGAAAATAGCGCGGTATATAAGAAAATGTAAATAAATAAATAAATAAATCCCATTCATGGTTTTCCGTGAACCATGTCACTGTAACTACTACTAAATTCATATCAGCCTCTTCCATTATTATAAGAATGACTGAATGAAACACTTTCTTTTCATACCGCCTTCCCATGGCTTGTTGGAATTCTTGGATCATCTCCACTTGTGGACTATAATTCATTTGGTCAGTCTTTTGGTATTGCTTTTTTTTTCTTGTTTCTTTTTTGTAGTTTTAGTGATATAATGGAACGTGTTTTTCTTGTTCCAAGGTTTTCCTTGGTTTATTGTAAAATTAAATAAATATAAATTTAAAAAAAGAATGAATGAAACTATTGACCCATAATGCTCCTTAATCTCAACTCAAATAATTTTTACAATTTAATTGCATGATCAATGGTATCCAAGGCAGCTGATGTGGAGGCCAATTCTGTCCTGGGTATCCAGAATTTGGACGGACCTGTGTTGCACCCAATTCTGCTCCCGCAGGGGCTAGATGTGCCCATGGTGGCAGAAGCAGGTGCAGTTGGCCGGACGTGCAGGCTGTGCCTCAATTCTTGGCACCCGGATGTTCAGTCCACTACCTAACTAGCCCCAGCCATGCTCCTGCATGGAGCAGCAGTGGCAAGACTTCCTGTTGCCATGCCACCGTGGCTCCATGCAGAAGCCGCATTCTATGTTGGACCCAGCAAAAACTCCTTTCCCTGCCGCCCGAACCCCAATCAGGCCTGCCTTGGCCAGGGTCAGGCCTCGGGGAACCCCCTGCACCCCTCACCTCTTTGGCAGACCCGAGATCCTTCATCATCTGCTTTCCAGGGGGACTTATTTCACCTCCGAGGTAGAATTTATTTATTTATTTATTTATTTATTTAGACAGTTTTTGTATACCGCCTTATCCTTCAATCAAAGCGGTCACAACACAATTGGGGGATGCATTTAACACACGGGGATATGAGACACATACACTAATACTTACAGGGAACATGGGCAATGGAGGGTTAAGTGGCTTGCCCAAGACCACAAGGAGCATCTGTGGGACTAGAAACCCCAGTCCTTCAGGCCCAAGGTTGCTGTCCTCTAGTGGGATTTGAACCCCCGACCTTCCGGCCTGAAGTACCTTGCCCCAACCACTAGGCTACTCCTCCCTCATCCCCCATCCCCCATCCCCCATTCAAATGGCCGATCCTGGACATACAGGGCTGACCTTGGAATCGGCCCTGTATGTCTGAGGTCAGGTTCCCACCCATTGCCTGCCCTGGCTCTTCCTTTAGCCCATCACCTCCCGCCCACGAACTGAGCTCCCTGCACATCTCAGATCTATGTGCGGGGAGCTCTATTGGGGGAATCGCCACCACAAACATTTCGTGGGGATAGACATCTGAACTGGATGTCCATCCCCATTAAATGTGGCCCAGAATCAACCCCATGGAGACCAGTTCTGTCCTGGGCATCCCCGGGCCGTCCAAGCACCCAGAATCTGGATGGGCCTGCACTGCACCCAATTCTGCTCTTGCGGGAGCTAGACGTGCCCATGGGAGCAGAATCAGGTGCAACAAGCCGGACCTGCAGGCTGTGCCCTGATTCTGGGCACCTGGATGTCCAGTCTACTACTCGGCTAGCCTAGCTAGACTCCTGTATGTAGTGGCAGTGGCAGGCATTCTGTTGTCATGCCACTGCAGCTCCATACAGGAGCTGTGATCACCGGCGGACCCAGCGAAACTCCTTTCCCTGTCGCCTGACCCCTGATTAGACCTGCAGTGGCCAGGCTCAGGCTACGGGGAACCCCCTGCGCTCCCTCACCTCTTCAGCAGGCCCAGGATCCTCCATCATCTGCCATCCAGGGGGACTTATTCCACCTCCGAGGTGGAATAAGTCCCCTGTCTAAATGGCCCTGTATGTCTGAGATCATGGCGCTGCCCAAAGCCCACCCTTGCTCTGCCTGCGGCCCGCCCTCTACCACCCACAAACAGAGTTCTCCACACAGCTCAAATCTGTGTGTGGGGAGCTCTGTTTCCAAGACACAGGCCAGGTGTTTAGCGGGGCTGGATGTCTGGATCGGACGTCCAGGCCCGCTAAATGTGGTTCAGAATGACCCCCAAAGTGAATAAGATTAATAAAGAAGACTTCTCCCCTGGATCTAAAACACAATGAAGATCACTGACTAAGGCTACCAGAGACATATTAGTATTGTGCCCTGCCCTGAATTCTGGCTGTAAAGAATCCAGTCCCTCAGATCCATGTTAAGCAACTACCTGTTCAATCAATTTGACCAGAAATAGTAATTTATTAATTGTTCTACAATTCTCACTAAAATCAGAATTCAGAGAGGGTTTTTTTTAAAAAATGATTTTTATTAGATAGGTTGGGATTAGCATTAATCCTTCCTTGAAAAAAGCATTTTTAATGTGTATTAGCCATTTTAATAGCACCTCATCTAGGTATTCAATAGCCATGAATGATAGAGAGCTAAATGGCTTGTAGCTGATCGCTTGAAAGCTGCTTAAAACCATAATGTCTTCATGAAATGTAATTTTTTCAGGTGTTACCAAAGTTGCCCTATTTTCCAAGTCCTCATAGGCTTTTACAAAAGTTTATTTTGAAAATATGCTGAAAATCTTTTACAGTCTAAGACCAGCTGAATGCTCTCTGTTGGTTCATGGGTGTGACACAGCAACCAGTTGACTGATAAAAGTTCTCTAGAATTATTCTTAGCTAACAAAATAGTAGAGCAAAGGTAACCTAAAATCACTTCCTTAAAGCTGCTGATATGAAATAAAAGGAATACTTTACCTGACTTGTTCTGTGATTTTCTCCAGTGGCTTTTCAGTTCACAACTCATTCATTTAAAAAAGCATAGCTCTTCAGAGAATCTCAAAGCAGCATTCATCTGCTGCACTAGCTAGGCTTAACCAGAGCAAATTTAAGGTATTGCTCGATTCCCTATTTTAAGAATTCACTAAGCAATCAACAATTTTTTAGAAACATCAGTTCTGCAATCAAATTTATCTGTGTCACTCCTCCCTCTACAGTAAACCCTCTTCAGGCATTCACCTTTTCAAATGTAAGGGAAAGGTTGACAAGTGCAAATTTAAAGAGAAAATGATCAGACCACATTCCAAATCATTTCCCTGGTTGCAGCAATGGGGCATGTTTACTAAAGTGCCTTAAGTAGCGCCAGGCAAACACATGATTAGCACGTGTTTTTACCACAGCGGGGCCGAGCAGCCACAGTAGATGTAGGGGTGCGGCAGAGGTACTGCCGCAGTAGAGGTTAATGCGCGGCTATAGTGCATGCACACAGTGAATGTCCTCCCAGCATGTGCCCTGATATTGTAAGGAACAAATGAATTAGTATGGTGGCAATGAGTGGCAGAACTACTGCAAACATTAAGAAATGGGCCCCCAACCCCACTTATAGTACATTAGTAACTGGCCAGTTCAAAATAGAGAGGGATGGCCCAAAATAGGCACAACTGACTGCAGATCTCAGAGCTAGGGGGCTAAGAGGGTGGGGCATGCAAATCAGAAAGCAAACACTTGCAGCGAGTCAATGTTGTGCCTCTACTTGTGGGAGATAGGATGCAAATGTAGAGCCTGAAGATGCAGGAGGCTCTGTATGGGATCAGGCAAGGTGTGCACAATGGGTGGGACAGGTATATGAACCCCCTCACCCTGAGGTCTCAGAGTGTCTGTTCACCTTGGCTGCAGGGAACAGACTAAAAGGCCTCTGATGTGTGGGAAGGAATCCCTTTTCTCAGTCACTTCTTTCATATGGTTTGAGCAGCACCATAACCATTGTGGCATGTGTGCTCTCATATTGGGGAAGGGCGGGGGTTCTAGAGCCACAGGGTCTGGAGGGCAAGCACAATCATCACAGATGCTCTTAGCAGCCAGCCAGCCAGGCCCCCCCCCCCAATATGAGGTTGCTACAGTGGTAGGTACAAAGCTTCCCCCTTTATAGTCCAACCCACAGGGAAGAGCATCGCAATGAAACTCACACACCCCCATGGAGGCTACACCCAGGCTGATCACCCCTGCAGTCGGGTAAGCAAAGGCCCACAAGACCTAGGATGTCCACAAGCGCTCCCCAAGTTCATTGACTGCCTCACTTCCCCCCACCCCTCGGGCATATAGGGCAGGGGGGGGGGAGAGAGACATTGATCAGAGAGTGCCAACAGAGCAAGCCCATCTTTAGTGCTAGAAATACCCAGTAGCTGTTCAAAGCCAGTAGGTCTCCACCATATCCTCCCTTGGTCAGGGTGAGGGGCCATCTGCCAACTGGAATATAACCCATGGCAGTGGATTGGCCCCCCAGATACTTGTTTGCACTGCTACATGCCACACAGTCATGTTGCCAGTATGTGGAACACCTTATTTGCAAGCCCCACCCCCCTCCCCCACCATATTCTGCTTGTTCCAGCTCTGGCTATGTGGCCAGTACTGGCTGAAGCATGGAGCACAGGCCATATCTTCCAACACCGCCACGGCACACACCAGCAGCAATGTGACAACTATCCAGTGCATCTGCAGACGAGCACAGCAGTCAGTTAAGACAGTTGTTAATTATCCTGTGATTGTTTGCTCATTGTCCCAGCAATGTCACTCCTGACCTGCAAGCCCTGGTTTTGTGGCTGTCAATGCCACAGAAGCTGTATTATGCAGTGCCTCCAAGCAGGAGCCTAGGCAAGTGCCTAGTTATTTTGCCAGCATCATATGTTCACCTTGCTTCTCTCTTCCTATTTCCTCACGATAACGTATGAACCGTGCATTTGGAACACACTATTAAGGTGAAGGCTATTACCGCCGGGTCAGAATAGGCAGTAGTTGCACCCATGCTAGCAGCATCATTGTGCAGCTTGTACGCGATTAGCGCAGCTGCCTCAGCTGTGCCATGGTACCGCCCACTCTCCACCCATTCTCCGCCTTAACCCTGCCTATTTATGTGCTGCTCAGGCAGCGTGGCATTTTCAGCGCATCCACCTTTTGGCAACTTGCTGACAGCTACTGCATGGCCAAAATGCGTGTTATCGCCGCACTAAACACCGCGCTCTCGCCTACCGCCCTTTAGTAAACAAGTCTCAATATATAATGTTTTCTTAAGGGTGCTCATAAATATCCCATCGTCCCCATTAGCTTGTGGCCAGTGAGGAATCATTTTTTGGTGTTTAAATGTAAGATGCAGTATGTTGCAAACTGAACAAATAAAAGCCATGAAAAGCATACCCACTGTCAGTTTCAACAACATCTGGTATCCCATAAGCAGAAAAAGATCTTGCCCAGTATTGCAGAAGTAGTACTAATGGTTCTGACCTCCAGATAGTGAGAATAGTCACTGACGACAAGCAGGTGTCCAGCAGGGGAAGGATCAGGAACACCTCTGCGGGCATCTTTCCATGGAGAAGCAGGCAGATAGGATTCTACGCAAGTTCATCCATTCCAGGGAACCGGACCTTTTCTGGAAGCAGTATGCATGCGCTTTTGTTCGAGACAGGAAACTTTAATGAAATACCCTGAAATTTCATTTGTTTTCTTTTATTCTTTTTGATTATTCAAAATATCAGCTGCTGGATCCGAGGCTTCCCCCTCCCCTCCTCGCTATGCTGTTGCTGCTGCTGCAGCAAAAACCTTCCCTGGCTCTCTGCCCATCATCCCCTCCCCCCCCCGACTCCTCTTGCCTATTGCAGTATGATAAAAGGAGACAGGAGGGATCTTCAGATGCTGCTGCCATGCAGATGCCCATTCCAGAATGGCACTGACTGACCTGAGTCCGTGCTACAGTACTTTCAACGTCTGTCATATGGTGACTGGGCACCAAGTTTTATTTTTATTTATATATATTTAGCTCCCAACTTTCCAATGATAGTTTAAGGTGACTTACATTCAGGTACAGTAGGTATTTTTCTGTCCCTAGAGGGCTTACAATCTAAGTTTCAGAAAGTTGACTGTCCCTTGGGAAATGTGATGATTGGATCCAAGTAGAATATGTCTCATGTAGCAGCTGAGCAGTCATTCCCTGCTGATACACTGCAGTTCTTTATTTCCTAAACTGACATTCTGACATTTCATTTGCTTGTACTGTGTCTCCAAACTGCCTAGTCTTGCTTAATTGCTGGGCTGACCCTGTTGCCACATATGCACAAAAATGACTTTATAAAATTATCTGCAAACTCATGTATTTATAAAATGTCAACTATATCGCAACTCCACCTCTGCCTTACCTAAAGTGCATCCCTGGTAATGCCTATATGTGGACTGCATAAAAGTAAGCCACACTTTTTGAGAGCGATTATATAAAAGTCACCTAGGTTTGGAGGTCGAGAAGGTAATTTGAGCCACTTTTATGTATCTTAATAAAATACTAGGGGTGAACCAGCAGAAATCATGACTAGATTGAAGCCACAGACATTTATACCTGCTCAGTAACAAGTGCACATATTAGCAGAAAATATGCATGCAGAGACTTGGATTTCACCGCTAGGAGCAGCAACACCATCCAGTGTCCCTACCAGAAATCTTTAGAATTATACATGTTGGGAATTGGTACTTTCCAGAATCCTGGATGGAAAGAGACTCCTTGGAGAAAGGAAAGCCCACTACCTATACAAACCTCACTCCAAGGCAGTTTCTTGTCATTGGCCCCAAGCCATTGCATCATGCACTGCTGAATAGATGGCTCCCATAAAAGGGTAAGGTGCTTTTGGCACTCCTTCCAGAACCAGTCACCATGCAGTGGAAGAACACTACACCAGTCATCATGACCAGAACAGAAGAAAAAATAAAGAGGCTTGGAGCCATTTCAACTAGCAGAAGACTGAGCTTGAAGACTGAGGTTCCCGAAGAGCACCAAACGTCACTGGTTAAAAAAGAATGAGAGAAGCAGCCTAGCCCAAGAAAAAGAGATAACACTACCAGCTATATGCAAAGGTACTGGTGTAAAGATGTACTCTACCACACAAGGGTCAGGGAATTGTGAGTTTTGAGCCACTGAGTTTCAAGTACTCAGGAGAGGCTTATCCAGGGAACAAGTAACTCAAGAAGGGATATAACTAACTGGTCAAATATCGCCATGCATTTTTTAAAAAAATTCTTTATTTACGTTTTCAAACAAGTTACAGCAAAAAAACAAACGTTATAATTAAAGTGATACTTCTCAGGGAAGCGTTCCCTGCAGCTAACACACCGTGGAGAGTGAGAACAGCTGGTGTTGGAGAGAGCCGGCCCGTGTGGGGCAGCTAATGCCGATGTCATTTTGAGGCCCCATAAAGGATCTGAGCATGAAGCTGTTTCCTGGGAAGCATTGCCTGCAGCTAACACGTCATGGAAAGTGGAGAGTGAGAACAGCTGGTGTTGGAGAGAGCCGGCCCGTGCGGAGCAGCTAATGCCGACGTCATTTTGAGGACCCATAAATCCATCCAGAGGGCTTATGATGCTTAGCCATCAGCGCTTGTTGGGGCGTTTTCTAAGGGGTGTTTTTCAAGGGGTTTGTCTGCCCCTTGTGAGCCCCTTAGGAACACATTGGGAGCAAGTATAGATCAGGAGAGCTACGATGCCCGGCGGTAAAAGGAAGCAAAAAACTCTTGTGACTGTTCCTGCTGGTGGCCCTATGGATAAGCATGTAATATCTACACCGGTTCTAACAACACCAGGTACTGTTTCGTTTGATCCCTCTGCTGAGGGTGTGAGTCTTAGCTCCCCTGAGCATACTCCTCCTCTTCCTCCTGGTTTTTTGGAACTGTCTGATATGTCTCAGTCCTGTGGTTTGAGTTCACAGAAGGAAGTTGTGCTCCCCAAAATGGTATCTTGGTCGGAGCCCTCTATTCCTTCTAGTGTCTCACAAGTCTTCTCTGTTTCTCTTCTGGATATTTGGCAAGTGGTTAATCGTACTGAACGGATTCTTGCTGAGACTGTTTCCTCTTTATGTCAGTTTACTAGGGATACGGTTCTTAAATTTCAGAATCTTGACAGATTGGAATTATGAGTTCTTCTATTTTGAGTATAGATACTCAGGTTAAATCGTTTGCTTTATTTCAGTCTGCTAACATGAAAGATAGTTCTATTATGCATCAAAAACTTGAGAGTTTAGAGAATATGGCTAGGTCCAAGAATTTGAGAGTTTTAAATTTTCCTTGTAGTAGTTTACTTTCTCCACTAATACTGTTTAGAAAGTATTTAAAAGATGTTCTCCTCCTTCCCACTGCTGATGTTCAAGTTTTTCCTAAATGTTATTATATTTCCTCTAAAATTATATCCTCAGAACCTGGGGAAGGGGAAGTAGCTGTTCTTGAGCATAAAAATGGGTTTAACTTGACTGCCTTCTTAGAAGACACTCAAGACATTATTTCCACTAGAGCTACACTATTAGTAACCTTGGTTTCTGAAGAAGATAAAGTTTCTATTCTTAAAGCTTATTTCCGAAAAAAGGATAATTTGTACTGTGGGGATAAGGTGTCTATTTGTCCTGATGTATCTCGTTCAACACAAGTATGTAGGAAATCCTTTCTAGCTCTCAAGTCTAGAATTCTTGCTCTAGGCGCCACTTTTTTCTTGCGCTACCTTTGTAAATGTTTAATATCTCTTGGGTATGATAGGTTTGTCTTTTTGTCAGTACCGGACCTGGAAAGGTGGATTCTTGATAGGGAAAAGGCGCAGTGACTCTTCTTTTTCCTCTTGGTATTATGATGTTTTATAACTATTAGGTGGAGGGAGGGTATATTGAAGGCTGTTTATCTGTGTGGTTGGGACACCCTTCCTTCGGGTTTGGTGTTCTCGCCTTGTTTTTCTTTTGTTATTTAATTTCTTAATGGAGTTATTTCCCCGAGATGTGGGCTAATGTACTTGTTTTTATTTCTTTTTACTTATTTCTATGATTGACGTGTTTTGTTTATCTGTATTCTGTGAATATTGTATAGTTTTTGAAAATTTCAATAAACAGAATACAGTCAAACCTCGGTTTTCATGATTAATCCGTTCAAAAAAGTCTGACTAAAACCGAAACGGACTAAAACCGAAGCAAGATTTCCCATAAGAAATAATGTAAATTCAATTAATCCGTTCCAGACACCCAAAAATATTGACAAAAAATACATTTTATAGAGAATAACTATATTTTTACATACAGAAAACAATGAGAAATACATATAAATGACTAATGAAATGGATAAATGAACATTTAACATCACATTTAACTTTATTGAAGACTCTTGTTGAGGGGAGAGGGAGGAGGAGAGGTTATTGTTTGGAAGGGACACTAATCTGATCGCTGACTCTGTCTCAACAGCGTACCCCGCAAGAGAAAGAACTGCCTGCCACATTCATTCAACATCTCCTGCTTACCCATTCAACATCTCCTGCTACCCTGCTACCTCCGAGCCTGAGGGGGCGCTCCAGAGAACAGGCAGGCGGTGGAGAGATCGGGGCCTTCCTCTCTGCAATCCTTGCATCTCTGGCTCGAGGATGTTGCTCACCTGACTTTCGCATCTAAACACGCGATCGGTGAGTCCGGGGGGGTAGTGCTGCCGGGACTGGGCAGGCAGTGTATGCAGACCAGCGCGAAGGTGTATGTACACTATTGCAGTACTGTTGGTTTTCAGATCTGGCACACGCGATCGGTGAGTCCGGGGGGGGGGGGTAGTGCTGCCGGGGACTGGGCAGGCAGTGTATGCAGACCAGCGTGTATTGCAGTACGAAAACCGAGGCGATAGACGAAAACCGAGACAAGATCTCAGTCTGAAAAGACGTCGAAAACCGAAACCGACGAAAACCGGGGCAACCGAAAACCGAGGTTTGACTGTATACATAAAGTGATACTTCTCTTTAAACATAAGAGCAAAAAAATGGCCTTAACAGCCTACCCCAACCTTAACCCTCCCATCACCATGCGATCATCATAGAAAGAGACTATGAAAGAAAAAGAACAGAAAAAGGCCTGCAAGGGCTATGACACAACCAAGCAGCCCTCCACCATGTGGGGAAATCACACCTAAATGTGGTCACTTTCTGAACGTGAACTGATGCTCAATCAAAAATTACGTTCAACTCAAACAATAAGGGGGAAAATCTTTTTAAAGAATATTTTTAGTGTTAACTAAAGACATCCAGATGCAGTCGCGTAATTGGCGAAAAACTGGTCTCAGAACTTTATCCACCATTCAGACTGACATCTTTCTTAATGGGGTATTAGAACATCAATGACCAGTTTCCATTTTCAGAACTCGCCTTTGTGCTTCTCATGTGGCACACTCCTACTAATAATCACCCAACACCCGGCTTGTCCTGTTTATCTCAAAACCGGATTATTGCTTCAATGGCAGGCACTACCCAAATTAAACTCAATGAAGGTAGTATTTCTTAAATTGGGCGAGCACAACAGAAATTCCGTGCTTCTTAAATGCCGTTGTGTCGGGAGCTTCCCACACCTGTACAACGCTCTGTGATGATCTCGAACTCAATGCTCTACCTGGGCACCACTGAGGCGTTTCACGGCCACAGTTTCATCAGGAGATCGTTTCCACAGTGATCTAAAATTAAAACATAAAACAGCTATTGTCTCAAAACCCTCTTATACCCATCCCCACATTATTAAAAAATCCCACTTATCCCAAAATTGTTTAAAATCTTTCACTTACTATATCAATGCTGCCCACGTCTACCTTAAGGTTCTTTTCGGTTCTTTCAGACGCCGCGCATGCGGAATAATTACTCATGACTGACATGCTATGGCCACCCTGTCTGTGCTGGTGGTGGCCTAGGATACATCTGTGTCCTGCTGTATGTCTCGGTCATGTCTAGTCCATATGGGCGATGATGCACCCAGAATAGTGCATATCCTGTGTTGGTGCCATGGTTACCTGCTCTAGGTGAAGGGGGGGGGGGTGTATGGACCCATAGGCAGATCATGTACCACCACACAACCCACCCTCTGGGGCTCAGGGTGGGAAACAGGATCACCCACCAACAGATCCACAGTCTACCTCCCTGCAATGGTAGCAGTAGAGGGGACCATCAACCCCAGTCCTGCTGGGGAACAGACAGAGCGGTACACATCCATAACGCAATAGCAGACAGACGGCAGGCCTGGAAATGCTCAGCTGCCCCCCACCATTATTTGGCATTCTCCAGCAGCAAGCCTCCAGCCGCTGCACCCTGCAAGGTGTTCCAGCAAGACACATACTAGCTGCAGACAGTCTGCCAGCTAGTCCATAGTGCATGGTCCTGGAGGAGATGCATGTACCCAGAACGGGGATGTCAGCATATACACCAAGCAGATAATTCAGTGATTGGGCCCCAAAAGAAAACCCATAAATATCACATGAGAAAAATGCTATATAGCACTATGGGGGAACCTAGCCATGCCATGGTCACTGCTCAGTCAGGGTGAGAGTGACCTCCCAGCAGGACATGCTATGGCCACCCTGTCCGTGCAGGTGGTGGCCAGGCACTACAATGTCCGAGCCATTGCCCTATGCTGTGTGCAGATGCATTATGCACATTGGCAGGCCAATACTGGCAACAGTGCTAGCAGTGTGGGCTGTGGAGGCTGTTGGCAGCCACCACACACTGGATAGACAGACACACACTCCCCACACCTATGCCAGCATTGTGCAACTATAGAGGTGTTGGGCAGCCCAGGCCACCACACCAGTCCTGGGCACAGTGCAGGCATGGCTATGGTACGCAATACTGTAGGAGTCACTCCCCAGGTTGGTGAACACTGTCAGACACAATACCTGTAGCACACTCCACAGACATCAGAAAGGTTGCTATGATGCAGCTCATTCAGGTAATTGTACCTAACCTAGGAATTGCTGCCAGTAATCATAGCAACCTTTTGATAGATATGTACCATATTCCCAGGTTTAGGGTGGCATTACTAAGGTATGCAAGTGCTAGTATTGGGAGATGCACGCAGAGCCCAAAGTCCCGCCTCTCCAGGAGGCTTTGGATAATGGGGCTTGTGGGTGCGGGTGTATCTGCCCCTGTTGGCTGCTGCTTTACGGCAGAGGTTCCCAAATCCAGTCCTGTGGTGCCAAACACTGTTCGGGTTTTCATGCTGTCCCTCATGAATATGCATGAGATACATCTGCATACCATGGGGGTGGCGCATAGAAATGCAGCACAGGCATCTTTATCAGCGGCAGCATGGAACCGGAATGGTGTTTGGCCCTCCAGGACTGCATTTGGGTGACTCTGCTCTAGGTAATGTGCATGTTTATGGTGTTTGTGCTCTGTAGGGTAAAATGTAGGTGTCTTGGGCATGTTTATGTCATCTTCAATAAAGGTGCTGTCTGTATTAGCACGTTGTAGTAGTGGGTAAAATATGGGTACTGGGTTGGCAGGAACCACAGCTGGGACTTGAATCTGTGACCCTCTGCTTCTGACTACACTGGTTTTGTGCACTGCACCACCTTGTTGTCACAGAGTCAGTACATTCCTTGGTGATACCATGACTGTTCATCAGACAGGGCCCGTCTGTTGCAGTACATGGCACCCACCTACACAGGGCTAGGCCACGGTCTGCTCTGGGCAGCTGCCACTGCCCCCTCCACCACCAGTATCCCTCAGCCACCATGCTGACATGCCCTTCTGCTGGTGGTGCTGATGGTGCGCAGTCTCAGGCCATCCAGTGTGCAGGTAGGCGGCTGCCTATGGTGCGGGTTCTGGGGTAGGGATGCCTGCATAGACGTCCACGCTCCCCCCTGCCCCGCCTGCCAATGTTCCGTGCCCTTGGGGGTAGCTGTTGGGTACTCTCCCCTGTGACACTGTGGGAAATACACTCGTGCCCATGTTGGCCGTTCAGCAGTTGCTGTCTGGCTGCTCTGCTGTTTCAGCATTCGTATGGGCCACCTAGGCATCACCCTAGTCCGCACTGTGGCCCAGCTCCACCACAGCATGTGCCGCCTGTGGCCCTCTGTATCCCCTTCTCCGGCATCTGTCCAGTTGCCATTCCAACATGCCCGCCATGATGTTGCGGGACATGTGCATGCCATAGCAACCCTGTCCGATGGTGGGGAAAACCCTGAGCAGCGCTATTTCACTGTGGGCTCATTCACCTTGTATGGGGACGGAGTATAGACCCTTCCACGATTTATATCTTTTCTATGGAGCTTACTCCGGGGGGGGGGGGTTGATGTTTCTCATTGCTACCACTATTGTCCAGCTTGGTTATGGTCTTTTTCCAGTTTGTTGGGGCCATTTTCAGTGTTTATGTGCCCTTTTGTTCTGTGCACATGTATCACACTTATCACTTTTTTAGGTTTCCCTGCCTGGGCTGTACATTGCTGACACTGAAATGGTTTCTCTCCCCTGTAATGTGCATTTAACGGCAGGTTTTCAATCGCGTTTGAATTCAGCTCTTCAGATCAGCACGTTAGTGTGAAGGGTGCCTCTCCCCGCCCACTCTCCGCCCACTGACCCCTTCTCTCCACCTTCTGCAGTGTTTTACCGCGCCGCGGGGCTTTACGATCGTTAATGTTGGTTAACGCACGTTATGTAACGTTAATGATCGTAAGCGCTTCATAACGCGCGTTATGATGCGCTTATGATCGTTAACGTTACATAACACGCATTATGTACCGTTACCGCAGTTTAGTAAACATACCCCTTAATATCAATAAGGGATTTCTCTATACAATGTCTCAGTTGAATCCACTGGAAGTATAAGGATTTAGGCAAGTCAAACTCACGCTGTAGACAAGCAAAAGGCTTCCACTTGCCTCCCAATATCAGTTGGCCTATAGACCAAATGCCCCTACTGAACCATTGTTTCCATGCAAACGGACTTTGATGAAGTTTTAAAAAAGGACTGTGCCAGATGGGGATAAGTTTCGATAAGCATTCCTCCGTAGGAATTGCCCTTGCTAGCTGCTGGAAGGCCCTTTGGGTGTCTGTTACTACCCTATGAGACTTCAACTTCTCAGAAGACACCATGCCAGGGAGGAGGATCAAGGGGAATGAAGCAATCAATCTCTCTTCCAGATTGATCCACACTGGGCGTTGCCCCCCAACCCCCTCCACCCATTTTGAACCCTGTTTTAGCAGAAAAGCGCAATGGTAGGCCTGAAAATCAGGGAAATTCACATCCCCCTCCTCTTTTTTTGACTTAAGCTTCCTGAGAGCAATTCTAGGTGGTTTATTTTTCCATAAAAATTGGACAAGAGTCCTTTCAATTTGATGATAAGTTTTACCCGAAAGGAAAGCTGGCAACATTTCTAACACATAGTTCACTTTAGGAGTGATAGTCATTTTTATCGCTTCAAGGCGACCCCACCAAGAAAGATAGACCGGCGATCATTTTGCAGTCATATTGCATACCGTAGAAAGCAGCGCCCCTTCATTATCTTGTAGGGTTTCACTAAGTGGATGACAATAGTGAACTCACAAGTATTTCACCATTTTGGGCTCCCACCCAAAAGGAAAATCATCCAAATCTGTACTACGAACTCTTGAATTTAAAGGGAATGCTACAGACTTTGACCAATTAATTTTGTAGCCTGATAATCCTGAGTACTGGTCTATCAACTCTAGAATAGCCGGTATAGAACTGGACGTGGTGAACAGCAGTAAATCATCAGCATATGCAGAAAGTTTAATTTCCATGTCAGCTATGGGCACACCTTTAACCATAAGGCTTTGTCTTAACAAACAGGCCAAAGTTTCCAAGGCCAGATTGAAAAGGATGGGTGAAAGGGGGCAACCCTGATGGGTGCTGTGCCCTAAGAAAAAATCTCTGGACTGAGTCGCATTCATAGAAATATTAGCACATGGTCTCGCATACATAAGTTTAATTAATCTATGGAAACCCTCACCAAACCCAAACCACTTCAAGACGGCAAACAAGAAAGGCCACTCCAGTCGATCGAACGCTTTCTCTGTATCTAACGATAATCCCACCAGTGGGCCCTCTGCTCCTTCCGCATCTTCCAGGACTTGACAAAACACTCTAGCATTGTCAACTGTGGAGCGTCCCTCAGTGAAGCCACATTGGTCCGGGTGAATCAAAGAAGGAATCAATTTGGAGAGAAGACCAGTTAAAGAGGAAGCAAATATTTTATAATCTGCATTACTAACCATCAGAGGGTCTCTCCCAGGTTTTTCAAGAACTACAATATTCGCAGAGGCAAACGATCCAGTCCGGGCTTCTGTTTCCAAAAGAAGCCTATAATATATTTTTTTATTTATTTATTTAAACGCTTTTTTATACTGCGCTATTTGTTATCAGTGCGATTTACAATTAACAATTCATGCACAAGACCAGGAAGATCTGGCTTGTGCTTACATTGAACAGGATTAGTAACTTGGAGCTGAAACTGGGTGAACTATTTACATATTCGCCATCAAAGATGTGGCGAGGTAACTATTTACATGTTAGATGTTAGACCCAAACTGCGCGGTTGAGACTGGATCTTATCGGTTCTCACATTAATCTTTATCGTATGTATATCACACATGGTAATTGTAACAGTAAAGGTATTAGTCATATTCATAGTATTCTGTCGTCGATCTGATATATACACCTTAGCTTGATACTGATGAACGTACCCGATGGGTAGTTCTACGGCTCGGTTTGTCCTAGTTTGTTTGTAATGTGTTGGGTGCTGCATGAGTGAATTGGGGCGTGGGAGGGGGTTGAGTATCATTTGGCTGCGAGAAGTGTAGAAAGAATAGGTGATGCTTGAGGGATTTCCTGAATTGTGTAAGGTCTCTGATCGCTCTGATATTTGGTGGGAGGCTGTTCCAGCACTTTGGAGCATAGAAAGCTCAAGCTCTATTCCTAGTTGCTTGTGTGCATTTTGTAGATTCCCTGGGGATAACCAACGTGTTGGCGGCTACTGTCCTTCTGGACCTGTTGTTGGGGGTGGGGGTGAGGAGGACTGTGAGGGACGAGGGGGATATCTTGTTGATGGCTTTAAAGGTGAGGAGTAGTGCTTTGTATGCGAGCCTGGAGTTTATCGGTAGCCAATGAAGGTCCTTAAGGATGGGAGTGATGTGGGTTCTTCTGGATAATCCGCAGAGAATGCAGGCAGCCGTGCTCATCGCAAGTTGTAAAGGGTGGAGGGTGCTCTTGGGATGGCCATGCAGAATGACGTTTGCATAGTCGAAATGTGGTGTTACCAGCGCCTGGAATATTGTTCGGAAATCGTCGGGGGCTAACATGGGTCTTAGGTGCCTTAGTATTTTGATTTTATGTGCTCTTTGAAGTCGAGATGTTGGTCAAGTGTAACACCCAAGTAGCATATCGCGGGCTTGTTTGGGAGCTCAGCATCTCTCACCTTCAAGGTAGTGGGGGGCGAGAAGTTTTTGTTCTTTGTGATGAACAGGACCTCAGTTTTCTTGAAGTTTATGCGGAGGTTCTGGTCTTGAAGCCAGTCGGTGATTGCATTGAAGCATTCCACTAGGGCGGTAAAGTCAGGATGCATAACTTTGATTGGTGCAAACAGCAGGACATCATCTGCATAGATCAGGCTGGAGATCTTGAATGAGCGGATGATTTCGCATATAGGCTGCATGTACACGTTAAAGAGTAGCGCAGAGAGAGAGGAGCCTTGGGGTACTCCCTGACGTTGCTGGAACAGTTCTGATGTGATGGGTCCCATCAGTACATGTTGCCATCGGTCAGTTAGATAGGATTTACACCACTCCCAGGCTAGGCCCTGGATTCCCTTCTCATGGAGGCGTGTAAGGAGTTGATCATGATTGACAGAATCGAATGCAGCAGCAATGTCAAGGAAGATAAGTGCAAACCCGTTTTCTATATTGTCTATTCCTTTGCTTAAGGTGTTGGTTAGCGTGACGAGTAGTGTCTCTACTCCGTGGGATTCTTGGAACCCGTGCTGGCAGGGATCTAGGGGGGCTGCGATGTCAATGTGTCGCTGGATCTGTCTTTGGACAGCCTTCTCAATTATTTTGGCTAGAAGGGGTATACTCGAGAGTAGGCAGTAGGATTCCACCTTCATCGGATCTAGTCTGTTGTTCTTCAGGAGTGGGCATATGGACGTCTGTTTGAGGGATGATGGGAATATTCCTGTTGAGAAGGAAAGTCTTATGATGTTGGCTAGAATTGGGCTGAGTTCAGTGCGCATCGCTTTGATCCAGTAAGCCGGGCAAGGGTCATTTGGTGCGGTGGTGGTATTGATGATGGCAATAAGGTCTTCGATATATCTCTCTGATGGAGGTGTGAGCTCTGTAAGTGGTGGCTGTAGGTAGGGAGTATGGCTAGGTGTGGGTCTTGGAGCAGTGTTTATTTTGAGGATTTTCATTTGGGGGTAGTCCGCATATAATTGGGGTTGAATTGGCTCAAGGTGAGGAAGGGGAAGGTTCCTTGTTTAAGGATTTTACTATGCTGAAGAGGTCCCGGGGTTTATTTAGAGAGCGGAGAAGGAGCTCGACGTGGTATTCTCTCATTTTGTCAGATATTGTCTCACGGTGAAGTTTCAAGTGGTCAATGTATGTTGCTTGGTCCGCTATGGAATGAGAACATCGCCATTTTCTTTCGTACTTCCTTAGGAGAAGAAGAGATGTCCGTAGTTCCGCAGAAAACCATGGTGCTGGTTTTCTTTTTCTTGGCAGTCTATTGGAGGTTAGTGATTTGTCCGAGGAGGGTAGCTGGGAAAATGAATTCAGAGTGGTATTCCATCTAGCGATCATATCGTCGAGGTTATGTGAAGGCTGATTGAGTATTGGAAGTGCACTATTGGTAAACTCATCCTTGTCAAGGGGTTTGAAACGACGAGTATTTACTGAAGAGGCTGTCTTCATGTGGCTGGGTGGGACTTGATCTTGCTGTGATGGAATTTGGAATGTGATTAAGCTGTGGTCAGACCATGGGACAGGAGTGATGGAAAAGTTGAGGTTGTGTCCTGTAACCGAATGTGGAGTGAAGATCAGGTGCAGTGCGTTTCCTCTGTGGTGAGTGGGAGCGTTCACCACCTGAACATAGCCAAGTTCAGTCATTGCATCGAGGAAGGTGTTAGCATGGGTTGGTTGCAGGGATGCAAGGTTAAAGTCACCAAACAACCAGTTAGGTTTGTGTGGGCTTTCAGAGTTGCAGACTAGGTCAATTATATTGGAGAGGTCTTCCGTAGGGGAGGTTGGAGCTCTATAGATGAGATTTACTGTGTTATGCTTGTTGGCTATGGTAACTGTATGTGCAGGGTGCTTTTGGAGGAGAGCAGCTGATACTGGAGTTTGGTTTTTACCAGTATGAAAACCCCACCGCCTCTCCGGCTGGCTCTATGGCAGGTGTGAATCGAGAAGTTAGGTGGGATGAGTTGGTTTAAGAGGACTGAGTCTGTGTCTGCAAGCCAGGATTCTGTAACCATTAGGATGTCTAAGTTATGGTTTGCTATGAGATCTGTGATAGCTGTCCATTTCGTACGAGCTGAGCGTGAGTTTATGAGGGCACATTTCAGGTTATTATGTACTTGTGCCATCTCAGGTTTGGTGTAAACAGGGTGTTTGAGTGTAATGTAGAGTAGGTGTGAGTGTCAAACATGGTATGTGTGTGGTAGTGGGTGGTGGGGGTTGCTATAATTTCTCCTTCCTAAACAGTGTAAGATGGGGATGGGGTTATAGTCAGATGAGGTGCCAGAGAATCTTGGATGGCATTGGTAAGGAGGTAAACGCTGGTGAGGGCTAGTAGGGAGAGGGCCATGTTGGGCTGCTGTGTTTTGGGTCTGCACGTGGTGTCTGAACACGTGGTATAGTTGTCTAGTAGCAAGGGTATTATACAATAGATATAATTGTATAATGGCAGGTTAGTGAGTTATAAAGTATAGTACAGATTATATGGATGTATAATAGCACTGGTATATAATACAATAGATATAAATGTCTAGTAGCAATGGTACATTACAATAAATATAATTGTATAGTAGCAAGGTATACGAGGTATAGTTGTGTAGCAATAATGGACCGATACAATAGAAATAATTATCTGGTAGCAATGGTAGAGATCTAAAATCGGGTAAGCCTAGTGCGAGTTACTTTGTATCTGAAGTTACTGGTTCGGTGGCCATACCTTGTGTCTGCAGGTTACCTTCCAGTTATGTAGGAATCACGCACGCTTCGACTGCCTCTTCTTATTTTGGGTGAGGTTTTCAGCATAGAGTGCAGGCACTAGTGTGGATCATGGCAGGTTTACTCGGCCTCAGGCCTCTCATGCCCCACCTAAGGGCCACGCCAAAGGGCCCTCTGGCGAGGCCCTCAGGCGTGGGCCCGTCAGGCGTGGGCGCACCCGATGGCGCTTCCTTTTAAATGCAGGCGTCTGCCCCAATTGGGCAGCATGCTGGAAATGGCTGCTGCCTCCGTTGACTCTGATCGATCCTGGGAGGGAGAGCTGCAGCGGCGGGAGAGCGTCTCTCAATGCGCCCGATGGCGCTTCCTTTTAAATGCAGGCGTCTGCCCCGATTGGGCAGCACGCTGGAGATGGCTGCTGCCTCCGATGACTCTGCTCAATCCCGGGAGGGAGAGCTGCAGCGGCGGGAGAGTGTCTCTCAATGCGCCCGATGGCGCTTCCTTTTAAATGCAGGCGTCTGCCCCGATTGGGCAACACGCTGGAGATGGCTGCTGCCTCCGATGACTCTGCTTGATCCCGGGAGGGAGAGCTGCGGCGGCAGGAGTGCATCTCTCAATGCGCCCGATGGCGCTTCCTTTTAAATGCAGGTGTCTGCCCCGATTGGGCAGCACGCTGGAGATGGCTGCTGCCTCCGATGACTCTGCTCAATCCCGGGAGGGAGAGCTGCGGTGGCGGGAGAGCCTCTCTCAATGCGCCCGATGGTGCTTCCTTTTAAATGCAGGCGTCTTCCCCGATTGGGCAGCAGGCTGGAGATGGCTGCTGCCTCCGATGACTCTGCTCGATCCCAGGAGGGAGAGCTGCGGCGGCGGGAGAGTATCTCTCAATGCACCCAATGGCGCTTCCTTTTAAATGCAGGCGTCTGTTGAAGATATTGTTGAAGATATGGGCCTAAGACTTTAGAAAGGTTTTTATAGAATTCAACCGGAAGGCCATCTGGTCCGGTAGCCTTGCCCACTTGCATAGAGTCAATAGCCTGGATAATTTCCATGACCGTAATCTGCCTATCTAGACCGGTAGCTGTTTCCTGATCCAACACCGGCCTCTGTATAATGGCCAGTAATCTCTCAAAACCTTCCTCAGAAAATTCTATCTCTGGGGAGTATAGCTGAGCATAAAATTGGCAAAAGGTTTCTGCAATTTCAGAGTCCTTGACAATCAATTGTTGCAGCTGAGGATCTCTCAAAGCAGTGATGCGAGAAGCTCACTTGTGACCCTTTAGTAAATTAGCTAGTAACCGTCCGGCCCTGTTACCTTCCAAGTAATCAAAGACACCGTACTAAAGTGGTTCCAATCCTACCTAACTAACAGAGAACAATTAATCCGTACCAGCACCTTGACATCCCCCCCATTCCAGCAACACCAAGGAGTGCCCCAAGGATCCACACTGTCAGCCATGCTCTTCAACATTTACCTTCAACCACTCTGCTCAGTCATACGCACCCACAACATCAACTTCCACATATATGCAGACGATATCATGCTCTACGCCCCCATTACAACCACGAACGCAACAAACACCCATCTATCCGCATGCTTCTCTGAGGTGTCCGACTGGTTACAAGCAAACAACCTATCCATCAACATAAAGAAAACTGAAGCCCTCATAGTCACAAGAGACCCAGATTTCACTCCACCTACACACCTCAACATAGAATACACAAGAATTCAAATACAACCACAAATAAGATACCTGGGCATTATTATTGACCAAGCCCTCACCTTAAAGCAGCAAATCACCAAAACCTCCGGAACTATATTCCACAAGGCAAGAACAGTGCAACGTCTTAGACCCCTTCTTGAACACCAAGACTTCCGAACTGTAATGCAAGGCATGACGCTCCCACATCTGGACTACTGCAACATAATCTACCATGGCCTTCCAGCCACACAGACCAACCCCCTCCAAACAGCTCTGAACACGACAGCAAGAATCATTCAGAGTGCAAAGAAAACCGACCGCATCACCCCAATTCTGAAAGACCTACACATACTTCCCCTTGAAGCAAGGTACAAAGCCATCCTACTCACCCACAAAGCCATCCATCAAACACAGAACACCCAGCTTCGCACCCTACTGTCTCGTCCAGCCCACGGCAGAACTACCAGACAAACCTCCAGAAATTCCCTCACCATCCCTCACAAAAGAACCAAATGCTCGCAATGGACCTGCAATCGAGCCTTTGAACTTTATGCTCCATCACTATGGAACTCTCTACCGAGTTGTCTCAGAAACAATGCCGATCTACCATCTTTCAGAAAACAGCTGAAAACCATCCTGTTCCAAGAATACCTCAACACGACCCCCACCAAAAAGCGCACTAACCTCTGATCTCGTCCGCCATGAACCTCTGACTCAAAACTACATTAACCTGCCCATGTCCAAAGTCTGTCCCATGTCCAAAGTCTGTCCTATGTCAAAATCATCAATGTTGCCTCCCCACCCTTTTATGTAACGCCGCTTTGACCCGGTGAAAAGCGGGATACAAATACAGCTAAATAAATAAATAAGTAATACCGCCCTTTCTGCACCTGAATATTCTGTGAAGCCTCAGTAGTCAAAATTGAATTATATCTAAATATAAGATGCTGTAACCGTATCAGAATGTTAGGATCAGTTTTCTGACCTATGATGCGTTCTCCCGCTTTAATCTGCTTTTCCAAAGCTTCAAGTTCTGCTTTACGTTGCTTGGCCTGCCTTATAGCAAAACTGGTAATGGTGGCCCGCATATTAGCTTTGAATCCTTCCCACCACGCCCAACCTGAGGTATTTTGAGTTAGATTAAACTGAAAGTACTCCTCTATAGCCATCAGGATGTTCTCTCGGAACTCCTGACCGCCAAGAAGAGTTCTATCAAAGTTCCAGCGTGAATGAGATGGGCAGCTCGTTCAGTCAAATAGGGAGAATGAGATTGCGGCATGATCAGAGATATGAGCCGCATGGATATTGGACTCACTAATTCTAGAACATAGTCCTTTAGAGACTAGGAAAAAGTCTATGCGTGATACCGAGTTATGAGGGGGAGAAAAGAAAGTGTATTTTTTATCAATAGGGTGTTGCAACCTCCATATGTCTATCAGGCCTAATTCTTACATTAGAGACAAAAGAACAGGGTGAGCTTTGGGGACCTTATTGGTTCTCACTGGACTCCTGTCTACCAAGGGGTCTAACACAAGGTTGAGGTCTCCCTCCACAATAGTCGGGTATCTGGACACTTCTTGTGCCAAAGCCACTATGGAACTAAAAAAAGTAGGACAATCAATGCTAGGCGCATAGATATTGATTAAGGCCAGTTCAGTGAATCCTACTTTAATGACAACCATTGCCCACCACCCTTCAGTATCTGATCTGGTTTGTAGTACAGTGGGGGATAAAGATTTCCTTACTAGGAGGGCTACCCCCCTTTTTTTATGATTGGCAGCTAAAAAAGCCACTAGTGCAAAGGGTTTTATGTCTAATTTTAACGACTCCTTGACATTCAAATGTGTCTCTTGCAGCAATAAGATGTCAGCACTTTCTTTGCGTCCATATAAAAATATCGTTTTCCTCTTAATGGGACTATTAATGCCCTTAACATTCAGTGAAACTATCTTAAAGGAAGACATATTGACAATATGGCACACTGTGATAGACAAATGTTGCAGAAACATACCAGGTTGTAACATATGATTTTACACTGTTAATCCACACCTTTAAAGCACTCAGAATGAAACCTACATTAATAGCCCAAGAGAAAAAACACAAGAAGAAAAGCCACTTCTTAGCCATAGCCCTTGTAGAAGATTGTTCAAAAGAAAAACACATGATTCTAAATATCAAAAGCCACCAAAACCCTGGGGGTCTATAACAAACTCTGGACTTAGCGGGTGAGCCCAAAGGGACAAGACAGGCATGGAGAACATAGGAACATAAGATATGCTATACTGGGTCAGACCAGCAAGGTCCATCAAGCCCAGTATCCTGTTTCCAACAGTGGCCAATCTAGGTCATACGTATCTAGCAGTTTCCCCAAAAAACACAGGTTCCACAATGCTTGTGCTGCGTCAAGCATTGATATCCTGGGTCCCTTCTTAATAATGGTTTATGGACCTTTCCTCCAGGAACTTAGAAACATAGAAATATGATGACAGAAAAATACCACATACCTATCTAGTCTGTCCCTCCATATCAACAACTACAACAGTCCCCTTTTTACCTTTAGAGATCCTCTGTGTTTGTCCCATGCTTTTTTAAATTCAGTTACTGTCCTCATCTCTACCACCTCCACTGGGAGACTATTCCATGGATCCACTACTCTTTCCGTAAAGAAATATTTCCGCATATCACACCTGAATCTTTCTCCCTTCACCCTCATCCCATGTCCCCTCGTAGCAGAACTTGCTTTCAATTGAAAGAAGCTCTCTCCCTGAACATTTATGCCATGAGGTATTTAAACATCTCAATCATATCACCTCTATCCCGCCTTTCCTCTAAGGTGTACATATTAAGATCCTTATGTCTGTCCTCACATGCTTTATAATGAAGACCACTAATCATTTTTTAAACCCAAACCTTTTTTAAACCCAGCTACACTAACAGCCTTCACTACATCCTCTGGTAACAAATTCCAGAGTTTGATTACACGTTGAGTGAAAAAATATTTTCATTTATTAGTCTTAAATAGTTTACCCTGTAGCTTCATTGCATATCCCCTAGTCTTTCTATATTCTGATAAAGTAAACAATCGATCTACGTTTACCCATTCCACTCCATTCATTAATTTATAGACTATTATCATATCTCCCCTCAGCTGTCACTTTTCCAGGTTAAAGAGCCCTAATCTTTTTAGCCTTTCTTCATAGGAGTATCCTTCCATCCCCTTTACCATTTTGGTGGCTCTTCTCTGAAAATTTTCTAATAACGTTATATCCTTTTTAAGATACGGCAACCAGAATTGCACACAATATTCAAGGTGCGGTCTCACCATGGAACGATATAGAGGCATTATAATATCTTTTCTTTTATTTTCCATTCCTTTCCTTATGATACCTAGCCTTCTATTTGCTCTATTGGCCGCCGCTGCACACTGGGCCGAGGGTTTTAACATATTATCCACAATGACTCCTAAATCTTTTTCCTGGGTGGTGGTTCCTAATGTGGAACCTTGCATTGTGTAACCATAGTTTGGGTTTTTCTTCCCTAGGTGCATAACTTTGCACTTGTCCACGTTAAATTTCATCTGCCATTTTGGTGCCCAGTCTTCCAATTTATCAAGATCCTCTTGCAATTTTCCACAATCCTCTTGGGTTTTAACAACTTTAAATAGTTTTGTGTCATCTGCAAATTTGATAACCTCACTCGTTATTCCCTTTTCCAGGTCATTTATGAATATGTCAAAAAGCAGCGGACCCGGCACAGATCCCTAGGGTACACCACTATTCACCTTTCTCCATTGGGAAAATTGGCCATTTAGCCCTACCCTCTGCTTTCTATCTTTTAACCAGTTCCTGATCCACAATAGTACTCTGTCTCCTATCCCATGACTCTTTAGTTTTGCCAAACGTCTCTGATGAGGGACCTTGTCAAAGGCTTTCTGAAAGTCCAGATACACTGTATCAACCGACTCACCTTTGTCCACCTGTTTATTCACACCTTCAAAAAAACATAACAGATTAGTAAGACAAGATCTTCCTTGTCTAAAGCCATGTTGGCTGTCTCCCATTAGGCCATGACTATCTACATGCTGAGTAATTTTTTTCTTTATGATGGTTTCTACCATTTTTCCTGGTACTGACGTCAGGCTCACCGGTCTGTAGTTTCCCGGATCACCCCTGGAACCCTTTTTAAAATTGGCGTTACATTGGCGATCCTCCAATTGTCAGGTATTACAGATGATTTTAAAGAAAATTCACAGATTACTATTAACAGGTCTCCAATCTCATATTTCAGTTCTTTCAACACCCTCGGATGTATACCATCCGGCCCAGGTGATTTGCTACTCTTCTTTTTATCTAATAGTTGTAATAATCTTCCCAATGTATCGACATTTCCTTCAATTCTTCCGCACCTTTAAATACCACTTCAGTCATGGGTAACATCCCTACATCTTCCTCAGTAAAGACCGAAGCAAAGAATTCATTCAGTCTCTCCGCTATCACCTTGTCACCTCTTAGTGCCCCTTTAACCCCTCTATCATCTAATGGACCAACTGATTCTCTCACAGGTTTTTTGCTACGAATGTACTTGAAAAAGTCTTTATTTTGTGTTTTTGCTTCCGCAGCAAGTTTCTTCTCAAATTCTCCCTTTGCCTGCCTTATCAATGGCTTGCATTTGACTTGCCAGTGCTTGTGCTGTTTCCAGGTTTCGTTTGGCTTTTTTTTCCATTTCCTGAAAGATGCTTTTTTGGCAACAACAGCCTTTCTAACCTCACCTTTAAACCATGCTGGCAGTTTTTTGGACTTCCTTCCACTTTTCTTAAAGCATGGAATACAGCTGGTCTGGGCTTCCAAGATAGTATTTTTCAACAACACCCAAGATTGATGTAAGTCTTTAACCTTTGCAACTGCTCCTTTTAGTTTTTTCTTAAGTATTTTCCTCATTTTATCATAGTCTCCCTTTCGAAAGTTAAAAGGTACTACTGTGGATTTCCTTACTATCCCTCCTCCACTAATTAAATCAAATGTGATCCTGCTATGATCACTATTGCCGAGTGGACCCAACACCCTTATCTCTTGCACTAGATCTGGTGTTCCACTAAGGACTAGGTCTAATATGGCTTCCCCTCTGGTCGGTTCATGAACCAGCTGCTCCAAGAAGCAGTCATTTATTTCATCTAGGTACTTTATCTCCCTAGCATGTCCTGCTGTGACACTGACCCAGTCGATACTGTGGTAATTAAAATCACCCATTATTATTACTGCGCTGTAACTTTTGTTAGCTTCGTTGATTTCTTTGAGCATTTCATCATCCATTTGTTCAATTTGGCCTGGCGTTCAATAGTACACCCCCACTGCCACCGCCTTCCCCTTTTTACATGGAATTTCAATCCATAGAGATTCTACAGCAAATTTTGTTTCCTGCAAAACTTTAATCCTTTCTGACTCAATGCCCTCTCTAACATAGCGCGCAACCCCTCCACCAATTTGATCAGCTCTATCATTACGATATAGTTTGTACCCAGGTATCACAGTGTCCCACTGGTTGTCCTCCTTCTACCATGTCTCTCATATATTCCAATCATATCTAACCTCTCATTTAGTGCTATATATTCTAACTCTCCCATCTTATTTTTTAGACTTCTAGCATTTGCATACAAGCATTTTAGAGACTGTATTTTATTCATATTAATCTGGCTATTGGTAGGCATGGGTAATTTGGGATCTTTAAGCTCTGTCTGCTGCATACTCGAGCGCATTTGGGCTACCTTACTCTTTTTTGGAACTTCTCTGCTTTTGGTAGTATCCTTTAAGGATACATTCTTCCGAACCATGCGCTCTTGGGCGACTGTCGGCTTTCCCCTATTATCTAGTTTAAAAGCTGCTCTATCTCCTTTTTAAAGGTTAATGCCAGCAGCCTGGTTCCATCCCGGTTAAGGTGAAGCCCATCCCTTCGGAAGAGCCCCTCCTTTCCCCAGAATGTTCTCCAGTTCCTAACAAATCCAAAACTCTCATCTCTGCACCATTGTCTCATCCACGCATTGAGACTCCGGAGCTCTGCCTGCCTTTTGGGTCCTGCGCGTGGAACAGGAAGCATTTCGGAGAACGCTACCCTGGAATTTCTGGATTTCAACTTCCTACCTAAAAGCCTAAATTTAGCCTTCAGAACCTTCCTACTACATTTTCCTATGTCATTGGTACCGACATGTACCAAGACAGCAGACTCCTCCACAGCACTATCTAAGATCTTATCTAGGTGGCGCGTGAGGTCCGCTACCTTCGCACCAGGCAGGCATGTAACCAGGCGATCCTCATGTCCACCAGCCACCCAGCTATCTACATGCCTAATGATCGAATCACCAACTATAATGGCTGTCCTAATCCTTCCCTCATGGGCACATGGCCCTGGAGTAACTTCCCCGGTGTGAGAGGGTTTTACATCAACTGGAGGACAGGTCCTAGTTACAGGATCACTTCCTGCCACACCAGGGTGATGCTCTCCTGCCCCTTGACCTCTCTCCTCCATGGCAACAGGGATGTTGCCAGACTGGCGGTGGGACTTCAGGACTATATCCCTGTAGGTCTCGTCTATGTACTTCTCTGTCTTTCTTATGTCTTCCAAGTCTGCTACTCTAGCCTCTAGAGAATGGACTCGTTCCCTGAGAGCAAAGAACTGCTTGCACCTAGTGCACCCATAAGACCTCTCACCAACTGGGAGAAAATCATACATGTGACACTCAATGCAAAAGACTGGAAAGCCCCCATCTCACTGTTGGACTGCTGTCTGCATCTTAGTTTTAAGCTTGTGTTTAAGTCTTTAAGGTCTTTACTTACTAAGGGGTATGTTTACTAAAACCCCGTTAGGTGCGCGCCGCGTTAGTGTGCGGGATGCCATAAAAGGAGTGGGCGTGTCAGTCTGAAAAAAGCAAACCGGGATTAATCATGTGCTAATGTGCGCTGTGCGCTTATGTGCGCCACGCACATTAGCGCATGAGAAACGCGCGTGGGAAGCATAAGCAGGCGTGCTGATGTACAAGCACAGGAACAGAGCCACAGTACAATGGTTAAGACACTGACTAATGGTGCAGGGATCATGGGTTCAATCCCCCACTGTGCCCGCTGGGTGAGGCACTACCTGTTATGTGTAATATTGCATTCTGAGGCATGTTAATTTTATTTTAATTACTGCTACTAGCAAACACACTCTCAAAGCACTGTAACATAAGGTGCCCCATAAGGTACCCCAGAGGGCACATTGTAAAGTGCACTGTCCGCCAAGGTACCCTACAATGTTGCTTAAAGGGTGGCCTATAGGGCGCCATGTAGGGTGCCCAATGAGGCACGGCAAGGTTACTCTGATGGCAGCACTGCACATGTTAACGTGTGGTAAGCTGAAGTAGGTGTGCTGACGTACGAACAGCAACAGCAGTGTAGCATAATGGTTAAGACACTGACTGATGATGCAGGGATCATGGGTTCAATCCCCCACTGTGCCCAATGAATAAGGTTGGCTGAGGCATTACCTGTTATGTGTAATGTAGCATTATGAGGCATTTTAATTTTATTTTAATTACTGCTGCTAGCAAACGCACTCTCAAAGCACTGTAACATAAGGTGCTGCATAAGGCACCCCATAAGGTACCCCAGAGGGCACATTTTAAAGTGCACTGTCTGCCACGGCACTCTACAATGTCCCCTATAGGGCACCCTATAAGGCGCTCCATAGGACACATTATAAGGCACCTTATACGGACTGGCACCCTATCAGTCTCTCCATAGCATACTGTATAGTGCACCTTATATGGACGGTAACCATAAGATGCCCTATAGGGCGCCCTATAAAGCGTCCTCTGAGGCACCTTATGGGTAAAGTACGCTGAGGGTGTTTTTGCTGGCAGCACTAATGTATGTTAAAAATAGATAATGCCTTGGACAGCCCTATCAAATAACCCCACTGTGGGTTTGAACCCATGATCTCTAGCTCCACTGGTAGTGAAGTAACCAGTGGGCTACAGCTCTATAGCTGCTAATAAACCCCTGGCTGGCTGCAGAAGGACTGCAAGTCACCACACAAACAGTCTGCTGTGGTCACCAGGATAGGGTTAACCCACCCATACCCATGATGCACTGCACATGCAAATCAGCAGTCTACAGATGATCACAAGATGGGGTATGCACCCCCACAGCACCTCGGCCTGGTAGGGGGAACTGACAGTGTGTGTTACTGGCACAGAGTAGCTACACACCGTCACATTGTGCAGGTACGGCACTCACCCTGAGGGTAAGGTGGGGCACCCAGCACCAGGTCCACAGCAGAGATAGGCCATGCTGCAGGTCTAATGTGTGAGATAGGTAGTTTTTGCAGACACACCTTGGATATTTTTGTATGTCTCAGTCAGGTGTAGCCCCTATGGACCCCTAGGAGGATTATGTACCACCACCCTCCTCCTCCTCCAGGGCTGAGGGTGGTAAACAGGGTCTCCCACCAACAGATCCACATTCTACCTCCCTGCAATGGTGGCAGTAGAGGGGACCATCAACCCCAGGCCTGCTGGGGGACAGACACCCTACAGGGCAGTCAATGCAGCTCTGTACACATCCATAACGCAATAGCAGAAAGACATTAGGCCTGGATATGCTAAGCTGCACCCCACCACTATCTGATATTCTCCTGCAGCAAGCCTTCAGCTGCTGCACCCTGCAAGGCACTCCATCAAGACACATACCAGCTGCAGATAATCTGCTAGCTAGTCCATAGTACATGTTCCTGTTGGAAATGCATGCACCCAGAACTAGAATGTCAGCTTACACACCAAGCAGATAAATCAGTGACTGGGCACCAAAAGGAAACCCATAAATATCACATGCAAGAACTACTATATAGTACTATGGGGGTGCCTAGCCATGCTGTGGTCACTGCACAGTCAGGGTGAGAGTGATCTCCCAGCAGGACATGCTGTGGCCACCCTGTCTGTTCAGGTGGTGGCCGGGCACTACAATGTCCCAGCCAGTGCACTATGCCCTGTGCAGCTGCATCCTGGCCAGGCCACCCTGTCCGGGCTATACCCATGGTACCTTGCTCCTCATTATGCACATTGGCAGGCCAATACTGGCAACAGTGCTGGCAGTGTGGGCTGTGGAGGGTGTTTGCAGCCACCACACACTGGATAGACAGACACACACTCCCACACCTATGCCAGCATTGTGCTACTCTAGAGGAGTTTAGCAGCCCTGGCCACCACACCAGTCCTGGGCACAGTGCAGGCATGGATATGGTATGCAATACTGTTGGGGGTCACTCCCCAGGGTGGTAAACACTGTCAGAGACCAGACCTGAAGCACACTCCACAGACAGCAGAAAGGTTGCTATGATGGAGCTCAATCAGCAAACTGTGCTTAACGTAGGAATTGGTATCTGCCAGTAATCATAGCAAACGTTTGATTGCTGTGTACCATATTCCCAGGTGTAGGGTGGCATTGCTAAGGTATGCAAGGGCTAGTATTGGGAGATGCACGCAGGGCCCAATGTCCTGCCTCTCCAGGAGGCATTGGCTAATGGAGCCTGTGGGTGTGGGTGTGGGTGTGTCTGCCCCTGTTGGCTGCTGCTTTACGGCAGAGGTTCCCAACTCCAGTCCTGGTGTGCCAAACACTGTTCGGGTTTTCATGCTGTCCCGCATGAATATGCATGAGATACATCTGCATACCATGGGGTGGTGCATAGCACAGGCATCTTTATTAGAGGCAGCATGGAACCTGAATTGTGTTTGGCCCTCCAGGACTGCATTTGCGAGACTCTGCTCTAGGTAATGCGCCTGTTTATGGTGTCTTTGCTCTGTAGGGTAAAATGTTGGTGTTTTGGGCATGTTTACGTCATCTTCAATAAAGGTTCTGTCTGTATTAGCATGTTGTAGTAGTGGGTAAAATATGGGGATTGGGTTGGCAGGCACCATAGCTGGGACTTGAACCTGTGACCTTCTGCCTCCAAACACACTGCCTCCAAACACACAGTGCATTCCCTGGTGATACCATGACTGTTTGTCCGGTAGGGCCTGTCTGTTGCAGTGCATGGCACTCACCTACACAGGGCTAGGCCATGGTCTGCTCTGGGCAGCTGCCACTGCCCCCTCCACCAATAGTACCCCTCCGCCACCATGCTGACATGGCCTTATATTGTAGACAGCATAAAACCTGAATGATTTGTGGCCCTCCAGGACTGGTTCCCCCAAATTCAGTCCTGGAGGGCCACAAATCATTCAGGTTTTATGCAGCTCTCTGCTGGATATGAAATGTAACCAGAAAGTTCTCTTCTGTGTTTTAAATTTAAACTTAAACTGCTGTTACTAGGCCCTGACTGATTTAACAAAAAACACTGGGTTCACAGATTAATTAGCTTTAATACAAAGAAGTCCTTTCAGAAAATTTCCAGAAGTATATACTCACAATTGCAGATCTCTCTCCAGAAGTAGCAGTCCCTTTCTCCAAGACCAAGCAGGAAGTCAGTCCTCACATATGGGTGACATTGACGTCGATGGAGCCCCCTGCGGAGCATTTCCCCAGCTTTCTAAGAAAGCCTTTGGGAATGCAGGCACGCATGCGCGGTCCCCTTCCCGCCTAAAGGTGCCATCTTTGCCAATCTCTCTTTTTCCGTGGAGCCCGTCGGACGCTTGTCCTAGTCTCCCGGAAAAGTTGACTTTCTTCTTCAGCGATTCTTTGTTTTTTCCCCGGTTCGACGCCGGTTCCCCTTCCCGCCGGGTTCGGTACATCGGTATCGAGCCCGTTTTCTATTTTTCGGTTTTTGCCCTTCGTGGCTGGCATTCGCGCCTTTTTTTCTGTTTCCCTGGATAGGCGGTCCTTTGACCTCGCGGGGGCCCTTTTTTCCCCGATGGCTTCCAGTGGTTTCAAAAAGTGTGATCGGTGTAAGAAACTCATGTCTCTCACCGACACACACGACTGCTGCCTTCGGTGCCTTGGCCTGGACCACGATCCTCAGTCCTGTGGCCCCTGTGGTAAAATGTCTACCAAGGCACTACACAGTCGACAGCATCAAAAGGAAAGGATTTTTTTGGACTCTGCCTCCGGCCGGGCCTGGACCTCGTCTGAGGCCTCGACGTCTCGGCATTCGGATCCCGAGCATCGCCGGGGTTCCTCGGACCAGGGGTCCCCTGACCGGGAATGCAAGAGGAAGAAGCGGCTCATGAGGGCAGCGTCAGAAGAGGTCCCTGGCTCCTCGAGGGCCAGGTCTCAGACCCCTGACCGCCGCCCCGGGCCTTTGGAGCCGGTGAAGCCGACCAAAATGCCTCGTGTGGAGTCAGAGTCCGTCGGACACGTAAGTCCTGTAGTCCTCGTGGACTCTCCTATGAGGGAGCCGACGTCGCCGGGGCCCGAGTCGGGTGCTGCTGCGTCTCCTGAGCTGGGGCTCAGGCTGACAGCCTTGGAGTGCAGATTGTCTGCCTTCATGGAGCAGCAGCAGGTACTGATGACCAGCCTCGCTGGTGCATCTGCCCCGACCACTGGGACATTGACGTCGAAGTCGACCCCGGAGACCGAGCCGATACTCGAGACCATGAAGGCTCGAGGTCGTCCTCGGTCGCGGTCACCCTCGACTTCCCGTTCGGAACTGAGGGCGTCGACGCCGGTGCCTTCGGCGTCATGGCGGGTGCCACCGAGACTCACGCGGTCGGAGTCCCCCGACTCCTCCTCGGATGAGTCTGCTTGGGAGACGGAGGACGAGGAGTCCCCCGATACCTTCCGGACTCGGTGCATCCCATCGGACTCACCGCAGTCCGAACCCCGGAGTAGGTCCCCTCCGGAGAATACCCAGTTCTCAGAGTTCGTCAGGGATATGGCTAAGGCCTTGGCCATTCCCGCGGACCCCGAGGAGGAGCCTCGAGCCGAAGAGCTCGAGGCCCTCCAGTATGACTCTCCTCCGAAGGAGGCTTTTACTGTGCCGGTTACTCCGATGCTGGAACGGCTCCTCTTCAGGATGTGGGAGGCACCGGCCTCGGCGCCGGTTTTAAGCAAGGGAGTCGATTCCATCTATCGACTCAGGAAGAGCCCTGGATTCCAGAAGGCGCAGCTGCTGCACCATTCCATGGTGGTGGAATTGGCCATGCATCGTCTGAAAAGCCAGAAGATGCATTCTGCGGTGCCTCCCGGCAGGGAGGCCCAGAACCTGGATGCTTTCGGCAGAAAGTGCTTCCAGGGCTCGATGCTTGCTTGCCATGTCCAGTCTTACCAGCTGTACATGGGCATGTACCTTCGGGACCTGGCCAAGGAAATGTCCGGGTTCGCGGCTGGCCTCTCCGGGGAACCTTGCAGAGGTTCCAGTCCTTGTCTACAGGTATCCGGGACTGCTCTAAGTTCATGTCCCGAGCCGCCTACGATGGCTTCGAGGCTTCGGCCCGAGCAGCGGCAGCCGGCATCGCCGCCCGACGCCAGGCATGGCTGCAGTCATCGGACCTCGATCCTTGGGATCAGGACAAGTTGGTCGATGTCCCTTGCCGAGGTGAGAAACTTTTTGGCAAACCCATGGCTGAGAAGGCTGCTGAGCTCAAGACTGAGCACCTTACTCAGACCAGACTGTCCAGAAAGACCTCTGCCCCTTCTCAGAAAAAGAAGGGCTCGGGTAAGAAGTCCTTTTACCTGAGGAAGGCGGCTGCCTACAAACCTTTCCCTCATTACCAGGCCTCCACAGCTCCCCAACAGGGGTAGCAGGCCAAGGGGCAGGGACGTGGGCCCCGTAGGCAGCCATTCCCCAAGCCTCCGGCTCCTGCTCCTACACAGCAGGGAGGGGTTTTTTGACTCCCTAAGCATAGCCTTTCCTCCTTTGCTGTCCCCTCTCTGCACAGGAGGTCATCTGGCCCTGTTTGCCCATAGGTGGCCACCAGTAACAGGAGATGCATGGGTTCTGAGCATAGTCCACAAGGGCTACATGCTCCATTTCCAACAGTTCCCACCTGCTTACTTCCCAGGAGAGCCTCCAAGGCCTCCCTTACACACAGACCTTCTCTTTCAGGAGCTTCAAGGCCTGCTTCTGGACAAGGCGGTGGAGCCTGTCCCTCCACACCTGAAAGGGCAAGGGTTCTACTCCAGGTACTTCCTGGTACCAAAGAGAACAGGGGGCCTCCGGCCCATTCTCGACCTCAGGAACCTCAACAAGTTCTTAGTGAAAGAAAAGTTCAAGATGCTTACTCTTGGAACACTTCTGCCCTACCTCCAGCAGGGAGATTGGCTATGCTCTTTGGATCTAAAGGATGCGTACACTCACATCCTCATTCATCCAGACCACAGAAAGTATCTCAGGTTCATTGTGGGAGGAAACCATTACCAGTACAGGGTACTGCCCTTTGGCCTCACCTCCGCACCAAGAGTCTTCACAAAGTGCCTGGCTGTAGTAGCGGCCTACCTCAGGAATCAGGGGGTATTTGTCTTCCCCTACCTGGACGACTGGCTTATCAGGGGTCAGACTTACCAGGAAGCCAGACAGGCCACCTCCAGAGTGGTGTCCCTCCTGCAACACCTCGGCTTTGTCATAAACTTTGCAAAGTACACTTTGCTCCCCTCCCAGAACCTAGAGTTCATAGGAGCAAGGCTGGACTCCAAGGAGGCGAGGGCCTTCTTGCCAGAGGATAGGGCACAGCGGCTCATCACCTTGGCACACTAATTTCTCACTGTACCAAGGGTGTCTGCCAAGCTTTGCCTACAGCTTCTGGGCCACATGGCATCAACAGTGCAGGTGACCCCCAATGCTCGTCTTTATATGCGGCCGGCCCAGTGGTGCCTCAGGACTCAGTGGCAGCAGGCCAAAGGACACCTCACGGACAGAGTGCGGTTGTCCAAGCCATTCCTGGACTCCCTTCAGTGGTGGCTACACCCCCCCCCCAACTTACTACAGGGGGTGTCCTTTCAAGTTCCTGTCCCCACTGTGGTGTTGACCACGGATGCCTCTCTGCAGGGCCGGGGTGCTCATTGTGCAGACAAGTGCACCCAGGGCCTGTGGTCTCCACTCAGCAGATCAACCTATTAAAGCTTCGAGCCATTCGCTTAGCCCTCAAGGCCTTCTCTCACACCTTGGCTCACCAGTCTGTTCTGGTACAGAGAGACAATCAAGTGGCCATGTTTTATGTGAACAAACAAGGGGGCACTGGGTTCAGACTCCTGTGTCAGGAAGCACAGGCCCTTTGCTCTTTTGCGCTCAAACACAGCATGGTGCTCAAAGCGGTCTACCTGCCAGGTCAAGAGAACTTCCTAGCAGACAGGTTGAGCAGGATTCTACAGCCCCACGAGTGGCAGCTGCACCCATTAGTGGTTCAACAAATTTTTCTGAAATGGGGACTTCCATCCATAGATCTCTTTGCCAGTCCCCTGAACCACCAGTTACCCAGGTTCTGTTCCAGGCAACCGCATCCCCTAAGAGTAGCAGCGGATGCCTTTCTCATTTCCTGGAACCAGGGCCTTCTCTATGTGTTTCCTCCCACGCCTTTGGTGGCCCGAACTTTGTTCAAGATTGTAAGGGACAAGGCCTTGGTTCATCTGGTAGCTCCCAGATGGCCGAGGCAACCCTGGTTCCCACTTCTGCTTCAACTGGCAGTGGACACCCCATTGCCTCTGGGGTTACAGCCCGATCTCCTCTCTCAGGATCAGGGTTTTCTTCTACACCCCAATCTCAAATCTCTCAATTTGATGGCCTGGAGGCTGCAAGGGTAGTGTTAGCTCCCTGGGGCCTGCCTCAGGAAGTGGAAGAGGTGGTATTAGCCTCTAGAAAGCAATCCACCTGGAAAACCTATGCCCTGAAATGGAAAAAATTCTCCTTGTGGTGTCGAGAACACCAGGCAGATCCCTTCTCCTGCACTGTACCAGTGGTGCTTCAATATCTCTTGCATTTGTCCAATCAGGGCCTTAAGTCTAATTCTGTTCGAGTACACCTCTCTGCTCTAGCAGCTCACCACTCACTGGTGGAGGGACACTCCTTGTCGGTTCACCCATTGGTGTCCAGGTTCCTCAGAGGCTTGCTTCTGCTCAAGCCTCCTATCTGTCCACCAGCCCCTGAGTGGGAGTTGAATGTGGTCTTGCAGCAATTAACTCGCCCACCTTTTGAACCGATGGCTACATGCCCTCTTCGCTTCCTTTCTTGGAAGACTCTCTTTCTAGTGGCCTTAACCTCGGCCAGGCGAGTAAGTGAACTTGAGGCCTTAGTCTGTGATAGGCCTTACACTCGCTTCTATAGGAACAGGGTAGTCCTTAGGACTCATCCTAAGTTCCTCCCTAATGTTGTCTCCTCCTTCCATCTCAACCAGGAAGTGGTTCTTCCAACATTCTTCCCTAGGCCCCATGCTAGCCGGGCTGAGACAGTCCTGCATATCCTGGACTGTAGGAGGGCCTTGTCCTTCTACCTTGAGCGTACGCAGAGGCATAGAAGGGCTACTCAGCTCTTTGTGTCTTTTGACCCTAATAACTTAGGGTTGCCTGTTGCCAAGCGTACCTTGTCCATCTGGGTGGCTGACTGTATCACCTGGGCTTGCAGGGCCGGGTCACGGCCCACCGTGTCAGGGCTATGGCTGCCTCAGTAGCTCATCTCCGCTCTGTACCATTGGCAGACATCTGTAGGGCTGTAACTTGGTCCTCAAGCCAGACTTTTGCAGCTCATTACTGCCTGGAGAGGGAGTCCCATAGAGACAGTGCTTTTGGTCAGGCAGTGCTCTGAAATCTCTTTGAGGTTTAGGCAACTCCTACCTTCCAGCCCTCTGGTTGGGCTACCGGTGGAGGTGTAGTCCAGTGAAATCCTTTTCTCTGATGCTGTGGCTAGAGGGAGCTCATTTTTCAGCTCTGGGGTCCCCGGTATCCTGAAGCTGGGGAGTCCCATATGTGAGGACTGACTTCCTGCTTGGTCCTGGAGAAAGAGTAGTTAGTCACCTGTAACAGGTGTTCTCCAGGAGCAGCAGGAATCAGTCCTCACAACCCTCCCTCCTCCCCTTGAAGTTGCAGTTGTACATAGTTTATTGTTTTGCATTTTAAGTGCTGTTATTAGCTATGTCATTTGACTGGCAAAGATGGCACCTTTAGGCAAGAAGGGGACCGCGCATGCGTGCCTGCATTCCCAAAGGCTTTCTTAGAAAGCTGGGGAAATGTTCCGCAGGGGGCTCCATCGACATCGATGTCACCCATATGTAAGGACTGATTCCTGCTGCTCCTGGAGAACACCTGTTACAGGTGAGTAACTACTCTTTCTATAGTCCTTCAAGACTGAGGATCACAGAGCTCTGGTTGAGCTATTTATGCCTGTGCATAAATAACTAACTAGTTCACTTCAACTCCTCTGCCACTTAGAGCTTCTTATACCATACACTACCCATCTCAAGAGCAGCGTCCCCAAACCCAAGGCACCAGAACACTATTACCATGCCTTGATGCCTTCCCAACCATAATAGACATGACAGACAAAACAAAACATAAAAGAAGAAAGAAAGAAGCAGAGAAGGACACTGCGACCAGGGCAATACCCTGGATTTGCTCCGAGATGATTGAAATTGCAACTTCGTGACCTCAGACCAGTCAAAACACCCATATAAGAAAGCGTTGAAGAACTTCTGCAAAGCCACTGATTGCAAGGCAGGTTTTCACTGCATCAACACCAACTCTATGTCTTCCAAAAATGCATGCAACTCCCCTGGATCATCAAAAGTCCTGGTCTGGTTGTGCAGCATGACTCTCATGCGGGCAGGATAAAGAAACCCGAAACGGGTCTACAGCTGCGATAAGCGTGGACGTAGCACCAAGAAACCTTTCCTCCAGTCTACCGTTGCCTTTGCGAAGTCATGGAAAAAGAGGAGATTGTGTCCCTGATATTCGAAGAGAGAGTGTGCTCTGGCTGCTTCCATTATTTGCGCGACTTGTTAAAAACGCAGAACTTTTAGGATGATTGGACATGGACGCTTGCCTGAAACCACAGACTGAGTAGGCACTCAGTGGGCGAGCTCAGTCTTAAAAGGCATAGTAAACTTCACTTTCAACACACCTGGATCATTGATTGTATAAAGGCCAACATATCTGGACCTTCGGCTCCCTCGGTTACTCCCAAAATTCTTATGTTGTTTCTTTGAGCACGATTGTTACCATCTTCCAACTCTCTTTGCAGTGACCGTATCAACAATTGTGACTGTTTCAGCACTGCCCGTGTGGGTTGGGATCCCCATGGGGAGACACCGGATAGGAAAATCAGCGGTTGGCAGAAAACTGGCCCTTCATTGGCCAGTTTTACCTTCCTGCCAGCTGCTGGCCTCCAGCCTGCAAAACCTGCCGAGCCAGCCTATAACCAGTTGGTTGGCAACCCTAGGGCCTATATAAATGTCACACTCAGATTGACTGCTGCACACAGAGAAATATGAGGATGTAGAGTTGTAAAACTCTGGAAACAAGAGCATAAAGCAAAACAGTGTGACCTTGATTCATTGTGGAATATCAGGCTTTAAAGTTAGTAGGAGACCAGTTCAAAGTACTTAAAACCACAAATCTTTGTTTGCCAAAAGTTGGAGAAAGGAAGAGAGTAGTGCTGGTGCAAGAGTATTAGGCACCCTCGAGGAACCTCTTGTCTGGCCCTCCTAGGCCTGCCGCTCTTGAGATTTTGATTTTAGCTTTTAGGGCTGGGATATTAAGATCATAGCTTTTAGGGCTGGATGTGGTTACGTATATGCTGCTTATGCTCCACTGACAGCGCCCATGCTCACTCAGTGGACAAAAGTCTTAACAAGCAATCAATCATGGTCAGCACCAGCAATTTCCAAGTAATCCTTTGAAAGCACATAATTGGACATTAATATTAACATATGCATATATACAATGAAGGCAATTTCCAACAGTTGTTTTCCTAGATAAAGGGGTTATTTAAAAAATTGTCCCTCCCAGTGGGTAAAAGTACCTGCTGATGGTTCTTTTACTTTGTGGTTGGCAGGAGTTATTGTTTTGCTTTGATCAAACAGCTCTTTAATGCCCCTTCTCCCACAATCTGATGCCTGGGAAAGAGGCAAAAATAATCTGGATCATCCTGCTCTTTGCTGCTTTCTCCTTTTTGTCGAGAATGTCTAGCACGGTCCAGTGTATATTGTTTTTGCCTTCTTTTAAAATTTTTATACTTTGGTGCTGAAGCTTTTGGGTTTCTTCATTGCCAGTGTTGTATCCTTGTGTGAAGGATATATTATGCAGATTTCACAGATGATCAACAAATTCATTTTATTTAGAAACATAAAACATGATGGCAGAAAAAGACCACATGAATATCTAGTCTGCCCTTCCATATCAACTACAACAGTTCCCTTTTTTCCTTTAGAGATCTTCAGTGTTTGTCTCATGCTTTTTTGAATTCAGATACTGTCCTCGTGTCCACCACCTCCACTGGGAGACTATTCCATGCATCTACCACCCTTTCCATAAAGAAATATTTCCGCATATTACTCCTGAGTCTATTCCCTTTCACCCTCATCCTATGTCCCCTCGTGGTAGAGCTTCCTTTCAGTCAAAAGAGGCGGAGGTATTTAAACATCTCTATCATATCTCCTTTATCCCACCTTTCCTCTAAAGTATACATACAGTATTAAGATCCTTAAGTCTGTCCTCATATGCTTTATAATGAAGACCACTAACCATTTTAGTAGCCACCCTCTGCACCGACTCCAACCTGTTTATATCCTTTTGAAGGTGCGGTCTCCAGAATTGCACACAATACTCCAAATTAGGTTGCACCAAAGACATATACAGAGGCACTAACACCTCCTTTCTTCTGCTGGCCATTCCTCTCCCTATGCACCCAAGCATCCTTCTAGCTTTCACAGTTGCCCTTTCTACCTGTTTAGCTACTTTAAGATCATCAGATATAATCACGCCTAGGTCCCGTTCTTCTTTTGTGGACAGAAGTACTTCACTACCTTGGATTGCTGCAGCCCAAATCCATGACCATGCATTTTTTTAACATTCAGTCTCAGCTGCCAAATTCTAGACCATTCCTCAAGCTTAGCTAGATCCCTCTTCATGTTATCTACACCTTCCTGGGTATCTACTTTATTGCAGATTTTGGTATCATTCGCAAAGAGGCAAACCTTACCTGACAGCCCTTCTGCTATATCACTAACAAAGATGTTAAAAAGAATCAGACCAAAAGAATTGGACCAAGGACAGATCCTTGGGGCACACCACTAGTATCCTCCCTCTCCTCAAAGTGAGCTCCATTTACCTGTACCCTTTGTCGCCTCCCACTCAACCAGTTTCTAATTCAAGCAGTAACTTTAGGGTCCACCCCTAGAGTGCTCAGTTTGTTTATAAGTCGCCTGTGTGGGACAGTGTCAAAGGCTTTACTAAAATCTAAATACACCACATCTAGGACTTAATAGAAGGAAATGCTTCAATGATTGGTATTGAATATCCTCTCATCCTATGCAGGTTAATACAGCAAGACAATTCTCAGAAGGACTAAAGCAAAGCCTCAAATTTGGCAAGGAAGCCTTGCAGGCCTCTAACTACCTTCTTTAAGAAAGCAGCTCTCTTTATCTCTGAGAGATCCCCTGAAGTTATTGTACTATATAAACAAAGGGCTAGAAACTGGATGATTTCATCAGGTATGCAGGTCATTCTTGGTCATGCTGATGCTCTGTGAAATTGCCTATGCATAGAGAATTTCCAAACAAACCCTCAAAGAATTTTGTTTTCTGAACAGGATACAAAACTTCAAAGGGCACATTTACTTTCAGTCACACTGTCCCAGACAATTTTAAAATCCCAGGCTACGGTACCTTGTTTTTGAAGATAGCTGCATTGGCATAACAAGGCAAAGTATATGCATATCCTTAGACTGTGAGCCCTTTGGTGACAGGGAAATACATACATACAGTACCTGAATGTAACCCTTAACTGCCTAGCTGCTACCCTTTATAGGCGGCATATCAAGTAAATTAAACTAAACTATAAACTAAATCTTGTTTTTGAAGATAGCTGCATTGGCATAACAAGGCAAAGTACATGCGTACCCTGAAGCGTTCTCACTCAGATGCTTACAGGAGGTACATTATCAGCTTTCACATTTGATAATGAAGTGGATGGATGTAGTTTCTCCCCTTTTCTTTGCAGCTAAAAGCATTCAAGCATTCAGGATAAGGCGGTATAGAAATCTGTTTAAATAAATAAATAAATAAATAAATATAACTTTAGGCAATGAAAATCAGCCAGGGCTGTACTAAGCTAAAAATGTGCCCTTTGAGACTAACGAATTTGGCGCCCTCCCTCCATCCAGCCACGTTCAGTAGCTCACTCTTTTTGAGATTCCATGGATACTGTCACAGGACAAGGGGGAGGAGCCCTGCCAGATGCCTCACTGCCATGTACCGCTGATGCTGCCACACTGCAGCAACCACCTGATGTCCCTGGCCTGTATGATCTGGAGCTTTATGTCCCCTCCCCATTGCCTCTGCCACAGCATCCTATTGATGATGGCAGTGATCAGGGGGGGGGGGCGCACTCACAGGGGTGCACAGTGACACTTGCATCAATGTGCTGAGCGTCTGCTTGCTCACAGTGCTGCCCAGCAGGCATGGTCTGAGCAACAGCTGGAGATGTTGCACCAGTCCATGGCATTGCAGAAAAGGCACCACTGCTTGTGGAGCTACAGCAGGGGCACCTGTAAAGTCACAGACAACATTGAGGGGTCAGATCTGCAACCGCCAATGCAGACAATGATGGAATGGCAGTGTTTCAGACATGCGGATGAGCCACTAGGCCACAAAGGCACAGAGGAGCTGTTGACATGGTTGGCCACATACTCTGTCACCATTTGTGGAGCCAGATGGGCACAGAGGCCTGTGCACAGATACCTACCCTGGTGCCCTGTGCAGTCAGCCCTGCCACCATCAGCTGGTGGCCATGCTGCCCATGCCCCTGACACACAGGCCAACAGTGGAGCAGCCACACACACTGTGAGTGTGCCAGGCAATGGCAGCATGGATGAGACATCATGGCAGCCAGTGGTGGTGGCTGCATGCACACAGCGGGAGGGGTGTACATGGGGTAAAGGGCAGGGACATACAGCATATGGCACACATGTACCTTGCTCCTGGGATGCCTCAGATGTGTCGAGAGGACCTATACGCTCTGAGGTGGCAGGGTCAATTGTAGCAAGGATGCGCTGTTCGAGTTTGGATAGCTGCTCCTCATGCACACTTCTGGCCCTTTGCTGTGCCTTCCTGGCAGTGTCATGGTGCACCTGCTGCAACCTGAGCTTCACATCCTCGATGTCACGGTTTCAGTGATATATGGCATTGATATGGTGGCACACATCAAGCCACTGCTGCTTCTTCTCATAGGCTCCCACAAAAGTGGATGCATCACCCAGCAATTGTGGCAGCTGCTGAAGGATCTCCTCCAGCATGAGTGTCACCTCACACTCGGAGAACCTTGTTTTCCTGGTAGCAACCTTAGGTGCTATTACATGGATTGTCTGTGCCCCCCCGGACCCGACACGTGCTGTGACATGTGCCCAGTGGCGTCTTCCAAATTTGCCTTGCATGGGGGCCCTCATGTGCATCCATGGAATGGTGCCCACGGTTGGTGCAGCTGGGACACACATATCGCACAGTCCACCTGTCCCTGGTATGTCTGTCACATGCCCATTGCCCGCAGCCAGTGCTGCACACCTGGCAGCTGTCATGGGGGGGGGGGTCATGTGCATGGTACCTCCAGCATATCAACTGTCCAGCTGCAAAGGGCATGCATGGCAGCCATCAGGCACCACAGATGCAGTCCCAGGCCTGTTACTGTCACCATGGGGTGGCAGGGCCGCTGCATAGGTAGCCCCACGCATGGGACAGGTGTCTATGGCAGCATGTGCCCCTGCCTCCAGCCCACTCATACTGTCATCAGCTCTGTCGCGCCACAGCTGGCCTCCCTATGGCACACTGACATGCACATTCCACAAGTGTCACACGCCTGAAACACCCATGCACCCAACCATCACCACCTGCCATATGTACTGCACTACCAGCAATGGTGGCCCCCCCGACCTTCCCCCTTCTATCTGTTTGCCAGTGCACCGTGCAGCTGCTCAGCTACAGGCCTCATCCTATCCATCATCAGACATCACATGCAGCACATCCTGCTCCAACTCAGATTCCACATCCACAGGCACTGCTGCATGCAATCTTGACTGTGCAGTCTGTCTGCTGTGCCTCCCCACCCTCCCTGTCATGGGTCACTCCACATCCATTCTTGAGGGTACCCACACATCTGGGCTACCCACATGACCTGGGTCTGCCTCATCCATGGTCTACTCTGGGCCATTCTACCCTCCCCATCCTGACCCCTCAGCATGGCATGCATCACTGGTGTCTGTGCTGTGGCCAGCCCCACCACCCTAGGCGATGGCACCCACATGGACCACTGGCTGTGCTGCTGCCACATGTTCATGGCTCCCCACCTCCCATGTGGTGCCTCCCCATTCCCCCTGGGTGTTTGCCCCATCTCATGCTACTGTGGTGACCAGTCTACCTGAATATTTGGCTCAACTGTGCATAGGCTACCGTGCATAGGCTACACGGCATCTCCCCTGTGGCACTATACATATAATCGGGGCCATTATTGGTCAGGATTACTGTGGGCGACAGAAACATAGGCACACAAGGCACAGATGTTGAACAGCATAACACTTTATTTTCCCAGCAAATATGCATGGGACAGACACTGAATATGGACAAACAGTGCCCACACACACTGGTAAACAGATGTGCCCCATGACACCCATCCCCCACCCTTGCTGCACCTACAGGGCTATTAACACTGCCAGCCAGTCTGCCCTGGTGGCTATCACTGCACTAGCCGCCACTGGTGTGGCTCATGCTGCTTGGTTGTACGACTGCCCCTGCGTGCCTCTCAGATGGTGGGAACCCCTCAGTGCCCTGCTGTGCGACTGGAGGATGGTGTGTGGAGCTGCAGGTGGGCCTCCAACATCAGTCATGGCCCCCAGAGCTCACCCCTCAGGTTCCGCAACTCACGCCTGAGGCTCTCCACATGGCGTGAGAGGTGGGAGAGGGGCCTGCACAGCCATGCAAGGCTGCGTGCAAGCCTCACATCAGATAGGGGTGGGCTTCAGGCCCATCAACATGGGCACATGGCTCCCACTTGCACCTGGATGAAGGCACCTCCGCAGCATCACTGCCCTCATCACTGCCGTGACCTGGCACCACCACAGCCTCCTGGCAACCCCAGCTTCCATAACCTGGGCCCCCCACTGCATCCTCACCATCCGCACCCCCCTCCAGCTGCACTGTCACATTCCACCCCACACCCGCACTCAGAACCAGTCCACTCTGCCCACTCACCCTCACCCACACTCCCCCTGTATGCACTCAGACCCCTCTCCCTCGCTCCCACCCTCCTGCCACTCACCCCCCCCTCCACATGATCCCCCTGCATGCACTCAGACCCCTCTCCCTCGCTCCCACCCTCTTGCCATTCACACATTCCCACACTCTCACCCTGTTTGCACACAGACTCCTCCCCCTCCCCACCACCCTCCAGCCACTCACCCTGACATATTCAAATCACTATGAGGGAGTGCCTTAGTGGTTAGAGCAACTGCCTAGTACCCAGAAGCTCAAGGGTTCAATTCCCACTGGCACTCTTTGTGACCTTGGTCAAGTTACTCTGCCCCATCTTTGCTTGGGAAGAAGAGGTCTGCCAATCTACTTCTGGTGGTACATTGCCAAGAAAACCCAGCAGCAGCTGGGTCACCAGGAGTCAGCACTGACTCAATGGCACAAAAAAAATTGAAAGTAAACGTTTTTTCTACCCTCTTTCTCCCGATTGCTGTAAATGGGAAGAGTAGGCTGCCGGCCAGATTCCCCACCACCAGATTCCAGAATCTAGAAACTGATACACAGAATCTTAAATAGTTCCCTCCAAAGTCTAGCCAGAGTATTCCCTCCATATTTTAATAAGCATAGGAGCACATTCTATACATTCCCCTATTACGCAGCACAACATAGAAATAGGACTCCAGAAACTCATTATACACATAGGGAAAGCTCTGCTAAGACCCTGCTACATAAGTATGGCAGGAATTGTTTTACCGGCTCATACTCCCTGTGCCACTAGTTCTTTTGTGGTGCCACTTCTGAGTGTTTCACAGCTAGCCATGAGGAAACTATAGCAGAGTTGTGGCATCTTTATAGCTGGTTCTTGATTTGTATTTTAGTTTTATTACTCACCTTTTCCAAATGTGAATTCAAGGCAAGTTACATTCAGGTACATAAGTTATTTCCCTGCCCAAATATGCCTACATGAGACAATCGGAGGGCAAAGTGCCTTACCTAAGCTCATTAAGAATGCCAGTGGGAGATGCAGGTATTTGAACTATGGCTTCCTTGGTATACAGTCTATTTTTTTAACCATTATGCTATTTCTCCATTCCACAAAATAAAAAGAGCAGTGTGTCAGAATCTTCCAAAGGATTTCACCAGGGCTTATGAAATATCATGTCAGGTATGAAGGTTATTCCTCATTTGTTGAATCTACTTTTGATTCAGCATTCATACATCATATTGCAGCATAGATATGTGCAATACTAGTTTCAGATGAAGGAAGCACAAGAGTTAAACACACCTTGTGACACTAGTCCATCTTTTGGAATGACTGTCACTAGAAAATAACCTTTGATAAGTAAATAATCCTTTGCCATGTTCTCGTTACTGTACCAGGCATGATGTAATAAAGTAACCTTGAACAATCTTGATTTCTGATTGGCTGAGCAGGCCTCAGGCTCATGGTGTGATGCTAAAACAGATTCCTTGATAGCACTCATTTGTAGCCTGTATCTGCTGAGGCCGTCATCAGAGACAGAACAGCTGTATTTCTTGTAGACTGCATTACCATGAAACTGTCCTTGTTCAGCTGTGAGCCAGATTCAGAACAATACAACTAAGCGCGCAGGAACAAAGTCAGACTTCCACAGCTGATGTGTGTCTGTCCCTAAATAGAGGATATGCCCCACCAGTCCAATATGAATCAGTCATTCTGACTGGCTGATTCAAATATGTCATGCATGCACTTTTCTATATGGAAGTTTAACCCCTGTCAGCTTGTAAGTTCCTTTCAGTGCTGTGCAGCACTGTCTGACAGTCTGGAGACACAATTTCCAAGTGCCAGACTCACTTTACAAAATCTGATTCCTGGAGTTTAAGAAGGTTCTTGGGGTGGGACCAGTTTACACTGTGAGATCTATTGTACTCTTGGCTCACTCTTTTCACTCATCCCCACAGTCAAACCACTCAGTCTTAGCAGTCCAGGCCAAAAGTTGGTTCTGAACCCAGTTAAGTTTACTTAAAGAACTATATCCTCTTGATTCAATACCAGTCCCGGCCTCACACTTTGCTCCTCACTGTGTCAGTAAATAATTTAATAAGGTCCTTCTGGTTTAGAAAACTGCAGACACTGGTTCCCTTCAGTGGCTCAGAGTCCCAAATGCTGAGCCACTCCTGAAATTCTCCATCTCCGCTGTGGGTGCTGCCTCTAGCAGTTCCCTCCAGAAACTCCTGAAGAGGTCCCTTGTGCTCTTTGGCTTAAAACTATCTCCTCAGAAGTCCAAGGGTAAGCACAAAACAGCTTCTAGGTGCAGTTCCTGGTCCTCCCCTCCAGTAGCTCCTGAAAAGACCCCTACTGGTGATTTAAGTGGCCTTAGTCATCTCTTCTCAGAAATCTTTCTGAAAAGACACAGGGTTGTCCTTTCACCTTTCTCTCCTTAGTGCATGACCAGAGGCACCAGCCCTTTATGGTGCAATGACTGTGGAGCCAAAGACCCAAGTTTGAATCAGCACCCTTTACAGGTTCCCTCCAAAATTACACTCTTCCTTCCAGCTCACATGATCGCATCAAGGACCCTCCCAGCATTACCTCCCTAGGATTTGCTGGATGAATCAGAGGCCAGAAAATTCCTTCCTGTTCTAGAAACAGGCAGATTACTGCAAGTTTAAATATAACTTTTCTGACAGAGCCATTAGTGAAACAAACTTCAGGACCTTTGGGGTCTCTACAGAGGATATTTGCTTTCCACAGGAGTCTGAATTGGCTTCCCATGGCTATGCGACCAGATTGCATGGAGATTTCAGTTCAGTTCTCAATAGATAAATGTCCACACATTCCTGAAATCACTTTTAGAGGAGAAATCTTCTCTGAGAGGTTGGGAATTGTAGGTGACATGAAGGTAATCCCTGCATATCACAACTAAGGTTAATAGGAGCAAAACAATTTAGTTAAGATTCTTCAGAACTGGAGGGATGAGAGGGGAGAAAGGAAGACGAGCAGGAAAGGGAATTTGATATTTGTTATTGAAGTTATGAGGTGAGAAAAGGACAGAAGAGGAGAAAGAGAGAAAGGTAAGGGAAGAGTCAAAATGCTGCGCTTTAGTAGAAGAAAGGCTGTGTGAGGCTGAAGAGTGGAACAGGGGGGGGGGGGGTGCGAAAGATGAGAAGAGAATGAGAGAGAAAAGAAGGAGAGAATGGGAAAGATACCAAGGGGCCAAGGCACTAAAATCTGCACAAAAAAAGTTTGTTAGGGTGTGCTTGCTAAAGCTTTCAGCATGCACATTAAAAGAGCACTTAGGATTTGATTTACTAAAAGGCACATTTTAAAAAGAATTTGTATGACATCATGGAGCTATGCAAGCATACACATCTCTGACAGGATGGCGATTTTGTGACCATATCTCTACACAGCCTCACAGTTCATAATATAGTGGTGCGGCCATCCAGGAATGTAGATGTAGCCATCGGGTAATAGTGAAAATGTCTGCGTGACAGAAAACGGGAAAGGGGAAATTTGCTATAGTCTTAAACAGGGCTAGAAATATGTATGCTGTTGTGAGTTGAGGCTGGACGTACAGCACTCAGGAAAATGTGCACATGTGGCAGGAGATAGGATGTGTGCAGCCCATCTCTCTCCCCGTCAATTGAACCTCAGCATGTGCAGAACACTAGAGACAAGCAGAGGAGGAAAGATGGCAACACACCTGCCTAACCTTACATGGGAGAAAACCCTGCTTCTGTGCAGGATGGTCCTGAACAAGAGGATATCCTGTACCCCTTAAGCATCTGCAGCAAGAAGGGTCTGGGAGCAGGTCCACACTACTCTGGCATTAGGGCTGGTGAAAGGATAAGAGGCACCCTAGACGAACCTCATCCCTTGCGCCCTCTTGCTCCCAGCCTGGTATCACAGTGTTCCATTGGGTTATCCTCCTTCTACTAATTCTCTGAGGTACCTATTGGGGGATGTTTACCAAACTGCATTAAGCAATTAATGTGCTTTTTAATGTGCAGCAACCATGAACCCGGGCCTGTGCTAATAGCTACACATGATAAAGACAGCAGTGGGGGAGGTGGTTTGTGCATAGCTGAGCAGAGCGAAGGACACCAGATAGCGCCAATGTCATCGGGGGCTGGGATAAGAACTCCAGAACTGAGAAACCCATTGGGAGGCAGTCCCTGGATAGTTGAACAGAGCGGAGGACTCAGGCAGCTCACCGGACAGCCCTGATGTCATTGATGGCTGGGATAAGAACTCCAGAAACTGAGAGATCCATTGGGAGGTGGTTCGTGGATAGCTGAGCAGAGCGGAGGACTCAGGTGGCTCATCGGACGGCCCTGTCGTCATCGGAAGCTGGGATAAAAGCTTTTGTCTTCAAGGTGCACGGCCTTTGGCGTGCATCTGTGGCCTAAGGGGCATGGCACAAGGAGGTTATCTGCCCCTTGGGAGCCCCTTAGGAGCAGCATAGTAGCGATCTGAGTGACTAGTTGCCTGTTGTAGAGTTTCTATGGGAAAAAGAAAGAAGAAGCCTGTGGCCTCGGAAGAAATAATTGACCCACTGGAAAAACATCTGCAGATCAAGGAGGGGGCATTGGATCCCCTGTCAGATTCTGATTTCCTCACTCTGCATGATCCAGGGGCTTCGCTGAGCTCTGTGGAGCATTCTCCACCCCCTCTCCCTCTGTTATGCCTCCATTTGATTTGGGTGGTGTGGGTAGACCAGTGTAACAGAGTTCTCCATCTTCAGGATTGCAGACTTATAAAGCTGTTTCTTGGGCTCCACCTCCCTTTGATGCCGGGGAGATTTCTGAAGGGCAGGTCTCCCTGGTGGATTTTTGGAGAGTGGTGACCCGTACAGAGAACATTTTGGTTTCTACAGTAGCCCAGCTCTTCAATTTCTTGCAGGAGACTGTTGCAGGGGTAAGCAGGATTAAGAATCGTTTGGATTGTCTTGATAACCATATTCTTAAATATCAACAACAGATATCCTCTTTGAAGGATTTTAGTGCTTCCACAGTCAAGGATGGTCTGGTTATTATCCATCATAGTTTGGAAATGTTAGAGAATTCCCTTAGATCTAGGAATATTTGTTTTTTGAATTTTCCCTGTTCTTAGTTATTGTCCTCAGAGATATTATTAAGAAAATACTTCAAAGAGGCATTGGCTTTGTCTAATGCTAAAATATTGGGGATCTCTAAATTGTTTTATTTACCTTAAGAGAAAGTATCGGGAGAATCCTTGGATGTATATGATATTTTGCAGTCTCAAGTGATTAACTTGACGCAATTCTTAGAGAATTCTCAGGACACAAGTCCTACTAGATCTACTTTAGTAGTTACCTTCATGTTGGAGCAAGATGAGATCTCTGTTTTTCAAAGTTACTTTAAGAATCAGGCATATATTTTTTGTGGAGCTAAAATCCAGTTATTCCCTGACATTTCCAGGGCCACACAGCTCTGGAGGTGGGTATTTTTGGCCTTTAAGCCAAGGCTGTTGGCGCATGGGCCATCATTTTTTGTAAGATATCCCTGTAAGTGTTTGGTCACTTTTCAGGGATCTCAATTTTTCTTTTCAGACCCCTTGCAGTTGGAGGTCTTTTTGGTGGAACGTGTAAAGAAGTGATGGGATGAGGTGGTAGGTGGGATCTAAAGATAGGCTGTAGTTCATAAGGACTTTTGGTCCTTTAATTACTCTGATTGTTATTTCCTGATGTTTTCTCCCCAAGATGTGGACTAATTGATTTGATATAATGCTTCATTGTTTCACTAGTGTTTGATTATTTTCTATCATGTGGCCCGTATGCTTGCTTTGTAAGTATTGGTAATGGAAAATGCAATTTAAAAAAAAAACAGCAGGGTGTTAAAAATCATGCACTAACTGCTTAAGGTCTTGCAGGATGACAACTCGGCAGAGTAGGGGTGGAGAATGGTTGTAGAAAGCAATGATAGCGTGTGGTACACTGTTGCATGCTAACTGTCACAGCTGCTGATAGTGTGGGTAAACTTAATGCCATCTCAAGAGGTGGCACTAAGTGCATCCACACTACCAACACCAGGTAATATGGCTGCCGCCAACAAAAATACCTTCAATTGCTGCCCCAGTGTCAAGTCCCCCTCACCCCTGAGCTTACAGCCACCCTGATGTCAGACCGCCCTCTGCAGAAATCCCCACCAGGATATCAGACTGTCCACCGCGTATACCTCCCCCTGGATGACAGCTTACCCTAATCACAATCCTCTCCCCAACACCATCATCACCAACTCCCACTCTCAGCACTTACTGGGGTATCCCTGGTAGTCTTTATCAGCAGATGATCTGGCTGTATACTTTTTTATGAAGGTGGAAGACCTGCATGCCTTGATGCCTAAGGGGGGTATGGCTTTCTCTGAGGTTGTCATTGCAGGCTCTGAGATGAGCTTGCACACAGAACACCCTGATTGTTCCCAAGGACTTTCAAAACACAATTAGATCAATGAGTAATAGAGCCAGGGGCGGCTCAAGGGTAATGCGGGGCCATGTGTGGAGACTCGGTGCGAGGCCTCATTTGCATATTAACAGGACCTCATTTGCATACATTTATTTTATTTTAAAATGTATATGTTGTCAACTAAAATTTTAGGTGGCTTTCAAAGGAGCCCTTCATGAGCTTCTCTTTTGTCCTGGCAATGACTTAGGGACATGTTTACTAAATATTAATGTGCATTAAGTGCCACAGCACCAATAGAAAAAAATGGGTGTTCCTGCACTTAGTGCACATTAACATTTGTGAATGCGCATTAACTTTTAAACATGCCTCTTAATGAGTGTCTGAATACCATTTACATGGGCAGTGAGGATAAAGAAAGATTACCAGATTTCTATATTACTATACTCTAGTGCCAACTGCCAGGTACATTAGGAAGTACTATACACTCTGCTCATTTAGAACCCATAGCAAACCCGCCGTATCATAACAGCACTACCAGGACTCACAAAGCACCAAACCTTACATATCAAAAGGCAACACTGCAAATATTAAACCAATGCATCTCAGAGAATACCAATACATTTCACTGGGGGAAAGAGAACAAGTGGGACTGTCAAAAAGAAACTACATGAACAGAATACCTCAGCTTGGTTACACATGCAGAACATAAAGCATAACCACACAAAGAACAAGGGATCACAATTTAGAAATAGGAAGATAATAATTAAACTGGGAACTCCAAAAAGCCAAACTTGGAATGTACAACACTGGAGATACAAAACTATAAATTAATTTCCTCTTGAAACTAAACAAAATGCAAAGATGATAGCGATGTACATTTCCCAGGGTTTTCTTGTCAATGTGACACTTTTTTTTCCAACTAATGCAGGGTTAAGTGACTTGTCCAAGGCCACAAAGAGTGCAAGTGGGAGTCAAACCCTAGTCTCTTGGTTACAAAGCCAGTGGTCTAACTGCTAGGCGATTTTAGCTCATAAAGCCTTTTATATGGGCCTGCCTCAATATTTGGCAGTTTTGTTGATACCGCACGTGCCTACTCAGGTCCTTCAGTCCTCACAGCAAAATAGATGAGCGTTGCCCTCTGTCTCTAGAGCCCATTTGGAGACTACACGGTGGGCTGTGAGAGTAGAACAGAATCGTCCTATCATAAATTTAAAACCTCTTTGAAGACGTGTTATTTTGAACAAGCCTAGGAGATTAGGGCTCTATCTTGTCTGGAGGCTATGGACTGGCAGTAGAGTTTGAATCTTGGTTCTATTCTTTGTTTTCAGGGTTCTTTTTCTCAGATCTGAATTGTAACTTTGGGGCATGTTTACTAAACATTCCTAACGTGCGGGGCCACGGAGGTGTGCCTGTGCCATATAAGGAGTGGGCGGTTCAGGCCGAAAAAGGAAAAAAAAAGACCGTATGTGTGTGCGTCACGTTAATGTGCGGGGCCCACATTAGCGCGTGGGAAGGCTAAGTGGGGCGCAGCTGTGCACATATAGGAATAGAGCTGTAGCACAATGGTGAAGACAATAACCAATGTTGCAGGGGCCATGGGTTCAATCCCCCAGTGTGTGCAGCCCAAAAAGGCTGGCTGAGGCACCACCTTGAATGTGGAAATGTGTGTAAGGAGGCAAAATAATTTTGGGGCGGCATAAGGCGGCGCACTGTTCATTGTGGGGTGGCATAAGGCGGCGCACTGTTCAGTGTGGGCAGCAGGATGCGGCGCGCTGATGGCCACAAGGCGGCGCGCTGATGCTAAAGCAAAGGAACACAATGGTTAAGACACTGACCAATGGTGCAGGGACCAGCGGTTCAATCCCTCACAATGCCCATTGAAAAAGGCTAGCTGAGGCAGTATATTTTATGTTGTGGAGTGCTTTAGGAGGCTTTTTAATTCTATTTTGTGATAACTACTAGCAAAAGCACTCTCACAGCATGTTAACATAAGGCGGACCATAAGGCACATGTTACAGTGCACCGTCCGCCAAGGCACCCTAGAATGTCCCCTATAGGGCAGCATGTATGTTGCGACACAGGATAATGTATAGTGCACCCTATATGGATGGCACCCATAAAGTGGCCTATAGGGCGCCCTAAAGAGCACCCTCAGAGGCACCTTATGGGTACAGTATGCCAAGGGTGTGTTTGCTGTCATAAAAATATGTACAGTAAACAAAGATAATGCTCTGGACAACCCTATCACAGAACCCCACAGTGGGCTTGAACCCATGACCTCTGGCTGTAAAGGTAGTGACGTAACCATTGGGCTACAGCCCTATAGCTGTCAGCAAACCCCTGGCTGGCTGCAGAGAGCCTGCATGTCACCTCACAGACAGTCTGCTGTTGTAAACAAGATAGGGTTAGGCCACCCGTACCCATGATGCACTGCACATGCAAATCAGCTGTCCACAGATGCACACAAGATGGGGAATGCACCCCAACAGCTACCCGGCCTGGTAGGGGGAATTGTCCGTGTGCACCCACACAGCACCTCGGCCTGGTAGGGGGTCCTGAGCGGGTGGACTACCAACAAAGAGTAGCTACACACCGTCACATTGTGCGGATACTGTGCTCAACCTGAGTGTGTGATGTGGCGCCCAGGACCAGGTCCACAACACCAGCCATGGCTGAATGAGGCCATGACAGAGCTCCAAAACAGTACTAACCTGTGAGATAGGAAGGTGCTACAGAAACATCTTGGATGTCTCAGTTAGTGGAAACCCCCATGGACCCCCAGGTGGTCAAGGTACCCACCCCACCCCCCCAGGGCAGCAAACAGGGCCTCCCACCAACAGATCCCCATCCTACCCCCCTGCACCAATGGCAGTAGAGTGGACCATCAAACCCCAGTCCTGCTGGGGAACAGACACCCTACAGGGCAGTCCAAGCAGCTCCACACACATCCATAACACAATATCAGACAGACTTTAGGCCTGGATATCCAAAGATGCACCCCAGCACTATCTGATATTCTCCTGCAGCAAGCCATCAGCCACTGCACGGCACTCCATCAAGACACATACCAGCTGTGAACAGTCTGCTGGTTAGCCCTGATGGAAATGCATGCACCCAAAACTGGGGTGGCAGCACACACAAGCAAAGAGTTCTGTGAGGAGGCCCCAACAGGAAACCCATATATATATCACAAGAGAGAAACACAATACAGCACTATGGGGATGCCTAGCCATGCTGTCATCACTGCACACTCAGGGTGAGAGTGCTCCCCCAGCAGCACATACGGAGGTCACCCTGTCTGTGTAGGTGGTGGCCGGGCACTACAATGTCACAGCCAGTGCCCTATGCCCTGTGCAGATGCATCCTGGCCAGCCCACCATGTCTGGCCTATACCCATGGTACCTTGCTGCTCATTATGCACATTGGCAGGCCAATACTGGCAGTAGTGTTGGCAGTGTGGGTTGGGGAAGGTGTTTGCAGCCAACACACACTGTATAGACAGACACACACTCCCACACCTATGCCAGCATTGTGCTACTATTGAGGGAGTGATTAGCCTTGCCCACCACACCGGTCCTGGGCACGGCACAGGCATGGATATGGTACGCAGTACTGCTGGGGGTTACTCCCCAGGGTGGTGAACACCGTCAGAGGCCAGGCCTGGAGCACGCAACGCAGACACCAAACAGATTGTTCGGATGGGGTCAACTAGCAGTATGTGCGTAACGTAGGGATATCTATCAGCCTGTACTCTTAGCAAACGTTTCAGAGCTGTGAACCTCAGGTGTAGGGTGACATTGCTAAGGTATGCAGGTGCTAGTATTGGGTTATGCACGCAGGGTCCAATGTTCTGCCTCTACAGGAGACATTGGCCAATGGGGCCTGTGGGTGTGGGTGTGGGTGTGTCTGCCCCTGTTGGCTGCTGCTTTACGGCAGCGCTTCCCAAATCCGGTCCAGTTTTGCATCACACTGTTCGGGTCTTCCTGCTGTCCCTCATGAATATGCATGAGCTACATCTACATGCCGTGGGGGTGGTGCATAGATATACAGCACAGGCATTTGTATGAGTGGCAGCATGGAACCTGACTGGTGTGTGGCCCACCAGGACTGCATTTGGGGGATTCTGCTGTAGGTTCTGCCCCTGTTCATGGTGGGGTAAAAGGTAGACGTATTAACATTGCATATGTCCTCGTCACGAAGGGTGTGTCCTTACTGTCACTGTTTATTTGTGGGGAAAATACATGGGCAGGATTGGCAGTAGCCCCAGCTGGTCTTTGAACCTGTGACCTTCTGTTCTTGCATGCACTGCACCACTGTGTAGCCACAGATTGGCTGAATTCCCTGGATAGTCCATGACTGTGGATCCGGCAGGGCCTGTCTGTTGCTGTGGACTGTGCCAGCCTGCACATGGCTAGGCCTCTGTCTTCCGTGGCATGAGCTTCTCTCAGAGAAAGCAGATGACCTGATTGCAATGTGTCAGTACGGGACTGCATTTGGGCGACTTGGCTGTAGGTATTGCCCATTGTTGTGGTGTGTGTGTGTGTGGTGTTGGGTAAAATATGGGTGATCTCCCCATGCCTATGTTCCCTGCAAGACAGGGGTGTGTGTGCTATCGTTGTTCAGTGGTGGGTAAAATATATGCCCAGGGCTGGAAGGTGCCCCAGCTGGGATTTGAACCTCTGACCCTCGAGGTACTGGCTCTGTCCGCTGCACCACACTGTGGCCACAGGGACAGTGCAGTCCCTGGAGATAGTAACATGGCAGGATGGAGTCGCAAAGCCTGCTGTGTGCATTTCTACTGTGGGCTCCTTCACCCTGTCTGGTGACAAACGTGCAAGTAAAGCCCACAGATGACCACGGGAAAAGGGGGATAAAATATAACCAAGCTGGGCTACAGTGATATTAATGGGCAAACATGGAAAACACTCCCAGGACAGCTCCAGAAAAAGGGAAATGATTTTTGGACGAGTCTCCGCTCCGTACACCTTTCCATAAATCATTTTGTTTTGGAGCTTTCCTGGGTGTGTTTTCTAGTTTTGCCCATCACTATAACTGTTCCCCAACTGAATTACTATTTTTAATATTTTTGTGGTGGTCATTTTCTATTTTTAATTGCACTTTTGTGCTGTGCACATGTATCACACTGCTCACGTTTTGCAGGTTTCCCCGGTTGTGCTGTACATTGCTGACGGAAATGGTTTCTCTTCCCTTTAAATCCCCTCTCTACCGCGTGTGGTTCACTCACGCTATTTTTGCAATGGAAATTCGGCCCCGCAACTGTGCGAGGGGCCTCTCCCCTCCCCTTCCCCGCCCATTAACCCCGTCTCTCCGCCCCTCCGGGGCCTTCCTCCGCCCTCAGTAGGCCTTTCCACGCCTCTATCGGACATTTACGGGCCTGTACTTGTGCGGGGCTCGTTAGTGTGACACGCACGTGTGCGGGGGGTTCGACGCACGTTTGCGGGGTGCTTAAGAGCACTTAAGTGCTGCTTTTAGTGCGCTATTTTGCGCCGCGCAAAATAGCGGTTTTTAGTAAACATGCCCCTTTGTTTCTTAGTGTTTGTTATTTGTGATTTTAAATTGTAAACCGCTCTGATGTTGTAAATAAAGGGCGGTATGGAAAATACTATTAAACATAAATATTAAAAATGAGGCAGGAGCAATACACCAGGTTCAAAATGGCAGCTGTGACCCCTAGGTGTGGTCTCGTGGTACTACCGCTAGGGGTAAATCTGCCAAGCTTCATGTACAAGAGGAGCCAATTAATAAGAAGAGTGAAATAACTCCTCTGAATCTGAAGTGGTGGTAGACACCAGAGTTTAGCAGGATTAACTATGACGGTATATCACGCTGCCTCTCTGAAGCAGAAAAATGGCTTCAATCAATGAACATGAATATCAATTTCAAAAAGACAGAAGTGCTTTTTACAACCAGAAACCCTAACTTCACCCCACCGTTAACCATCAATATCGGGAACATCCCCCTGTCAGTTAAGACAGAGGTCAAATACCTAGGGGTCACCCTTGACAAGACACTCAGTCTAACCTCTCACATAAAGAAAATTGTCAAAGCTATATTCTTCACGATAAGGACAATCCAACAGCTCAGACCGATAATAGACAGCAACAACTTCAGGACTGTGGCCCAGACTCTAATAACACCACATTTAGATTACTGCAATGGCATTCTTCAAGGTACCTCAAAGAAAAATTTGCATACTCTACAATTGGCTCAAAATGTCGCTGCAAGAATTATCTTCAAAGCTAAATTATCAGATAACATCACACCTATCCTTTACACACTGCACTGGCTTCCGGTGTCATGCAGAATTCTCTACAAAGCAATTGTTACTACTTTCAAGCTCATCAATAATATAGCGCCGTCTTATCTCGCAACTCTTATTCAAACCCCTCAGGAAAGCAGGTCAAGATGAAGAGCGAACCTTCACATGTTGTTAGTTCCCGATACCATTAGAAAAGCAAAGCAGAAAACTAGCAACACGGCCTTCTCGTTCTTTGCACCTACATTGTGGAACAACCTCCCAATTTCACTAAGGGAGATAAAGTATCTACAATCATTTAGAAGGGAACTAAAAACCCATCTCTTTACCCAATACTTTTACAATCTACAGCACAATGATGCCCAGATGTCTCAGACTAGTGCTGACCAGCTACCACACTCTGACCCTACTTAGACTATAACAGTCACAATCTTATCTCTAACACATATGCCACTAAGGGGTATGTTTACTAAATGGCGCCAACGTCGCAGCTGCGACGTTATCGTGTGATACATGATGTTATCGCATGATAATGGCTCATTACTGTGCGAGAACGTCACGTATTGTGCAATAACGTCTCCGGCGGCGTTAAGGTGCGCAGAGGGTGGAGTAAGGCTGTCCAGGGTCGGAGATAAGTGGTCAATGGGCGGAGAGTGGGCGGGGAGAGGCCCCATGCACACTAATGCCGTGAAATGAAGGTCAGAAAATTAGTGCCAGTGAAAACCTCACGCTAGAGGCACATTTGCAGTGGAGAGAGACCATTTCAGTCAGCAATGTGCAGCAAAGGCAGGGAAACCAAGAAAAGTGATAGTAGTGATACATGTGCAGCAACATCATAGTGCCCAAGTATGAGAGGGCACTATGGTGAGGCTGCAAATGGGGTACAGGGGGCTGCAGGCATGACATGCAGTGTGGCAGCTGGGGCACAGAGTGGGATAGGCATATGCCTAGGTGACACATAGGAATGTAGAAGCAGAAAACCAGCAAGACAGGAACTGACAAGGGAAAATATGGCCACAAGTGTGTGTCCCACAGTGTCCCAGGGGACAGTGCCCAGAAAGTACTCCAAAGGGCACATAACATTGACAGGCGGTGCCGGGGGGAAGCGTGGATGTCTATGCAGGCACCCCTTCCCCATATCATGCACCATAGGCAGCCGCCTACCGGCACACTGGATGGCCTGGGACTACGCACCACCAGCACCACCGGCAGAAGGGCATGTCAGCATGGTGGCAGAGGGGTGCTGGTGGCGGAGGGGGCAGTGGCATCTGCCCACAGCAGACCACGACCAAGCCCCGTTTAGGTGGGTGCCGTGCACTGCAACAGACAAGGTCTGTCTGACGAATAGTCATGGTATCCCCAGGAAATGATCTGCCCCTTTGGTAACAGTTTGGTGCAGTACACACAGCCAGTGTGTTCAGGGGCAGAAGGTCACAAGTTCAAGTACCAGCTGTGGCTCCTGCAAACCATGTCCCTATATTTTGCCCAGTTCTAAACCGTGGTAATAAAGATGGAACCTTTATTGCAGATAAAATAAACATGCCATAAACACCTATATTTTACCCTACAGAGCACAGACACCATAAACGTGCAATCCCTAGAGCAGAGTTCCCCAACTGCAGTCCTGGAGGGCCAAACACCATTCAGGTTTCATGCTGTCCCTAATAAATATTCCTCTGCTGCATTTTTATACTCCGCCCCATTGTATGCAAATGTATCTCATGCATATTCATTAGGGGCAGCATGAAAACCTGAACCGTGTTTGGCCCACCAGGACTGGATTTGGGAACCTCTGCCCTAGAGCAGCGGCCAACAGGGACACAAACACCCACACCCACAGGCTCCACTATACAAAGCCTCATGGAGAGTCAGGCTGTTGGGCCCTGCGCGGAGCAGCATCTCACAATACTAGCACCTGCATACCTTAGCAATGCTGTCCTAAACTCGGGAACATGTTCCAGATATGTCAAAAGGTTGCTATGATTAATGTCAGATAACAAATCCTAAGTTAAACACAATTTGTTGACAAAGATTCATCATAGCAACTTTTCTGATATCTGTGGAGTGTGTTTCAGTTTTTGCTCCTGACAGTTTTTACCACCCCGGGGAGTGACCCTAACATTATTGCGTACCATAGCAATGCCCGCACTGTGCCCAGGACTGGTGTGGCGGCCAGGGCTGCCAAAAACCTCTATATTTGCACAATGCTGGCATAGGTGTGGGAGTGTGTGTATGTCTATCCAGTGTTTTGTGGCTGCCTACACCAGAGCTACTCAAATCCAGTCCTGGAGGTCTGCAAACCAGTCAGGTTTTCAGGATATCCCTATTGAATATTGTGATAAGGAAGCTTATCATAGTTCAGGAAGAAATAATACAAGAGGTGAATTGGCTCTGAATAAGCAACATGTGCTGGCTGGTAAAAGCACTAAAACAGAGTGTTTACCTAAAAGACTACCAGACCCAGAATGCACTGGTTTACAGAAAGCCTCTAGGAGAGCTGAAGTAGGGAAACGTGTGCCTAACCAGAGAAACAATGATGTAATCCCTAATCACACATCTCCTAGGGCAGGGCTTAATTCAGAACACCTGGAGTGTGCTAGGGTGGAGTGGCCATCTAGGCACTTTAAAGCTAGAAGAAATTCATCATACAAACAGGAAGGAGGGCAACAGCAAGGAGAGCAAAGACAGCAACGGGAGCTGGAAAAGGAGAGACTGATCGTGAACAGAAGGAAGAACAGCAAGACGTCCAGAAGGTCTAAGAAAGGAGCCCAAGGCAGTACATATGCTGAGAGAGATTCCTGGGGCAAGCATTCTTCATTGAACTGGAAGAAGCCAGAGGCTTGGAGATATACAGCCAGGAACCCTCGGACAGCACCTGTAAGGGAGACGGCTGCATCTACAGAAAGAAGGAGCTCTAATACCTATGTAAGGAGGTATGGGAAAAGAGACCTGAAGTCCAGAGATTCTGTCTGGAGAGCTGGGCACAGAAGCTTTGCTACCAACTGGCCAAAATACCCAGAGAGGAAACCTAACGACAACGTGATCTCAGGTATTAACTCTGATCTGTTCCCTAGCTTTGCACATGGAAGACAGCAGGGAAACAGTTTCTATCCTGGTAGAGATCAGTTAGAGAAATCCTCTGAGCCAGTGTATGAAAGTGATCCTATGATATTTCAAGAGCAAGGGGAAATATCAGATGAGTAAGTTGAATTCATGGATTGTTCTCTTTCTAAGCTGCTGTTCTAAAGTAATCCTCAGTTAAGGATCAAACACCAAAAGGAACTGTACTGATTTTTAGCTTCCCAGAAAAGTTTCTTTGAGAGAAAGCTTTGGGGGAAGTTGGAGCCATGTGGAGAGTGGACCAGCAATGGTTTGCAGCTGGTTAAGCACCTGTGATTAGAGCAAGGCACAAGTGCACGTGGGACTTTGAGGAAAAGCTTCTTCTCTGTGTGAAAGGAAGAAAGCTGTTTTTTTTGATAAAGAGAATTTTCCTTTTGGGTTTATTTTTCATTCCAGCACTGCTAAAAGTTTATTAGCAGGGGCTAGAAGAAAGACCTTTTCTGTTCCATCAAGGTCTTTACTAAGTTATTTATTTATTTATTTAAATTGCTTATATACCGCGCTCTTCAACATCAGTGCGGTTTACATAGAACATGAGGTATTTACGGTGGAGGTTAACACCGTGTTACATATAACAGGTAGCTCAACTTGGGTAACAAGGCGGTGGTCCGTGGCGTCTGTCTCTGGAGTTTCGCTGATGATACGGTCTGGGTTGTTGTGGTAATGTACTGTTCTGCGTCCTTCTCTCTTATCTGTCTGACTGTCTCTGTTCCCTATTCTGTCCTATCAAATAAATGACGTTCTTTTCTTATTTCCTTGAATGATATATTATTGTAAACCACTCTAATGCCTTCTGGCCTGAGCGGTATATCAAATTTAAATAAACATAAACATAAACAGTATTAACTATTTACATTTGTAATAACAGTATTACTATTTACATTTGTAATAACAGAATGATATTCACACTAATATACAAATACATGAGGAGGGGATGCATGTGGTCGGGGCTATGTTGCGAGTGGTGGGGTTGGTGTACATTCCTCCGGGTAGCATTTGAGGAAGAGATAGTGTTTCAATTCTCTCCTGAATTTAGTTAGTTCCGGGATTGCTCAGATATCGGGTGGAAGAGCGTTCCAGCATCTGGGAGCACAGAGACTGAAAGCCCTGTTTATGGTTGTCTGAGCACTGTGGGTCATTGCTTTGGGGATTACCAAAGTGTTTATAGCAGTAGATCGTCTGGCTCTATTTGGGGGTGTAATGTGAGTGAGGTCCGCGAGAGAGGAGGGGGCGAGTCCATTGATGGTCTTGAAGGTTAGTAGTAGGGTCTTGAAGGTGATTCTGCTGTGGATTGGGAGCCAGTGGAGACTTTTGAGGATGGGTGTTATATGGTCTCTCCTGGAGGCGCTATGTAGGACTCTGTTGTTGCATAAGTAATTCAGTTGCCTTATTTGTTTTGTTTCCTGAATAAAACTCCTGGAGAAAATTATCCTGTTGATGTTACCAAGCATATCTGTGCGAGGGAATAACACCGCATAAATAAAATATGTTTTCTGCTTTACACTCGAGCAACTACAATTCTTTATTCTTGTGAAATGGCTAGTTTTTGTATGAAGGAAATACAAGACCCACAATCCTTTGCAAGTCAAGTAAATTCATGTCCTTGCCAAGATTGTGGAACTTTCACAACAAGCACCCCGTTTACAATATGCATGTGATATATATGCATTAGAGATATCCTGCAAACCTGACTGGTTTGTGGCCCTCTAGGGATGGATTTAGAAATCCCTGCCTTACACCTCTGCCATTTAAGATTATGAGTGGGCAAGGTACAGCTGTCCAAGACATCAAAAAGGTTAGATAGAACTTATTACATTCTTCCTTGCTTCTCACCACCACCACCACCAAAATATTGTTTATTAGACAACTTTTTGGTGGTCGTGAGAATCGAGGAGGAATGTGACACATTCTATCTACCCTTTTGATGTCTAGGACATCTGTACCTTGCCCACTCACAATCTTAAATGACAGAGGTGTAAGGCAGGGGTCTCCAAATCCAGCCCTGGAGGGCCACAAACCAGTCAGGTTGGCAGGATATCTCTAATGCATATATATCTCATGCATACTCATTAGGGATATCCCGAAAACCTGACTGGTTTGCGGATCTCCAGGACTGGATTTCAGTAGCTCTGGCCTACACCTTACTGAGCCCACACTGCTTGCACTGTTTCCAGTGTTAGCCTGCCAATGTGCATAATGAGGAGCAAGGTACTGTGGGTATGGCCCGGACAGGGTGCATCTGCACAGGGCATAGAGCAATGGCTGGGACATTGTAGTGTCCGAGCACCACCTGCACGGACAGGGTGGCCACAGCATGTCATGCTGGGGAGGGGGGGGGGGGAGGTTACTCTCACCCTGACTGAGCAGTGACCATGGCATGGCTAGGTTCCCCCATAGTGCTGTACAACATTTTTTCCAAGTGATATCTATGAGTTCTCTCTTTTGGGGTTCACTTGCTGATGTACCTGTGTGTGTGTATCTTATGTTTGGGTGCACACAGTTTTTCTAGCAGCATGCATTATATATTAGCTAGCAGACTGTTTGTAGTTAGCATGTGCATGGCTGGAATGCCTTGCAGGGTGCAGTGGGTGGAGACTGACTGTTCCCTCTGCTGGCAAATGTCAGATAGTAGTGGGGTGGGGGGAGCAGCTGAGCTTTTCTAGGCCTGTCTGTCAGTGCCTATGTGATGTGTACAGATCTGTATTGACTGCCCTGTAGCAGGACTGGGGTTAATGGTCCCCTCTACTGCCACCATTGCAGAGATGTAGAATGTGGATCTGTTGGTGGGAGATCCTGTCCCCCACCCTGACCCACAGAGGGCGGGTTGGGTGATGCTACATAATCTGCTTTTGAGTCCAACCACTACCCTTCTCTTTTAACACGTGACCATGGCAACCACACAGGATATGCACTATTCTGGATGCCTCACAGTCCGCAAGGGTTAAACGTGACTGGGAAAGACAGATGGACACCGGTGTATCCTAGGTGTGTTTGCAAGGACTACCTATCACACACTGGCACTGATAGAAACCTGCAGCACAGCCAGGTGCTGCGGACCTGGTGCTGGGCATTCCACCTCTCCCTCAGGGTGAGCACAGGAACCACACAATGTCACGGTCTGTAGCTACTCTGTGCCTGTAACACACATGGTCATTTCCGCCTACCAGGCCGGGGTGCTATAGAGGCGCATACCCCATCTTTTGAGCAGCTGTAGGCTGCTGATCTGCATGTGCAGTGCATCATGGGTACGGGTGGGTTTACCCTATCCTGGTAACCACAGCAGACAGTTTGTGTGGTGACCTGCAGTCTTTCTGTAGCCAGCCAGCAGGTTGTTAGATGTTATAGAGATGTAGCCCACTGGTTACTTCAGTGACTGTAGAGGTAGTAGTCATGGGTTTGATTCCACAGTGGTGTTATTTAATAAGGCTGTTTGAGGCATTTCCTTTTAATATAAATCAGTGCTGCCAGCAAAAACACCCTCACAGTGCCATAGCCTAAGGTGCCTCATAAGGCGCCCTATAGGGCACATTATAAGGCGCCTTGGTGGTCAGGGCACTTTATAATGTGCTCTATGGAGTGCCTTTTGGGGCGCCTTATGCAGCACCTTAGGTTATGGCACTGTGAGGGTGTTTTTGCTGGCAGCACTGATTTACATTAAAAGGAAATGCCTCAGACAGCCTTCTTACGTAACATCACTGTGGAATTGAACCCATGACCTCTGCCTTCACAGTCATTGCAGTAACCAGTGGGCTATATCTTTATTGCATCTAACACTGTGCTGGCATGAACTTAGGGCTAACACACGTCAACGTGCCACGGCGCCCACTATTGCGTGATACAAATGCTTGCTACCTTGCCGCCAGAACGCCCACTCCTTATATGGCATTCTTCACATTATCGCTGCAACTAGCGCCGGTAACATTAAGACGGTTTAGTAAATATACCTCTAAGTCTTTTATACATACTGAATCATCTTCTGTAAATAGTTTACTGTTAGTAATTATAAAATACTGTAAATAGCTTACTGTTAGTAATTATAAAATACTGTTTTATTGAAGAGCTTTGAGAGAATTGTTCAAAATGTTCACTGTATTAAACTGTTCAATGTAAATAATAATAATAATTCATTATTATTATTGTTTTGTTATCTGTAAACCGCTCCTGATCTCTGGAAGGGGCGGTATATAAAAATGTTCAAATAAATAAAATAAATACATTGCCACTGAATCACTGGTGATGACCTCAGGTCCAAGGAATCGAATTGTGCATGCCTTGGAGCAGGTGAAAAAGTTGGCATGGAAATTTCTTAAAGGATATATATAGTCCATTGTAAAATGGGAAATAAAAATATGCTTAGACCCACTCAAAACATGCCCCCTGAAAACTCTGCATCCCAACTATCTACACATGTAGAGTGGCTTTCTGAAGTTGCCGTTTACAAGGGTTTGTGATCTAGACATTTAAATGCCACTGTTCTCACATGTACATGCTTCTAAAACGATCTTTGCAGGGGAAGAGACGCAGGCCTTGGCGGCGCTAGTGCGAGCAGACACTGGGGCAGGGCTGCAGGGCCTTTCTAAAGAGAAGCAACAACAGTGGCGCCAGTGGTAGAAGCAGATAATGCTGGTCCTGCTGCGGATGGAGGAAGGTAAGCAACAACTACAGCAGCAGCAGAAGGTGGAGGAAGAGGTGGTGAATGGAGCTGGAGCTGTTTAAACTATTGGTTACCAAGATAACATTCTTTTAAGTGATGATATTCTTGCCATTGGTTTCCATTCCTGTGACTGTAATTGGACCCTTAGAACATGAATAGGTCCCTACCCTGCTAATGGCATGGATCCTTGGACAATCCTTAAGGACCTGCTTCCAGATACGATATCACCAACTGAACTAGATGACATGACCCTATGGCAAACTGTTATAATCACGGATGGTTCACAACCTATTGATCCTCGAAAAAACATTTTTATTGGGGGTGTTCCTAGACCATTAAGAGCTCCTCTTGAGCTTCACCTTCTCCTTCCCCTGATTCATCATTCTCCTTCCTCCCTAAAACAACCTCATCCTCGTTTCTGCTGTGTTGTTTCCTCTCTCCCTTGGTTTCTTCTTCTCCTTCTGTCTTCTGATGATATTAATCCCAACCTGTCCCCCCTTCAGTTTTCTCTCTCCATCACCACAATCTCATCCATATCCCTCCCTTTTCCCCCTCTTCTCTCCCCTTCTCTTGTGCTTTATGGAATGCTCATTCCATTTCTAACAAACTTCATAATCTCTTTCCATCTTCTTGCTCTTACTGAAACCTGGCTCTTCCCTGATGACATTGCTTCGGTTGCTTCCCTCTCTCATGGTGGCTACAAGTTCTCCCACACTCCTCGTGCCAATGGCTGCAGTGGTGGTGTGGGGTTTCTGCTTTCTCCTTCTTGCCAATTTCAACCCCCCCCCCCCCCCGTCTACTCCATCCGTCTTTTTAATCCCCTTCCTCTCTGGATCACTGTTATTTATAGACTACCTCACAAGTCCACTTCTACGTTACTCACTGATTTTGACTCTTGGCTCTCCTTAGTCCTGGATTCCTCCTTCCTATGCCTTCTTCTTGGCGATTTTAATTTTCATATTGACAACTCTTCTGACCTCAATGGGGGTCATTCTGAGGCACAAATAGCGGGGATGTATGCCCTGCCTGGACATACATCCCTGCTATTCGTTCCCTTTGCCATCCCCATGCAAGGCTCCCAGTACGAACAGTGGGGTTGTATGGAGAGCCTTAGATGAGGCGGAAGGGGATGGATGGGAGGTGGAATGAGAGCGGTGTGTGGGTGGGCCTTCACCCCAGACATACGGGTCCGATTCTGAGGTCAGCCCTGTACATCCTGGGTCGGCCTTCTAGATGGGGGACAGCGGAGGCTAGTGGCAGCAGGAAGGTGAAGGGGTGCAGCCTGATTCTGGCCATGGTAGGCTGGATCGGGGGTTGGGCTGCGGGGAAAGGAGGGTTCTGTCCCGTAGCCAGCAATCGCAGTTCCTGAATAGAGTTGCGGTGCTATGGCGATGGGATGCCATGGCATTGTGGCTCCATTCAAGAGCCTGATTGAGTTAGCCAAGGATCTGTAGGGTATGCAGCCCTTCAGAATTGCGGCCTGCCCTGCACGTACTAGCCGGTAGACCCAATTCTGATGCCGCGGGGGCTAGATGCCCCCATGGGATCAGAATCGGGTCTACCACTGTATGCCTCGATTCTGAGGGGCTGTACTGGGATTGGACATCCAGAAGAGAATTGGCCTCTATGTGTCTAAGCTCCTTTCCCTTAACTCCTCTTTCATCCTTCAGCTTTGCTCTTCTGCCCCCACTCATCATCTTAGTTACTACCTAGACCTTGTTTTCTATTCTAATTGTTTACCTTCTAATTTATGCACCTCAATTCTTCCCTTATCTGACCACCACCTCTTAAATTTCATTCTTCATCACTGCCTACCTCAATCTTGCCCAATCTCCTCTGATCTTTTTAGGAATCTTCATACTCCACTGACTCTATCCACTGCTCTATCTTCTCTTCTTTCTCCACTTTGTCCTCTAAGTCTGTTGATGAGGCCATAGTTTCCTATAACACCACCACCACTCTCTACTCTTTCTCCACCCATAGCACATCCTGTGAGGTACACTCACTTCACCGCAGGCCTGGTTGTCTTCTAATACCCGCTACCTACGCTCCTGCGCCCACTCAGCTGAACACACTTGGCTCAAATCCCGCTTCCTTTCTGACTTCCTTCACTTCAAATTCATGCTTACTTCTTTCCAGCCTACCACCGCTCTTGCTAAGCATTTGATTAACTGTCTTGCCTCTAACCCCCACCGTCTCTTCTCTACTCTCAATTCCCTTCTTAAGGCACCACCGCCTCCAGTCCCTCCTTCTCTCTCTGCCCAAACCCTAGCCAACTATTTCCATGACAAAGTCCATAAGATTACTCTTCGGTTCCCTACTAATTCTTCTTCACCTCCTCTTCCCCCTCTCCATTACCAATTTCTCTCCTCAACCTCTACCACCCTTTCATCATTTTCTAATGTCTCTGAAGAAGAAACCTCTCTTCCTCTTTCCTCTTCTAAACCTACTGCGTGTTCTAACCCTATCCCCATCCATCTCCTCAACTCCATCTCCTCTTCCGTCATCCCTTCCCTCTCACATATTCTCAACCTTTCACTCTCCACTGCAACCTTCCCTGCAGCCTTCAAGCATGCTGCCTTCAAGCATGCAGCCTTCAAGCAGACCTCTCCTTAAAAAACCTTCACTTCACCCTACTGTTCCTTCTAATTACCAACCATCTCCCTTTTCCAATTCATTTCCAAACTTCTTGAACTGCTGCTGCCTTGAATTTCTCTCCTCTCATGCCCTCCTTGATCCTCTTCAGTCTGGTATTCATCCATTTCATTCTACTGAAATGGCTCTTGCCAAAGTCTCCAGTGACTTGTTCCTGGCTAAGTCCAAAGGCCTTTTTTTAGTTCTCATTCTTCTTGACCTCTGCTGCTTTTGATACTGTTGACCACCCCCTACTCCTCAACACATTATCCTCTCTTGGTTTTAGGGGCTCTGTACTGTCTTGGTTCTCTTCTTACCTCTCTAATAGCTCTTTCAGTGTTTATTATGGTGGCTCCTCCTCTACTGCCATCCCTCTTTCAGTTGGTGTATCCCAAGGGTTTGTTCTAGGCCCTCTACCTTTCTCTCTCTACACCCAGTCCCTTGGTGCCCTTATCTCTTCCCATGGTTTTCAATATCATTTTTAAACTGATGAATCTCAAATCTATTTATCTTCACCTGACATTTCTCTTACATCCCAAAGTCGTATGTCTACTTGCTTATCTGACATCACTGCCTGGATGTCTCACTGCCGTCTGAATTTTAACATGGCTAAAATCGAACTTCTTATCTTTCCCCCTAAACCCTCTTCCCCCTTCCTCCTTTATCTATCACTGTTAACAACACTCTTCTTCCTGTTTCCTCAACCCGCAACCTTGAGGTCATCTTTGACCCCTCCCTTTCCTTATCCTCACATATTCAACAGATTGCTAAAACCTGTTGTTTCTTTCTCTATAACATTAACAAAATTTGCCCCTTCCTCTCTGAATACACAACCAAAACTATTGTTCACTCTTTAGTTACCTCCTGTCTTGACTTCTGCAATTTCCTCCTTGCTGGTCTCCCTCAGAGTCATCTCTTTCTTCAATCTATTCAGAACTCTGCTGCGTGGCTCCTCTCTCCTCTTTCCCTACACCCCTCCTTGTGAACTCGCTCTTCCTCTGGCCTTCTTCTCTCTATGCCCTTTTCTTCTACTGCAAACTCCAAATTTAAGTCTTGTCACCTTGCTGCTCCTTATGCCTGGAACAAACTTCCTGTATCTTTATGTCAAGTCTCATCTCTCTCCACTCTCAAATCCATGCTGAAGGCTTACTTTTTTGAGGCCGCTTTTGGATCCTAATCTCTTGTTCCCTTGTATCTCCTCTCCCTATTGAACCCCTTATTTCTCTTGCATTGTACTGTGATGTCTCTTTTAACTAGATTGTAAGCTCTATTAGCAGGGACTGTCTTCTATATGTGTCTATACAGTGCTGTGTGCACCTTGTAGTGCTATATAAATGATTAATAGTAGTAGTAGTACTACTACTACCTTTGCCCCAGGCAGGCAAATTACCAAGCAATTTTCATACCCACCATCTATCCCGCTATTTACATTTCCAGTTATGAAATTGTCAACTACAATGGCAGTGCTATATCTTCCCTCCTGAGCACACAACCTTGGTATGAGGGCATAGTGCATCACCTGGAGGGCAGATCCTTGCTACAGGATCACCTCCTGCAACACCAAAATGATTCTCTTTTTCCAGGAGAATTTTCTCCTCTAAGGTAGTACACCCATAGTCAGACTGAAGCTGGCTCTACTCTATGCTTGAAGGACTCCTCTAAATGTTTCTCTCCGCCTTAATTCCTCTAGGTCTACCAGTCTAACCTCCAGGGATTGGATTTATTCTGTGAGAGTCAGGTGCTCTTTACACCAGGTACACACATACAGCCTCTTACCGACTGATAATCATATATGTGGCATTTGATGCCCCTGTCACAGTGCTAGACTCCTGGCTGCATCTTAATGTTGTTGAGTTGTTTGTTGTTTAAAGTTTATGGAGTGAGGATGCTTAATCTATTTAAAGTCTCTTAAATTGATGTTATATATTTTGCTAGTTTTCAGTGACCTAGCAAAATGACTACAAATAATCTACTGCAAAGATCAGGGTTCCCCATTTATGATATAAATCTCTAGTTGACTCGTGTAAAAAAATAAAAAAAAATCCATCCTAACTTCTTATTTGGGTAACAGTCAATGCCAAGAATGTCCCTGCCTGGTTGGGAGATGGGGAGAGGGAGGGTAGGTAAAACACTTTGGGCTCCTTTTACTAAATCCCACTAAGGTTTTGCAGTTAACGTGCAAAACAAATGAACATTCAAGTGCACAGCCTCAGCGTTGGGGGTGGAGCACAATAGCGTGTGATCATTTTTAGCATGGTACATAGTGTGAGTGCACCTAACAATTCCTCTATGGAGTCATTAGGTGAACCCATGTTGTTGTGCCACATATTAGCTGCCAGGAACATACAGATCGCACTCCAACAGCTCCACTCGTAACCTGCCTACTCTGCACAGTAGTGTGCAATTGCCAGTTAGGGTACATTTTGGTGGACAGTAGTTGGCACGGAGTCACTGTAGCCAGCTACTGCATGCCAAGCCCTTTATATACCTCTTACGCACTCATAGCAAAATAAGATTCTTTTTCAAAATTTATTCAAAGGCTATTTCATCCAGAAAACTTTCCATCACTCTTATATATAGAATAAATCTAACGCACAAATTTCTTCTCTTCCAAATTAAAAAAAGAAAACACAGGTCAGTATTGAAAGAGAATTATCTGGACAATTGCAGCTGGATTATTCCCCTAGATGGAAGAGTGGCCTTTCAACAGCACTATACAGATGGTGCCGCTTAAAATCCTCAGATTGTCCCGGCCCTAGCCAGATAATGCCAGGGCGGTGCATGGGCAGTGATCCAGAGAGTGGCGACATTCATTCCTCCATCTGGATAACTATCCTGTTACATTTTGGAATCAAAAAAGCCGGCACCCTGACTGCTCTCCTCATATAATCGCACCACTTGATATCCGGATAGCAGCGTTGACTATATATATTTTATTTAAATGCTGCAACCAGCGTTAAAAACAACAGACTGTGAAATTTCCCAGCAAAGGCAGAGGCAGCTTCTGGTATCAGCGCCCCCTGCATTAAAAAGTATGAGTGTTATGGAAGCCTGTCCATATTGAAAGGCACATCTTAGAAAGGCCATGTAGATGCAATTTGGGATGCCCAAGTCAAAACGTTTGAAATTCCCTGGGAGGGACAGCAGCAAAGGTGGGCACATGCAAGTGTTTTCTAAAACTGGCCCATTTCCATCTTAAAAGATAAACATCTCCATCAGATAGAAAAAGACATGGGGATGTGCAGAATTTTACCCCAGACATGTGCACGTTTCGAGGGGATTTTAGAAACTTGCACTTGACCAAGATGGACAACTGTGTGCCTGGCAATAGAGACGTGTACGCAGTGGTATTCCAGAATGGTACGTGTATCTCTTTCCACATACATGTCCCGGCCAGATGTGCAGAGCTACAGCAGCCAAGGAAAAGGTCTGTTTATTTACCTGTAGGCTTTTTTTGGAGGAGCAAAAATTGCTGGGGGAGTGAGAGGAAACCTGAATACACCCATGGGAACACTTCCTTGTTATGCAGGTAAAGGTCCATGTGACATGAAACATCCATGTATGTTTTACCTGCTAAGCAGGGTGCATTTTCAAGTAACCAGATCTAGCTGCATAACTAAATTACAAAGGTTGATCATTGGAAAATTTACTTCTAGGTGCTTTAGCCTTGCCTAAGGTTTTGAAAATGTACCAATCACATTTACTAATGACTTTTTCTTAAATTTAATAGGAGAATCTCCTTACTAAAACTGATCTGTCTTATAACAGTGAACTAGAATTAGACACTGGAGGGAGCTCGCAATCTTAGTCAAAGCGAAACTGTCAGCTTGTTACTTGTCTTACAGCACATTCCCTGTTTCATAACAGTAACTGCCAGCAGACAGAACTTCAAGAGAATTAAGCTTATTGCACTGTGTCCCAGAGCCATCTTTTGGCTGGAACAGGGCCTGGTGAAGTAATGAAATTCAGAGCTTTTCATATGCACAAATATTTCATCTCTCCTTCTTCTTTACTTCTGCCCTTCCTTTTGCTGTTCCCCTCTCATTTCCTCTCATTTCCTTTCTTTTGTTTCTCCCTCTATTTTTTCCTCTCCTACTTCATGTCCTGCTTTCTTCTTTTATTTTATATTGTTCTTCCCTCTTCTCACCTGCCGTACTTTCCTTTGCTGTTTATCATTCCTTTCTTTGTCCTTTCTTTTTTCTTCAGTTCTGTTCTTCCTCTCTCTTTTCATCCCTCTTTCCTTCCTTGCTTCCTCTTTCATTCTCCTACCCTCTTTTGTCTCCTCTTCCCTTTCTGTTCCTCTGCTCCTCACTCCACACAGAGTAGTTCAATCCTCACTCTTAACGTTCCTCCCCCATCAACTTGATCCCAGTCCAGGTCTCCTCTCCCTTCCCCATTCGTTTCACCGTCCCTTCTTCTTTCCCTCACTAAGTACTGAATCTTGTCTTCTGTCATTTCCATTTGGAATCCTCTCTCTCTCTTCCTTCCCTCTAATCCCCAGACTTCTCTCCCTCCCATTGTCCAATAACCCGATCCTGGGCCCTATCTGCCTTTGCTGACTGTGATGCTCTTGCTTTTCCCTAGTCATGAATCTACTCTCCCTTTCCCTCCCCCACCTCTCTGATCCCTAGTCTTCTGTTCCTCCTTCGTAGCTCATTCTTCGATCCTCCATGTGTCTTTCTCAATCTTCTCTCGTCTCAATCCCTTGTCGAAGGCTTCTCCCTATGATCTCTAGTTCTCTCTCTTTCTTCCCTGTCCTGATCTCCAATCAACAAGAGAAAAGAAAAACTTCATACTCACACCATCTTCTGCCAGATTGGTCCAGCCTTGCGGTATGAAGTGTATAGTCTAGTATGTTCCTTTGTACTGCAAGACCAAACTTGTGCAGCAGTAAACAATGAAATGGTGTGAAGCACTGGATCAGGGGTCTGTGAGGGAAGGGAAGACAGGAAAGGAGGTCCCAGAACTAGAGAAATGGAAGGAAAGAGGCCCAGTAATCTGATTCTGCTCCCTTCTGCTGTGTCTGGTCTCTTCCAGAAGCCTGCTTTTTGGGACCATGTTTAGGTCTTTGGTTAGTGAATGCCATAGGGGCCCATCGAGTTGCAGGGCCTGGTATGGTTGCACTATTTGTGCCAGCCTGAAGATGTCTGCCCTGTATATCTCTGACTGCAAAATAAATCTGCAGTAGGAATTTTGTAGTAGCTACATTGCTTTAGTTCTGAAGGTTTTTCAAACTGTACTAATCTCTATGAAAGAGTACAAATTTCATAATGCATTAGCACAGTGGAGAAGTAATACTGCACTGCTATACACTGGCTCCAGTTTTGAAGATACATGATATGATATTCATCGTCAAGTGCTGTCTTCATTAAGAAGATGGGCAGCTATGGTTTTCCAGTCCTCTCTGTCCTCTTTATTCAGCTGTGTTTCCATATCTTTGCCATTTTTTAAAGCAACTGCTTCAGATTGCTCTCTCATTTTCCCTCTGCCATGGTTGATTAAATAATTGTCACCACAGTTTCTATGTACTGACCAGAAAAGCTCATTTTCATTTTGATCAGAAACCTAAAAAAATGGGTTTTGTATGTGGAGGCGGATCCAGCAGCAGCCAAGACTACCAGCATTGCAGAGCCTCATTGGCATCTTGATGGAGAAGGTTGGCTGGTTGAGTAGCTCGGGGTTAGAGACCTTGTTGCATCCCTTGAAAGCTGCTCTGCTGGAGCAAGACAGCTCTGAGGGCTTGGCATCACTGCTTCCTTCCCAGAGTGGTGAACCGCTGTCTGCAGGAGGGCCAGCCCCAGAGCAGAGGGGAGAAGAGTGTGAGGTGGCTCTTCCTGGTCATTGCACCAGCAGTCAGTCTTTACAGCATTTCTCAGGAGACTCAGCTGTTTCTTTGGCCCAGTCAGTTGTGGCTCCAATGTTGCTACAGGATGGTGAGCGGCTGAAACTCCTGGAGCCTTCACTGTTGTGTGGCTTGAGGTTCTTATGTTAGAAACTATTTGGACTGCTATAGTTAAATTGAGGGAAACTTTATTTCCTCAAGTACAAGCACTGGCTGTTCAAACTTAGGCACAGCTCATTGAACAACATGTGGAAATTATTTCCTCTTTACAGAGTTCTACTTTGGACTTGCAAACAAGCAGCGGATTCTTTTCATAAAGATGCCCTCGTTATGAAGGCAAGAATCGAATCACTAGAAAATGTTTCCCGATATCAAAATCTAAGACTTACCAACTTTTCTAGTTCTTCCACTACTGGTGCCAGCAAACTGTTTAAATTATATTTAACTGAGGTATTCGGTGTTCTGAGTGAGTCTCATCCTCCGATAACTAAGATTTATTATCCACCTCCTGGGTGGAGATCTTCTAGCACGGGAGAAATTCCTGGAGTACAACTGGCTGATTCCTTTAATGTCTCTGCATCGTTAAAAAACTCTGGCTCTGAAATTTTTAGTCCATCTACTCTGTTAGTTACCTTTGCCCTATTTTTTGGATAGTGATTGGTCTCTCAAGGGGTTTTTTTTTGCAAAAGGAATATTCTATTTAAGGGGTTGACTGTACGTGTATTTCCAGATTTATCACGGGCAACACAGAGAAGAAGGAGGGAATTTCTCCAACTCAGACACAGGGTGCAACAGTTGGGGGGACAATTTTTTCTTAAATATCCATGCAAATGTACAGTTCAACTGCAGTCAATATTCTATATTTTTATTGATCCGTCCCAACTATTGGCATTTCTGAATGCATGTAGGGCTGTTGTCTTTGAGAATTCCCCCACTGCTTGAATGCAGAGTGAACTCCTGTTCTTATGCTTGCCTTTTATCTTGCTTATTTGGATTTTGTTTAATTTCTTTGGTTTCTTCCCCCCCTATTATGGGCTGGGATAAGGGGCAGTAAAACTATTTTGGTTTAATTATAGATATATTGTATTTTCCTTATATTTACTGATTGTAGATTTGTGTTTCTGCCTTCTTGATTGCCTGTCAAGTATGAGAAATAGAAAATAAAAAAACCCCTAAAAGAAATGTAAAATCCAGCTTCTTACAATAGTAATGTAGTCCTCCTCCCATTCGTCATCAAGCAGAGGGGCTGCTAAGCCTTTCCACAATTCACTACACACCTCGACTGCAACCCTGGGATCATTCTGAATAGAGGAATAGCTTGCCTTCAAGGATCTTAGGCTTAGGACTTGATTGAAATAATTCAACATAGACATTTTTTTTCCCATAAGTTACACAATATGGCATTTACAAGCAAATTTTCTTAGAGTTCCCAGGGCCTACTAGTGACAAAATTTGAGAGTTCTTTACTTTTTGGGATACCCCTTATACCTGTTCTCGAAAGCTCTGAACTAATCCCCCCATGTATCCAATTACTTGAACCCCAACTAGCCCTCACCACTCAGCAAGTGACTTATCACAGCCACTGCCCTTAGCTAGCTGGCCACCCAGTCAGACTGTCCCCCCCTCCCCCCGAGTTCTCATTACACTGGATTTACTGACTTTGATCTTCATTTTGTGGTCTGCAACTACCACAGCAAAATGACCTTCCTCCTCTCTGTACCTCACACCTCTTAGCAATGTTGAGCCTCACAGTATAGGGACTATCATGCTGGTATCATGAGACATGTAACCCCCAGACCAGCACAAGAGTCATTGCTCCATGTGGCTGAAACTTACAGAAAGGCATGTGGCATGCAGTGAAGAAAGAAGAAGCTACTGTTGTGGCAATAGAAGCAGGGAAAAAAAAGAAAAAAAGGGCATTGGGAGAGGGGATTTCTAGTCACCATGGCAACTTGGTACCTGGGATTTGTTGAGCTCTGCCTAAAAAGGGACATGTGGCATTATAAGGATACAATGGTTCCTTACATTAAAAAATGATAGGTATTAGTGCCCCTGTACAGGCTGTTGGTTAGGCCTCACTTAGAGTAGTGTGTTCACTTTTGGAGACTGTATCTTGCAAAGAATAGAAAAAGACTTGAAACGGTTCAGAGGAAGGGGACCAAAATTATATGGAGCCTGTGCAAGAATGATTATGAGAAAAGACTTGAAGAGCTAAATATGCAGGGGCAGTTCTATAATGAGGTGGACTGAGGCGGCAAAGTTTTGGGAGTGGCAAAAATTGCCCCAAAACAGCCAAGTGGCCACCGATTCACTCCACCTTCTAAAGTTGAAAAAAAAAAAGCAAACGGACCAGCTGCTGCTGCTGCCTCCACTTAGCCCGTTCGGCAGTGGCAGAATGATGCCCACACCGCCGCTGCCCCTGCCCCAGATCCGAGGACACTGAGGCAGTGGCGGTGGAAAAAAAAAGCACAAAATTTTTTGAAGACTTCTGCACGCTGGTAAGCCCCAGATGGTTCCGTTCCCCTTTGAAATGAAAAGCATCATCAAAGGAGTGGGGGGAACCCATCAGGGTCTTACAAGCATGCCAGAGTCGCAAGAGCAGTGCTTTTGTTTTCCATTTTCTTTTTCAAAGTTGATAGCTTCCCACAGATTTAAGCGGCAGGGAGCTATCAACTTTGAAAAAAAAAAAGAACTGGAAAACAAAAGCGCTGGCATATTTCTAAGACACTGATGGGCCCCGCCCCCTCTGATGATTCTTTTCATGTCAGAGGGGGGCAGAACCAGCAGGGGCTTACCAGCGCACAGGAATCTTGAAAGGTGTGCTGATATTGAGGTGGACGGGCCAGGATGGCAGATGTTGGATAATGGGGGAAGGGGCAGGACAAATGCTGGCAATGGGTGGAGGAAGCAGGAAAACACATTCTGGACAATGGGGGGGAGGGGAAGCAGGAAGACAAATTCTGGACAATGGTGGGGTAGCAGGAAGTCAAATTTTTGACAGGGGGGAAACAGGAAGACAAATGCTGGACAACAGGTGGGGAGCAGGAAGACAACTGCTGGAAAACGGAGGAGGGGGGAGAAGCAGGAAGACAAATGCTGGACTATGGGAGGGGGGAGGAGCTGAAAGACACAAAGCTGGACAACAGGGGGAGGAAGCATAAAGCAGGGCCGGCCCGTCCATTGAGCAAGAATGTTTTTTGCACAGGGCCCCGTGTTTCAGGGCTGGGGGGGGGGGGGGGCTAAGACTACAAGTGGACTGATGGGGGGCTAGGACTGGAAATGGGCTGATGGGGGTTAGGGCTGGAAGTGGGCTGATGGGGGGTTAGGACTGGTAATGGACTATGGGGGGGTAAGACTGAAAATGGGGTGATGGGGGGTTAGGACTGGTAAAACTGAAAATGTGGTGATGGGGGGTTAAGACTGGTAATGGGCTGTGGGGGCTAAGACTGAAAATGGGCTGATGGGGGGTTAGGACTGGTAATGGGCTATGGGGGGGGCTAGGACTGGTAATGGGATGGGGGTTGCTAGGACTGGAAATGGGCTGAGTGGAAGGGGGATTTGAATTGCAAATAGCTGATGGAGACAGGGGCTTGGAATGGAAATGGGCTGAGTGGAAGGGTGGCTTGAACTGCAAATAGCTGATGGGGAGGGGGGCTTGGAATGGAAATGGGCTGTGAGGGGAGGGAGCTAGGACTGGAAATTGGCTGTTGGGGGGTGCTAAGGTTGGAAATGGGCTATGGTGGGGGCTTGAATTGAAATGGACTCATGGAGGGGCTAGAAGTGGAAGTAGGCTCATGGGGGGGGTTGGATTGGAAATGGGCTGAGTGGAGGGGAGCTAGGATTTGACATGGGCTGATGGTGGGGCTAGGAAAGGACTAGAAATAAGCTGATGGAGGGATTCGGATAGGACTGGAAATGGATGGGGGAGCTAGGACTGGAAATGGGCTGATGGTGGGGCTAGGATAGGATTGGAAATGGGCTGATGGGGGGCTAGGACTGGAAATGGGCTGATGCAGGGACTAGAAGGGAGCAGATGCTGGGTGGGGCTGGAACTAGAAGGGAGCTGATGTTGGGGGAGGATTAGAATGGGATGAGCTGGGAGAGTGAAATGGAGAGGGAAAAATATTTTGTGTGGGAGGGAAGACAAATCTACAATTGGCCGGATATTGGGAGAGTAAGTGGGGATTGAGGATGGAGGGGTAAAATTTGAGTGGATGAAATAGGAATGAGGAAAGAGCAAAAGAAGAAAGACTAGTATGTTAAAGCAGATGTAGAGAGAGAATGGAAAAAAAAACCTAGAAGAGAGAAGAAAGGACAGCAGATGGAGAGTTAGCAGAAGACACGAAGAAAGTAGAAGAAAGTGGCTGGAACAATTGTAACTGAAAAAAAAATGCACAAAAGTTAGAAAAATATCTCTTTATTTTGAATTTATTAACTGGAATATGTCAGCTCTGGGAAATGTGCATCATTAACGTCTGCACTTTGCTTAGTACAAGAGAAAATTAATTTATAGTTTTATTTCTACAGTGTTGTTGTACATTCCAAGTTTGGCTTTTCGGGTTCCCAGTTTAATTATTGTCTTCCTGTTTCTAAATTGTGATTCCTTGTTTGGTGATGGTCTATGTTCTGCATGTGTAATTAAGCTGAGGTATTCTGTTTATATAATTCCTATTTGACATTGCCACTTGTTCTCTTTCCCCAGTAGGTCATGTATTGTTATTCTTTGAAATGTATTGGTTTAATATTTGCAGTGTTGCCTTTTGATAGTTAGGGTTTGGTGCTTTGTGAGTCCTGGTAGTGCTGTTAGGATACGGCGGGTTTGCTATGGGTTCTAAATGGGCAGTGTTTGTAGTAGTTCCTAATGTGCCTGGCGGTTGGCACTGGATTATAGTAATGTAGAAATCTTTTAGTCTTTCTTTATCCATATACTCATTAAGAGGCATGTTTACTAAAAGTTAGTGTATGGTAACATTATGCAAATATTTATGCAAATGAGGTGCCTTATGCAAATGAGGCCCTGCACCGAGTCTCCGCACATGGCCCCGCACCCCCCTTGGGCCGCCCCTGGCATAAAGACAAATGCTGGATGAGGGCCAGCGCTACCCAGTAAGCTGGGAAAATGCAGCAGGAGGGTACTCTTGCTAACCACCTGCCCCCCATTCCTCATTCAGAATGGCCTGTGGAACGCCGGCAGCCTAGTAAGCAGGACACGCTGCTCCCATGGGTAGAAGGCTGTGAGAGGCTATTTTTTTGGAGGGGATTTGTGTTTTTCACATATAAGAACATAAGAGATGCCATACTGGGTTAGACCAAAGTCCATAATCCTGTTTCCAACAGTGGACAATCTATTTCATAAGTACCTAGCAGTTTCCCCCGAAAGAGACAAGGGCACCTTTGTTTGCAGCAGACAGTGACTTATCAGCTCTCTTTCACCAAGCATTGATTTGCTCCATATTCACTGAGTAGTGAAGGAAGCTGTCTTGTAGTTCAAGAGGTTTCAGCAATTCTCCTTGGAGGCTCAGAAAGGTGTCTTTGAAAACTGCAAAGCCAGGCTCTGATAAGAGGTGAACTCATGATCCCTGGCTTACAAGCCCAGTGCTCTGACTGCTGAGCTACAGAGAACTGTAGAAGTTTGTACAAACATTTTTGCAGAAAGTGTTCATTATTTCTACAAGTGCTTTCCACTTGCAAGTTTTTAGATACCAAACAAACCAAACTTACCTCAACAAATACACATCCCTACTATTTTTCCATAGGAGTAGAGGTTAAGAATAGGTGAAAGTTAAGATAATTTATTTTAATACAGACCTAAAAGTCACACTTCTGAGACCAAGGTCACACAGGAATTGTAGCTGGAAGGAGGACAGGCCTCTTTGGCCATAACCTAATGGTTTCAATTGCAATCTCCTTCCTCTATTGTCTGCCTTTGCTTTGGATCTCTAGTTCTTCTTTCTTACTTTTCCAGTAATGGTTTTTTTCTTTCTTAACGTGTGCTCTCCTAGACTAATTGCTTTTGTATCCTTTGCAAGTTATTGTGCATCAGTGGAAAGGACCTGTATTTGGGCATTGCAAAATCTCCTGAATTGTCACTAATCTCCAGAACGATTTTGCAAGGAACCCTGGAGCATACTGAATAGTCTATTAGATTTATTTTGTTATCAGTTTCAACATGTTAATTCCTATCTGGAGATTATTTCCCAACTACTGTAATGTTTGCAATGTCAGTGTTTAAAGACAGAAGCAGAAATGAGCAAAGATACTCCATTACAGCAGACTCAAATGCTGTAAGCAGAACAATGTTGCATCTGTGTATGCATTTTGGGTATATCAATCATTTTATTCACTTTTATGCATACAATTTGCATATATAATGAAATACAAACCAAAAATCACCAGGCACGGTCGATTAACACAGCTAATAGAAAATTGTCAACCGACTTCCAAACTTTCTGTAACAGTAAACTTTCCCCCGACTTTACCCACTCTCAGAGAAGAGCCACCAAAATGGTAAAGGGGATGGAAGGATACTCCTATGAAGAAAGGCTAAAAAGGTTAGGACTCTTTAACCTGGAAAAGAGACGGCTGAGGGGAGATATGATAGAGGTCTATAAATTAATGAACGGAGTGGAACGGGTAAACGTAGATCGATTGTTTACATTATCAGAATATAGAAAGACTAGGGGACATGCAATGAAGCTACAGGGTAAACTATTTAAGACTAATAAAAGAAAATATTTTTTCACTCAACGTGTAATCAAACTCTGGAATTTGTTACCGGAGGATGTAGTAAAGGCTGTTAGTGTAGCTGGGTTTAAAAAAGGGTTGTACAAGTTCCTGGAAGAAAGGTCCATAAACCATTATTAAGAAGGGACCCAGGATATCAATGCTTGACCCAGTACAAGCACTGCGGAACCTGTGTCTTTTGGGGAAACTGTTAGGTACGTATGACCTAGATTGGCCACTGTTGGAAACAGGATACTGGGCTTGATGGACCTTGGTCTGACCCAGTATGGCATATCTTATGTTCTTATGTTCTTATGTTCACACACTCAGATTTCCAAATCATACATATTGTATTCCACCAATAAGGAAAATTCAAAAAAGAAACATCCTTCCAATTGGAAAAGATTAAATGTAGAGCCATTCCAATTAGGATGTACGATAAACTTTGCTATGGACAGGTAAAAGTATTCATAAACAGGGCAGATGTATAAAATAGTTGTATAAGTATGTTGCAAGATAGATTCAGAATCTGTGATATTCTTAGCCACACTGCACTCCAAAATTCCTGAAGAAATTAAAGATAGAAAAACATGGCAGTCATTTTACAAGCCCTATTCATGAGCTGAATCTCTGATAACAGACACAGAAATGTGAAAATCATGGAGACATCGTCGGAGCTATTTTAGAAGCTGGTTATGGAGATGCCCGCAGTAACAAAAAGTCTACATTGCACCCAGTACCGTACCTAGCCCTGTGCAAGTGGTGCAGCCACACAGGGCGCAAAGGCTTAGGGAGCAGTATTTCAACTGTCTGCTGTTGTCCTGCCGCTGCTACTTTTTGTTCTCTCAGAAGCGGCAGGGCAACAGCAGGCAGCTGAAATGTGCCCCTTGAGCCTTTGCATGGGTCTTTCTGCAGGTCTGGTCTCTCCCTCCTCTGATGTGACCTCACAGGAGGGAGGGATCAGATCTGCTTAAAGTTAGGTCTGCTCTGCTGCTGCCGGCGACTTGCGATATTTTACACAACATATCTAAAATGCAAGGGTGGCAAAAATGTTGACAACAACTGTAAGTTCAATGGCTTTCAGAAAAGAGTTGAAAACATTGTTGTTCCCCATGGGTGATTGATATTGGTACAGGGACTAGAGTTGAAAATCCTTGGCTGCTTAGTAAAGGGTTGATAATCTCCTCTTTATTAGATATTATAACTGATGTTTTTATTTATTGTTGTTGGTAGAACTCTACCTTTCCTTCTGTTTATATATATACATATATATATATATATATATATATATATGTATATATATATTTTATAATATAATATTTATTTGCCAAACAATATCCCAGTTCGCAGTGGGGACTCTTACACCATCAACCAAATTGTACAAAGATTCAATCAACAATACATTGATATTTAAATGTATAACTGATAAACATATCGTGCTCCCTCCCCTCCCTTTCCCACCTCCCCCCCTATCAGGTGGTTCAACTCCAACTGCTCGATATAAAATAGCTCTTTGTATAGGCTCATCCTTGATGGACATAAAATCCCGCTACTTAGGTTCCCGGGGTCATTCCCCTCGAGTTCTCCCTCACCAGGGACCAAGCTACATCATTAACAAAGTATTACGTGCTCTCAGATCTGCATGAACTCCCCCCACTTCTCTGTGGAGTCTCTTGCCTCCAGTCTCTCCATTAACATTAACTGATAAAAATTGTTCTGCCACTCCCAAAAAAGTGGGTATATTGTCTGTCCTCCAATGCCTTAAGATGGGCAGTTTGCCTGTTATGCACACCTTTTGTACTAGGAGCCTAATGCATCTTCCCTTGGGGTAGGGAGACATTCTGTCAAAAATCACAAGAGCTGCCATCCACTCCACCCGCTGGCTGATCAGATGACTAATATACCGGTGAATCTGCCGCCAAAACCTCTGTATTGCTTCGCAGGACCACCACATGTGACTCAGTCCTGCCATCCTTATGGAGTATTTCAGACAACTGGCGTCCTGCATCAAGCCACATCGTATATAGTAATAATATGCCTCTTACAGGACTCAGCTTTCTTTTTGATGTCTGTTGTTATCTTGTAAACCATTTTGAATAACTTTGTTATAAACATGGTACATGAAAATGTTTAGATAAATAAATAAATAATAAAAAAATCTGAAGCTGTTCCATCACTTCGAAGAAATCTGCCTCAGACTCCTTGAAGATCTAAAGCTGATTTTGGCACAAATGCATAATCTTAAGAAATTGCCAAACCATTTCAGTCAATCTGCAAGATTTGTTTTCCAGATGTGTTGAATCAGGGATAAACCATTTTTGTTGAGGGATTCATACATCTTCGTATAATAGGAACAGAAGTTTATAGTTAAACTAGATTATGGGCTATTGCTCCCTCTGTTAAGATTTGGTCTTGTATGTTCATTCTAGCTTATAATTGATGATAATCTGAGATTTGGATAGTGCAAAGCAAAACCCTTCAATGGTTACCTCCCCCCCCCCCCCGAGAAATATACTGTTAGCTAGCCTAACTAAAAATGTGAATAGTGATTATAACTGACAAGAAGTTCATTTGTATAAAGAAGAAGAGCACCTGAATGTGATCTGACACCAGAAGGTGCCAGAATGTGAGATGCTCTTAAGTTCATAGGCGAGATTCAGCAATTGGCCGACCCAAATTGGGATTTTGGACAATTGTAAACAAAATAAAGCCATCCTTACTTAAGATATTCTCTGATGTATGTGTCAGCAGTTTTGTATGAGACAAGTGAAATCTTCTCCTGTGATAAGTTTGCTTTTTCCCTGAGTAGCCAGTCTGGGCAAGACTGGCAGGGAGCTCCTGACAAGACAAGGAAAAGAACACAGAGTACCTTAGATGGGTTAAATAAGAAAGAAAGTGGCAACGTCTGCCAGCTCTGAGGAAGAAGAGATTTTATTATTTGTTCTTATAAGTAGCATCTGCTTAATCAAAGGACATCTGTGCCAACATGCTGTCTAATCAAGTAAAGAAAGATTTACATGTTTTGCACGGGAGGTGTTCTACCTCATCCGACACATGCTATTTGTCATTTTGAAGCAGAGGAGTTCAGCACGTAAACACTGGGAAATAGTAGACGGCATCTAGACCAGCACATTAGCCAGAAAAGTTATACACCTAGCACAGAGGTGACCATTTCCCACAATTCCAAGGCCACCTCTCTCCCGGGTCCTTCACTCGTTGGTCTCTTTGGTCATTCCTCTCATCTGCTGACCCTGTATTCCTAGCCCTCTCAGCTTCTGCTGCCCTCCTGAACCAATGCAAGTTACAGTAAGAAGCAGATCGACATCCTCCTCCCTTGACACTGGGGATGAATTTATGCTTTGAACCTTACACACTACAGTGTCCTGCTTGGTTCATGCCATGAGTCTCAGCTCAGTGGCAGAGGAGGATGAAGCAGTCCCCTGCACCACTGCTTTCTTTACTGGCCCGATTGGCATGGGGTAAAAGGGAAAGAGGAGAAGGTATTAAAGGGGAAAGAAATTTAAGGTTATAAGACATCCCCGGTTTCCAGTAATTCTCTCCAAATTTAGAGGCTTGTCTGCTTTTTCCTGGCTATCATTATGTCCCCAGTCAGAGGTTCAGAAAGGGTGCTTGGAAGCAGAGAGGACCCGGGAAATCCACTGCTTACCCCGGGACAAGCATTGTGGAACCTGTGTGCCTTTTGGGAACCTGCCAGGTATTTGTGACCTGGATTGGCCACTGTTGGAAACATGATACTGGGCTTGATGGACCTCAGTCTGACCCAGTATGGCATTTCTTATGTTATGTTCTTATCTTCTAAGGTGAACTGTGATTTGTAGGGTATATGACAGAGGGGATAAGAGTGGCAATTGGTGGGGGAGAGAGGGATTGGGAAGGTGAGGAGAAACTGAGGAAATGTGAGAGAGAGGCAGAACCAGCAGTAGGCACCAAAAGCAGTAAAGCAAGCACACTCTTGGGGCAGCACATTTTTTTGGGGGGGGAGGCAGCATTTTGGCCATCATTTTTTTCAAGAAAAAGTCCATCAAAACATGAAAAAAATGCAATATTTGAAAATGTGTCTGCCATGTTTGGTTTGAATTTATTTGCAGCTACGATATGAAGAGGAACCTGTATGGGATTTCTCTTTGCAGCAAGGTAATCTTTTCTTTTCTAAACCTCATTTCCAGTTAAGTGTAAATTTCTCAGCAAAACCTTTACCCTATTGATATTTTCTGAAAATGCAAATGTTTTGCACTTGTCACACTGCAATAAGTAAACAATTAAGTACCTCATTCAATATCACCAGGAGTTTCCAATGATGGCCAACATCGACAATGTCCAAAAAATAATATTCATTCTCCAAATATTACCTTTGAAAGGAGGAATGGAAGAATTTGTTTATACTCCTTTTATATCCTCAGCTAACATGTTTAATAAATACAATATAGATCTGTTCAAGAATTTGACAAATAAATATGATAGATCACAGTCATTATTGACTTAATACTGTACAGTTCTATTTTAATATTTTGCTACTTTTACCTTAATATGAATATAAATATATTTTAGTTTTGTTGCATTTTTTTAAATATTTTAACTGAGGATGCACAATAAAATATATCATACTAAAGATCCAAGACAACTGTAAAATAGCTAACATAGCAACATAGTATATGACAGCAGATAAAAACCAATATGGTCTATCCAGTCTTCCCAGTAAGGTGGCTAGAGTAGCTGTAACTGCCACTCCGTGCAGGTCACCCCCTCTATTTGTTGAAGTATAAAAGATATTTAAGTTTATTTTGATTTCATCCTCTTGCTACAAAGTGATCCACTGTATCTGTCCCATGCCATTTTGAATTCCTTCACTCTATTTGCTCCTACCATCTCCATCGGGAGGGCATTCCAAGCATCCTTCACCCTTTCAGTGAAATATTTCCTGACATTGCTTTTAAGTTTACCATCTTACAGCTTTATCGTATGCCCTCTAGTTTTACAGCTTCCCCATCTTTGGAAAAGGATTGCTTGTTCATTAATACCCTTTAAGTATTTAGAGTTCTGCAGCATATCTCCCCTCTCCCTCATCTCATCTAGGGTATACATAATTAGGTCTTCAAGTCTTTTCTCATAATAATTTAATAAAATTGGTGATTAAAAGGCATCCACAGTTTGTATGATATTATCATCAGTATCATCAGAATCATTGATATTGCAAAGGTAGCTATGAAGGGGAAAGTGATCATAATGGGTGACTTTAATCTACCAGATGTGTATTGGAGTATTTCTTTTGGAAATCTGGAAAGAAGTAAAAAGATTGTGGATGCCTTCCAAGAAGCATTGGAACCAACCAGGGAAAGTTTGATGCTGGATTTAATATTCACCAATGGAGATATCTTGTCGAATGTCCGGGTGGGTGCCCATTTGAGCAGCAGTGATCATCATATAGTAGGATTTAAGGTAAAAGCCAAGGAAGAGGCTAATCACAGCAAACTTAAAGTCCCAGACTTAAAAATGCTGACTTCAGTAAAATGGCAATGTACCTGAAAGAGAAGTTGGGAGAAGATAAGGAGAGTGGAATTGCAGTGGGCTAAACTAATAGTAGAGGTAATAAAAGTGGCAATGGATATATATGTAAGGAAAGTAAATAAAAACAAAAGGTTAAGGAAACCTAAATGGTTCACCAAAGAAGTGGCTGCACAAATAAAGACAAAAACCACAGCTTTTACAAAATTCAGAAGATCACAAAAAGAGGAACACAAAAAAGAATACAGGACAAAGCTAAAAAAAGACAGAGAGGAATAAGGATAGCAAAAGCAAAGGCAGAAGAAAACATGGCTAAAGATCTGAAGTGTGAAGACAAAACATTTTTCAGGTATATTCGGAAGTGGAATTGCAAGAATCAAAAGTGGAAAGTGACATTGAAAATGCGAAAATGCTAAACAAATACTTTGGTTCTGTATTCATGAAAGAAAATCCTGGAGAAGGACCACGTATGACTGACAAATATACAAATGGGAATGGAATAGATACTGCAACATTCGTAGCTTGCAAAACTGAAAGTGGACAAGGCCATGGGACCAGATGGGATACATCCCAGGATACTGAAAGAGCTCAGAGAGGCAGGGCCTTTAAAGAATGTTTTTAATAGATCCTTGGAGATGGGAGAGGTTCCGCAGGACTGGAGAAGGGCTGATGTGGTTCCTCTTCACAAAAGTGGTAATAGGGAAGAGGTGACACCACCACTGTGGTGGGAAAAGTAATGGAAGTTCTCTTGAAAGAAAGAATAGCGGATTTTCTGGAAACCAATGGATTGCATGATCTGAGGCAACATGGTTTTACCAGAGGAAGAACATGACAAACAAATTTGATTGAGTTCTTTGACTGGATGACCAGAGAACTAGATCAAGGGCATGCAATGGATGTGATATACCTAGATTTCAGCAAAGCCTTTGATACTGTTCCTCATAGGAGGATTATCCATAAACTGAGCAGTCTGGGGATAGGTCCCAAGGTGGTGAATTAGATCAGAAATTGGTTGACTGACAGACAACAGAACGTGGTGGTAAACGGAACTCACTCAGAAGAAAGGAAGGTGCATAGTGGCATGCCTCAGGGATCAGTCCTGGGACTGATACTGTTCAATATACAGTATTTGTAAGTGATATTGCGGAAGGACTGAATGAAAAAGTCTGCCTTTTTGTAGATGACATGAACATTTGCAAGAGAGTGGACACTTCTGAGGGAGTGGACAACATGAGGAAAGATCTACAAAAGCTGGAAGAATGGTCTAATGCTTGATAGCTAAGATTTAATATGAAAAAATGTAGAGTCATACACTTGGATGCAGAAATCTAAGGGAATTGTATATGATAGATTGTATGAGAGAGGTTGGTGTGCACAGACCAGGAGAGGGTCCTTGGAGTGCTAGTGTCTGAGGATCTGAAAGTGGCGAACAATGTGATAAGGCGGTAACCAAAGCCGGAAGGATGCTGGGCTACATAAGAGAGAGGAATAACCAGCAGAAAGGAGGAGATATTGATGCTCCTGTATAAGTCATTGGTGAGGCCTCACTTGGAGTTTTGTGTTCAGTTTTGGAGACTATGGGGTATGTTTACTAAACTGCGGTAATCGTAAATAACGCACATTATGTAACGTTAACGATCGTAAGTGCATCATAATGCGCATTATGACGCGCTTACGATCGTTAACGTTACATAACGCGCGTTAACCATAGTTAACGATTGTAAACTCCCACGGCGTGGTAAAACACCGCAGAAGGTGGAGAGAGGGAGGAGAGAAGGGGTCAATGGGCGGAGAGTGGGCGGAGAGAGGCTCCCTTCACACTAACGCGCTGATCTGAAGAGCTCAATTCCAACGCGAATGAAAACCTGCCGTTAAATGCACATTACAGGGGAGAGAAACCATTTCATTGTCAGCAATGTATAGCCCAGGCAGGGAAACCTAAATAAAGTGATAAGTGTGATACATGTGCACAGAACAAAAGGGCACATAAACACTGAAAATGACCCCAACAAACTGGAAAAAGACCATAACCAAGCTGGCCAATAGTGGTAGCAATGAGAAACATCAACCCTCCCCCCCCCCGAGTAAGCTCCATAGAACAGATATAAATCGTGGAAGGGTCTATACTCCGTCCCCATACAAGGTGAATGAGCCCACAGTGATATAGCGCTGCTCAGGTTTTTCCCCACCATTGGACAGGGTTCATATGGCATGCACATGTCCCGCAACATCAGGGCGGGCATGTCGGAACGGCAACAGGACAGATGCCGGAGAAGGGGATACAGAGGGCCGCAGGCGGCACATGCTGTGGTGCAGCTGGGCCACAGTGCGGACTAGGGCGATGCCTAGGTGGCCCATACGAATGCTGAAGCAGCAGAGCAGCCAGACAGCAACTGCTGAAGGCCCAGCATGGGCACGACTGTGTTTCCCACAGTGTCACAGGGGATAGTACCCAGCAGCTACCCCCAAGGGCACGGAACATTGGCAGGTGGTGCTGGGGGGAAGCGTGGACACCTATGCAGGCACCCCTACCCCAGAACCCGCACCATAGGCAGCCACATACCTGCACATTGGATGGCCTGAGACTGCGCACCACCAGCACCACCAGCAGAAGGGCATGTCAGCATGGTGGCTGAGGGATACTGGTGGTGGAGGGGGCAGTGGCAGCTGCCCAGAGCAGACCGTGGCCTAGCCCTGTTTAGGTGGGTGCCGTGTACTGCAACAGACGGGCCCTGTCTGATGAACAGTCATGGTATCACCAAGGAATGTGCTAACTCTGTGACAACAAGGTGGTGCAGTGCACAAAACCAGTGTATTCAGAAGCAGAGGGTCACAGGTTCAAGTCCCAGCTGTGGTTCCTGCCAACCCAGTCCCCATATTTTACCCACTACTACAACGTGCTAATACAGACAGCACCTTTATTGCAGATGACGTAAACATGCCCAAGACACCTACATTTTACCCTACAGAGCACAGACACCATAAACATGCAAATTACCTAGAGCAGAGCCTCCCAACTGCAGTCCTGGAGGGCCAAACACCATCCCGGTTCCATGCTGCCTCTGGTAAAGATGCCTGTGCTGCATTTCTATGTGCCACCCCCATGGTATGCAGATGTATCTCATGCATATTCATGAGGGACAGCATGAAAACCCGAACAGTGTTTGGCACCGCAGGACTGGAGTTGGGAACCTCTGCCGTAAAGCAGCAGCCAACAGGGGCAGACACACCCGCACCCACAGGCCCCATTATCCAAAGCCTCCTGGAGAGGCAGGACTTTGGGCTCTGCGTGCATCTCCCAATACTAGCACTTGCATACCTTAGTAATGCCACCCTAAACCGGGGAATATGGTACACATCTATCAAAAGGTTGCTATGAGTACTGGCAGATAGCAATTCCTAGGTTAAATACACTTTTCTGAGTGAGCTGCATCATAGCAACTTTTCTGATGTCTGTGGAGTGTGCTACAGGTCTTGTGTCTGACAGTGTTTACCAACCTGGGGAGTGACTCCTACAGTATTGCGTACCATAGCCATGCCTGCACTGTGCCCAGGACTGGTGTGGTGGCCTGGGCTGCCCAACACCTCTATAGTTGCACAATGCTGGCATAGGTGTGGGGAGTGTGTGTCTGTCTATCCAGTGTGTGGTGGCTGCAAACACCCTCCACAGCCCACACTGCTAGCACTGTTGCCAGTATTGGCCTGCCAATGTGCATAATGAGGAGCAAGGTACTGTGGGGATAGCCTGGATAGGGTGGCCTGGCCTGGATGCATCTGTACACGGCATAGGGCAATGGCTCGGACATTGTAGTGCCTGGCCACCACCTGCACGGACAGGGTGGACATAGCATGTCCTGCTGGGAGGTCACTCTCACCCTGACTGAGCAGTGACCATGGCATGGCTAGGTTCCCCCATAGTGCTATGTAGCATTTCTCTCATGTGATATTTATGGGTTTCCTTATGGGGCCCAATCACTGACTTATCTGCTTGGTGTGTATGCTGACATCCCCGTTCTGGGTACATGCATCTCCTCCAGGACCATGGACTAGCTGGCGGACTGTCTGCAGCTAGTATGTGTCTTGCTGGAACACCTTGCAGGGTGCAGCGGCTGGAGGCTTGTTGCTGGGGAATGTCAGATAATGGTGGGGGGACAGCTGGGCATTTCCAGGCCTGCCGTCTGTCTGCTATTGCGTTATGGATGTGTACCGCTCTGTCTGTTCCCCAGCAGGACTGGGGTTGCTGGTCCCCTCTACTGCTGCCTTTGCAGGGAGGTAGACTGCAGATCTATTGGTGGGTGATCCTGCTTCCCACCCTTAGCCCCAGTGGGTGGGTTGTGTGGTGGTACATAATCTGCCTATGGGTCCATTCACCCCCCCCTTCACCTACAGCAGGTAACGATGGCACCAACACAGGATATGCACTATTCTGGGTGCAGCATCTCCCATAGGGACTAGACATGACCGAGACATACAGCAGGACACAGATGTATCCTAGGTGTGTCTAACTGAACTACCTATCACACACTGATGGGGACCTGCAGCATGGCATATTTCAGCCATGAAAGGTGCTGTGGACCTGGTGCTGGGTGCCCCACCTCAACATCAGGGTGGGCACTGTACCCGCACAATGTGACTGTCTGTGGCTACTCTGTGGCAGTGCCACACACGGTCTGTTCCCTCTACAAGGCCGAGGTGCTGTGGGGGTGCATACCCGATCTTGTGCCCATCTCTTGACTGCTGATTTGCATGTGCAGTGCATCATGGGTACGGGTGGGTTACCCCTATCCTGGTAACCACAGCAGACAGTTTGTGTAGTGACATGCAGTCCTGCAGCCAGCCAGGGCTTTGTTCACATCCTTATAAGGTGTCCTATAGGGGACATTATAGGGTGCCTTGGCGGACAGTACACTTTATAATGTGCCCTATGGATGGCGTTATGGGGTGCCTTATGCGGCACCTTAGGTTATGCCACCGTGAGGGTGTGTTTGCTCGCAGCACTAATTAAAATACACGTCACATGCCTCAACAATCGTTACTTAAATGTAAAGGGTGCTGCCTCAGCCAGCCTTAAGATTAACGCGCGGTAACGTGCCCTGTAGCGCTCGTTCATTTATGGCGCCTTGTAACGCGCGTTCTCGGCAACGATGTACCGCCCATGTCCTTATTTGGGGTTTCTGTCTCTACCGTGGCTCCTAACGTGAATCGCACTAACGCAGTTTAGTAAACATACCCCTATATATCATAAAGAATCTAAAAAGATTTGAAATGGTTTAGAGGACGGTGACCAAAATGATTTGGAGCCTGCGTCAGAAGAAGTATGAGAAAGAACTTGAGCACCTAAATATGCATATGCTAAAGGAGAGGAGGGACAGTGGAGATATGATACAATCCAGGCCACGGCAGGCCAGCCTTAAGTCGGGTGGCAGGGAAAAGGGGGCTGAGGATGCCAGAGTCAGGGGGTGCCTGCGAGGAGGACGTCTCTGCAGGCGGCAGGGGCATGCTTGGCCATCCCCAGGCCCGATTCTGGCTACTGTGGGAACGTTTTGTTCCCGCAGTCCAGAAACAGGTCCAAATGGGCCCATTTTGCTTGGGGCGATCTGGGTGGCTTGGACATGCTCCTCTCAGAATCAGGCTCCATGTTACTCAACATTAATTATATTTTCCATTGAAAGACAGCTGGAAGCCCGTCTCACTGGTTTGCCCTTCACACTGGTTTGCCCTTCCCCATCATTGGGGGCATGATTTTTTGTTCCTGCCATTGCGCTATTCTTACAGTGGCATTTTTGATGTATGAGAACAGGCACAAGAAACTGGAAGTGCCTGTTCTTGCACTTCAAAATGCCATGGTGCTGGCAGCAGTTCCAGCAGAATAGTACAGTGGTGGGAGTGAAGTATCAAGCTCCCACCACTGTGTCAAGGATTAATGAGATGGGTGGGCAGGCAGGTAGGGGCTGATACTGGGACTGGAAGGGAGCTGATGTTTGGGGCTGGAAGGTGGCTGATGCTAGGACTAGAAGGGAGCTGTTGATGGAGTTGGAAGGGGCTGATACTGGGACTGGAAGATAACTGGGGTGCTGGAAATCGACTGTTGCTGAAGTTGGAATGGGCTGGAACTAGAAGAGGGCTGATGCTGGGGCTTGGAGAAGGCAGCCGACATTGGTAAATGTAGGGGGAGGGGGAGGAGGGGGACGACAACAAAGAAGCAGATGCTGGGGTATGAGAAGGGAGAATAGGAGAGGCACTGTGAGGGTGGAGAAGCAAGGGCATATGCAGAAAAAGGAGGAGAGAGAAGGCAGAGTCTATGAATATCAGAGAAGGAAGTAGATGAGGGAATCCTGGGGATTGGAGGAAAGATTTAGGAGTGCAGATACTGGGGACATAGGGATGCAGGATTCAGATTTAGGCAGAGACTTAGGGGCATGTTTACTAAAGTCCGCAAATCTGCGCGCCGCAAAATAGCGCACGGCAACGCGGCATTTAAACGCGCAGAAACGCGTTTAAACGCCCCGCACACGTGCGTGTCACCCCCGCACAGGTACGCGGCACACTAACGAGCCCCGTACAAGTGCGGGCCCGCAAATGTCCGATAGAGGCGTGGAACGGCTAAAAGAGGGCGGAGGAAGGCTCCGGAGGGGCGGAGGGACGGGGTCAATGGGTGGAGAGTGGGAGGGGAGAGGCTCCCCGCACAGTATCGGGCCCGAATTTCCATGTAAAAATTAGCGCGAGTGAAACCCTGGCGGTAGAGGGCATGTAAAGGGAAGAGAAACCATTTCCGTCAGCAATGTACAGGAACACCGGGGAAACCTAAAAACCGTGAGCAGTGTGATATATGTGCACAGAACAAAATTGCAAATAGAACCTGAAAATGACCACAACAAAACTATTATAAATAGTAATCCAGCTGGGGAACAGTTATAGTGATGGGCAAATATACAAAACACACCCAGCAAAGCTCCAGAAAAAAGAGATGAATATTGGAAGGGTCTACGGAGCGGAGACTCTTCCGAAAAACATTTCCGTTTTTGGAGCTTTCCTCGGAGTGTTTGCTATGGTTGCCCATTAATACCACTGTCGCCCAGCGTGGTGATATTTTCTCCCCCATTTTCCCGTGGTCATTTCTGGTGTTTATGTGCACGTTTGTCACCAGACAGGGTGCATATGCCCACAGTAAAAATGAGTAGAGCAGGGTTTGTGACTCCACCCTGCCAGGCTTACTGCCTCCAGGGGCTGCACTGTCTCTGTGGCCAAAGTGTGGTACAGCAGACAGAGTCATTACTTCTAGGACCAGAGGGCAGAGGTTCAAAACCCAACTGGGGCACCTGCCAGCCCAGTCCCTATATTTTACCCAGCACTAAATAAAGATAGCGCAGACACCCCTGTAGTGCAGGGAACATAAGCATGGGGAAAACACCCATATTTTACCCAACACCGCACACACACCACAACAATGGGCATTACCTACAGCCAAGTCCCCCAAATGCAGTCCCGTACTGCCACATTGCAATCAGGTCAACTGCTTTTTCTGAGAGAAGTTCATGCCAGCATGTTGGCGGACAAGTACATGTGGTGCAGGGGGCAGTGGCTGCTAACCACAGAAGACAGAGGCCTAGCCATGTGCAGGCTGGCACAGTCCACTGCAACAGACAGGCCCTGCCGGATCCACAGTCATGGACAGTCCAGGGAATCCAACCAATCTGTGGCTACACAGTGGTGCAGTGCACACAGACAGTGCATGCAAGAATAGAAGGTTACAGGTTCAAAGCCCAGCTGGGGCTACTGCCAATCCTGCCCACATATTTTTCCCACAACTAAACAGTGATAGTAAGGACACACCTTTCATGGCGGGGACATATGCAATGGTAAGACATCTATCTTTTACCCCACTGAGCACAGACACCATGAACAGGGGCAGTACCTAGAGCAGAATCACCCAAATGCAGTCCTGGTGGGCCACACACCAGTCAGGTTCCATGCTGACACTCATACAAATGCCTGTGCTGTATATCTATGCACCACCCCCATGGCATGTAGATGTAGCCCATGCATATTCATGAGGGATAGCAGGAAAACCCGAACAGTGTGATGCAAACCTGGACTGGAGTTGGGAATCTGTGCCGTAAAGCAGCAGCCATCAAGGGCAGACACACCCACACCCACAGGCCCCATTGGCCAATGTCTCCTGGAAAGGCAGAACATTGGACCTTGCATGCAGCACCCAAAACGAGCACTTGCATAACTTACCAATGTCACCCTACACCTGAGGTATACGGTACACAGCTCTGAGACGTTTGCTAGGAGCACAGGCAGGCAGATATCCATACGTTACGTACATACTGCTAGTTGACCCCATCCAAACAATCTGTTAGGTGTTTGCGGGGCATGCTCCAGGCCTGGCCTCTGACGGTGCTTACCACCCTGGGGAGTGACCACCAGCTGTAATGCGTACCATATCCATGCCTTGCCGTGCTCAGGACCAGTTTGGTGGGCAAGGCTACTTACCCCCTCAATCGTAGCACCATGATGGCAGAGGTGTGGAAGTGTGTGTCTGTCTATACAGTGGGTGTTGGCTGCAAGCCCCTTCAACAGCCCACACTGCCAGCACTGTTGCCAGTATTGGCCAGCCAATGTGCATAATGAGGTGCAAGGTACCATGGGTATAGCCAGGGCAGGGTGGCGTGGCCAGGATGCATCTGCACTGGGCATAGGGCCCTGGCAGGGACATTGGCTGGGATATTGTATTGTCCGGCCACCACCTACACAGACAGGGTGGCCAAGGCATGTCCTTCTGGGGGATCACGCTCACCCTGACTGTGCAGTGACCACAGCATGGCTAGGCCCCCCCATAGTGCTGTATAGTAGTTCTCTCATGTGATAGATATGGGTTTCTCTTTGGGGCTCAGTCACTGATCTATCTGCTTGCTGTGTATGCAGACAGCCCAGTTCTGGGTGCATGCATCTCCATTGGGAACATGCACTATGGACTAACCAGCAGACTGTTTGTAGCTGGTAAATGTCTTGCTATAATGGCTTGCAGGGTGCAGTGGCTGTTGGCTTGCTGCAGGGGAATATCTGGTGGTGGAGTGCAGCTTACCATACCCTGGGCTTATGTCTGTCTGCTATTGTGTTATGGCTGTGTATGGAGCTGCCTGCCTGGGGGGGGGGGGGTGGTGGTGGTGTTGCCCTCTATTGCCACCTTTGCAGGGAGGTAGAGTGTGGATCCCTTGATGGGGACCATGTGTGCCACGGGGGGGGGGTGCGCGCCTGATAGCGGCAGACAGGGATATCCATGGTGTTTGTGCAGAAACTAGCTATCTTACACATTAACACTGCTTTGGAACGCCCGCTTGGCCTCCATCAGCCATGGCAGGTGTTGTTGACCTGGTCCTGGCCACCTCATTGCACACTCAGGGTGAGCACAGTACCCGCACGATGTAACGGTGTGTGGCTACTCTGTGCCAGTAAAACACCCGGTCAGTGCCCCCTACTAGGCCAAGGTGCTGTGTGGGTGCACCCGGTCACTTCCCCCAACAGGGCCGAGGTGCTGTGGGGGTGCATTCCCCATCTTGTGTCCATCTGCGGACAGCTAATTTGCATGTGCAGTGCATCATGGGTACGGGTGGCCTAACCCTATCCTGTTGACACCAGCAGACTGTCTGTGAGGTGACGTGTAGGCTATCTGAAGCCAGCCAGGGGCCTGCTTACAGCTATGGAGCTGTAGCGCAATGGTTACATCACTTCCTGTGCAGCCAGAGGTCATGGGTTCAAACCCACAGTGGGGCCCTTTGGTAGGACTGTCCACAGCTTTATTTTTATTTACTGTACATATGTCTATGCCGGCAAGACCACCCTCAGCTTACTATACCCATTAGGTGCCTCTGAGGGTGCTTCATAGGGCGCCCTGTAGGCCACCTTATGGTTGCCATCCCTATAGGGTGCACTATACATTATCCTGTGTCGCAACATACATGCTGCCCTATGGGGACATTCAAGGGTGCCTTGGCGAACAGTGCACTGTAACATGTGCCTTATGGGCCGCCGTATGTTAACATGCTGGGAGAGTGCGTTTGCTAGTAGTGATAACAAAATAAAATTATACAGCCTCCTACAGCACTCCACAACATAATACATACTGCCTCAGCAGGCAGTTTTCACTGGGCATTGTGAGGAGTTGAACCCCTGATCCCTGCACCATTGGTCAGTGTTTTAACCATTGTGCTGTGGCTCTGTTCCTGTGCTTGTGCATCAGTGCGCCGCCTTGTGCCTATCAGCGCGCTGCCTTCTGCCGCCCAAGGGGACCAGTGCGCCGCCTTCTGCTGCCCAAAAATAACTGTGCGCCGCCTTATGCCGCCCAAAAAGCACTGTGCGCCGCCTTATGCCGCCCAAAAATAACTGTGCGCCGCCTTATGCCGTTCCAAATTAATTTGCCTCCTAAAACAATGTTAATCATTACAGTTACTGCCTCAGCTGACCTTTGTCGTTGCGCACACTGGGGGATTGAACCCATGGCCCCTGCACCATTGGTCAGTGTCTTCACCGTTGTACCACGTCTCTGTTGTTTTGTATAATCAGCAGCGCGCCACTTTGCCTTTCCACGCGCTAATGTCGACCCCCGCACATTAGCACGACGCGCACACGTCCGGTTGCTTACTACCGGTTTTTTTCTATTTTCTGCCTGAACCGCCCACTCCTTATATGGCACAGGCACACTAGCGCGGCCCCGCACGTTAAGAATGTTTAGTAAACATGCCCCTTAGAGATTGGGTAGAAAACCAGTAGATGACAGACTCCTAAGAATGACTGGGCACTAGGAGGAGGACTCTTGGATTGGGTAGAGTGGAAGAGGGTAAATTGGGGAATAAGCTGGGGGATAGTGGGGACTAAGAAATTAGACAGGAATTAGGAGGACAGTGGGGTCTAGATGATTAGGTGAGGGTTATGAGTAGGGGTATGAGACTGAATGCAGGAACATAGGGAAGGGCAATAGTTTTAAGAATCTGGAGGGTTTGGGGAGGGGTTGAGACAATTGAAAAGGAGAGAGGACTACAGACAGGATGAGAGACAAAGGGAGGGACAGGTTTTTAAATGAGATGAGAGAAGTTAGAAATGGGGGAGGTAAATGAGGGAATGGGGGCCTGGATAGGGGGTAAGATATAAGAAAAAGACTGGAGATGGAGAGGGGATGATTGACAGGCTGCTTTTGGATCCTGATCTGCACAGTTTTCCGCTCTCCAACTATGTGTTTCCTTACCATTCCCCTAGATGTATCCTAGTCCCTGGTTGTTGTGTTGTCTCTCTTGACTAGACTGTAAGCTCGTATGAGCATGGACTGTCTCTTACATGTCTCTGTATAGTGCTGCGTATGCCTTGTACAAATTATTATTATTATTACTAGTAGTAGTAGTAAACAGGGAAGGAGGTGGGGCTGGTGAGGGGGACAAGAGACAGAGGAAGGCAGATGAGGCTGGAGATGGGATAAGTACAGCAGGTGGACATGGGGAATGAAAAAATGAGTGAAAGACGGGAACAGGAGGCTGGGAAAGGAATGAGATATGCAGGTGGGAATGGGTGGACTAGGGAAATAAGAAAAGAAAATGGGAAACTGATAAATAGCTGAAAAGTGAAAAGAGGGAGATGAGGGAGAGAAGAAGAAATGAAATCTAGCTGTGCATAGGTAAAAAGACAGATAGAAGAAATGGAGAAAAAAAAGATGAGACAGAAGAATCAACATTAGAGGCAGATGTAGGGGAAGAAGGAAAGAAGACAGGGAGACTGAAGAAACAGAAAATGGATACAAGTCCTGAAAAAGGACTTAGAAGAAAAACAACAAGGGGAAGTGGTACAGAGAGACCAGGACCAACCCAACTGGAAAAATAAAATGATCAGACAACAAAAGGTATGACAAAATATGCTCTGTGTTCAGAGAAGAAATATATCAGCTTTGGAAATGTCAACATGCATTTCTTTGTGTTTGTTTTTTCAGTAATGGAGGAAATACATTTCTGTTTCTTTCTTCAGTGTTTCACTGCTCAGAGTTTGGGTTCCTGGGCTTACTGTTTCATTTTATGTCTGCGTGTTTGTTTCTAATGCACAGTCTCTTGCTTACTTGGTGATGGTCTACATTTTCCATGTGTAATCAAGGTGAGAGATTCTGTTAACGTGTAGGTCCTGTGTAGAAATTTGTATTAGTCTGTGTTGTTCTCTTTTCCCAGTTGTAGATTACTAGTGTCCTAAGATATTTGTAGTGCTGACTTTTCATAAGTAGGATTGATGCAGTTTGAGTTCCTGGACTTGGGTGCTGGAATGGTATGGAAAGCTTCTGAGTGTCCATTTGCAGGGTTTTGTGTTATGTCAGTGTTTGGCAGTTGAGGGAGTCTACGTTGCTATCACTGATGTAACATTAGAATTTGAACCGAATCTTTTTTGTATGCTGTATTGTAAAGTGAAACATCCTATTTCTGCTCTGCACCCATTGTTGGGGTAGTTTTATTGGTTGGTCTGGGAATGTTTCATGTAAATGAATATAATTATACTCTATGGGTTAGCTATTTAAAAGCACTTTAGTAGGGTAGATTTTCAAAGGCATTTAGGCTGCAAACTGCCTAAATGCCACCAAGGCCAGTGCAAGGATTGGAGGCACCCTAGGTGGGCCCTCCATCCTGCTGCTCCCCTCCTTCCCTCCCAGGAATGCCCATTGCCACCCCTCTCTGGGGCCTACAGCAGTAGCAATGGCTTTCAAACCATGATACAGGCATCACGGGTTCATGGCTTCTAGGACCTGTCACTTTTGCTCCCCTCTGACACAGTGTCTGGTTTATGAGGAGGCAGTGGTTAGTGCCACTGAACATGCCTGGTTTGAGCCACTACAATTCCCTGATGCTAGCTGGTTAGCATTAGGCCATCCTGTGGCAACACCCAAGGATAACTGTTAACGGAGATATTTCATCACTAACCAGTTATCCTAAACTGATGAAAGTTAGGCACATTAAAGGCTGGCCTAACTTTAGCTGGTTTAGCTAACCATCCAGTGGATAAATATCACTGCTAATTGGTTTTTGAAATCGCTATTCAGCTAACCTGCCGGTGGCCAGATATTAACCCGGCGCTGAATATTCAGTTTTAATTTAAAATGGCAACAGCCATCATTGCTGAATATCCCGTCCTTAAGAGGTCAATTCCCGAGGGGCAGGTCTGGGCTGTCCGGACATCCAAAATCTGGATGGCCCGGATATGCACGCGATTCTGCTTCCACGGGAGCTAGACTGCTCCGTGGGAGCAGAATCAGGGCATAGGGATGTTCCTTGATTCTGGCCCCCAGATGTCCACGTTTTCCCCTGGCTAGCCCAACCAGGCTCTTGTATAGAGCATCAGTGCCGTGGCGTCTGTCACCATGGCACTGGGATGCCTTGCAGGAGGCCTGATCATCCACCCTCTGTGAAATCCTGTATTTCTTGCCTCCTGACCCCTGAAAAGGCCTTCCGAGGCCGGCGTCGGACAGTGGGGAACCCCCTGTTGTGCTCACCCCATTGGGGGAGAGTCCAGATCCACTGCTTGCTGCCGTCGTGGGGGGGGGGGAACTTATTCCACCTCAGAGGTTGACTAAGTCCCCTGTCTAAATCCCCATGCCTGGACATACAAGGCCGTTATTAGAATCGGCCCTGTTCGTCTGGGGTAGGGGTCACGCCTCTGGCCCTCCCTCGTTCCCCCTCCAGCCTGCCGTCTCCTGCCCCCATTCTGAGCTCTCTGCACATCTAGGCTGTACGTGCGAGGAACTCAGGATAGGAAACTGGCCCCTGCCGTTTAGCAGGGATGTACGTCCGGTGTGGCATATGTTTAGTGGCAGCTGCTAAATATATACGTGTTCTATCTGTGAATTTTCAGCAGCACCATAATATAGTACCACTTAAAATTCTTACAGACTGCCTAGGATGATCCAGATAGTGCCCAGAAGAGCATGGGCAGAGCATGGGTGTTCTGCCCAACTATTTGGATACTTGACGATATTCAGCTATTCTCCATATAGCTAAGTAGTTTAATATAAGAGAGGAGAAAAGGCTTTCCTAAATTAAACTGCTTAGCCTATATGGATAGTGGATGCATAGCACCATTATCCATGTAGCAGCAGTGGTCATCACTATCTACATTTAGCCAACACCAGTGAGAGTACAGATGGACTGGGTGTATGTGAAAAGCACCCTAGTGGCTAAGGGCATACAAGATGGGAGGATGGAGGGGGGTCAGTGAAAGAGGTCATACAGGATGAGAGAACCAGGGATAAAGGGGGAAAGGAGACAAGGAGAACCTGGTGGGAAGAGGAGGGAATGCAAGGAGGAACAAGACCAGACTTAGGAGAGAGACACCTTCCCCCCTAGATAGTGGCCCTCCCTTTAAAATGGATTGTCTTCTTTTCCCCATTTTTCATTTCCCTTCCAGTCACTCTCTTTTTTGCCTTCCCTCTCCCCACATCTTTCCTCTTTCTTCCTTTTATGCTCCCCACCTAACAATCTTTCCCAGACCCCCTCTCCATCCATTTCTCCCCACCCTATTATTCCCAGTCTTTTCTCTCTCCTCCCCATGTCTGATCCTCTCTCCTTGTCCTTATTCTCAAGATTCCTTATTCCTCTTCTTTTTCCTCTCCACATCCCCAAGATTCCCCTTTGAAATTGTTCCTCATCAAACCAACTACAGTACTTTACTTCTGTATCCATGGTGCAACCACACCACCTTGAATTTTGTGTGCAATTATGGTCACCGTATTTTAAAAAGGAGATAGCAATATTAGAAAAGATGCAGAGAACAGCCACCAAAATGGTAAATGGGATGGAAAGATACCCCTATGAAGAGAGACTAAAAAGGTTAGGGCTCTTCATATTTACATAGTATATGATGGCAGATAAAGACCAGTATGGTCTATCTAGTCTGCCCAGCAAGGTGGCAAGAGTAGGTGCAGTTGCCGCTCCGTGCAGATCACCCCTCCCCATGCCAATGCTCCATGTAAGTCACCCCTGTTTTGTTCATATATAAGAGATAGTTATGCTTATTTTGACTTTATCCTGCTGCTATAAAGGGATCCACTGTGTCTGACCCATGCCATTTTGAATTCTGTCACTATGTTTGCCCCCTCCACATCCATCGGGAGGGCATTCCAAGCATCCACCACCCTTTCAGTTGTCCTAAATTGTGTTCAGTCTTCGGTCAGGTGGCTCATTGTTGACAGACTGGTACCTGTAGCTGCTGTTATTATATCGATCCATCTCATTGCTAGCCTTCCTCTTTTGTGCTGACCTTCTATCTTGCCAAGCATGATGTCTTTCTCTAATGATCTCTCTCTTCGCATGATGTGTGCAAAGTATGAAAGTCGAAGTCTTGTCATCTGAGCTTCTAAAGAAAGCTTAGGTTTGATCTCCTCTAGTACTGACTGGTTTGTTCTTCGGGCAGTCCATGGTATACGCAGTATTCGCTGCCAGCAAGAATGGTCCTGAGCAAGGGCATATAATGTGACAGGACCTGATAGGTGATGAGCTCATCTCCTATGCAGTGAAAGTTGTATGGGGTATGGATTCCCTGGGTTCACTATGGCCCCAGTATCCCTGTTGTCGTGTCTGAGAGTTTTGTTTGTGTGCTAGTTATTCATTTATTTAGACAGTTTTGTATACCACCTTATCCTTCAATCAAAGTGGTCACTACACAGTTGGGGGATACATTTAACACGAGGGGATATGAGACACATACACTAATACTTACAGGGAACATGGGCAATGGAGGGTTAAGTGGCTGTCTTGTGTAAATTGTTCTACTGTCATGTATGTCTGTTACACTGATCTCTTTTGTCCAGGAAAGCCTGTCACACATTCTCTCACTCGCTGTTATAGACAGGTCAGAAAGATGTACTCTTGTTTGTTATTTCTGAGTCAGGAAGTAAGGCAAAATAATGCAGGCAGGCCCAGACATTCTGGCTTGTAGCTGTTTAGAGATCTGCTGTTTGCTTGCTGTGAGAGGTGGTAAGATCTGTAATTTCACTGGACTGTTTTCCTTTGTTCTTAGACTTTTTGTTTCTGTAAGACTGGGAATAAGAAAAGTATCCTTTTGGAAGAAAAATATGTGAGATAGTTATTACCATGTACGAGCGTGCTTTCCTGCATAAAGTGAGATTTTATTGGGAAGTGTAAGTCCTCTCTGTGTGTTTCTTTTATTGGGAAGTAATATGTCCTCTCTGGGTGTTTATTCCCCTTTTGCATGGAGGAAAGTGACCAAGGAAGAGTCAGCTGGACTGTGGGAGCTGTTTGGCCCACAGTCCAGCTGACCCTTCGCCCCGTATAGCAGGTAGCAGCAATTTTCGATGCTGCCCATTTAGCTCCAGCACCTTAAAGATAGGCAAGGGTTTTCCTTGCCTACCTTAAAGGTACAGAGTGCTCAGCGGGCAGCATTGAAAATTGCTGCTACCTGCTTAACGCCATTTCTCGCCTCTACTCCATCCCAGAATGCCCCAAACACACCCCGATGCTAAGCGGATAGCATCTGGGCGCATTAGGGACTTAACCGGGATTTTCCAAAGGCATTAGCCATTTAAGTGCCTTTGGAAAATCCCGGTTAAGGCATTTACACGGGTAACATGGGCTGTTACCCATGTAACTGCCTTTGAAAATCGGTCCCTAAGTTCCTAATTTAGGATTAATAGTCAGCTGCCTCAAGGTTTTTGAGCCCTAGCTGCCGCTGTTTGACCTTGGACAAACTCCTTATGCAGAGACAGTGCAGGCCATGTCAACACAATAGTGGCAATATGGACATGGAAGTGACAGTTGTGCTCCATGCTTGAGGAGTAATAGGATGTAGTTGATGTGGATAATTTGTTCCCTGCCTCCATGAGAGAGCATTCAGTATTCCAGTGTATCTGAACAGGGAAGGTGAAGTCATGGACACTTGGCACAAGATGGATATAAGCCCCACTATGGATCACCACAGTGAGAGACCAATGCTTGCATTTGCAATGTAGGGCAATTGAGCTGTCAGTGGTACAAATCACACACACTGAGGAGGACACAGTTGATGAGCAGGCCAAAGATACGGCTTTATTTGTCTGACTGAATCATTGCTATGTTAGTACAGGGTGACTATGAAAGAGGGGAAAGTAATGCTTTTGTGACTATGGGATAGGCCACAGCTGTATGACCATGCACCATACAGGCAAGTGCCATAGGATGTCCTGGCCCCAAGCAAATGTACATGCATGCTAGTGTGGCAAGGGTACTGACAGGTTGTGATGCCTTGGGCTAAGTGCAAAGTGATGGGGTAACTCGGGAATATGCCAAGGGAGCTGTGTATTGCTACCCAGGATCATACTTACTTACCTTATTGACGGGAGGTGTTGCATTGGTTAACTCTACATAGGGTCACAAGGTCACTCATGGAGAGCACCTCCCCCTCTCCACAGCAGTTAATGGTCTATGTGGGCCAGTCTCTTGATCTGCACATGTTGTCAAATTCTTCCTGGCATTTCCCTGCATGTCACACTACTTTTTCTTCAAGTCCTCTATATCTTAGTTGTTATGATATATGGTATTAAAGTTTACAGCATATACCAAGTCACAGAGAGATTTTGTGGTGTGCAGACACTTTGTGCCAGCTGTGCCATACAGGATGCCATAGTGTGCCTTTACTTTCTTGACAAGAAGCCATAATTCCCTTGTACGAAGTTGTATTTTCTCTGGTTCGGACCACTCTATGCCATGCTGAGAAACAGTATAGAATGGTGTGTAGGTGACTGTGTAGGGAGGTGTCTTTTTCATAACGGAGCACATAGTTATCATTAAGTATACATACATGTGGATCAACACACACATGCCCATAATTTCAGGTGCCTAATTTACAGAATATGTATCAATTTGTGTGCCCTGAGTGGCAGTGCATACCCATATCCAGTCGCAGGCACATAGATCATCGATACTCTTTACATAGCCCTGCCTGGCTGCTACCTGACCAGATGTTGATGCACCCCACTCAGGAGAAGGAACAATTCTTTTGGGAGCAGTCTTTGCTGTTCAAGGCATAGGGATAGTATTGTCTTTAGAGGTCATGCAAGGAGATGAGCTATCATGGCTATGTCCTAATATATGCTGAAAGGGTAGATGTATTCATTACTCTGCCATTCCATGCCACCCCACTTCTTCAGATCACCTGTAAAAGCAGAGACAGAGAAAGAGGAATAGATAAGAGTGAGTGTTATGATGCATAATTGGAATGATACTTGAGTGAGAAATTAGGGATTCCGTGTGCATTATTAATAATGAAATATACATAATGCTTAGTGGGAACACTGTCAAGGCCATGATTGATACAGAAACCCTTTGAATTGTTATTCTGGTAATGGGTGTTGATTTATGTATTTCTAGAAGTTTGTCAGTTGAGAAGAAAGCTATGTGGAATTAATATTACTAGATCTTAATTTACAAGGGCAGGCTTGTTATGGCATCAATTTATTTATTTATTTACATTCTCTTATATACTGTGCTATTCTGCATCAGTGTGGTTTACATTGAACAAACTGAAATTACATTGAACAGGGCATTATAACTTGGAGATAACTATTTTACAAGGAATATGGGCTATGGAGGGTTAAGTGGCTTGCCCAAGACCACAAGGAGCACCTGTGGGACTAGAAACCCCAGTCCTTCCAGCCCAAGGTTGCTGTCCTCTAGTGGGATTTGAACCCCCGACCTTCCAGCCTGAAGTACCTTGCCCCAACCACTAGGCCACTCCTCCACTCCACTCAATATTTTGCGCAGACCCCCCACAAAGGTTCTGTGTATAACCAAGGTAGCCAAGTGCAGACCGTTTCGCTTTTGGTTGCCACGTACCTCATGTGCCTGTGTTTTCACTGGTTAAGGAGGGGTGCTAGATGTTTCTTGAAGGCCAAATATGTGGCATCAGATGTGTGTGCCAGGAATTTCTCATTTGCTGCAGTTTACACCTATGGGACATGCCAGATGACTTGGGATAGGTGGCCTGCTTAAGCACAGGTCTGAGTGATGAAGGCTCCTGGTAAGGTAGAGCTTATCACCAAGAATAGAGGCCTGCCTCCGCGCACTGTGCTGCGGTGGTGATCACTGGACCTGGGGCTCTGAAGGTGGATGAGCCTCTGTTGAGCCAGTCTCTGATGCAGTGTGTAAAATTAGGTTTCCTGTTATCTGTGTGCTCTATTGGTAGGGCCACTCTAAAAGCCATGCCTAAGGGTCTTTGGTGAGGCCCTTTGGCATGAGTACACCTGAAGCACTACTTTCTTTAAGAGGGAGGTGGTGGGTCACCGAGCGATGACCATGAGCAATGGGGTGGAGCTTCCTGCTACATGGATGCCGGCCTACCTTGCTTGCTTGAGTCCTGATGCAAATTCCCCAGGTACCCTGGTAGATGTCGGCTGTCGACAGTAAGAACGGGCTTGTGTGCCAATATACCAACAGTTCTAAAAGGCTGCCCTGCAAACATTTCCACCCCACAACTACCCTCACCAAGACTGAATCATCAATGCTGTTCAATCTTTATTTGTAACACTTGTTCTTAAATATATTATATCTATAAATATAGAAACTCACCTCTTCGAGGCTGATGCCCCTTATTCTTGTTTACCACTTATTTGTATCTTACCATACTTACCATGTATCTTACTAGTTTTCCTATGTTGTTTATCTTGTATTGTAAGCTCTGATGAGCAGGGACTGTCTCTCACATCTATATGTACAGCGCTGCATACGCCTTATAGTGCTATACAAATGATAAATAGTAGTAGTAGTAGCAATAGCATATATGGCTTTGTTTTGAGGAGGTATTCAGTGGTACCAAGTATGACACCTTTTTCATTGCCTGCATTCCCATGGTCCTCATGCATTAATGAAAAAGCACTAAATAAGGCATGCAAATAAAGACTGAACAGCAGCGATGCTAAAACTGTCTCCTATGGTACCCCTCAACACACTGGATACCATGCCAGTACATTCTGATCCATTCAGATGTGTGTGCAATCTTGAAGATCTAAAGAAAATCATTTAATGACAATGGATCCTACCCAATACATTCACAATCTATCTAGTGAAATGGAATGAAATGCCACTGAAATATCATGCAATACCACTATCTTGCTTATTACATAAGAACATAAGATATGCCATACTGGGTCAGACCAAGGTCCTTCAAGCCCAGTATCCTGTTTCCAACAGTGGCCAATCTATGTCACAAGTACCTAGCAGTTTCCCCAAAAGACACAGGCTCCACAGTGCTTGTATTGGGTCAAGCATTGATATCCTGGGTCCCTTTTTAATAATGGTGTATGGACCTTTCTTCCAGGAACTTGTCCAAACCTTTTTTAAACCCAGCTACACGAACAGCTTTTACTACATCCTCCAGTAACAAATTCCAGAGTTTGATTACACGTTGAGTGAAAAAATATTTTCTCTTATTTGTCTTGAATAGTTTACCCTGTAGCTTCATTGCATGTCCCCTTGTCTATTCTGATAACGTAAACAATCGATCTACGTTTACCCATTCCACTCCGTTCATTAATTTATAGACTTCTATCATATCTCCCCTCAGCTGTCTCTTTTCCAGGTTAAAGAGCCCTAACCTTTTTAGCCTTTCTTCATAGGGGTATCCTTCCATCCCCTTTACCATTTTGGTGGCTCTTCTCTGAACCTTTTCTAATAATGCTATATCCTTTTTAAGATACGGCAACCAGAATTGCACACAATATTCAAGGTGCGGTCTCAGCATGGAACAATACAGAGGCATTATAATATCCTTTGTTGTATTTTCCATTCCTTTCCTTATGATACCTAGCATTCTATTTGCTCTCTTGGCCGCCACTGCACACTGGGCAGAGGGTTTTAACATGTTATCCACAATGACGCCTAAATCTTTTTCCTGGGTGGTTGTTCCTAATGTGGAACCTTGCATCGTGTAACCATACTTTGGATTGTTCTTCCCTAGGTGCATAACTTTGCACTTGTCCACGTTAAATTTCATCTGCCATTTTGATGCCCAGTCTTCCAATTTATCAAGATCCTCTTGTAATTTTTCACAATCCTCATGGGTTTTAACAACTTTGAATAGTTTTGTGTCATCTGCAAATTTGATAACCTCACTCGTTATTCCCTTTTCCAGGTCATTTATGAATATGTCAAAAAGCAGTTGATATATTTAAAAACAGTAGTAGATGCCAACAGAACTCTGGTACTAATAACCAATATGGAATGCAAATTGATATTTATCTTGTAGCTTACATTTAGCAACAAAATCTTGCAATTACACCAATACAGCACGCTCAATAACCTTGTCCAAAAATGGAAAGCTGGATGTTGCTCTATAATTACTCAAATCACATGGCTGAAGATTACCCCTCCCTCAGTGATAAATTTACTAAATTTGAAAGTAACCTGTACATTTGAGCCCCACACTTTTTAATCAAAGTAACGGAATGGATTCATCACCCCAGCCAAGGTAAGGCGATCAAAGAGATTTTCTCTCTTTGCTTGGGAGTTACATGAAATGAAACCGCCCATGTTTCTAACAATGAAAACTTTCATCAAAAGATTTCACATTCACATTCTATGATTCATATTCAGGTTCAGGTTGACCCTGAGAAGGAAGAACTTTATTCCTAAAATATTTTGCTAGATTGTTTCAAGAAGCAGATGCTCTAATCTTTGCACTGGATTGAAAATGTGCCAAGTGCTGCGCTATTGAAAACAGCTCCCAAGGCCTACTCAATGAGCTATGAAATTTTGCCAGAGTAAAAATACTTTTTTACAGTCTTGATATATGAATCTAGAGCTTCTTTAAAATTCTCTTTATCCGCCTCTAAATGCAAACAGTCCTATCAACACTCAGGCCGTTACAATTCCTTGTTGCTAAATTTACAACAGGTGTATACCAATGAGCATAATACTGCCTCTTTTACACCTTATCAGTCAAAGGAGCAACCTGATACAACACAGTTTCAATATTATCTGTAAAGATTTTGTCACATCATGATTCCTAAACTCGAGTAAACGTTTCTATATCTATATCACCATGACACTTTTTGCTTATACAAGAAACACCAGTAACTTTCAACTGTTGTGAAATATTCCATGAAAATGAAAGTATAAAATAATCTGATCATGCAGCGGTGAACCGAGCTTATTTGGCACCCGGAGCGGGCACCTCCACCCCCCCCCCCCCCCGCTCCACAACGTCCATATGCAAGCTTACTTTATTTGTTTGCTCCATGCCCTTCCCAAGCAACTGTTTCCTCCTGGGCAAAGTCTTATAGTGTTACTGCAAGACTTCATGAGGCCTGGAGCAAAAGAGTGACAAGCCATGCAGCAAACAAGTAAAGTAAGTTTGCCGCCGCTGCAGTGGGAGTGAAAACTGACATCTCCATGTGTGGGCCAGACCAGGAATTCCACTCTTTGTCTGCACCCCCTTTTTGCCGGCACTCATGGCAGACTCCTCCCACTGCCCCATCCTTGGTATGCCACCGAGACCATGGGACCTCTTATATTCTCACATCTGAGGTCAGATGTTATCATCAATCCAAATACCAAATACCAAATCCAAACTTTGATCTTTTGTATGCAATAATAAAAAGAAACAATCTGATGCCAGCTGGGAGAACCCATGTAAATTTCTATGCTGCAGAACCTTGACTTGTTTCTCTCACAGAAAATAATTGGCCCTTATTTCTCTAGAACCCACAGTCCTATCGGAACCATTTTCAAATTAGATGTGTCTTTTCACTGGTTTATCCTCCATGCCAAATTGAATCCTAATCCATTCAATTTTTGGAGAGTGATTTTGCCTCAGACAGACATTCTCAACCCCTTATTTATTATTCCTTCTAACTTCCATTGGATTGGAAAGAATATAAAGGGTGAGAAAGAAATGGCAGGATTAGGGAACACTGCCAAATATTCTCACATACAGTTGTGGTCAAAATTATCGGCACCCCTACAACCCTTTAATGTCCAATATCTCCTTAAAAAAGTGGCCAGTGAAATGGCTTTGGACTATATATGTGAACATATTTGATAATAAAAGAATCAAATTAAACAAGACCAATTAAAAATGGAAATAGTAGGAAATAATATAAAAACCAGGACATTGCCAGGACATGATTATTGGCTCCCTTATAAACAATTCAAATAGAAGAACCACATTCTCATTGCAGTACAATTAGATGCACCTGTGACCAATTGCCAGTACTCACTTAACTTGAATAAAGCAATGAATGATGGCTCTAATGTTTAAAATGGCCACATTCACTCCCTGTTCCATTTTCAAAATGGTGAAGACAAGAGAGCTGCCTGAGACCATCAGAAAAGCCATTATCACCAAACATCAAACTTCAAAGAGGTACAAGGCCATCTCAAAAGACCTTTGGATTCCTATGTCTACAGTTCACAATGTTATTAAGAGGTTTTCTGCTTATGGAACTGTCAAGAACCTCCCAGGACATGGTGGGAAGAGGAAAATGAATCCAAGAAGTCTTCGAAGGTTAGTGCAAACTGCTGGAAAAACACCACGTACAATATCCAAACAGCTTAAGGTTGACTGAAATAATCTGGAGTGGTGATTTCAACCTGCACTATATGGCTCACACTAAACAAAGAAGGACTTTATGGACGAAAGCCAAGGAGGACCCCACTGCTCAAAGACAGACGTAAAAAGGCACACCTGATCTCTGCTCAAACCCACCTTGAGAAACCACAATCCTTATGGTAAAATGTTATGTGGACAGATGAAACCAAACTTGAGCTCATTGGCAATGCAGGCCAGCAATACATTTACAGGTGAAGAAATGAAGCTGATAAGGAAAAATAACACCCTTATACAATTAAATATGGTAGAGGTTCAATAATGTTGTAGGACTGTTTTGCTACAACTGCTGCAACTATTAATAATTTATATAGCACTACAAGGTGTATCAGTTCTGTACAGATAACATACAAAAGATTGCCTCAGGAACTGGAGGCATGAAATGTATTAAAGGAATCATGACGTCAGAGGACTACCAAGGTATTTTGGAGCGAAATATGCTACTTAGTGTCAGAAAGCTAGGTCTGGGTCGAAGATCTTGGGTTCTCCATCAGGACAATGATCCAAAACATGCATCCAAAAGTACAAAAGAATGGTTAAAAAGAAAAAAATGGACTGCTTTGAACTGGCCAGCAATAAGTCCTGATTTCAATCCAATTGAGAACCTTTGGAAAGAGCTGAAATCTGCCATTAGTAAAGGGAATCTTGGAAACATTCATGAGCTGGAACAAATCATAGTTGAAGAGTGGGAGAAACTACCAGCAGACAGATGTATGAAACTTATAGATTGCTACGAGAAACATTTGGAAGCTGTCATCACTGCCAAGGGTTGCACAACCAAATATTAGTGAACAATGGCATTAATCCTGTCCAGGTCATATTTTTTTTCTCAGTAATTACCACGCTCTAAGTTGCACAAACATCTGTTTTTTTGTTGTATACCTTTGAACATGCTATTAAAATATTATGGTGACATACAGCTGGAATATTTCTCAAGATATTGTAGACAATATACCTAAAATACAAGGGTGCCAATAATGCTAACCACAATGTTTTAGGCAAGGCTGACTCAAGGGTTTCTGCCGCCCTAAGCAGGCCCACCCACCATCCCATCCACCCCATGCCGTGCCATGATGCCCCCTGGCATCCATCATCTTACCTGGAGGAGTTGGACAGCACAGTGACCCCTCCATGATTTTTCAAAACAGTGGATTTCTTCCATCGCTTCAGCATTACGGTGGGCTTTACGGCACCTGCACATAGGTGTATACTCACAGCCTGCCATTTCTGCCCCCTCTGACATAACTTCCTGTTGGTGGGGGCAGGAGAAGCAGGTTATAAGTGTGTGCATGTTTGCAGGTGCTTTAAGGCCCACTGTGGTGCTGAAATGGTAGCAGAAAGTCACTGCTTTGAAATTTGTGGAGGCTTCACTGCGCTGTGCTGCCCACTGAGGTCTTCCACCCTAGGCAGCCACCTAGTTTGCCTAGTGGATGGCCCAATCTTGGTTTTCGGTAAGCAACACTTAGATATTTTGAAGCCAGAAATAAGAACATAAGATATGCCATACTGGGTCAGACCAAGGTCCATCAAGCCCAGTATCCTGTTTCCAACAGTGGCCAATCTAGGTCATACGTACCTAACAGTTTCCCCAAGAGACACAGGTTCCACAGTGCTTGTATTGGGTCAAGCAGTGATATCCCGGGTCCCTTTTTAATAATGGTTTATAGACCTTTCCTCAAGGAACCTGTCCAAACCTTTTTAAACCCAGCTACATTAACAGCTTTTACTACATCCTCCGGTAACAAATTCCAGAGTTTGATTACACGTGGGAGACTAATGGTTCTGGAGAACCTTGAATTAACACTAGAAGCCCCAAAAGGAATTTTACCTAGAAACCCCAAAGTGCGTCAACTGACGCATTATCACGACGATTGCGTTTAACATGAAATGCAGATGTGAATTAATGTGAAGTTGCTTATTTGTTAAATACGTGCAGTATGTGACGTCATTACATGTCATCGTGTGTTTATTGTTTGTAATGTTGGAGTAAAACTGTAAACAGTGATTGAGATGCGCCACCTAGTGGACACATGAATTTATACCTAGAAGCCCCAAAGTACATCAATTGACGCATCCAAGACAATTGAGTGCATCAATTGATGCACTTTGGGGCTTCTAGGTATTGTCAAACACCCTCACCACTCGCCTCTAGTTATTGGAGGAACCTTCTCCTATCAGCCTTAGCAGCCTATTTCCTTGTGGTGTCTTCTGGGAAATGTAGTAGTGCTAAGATGTGTTTGTGCTTCAGGTAGAAAGTTGTAGTTAAGGCCACCGAGGTAAGGCATATAACAGAAAATGTATTTCGCACAAAAAGATTCAAAGTACCAGATACAGGATTATTTCTGTAGGATTTGCTCAAAGTACAGCAGATGGTTGGCAAAGCAAACAAAAGAACCCAAAAATGGCTGTTTAAAGTCTTCTTACTTTCAGAAGCACAGTCTTTGATAGCAAGGCTGCCACCTTCCTTTTAGTCCTTGCTAATTACAGCATAAAGTCCAAACAAGTTTAAACTCCTGTGGCAGTTTGGCTTCTATCAGCCTCAATTCCTTCTAACCTGCATTTCAGGTACAATAGAACTCAAAACAAGAGGTAAACATTCAGACTGCCATAAAAACTCTCAACAGGCTTTTCACATAATAGAGGAGCAAAGAAAAACTCTTCTAGCAGGTAAATTGGCTTCTTGCCGTTTCACAGTTCAAACCACAGGTGGATAACAAGCATGAATCACAGCTTTCTGCTTATCCTAAAACTTCAGTAAACTTCCCTTTTAAAAAAACATATGGGAATTTATCCAGCACTGCCTGTTTCTTATGGTTACCTTTTCAAGGAGGATAATTCTCCCAGGGCTGGCTTTTCCTCAAGACCTCAAGACTTCATGTCTAAAGCTTGGCACAGAGAGCAATCCATAAGGATGTCTTCTTCCCCCAACTCTGACACTGGTTCCCCCAGCTGCATGGGTTCTGACTCACCCACCCGGTCAGAGGGCTAAGCTGACAACCTCTCCGGTGCTCTGAGAGCTTCTCCACTTTCTGGCTCCCACCTCTGCTGCCAACCTGTTGCAGGGAATTCAGCTCTCTCAGCTCCTGGTAGCTCGGCTCTTCTGCATGAGTCAGCAACTTCTCTACCTCCTTCTCTGTCTTCTCTTCCCTCTCCTCCTTTTTCCTCTCTGTCTGTATACTCTAGGATAGGCTTATACCTCCAGGGTTCTAGCCCCACCTCCTTCCTTCCCAGGTGTTGGCAATCCCCCTGCCTTCTGGTATTTGAGTAATCAAGGAACTTGTTGAAGTAAGGGTTTTGGACCTCGTGCCCGTAATCTCTCTCACTCTATTAGACACTGCATGAAACCTGTTCCAGCTGGGGGGGGGGGTTCTGGTTTTTAGCTGTGGCTGTGGCTTTCTCACCCTGCACTCCTAAAAGGGGACCCTTTACTAGGGTGAATTCTTTACGTTTCTCACCTCCCCCATACTCAGGATATCTGACCTTGCCACAGTATAAATTAATGTTCCCGCCAGGTGGTGCATCTGTCATTAATTTTCGATGCACATATTTGAACATCTTGACCTTGCTAACAAAGTCATGGAACATGACTGACATGGTTCTAGCAGTGGCGCTGGTATACAACTTCGAAGATGCATTTGCATCAATTGACGCACTTTGGGGCTTCTAGTGTTAAGGAAATAGCTGTCTTACAATATTTGAACTAAAACCCATATTACCTATCTACTTTAAAGAAGAAAGCAGATTATACTGCTGTGTGTGTGTAAAGCATGTAATGGGAGCATAAAATAGCTCCGAGGAGAGAAAGTGAAACAGTTAACATGAACAGACTCTTCTCATATACAGAAGATGAATTTTGTTGGAGAAATCTGCTGGGATAGTGTTAAAAATAAGTGGCAGGGGCTTAGGAGAGGAGACTTTCCAAGATGGACGCAAAGTGTTCTTTCTGATCAGATGCCTAAACGTAAAGGGAAGTTGAGGGCTTTCCCCTCAGTGCCCCAACTATCATCTGTGGGTCCTATGGATCACTTTGTTCAACTTACCCTGGATGAAAGGCAAGAGGTTTGAGCCGGCTTGGCAGCGCCGAGAGAGGAGGATTTGACGCTGCTGTCGGATGTAGAGACATCTGTCTCTCCTGTGCAGAGGATGCCACCAGTATGCCCTGCTGCTTCAAGCCCAGCCCCAGCTGCTACGACACTGTTGTCTCCCAATGTGGGGGCTGTGGGTGCCGCCGGAGGGGAGCTTGCTGACAGTTCGGTCTTGTTGGCTCCTGATAGCTTCAGGGGGGTTTCCGGTGCATTGCCGACGGCGGATGTCTGGTGACACCTTGTTTCTAAGGAAGGCTTCCTCCGCAGTTTGCTTCTACTCCCTCAATGAGTGTGTCCTCCCTTCTGGCCCAACCAAAAGTTTTCACATTGGAGACTATTTGGGAAGCTATTGTGAGTCTTTCCGAGGCCGTTGAAACCCAGACTATGGCTCTATCCTCTCGTATCCAGGAGAACGTGGCACACATTCAGGAGAACGCTGGTAAAATTGAGGTAGCTGTTTCTGCCTGTGAGCACTTGAAAACACAGTTAAACAATCATGGAACTCAGTTAGAAACTTTGTCTGATATGTCTTCTGCTCTTATTAAGGATAATAGGATTCTTCAATATAAGTTAGAGGTGCTGGAAAATGCAGCTTGGGCCGCAAATTCGCGGGTCTTAAATTTTCCACAATTTAAAGGTGTAACAGCACTGGATATGTTCAGGAGGTATTTGCAAGAGATTTTGAAGGTCCCTTCAGAATTGATTCTGCCTTTGACGAAGGTGTATTATCTCCCCCGTGGGAAGAAGGAATCTGTGGTTCCAGTTGAAATGTCTAATGTTGACTTTGATGTCCTGAATGTATCGGGCCTCCTTGAGGATACGGGAGGAGAATCCTGTGTACCATCTACTCTGTTGGTTCAATGTGCCTTAGTCTCGGATAAAGAATGGCTGATGAAGTTGTTCTTCAAGAAGCATTTGGAGACTTTTTATGGTTTCTCTATCTCTATGTTTCCTGACCTCACTAGAGAAACCCAGAAGCGGCGGAAACAATTTCTGTTACAAAAACCTGGAGTGTTGCAAATTGGGGGGGGGGGGGGGGAGGGGTCCTTCTTTTTAAGATTCCCTTGTAGATGCTTGGTTATATATAATTCTATGAGATATTTTTTCACTAATCCTGTTGATCTTGTTACTTTTATCAATGGCAAGTGATGTCCTAATGATGTCCTAATGATGTCCTAGAATAATGTATATTCCCTGCCTTGCTATGTGGCATGTTCGGGGTACCTCACGGCCATTTGGTTTTCCTGTTATATTTATATATCTGATTCTCTAGGAATCATCCTTTTAATGTCCAGGGTGCTCCTGCCCTGGATTACTATTTCCTTTTCTCCTCTCTCCAGATTGTGGACTATGATAGAGTTTATTGGGTATATATCTATTGATTGTTCTAGGTTGTATTTTTCACCTGTACACTCTTATTTCTTTTGCAAGATTGTAAAGATTTTTCTTGCTGTTTTGCTAAAAAATTCTATAAATAAACAATTTAAAAAAAATAAGTGGCAGGGAGAAGTATCATTGGGTGTATCTGAACCACTTAGATGTGCTCAAATATACCTAATCTCCAATACCAGAGAATAATAATAACATATTTTCTGGCACTATTCTGAAAGACAGTTTTGTGAAAAAAAAGAGGATTTGGAATCTGGAAAATAGGTTTTGGCTAGCAATAGCACTTAATAGGTGGCCTGGGAGATCCTCAGATCAAGTGCAGTGCTAAGCCTGTTTTTAAAATAATTCTCCAAATATCTGTCAATGCATGTGTTTACATAATTCAAAATCGAAACTTCATCACCCTAAAGTTCATAACCCCAATCTTAACACACCCATGTTGATACACCCAACAAAGATCTATGTTTCGCCTAAAAAGGCTTCTTCAGGGGTTTCAAAAATGGAGGGTGATGAAGTTTCGATTTGGAATTATGTAAATGGGGAGGTTGGAGAACAGTGATGTGAGTCCCTATGGTGATTTTTTTTGCCAAATGTAGGGTATATAACCATCCTGAGGTCTTCTTTAACCCATAGTGAATTGTTGGTTGCTAGCCACTGTTTGAAGATGATTATAAAAACAAGGTGTTTTGAATTAATATATTTTGCTAAGAGATATTAGGCTCTTAGACAGTTTGATTTTTGTATGTTGTGGTAATCTATCCATGTGGTGCCATCCTGACATACCCGTGGAGTGGCAACAACATGAACAGCCAAGCCCTGCCAGCTGCCTGTGCAGGAGCTCCCTCTGGCTGGGCAGATAAAAGCAGCAGCATGGCGTCCAAGAGGATGGTGAACTTCAGCCCCGATGAGGCAGAGGCCCAGGTTATTACTACTACTACTACTACTAAACATACAAGAGACAGTATGATCCATACTGAAGTGTGAGGGGGGTAGAAGGCCCAACCTGAGGCTGTCAATAGCCATATGGAGGGGGATCCAGCTCTGCCTGCGCAGGTGAGTAGCCAGAGAGGGGCGTGGAGCACAGTGGGAGGCGGGGCTGAGCAGCAGACCAATGCAAACACACTGGCAAAGAAGCAGATGTGGGTCTGCATATGCAGACAAGGGTGGGAGGAGCCAGCACCTATGTGTCATGGGCATGAGCCAGACAGGAGCAGTACCACATATAGTACAACCCTGCCAGTCCTGTCAGCCAACAGCAGTAGCCAGGCCCAGACACAGTATGCCTGGAAGCCAGAGCTCCCCCAAGTAGGGGATGCAAGCAACGGCAAGGCCCACAAATTTCTCCACACTGCATGCAAACAATAGAGTCATGGCCCTGTATAAGGGTATCTGTGCTGTAGGTGTGCAACCACAGCTGTTGCTGTCACCAGGCACCATCCACTGCAAATGTCCAACACCCACAGCACAGCAGGCAAATAGTTGCAGAAATGGAGATGCAATAGGCTGAACAGATGTGCAATGCCCATGGCTCCCTTTGCCCCACTGAGCCAAACAACCCATGCAGCAGCGAGGCACATGCAGAGACAGAGTGCTAGCCCCACACCACTGGAACGTAGCCAGACCTGAACAATGCCACCAACCATGTACTGTGCCAATATGCCTGGCAGTGGTGCTGCAGATGGGAGGAATGGAAGGGGCGGGGATGACCTAGGCAGAACATGGGAGCCAGAAGCGTGATATAGGGGGAGGTGGGGCTGAGGTGCCGATGGGGGAGTGGCCATGTAGCATATAGCATGGGCCTCGGGGTGTCAGTGGAAGGCAAGCAGGGATTGGATGCCAAGGGGATACAGGCCCATGAGGCTCAGAGGTGACACTGGCAAATGCCCCAGTTGCCAGAGCGGCCCGACCACCCAGCAATAGCAGGATATAGAAATGCACAAGTGGGGAACTGAGCATGTACATAAGACCTCATATGGGAGGGAGGGAGGAGTGGCCTAGTGGTTGGGGCAAGTTGCTTCTGGCTGGAGGGCCAGGGGTTTCAATCCCACTAGAGGACAGCAGCAACCTTAGGCCAGAAGGACTGGGGTTTCTAGTCCCACAGGTGCTCCTTGTGGCCTTGGACAAGCCACTTAACCCTCTTTTGCCTCAGGTACAAAAATATAGATTGTGAGCCCTTTGGGGACAAGGGAAAAATATATATACAGTACCTGGATGCACACTGCTTTGACTGGTAGAAAAGCGGTATATAAGCCTAGTAAAATAAATATGAACCCACAATTTCCTCCACAGTGATTTTAGTGTGCGACACACCTTGGAGACACTGAAATGCTGCATACAGGACATGTGATGCCAGCGGCCCATGTTCCAGTGTCTCCGTGATTGGCTGCTGAAGCAGGTCAGTGTGGAACAGGGCAGACACCAGTAGCAGAGTTAACAGCAGCCATGCCTGAATGCTCCTGAAAGAGTGAATAGTGAACTTTCTCAAAACCAACAGGTTGCAAGATCCGAGGCAACATGGTTTTACCGAAGGACGGTCTTGCCAAACAAATCTGATTGAATTTTTTGACTGGGTGACCAAGGAACTAGATCATGGGCATGCGATGGATGTCATATACCTGGATTTCAGCAAAGCCTTTGATACTGTTCCTCATAGGAAGCTTGTCAATAAACTCAGTAGCTTGGGGATGGGTCCCAAGATGGTAAACTGGATTAGCAATGGTTGACTGACAGACAACAGAAGGTGATGGTACATGGAGCTCACTCGGATGAAAGGAAGGTGATTAGCGGGGTGCCCCAGGGTTCGGTCCTGGGCCCGGCACTGTTCAATGTATTTGTGAGTGATATTGCTGAAGGACTGAATAGAAAAGTCTGTCTTTTTGCAGATGACACAAAAATTTGCAACAGAGTGGATTCCCCCGAGGGAGTGGTTAATATGAGGAAAGATCTACCAAAGCTGGAAGAATGGTCTAATGCTTGGCAACTACGATTTAATGCAAAAAAGTGCAGTGTCATGCACTTGGGTAGCAGAAATCCAAGGGAAATGTACGCGATAGGGGGCAAGAGGTTGGTGTACACGGTTCAGGAGAAAGACCTTGGTGTGATTATCTCTGATGATCTCAAGGTGGCAAAACAGTGCGACAAGGCGGTGGCAAAAGCCAGGAGGATGTTTTGCTGCATACAAAGAGGGATTACCAGCAGAAAGGAAGAGGTACTTATGCCACTGTACAAGTCACTGGTGAGGTTGGAATACTGTGTTCAGTTTTGGAGACCATATCTTGCGAAAGATGTATAAAGACTGGAAACTGTTCAGAGGAAGTCGACCAAAATGATTCGGAGCCTGCGACAAAAGCCTTATGAGAAGAGACTTCAAGACCTAAATATGTACACTTTGGAAGAGAGGAGGGACAGGGGAGATATGATGCAGACCTTTAAATACTTAAAGAGAAATGAACAAACAAACCTCTTCCAAAGATGGGGAAGTTGTAAAACGAGAGGGCATAACATGAAGCTGCAAGGTGGTAAATTGAAAGGCAATGTCAGGAAATATTTTTTCACTGAAAGGGTGGTAGATGCTTGGAATGCCCTCCCAATGGAAGTGGTGGGGGCAAACACGGTGACGGAATTCAAAACGGCATGGGACAAACACAGTGGATCCCTTTACAGCAACAGGATAGAAACAAAATAAACGGAAACATATAACTTCTGAACCATCTAACATCTCAACAAATAGGGGTGTCCTACATGGAGAGGTGGGTTCACCCCTAAACAAAGACATGGAGAGGTGTGGCCTGCACCTACTCTTGCCATCTTGCTGGGCAGACTAGATGGACCATGCTGGTCTTTATCTCCCGTCATCTACTATGTTACTATGTATGTTACTATGTACAACTGACGCGTGTAACTCCCAGCCACTATGGTGTATGTACAGCACAAGAGCCAGATGCAGGCCCATGGCTCGCCACAGATGCACACACCCACATACTGATCATAGGGGGCCCGTCACACACAGTGCATGCTGTGCACATATGACACATACCGACAACAGTGCCCAATTTAGTGCAGATAATGAGACTACCCTGTCCTCAGGTAGACGAGTTGGTGGAAAACTGTCCAGAGCCCATGGGAAGATGGTTCTGGGTGGTGTTTGGGCACACCCCAATGATGCGCTGTATGGGGTGCACCGACAGACCCCTACCACACCCAGCGGGACCCACACAAGACCGTAGTGCGCCATGGAATGGAAAAACAGGGCCACACATCACTATCAGTGATCCCACATGCACATAGCTTACCTGCCCACCCAGCCAACTGTGGGAGGCCTGTCGGCCTGAAAGGGGCTCCACCAACTGCAGCAGGTCATGCGTGGGGGACATATGCACTGGCCACAGGGATGTACAGGGGTGAGAGAGTAGGGAGCTGGGGCTGGGGGCATCTTCTGTAGGCTGCATGTGGGTGGTCATGTGCATGTGTATGTGCCCCCATTTGCTCGCCCAGCTGCATCCCCTGGCTGAAGCGCTGGCACACATGTAGTCCCCCCTATTCCTCTCCCCACAGCTAGTGCATTGAAGCCAAAAGCGCCGCCGTACCACCACAAGTTACACCATGGAGCAAGCAAGATGCGTTAGCCCAACATGTGGACCACCCAACCCCCAGCAGCACCACCACCAGTGATGAGGAGGAGACAGACAGCACAGAGGAGGAGAGCAATTCTACAGAGGGGGTGTCTGTGGCGGAGCCTGAGACAGGGATGGAGGTGGATGGGGCAGCAGGGAGAGCCTCCAAGGAGGGCACGGAGGGCATGGAGGGGCCTGAAGGGACAGAGGAGCAAGAGCTGGAGGCGGCAGAGGTGGGGGGAATGAAGGAGGGGGAGGTGGAGGCTATGGTGGAGGAGGGGGCAGTGCTACAGGCACCACAGAGGGGCTAAAGGAGCCAGAGGGGTCAGAATGGTCCAAGAGGCTGAAAGTGTCAGAGGGGCAGAGAGGCTGGAGGGGTCAGAGATGTCAGAGGGCTCAGAGAAGCTCAAGGAGGTGGAGTGGACAGAGCGGTCAGAGGAGCCGCAGGACTTGGAGAGGTCAGATGGGTACAAGGGGTCAAATGGCTTGGAGGGGCTGGAGGGGGCAGTGATGGGGGGTATGGGGTCCACTGGGAAGCTGGGGGGGGGTGCAGACACCACCCATCAAACAACTTGGGGATGGGGAGATAAGCACATGCCAAGCTACCATGCATGGAAGGAGGATCCAATGGTGGAGCAGCAGGAGTTTTCAGTGCCCCGCACCACTCAACCAGGCATGCCCATTATGCAATGCCATGCCCCCACCACAGGGGATGGCACAACTGGAGTGGGGGTCACAGCAGACCGAGGCTCCACGCCTCATCTGGGGTCCCCCACTGGCACCAATGAACCCATGGGCCCAGCAGGGACCACCCACAACAGGCCCTCCCCCACCCCCGTGACTGGCAACGGAACGCTGGTCACCCTTGTGGCAGAGGTACTTTTCCTCAAGGAGGAAGCGTGTGATGCAGCGCAGGCCATCTGCAGGGGCCTGGACACTATTGCAGCTGAACTCTCGCCCCTCAGACATGATCCATTAGCACCATAGTGTCCCCCTGGGCAGAACTGGGGCAACTCTGGGTCACTGGCATGGTCATGGGTCTCCTGGGGCTATAGGGTGTTCACGCACTGTTGGGATGTGTACCAGTGCATGCAGTGCCGGTCAGTGTGACCTGCCACACCCAGGTTAATGTTGTAGCCATTGTTTAATATGTGTGCATCGTTACAATAAACTGCTTTGTGGTTTGCAATCTCACTGTGTCATCACTGTAGTCAGTAGCAGTGCTGTGTGTATTCCACGGAGGTGCTGGGGACTTCTTCCTTGCATGTGTGTCTGTGGGATGGTACTGCGTGGGGCCTGCTACAGTCATCAGTGGGTTGATGTTGTGCCATCACTACCAGATCACAGATCCCTGGCCTGCTGTTTCATGAGTCCCCTGATGACCCTGCCTCTCATGCACACACATGTCCTGTCACACAGTCACACGTGTGGGCTGTGGGGCCATTGTGGGGTGTCTGGATGCCATTGTACTGGGGTGTCCGTGCACTGACAGCCTTGTCTGCAGTGTGTCCCTTCTGTGGCAACCCTATACCTTCTGCAGCAGAAATGGTGGTGTCACTGAGAAAGGGCTATGTACAGCTGGCATGTTTGTGTCAGTTCTCAGGTGACTTATTCCTGCACACCTGGTAGGGTGAGGGCACTCTGGGTACAGCATTCAGTGGGGAAGCTAGTGGGGGAGTATAGGCCATGTGACATTGGTGATGTGCTGCCACCTGGGCAGTCTGCCATGCCCTAATTGTGGCAGTCAGTCCATTGAGGTTGTGCTTGGCGGTGCTACTGTCTGTTGGCCATTGGTAACAGCCATAGCCAGTTGGTGCAGCATCCTGGGAAGCCATGGACTCATCAGGCCAGTCCACCATGGTGACGGTGATGCATAGGAGCACTGTGGGGAGAAAAGGAGATCTGTTAGGGTGCCTCACATCCATAGCATAGATTAGGTAGCACAGCTGTTGGGTTCAGTGGGCCTTACTACAGTGTGCATGCACCCTGCCCTTGTTACCTGACATGTACCATGGAGTGTGCATGCAGTGCAGTGCTCTACCTCATAGCCATGTCCAGGGTTGGGGGGGGGGGGGGGAGGCCCCGGGATGGTGTCTGGATGCCTTCCTTTGTAACCCATGGGGTGTGTGGAGGCTGGGTGAGGCTCCCAGAGTGGCTGTGCACAGCCACCCTCTGTAGCTGTCAGCAGGCAGTGTCCCTAATCTGCTGTCAGCTACAGAGGTGGTTCCCTGCAATGTGTGCTTGTATGTGTGTAAGCATGTGACCCCACCACTGTTCCATCCACACAGGGCCTCTTTGTGTGTTCATCTGGGTGGTGTGGGGGGTTGGTGCGAGGGACCATGCGCCTTCATGTGTGATGCCAATGATTGTCCCAATGACATGCTGGAAGCTCCCAGTTGCTAGAACACCAAGGGCTATGGTGAGCTTCACAGCCACCGGCAGTGCCTGGCATCTGGCTGTGGATGGCTCCAGGTCCCCACTGAGGATGTTTCACAACTCAGTGATTGTGGCACTGTTCAGCTGGTGCCACTGGTACACCTCCTCCTCTGTCAGTTGTAGGTAGTTCACCTGGGTTTGTGCACATTTAGGGCACAGTACTTAAAACCTGGGGTGTTGGGTCACTGCCTGCCGCTATATCCCTGCATTCTGCCACATCCTCCTCTGTGCCTGGGCTCGTCAGGTGCGTCTCCATGCCTGGTGGATCCTATGCAGTGCCCACATGGCATCTCTGGCTGTCCTGTACGGTTTTTCTTCTGCACGGGTTGACATTGTCCTCTGTGCTTACGTGGTTTCGCTTGTACTACACGGTTTCACTAGTCCACAAGTTTGCCGCTTATGTTTCTGGTGTCCTAGTTGCCACAAGCTCTCACCTATGCTTACACGATTTATGGCATCTTCCAGCACCGCCAAATGATTTGAATATTGGCATTACATGGGTATGCTGGGGCGACGCTTCAGCCATGCCCTGTTACACCTTTGAGGAATGCCAGTTTGTGTTATCCAGTTATGGTGGATTTGCTGAATATCTGCTGTTATGGCATCCTTACATGGGTAAGTCATGTTTTTTGGTGTCTTGATGTCACCTAGCACTTCGAATATCAGGCCCTAGGTGTCTAGATGCTGATTTTTGCATCTAGATCTCTAAACTAGGTATTTTGGCTGCCCTGCCCCAAACCTGCACTCTCCACTGAATACACAGTATTAAACCTAGAAAAGAATATTTAAATCTCGCTCTACATATAATGCTTTGAAAAACAGGGACAGGCATCTGTGTGTTTGGCACTCCTCTGAACGTCTGGGTGTCCTTTAAAACTGACTCTGCAAGAGTTTTTTTCTTTTTCTTAATTTTCATGTTGAAAGTGTAGAGTGGGCCTAAGACCTAAATTGTTCCCAGAAACTGGGGGGAGGGGGGAGGAAGAAAGGAAGTCTCTGTGAATTTTCCCTTCAGGGTTCAACACAGGGTTCAACATGTCATCATAGAAAACTCTCACTTACATTACACCATCTTCAGGAGTGTGCGGTTAAGGATCCTGGCCATTGGGTGCAGAGTCCACAAATATTTTTCTAGCAGATTCTTGAATTTTTCAGTGAGGAAAGAGGAATCCTTAGCTTGTGTTTGGGTGTTAATAAAGGAAAACCATAGCCTAGTGGGTCTCCATAAAGTATCTCAATAAGGGTATGGGAGACAGAAGAACTCTTCTTGTTACTGATAAACTATTTCTGTGATTGCTGGAATATTATTGCCTAGTTCTGGTACTTTTGGCAAGTTATACTCATCCCACTAGTACCTCTGCAAACCTTTTGTATTTGGATCAACTCCTGATTTGGTATGGCGGCATGATTTGTTTTACTGGAGGTAACAGAGCAAGTGAGAAAGTCTAAGGGACTTGAAGAAACTCTCCTCTTCCATATTTTTAGATGAATCCAAAAGAAGTTACAAGATGGTAGGCCTACTACCCTTTGGTGCCCAATCACAGACAACTCTCATGGCTTTTCCCTCTTTTTGAATCTCTCTCGGTTGATTCGCAGGCCAAACCTGGAACACAGTTCTTCACGTGGACTTAGATTCTCTTGCCCCTCTGATCCCTAGATGCACCCCCCCCCCCCCCGGAAATCCCATCATTATCTCTGTTACTGCCCCGGTCTTCTTTTCACTTGCCGTCAACTTCGAAAGGCTGAGTGGGCCTGGAGCGATCTCTACTCCCTGCCAACCTTGCCGATTTCTAAGACCTCCATATCTACTATTGTGGTAGGCTATGGCCTAGGAATATGGTAGGCTATGGCCTAGTATGGTTTACTATTGTGAAAGGCCTATAAGTGAGGCCTGAGTCCCAACCCCCACTTGTGAATACTGTAGCTATAAGAATCGAAACTTAACTCAGTTTAACTGAACATAGCTAAGCAGAAACGAAACTTGGAAAATAGAAGAAAAACAAGTTTAATTGGTACTGATAAGGTGTGCTATGCTTCTATGGAATTAATTAACTCTGCAGAGAACAAGGTCACAGTGCCTCTGCTTCCCATATGTTTTAACAAGCTCAGCGACCTTGGAGGAGAGAAGTAACAAGTTGGAGACACTGACCATTGTAATTGGGACTAGAAGGGGGGCAACCAGGTGCTGGGCCCAGACCAGAGTCCCGATTGGGTAGCCATATCAGTACCGGGACCAATAGATGGGTGAGAGGGGTACTGGGACCAATGAAAAGTTTGCCTATGCTTAGAATGAACAAGAAAGCTATAAAAGTTGTTGTTTTACTAGAAGCCATGGCTCAGCCATTTTGAAATTGCTTATTGCTTGAGCCATGTGCACATTAAACTGGCTTGGATCCTTGAAAAGACTCCTGGATTTATTTATTGCATGCTTATCTGCTGCTACATTCTTGGTGCGTTGGCCTGGAAGTGCGAGTGGTGGATAGTGTTCAAGTGAATAAATCCACGTAATTCGCCTTGAGGTTTGGTCCAGTTGGAACCATGCCAATCCGACGCAGGGGAATTTCCCTGGGCCCACCGATCCTCTTGTATCGGAGGGAGTTCTGCCTGGCCTCGGCAGGCACTGAGTCCAGCTGGCCAACACTTCCGACCCGGGGGAGTCCAGGATCCAACTCAGAAGCTTGGGAACCAGATCTGGTAAGTATAGTTTTGAAAACCTGTCTAGACAGATGAGTTAGAACTGCAGTTTGAAAACTTTGGTAAGACTTAAGTCTTTGTTTCAAAAACCTTGCATGAGTATTCGCTAGGTACAGCTGTTATAGAGAATCATGATTCAGCCTGGTCAGAGCAGACAGGACTGGGTTTTTGGTATGTCTAGACAGAAATAGAAAGAGCAGTACTGCCAGTGGAACTTGGAATTTGTAATCTCGAGATATTGGGAATTGGTAAGAGAGCTCTCAAGGAAGGGCCGAGTAACCCCGCATGGGAATTCGCCGGGTGAAACCCTCATCCTTTTTGTAATTGGGAAAAAGACTAGTCAGAATAGATAGAAAGGAATGCATTCTAAGATACGTTGCTAGCATGATTGTGAAGCGTTTGTGTATTGTCTGCCTGTATGTTTTTTGTTCTCTGTTGAAACCACGAGTTTCCCTTCTGTTATATATGTGAGAGTATTCTGTTGAGTAATTTGTGACAGTTCACTGATTAAGAAATTGTATTAGTAAAGCAGAAAGAAGACGCAAACATCTAGAGTTATTTTAAAAATCCAAAAGCTGGTCTGACCCAGTTTGCCTTCCTACTGCACAGTGTGAAAAACTGACAGGGGGCGTGTCTGAAGGAAAGAATGTGCAGTGTCTTTCTAACTCTGTTCAGGTTTAAATCTCAATGCTGTTAGTTTAATAATAATGTTCCTTGTGCTGTGGTTATGTAATATATATCATTTATATATCATTTAATAAGAATGTTTAGTCAGGATTGTGGGTCCCGATAGTTTTGGGGCTTAGCCTGGAATGCCGGCATGTCTCTGTCTCTCTGTGTGTGTGTGTGTGTGTGTGTGTGTGTGTGTGTGTGTGTGTGTGTGTGTGAACAGCTAAGCTGTTTCCAACGAGCCACACAGCAAGAGGACAGAAAAAAAAAAAAAAAAATATGAAACCGCAGTTCCCGATTGAAAAGTTTCTTGCTTGTTTAAAATAAAGGATTCATTCAAAATGTGATAGGAGATGAATTTATAATTAGTTTTCTAGTGATTGCTTTAAATTGTACTTAGCCGGGAAAGGGTTAAATTCCTGCTCGAATTCCTGTACAGATCAAGCGAGCAGAAATCATGTAGGTCTCCAGTTTCAATAGGAAAGGATGTTTGTATTTTCCCTTTGCCCTACAAAGCCGTGGTTAAGAACACTGACAGGACTTTGCAGATCGCAACTTAAAAAGTGCTTTGAATCCTGAGTGAATGAGGGGTTAATCGTGTATGAGTTTTTCGTTCCTGATACAGCAAGCGCCTCATAGAAGACATGTTTATTGTTAATAAAATGAACTAGGAAGGAAAATGTGTATTTGTGTTCTAGATGTCCACCCGCTTTATTGAAAAAAGTATCCGGAATGTCTTTTGAATATCTCCTTCCTAAACTGTAATCTTTTGCAGAGACGTTATTCACCTTAAGTGCAGATTACGGCTGGCAGCTAGTTTCTTCCAGCCATACGTAATAGTTCTCTCTGTTGGGATTGTTGTTTATAACATGTTGCAAAAAAATAGTTTTATATTTGAAGGAATTTATCTAAATTGTACTTATTTAGAATGAGATTATTATGCCTAGTCACAGGAAAATGCAGCCTGACAGACCGCCTTCTGTCTGTTGTTAACTACGTCACCATGGGGGGAGGAAGGGGGGTCAGAGTCCATGCAGATTCCAGAGTTACTTCATGGCCCCGTAGTTTCCCGTGTTTATCAGATTGTACAGAGAATAGTTCCCCTACATAGGATTCTTGGTTAAATGTTAAAAAAAAAAAAAAAATCCTGCCTGTTTATTTCCCTCAGCTCTGCCATCATCCCGGGCAGAGCCTGGAACAAGGGGGGGGCGGAGGGGGGATGACTTCTCCCTACAGATTCCCAAGTAGTTTGCTAGCTACCTCCGCAACAGGGGAATGTCCACCCCCTCCGGACTAGAAGTGAAAGTCAGCTGACCAGACTTGTTTAGAACTGAAAAAAAAAAACTGCACTGAGAAGTTTTAGGACTTGATTGAACTAATGAACGGAAATTGCAGAGAACTGGATGAATTTGCGGGCATAATGGTTAAATGAAAGTTTATCAGAAAGTATGTGGATTGTTGAAGAAGGACAGAGAATGTAAAAATTGTAAGATGGGAAAAAGAGAACAGATATTTTAGTTGGATGATGTGGAGGTTTTCCTAATTGAAGGAGCAGCGGATGTGAAAACTGGGTGTGAGTGCGCCCATTATAGAAAAAGAAGGACATTAGAGAAGTGAATGCCCGTATCTTGACTCCCGAGGGAGTACTTGATTGCAAAGTCATAAAACAATAATCCAAGCACAGTGTTTCAGCACGAGAGTGAAGCAGCTATAGCGTGAGTGGCAGCCGAAGAGGGCTACAGCATGGATGAAGACTAGGCCAGACCGGACTCTCCAGTTTCCCTGGGTCCCCAGGAGTCAGTCTGAAAAATAGGGGACCAATATATGGACTTTTATGGGGGATACAGGAGCAGAATACTAAAGCCAGTAGCCCCTGTGTTTTTCTCGCAAAGCCTTTTCTGCAGAACCACATGTGTGAACTAGAAAAAAAAAATAATAATAATGTACCAGTTCCTGTATATGCCTGAATGCCCTATTCCATTTTTGGAGCCGAGATCTGCTTGCAAAGCTTCAAGCACAGATATCCTCTGTTGAAGGAAGAAAAAAATGAAACTCAAACTGTCCCCAAGAAGAAGAATGGCGGTTCTATTCACCTGCATCCAAAGCAACAAGCTGTACACTTACCAACCTCATAGCCCCACCTGGAGGATGGGCAGAAGATAATCCACCTGGCCTAGCGAAGAACATAGCCCCTGCCATTGTCACCCTCAAGCCAGTCAAGAAGCCTGGGACAGGTGATTACCGCCCAGTGCAGGATCTAAGAAGAATGAATGATGCAGCTGAAACTATACAACCAGTGGTACCAAAATCCTTATATTCTCTTGGAACTGATCTCTGCTGAAGCTATACATTTCATCATTCTGGACTTAAAAAGATGTTTTTTTCTGCATACGCTTAGCCCAAGACCCCACTACAAGGAGGCGGGGGCCAACTCATCTGGACAAGATTACCTCAAGAATTCAAGAACTCGCCTCACTCAGCAAAAGATTTGACAAGTTATCCAGAAACTCCAGAAAAAAAAAAAAAAAAAAATTCTACTTCAATATGTGGACAACTTGCTCATAACCACCAACTCAGAAAGTGAATGTCCACCAGCCACCAGTGAACTCTTGCACCTTTTTAATGAGGCTGGATACAAAGTCTCAAGAGCCAAAGCATAATTATGTCAAATAAGTTAAATACCTAGGATTCCAGTTGTCCAGCGGAATTCGACGCCTGGAACCCTTACCAGAATGCAAAGCAGCTGTATGCAGTATTCCTACTCCAACCACCAGGAGGCAAGTGAGAGCCTTCTTGGGTGCCACAGGGTACTGTTGTATATGGATCCCCAATTTTGCGCTGCTAGCAAAACCATTGTATCACATTGTATCAAGCTACCAAAGGAATGAAAAAGTCTCCATTGGAATGGGGACTTGAATAGGAATGCAGTCTTTTGATCTTTGAAAACCGCTCTGATGTTATCACCAGTTCTGGGTCTACCCGATGTCCAGAAAACCTTGCAGTCTCTATGTTCATGAGTCGCAAGGAAATGTTCTGGGAGTGTTGACTCAATCTCTTGGACCTTATTTGAGAAGCTGTTACAGCTACAGCCTTCCTAGTAAGCAAAACTAAAAGAAAAAATCACTTTGAGATAGAATCTTCAAGTTACTGTACCACACTCTGTTCTAACCATTATGAAACACAAAGGAAATTACTAGCTAACAAATCTATGAATGTTGAAATATTAGAGTATGTTGTGTGAAAACCCAGATACAACTGAAGGGTCAGTCAAGCTTTCAATCCTGCTATGTTATCAGTTAGTCTTGATCCCCTGATCATGACTGTTTAGAAATTATGGACACTGTATTCTCAAGCCACCTGGATTTGACTGATGTCCCTCTGGAGAACCCTGAACAGACTTTCTTTGTGGCTGAAGGCAGTTTCATCATCAATGGACATTGTTGTGCTAGATATGCAGTGGTGACCCCTGATTTGGTAGTTGAGTCCTCAGCCCTGGCCCCAGAAACTTCACCACAGAAAGCTGAACTGATAGTCCTCACTAGAGCACTAACAATAGGAAAAGAGCCCTGTCTAAATGTGTACCCAGATTTCAAGTATACCCTTACAACCTTGCATGCATATGGGGCCCTGTACAAAGAATGAGGGTGGATAACCTTAGGAAGCAAGTCCATTAAGTATAGCCCCAAGATATTGATATTAATAGATACATACTGCCTATAGATCTCAGAATTTAGGAAAAGTAGAATGTATGAATAGAACCCTGAAATCTCAGTTGTCTAAACTTTGCCAAGAGGTTTACCTGAAGTGGCCCCAGGTTCTTCCCATAGCCCTTCTTAGGATATACTTAGCCCCTGCTAAGTCTTTAGGAGTTTCCCTTTTTTGAGATTCTGTATGGGCAACCCCTGCCTATTGTATAGGAAATAAAAGGAGATATGAGACAGATAGGATCTGAAATTATTAGATATGAACTATTGGTTTTAAGTTCTGTTTTGCAGGAGTCTTCATACCTGAGTACAAAATCGATTACTCATCAATTTGCCTGCACCCCTGCACCCTTTCAAGCCTGGAGTCTCGGTGTGAATCAAAGAGTGGAGAAAGACACCGTTGACACCGCATTAGAAGGGACCTTATGTTGTTATCTTGTTAACCCTACAGCAGTGAAAATTGCAGAACTCGAACCCTGGATTCATCACAGCAGAGTGAAATCAGCAGCAGCTCCAGAGCCAGACCAGTGAACATCAGAACAGATCCAGAAGTTCCATTGCAGCTAACTTTGCAAAGACAAGCAAATTGAAAAAATTCAGGAAGTTTTAAAAACAAAAAGAGACTGTGCTAATATAGAACTCCTGAATCTCAAGAGACTATTTGTTTATTCTGAAGAGATTATCATCAACAGAAAGAGACTGTATTATGAACTATATTATTTGAAAATCTTTGTGCCATTTTGATCAAGGACAGTGCAAACTAAAAGGACTGTGTTTATTGAAATACGCTGGAATCTACAGCTCTACACTCCTACCAATGAAATTGGTAAGGTCATGTACAGCGGAAGCTTGAGGATCTACAATCAACGCTACACCTGTTGCATGCTACTGAGAGCAAAACAGGTCAACGTACAGTAAAGAAGAAGAAGACTTCGTGGTCAAGAATTATCAACAGATTGCACTGGTTTTTCAAAGACTTGCACTAATTCTTCAGAGAACTTTCATCATGATTCTCTACTGTTTCATCGTGATAGCAGCCTTGGAGTGCTTTGAAATGACTTTTGCCTTATCTCCCTGGGCAGCCTGTATAAGTACAACATGAACTGGACCGAAGGTCACTCAGACCTTGTTTTATCATTCTTCCTATACTTGCATTGGTATACTCTCCAATCCAAAAGTTGTTCTAGATCTTGACTTTCTACAAGGCTATGCAAGCCACCGTTGCAATTCCTCATACCACCACCAGAACTTGTTTCTTGAACTTGCTGGAGCAATAGCATCTAGTTTCCACACTTCTGACTGTTTCTATTGTGGAGGAACTAAGATGGGAGATCAGTGGCCCTGGGAGACGCAAGAACTGAACTATTCTATCCTATACAATCAGACTGATTTACATAATACTACTAGTGAGTGGGTATTGGCCCACCCCATTGTTGACAGTTTGTGTTTTGTTTGGACTGGACCACAATCTACTACGAAGGATGGACAGCTGGTCTGTCTAAATCAGAAGCTTTACGACAGCACAACAAAGATGCAACCGAACCTTCTAATCCTTTAGTTCTTTTTCCCACTCTTGCCAAACTATGGACTTTGACTATCTGCTTGTTGCTCCCTTGTTTCTTGCTACTTTGCTTGCGAATGATAACTTCAGTTATTAATAACACTGTAGAGCATAAGGCAGCTACAAAGATATTAGCTATGTGAACTTACTACCCTATACCACAGAGTGATACCTTTACCTAGTATTATGTGATTTGATTCTCACCCTTTCTCACTTGCGGGTGAGAATAATCAAAGGGGGGAATGTGGTAGGCTATGGCCTAGGAATATGGTAGGCTATGGCCTAGTATGGTTTACTATTGTGAAAGGCCTATAAGTGAGGCCTGAGTCCCAACCCCCACTTGTGAATACTGTAGCTATAAGAATCGAAACTTAACTCAGTTTAACTGAACATAGCTAAGCAGAAACGAAACTTGGAAAATAGAAGAAAAACAAGTTTAATTGGTACTGATAAGGTGTGCTATGCTTCTGTGGAATTAATTAACTCTGCAGAGAGCAAGGTCACAGTGCCTCTGCTTCCCATATGTTTTAACAAGCTCAGCGACCTTGGAGGAGAGAAGTAACAAGTTGGAGACACTGACCATTGTAATTGGGACTAGAAGGGGGGCAACCAGGTGCTGGGCCCAGACCAGAGTCCCGATTGGGTAGCCATATCAGTACCGGGACCAATAGATGGGTGAGAGGGGTACTGGGACCAATGAAAAGTTTGCCTATGCTTAGAATGGACAAGAAAGCTATAAAAGTTGTTGTTTTACTAGAAGCCATGGCTCAGCCATTTTGAAATTGCTTATTGCTTGAGCCATGTGCACATTAAACTGGCTTGGATCCTTGAAAAGACTCCTGGATTTATTTATTGCATGCTTATCTGCTGCTACACTATAGAATTGCAATATCAGCTGCCAGAAAGCAATATTTTACTAAACTCATCTCTAATTCAGAGAACCAGCCCAAGAAACTACTCGATTGTCTCTCATCTCTTGCACCTCCCTTCTTTGGTTTCTCCAGTGGTTGTTCCTACATCAGAACAACTTGCCATTTCTTTCATAATAAAAATTTACATTTGCAACATGATTTCATCCCTGTGAACATCCCCTGGTCAGGATCTTCATTCCTTTAACACTGAGGGACAATCCTCTTCTGACTGCATTTTAACACACACTTGTTCCCTGTTTAATCCTATTTGCATGGACTCCCTCACTAGAGCTATTGCCACTTCCTCAAAAAATCACTTGCATCACCAACCAGATTCCCTCTTCTTTGACCCTCTTTCCCTCGGATCCTTACTCTCTTTAACAACAGTTTGACCTCTGGTATCTTCCCGCAATGTTGGAAAACTGCATTAGTTTGTCCTGTCCTAAAGAACCCATCCCTTGATACTGCTGTTCTCACTCACTATCGTCCAGTTTCTAATATATATTTTCTGTCCAAAATCTTGGAGAAGCTTGTTTTTGCCCATCTTGCAGACCACTTTGAAAGACCAACTTTCTTCACCCCTTGGCAATCCGGTTTCCATGCTGGACACAGCATGGAAACCATTCTCCTATCTGTTCTTAGTGAAACACAGGCATCACTGGATAAGGGTAACATATCTCCTGCTATTTCTCTTGATCTCTCTTCCATGTTCAATCTTGTCTGTCACTCTCTTCTTTTGTCTCATCTGCAAGCTGCTGGCCTACATGGTCTTGTCCTACAGTGGTTTCATTCATTTCTCTCCGATCGATCCTATTATGTTTCTTTCAGGTTTTTCACATCCACTCATTTTCCTCTCTCCTGCAGTGTCTCCCAGTAGGGTGTGTCAATTTTGGAGATGTCATAATTTTAAAAAGCACTAGTGAAAAAATGGTACAATTTAATGTGGGAAATCAATAACTAGCTTTAAATTTTGTGTACTATGTTATTTACCTGCCTGTAATTACTAGGAAATTACACAAAAATACACAAATTACTGAAATATGTTTAGGTGCTCTGATAATAGTTTTTATGTGTTTGCATTTCATATTATTTTATTTATTTATTTAGCATACATTTGTATACCGCTACTTCCAGCGATCAGTAGCAGTTTGATTACAGACGGAAGACTGGCAAATTTTGAGGAATATACACATTGATTCGAAAGGGATAGCACAGCACAGCACACAGAGAGTGGGTCTAAGGAGGGGGGGTCAGGTCTAAGGAGGGGGGTCAGGTCAGGAGGGGGGGTCTAAGGAGGGGGGGTCAGGTCTAAGGAGGGGGGGTCAGAACTTTACATATTTACATATATACATAACTGCATCTATGGTTCCTTTAGAGGCCTATTGCAGACCCGCTATGGTTTATATCAGATTGTAGTAGCACTGGAAAAGATGCGTCTTGAGTTTATTTCTGAACTCCATAAGGCCTTTAATGTCGCGTAGTTCAGTCGGTAGCTGATTCCAGAGGGTCGGGGCAGAGTAAGAGTATACTCGGTGGCTTGTACTGTTTTTTACGGATCTGATATCAAGAGGCACTTGGAGTCTGTTCGAGCTGATTTTTCTTCTGCTCCTGTTGGGGGGTTGCGTGTTGATGAGGGTGGCAAGAAAGGATGGTGCTATGTTATGTATGAGCTTGTATGTGGTTATTAGGGTTTTATATTTCACCCAGGCAGCAATGGGGAGCCAGTGGAGTTCAGTCAGTACAGGCGTGATGTGTTCAGCAAGGTTTTTTCCCATGATGACCCTAGCTGCTACATTTTGGGCCATTTGCAAAATGTTAAGGGTTTTCTTCGGAAGGCCCTGTAAGATTGCGTTGCAATAGTCGAGAAGTGTGGTATAATGAGTGCTTGTGCAACAGTCCTGAAATCATGAGGTTCGATGATATTCCTTAGAGGTTGTAGGACTCTAAGTTTGTAGAAAACAGCTTTGTTGGTTTTGCGGAGGTGCTTTTCCATTTTTAGGTCGCTGTCAAGCGTTACCCCCAGATATTTTATTTCATTCTTTGTCTTGTACGTATTGTTGCATAGGGTGACTGACGCAGGAGGGTCAAAATTTGGTTTTCCGGAGATATACATCACCTCAGTTTTTTTATGGTTGATTGTCATGTTGTTTTGCTGTAACCATTTTAGCATCTCATCTAGGCATGATTCCAGCTGAGTATAGTTAGGGTTAACGGTATCCAATTGTGTGTAGAGCATAATATCATCCGCATAGATGTGGTAGTTGATATTATGCTGTTGGAAAATCTTACAGAGGGGTTGAATGTAAACGTTGAAAAGTAGTGCAGAGAGAGCCGATCCCTGGGGTATTCCTTGCATTTGCGTGAAGGCTTCTGCTTGTTCACCATTGAAGTGAACCTGTGGCATCCTGTTGGTTATGTAGGAAGAGAACCATTTCAGGGGGGTTCCCAATATTCCTATTGATTCTATCCTGTTTAGGAGGATTCCGTGATGAACTGTATCAAAAGCGGCTGAGATGTCAATGAAGATGAGTATAAATATTTTATTTTTTTCTTCAAGTCCTTTGAGTAGGTTGTTGAGCAGTGCTATTAGAAGTGTTTCAACCCCATGATGTTGTCTGAAGCCGTATTGGTGTTCATCTAGGGTTTTATGTTCGTCTAGATGATCTTGAAGTTGAATTAGGGCTGCCTTTTCAATGACCTTTGCTAGGAAAGATATGCTGGAAATGGGGCGGTATGATGCCGGGTCGTCCTTGTTGAGTGAATTGTTCTTTAGAATTGGCCTTATTATTGATTTTTTGAGTTGTGTGGGCATTATTCCTTGCTGTAGTGATTGGTTTACAATATGGGAGACTTGGTTTGCAATATCTTGTTTCGCCTCCTTAACCCACGCAGCTGGGCAGGGATCTAGCAGGGAGGTGGTGGTACGGATGTTTGTTATTATTCTGATATTAATGCCTTTTGTGCCTTTATCTTACTTATTTACCCATATTGACACTAACACATTAGTTTCATTTTCTCATTCACAGATTTTCAACATAGCATTGTCATAGTGATAATCTTATATTGAAAATATCCAATAGAAAAACAAGACTGCAAGTTTGGACTCATTTACATCATTTAGTGGGATCAGGCAGAGAACTACCTGTAGCTGAACTACCAACTGTCAGGGATCTCATTAGATATGGGTTGTATTTGAGAGACCTCGGTGATCAAGACAGACAGAATTGCAGCACCGATAAACTGGTCAATAACTGCATTACTTGCTCAGTGGTACAAAACAAATCCAGTATTCAGTGATCCTGTTATAAACAGCCATGTTAGGATTAAAACAAAGTTGAAATCCATGTGGGAACAAGCCAGCAAAGTTTCTGTGGGCAAAGCAAATCCAGGATGATGTTCCAAGAGCGGCAGAGCAGAGATGGCGTCCATATGTCCAAGAAGGGTCGACATGTCTTCAATAGTAGACTGACTAACCTACTGAACAGGGCTTTAAACTAGATTCACTGGGGATAGGTGAAGAAAGTCTCCAGGTAAGTGAAAGTCCCCAGGTAAATGAAACATTAAACACCTTTATAGAAATAGGTAAAAGTGGCAGTGTGTATAAATGCCCATAGCATGGGAAATAAGATCTTAGTTGTTGAGGCTTTAATGGGAGAGGCTGACTTGGATTTAGTGGCAGTTACAGAGACGTGGTTCACAGACAGCCATAACTGGGATATAACTATACTATTACTACTGAGTATTTGTATAGTGCTAGAAGTTATACGCAGCGCTGCACAGACATGTAAGAGACAGTCCCTGCTCAGAACTTACAATCTGGTCAAGACAGACAACACAGAAGGTGTAGACAGGGATAAAACAAGGGGGAAAAGTAAAGAAACAAGGAGAACAGGTGAGTCAAGATCCAAAAGCAGCAGCGAAGAGGTGAGTTTTCAGCCTGGATTTGAAAAGGGTCTGAGAAGGTGCCTGGCGTACAGGCACAGGTAGTTTGTTCCAAGCGTAAGGTGCCGCAAGGTTAAAGGAGCGAAGTCTGGAGTTAGCAAAAGAAGAGAAGGGCACAGATGGAAGCAGTTTGCCAGAAGAGCATAGTTCCCAAAGGGGGGGGGGGGGGTGTAAGGAGAAATAAGAGAAGAAAGGTAGTGAGGAGCTGCAAAGTGAATGCATTTATAGGTCAGCAGGAGAAGTTTGAACTGGATGCAGAAACAGATACCAGGCTATACATTATTCAGAAAGGACAGGGTAGGAAGAAGGGGAGGAGGAGTGGCATTATATGTAAAAAATACTATTAAAGGTATGGAAATACAGGGCTTAAAAGGGAGAGAGGAGGCAGTATGGGTTAAACTAGAAAGAGGGAAAGATAGCATGATATACAGACCTCCCTCACAGGGAGAAGATGTGGATGGAAATTTAATAGAAGAAATAAGCAGCATTGCCAGGAAAGGGTGTGACAAAAAAGAAATGAGACTGTCTCATAATTGTTATATTACAAAATCTACAGAGAAATTACGTATTGTCCCCTTCAAAGTAGTCCTCCCCAGAGTTAATGCACTTCTGCATTTGCTTCTGTCATATACGGAAGCACTCGGTAAAGTCCTCCTCCTTGAGGTCCCTCAGCTCCCTTGTCACAGTGGCCTTGATCTCTTCTACAGAGGCAAAATGAGTTCCTTTGAGCACAGTCTTCAGCCTGGGGAAGAGCCAGAAGTCACAAAGTGTGAGATCTGGGGAAGAAGGAGGGTGTTCGAGAGCTGTGATCTGTTTGTTGGCTAAGAACTGCCTCACACTGAGCACGGTGTGTGCGGGCATGTTGTCGTGGTGGAGCAGCCATGACTTGTCTCCCCACAGATCCTGCCTGCTGCACCGAACTTTGTCATGGAGGCGATTGAGGACCCGCTGGTAGAAGTGCTGGTTGACTATCTGACCCTCAGGCGCAAACTCATGATGGAGCACTCCCTTTTGGTCAAAGAATGCAATCAGCATGACCTTGATCTTTGATTTGGACATGCGTACCTTCTTGGGTCTGAGTGACAGTCGAGTCTTCCACAGTAGGCTCTGTCTCTTGCTTTCAGGGTCATACTGGAAGACCCAAGTCTCGTCTCCTGTGATGACTCAGCCAACGAACTCTGGATCCTCTCCAATTTTCTCTAGCAAGTCTCGACAAACATTGACCCGGTGCTCCTTCTGGTCGTCCAATGCCTGGGCAGCATCATTGCACACACTTTCCGCATCCCCAGCTCCTGCACCAGATGGTCCGCACTGATTCCCTGTTCAGGCTGAGCTCCTCAGCTATAATCTGCACTGTCAATCTACAATCACTCCGCACCTGCTGGTTCACTCTGTTAATGTTCTCAGCCTTCTTTGTCATGGAAGGCCGTCCTGACTTGGGGTCATCCTCCACCTCCTTGTGGCCAGTCTTGAAGAGTTTATGCCACTCGAAGACTTACGGCCTTGACATTGCATCTTCTCCATAAGCCTTTTGGAGAAGTTGGAGACACTCAGTTGGGCACTTCTCCAACTTAACCAGAAATTTCAAGTTGATTCTTTGCTCCATATTTCTGCCACCTCCAGTTGCATGACAAAGCGATGGAGCAGTGTGCTACAAAAAACCTGAGAAAGAAAAACAGAGTGAGAGAGATGAAAAATATTATAGCAGAATAGTGGCAAGATGTTGTACAGCACAGTGACATAAGTGGTTAAGCAATTGGCATTGAGTCATGGGCGTGGCTGCCACAGTCTCATTTCTTTTTTGTCACACCCCGTATGCTGGATGTTGATTGGCGCATCCCTGCTGTGGCGTCATCTAGAAGCAAGGAGATCCTTGATTCTTTACAGGAAGAAGTATTCAGGCAACTGGTAACAGAACCCACACATGAAGGGGCCATACTGGACTTGGTGCTTACAAATTGGGAAAGTGTTTCTTATTTTATAGTGGGAAATCATCTTGCATCCAGTGAACACCAGATGGTGTGGTTCAGTATTAGGACTAGGGCTGTTAGAATCCATTCAAAAGCAAGGGTCTTAGACTTTAGGAAAATTAGCTTTGCAAAGATGGGACAATACCTCAAGGGAGAGTCTTTAGTGGGATGGGAACAGCTGGGGGATGTAGAAAAACAATGGGCAAAACTGAAAGGGTATATTTTAAGGGCAACCAACCTTTTTGTTAGAATGGTAAATAAAGATAAAAGGAAAAGGAGGCCATTATGGTTCTCAAAAGAAGTAGCTGAAGAAGAAAAAAGAAGGAGGCCTTCATGAAATACAAGAGATCACAGAGAGAGGAAGACAGGCATATATTTTTGGAAAAACTTAGAGAGGCTGGCAAAGTAGTCAAGAAAGTAAAGATACATAAAGAAGAAGAAATAGCCAATGCAATAAAATGGAGGGATAAGACATCTTTCAGATATGTTAGTGAGAGGAAGAAGGGAAAAAGTGGTATTGTCAGACTCAAGGGTGAAGGAGAGGAATATCTAGAAGCTGATGAGAATAAAGCAGAATTGTTTAACAAATATTTCTGTTCTGTGTTCACAGATGAAGGGTCGGAAGCATGACCTCAAACAACACCATTAACAGGAAGAAAAGCGAGGGGCATCTCCAATGTTTTTCAGAGGACTGTGTTCGTGATTGATTTCTTTGACTGGGTGACCAGGGAGTTGGACCGAGGGAGAGCCCTAGATGTGGGGTATTTAGATTTCAGTAAAGCATTTGACACTGTTCCGCACAGGCGACTTATAAACAAACTAAGCACACTAGAGATGGACCCTAAAATTACTGCTTCTGTTAGAAATTGGTTGAGTGGGAGGCGACAAAGGGTACAGGTAATTGAGTTTACTCTGAGGAGAAGGAGGTTACCAGTGGAGTGCCGCAGGGATCTGTCCTTGATCCGATTCTTTTTAACATCTTTGTTAGTGATATTGCGGAACGGCTGTCGGGTAAAGTTAGTCTCTTAGCAGATGATACCAAAATCTGCAGTAGAGTAGACACCTAGGAAGGTGTAGATAACATGAGGGAGAGTTCTAGCAAAGCTTGAAGAATGGTCTAGAGTTTGCAGCTGAGATTTAATGCTAAAAAATGTAGGGTCATGCATTTGGGCTGCAACAATCCAAGGGAGCAGTACAGTATAGGGAGTGAGGTACTTTTGTCCATGAAAGAAGAACGGGACCTAGGCATGATTGTGTCTGACGATCTCTAAGTAGCTAAACAGGTAAAAAAGGTGATGGCGAAAGCTAGAAGGATGCTTGACTGCATAGGGAGAGGAATGGCAAGCAGAAGAAAGAAGGTGATAGTGCCTCTGTATGAGGCTTTGGTGCAACCTCATTTGGAGTATTGTGTTCAATTCTGGAGACCGCACCTTCAAAAGGATATAAACAGGTTGGAGTCGGTGCAGAGCGTGGCTACTAAAATGGTTAATGGTCTTCATTATAAAGCATATGAGGACAGACTTAAGAACCCTAATATGTATACTTTAGAGGAAAGGTGGGACAGAGGTGATATGTTTGAGACATTTAAATACCTCCATGGCATAAATGCACAGGAGGTGAGTCTCTTTCGATTGAAAGTAAGCTCTGCTATGAGGGAATATAGGATGAAAGTGAAAGGAGTAATATGCAGAAATATTTCTTTATGGAAAGAGTGGTAGATGTGTGGAATAGTCTCCAGTGGACGTGGTAGTGATGAGGACAGTATCTGAATTCAAAAAAGCTTGGGACGAACACAGAGGCTCTCTAAAGGAAAAAAGGGAACTCTTGTAGTGGGTGATATGGAAGGGCAGACTAGATAGGCCATGTGGTCTTTTTTTGCCATCATGTTTCTATGAGAAATACAGATTTAAGGAGAAGCTCAACAGTCTGATGGACATATTTACCTGCAAGTGTGAGAAAAAGAGTTGTACGGATGTGGGATGCAGTTCTGCATGTGTCATTGGCATACACAAACTTTGTGGTGGCAACAGACATAGGCAGAATTGCGATAGCATTTATAAATGGTCAAAGAGAGAAAGTTGGGAATGTTGGACCTCATCAGATTGGACCAGTCAACCTCTCTGAGTTCTGAAGACAAGAACTACAGAAGGAAAGGCAGGCAAAAAGTAAGGAGAATGAGGAAAAGCCGAGAAAGAACAGCAGAAGACCAAAAGATGATGAAGAGATCTGTGCTTGAGTAGAACAGGGAGATTTGGATGATGTGGTGGAAAAACCAATGGAGGAAGCTCCTGTTGCTCTAGAGCAGGGGTTCTCAACCCTGTCCTCGGGACCCATCTAGCCAGTCGGGTTTTCATGATAACCACAATGAATATGTATGAGAGAGATTTGCATACACTGCCTCCATTATATGCAAATCTCTCCCATGCATATTCACTTGGACACTGCTTTGGTGATCACAACAAGGTGAAGGTAGTAATAATGGGTGATTTCAATTACCCCGGTATCAACTGGGTCAGTGTCACAGCAGGACATGCTAGGGAGATAAAGTTTCTAGATGAAATAAATGACTGCTTCCTGGAGCAGCTGGTTCATGAACCAAACAGAGGGGAAGCCATACTGCACCTAGTCCTTAGTGGAAAACTGGATCTAGTACAAGAGATAAGGGTGTTGGGACACTTGGCAATAGTGATCATAGCATGATCATGTTTGATTTAATTAGTGGAGGAGGGATAGTAAAGAAATCCACAGTACTACCTTTTAACTTTCGAAAGGGAGACTATGATAAAATGAGGAATATAGTTAAGGAAAAACTAAAAGGAGCGGTTGCAAAGGTTAAAGACTTACATCAAGCTTGGGTGTTGTTTAAAAATACTATCCTGGAAACCCAGGCCATACATTAAGAAAGGTGGAAGAAAGTCCAAAAAACTCCCAGCATGGTTTAAAGGTGAGGTCAGAGAGGCTGTTGCTGCCAAAAAAGCATCTTTCAGGAAATGAAAAAAGAGCCAAACGACGAAAACTGGAAACAGCACAAGCACTGGCAAGTTAAATGCAAAGCATTGATAAGGCAGGCAAAGTGAGAATTTGAGAAGGAACTTGCTACGGAAGCAAAAACACAAAATAAAGACTTTTTCAAGTACATTCATAGCAAAACGCCTGTGAGAGAGTCAATTGGACCATTAGATTATAGAGGTGTAAAAGGGGCAGTAAGAGGAGACAAGGCGATAGCGGAGAGACTGAATAAATTCTTTGCTTCAGTCTTTACTCAGGAAGATGTAGGGATGTTACCCAAGACTGAAGTGGTATTTAAAGTGATACTGCAGAGGAATTGACAGAAATATCGCTACACCGGGAAGATGTATTACAACTATTTGATAAACTGAATAGTAACAAATCACCTGGACCAGATGGTATACATCCAAGAGTGTTGAAAGAACTGAAATATGAGATTGCAGACCTGCTATTAGTAATCTGTGAACTTTCATTAAAATCATCTGTAATACCTGAAGATTGGAGGGTCGCCAATGTAACGCCAATTTTTAAAAAGGTTCCAGGGGTGATCCGGGAAATTACAGACTGGTGAGCCTGACGTCAGTACCGGGGAAGATGGTAGAAACCATCATAAAGAACAAAATTCACTGCATGTAGATAGTCATGGCCTAATGGGAGACAGCCAACATGGCTTTAGACAAGGAAGCTCTTGTCTTACTAATCTATGTTTTTTTGAAGGTGTGAATAAACAGGTAGACAAAGGTGAGTCAGTTGATATAGTGTATCTGGACTTTCAGAAAGCCTTTGACAAGGTCCCTCATCAGAGACTTTTGGCAAAACTAAAAAGTCATGGGGTAGGAAGCAATATACTATTGTGGATCGGGAACTGGTTAAAAGATAGAAAGCAGAGGGTAGGGCTAAATGGACAATTTTCCCAATGGAAAAAGGCGAATAGTGGAGTACACCAGGGATCTGTACTGGGTCCGCTACTTTTTGACATATTCATAAATGACCTGGAAAAGGGAATAACTAGTGAAGTTATCAAATTTGCAGATGACACAAAACTGTTTAAGGTTGTTAAAACCCAAGAGGACTGTAGAAAACTGCAGGAGGATCTGGATAAATTGGAAGACTGGGCATCCAAATGGCAGATGAAATTTAATGTGGACAAGTGCAAAGTTATGCACCTAGGAAAGAACAACCCACACTATGGTTACATGATGCAAGGTTCCACATTGGGAACCACCACCTAGGAAAAAGATTTAGGAGTCATCGTGGATAACATGTTAAAACCCTCCGCTCAGTGTGCAGCGGCAGCCAAGAAAGCAAATAGAATGCTAGGTATCATAAGGAAAGGAATGGAAAATAAAACAAAGGATATTATAATGCCTTTGTATTGTTCCATGAATATTGTGTGCAATTCTGGTGGCCGTATCTTAAAAAGGATATAGCGTTATTAGAAAAGGTACAGAGAAGAGCCACCAAAATGGTAAAGGGGATGGAAGGCTACTCTTATGAAGAGAGGCTGCAAAGGTTAGGGCTCTTCAACCTGGAAAAGAGACGGCTGAGGGGAGATATGATAGAGGTCTATAAATTAATGAATGGAGTGTGTCGTCATCCTAGCCTGGGCCAGAGGCCTAAAGGCGCAGGGCTGCCAATGTTAGTCCTTAAATAAAGAATTATACTATTCTTGTCCACTGCTTGGACTTCTGGGACTTGCAGTTGTTTCTCTTTATTTAAAGACAGTAGTGTGAAACCGATGGTTTTTTTTAAAGGCAAACAAGAAATGTATTTATTTTCCCCAAAAGCACTAAGGCTCAACACAAACGTTGGGATTCTTCTCCAAGCAATAACATCAGGAAATTATACACAAACTAGAACTGAAACTGCTTCATAAGCCTTTTAACATGTGTAGCTGTTTTCATCAAACGTTCAGCAAACAAAACATAGCTTCTTTCTTCAAGCAAAGCAAAATGTCCATTTTGTCTTCTGCTTCTTTAGTAATTCAAATACAAATTATGCAAGTATCCTTTCTTATTAGAAGCTGTTCCTAGCATTAACCCAGATAGGTTAACTCACCCTGTTTCTTCAGTGCTTTCTTGGTTAAAGACTTTATCAGAAAGCTTTCAATCTGCTCTGGCACAATGAACAGTCCATTGCTAATTCCTCAGTTATAGAATCCTGCTCAGTACAGTGTACCTGCATCTCTTCCTGCTCTACAGCATGTATGTCTGACTCTGAGCTTTCAGGAACTGTTTCTGGCTTAATGCTCTGTAAGAGCTCCTGGACTTCTTTCCACAGGTGCTCTCCACAATAAGGAACGTTTGTACCTGGAATGTGAGGATTCCTTCTCTGGATCAACTGCCTCAATTCTTCTAACTTGTTCAGCCCTGGTTCTTTCCAATAAGCTGGGTTCTGGTCACTTCTAGCTGTGAGTTTGTCCACCCACCTTTTGGCAGCCTGAACTCTTTGAGCTGGTCCACGTACCGTTTGAACTGCAGCCTGACCCTCGTCAGCAATTCTCCTAGCCACACCTCGGCTGGCTTCAGGACTAACAGCCCTCCTCCTGTAAGCTTGGCTTTCTTTACTGCTGAGCTCCTCACTGAAATCTTCACCGTTCTCCTCCCTGGTGATCTCCTTTCTGCTCCCTGGTGCTGGCTCCTTTCCTTTTCCTCCCCTGGGTTTATAAGGCTGTTTCTTAACTAGCGTACACTGCTTCCTACTCAGGTGTTTTTCATTACTCCCCAAGCCTGCACTTAGGTTAGCGGAGCTTGGGTGAGGCCTGACTTCAGTGACTGCGTGTTTTCTTCCTTTACCTGCACTCTGAAAGCTGTGAATTCCCTGCCTGTCTCTCTCCTTAAAGGTATATTTACGATTTTCCTCTATTTCCATGGGCTCAGCAGTGCTCTCCTCATCACAAGTGGAATGGGTAAATGTAGATCGATTGTTTATGCTATCAGAATATAGAAAGACTAGGGGACATGTAATGAAGCTACAGGGAAAACTATTTAAGACAAATAAGAGAAAATATTTTTTCATTCAACGTGTAATCAAACTCTGGAATTTGTAACCGGAGGATGTAGTAAGAGCTGTTAGTGTAGCTGGGTTTAAAAAAGGTTTGGACAAGTTCCTGGAGGAAAGGTCCATAAACCATTATTAAAAAGGGACCCAGGATATCAATGCTTGACCCAATACAAGCATTGTGGAACCTGTGTCTTTTGGGGATACTGCTAGGTACGTATGACCTAGATTGGCCACTGTTAGAAACAGGATACTGGGCTTGATGGACCTTGGTCTGACCCAGTATGGCATATCTTATGTTCTTAAGAGGGCTCAGGCGAGAATCATGAAAAAATTGGAGGTACAGTTTGAGGAGGAACTGCAGCAGAATGGCATCAGTTGTATTTTCCTTGATTGTCGTCGTGATGATACCAGGTTCATGTTAAAGGCAGAAGAGAATGGCAAAATGTATCCAGCTATGGTGAAAGAGGATCAATGCAGTTTGTATGGAGCCAGGAGACTGATGTCTGTGGCAGTTTGTTCCTGCAAGAGCAACTAAAGAGAAGACTCATGCAGAAAGAATTTCTGATAATTTGGTTGCATGGCTGAGAGAAAGAGGAGCAGACAAAACTATTCAAGCTATTGGAGGTGATTCCTGTGATGTAAACATTGTTTGGGATGGAGGAGTGATGCCTTATGTTGAGGAGAAGCTACAAAGGAAGCTGGTGTGGATTGTCTGTAACCTGCGAACTACCATTGAAGCACTTGGTGACTGCTTTAGACGGCAACACATGAAGCAACAAATGGACAGGTCCCATAGGAAAAATGCTGGATTCTGCTACTGAACTGGAAACAAATTCTGATTTTACTAAGACCTCTGTTGGCCCTGATCTTCCGCAGCTCAGCGTTGAAGTGATCAAAGACTTAAGCACAGATCAAAGCTACAGCTATAGAATTGTAACTTGATCCATCTATCCGATGACAACTACTCTCCTTTCTTGAATATGGTTACACGCTTTTATTACCTCCTGGCTACGTTGATCATTGTCCTCACATTTCCTCTTAAACACTGTATCCAACTTGATAGTTTTCTCTTTCTTTTGATTGACGTTTCTTATTAACAGTAGTTCTTCACTTGCTAAACTCGTCAACTCATTGTTGTCATTTGCAATCTATTCCTCCTCATTCCTCATCTGTCCAAATATTCTTATTTTTTTCCAGGATTGCTTCTTTGCTTTGTAGCTTTTTGCAGAATGACTGAACCTCCAACTGCCAATGAATCCAAAGGCAATTTTGTCTCAATAATTTTCATACTTTTCATTTATCTTGTGCTGCTCACGTTTTAGTTTCATCACATGCTCTCTTAGTTTTTCCATTTTATTTTTCCATCTCTCTGGGGATTCCACAATTTGGGATTTCATTTTCTCTTGTTCTTCTTTCACTGTAGCCAGGTCCAGTCTTATCTGGCGCAATTTTTTCTTCTTCTCTGCAGACACTGCTTTAATTTGCGCTGTTTTTTCTTGTAAAGCCACATCTTTGGTCCGGCACGCCTGGTTGATGATTTGCTGCAGCTCTTGAGCAGCTGCAGATAGCACCTTGAATGCTGCTTGTTGTTCCGGTGGGAAAGTTGAAAGTTTTTCTATTTTTTTTTGTGCTTCCACATTCAATTTCTGCAACTGTCGCATGTTTTCCAGGGCTGCTTTATATTTTCGAAGGTGTTCCATAGAATCATTTAGTCGCTCTTGTCTGAACTGAATGTAGAATTGTAACTGCCATTAGAACAGGTGTCTGACTCTGTTAGAAATAGGACTTGTGTCACTTAGCAGATGGCTTACAACAGTTCAAAGGTTCATAAGAATATGGATTTCCAAGCATAATCTGAAAGGAAAGAATCTGAAAAACTTAAGAATGATTGTAGATTTCTGTGTTGGGGTTTACATGTTGAAATGGTTCAATATAAAAATAAATAGCAGTAGTGTCACAAGGTCCCAGGTCCATCATTTGATGGATTCCCTATTCCCATCTCCTTTTCCAGCTGCAAGTGTTGAAAGAATAGTGTGAAGAGGTGAGGAAGATAGTCATGACTACAGTGAGAAGGTCAGCTTGGTATGGTTACAGCGAATCGGATCTGCAAGCTATGTTATGCAGTGAAGAGGAACAGGAGAGAGGAGATGCAGTGGAGAAGATATTGAAGATCAGAGGTGAAAGAGATGAGAAGACTCAGCTTGGAGACAGCAGTGTGAGACCCAGGAAAACACCATCCAGTCAACATTAAATGAACTGCATAAATGGCATTTTAAAGACAATTAGGTGGCTACAGGTGTTGTTCAAACTATTTGTATGTTCAAATAAATATTACTTAATTTCCACATATTTCAAATGTGATTTGATGTAGGTAAGACTCACTTTAAGCAGTTTCTGAAGTGAGCTTTAGATTCAGCATGCAAAACTGCATAATTTGATCACTAGTAGTTTGTAAAGTTTGTAAAAATAAAAATCTACCCCTAAAATTAACATGCCCTAGTCCCCCAGGGTTCGGTTTTGGCACCTTGCCCTTCATCTTTCTCATCTCCCTTAACCACTCTCATTCAGCAGCAGGGGCTCTTGGCCTATTATTATGCTGATGACATCCTGCTGCTCTTCACATACCCGACCTCTCCAGATCTCATTACTATTAATTCCTGTCTCTCCCTGGTTTTCTCATGGTTGTATTCCAACTGCTTAAAATTGAATCCTTCCCAAACCTCTGCTATCTGGCTTACTGCTTCCTCCATCTTTGCCTCAGGGTCTCCCTCATTTGATGGATTCCCTATTCCCTTGGTCCCCTCACTTAAGTATCTTGGGGTAATCCTTGACATCAGCGTCACCTTTCATGGTCAAATCAGTGCCATGGTGGGGGAACAAGATGGCATCTGACTGAGGTCACGGCACTCACCACTCTTATTGTGTCTCTGTCTCTCTGGAGTCCGACATGGGCAAGAAGCGGAAGCTCAAGACCTTACCCTCCAGTGATGGGTTTTCTGCTCCAGGGTTACAGTGGTCACTTTTTGTTTGTGGAGTGGATTTGGTTTCCCATGACAATACCTCATCAATGCCGGCTGTGTTATCGGCATTGACAGTAAGTGAGGCGTCGCTTAGCCCTGAAGAGAGGGCCACGCCTTATGACCAGGTTGTGTTGCCAGCAGCGCCTCGGCTCTGCTGATGGTGTCCCCAAAGAGAGGGGGGGGATGGGTGAGAGCATGGAGGTATCCTCTGCAGCAGTGTGGACCCCGCTAGAGGAGCGGGGATTACCAGCTAGTCCTGGTAATTAGGAGTTAGGCGCTGCAGTGAAGAAAGAGCTGGCTCTTCCTGTTTTGGCAGCATTAAGAAAACCTGTGATTGTTACAGTGGAGTCATTATGGGAGGCAGTGGCCACGGTGAACTCCTCGCTACAGGCAATGGCAGGTACTTTATTTCCTGAAATGATAAGTTTAAAAGAGTTTGGACAGGTCCTGTCTCACGAGAAGGCTAAGTGTTCTGCTACGTTGGATCTCCTGGAACCCTGGTATGGTGAGCTCCATGAGCATGTAGGTGTGCAAATGAAGGATTCTACCATTACTGCACATAAACTGGAATATCTGGAGAATATGGTTAGGTGGAATAACCTCCAATTTATCAACTTTCCCAAATCTCCCCTTATTGTATCAGTAGAGATGGTTAAAAAATATCTACAGGAAGTTTTGGGAATGTCTGGAGATAACGTACCACCTATTACTAGAGCTCAGCATTTGTCCATGAGATCGTCGGCTGGGACTGTTCATGAAGATCAGGAGCAACACCAGCAAGGACCTTTGAATGTAACTAAGTTCTTAGACAGGTCCCTAGTTGTGGTGATGGGTAGAACTACCCTGGTGGTTAGCTTTGCCCTAGAGTAGAACCAGAACACTGTGTTAGTTTGTATTTTCGTAATATGCATACATTATTTTTGGGGGCTAAAATACAAATTTTTCCTGATTTTTTGAGGACAACCCAAAAGAGGTGCAAGGATTTTCTGGAGTTGAAACCCAGGGTCTTTGCTTTGGGTGGGTCTTTTTTGTTAAAATTTCCTTGTAGATGTATAATTTTTCTCGCTGGTAAACAATTTTATTTTGACCCTAAACAATAGGTTTCCTTTTTGCTTGGGTGGTGGGGAGGGGAAGGGAGTGGGGGGGGGGGGGCGGAGGCCATTGGAGCATTGCCTCCTTAATAAATAGCTGGCTGTGTGTCTAGGGGACTGTTATTTCCATCCTATTGGTTAGTAATTTTTCCTATTTCTTGTTCCTATGCTAATTTTGTGATCTAATAATGATGCTGGGATATATGTGAATTTTCCTGTTTTTTCTTTTCTATGATTATTTTTGTAATATTTCCCTGTGGATTGCCTTATCTCTGTATTGGGATATTATGGTTTGTAAATTATAAAGATTAAATAAAAAAAATGAGTAATAAAATGTTCCTTCTTCGCCCTGCTGCAGATTCGCTCCATCTGTTCACTCCTCCCTGACTCCACTGTCATGACTCTGCTCTTGATCTTAGTCATTTCCCACTTAAATTACTGTAATATTGTTTATGCTGGCCTTCCCCACTATCAACTCAAGCATTTTCAAACATCCAGAATAGTGCCATTCACATACTTCACCATGCCACTAAATTTGATCATGTTTCCCCTCTACTCATCAAGTCTCGTTGGTTACCTCTTACATACCGGATCCAGTTCGCTAATCGTCTCCATCTCCCTTCTTCTTCATATGCTCATTATGAATCTGCACGACACTCTGCATTCTATTTTCTGGGACCTAATCTCTGGAATTCTCTCCCTGCTGATCTTTGTCTGGAGCTGTCCTTCCCGAAATTTTAATTCCTTCTCAAGACCCATCTGTTCCAATTGGCTTTCAATCTACCTCCATAGGTAGATTTCTTAGAATTCTGCTTCCCCTATCCCTTTAACACCTTCCCCTCCCCTCCCCTCCCCTCCCCCATTTCCCCTACTGTACCCTCTTTTCAGCTTTTCTATGATTTTATTGGCATTCCTTTTCCATTTCTTTCATTTGTTTTTTTACTTGTTTTTAATTGTACACTGCTCTGTTGCTGCAAAGGGCGGTATATCAAATTTTAATAAACCATAAGCCATAAACCATGGTCTTTCAATTCCTAGCTCAGTCCATGTATCCTAGGAGAAAGTGGAAAAGAGGTAGATATTGTAAAGTTTGATAGTGGATATAATTCAAGTTCAGCAAAAAAAATGTAGCCATTTCTGATTCAAAATTGTGCAGTACTGCAGCAAATAATGCATAGATCTGCTGAATTCAGTTTTAAGTTGGAATCAGAAAAGGAAAATCACCTCACTAGATGTGTAACTATTGGCAAAGTCTTTTGACTTTTAAAGATCATAAGCATTGCACAGAATAATGGCTAGGCTTTTCTGCAAAGGATGCAACATGGAGCGTTTGAAGAAATAATCACTTGTAATATATTTGCAATCATGTAGCCAAAATAAGCCTACATCTGCAGAATGTCAGTGGAAATGTTTTTAGAATTGAACTGAGAATAATTCTAATAGAAACATAAACCTTATAACCTCCTGGGACTAAGGGACAACTGATGACTGCTTTGATAAACTCTGCTGTTTGTTGTATGGTGTGCGACCAGCACAGTAGGTTTGAGAGCAAAAATGAGTCCGTTAGCAACTGATATCATCAAACAGTAAAATCCTTAAAAAAGAGCCATTTTTTACCCAGCGACAAACTGATGTATACCGAATATCCTGACACAGCCACACAGAAGTAACCTGAAGAACTATGCTCACCCTGTTTATTGTTATGTTATGTTTTGAACCTCATCAATGTAATTAGTTATTTTCGTTCCATGTAACTGAATAATACAATGTTTTGTGTACTTTTCATAATATTGTCATTTGTAAACCGTACTTGATCATGTGGAAAGCGCGGTATAAAAATGTTTGTTAAAAATAATAAAAAAAAGAACTCATTTTTACTAAGGGGTATGTTTACTAAACCGCGCAATTGTGCGGGGCGCACTTGAGCATGCGCTAAGGTACCTTAGCGCACACTAATAGTGCGTTTTTGTGCCCCGCACACATGCGCGCTACACTAACGGGCCCGCACAAGTGCGCGGCGCGCTCAAGTGTGATAGAGGCGTGGAAAGGCATTCCGAGGGCGGAGGAAGGCTCCCGAGGGGTGGAGGGGCGGGGTCAATGGGTGGAGAGTGGGAGGGGAGAGGCTCCCCGCACAGGAGCGGGGCTGAAATTCCAGCTTAAAAATACTGCGAGTGAAAACCTCACGTTAGAGCCGATTTAAAGGGAAGAGAAACCATTTACGTCAGCAATGTACAGCAAAACCGGGGAAACCTACAAAACGTGAGCAGTGTGATACATATGCACAGAGCAAAATAGCAAATAAAAATTGAAAATGACCACAACAAAATTCTAAAAAATTATAATCCAGCTGGCCAATAGTGATATCAGGTGATATCAGGCCAGTCAGGTGTTCAGGATAGCCCTAATGAATATGCATGAGATATATATGCATTGGAGATAGCCTGCCAACCTGACTGGTTTGTGGCCCTCTAGGGCTGTATTTGGAGACCCCTGCCTTACACCTCTGTCATTTAAGATTGTGAGTGGACAAGGTGCAGATGTCCTAGACATCAAAAGGGTAGATAGAATGTGTCACAGGCCTCCTCAATTTTCACCACCACCAAAAAGTTGTCTAATAGACAATATTTTGGTGGTGGTGAGAAGCAAAGAGGCATGTAACAAATTCTATCTAACCTTTTTGATGTCTTGGACATCTGCACCTTGCCCACTCACAATTGGAAATGACTGAGGTGTAAGGCAGGGGTCTCCAAATACAGCCCTAGAGGGCCACAAACTAGTCAGGTTGGCAGGATATCTCTAATGCATATATATCTCATGCATATTCATTAGGGATATCCCGAACACCTGACTGGCCTAGGGGTTCAAGGAGGACTGGTTCAGAACCACTGGTCTAGACAGTGTGTGGTGGCTGCAGACACCTTCCACAGCCCACACTGCCAGCACTGTTGCCAGTATTGGCCTGCCAATGTGCATAATGAGGAGCAAGGTACCATGGGTATAGCCCGGACAGGGTGGCCTGGCCAGGGTGCATCTGCACAGTGCATAAGGCACTGACTGGGACATTTTAGTGCCCGGCCACCACCTACACAGACAGGGTGACCTCAGTGTGTCCTGCTGGGAGATCACTCTCACCCTGACTGTGCGGTGACCACAGCATGGCTAGGTACCCCCATAGTGCTATGTAGTATTTTTCTCATGTGATATTTATGGGTTTATTTTTGGGGCCCAGTCACTGATTTATTTGCTTGTTTATGTTGACATCCCAGTTCTGGGTGCATGCATTTCCACCAAGAACATGGATTAGCTAGCAGACTGTTTGCAGCTGGTATGTGTCTTGATGGAGTGGCTTGCAGGGTGCAGTGGCTGAAGGCTTGCTGCAGGACAATATCAGATGGTGGTAGGGTGCAGCTTAGCATATCCAGGCCTAATGTCTGTCTGCTATTGTGTTATGGATGTGTACAGAGCTGCACTGACTGCCCTGTAGGGTGTTTGTTCCCCAGCAGGACTGGGGTTGATGGTCCCCTCTACTGCCACCATTGCAGGGAGGTAGAATGTGAATCTGTTAATGGGAGACCCTGTTTGCCACCTGCTGCCCTGGATGGGTGGGTGGGTGGTGGTGGTGGCGGCCCACCTGGGGGTTCATGGGGGGGCTACACCTGACTGAGACAGACAGGAATATCCAAGGTGCTTGTGCAGACACTACCTATCTCACACATTGACACTGCTTTGAACCTCTGACATGGCCTCTTTCAGCTATGGCAGGTGCTGTGGACCTGGTTCTGGGCGCCTCACCACACCCTCAGGGTGAGCACAGTACCCGCACAATGTGACGGTGTGTAGCTACTCTGTGCCAGTAAAACACATGGTCAGTACCCCCTACCAGGCCGAGGTGCTGTGGGGGTGCACATGGTCACTTCCCCCTACCAGGCCGAGGTGCTGTGGGGGTGCATTCCCCATCTTGTGTTTATCTGTGGACAGCTGATTTGCATATGCAGTGCATCATGGGTACGGGTGGGCTGACCCTATCCTGGTGACCACAGCAGACTGTCTGTGTGGTGACGTGCACTCCCTCTGCAGCCAACCAGCCAGGAGCTTACTAGCAGCTATAGGGCTGTAGCACAATGGTTACTTCACTGCCTGTGAAGCCAGAGGTCATGGGTTCAAACCCACAGTGTGGTTATTTGATAGGGCTGCCCAAGGCATTATCTCTTTTTAATGTACATTTTTGCTGCCAGCAAAAAAACCCTCAGCATACTGTACCCATAAGGTGCCTCTGAGGGCGCCCTATAGGGCACCTTATGGTTCCCGTCCATGTAAGGTGCATTATACATTATCCTGTGATGCATCTTATAGGGTGCCCTTTAGGGGACATTTTAGGGTGCCGTGGCGGACAGTGCACTTTAAAATGTGCCCTCTGGGGTACCCTATGAGGCGCCTTATGCAGCACCTTATGTTACCAACCTTTGAGGGTGTGTTTGCTGGCAGCACTAATTAAAATAAAAATAAAATGCCCCCTACAGCAATATTAACTATAATAGGTAATGCCTCAGCCAGCCTTCTTCATTAGGCACAGTGGGGGATTGAACCCCTGATCCCTGCACCATTGGTCAGTGTCTTAACCATTGTGCTCCACTGCTGCTCCTCTTTGTATGTCAGCGCACCTACTTATCCTTTTCATTCCTTAAACTGCACAGTGCTGCCATCAAATACAGTGCTATGGCCTTGCGGTAACTCATACGGCACCCTATAAAGCGCCCTATAAGCTACAGTTTAGGGTGCCGTGGCGGACAGTGCACTTTAAAATGTGCCTTATGGGGTGCCTTATGTTAACACGCTTTGAGAGTGCGTTTGCTAATAGAAGTAATTAGAATAAAAATAAAATGCCTCCTAAAGCAATCTTCCCCATAATAGGTAATGCCTCAGCCAGCCTTGTTCATTGGGCACTTTGGGGGATTAAACCCTTGATCCCTGCACTATTGGTTAGTGTCTTAACCATTGTGCTGTGGTTCTGTTCACATGCTTGTACATCAGTGCGCCGTCTTATGCCTCCCAATATTAAAATGCCTCCTAAAGCAATAGCACATTACCTTATGCACATCAGCCTGCTGCTGCCCAATATTGAGCTACCTCCTAAAGTAATGCCTCAGCCAGCCATCTTCATTGGGCACTGTGGGGGATTGAACCCCGATCCCTGCACCATTGGCAAGTGTCTTCACCATTGTGCTGTGGCTCTGCTCTTCTGCTTGCACATCAGCGCGCCACTTATGCCTCCTGCGCAGCTTTCTCATGCGCTAATGTGCGCCCCGCACATGGGCGCCGCGCACCTTAGCGCATATTTAAATCACGTTTTTTCTTTTTCCGATAGAAACGGCCACTTCTTATAGGACACCCGCACACTAGCGCGGCCCGCACATTAGCGGGGTTTTAGTAAACATGCCCCTAAGTGGCCCAAATCTCCAGAGACCCTTGTTACCTACTGTAGTCTAGGCTTGAACTTCTGAACTTTGCTTGGAGGGTTTTTAGAATTACCAGAATGAAAATGCATGGGATAAATTTGTATATTTTGGTGATCCATTGTATGCAGCTCTTTCATGCGTATTAATTGTGGTATTCTTGAAAACGTGACTGGCTGTGTGCATCTTCAGGACAGGGTTGAGAAGCACTGATCTAGGTGGTATGAATTAGGTGTAAGTGAACTTACCATAGGTGACAAGGATCTGTATGATCTAAGTCAAACTAGGTCATTTGTGGCTCACCTCTGATAAATTAAAGTTAGTTGTGTATTTTCTCTGATTGAAACCCTGGCTCTCCAAATAGTGAGGTGTGGTCAAGGCATGACTATTTGCAAGTGTGCAAATGGCACACATACTTTAGATAACCACATAGTTGCAGTACCGCAAAACGGAATAGTGAGAGCACTTGGGAAGAAACTCTCAGGGGTGGGACTTACTGAAAGAGCGTATAGCTCATTAATAAGACACTGAGTGGATAACACAATCTAAGATGATATTAATTACTGACCACTGAACAGGCGTGCACATCGGTATGTGTAAGGCTATGAACTAGAGACTGCCCTTGTTGCACACTTTTCAAAGAAGTCCATTTGACTGAGCTGAACAACAGCCATTACCTCAGCTGGGGCAAGAGGCAGCCAGGTCTGTGGGAAATCCTACTCCTCTTTCTCCTACAGTTCCCCCCCCCCATCTCATCCCTCCCTTTTCCACCCCCTCCCCCCTCTTGCCCTTCCGGTTGGAAGGCGTAAAGATGGTACACAGATTTCATGGCTCGGCACCCCACGATTTTCCTGGTGGCCAGCTTAACAGTCGGATCATGTGGCGGGCTTGTAGCAGGACTCCATCGGCACTAAAGAAGGTGAGTCTCCTTCCCCTCTATCAGGAGGAGTGACTACAAGAATAGCGGGTGATCAGCGGGGGTGCAGGCAGGGTGTTTCCCATGGGGATAGGGAGCAGACCTGTCCATCTCTATCAGGGTCAGGAGGACTCCATCATATTCCAGCACTCTGCTTTTCTCCAGGCCTCCCCTTGCAGGCCACGATGGCAGACGTGGATTCCTCCGAGGTTGGCAAACAACATAGGGGAAATAAGGAGTGGATGCCGGCAGGCAAACGGTGGAGATCCGGCAGCTGAGCAAGTTGGACTGTACGGCGTGCCTGCGTGCTTCCAGATAGTGAGAGTTCCATGCGGTTGACCTTTTTTGCACTGCTAGGGTGACATTTAGTGGCTTGAGTGGATAAGGGCGGGCCATCAGTAACCTCTCTCTCTCTCTCTCTCTCGTTCTCTCGCTGCCTAGTTGGGGTTTTTCATCTGGTGGGACAAGGTTGCCATCTACTGGCCAGAGGGGTTATGACGTCCCTGGTTTAGGAACAACCTGGCGAGTACTCGTAGTTTGGTGCTCACCACGAAGATGCAGAGAGACCTCCTGGCGCTGGCAGTAGAGAAAACCCGCTCCAAGGTGAACAGGTGGATATCCAGATTCATGGAGGTGATCAGGGGGAGCTGTATCAGGCATGACCTAATTGAAGAGACCTGCCTTGGCCTGTACTGCCCGGACAGCATACATCTATCTGACATAGGCATAGATATCTTCCTATGTGCAGTACAGGACACAGTAGAAATGTTCTGGGATAAGACTAGGGTTGGCTGCAGCAGAGTTCCAGGTGGGGTCCCCTCTGACAAGTGAGAAGTCGCTGTTGGAGGGTGTGGCCATTGGTAAGGGGAATGAGATTGAGCACATAGCCTACACCAGAGAAAGGGGGTGGGGGAGAAGCAACAAGGAAATTGTCCTCCCCCATGCAGGTTCAACATGTTTCGCAGCAGGGCCAGCGTATAATACGCCTCCCCACACGTTGACGGTGGGGTACATGAAACATAAAGCACAGGCTGAAGTACACAACCTCCCATCTGCCATTAGCAGCTCTATTCCTACACCATAATCAGCACACACATGTAGCTATCCACACACTGCCAGCAGCAGTACAAACATGCCCATTTACCCTTAATAAGAGAATGAATACATTACACAACTATCCCCACTCCATGGGGCTGGTTCTAGCCAGTCTTCTCTTAACTCTTGCTGGTGATCTTCCTTCCTGTTTACTGATTGGCCCAAAGTTTGTCTGGTTTGGAGCTGTATAGAAAATGCTAACTGGATTTTTTGCCTAGTTAATCTATTGACGCCTGTTGTAGAGATTTAGTGCAAAGATTTTTCTTTTGCCATGTGCTTGTGCCAGAAATTTTGTGAAACCATGTCTAAGTATACTATCAGAGACATTTACCAATCTTAATCCAAATCCTAATTAATCATCACTAATTGGCAAACGAGTTAGTGGGCAAACCAATTGGTTTTCCTAACTCTCTCATAATCTCAAATAGAACCCAAACTCTATCACCCAGTTCCCCTAAGCATTTGGAAACCTAGTCCCTCTGTTTCCAGGCAATCTCATTCCTATAAAAATGATAATGTTCCCTATATTGTACCTGAGACACTACTGTTCTGGTTTACCTCAAAATACATTTGAGGTTTCAACCCTGCTGCTTCAACAATTGAAGGCTTACATGAAACCACCCCACTGCAGAAGAGGTAGTGCATATCGACACCACCTAATCTGGAGCCAAATCCATCAAAATATTTGGGAACAAAGAATCCAAAAAATTGACCTGCTTGTCCAGCAGCAAATCAAGCCAATCAGCTGCCAGTACTGATACTCACAAAATGATATCAGCAGACTACACAGAAAACCACCTTTCTCCAACCAAACTCAAATAAGCCAGAAACCAAACAGTGATGCATCCAAGAAATGGAGGTGACATCTAATACCTAACATGAACAACTCCCCTTCTCTAAATTAAAAATTAAATTGAAAATATTCCCCCTGGAGTGATTAGTGGATCCTACCAATTGGTGTAAACTCCTATGTACAAGCCAAAGAGGTCCCCTCTTCAAAGGAGTAATGATAACACACATTAAAATCCCAAAGCACTAATTTCTGAAAGCTGTCAAAAGGTATCAGAAATAAATGAATTCAAAGACTCCAGAATTATACCACTCAAACTTACTCTATATAAAGCTAGCAACCTTACAGATGGCAAAGAAAAGCTCCTAGCACTCAACTCTTCACACCCAACAAAATGCAACACCTCCTTCTAATTCAAAAGCTAAACTTTGTAAAAACATCAACTCATCTCCTCCACCCCTCTTGTCTTTCCCTGGCACCTGCAAAAATACAAATCTTGGAGGACATGGTTGGCTTAGTGAAATAATACCCCCTTCCGAAAGAATTTGATGATACAGGGCATCTAAAAACGAACTCCTTAACTACAGTAAATCTCTCACAAAAATACCCTTAGCTACTATGGTCTGCATGTTTAATATGCCTATCTTCAGATGCATTAAACTAGCACTGACCCTGCAATGGAATGGTCACAAGTTTCTGACCCCTCTCATACTTCAACATGTAACTGAGAAACTCTCTAAGAGAGTCTACCCTTGTATATCTCCCTTTCCCCATACAAAATTCAATACACTTCCTTCTCCCACCAGTTCCCCCACTCAAACACATATGACACTGCAACCCCAGCTACCCTGAAACACCAACAACCCCAGCACTAAAGAAACAGCATACAATACACAGAAATAGCATATAAATGATGCACAAAGAGGTGTATGCCTTTATCATGCCCCCTCATCAGCACACTGCAGCCTACACTGCTTTTAAATCCAACAGTCAGATCGGGAAGATTTTATTAGGGGCGGGAGGAAAGTTATATGTTTTTACATGCATAAGTTCTTATTTTAAAGGAGATATGCATGTGAATCGCACGCACATGCACACTGGGGTGTGTACTGGAGCAAAGCATAAATGGGACCTCGATTTATTCCTGTAAGTTATAGAAGACTATAATTTACATGCATTTTCTGCAAATCTAGGTGTAGGCCTGCTCTAGAGGGTAAGGCATGTCACTGTGACCCTCTTTCATAAAGTACTGAATACATGTGTGGCAATGCATGTTGACTATGCAGGAGTTGATAAGAATTACCCTTATGATGCTAACACAGGCAATCCTGGGGCATGGAGCAAACCAACCCCAAGAAAGTAAAACACAATCCGGCAGAGGAGTACAAGCTCAATAACGATCATGTAGTCATTCAGCGCTCTGGGTATGTACAGAAACTTTATTTACACAAGACACATGCATTTGCCTATTTAGAACACTTCTTACCTGTCCCCTTATGAACAGCACTCAAGGCATTGAAGCACAGAGTTAGAATCCATTTGCAGGATGTGGATCAAAATATAATAGCATCCCCATACCACCAGCCCACTTATACCACTAGTATATAATAACATTCCCATTCTTAGATCCAACAAGGTAGTACATTTCTCATAAAACTCCTCTTTCAGTTATCCTAAAGTTCAACCTTCATTCTCCCAAATTCTTTGATGTTGAGCACCCATTCTCTCCTTTAAAAAAATAACTTTCTTTACCTTTATCCCATAAAAAACTACCATTTAAAAGCAATAGGTTGTTAACAAAGCACTTTGCCCTCATTGATGTGGTTGAACAAATACTACTATAGGCATTCAGAGACTTGAGGATGAAGAACAGTCAGATCTTTAAAAGCTTTTTCTGCTGAATAATTTATTTATTTATTTGTCCAACTTATATCTTGTCTTATTGCCAAAGGTCAAGGCAGGTAACAATCAACATACATAGTAATAAGTCATATAAGTACATTTAAATAACATCATAGTACATAACATTGACAACAAATAAGTAACATACATTCTGCCCCACTCATAGTTACTCCCATATCATACAACCTTGTTCCCACAGTATTCGTGAAATAGGTAGTTTTAAGTTCCTTATGGAACGTCTTACTACTACTACAACTAATGTATTTTAAAGCTCACATATTATTGGGAAGCGTGTTCCAGAATCATGAAGCATAAAGAATAAATGCTCTAGAGCATGTATAGTCTGACTTTTTCCAGCATGTAATGATGATATGATACAGGTGTTCTGAGAACATGCCCGCTTTGGCTGGCTGGATACGAGCTCTTGAGCAGTCATCATTAGACTACCTGCTGAAAGTCTACGGGTGATTCCAAATGCTGTCATTAGCGCCTTATACCTTAACCTACTTGTGATAGGGAGCCCATAAAGCTGTTTTAGTAAGGGAGTGACATGAAGCAACCTAGGATGATTCGAAAGAGTTCCTGTGGCAATGTTCTGAGCCATATTTTAAAGCGTTGATTGCATAGACTAGTAACTCTTGGTAAATAATATTACAGTAATCAAAGTGATATAAGGACCTGGAATACTATGCAAAAATTATCTTCCCCTAACATAGATTGAATCCATCATTCTAATTACTACTGCTGCTACTTATCATTTGTATTGTTTTGGTTTGGGTATATAACTAATTTCTGTTGCTTTGAGGCAGTAGCAGACTGCCTGGTGCAGTCACTGCTCTGCCTTCATTAAAAGTGTGGTCCTAGAACAGTAAATGGTCAGACATCAGTGCTCTTCTGAATCAGTCATCCTGATTCCTCCCTGAGTTTGCCCCTTACATGCTTCCTTCTGTACCCAACCCTTGGCCAGTCCAACCACTAGGCAAACTAGGCAGTTGCCTATGGCAGCAACCTCCGGAGGGCAGCAAAAGCAGGCCAGTCAAAGCTAAATAATAGATTTTGACAGCAAAAGGGGTTATAAAGCTTGAGCTTTGTCTAAGGTTCCAACAATTTGTACCAACTCTAGGGCCGGCCCTGACCCAACAATGTCCTTTCACACTGTAAAGATCCTTACTAACATATATGATGGTTCAAAAAATAGTTCTTGCCAGTTTTCTTTTCTCTTGGAACTCCATAGTCTCCTTTAATCTCCTCACCTGGAGTCTAGTAGATCTTCTAATTCAGCCCTGTGCACTGAAAAACAAACTCCAAATACCAGGCTCAGAAGTCTGATTTGGGAAGCCAGTAGAAGGAGTCAGGAGGAATAGAGAATTAGGCATGCTCAGTAACTAGCATGTTCAGACTATTTAGCTTATACATTTTGGGGTTTCTGTGTTTAAGAATAGTATGAACACCCTATTTCTGCTATTTTTAACACAAGCATGCTAAGGAGGTTATTTTTGAAGCATCACTATTTGTAAATACCAGCATTCAAACATGTAGATCACATGCTCGTCAGTGGCAGTTTCAGATCCACACCATTCAAAGATTTTAAGGGTGCATGATGTAGGTATGGGTAGGGCATGGTTTGGGTCAGTTAAAAATCCATTTGTGTATTTTATTTCCACCTCTAAAATGAAAAAAGAAATTGCAGCCTTAGTACTAATAGGCCACACTTTTTCAAACAACATGTAAAATGTGTTGGTTATACTTTAAGGGGTCTATTCTGACCTGCATTTAGCAGGAATATACGTCTCGGTGGGATGTATAGTCTCTGTTAAATGCCCAGGCCATATTCAGCAACAGAGCTCCCCGCACGTACAGCTGAGATGTGCAGAGAGTTCTGATCGAGAGCGGGAAGGGGCGGGCCAAAAGAGGAGCGAGGGCGGGCTGGAGGCATGACTTCCAACCCGGACGTACAGGGACTATTTCGTTGATGGCTCTGTACGTCTGTGCATGGGCAGATGGACGGAGGACTTATTCCACCTTGGACGGGGAACAGCATGGCGGGGCAGGCACCAGCATAATGAGTAGGGCAGGGGGTTCCCCGCAGCCCAAACCCAGCCTTAAGAGGCCTGACCGGGGTCGGCGGTAGGGAACAGGGCATCTTTGCTTTAGGCAGCTGATCGGGGATCTTGCATGGAGCCGCAGTGCCATGGCAACGGAACACCACAGCACCATGGCTCCATGCAGGATACAGGCTGAGCTAGCTGGGGAAGTGCCTGGATGTCCGGGGTGCCGGAATCGGGGCATGTCCTGGATGTCCAGGCCAAATGCCACGATTCTGCTCCCATGGGAGCAGAATCGGGTGCATCTCTGGGCCATCCTGATTTCTGGACGTCCGGATGGCCAGGATGTACACCTACAGAATTGGCCTCCACAGCTGTACCATTTACATGTGGAAGTTGCAAAATAGGCACTCCCACATGGAAGCTGCTGAGCTCCTGCCATTCATTTTTTCCCTGTGAATTTTTATGAGTTACTTCCTTTGTGCATGCTGGTAATACAAGTGCACTCCTGCATGTCCTTATACAGTATGGGGGTTATCCAGAACTATGAAAAGCGGGGATGTACGTCTGGTTTGGGCTTACATCCCCTGCTATTCATTTGGAGCCTATTCTGCCTCCAAAGCCCCCTGCATGTACAGAGGAGATGTGCGGGGAGCCCTGAAAGGGGGTGGGAGAGGTGGGCTGGAGGAGGAGGAGCATGGGCGAGGCAGAGGTCACGGCCTTGTACATCCAGCTTGAAGGACATAGACAGGGGACTTATAAAACCTCAGTGGAATAAGTCCCCCGCCGACGATGGCGGACAATGCTGGAGGACTCTGCTGAAGTGGTGAGCCAACGCAGGAGGTTTTCCACTGCCCGATCCCAGCCTTGGCAGGCCCCTCTGGGGGTCGGGTGGTGGGAAAAAGCATTTTATATTTTGTATGGGGCATCTGGGCTCCTGCATGGTGTCCCAGTGTCATGGCAATGGGACACCACAGCAACGAGGCTCCATGCAGGAGCATGGGGAGGGTTAGCCAGGGAGACCGTTGCATGTCCAGGCCTGCAGAATCAGGGCCCGTCCGACCTGTCCAAGTGTCCCGATTCTGCTCCCGTGGGAAAATCTAGCTCCCGCAGGTGCAGAATCAGAGTTTAATATGGCCCATCCAGATTTTGGCATCTGGATGGGCCGGATGTCCCCTGAGCTGAATTGGCCTCCACATATTTTACCAGTTCCTCTGCATTTGGCAGGACCTGGATGTCTCAATTCCAGTCTCAACATTCTATCTAAAATAGACCTTCACATGTTTTACATAACTTTTATGTGTTGTTGCTGGCACTGTGGTTGGCTGTCTGCTGCAGTGACTGTATTCATGTGCCTGCTGTCTTGCCCCAGATGGGTCTGTCCCTCTCCTGCCCCTTAGCTCCTTCCCATTCCTGGAGTTCTCCACCATGACAGTGGCGCGAGGCAACAGAGCTGGAGAGAGAGAACGGTTGCTGCCAACTAGCCTGCAGAATATCATCCACCCAATCAATCAGCATTCAATGAGCACCACAAAGAACACAAACAGCAACCCCGGAGGACGCTCATGCCCGCTAACAGTGCTCATGACCAGAATCCAGCTAGCAACACTCTTATCTCACCTCCCTTCACTACAAAGGTTGCGCACAGAAACTGGTACCTGACCGATCCTCTGAACGCTGCCTAGCACACATCGGGGGAATCCGTACAAACATTCCCTTCCTCCACTGGGCAACCAGGATCTGGGAGCACAATAACCGGAAAGGACACATGTGCGCACTAAGCTTTGCACTGCTGAGCATCATCATCGCTTAGTAACACAGCCCATTTAAATTGAAGCAGCTGCAGGTTCACCCGCGCCTGGCAGGCCCGCACCTAATCGCACCTAGACATGGCCCTTGGAGTGGACCACAGGAGTGGAAGGAACACAAGGCCATCTAACAGAAGATAAGTTGTTAAATAGCCCCTCCCTATCGAATAAACACTACATCAAGCTAACAAAGTAGATTCTACACTCCCACAGACATCAAGACACCTCTGCCAAACATTAATACCAGGCTACTTGCACTAAGCATCTTTACTATAATTTTACAGCTTCTCCTCTAGCTCACGAATGCCAGAGAGTCCATCTATTGCTCTACAAGCCAACCAATCCCAATAATAGATGGACGAAAGAACAAAGCACATAGACTACACACCCACCAAACGGAGAACAAAAGACTTCCCAAACTAATTCAAATAAACCACGCCACTGCCTGCCAAATAACACTGAATAATACTCAGCAGTTTACCACTCTAACATGGGGTGGAAGGGACAGTGCAGGGGCGGAATGAAGGCGGTGTGGGGGAGGGGCCATCTGCCAGGATGTACAGAGGCAATTCAGCTCCTGCCTCTGTACGGCCCCTGGCACCTACCTAGACACACGGCTTATTCCAACCAGAGGGTGAAATAAGTGCCAGGCTTAGCAAAGATTGCATACTACAGGCCCCCTATCCCCATCGCGCCGCAGCAGCATGGCACCTGCCACCCGATCCTGGCTTTGTGGGCCCCGCCGAAGGTTGGATGGTGGGGAAATGGGGCTGCACTGCATCTGGGCCATCGGTGGTTTCCGACTGATTGTGCCAGTGCCATGGCAATGGGACGCCACAGCACAGGCATACCAGCCGGAGTGCTGTGCGGGCTGGACATGCAGATGCCAGGATGGCTCCCACTGTGGAATCAGGTGCACGGCAGGCTGTCTAAGTGCCCTGATTCCACAACCATGGGAACATATACTGTAGCTCCCGCAGTTGCGGAATCAGGTACTATTTGCTCCCATCCATTTTCTGGGTGTCCAAACGGCCCGGCCATTCACATTGTGGAATTGGCCTCAATATGTATCACTGAAACTTGGCTCAATGACACAATGTCATTTTAAACCAGATCACCTCACAACTCTAAACAGTACACAGCTGCTAAAGAACAACACGAAGAGGGGGAGGAGTCATCATTGCCAAAAATCACTTAAAATTTATCACATACGCCTCCTTTAGCTCTGATGGGAGCAACATTATAACTATTAAATAGGAGCCTAGCAATCTGCCTCACATATCAAGCACCAAATACCAAGAAAGAGGAACTTTCTGTAATCCTAGAAACAGTATGCTCATGCTGAACACCTCATAAACCTCTTATCCTCCTAGGTGATCCAAACCTCTCCTCCCTAGCTGCCAAAGAACATAATGCCTTCTTCCATGCAATGAATGACCTGCACTACACACAAATATCAAACTCCACAACACACAGGAGAGGAAGAACCTTAGACCTCATTTTTGTACCTAACCACATGCTCAACCAAAACCTCATAACCCATCCGGCCACTACACCAATTCCTTGGTCAAACCACTACATGATAAACTTTGACATAAAAATGCCCGAACTAAGGAAACTAACAGAAAGCTCACTAAATGACAGAAAGTGGTTCAGACCATTCAACAATGACAAATTCATAAAACAAGTACTTCCACAACTCAAACACAACACAACAAATTTGGAAGCAATCATCAGTAACGAGAATCAAATATTGCATAATGCTGCATCAGCCTCAACCAAGAGGGCACACAAAAACAAAAGGCATAAAGTTCCATGGTATTCTTCCAAAATTAATGACCAAAAATGGGCCCTAATGAAGCTAGAGAGAAAATGGTGACAAACCAAAAGCCAGGAACTCCTACTCTAATACTATGCAACAGAAATAGAATGACCTAATAAACAACTGCAAGAAAGAATACTATACTAACCTCATTATGGGTTCCCTCAATAAACCTAGAGAATTATTTGATATTATATGTACCCTAATTAAAAAGACTACAAAGCATACAGAAAACAATACTTTAAATACATAAGAGATAGCAAACTTCCTGAAACTCAAATATACAAACAAATCAACCCAAAAGGCCAAACAACCTGAGGAACTAACTACTCTCACTACTACAATAACCTATGAGAAACCTTCCATATACCCTCTGAAGAAAAACTGGACACCATCACAGCAAATCTCAATACATCCACCACTCCTCTGGATCCATGCCCGGTCTCGTGGATCAAGCTCACAAGGAAACAACTAATTCCAGTACTGCTGAATATCACCTGGATATCTCTCACAATAGGTTATTTACCCCCCCCCCCCCCCACAGTCTTAACCCGTTTTGGACCAGCGTATGTTTTACATACATAAGGTTTCCATACTTACTACTCAACTGTTTACTAATTAATGGTTATAAATTCAATGGAACTATGTTTAGCTATTATCGTTATGTCAAAAAGCGTTATATACAGATTTTTTATCTGAGATCTAGTTAGTTTAATAGGTATTCGAAGTTTGCTGATTTTGACGGTACTGGCGGCTCATCATAAAAAGATCACAAAAAATAGTAAGTAGCTTATAATGCTGTAATAGCTACTATTTTGCAAATAAAAGTATTTGTAGACTTTAGAAAATAGGTTTAGATAACTGTAAGTTACTTTGGGGTATGTTTACTAAAGTGCGGTAAACGTGAATAACGCGCGTTGTATGACGTTAACGATCGTAAGTGCAGTATAACGCGCGTAATCATGCGCCAACGACCGTTAACGTCATACTATGCGCGTAACCGCACGTAACAAATAAGAGAAAATATTTTTTCACTCAACGTGTAATCAAACTCTGGAATCTGTTACCGGAGGATGTAGTAAGGGCTGTTAGTATAGCTGGGTTTAAAAAAGGTTTGGACAAGTTCCTGGAGGAAAGGTCCATAAACCACTATTAAAAAGGACCCAGGATATCAATGCTTGACCCACTACAAGCATAGTGGAACCTGTGTCTTTTGGGGATATTGCTAGGTACGTAGGACCTAGATTGGCCACTGTTGGAAACAGGATACTGGGCTTGATGGACCTCGGTCTGACCCAGTATGGCATGTCTTATGTTCTTATGTTCTTATGTAAAGCCCCGCGGCGCGTTAACACAGCGCAGAAGGTGGAGAGTGGGCGGAGAGAAGGGGTCAATGGGCGGAGAGTGGGCGGGGAGAGCCTCCCCTCTCACTACCGCGCTGCATTTCTGAGCTCAATTCCAACGCGAATGAAAACCTGCCGTTAAAGGCATATTACAGGGAAGAGAAACCATTTCCGTCAGCAATGTACAGCAAAACCGGGGAAACCTACAAAACGTGAGCAGTGTGATGCATTTGCACAGAACAAAAGTTCACATAAAACGTTAAAAATGACCACATGAAATACTGTAGACATGATAAGTCCGCTGTGAAACAGTGATATAAATTTGGCAACAAAGAAAAACACTCCCATGAAAGCCCCAAAACAAATAAATGATATGTGGAAGGGACTACGCTCCGTAGACCCTTATAAAAAGCATCTCATTGTATTGGAGCTTTCCTGGGAGTGTTGTTCATTATTGCCCAATGATATCAGTGTTGCCCAGCTCGGTTATGGGTGTTTGCCCCTTTTTCAAGGTCTTATTCGAGGTTTATTTGCACTATTGTCGCCATACAAGGTAAATGAGCCCACAGTACAAATGTGCAGAGCAGGGCTTCTGACCCGTCAGGCCGGTTTCACTATCTCCAGGGACTCTGTGGCTACAGTGTGGTGCAACAGACACAGCCAGTGCCTGTAAGACCAGAGGGTCACAGGTTCAAATCCCAGCTGGGGCTCCTGCCAACCCAGTCCCCATAGTTTTACCCACCACTAAACAGTGATAGTAAAGACACTCCCTTATTGCAGAGAACATACGCATGGTCACTACACCTATATTTTACCACACCAAACACAGACACCAGAATCAGGCACATTACCTAAAGCAGAGTCTCGCAAATGCAGTCCTGGAGGGCCCCACACCATTCCGGTTCCATGCTGCCTCTAATAAAGATGCCTGTGCTGCATATCTATGCACCACCCGCATGGTATGCAGATGTAGCTCATGCATATGTATGAGGGACAGCATGAAAACCCAAACAGTGTGTGGAACACCAGGACAGGAGTTGGGGGAACCCTGCCGTACAGCAGCAGCCAACAGGGCCACACCCACACCCACAGGCCCCATTGGCCAATGGCTCCTGGAGAGGCAGGACATTGGGCCCTGCCTGTATCTCCCAATACTAGCAGTTGCATACCTTAGCGGTGCCACCCTACACCTGGGTATATGGTACACAGCTATCAAACGTTTCCTGTGATAACTGGCTGATATCACTTCCTAACAATCATTCTGATGTCTGTGGTGTGTGCTGCAGGTCTGGTCTCTGACAGTGTTTACCACCCTGGGGAGTGACCCTCATCAGTCTTGTGTACCATATCCATGGCTGTACTATGGCCAGGACTGGTGTGGTGGGTACGGCTGCTGACCACCTCTATAGTAGCACAATGCTGGCATAGGTGTGGGGGTGGCTGTCTGTCTATCCAGTGTGTGGTGGCTGCAAACACCTTCCACAGCCCACACTGCCAGCAATGTTGCCAGTATCGGGCTGCCAATGTGCATAATGAGGAGCAAGGTACCATGGGTATAGGCCGGACAGGGTGGCCTGGCCAGGGTGCATCTGCACAGGGCATAGGGCAGTGACAGGCACGTTTTAGTGCCCGGCCACCACCTACACAGACAGGGTGACCTCAGTATATCCTGCTGAGAGATCACTCTCACCCTGACTGTGCAGTGACCACAGCATGGCTAGGCACCACCATAGTGCTTTCTTGTATTTCTTTCATGTGATAGATATGGGTCTCCTTTTGGGGCCCAGTCACTGATTTATCTGCTTGTTGTGTATGCTGACATCCCAGTTCTGGGTGCAGGCATCTTCACTGGGCACTAGCAGACTGTTTGCAGCTGGTATGTGCTGTGATGGAGTGGCTTGCAGGGTGCAGTGGCTGATGGCTTGCACCAGGGGACTGTCAGATAGTGGTGGGGTGCAGCATACCATATTGAGGCCTAATGTCTGTCTGCTATTGTGTTATGGATGTGTACAGAACTGCATAGACTGTCCTGTGGGGTGTCTGTTCCTCAGCAGGACTGGGGTTGATGTTCCCCTCTACTGCCACCTTTGCAGGGAGGTGGACTGTGGATCTTTTGCCACTCTCAGCCCTGGGGGAGGGGGATGGTGGTGCATGGACCACCTAGGAGTCCATGGGGGCTACACCTGACAGAAACAGACAGAGATGTCCAAGGTGTGTCTGCAGAAACTACCTATCTCACACATTCACACTGCTTTGGACCTGCGCCATGGCCTCTTTCAGCCATGGACGGTGCTGTGGACCTGGTGCTGGGCACCTCACTGCACCCTCAGGGTGAGCACAGTACCCGCACAATGTGACGGTGTGTAGCTATTCTGTGCCAGTACAACACACGGTCAGTACCCCCTACCAGGCCGCGGTACTGTGGGGGTGCACATGATCACTTCCCCCCTACCAGGCCGAGGTGCTGTGGGGGTACATTCCCCATGGTGTGTATCTGTGGATGGCTGATTTGCATGTGCAGTGCATCATGGGTGTGACTGGCACAATCCAACCCTGGGTAAATCCAGCACCTGCTCACAGGCTCAGATACACCATAGGCCATCACACGTACATCTGTTAGCATAATACATTGATGCAGGACACCCTACAGAGTCTGTAATATTAGGTGCCCATGCTGGTAAAACCACACGTACCCACGCACGATTGTACGCACGTACCAATGCACGCAGCCTCGCATGCACCAACGTATGTGACTAGGCACACTCCGAGGGTGTGTTTTTGACACCACTACTCAATGTAAAGAAAAACATGCCTCCTCATTCCCTATGTAATGTACAGGGTGATGCCTGGCCCAGCCTTCTGCGTTAGGCACACTGGGGACTCGAACCCATGCTGCCTGTGAGAGCGGTCAGTACACTAACCATTGTGCTACAGCTCTGTTTCAGTGCTTTGTGTCTGTATGCCTTCATATGCTTAACGCGCAGTAACGCGCTACGGCGCCTTGTAACGCTCGTTAGTTTTTGGAACGCGCGTTAGTGGTTACGATGTCCCGCCCATGTCCTTTTTTGGCTTTCCTTTCATTAACGCGGCTCCTAACGCGATTTGCACTAACGCACTTTAGTAAACATACCCCTTAGTGTCAGAGTTATTGGTGCGTATATCGGCCTTGTATATTTTTCATATGCTGGGCTAATATGTTGTCGAAACTAATTGCTGTCAAGCATTCTGTTCTAGGTGTTTCAATGGTGCAATATCGACGCACTGCATTAGAAGTGTTTTCACGTGTATCACATTCCACCATCAGAATGGACGGTCGACAAACTACATTATATCATAATAAAGTGTTTTAAATGAAAACTGCAGTTTCAATAGTATCATACAGTATGTTTATGTCAATGAATATTGGAACTGAATTCTATCTTTTCTGAAGACGGACAATATACTATATTGGACCAGTGTATGAAAAACATACACTATGTGAAACTTCTATTTTCTGCAAAGTTCTAATATTTTTTATTATTGCCGGTATTTCATAGTTGTTTGAGTGTAACAAATCTAATAAATCATCCAGAACAGAGAAAGAATATGCGAGCGGTCCAAAACAGGTTAAGCAAGCTTTCATAAGACCAATTTTGAAAGGTATCAACTGCAACAGCAAAGACCCCAACTCATACAGACTAATATCAAGCTTGCCATTTATAACAAAGATAATTGAGAAAGTGGTACAACAGCAATTACAGGACCACATAGATACACATGCTCCACTGGACTCTCAACATGGCTTCAGATCTAATTATAGCATAGAGACACTCTCACATCGCTCCTGTACAACTTAATAACTGTGGTCGTTGATGCAAAGGTAGTACAGCAGGGAGTCAATTCCGTAACTTGTACTGATGAAATCTGAGACCCAGTTCACAAATTTAAATGTGAGACGAGAGGAAAAGAGGTTTTGGAAATTCCACAACTAATTGAGTAAACAGCCTTGAGCATATTGGAGGAATAAATAACAAGTATTGCAATAGCTGAATCCTCTGTGTAATAGACCAATAAGTTTTGAGTGGTAGACCACGAACATGGAAGGTCGTAGTTTATGGACGGATACGTTCAGTTTCAGCGACACTTACATAACCACTTTATGTAAAGAATCAACACCATTTACGATTGAAGAAGTAATTGACAATGTAGCTGATTGGGAAGCATTAGTTAAGTTACAGAAATGAATCACGAGGTTAGAGCTACATAGATTATCTTTAATCGAATATATCAGGCGACAACACTTACCTAGGGGCCTTCGAATGTATAAGGAACCCAGAATGTTTATTACCGACACCAAATTTATTGAAACCTGGAATAGCATTTTAAATAAATGTTCCCTTGATTTAATGGTCCTTATAGTGGACACGGCAGCTAAAGATCTTGCACAAATGAATTCGGAAATGGAAACACTGATCACCAGTTTAAAAACCTTGGAAACAAAAGAGCGTTTTGAAGGTAAAATCAAAGAATCTTCAGAATCAGTACAGTTAGTTAAGGATGAAGTAAAAAAGCTTAAAGCTAAAAAATTGAAACGTGATCATGATGACTACACGTCTGGGTACGTATACCCATGGATGAATTTAAAACGGAAACAAACGAAAACTAAGAAACAAGTAGAGTTCGACATCAATTTAGAGGATAACAGCACTACGGATTCAAGCACGAAATCAAGAGGGGATTTTTCCGATGCCGGCAACAACACGGTAAAAACCAGACAAAAGGGCAGAATGGAAGATCGCGACAAAGACGGGATGAAAGTCTGAAGTTTTTAGAGATAGGCAATCCAGTTTCGATGGTGGTTAATATATCGAACATGCCCTTATCAAAAGAACAAGAAGATATATTAAACAAAGGTTTGTCTTTCGTGCCTGCAATATTTTTTGATAGTTTTCAATTTCGGGTGGATTTAGAAAACTTAATTAGGAAGCTCCATTTAAAAGTTTTCTTTGCATCTAAAACACTCACAACGGGAGAAGTTAACCCCCCACCGCCACATAGGATATCATTACCGATTCATTCTATATAGAATCCACCAGGACCAATTCCCCCAGCCTTATCATTATTTAGGGAACTAGTTTTACGTGATATAGCACACGTTGAACAGGTAGGAACATCTAAAATTAGTTTCCTTACTAAGGCTGAGAGGCTAATACTGGGTCAGCTACAAGCAAGAGAAGACATTGTAATTGGACGTGCAGATAAGGGGGAGCCATTGTATTGTTGGATAGACATCAGTATTTGGCTGAAGCTATGCGACAGCTATCGGATGTTAACACCTATCGAAAGCTTGTGGAAGATCCTACCCATGGTTTATGTCAACGTATAAAACAACTCACTTTGCAGGCCCTGAATGATAAAATTATCAATAAGAAAGAATGGCATTTTTTGAATAGGTCAAATCCCACTATCTCTAAGTTATACTTAGTGCCTAAAATCCACAAAAGCTTGATATTCCCGCCGGGTCGTCCAATTGTTTCCATCAACCAAAACAATATACTACAAGCTACGCTCAATTCAACAACTGAGACCGCTATTAGAATTCAATGACTTTAGAACCATCACACAGGCTCTGATAACACCCCATTTTGATTACTGCAATGGGATATTAACAGGTGTATCTAAAAAGAGCTTAAAAATACTACAGATGGCTCAAAATGTTACAGCTAGAATAATCTTCAAAGCCAAACTGACTGATCACATCACCCCGATACTTTATTCATTACATTGGCTACCCATACAAAGTAGAATTCAATATAAAATAATATTGACCACTTTCAAACTGATAAACCAGATTGCCCCATCATACCTCTCTACACTAATTCATAGACCTACAGAAAATAGAGTAAGACGTAGAAAGAACCTGCATACTATTGCAGTCCCTGACTCAATAAGAAAACTAAACACATAACAAGTACAGGTGCCTTCTCATATGTAGCACCTTCTCTATGGAATAATCTCCCGGATCAACTAAGGGAAATAAAAGACCTGAAACAATTCAGAAAAGATCTAAAAACCTACTTGTTCACGCAATATTATTCCAACACAGATAAAGAACTGGCTAAGACCTCTCATCCTCCTTAGATCTATGAACGTTCCCTCTAATTATTGCAATGCTACCCTAGATCTCCATAATATGCTCGCCCTAATACTTGCAAAACTACTTCCAATAGAAACCCATTGATAAAACCTCAATATATATGTAAATAGTTTTCAAATATTGATCAAATCTATCTATATATAGTACTGATTTCTGTTCTTAGTACTTGATATTAACTACCTGTATATAGTTTTGAACACTGTTCAATATACCTGTATATAGTTTAAATACTGTTCGATGTAACTGCTTACCATAGCAATGTTTTATGTATTTGTTGTTTAATGTAAACCGCCACTGATCTTGGGAAGTGGCGGTATATAAGAGATTTGCAAATAAATAAATAAAAAATCAAGGGATCAGTATTGGAACCACTTTCTATATATATTGACTCTTTTCTACGTCCGTTAATGGGAGAAATGGCCTCTTACGTCAAAGACACTTCTCATTTTTTACAACTTTTGGCAGAGAATTCGAAATGGGCAGCAGATGAACACGTTTTTTTGGCTACACTTGATGTATCAGCCCTGTATACGAGCATCCCGCAAGAGGCGGCGTATGATACGATTGTTACCACTCTGCGAAATAGAGGAGATCTTTCAGAGGAAACCATATTGTTTACATCACAATTAGCTGAACTTATGATATTTCAGAATTATTTTATGTTTGAGCAGCAATTATATTTACAAATCTCTGGGGTGGCCATGGGTGCCATGAGTGTTCCTTCTGTTGCCCATTTGTTCATGGATTTATATGAACAGCGGTGGTTGACACATCCCCCCTACAAAACTCATGTAGTATTATGGAAGCGATATATCGATGACGTTTTTATGATATGGAGAGGACCTGAAACCATCTTACTGCAGTTTTTCACTTGGCTAAATAGTTTGGACCCTGCGATACAATTTACGTACACTTTTGACCGATGGAGCATTAGTTTTTTAGATGTTACCATTTGGAAAGGACAAAATGGATGGTTAACTTCGTTGTATAGGAAAGAAACAGATAGGAACACTTTTCTCCACTACAAAAGTGGACACCCAAAACAACTGCGAGATAGTTTGCCACTATCACAGTTTTTCCGTTACAGAAGAAACTGCTCCGACTCTGCAGAATATAAAAAACAAGCCCACAGGTTGATACAGGATTTTCAGCATCGAGGATATCCCAAACAGATTGTTACCTCTGCATATAAAAGAGCCTTATATAACAACCGGGCTTTGTATTTGAGTACCAGCAGAGTGAAGCAAGTTGATGACAACACTATTAATTTAATACCAAAACATTCTCCGTATAGTAAATAAATTAAAAATATCATTAAAAGTCATCTCAATGTTATAAGTACACTACCGGGGTTGGCTCAAAAGAAAATCTGATGTGTCTGGGTTAGACATCAAAATTTTAAGGAGAAACTTAGTCCCACTGTGCTCCGACAGCTATCTGCTAGTTCCCAGAGAAGTAATATAGGACATCATCCCTGTGGAGAATGTAACATATGTTCTATATCAGAAGACATTCAGTTTTTTGAATATAATAGTATTACCTATCATCTGCGCCATTCTACACCCTGTAATACCCCTTTTGTGGTTTATGGCATAAAATGCCCTTGCTGATTACTCTACATTGGTAAGACGATTCGATCGCTTAAGGTTCGCATCAATGAACATCGGAGCCGTCTGCGCTACAGAGTACATGAAGCCCCAATAGTGGCACATTGTTTGCAGCATCAACATGCATTTGAAGACCTCAGATGTTTTTGTTTGGATAGAGTATTAACAGGACAGAATGGCAAGACCCTAGAACAATCGTTGATTATTAGAGAACAACGTTGGATATATCGTCTAGGAACGGTATCCCCAGGGGATCTTAACAATGCCATTGAATGTGGCATGTCTCTGAAAGGTAGATAGGATTGGTCACATGGTTGAGAGCAGGAAATGTTTAAATGGTGAGGTTCCCATTACCCCGCATGCGCTGCGTTTTTTGAAGCTGAAGAGCTCGACAATACATACGCTGGGTAGCGCTAGCAGTTGTCTCCGCAATTTCATAAGGTATATGTAAGATTGCTGAAAATATTGAAGAGTTTTTTTCTGCTTGTTTTTGGCATTACAGAGAAGATGTGTGGTTTTTTTACAGTATTCCATTAAACCCCTGATGAAACTTACGTGAAACGCAAATGCGGTGCCGAATGGTGGCGTCGGGGCAAGTCAAGTTAAATATTGTGACAAGATAAATTACAAGATAAGTTTTCTTCACTTATTGCATTCATTCTTAGCCTACAGCAAAATACTATCGAGATATTCATGTTAAATATTGGATGCATGTGTATGAAAACTAACATGAACTGTGGTCGTTGATGCAAAGGTAGTACAGCGGGGAGTCAATCCCGTAACTTGTACTGATGAAGTCTGAGACCCAGTTCACAAATTTAACTGTGAGACGAGAGGAAAAGAGGTTTTGGAAATTCCACAACTAATTGAGTAAACAGCCTTGAGCGTATTGGAGGAATAAATAACAAGTATTGCAACAACTTAATAACCGGCATAGTCAATCTTAAACATGGATTTGTTCTAATATTCATTGACATTGCAGCAGACTTTGACTCAGTAAACCATCTCACCTTACTAAGAAGGGTACAAGAAGGCGAAATTAGATCTTGCCTGCTAATCACCTTATGTCAGTCATTGTACTTGTTGTACCTGTATCTATTATACGTAGTGCAGTAATTACAAAGCATATTTTTTTACCTGTGCCATAAAGAATGCTCGTGCCTGTTTTACCATCAGAAATGTGCCTTTATCTGTAAGCATAATTTGATTAGAGGTCATTTTTGGTTAGTCCTATTTTCAATCAAGTGTGACCTACCAGACATTTAAAATCTCTTCTATATAGTTTGTGATAAGGAAGCTTATCATAGCTCAGGTAGGAGCTATAGAAAAGATGATGTGACTCTGAACAAGCAACCTGTCAGTTCTGGTAGAAGCAAGAAAACAGAGTTTTCACATAAAAGACTACCAGTCCCAGAATGCACCAGGTTTCCAGCAGCCATGAGAGGGGCTGAAGTGAGAGAATGTGTGTGCAATCAAGAGAGCTATGAGGTAATCCCTAAGCACTCATCTCAAAGGGCAGGGCCTGATTCAACACAGCTGCACTGTGTTAGGGAGCAGCACACATTAGAACAGGATAAGAGTAGAGCTTTTTCTTCAGGAAACAGTTTCAGCAACAGTTGGAAGAACAGCTTCAGCAAAAGCCACGCAGATAGAGAGAGAAGGAAACTCTCTGGAAGGAAGAGAAGAAAGGCTATTGGAAGGTCTGGGAGATTCCAAGGCAGTACTCATATTGGGAGGTATTCCAAAAGCCAGCAGAGTCCATTGGACTGGATTCAGCCAGAGGAATGGAGTGGCAGAGATAGGAATCACCAGTGGCTACCTGGAAGAGAGAAGACTGCACGTGGAAGGGACTTTCAGACCAAGGCCAGAAGGTATGTGAGAGGAGATCCAGTGTCCAGGGATCAAGATTGGAAGGCTGGACATCAGAATTGGATTACATATTGGCCAGGCTTTACAGAGAGGAATTATGATGGCAGGAGAGGCTCAGGTATGAACACTGATCCAGACCCTATCTATAATAGAGAATGGCAGCAAGGGAATAAGCATTCTCATGATAGTGCCTTAATGAAAGACTCATCTGTGCCAATGTATGATATTGACCCTATGATTGTTGATGAAGAGAGAGATACAGCAGATGAAACTATTTATATGGACTGTTCTCTATCTAAATGCTATTGCTAGTTTTCCGTGAGCAAACACATCAGCCATCACAAAGAAACCTAACTTTGTTCTTTATTTCCACTGCAAACAGCTCTTAAAGCAGGATTTGGGCTCACACAGTAGCAGCCAGCCAGCTAAAGGCTTTCAGCTGGTCCATTGATAGTAATTAGGGCTGCACCTGATTGTGTGTGAGCAAGGGAGAATCACTGCTGAGATCGGCGTGGAAAATAAGCAGAAGTTAACCTAACCAGCAAAGTTTATTCTTTACTTTGTGCCTTTGTATTTGGTAATTACTTGCTAAGAAAACATTAGCTAATTGCCTGACAAGCTGAAGGTTGTTTTATGGTTTACTTTGTGACTTTTTGTTATCCATTTTAAACACTGCAAGCAAGTAACCTCATTTATAGTGCTATCAAGCATACATGTGCTGGGTGAATTAAACCCCATCAATAAAAGAAGTATTTTATTGATCTTACCACTTGGTTTCACAACTCAAATTATTGTCATCAGCTGTGTTTGGGAGTGAATGAACTACAATACCCACAATACCTTGCAAGAATCATATGAATATATGCATCGTCAAGATTGTGTAAGTTCTCACCCTAGGCAGCCGTCTGACAAGTTGTAAGTCCTGAACATTTTCCCCATCTTAGCAGCAGGATCAGAAAAATAGCCCCACACTCAACCTACCTCGAGCTATCCCATCCACCCTGATTGAACAACATTCCACCCCCCCCCCCTCAGTATCCCCCCTGGTACTATCTGCCACACCTTAATCACAATGGATAACAAATCCTCATTCTGGTTTAAATATATCATATGTACCCTAATCTGCACCATAATACAAAGTCATGCACTCCAACAAACACAACATTACTACATACCCACTAACCACTGTCTCACTAGACTCCTCTTCACACACAACACACATACAATCAGAACAATAAACATAAACATAAACATAACAGATTCATCACAATACACCCAAAATCATGCCTCACACCTTCAAATATGGCCTCACTTCACCTGACCTTAGGTCAATAAGGAATAAGATACCTATATTTCATGACATGATAATTGATAACAGCCCTGACCTTGTCTGCATTACTGAAACATGGCTTTCAGAAGCAGACTCGGTACTGATCAACCAGCTCAAAACACCGGGTTATGATATTTCCACTCCCCAAGATCTTAAAGGAGAGGGAAAGGCGTCCTTATAATCATTAAAGAGGGACTAAATGCTTCCCTACTCACCTCAAACAATGCTGAAGATATAGACATATTCACGATAAAGACTAACAGTCTATCCTTATGTCTAGTCTACAGACCTCCAAACTCCAACCCCGAAAGTCTAGATGTTATAACTGAATAATATCCTCTTCCAGCAAATGGCCCCTCATATTACTAGGCCTCACTGCCCCACAATCACGCTACTTCATTCCTAAACACCATATCCTACATCGACTTCCATCAACTAATTAATACCCACACACACATCAAAGGTAACATCCTTGATTTAGTATTCATACCTAATGATATCAATAACTCCCCCTCCCCTACGTTGCTAGAGGTACAACAAGTCCCCTGGTTAGACCATCATGTCATAGAATTTCAACTCCCAGCCTACACCCCTACCCATGCTGAACCACTAATGCCTCCTGTACGGAACCGGAGGGGAGGGGGGCAATCCATTGGCCAGAAGGATTGCCGCCCCTCCTCTTCTGTGCAAGAGGGGAAAACAAACGAAAACCTTACAAACACATACAGGGAGAGCTTACCACCTCTTCCCAATAAATCACACCTCATGCAGATTATACTCGTATCTGGCACAAAATTCTCACAGATTTTTCTTCCCAAATATCTTTTTATTATTCCCTATCTTACAGAAACAGAAAGCTAAGAACAAAGAAAAACAGTCCAGTGGAATTACAAATCTTACCACCTCTCACTGCAAGAAAACAGGGTCATTCTGTCTTATCTTAGATCTAAACAATTACAAGTCAGAAAGTCTGGTCCTACCTGCCTGTCTTACTTCCTGACTCAACAGCTAGTGAGAAAATGCATGACAGGCCTCCCTGGACACAAGAGAAACAGTGTAATAGACATATACACAAAACAATACATACTGCCATTCACACAAAACTCTCACTCGACAAAAAGAGATACTGGGAGGAACCCAGGGAATCCATACCCCACGCAGCCTCCACTGCGCAGGAAACAAACTCATCATACATCTGGTCCTGTCACAATATATACCTTTGCTCAGGATGATTCTTACTATTGGGGCATTCTTCTCTAATTAGATCATTCTTGTTCCAGCTGTCTGGGGCCCCACTTGTGTGATGTTATTCTACTCATGTCTGTACCCTTCTCCGTTGACCTTTCTTGGGCCATGTGTGCATTATCAGTCTGGGCCTTGTCAGATTTATATTGTTATCTGACCTCTGCCCCCTTTTACCTGGTTTTCTTGCTTGGTTCTCTTGTTCGGTTCTCTCCCACCCCTCAGTTCCCAAAAAATATATCTCTCCAACTCCCCGTGTTCTGACAACTATACTGGGGGGCCATATGTTCTTCTTCATGCTAAGCTGGCATGTTTATATCTCATGATTGCCTTTTACCCTCTCTCTGGCCACCATTTACTGATAAGTGTTTTTTCACATACTTTTCCATATGATGTCACATACCTCTCAAAGCTGCACGTACGCACCTCTGTACAATTCCAGCATTCAGACATTTCAATGATTTTTCTTGTATTACTGTGTTAACCCTTTCCCCTCTGGCTCTCACACTTCCCTCTTATAAGATATAAAAAATTTGATGAAGACAATTTCTTACAACAAATCCTACAGCACCTAAACCCAACTCCAAAAAATGTTGATGAAGTCATAACAAATTGGAATGACACTATATCCAATGCTGCCACCATTAAAGCACTGCCTCCAACCAACATTAGAAAGAGAACTACAACATGGCATTACCATGAACTAAAGGAGCTGAAAACTTTTCTACCGAAAATAGAGTGCAAATGGAGACACATAAAATCCACTGCATTTCAAACATAATGCATGAACACACTCCAACATTATAAAGATGCCATTAATAAAAAGAAAAAAGAATATCACTCCAACATCTTCTCAAAATCCATCAACCGCCCTAGGGAACTATTCCAAATTGTAAAGTCCCTTACAAATAACAGCTTTAAATAAAGACGCAACAGACTTTAACAGCCTGAAATAATGGCTTATTATTATAAAGTAAAATTAAAACAACATGCTCTAGTACTAAACCCCCCATTCATTACGTATTTTGAACCAAACCTCACATGGTCAACATTTGCACTAACCAGCAAAGATACCCTCATTAATACAATAACTAAAATACATGCAACCCATGTCTGGTCAGCTGGATAAAAGCCACAAAAGCTGAGCTTTCCCCTCTTATCCTCCCCATTATTAACTCTTCTCTTCAACAAGGTTTCATGCCTTCCTCCCTTAAACATGCCATAATATGCCCTATCCTGAAAAACATCTCCTTGGATAAAAACAGTCCTACTTCATACAGACCTATATCTAGTCTCCCCTTCATGGCGAAGTTAATAGAAAAAATAGCACAAATTCAGCTCCAAGATCATATCAACTCCCATGCTGTACTAGATGAACACCAATATGGCTTCCGCCCTCATCATGGTATTGAAACTTTCCTTTCTGTACTATATGACAATCTTATCTGAGGCATAGATAACGCCAGGAAAGCTTTTATCCTGATATTTTTAGATATCACAGCAGCTTTTGACAGTATAAACCACTCAATTATGCTCTCCAGACTTCAGCAAATAGGTATCAAAAGCACGGTACTCCAATGGTTTCAATCACATCTATCCAATAGAATGCAACAGGTCAACTTCGGGCAATATACATCTAAATCATATAACCTAGAACAAGGACTACCTCACGGATCAGCCTTTTCCACCCTCCTGTTCAACATCTGTCTTCAACCCATTTGCATGATCTTCAAAAAATTTAAGGTGAACTATCATATTTACTCGGATGATATTATGTTATATCTCCTGTCCAGCATCTCTAATCCCTTACTGCAACAAATTACAGACTGCTTCTCCAAAGTAGCAGAATGGCTCCTTACCCACAATCTCATGATCAACTTCAGTAAAATGGAAGCCCTTTATATTACTAGAAACCAAAGATTCACCCCCTCCGTCCTCCATCAGAATCCAGAATCCAGATATTTCCGTAATGAATGAAGTAAAATATCTGGGTGTAATTATAGACCAGTCACTCACTATGACAGCACACATAAAACATACAACAAAAAAATCTTCTACAAACTCAAAATGATAAAACAATTATGCCCACTGCTATCCACCCATGATTTTAGATCAGTCCTACAAGCACTTATCACACCTCACTTTGACTTCAGCAATAGCATCCTCCAAGATTTACCAAAACAAACCTTAAGACCTCTGCAAATGGCACAGCATGTGGCAGCATGCAGAGCATGGAATGCTAACTTTTCCGAACACATCACCACCATACTCTACAATTTACAGTGGCTCCCAATCCAGAGCCATATACTCTATAAAATAAAAGCGAACGCATTTAAGTTCCTCAGAGATATAGCCCCCTCCCACCTCTCTACATTAACCTTTAAGGAATCATCACCAAAGCAACAAGTAACAGGGCCTTCTCCCACTTCGTCCCCACCATCTGGAATACTCTCTCAGATGATCTAAGAGAGATGAATGACCTTCCTACATTCTGTAAAAGTTAAAAACTTATCTGTTCATACTACACTTTGGAACCCCATGAGAGAATACCACTGCTGAACTAACCAACCTACAAACGTAAACTTGCCCCGCATCTTCATACTACCCCCCCCCCCCCATCTACTCAAAATCCACCCACATAAACTGTCAATCTCACATGCACAATCATCCCTGGGCTTACGTCTCCAAACCTAAGGACCACACATGCTGTGCATAGCCCTCAATTTAGGCTAGATTCAGCTGTTGTTTTATGCGAGCATACTGTATTTAGTTCAATTACTTCATGTAACTGATTTTGTACTGCCTTCTGTACATCTCAAACAGCGATCAATGTACATAGTTCGCAATTTAGGCTAGATTTACCTGATGTTTTGTTTAAACATACTGTATATAGTTCCTTTGTTTCATGTAATTGATTTGGTACTATTTACTGTACATCTCAAAAGTTGTTCAATGTAAACCATATTTGATCTACTTGGAAAATGCGATATCGAAATCCAAATAAATAAAAATAATTGTATTTCTATGAATCCTTCCAGTCCAGTCTCGACAAATGGGTTCTCCCCATCTTCAGCAGTTGAGAACTGAGCATGTCAGAATTCTGATCTCCCACATAAGAGCTCCCTCTTCAGCTCAAGGATCCAGTATCCTATTGACAAGAGCATATCCCAAAACTAACAAATCTGAATCTCTCTAAGTCCCTCTGACAAAACTGTCCCTTGGAGACCAGAGAAGCATGTACATGACAGGGCTACCAGGCACAGCCAGAGCTGCCTGGAGAACAACAGCATCCATGAACTCAGAAGAGCCCCCAGAGAGGATATTGTTCACTTTTTCTTCTGAACACCCCCTTTTTAAAATTTATTTATTTTTTATATTTTGTTTTTGTTTGCTATTTAGGTGTTCTGCTGGACTTACCACACCATCGTCCATGAGATCTCAACAACCTGACTGATTCTGGGAGGAAACGAGACTGGACAGATTAATGGAAAGACACTTAGCAGGTAAGGTCTAATTTCGCCTTCCATATCATCCCTCCAGTCCAGTCTCATTGAATGGGATGGACCAAAGCAGTACTAAGCATGGAAGGGACCTACGAATCCTGTTTGGAGCACTCTTGCTCAAAACCCCGCATCCTTTATTGCTTGTATATTGAGACGATAGTAGCAAGCAAAAGTATGCAGCAAAACCCGTGTTGCTGCCTTACAAATGTCCATTGGCAGAACCCGACCGTGTTCTGCCCATGATGCTCCGAAGGTTCGAGTTGAGTAGGCCTGCATTTCTGCTTCTGGCAGCATATGCAACCATGATAGTCTCCTTCACCCAGCATGCTCTTTCCTGAGAGGACCCCCAAACAAGACAAATAAACGGTCTACTTTACAGAATGGTGCCATCAGTCACAGACACTAACGCTGCACTCTGCACACATCAAGCTTGTGCAGCTGCCGGAACTCCTCTGAGCTCCCCAAACTCAGTGGGAGAGACACTGTCTGATTGATAGGAAAAAGAGACACCACCTTAGGTAAGAAGGATAATACTATTTGCAACACGACTTTCTCCTTTGAAAAGATGAGAAAAGGCTCTCAGCACAACAGCGCTTGCAACTCCAAAATCCATGAGGAACACTGTTTTGAAGGTGACATTCTGCAGCAAGGCCCCTGACAATGGCTCAAAAGGAGCTGTCACCAGCACTGACAGCACCAGATTGAGATCCCAGGGGGGCATCACTGGGAAAACCGGTGGCTGGATCTGCTTCACTGCTCAGAACCGGACCACATCTAGTTCGGTCTTCCAGAGTCCGGCCCCAAAATCACTCTCTATTACAGGTGAGGGCTGCTCTTTGCACCTTCAGAGATATGAATGCCAACCCCCTCTCCAAGCCATCCAGTAGGAATAAGAGAATCTCAGATATCTGCTGAAAAGGTCAAACACTCTTCTGACTCTGTCTGCTCTTGAATACTCTCCAGATGCGTATATACAGCAGTGGCCAAAAATTTAAGACAGGTATCTTTTTCTACAATTTATTGTTAAATAATTTTTTTTAAATTAATTAATTTATTTTATTTATTTATTTAGCAAGCATTTGTATACCGCTCCTTCCAGCGATCAGAAGCGGGTATGATTACATAGAAACAGCTGTCGAATCAAGATAGAAAAATTTTTGTTGTATACATATAGATTCGTAAGGTAAGCACAGCACATAGAAAATTATCTACTTCGTATCTTATGGGGAAAAGAATTTACATATGTACATTTTTACATAGAAGGTTTTTTGGGTCGTAGGGTAGGGAGTTTCCCCTCAAGTGGATTTATTACAGGTTGAAATGACTTTGAAATAGGTGCGTCTTGAGTTTTTTTCTAAAGTCTGATAGGTCTTTGCTGGCTCGTAGCTCGGGCGGCAGTTGGTTCCATAGTGTCGGTGCTGCGTATGAGAAAACCCTGTTACTAGTGCTGACCTTGACAGATCTTATATCTGTTGGAGTGTGGAGGGTGTTGGCGTTGATGGTTCTCCTGTTTCTGTTGGTGGGTTGCAAGCTGATTAGGGTGGCGAGGAAGGATGGTGCTATGCTGTGTATGAGTTTGAAAGTGGTTGTCAGTATTTTGTATTTTGTGCGAGCTGTTATGGGGAGCCAGTGCAACTCAATTAGTACTGGTATGATGCGTTCAGTAAGACGTTTCCTCATAATGATCCTGGTGGCTACATTCTGTGCCATTTGCAGGATGTTCAGGGTTTTCTTAGGCAGTCCTTGAAAAATGGCGTTGCAGTAGTCAAAATGTGGCATGATGAGTGCTTGAGCGACGGATCTGAAGTCGTGTGGATCAATAATGTTCCGTATAGGTTGTAGAACTCTCAGTTTGTGGAAAACTGCCCTGTTGGTTTTGCGGAGGTGTTTCTCCATTTTTAGGTCATTGTCAAATGTTACTCCTAGATATTTTATTTCTTTCTTCGTTTGGTAGGTATTGTTGCATAGGGTTATTGTTGTAGGGGGATCAAAATTTGCTTTCCTGGAGATATACATCACCTCAGTTTTCTTATGGTTGATTGCCATGCTGCTTTGTTGTAACCAGTTTTGCATCTCGCCAAGGCATGTTTCGAGTAGGCTGTAGTCCGGGTTATCAGTGTCAAGTTGCGTGTACAGCATAATATCATCGGCATAAATGTGGTAGTGGATTTTGTGCTGTGTGAAGATTTTGCATAGTGGTTGCATATATACGTTGAAAAGGAGTGCTGAGAGTGCAGAGCCTTGCGGTATACCTTGCGTTTGGGGGAAAGCTTCCGCTTTTTCGCCGTTGAACTGCACCTGTTGCATTTTGTTTGAGATGTATGATGTGAACCACTTTAGGGGGGTTCCTGATATTCCTATTGACTTGATCCTGTTTATGAGGGTTCCATGGTTAACTGTATCAAAGGCAGCTAAGATGTCAATGAATAAGAGTATATACATTTTCTTTTTGTTTTCCAGGCCCTTGAGTAGGTTGTTAAGTAGAACTAGTAATAGGGTTTCAACCCCATGATGTTGTCTAAAGCCGTATTGCTGGTCATCTAGGGGAGCACTGTCGTTTAGGTGGTCTTGTAGTTGTAGTAGGACCGCCTTTTCAATGATCTTTGCTAGGAATGATATACTCGATATTGGGCGGTAGGATGCTGGGTCGTCTCTGCTGAGTGAACTGTTTTTTAGAATCGGTCTTATCTTGCAGTGATAGGTTTACTATATGAGAGACGTACGGTGCTATGTCTTGTTTCACTGCCTTGACCCAGGCTGCTGGGCAGGGATCGAGTGGGGATGTGGTGCTGTTTATGCTTGTGACTATGGTTACAATTTGCTGGTCTCCGATTTTGTGGAAATTGTTCCATAACTGACCTTGATTTGTGTTGGTCTCAATGTTGAGTAGGGGTGTTTGCAGTGTTGAGTCTAGTGAGGGCATGGGACCTGTGGCTGTCAGTTTGCTCGCGTAGTGGTTTGCCAGAGTTTGGGCCTTGATCGTATCATTTAGGTTGTTGCTCTGAGATGTTTTCATTAGCGATTTGATGAGTTTGAATAACTCACGTGGTCTGTTGATAGCTTTGTTTAATAAGTTAGTGTGATGCTTTCTCTTGGCGGAATTGACGTCATCTTTGTACTTTGCAAGAAGAGCTATGTATTTGGTTTTGAGTTCGATGGATTTGGTTTGCCTCCATTTTCTCTCTATTTTACGGAGTTCTCTCTTCGATTTTATTAGTGTTTCTGTGTACCAGGGTTCTGAGCTGGGCTTGCTTGCATTCTCCGAGGTTTTCAATGTTGGGTTTGATGCACTTTGTATGCTTGCGTTCCATCTGTTTGATAGTTCATCAAGGTCTGTGTAATCCAGATCTATGTGGGATGAAATGGTATTTATGAGGTGTTCTTTGTTGAATTTGTTGAACTTCCTGAGCGGGTGAAGTATTCTCATTTCTTTTGAGTTTTTGGGTATGGATGGCAGTTTTATTTTGATATCGATTTGGTGGTGGTCGGACCATGGGACTTGGGTTATCTTTATCATTGGTGGTTCTTCTTTTGGTTGAGGATTGGTGGGTACGAAAACCATGTCTAGGGTATTTCCCCTATCGTGGGTGGCATCACTTATTATTTGGTGGTAGCCCAGTTGGTCCATGGCTTCAATGAAGATGTTCGCGTGGGTTGGGGGAATTGATGCTAAGTTCAGATCTCCCAAGATGATTTGGAATTTTTTGTTTTGGGTGGTAGTGATGTTTTCCAGTGCTGTAGCTAGTGCTTCGTGGTGTGATGAGGGAGGTCTGTAGATTAGGCAGATGGATAAGGCCGTACTTTCTACTTTAAGTAAGTCAAGGTCCGTGTTTGTGATCGTGGATGTGTTTGTTAGTTGCAGGCTGGTTTTGGCTGCTATGAGGACTCCACCTCCCCTTTTGTTGGTGCGTGGGCAGTTGTAGAGATTGTAGCCGGGTTTACTTAGTTGGTTTATTGTTGCGGGATCTGAGTCAGTGAGCCATGTTTCTGTTATACAGAGGATGTCTGGTTGTTCATCAGTGATGATGTTGTGGATGATGTGCGTTTTGTTCCTTATTGACCTAGCATTGATAAGGATGATGTTACATGTGTGATGCGCTGGGTGGGAAGCCTGAGTGGGTTTGTCTTGAGTTAACAAGGGTTTGTTTCCACACGTGCTTACTTATTTAATCAGCATGGCGATTAGTCACACCATACATCTGGCATCCATTTTAGTTTACTTACACTCTGTAGTAGGTTTCTTGGATGAAGTTTTGAATTTTTACAACTAGGAAAAGATTGAAAGTTACATGTAAAATATACAATCAAGATGGGTAGAAAGTACGATATTAATGACTTTGTAAAGGGACAAGTTGTCACACTCCATGCTGAAGGATATTCGCAATGTGCTATTGCAAAACATTTGCATATATCAAGGTGTGCAGTTCAGAATGTTCTGAAATCAGGTGGCCGTACACATCGTTCGAAATGTGGGCGCAGAACGATAACTACTGGATGAGATGACAGATTCCTCAAAAGCATTATTACATCTAGTTCATATACTTCATCTCAACATGTGGCTCAGTTAGCTAATGATCGAGGAATAAAGATAAGTGACAGATCTGTCCAACGATGGCTTATGGATGAATTCAAACTCGTGGCCAGAAGACCTGCCAAGAAGCCTATGATAACTAGGAAACAAATTGCTGCCTGCATACAGTTTTGTAGCAAGATGAAAGACAAATCTGCTGGATGGTGGGAGAGGGTAATGTTCACAGATGAAATTACATTTCAACAAGTATGTGGGAGTGGTTACAACTACGTCCGTCGACCAGCAGGTGAGAGACTAAATCCGAAGTACAGAATCAAGACTGTTAAACACCCACCATCGGTCATAGTATGGGGTGGTATCTCGGTGAATGGACGATGTGGCCTGCATATTTTTGAGAAAGGTGAAAGAGTAAATGCTGCAAAATACATATCCGTGCTGAATAGTAAAGTTAAAATACACATGAATGTTTCTGGCACAACTATATTTCAGCAGGACTTGGCACCGTACCACACTGCAAAAACAGTCAAAAAATGGTTCGTGGACAACAAGATCGAACTGCTACCAAGTTGGCCATCAAATTCTCCGGATCTCAATGTAATTGAAAACTGTTGGAATCTTATGAAGAAAAAGGTGGCAGCACACCATCCAACTTCAGAAGCAAATTTAAAGGACATACTCAAGCATGTATGGGTCAACGAAATCACTCCGGCATACAGTAAAACGTTAGTTAACAGTATGCCTACAAGAATTCAGGCTGTGCTGAAAAATCATGGACACCCTATCAAATATTGACACATATATTGTTTCCTGAATAAAACTTTGAAAATAACATATATATCTTTGGTTCTTAAAGCTTTTGACCATGAAACTGACAATAACACGTACTTGTCTAATAAAATTCTGATATTTTGGACTCTGCCTTAATTTTTTGGCCACTACTGTAGGCCAGCTTAGTGGACTTCTTCCTGGTTTGTAGGAGCATGGTGATGACTGAGGCTGAATATCCTTTACACCTCAATCATACCTTCTCAAGGGCCATGCCATAAGTGAGAATTGATCCACTTGTAGCTGCAGTACTGGATCTTCAACTGATGATTATCAAGGAGCCTAAGACTAGACTAAGATGCACTTCTAACAAAAACATACTATCCATCCCAAAGGAGTAGACAATAGCCAAACAGACAACATGCAACAGAGCCCTACCATTATCTACAACATCCCTATGGAATACTCTGCTGGAGAACATATGATCCATCAAAGACATCTTGGACTTTAGGAAAGGAATAAAAACACACCTCTTCAAGGAACACTATGGACCAGACATATAATCAGGCTGCAGTCTCTACCCTTCATACTTATGATAGCACGTGCCCCTCGCCCCCTTACCTACTATTCAATCCAACCCTAAAATCCTCATGTGCCCCCTTCCCCTTCCACAACCATGCTATCCTTAACCTTCACTTGCTGCCTCTCAACAACTAGACATAGATACCCTGAAACTCTATTTCTCATTTAATTTGTTTTCCATTGGCTCCCCACATATAAGCCTCCAAGTTTTATTCTCCATTGTTCAATGTTGCCCCATATTAATGTTATAATGTAAACCGCTTTGAATCTAAGATAAGACAATATAGAAAACTTGTTAAATAAATAACTTGCTCAGTGACTTTATAGTGTGCCAATTCTAGAATTGCTTTAGCACAAATTAAATTGTCTAGCCCACAAAAAATAGTGATTTGATATTGCCATGGGCTGTTACATCATGGATGGGGCAATAAAAGATCAAACAAGGAGCAAGGTAGTTGATGTAGAAATATAACAGTGTTGGTTTATTAACCAAATTTACTGATTTCATCCAATAGAGGTAAAGTGACTTGCCCAAGGTCATAAGGAGGGCTAGTGGGAATCAAACCCTTGATCTTCTGGGTACTAGGCAGTTGCTCTAACCACTAGGCTACTCCTCCACTCATTCATCCAATGCCACCACAATAAAAATGCAGAAAGTAAAACCTTCTCACTGACTGGAGACTAATCAACACTAGCTGGCTTATCCCACCAGCACTAAAGTGATGGTTTAATATTGTTATTTAAATACAAAGCCTAGATGAATGGAGCTCCTGAGGAAATACACCAACATTAACCTTCTTGGTTGCAATAGCAACATTTACAACAGTGTTTTTTTTCTTTCCAAAGCAGACTTATGTAGGCTGTCAGTCAACCCTGCAGATAAAAATGAACCAGTTATTTAAACAATACATGCAGCTGCTAATAACATAACATAACATAACATAACATTTTAGTTGTGATAATTGCAAATTTTGTGATATTACCTTGACAAGCTTGAGCTGGAGTGATGACACCACTACTAAAGTATATCACACACAATGGCATACAACCTGCCTATCGTCTTTTGATGTATTCTTGATTATTGGTCTTTTGTTATATATTTGATTATTTGTTATTGCCAATTGAAATATATTGGCCGCACCACTTGTTCAGCAAAAACCCGTCTACAGGAACACCTTTCAAGGATTAATAGTACCAGAATTCTATCAGTCCCGATGGTAAACCATTGTATACAGATGAATCACACTTTCCTTGATTTATGTTGGCATATTATCAATCACATCCCCTTTGATCGAGAAGATGATCAAGAATCCAGATTACAGTATTTAGAACAATCTTGGATTTGTAAATTACAAACTGTTACACCTAGGGGTCTTAATCAAGAATTAGATTGGTGGAGCCTCATTTAGACTGTTATTCACTTTGATTCTTCATTTTGATTGTTTTTTTTGTTTTCCAATCAAATTTGGTATAGTCATCAATGTTGTCACCCGCTGTCTTTTTGGATGCTTTAAAAAACAAGAGTTCTGCCTGCTTACTTCATTTCAATCTAATTTCATGACTATGAAGCTATCACTACTGAATGTTGACATAGAACTCCTACAAATGTAAAGAGAGTTCAAAACTCAGTATTGTATTCACAATGGAAATTTGACAGCTTCACACACTTACTTGAAGTTGTTAGCCTGGTGACTTTCCAACAGCTATTTTAAACAATATTGCTAAGTTCTGTGTTGGGCACATTGTAGTTTGTGTTTAGCACATTTTTTGGTGTGGGATGCACCTTACTAAATGATTAAAAGGAAAGGTTTGTTTTTCAAGGAATGATCTCCACATAACAAACGTTCCAACATTAAAAGTTTTGGCTCTTGTTTCATATTATTTTGGTCTGACCTTGATTGTTTATTGCTATTAACAAAAGGCAAGCAACACTCTGTTCAGCTTACAGCCCACTTCAGCCACCCCCAGAATTTCAAAATCCTTCATAGAAGCTATGGAGGCGCTTGAATATATCCAACTTATTAGAGAACCTACACATAACAAAGATAACACTTTTGATCTCATCTTTGCTCCGCAACAAATGCTTAAGAACACCAACCTCCCACCTCGCTCTTTATCTATTGTTCCTTGATCTGATCACAAGACTATCACCTAACATCTTCCAAAGAGCCTACAGATTCACAAGGACCCACTAGCGCAAACTTCATCTCACAGATTCCTAGGTTTGGATAAAGAAGAATTTTTAGACAAAGCTGCACCACATTTCAATTGCAACACAGATAACATTGACACATTAGGCCAAAATTTGAATCAAATAATAGGCCAAGCTTCCATAAAACTGCAGACAAGCACAATCAATAGAACGCATTACACTGAAATCTGGTACGCTGCAGAATTAAAAGACACTAAACGCAAGCTCAGACAAATAGAAAGAAGAAGGAGGTGTTCTAGGACCACTAGTGACAATGATAACTATGAGCCCGATTCTGTTCCAGACATACAAGCCCTCTGTACACCTGGTCTGAATGGACGTAAAGAGGACGTCACAATTTTGATACTACGGGGCACGTCTAGCCCTGCGGGATCGGAATTGCGATCAGACCTGTATATGAAGGCCGGGACTGCGATTCAGTCGGGCCTGAATGTACAGGCCCTGCCCGACTAACTCAGTCAGGGCAGTTCAATGGAACTGCGGCGCCATGGCATCCAGTTGCGATGGCACTGTGGTTCCATTGAAGAGTTGCGATCACCAGCTGCCAGTGCAAGCATCGATTTCCCTGCAGCCCGACTCCCAATCTGGCCTCCTAAGGCCAGGGTCAGGCTGCGGGGTATGTTCTCAGCCCCCAGCCTCATCTGCACCATGGGTCGCCGATCCCTGATGTCTAGGGAAGTTATTTCACCTCGGAGGTGGAATAACTTTCCCGTACAGGTCGCCAGCCCTGGACGTACAGGGCTGACATTAGAATCGGCCCTGTACATCCAGGGCAGATGACCATCCACCGCCCGCCCTAACTCCATCCCTGATCTTCCCTTTCCTCGCCCCCAACTAACTTCCCCGTACAGCTGGCGGGGAAGATAGCTGCCTGCGGGAAGGGGCATGAATAGTGGGGATGGACGTCCCATTGGGAGGTCCATCCCCACTATTCGCTGGTCGGAATGACCCTATATATGTCCAAGTTACATGAATACCAAACTTTGACAAATGAACCAAAGAAAGAACACCATACTAAGCTTATTTTGACCTCTCTAAACTGTCCCAGAGAGCTTTTTGAAATATGAACATAACATAAGAACATAAGATATGCCAAACTGGGTCAGACCAAGGTCCATCAAGCCCAGTATCCTGTTTCCAACAGTGGCCAATCCAGGTCCCAATACCTAGCAGTTTCCTAGAAAGACACACAGCTACCACAATGCTTGTACTGGGGCAAGCAGTAGATTTCCAGGGTCCTCTTTAATAATGGTTTATGTTCATTTCCTCCAGGAACTTATCCAAATCTTTTTTAAACCCAGGAACACCAACAGCTTTTACTACATCCTCTGGTAACAAATTCCAGAGTTTGATTACACGTTGAGTGAAAAAATATTTTCTCTTATTAGTGTTGAATAGGTTACCCTGTAGCTTCATTGCATGTCCCCTAGTCTGTATATTTTGATGGTGTAAACAATCGATCTATGTTTACCCGTTCCCCTCCATTCATTAATTTATAGACTTCTATCATATCTCTCCTCAGCTGTCTCTTTTCCAGGTTGAAGAGCCCTAACCTTTTTAGCCTTTCTTCATAGGAGTATCCTTCCATTCCCTTTACCATTTTGGTGGCTCTTCTCTGTACCTTTTCTAATTCTGCTATATCCTTGATATGGCGATGAGAATTGCACACAGTATTCAAGATGGGGTCTTAACATGGAATGATACGGAGGCATTACAGTATCCTTGGCTTTATTCTCCATTCCTTTCCTTATGATACCTAACATTCTATTTGCTCTCTTGGCCGCCGCTGAACACTGGGTGGAGGGTTTCAACATCTTATCCACGATGACGCCTAAATCTTTTTCCTGGGTGGTGGTTCCTAATGTGGAACCTTGCATTGTGTAAACATAGTTTGGGTTGTTCAATCCTAGGTGCATAACTTTGCACTTGTCCACATTAAATTTCATCTGCCATTTTGGGAGCCCAGTCTTCCAATTTATCTAGGTCCCCTTGCAATTTTTCACAATCCTCATAGGTTTTAACAACTTTGAATAATTTTGTGTCATCTGCAAATTTGATTACCTCACTTGTTATTCCCATTTCCAGGTCATTTATGAATATATTAAAAAGCAGCGGACCCAGCACAGATCCCTGGGGTACTCCACTATTCACCTTTCTCCTTTGGGAAAATTGGCCATTTAGCACTACCCTCTGTTTTCTATCTTTTAACCAGTTCCTGATCCACAATAGTACACTGCCTCCTATCCCATGACTTTTTAGTTTCACCAAAAGTCTCTCATGAGGGACCTTGTCAAAGGCTTTCTAAAAATCCAGATACACTATATGAACTGGTTTCTACCATTTTTCTCAGTAATGATGTCAAGCTCAGTCCACTACCTTCGCACCAGGTAGGCATGTTACCAGGTGATCCTCACATCCACCAGCCAACCATATATATACATGCCTAATGATCGAATCACCAACTGTAACGGCTGTCCTATCTCTTCCCTCATGGGCACATGGCCCTGGAGAAATCTCCTCCATGTGAGAGGGTTTTGCATCATCTGGAGGACAGCTCTTATTTACAGGATCACTTCCTGTTATATGGCCTCTCTCCTCCATGGCAATAGGGCGGCTGCCGGACTAGATGTGGGACTTCTGTATTATGTCCCTGTAGGTCTTGTCTATATACCTCTCTGTCTTCCTTATGTCCTCCAATCTGCTACTCTAGCCTCCAGAAATGGACTCGTTCCCTGAGAACAAAGAGATCCTTGTGCCTAGTGCATATGCAAGACCCCTCACCAACTGGGAGAAAATCATACATGTGACACGGAATGAAAAAGACTGGAAAGCCCCCATCTTGCTGCTGGACAGCTGTCTGCATCTTAGGGGTATGTTTACTAAACCGTCTTAACGTGCACCCGGCGATAGTGTGCAGGCTGCCATAAAAGGAGTGGGCGTTTCAGTCTTAAAGTAGCAAAACGGGATTATCGCGCGATAACACGCGCTGCTGCGCACATTATCGGGTGAAGTGCCGCTAAGTGCGTTAACGCGCGGTAATCTTAAGTAGGCGCCCAATCATGCAGACACAGAAACAGAGGTGTAGCACAATGGTTAATACATTGACTGATAATACAGGGGTCATGAGTTTGATCACCCAGTGTGCCTAATGCATAAGGCTGGCTAAGGCATCAGCTTTGACATGTAAGTATTGTTTCTTGAGGCATTTTATTTGTATTTTAATTATTGCTGCCAGCAAACACACCCTCATGTGCCGTAACCTAAGGTGCCGCATAAGGCACCCTATAAGGCACTCCATAGGGCACATTATAAAGTGCACTGTCCGCCACAGCACCCCATAATGTCCCCTATAGGGCACCCTATAAGGTACTCCATAGGACACCTTATAAGGCACCTTATATGGACTGTAACCATAAGGTGCCTCAGAAGGCGCTTTATAGGGCGCCCTATAATGCACCTTATGGTTACAGTACTCTGAGGGTGTTTTTGCTGGCAGCACTAATGTACATTAAAAATAGACAATGCTTTGGACAGCCCCATCAAATAACCCAACTGTGGGTTTGAACCCATGACCTCAGGCTCCACAAGCAGTGAAGCAACCAGTGGGCTACAGCTGCTAACAAACACCTGGCTGGCTGCAGAAGGACTGCACGTCACCACACCACACAAACAGTCTGCTGTGATCACCAGGATAGGTTTAACCCACCCGTACCCATGATGCACTGCACATGCAAATCAGCAGTCTACAGATGATCACAAGATGGGGTATACACCCCCACAGGCACCTCGGCCTGGTAGGGGGAACTGACCATGTGTGTTACTGGCACAGAGTAGCTACACACCATCACATTGTGCGGGTACTGTGCTCACCCTGAGGCGCACATCACCCTGGGGCGCACATCACCAGGTCCACAGCACCTTCCATGGCAGAAATAGGCCATGCTGTAGGTCCCCAGCAGTGCTAATGTGTGAGATAGGTAGTTCCTGCAGACACACCTTGGATATATCTGTATTTCTCAGTCAGGTTTAGCCCTTATGGACCCATAGGTGGATTATGTACCACCACCCAACCCACCCTCTGGGGCTGAGAAAAAGGGTCTCCCACCAACAGATCCACATTCTACCTCCCTGCAATGGTGGCAGTAGAGGAGACCATCAACCCCAGTCCTGCTGAGGAACAGACACCCTACAGGGCAGTCAATGCAGCTCTGTACACATCCATAAAGCAATAGCAGACAGACATTAGGCCTGGAAATGCTCAGCTGCACCCCACCACTATCTGATATTCTCCTGCAGCAAGCCTCAAGCCACTGCACCCTGCAAGGTGCTCCAGCAAGACACATACTAGCTGCAGACAGTCTACTAGCTAGTCAATAGTGCATGTTCCTGGAGAAGACACATGCACCCAGAACTGGGATGTCAGCATACACACCAAGCAGATAAGTCAGTGATTGGTCCCCAAAAGGGAACCCATAAATAACACATGAGAGCAATACTATATAGCACTATGGGGGAACCTAGCCATGCCATGGTCACTGCTCAGTCAGGGTGAGAGTGATCTCCCAGCAGGACATGCTGTGTCCACCCTATCTGTGCAGGTGGTGGCCGGGCACTACAATGTTCCAGCCATTGCCCTATGCCCTGTGCAGATGCATCCTGGCCAGGCCACCCTGTCCGGGCTAAACCCATAGTACCTTGCTCCTCATTATGCACTTTGGCAGGCCAATACTGGCAACAGTGCTGGCAGTATGGGCTGTGGAAGGTGTTTGCAGCCACCACACACTGGATAGACAGACACACACTCCCACACCTATGCCAGCATTGTACAACTATAGAGGTGTTTGACAGCCCTGGCCACCGCTTCAGTCCTGGGCACAGTGCAGGCATGGCTATGGTACGCAATACTGTTGGGGTCACTCCCCAGGGTGGTAAACACTGTCAGACACAAGACCTGTAGCACACGCCACAGACATCAGAAAGGTTGCCATGATGCAGCTCAATCAGAAAATTGTACTTAACTTCGGAATTGTTATCTGCCAGTAATCATAGCAACCTTTTGATAGCTGTGTACCGTATTCCCAGGTTTAGGGTGGCATTGCTAAGGTATGCAAGTGCTAGTATTGGGAGATGCACGCAGGGCCCAATGTCCTGCCTCTCCAGGAGGTACTGGATAATGTAGCTTGTGGGTGCGGGTGTGTATGCCCCTGTTGGCTGCTGCTTTACGGCAGAGGTTCCCATCTCCAGTCCTGGTGTGCCAAACACTGTTTGGGTTTTCATGCTGTCCCTCATGAATATGCATGAGATACCTCTGCATACCATGGGGGCGGTGCATAGAAATGCAGCACCAGCATCTTTATTTGAGGCAGCATGGAACCTGAATGGTGTTTGGCCCTCCAGGACTGCATTTGGGAGACTCTAGCTAATGTGCCTGTTTATGGTGTCTGTGCTCTGTAGGGTAAAATGTAGGTGTTTTGGGCATGTTTATGTCATCTGCAATAAAGGTTCTGTCTGTATTAGCACATTTTAGTAGTGGGTAAAATATGGGGACTGGGTTGGCAGGAACCACAGCTGGGACTTGAATCTGTGACCTTCTGCTCCTGAACACACTGGTTGTGTGCACTGCACCACCATGTTGCCACAGAGACAGCACATTCCCTGGTGATACCATGACTGTTCATCCGGCAGGGCCTGTCTGTTGCAGTGCATGGCACCCACCTACACTGGGCTAGGCCATGGTCTGCTCTGGGCAGCTGCCACTGTCCCCCTCCACCACCAGTACCCCTCTGCCAGCATGCTGACATGCCCTTCTGCTGCTGGTGGTGCTGGTGGTGTGCAGTCTCAGGCCATCCAGTGTGCAGGTAGGTGGCTGCCTATGGTGCGTGTTATGGGGTAGGAGTGCCTGCATAGACATCCACGCTTCCCCCCCAACACCGCCTGCCAATGTTCTGTGCCCTTGGAGGTACCTGCTGGGTACTATCCCCTGTGACACTGTGATAAACACACTCGTGCTCATGTTGGGCCCTCATCAGTTGCTGTCTGGATGCTGTACAGTTTCAGCATTCCTAAGTGCCACCTAGGCATCTGCCTAGTCCGCACTGTGCCCCAGCTGCACCACAGCATGTGCCGCCTGTAGCCCTCTGTATCCCATTTTCAAGCATCTGTCCAGTTGTCCGTTCCGACATGCCCGCCCTGCTGTTGCCGCACATGTGCACGCCTTAGGAAACCTGTCTGATGGAGAGGAAAACCCTGCACAGCGCAATTTCACTGTGGGCTCATTCACCTTGTATGGGGACGGAGCATGGACCCGTCCAGAATTCATATCCTTTTTTTGGTGCTTTCTTGGGAGTGTTTTTTGATGTTTCCCATTGAGATCACTATTGCCCAGCTTGGTTATTTTATTTTTCCATTTTCTTCTGTTCATTTTCACTGTTTATTTGCCCTTTTGTTCCGTACACATGTATCACACATCACTTTTTTGTAGGTTTCCCTGGTTTTGCTGTACATTGCTGACAGAAATGGTTTCTCTTCCCTTTAAATCAGCTCTAATGCCAGGGTTTCACTGGCGTTAGTTTTCAGGCTCGGATTTCACAGTGTTAGTGTGCGGGGAGCCTCTCCCCTCCCACTCTCCACCCATTGACCCCTTCTCTCCGCCCCTGGGGAGCCTTCCTCCGCCCTTCGGGAGCCTTTCTCCGCCTTCAGCGCTCGTTTGCACCGCTGCGCGCGTTATCGCATGCTAAGGTACCTCTGCACCCGATAAAGCGCCATTATCGCGCGATAAGGTACCTTATCGTGCGATAACGTCACAGAGCGCACATTAAGACGGTTTAGTAAACATACCCCTTAGTTTTAAGGTTTTTTTTAGGTATTTAAATTGTCACTTATTTAGGTTTGCTGCGGCTATTTATACTAATACAACTATACCTAGTAGGCCCAATTCTCTTCCAGACGTAGATCCACTCTGTGCATCCGGTCTGAACAGGACACACAGAGGAGATAGCAATTCTGATCCCGCAGGGCACATATAGCCCCACGGGATCAGAATTGCGAACAGTCCTGCACGTGCAGGCCGGGACTGCAATTCTATCCAGCCTGCATGTGCAGGACTGCACTTGGCTAACTCAGTCAAGGCTCTTCAATGGAGCCGTGGCACCATGATGTCATATTGCCATGGCACACCGGCTCCATTAAAGACCCACCGGAGAATAAAGTTAATTCCCCACAGCCCGACCCCCCAATCTGGCCTTCTAAGCCAGGGTTGGGCAGCGGGGAATTTCCTCAGGCCCCCCCCCCCCGCCCCATCTGCACCCTAGCAGCAAAAGAAAAACATCCAGGGAAGTTATTCCACCTTGGAGGTGGAATAACTTCTCTGTACATGTCGCCAGCCCCAGACATACAGGGCCGACATAAGAATTGGCCCTCTACATCCAGGGCAGGCGACTGCTCAGACTCTGTCCCTGGGCCGCCCCTTCCCCACCCCTGTCTAACGTTCCCGCACAACTGGCGGGGAAGTTAGTCGGGAGTAAGAGCTGGCACGAATAGCGGGGATGGTCGTCCTGTTGAGTGGTGGCTCAGTATAACCCCCAGTAACTATTAATGGGCTTTGTTCTCCTCAAGATTAATTAATCTCAGGTCCTTAATTAATCTATTCCTGATGAGGATAACCAGCTGCATCTGAAAGTGAATATGGGCACCTCTTTCCCTTTTATAGGTTTAAAAGCCTATATAGTAAAGCTAAGATTATTCCTGAGGTAGGTGGGAGGGAAAGAAAACGTAACCCGTTTTGGACAGCTCGCATATTCTTTCTCTGTTCTGGATAATTTATTAGATTTGTTACACTCAAACAACTATGAAATACCGGCAACAATAAAAAAATATTAGAACTTTGCAGAAAATAGAAGTTTCACATAGTGTATGTTTTTCATACACTGGTCCAATATAGTATATTGTCCGTCTTCAGAAAAGATAGTATTCAGTTCCAATATTCATTGACATAAACATACTGTATGATACTATTGAAACGGCAGTTTTCATTTAAAACACTTTATTATGATATAATATAGTCAACAGTCCATTCTGACGGCGGAATATGATACACGTGAGAACACTTCTGATGCAGTGCGTCGATATTGCACCATTGAAACACCTAGTACAGAATGATTGACAGCAATTAGTATCGACAACATATTAGCCCAGCATATGAAAAACATACAAGGCCGATATATGCACCAATAACTCTGACACTAATAACTTACAGTTATCTAAACCTATTTTCTAAAGTCTACAAATACTTTTATTTGCAAAATATTAGCTATTACAGCATTATAAGCTACTTACTATTTTTTGTGATCTTTTTATGTTGAGCCACCAGTACCGTCAAAATCAGCAAACTTTGAATACCTATTAAACTAACTAGATCTCAGATAAAAAATCTGTATATAATGCTTTTTGACATAACAATAATAGCTAAACATAGTTCCATTGAATTTATAACCATTAACTAGTAAACAGTTGAGTAGTAAGTATGGAAACCTTATGTATGTAAAATATACGCTGGTCCAAAATGGGTTAATAAAGGCTGGCTTGCTATAGTGTCCTGACTTGTACTTCTAAGGTAAAATCCTACCAATTTCCTGGGTGATTCACACAGCCCTTGGTTTGATAGAGGGGGGCCTTTCAAATTGCCCCTTTGATCTGTTACTTGGCTTTAACAGCTATTTAAGACAACTTCACAGATCTTTTGCCTCTTAACTGGAAAACCTTTTTGTATAGGTCACTAGAAAATGATTATTTCTTTTTACTCAGAGACTATTTATTCTACCTGTATGCTAAGCTATACTCTGATTTGATTTAAATAAAAAGCTCTCCGGTGGTATTAAGACCTGACTGACTCAGCAAAAACACTGAATTCTAAAATACACAGATTTATCAGCTTTAACGCAAAGAATTCCTTTTTTCCCCAAGATTTAGAGTATATTCCAGGAGATAAATACTTACAAGTGCAGATCATTTTCCAGCTGTAGCAGCCCCTTTTGGTAGCCCTTCAAGACAAGTAAAATTCTTAGCAAAAAGTCCTATTCATGAGGAGGTGGACAATAGCCTGTCCCCTCGTACTCTAGTTAATCACTTCCAAACTCAAATGAGTCTCAGAAGGATGATAGTTTCGCAGCTTTTACCTGGCAATCCTTCACACCTGTGTCACCTCAACACCTAGAAAACATTATCAATAATATTAAAACCACTGCATCCCCTCTTGGTCGTTGCCTGTGAGCTGGATCAATATGACTCAAATGGAACTGATCCCCACTATACACAAGATCACTCAGCTGTCCCTCACTCAAAGCTATATGCCTGCTGAACTCAAGAATGCTTCCATTCACCTGATATGAAAAGTAACAGGCTTAGACCCAAAACAACCCAGCTCCTACAGACCTATCTCAAGTTTACCATTCCTCACAATGAATTGAAAATATTGTACTGCTTCATCTCCAGGAACACATTGACACACATTCGCCCTGGACCCACACCAATATGGATTTAGACCCATTCATGGCATAGAAACACTTTAATAGCGCTCATTGACAGGTTGATAAAGGGCATCAAGAAACCACATCAGGGGTTCATATTCATATTTTTGGATATCAAAGCAGCCTTTGATTCAGTTCCCCATAATTTGTTACTTCTATGATTGAAGTCATTAGGACTAACCAGTACAACTTTAAAATGGTTGAAATTAAACGTATCTATCAGATCGGACGATATAAGTGAAGGTAGAAAGACAGAAGTCAGCCCTGTGCCCTCAACAATAAGGAGTACCACAAATCTCTGCCCTCTCCTCACTATTTAATATTTTTCTTCAACCTATTTGCACAATCATCCAAGCTCACAAAGCACTCTACCACATTTACGCGGACGACGTAATGCATTATGTACCATTCTGCACTATAAAACCACTATGCACTTCTCTAATAAAATGCTTTAGCGCTGTCAATCAATGGCTCTCTGCACACAATCTATCTGTGTCACCAGGAGCACATCTAAAGGTAAAGCCTGAAGTATGCTACTTGGGAGTAACCCTGGACCAACGGCTTACTCTAATACCACACATTAGTAACATGCTTTATTTATCTCTATTCATGCTTACATTTGTGAATTGCCTACTCTAATAAAACTCAAGGCCAGTGGTGCCCCTCCCTACCTTCTTGCCAACATTCCTCATGGCACTAGAGTGTTTCAGTTTTGGAGATGTCATAATTTTAAAAAGCACTAGTGAAAAAATGGTACAATTTCATGTGGCAAATCAACAACTAGCTTTAAATGTTGTGTAATATGTTATTTACCTACCTGTATGCAAATTACACAAAAATATACAAATTACTGTTGGAAATAGGACCTGTGTCACATAGCAGATGGCTTACAACAGCTCTAACGTTCTTGAGAATATGGATTTCCAAGCATAATCTGAAACGAAAGAATCTGAAAAGAATGATTACATAGTTCTTTCTTGGGGTTTACATGGTGAACTGGATCAATATAAAAATAATTAGTGATTGAACACAAAGGGGTATGTGTACTAAACCGTTCTAATGTTACCAGCGAAAAGTGCAACGTTAATGTGAGGAATGCCGTATAAGGAAGTGGGCGTTCCGGCATCAAGGAAGCAATGACTCTGTATCACACGATAGAGAGAGCCTTGGCCCGTTAACGCTGTCGCATACCGCCCCTGGTGGCCAGTGGTCATAGGGGTAGGTTGGACACAAAGATATTTTTATATGAGAGGAAGTTCCTTTAAGAGCCAGGTGCAGCCTGGTCTTAGTAGTTCAGCTCCTATTAAGAAGTAAATTGTGAATGCAGAGTAGAGGGATAACATAGGCTTTTATTTCCCTTTACGCAAAAGATTCAGGTGGGTCACAACATAGAGGAAAATGTCCTTTACTTCAGCAATGAAACAAACTCATGGTAAAGAAAAACTGTTATGCTTCACAGTTGCAACAAGGATTAATTAAGGCTTCCTAGAGTAACTCAACCGTTTCAGTACTCTTCTTCCTTTTCACATACAAGTTACATTCTGGAGGCAGTATATATTATTTACACGTCTAGCAGTGATTCTAAACTGCTGGTGACACATAGAGAACAGTCCATCTCCTCTTGAGACAGAAGACTAGGCTCCACAAATTCCACTTGCATCGGCTCTGAGTCAGAGTTATCCCTTTCTGTATCTGGGGTTTCTCTGGCTATTGTTTCTGGCCAGTCGCTATTCTTATTCTCTGGGTGTTTGTAGAGTTCTTCTAAAGTTTGCCAGTGAGCATGGCCTACCTTTGTGCTTTTATCATCTGGGTTATACAAGGTAGGTTTACTTTCCTTTCTTGTAAGACGAGCATTGCTTTTAAAAGGGCACTTATAAGGTGAGCATTTTCTCATAAAAACAGAGTCAGCATACCTTGGCTTCCAGCAGCATGTAGAACAGGAACTTTCTCTTTCTAGTAGTTCTCCAGGACTATAATCCTCGTGCCAGTCTTTTCCCTGAAAGCTCTTGTTACCTTTCAGTCTGGTCACTGGTTCCTCTGGTAAGCACAGGACTCTTTCCAAGCCTAACTTCTGTCTTCTTCCTTCAGCACTGCTCTGCTTCCCAAAGTGACTGTTCCTTTGCTCAGCATTGCTTTCCCTTTCACTCTTAGGGCTTAGCTCAATACTCCTGGTGCTTCCTTCTTCTTGGCCCTTGCTCGTGGTGCATTTCTCTCGCACGGCTTTGCTCCTGGTGCTTCTCTCTGGTCCACCTCTACCTCCACCTCCTTTCCAGTCTCCAGCCTCTTGCTTATAAAGCTCTCCTGTGTTTGAGCTTTCTGGGCTGCTTGTCAGGTGGTGTCGATTAGCTAGGTGTGTCGAGTCAGCCTCTGTGAGTGTACGCCTGCTCCCTCTATCTGCTCTGTGCGGGAATTGCATCCCGTGCACCTCTTTTATATTATGAAAAACAGCTTCTTTTCTTGCATCTTTGCTTCCATCAGCTCCTGCTGCATGACATATCCCCCTTCTTAAAATATTACGGGCTGAGGCCTCTTCCTCCCTACAGCACGTAATCCGGGACATCGCATCCGCATTATAATGGAGCTTTCCTGCTCTGTGCTCTACTCTGTAGTTATATGGTTGCAATGCCATATACCACCTGGTTAGGCGACTGTTGTTATTTCGCATATGACTCAACCATTTTAGTGGGGCATGATCAGTGATAAGGACAAATTTCCTTCCCGTTAAATAGAATTTCAGGGACTCTACTGCCCACTTGATTGCCAAGCATTCCCTTTCAATCGTGGAATACTTTCTTTCGGCTGATGACAGCTTCCTACTCAGGAACATGAGAGGATGCTCAGCGCCTTCTTGCACCTGGGAAAGAACGGGGCCTAAGCCGGTTTCCGAAGCATCCGTCTGAAGTAAAAATGGTTGGCTAAAATCCACGCCTCGTAGTATCGGGGCTCGACATAACCTTTCTTTCAGGTTCTTGAAGGCCTCATCCGCCTCCTCGGACCACTGTAGTGTATTCGGGGCATTTTTCCTTAACATCTCCGTGAACAGTGCGCTTTCATCGACAAAATGGGGGATGAAGCGCCTGTAATAGCCGATGAGCCCGAGAAAACTCCTCAACTGCTTTTTATTTTGAGGGACAGGAAAATTTCTAACGCTCTCCACCTTATTTATTAAGGGCCGTACCGTACCCCGACCCACAAGGTGGCCCAAATACTTGACCTCTTTGGCTGCGAATATGCACTTTTCAGGGTTCAGCGTTAGTCCGGCTCGTCTCATCGCTTTCAATACGGCTCCTACCTGGAGTAGGTGTTGATCCCATGTAGCACTATGGATGACCACATCGTCCAGATAGGCTGTGGCGTAGCTTTGGTGGGGACGCAGAACTATGTCCATTAGCCGTTGGCAGGTTGCGGCCGCCCCGTGTAACCCGAAGGGCATCCTCCTGAACTGGAACAGCCCGAGGGGAGTGCTAAAAGCTGTTTTGGGTCGAGCATCTCTTGTCAGGGGCACCTGCCAGTACCCTTTGGTCATATCCAAGGTTGTGAGAAACTTCGCTTGACCTAGCCTGTCCAACAGTTCCTCTATCCGAGGCATTGGGTATGCATCAAATGTGGACACTTCGTTAACTTGGCGAAGGTCAATGCAAAAGCGCATGGTACCGTCCGGTTTAGGTACCAACACAATTGGATTGCACCAAGGACTGTGTGATTCTTCAATAATAAGCTCTTGTTACCTTTCAGTCTGGTCACTGATTCCTCTGGTAAGCGCAGGCCTCTTTCCAAGCCTAACTTCTGGCTTCTTCCTTCAGCACTGCTCTGCTACCCAAAGTGACTGTTCCTTTGCTCAGCATTGCTTTCCCTTTCACTCTTAGGGCTTAGCTCAATGCTCCTGGTGCTTCCTTCTTCTTGGCCCTTGCTCGTGGTGCATTTCTCTTGCACGGCTTTGCTCCTGGTGCTTCTCTCTGGTCCACCTCTACCTCCACCTCCTTTCCAGTCTCCAGCCTCTTGCTTATAAAGCTCTCCTGTGTTTGAGCTTTCTGGGCTGCTTGTCAGGTGGTGTCGATTAGCTAGGTGTGTCGAGTCAGCCTCTGTGAGTGCATGCCTGCTCCCTCTAGCTGCTCTGTGTGGGAATTGCATCCCGTGCACCTCTTTTATATTATGAAAAACAGCTTCTTTTCTTGCATCTTTGCTTCCATCAGCTCCTGCTGCATGACAACGCGCAGTAACCTTAATTTCATGCCCATGGTGTGACAGAAGATGTAGAGGTGTAGCCCACTGTTTGTTTGTTTTTTAATTTATAGAATTTCACAAAAAACAGCAGGACAGTCATTCCTTACATCAGATACAATGTATGCTAACAATAATATTAATCCGTAGCAAAAAAAAAAAAAAGATACAAATAGAAAGCTTACACTGTGTAGCCCACATTGCAGAAGAGGAGGAGAAACACACCCACCCAGTACAGAGAATTTGGAAAGTTATAAAAGAAGAAAAAAAGTTTGAAGAAAACCCATGAGGCCACGTACCCCTAGAATACATTCATGGAGGACAAAGATGTAATAAATCCACCGATTCACTCATTAGAAGACACAGCAGGAAGTCTAGCATTGATAAATTTACCCAGATCCAAAGGATCAGAAAAAATATACTTATTTCCCTCCATAAGCACTAGGCATCTACAAGGGAACCTCAGGAAAAAAGTACCCCCTATTGCCAAAACCCCAGATTTATAAATCAAAAACTGCTTTCTCCTCCTTTGTGTTTCCCTGACTAAATCAGGAAACATTGATATCCTAAGACCCAGAAAAGTGTCACATCTTTTCTTAAAGAACATTTTCAGAAGCCAGTCTTTATTAGATACCAAAGCACACTGCACAAGTAAAGTATACGAAGTGGGAGTAGAGACTTCCCGCCCAGACCCCTCCAGGAGACCAGTCACATCCAGGACGTCAAACTTCACAGTAGACACAGTCACAGATGTCTCAGCTTTTCTTCGGGAAGGCAGATAGTATACCTTACTTAAAGGAGGTATTAGATCCGAAGGGACTTTCAGAATTTCCATGATATACCGCTTGAACATGTCCAAAGCCGACACCTCAGGGAGACGGGGGAAATTCAAAACCCGTAGGTTAGACGCTCTGGAGGCATTCTCCAATACTTCCAGTTTATATTTGAGAACCGCATTCTCCTTCACCAAGGCGGAGGACACATCCGAAAAAGTAACAAGCTGAGCACCAAGAGAAGCATTATCCTTCTTAATCTGTTCACAGGTAGACACCACCGACTGAATATTATCCACATTTCCCTGGATGTTAACAGCATTCTCCCGGATCTGGGAGGACAGTACAGCAGTCTGGGAATTAATAGAGGCAGAAAGAGTAGCAATTGCTTCCCAAAGAGTCTCCAATGTAAATACCTTAGGGCGAGTGAGGGAAGGCAATTTCCTCAAAGGCAGACTTCCAGACGGAGTGCTCAGGTCCAAACTGCCGATCGAAATCTCAACGAGACTATCGGGAGACAAGGAAACCACACTTTCAGCGTGCGCCCTCTCAGCAGCCGATACCCCGAATTCATGAGGAGTCGACGTCCCATCCGCTGAAGTAGGTTCCAAGGCAGTAGGACACGGTGGAGGAACCCTCACCGCAGGAGAGAGAGAAGTGTCCACATCCGACGGAAGCAGCCGGTCCTCTGCAAGCGGCGCGACCAAGCCGGCTCTAATCTCCTGTGCTTTCTCCGGGGGTATGCTAACAAAACGATCCATAGGACCCGAACTGGATGGCTGAGGTGTAGAGGGAGCAGCCCTCAGCTTTCCCTTCCGCTTCGGCATAAGAAACTCAGAGAAACGCTACCGCGGCCATCTTGGGTTAACTCCTCCAGCCCACTGGTTAATACAATGACTGCAGATCCAGAGATCATAGGTTTGATCCCTCAGAGGTCTCATCTAATAAGGCTGTTCAAGGCAATCCCTTTTCCTGCCTGTAAGACTCAGACACATCTCTACAATCTGTGCTGCCAGCAAAAACAACCTCACCTTAGTGCTGTAACCTAAGGTGCCTCATAAGGCACCCTATAAGGCACCCCATAGGGCACAATATAAAGTGCCCTGTCCACCAAGGCACCTTATAATGTGCCCTATAGGCTGCGGAGGCAGAGGCCATGAGTTTGATCCCGCAGTTGTGTTATTTAATGAGGCATTTCCTTTTAATTCCTGTAACACTCAGACACATCTCTACAATCTGTGTTGCCAGCCATAAACACCCTCACCTCAGTGCCGTAACCTATAGGGCACATTATAAAGTGCCTTGTCAGCCAGGGTGCTGTATAAGGCACCTTATACAGTGCCTTGGCTGACAAGGCACATTATAATTTGCCCTATAGGGCGCTTTATACAGCGCCCTGGCCGACAAGGCACTTCATAATGTGCTCTATAGGTTATGGCATTGAGGTGAGGATATTTATGGCTGGCAACACAGATTGTAGAGATGTGTCTGAGTGTTACAGGAATTAAAAGCAAATGCCTCATTTAATAACACCACTGTGGGATCAAATTCATGATCTCTGCCTCAGCAATCATTGTATTAACCAGTGGGCTATACTTCTATAGCATCTAGCATAGTGCTGGCTGGCTAAAGAAAAACTGCAGGTCACTGCACAACCTATCTGTTATGGTCACCGGGATAGGGTAAACCCACCAGTACCCATGATGCACTGCACATGCAGAACAGCAGTCTACATCTGATCACAGGATGGAGTATGTGTCTCCACAGCACCTCAGCCTGGTAGGGGGAATTGACCATGTGTGCGACTGGCACAGAGTAGCTACAGACCGTGACATTGTGCAGGTCCTGTGCTCACCCTGAGGGTGAGGTGGGTTGCCCAGCACCAGGTCCGAAGTACCCGGGTTGGCTGAGATAGCCTTTTCTGTAGGTCCTCATCAGTGCTGTTGTGTGGTAGGTATTCTTTGCAGACACATCTGGGATAGTCTTGTGTCTGTTTGCATTCCCCAGTCATGTCTAGCTCTTGTGGACCATGATGCACCCAGACTAGTGTATATCCAGTGTGGTTGCCATGGTCACGTGTTGTAAAAGTAGGGGTGTGTCTAGGCTCACATGTGGATTATGTAGCACCACATATTATACTCTCCAGGACAAGATGGTGGACAGGATCTGCCCCCAACAGACCCACACTCTACATCAGGGGTCTCAAACACGCGGCCCGCGGGCCGAGAGACCTTTGTGCGGCCCGCGATGCATAGGGGGAAAAAAAAACCACCCCGGCTTCTGCTGCTGCTGCCGCCGCTGCCGTGGCCGGCAATAGCAGCAATATTGCAAGTCCCGCGGGCTCCGCTCCCCCCCCTTCCTTCCTTCCTTCCTTCCTGCTTGCCTGCCAGTTCTCCGCTTCGGCTTCGCCTTTCAGAGCCGCGAAGGGAGAGCTTCTCCCTCGCGACTCTGTTCAGCCCGCTGGGGCAGATGGGAAATTTCCCATCTGCCCCAGCGGGCTGAACAGAGTCACAAGGGAGAAGCTCTCCCTTCGCGGCTCTGAAAGCCAAAGCCGAAGCGGAGAACTGGCAGGCAAGCAGGAAGGAAGGAAGGAGGGGGGGGGAACGGAGCCCGCGGGACTTGCGATATTGCTGCTATTGCCGGCCACGGCAGCGGCGGCAGCAGCAGCAGAAGCTGGTTTTTTTTTAAAGTTTAATTTTCCCGGGGGGGGGGAGGGAGGGAGGGAGCAGGACTTGATGGGGGGAGCAGGACGGGGGGGGGAGCAGGACTTGATGTGGGGGGGGCAGGACTTGATGTGGGGGGCAGGACTTGATGTGGGGGGGGAGCAGGACTTGATGTGATGGGGGGCAGGACTTGATGGGGGGGGAGCAGGACTTGATGTGGGGGGGGGGGAGCAGGACTTGATGTGTGGCTGGGGGGGGTAGTACTGAAAATGGGGTGATGGGGGTTAGGACTGGTAATGGACAGATGGGGGTTAGGACTGGAGGTGGTCTGATTGGGGGGCTAAGACTGCAATGGGGTTATGGGGGGCTAAGAATGAAGATAGGGCGATGGAAGGGTTAGGCCTGGAAGTGGGCTGTTGGGGGGCTTAGGACCGATAATGGGCTGGGGGGGGGGCTAGAACTGGTAATGGACTGGGGGGGGGGGTGCTATGACTGGAAATGGGCCGAGTAGAAGGGGGAGTTTGAACTGCAAATAGCTGATGGGGACAGGGTCTTGGAATGGTAATGGGCTGAGTGGAAGGGGGCTTGGAATGGAAATGGGCTGATGGGGAGGGGGGCTTGGAAAGGAAATGGGCTGTGAGGGGAGGGAGCTAGGACTGGAAATGGGCTGATGATGCGGGGACTAGAAGGGAGCGGATGCTGGGTGGGGCAGGAGCTAGAAGGGAGTTGATGTTGGGGGACGATTAGAATGGGATGGGGCTGGGAGAGTGAAATGGAGAGGGGAAATATATTTTGTGTGGGAGGGAAGAAAAATCTACAATTGGCCGGGTATTGGGAGAGTAAGTGGGGATTGAGGATGGAGGGGTAAAATTTGAGTGGATGAAATAGGAATGAGGAAAGAGCAAAAGGAGAATGATTAGTATGTTAAAGCAGATGTAGAGAGAATGGAAAAAAACTAGGAAAGAAGAAAGGACAAATGGACAGCAGACGATGGAGAGTTAGCAGAAGACACAAAGAAACCAGAAGAAAGTGAATGGAACAATTGCAACTGAAAAAAAAATGCACAAAAGGTAGAAAAATATCTCTTTATTTTGAATTTATTAACTGAAATATGTCAGCTCTTGGAAATGTGCATCTTTAACGTCTGCACTTTATTTAATACAAGAGGAAATCAATGTATAGTTTTATTTCTACAGTGTTGTACATTCTAAGTTTGGCTTTTGGGGTTCCCAGTTTAATTGTCTTCCTGTTTCTAAATTGTGATTCCTTGTTTGGTGATGGTGTATGTTCTGCATGTGTAACTGAGCTGAGGTATTCTGTTTATGTAATTCCTATTTGACATTGCCACTTGTTCTCTTTCCCGAGTAGGTCATGTATTGTTATTCTCTGAAATGTGTTGATTTAATATTTGCAGTGTTGCCTTTTGATAGTTAGGGTATGGTGCTTTGTGAGTCCTGGTAGTGCTGTTAGGACACGGCAGGTTTGCTATGGGTTCTAAATGAGCAGTGTTTCTAGTAGTTCCTAATGTGCCTGGCGGTTGGCACTGGTTTATAGTAATGTAGAAATCTTTTAGTCTTTCTTTATCCATACACTCATTAAGAGGCATGTTTACTAAAAGTTAGTGTATGGTAACATTATGCAAATATTTATGCAAATGATGCCCTTATGCAAATGAGGCCTGCGTCTTGTGCGGCCCCCAGGTTACTCTACAAGTCCTCATTTGGCCCTCAAAGCAATTTGAGTTTGAGACCCCTGCTCTACATCTTTGCAATGGAGGCAGTAGAGGGACATGAGGAAGGACTGTGGGACTAGCACCCCCAGTCCAGTTGGTGAATGGACACCATCCATGGCAGGTGATGCAGAACTGTACTTATCACATAGGGCACTGGCAGATAGGCATTAGATATAGCAAAGCTCAGCTGCCCCCCACCCCAATCTGACATTCACCAGCAGAGGGCACAGTCAGGCTGCACCCTGCAAGGTGTTCCAGCCATATACATGCTAACTGCAGACAGTCTGCTAGTCAGAACATGCTCCCAGAGGAACTATGTGCACCAAGATGTGGGATTTAAGTAAAACACCAAACAGGTATGTCAGTGATTGGACCCCAGAAAAGAGAACTCACAGATATCACTGGAGCAAAACATTGTATAGCACTATGTGGGAACCTAGACATGCCACAGTCACTGCTCAGTCAGAGTGAGAGTGACCTCCCAGTATGACATGCTGTGGCCAACCTGTCCGTGAAGGTGGTGGTCAGCCACTACATTATCCCAGCCATTGCCCTATGCCCTGTGTAAATGCATCCTGCCCAGACCGCCCTGTCTGGCCCATACCCACAATACCTTGCTCCACATTATGTACATTGGCAGGCTAACACTGGAAACTGCGCAAGCATTGTGACCTCTATAAGGTGTAGGCAGCCACAAAACACTGGATAGACATACACACACTCCCACACCTATTTCAGCATTGTGCAAAGATAGAGGTGGTTGGCAGCCCTGGCCACCACACCAGTCCTGGGCACAGTGCAGGCATTCCTAAGGTACTCAATACTGTTAGGGTCACTCTCCGGGGTGGTAACACTGTCAGGAAAAAAAAAAGAAACACACTCCACATATATCAGAAAGGTTGCTGTGATGAATCTCTGTTAAGAAATTGTGTTTAATTTAGACTTTGTTATCTGAAACTACTCATAGCAACCTTTTGATATATATGGAGCGTGTGTTCATGTTTATGATGGCATTGATAGGGTTTGCAGGTGCTAGTAGTGGTAGCTGCTGCTCCGCACCAGACCCAACAGCCTAACTCTCCATGAGGCTTTGGATAGTGGAGCCTGTGGGTGTGGGTGTTTGTGCCCCTGGTGGCCGATGCTCTAGGGCAGAGGTTCCAAACTCCAGTCCTGGGGGGGGGGGGGCAAACACCATTCAGGTTTTCAGGTTGTCCTTCGTGAATATGCATGAGATAGATTTGCATACAATGGGGCAGTGCATACAAATGCATCGCATGCATATTTATTAGGAACAGCATGAAAACCTGAATGGTGTTTGGCCCTCCAGGACTGCAGTTGGGAACCTCTGCTCTAGGGAGTGCACATGTTTATGGTGTATGTGCTCTGTAGGGTAAAATATAGGGACATGGTCTGCAGGAGCCACAGCTGGGACTTGAACCTGTGACCTGCTGCCCCTGAACACACTGGATGTGTGTACTGCACCAAACTGATGCCACAGAGGCTGGTTATTCCCTGGGGATACCATGACTGTTCTTCAAACAGACTTTGTCTGTTGCACTGCATGCCACCCACCTAATCAGGGCTTTGCCTTGGTCTGCTGTGGGCAGATGCCACTGCCCCCTCCACCACCAGCAGCCCTCCCCCACCATGCTGACATGCCCTTATGCTGGTGGTGCTAGTGGTGCGCAGTTCCAGGCCATCCTGTGTGTCAGTCGGTGGCTGCCTATAGTGTGGGGGCTGGAGTAGGAGTGCCTACATAGACATCCACGCTTCCCCCCCGGCACCACCTGCCAATGTTATGTGCCCTTTGGGATACCTGCTGGGTAATGTCCATTGGGGCACTGTGGGACACACACTTGTGGACATGTTTGCCCTTGGTCAGTTGCTGTCTTGCTGATTTTCCATTTCTGCCTTCCTATGTGGCACCTAGGCATCTGCCTAGCCAAACCTGTGCCCCAGCTACCCCACTGCATGTCCCGCCTGCAGCCCCCTGTACCCCATTTGCAGCCTCACCATAGTGCCCTTTCGTACTTGGGCACTATGCTGTTGCTGCACATGTATCACTACTATCACTTTTCTGGGTCTCCCTGCCTTTGCTGTACATTGCTGATTGAAATGGTTTCTCTCTCCTGCAATTGTGCCTCTAACGTAAGGTTTTCAATCACGGTAATGTTCAGCCCTACATTTCACAGCGTTAGTGTGCCTGGAGCCTCTCACTGCCCACGCTCCGCCCATTGACCCCTTCTCTCCGCCCTCTGGAGAAACGTACTCCACCCTCTGTGTGCCTTAATGCCGCCGGAGACGTTATCGCGCGAAACGTAACATTATCGCGTGATAATGTTACGTATCATGTGATAACGTCTCAGCTGCAACGTTATCGCTGTTTAGTAAACATACCCCAAAGTCCCAGGCATCTCCTTTTCCAGCTGCAAGTGTTGAAAGAACAGTGTGAAGAGGTAAGGAAGATAGTCATGCCTACAGTGAGAAGGTCAGCTTGGTATGGTTACAGCAAGTCAGTTCTGTAAGTGTGGTGGCGCAGCTGAGAGACAGCATACAAAAAGAGGGAAAAATCAGTCATTTTCCCCAGAGAAAGGAACCAAATCCAGGAGTTTAGGGGTTAAAACTCTTGGTTCAGAAAAAAACTCCCTGCAGAAAGTTTGTAGTAAAGAGACACGCCCTAGCTCCATAGTTACCAGCTCTGCTCACGAGGGACAGCTGGGGGAGGGGCTAGGAGGCAGAAAGGGAAATCACAGATATAAACGGCAGGAACTTGGAGAAAGGGAGGGCCGGGAGAGCCTGGGGAGAGAGTGCCTGGGGAGGAAGTGCATTGGAAGGAAGTGCATAGAGAGGAGGTGCCTTGGAAGACTGACTTCCAGAGAAGGTGAAACTTCTATTGAGAGAGGAAGGACAAGGAGGAGTCCTAGTTCTGATTCTGGTGCCAGTTGGAATGGACCAGAAACTCCCAGAAGGGGAGGAGGCCCTAGGAGCTTCAGAGAACTAACCAAGGAAGGAACATGGAGAGTGAGGGGAACTTCACCAGAAACCTCTTGGAGGAAGGCAAGGCCAGCCAGAGGTATTAAAGTTAGCCCCGTGACCTGTAAGAGAGACAGGAGAACTCCGTTTAGAAGGAAAGCTTACCCAGAGGAAATTGCAAGCCATGTTAGTAGCAGAAACCATTCTCCTGAAATTTATATGGAAACCGAGCCTTCAGCAGTAAAGTCTGCCAGAAGCTTACTTCCACAAAGTAAGGTGAGCAGTTTTAAATCTGATACGAATCTCCTGAAAGTTAAGAAACCTCCTAAATGTAATAGCACTCCTCAGAAGAGAGAAGAGTCTGCATTAAGCAGAGTGTTACAAATCCTAGAGAGGTTAAAGCAGGATAATTCTGAGATTGAATCCAATGCTTCTCAAATAGAGTCAGATGTGGAAAGCATGGAATTAGAAGCCCCTATGATAAAGGACGTGAGCTCAGACCTGGAAATGGATTGCTCTCTAGTTTATACAAAATAAGTGAAAGCTAGAAGGTTTCTAGAGACTCTAAAAACCTGGCAGCTGCTTTCAGAAAGAGCACGGCTGAGCAGAATATGCAAATGAGGTTGCTGAGATTCTAAGCTTTGACTGTGTGTTTAAAGGACTGTTGGCTAATAAGTATAAAGTTTGCAATACAGCAGATAGAGAAACCCAATGATTGTGAGAAGAAGGAAACAGTCTGCATTAGAAGTTTGTGCATTACTGGAGAGTTGCAAACGGTTCCTGTTTTAAAAGCCATGTTGGAAGCTGTTTTTTGTCTGCACAAGAGTTTCAATGCTGTTCTTGTATGAAGAAATACTTTTTGTTGATTGGATTGGCAAGATGAATGTAGAAGCACTTTAATTTGTTGGTTACTCTGGGAAAAACACCCGCAACTTATGTTTTGATATTTTGAACTATAAATAAGCAGTTCATTTGGCTGGAGAAAAAAATAATAAAAATCCTGCGAGCCTATAATCCTTCTCAGCTGAGTCATTTCAACCACACAACTACAAAATTATAGGCAATCATCAAGGGAAAACATATTCAAGTTCGCGTCTCCAGCCCCTAGGCGACAGCCTGGCCGCCAGGGGGCGCGACATAAGCTATGTTGTGCAGTGAAGAGGAGCAGAAGAGAGGAGATGCAGTAGAGAAGATATTGAAGCTCAGAGGTAAAAGAGATGAGAGGACTCAGCTTGGAGACAGCAGTGTGAGACCCAGGAAAGCACCATCCATCAACACTGAGGCAACTACACTCACCCAATTACTTGACTGGAGCTCTGGAGTCTCTGAGCCTCCTCTTACCTGTACTATGACAACAGCAGAGATCAAGGCATTTCTGAGCAAGCCCAAAGGGGTTCCAGACTTGCTATCACACACCAAGTCCATAGAAGGGTGTGTAAATATGACAACTGAGGCTGCTGGTCATGTGTACAATCAGCAGAGGAGAGAACATTATATTAGGGGTCAGATGGTCAGCAGAGAGCTCATGAGCTAAAACAGAAGCAAACAAGATATGGCTTCTTTGCTGGATTTTGTTAAATAACATTAGATTAACTGCATAAATTACATTTTAAAGACAATTACGTGGCTACTAGTGTTATTCAGACTATTTGTATGTTCAAATAAATATTATGTAATTTCCACATATGTCAACTGTGATTTGATATAAGTAAGACCCACTTTAAGCAGTTTCTGAAGATAGCTTTAGATTCAGCATTTAGTAGTTTGTAAAGTTTGTAAAACTAAAAATCTACCCCTAAAATTGACACGCCCTATCATGGCGGTCCCACTGATACTTCTGAGGCAGTGCGGCAAACTTACTTTAAAGACTGGTAACTTGTCACGCTGCTTTCAATCCAGGCCCTGAGGAGGAAAGAGTAGGGCAAATGGGAGGTACCACAAGGAGGTGTGAGGACACCGGGGATGACACTGTGCCATGTGAGGGAGCCTGGGAAGGCAACAGTGTGGGCCATCACTGGCAGAAATGAAACATTGCAAAAATTTAAAAAAGACAGGTGACATCATCACAGGGCTAGATATTCACTGCATCTCTCGAAGGCCCTGACTGCACACTACTGCACCAGTGGGACTTGGAGCCTCCTGGTGGCCTTTGCAGGCCACAGTCCTGTTCTTCAGTCTGTCATGCCACAGACCCAGCTCCTCATGCTGGCAGGATTGCGGCTCGCATCGCTCTTCATCTTACTTGTTTAGGGGAGGGGGTAGCATACGCATGTATGGACAGACCAAAATTTACCTAGTCGGCTGGACCCTCAACAATGGGCACTACGCTTTTGCAAAACATTCCTAAAAAGATGCAGAGTTTGAGCTGGGGAAGCGAACATCTATATTAAATGCAAAACAAATATAAGACTTCTGCACTCTTTTCTAGAGTATGTTAAATTATCTGAGTTACAGTCCAAAGCACTTAAGAGCCATAGAGGAAAGACACAAGTGCAAATGAGTGGAATTACAGTCTATTTCTCTTAGCCAATGGTAGACAAAACACTGCTGAAGAAAGTAATTGCATGTGGGTATATCATTGCTGAAAAAAGTTGTAGGCTAGAGAATTTATTTATTTATTTATTTATTTATTTAACTATTTTTATATACCGCTATCTCCAGGAACAAGCAGGAATAAGTCCTCACATATGGGTACGTCGGTACCGACGGAGCCTGCGCGGGAAAGCTCCCCAGCCTTTCAGATGAAAGGCTTTTGGGGCCTCCCACTGCACATGCGCGCTGCCTTCCCGCCTTCCTGACCAGCTCTCTTCAGTTTCTCTTTTTCCGCGGAGCCAGCAGGTCGTGTTCCTGTCACCGCTGAAGAAATTGTTAAATTTGTTGTTTTTCTTTAGACCGCGTACCTGCCTTCCCCATACCGAATCCGGTACCGCCGGTCTCTCTTTCTTTCTTTATAAAAAAAAAAAAAAAAAAAAGATTTTTTTATTTTCTTCAGCACAGCTTGGTACCTGTTGTTAGGCCTTAAGGCCTACACAAATTCTCCTCATGGAGAAGCCAGTCCCTGGTTTTAAAAAAAGTACCAAATGCAGTGCTGTCATTTCTGTCACAGACACCCATGAATGGTGTCTCAAATGTTTGGGACCTGAACACTCCATACCGGACTGCCCATCCTGCACCCAGATGTCTAAACGTGGTTTGCAGAACTGGGCCAACAAGCTCCATGTGCTGTTTCCTTCAGAAGCATCACAGTCATCCAGGTCTTCCTCTCCGGATGGATCTCAGGTAACCAAAACTTCTGTGGGCAAATCCTCTAAAAGCAAATCTCTTTCTAAAGATCGAGAGGCTCTCAATTTTGAGTTCGAGGATTCTGCCCAGGCCAAAAACCCCGGCGGGAGGTTCCGGCCTCCAAAGCAATCATGGGGTCACAGGTTGACATCGATGGCACGGCCTCGACCGATCACCTGTTGGACTGCTCTGGGGTACCGGCCCATACCGGTACCGACATCCAGGCAGTAGTGGCGTCTATGGGCAGTACTGTCCAGACCATGCAGCAGGCCGTTCTGGCATTCATTAAGGCTGCGACGCCCTCGGTACCGATTTCATCGGTACCGACCCCGGTTCCGGTATCCACACCGGAACCGAGACCATCGACTTCCAAACGTCGATCGGTTCCGCATGCCGGATTCCGGCTTTCGCCTGGTACCGATCCCATGCCCGATTCGCCCGATGTCGATACCGATCGGTATGCATATCGTACATTGGCAGTACAGAGGGAAGACTCAGATTCTTCTGATGAATTCAATTCCTCTGATGACTCTGCTGAGCTTACTCTTCCTGAGGAGCCCTCTTCTCCAAAGAGGAGGATGTCTCCTCCAGAGGATTTATCCTTTCAGGATTTCATTGTTGATGTAGCTAAAGCACTTTCTATTGCTACATCTTCTGAAAAAGAACCCAGATCAAAAAAATTGGACATTTTAGGATACTCAAAAGCTCCTAAAGAGGCAGTCACTCTGCCTGTCCATGAAATCCTTCAAGAACACTTGATGGATTTGTGGAAGACTCCTTTAACACTGTCTCCCCATTCCCGTAGGTTGGACACCATGTATCGGGTCCCTCCTTCGCCTGGGTTCCAGAAAACTCAGCTGCCTCACCACTCTATTGTGGTGAAGTCTGCCATGAAGAAAATAAAGAGTCCTAAAAGGCATTCTTCTACCCCTCCAGGGCGAGAATGTAAGACCCTAGACTCTTTTGGAAGAAAGATGTTCCAGGCTAGTATGCTTATAGCCAGGATCAATTCTTATAGCCTTTATATGGGCATGTTTCTTGGACAACTTGCCCTAAAAATACAGAATTTTGCCCCCTTTATCCCTGATGATCAAAGGGCGGACTTCTTTTCTATGGTGACACAACTTTCAGAGGTCTCCAAGTTCTCCAACAGGGCAGCCTTTGATTCCTTTGAAGTTGCAGGCAGAGCTTCGGGAATTGCTATTGCAGCCCGACGTCTCGCTTGGCTCCAGGCTTCTGACCTAGAACCCTGGGTTGTAGATGGCCTCAGGAATCTGCCCTGTACCGGTGAGAACTTATTTGGGGAAGACTGGCAGATTAAAGCTGCTCAAATGGATGCAGAAAATGCCACTCTAGATAGACTTTCCAAGTCTACTTCTACCCCTGCCAAAAAGAAGTCTTTTAAAAGGCCTTACTATAAAAAGGCCAGATTTCCCACAAATACTGGCCAACAATCTGCTCAGCCTCGCTTTGCGGCTAAGCGTCAACAATCTAAGCAGGTAAAGTCAAAGCCTGCAGTGTCTGCTACACCCCAGCAGGCTCAACCCCCTCAGGGGTTTTGACTTGCCTCTAGAGAACTTGCCGTTTCTGGCTCTAGAACAACCAGAGCCCCTCACCATTCCTGGAAGGCTAGCTCATTTTGCTCCCAGATGGGAACAAATCACATCAGAGCAATGGACCCTCTCTATTATCCGGGAGGGCTACAAACTTCATTTCTCCAGCCTTCCTCCCCATACCATGGTGAGGCAATTCAGTTCTCCCCCATCTCTTCTGACCCTGTTGGGTCAGGAAGTCTCTTCTCTTCTTGCCCAAGGGGCAATAGAGGAGGTTCTTCCTCCACAACAGGGGTTAGGTTTCTACTCCCCTTACTTTCTCATAACAAAGAAGACAGGGGGCTTCAGACCTATCCTAGATCTGAGAGAATTGAACAGGTTTCTATTCAAGGAGAAATTCAAAATGCTCTCTCTGGGCCTTCTCCTTCCATACCTTCAGAGTCAGGATTGGCTTTGTTCTCTAGATCTCAAGGATGCGTACACTCATATACTCATCCATCCATCCCACAGAAAATATCTAAGATTTCTGTTCCAGGGAAAACATTTCCAGTACAGAGTACTACCCTTCGGTCTGGCCTCTGCTCCAAGAGTCTTCACAAAATGCATGGCAGTCGTAGCCGCATTTCTCAGAGGCATGGGAATCTTTGTCCTCCCATATCTGGACGACTGGCTCATCCGAGCTCCATCTCAGTCAGAAGCCCAGATGTCTCTGGACCGCACAAGGCGTATTCTTCAATATCTGGGACTTGTGGTAAACATTCCCAAATCTCAACTCATCCCTACTCAGTCTCTGGAATTCATAGGGGCCCAATTGGACTCCACCACTGCAAGGGCCTACCTCCCTCTGGCCCGAGGCCAAAGACTAATAAGCTTGGCCTCCCAGGCTCAGTCCAGAAGTCACTTGTCAGCCAGACAAATGCTGCAGCTTCTGGGCCACATGGCCTCCACGGTACACGTGGTGCCCTACGCTCGTCTTCATATGAGAGCAGCTCAATGGACCTTGGCCACCCAGTGGTCTCAAGCATCAGGACTGCTCTCATACCAAATACTCACCTCAAAACGACTGTTTTGGTCTCTCCAGTGGTGGACATCCTCCAAAAATCTGTTGTTGGGGATCCCCTTCCAACCTTCGTTGCCCCAAGCAACCCTCACAACAGATGCCTCCCAAGCAGGGTGGGGAGCTCATCTCCAGCACCTCTCCACTCAGGGCACCTGGTCTCCTCAGGAGACCACCCTTCACATCAACCTTCTGGAACTGCGAGCAATCTTCCTTGCACTCACAGTCTTCCACACCCTCCTTGTCAACCTGACTGTCCTAGTCCAAACAGACAATCAGGTAGCCATGTTCTATGTCAACAAACAAGGAGGGACGGGCTCTCTGTCGCTTTGCAACGAAGCTCTCAGATTATGGGCCTTCGCCAGAGAGCACCAAATTCATCTTCTGGCAGTATATCTTCCAGGAGTTCAAAACTCTCGGGCAGACAGACTCAGTCGAGTTCTGCTCCCACACGAATGGTCCCTACATATGGACCAGATATGCAGAATCTTTCAGGAATGGGGGACCCCGGACATAGACCTCTTTGCAAGTCCGTGGAATGCCAAACTTCCCCGGTTCTGTTCCAGGACTCCGTGTCAGGGAGCTCAGGCCAACGATGCCTTTCTCCTACATTGGGGTCAGGAATTCCTGTACTCTTTTCCACCCATTCCTTTGATTCCCAAGACTCTGTTCAAACTTCAGAGGGATCACGGATCCATGATCCTCATTGCTCCACGCTGGCCACGCCAAGTGTGGTTTCCCTCTCCTTCTACAGCTCTCACAGGGCTCCTCCCTGGACCTGGGAGCTGCACCAGACCTTCTGTCTCAGGAGCAGGGGACTTTGTGGCATCCAAACCCCAAGTCCCTACATCTCCGAGCTTGGTTACTGAAGGCTTAAGCCTTCATAAGTTTAATCTTTCCCAACCAGTGAAAGATATCCTTCATGCCTCTAGGAAACCCTCTACTAGGCGTTCCTATGCTTTCAAATGGAAACGTTTTTCCATTTGGTGTGCGCAACAGGGTCTTGACCCTCTAGCACTTCCTTTGAATTCTCTACTGGACTATCTCCTGCATCTTTCCAATGCAGGCCTCAAGACGAATTCAGTACGAGTCCATTTAAGTGCTATTGCAGCATCCTTAAAACCTATAAATGGACAACCTGTCTCCTCTCATCCTCTTATTGCAAGGTTCATGAGAGGCCTGACCCTCACTAAGCCTCCCATCCGACCTCCTCCGGTAGCATGGGACTTGAATCTAGTTCTGGGTCAACTTATGAAGCCACCTTTTGAACCGTTGGTATCTACCTCCCTGAAATTTCTTTCCTGGAAGGTTCTTTTCCTTATTGCAGTCACTTCGGCTCGCCGCATCAGTGAACTGCAGGCTTTGGTGGCTAATCCACCTTATACCAGATTTCATCATGATAAGGTGGTCCTTAGGACGAATCCCCACTTTATGCCTAAAGTGGTCTCGCCTTTTCATCTTAATCAAGAGGTATATCTACCTGTTTTTTTCCCGGCTCCTCATGCATCCAGTGCAGAGAGGAACCTTCATACTCTTGACTGTAAAAGAGCTCTCGCCTTTTACCTCAACAGGACTCAGCCACATCGAAAGTCTTCCCAACTTTTCGTGGCTTTTGATCCTTCTCATTTGGGACTTCCAGTCACCAAACGTACACTTTCCAATTGGATTGCTCAGTGTATTTCTTTTGCTTACCAGAGTAAGAACATTTCTCTGGAAGGCCATGTCACAGCTCACAATGTGAGAGCCATGGCTACTTCTATGGCTCATCTTCACTCTGTGTCCATAGATCAGATCTGTCGAGCAGCCACTTGGGCCTCGGTTCATACCTTCACAGCCCATTACTGCTTGGACAAGGACTCCCGCCGGGATGCCTTGTTTGGTCAGGCTGTCCTCAAACACCTGTTCCATACTTAAACAACTCCTGCCCACCTTCCCTGGATGGATGCCTGAGATCCATACGAAGATGGTTTACCCTTGGAGGGGGATCTCCCAGGCATCTTAGCTAGGGAGTCCCCATATGTGAGGACTTATTCCTGCTTGTTCCTGGAGATAGCACAGTTACTTACCTGTAGCAGGTGATCTCTGGGAACAGCAGGAATTAGTCCTCATAACCCACCCACCTCCCCTAGGAGTTGTATCTCTATCTATCTATCTTCCTTTCCTCTCTCTATTGTCTCAGCTTTAAACTCGAACTGAAGAGAGCTGGTCAGGAAGGCGGGAAGGCAGCGCGCATGTGCAGTGGGAGGCCCCAAAAGCCTTTCATCTGAAAGGCTGGGGAGCTTTCCCGCGCAGGCTCCGTCGGTACCGACGTACCCATATGTGAGGACTAATTCCTGCTGTTCCCAGAGATCACCTGTTACAGGTAAGTAACTGTGCTTTATCTCAAAGCAAAAGCAGTTACAGGTTAAGTGACCAGAAACATGAACTAGTGCATAGAACACAGCAAACTAGAACTTGGAAGGTTGAACTGGGAGTTGGAACTCTGAGCTTAATACCGTATGAGGGTAAAACTATTTCCATGTATTACATAGGAGGGGGAGAGCATCGTGTATGTGAGGGAGAGAGAATATTCACTGGGAAGGGGGAGGGGAGGAGGGAAGAATTGCTGGTTCCGGTGTCAAAGTGTTCATTGGTGAGTTTTGAGATCCTTTCGAACTCCTTTAGGTCTGAGATAGCTCATAAATGCTTGGGGAGAGCATGCTAAATGGTTGCTGCATAAAGCGAGAATGCCCAGTTAGCAGCATTCTGGTTGCGCTTTGTTCTTATGGTGGGGTTTGTTGAAGGTATCCTGTGTGTTGGTCCTTCTGACTCTGCTATTTGGAATTTTTTGTAGAAGTGATTGAATGTAGTCTGAGGATAAGTTTTGGGATGCTTTGAAAGTGGTCAATATGTACTTTTTCAATGGCATGTAAAACTGATGCATGAGATGACTGGATTGAACTATGTACATCTAAACTGAAGTATAAGCCAGGGTGGCTGCTTTACAAACAGTTATGACACCACTTTACAGAAAGCAGCCCTGACATCTAGGCGGAAGTCGGAACAGCTCTATTGTGCGCTGTGCACTGTACCTCCCCATCCAGGGAAAAATAGTATGTCCTTATTAAAGAATGAAAAATACGAGTGATAGAGTGAAAGCACGAACGAAAGTTGTGGATGGAATGGGAAGAGTTGTGGGAGAGTGTCAATGAAACTGCAAAGAAAAGAAAAGGGGACCAGGAGGATTTTGTTTACTGTTACAAATAAATATAAAACTCTATGAGTATCTCTGTAACATGGGAAAAGAAAAGGAATGTGATTTTTGCTTTAGTTATGGAAATTGTATGATGAGTGTTGGCTATAATTAAGTGTAACCCCTGTTTACTAAAAATAAAAATAACAAGACTCCTAGGGGTATGTTTACTAAAACCCTGTTAGGGTGCGTGCCGCGCTAGTGTGCGGATGCCATATAAGGAGTGGGCGTTTCAGTCAGAAAAAAGCAAAACCGTGAATAATCATGCACTAATGTGCGCAGCGCTCATGTGCGCCGCGCACATTAGCGCATGAGAAACTTGCGCGGGAAGCATAAGTGGCACGCTGATGTGCAAGCACAGGAACAGAGCCACAGTACAATGGTTAAGACACTGACCGATGGTGCAGGGATTATGGGTTCAATCCCCCACTGTGCCAAATGAAGAAGGCTGGCTGAAGCATTACCTATTATGGGGAAGATTGCTTTAGGAGGTATTTTATTTTTATTTTAATTATCACTACTAGCAAACGCACTCTCAAAGTGTGTTAACATAAGGCACCCCATAAGGCACATTTTAAAGTGCACTGTCCGCCAAGGCACCCTAGAATGTTGCCTATAGGGCGCTTTATAGGGTGCCGTATGAGGTACCACAAGGTCACAGCACTGTTTTTGATGGCAGCACTGTGCAGTTTAAGGAATGAAAATCATAATTAGGTGCACTGAAATGCAAGGAGGAGCAGCAGTTTAGCACAATGGTTAAGGCACTGATCAATGATGCAGGAGTCATGGGTTCAATCCCCTACTGTGCCTAATGAAGAAGGCTGGCTGAGGCATTACCTGTTATAGGCAATATTGCTGTAGGGGGGATTTTATTTTTATTTTAATTAGTGCTGCCAGCAAACACACCCTCAAAGTATTGTAACATAAGGTGCTGCATAAGGCGCCTCATAGGGTACCCCAGAGAGCACATTTTAAAGCACCCTGTCCGCCACGGCACCCTACAGTGTTGCTGAAAGGGTGGCCTATAGGGCACCATATAGGGTGCCCTATGAGGCACAGCAAGGTCATAGCACTGTGTTTGATGGCAGCACTGTGCATTTAAACATATGGAAATCTGAAGTAGGTGCGCTGATATGCAAGGAGGAACAGCAGTGTAGCACAATGGTTAAGGCACTGACTGCAGATACAGGGGTCATGAGTTTGCTCCTCAGTGTGCCTAATACGTAAGGCTGGCTGAGGCATCAGCTTTGCAATGTACGTATTGTTTCCTGCAGCACTTTATTTGTATTTTATTAATTGCTGCCAGCAAACACGCCCTCACGTGCCGTAACTGAAGGTGCTGCATAAGGCACCTTATAAGGCACTCCATAGGGCACATTATAAAGTGCACTGTCCGCCATGGCACCCTAAAATGTCCCTTATAGGGCACCCTATAAGTCGCTCCACAGGATAACGTATAGTGCACCTTATATGGACGGTAACCATAAGGTGCCCTATAGGGCGCCCTCTGAGACACCTTATGGGTACAGTACGCAGAGAGTGTTTTTGCTGGCAGCAATAATGTACATTAAAAAGAGATTATGCTTTGGGTTTGAACCCATGACCTCTGGCTCCACAGGCAGTGAAGTAACCAGTGGGCTACAGCTCTATAGCTGCTATCAAGCCCCTGGCTGGCTGTAGAGGGACTGCATGTCACCACACAGACAGTCTGCTGTGGTCACCAGGATAGGGTTAGGCCACCCATACCCATGATACACTGCACATGCAAATCAGCTGTCCACAGATGAACACAAGATGGGGTATGCACCCCCACAGCACCTCGGCCTGGTAGGGGGAACTGACCAAGTCCACCCCCACAGCACCTTGGCCTGGTAGGGGGAACTGACCAAGTCCACCCCCACAGCACCTCGGCCTGGTAGGGGGTACTGACCGTGTGTGTTACTGGCACAGAGTAGCTATACACCGTCACATTGTGCGGGTACTGTGCTCACCCTGAGTGTTCGGTGGGGCGCCCAGCACCAGGTCCACAGCACCTTCCATGGCAGAAATAGGTCATGCTGCAGGTCCCCAGCAGTACTAATGTGTGAGATAGGTAGTTTCTGCAGAAATATCTTGGATATATCTGTCTGTCTCAGTCAGGTGTATCCCCTATGGACCCAAAGGAGGATTATGTACCACCACCCTCCTGAGGGCTGAGGGTGGTAAACATGGTCTCCCATCAACAGATGCACATTCTACCTCCCTGCAATGGTGGCAGTAGAGGGGACCATCAACCCCGGTCCTGCTGGAGAACAGACACCCTACAGGGCAGTCAATGCAGCTCTGTACACATCCATAACACAACAGCAGACAGACATTAGGCCTGGATATGCTAAGTTGCACCCCACCACTATCTGATATTCTCCTGCAGCAAGCCTTCAGCCGCTGCACCCTGCAAGGCAATCCATCAAGACACATACCAGATGCAAACAGTCTGCTAGCTAGTCCATAGTGCATGTTCCTGGTGGAAATACATGCACCCAGAACTAGGATGTCAGCATACATAACAAGCAGATACATCAGTGACTGGGCTCCAAAAAGAAAACCATAAATATCACTTGAAAAAAATATTATATAACACTATGGGGGTGCCTAGCCATGCTGTGGTCACTGCACAGTCAGGGTGAGAGTGATCTCCCAGCAGGACATGCTGAGGCCACCCTGTTTGTGTAGGTGGTGGCCGGGCACTAAAATGTCCCAGCCAGTGCCCTATGCCCTGTGCAGATGCATCCAGGCCAGGCCACCCTGTCCGGGCTATACCCATGGTACCTTGCTCCTCATTATGCACATTGGCAGGCCAATACTGGCAACAGTGCTGGCAGTGTGGGCTGTGTAGGGTGTTTGCAGCCACCACACACTGGATAGACAGACAGACACCCCCACACCTATGCCAGCATTGTGCTACTATAGAGGAGTTTAGCAGCCCTGGCCACCACACCAGTCCTGTGCACAGTACAGGCATGGATATGGTACGCAATACTGTTGGGGGTCACTCCCCAGGGTGGTAAACACTGTCAGAGATCAGACCTGCAGCACACACCACAGACATCAGAAAGATTGTTATGATGGAGCTCAATGAGCAAACTGTGCTTAACGTAGGAATTGCTATCTTCCAGTAATCATAGGAACCGTTTGATAGCTGTGTACCATATACCCAGGTGTAGGGTGGCATTGCTAAGCTATGCAAGTGCTAGTATTGGGAGATGCACGCAGGGCCCAATGTCCTGCCTCTCCAGGAGGCATTGGCTAATGGGGCCTGTGGGTGTGGGTGTGGGTGTGTCTGCCCCTGTTGGCTGCTGCTTTACGGCAGAGGTTCCCAACTCCAGTCCTGGTGTGCCAAACACTGTTCGGGTTTTCATGCTGTCCCTCATGAATATGCATTAGATACATCTGCATACCATGGGGGTGGTGCATAGATATGCAGCACAGGCATCTTTATTAGAGGCAGCATGGAACCTGAATGGTGTTTGGCCCTCCAGGACTGCATTTGGGAGACTCTGCTCTAGGTAATGCGCCTGTTTATGGTGTCTGTGCTCTGTAGGGTAAAATATAGGCGTATTAACCATGCGTATGTTCTCTGCAATAAAGGTTTGTCCTTACTATCATGGTTTAGTTGTGGGAAAAATATGTGGACTGGATTGGCAGTAGCCCCAGCTGGGCTTTGAATCTGTGACCTTCTGTTCTTGTACACACTGTCTGTGTGCACTGCACCACTGTGTTGCCACAGATATGCTGTATTCCCTGGGGAGTCCATTGCTGTACATCCGACAGGGCCTGTTTGTTGCAGTGCACGGCACCCACCTGGACAGGGCTAGGCCATGTTCTGCTTTTTTGATCATATAAAATCTTGGCATCGTTATATTGACGATATTTTTATGCTATGGCAAGGGCCTCAAGCGGAAATACACATTTTTGTGGGTTGGTTAAACACCTGTGATAAGAACTTAACGTTTACTTTTGAGAGCCATAAACAACAGATTACTTATTTAGACATTTTAATAATTCGTGATTCTGATGGTTGGAAAACTACAGTGTTTTGTAAACCTACTCATAGAAATACCTTTCTACATTATTCAAGTGCTCATCCTACGGGATTAAAGGACAGTCTTCCGATATCACAGTTCTTGCGGTATCGGAGGAACTGTTCTACAGTAACAGAATACAAACAGGCCTCAAAATATCTTAAGAAGAGCTTTTTAAGTAGAGGTTATCCACAAGCAGTAATTCAGCGGGCTTATCGTCGGGCCCTGTACAACAATAGCGAGCTTTTGTTACACTCAAGAGGAAAACCTGTTACGGAACTAGAGGATCAAAAGATAAATCTGGTTACTACCTATTCACTTTTGAGTACAAAGATTCAAAAGATCCTAAAAAAACACAAAGCAGTTTTGGAAATAGTACCGGGGCTACAAGATAAAGTAGTACGATGTGTATGGAAGCAAAACAAAAGTCTAAAAGAATATTTATCTCCCACTGTGTTAAGACCATTGGATTGGATTCCAACAAGTGCAAAAAATAGGAAAACATATGAAATGTGGTCATTGTAATATTTGTCAAATTACGCTGGAAATTTCAGAATTTACTCATCGAGGGGAAAGATATCATTTGAGACATGTGACTGATTGTGAATCCAAGTCGGTAGTGTATGCAATTCATTGTCCATATTCTTTTTTGTACATTGGGAAAACAATTCGAGCTTTAAAGATCCATTTGAAGGAACATCAGAGTAGGCTAAGATGCCGATGGATAGATGCTCCCATTGTACAACATTGTTTGGACTCTGGCCATAATTTTGATATGCTACGATGCTGGTGTATAGAAGCAGTATTGCAAGGTTCACAAGGTAAATCACAAGAACAAATGCTTTCATATCGGGAACAGTGGTGGATCCACCGGCTCCGAACAGTTCAACCAGAAGGGTTAAACGTAAACGTTGATTGGTTGGCGTGCACTTGAGTGGCTCCAATGAATTAGGTGCCAAGGAGGGTATTTAAATATGAGAGTGAATGCATGCGTGGCGTCCCAAGATTTGAGTTCAGTAAAGACAAGGGATCGTGACCGGTGAAAGTTAGTGCAACCGGAAAGTCATTAAAGGTGATGTGAGAGAAGAAATGTGATGTAAGTACTGAGAAAAGTTCATATATTTAGATGATTCAACCACGTAATACTGCTGATTTTGTTTGTGTTGCTATAGAATAAAATCACATGAACATTGAAGAAAATGTATATTCAAGTGGTCCCTGAAAGAAGCAATGCATTCATCCCCTTGAAAAACCCAAGTGGAGAAACGCTGGAGCGCTTAGAAGATTGAGGCATTGGGGTTCTTCTTTTGTTTGTGAATGGAAAGGGGCATCCGCTGACGCCATTCTGCATAAGATAAGTAGAGTGGTGGAAGCTATTTTAAGATAAGAAAAGGACATCAATATAAATATATATAAAAAATAAAAAAAGAGCAATACATAAGATAAATTCAAAATATACTTGCCTGAGGTCATTGATGTAAACGGACACTATATGGGAGAGTTTCATTACCCACAAATAAGTGTCAAAAATATATCGTTTATCTGAGACCGTTTGGCAAGGTAGCGTACTGAGTTGAGGTTACATATAAAAAAAATAGATTGAGTGAATTTAATTGTTTTTAGTTTTGAATGTAGTTCACTCTCAAGAAAGGCCTTATATAGTTTTTGTTTGACACATGATCTGCTGTGGCCACCAGCTGCTGCCACCTCCACCACCAGTACCGCTCCATCCTTAGATTGGAGACAGCATAAACCCAGGGCCGGCCCGTCCATTGAGCGAGAATGTTTTTTGCACAGGGCCCCGCGTTTCAGGGGGCCCCGCGCAAAAAACATTCTAATCCTAAAGTAAAATTTTTAAAAAGAAAAAAGAAGTTGTCTTCTCCGGCAGCCGGGGCCGCCGCGGCAGAATCGAGTGTGCCGCGGGGCCCCCCCTGCCCAGCAGAGCCTGCCCTCCCGAGCCTGCCCTCCCCTTTATCACCTGTCTTCGCAGCTCTAATCAAACGCGCCGGCTTTCAGAGCGCGAGGGAGAGTTTCTCCCTCGCTGCTCTATTAAGCCCGCGGGGGCTGATGGGAAGTTCCCATCAGCCCCCGCGGGCTTAACAGAGCCGCGAAAGGGAAACTAGCCCTTTCGCGCTCTGAAAGCCGGCGCGTTTGATTAGAGCTGCGAAGACAGGTGATAAAGGGGAGGGCAGGCTCGGGAGGGCAGGCTCTGCTGGGCAGGGGGGGCCCCGCGGCACACTCGATTCTGCCGCGGCGGCCCCGGCTGCTGGAGAAGACAACTTCTTTTTTTAAAAAAATTTCCCTGGGCTGGGCTGGGCGTTAGGAGTGGTGATGGGCTATGGGGGGGCTGGGGGAGGGTTAAGAGTGGTGATGGGCTGGGGGGGTTAAGAGTGGTGATGGGCTATGGGGGGCTGGGGGGGGTTAAGAGTGGTGATGGGCTATGGGGGGCTGGGGGGTTAAGAGTGGTGATGGGCTGGGGGGGTTAAGAGTGGTGATGGGCTATGGGGGGGCTGGGGGGGGTTAGGAATGGCGATGGGCTATGGGGGGCTGGGGGGGTTTAAGAGTGGTGATGGGCTATGGGGGGCTGGGGGGGTTAGGAGTGGTGATGGGCTATGGGGGGCTGGGGGGGTTTAAGAGTGGTGATGGGCTATGGGGGGGCTGGGGGGGTTAGGAGTGGTGATGGGCTATGGGGGCTGGGGGGGTTTAAGAGTGGTGATGGGCTATGGGAGGACTGGGGGGGTAGGAGTGGTGATGGGCTATGGGGGCCTGGGGGGGGTTAGGAGTGGTGATGGGCTATGGGGGGGCTGGGGGGGTTTAAGAGTGGTGATGGGCTATGGGGGGGCTGGGGGGGTTAGGAGTGTTGATGGTCAATGGGGGCTGGGGGGGTGTAAGTGTGGTGATGTGCTATGGGGGGACTGGGGGGGGATGAGTGGTGATGGGCTATGGGGGCCTGGGGGGGGGTTAGGAGTGGTGATGGGCTATGGGGGGGGCCTGGGGGGGGGTTAGGAGTGGTGATGGGCTATGGGGGGGCTGGGGGGGTTCGGAGTGGTGATGGGCTATGGGGGCGCTAAGTCTGTATATGGGCTGATGGGATCAGGACTGAAAGTGAGTTGATGGGGAGGTTAGGACTGGTAATGGGGTATGGGAGGGCTTAAACTGAAAATTGGGTGAGGGGGATTAGGACTGGAAATGGGCTGGTGGGATTAGGACTGGGAGTGGGCTGGTGGGATTAGGACTGGGAGTGGGCTATGGGGGGCTAGGACTGGTAATGGGTTGGAGGGGTTGCTAGGACTGGAAATGGGCTGGGGGGAATTAAGACTGGAGGTGGGCTGATGGGGTTAGGACTGGTAATGGGCTGTGGGCTGTTGGGGGGGGGGGGTTAGGACTGGTAATGGGCTATGGGGGGGCTAGGACTGGAAATGGGCTGATGGGGGGGTTAACACTGGAGGTGGGCTGATGGGCTTAGGACTGGTAATGGGCTGGTGGGATTAGGACTGGGAGTGGGCTATGGGGGGCTAGGACTGGTAATGGGTTGGGGGTTGCTAGGACTGGAAATGGGCTGGGGGGATTAAGACTGGAGGTGGGCTGATGGGGTTAGGACTGGTAATGGGCTGTGGGCTGTTGGGGGGGGGTTAGGACTGGTAATGGGCTATGGGGGGCTGACTGGAAATGGGCTGATGGGGGGGTTAGGACTGGAAGTGGGCTGATGGGGGGGTTAGGACTGGAAGTGGGTTGATGGGGGGGGGCTAGGACTGGTATTGGGTTGGGGGGTTGCTAGGACTGGAAATGGGCTGATGGGGGGCTAGGACTGGAAATGGGCTGATGCAGGGACAAGAAGGGAATGGATGCTGGGTGAGACTGGAACTAGAAGGGAGCTGATGTTGGGGGAGGATTAGGGGAGGATTAGAATGGGATGGGGCTGGGAGAGTAAAATGGAGAGGGGAAAAATATTTTGTGTGGTAGGGGTAAAAAATCTACACTTAGCTGGGTATTGGGAGAGTAAGTGGGGATTGAGGATGGAGGGGTAAAATGTGAGTGGATGAAATAGGAATGAGGAAAGAGCAAAAGGAGAAAGATTAGTATGTTAAAGCAGATGTAGAGAGAGAGAGAATGGAAAAAAAAAAACTAGAGAAGAGAGAAGAGAGACAGCAGATGATGGAGAGTTAGCAGAAAACATGAAGAAACCAGAAGAAAGTGGCTGGAGCAATTGCAACCGGAAGAAAATGCACAAAAGGTAGAAAGATATCTCTTTATTTTGAATTTATTAACTGGAATATGAAAGCTCTGGGAAATGTGCATCATTAACGTCTGCGCTTTGTTTGGTACAAGAGGAAATTAATTTATAGTTTTATTTCTACAGTTGTTGTACATTCCAAGTTTGGCTTTTGGGGTTCCCAGTTTAATTATTGCCTTCCTGTTTCTAAATTGTGATTCCTTGTTTGGTGATGGTCTATGTTCTGCATGTGTAACTGAGCTGAGGTATTCTGTTTATGTAATTCCTATTTGACATTGCCACTTGTTCTCTTTCCCCAGTAGGTCATGTATTGTTTTCTCTTACATGTATTGGTTTAATATTTGCAGTGTTGCCTTTTGATAGGTAGGGTATGGTGCTTTGTGAGTTCTGGTAGTGCTGTTAGGATACGGCGGGTTTGCTATGGGTTCTAAATGGGCAGTGTTTGTAGTAGTTCCTAATGTGCCTGGCGGTTGGCACTGGATTATAGTAATGTAGAAATCTTTTAGTCTGTCTTTATCCATACACACACTAACTTTTAGTAAACATGTCTCTTAATGAATGTTAGCATTATGCAAATATTTATGCAAATAAGGCCACTTATGCAAATGAGGCCCCGCACCGAGTCTCCGCACATGGCCCCGCACCCCCCTTGGGCCGCCCCTGCATAAACCCTGAAGGTTTTGTGGCCCTCCAGGACTGCATTTGGGAGAATCTGCTCTAGGTAATGTGCATGTTTCTGGTGTCTGTGCTCTGTAGGGTAAAATAGAGGTGTTTGAGCCATGCTTATGTTCTCTGCAATAAAGGTTCGTCTTTACTATCACTAGTTAGTTGTGGGTAAAATATGGGGATTGGATTGGCAGGAGCCCCAGTTGGGGCTTGAACTTGTGACCTTCTGTCTCCAAACATGCTGGTTGTGTGCACTGCACCACCGTGATGCCACAGAGACAGTGCATTCCCTGATGATACCATGACTGTTTGTCTGGCAGGGCCTGTCTGTTGCAGTGCGTTGCACCCACCTACAAAGGGCTAGGCCATGGTCTGCTCTGGGCAGCTGCCACTGCCCCCCTCCACCTCCAGTACCCCTGTGCCACCCTGCTGACATGCCCTTCTGCTGGTGGTGCTGGTGGTAGGCAGTCTCAGGCCATCCTGTATGTGGGTAGGCGGCTGCCTATGGTGCGGGTTCTGGGGTAGGGGTGCCTGCAAATTTGTCTGCAAGTCCCCCAATCACCGCCTGCCAATGTTCTGTGCCCTTGGGGGTACCTGCTGGGTACTATCCCCTGTGACACTGTGATAAACACTCTCGTGCCCATGTTGGGCCCTCATCAGTTTCTGTGTGGCTGCTGTTCAGTTTCAGCATTCCTAGGTGCCATCTAGGCATCTGCCTAGTCCGCACTGTGCCCCAGCTGCACCACAGCATGTGCCGCCTGCAGCCCTCTGTATCCCCTTTCCCAGCATCTGTCCAATTGCCCATTCTGACCTGCCCGCCCTGCTGTTGTGGAAATGTGCATGCCATAGGTAACCTGTCTAAAGGAGAGGGAAACCCTGATCAGTGCTATTTCACTGTGGGATCATTCACCTTGTATGGGGACGGAGCGTAGACCCTTCTAAAATACATATTTATTTTTTGCGGCTTTCTTGGGAGTGTTTTTGATGTTTCCCATTACTATCACTATTGCCCAGCTTGATTATAATTTTTTTAGATTTTGTTGGGGTCATTTTCAATGTTTATTTGCACTTTTGTACCATGCACATGTATCACACTTATCACTGTTTTGTAGGTTTCCCCGGTTTTGCTGTACATTGCCGACAGAAATGGTTTCTCTTCCCTTCAAATCGGCTCTACCGCGAGGTTTTCACTCGCGGTATTTTTTGGCTTGAATTTCAGCCCCGCTTGTGTGCGGGGAGCCTCTCCCCTCCCACTCTCCACCCATTGACCCCTTCTCTCCGCCCCTGGGGAGCCTTCCTCCGCCCTCCAGGAGCCTTTCCACGCCTCTATCGCACATCAGCGTGCCGCGCACATGAGCGGTATCTTTAGTGCGGCGCGCACGTGTGCGGGGCACAAAAACGCATCATTAGCGTGCGCTAAGGTACCTTAGCGCACGCTAATGTGCGCCGCGCACATGAGCGCGGTTTAGTAAACATACCCCCTAGTCTTCCGCAGTGTAATCCTCCACTGGTCACAGACCTCAATAATACACCCAGGGCCGGATTTGCCTATACGCCACGTACGCCGTGGCGTAGGGCCCACAGCTGGCAAGGGCCCACCGGGAATGTTTTTTGCACAGGGCCCCGCGTTTCAGGGGGCCCCGCGCAAAAAACATTCTGATCCATCATTAAAATTAAAAAAAAAAAAAAAAAGCTGTCGCTGCCTCTGCCGGGGCCGGGGCCGGGGCCGCCGCGGCAGAATCGAGTGTGCCGCGGGGCCCCCCCTGCCCAGCAGAGCCTGCCCTCCCCGGTATCACCTCTCTCAGCTGCCTCCCTCCAGTCACACGCGCCGGCTTTCAGAGCGTGAGGTGAGTTTCTCCCTCGCTGCTCTGTTAAGCCCGCGGGGGCTGATGGGAAGTCCCATCAGCCCCCGCGGGCTTAAACAGAGCAGCGAGGGAAAAACTCTTCCCTCGCGCTCTGAAAGTCGGCGCGTGTGACTGGAGGGAGGCAGCTGAGAGAGGTGATACCGGGGAGGGCAGGCTCTACTGGGCAGGGGGTCCCCGCGGCACACTCGATTCTGCCGCGGCGGCCCCGGCCCCGGCAGAGGCAGCGACAGCTTGTTTTGTAAAAAAAAATTCGCTGGGCTGGGGTGGGCTGGGGGGGTTAGGACTGGTGATGGGCTGGGGGGGTTAGGAGTGGTAATGGCTGTGGGCTGTTGGGGGGGTTAGGACTGGTGATGGGCTGGGGGGGGGTAGGAGTGGTAATGGCTGTGGGCTGGTGGGGGGGTTAGGAGTGGTGATGGGCTGGGGGGGTTAGGAGTGGTAATGGCTGTGGGCTGCTGGGGGGGTTAGGACTGGTGATGGGCTGGGGGGGGTTAGGAGTGGTAATGGCTGTGGGCTGTTGGGGGGGTTAGGACTGGTGATGGGCTGGGGGGGGTTAGGAGTGGTAATGGCTGTGGGCTGTTGGGGGGGTTAGGAGTGGTGATGGGCTATGGGGGGGGGCTATGGGCTATGGGGGAGCTAAGTCTATATGGGCTGATGGGATTAGGACTGGAAGTGGGTTGATGGGGGCTTAGGACTGGTAATGGGCGAAGGGGGGGGCTTAAACTAAAAATTGGGTGATGGGGATTAGGACTGGAAATGGGCTGGTGGGATTAGGACTGGGAGTGGGCTATGGGGGGCTAGGACTGGTAATGGGTTGGGGGGGTTGCTAGGACTGGAAATGGGCTGGGGGATTAAGACTGGAGGTGGGCTGATGGAGTTAGGACTGGTAATGGGCTGTGGGCTGTTGGGGGGGGTTAGGACTTGTAATGGGCTATGGGGGGCTAGGACAGGAAATGGGCTGATGGGAAGGGGTTAGGACTTGAGGTGGGCTGATGGGGTTAGGACTGGTAATGGACTGTGGGCTGATGGGGGGGTTAGGACTGGCAATTTGCTAAGAGGTCGGTTAAGACATCAAATCTCCTGATGGCAGATCGGGGCTGTCTGGTAATGGGCTATGGGGGGTTAGGACTGATAATGGACTATGGGGGGGGGGGCTAGGACACGAAATGGGCTGATGGGGAGGGGTTAGGACTTGAGGTGGGCTGATGGGGTTAGGACTGGTAATGGACTGTGGGCTGATGGGGGGGGGTTAGGACTGGCAATGGGCTATGGGGGGCTGACTGGAAATGGGTTGATGGGGGGTTAGGACTGGAAGTGGGCTGATGGGGGGTTAGGACTGGTAATGGGTTATAGGGGGGGGCTTAAACTGAAAATGGGGTGATGGGGGGTTAGGACTGGAAGTGGGTTGATGGGGGGGCTAGGACTGGTATTGGGTTGATGGGGGGGGGCTAGGACTGGAAATGGGCTAATGGGGGGCTAGGACTGGAAATGGGCTGATGCAGGGACTAGAAGGGAATGGATGCTGGGTGAGGCTGGAACTAGAAGGGAGCTGGTGTTGGGGGAGGATTAGAATGGGATGGGGCTGGGAGAGTAAAATGGAGAGGGGAAAAATATTTTGTGTGGGAGGGATAAAAAATCTACAATTGGCCGGGTATTGGGAGAGTAAGTGGGGATTGAGGATGGAGGGGTAAATTTTGAGTAGATGAAATAGGAATGAGGAAAGAGCAAAAGGAGAAAGATTAGTATGTTAAAGCAGATGTAGAGAGAGAATGGGAAAAAAAACCCCAAGAAGACAGAAGAAAGGACAAATGGACAGCAGATGGAGAGTTAGCAGAAGACACGAAGAAACCAGAAGAAAGTGGCTGGAACAATTGCAACTGAAAAAAAATGCACAAAAGGTAGAAAAATATCTCTTTATTTTGAATTTATTAACTGGAATATGTCAGCTCTGGGAAATGTGCATCATTAATTTTTGCGCTTTGTTTAGTACAAGAGGAAATTAATTTATAGTTTTATTTCTACAGTGTTGTTGTATATTCCAAGTTTGGCTTTTGGTGTTCCCAGTTTAATTATTGTCTTCCTGTTTCTAAATTGTGATTCCTTGTTTGGTGATGGTCTATGTTGTGCATGTGTAACTGAGCTGAGGTATTCTGTTTATATAATTCCTATTTGACATTGCCACTTGTTCTTTCCCCAGTAGGTCATGTATTGTTGTTCTCTGAAATGTATTGGTTTAATATTTGCAGTGTTGCCTTTTGATAGTTAGGGTATGTTGCTTTGTGAGTCCTGGTAGTGCTGTTAGGATATGGCGGGTTTGCTATGGGTTCTAAATGGGCAGTGTTTCTAGTAGTTCCTAATGTGCCTGGCGGTTGGTACTGGATTATAGTAATGTAGAAACCTTTTAGTCTTTCTTTATCCATATACTCATTAAGAGGCATGTTTACTAAACGTTAGTGTATGGCAGAGCTACTCAATTCCAGTCCTGGTGGTCCACAATCCTGCAGGTTTTCAGGATATCCCTAATAAATATGCATGAGATATATATGCATTGGAGATATCCTGCCAACCTGACTGGTTTGTGGCCCTCCAGGGCTGGATTTGGAGACCCCTGCCTTACATCTCTGTCATTTACGATTGTGAGTGGGCAAGGTGCAGATGTCCAAGACATCAAAAAAGTTAGATAGCATTTGTCACATTCCTCCTCGCTTCTCACCACCACCAAAATATTATCTATTAGACAACTTTTTGGTGGTGGTGAGAATCGAGGAGGAATGTGACACATTCTATCTACCCTTTTGATGTCTAGGATATCTGTACCTTGTTCACTCACAATCTTAAATGACAGAGATGTAAAGCAGGGGTCTCCAATCCAGCCCTGGAGGGCCACAAACCAGTCAGGTTGGCAGGATACCTCCAATGCATATATATCTCATGCATATTTATTAGGGATATCCCGAAAACCTGCAGGATTGTGGACCACCAGGACTGGAATTGAGTAGCTCTGGTGTATGGTAACATTATGCAAATATTTATGCAAATGAGACACCTTATGCAAATGAGGCCCCGCACCGAGTCTCCGCACATGGCCCCGCACCCCCCTTGGGCCGCCCCTGGGCCCACCGGAGGGCTTTAGAGGGAGCCGGGGAAGCCCGCGCGAGGCCCCGGCTCCCTCTGTACAGCCGCCAGCGTGAAGAGCCTTTTCCTTCACGCTGGCGGCTGTTTCTGTGAAGCCGCGAATGCTGGGAAAGGTTAAAGGTTGCCCTTTAACCTTTCCCAGCATTCCCGGCTTCACAGAAACAGCCGCCAGCGTGAAGGAAAAGGCTCTTCACGCTGGCGGCTGTACAGAGGGAGCCGGGGCCTCGCGCGGGCTTCCCCGGCTCCCTCTGAAGCCCCTCAGACAGCCGCGATGCTGTCCGGGGGGCCAGGACTGCATGGGGGGGCCCAGGACTGCACGGGGCGGGCCAGGACTGCACGGGGGCACGGGGGGGGCCCAGGACTGCACGGGGGGCCCAGGACTGCACGGGGGCGGGCCCAGGACTGCACGGAGGCACGGGGGGGGGACACGGGGGGGCCCAGGACTGCACAGGGGGGGCCCAGGACTGCACGGGGACATGGGGGGGGCCCACAATTTTTCTTGGCGTAGGGCCTCACTCTAGCTAAATCCGGCCCTGAATACACCCCTCAACTTTCTTGCAGGTGAAAGGAGACAAAATCCTTCTTACCTCTGCCCTTGGCCTTGCCCTTCACCTAGGACCCCAGTGGCTGTCCGGTGTTTCCTCTTCTCACCTGGGTAGAAAGGAGCAAAGAGAAGCGTTCCTCCCGAAATAATTTATAAAGTCACTCTTCCCTTGACCATTCCAAGTGGGCTCCCCTTTCTATTACATCACACACACACATTGTGTAAGGGAAATGGTACCCTCGATTTAACAATCACACAGACTACTTCAGCATTATGAATCTACTGAGGCCCATACTCTAATTACTGGACACTTCAGGCATAATATTATAAAGGCTTTTCCAAGCATGAAGCCAATTTCATGCATGGAAAAGGGATTTTAATAAAACTGTACAGCTGTTTATTTGTGCATATGTACGCACGCCTAGGATTGCATTTAGGTGTTACTGGGGGCAGAGCTGAAATGTGCATACATATTTTATAAAATACCCTGATACATGCATAGATCCCACAAACAAATTTACACCAATTTTGCAGCAGGTTTAAAAGTGGCATCAGCATTTGGGCACTGTAGAGAGTGGTTCTGGGAGCCTATTTTATAAAGGCACATAGATGTCTGTGTTGCCTTAGACTTAAAATAGATGCTTTTTTAGACTTCTTAAATCAGTGTCATATTAAAATATCAGACCCTTTGTAGCAGGGGCTCTGTTCATTTTTATATAATGCCATTCTGATAGACAATATTGTATTGAAGCATACCATTCTTGTGTATTGTAAAACTCGCTCCAGACACATGATGGAGCCATTCCGATTAATTTGTGTTAATACTTCAACCATGCTGGCTCATATAAACAGGCACCTGCATCTTTTTGTTATGTTTATGTGTCTTTCGCAGCCGCTTTGTTACAGTTTTTTTCATGTAGATAAACAGAGCTTGATAAAGTTCTACAAAAAAAGAGAAAATGTAAGTCAATCCATACCCAATCAGGAACCATACCCAACCAGGAACCATGGAAGAAGAGCTGTCTCTAAGAGGCTTACATCTGCAGGCACAGAAGTGGTTGTAGCTCCCATATATTATGTTTGCAAGTAAAAGTGTATAGTAAAAGTTACTATTATTATTATTTTCACCGATTTAAAACAAGTTTTTCCTTTTTTCTCTTTTCCAGCATTACCAAGTTACCCAGTTCTAGGAGTGAGATTTTTTGCCAGGTCTGGTTTTAAATTTGCATTGCAATGCATTATGGTATTTGTAGTCCCTGATTTTACCCATCGGTGTCAGTGCTGCAGATCCCATAATGCATCAGTATGAGATTATCAGACATCCAGGACTGGCTTAAAATCTCACTCCTGGAACTGGGTAACTTGGCAGCTCTGTTTTTCTCCTGACTGACCTTGGATTTTATTTTTGGAAGAGCAATTCTAAAACCCAGAATTTTTTTAAAAATAAAAATTGAAATTGTTTGGAGCAAAATCACCACAATGTGTCCTTTATGACCACAGTAGGGAACATTCTGGAATCCCTGCTCCTAATCTGACCTGTCTCTTTTTTGCAGTCATGGATGATGGGCCAGGCCTCCAGTCTCTGAGCAGGGGGTATCTCCTTCAGTGATTTTGTGAGGAAGAATAAATAGCTCTGCAAGCAAAAATAAGGAGTTATGGGGCGGAGCCTGGTTTCTGGTCAAGATGGACGTGTAAGAGCTGTGCTCCGGAGGGCAGTAGACAGGAATCCTGACTTCTGCAATCTTTAATCAAATAGTTCCTACCTACTTTGATACCATTCAATCCGGGATATGTCGGGCCACAAACAGACGCGGCTGGATGTAGTTTACTGTAATGTACTATCTTGTTGTCTCCCCCCCCCCCTCGATGTAGTCCCTCTGTTGTCTTGTTGACCACTTTGATTGAAGGATAAGGTGGTATATAAAACTGATTAAATAAATAAATAAATACGGAGAGGAATGGCTAGCAGAAAAAAGGAGATGTTAGTGCCTCTGTATAAGTCTTTGATGCGACCTCATTTGGAGTATAGTGTGCAATTCTGGAGACCGCACCTTCAAAAGGATGTGAACAGGATGGAGTCGGTGCAGAGGGTGGCTACTAAAATGATTAGTGGTCTTCATTATAGAGCATATGAGGACAGACTTAAGGATCTTAATATGTACACCTTAGAGGAAAGGCGGGATAGAGGTGATATGATTGAGATGTTTAAATACCTCCGTGGCATAAATGTTCAGGGAGAGAGCCTCTTTCAATTGAAAGCAAGTTCTGCTACGAGGGGACATGGGATGAGGGTGAAGGGAGATAGATTCAGGAGTGATATGCGGAAATATTTCTTTATGGAAAGAGTAGTGGATCCATGGAATAGTCTCCCAGTAGAGGTGGTAGAGATGAGGACAGTAACTGAATTCAAAAAAGCATGGGACAAACACAGAGGATCTCTAAAGGTAAAAGGGAACTATTGTAGTTGTTGATATGAAAGGACAGACTAGATAGGCCATGTGGTCTTTTTTCTGTCATCATATTTCTATGTTTCTATGGGCGTTTGACTGGTCTGAGGTCGTGTAAAGGCGACTTATCCATGCAGAAGCGACATTTGGTCATGTAACATTACTATATACTGGGACATTCATTTTGTCTCTTTTGAAGGACATTATCTTTACTCTTATTAAGGGAGGTGGGCAAGATGCGACATTCTGAATGTTACAGAAGTGTGGAAGTGTTGAGTCATTGTGCCCTCCGTGTCTGTCTTGTCCTGGTGGGCTCACCTGTTAAGTTTCTTGTGTTATATAGCCCCCCCCCCCTGGGTTTAGGTGGTGTTGGGGAAATGTTTTCTCAGAATTAGGTGTTCTTATTGTGTTTGATCAGATGATGGGGCCGGGGCTAAAATGTGTCTCTTTGGTTGTTTTTTTTTTTTTCTCTTCCTTTTCTTTGGGCTATAGATGCAGCCACACTTTCAAGGTGCCTAAGAAGTAGTTCTACAGTGTAAACCTAAATGCTACATATTGGTCTGTTTCTGCAACATATGACTGTTAATTCGGAGTTATATTGTCAATATGCTTTCCTTTAAGATCGTTTAACTGAATGTTAAGGGCATTAACAATTCCATTAAGAGGAATGTTTCTTTTGATTGGTAGGAAAGAAAGTGCTGACATCTTACTGCTGCAGGAGACACACTTGAATGTAATGGAGTCGTTGAAATTAGATATATAAGCCCTATTCTTTAAGGGGTTTTCAGCTGCCCATCATAAGAATAATGAGGTAGCCATCTTAGTGAGGAAGGTTTTATCCCCCATGATTTTTTAAATATTATGTATTGATTTTTCCTAGCTTCCAAGGGACTTTTGTTCTACAATTAGTGAGTCTACTATCCATGTGGCTCACAGCTCTGATCATGCTGTAATCTCATTTACCCTATTTGACTCAACGAGCTTTAATAATATACACCAACGAGGTCGTCGGTCTGTTTTCTTGGTGGGGTCGTCTTGAAGATATAAATATGTCTATCACTCCTAAAGTGAATTATATAATAGGAATGCTACTAGTCTTCCTTACAAGTAAAGTATATCATCAAATTGATAGGATTCTAGTTTAGCTTCCATGGGGAAATAACCGCCTAGATTTGCTCTTTGGAAACTTGGGTCTTAATAAGAGGAAGGGGGGATGATTATCCTTGATGTTCAGGCCTAGTGCTGTGGCTTTTTGCCAAAGCAAGGTTCACGATGGGTGGAGGGGGCCGTAGGCATGCGTTCAATATGGCTTGAACTAGAAGAAAGATTAAGTAATCCTTTCCCCTAGAATCTTCTTCCTGGCAGGGTGTCTGCTGAGAGGTTGAAGTCTCATAGGGTTATATTGGATAATCAGAAGGCCTCCCAGCAATTAGCAATTGCAAATTCTATGGAGGATAGTTTATTGAATGGTTGCTAAATGGGATCAGGCAGCTGAGAATGAGTGTTAGTCTCATCGAGAAGATGTCGGCACTTTGAGATATGTGGGGTATGACTGTCCGAACATTCAGTCTTATTGGGTTTCAATATGGAACCATATCAGGGTGGTACTGGGATTCTGGTCCACTCTCTCCTGGTCTGGGGTCGTTTTTCAATCAGCAATTGGCATTTCGTTGTTACAAAGGGATTGTCAGTCTAAATTGGTTTCATGTTGGGAGTGGCCCTATATTCCATTATATCTAACTGGAAACATACAACAGAGCTTGGTTGATGCGCATGGTGGCACACTTGTGCCTATGCTACATATATGCGCAAATACCATGGTGTGGTAATTCCCTTGCATCCTCCTCTTTTCTTAAGTGGAAACTCCTATAGAATTGCAGCTTTAAAGCATGGTATGAGATACAGTAAGGGGTTATTAGACAAATCTCCTTATTTCCTCTGTAGTGGAGTGCTTGCCCTTCTATAACCCTTGCAGGCTAAACAGACTTGCAGATGTTTTATGTTTCTTTTATATGGCCCCTGATGATCGCATGATAATAGGAGGGACAGGGTGGGGTGGGCTGTGATCAGCCTTTGCTTATCTCATGTTGCAGAGAAGAATTGTGTATTTTAGTTTACTGTAACTTAGGGGTATGTTTACTAAAGGGCGCTATTTGCGCTACTGTCACGTTATCGTGCGATAAGGCGCCTTATCGCGTGATAATGGCGCTTTACCAGGCGATAAGGCGCCTTATCGCACGCTAACGCGTGCAGCGGCACAAATGAGCGCTGAAGGCGGAGAAAGGCTCCCGGAGGGCGGAGGAAGGCTCCCCAGGGGTGGAGAGAGAGGGTCAATGGGTGGAGAGTGGGAGGGGAGAGGCTCCCTGCACACTAATGCTGTGGATTCCTGGGCTGAAAACTAACGCGAGAGAAACCCTCGCGTTAGAGCAGATTTAAAGGGAAGAGAAATCATTTCCGTCAGCAATGTACAGCAAAGCCAGGGAAACCTACAAAAAGTGATAAGTGTGATACATGTGCAAGGAACAAAAGGGCAAATAAACACTGAAAATGACCTGAACAAACTGGAAAAAAAACATAATCAAGCTGGGCAATAGTGATATTAATGGGAAACATCAAAAAACACTACCGGGAAAGCTCCAAAAAAAGGATATCAATTTTGGAAGGGGCTATGCTCTGTCCCCATACAAGGTGAATGATCCCACAGTGAAATAGCGCTGATTAGGGTTTTCCCTTTCTATTGGACAGGTTTCCTATGGCATGCACATGTCCCGCAACAGCAGGGTGGGAATATCAGAACGGGCAACTAGACAGATGCTAGAAAAGGGGATACAGAGGGCTGCAGGCGGCACATGCTGTGGTGCAGCTGGGCCACAGTGCGGTCTAGGGTGATGCCTAGGTGGCCCATAGGAATGCTGAAACAGTAGAGCTGCCAGACAGCAACTGATGAGGGCCCAACATGGGCATGAGTGTGTTTCCCACAGTGTCACAGGGGATAGTACCCAGCAGGTACTCCCAAGGGCACAGAACATTGGCAGCAGTGCTGGGGGGAAGCGTGGACGTCTATGCAGGCACCCCTACCCCAGAACCCACACCATAGGCATCCACCTACCGACACACTGGATGACCTGAGACTGCGCACCACCAGCAGAAGGGCATGTCAGCATTGCGACAGAGGGGTACTGGTGGTGGAGGGGGACGTGGCAGCTGCCCACAGCAGTCCATGGCCTAGCCTTGTTTAGGTGGGTGCCATGCAATGCAACAGACAGGCCACGTCTGACAAACAGTCATGATATCCCCAGGGAATGAACTGTCCCTGTGGCAACAGTGTGGAGTCACAGAGGGTGGGTTGGTTTGGGTGGTGGTGCATAATCTATCTATGGGTCCAAACACACCTTCCCTCTCCTCCTCCATCATGTGATCATGGCAACAACACAGGATATGCACTATTCTGGGTGCATCACAGCCCATAAGGGCTAGACATGCCTGAGAAATACAGATGGACACAGATGTATCCTAGGTGTATCTGCAGGAACTACCTATCACATACACTAGCACTGATGGGGACCTGCAGCATGGTGTATTTTAGCCATGAAAGGTGCTGTGGACTTGGTGCTGGGCGCCCCACCTCACCCTCAGAGTGAGCACAGTACCCGCACAATGTGACAGTCTGTAGCTACTCTGTGCCAGTAACACACACGGTCAGTACCCCCTACCAGGTCGAGGTGCTGTGGGGGTGCATACCCCATCTTGTGATCATCTGTAGACTGCTGATTTGCATGTGCAGTGCATCATGGGTACAGGTGAGTTAACCCTATCCTGGTAACCACAGCAGACAGTTTGTGTGGTGACCTGCAGTCCTTCTGTAGCCAGCCAGGGGTTTGTTAGTAGCTGTAGCCCACTGGTTGTTTTGCTGCCTGTGGAGCCAGAGGTCATGGGTTTGATCTCACAGTGGGGTTATTCGATAGGGCTTTCTGAGGCATTTTCTTTTTTAATTTAAATTAATGCTGCCAGCAAAAATACCCTCACAGTGCTGTAGCCTTAAGGTGCCTCATAAGGCGCCCTCTAAAGCGCTCTATAAGGTGCCCTATAGGGAACATTATAAGGTGCCTTGGTGGACAGTGCACTTTATAATCTGCCCTCTGGAGTGCCTTATAGGGCGCCTTATGCGGCACCTTAGGTTACGGCACTGTGAGGGTGTGTTTGCTGGCAGCACTAATTGAAATTAAAAAAGAAAATGCCTCAGACAGCACTGATTTAAAGTAAAGGGTAATGGCTCAGACAGCCTTACTCAGCAAGCCCACTGGGGGATTGAACTTATGACCCCTGCTTCATCAGTCAATGTATTAACCATTGTGCTACACCTCTGTTGCTGTGCTTGCCAGTCAGTGCGCCTAATTAAGGCTAATGCACATTAACGTGCCACAGCTCCCTCTATGTCACGAAAATCCTAAATGCTACCTTAAGACCAGAACGCCCACTACCTTATATGGCATCCTGCACACTAACGCCGGCTGCACGTTAAGACTGCTTAATAAACATACCCCTTAGTTTTCTCTTTTGTTTGTATTTTGTTGGAAAATATAAATAAAGAAATTTAAAAAAAAAGAAAAAAAAAGAAATGAGGAGTCATCTTTCAAAGGAGTCCAGGGAAGCAGGAGAGGCTATAGGAGCTTACTGTGTTACCTCTTTGATGGTTTGTGCAAGGACATTCGGTGCCCTAGGTGGACTTTCAGTCATATGCCCCTGCCCCAAAACAATTACTACATGGCATAAAAATAATACATGTTCTATTGAGAAAACCGAACAAGCTTGATTACTGACAAAATCACTACATGCTACAGACAGAACCTCCATCAATGCAGATCAAGTTACCTCAAGTTAGAAATAAAAACTTGTAGAGAAAACTTAAACTGCCAGTGCAACAATGGAAAAACAAAAACACCACCTCTCAAACATAACAGAAAATTTAAAACATATTCCACATCATGACACCGTATAGATAGCTGATAAAATATCAATCAGTAAAACCAAGAAAAAAATATATTTAAACTAATGAATAGAATCAAGTTATTAAAAATTTATAAGCATTTAAAGCATTCCAAACTCATAAAATATTTCAAAATAACAGACACACCAAATAACATCTGATAATTTAAACTAGCACTAGTTCCATCCAGATTCGCCTCTATTCCTCTTCCAGCCCCAGGAGCATTCTTCCTTCTTCCCCTACCCAAGCTCCAAGATACTCCCCCTTTCCCTCTATCATCTCAGCTCTCTCTCTCTCTCTTTCCCCTCCCAACCCCAATAGCATCCAAATTCCCCTTCCCCTAACCACTAGCACCAGCAGCATTCATCGAGCATCCCTCCTACCGGGCACACCAGTAGGCCGGTAGCCTCCACAATTTTCCTCTCTTTCTTCCTACTCCCAAAAGCAGCCTGACTCTTGCTCCAGAGAGAAATAGAATCGATGAAGGAGCGATCCTCTCCAGAAATTATTAGATTGATATTTAAATTCCATGGTTGGTGGTTTTTTTAAACATTGGCTGCAATGCTTACATGCAATTTTTATATGTGCTGAATATACGTATAGAGTGGTCAGTGCTGTAGTCAATCTGATAGTCACAATATTCAGGCCACTATCCTGATAACTATCTGGATAAAGTCAGTTCGACATTTTTGCTGTCTTAATTTTATCTGGGTAACTGAATATCGCCATTCTCCAGATAGCTTGGCACTCTGCCCATGAACTGCACTGCAGAGCCAAGGCACTCTGGAAATATTTTGAGCAGCTCTAGTCATTGAGTGCTGCTGAAAATCCAGATAATTCCCTTAGGCGGCACTATCTGGATAACAGCTGCTGTTATTTGGATGTCTCTTTGAATATCGACCCAGATATGCATTATTATATATTTGCTATTTATTTACAAAATGTATGTCTTGCTTATCCAATGTTTAAGCAAGTTAAAATATCATAGTCATAATTTATACAAATAAAATAGTATTATAACTAGACAGACAAGATTAATCAGCATAAAAATATATGAAATTTTAAAAATGATCTCCTGAAAAAAGGTGCTTTCATATGCTTTCAAAAGGAATTTACACCAGTTATCGGGTGAAATGAAACAGGCAGCCTATTCCATTCTGATGATCCGGCTAACGAGAGCATCCCACTCCTCTGCTCTATCAAATGCACTTGATGCAAGAAGAGGATCTCAAGCTGTTCGGTATCCATCGATCTCAGAGCATGCGCAGGTTTATAAATCTGTAGTACAGTGTTAAAATACATAGGTCTTGTGAATCAAGGTTAATACTTTAAATCTTAGGGGCATGTTTATTAAAGATTTTAATGCTGTTAATTATATTAATGCACGTTAAGTGCTCACAGCCCTTTTATTTCTATGGGTGCAGTGTCACTTTTCTTTCTTTTAATTGCCATCAAGTCAATGCTGACTCCTGGTGATCCAGCAGCCCCTGTGTTTTCTTGGCATGGTATGACCCATATCTTCGACAGCAGATTCCCCCTGCACTGGTGGCCCTTTCAGATATTTTGCTTGAGGGCCCTCAATTTGAATTTCTGCCATTGTCCACCCCTCATAGCTCGACACATTCTATATGTCCCACCCCACCCCCTCAGTCTAGTATGTCCCTATTCCCTATGATGGATGTGGTTTTCAGAAGCATGTCCTCTCTGTGTAACTTGCCTTTAAATCCTGATTTTCTTCTTCTTTACAAGCCATCAAGTCAATGCTGACTCCTGGCGACCCAGCAGCTGCTGGGATTTCTGGCAAGGTAAAACCAGAAGTAGACTGCCAGGGCTTTTCTTCTGAGGCAATGGAGGGTAACGTGACTTGCCCAAGATCATAAGGAGCACCAGTGGGAAATGAACCCCGATCTCTCGTACTAGGCTGTTGCTCTAACAACTAGGCTACTCCTCCACTCCTACAGTGGCACTTAACATGTGTCATTTTAATTTACGCATGTTAACCTTTAGTAAACATTCTCCTTATTCTCCAGGCTTCAAGAAGTCAATATAGATCATATAAAATTGGAGGAATGTGTTTCGAGTGAGGTGTACCAGAAAGCATATGTGCTGCAGAATTCTTAATCCTTTGTAAAGCTCAAATTGCACATCCAGGAAGACCTAAATAACACAAATTATAATAATCAATTTTGGATAAAACCAATGCCAGTAATATTGCTCTAAAACCACCAACTGGCAGTAATTTAAAATATGAAGACCTTACTACCTCATTAATCTGTGGTATCAGTGAAAGCAAAGAATCCAATATAACTCCTAAACAAGTCACTCTAGGAGCTGAGAAGATGAAGGAGGTCCATTTTTCATAAAGAACACTTGATTACCTATCCCACCCCTCTTAACACTCATAACTTTGGTTTTGTTCATATTCATTGCCAATCTGTTTTATGTTATCCATCCCCCTTACAATCTGCAAATACTTACAAGCCAAGTCAAGAGAATCTTGCGGCGTTTCTGTCACTGGAAAGAAAAACTGGCTAGTGTCAGCAAAAAGCCTGCAATGTACCTCTAACTGCCTACAAATCTTATAGATAGGAGCAAGATAGATATTAAAAAATAAGGCAGATAGGGCAGAATCCTGTGGGACCCCAGTCTTGAATAAGAGAGATTTTACAGAGCCAGAGCCCAGATCTATCTCTTGTATTCAGCTCTCAAGATAAGATGTAAGCCAATCTAAAACTTTCCTGGTAAGACCTATCTCATTCAGCTACTTCACAAACTTTTCATGATCAGTTACATCAAGTGCAGCAGAGAGATCAATCAATATAAGATTGAATGTTTGCTAACAAAACCTTTAAGAAAAACATCTAAGGATGTCAACAGCAAAGTCTGAGCACTATGTCCCTTCCAGTACCAAATTAGTAGGGGTCAAGTAGATTATAATAACATAGTAACATAAGGCCCTATATTCAAAAGGCATTTGCATGGTTTACAGCCCAGTAAACATGTAAATGCCTTAGATAGGGATATTCAAGGGCATTGAATATCCCCATCTAAGTCCCCTCCATGCCCGGGACGCCCCAATGCTATCCTGTTAGCATCAGGGCATCTTGGGGCGTACCGGGGTGGAGCGGAGGCAGAGAAAGGCGCTAACCATGCAGCAGCGATTTTGGCTGCTGGTCAGTTAGTGACTGGTGCTTTAACGATAGGCTGCTGCATGGTTAGCTTTGGCAGCTTCTGCCTTTGGTGGCGATCACCGGACATCCAGAAGATCTGGGCAAATGAATTTCGGGGCCATAGTATATAACAGCAGATAAAGACTAGTATGGTCTAATATTCCAGCAAAGTGGCTAAAGTGGCCGAACCTGCAGCTTTGTGCAGGTCACCCCCGTCCATACCTGTGTCTAGGGTTGTACCTGTCACTCTGTGCAGGTCAACCCCCCTCTATTAAAGGATATTTAAATTTTATTTCATCCTCTTGCTATAAAGGGATCAATGGTGACTGCCTCATGCCATTTTTAATTCCATCACTGTATTTGCCCCACCACCTCCATTAGGAGGGCATTCCAAGCATCCACCACCTTTTTAGTGAAAAAGTATTTCCTGATGCTGCTTTTAAGTTTACTACCATCATGTGTCCTTTAGTTTTACATCTTCCCCTTCTTTGAAAAAGGTTTGTTTGTTCACTGATACCCTTTAAGTATTTAAAAGTCTGTATCATATATCCCCATCCCTCCTCTCCCCTAGGGTATTTGGTCTTCAAGTTTCTTCTCATACGTTTTTTGTCACAGGCTCTGAATCACTATGGTTGCCTTCCTCTGACCATTTCAAATCTTTTTATGTCCTTTGTGAGATATGGGGGTATGTTTACTAAACTACGGTAATATAGCAGCGGCTACATTAAGGTGCGTTATGTAACGTTAAGCTGCTTTAACGTTACATTCTGTAACGTTGAGGCGCCTTAACATTACATAACGCGCCTTAACATTCCCGGCCGCTGTAAGTCCAGAAAAGGGTGGAGAGAGGATGGAGAGAAGGGGTCAATGGGCGGGGAGTGGGCAGGGAGAGGCCCCTTTCACAATAACGTGGAGAAATTAAGGGCTGAATCCTAACGCAACTGAAAACCTGGCGTTAGCAGACATTTGCAAGAGAGAGAAACTATTTCAGTGTCAGCAATGTACAGCATAGGCAGGGAGCCCAAGAAAGGTGATAGTAGTGCTCCATTTGCAGCAACAGCATAGTGCCCAGGTATGAAAGGCCACTATGGTGATGGTGCAAATGGGGCATGGGGGCTGCAGACGGGACATGCAGTGGGGGCTACTGGGGCACAGGGTGGACTAGGCGGTTGCCAAGGTGGCACATAGGAACATAGAAAATGGAAACCAGCAAGACAGCAACTGACCAGGGTCAGACATGCCCATGAGTCTGTGGCCTACAGTGTCCCATCCAGGAGACATTACCCAGCAGGTATCTCAAGGGGCACATAACATTGACAGACAGTGCCGGGGGAAGCGTGGACATCTATGTAGGCACCCCTACCCCAGAACCCACACCTTAGGCAGCCGCCTACCTGCTCCCTGGATGGCCTGGGATGGCGCACCACCAGCACTGACAGCATATCGTAATGGTGGCATGGCAGAGGGGATGGGTGATTGTGCTGGAGGGAGCAGTGGCACTCACCTGCAGTGGACCTAGGCATTGCCCTGTAAAAGTACGTGGTGTGTAATGCAACAGAAAAGGTCTGGCCGAGGAACATAAGGGTAGCCCCAGGGGCAACTATGCTGCTGTGGCAACAGTGTAGTGCAGTAAACCCAGCTAGCATGTCCAAGAGCAGAGGGTCAGAGATTCAGGTCCCATCTGTGGATCCTGCAGAGCATCTCCCCATAGTTTTAGACCACAATGCAGCCACACCATCAATATGGACAAACCCCAACACATTGGTGCACAGGGGTATGGACACCCACTCACAAGGGCTTCACTATCCACAGCTTCATGGAGTGTCAGGCTGTTAGCCCCAGCACAGAGCTGCAGTTATCACCAGAGCACTACTACTACCCCCTGCACAGATTAGCAATGTCGGCACTGTGATCAGGACCAGTGCGGCAGGTAGGGTTGTCAACCACCTCCATCTCTGCACAATGCTGAAATAGATGTGGGAGTGTGCGTATGTCTCTCCATTGTTTTGTGTCTGCCAACACCTCACTGAGCCCACATTGCTCACACTGCTTCCAGTGTTAGCCTGCAAATGTGCATAAGGAGGAGCAAAGTATTGTGGGTATGGCCCAGACAGGGCAGATTGGCCAGGATGCATCTGCACAGGGTGGAGGGCAATGGCTGGGATACTGTAGTGCTCGACCACCACCCGCATGGACAGTGTGGCCACAGCATGTCACACGGGGGGGGGGGGGGTGTCACTCTCACTCTGACCGAGCAGTGACCATGGCATGTCTATGTTCCCACATAGTGCCCTACATTATTTGTTTCCAGTGATGCCTGTGTGCTCCCGGTTCTGGGGGACCAATCATGGAGCTACCTGCTTGGTGTCTGTGCTGTGCATCCCACCTCTGGGTATACAGGGTTCCCCTGTGAGCATGCACTATGGACTGGTTAGTGGGCTGTCTGCCTGTGCATGGTGGTAACACCTTGTAGGATGCTGCAGATGCAGTCTTGAGTGTGCTGTCTGTTGATGAATGGCAGACCGTGGCATGGGGCAGTTGAGCCTTCCCCTGCCTACCTCAAGCATCACTGCTGGTCTGCAATGGTCACAGGTATGGCACTAGCCCAGCAGCCCTGGAGGGCTGTCATCCACCAGCAGGAAGGTGGTTGCTGGTACTGCAGCCATTCTGTAGGGTGCAGGCACCTGTCCCACCACACCCTCATCTTCAAAAGGGGTGATTGAGGCCCCTTGGGTTATATCACACATACCACTTAGACCCATAGTGGCAGTGCTACATCGCCCTCATGCGAGTCTAGACACCCCACTGCCTTGATAACAGGTACCCACTAATCTAGGTGGTGTCTGGTCCCACAGGGCCATATGTGACTGCCGAACATAGCTGGAACAGATGTACCTTCAGTTGCACTGCTAGGAACAGCTGTCACACACTGGCAGTGCTGGGGATGTGCAGTAGGACCTATTTCTAGCACCACATGTACTGTGGACCTAGTGCTGGGCGCCCATCCTATCCCTCAGGGTGAACATGGAGCCTGCACAATGGCATGGTCTTTAGCTACTCTGTGCCAGTATCACGCACTGTCAGTCCGTCTTACCACGCTGCAGTACTGGAGAGGTGCAGACCCCATTTGGTGGTCAGCTGTAGGCTGCTGTTCTGCATGTGCAATGCATCATGGGTGCTGGTGGGGTTACTCTATCCTGGCACACAGGGCAGACGGTTTGTGCGGTGACCTGTAGTCCTTCTGTACCCAGCCATTGCTGTACAACAGGCCATAGAGGTATAGCCTACTGGCTAGTACACTGATGTTCTAGGTGGAGGTCATGGGTTCAATTCCTCGTTGTTCCCTCCTGTCCAAGGCAGATATTTTGCTTGCCTGTGACAGTCATATCTTTGCATATCCGTGCTGCCAGCCCATAGTACCCTCACCACAGTCGCCAGCAATCCTTATAAGGCGTTGTAAGGCTCCTAATTAGGCACAGTACAAGGCACGTTACAAGGCACCTTATTAGGCACAGTACAAGGCACGTTATAAGGCACCTTATTGGGCACAGTACAAGGCACCTTATTAGGCACAGTACAAGGCATGTTAAGGCACGTGCCTTGTACTGTGCCTTATAACGTGCCTTATAACACTCGTTACCTGATGGCTTGCCATAATGATTCCTCGCCAATGCCTTTATATGTGCATCTGTACCTTTACCGCGGAACCTAACGCAAATGACATTACCGCAGTTTAGTAAACATACCCCATGATCTCCAAAACTGAACTTCTCTAAGTTTTTCCAAATATAGATTCCTATCTTCCTCCCTCCATGAAATACAAGAGTTCATAGAGAGAGGAAGACAGGCATCTATATTTGGAAAATTTAGAGAAGCTAGCAAAGTAATCAGGAAAGCAAAGGTACAAAAAGAAGAAGAAATAGCTAATGCAATAAAATGTGGGGATAAGACATATTTCAGATATGTTAGTGAGAAGAGGAAAGGCAAAAGTGGTATTGTCAGACTCAAAGGTGAAGGGGAGGAATATGTAGAAAATGAGGATAAAGCAGAATTGTTTAACAAATATTTCTTGTCTGTGTTCACAGATGAAGAACCAGGAGCAGGATCTCAGAAAGCATCCATAAATAGGAACAGAAGTGACGGGCATCTCAAATGATTTTCAGAAGTCTGTGTTCATGAGCAACTAGTTAAACTAAAAGTAGACAAAGCAATGGGTCCAGATGAGATACATCCAAGAATACTAAGGGAACTTGGGGACATTCTAGAGGCTTCACTGTCTGACCTTTTTAATGCTTCTTTTGAATTATGAGAGGTGCCAGAGGACTGGAGAAAGGCACATGTGGTCCCTTTACACAAAAGCAGATGTAAGGATAGAAGTGAGAACTACAGACTGGTTAGTCTAACCTCTGTGGTTAGTAACTTATTGGAAAGGCTACTAAAAGAGAGAACAGTGAGGTTTCTGGAGTCCAATGGATTGAAGAATCCAAGGTAGCATGGCTTCCAGAGGCAGTCTCTTGTCAGACAAATCTGATTGATTTCTTTGACTGGGTGACGAGGGAGATAGACCAAGGGAGAGCCATAGATGTGGTGTACTTAGATATCTGTAAAGCCTTTGACACCGTTCCGCACAGGCAACTTATAAACAAACGGAGCACCCTAGGGATGGACCCTAAAGTTACTGATTGGGTTAGAAATTGGTTGAGTGGGAAGCGACAAAGGGTACAGATAAATGGAGCTCACTCTGAGGAGAAGGTTACCAGTGGTGTGTCGCAGGGATCTGTCCTTGGTCCGAATATTTTTAGCATCTTTGTTAGTGATATTATGGAAGAGTGTTGAGTAAGGTTTGCTTGTTTGTGGATGATACCAAAATCTGCAATAGAGTAGACACTCAGGAAGGAGTATATAACATAAAGAGGGATCTAGCTAAGCTTGAAGAATGATCTAGAATTTTGCAGTTGAAATTTAATGCTAAAAAATGCAGGGTCAAAAGCAAAACAACATCAGAAACAGCCACACTTTTAAAGCACACATCAAAAGGAAGTGGGAAGATGTGGGCAGAACAAAATCAATGCAAAATACACACAAGCCAGGTAAATGCTGGAAAGCAATGAGCACAAATGCTCGAAGCTTAGCCAACAAAGTTCCAGGCCTGGAAGCCCTAATGGTGGAAATGGACTTGGACATTGTGGCCATTACAGAAACATGGTTTAATGAATCGCATGAATGGGATATAGCCATAGCCATAGCATGAATCTATCCAGAAGAGACAGAAAAAGTGGAAAAGGAGGAGGTAGCCTTGTATGTCAAAGGCAATACTAAAGCTACTGAAATGCAGGGGGCATGGGGAAAAGAAGAGGTGCTCTGGATTGTGTTGGAAAGAGGAGATGGTACTGTCATCCATGCTGCTGTAGTCTACAGACCGCTGACTCAGAAATAGATAATGAAATTGAAGAAATAGATAATGAATTGATTATAGATATTGCCAAGATAGCCACAAAGGGGGAAGTGATCTTATTGGGTGACTTTAATCTACCCGATGTGGATTGGAGTACTCCTTCTGCGAATCTGGCAAGAAGCAAAACAACTGTGGATGCTTTCCAAGATGCGTCGCTTAAACAAATGGTGATGGAACCAACCAAGGAAAGCTCAATGCTGGATTTAGTGCTCACCAACGGTGAGAGCATGTCGAATGTCTGAGTGGGTGCCCCTGTGAGCAGCAGCGATCATCACACAGTGTGGTTTGAGATAAAAGCCAAGGTGCAGTCCAATCATAGGAAGCTCAAAGTCCTAAACTTCAAAAACACTGATTTCAGTAGAATGGCCAAGTACCTGAAGGAGGAGTTGGCAGGGTGGGAGGGGATAAGGGAAGTGAAATTGCAATGGGCTAAAATAAAGGTGGCAATAAAAGGGGCAACAGATAAATATGTAAGGAAAGTAAATGGAGTGGAGGAGTGGCCTAGTGGCTGGGGCAAGGTACTTCAGGCCGGAAGGTCAGGGGTTCAAATCCCACTAGAGGACAGCAACCTTGGGCTGGAAGGACTGAGGTTTCTAGTCCCACAGGTGCTCCTTGTGGTCTTGGGCAAGCCACTTAACCCTCCATAGCCCATGTTCCGTGTAAAATAGTTATCTCCAAGTTATAATGCCCTGTTCAATGTAATTTCAGTTTGTTCAATGTAAACTGCACTGATGCAGAATAGTGCAGTATATAAGAGAATGTAAATAAATAAATAAAAACAAGAGGAGAAGGAAACCCAAATAAAGGCAAAAAATACAGCTTTCACAAAATTCAAAAGCTTGCAAACAGAGGAACACAGTAAGGAATACAGGAGCAGACAAAAAGAGAAATAAGTGAAAGCAAAATCAAAGGCAGAGGAAAAGATGGCTAAAGATGTGAAGTGTGGCGACAAAACTTTCTTCAGGTATATTCGGGAGAGAAGGAAAATTAGAGATGGAATTGCAGGACTCAGAAGTGCTGGGAACGGATTTGAGGAAAGAGACATTGAAAAAGCAAAGTTGCTAAACAAATACTTCTGCTCTGTTTTTACTAAAGAAAATTCTGGAGAAGGACCATCTGTGACTCCCAAATATAAAAATGGGAATGAAGTAGATACCACACCATTCACAGAAGATGATATGTTAGAACAATTTGCAAAACTGAAAGTGAACAAGGCCATGGGACCGGATGGGATACATCCCAGGATACTGAAAGAGCTCAGAGAGGTTCTTGCAGGGCTGTTAAATGATGTTTTCAACAGATCCTTGGAAACAGGAGTAGTTCCTCAGGACTGGAGAAGGGTGGATGTGGTACCTCTTCACAAAAGTGGTAACAGGGAAGAAGTGACAAACTACAGGCCCGTGAGCCTTACCTCAGTGGCGGGAAAAGTGATGGAGGTGCTTCTGAAAGAGCAAATAGTGGACTTTCTCAAAACCAACAGGTTGCATGATCTGAGGCAACATGATTTTACCAAAGGATGATCTTGCCAAACAAATTTGATTGAGTTCTTTGACTGGGTGACCAGATAACTAGATCAGGGGCATGTGATGGATGTCATCTACCTGGATTTCAGCAAAGCCTTTGATACTGTTCCTCATAGGAGGCTTATCAATAAACTCAGTAGTTGGGGATGGGTCTCAAGGTGGTGAACTGGATCAGAAATTGGTTGACTGACAGATGACAGAAGGTGATGGTAAATGGAGCTCACTCGGATGAATGGAGGGTGATTAACGGGGTGCCCCAGGGTTCGGTCCTGGGTCCGGCACTGTTCAATGTATTTGTGAGTGATATTGCTGAAGGACTGCATGGAAAAGTATGTCTGTTTGCAGATGACATGAAAATTTGCAACAGAGTGGACTCCCCTGAGGGAGTGGATAAAATGAGGCAGTTAAGATTTAATGTGAAGAAGTACAATGTCATGCACTTGGGAAGCAGAAATCCAAGGGAAATGTATGCGATAGGGGGTGAGAGGTTGGTGTGCACGGACCAGGAGAAGGACCTTGGTGTGATTTTCTGTGGATCTCAAGGTGGCAAAACAGTGTGACAAGGCAGTGGCAAAAGCCAGGAGGATGTTGGGTAGCATACAAAGAGGAATTACCAGCAGAAAGGAAGGGTTACTAATGCCACTGTATAAGTCACTGGTGAGGCCTCACTTGGAATACTGTATTCCGTTTCGGAAACCATATCTTGCAAAGGATATAAAAAGACTGGAAACTGTTCAGAGGAAGGTGACCAAAATGATTTGGAGCCTGCGTGAGAAGCCTTATGAGAAGAGACTTGAAGACCTAAATATGTACACTCTGGAGGAGAGGAGGGATAGGGGAAATATGATTCAGACCTTTAAATGCTTAAAGAGAAATAATGAACAAACAAACCTCTTCCAAAGACGAGGAAACTGTAAAACTAGAGGGCATAACATGAAGCTGCAAGGGGGTAAATTGAAAGGCAATGTCAGGAAATACTTTTTCACTGAAGGGTTGGTGGATGCTTGGAATGCCCTCCCGATGGAAGTGGTGAGGGTAAATACAGTGACAGAATTCAAAATGGCATGGGACAGACACAGTGGATCCCTTTACAGCAACAGGATAAAATCAAAATAAACTTAGCTATCTAATTTCTCAGCATACAGGGTGTCCTACAAGGAGCGGTGTGTTCACCCCTAAAACAGGCATTGCGAGGAGTGGCCTGCACGGAGCGGCAGGTGCACCTACTCTTGTCATCTTACTGGGCAGACTAGATGGACCATACTGGTCTTTATCTGCTGTCATTTACTATGTTACTATGTCATGCATTTGGGCTTCAAAAATCCAAAGGAGCGGTATAGTGTAGGGTTTGAGGTACTTCTGTCCATGAAAAAAGAACGTGACCTGGGCGTAATTGTGTCTGACGACCTTAAAGTAGCTAAACAGGTAGAAAAGTTAACTGCAAAAGCCAGAAGGATGCTTGGGTGTATAGGGAGAGGAATGGCCAGCAGAAAAAAGGAAATGATAATGCCTCTGTATAAGTCTCTGGTGCAACCTCATTTGGAGTATTTTGTGCAATTCTAGAGACCGCACCTTCAAAAGGATATAAGCAGGTTTTATTCAGTGCAGAGGGTGGCTACTAAAATGGATAGTGGTCTTCGTTTTGAAGCATATGAGGACAGACTGAAAGATCCCAATATGTATACTTTAGAGGAAATATGAGATAGGGGAGATATGATAGAAACATTTAAATACCTCTGTGGCATAAATGCACAAGTGAGTCTCTTTCAATTGAAGGCACGCTCTGCTACGAGGGGACATAGGATGAGGCTGAAAGGGGATAGACTCAGGAGTTCTTGACAGTTCCATGAGCAGAAAACTTCTTAATAACATTTTGAACTGTAGACACAGTAATTCCAGGGTCTTTGTAAATAGCCTTGTACCTCTTTGAAGTTTGATGTTTGGTGATAATGGCTTTTCTGACGAACTCAGGCATCTCTGTCATCTTTAGCATTGTCAGAATGGAACAGGGAATGAATGTGGTCATTTTAAACATTAAAGTCATCATTCATTGCCTGATTGAAGTCATGTGAGCACTGACAATTGATCACAGGTGTGTCTAATTTTACTGCAGTGGGAATGTGGTTCTTCTGTTGAAACTGATTTGAATTGTTGATAAGGGTGCCAATATCATGTCCTGGTAATGTCCCAGTTTTCATACTATTTCCTTTTTTAATTGGTCTTGTTTTATTTGATTCTGTTATGTGTCATATATGTGTGCATATACTGTATAGTCCAAAGCCATTTCACTGGCCACTTTTCTTTTTAGGAGATATTGCAAATTAAGGGATTGAACTGCAAAGGTGCCAATAATGTTGACCACAACTGGAATTCTTTTTATGTTCTCTAATAAAATATATTTTTTATAACACTACCTTATTTCACTGCATTTAGCTGTTCTGTACTTTTCTCCAAGCGTTGCCAGCTCATTTTGTTTACAGGCATCTTCCCTTTTGTCAGCTTAATACCCTCAAGCCATGGCATCAGTGCTCATTTTCCCCCTTTAAAACTGCGCCATGCATTCTTAACTTTTGGGACGCCAACCCTTTAAATTTTCAGAAAGTCAACCCCATGTCAGGCCTTTTGAATTCCTACCCTGTCCACATTTGCGCAACGTGGAGCAAGTATGTACCCCATGCTCCCTGGGTTCTTTGTGAACTGGTAAAGTGTGTGGGGGGGGGGGGGGCAGTCTTTCAGGGCCTTATTCTTCCGAGGTTACCTGGCACAAATCACAGTTTAAAGAAAACAACTCACATACTATACTGAGAGGGATATTCAGTGACACTATCCAAATAGTTTGAGGAGTCTGCAGTACTGGCGTGGACTTTCCCTACTGGAGAAGATATGGTGGAAAGGTTGCCTCTGGGTGCAGAAGGAAGAGAGAGCTAGGATCCTGGTGAGGAAAGAGAAAGGCATTGGTGTCTGCTGCTATAGGCTGAGGACAGCCAAGGATTTAGATTGTATCACCTTGGATATCTGTGTCTGTAGTCCCAATCTGCGTTATCAAGGATTGTATATTTACTGAACAGGGGACTGTAATCTGATACTGTTTGATTTTGACACTGCGTACAGTGCAGAAACTTAGTGCACCCAATCAGGGCAGGTCCAAGGCAGAAACCCCGGCCTCGCCGCACCCCCCCCCCCAACTGCTGCCAATTCTGTCTCAGCAGGGGGGGGGGCTGGCAGCGGCAATATTTCAAAAAGCACCCGCTTTTGGAAATACTGCTGCTGCCGATGCCTGCCTCCCACCCTCCAACTGTAGCAGCAGATAAGCATGCAATAAATAAATCCAGGAGTCTTTTCAAGGATCCAAGCCAGTTTAATGTGCACATGGCTCAAGCAATAAGCAATTTCAAAATGGCTGAGCAATGGCTTCTAGTAAAACAACAACTTTTATAGCTTTCTTGTCCATTCTAAGCATAGGCAAACTTTTCATTGGTCCCAGTACCCCTCTCACCCATCTATTGGTCCCGGTACTGATATGGCTACCCAATCGGGACTCTGGAATGGGCTCAGCACCTGGTTGCCCCCCTTCTTTTCCCAATTACAATGGTCAGTGTCTCCAACTTGTTACTTCTCTCCTCCAAGGTCGCTGAGCTTGTTAAAACATATGGGAAGCAGAGGCACTGTGACCTTGCTCTCTGCAGAGTTAATTAATTCCATAGAAGCATAGCACACCTTATCAGTACCAATTAAACTTGTTTTTCTTCTATTTTCCAAGTTTCGTTTCTGCTTAGCTATGTTCAGTTAAACTGAGTTAAGTTTCGATTCTTATAGCTACAGTATTCACAAGTGGGGGTTGGGACTCAGGCCTCACTTATAGGCCTTTCACAATAGTAAACCATACTAGGCCATAGCCTACCATATTCCTAGGCCATAGCCTACCACATTCCCCCCTTTGATTATTCTCACCCGCAAGTGAGAAAGGGTGAGAATCAAATCACATAATACTAGGTAAAGGTATCACTCTGTGGTATAGGGTAGTAAGTTCACATAGCTAATATCTTTGTAGCTGCCTTATGCTCTACAGTGTTATTAATAACTGAAGTTATCATTCGCAGGCAAAGTAGCAAGAAACAAGGGAGCAACAAGCATCTAGTCAAAGTCCATAGTTTGGCAAGAGTGGGAAAAAGAACTAAAGGATTAGAAGGTTCGGTTGCATCTTTGTTGTGCTGTCGTAAAGCTTCTGATTTAGACAGACCAGCTGTCCATCCTTCGTAGTAGATTGTGGTCCAGTCTGAACAAAACACAAACTGTCAACAATGGGGTGGGCCAATACCCACTCACTAGTAGTATTATGTAAATCAGTCTGATTGTATAGGATAGAATAGTTCAGTTCTTGCGTCTCCCAGGGCCACTGATCTCCCATCTTAGTTCCTCCACAATAGAAACAGTCAGAAGTGTGGAAACTAGATGTTATTGCTCCAGCAAGTTCAAGAAACAAGTTCTGGTGGTGGTATGAGGAATTGCAACGGTGGCTTGCATAGCCTTGTAGAAAGTCAAGATCTAGAACAACTTTTGGATTGGAGAGTATACCAATGCAAGTATAGGGAGAATGATAAAACAAAGTCTGAGTGACCTTCGGTCCAGTTCATGTTGTACTTATACAGGCTGCCCAGGGAGATAAGGCAAAAGTCATTTCAAAGCACTCCAAGGCTGCTATCACGATGAAACAGTAGAGAATCATGATGAAAGTTCTCTGAAGAATTAGTGCAAGTCTTTGAAAAACCAGTGCAATCTGTTGATAATTCTTGACCACAAAGTCTTCTTCTTCTTTACTGTACGTTGACCTGTTTTGCTCTCAGTAGCATGCAACAGGTGTAGCGTTGATTGTAGATCCTCAAGCTTCCGCTGTACATGACCTTACCAATTTCATTGGTAGGAGTGTAGAGCTGTAGATTCCAGCGTATTTCAATAAACACAGTCCTTTTAGTTTGCACTGTCCTTGATCAAAATGGCACAAAGATTTTCAAATAATATAGTTCATAATACAGTCTCTTTCTGTTGATGATAATCTCTTCAGAATAAACAAATAGTCTCTTGAGATTCTGGAGTTCTATATTAGCACAGTCTCTCTTTTTGTTTTTAAAACTTCCTGAATTTTTTCAATTTGCTTGTCTTTGCAAAGTTAGCTGCAATGGAACTTCTGGATCTGTTCTGATGTTCACTGGTCTGGCTCTGGAGCTGCTGCTGATTTCACTCTGCTGTGATGAATCCAGGGTTCGAGTTCTGCAATTTTCACTGCTGTAGGGTTAACAAGATAACAACATAAGGTCCCTTCTAATGCGGTGTCAACGGTGTCTTTCTCCACTCTTTGATTCACACCGAGACTCCAGGCTTGAAAGGGTGCAGGCAAATTGATGGGTAATCGATTTTGTACCCAGGTATGAAGACTCTGCAAAACAGAACTTAAAACCAATAGTTTATGTCTAATAATTTTAGATCATATCTGTCTCATATCTCCTTTTATTTCCTATACAATAGGCAGGGGTTGCGCATACAGAATTTCAAAAGGGAAAACTCCTAAAGACTTAGCAGGGGCTAAGTATATCCTAAGAAGGGCTATAGGAAGAACCTAGGGCCACTTCAGGTAAACCTCTTGGCAAAGTTTAGACAACTGAGATTTCAGGGTTCTATTCATACATTCTACTTTTCCTAAATTCTGAGATCTATAGGCAGTATGTATCTGTTAATATCAATATCTTGGGGCTATACTTAATGGACTTGCTTCCTAAGGTTATCCATCCTCATTCTTTGTACAGGGGCCCATATGCATGCAAGGTTGTAAGGGCATACTTGAAATCTGGGTACACATTTAGACAGGGCCTTTTCATATTGTTAGTGCTCTAGTGAGGACTATCAGTTCAGCTTTTTGTGGTCAAGTTTCTAGGGCCAGGGCTGAGGACTCAACTACCAAATCAGGGGTCACCACTGCATATCTAGCACAACAATGTCCATTGATGAGGAAACTGCCTTCAGCCACAAAGAAAGTCTGTTCAGAGAGACATCAGTCAAATCCAGGCGGCTTGAGAATACAGTGTCCATAATTTCTAAACAGTCATGATCAGGGGATCAAGACCAACTGATAACAACATAGCAGGATTGAAAGCTTAACTGACCCTTCAGTTGTATCTGGGGTTTTCACACAACATACTCTAATATTTCAACATTCATAGATTTGTTAGCTAGTAATTTCCTTTGTGTTTCATAATGGTTAGAACAGAGTGTGGTACAGTAACTTGAAGATTCTATCTCAAAGTGATTTTTTCTTTTAGTTTTTGCTTACTAGGAAGGCTGTAGCTGTAACAGCTTCTCAAATAAGGTCCAAGAGATTGAGTCAACACTCCCAGAACATTTCCTTGCGACTCATGAACATAGAGACTGCAAGGTTTTCTGGACATCGGGTAGACCCAGAACTGGTGATAACATCAGAGCGGTTTTCAAAGATCAAAAGACTGCATTCCTATTCAAGTCCCCATTCCAATGGAGACTTTTTCATTCCTTTAGTAGCTTGATACAATGTGATACAATGGTTTTGCTAGCAGCGCAAAATTGGGGATCCATATACAACAGTACCCTGTGGCACCCAAGAAGGCTCTCACTTGCCTCCTGGTGGTTGGAGTAGGAATACTGCATACAGCTGCTCTGCGTTCTGGTAAGGGTTCCAGGCGTCGAATTCCGCTGGACAACTGGAATCCTAGGTATTTAACTTATTTGACATAATTATGCTTTGGCTCTTGAGACTTTGTATCCAGCCTCATTAAAAAGGTGCAAGAGTTCACTGGTGGCTGGTGGACATTCACTTTCTGAGTTGGTGGTTATGAGCAAGTTGTCCACATATTGAAGTAGAATTTTTTTTCTTTTTTTTTTTTTTTTTCTGGAGTTTCTGGATAACTTGTCAAATCTTTTGCTGAGTGAGGCGAGTTCTTGAATTCTTGAGGTAATCTTGTCCAGATGAGTTGGCCCCGCCTCCTTGTAGTGGGGTCTTGGGCTAAGCGTATGCAGAAAAAAACATCTTTTAAAGTCCAGAATGATGAAATGTATAGCTTCAGCAGAGATCAGTTCCAAGAGAATATAAGGATTTTGGTACCACTGGTTGTATAGTTTCAGCTGCATCATTCATTCTTCTTAGATCCTGCACTGGGCGGTAATCACCTGTCCCAGGCTTCTTGACTGGCTTGAGGGTGACAATGGCAGGGGCTATGTTCTTCGCTAGGCCAGGTGGATTATCTTCTGCCCATCCTCCAGGTGGGGCTATGAGGTTGGTAAGTGTACAGCTTGTTGCTTTGGATGCAGGTGAATAGAACCGCCATTCTTCTTCTTGGGGACAGTTTGAGTTTCATTTTTATCTTCTTTCAACAGAGGATATCTGTGCTTGAAGCTTTGCAAGCAGATCTCGGCTCCAAAAATGGAATAGGGCATTCAGGCATATACAGGAACTGGTACATTATTATTATTTTTTTCTAGTTCACACATGTGGTTCTGCAGAAAAGGCTTTGCGAGAAAAACACAGGGGCTACTGGCTTTAGTATTCTGCTCCTGTATCCCCCATAAAAGTCCATATATTGGTCCCCTATTTTTCAGACTGACTCCTGGGGACCCAGGGAAACTGGAGAGTCCGGTCTGGCCTAGTCTTCATCCATGCTGTAGCCCTCTTTGGCTGCCACTCACGCTATAGCTGCTTCACTCTCGTGCTGAAACACTGTGCTTGGTTTATTGTTTTATGACTTTGCAATCAAGTACTCCCTCGGGAGTCAAGATACGGGCATTCACTTCTCTAATGTCCTTCTTTTTCTATAATGGGCGCACTCACACCCAGTTTTCACATCCGCTGCTCCTTCGATTAGGAAAACCTCCACATCATCCAACTAAAATATCTGTTCTCTTTTTCCCATCTTACAATTTTTACATTCTCTGTCCTTCTTCAACAATCCACATACTTTCTGATAAACTTTCATTTAACCATTATGCCCGCAAATTCATCCAGTTCTCTGCAATTTCCGTTCATTAGTTCAATCAAGTCCTAAAACTTCTCAGTGCAGTTTTTTTTTTTTTTTCAGTTCTAAACAAGTCTGGTCAGCTGACTTTCACTTCTAGTCCGGAGGGGGTGGACATTCCCCTGTTGCGGAGGTAGCTAGCAAACTACTTGGGAATCTGTAGGGAGAAGTCATCCCCCCTCCGCCCCCCCCCCCTTGTTCCAGGCTCTGCCCGGGATGATGGCAGAGCTGAGGGAAATAAACAGGCAGGATTTTTTTTTTTTTTTTAAACATTTAACCAAGAATCCTATGTAGGGGAACTATTCTCTGTACAATCTGATAAACACGGGAAACTACGGGGCCATGAAGTAACTCTGGAATCTGCATGGACTCTGACCCCCCTTCCTCCCCCCATGGTGACGTAGTTAACAACAGACAGAAGGCGGTCTGTCAGGCTGCATTTTCCTGTGACTAGGCATAATAATCTCATTCTAAATAAGTACAATTTAGATAAATTCCTTCAAATATAAAACTATTTTTTTGCAACATGTTATAAACAACAATCCCAACAGAGAGAACTATTACGTATGGCTGGAAGAAACTAGCTGCCAGCCGTAATCTGCACTTAAGGTGAATAACGTCTCTGCAAAAGATTACAGTTTAGGAAGGAGATATTCAAAAGACATTCCGGATACTTTTTTCAATAAAGCGGATGGACATCTAGAACACAAATACACATTTTCCTTCCTAGTTCATTTTATTAACAATAAACATGTCTTCTATGAGGCGCTTGCTGTATCAGGAACGAAAAACTCATACACGATTAACCCCTCATTCACTCAGGATTCAAAGCACTTTTTAAGTTGCGATCTGCAAAGTCCTGTCAGTGTTCTTAACCACGGCTTTGTAGGGCAAAGGGAAAATACAAACATCCTTTCCTATTGAAACCGGAGACCTACATGATTTCTGCTCGCTTGATCTGTACAGGAATTCGAGCAGGAATTTAACCCTTTCCCGGCTAAGTACAATTTAAAGCAATCACTAGAAAACTAATTATAAATTCATCTCCTATCACACTTTGAATGAATCCTTTATTTTAAACAAGCAAGAAACTTTTCAATCGGGAACTGCGGTTTCATTTTTTTTTTTTATTATTTTTTTTTTTCTGTCCTCTTGCTGTGTGGCTCGTTGGAAACAGCTTAGCTGTTCACACACACACACACACACACACACACACACACACACACACACAGAGAGACAGAGACATGCCGGCATTCCAGGCTAAGCCCCAAAACTATCGGGACCCACAATCCTGACTAAACATTCTTATTAAATGATATATAAATGATATATTACATAACCACAGCAGAAGGAACATTATTATTAAACTAACAGCATTGAGATTTAAACCTGAACAGAGTTAGAAAGACACTGCACATTCTTTCCTTCAGACACGCCCCCTGTCAGTTTTTCACACTGTGCAGTAGGAAGGCAAACTGGGTCAGACCAGCTTTTGGATTTTTAAAATAACTCTAGATGTTTGCGTCTTCTTTCTGCTTTACTAATACAATTTCTTAATCAGTGAACTGTCACAAATTACTCAACAGAATACTCTCACATATATAACAGAAGGGAAACTCGTGGTTTCAACAGAGAACAAAAAACATACAGGCAGACAATACACAAACGCTTCACAATCATGCTAGCAACGTATCTTAGAATGCATTCCTTTCTATCTATTCTGACTAGTCTTTTTCCCAATTACAAAAAGGATGAGGGTTTCACCCGGCGAATTCCCATGCGGGGTTACTCGGCCCTTCCTTGAGAGCTCTCTTACCAATTCCCAATATCTCGAGATTACAAATTCCAAGTTCCACTGGCAGTACTGCTCTTTCTATTTCTGTCTAGACATACCAAAAACCCAGTCCTGTCTGCTCTGACCAGGCTGAATCATGATTCTCTATAACAGCTGTACCTAGCGAATACTCATGCAAGGATTTTCAAACAAAGACTTAAGTCTTACCAAAGTTTTCAAACTGCAGTTCTAACTCATCTGTCTAGACAGGTTTTCAAAACTATACTTACCAGATCTGGTTCCCAAGCTTCTGAGTTGGATCCTGGACTCCCCCGGGTCGGAAGTGTTGGCCAGCTGGACTCAGTGCCTGCCGAGGCCAGGCAGAACTCCCTCCGATACAAGAGGATCGGTGGGCCCAGGGAAATTCCCCTGCGTCGGATTGGCATGGTTCCAACTGGACCAAACCTCAAGGCGAATTACGTGGATTTATTCACTTGAACACTATCCACCACTCGCACTTCCCGGCCAACGCACCAAGAATGTAGCAGCAGATAAGCATGCAATAAATAAATCCAGGAGTCTTTTCAAGGATCCAAGCCAGTTTAATGTGCACATGGCTCAAGCAATAAGCAATTTCAAAATGGCTGAGCAATGGCTTCTAGTAAAACAACAACTTTTATAGCTTTCTTGTCCATTCTAAGCATAGGCAAACTTTTCATTGGTCCCAGTACCCCTCTCACCCATCTATTGGTCCCGGTACTGATATGGCTACCCAATCGGGACTCTGGAATGGGCTCAGCACCTGGTTGCCCCCCTTCTAGTCCCAATTACAATGGTCAGTGTCTCCAACTTGTTACTTCTCTCCTCCAAGGTCGCTGAGCTTGTTAAAACATATGGGAAGCAGAGGCACTGTGACCTTGCTCTCTGCAGAGTTAATTAATTCCATAGAAGCATAGCACACCTTATCAGTACCAATTAAACTTGTTTTTCTTCTATTTTCCAAGTTTCGTTTCTGCTTAGCTATGTTCAGTTAAACTGAGTTAAGTTTCGATTCTTATAGCTACAGTATTCACAAGTGGGGGTTGGGACTCAGGCCTCACTTATAGGCCTTTCACAATAGTAAACCATACTAGGCCATAGCCTACCATATTCCTAGGCCATAGCCTACCACACAACAGAATTGGTGGCAGCCGGGGATGGTGGTGGCAGCGTTGGCAGCTGGGGGGTGTGATGCAGCGGACCCTCTGGCAGAAAGAAAAAAAGTTTTAAATTTAGAAAAAAACAAGTTTCAGTTGCAATATCCTGAAGGCCCACATAGAGGGAGCAGGAGAGCCAGCTTGGATGCAGAGGAACCACGCCTCTATGGGCAGGACTTAGAATCAGTCAGTCCCGATTTAAGCAGGGACAGAGCAGTTCAAAGGGGAGATCAAAGAGCAGGCCGAAGAGCAGGCCAAGGAGAAGGCCAAGAAGCAACTTGGAGAGCAGACCAAGTAGTAGGCCGAGGAGTAGGCCGGAGAGCAGGCCAGAGACAACTCCAAGGAGCAGCACTGCAGAGAGCAGTCAAGGAAGAAGGTGCTCTTCCATCCAGCTGGAGAGAAAGCCATATCCAGGGAGAGGGGCTAAGCCACGATCTGAGAGAAAGATATCCAGCTGAAAAGGATACTCAAGAAGAGAAAGGTACTCTTAAAGATTTCTATAAAAGTAACCAGAGAGAAGGGTGGAAAACTCAGAGGCCTGGTGAACAGGGAAAAGCTGAGAGGGCGCGGCCACTAGCTAACTGCCACGGGAGTGGAAGCAAAGGCTGAGGGCATCAGCTGCAGCCCTGCCCCAAAGAAGTTTATCCACACTCTAGAGAAAGAGAGACCCGGGAGGATTACTTGAGCCAGCAAGAATTAGAAGATAATCAGGCTAGGCTTCAAGCCTTTCCTGAAAGAGACTACAGAAAGCTCAAAGGTAAAACAGTTATTGCCTGTGATTGTGTGCCTAAACCCTGCATAGGAGAAAAGCAGAAGAGAGGATTTTATCAGTATAATAATAACCCTTTTAAGCAGAAAATAACAGATGATTTCCCCAGGAAGAAAACTGTTAATGCTAAAGGTTGGGACAAGAGAGCTTTTAAAACCATAGCCGATGAACAGCCAGGGTTCTATCCTATAGCCAAGAACCGACGCCCCAAGCTGACAAACAAGCATTGGAACACGGTTTGGCACGCTTTCAAAAAGCCAGAACTCAGCCCCATTGGAGCTTCCGATTCAGAGCTCTCGGACATGGAATGGCTGCCAGTGGAATCTGGGGGTGAGGAGGCAGAAGAACCCATGGAATGCGTTTATTGTACAGTAGGAAAACTATAATCTGTTTGGAGTTAAAGAATGTATGAAGTGAATACAGGATACCTTATGTTGTACTGTGGAGATTAACAGTTGTTACTTTGACCGTTTTATATATGTGGAACCTGATGTAAGGATTGTTACAGCCCTGTTACTTTCTGAACCGTATATTTTGAACCATATTGCGCAAAGGAAAAATAAAAGCCTTTTTCCTTTTTCCCTACACTTGGCTGTGAAGTCACTTTATTGGGAAGTTGGCAACGAGGTTGGCACGAAGGACCGCTACCTTATGACCCTCGCAACTGGCCAACCCTGATACCCCAAATCTTATGCGCTCCCCAGCCTCCGGTGGAAACACTACGCCGCCACCAGAGGGGGCTGCGGGGGACAGGGGTCATGTGTGCTGCTGTCATCACCCACGCGGGCTGGCCGCCCTAGGCAGCTGTCTAGCTCCCCTAGTGGAAAGGCCGGCCCTGCACCCAATTCAATCACAAGAGCTTCTTTGAATTTATGTGCCAAGGATCTTGAACGTTTTTCTTTTTCCCCTCCATGGAGAATCTGCACGCTGTTGGATAAGAATGTCTGTTAGCTGAGTGAAGGTGTGGGAGAGAACCAGAATGACAGTTGCTGTAAGTCATGTCCTGGGGGCGTGACTTGCCCTGCAACTAGTGGAACTGGGGCTACATAATTATAAACCATGCATGATGATGGGTAAAGACACGTCATCATCATTTTGTGGCTATCATGCTGGCGTAGATCAGTGATAACCATTTGTGAGCATAAGCCCTGGTAACAGGGCTTAAATCATTAACAGAACAGATCTCCTCTTGCAAACAATGCTGGAGCAGATGCATTTCTGTTCCGGGCCTGCTCAACTGAAGAAGGATTAAAGAGGCAAAAAGAATAAAAATATATGTGAAACTATTTCTCCTTATGCTGTTAATCCATGCATTTTACAGAAGAGAATACAAAGTGAATAGAACTGTTTACTGCACACAGCCAAAAAGACTTCTGTCAGCTGAAGGCATTAGAGTGAAATGAACAGCTTTGGAGTTCAATGGTGACTCTCAGGAGATAAATATTAATGACGCACCAGAGTACTAAGCTAATGCTCACATTTGAGCTTGCTCTTTCCTTTCCCTATTGAGCATACGATATTCTGATTTTGAATATGGAGTGCTTAAACCCATAGGATCATAGCTGAGGTTTCTGCAGATTGTACAAGGCTGGCTCTCTCTTGTTGAAGGATTCTGTCTTAAGTTCTTCATACAACTAGAAGAGTTACTTCCCAATTGCTCAGTGGATCATTCTGACAAACATTTGTTTCAACACCAAAAGCATCAATTGTTAAACTCTGTTTTTCTGTTTGGAGTCAGGCTTCTAGCAGATCACCACACGGCCCATTGAGAAAAACCTGCAGTCAGAACAATAAAGCTGATTTAGTTTTTGGATGCCAAAAGATCTGAAACCTCCCCTAAAAGATTAAACACAGTAAAATGAATAAATGCTGCCTGTTAATAAAGTGTTCTCAATGTGTTTCAAGCCGTGGCACAGTTGGCACTGGGCTCACCTCATTGTAGCACACTATCACCTTCTCTTCCCTCCACCTCCTGATATAATCATCTCTTCTCTCCATCACTCTCTGACATATTAAACTTCCTTTCACCCCCCTCTGGCACAATCACCTTCCCACCCTCTTGGTATAACTGTCTTGTCTTCTTACCCCCTTAAGACAATCATCTGACTTCCTTCTGAACCTGGCAGTTATCTGACCCTCTCTTAATATCCCCCTGTTCCTTATCCCCCCCCCCCCTGCCGAGAGCTGAGGGAATGTGCATGAGCGAAGGTCCCATATGAACAAGAGAGAAATACACCCATGACAGCTTGTTGAGGTGAAGAAGGGAAAAGGTAACCAGCAGCAAGACATCCAGTTTCCAGCTGCTTAATAAGGAAGGACAGAACCTGAGGATTATTGCTGAGGCACAGATTACGGAGGAGAAAGACAGCCCATGCCTCAAAAGAGAGAAATCCTTCCTCACAGCCACAAATAACCAGCATAAATTCTACACAGAGACTGAGAGAGGATTTGAAGAGGTTTAGGGACCTCAGAAGTTATGTAGCAGTTTGGAGAAACTGCTTGAATGTCAATGCTTTGAGCAATTAGTGCCATCTAGTGTCCTTACTAGAGTACTGCAGTATAAACTGAAGAAGAACTAGCATTTTCCAGAAAAGGCCAGGGGAGGTTTCTTTCTACACAGCTACATCATTCTGGGAAAAGACTCCTCTGGAGGGGAAAATTCAAGACATATTTAAATCACTCCCAAAGGCAGAATTCTTGTCTTTGGCATACAGCCTCTGTGCCGTGCTACATAACAAAGGCATCAAAATGACGCAAATAGCCCCTAAAGTGCTCATTCTACTGATAATTACACTCCTTCTGATAAGAGTAACTAATGCTACCACAACTCCGACAACAATTATTTATTTATTTATTTAACTGGTTTTAATATACCGTTTTTCTACCAGTCAGAATGGTTTACATTGAACAATCAAAACGGTTTACATTGAACAAAGGAGCATGCAAGGTTACATTGAACTTATTGATGTAGAACAGCAAGTAACAAGGGGATAGAGGAAGCATGCAGGATCTTTATAACTTTAGAACTTATGTTACAAAGAGCTTATGATACAGCAATAAGCTTGCGATGCAGTGAGCTTATGTTACAATTATACCAATTGTATACAACCAGAGAAACCTCACTCAGTGCCAACAATTCTTGCATATATCCAGATGGCAACCATGACTAATCCAAATCGCTAGATCATCCTGCCCTATGGATCAACACAACCAAAATCACCCACCTAAATATATAAAATGTACACTAGCAAACACACGCTCCACACACAAGAAGATATACTTATTAACGACTACGTAAATGACACCAAGCTAGATGTTATGTTTGTAACAGTCATGGTTCACTGATGCAGATCAGGTACTCACAAATCAACTCATCACACCAGATATGGACTTACATAACTGCCCATAGATAAATAAGAGAGGAGGAGGGATATTTATTCCCACCAGGAAAGACCTCAAATTCCAAACATCCACATCCTTAACAAACATCACCTTAAATGTACTATAAATCCAAAATAACCATTTTTCCATATGCTTAGTTTATAGATCACCAACATCAACAGCAGACAACCTCTCTTTGCTAATTGAGCTAGCAAGCTCCCAATCAGCATCAGAGTAACCATTCATCCTGCTGGGAGACCTAAATCTACATTCAGCACCAACAAAGCAAGTCACATCCTTCCTTGAAGCAACAGATGTGATGGACCTTTCACAAATTGTAACATCTCCCACACACATGGGAGGAAACACCTTGGACACGATTGGAATTGGACGCACAGGGTAGACACAATTCTGATCCCGCGGGGCATGTCTAGCCCCCGTGGGATCAGAATTATGACTAGGCCTATACGTGCAGGCCGGGACCTGATTCCCATTGGCCTGTACGTACAGGCCCTTGCCTGGCTAACTCAGTCAAGGCTCCTGAAAGGAGCCGTGGCGCTATGGCGTCTGGTTGCTATGGCACCGTGGCTCCATTCAGGAGCCATGATCACTGGCCGCCAACAACTGTCTCCTTTCCCTGCAGCTCGATCCTCGATCTGGCCTCCCATTGCCAGGGTCAGGCTGTGGAGAATCCCTTGCACTCACATCACCTTTATTTCTTGGCAGGACTTCCCATCTTCTGACGTCTAGAGGGACTTATTCCACCTCCAAGGTGGAATAAGTCCCCTATCCAGTCTTCTGGCCCTGGACATACAAGGCTGATGTCAGAATCGGCCCTGTACATCCAGGGCCACAGACCGCCCACTGTCTGCCTTAACTCCACCTCCACCCCACCCCTTCCCACCCCTGTCTAAGCCTCCCCATACAAACACCTTGTTCATATGGGGAGGTTAGTGGGGGATGGCAAAGGGGTCCGAATCACGGGAATGGACATCCCATCCATCCCCACTCTTCGAGACTCAGAATCACCCCAGATATTCATATCTAAAACGATGACTTCACAGAATGTTCAGACTACACCATTATCATGGTCTAACCGCCGCATGATATCATTTGATCTCCCGCTGCTCAAAACTATCCAAAAATGGAAACCACAACCTAACAGAAAAAGCCCCTAACTGTCAAACATCAGCGAATTATAACAACATACTACAGCAACAAAAACGAACCACCCATCCACCCTTACAAAACAAATATTCCATTCAATCTGAGCATTAAGTCCATAGTGGGTGGGTGGTTCGTTTTTGTTGCTGTAGTATGTTGTTATAATCCGCTGATGTTTGACAGTTAGGTGCTTTTTCTGTTAGTTTTGGATCTGTAGGTATACCGGTTTTGAGATTCTGACACGGGTAGTGGGTGGAGCGTGGTCTGTCTAAATTAACATGCATGCGCGGCATGTTTCTGCTGATCGGAGCGTTGGGTTGAAGGTGCTTGCTGCCTGAACATGCTAAAGTGTTCCTCTGTTTTTTCAGGTTAGTTTAGTGCTTCTGGTCTCTTGTGGAGTTATATCCTGGCAATCTTTATTGAGGCTGTGGTTTATATTATGCCTTTCTTTCCAGTTGATGTTCTATGCATTTTTTCTGTTCTCTTCTGTAGCACTCTGGGTTCCTCTTGAAAAAGCGCTTGGCGAAACATCTAGCCGGCATCGTTGGTAGCGTCGGGGTTTACCTTGCTGTGATATGCTGGGCTGTGTTATTTGGAAAACGGAAAATCTTTTGATTCAGATAAGTGTATCTGGTTTATGTTGAATATGTGTTACATTACCCATGCTCCAGTTGAGAACAGAATAGTTTCATTGATACCTGAGGAGTTTTTTTAGATCACTGATGTTTCTGTTTTAGAGCTTAGGGCACTTGTTGCCTATTATGTTATCTCTTTGATAAAACAGTTCTGAGGCCTTTTTCTCTTCTGCATGTGTTTTCTGTGCATACTAAGTTTGGAATGTATGTAAAAGTGGAGTGATTCTTTTCTATATTCGATTATAATTTTTCACTATGGAATTGACCCTTTTGTCTTCATTGTGTGAAATACATAGATGTGACACTAGACCAGAAACTTAATTTCTAGGTACACATTAAGAAAACAACAGTAGAGACATTTCATAGAAGAAGGATTCTACATAACCTCCACCGTTACTGGACCATAATCTTTTCCACACATTCTGCCAAGCAATCTTTACCCCTATCTGGGATTACTGTACGAGTCGTAACTCCATACTCCAAGGACTACCAAAATGTACACTCCTTCCAGATAGCTCAAAACTCTGCAGCTTGCTTGATATCACGGACCCCTAGACAAGAACATATCACCCCAGTATTAAAGGAGCTACATTGGCTGCCCATCCAAGCACAAATACAATTCAAATCAATCATGAACACCTTCAAGAGTATGCACAACCTAACTGCTGTCTGCTTATAAGCTCTCATACACACACCTACAGACAACAGACCAAGAAGACACCAACCATAAATCTCCTTGAAGTCCCCAGACATAAAACAACCAGTACACAAGAAACATGCCATTGCATCTTTTCCATATATGGACCTACCTTATGGAACTCCCTTCCGGCTACTCTAAGAGCAACTAGTGACCTGAAGGACTTCAGGAAGATGCTAAAAATGCACATTTTCCAGGAATGTTATGGGACAAACTGTTAATCTCCCTCACATCCAAATTACCGAAATACACCCAAAACTGGACTCTATACCAGTCAAACTGTAAATATTTATTTATTAAATGTCTTTTCTATACTGTGCTCTTTAGAATCAGTGTGGTTTACATGAAACAATAACTTATACAGTGTGACAGAGCCTGCACTGTATTTACAAAGAACAGGAAATGCAACTTGGACATAACTAGGGTAACTATATACAGGCTGAGCAATGCTTAGAGATTATTTACAAGCCTAGGGGATTATATACACTGCACTGTATCTACAGGTGATGTAAATAGTTAACAGCCCACATATTAGACAGTAAATACTTAACTGTTTAAGGGTTAAACTGTAAATAGTTAACTGCACACGGATTCAAATTATATGTAATCTTGTTAGTTGTAACCATGTCCTATATAACTTTTATTGTTTATGTTCGATGTAAACTGCCTTGATACCATTGAAAGGCAGTATATAAGAAATATTAAATAAATAAACATGCCCCATAAAGACACAGAAGAAGCTCCAAAAAAAAGACATCTTTAGAATCAAGGAACATTTGAGCCAGAAACACCCAAGGAACAATTCTGGGGACCTGAATCTGCAAAGACTACTAGTGCTAAAGATGGGATAAATCCAGGAGCTCCTCAGTGAAGGGGATCTAAGCCCCCACTACCACCAGCTCCAGGTATACTAGTATAGAGTAATAATGTAGGAGAGGGGTTATAACTCAGGAAAAAAAACACTAAGGGGTATGTTTACTAAACTGCAGCTACGATATCGCATGGAGTCCGCTACTGCCGTTTAGTAAACATACCCCTAAGTATTATAGCTGAAAGTGTGGAGAGACTTAAAGTTAACTTCCAGCAACAAATACTGAATATTCAGAATAGAATGTTGTTAAAACCCTAGAATGAAATGAAGAAAGAAGTAACCTGACTATAACAAGTGGAGGAAAGAGAAGAGATAAACTGCCTGTAATATAGTTTTAGTTGTTGCTTTTTGCCATAAGTATTGAACCAGTGATCATAAAGTTTAAGTAAACCCTTGGTTCAGAAAAAAACTGGAATGGACTCAGTTATTTTGAGCAGAGAAAAGGTCTGAGAGGACTCAGAGCACAGGACCTCCCAGCATATACTGGTCTCAGTTCAAAGAACCCTGAAATGTAATTATGAGAGTAGCTAATAGAAGACACAAAACCCTCTTGGAACAGTGTACCTCCCAGCCGGCCAAGCAGCGTAAGAACTTCTGTAAGGATTACACCTGGGCTAAGACATATTGAATTGATGGGAAAATTCCTAACCAGAAGCTGATTTCCTTTCACAGCCACATAAATGTGGTAGTTCTATAAAGGGCACATGGAAAGTTACATGTTAGAAATGTATATGAGTTCCCTAATGGGCGTGAATAGACACTTCCGCGCTTGCTTTAGGCGGTCACTATTCTATAAGCATGAGCTCTTGAATTAAGAAGAATTTTCAGCAATATATAGAGCACAAATTTGGGAGCTTAGATTTTTTTGAATGTCAGGCCTGTTGTGCTTTGCTTGGGGTAGGCAGAGAAAGGCTCAACTGCCCCACGCCAAGGTCCGCCATTCAATCAACAGACAGCACAGTTAGACTGCACCTGCAGCAGCCTACAAGGTGTTCTCACCATACACAAGCAAACTACAGACAGCCCACTAACCAGTCCATAGTACAGGCTCAAAGGGGAACCCTGTGCACCCAGAAGTGAGATGCACAGCACAGACACCAAACAGATATTTTCATGATTGGGCCAGAGAACCAGGAACACACAGGTATCACTGGAAACAAATAATGTGTGGCACTATGTGGGAACATAGACATGCCATGGTCACTGCTCGGTCAGAGTGAGAGTGACCCCCCTCCCCCCCCCAGCGTGACATGCTGTGGCCACCCTGTCCATGCAGGTGGTAGTCGAGCACTACAGTGTCCCAGCCATTTATGGTGTCTGTGCTCTGTAGGGTAAAATGTAGGTGTTTTGGGCATGTTTACGTCATCTGCAAGAAAGGTTCTGTCTGTATTAGCATGTTATAGTAGTGGGTAAAATATGAGGATTGGGTTGGCGGAAACCACAGCTGGGACTTGAACCTGTGACCTTCTGAATACACTGGTTTTGTGCACTGCACCACCATGTTATCACAGAGATGGTGCATTCCTTGGTGATACCATGACTGTTGGTCAGACAGGGCCTGTCTGTTCCAGTGCATGGCACCCACCTACACAGGGCTAGGCCACGGTCTGCTCTGGGCAGCTGCCACTGCCCCCTCCACTACCAGTATCCCTCAGCCACCATACTGACATGCCCTTCTGCTGGTGGAGCTGGTGGTGCGCAGTCTCAGGCCATCCAGTGTGCAGGTAGGTGGCTGCCTATGGTGCGGGTTCTGGGTTAGGGGTGCCTGCATAGATGTCCACGCTCCCCCCCAGCCCCGTCTGCCAATGTTCCGTGCCCTTGGGGGTAGCTGTTGGGTACTATCCCCTGTGACACTTTGGGAAACACACTTGTGCCCATGTTGGGCCTTCAGCAGCTGCTGTCTGGCTGCTCCGCTGTTTCAGCATTCGTATGGGCCACCTAGGCATCACCGTAGTCCGCACTGTGGCCCAGCTCCACCACAGCATGTGCCGCCTGCGGCCCTCTGTATCCCCTTCTCCGGCATCTGTCCAGTTGCCGTTCCGACATGCCCGCCCTGATGTTGTGGGACATGTGCACCTGTACGATGGTGGGGAAAACCCTGAGCAGCGCTATTTCATTGTGGGCTCATTCACCTTGTATGGGGACAGCGTATAGACCCGTCCACGATTTATATCTGTTCTATGGAGCTTACTCGGGCGGGGGGGAGGGGTTGATGTTTCTCATTGATACCACTATTGGCCAGCTTGGTTATTGTTTTTTCCCTGTTTGTTGGGGTCATTTTCAGTTTTTCTGTGCCCTTTTGTTCTGTGCACATGTATCACACGTATCACTGTTTTTTGGTTTCCCTGCCTGGGCTGTACATTGCTGACACTGAAATGGTTTCTCTCCCCTGTAATGTGCATTTAACGGCAGGTTTTCATTCGCGTTGGAATTCAGCTTTGAAAATCAGCGCGTTAGTGTGAGGGGAGCTTCTCCCCACCCACTCTCCGCCCACTGACCCCTTCTCTGCGCCCTCTCTCCACCTTCTGCAGTGTTTTACCGCGCCACGGAGCATTACGATCGTTAGCACATCATAACGCGCTACCATACCCACAATACCTTGCTCCTCATTATGCACATTTGCAGGCTAACGCTGGAAGCAGTGTGAGCAATGTGGGCTCAGTGAGGTGTTGGCAGACACAAAACAATGGAGAGACATACGCACACTCCCACACCTATCTCAGCATTGTGCAGAGATGGAGGTGGTTGACAACCCTACCTGCCGCACTGGTCCTGATCACAGTGCCGACATTACTAATCTGTGCAGGGGGTAGTAGTAGTGTTCTGGTGATAACTGCAACTCTGTGCTGGGGCCAACAGCCTGATACTCCATGAAGCTGTGGATAGTGCAGCCCTTGTGAGTGGGTGTCCATACCCCTGTGCACCGCTGCATTGGGGCTTGCCCATGTTGTTGTTGTGGCTGCATTGTGGGCTAAAACTATGGGGACATGCTCTGCATGATCCACAGATGGGACGTGAACCTCTGCTCTTGAACATGCTGGCTGAGTGTACTGCACCACACTGTTACCACGGCAGCATAGTGGTCCCTGGGGCTACCCTTACGTTCCTCGGCCAGACCTCTTCTGTTGCACTGCCTACCACGTACTGGTACAGGGCATGGCCTAGGTCCACTGCAGGTGGGTACCACTGCTCCCTCCAACACAATCACCCACCCCCACTGCCATGCCGCCATGACGATATGCTATTGGTGCCGGTGGTGCGCCATCCCAGGCCATCCAGGAGGCAGGTAGGTGGCTGCCTAAGGTGTGGGTTCTGGGGTAGGTGTGCCTACATAGATGTCGACGCTTCCCCCAGCACCTCCTGTCACTGTTATGTGCCCCTTGGGGTACCTGCTGGGTAATGTCCCCTGGATGGGACACTGTGGGACACAGACTCATGGGCATATTTGACCCTGGTCAGTTGCTGTCTTGCTGGTTTCCATTTTCTGCATTTTTATGTGCCACCTTGGCAACTGCCTAGTCTACCCTGTGCCCCAGTAGCCCCCACTGCATGTCCCACCTGCAGCCCCCATGCCCCATTTGCGTCATCACCATAGTGGCCTTTCATACCTGGGCACTATGCTGTTGTTGCAAATGGAGCACTACTATCACCTATCTTGGGCTCCCTGCCTATGCTGTACATTGCTGACACTTAAATGGTTTCTCTCTCCTGCAAATGTGCATCTAACGCCAGGTTTTCAGTTGCACTAAGATTCAGCCCTTCATTTCCCCGCGTTAGTGTGGAAGGGGCCTCTCCCCGCCCACTCCCCGCCCATTGACCCCTTCTCTCCGCCCTCTCTCCACCCTCTGCGGGACTTACCGCGGCCGAGAACGCTAACACGCATTATGTAATGTTAAGGCGCATTAACGTTACGTAATGTTACGTTAAGGCGCGTTAACGTTACATAACGCGCCTTAACGTAGCCGCTGCTATGTTACCGCAGTTTAGTAAACATGCCCCTCAGTCTCTATTCAATGGCAATATTTTAGTGGGTTCCTTGAGCAGGATCAGTATACACTGGGATACCTATGGCACTTAAATTACACTCACTTCTCTTGCCATCTCAAAAAAAACTTGAATCCAGTCCAGATTTTGTGTTCTTTTTTTTATGCAATTTTATGTTTAAATCTTTTTTTATTAATTTTTAAAACATATTATAACATAAAAGCAGTTTACATGTAGAAACATTGCAAACATATTGAAATATTGTAAACAGCATACAAATTAAGACATAATAAACAATAATATTATAACCACTTCAGAAAATAATCATTACAATTTATCCCCCTCTCATTTATGCCCACTACCACCCATCCCATTTCTCACCTTTCTCTCCCTCCCCCCACTACCTCCCTTCCCTTTCCTCCCCCCAATTCCCACCTTTCCCACCCTCTCCCCACTCCACCCTTACCCTCAACCCCTTACATCTCTAAAACCTAATTATGCCAACTTTAATTACTAAGATAAAAGTTAAACCAAATTACACTGTTAAAATATCATTTCTTGCCCTGGTCGACAACTTTTCAAGATAAGGAGACCATATCATCAAAAAATTTGCTCTTCTACGAACATGTTTTCTAGAAGCCACTCCCTCCCATAATGCTAATTGATGCAATACATTCCTCCATTCCCAATATTCTGGACCTCCAGATTCTCTCCATTTCCTAAGAATACAATGCTTTGCAAGCAGACAACATTTTCTTATTAATAATCTATTCCCTGATGAAAAAGTCCCTGTAAAGGAGCATCTAAAACAGCAAACCCTGAGGTTAAATTCAATGTTTGCCCTAATATGTCCATTAAAAATTTTTGAATCCTAACCCAAAATTTCTTAACTTGTTTACATGTCCAGAACATATGCCCCAAATGTGCCCGCTCCAATCCACACCACGGACAATTACCGTGCTGAGCAAAACCTGCCTTCCATGCTCTATAAGGTGAGATATAAGCACGCTGTATTATTTTGAATTGCATATCACGCAACTTAGCTCCTATAATTATTTTGGGGATACGCCCAATAGTATTTTCCCATTCAAACGCTTCAAGATTAATTCCAAGATCTCTTTCCCACTTTATACTCAAATGACTATAACTCCGAACTTGTGATATACCATTCAAAGCTTTACTATATTCAGCGACTGATATTCTTTCTTTTTCCTTTATCATAAACCATTTTTCTAATTTTTCAAAATTTTCCAGTTTTAAACCTTGTATCCCATCTTTCATTGAAATTAAATAATATTTTAAATGTAAATAAACATGAAAATGCCCCTGTGATAATCCATAGATTTTTTAATTCATTAAAGGGTTTAAGAGCACCTTCTCCATTTATTACTTGCCACAATTGCTTTAGACCTTTTTTCTCCCAACCCTTCAAAAAATTAGACATTGTACTTAATTGAAAGGCTAAATTACCATACAAAGGCAAATATCCAGATACTTCACTTGAAATGCCCAATTTTGCACAAAGCAACTTCCAACTCCAACGGACCCCTTGCCATAAAATATTTTTTTTTAAATCTTTTGGTAATTTTATATTTGTCACATGCAACACAGATAAAAGTGAATAAGGAGCTACTAATGCGGATTCAAAATCATATGGTGTATATATTGATGTCCCTACTATCCAATCTCTAACATGACGAAACAGACATCCTAGATTATATTGTTCTATTCTTGGCAACCCTATACCACCCTGTTCCCATGGCCCATATAATTGATCAATTTTTAATCTTGGTTTTTTCCCTCTCCAAAGAAAATTTTGTAGTAATCTTTCCATTTTTTGAACATCTTGCCTCAATAGTCGCAACGGAATAATTTGCAAAACATATAAAATTTTTGGAAAAATCATCATCTTGTAAGCAGCCACTCTACCACCTAAAGATAAAGGCAATGAAGTCCAATATTGCAATTTATTTTGCATATCTTGTAGAAGCATCCTCAAATTTTGCCTATACAGATGATGAGGATCTTTAGGTAACCAAATTTCTAAATACTTGAATTTATTTTTTGCCCAACGTAAAAGGAAAATTTGTACCCCAATCATTTCGTAAATCCCCATTAACATCTAATGCTTCTGATTTCTCCATATTCAATTTAAAACCAGCTATCCGTCCATATCGTCCAATCACATTCATTAAATTTGAAAAAGATTTGCGAGGTTCTGTCAACATAACTAATAAATCATCCGCAAAAGCAGACATCTTAAATATACAAGACCCAACCTTCACACCTCTTATGCAATTTTAAATTTTACACAAGAAAAATCTTGTTACAGTAAAAAATACAGATACAGGAACAATGATTAGCAAAGAAAGGGAAGAAAACCCTTATCTTTACACTAAATAAAGATTTTAAGTATAGATTCACTAGCTCACAATTAGTGAGAAAGCAAAACACAATTCAATAAGAAAAAAGTCAAAGGAAATAGACACTACTCTGGTGTGAAATAAACTAATGCACAGACCTACACCCGCTCCCCCCTAAACCAAGGGGAGGGAAAGGAACAGCTCAACTGCTGGGCAGAGGGATATTCTTATTGAAAACAAATTGGGTCAGATGCGCTGGCTCAAAAAAGGTGTAACTGACTCCCTGATATTTAATTAGACATCTACATGGATAGCGAAGAAAAAAACAAGCCACCGAGCTGCAAAACTCGGGGTCTCAGCAAAAGAAATTGCTGTCTACGCTTCTGGGTAGGCTTAGAAACATCCGGAAACATCCTTATTGTCCCCCCCCCCCCCCATGAAGGTCTCGTTCCTCTCCTTGAAGTAAAGTCTCAAAAGCAAATCCCGGTCTGGCTCCAGGGCCATAGTAAGGAGGAGAGTAGCCCGAGGAATAAACTCAGGATCTGTAGTTTCCAAGAACCCAGTTAGGTCCAAAGAATCCATCGGCGGTGAATGAGCAGGTGAAGAAGCACCATGGGTCTTGCGTTTGGCAGTAGGCAAATAATAAATTCTAGCCAAAGGAGGAATAGATTCAGCAGGAAACTTCAATATAGATGTTGCAAATGAAATAAACAACTCCTATGGTGACACAGTGGGCACTCGAGGAAAATTCAACAAACGCAGATTTCTTCTACGAACAGAGTTCTCCAGCATCTCAATCTTCTCATGGACAACTAATAAATCATTAGAAAGAGTACCTGACATGGTGGATACCACCTCCGCTTTTTCCTCCAGCTGAGCCACCTTGGTAGAAATAATGGCTACCTCCTTCTTCTGCTGATCAATGGACTGAAGCACGAGAGTTAAAGCACTCTGGAGAACTCCAAACTAGGATAAAAAGGAACGTTCCAAAGCCTGCTGACCTTCCCAGAGGGACTCCAAGGTAAATGCTGCCGGGCATTGAAGAATAGACTGTGCAGATCTCACAGCTGTAGTCCCAGAAGATATGGGAGAGGAAACACCAGAGGCAGCTTCAGCTTCAACATACAAGTTTCCTCCACTCCCAGCAGGGCTGCCCAAAACAGCCACAGGTTCCGCAGCCCCAAGCACACCAACCACGGAGCTACTCGACATAGCAGGAAGTGATGACTTAGCGACCGCAGCTTCCCCGAGATCTCGGAGCTCCATTTCCGCTGCTCCCGCAGCGAGTAATGCAGGCTGAACCGGCGGGGTCCGCACCTCCGGGCCACCACCTCAAACACACAACACGCATCACTGCATGAGAACACATGAACACTTTTATGATTGTTTGCTGTGGAGACCACCTTGATTGAAGGAGAAGGTGGTATAGAAATACTGTTAAATAAAATAAATAAATAAATAAGAGATACCTGCAGCTCAGAGGGGCGCAGCAAGCCTCCTTCCGCTCCCGAAGCCCCCAACGAGCCTGATAACTCTGGAGTATGAATCACACCAGCGGGCCTCACGAAAACATCTAGAAGACCCCTGGAGACCGCCGGCGTGGTTGCAGGTATTGTCCAGCTTTTGGCTTTCCTTTTATGCGGCATTATGAAAAAAAGGTAATAAAACACCGACCCAGCTAACGGCGTCTAGCGCATATCAGCCATCTTGCTCCCCAGATTTTGTGATCTGAACTAATGCTTTACTTAAGAATTCCTGTTATCTTGAGCATTGTAATCTCCAGACTCAACTATTATAACATTGTATTTGCAGGACTGCCCGCTTATCACCTAAAAAGACTCCAAACCATCTAGAATGCCACCATCCACTTACTCACCCAAGCCAGGAAATACAACCATGTAATTCTGCTGCTATTCCATCACCACTGGCTTCCCATCTCTCACCATATCCAGTATAAGATACTTCTTCTTACCTATAAAGCTTTTCACAATATAGCCCCAGACTATCAGTTGGCCCTAACTATTCCCTATGTTCCCCTTGCTGTCTGTAGTCACTTCAAGGTAACCGCCTTGTCATTCCTCCACCAATCAGAGACAAATCTGACTCCATCAGGAAGTCTGCTTTCTTTTTCATGGCTCCTTCCCTTTAAAATAGATCTCTAGGAACAAGCAGGAATGAGTCTTCACATATGGGTACGTTGGTACCGATGGAGTCTGCGTGGGAACGCTCCCCAGTGTCCAATTAGAACGCTTTTGGGAGCATCCCACCATGCCTGCGTGCTGCCTTCCCGCCTTTCTCAACTGCCTCTCCTCAGTTTTCATTTTTCCGTGGAGCCAGCAGGACGTTCTCCTGTCACCGCAGAAAATTCTTCTTTTATTTTTTGGTTTTCTTGTGGTCGCGTCTGCCTTCCCTGATGCCACCGGTACCGCCGCTGTTTCTTTTCTTTTTTCTTGTAATTTTTCCTTTTTAAGGAATAATTTTTTCCTTGTTAGTGCCTGATGGTTTTTTCGGCCTCCTAGGCCTACTCACTTTCCTTCATGGAAGCGCCAGCCACTATCCCTAAGAAATGTTCAAACTGTGGCGGTACAAAATTAATCTTAGACACTCATAATTGGTGTCTACCCTGCTTGGGTCCTGACCACTATCCTCTGGAGTGTCCCTCCTGCAACAGTATAGTCGGAGGAAGTCTTCAGCATCGAGTTCACCTCGATATGCGGTCCCCATTCAACTTCAGGGCACCGACCACCCTTTCTTCTTCGCAGGATCAGGTAACCCAAAAACAGTCTGTTAAGACTAGCCAGTCCTCGAATGGTAGATCTCATGCACAGCATAGAGATGCCTCTGGCCTTGCCCTCGAGGACACACTGGTTTAAAACCCCGGTGGGAGTCTTCGGCCTCCAAATCCTTAATGAGGTTTCAGGTTGTTCCTGAGGTTCACCCCTCTCCGAACATACCTGAGCCATGCTCGGTGGTGGCATCCGCTTCGAGTGGTACCCATACCCTGGCATCGGCGATAGTGTTGGATGAAACATTCCTCACCAAAGATCGCAGTCTGGCGTCCTCGGTTCCTTCAGGCCCGTTAGAGACGCTGCAGACCGATCTTCCAGTATCGGTATCGATCATGGTACCGGTACTGGTACCGACGTCGGTACCCTCCAGATGTGCATCGATAGACTCGCTTCTTTCGATGCCGAGTCTGGAGTCGATCTCCAGTCTGGATGACTGGGTACTGACACGCCTTGGTACCGACAACAGACGGTACCGAAGGCACGGTTCCGATGATCCATGTCGGGCACTCTCGGTTTCTTCGGCACCGTTAGAGCTGTCACCGACTGGTCTTCATGTATCGGTATCGGATATGGTACAGGAATCGGTACCAGTATCAATGTTAGCATCGCTGTCGGTACCTTCCATGCTTGTTTCAACAGGCTCGCTTCCCTCGGTACTGAGTTTGGAATCGATCCCTAGCATGGACGATGCGCTACCGACTGCTTGTGGTCCCGACCTCCTGTGGTACCGGCGACCATCCTGTAAGGACAGTCCAATGCTCCACCCCTTAGGGTCTTCTATTCCAATCAATTTGGATAGATCCCTCGGCGCCAATGCTAGTTCTTCATCAGATCTAGCCTGTACTCCTCTTTGTAGAGGACTTCCCTCTGGAGATTTTTCTTTTCAGGCATTCCTGCTTGATATGGCAAAGTCATTTGCCATTTCTATACCTGGTCAAGATCCTGCACCAGGAAATACAGAATCTCTGTATATTCCCTGGAGTCCAAAGGAGGACATCATGCTTCCTTTGCATCAGACCTTGCAGGATCTGCTCTTTCGAATGTGGGAAACTCCTTTAACGGTATCCCCACCTTCTAGGGCAACTGATCTTCTATACAAGGTGCCCCCTTCTCCAGGTTTTCAAAAGACTCAACTTCCTCATCATTCCATTGTTGTAGAATCAGCAATGAGGCGTGTTAAGAGTACTAAAAAGCACTCTTCTTATCTGCCAGGTTGTGAGTCTAAGACTTTAGATGCCTTTGGACGCCAAACCTTCCAAGCATCCATGCTTTCAGCAAGAATTCTCTCATATATTTTCTATATGGGATTATCTCTTGAAGAAGTCACAAAGAATTTACTGCTTTTGACCCCTTTTCTTCAAGAGCCCAAAAGAGCAGACTATTCTTTATTGGTTAGTCATGCTCAAAATATCTCTAGGTTCCTTACTCATGCTTCCCTAGACTCCTTTGAGTCTGTTAGCAGAACTTCTGCTATAGCTATAGGGGCACGACGTAAAGCCTGGCTCCAAGATTCAGACTTGGACAAATGGGTACAAGAAAGACTGGGAAATACTCCTTGCACTGGAGAAAATCTCTTTAACAGGGAGTCTTTACTCCAAGCTGCTCAGTTAACCACTGACATTGCTGTTTTCAGAGGCTTGTCTACGCCTTCCTCTTTCCCAGTTTGTAGGAAATTTCCTAACAAACTTTGTTCCCCAAAGGGGAAAAAGTTTTATCCATCTTCTACCCATCATACAGATGTTCCCAGACAGGGGAAACATCAGACCGGGCTAAAGAAACCACAACCTCAACAGGTTCAGCAAACCCAGCAGCCGCAGGGTTTCTGATAGAATTATCATTACATCTCCTGTTTGAAGGTTAGAGTTTGTAGTCTGCTTCTTTTCACTTGAAGCATCTACACTAATTACATCCTTTCTTTTTGCTCTGAGAGTTTTTATGATGATCATGCCTATAGTTAACAGGTTTCTCCTCTTCCTCCTACTGAGGAAAAGAGGGGTAACAACTATCAATAAGACGATTTTCCCTGTACTAGCATGTATCATCTTACCTTTCAGAGACTTACTGCATTGTGAGTCTCCTTCAACTCTGTCTTACCTGCCCTCTTACGACAACATTCGGTTGTAGGAGTGGTTCTATTACACTGGTAAGCCCCTATGGTTCTCTACCTATTCCAGGAAGGGGTTTCCTTTCCAGAGTTGTCTCCCCCTTTCACATTCTTACTTTAGGGCAGCTTATCAGACAATAAGGAAGTCTTACCACTCCTGCTTATGTCTGTTGTTTCTTTTTACAATCTAAAAAAAAAAAAAAAAAAGAAGGGTTTTTTTCCGGTGCCCTGGTAATTGCTGCAAATGCAGCAGTTCCTAGTGGTTAAACCACTGGTTCTGTTCACCACACAACCAGGGTTTGTTCTCCACTAGCAATCCTTCTGGCCTGAGTAGTAAACCCAAAACAGGTTGTCAACCTTTTTTGGAAACCGTATCATCACAGGCTTGTTGGTTTGACTTCTATTCTTCGGCATCTCCAATTCCCTTGGTTTTGGCAGAATAGTTTAAGTTACCTACTGGCTTTAAGCAGCCAGTTTTTTCTTCTAACCAACCTGCAACATGCTCTCTGCAATTCTACAGAGTAGCTTTGCACTATGGGCCCTTGTTAGAGAGCATTAGTATCTTGTCTGGCAGATAATCCCAGATGGTTAGGAGGGGTTCCCCCAGTCATGCTCCATGACTGGTTGGTGTTCCCTACCCTTACCATCTCATGTAAAGTCTCTTTTCAAAACAAAGGACACAGGCTTTACATCACGTGAAAACCTAAAGAATGGCCAATTCCCTTGCTTGGTCCACATCTTCTTTGGACTTCTCACCAGGGATAGTTTTCTTTTCGTTGCAGCTCGTCCTTATATACTTCCTTCCCAATACTTCATGGGAAGCTCATCTTCAACTGAAGGACGCATGATACCCATCTTGCCCTCATAGGCGGGTTAATAGGGTATCTTATTCCATTGGCGTCTTCTATCCATTTACCATACTGGAGTTCTAGAGAGATCTGGACTTGCTGCCTGCAGACTGAAGTTATCCTCTGCATTTTTCACGTAGACCATCCTGGTTATTCAAGAGCTCGAATTCTTAAAGGAATCTAGACTCCTCCTTGTCAGGGAGACTATTCCTCTGACTGTCAATCATAACCAGGGAAAGAAGATTCTCTATGCATCTATTCAAGCAGGTATCACCCCTCTTGCTATTAGATGAATCTTTCTCTCTCCCCATATTCCTATGGGGATCTAGTTATATAGGCATGTCTCCATCTACCTACGTGGAGACATGTGTCTATATGTCTACATATTTTTATATATATATATATATATATATAGACATATATATAGATATATATATATATATATATATATATATTTGTATGTGTATCTTCTGCCCATGTATATCTCTGTATATATATATATCCATATATACTCCTATGTTTATATATATATATATATATATATATATATATATATCTCGAGATATATCTTTTAGGTAGATATGTATCTTCGTACCTATCTATCTGTCTGTTTAGGTTCATATATCCATATATTCCTATATGACTCTGACAGATGGGCACTACCCCTATCAATGCTGTGCCAGCATGCTTAGGGTTCTACACATACAACCACTCCCTGTGGTAATTAGCACATTTTTTCTTACCATAACCTTTCAGGGTTAGGTACCTCTGAAGCTCTCCATGTATCTTTTCTTTCCTAATTGACCTCATTTAGGAAAGACATTGCGGATCTTCAGTTAATCTAAAGCTGTAACGCTTCATAAGTCTGTCCTTACTTTGTTATCGGATACAGGGGTCTCCATACCCCTTCTCTCCTACATGGACTATTTCTATTGTCAGTCCAAGTCGGTCAGACTTATTTTCCTTTTGGTCCTAGGATTGTACTGTTCTCCGGCCAAAAGAGCTTAAGCTTTGTCTAATAGTACCTTCTGCGTTTCCTGCTGAAGCCCTACCTCATTGTACTACCTCAGTTTCCCCTGGGGCTATTTCTCACCATGACGGGTTCCGAACTCCACTTGTTTTTTCTACAGTTTATTACCTCTACTTCACAGTGAGGTACTCCTTGAGGATCTTTTACTGGCTCTTCTAACAGATCCATATGAACCTCAATAGACTTTTTACAATACCACCAAGGGGGGTCCATATTAGAATATTGCACTCAATATTTTTACTACTAAATTTCATCTCACAGGGTCTTCCTCTATAGAAGTCCTGTTCTAGTCCAGCTGTTCCACAGCACCTTTCTGTAATTCAACTCCTACTCTCCATCCCCAGGATGCCTGAGGTTCTGAGGAGTAGCATGGCTCATTCTAGATTCGCAACATGCTAGGACTCCCTTAGAGGAATCTTAGCTTGGGGAGTCCCCATATGTGAAGACTCATTCCTGCTTGTTCCTGGAGATAGCACAGTTACTTACCTGTAACAGGTGATCTCTGGGAACAACAGGAATAAGTCTTCACAACCCACCCACCTCCCCTAGGAGTTGTATTTCTCTATCTCTATCTTTCTCTCTCTCTCTCTTTGTCTCAGCTTTAAAACTTAACTGAGGAGAGGCAGTTGGGAAAGGTGGGAAGGCAGCACGCAGGCGTGGTGGGATGCTCCCAAAAGCATTCTAATTGGACGCTGAGGAGCGTTCCTGCGCAGACTCCGTCGGTACCAACGTACCCATATGTGAAGACTTATTCCTGCTGTTCCCAGAGATCACCTGTTACAGGTAAGTAACTGTGCTTTTTCTTCAACCCATTTGTCTAGAATCTAACTTCAAAGGTTTCAAGACCTGCTTAAAAACATACTTATTCCAGTAAGCTTTTGAACTCATGGCAACCCAAAAGGAAGTTGGCAAGTGTCATCCTGCCTCCCCGGTCTCCTTCCCTTATTGCCCCTGCTAGTGCCGCCCTCTCTCCAATTCTTTCCTAACATGCTAATTGTTCTATGTCCTACTGACCTTCTTTGCCTTTCCTATATTGACTCTGGAGTTCTTATCTGCATTTCCCTTTGAATTTTGTTTTAATTGTAAACTGCTCTGCATGTACCTGTTCAATAAGGCAATATATCAAATCCGATAAATGATAAATGATAAACTTTACTGTCACTGATAGCAATAGCAAAAGTACCACTGGCAGAGATAATAAACATAAAACGTTATTATAAGCATTTAATTCCTTTCTATTAAAATATATTACAAGCAGATCAATTCTTTCTCCTCTCACTCTGTTATATTACAGTTCACTCTTTCCTAGATACTGTAACTGTACTTTAATCTCTCTAACCTTTCACTTTTCCTACTCCATGTGGTTAGCCTAAGTGGGAACCTCCTCCTGCTTTAGTAATCTTTTTCACTGTACATTGAGTTGGTAGTTGTGCAGGTGCAGATCCCTGATACTGGCCTGTGTTCACCCCTGGCTCTGGCATCACTAGTTACTGGTGAACTCCTGTGGTTTCTCTCCTCCTGGAAGTAGATGGCTACCCTGAAGTACTGCTTTTGTTCCTTATCCTTGCAACTGGCAGCACTGTTCTGATTAAGTGAGAACGCTGGCAAGGTTTGCACAATCACAGAGGAATGTTGGTGTGGGCTTGATTCCAAACACCTTCCAATTCCACTAGCTAGAATGAGGGTCTGGGGTAGAACTCCTCTACTTCTCCCTAGTACAATGGCTTGCTGCCAAAGACACCTGCCCCTAAGGTCAGTGACTGTTCTTCTTTCTTAGCCATGTGGAACACTTCATGTGAAGACACACTGTAGAAAAGATGTCTGGCTGCAAAATGAGACTTCTAACTCAAAACGTCCGTTATACAGCGGGGGGTGGGGGGGAGAGGGGGGGCAACCGAGAAGGTGGTCACATGCCTTGTAAAATCGGGCTTCCTCTACCCTGAAAGATAGAGGTGTTGCCTGCATAATAGTTAAAATAGGGATGAACAGAGATATGGGTAAGACACATGCTGGATAACTCCGGATTTCAGAAACTTGCACGTGGTGTACATATATCTGCTCGTCTGCAGACGAGGGGACATAGACGTGCACACAGCAGTATTACAGAATGCAATTGTGGATCTCTTCCCTTACACATCCTGGTTTACCATTTTGCAAATTAGGACATGCAGTGGCATGAGAGCCTGGAGAAATGCTTTTTGTTCTTACTGGCAGGTACCTTGGAAGCAGCGTAAAGTATCAGAAGAGTGAATGGACATTTCACTCTTTATTTTACTGTTACCGAGTTGCAGAAATGAACACTTAATTCTGTTTGCTGCAAACATTTAAAAATCCTTAAGAACATAAGATATGCCATACTGGGTCAGACCAAGGTCCATCAAGCCCAGTATCCTGTTTCCAACAGTGGCCAATCTAGGTCATACGTACCTAGCAGTTTCCCCAAAAGACACAGGTTCCACAATGCTTGTACTGCGTCAAGCATTGATATCCTGGGTCCCTTCTTAATAATGGTTTATGGACCTTTCCTCCAGGAACTTGTCCAAACATTTTTTAAACCCAGCTACACTAACAGCCTTTATTACATCCTCCGGTAACAAATTCCAGAGTTTGATTACACGTTGAGTGAAAAAATATTTTCTTTTATTTGTCTTAAATAGTTTACCCTGTAGCTTCATTGCATGTCTCCTAGTTTTCCTATATTCTGATAATGTAAACAATCGATCTATGTTTACCCATTCCACTCCGTTCATTAATTTATAGAATTCTATCATATCTCTCCTCAGCTGTCTCTTTTCCAGGTTAAAGAGCCCTAACCTTTTTAACCTTTCTTCATAGGAGTATCCTTCCATCCCCTTTACCATTTTGGTGGCTCTTCTCTGAACCTTTTCTAATAACGCTATATCCTTTTTAAAATACGGCGACCAGAATTGCACACAATATTCAAGGTGCGGTCTCACCATGGAACGATATAGAGGCATTATAATATCTTTTGTTTTATTTTCCATTCCTTTCCTTATGATACCTAGCATTCTATTTGCTCTCTTGGCCGCCGCTGCACACTGTGCCGAGGGTTTTAACATGTTATCCACAATGACGCCTAAATCTTTTTCCTGGGTTGTGGTTCCTAATGTGGAACCTTGCATCATGTAACCATAGTTTGGGTTGTTCTTCCCTAGGTGCATAACTTTGCACTTGTCCATATTAAATTTCATCTGCCATTTTGATGCCCAGTCTTCCAATTTATCAAGATCCTCTTGCAATTTTCCACAATCCTCTTGGGTTTTAACAACTTTAAATAGTTTTGTGTCATCTGCAAATTTGATAAACTCACTCGTTATTCCACTTTCCAGGTCATTTATGAATATGTCAAAAAGCAGCAGACCCAGCACAGATCCCTGGGGTACACCACTATTCACCTTTCTCCATTGGGAAAATTGGCCATTTAGCCCAACCCTCTGCTTTCTATCTTTAAACCAGTTCCTGATCCACAGTAGTACACTGCCTCCTATCCCATGACTCTTTAGTTTTGCCAAAAGTGTCTGATGAGGGACCTTGTCAAAGGCTTTCTGAAAGTCCAGATACACTATATCAACCGACTCACCTTTATCCACCTGTTTATTCTCATTTTCAAAAAAACATAAGAGATTAGTAATACAAGATCTGCCTTGTCTAAAGCCATGTTGGCTGTCTCCCATTAGGCCATGACTATCTACATGCTGAGTAATTTTATTCTTTATAATGGTTTCTACCATTTTTCCCGGTACTGACGTGAGGCTCACCGTTCTGTAGTTTCCCGGATCACCCCTGGAACCCTTTTTAAAAATTGGTGTTACATTGGCGATCCTCCAATCTTCAGGTATTAGAAATGATTTTAATGATAGTTCACAGATTACTAATAGTAGGTCTGCAATCTCATATTTCAGTTCTTTCAACACCCTTGGATGTATACCATCTGACCCAGGTAATTTGCTACTCTTCAGTTTATCTAATAGTTGTAATACATCTTCCCGATGTATCAATATTTCCTTAAATTCTTCCGCACCTTTAAATCCCACTTCAGTCATGGGTAACATCCCTACATCTTCCTCAGTAAAGACTAAAGCAAAGAATTCATTCAGTCTCTTCGCTATCGCTTTGTCGTTTCTTAGTGCCCCCTTAACTCCTCCATCATCTAATGGACCAACTGACTCTCACAGGTTTTTTGCTACGAATATACCTGAAAAAATCTTTATTTCGCGTTTTTGCTTCCGCAGCAAGCTTCTTCTCAAATTCTCCCTTTGCCTGCTTTATCAATGCCTTGCATTTGACTTGCCAGTGCTTTTGCTGTTTCCAGGTTTCGTTGTTTGGCTCTTTTTTTCCATTTCCTGAAAGATGCTTTTTTGGCAACAACAGCCTCTCTGAGCTCACCTTCAAACCATGCTGGCAGTTTTTTGGACTTCCTTCCACTTTTCTTAAAGCGTGGAATACAGCTGGTCTGGGCTTCCAAGATAGTATTTTTCAACAACATCCAAGCTTGATGTACGTCTTTAACCTTTGCAACTGCTCCTTTTAGTTTTTTCTTTACTATTTTCCTCATTTTATCATAGTCTCCCTTTCGAAAGTTAAAAGGTAGTACTGTGGATTTCTTTACTATTCCTCTTCCACTAATTAAATCAAAGGCGATCATGCTATGATCACTATTGCCAAGTGGCCCCAACAACCTTATCTCTTGCACTAGATCTGGTGTTCCACTAAGGACTAGGTCTAATATGGCTTCCCCTCTGGTAAGTTCATGAACCAGCTGCTCCAAGAAGCAGTCATTTATGTCATCTAGGAACTTTATCTCCCTAGCATGTCCTGCCGTGACACTGACCCAGTCGATACCGGGGTAATTGAAATCACCCATTATTATTACTGAGCTGTAACTTTTGTTAGCTTCCTTGATTTCTTTGAGAATTTCGTCATCCATTTGTTCATTCTGGCTAGGCGGTCGATAGTACACCCCCACTGCCATCGCCTTCCCCTTTTTACATTGAATTTCAATCCATAGAGATTCTACAGCAAATTTTGTTTCCTGCAAAACTTTAATTCTTTCTGACTCAATGCCCTCTCTAACATAGAGCGCAACCCCTCCACCAATTTGATCAGCTCTATCATTACGATATAGTTTGTACCCAGGTATCACAGTGTCCCACTGGTTGTCCTCCTTCCACCATGTCTCTGATATTCCAATCATATCTAACCTCTCATTTAGTGCTATATATATTCTAACTCTCCCATCTTATTTTTTAGACTTCTAGCATTTGCATACAAGCATTTTAGAGACTGTATTTTATTCATATTAATTTGGCTATTGGTAGACATGGGTAATTTGGGATCTTTAAGCTCTGTCTGCTCCATACTCGAGGGCATTTGGGCTACTTTACTCTTTTTTGGAACCTCTCTGCTTTTGGTAGTATCCTTCAAGGATACATTCTTCCGAACCATCCGCTCTTGGGATACTGTTGGCTTTCCCCTATTATCTAGTTTAAAAGCTGCTGTATCTCCTTTTTAAAGGTTAATGTCAGCAGCCTGGTTCCATCCTGGTTAAGGTGAAGCCCATCCCTTCGGAAGAGCCCCTCCTTTCCCCAGAATGTTTCCCAGTTCCTAACAAATCCAAAACCCTCATCTCTGCACCATTGTCTCATCCACGCATTGAGACTCCGGAGCTCTGCCTGCCTTTTGGGTCCTGCACGTGGAACGGGAAGCATTTCGGAGAACACTACCCTGGCAGTTCTGGATTTCAACTTCCTACCTAAAAGCCTAAATTTAGCCATCCAGAACCTCCCTACCACATTTTCCTATGTCATTGGTACTGACATGTACCAAGACAGCAGACTCCTCACCAGCACTATCTAAGACCTTATCTAGGTGGCACGTGAGGTCCGCTACCTTCGCACCAGACAGGCATGTTACCAGGTGATCCTCACATCCACCAGCCACCCAGCTATCTACATGCCTAATGATCGAATCACCAACTATAACGGCTGTCCTAACCCTTCCCTCATGGGCACATGGCCCTGGAGAAACTTCCTCGGTGCGAGAGGATTTTACATCACCTGGAGGACAGATCCTAGTTACAGGATCACTTTCTGCCACACCGGGGTGATGCTCTTCTGTCATGTGACCTCTCTCTCCTCCATGGCAACAGGGATGCTTCCAGACTGAAGGTGGGACTTCAGGACTATATCCCTGTAGGTCTCGTCTATGTACCTCTCTGTCTTTCTTATGTTTTCCAAGTCTGCTACTCTAGCCTCTAGAGAACTGACTCATTCCCTGAGAGCAAAGAGCTCCTTGCACCTAGTGCACAGGTAAGACTTCTCACCAACTGGGAGAAAATCATACATGTGACACTCAATGCAAAAGACTGGAAAGCCCCCATCTTGCTGCTGGACTGCTGTCTGCATCTTAGTTTTAAGTTTTTGTTTAGATCTTTAAGTTCTTTACTTACTAAGGGTTGCTATGGATATTTATACCAATAAAACTGTACCTAATACGTTAATATACCTAGTTCACCTGAAGCTTAATTAATCTCAGGTCCTTAGTGTATGACTGATTTGGGTAACGAGCTTCACCTGAGAGCACCTCCTGTCTTTTAAGATGTGTAAGTACCTATAAAGCTACGATTATCCCAGGGGTGGGTGGGTGTGGGGAGAAAGGGAGGGAAACAAAACTTATTAAAAGAGGGCTGCTACACAGTACCCTGTCCTGTGCTGCTGAGGTAAGCTATATTCTTATTTGATTTAAATTATAGCTCTTTGCTGCTGCTAGGCTCTAACTTATTATGAAATTTAAACTACAAGCTTTCTGCTAGGTTCTAAATTTAACCAGAAAGCTCTCTTCTGTGTTTTAAATTTAAACTAAAATAACAAAAAACAGTGTGTCCATAGATTAATTAGCTTTAATACAAAGAATTCATTTCAGAAAATTCCCAGAAGTATATACTCACAATTGCAAATCTCTCTCCAGAAGTAACAGTCCCCTTTTCTAGTCCTTCAAGACTGAGGATCACAGAGCTCTGGTTGAGTTATTTATGCCTGTGCTGCTGACTTAAGCTGTGACCAACTTCCTGGATGATTAACAGTCCTTGCTTGGATAGAAGGAGTCTTTCAAAATGGTCTTTTGACCTGCCACCTGGTGTTAACACCTATTGAAAAGGTTTCACAGGTCTCTTGCCCCCTAGGTAGAAGGCCTCTTTGTAAAGGTCTCTAGAAGACTTTATTTGCTGCTCAAAGAGTACTGACCCTGTTTTGCCTTTTGTGCTAATCTATATTCTTATTTGATTTAAATTATAGCTCTTTGCTGCTGCTAAGCTCTAACCTATTATGAAATTTAATCAGAAAGCTCTCTTCTGGGTTCTAAATTTAACCAGAAAGCTCTCTTCTGTGTTTTAATTTAAACTAAAATACTTTGCTGATGCTAGGCCCTGAGTGACTATTAAATTTAAACTACAGCTCTCTGCTGGGTTCCAAATTTAACCAGAAAGCTCTCTTCTGTGTTTTAAATTTAAACTAAAAGTACTTTGCTGATACTAGGCCCTGAGTGACTATTAAATTAAAACTACAAGCTCTCTGCTGGGTATGAAATGCAACCAGAAAGTTCTCTTCTGTGTTTTAAATTTAAACTTAAACTGCTGGTACTAGGCCCTGACTGATTTAACAAAAAATAGTGGGTTCACAGATTAAATAGCTTTAATAGAAAGAATTCCTTTCATAAAATTCCCAGAAGTATATACTTACAATTTCAGATCTCTCTCCAGAAGTAACAGTCCCTTTTTCTAGTCCTTTTCATGCCCTGGAGCAGATATAGTCCACAAAAAAACCCACACATACTATCTCTCTATCAACCACAAAGCGTACAGGTCCTTTGTTGATTAACCCCTACACAGCCACATTTCAGCATAGTCTTCTTCAGGGGGTACCTCAAAAAGAACAATTATATATACATCAATGGTCACATAAAAAAATAATATGCTTATTACCAAAAATAATAATAAGTAAAGATAAATAAAATTAAAAACAAATCAATACATTAAGGATTACACCATAGAACCCCAAAAATGCAAAACTAATATGATTCAGGTTATAAAGCATATCAGTCCTGAGAATACAAATAAAACAAGGCATATCATTTATAAAAACCAGGGTAACAGTTTGATGGGAAAGAACAGGACAGTTAAAAGTTAAAAAATGAATAATATGGGCTTAAAATATTCAAAAACATATAAGGAAAAGGGAGAAAGTGCAATGTACAATGTGCACATGGTAAAAGAATAACCATAGGTGACAAAAATAGTGTGGAGGGAGGGGCAACATACAAACCTACTCAAAATACTTGGACCTATTAGATTAAAACAATTCCACAGTAGTAGTATAAGTGCAATCCACTGTAAAAGACAATGTAATGTCCAGATCAATAAAAAATAAATCATGACAATAAAAACATAAACAAAAGTTAGATCAGTTAGAATAAATTATAGCAGGAACAAATCAATGCCACTGACATTTGCAACAATCTAATAAGAAAGAACTAAACAATAAACAATAAGCTGTTAGAAATGGAAATTGGTATTTAAACCTATAGGGAAAAACTCAGTTTTAAAAAACTAATTTAAAAATAGGAGGAGGGGGAATGTATAAAAAATTACCGTAAAGAGACGTGATATGCAACTATAGACTAATGCATCATAGGCACTCAAACTTAGAAGATTTCAATATGAGGTTGTTCGAATAGTATAGCCGTTGTCCAAAAATGAGCCACAGAACTAATTTAAAAAAAAATCAAAGAGGACACCCAAAAGAGGTACCGTGATAACCAACATGAGGAACCAAATTTCAGCTGGCACTGCTTAGTTTGAAACATTAAAAGAAAGTGAACAATAAGATGACAGTTCTATCCTGGCAGTCTGCCACTCTATGGCCGATCAGAATCTGGGTAGCACCCGATTCTGATCCCATGGGGGTTAGACGTGCCCATGGGATCAGAATTGGGTCTGCAGGCCGTGACTGAATTCTGATCGGTCACACGCCCAGCAGATCCCAGCTACCTCAGCCAGGCTCCTGAATGGAGCTGCGAGCACCAGCTGCCAAAGAAAAGGCTCTTTCCCCACAGCCTGACCCCCGATCTGCCCTCCCATGGCCAGGGTCAGACTGCAGGGTGCCCCCTGTACTCCTCTCCTCTTTGAGGATGCCAGGCTCCGTGGTCCCTCGACATCCAGGGAGACATTCCACCTCCTGAGTGGAATAAGTCCTCTGTCTACCCTGCCGACCCCGGACATACAGGACAAACCTCAGAATCGTCCCTGTGGTCAATTCATACCCACCGCCCACCCTCACTCCTCCCACAGCCCTCCCTCTCCCGCTCACGAACAGAGCTTCTTGCACATCTCAGCAATACATAGGGGGAGCTCTTCTGCCGCAAGAACAGTTCAGACATTTAGCGGGTCTGGATGTCCAGATTGGACATCCAGTCCCCGCTAATCGTGGATCAGAATTTATTTATTTATTTATTTAACAGGATTTATATACCACTTTATCCTAAAATCAAAGCGGTTTACAATGAAGTTCAAAATTTACAAAAAACAAGGGAAGGAACAAACAGGGATTATATTAAATTAACTTATTTACAAAGCCTAAATATAAGAACATAAAAAGGGAAAATAACAAAAAGGTAGAAATAAAAATAAATAATCATGTAATGTCACCAAAGTGTTCAGAGTAGAATGTTTTCAGATTTTTCTTAAAATCCTTAGCAATGGTGATGGCTCTGAGATGATCGGGGAGTAAATTCCAGAGGGAAGGAGCAGCTAATGAAATAGCACTTCTTGAAGTGACTTGCTTGGCATTTATATAAACTTTAGGAATAGATAAAGTGAAACTGTTGGATAGTCTTCTGGGTCTACTATTTGATTCAATCGTGATAAGCAGGGCCGGCCCGTCCATTGAGCAAGAATTTTTTTTTGCACAGGGCCCAGCGTTTCAGGGGGCCCCTCACAAAGAACATTCTGCTTTAAAAGTAAATTTTAAAAAAAATGCTGTCTGCTGCCGCTGCCGCCGCGGCAACAGCAGAATCGAATAGCCCGCGGGGCCCCCCCCTGCCCGACAGAGCCTGCCCTCCCTGCATCAGCTCCATCTCCGCAGTTACACCGGCTTTCAGAGCGCGAAGGGAGACTAGTTTCCCTTTCGTGGCTCTGTTAAGCACGCAGGAGCTGATGGGATTTTCCCATCAGCCCCCGCGGGCTTAACAGAGCCGCGAGGGAGAAACTCTCCTTTCGCACTCTGAAAGCCGGTGCGACTGCGGAGATGGAGCTGATGCAGGGAGGGCAGGCTCTGTCGGGCAGGGGGGGCCCTGAGGGCTATTCAATTCTGTTGTTGCTGCTGCGGCAGCGGCGGCAGCAGCAGTGGCAGCAGACAGCTTTTTTAAAAAAAATATTTCCCTGGGCTGTTGGGGTGAGAGTTAGGACTGGAAATGGGATAATGGGGTTAGGACTGGAAGAGGGCTGAAAGGGGGTTAGGACTGGTAATGGGCTATGGGGGTGGGCTAAGACTGGAAATGGGCTGATGAGATTAAGACTGGAAGTGAGCTGATGGGAGTTAGGACTGGTAATGGGCTATGGGGGGGGGCTTAAACTGAAAATTGGGTGATGGGGTTAGGACTGGAAATAGGCTGATGGGGTTAGGACTGGGAGTGGGCTGATGGGGGGTTAGGACTGGAAATGGGCTGATGGGGTTAGGACTGGAAATGGGCTGATGGGATTAGGACTGAGAGTGGGCTGATGGGGATTTAGGACTGGTAATAGGCTGTGTGGGGGGGGCTTGGACTGGTAATGGGTTGGGGGGGTTCCTAGGACTGGAAATGGGCTGAGTGGAAGGGAAGGCTTGAACTGCAAATAGCTTATGGGGATGGGGGCTTGGAATGGAAATGGGCTGAGGGGAAGGGGGGCCTTGAACTGCAAATAACTGATGGGGAGGGGGGCTTGGAATGGAAATGGGTTGTGAGGGGAGGGAACTAGGACAGGAAATGGGCTGATGGAGGGGGCTAGGATAGGACTGGGAATTGGGTGTTGGGGGGAGCTAAGATTGGAAATGGGCTGTGGTGGGGGATTGGATTGAAATGGACTCATGGAGGGACTAGAACTGGAAGTAGGCTCATGGGGGGCTTGGATTGGAAATGGGCTGAGTGGAGGGGAGCTAGGATTTGACATGGGCTGATGGTGGGGCTAGAAAAGGACTAGAAATGGGCTGATGGGAGGCTGGTATTGGAAATGAGCTGATGGAGGGACTTGGATAGGACTGGAAATGGATGGGGAGCTAGGACTGGAAATGGGCTGATGGTGGATGCTAGGACTGGAAATGGGCTGATGCGGGGACTAGAAGGGAGCAGATACTGGGTGGGGATGGAACTAGAAGGGAGCTGATGTTGGGGAGATTAGAATGGGATGGAGCTGGGAGAGTGAAATGGAGAGGGGAAAAATATTTTGTGTGGGATGGAAGAAAAATCTACAATTGTCCGGATATTGGGAGAGTAAGTAGGGATTGAGGATGGAGGGGTAAAATTTGAGTGGATGAAATAGGAATGAGGAAAGAGCAAAAGAAGAAAGATTAGTATGTTAAAGCAGATGTAGAGAGAGAATGGAAAAAAACAACCTAGAAGAGAGAAGAAAGGACAGCAGATGGAGAGTTAGCAGAAGACACGAAGAAACTAGAAGAAAGTGGCTGGAACAATTGTAACTGAAAAAAATGCACAAAAGGTAGAAAAATATCTTTTTATTTTGAATTTATTAACTGGAATATGTCAGCTCTGGGAAATGTGCATCATTAACGTCTGCGCTTTGTTTAGTACAAGAGAAAATAAATTTAGAGTTTTATTTCTACAGTGTTGTTGTACATTCCAAGTTTGGCTTTTGGGGTTCCCAGTTTAATTGTCTTCCTGTTTCTAAATTGTGATTCCTTGTTTGGTGATGGTCTGTGTTCTGCATGTGTAACTGAGCTGAGATATTCTGTTTATGTAATTCCTATTTGACATTGCCACTTGTTCCCTTTCCCCAGTAGGTCATGTACTGTTATTCTCTGAAATGTATTGGTTTAATATTTGCAGTGTTGCCTTTTGATAATTAGGGTATGGTGCTTTGTGAGTCCTGGTAGTGCTGTTAGGATACGGTGGGTTTGCTATGGGTTCTAAATGGGCAGTGTTTGTAGTAGTTCCTAATGTGCCTGGCGGTTGGCACTGGATTATAGTAATGTAGAAATCTTTTAGTCTTTCTTTATCCATACACTCATTAAGAGGCATGTTTACTAAAAGTTAGTGTATGGTAACATTATGCAAATATTTATGCAAATGAGGTCCCTTATGCAAATGAGGCCCCGCACCAAGTCTCCGCACATGGCCCTGCACCCCCCTTGGGCCACCCCTGGTGATAAGAGATTTAAGTATGCCTGCAGCAGAGTCTTATAATATTTTAAAAATGAACAAAATAGCCTTATATTTAATGCGGGAAATGATGGGTAGCCAGTGAAGTTGATTCGGAAGGGGGGTGACATGATCTCTTCTAGAGGTGCCAGTTAGGATGCAAGCTATGGTATTCTGTACCGTTTGCAGAGGGCGGATTGATTATTTAGGTAATCCAAGATAGATGGAATTGCAGTAGTCAATAGCTGGTGTGATAATTCTCTGAAAAACAGTACGGAAATGATCATGGTTAAGCAGTGGTTTTAATCTTCTGAGGATTCAGATTTTATAGTAGGCTGTTTTAGCTATTTTGTTGATTTGAGAGTGTAAGTTTAGATTACAGTCTAGTATAATTCCAAAATATTTTACCTCAGGTTTGATAGGTATGGTGATGTTGTTTATGACCTTGGGGGGTGGGGGGGAAATCGAGTATTTTGAGTTACAAAGAGAGCTTCAGTTTTGCTGTAGTTAATATTTAGGTTGTTCTCCGTTAACCAAGCTGTCATATTCTCCAGGCAAGTAGTAATTACTAAGTAGTCTGGGTTATCAAGGTTTATAGGCGTGTAGATCATAATATCATCTGCATATAGATTGTAGAGGATTTTATGTTTTTTGATGATGTTGCAGATAGGCTGAAGGTAAATATTAAATAAAAGTGCTGACAGTGAAGATCCTTGTGGGACACCTTGAGTAGATAGGAATGGTAATGAGGTATTATTTCCAGACTTTATGATTTAGTGTCTGTTATTAAGGTAGAAGTAGAACCATTTTATTGTATTTCCAAGAAGCCCTAGGTCAATTAGTCTGTTCAGCAAGATGAGGATATATCTAAGAAGATTAGAAGGAATCTGTTCTTTTTATTGCCCATTCCTTTTCTAAGGTAGTCAAACAAATGAACAAGGAGTGTTTCAACACTATGATTAGGTTGAAAACCATGCTGGTGAGGGTCGAGAGGAGCATGTGTGTCAAGGTGGTCTTGTTGTTGAAGTTGTACTACTTTCTCTAAGATCTTGGAGAGGAAAGGAAGTGATGAAATAGGACGATATACAGCTGGATAATTTTTGCTTAGTGTTGTCTTCTTAGGTATAGGACGAATTGTGGCACTTTTGAGTGTATCAGGCATATATCCTTGGGATAATCATAAATGTAAAATGTTATGTATAAATGGGCAGAAGTTTTCTTTTGTTGCTTTTATCCAAATTACAGGACAAGGGTCTGTAGCAGCAGTGCTTGTGTTCAATGAAGTGAATTTGTGCTATCTGTTTGATGAAAGGGATGTGCTATCTGTTTGATGGAAGGGATGTTTGATGGAAGGGATGGAAGAGATGAGGACAGTAACTGAATTCAAAAAAGCATGGGACCAACACAGAGGATCTCTAAAGGTAAAAAGTGGACTGTTGTAGTTGTTGATATGGAAGGACAGACTAGATAGGCCATGTGGTCTTTTTCTGTCATCATGTTTCTATGTTTCTATGATGTTGAAATTGTCCCAGGTGTATTTGATTTGACAGGATTTAATGTAGTTAATGGTGATAGTTGTATGAGGAGGGGATCTTTTCTTTGACTGTAGGAAGTCTGCAAATATTTGAGGGTGTATCATTACTAGATCATTAAGGTCAGGATCTTTAGTAAGAGTCTGAACTATTTGAAATAGTTCTCTGGGTTTGTTGAGAGATTTAAGAATAAGGTTTGTATAGTATTCTTGTTTGTGCTGATGACTGAGGTTATTATATTCTTTTTGCTTTTGGTAGTAGAGAAATTGAGTTTTTTGGGATTTAGATTTCCTCCAAGATCTTTCAAGTCTTCTTAAATGTTTCTTAGTTCTTCTTATGTCTTCTGTATACCATGGAGCTCATTTAGGAGGTTTTGAGCTATTGAGATTGACTGGTCTAGCTGCAGCTAAAATGGTATCATTCCAGTTTGCTAAAAGGTCATCAAGATCCTTCAGGTCTTGGTTTAGGAATGGAAGGGTTTCATTAAGAAAATTTTCATTATTGAAGCTTTTGGATCTTCTACCAGAATTAGGATGTTTGATCTGAGGATTATTACAATCAATCTGAAGAGTTAATTGTATCATATGATGATCAGACCACAGTACTGGAGCTATTTTAGGTATTGAAATATTGTTGTAGTGGAGGAGTTGAAAAGATACAGAGATTAGATCAGGAGATGATCCTGATCTGTGTGTTGGAACATTTATAAGTTGTGTGTATTGCAATGAATCCATAGCTTCGAGGAAGGTAGTTGCTTCCTTGGAGGGAATGGATCCAAGGTTAAAGTCTCCAAACAGAAGCATGGGTTTGTGTAAGGTGTTTGTTTCACAGACTGATGCAAGAGTTGCAGAAAGTTGATCTGTATGAGCATTTGGTGCTCTATAAGTTAAGGAGATGGCCATATACAGGATGTGTATAATAATCAAATTACATTGTGTTGTACTTAAAAACATTAAGGGGTATGTTTACTAAACTGCGGTAATGTCATTCGCGTTAGGTTCCACGGTAAAGGTACAGATGCCCATATAAAGGTGTGGGTGTTGCATCGTTACAGCAAGCTATAGCAGCTAACGCGCGTTACAAGGCACCTTAGACTAACGAGCATTGCAAGGCACCCTGTAAGGCACCTTGTAAGGCGCCTTGTAAGGTGCCATGTAAGGTGCCCTGTAAGGTACCTCATAAGGCACCCTATAGGGCCTCCTAGGCTAAGCGCCATATTAGGCACCCTTGGACAAGGCACCACAGAAGGCACCCTGGGCTATGGAACCATAGGTTAAGGTGGCCTAACAAGGTTATGGTGTCCTAGGTTAGTGTGCTCTAGGGACTGCAAGGTGCCTCAGGATGACATGCATGACCTGTGCGGAACAGAGACAGATGTAGCCCTAACACTAGATAGAGCACTCAGGAAAGGCAATGAACAGGTGAGTGAAGGAGGGAGAAGTGGGAGCCGCTGGACCTGCCATATCTGCGGGCATCCCATGTGCCTGCCCGTACTGATGACAAACATGGTGGGGCAGCTGTACCACAGCACAGGGTGTTGGCAATGTAAAGTACCAGAAAAACAGTTGGTGGCAGACGATGGGAATACGTGTCCCCCAGTGGAGGCGGAGGTGGCAGGATAGTTACAATGATGGGTGGACAGAGGAGTGGTGGTGCCATGCAGATCAGGCACAGGCGAGGCAAGCATGAAGAGGTGCAATGCAGGAAAGGGTAGCAGTGCAGGACATAGGGTGGCAGCCTGCACTGGCAGACAGGACTCTACAGAGCTGACAGACGCAGATAGACGGACCGAGGGAATGTTTTCAATTGCGGCGAGGGTATTATAGGCTGGAAGCACAGATCTGCAAAAATATGACCTCTACAGGCATGCACACTATTTGAGTAGGACAGGCATGAGAGGAGAGAACAATGAGGAACTGAACCCATGAACACTGCCAAGAATGGCATTGTATTAACCAGTAGGCTATACCTCCATGGTGTATGTCACAGCAATGTCTGGGTAAAGAAGGACTGCAGGTCATCGCACAAACTGTCTGCTCTGAGTGCCAGGATAGGGTAACCCCACCAGTACCCATGATGCAATGCACATGCTGAATAGCAGTCTACAGCTGATCGCCAAATGGGGTCTGCACCTCTCCGGTACCTCAGCTTGGAAAGACGAACTGACAGTGCATGATACTGGGACAGAGTAGCTACAGACCATGCCATTGTGCAGGTTCTGTGTTCACCCTGAGGGATAGGATGGGTGCCCAGCACTAGGTCCGCAGTACATGTAGTGCTAGAGATAGGTCCTGCTGTACATCCCCATCACTACCAATGTGTGACAGGTGTTCCTTGCAGTGCAACCAAAGGTAATTTGGTGTCCATCTGTATCCTGCAGTCACATGTGGCCCTGTGGGACCAGCCATTGCCCCACACCCTGTGAAGATGACCACCCCATCCTCTCTAGTTCCCTCCCTCCCGATTTTACAGCGCTTTACTGTTCTCGGCGGGGCAGAGGTGGAGGCGGGGTGGCCCTTCTCCATTGTGCCTCCATTAATATTGAGGAAGCTCCATCACCGGTACCGCTACCCCCAGAATCCCTTATCCTAAGGCTCTCTTCCCCCTCCCCCCCTCTATTTCCTCCTTCTCTACTTTCCCCCCTCTCTCGCGACCTCCCGATGGGAGGCAGCCCTCCAGGCTATTTCTGATCTTTTGCTCCATTTTCCTAACCTTATTTTGTTGGGTGATTTCAACATCCATATTGACAATCCCACTAGATCAAAGGATCAGGCCTTTGCTAACCTCCTGAAGGATGTTTCCTTGCATCAACATGTGGTTGGTCCGACTCATATGGTAGGTCACACCCTGGATTTGATCCTGTCACCTTTGTCACTACAGCCTGTGATCTCGCCCCCCTTCACCCTTAGCGTCCCATGGTCAGATCATTTCTGTGTTTTTTCGTCGATTTCTTTCCCCCAGGCAGGAATTGGCCCTCCAGCCCCCCCCCCACTCCTTCCCTCCGTCGCAACTTGTCCCCGGAAACACTTCAGGCGTTTCCTCCAGCTCCCGCCATTTTCCCCACTGATTTCGCTTCTCACTCTATTGATGACCAGGCTGCTCTCTGGGATTCCCTCTTATCTAACTCCCTCGATGGCCTGGCGCCTCTTTGTCCTGTTTCCAGGACCGCTAGGGCACCTTCCTCACCCTGGTATCACCCTGCTCTACGCACTTTGCGCTCTCAGCGTCAAGCCCAACGTCATTGGGCCCGACATCCTTCACCAGAGCTCCATCTTCGTTTCAAACACTTATCTTCTGAATATCGTTCAGCCATACAATCTGCTAGATTCACCTTCTATTCTGCTCAAATCTCGGCAGCAGCTAGCTCTTCACGTCAGCTTTTTAATATCCTGCGGAAGCTGTCGTCCATCAATGCTAAGAACCCACAGTCCATTTCTGCCCTGGACCCTCAGTCCCTTGCCACCTTCTTTTCCGATAAGGTACTAACCTTGCACTCCTCTTTCTCCTCTCCTCCCCCTCCTCCCCCTCTTTCCCCTTCCCTCTTTTCCTCTACTACGACCCCTCTCCCCTCGATCTCTTTATCTGCTCACTCATCACCCACTTCTGTCTCTAGTGACCTTGTCTTCACTCATACCTGGTCATCTTTCCGTCCTGTCCTCTCAGCGGAGGTGCTAATTTTTATTTATTTATTTTTATTTATTTAACAATCACTTATATACCGCATCTTCCATAGATCAGTTGCGGTTCACAATAAACAACAATCAACAAAGCAGAGTTCGTTTTACATATAACATCATATAACCAAAAACAATAAAAACAATAAAATAAACAATAAAATTTGAAAACAAATGTAAATGTTAACTAGCACAGAACAGTGCTAATGTTTTTATCTAATTCTAGGAAAACTACTTGCATCCTAGACCCCATCCCTTCTCGGTGGCTCTCTGAGCCCTCTTTACAATTAGTCCCGGTCATTACTACCATCATTAACTCTAGCTTTTCGTCTGGCCACTTTCCGACATCTTGGAAATCTGCAATTTTACACCCTTTACTGAAACAGCCTTCTCTAGATCCATCCATCCTCTCTCATTGGTGCCCGGTATCCAACCTTCCATTTCTTGCTAAGCTCCTAGAACGTTGCGCTTTTGACCAATTGAGTTCCCACGTTGAATCCACCAATTCACTCCACCCACGTCAGGCTGGTTTCCGCCGAGGGCATAGCACCGAAACTGTCCTTCTTGCATTACTAAATGAATTACACATCACTCACGATCGTGGTGATATCATTCTCCTTGTATCACTTGATCTGACCGCAGCCTTTGATCTGATCGACCACCATACACTCCTGTCCCGACTTTCCGACATTAGTCTCCGAGGTACTGTCTGGCATTGGTTTCACTCCTTCCTCTCCTCTCGCTCTTTTTCTGTGCATGTTAATGGTCAGGCCTCTCCCGTCCTTCCCCTCACTTGTGGTGTCCCGCAAGGCTCTGTGCTTTCCCCTCTATTGTTCAATATTTTTCTTGCTCCTTTGCCCTTGATCATTCAACAATATCCGGTCTCATCTTACTTTTATGCAGATGACATTGTTCTCCTGTTCCATACCTCACCCTTATCCCCTGATATTACTCAGTTGAATCTCTGTCTTTCTCACATTGCTTCTTGGCTATCGGAGAATTTTCTTCACCTCAATCCAGCGAAGTCCTCCGCAATGTGGGTTTCCTTGAGTGGCTCATGTCCCACTCTTGCTCCCTCCATCGGATCAACCAGCATTCCCCTTACATCCTCTTTTCGCTACTTGGGCGTTCTTTTGGATCCCTCTCTGACCTTTCACGAGCACATTTCCATGATCTCCCGCCGCTCCTTTGCTGCTTTACGACAAATTAGGGCCGTCCGATCCGTATTACCCTCCAGTTCCCTAGTCACCCTTGTCATTGCTCTCGTCATTAGCAGACTGGATTATTGCAATGTTTATTTGGCCAACCTCCCCAAATACTGTCTTCAAAGACTGCAACGCATCCAGAACACTGCAGCTCGCCTCATCACCTTTTCTAGTAGATTCGACCACATTACCCCCATCCTCCTTCATTTGCATTGGCTTCCTCTTCATTACCACTTCCACTATAAATTTCTGATTCTACTTCACCGGGCCATTTACACCTGTACTCCTCTCTATTTGGCAGACTGCATTTCACTATATTCTCCCCATCATCAACTCCGCTCCCTTCATACCAACCGTCTATCCCTTCCTTCGCCCTCCCAAGCCTGTCTAGAACAGACACGGCACTCTGCTTGGTTCTTCCTCGGACCATCGTTATGGAATATGCTGCCTACTTTGGTTAGAATCATCTTACCCCCAGTTCAAGTCATTGCTTAAGACTTATTTATTCCAGAAAGCTTTTGACCTCCCCCCCGAAGCCCCCCCCTAACTGTCCTTTGGTTTTGTCTGATATCCCATGAATCGTCTCTGTTTGTCTTCCTTCTGTCCCTATGGTTTGTTATGATTTGGTATTAATGTGTGATCTGTTTGCCCTTTTCTGTACCCTTCTTTCCTATCTATTTTTGGGGTTCTGTTTCCTGGTTTGCAGTGTTTAATCAGTTTTATTGGACACCGCTTAATGCTTCTGCCATAGCGGTATATCAAATATCGAATAAAGATAAAGATAAAAGATAAAGATCCTGGCTAATCTGCCCTGTCCAGGTCATACCCAAAATACCTTGCTCCTCATTATGCACCTATTCAGGCTAACGCTGGTAACAGTGGGACATTTTGGCAGCTGAACAGAAAAATGGATAGACATACACACACGCTCACTCCTATTGCAGCATTGTACAAAGATAGGGGTGGTTGGCAACCCTGCCCGCCACACTGGTCCTGATCACAGTGCCGACATTGCTAAACTGTGCAGGGGGTAGTAGTAGTGCTCTGGTGATAACTTCAGCTCAATGCTGGGGCCAACAGCCTGACTCTCCATGCATCTTTGGATTGTGGAGCCTTTGTGGGTGGGTGTTTATACCCCTGTTCGCTGCTGCTTTGGGCTTTGCACATGTTGCTGTTGTATCTGCATTGTAGGGTAAAACATAAGGACATGCTCTGCAGGAACCACAGCTGAGGCTTGAACCTGTGACCCTCTGCTTCTGGACACACTGGCTGGGTGTACTGCACCACATTGTTGCCACAGATGCACAATAGTCCCTGGGGCTACCTGTACTTTTCCTCAGCCAGACTTTGTATGTTGCACTGCACACCATGTACTGATGCAGAGCATGGCCTAGGTCCACTGCAGGGAGGTGACACTGCCCCTCCAGCATGGGCACACAACCCCCTGCCAAGCTGACATGGCCATTTGCTGTCGGTACTGGTAGTGTGCAGTCCCAGGGCATCCACTGTGTAGGTAGGCGCCCGCCTAGGGAGCGGATCCCAGGGTGGGAGGGGGGCATACATGGACATCCTCACATCCCCCCCCATCACTGCCTACCAATATTATGTCCCTTCCACATGGGGGCGGGATGGCTGGGGGGATGTCAAGTCAGTGACCTAGCAACTATTGGCTAGGGTGAACCAGGTAGATATAGGTGGATTGTGTTTGGCCTTGGTCAGCTGCTGTCTTGCTGATTTCCGGTTTCTATGTTCCTATGTGCCACCTAGGTGCCCGCCTGGTCCACCCTGTGCCCAAGCTGCCCATGCTACATGTCCCGCCTGCGGCCCCCTATGCCCCATTTGCACCATCGCCATAGTGGCCATTCATACTTTGGCACTATGGTGTTGCTGAAAATGGAGCACTACTATCACTTTTCTTGGGCTCCCTGCCTAGACTGTACATTGCTGACACTGAAGTGGTTTCTCTCTCCTGCAAATGTGCATCTAACAGCAGGTTTTCATTCGCGATAGGATTCAGCCCTTCAGTTCAGCGCGTTAGTGTGAAAGGGGCCTCTCCCCGCCCACACTCCGCCCATTGACCCCTTCTCTCTGCCCTCTCTCCACTTTCTGCGGTGTTTACCGCGGCCGGGGATGTTAATGTACATACCACGCGTTAACATTACCTAACGATCGTTAACGTTACATAACGCGCGGTATGTAACGTTACCACAGTTTAGTAAACATACCCCTAAGATTTTACATTTTAGTGTGTTTCTTGCTAGGATTAAGACCCCACCACCATGTTTATGAGAGCGTGGGCAGTTGAATGTAGTGTGAGTAGGAGGGGTTAGTTGGTTAAGCAAGACCCGATCAGTGGGAGATAGCCAGGTTTCAGTAATACATAGGACATCAGTTTGTTGAGATTGTAGGTGGTCTGCAGTAATGCTGATTTTATTCCTGATAGATCTGGTGTTGATTAATTCAATGTTTATTTGGTGTTGGGGTGAAATATGAGCGTGCACTGTGTGTGATTATTTCAAAGTGTTAGATTGAATGAAAATTACGTTTATTCTGTTATGTCATTTGTTTGGAGATTGTCAAGGGGATTTATAAAGGTACATTATAGAATGGTAGTGACATGATTATATGGAATTATTAGTATAAAAATAGTAGTTAGCATAAGGGTGAGCGGCTAGTATATGTTTAAGGGAGAGCAGAAGCAGAATTGTAGTAACAAAGAGGTAGTGCAAGGTGGCAATGTTAGGATTAGATTAGAGGGATAGCATTCAGGGCCAACTGAAGTGAGTTTTTGGGGAGAGAAAAATGAAAAATTGAACTTCCTTTATGTCCTATGCAGATGTCTATGGTAGTTTGGTATCACGAAGGCTTGTTAGAATGCATAGAGGGAATCAACATATGTTCAGTAGACGTTATTTGTAGAAGAATGTTTGTTATCGTACCTCTTGGGAGGTGATGGCAGACTATTTATTTTTTGTTTTTTGGTGCCATGCCAAAGGGACCTCTGGCAAGGCCCTTAGGCGTGGGCGTGCCTGATGAGTGGTGGAAGTTGTTAGCTGACTTGGGGGAGGAGATAGCTGGGCTGCTGCTAACTTGAAGGCCAAAATCACTGGCAATTGTTAGATCATTGCAGGCTGCTATTAATCCACGCGCCCGATGAGTGGTGGAATTTAAATGATGCCACTGCAGCCCCTGATTGGTTGTTAGCTGAATCGGGGGAGGAGATAACTGTGCAGCTTCTAACTTGAAGGCTGAAATCACAGGCAGTTGTTAGATCAGTTAGAATGACCCCTAAGGGTATAGATTCAGATGTAAACTACCAGGAGTCTCGGGAGGGGAACAATACTCACGATGTTAAAGGACAAAATTGTAAAAATAAGAGAAAACAACGTGTAAGTGTAATTGGTTGCATATCGGTATGACTATTTTGTTGAAGAAGCACTATAATATATCCACTGCAGTATATTATCAATTCAACAAACCACTTGCTTTGAAAACGAAGAGCACAGAGATCTGGATTGTTAAGCAAAGCAAGAAGGACACCGAACTATTTAAATGTGCAATAGACCGCCAAAAGATTGCAATCCAATCAAAAAAGGCTGATTATCATAAGTGAATTTGCATGAATAGAAACCACAGTAATAAAACCTAACCAGTGAGAATGTAACAATAGGAATACATATAAAATACTTAAATGAACTGGATAATGAAGACCAGTGTAGTGAAACAATGTGAACAAGTGCAGAGAAAACAAATACCCAAACAATTGTAATGAAATGAACCAAATAAATGCAGGATGCTACTGCGAGATGACAATCATAATAGAGAAACCCTATTACAGTAATATAAAAATTGTAGAAACATAGAAATTTAGAACATAGAAACATAACGGCAGGAAAAGACCACATGGCCTATCTAGTCTGCCCTTCCATATCAACCCTTTAGAGATCCTCTGAGCTTGTACCATGCTTTTTTGAATTCAGATACTGTCGTCATTTCTACCACCTCCACTGGGAAACCTTTCCATGCATCTACTACTCTTTACATAAAGAAATATTTCTGCATATTATTCCTGAGTCTATCCCCTTTCACCCTCATCCTATGTCCCCTCGTAGCAGAGCTTGCTTTCATTCGAATGAAGCTCTCCTCCTGTGCATTTATGCCATGGAGGTACTTAAACATCTCATTCATATCACCTCTATCCCGGCCCTTAAGTCTGTCCTCATATGCTTTATAACGAAGACGACTAACCATCTTAGTAGCCACCCTCTATACAGACTCCAACCTGTTCATATCCTTTTGAAGGTGCGGTCTCCAGAACTGCACACAATAGTCCAAATGAGGTTGCACCAAAGATCTATACAGAGGCATTAACACCTCCTTTTTTCTACTGGCCATTCCTCTCCCTATGTACCCAAGCATCCTTCTAGCTTTTGCCATTGCCTTTTCTACCTGTTTAGCTACTTTAAGATCATCAGACACAATCACGCCTAGGCCCCGTTCTAATTTTGTGGACGGAAGTACTTCACCCCCTATACTATATTGCTCCTTTGGATTGCTGAAGCCCAAATGCATGACCTTGCATTTTTTAACATTAACATTAAATCTCAGCTGCCAAATTTTAGATCATTCTTCAAGCTTAGCTAGATCCCTCCTCATGTTATCTATACCTTCCTGTCTACATTATTGCAGATTTTGGTATCGTCCGCAAAGAGGCAAACCTTACCCGACAGCCCTTCCGCAATATCACTAACAAAGATGTTAAAAACTGTCTGTCTAAAACAACAATTAAGGCAACTTGAGGAAGATCACAGATTCACAGTCGGATTGATTGTAAGCCATCACCCAAGTAAATTAAAAGAATTGAACTTTCAAGTCTATGTGAGACATCCAGGATGCATAACATCATGATACAAAAGATACACTTAATGGACAGTAGTGCATGAGGGGAACCATAACCAAAAATCAATGCACACCCCAAAGAAACACTCAGTTAATCAAATACAAAAGGCAATTTTGTTGGCCCGAGCTATGGAGCCATCTAAGGACTTCATCCAACATCAGTAAAACCGAAAAAGCTAAAAATCATCCTATACAAAATTGAAATCATGGCAGTCTGTAAAAGGACCAAAATATTAGCATGACCAAGGGGTATGTTTACTAAACGGCGCTAACATAGCAGCTGCAATGTTATCGCATGATACGTGATGTTATCATGCGATAATGGTGCATTACCATGCGAGAACATCACGTATCGCGTGATAATATCTCCTGCGGCGGTAAGGTGCGCAGAGGGTAGAGGAAGGCTCCCCAGAGGGCGGAGTAAGGCTCCCCAGGGGTGGAGAGAAGGGGTCAATGGGTGGAGAGTGGGCGGGGAGAGGCTCCATGCACGCTAACACCGTGAAATGAAGGTCTGAAAAGTAGCGCCAGTGAAAACCTCGCACTAGAGGCACATTTTCAGGGGAGAGAGACCATTTCAGTCAGCAATGTGCAGCAAAGGCAGGGAAACCAAGAAAAGTGATAGTGATACATGTGCAGCTACATCATAGTGCCCAAGTACGAGAGAGCACTACTGTGAGTCTGCAAATGGGGTACAGGGGGCTGCAGGCAGGACATGCAGTGGGGCAGCTGGGGCACAGGGTGGGCTAGGCAGATGTCTATGTGACACATAGGAATGTAGAAGCGTAATACCAGCAAGACAGCAACTGACCAAGGGCAAACATGGCCACGAGTGTGTGTCCCACAGTGTCCCAGGGGACAGTACCCAGCAAGTACCCCAAAGGAGTGGTCTAGTGGTTAGGACAAGGCACTTCAGGCCGGAGGGCCGGGGGTTCAAGTCCCACCTGGGGACAGCAATCTCAGGTCGGAGGGACTGGGATTTCTAGTCCTGTAGGCACTCCTTGTGGTCTTGGGCAAGCCACTTAACCCTCCATTGCCCATGTTCCCTGTAAGTATTAGTGTATGTGTCTCATATCCCCTCATGTTAAATGTATCCCCCAATTGACCGCTTTGACCCGGTGAAAAGCGGGATATAAATATAGCTAAATAAATAAATAAATAAATAACATTGGCAGGCAGTGCTGGGGGGAAGCGCGGATGTCTATGTAGGCATCTGTACCCCAGATCCCACACCATAGGCAGCCGCCTCCAGGCACATTGGATGGCCTGGGACTGTGCACCATCAGCACCACCGGCATAAGGGCATGTCAGCATGGTGGCGGAAAGGTGCTGGTGGTGGAGGGGGCAGTGGCATCTGCCCACAGCACACCAAGGCCAAGCCCTGTTCAGGTGGGTGGCATGCAGTGCAACAGACAAGGGCTGTCTGATGAACAGTAATGGTATCCCCAGGGAATGACCTGCCTCTGTGGCAACAGTTTGGTGCAGTACACACAGCCAGTGTGTTCATGGGCAGAAGGTCACAGGTTCAAGTCCCAGTTGTGGCTCCGGCAAGCCATGTCCCTGTATCGTACCCAGTACTAAACATGATAATAAAGACAGAACCTTTATTGCAGATTAAATAAACATGCCATAAACACCTATAGTTTACTCTACAAAGCACAGACACCATAAACATGTGCAATCCCTAGAGCAGTTTCCCAACCCCAGTCCTGGAGGGCCAAACACCATTCAGTGTCAGGATGTCCCCAATAAATATGCATGAGATGCATTTATATGCACTGCCCCCAGTGTATGAAAACCTGAACCGTGTTCAGACTACCAGGGCTGGAGTTGGGAACCTCTACCCTAAAGCAGCGTCCAACAGGGGCACAAACACCCACACCCACAGGCTCCACTATCCAGAGGCTTATGGAGAGTCAGACTGTTGGGCCCTGCGTGGAGCAGAAGCTACCAATACTAGCACCTGCATACCTTAGCAATGCCTGCACTGTGCCCAGGACTTATGTGGTGGCCAGGGCTGCCAACCACTGCCATCTTTGCACAATGCTGAAATAGGTGTTGGAGTGTGCGTATGTCTATCCAGTGTTATGTGGCTGCCTACACCTTCCTGAGCACACAATGCTTGCACTGTTTGCAGTGTTAGCCTGCCAATGTGCATAATGAGGAGCAAGTGTAACCAGAGGGTTAAAAAGATGCAGCTTGTTAGAGCAATGTGCTATTTACTTCTTTAGTTTGTGATAGGAACCTTTTGATTGGTGGAGATAGAGAAAGATTCTGATTGGCTGCAAGGGTTTCAGCAGGCCAAGGAAGAAGCCGGGACCTAGATTTTAGCTCAGCAAGGAAAGAGTTCCAGGGGTTTAGATAGCAAACAACCCAAACATTTGTGAGACCCAGCGAGATTTAGAGCTCCTGTAAGCTTAGGAAAAGGGTCTGCTTCATGTAAGAGGGGTCTAAAACCATTGATTCTGGGGTTAAAATTGGGAAAATTTATTGTTAAAGGATTTAATTTAGCAGGGTTAGATAATGAAGGGGTTAAAATTATTAGAAGGGTTTAAATTTGGGTTTTAATTAAATTGGGGGTTTTAAATAAAAGAAGTAAGTGGGTTTTAAGTTTTAGAAAATACATTTTGTAAGAGTAAATGAACTTTGTGTTATGGAGGGCTAACAACATTGATTAGTGAGTTACATTCGACGTGAAGCATACCTCAAAGCACAATCTAATTTTTGAAATAGCTTAGGACAGGTTTGGAAAATTACTTTGTTTTATATTTATGAGAAATCTACAGTACATTTGTCTTTGTCTCAATTTAAATTTTAAAATCACTGTAAGGAAGCTATTGAGACCCTGATTAAGGAAATGATAGTGTTTTGGTGTTAATAAAATATATTAATATAGTTTAGAGTAGAAATAGGGAATCCTCATAGAAAATAATACAAAAACAGTAGTTTAAAATGGAGATCCAGGGGACATTCCAGTGGTAAACAATTTGTAGAATCCCCAGAACACAGCATATGATAGGTTGGAGCCGGTCATCTGTACTGAATAGAATCCTGGTCTCCTAGGAAACCATAAGTTTTCTGTTGAACAGACATCAGGGAGCCTTGCTTGGAGGAAGGTGCTGTTTTATTACTTGTCCAGTGAAAGGCTGAGATAAGTAGAATAGGAGCACTAGTACAGACATCAGGGAGCCTTGCTTGGAGGAAGGTGCTGTTTTATTACTTGTCCAGTGAAAGGCTGAGATAAGTAGAATAGGAGCACTAGTACAGACATCAGGGAGCCTTGCTTGGAGGAAGGTGCTGTTTTATTACTTGTCCAGTGAAAGGCTGAGATAAGTAGAATAGGAGCACTAGTACAGACATGAGAGAGCCTTGCTTGGAGGAAGGTGCTGTTTTATTACTTGTCCAGTGAAAGGCTGAGATAAGTAGAATAGGAGCACTAGTACAGACATGAGAGAGCCTTGCTTGAAGAAGCTGTTATTACTATTTGTCCAGTGAGAGGCTGAGATAAGTAGAAAAGTGGAGCACTGGTATAATATTGTTCTCCAGAAAGAAATTTAAAGATAAGTTGTAGGTTTAAGCCACCTTGTTAGGATGCAGATTAAGTGAATCTGGCTAATTATTTTAAAAAAAAGAAGTTTTGCTCTGTAGTCTTTCTGAATGCAATTGCAGATTGATGCAAGGAAACTTACTGAAGCAGATGAGTATTTGCCTAAAGTTGAGATACTCTTAACTGGTTCTGTATAAGTAAAACCAGCCGAGCAGAGCAGAGAATTCTGAAGTGATGTTGTTTAAATGTTGTTGCTTGTCTTGTAAAGTCTTGTAACATAATTCTTGTAAGTGAGAAAGCTTAATGCTGACCCTGATTCTGACCTGATAAAGTGCTTATAAGAGAAGTGCTAAAGAAAGGTATGAAACCAGCACTGAACCAAGCTGTTTTAGTGTGTCCAGATAAATGCAAATAGACAAGAGACAAAGCAAAAGAAGAATTAGCAGGGAAACAAAATTATCTTTTGTTTTACTTGTAGTTAGAACCCACAAGTTCACCAATGTACACCGGGATAGATAGGGTTTTCCTTACTTTAATTTCTTAAAGTCAGGTGAGGGAGAAGACCTAGGAACTTCTCTACAAGGGCCCCAACTCCGGACAAAGAAGAAGAAGCGCTGAACACGCCGACCTCAACTCTCACCAACCAGGAAGAAAAGGATTCAGCTAAGTAAAGACTGTTGTGGTGGACTTTGTATTCTCATGCTAGAGTATAGAAACAGTTTATAGGAAATGTTTTGTTAATAAAAGTTTTAATGTTGAATAAATGCATTTTCCCTTACTTCACAACCGACTTGAGTGCCTTAAGTAACACAAATTTGTATGTCAATGTGTCAGAACCGTACAAACCCCGACTTTTATGCACCCTGCTGTGAATACTAGGGGGGATGTGTGGTCCGGCTCTTGGGGAATAACAACCGGCCCGCTACCGTGATCGGCAGCCGACGCCCCGGTCGGCCGCCGCCAGCAGAGCCCCGGGCCAGCGGCGGAACCCCGAGGGGGTCACAGGAGGCGCGGTTTGGCGTCACGGACAGGATTTTTTTCGTTTATTTAAGGGGTTATTCCACGATTCTTGTTGTAATACAGCGGCTATACAATATTGTTGTTTCTAAGTGACACTTCTGTTGGCTGGAGGAGATTGAGTGCATTAGCGTCATGGAAGACTGGGCTGCGGAGCTCAGAGATGAATGGCGAGCATATAAAACCAGGATGGAGTTGCAGGAGGAAGAAGAATTGAGGAGGAGAGAAGAAGCTGTAGTGAGAATGCAGGAGGAGCAACGGAGGGAACGGCAGATTCTGGAAAGATTCATAGAAGGCCCTAGGATGCCGACAGCCATGTATATTCCCAGGGATAAAAAGATACCTGATTTCGCAGGTATGCCAAAGAAACATGGAGATTATACGGTGGAAGAATGGATAGAAAGGACAAAAGCAGCACTAAAAGTTCTCAGAATACCTCCGGAAGATCAACTAGAAATTGTTAAAGATCATTTAATTGGACAAGCTAGAGACACAGCTCGTTTTGTTCCACCGGATACGCAAAATACGGTAGAAGACTTGTTTGATGTACTAAAAATCGTTTATGGTGATAAAGTTCCTGTGAGTATACGAATCAAGGAATTTTATGACAGAAGGCAGGAACTGGGTGAAGATATGCGCACTTATGCATATACGCTACAAGAAAAGTTAAATAGGATTGAAGCTATTGATCCTGATTGTTTTAGGTATCCTCAGAAGATACTAAAGGAAAGATTTGTATTAGGAATAAGAGAAGAAAGTTTGCGAAGAGAAATGAAGAAAAGATTGGAGAGAGTTCCAGAAATAACTTTTGCATCCTTATTGCAAGAAGCTGTTAAGTGGTCTGAAGAAGATGTGTCATGTGATTGGAGAGAGGGAAACGTGAAAATTCTGTCGAGAGGTCGTAATGAAGCTACAGTAAGAGGAGCTACTGTGGAAACAAATTATAAAACGGAAATTAATGAATTGAAACACATGATGACTGAGTTACTTCAAGAGAAAAGACAGCGACAAGAACCAAGTTATTACTCACGACGTATCTGGAATGGTAACAATCCGTCGTATGGATCTGACTATGAGAGAACTGCATACAGGGCAGTGGGTCAGAGACGGCCAGAATATGTTGAAAGATACCCAATACGAAGGGCACCACTAAGAAACGAGAGAGGAGATCTAGTGTGTTATCGATGTTTTGAATCAGGACATGTGGCAAGACAATGTAGGAGTGAGCGAGTAAGGACTCCAGGAGTGACTCAGACTGATGTTCCTGGTGATTCATCGGATACTGTACTTGACACCTCAAGAATAAAAGTTAACGCTAGAATAAATACGAGTAGTACAGTGCCAGTTAATCTGGATAGTAATCAACGGAAACAAGTTATGCCTCCAGTCCAGACTCCAGTGAGAGCAGATTTTACCCAGTTACCCTCCCCATCTACTATTCGAGCACTGCGAGTAAATTCCCTTGGAGAGGAGGATGAAAACCGGAAAATATTTGGAAAAAGTCCGATAATAGAAGTTACAATGGCTGGAGTACCAGTAAGGTGTTGTATAGACACTGGGTCAGAAGTAACGACTTTAGCAGAAAGCTACTTCCAACAACATCTGAAGGACAATAACCAAATACAAGAAGCAAGTCTAATAAAGTTATCCGCTGTGAATGGTGTAAACATTCCAATAGTGGGATGTGTGGAAGTGGATATGACGTGCCTTGGACAAGAAATAAAGCATTGTGGCGTACTCATAGTAAAAGATGATATGGCCTACAGAAAAGTTAACATGACACCCGGAATTTTGGGCATGAACGTACTGCAAGAACTGAATTGGAATGCAGTGTCCAATAGCTGGCTTAAGGGAGGAGAGATTTACAAAATATGGAGACAAGTTCAGAATAACAAAAACGAAAAAATTGGATTTGTTAAGCTGATTGGAAGAAAAAAGGTGACACTTCCTCCGCTGTCTGAGACTTTGTTACTAGGAAACTGTACTAAGTTGAGAGAATATGCAGCAATGCCAGTGGTAGTATCAAGCACAGAAACAGCTATTTTACCCACTGACTTATGTGTAGCTAATACATTGGTTATACCGAACAAAGACAAGATAATAGCACGAATACATGCTACTGAACTAACTTGGTTGGCTCAACTTGCAGAATTAGAGTTTGAGGTTCAATATAAACCTGGACGAACTAACTTGGTAGCAGATGCCCTATCCAGATATTCACCTACCCAGGAAGAAGTAGTGGAAGGAGGAATAAAATCTGAGAATTCCTTACTTAAGATTAGAAAAGTGAGAGAAAGGCTGTGGCCTAATACAGAAAATGCGATAATACCTCGTGAAGTAATATGTGCTAGACAAATTCTATGTTGTTCCAGATTAGAGTTACAACAGAGTCAGAGTGAAGATTCGGACTTACAAAAAGTTCTGTCCCATCTTGAAAAAGACCCTATCGATATCCGCAGCTGGACTTGTAATCAAAAGAAGCTATGGAGAGAACGAAGCCGATTACACTGCGAAAGAAGTTTGTGGTATCGGAAACTGATTGATCCCAGAGATAATATGGAAATCATGCAATTTATAACTCCGGAAAAGTTACGCAAAGAAACCTTCCAAGCGAAGCATGATAATGCGGGGCATCCAAATGAAGAAATTACGCTAAAAAATATACGAAAAGACTATTATTGGGCAAACATGAGTCGAGATATAAAGATGTGGATCAGACAGTGTTCACGGTGTATTTTTGCTAAAGATTTGTTTCCTAAAGAGAGAGCTCAATATAAAGACTTTCAAGCAAGTTACCCGCTGGAAATTTTGGCTATGGACTATATAACTTTAGAAGCTAGTGCTAATGGGATGGAACATGTGCTAGTGTTAACAGACATGTTTACTCGATATGCAGTGGCTGTGCCTACGAGGAATCAAACGGCTCAGACAACGGCTAAAGTAATAGTGCATCACTGGATAAATTATTATGGGTGTCCAGCGCAAATACACTCAGATCAAGGTAGAAATTTTGAGTCTGCTACTATCCGTGAACTTTGCAATGTTTATAATATGAGGAAAAGTCATACCACTCCTTATCACCCACAAGGTAATGCACAATGTGAGAGATTTAATCGCACCTTGTTGAACATGCTGAGAACCCTGACAGTTGAGAAAAAGAAAAGATGGGCTGAATTTGTACCGGAATTGGTATTGGCATACAACAGCAGCATACATAGCTCGACCGGATATTCACCGTTTTACCTGTTATTTGGTAGAGATTCCAGATTGCCATATGATTTACAAACAAAGACTTTGGAAAACAGTGCGGAAAAACTTGATGATTGGGTGGAACAGCATCATCAGAGACTCCGTAAAACCTTCCTTGTGGCACAACAAGAGTCTGCGCGAAGGGCAGCAGTGAGGAAGCGACGCTTCGACCGTTGTTCCAGAGGTGCACTCATCTCTGAAGGGGATAGAGTGTTACTTAGAAACAACAAGAGTAGGGGAAAGCGCAAACTCAAAGATAAATGGGAAATTTCACCGTATGAAGTGTTATATGCATTTGAGCCAGGGGGAAGCACGTATAAAATTAAAGACAAATTTGGGAATTGTAAAGTAGTACATCGGAACAATATTAGATTATTGCCAAATCCCTTATGGAATGCCTGTAAAGTTTTAAATGTATCTGAAGCAAAGGTATCTGAAGCAAGTGTGGCAGCAGGAGAAGCTGCAGAGCAAAATTGTGCGACGCCAGAGCCCGTAGAAACTGTGTGGTTTTTGGAACCTAGTCCTGAGGGTAACCCTGAAATTGATCCAATATTAGTACACACTAATGAATGCATAGAACCTGAGATAGAAATATTGGAAAAAGGTGAAGTGCCATGCTTAAGACGCTCTGAAAGGCCAAATAAAGGACAAAAGCCTACCTATTTAGCAGAATTTGTAATGTTTTAAGTTATTTTTGTTTGTTAAAAAAATAAAATAGATGTTGCAAATGTCGGGACGACATTTCACTTAGCAAGGGTGAGTGTAACCAGAGGGTTAAAAAGATGCAGCTTGTTAGAGCAATGTGCTATTTACTTCTTTAGTTTGTGATAGGAACCTTTTTATTGGTGGAGATAGAGAAAGATTCTGATTGGCTGCAAGGGTTTCAGCAGGCCAAGGAAGAAGCCGGGACCTAGATTTTAGCTCAGCAAGGAAAGAGTTCCAGGGGTTTAGATAGCAAACAACCCAAACATTTGTGAGACCCAGCGAGATTTAGAGCTCCTGTAAGCTTAGGAAAAGGGTCTGCTTCATGTAAGAGGGGTCTAAAACCATTGATTCTGGGGTTAAAATTGGGAAAATTTATTGTTAAAGGATTTAATTTAGCAGGGTTAGATAATGAAGGGGTTAAAATTATTAGAAGGGTTTAAATTTGGGTTTTAATTAAATTGGGGGTTTTAAATAAAAGAAGTAAGTGGGTTTTAAGTTTTAGAAAATACATTTTGTAAGAGTAAATGAACTTTGTGTTATGGAGGGCTAACAACATTGATTAGTGAGTTACATTCGACGTGAAGCATACCTCAAAGCACAATCTAATTTTTGAAATAGCTTAGGACAGGTTTGGAAAATTACTTTGTTTTATATTTATGAGAAATCTACAGTACATTTGTCTTTGTCTCAATTTAAATTTTAAAATCACTGTAAGGAAGCTATTGAGACCCTGATTAAGGAAATGATAGTGTTTTGGTGTTAATAAAATATATTAATATAGTTTAGAGTAGAAATAGGGAATCCTCATAGAAAATAATACAAAAACAGTAGTTTAAAATGGAGATCCAGGGGACATTCCAGTGGTAAACAATTTGTAGAATCCCCAGAACACAGCATATGATAGGTTGGAGCCGGTCATCTGTACTGAATAGAATCCTGGTCTCCTAGGAAACCATAAGTTTTCTGTTGAACAGACATCAGGGAGCCTTGCTTGGAGGAAGGTGCTGTTTTATTACTTGTCCAGTGAAAGGCTGAGATAAGTAGAATAGGAGCACTAGTACAGACATCAGGGAGCCTTGCTTGGAGGAAGGTGCTGTTTTATTACTTGTCCAGTGAAAGGCTGAGATAAGTAGAATAGGAGCACTAGTACAGACATGAGAGAGCCTTGCTTGGAGGAAGGTGCTGTTTTATTACTTGTCCAGTGAAAGGCTGAGATAAGTAGAATAGGAGCACTAGTACAGACATGAGAGAGCCTTGCTTGAAGAAGCTGTTATTACTATTTGTCCAGTGAGAGGCTGAGATAAGTAGAAAAGTGGAGCACTGGTATAATATTGTTCTCCAGAAAGAAATTTAAAGATAAGTTGTAGGTTTAAGCCACCTTGTTAGGATGCAGATTAAGTGAATCTGGCTAATTATTTTAAAAAAAAAGAAGTTTTGCTCTGTAGTCTTTCTGAATGCAATTGCAGATTGATGCAAGGAAACTTACTGAAGCAGATGAGTATTTGCCTAAAGTTGAGATACTCTTAACTGGTTCTGTATAAGTAAAACCAGCCGAGCAGAGCAGAGAATTCTGAAGTGATGTTGTTTAAATGTTGTTGCTTGTCTTGTAAAGTCTTGTAACATAATTCTTGTAAGTGAGAAAGCTTAATGCTGACCCTGATTCTGACCTGATAAAGTGCTTATAAGAGAAGTGCTAAAGAAAGGTATGAAACCAGCACTGAACCAAGCTGTTTTAGTGTGTCCAGATAAATGCAAATAGACAAGAGACAAAGCAAAAGAAGAATTAGCAGGGAAACAAAATTATCTTTTGTTTTACTTGTAGTTAGAACCCACAAGTTCACCAATGTACACCGGGATAGATAGGGTTTTCCTTACTTTAATTTCTTAAAGTCAGGTGAGGGAGAAGACCTAGGAACTTCTCTACAAGGGCCCCAACTCCGGACAAAGAAGAAGAAGCGCTGAACACGCCGACCTCAACTCTCACCAACCAGGAAGAAAAGGATTCAGCTAAGTAAAGACTGTTGTGGTGGACTTTGTATTCTCATGCTAGAGTATAGAAACAGTTTATAGGAAATGTTTTGTTTATAAAAGTTTTAATGTTGAATAAATGCATTTTCCCTTACTTCACAACCGACTTGAGTGCCTTAAGTAACACAAATTTGTATGTCAATGTGTCAGAACCGTACAAACCCCGACTTTTATGCGCCCTGCTGTGAATACTAGGGGGGATGTGTGGTCCGGCTCTTGGGGAATAACAACCGGCCCGCTACCGTGATCGGCAGCCGACGCCCCGGTCGGCCGCCGCCAGCAGAGCCCCGGGCCAGCGGCGGAACCCCGAGGGGGTCACACAAGGTACTGTGGGTATGGCCCCGACAGGGTGGCCTGGGCAGGAAGCAGCTGCACAGGGCATAGGGCAATGGCTGAGACATTGTAGTGTCCAGCCACCACCTGCACAGACAGGGTGGTCACAGCATGTCATGCTAAGGGTCACTCTCACCTTGACTGAGCAGTGACCACGGCATGGCTAGGTTCCCCCATAGTGCTATATAGTGTTTTTCTCATGTGATATCTTGGGGTTTTCTTTTCTGGGGCCCAGTCACTGACATACCTGCTTGGTGTGCATGTTCACATCCCATTTTTGGATGCACACAGTTCCTCCAGGAACATGCACTATGTACTAGCCAGTAGACTGTCTGCAGTTAGCATGTGTATGGCTGGAACATCTTGCAGGTTGGAGACTGACTGTGCCCTCAGCTGGTGAATGTCAGATAGGGGTGGGGGGGCAGCTGAGCTTTGCCAGGCCTACTGCCCTATGTGATGCATACAGATCTGCAGTGACTTCCCTGTAGGGTGTCCATTCCCCTCTACTGCCACCATTGCAGAGATGTAGAATGTGGATCTGTTGGTGGGAGATCCTGTACCCCACCCTCACCCACAGAGGGTGGGTTGGGTGGTGCTACATAATCTGTTTTGGGGACCACACACCACCCTTCACTTGTAACATGTGACCATGGCACCCACACAGGGTATGCACTATTCTGGGTGCATCACAATCCACAAGGCCTAGACATGACTGGGAAAATACAGATGGACACAGGTGTACCCTAGGTGTGTCTGCATGGACTACCCATCACACACTGGCACTGATGGGGACCTGCACCACAACCTATCTCAGCCATGCCAGGTGCTGCAGAACTGGTGCTGGGCCCCACATCTCGCCCTCAGGGTGAGCACAGGAACCGCACACTGTCACGGTCTGTAGCTACTCTTGCCAGTAACACACACGGTCGGTTCCCCCTATCAGGCTGGATTGCTATAGAGGCGCATACCCCATCTTGTGTTCGGATATAGGCTGCTGATCTGCATGTGCAGTGCATCATGGGTATGGTTGGGTTTACCCTATCCAGGTAACCACAGCAGACAGTTTGTGTGGTGACCTGCAGTCTTTCTGTAGCCAGCCAGCAGTGTGTTAAACACTATGGAGATGTAGCCCACTGGTTATTTCAATGACTATGGAGGCAGAGATCATGGGTTTGATCCCACAGTGGTGTTATTTACAAGTGCTGTCTGCAGCTTTTCCTTTTCATTTACATCAGTGCTGCCAGCAGAAACACCCTCACAGTGCCGTAGCCTAAGGTGCCTCATAGGCGCCCCATAGGGCACCCTATAAAGCGCCCTATAGGGCACATTATAGGGTGCCTTGGCAGACAGGGCACTTTATGATGTGCCCTATGGGGCACCTTATAGGGCGCCCTATTGGGCGCCTTATGCGGCACCTTAGGTTACGCACTGTGAGGGTGTTTTTGCTGGCAGCACTGATTTAAATTACAAAAAGGAAATGCCCCAGACAGCACTGATTTAAATTAAAAGGAAATGCCTCAGACAGCCTTCTTACATAACACCACTGCAGAATTGAATCCATGACCTCTGCCTCCACAGTCATTGCAGTAACCAGTGGGCTACATCTTTATTGCTGCTAACACTGCGTTGGCATGAACTTAGGGTTAACGCGCATTAATGTGCCACTTGGTTTGCAGCTTGTCGTGCTGTGAGGGCTTGTGTGCATCAGTGATGCTGAGAGCTAAACTATCGGTAGTTTAACTACTGGCAGGGTCTCCCAAGATGGACAGGTCTCAGCTGAGGTGCCAGACCAAGACAAACCACCCATATGGGCAGCAGCAGAATGGGATAGTGTTGACGGCGGAGGATCACATTTTTGTGACAACGGCAACAACACCAAACTTAAACTGCACGGAAGAAAGGCCCGGCAATCTACTTCTGTATCTTGCCATAAAAACTCAATGGATAGTTACAACAAAACAAATTGTGCTATGGTGCTGGAAGATGAGACCCCCAGGTCGGAAGGCACTCAACTAGCTACTGGGGAAGAGCTGAAGACTTTTCAGAGTAAAGCCAGCATTTATGATGTGGTTGGATCAAAGCCCTCGGGAAGTCTGACTGCTGATGTAGCTGCACATGAAATGAGAGTCAGAAGCTGTAAAGATGTCTTACGCATTGGAACATGGAACGTACAAAGCATGAACCAAGGGAAGTTAGAGGTGGTCAAGAATGAAATGGTACGTATACAACTTGATCTGTTGGGTGTCAGCGAACTGAAATGGACTGGCATCGGGCACTTTGCATCGGATGATCACATGGTCTACTATGCTGGAAATGAAAGACAAAGAAGAAATGGTGTTGCATTTATAATAAAGAAGAAACTTGCAAGAACTGTAATGAAATACAATGCAGTCAGCGAACGCTTAATCTCTATTCGTCTACGAGGATTTCCTATCAACACAACTATAATTCAAGTATATGCCCCAACAACAGCTGCAGAAGAGAATGAAATTGAAGAGTTCTATGAACAAGTACAAGCTGAAATTGAGAGAACATGCAAACAGGATATCCTGATAGTCATGGGTAACTGGAACGCAAATGTTGGCAACAAAGAAGAAGGCAAAGTAGTTGGAAAATATGGACTTGGCAACAGAAATGAAGCTGGAGAAAGACTGATAGAATTCTGCAAGACCAATGATCTATTCATCTCAAACACCTTCTTCCAGCAACACAAGCGGCGACTGTACACATGGACTTCACCCAATGGATTGTATAAAAATCAAATTGACTACATCTGTGGAAGTCAACAATGGAAAAGTTCTATAACATCAACAAAGACAAAACTGGAGCTGACTGTGGTACAGATCATCAACTACTAGTATGCAAACTCAAGCTAAAGTTGAAAAAGAGCAAACCACTCATGAATGCAGCAAAATATGACCTTGAGAATATATTACTGGAATTTAAAGACTGCCTGAAAAAATCAATTTGCTGCTTTAGATACAAATGACAGAGCTCCGGAAGAGTTATGGAATGACATCAAGAAGGTTGTGTTGGAAGAAAACGAGAAGTCTCTACAAAAGGTGAAAAAGCAAAAGCGGCCAAAATGGATGACGGAAGAAACTCTGAAAATTGCCCAGAAACGCAGAGAAGCTAAAGCCAGAGGAGAAAGAAAGACAATCACAGAACTCAACAGAGATTTCCAACATGCAGCAAGACAGGACAAGGAAAAGTACTACAATGACACTTGCAAGGAAATAGAAGCAGAAACTATTAAAGGAAGAACAAGATCGGCTTTCCTAAAGCTACGAGAGTTAAAGAAAAAGTTCCAGCCTCAAATTGGAATGTTACAAGATGCTCAAGGTTCTATATTGAATGATGCTGAGAAGATCAAGAAAAGGTGGAAGGAATATACAGAGTTTTTATATGACAAAGATCAAGTGAACCAACAGCCGTTTCAACCTGTACCTTATGATCGGGAACCATTGGTGATGAAGGAAGAAGTTGAAGCAGCATTGAAAGCCTTATGAAAGAACAATCAAAATACAAAACCCAGCAAACAGGTATTCAAACAAAGCACAGTCCAAACAGTAATGAATACCTTGATCCCAAACAGAAACCAATTTGTATTTTTTGTCGGGCATAAACCGCAAGAGAAAGAGAGAATCTCCTCTAACTCCCACGCAGTACATGCCCCTTTTAATCGTTTTTATTCAAAACTTCTTTCAATACATTCCTCTATTTCTCAAAATGAAAAAACACATTTAGCTGATCGATCACACACGACGTGCACATTTCGAAGCTAAAGCCTCTGTCTCAAGTGCCCCTGATGTAGAGAAGTGCGTCCATCCTTTCAGCCAAAGCGACAGAAAACGCCAATGTCTTGGCTGGTGACGTCAGGGATATCTGTTCAAAGAGAGGCCAATTATAGGAACGCCCACAATAAAAGAACCAATAGCCCTTAGGAGGAACCCCACTCATCACGGGATCCCCCATGGCTAAGGTAATGGAGCAGATACATATCAAAAGTCCAACCATTCGATGTCCCGATTCAGTCCATAAGGGGAAATGGTCCCCAATTTATAAATGCAACGATGTTCCAGTCTATGTAAGTGGGACTGACGGTCCCCTCCCCGAGGATCCAGTGGCACATGGTCAATCACTGTCCACCGTAATTGAGCGAAATCATGACGGAAGTCCTGACAGTGTTGCACTACCGGAGCTGTCAAAATCACTTGTCGAATATGTGAGGCATGCTCCCCCAACCTGACACGTATCGTCCGGGTCATACTCCCAACATACCATTTTGGACAAGGACACACCAACAAATAAATCACAAAACTCGAAGCGCAAGTAGTCTGCCACCTGCGATAAAAAACACATCCAGCCAAATCAATCCATGATGATCCTGAAAGAGTGGTAGTACAATATTTACATGCTGTGCATGCCACATGAGAACCCAAACGATTCTCAGGTGGCAATGATCGATCCTGCAAGGTCGTGGACTTCACCAAACGGTCATGTAAATTGTGACCCCGTGAGTACGCTATTCGTAAGGGTTTATCAAAACTTGAGCACAAAGATAACACCGACCAATGTTTTTTAAGGATAGAAGTAACCACCCCCGTATGGCTCATATAAGGTAAAACACCAGTAATGCAATCCGAAATGTGACCTGAAGAGGCAACCAGAGGCTGAACTGTATCCAAATACCATTCACGATGGGAATACAGTGCCCGCCGATAGGCACGGGAAATAATCGACGTCGGGTAGCCTTTAGAAACAAGTCTGTGCCATAAATCCTGTGCATGAAAACGATATTGCGAAACCGAAGTACACAAATGTCGAATCCGTAAAAATTGGCCAAAAGGAAGACCTTTACGGAGGGGTTCAGGGTGGAAGCTCCCATAATTCAACAAACTATTTTGTTGTACCAGTTTCCGGTATAAGGTAGTCAACAAAGTAACTCCTTCCCGATACACCACCATATCGAGAAATTCCACTTTATCCAATGCAATATGTGCAGTGTACTTAATACGAGTCTTAATAGTGTTCAACCAGCTTATAAAGTCATTTAAAAGGGCTCGATCCGACGTCCAGATAAAAAAGATGTCATCAAGGAATCTTTTCCAAATGGCCACATTGGCAAAATACTCAGAGTTGAAAATATATCGATCTTTTATATCAGCCATATATAAGGTGGCAATCGAAGATTCATAAGTCATTATAGGATCCTCCGGGCCGCCCCATTATATCCTGTCGGGGATTGGTTTTGGAGCCGCTTTCAAAGTTCTGTGATGTGTTTCTTCGGGGGGAGGCGGCTTCAGTGCAGTCTTTTCTTCGGGATTCCACTCATTTTTTGAGCTGTCTTCAATCATTGGTTTTACCATCGACTGCCTGGTTTATTGTGACCTTGGATGTGGTCGCTTTGTATACTAATGTGGCCCAGGATGAAGCAATACACTTACTCCACTCTAAATTTACGCAAGTTCCAGCGCGGCTTCCAAAAGATTTTTTGAAGACACTGATTACAATGGTGCTTACACGTAATTATTTTTTGTTTGAGGGTGAATTTTTTCAACAGGTGCTTGGGATAGCCATGGGTGCCACTGTGGCCCCTTCGATTGCCACCTTATATATGGCTGATATAGAAGATCGATATATTTTCAACTCTGAGTATTTTGCCAATGTGGCCATTTGGAAAAGATTCCTTGATGACATCTTTTTTATCTGGACATCAGATCGAGCCTCTTTAAATGACTTTATAAGTTGGTTGAACACAATATTAAGACTCGTATTAAGTACACTGCACATATTGCATTGGATAAAGTGGAATTTCTCGATATGGTGGTGTATCGGGAAGGAGCTACTTTGTTGACTACCTTATACCGGAAACCGGTACAACAAAATAGTTTGTTGAATTATGGGAGCTTCCACCCTGAACCCCTCCGTAAAGGTCTTCCTTTTGGCCAATTTTTACGGATTCGACGTTTGTGTACTTTGGTTTCGCAATATCGTTATCATGCACAGGATTTATGGCACAGACTTGTTTCTAAAGGCTACCCGACGTTGGTTATTTCCCGTGCCTATCGGCGGGCACTGTATTCCCATCGTGAATGGTATTTGGATACGGTTCAGCCTCTGGTTGCCCCTTTAGGTCACACTTCAGATTGCATTACTGGTGTTTTACCTTATATGAGCCATACGGGGGTGGTTACTTCTATCCTTAAAAAACATTGGTCGGTGTTATCTTTGTGCTCAAGTTTTGAAAAACCCTTACGAATAGCGTACTCAGGGGGGGTCGCAATTTACGTGACCATTTGGTGAAGTCCACGACCTTGCAGGATCGATCATTGCCGCCTGAGAATCGTTTGGGTTCTCATGTGGCATGCACAGCATGTAAATATTGTACTACCACTCTTTCAGGATCATCATGGACTGATTTGGCTGGATGCATTTTTTATCGCAGGTGGCAGACTACTTGCGCTTTGAGTTTTGTGATTTATTTGTTGGTGTGTCCTTGTCCAAAATGGTATGTTGGGAGTATGACCCGGACGATACGTGTCAGGTTGGGGCAGCATGCCTCATGTATTCGACAAGTGATTTTGACAGCTCCGGTAGTGCAACACTGTCAGGACGTACATCATGATTTCGCTCAATTACGGTGGACAGTGATTGACCATGTGCCACTGGATCCTCGGGGAGGGGACCGTCATTCCCGCTTACGTAGACTGGAACATCGTTGGATTTATAAATTGCGGACCATTTCCCCTAATGGACTGAATCGGGACATCGAATGGTTGGACTTTTGATATGTATCTGCTCCATTACCTTAGCCATAGGGGATCCCGTGATGAGTGCGGTTCCCCCTAAGGGCTATTGGTTCTTTTATTGTGGGCGTTCCTATAATTGGCCTCTCTTTGAACAGATATCCCTGACGTCACCAGCCAAGACCTTGGCATTTTCTGTCGGTTTGGCTGAAAGGATGGACGCACTTCTCTACATCGGGGGCACTTGAGACAGAGGCTTTAGCTTCGAAACGTGCACGTCATGTGTGATCGATCAGCTAAGTGTGGTTTTTCATTTTGAGAAATAGAGGAATGCATTGAAAGAAGTTTTGAATAAAAACGATTAAAAGGGGCATGTACTGCGTGGGAGTTAGAGGAGGTTCCCTCTTTCTCTTGCGGTTTATGCCTGACATAAAATACGAATTGGTTTCTGTTTGGGATCAAGGTATTCATTACTGTTTGGACTGTGCTTATCAAAGAACAAAGCGCCAGGCATTGATAGCATTCCCATAGAAGTATTGCAGCAATCTGATGCAGCTGTTACCATACTTACAAGGCTCTGCCAAGAAATATGGAAGACAACATCATGGCCAACTGACTGGAAAAGATCTGTGTTTATAACAATACTAAAGAAAGGTGATCCAACTGATTGTGGAAATTATCGATCAATCGCTCTGATCCCACATGCCAGCAAGATTCTACTGAAGATTATTCAAAAGAGATTACAATCATACCTGGAACAAGAACTACCTGAAGTGCAAGCAGGGTTCAGGAAAGGGCGAGGAACGAGAGACATCATTGCGGATGTGAGATGGATCCTTGAAAAGACTAAAGAATACCAAAAGGATATCTATTTGTGCTTTATTGACTATAGCAAGGCTTTTGACTGTGTAAACCATGAGAAACTCTGGGCCACATTAAGAAGCATGGGTATACCAGAACACCTGATCGTTCTCTTGAGCAATCTGTAGATTGATCAAGAAGCAACAGTTCGAACGGAACAAGGAGAAACAGAATGGTTTAAAATAAGCAAAGGTGTAAGACAAGGTTGCATACTTTCATGACAACTGGCATAATCAACAGGTTCATCGTTGAAAGAGAAGAAATTGAAATTGTGAACAACTTTAACCTACTTGGATCAACTATCAATAAAGAAGCAATAAGCAATCAAGAAATCAAACGACGCATTGCTCTTGGCAGAATGGCTATGAAAGACCTAGATAAGATTCTCAAGAGCAGAGATGTCTCTCTCCATACAAAGATTCGACTTGTTCAAGCCATGGTATTTTCAATAACATCATATGGATGTGAAAGCTGGACAGTGAAAAAGACAGACAGGAAGAAAATTGATGCCCTTGAATTATGGTGCTGGCAGCGAATACTGTGTATACCATGGACAATTCACAATTTCAATTTCTTCTCCTTCAACGATGAACCTGTTGATTATGCCAGTTGTCATGATCTTTGTCTTCTTTACATTAAGGTGCAGGCCCATTTTGAGACTATGTTCTTTGATTGTGAGAAGCAAATGTTTCAGATCATCTTCACTTTCAGCCAGTAATGTGGTATCATCAGCATAGCAAAGGTTGTTGATGAGTCTTCCACCAATCTTCACACCTCTGTTGTCTTCATACAATCCTGCTTCTCTGATGATTTGTTCTGCATATAAATTAAACAGGTAGGGGGAAAGTATGCAGCCTTGTCTTACACCTTTGCTTATTTTAAACCATTCTGTTTCTCCTTGTTCCATTCGAACTGTTGCTTCTTGATCAATGTACAGATTGCGCAAGAGAACGATCAGGTGTTCTGGTATACCCATGCTTCTTAATGTGGCCCAGAGTTTCTCATGGTTTACACAGTCAAAAGCCTTGCTATAGTCGATAAAGCACAAATAGATATCCTTTTGGTATTCTTTAGTCTTTTCAAGGATCCATCTCACATCCGCAATGATGTCTCTCGTTCCTCGCCCTTTCCTGAACCCTGCTTGCACTTCAGGTATTTCTTGTTCCAGGTATGGTTGTAGTCTCTTTTGAATAATCTTCAGTAGAATCTTGCTGGCATGTGGGATCAGAGCGATTGTGCGATAATTTCCACAGTCAGTTGGATCACCTTTCTTTAGTATTGGTATAAACACCGATCTTTTCCAGTCAGTTGGCCATGATGTTGTCTTCCATATTTCTTGGCAGAGCCTTGTGAGTACGGTAACAGCTGCATCAGATTGCTGCAATACTTCTATGGGAATGCTATCAATGCCTGGTACTTTGTTCTTTGATAAGGCTTTCAATGCTGCTTCAACTTCTTCTTTCATCAACAATGGTTCCCGATCATAAGGTTCAAGTTGAAACGGCTGTTGGTCCACTTGATCTTTATCATATAAAAACTCTGTATATTCCTTCCACCTTTTCTTGATCTTCTCAGCATCATTCAACATAGAACCTTGAGCATCTTGTAACATTCCAATTCGAGGCTGGAACTTTTTCTTTAACTCTCTTAGCTTTAGGAAAGCCGATCTTGTTCTTCCTCTAATAGTTTCTGCTTCTATTTCCTTGCAAGTGTCATTGTAGTACTTTTCCTTGTCCTGTCTTGCTGCATGTTGGAAATCTCTGCGATTGTCTTTCTTTCTCCTCTGGCTTTAGCTTCTCGGCGTTTCTGGGCAATTTTCAGAGTTTCTTCCGTCATCCATTTTGGCCGTTTTTGCTTTTTCACCTTTTGTAGAGACTTCTCGCTTTCTTCCAACACAACCTTCTTGATGTCATTCCATAACTCTTCCAGAGCTCTGTCATTTGTATCTAAAGCAGCAAATCGATTTTGCAGGCAGTCTTTAAATTCCAGTGATATATTCTCAAGGTCATATTTTGCTGCATTCATGAGTGGTTTGCTCCTTTTCAACTTTAGCTTGAGTTTGCATACTAGTAGTTGATGATCTGTACCACAGTCAGCTCCAGGTTTTGTCTTTGTTGATGTTACAGAGCTTTTCCATCTTTGACTTCTGCATATGTAGTCAATTTGATTTTTTATATAATCCATTCGGTGAAGTCCATGTGTACAGTCACCGCTTGTGTTGCTGGAAGAAGGTGTTTGAGATGAGTAGATCATTGGTCTTGCAGAATTCTATCAGTCTTTCTCCAGCTTCATTTCTGTTGCCAAGTCCATATTTTCCAACTACTTTGCCTTCTGCTTTGTTGCCAACTTTTGCATTCCAGTCACCCATGACTATCAGGATATCCTGTTTGCATGTTCTGTCAATTTCAGCTTGTACTTGTTCATAGAACTCTTCAATTTCATTCTCTTCTGCAGCTGTTGTTGGGGCATATACTTGAATTATAGTTGTGTTGATAGGCAATCCTCGTAGACGAATAGAGATTAAGCATTCGCTGACTGCATTGTATTTCATTACAGTTCTTGGAAGTTTCTTCTTTATTACAAATGCAACACTATTTCTTCTTTGTCTTTCATTTCCAGCATAGTAGACCATGTGATCATCTGATGCAAAGTGCCCCATGCCAGTCCATTTCAGTTCGCTGACACCCAACAGATCAAGTTGTACACGTTCCATTTCATTCTTGACCACCTCCAACTTCCCTTGGTTCATGCTTCGTACGTTCCATGTTCCAATGTGTAAGACATCTTTACAGCTTCTGACTCTCATTTCATGTGCGGTACTAGAGGAGATCAAACCTAAGCTTTCTTTAGAAGCTCAGATGACAAGACTTCAACTTTCATACTTTGGACACATCATGCGAAGAGAGAGATCATTAGAGAAAGACATCATGCTTGGCAAGATAGAAGGTCAACGCAAAAGAGGAAGGCCAGCAATGAGATGGATCGATACAATAAGAGCAGCTACGGGTACCAGTCTGTCAACAATGAGCCGCCTGACTGAAGACCGAACACAATTTAGGATAGCTATCCAGAGGGTCGCCATGAGTCGACTCCGACTCGACGGCACTTAACAACAACAAACAATGTGCCACGGCACCCACTATCGCGCAATACCGATTCCTTGCAACCTTCCCTACGGAATGCCCACTACCTTATATGGCATTGTTCACATTATCACTGCAACTAGCACCAGTAACATTAAGACAGTTTAGTAAACATACCCCCAAGAGAGAAAATGGATTGATAAAATCAGATAAAACCAGCATGAACCATCATAAAGTGACAGAACATCCTATAAAAATAAAAAATAATAAGACCTTCCCAATGTAACACAAAAAGAACAATAGAAGAAGAATAGTATGAGTAATAAACTGGGCAAATACTGTCCCTAAAGACATGATATAAGAGAGATGCAAATCATGGCAAAAGAATTATGTGAAACCAATATAAACGGTCATAAAATTATACAGTGCTCATAACCCAAATCAATCAAACCAAAATATAAACAATAAAATTGAAAAAAGACATACTCCATGGTTTAATACATCTATCAAAACATTAAAAAGACAACTAAGAAAAGAGGAAAGGAAATGGAGACAATCAAAATCATTAATAAATCATGAGAATTACACTAAAACACTACAAATTTATAAACAAACAATAAACAACTCCAAGCAAAATTATTATTCTAATATAATATCAAGAGCCACTAATCGACCAAGAGAACTATTCTGTATAGTACAGAAATTAACAAACAAAACACTAAATAATGATGAAATATCAATAGATATCTCCCCACAAGAATTAGCTCAATACTATAGCAACAAAACAAACCTACAAATAACACCATCAAATATTACTCAACCACAAATTAAAACACAATTAAAGCAAACTACAGTTGATAACTGGACCAACTTCAACTTAATATCAAAAACTACTCTCAAAACTACAATAACTAACATTAATACAACAACTTCATACCTTGATCCATGCCCAGTTGATTGGATAAAGACGACTTTCCCAATACTCTCTTCTTTCATTCTACCTTTAGTGAATCTATCCTTGCAAAAAGGCTATTTACCACCATCCCTCAAACATGTTCAAATACGTCCTATACTTAAAAATAACACATTAGATAAACTATCCCCAAAATCTTACAGACCTATATCAAGTATTCCTTTTCTGGCTAAACTTATTGAAAAAATTGTACAAATTCAACTACAAGATTTTATTGACACATTAAACATTCTTGATGAACATCAATATGGCTTTAGACCCTTCCATGGAGTAGAAACCTTACTAACGATCCTTTATGACACAATATTAAGAGGTATTGATAATACTAAACAAGCCTTTATTCTTGTTTTCCTTGACATATCAGCTGCCTTTGACAGTGTTGATCACTTAACAATGTTAAACAGACTTCAAAAAATTGGTATAACATCTACTGTTTATAATTGGTTCAAATCCTATCTATCAAACAGAACCCAAAATGTAAGAATCCACACCCAAATATCTAACACCTTCAAACAAACTCAAGGTCTTCCGCAGGGATCTGCTTTATCTGCACTATTATTTAACATTTACTTACAACCAGTTTGTAACATCTTTAAACGCCACAATGTCTTTTATCATATTTACGCCGATGATATAATGTTCTACCTCCCATTTGAAATCCCACACCCACCTCTCCAAAAAATAACAGAATGTTTTAATGAACTAACTGAGTCGCTCAAAGAACAAAATCTACTTATCAACTTTACTAAAACAGATATTTATTTATCACTAAAAATCAAACATATATACCCCCAAACACGATTACACTAGATACTCATGAAATTAATATAAAAAAAGAAGTAAAATATTTAGGTGTGATACTTGACAATAATCTAAATATGGATTCACATATAAAATATTTAACTAAAAATATACATTACAAACTCAAAACACTAAAACAACTAAGACCTTTGATTCTTCTACAAGATTTTATTAACATAATTCATGCTATTATTACCCCACATTTCGATTTTGCAAATACAATACTTAATGGTATTTCGAAACAAAATATTAAAAAGATACAAATAACTCAGAACTTAGCTGCTAGAACGATTATGAATATAAGCCCACTTGAACATATTACACCAATTTTAGCTGAACTTCATTGGCTACCAATTTACTCCCGAATCAAATATAAAATTCTTGTCACTACATTTAAACTTATAAATAAACTTGCACCATCTGCACTAAATACACTGATTAACATTGACATTGATAAACGATCTCAAAGGAGCAGAAACATAAATACTTTAACAATACCAAAAGATTTTACAAAAGCCAGAAAACAAACCAATAAGAGAGCTTTCTCACACTCTGCTCCAATACTCTGGAACAATTTACCTGACAACATTCGCCTACTGTCTGACATAAAAGAATTTAAAAAAAAATTAAAAACTCACTTATTTACATTACACTATAATACACTCCCAAAACAGAATTCTCAAAGGGATACAGGCTAACATTTATTTTTAATATTATATACCCTATTTTCAAAAATAAACGACACTAATACACTAATTTAACCATACTACACACTCATTTACATGATGATTAATAATTTAACTAGCAATGTATATATGTTCTAATATGTTATACTTGTAATGTTACAATTTTCCTTGTAATTTATAATTATCTGTTCTATGTAAAATGTCCTGGTATATCTCATACCAATTAACCTACTGTTACATGTAAACCGCACTTGAAACAAGGGAAAGAGCGGTATATAAATAACTGTTAAATAAATAAAATAAATAAATAAAACGTTGGAGGATTATCAATGTGACCATTGCTAAAAAAAGATGATGATAAAAATAGATGATAAAGAAAACAATCACTGTATATGGGGACCATAATGTAAAAATAGAAGGGGGGAGGAGTAAGGAGGTAAAGGGTATGGGAGAGTGGGGGAAGAAAGGGGAAGGGGGAAAGGGAGGAGGAAAGGGGGAGGGGGAAGGAGGGAAAGGGGGAAGGGAAGAAGGGAGGGGGCATGAAGGGGGAAAGGGAGAAGGGCAAAGAGGGGAAAGGGAGGGGAAGGGGGAAGGGAAGAAGGGGATGGGTAAGGGGAAAGGGGAGGAGAAAGGAAAGAGGAAGGGGAAGGAAACAAGAAAGGGAGGCAATGGAACGGAGAGGAGGAAAGGGAAGGAGAAACGAAAGAAGAGGGAAAAGGGGAAGGGAAGAAGGAATGAAAATGAATAAACTGGATGAGTGTAAATAAAAATGATGAAGAAAGAAAGCAATATGTGCATAGTGCCCTAGGAAAATCGAAAATTCTTGGTTTGCATTCAGGCCACTGGGGACCATTGTGTTCAATTCAAATATGTACCATTGTTCCAAGCGTAGCAGATTCTTTTCGCAATCACCTCCCCTCCAGTGTGGTCTGACAACCCTAATGACCACGAATTTCAAATCCATAATGGTGTGTCCAGCTTCACTTCAATGTGAAGCTAGTGGTTTATCTATAACCTTCCTTTTCAAACAACTCCAGTGTTCTATAATACGAGTCTAGACCATACAGTTGGTCTTATCGACATATAATAACCCACACGGGAATACAATCAAATAAATAACATGAGTAGATTCACAGTTTGAATAATTAAATAGTTTTAATTCCTACTGAGATCCTGGGAAAACAAAGCTATTCGTGGAAACCAAAGTGTGGTTGCAAGCTGAAAAATGCCCACATTTAAAGTGTCCCACAAATTTGTTTCTGGGGTGAGGAACAGAAAGGGCCAAGGGAACCAATACATTGCCCAAATTTTGATTTCACTTGTATGCTACTATTAGTCTCTATCAGCCAAAGAAGGTATGGTAGCAAGAATGTGCCGTTCCCCCCATAATATCTTCTGAATGTCCCGAGACAAATTAGAAAAAGTGAGACTACAAACAAAATGATCAGATTTGTCTTCTGCCCTCTTCTCCAGAAGTTGGGTGCGTTCAGTCCTTTTTTCCCGAGAATAAACTTGTGAGATACATTCTTCTGGATAGTGACTGGCCATGTTAAGGTATAAGCTTCAAAGGTGGTTTCCTTAGAACAGATTTGTCAGAGTCTTAAAAACTGGCTAATAGGTAAATTCTGTTTCAATGATCTATTATGAATGCTACTGTAGTGCAAAAGATTATTATGGTTTCCAAAATAACTCCGTTTTAAAACATGTAGGGCTTTTACTAATCAGTACATCTAAATATGAAATCGTACGTTCACTAAAAGTCATTTCAAATTGTAAATTTTGATTGAGGGTGTTAAGCTATAAGTGGAAGTCATGTAATGTCTCCAAACCTCCTTCCCAAATCACAAATATATCATCAATATACTGTTTCCATATGAGAATATTGGAAACAAATGGATGTCTGACTAGCTGTTTCTTTTCAAAATCTGAGAAATACAAATTCGCCACGTCAGAAGCCATGGATTACCCCATGGCAACCCCTTTCACTTGCTTGTAAAATAATCCCCTAAAGATAAAAACATTTTCTTTAAGGGCTAGTGGCTAGTGGCTAAGGGCTAAGGCCAAGGTGACCAAAAAATGCATGGGGACAGGGGTAAGTCTCAGTTTATCTAAAAGTATGTCTTCAATGACATCCAAAGTGGCTTGTTATGGAACATTGGTGTATAAGAATGCCACTTCCAATGTGACCATAACCAATTTGTCATGATAACCTACAAAATTAGATAAAAGTTTGATAAAATGTGTAGTATCTAACATAGGATGGTGTCTGGAAAACGGCCTCAGGAAGATGTTTAAAAATTTGGAAATTGGCTCAAATAATGATCCAATGGACAAAATAATCAGTCAGCCAGGAGGATTCATAAGGGATTTATGTATCTTTGGCAATATATAGATTGTAGGCATGATCAGATGTGTTACCGTAAAAAAATCAAACTCATGTGGTGTCAGGAAGCTAACATCATGGCCTATCAGAAGTATGTTACCTACAGTATACTAGTTTTCAAAGCAGCAGGCACTCATAAAATGTTTTATCTTTTAACTGACATTTAACCTCCACTATGTAATCTTGCCTGTTCATAATCACAATAGCCCAACCCATATCTGTTGATTTTATAATAATGTCCAAATCGTTTCTGAGAGCCAAGAATGCATTCATTTCTTCTCTTGTTATATCCTGATATGCTTTAGTGGGCAGTACATATACGTTTTGGACCCGTTGAAAAACTACATTTTCAAAGGTCTCAAGCAAGGCATGTATAGCATTTGGCGGAACCCAAGTAGAGTTCCTTCTAATCACCAAAATGTCAATGGTGGTTTCTGCTCGTGAAGTAAAAAAATGTCTAGTAGGTAATTTTCTGAAAAACTTGAAAAGATCAACTCATGTGTTAAAAGGATCATGATTCTTAGTGGGGACGAATGACAATCCTTTGGAAAGAATGCATATCACTGGAGATGAGCACTATGGTCACAGCTTGGTTAGAATGAGAGTGCCCTCACAGCATGAACTGCTGTTGCCACTGTAACACGGAAGATCTGCCCTCTGCCTCAGAAGCACAGAAATCTGCTGTTTGCAGTTTAGATTCTGACAGGCAGGCAAGTCACAAGGTTCCCAGTTACCATAGGCAACGTAAACAAACTCAGACACGAGGTCTGCAGTCACGCCTAGCTAGTAAGCATTCCCCAGCTGCTGATGAAAACGGCTTTCACCTGTGCAAGGGAACGCCCAAGAAGCTGTATAAAAAATACTCAGTGCAGTCAGAATTAGACTGGCAGGACACGAGAAACTTGCAAGACCGGAGAGACTTGCAAGACTCAGAAGAAAGCTCAGAATATTCAGGAAATACAGACACAGAGTCAGAACTGCCTGGAACTTCTAGCAGGAAGCCACAGAGAAATTCACAGAAAGAAACACGGAGAGTTTCCCACAGAGAGGTTAGCTGTAAGAAGCACTTATCTGTGACGCAGCTTGAATTTCCTAAGCACCGGGCAGTGCTGAATGAATGGGAGGCAGTAGAAGGCAAACCGTATGTATCTGAAAAGCATGGCAGCTTAAAGCAGTTACAAGCCCTAGAGAGGGAAAGAAATGTTATTGAAGATGTGTGTAGAAACATAGAAACATAGAAACATGATGACAGAAAAAGACCACAAGGCCCATCTAGTCTGTCCTTCCATAACAACAACTACAACAGTCCACTTTTTACCTTTAGAGATCCTCTGTGTTGGTCCCATGCTTTTTTGAATTCCGTTACTGTCCTCATCTCTACCACCTCCACTGGGAGACTATTCCACGGATCCACTACTCTTTCCGTAAAGAAATATTTCCGCATATCACTCCTGAATCTATCTCCCTTCACCCTCATCCCATGTCCCCTCGTAGCAGAACTTGCTTTCAATTGAAAGAGGCTCTCTCCCTGAACATTTATGCCACAGAGGTATTTAAACATCTCAATCATATCACCTCTATCCCGCCTTTCCTCTAAGGTGTACATATTAAGATCCTTAAGTCTGTCCTCATATGCTTTATAATGAAGCCCATTAATCATTTTAGTAGCAACCCTCTGCACCGACTCCATCCTGTTCACATCCTTTTGAAGGTGCGGTCTCCAGAATTGCACACCATACTCCAAATGAGGTCGCACCAAAGACTTATACAGAGGCATTATCACCTCCTTTTTTCTGCTAGCCATTCCTCTCCGTATGCACCCAAGCATCCTTCTAGCTTTTGCTGTCGCCTTTTCTACCTGTTTAGCTACTTTAAGATCATCAGACACAACCACGCCTAGGTCCCGTTCTTCTTTAGTGGACAAAAGTACTTCACCTCCTATACTGTATTGCTCCCTTGGATTGCTGCAGCCCAAATGCATGACCTTACATTTTTTAACATTAAATCCCAGCTGCCAAATTCTAGACCATTCTTCAAGCTTAGCTAGATCCCTCCTCATGTTATCTACACCTTCCTGGGTGTCTACTCTATTGCAGATTTTGGTATCATCCGCAAAGAGGCAAACCTTACCGACAGCCCTTCCGCTATATCACTAACAAAGATGTTAAAAAGAATCGGACCAAGGACAGATCCCTGGGGCACACCACTGGTAACATCCTTCTCCTCAGAGTGAGCTCAATTTACTTGTACTCTTTGTCGCCTCCCACCCAACCAATTTCTAACCCAAGCAGTAACTTTAGGGTCCATCCCTAGGGTGCTCAGTTTGTTTATAAGTCGCCTGTGAGGAACAGTGTCAAAGGCTTTACTGAAATCTAAATACACCACATCTAGAGCTCTCCCTCGGTCCAACTCCCTGGTCACCCAGTCAAAGAAATCAATCAGATTTGTCTGACAAGACCTGCCTCTGGTGAATCCATGCTGCTGCCTCGGATCCTGTAATCCGCCGGACTCCAGAAACCTCACTATTTTCTCTTTCAGCAACGTTTCCAATAATTTACTCACCACTGAAGTTAAACTAACCGGCCTGTAGTTTTCAACCACATCCTTACTTCCGCTTTTGTATAAAGGCACCACATGAGACTCTCTCCAGTCCTTTGGCACCACTCCCGACTCCAACGAGGCATTGAAAAGGTCAGTCAGTGGAGTTGCCAGAACGTCCCCAAGTTCCCTCAGTATTCTAGGGTGTATCCCATCCGGTCCCATCGCTTTGTCTACTTTAAGTTGAGCTAGTTTCTCACGAACACAGTCTTCTGAAAATTGTTCAAGATGTCCCTCGCTTCTGTTCTTATTTGTGGGTGTTTTCTGAGGTCCTGCTCCTGGTTCTTCATCTGTGAACACAGAACAAAAATATTTGTTAAGCAATTCCGCTTTATCCTTATCAGCTTCTACATATTCCCCCCCTGCACCCTTGAGTCTGACAATACCACTTTTGCCCTTCCTCTTCTCACTAATATATCTGAAAAATGTCTTATCCCCCCATTTTATTGCATTGGCTATTTCCTCCTCCTTTTGAATCTTTGCCTTCTTGACTACTTTGCTAGCTTCTCTAAGTTTTTCCAAATACAGATGCCTGTCTTCCTCTCTCTGTGATCTCTTGTATTTCATGAAGGCCTCCCTCTTTTTCTTCACTTTTTCAGCTACTTCCTTCGAAAACCATAGCGGTCTCCTGTTCCTTTTGCCTTTATTTACCATTTTAACAAAAAGGTTGGTTGCCTTTAAAATACCCCCTTTCAGTTTTGCCCACTGTTTTTCTACATCCCCCAGCTGTTCCCATCCCACTAACGACTCCCTGAGGTATTGGCCCATCTTCGCAAAGTTAGTCTTCCTAAAGTCTAAGATCTTCACCTTGGAATGGATTCTAACAGCCCTAGTCCTAATACTGAACCACACCATCTGGTGATCACTGGATGCAAAATGATCTCCCACTACAACATCAGAAACACTTTCACCATTGGTAAGCACCAAGTCCAGTATGGCCCCTTCACGTGTGGGGTCTGTTACCAATTGCCTGAATAGTTCTCCCTGTAGAGAATCCAGGATCTCCTTACTTCTAGATGATACTGCAGCAGGAATGTGCCAATCAACATCTGGCATATTGAAATCTCCTAGCAGTAGCACTTCCCCTTTCCTAGCAATGATGCGTATGTCTTCAATTAACTCTCTGTCCACCTCTTCCTCTTGTGAGGGAGGTCTGTATATCACACCAATGCAAATAGATTTCTTTTTCCCTCTTTCTAGTTTAACCCACAATGCCTCCTCTCTCCCTTTTAAGCTCTGTAATTCCAAAGCTTTAATAGTAGTTTTTTCATATAGTGCCACTCCTCCTCCCCTTCTTCCTACCCTGTCCTTTCTGAATAAAGTATAGCCAGGTATAGTTACATCCCAGTCATGGTTTTCTGTGAACCATGTTTCTGTAACTGCCACTAAATCCAAGTCAGCCACTCCCACCAAAGCTTCAACTTCAGGGATCTTATTTCCCATGCTACGGGCATTAATACACACTGCTTTCCATATGTTACCCCTGTTACCCGTTTCCATAAAGGTATTTAATGTATCACCTACCTAGGGGCTTTCACTTACCTGGGGGCTTTCTTCATCCATCCCCAACGAATCTAGTTTAAAGCCCTCTTCAGTAGATTAGCCAGTCTACTACCAAAGATGTGTTGACCTTTCTTGGACAGATGGATGCCATCTCTGCTCTGCAACCCTTGGAACAGCATCCCATGGTCTAGGAAACCAAAACGCTCTTGAAGACACCATCCACGCAGCCATGCATTCATCTCCAGGATGCGAGCCTCTCTGCCTTGGCCTTTACCCTCAACAGGGAGGATTGAAGAGAACACCACCTGTGCACCTACCTGCTTCACCCTCTGTCCCAGAGCCATGAAGTCACTTTTGATATGTTCCGAGGTATACCTGGCAGTATCATTTGTTCCAACATGGATTAGCAACATTGGGTAATAGTCAGTGGGCTTGATGAGTCTCGGCAAACTCTCCGTAACATCTTGGATCTTGGCACCAGGCAGACAGCATACCTCTCTGGACATCAAGTCTGGTCGGCAGATGGACGCCTCAGTACCCCTCAGAAGAGAGTCTCCAACCACCACTACCCTTCGTTTCCTTCTGGTCACTGATTCCGCAGCTATGGGGTACTTGAACTCTGGTTCTTCCCTTTCCAGGGATGCTTTCATCTCCTCCACTTCCAGGGCTGCATAATGGTTCTTCAATTCAAGGGCTGGAGAAGTTGGATTGGTGATTTTGCAGGCTCTGGTGACTTTTGTCCAACCATCGACATTCTGTTGGCACCCATCTTCTCCTGTGCTGGAGAGCCTGGTTGCTGCAAGAAGCATCTCATCAATGTACTTCTCACTGTCTTGAATGCTCCTCAGCCTCGCCACCTCCTCTCTGAGTTCCTCCACTTGTTTCCTCAGAGCTTCAGCATGCAGGCACCCTGCACATGGAACCGGTTCTTCAACTGGCATTAGGACCTCTGTCTGGACCGAGGCAGAAGCTGTAACGGGGGCAACAGCTTTAGCAATACGATTTTTCCCAGCCATTGTTCTGTTTGTGGAGCTTAGGTATTGTTTGATGTGTGGAGCCCTGGTTAGGAAAGCCTCAAAAGGGCAGGGCTCAGGAGCCTTTTATGCAGGCTTCAACTGCACTCAGGAAACAGGCCCAGTAACTCCTGATTAGGTGTTAGCAGTTTCTGAACCTGAGGAGGTTACAGAGTTCAGCAACCTACTGTGCTCAAGTAAAGTTCCCCTAAAACAGCAAAAATGAAAGTAACCTGTATGTCTGACCCTGAAGAGCGTATGCCAGTGAAACCCTGCAAAAGATTTCCAAGGGAGAAATCCTCACATAATAGAAGAGAACAGTGTTATAGCATGCAGCCAAATGTAAAAGGCAGGAAGTTTAAAAGTTTTAAGGATAAAGCTTACCCAGAGAAAGGTGTCTCTCCTTCCTGCTATTACAAGTTATATGACAGCTATTTGCCCTGCTGTGAAGAAGGCTGTTCAGAGAGCACTGATAGAGATACGGGACTAAGAGAGGTGCAAACTTTCTGTTCTAATGAAAGTAGTGTAAATGATAAAGCAAAGTGTGAGCCTATGATTACGGAGGCTGGTTTTGAAAGCACATGTGATGAAGCCATGGATTGTACGCTGTTGTTATCCGATATGATTTCCTCTTTGTGCTGAAGCCAGGATAAGAGTGCCTTGTGAGTGCTGAGAAAGCTAAAAAGAGACAGCTAGCATATCGGATAAGCTTTACATTGAGATTTACGAGTTCTGTTGAAGCAAGATGCTATGTTTAAGTTTTCTTCAGTTTACCAGAAGTATGGTTGTATCCTAAGTTTTTGTATTATAACCTTTTTGAAAATCCAACCCCGGGAGGGGAATAAAAATCCTTTTGAAAAACCTGACCACTTAACTCACAACTACAACTTTCTATAAGAAATGTCAGGCCCAGCAGTCTGGCTGTTAGCTTAGGCCACAGTCCAGCCCCTGCTGGTGACACCACCCAGGCCATGCATGTGGCAGACGGGCACTACGAAGTCTTAGCCATTGATCCGATCTCCAATGCAGACACATCCTGGGCAAACTGCTCTGTTTCAGGCCATACCTAAAATCCTCTGCTCCTCATCATGCATATTTGCAGACTAACGCTGGGAACAGCCTAGGCAATGTGGGCACAGTGCAGTACAGAAGGCCATAGAACTCTGGAGAGACATACACACACACACATAGTGCCGCACTGTGCAAAAGTAGGGATGGTTGGCATTCCTGCCTGCCACTTTGGTCTCCATATCAGCTCAGGCATTGTTAACATGTGCTCATTGTTCAGGTGCTAGTTGCGTGCTCTGACATTCACGCCCATTGCTAACACCCACTCGATGTGCCAGTGCTATCAGTCTGCCTTTCCATCCAGCTGTCGATAGTGGAGCCTATATGTGTGGCTGATGGGTGTTTGGACCCTTGTTGGCCGATTCATTGGGGGTTGCACATGCTAGTGCTGTACCTGCACTGTAGGTTAAAGTTTACCCACAGGGACATGCAAGACATTATCCATAGCCAGGTCTTGGACCTGTGACCCTCCACTCATATACATACTGGTTTTGTGTGTTGCAACACAGAGCTGTCATATGGATTCAGCAGTCCCTGTGTGGAGCTGTGGTCATTGACATGGTGAATGCGGGCATGAGTAGGAGTCTTCCTATGTCTGCTGTGATCTCTGAATGCCATGTGCCATACATGTCTGACAAGGTGTGTTTGGTGGGTGTTCGAGGTGGACATGTATGTTGCCATGGCTCTGTATGCTGCTGGCAGCGGGTGCTGTCAGTGGGGGTGGGGTGGAGTCTCGATCCATCCACCATGTAGATTAGGCGTGTGCCTAGGGTGCCAGTTCTAGATGGGGGGGGGGGGGACATAGGCACACATGGGCTGCCACACTGACCCCCCAAACAACTTCCACCAGCATAACCCCATCCCCACCAGCTGCAGATATGTCTCAGGGGGAGGCAGACAACTGCAGCAGTGGTATTTCCTTGGGTGGCTGTTTTTTGCAGCATCCTATAGAGCTACAGCTGCTGGTGCTCCCGGCCTCTTCCTCCAGATCCATCAGCAGTGGGGGGGGGGGGGGAAGCCGGGGTCTCTGCCTAGGGTGCCAGGGACCATTCGACCGCCCCATGTTGTGCATCACCTTTTTGCAGCAGCAGCATGTTTGTGTGCTGCCCCTGTCACTGTGGCATCATGGCGGACATCACAGATGTGCAACCTGGGCAGCTGCCTGGTCTGCCTTGTGCACCAACAACCCCCACTGCATGATCCACATGTCACCCCCTTTTTCCCATTTGTACCATCAATATAGTACCCTTTCATGCTTGGGCACTATGCTCTTGCTTCTAATGGAGTACTACTATCATTATCTTGGGCTCCCCTGTCTATGGATCACATTGCAGATGTTGAAATAGGCTCTCTTGACTCAAAATACCCCCTTTATGTGAGGTTTTACTTGCAGTTAGGGTTACCAGCATTAAAGGGCACTAACCCAACAGGCATTAAGGAAGCACCCGCTATTAATGACCACTCTTTACCCCGTTAATGCCCTCTTTCCACCTATTGTTCCCTTATTTATTTAGACAGTTTTTTGTATACCGCCTTATCCTTCAATCAAAGCTTAACGCTTAACGCTGCAGGAACCTTTAACACTCTTTAAAACGCTTTTTTGCAGCGTTAAGGGTGCAAGGGTATAATTATCCAGGCTGGTCCCGAAACTCTTGGGATCCAAAATTCTGACTAAATGGCTGAGCTTGAAATATTCGGGATCTGCGCAATGATGAAATTACTAAATATTAATGAGCGAAATACCCCAAGACAGGTACAATTTTCCTGAAATATGCAAAAATTAACCCGGCTGCAGAATGTAGATTACAAATTTAAAGTAAGCCTTCAAAGGGTTTTAATGGCATATTTGCTCCCTTAACTCCCTTTGGTAAACATACCCCTAAAATGATACAGGTCATAAGGGGTTCACTGCCCCCAATCTCTGGAACTCCCTACCACTATCAATCCACTCAATTAAGGACCTCCAGATGTTCAGAAAAATGCTCAAAACATACCTCTTCACTGCACACTATGGAGTGCAAAATTCCACCCCAAACTCACAGGCAAATTAACCACATTCACAATAGTGACCCATATATACTCAACCTCACTCAGAGATGAACCCACACATCCCATCCCAAGCAACACCTGTCCATAATCTGCTTGTGCATAGTTACTATTAAGTTAAGTTTCCTGCTGTTTAAAAATTACTATGTAAAAAGTTCACAAACTGATTTATGTAACCCGTTGGTTATTTGTAAACTACCCCTGATCTCTGGAAGGGGCGGTATATAAAAGTGTAACAAATAAATAAATAAATAAGGAATATCAATCCTAAGCATGCAAATAAAAGAAGGCATATCATTTATAAAAACCATGATAACAGTTTGATGGGAAAGAACAGGACAGTTAAAAGTTAAAAAATGAATAATATGTGCTTAAAATATTCAAAAACCTATAACGCAAAGGGAGGAGAAAGTGCAATGTGCAATGTGCTTTATGATGAATATCACTGACCATTTTGGTAGCCATCCTCTGCACCAATTCCATCCTGTTTATATCTTTTTGAAGATGTGGTGTCCAGAATTGCACATAATATTCCAAATGTGGTCTCACAACAGACATGTAGAGAGGCAATGTCACCTCCTTCTTCCTGCTGGCCATTCCTCTCTCTCTATAGTGTGCACCCAAGCATCCTTCTGGCTTTCGTTGTCACCTTTTCTACCAGTTTAGGCACTTTAAGACCATCAAAAACAATCATCCTAGGTCCCACTCTTCTTTTCAAGGCAGCATGGGTTTACCAGAGGTAGGTCCTGTCAGACAAATCTGATTGATTTCTTTGACTGGGTGATAAAACAGTTGGACCGAGGGAGAGTCCTAGATGTGGTGTATTTGGATTTCAGTAAAACCTTTGACACCATTCCACACAGGTGACTTATAAATAAGTCACTCTAGGGATGGACCCTAAAGTTACTGCTTGGGTTAGAAATTGGTTGAGTGGGAGGCGACAATGGGTACAGGTAAATGGAGCTCACTCTGAGGAGAAGGAGGTTACCAGCAGTGTGCCCCAGGGACCCGTCCTTGGTCCAATTCTTTTTAACATCTTTGTTAGTGATATAGCGGAAGGGCTGTCAGGTAAGGTTTGCCTCTTTGTGGATGATACCAAAATCTGCAATAGAGTAGACACCCAGGAAGGAGTAGATAGCATGAAGAGGGATCTAGCTAAGCTAGAAGAATGGTCTAGAATTTGGCAGCTGAGAATTAATGTTAAAAAATGCAAGGTCATGCATTTGGACTGCAGCAATCCAAGGGAGCAATATAATATAGGGGGTGAAGTACCTTTGTTCACTAAAGAGCGGGACCTAGGTGTGACTGTGTCTGATGATCTTAAAGTAGCTAAACAGGTAGAAAAGGCGACAGCAAAAACTAGAAGGATGCTTGGGTACATAAGGAGAGGAATGGCCAGCAGAAGAAAGGAAGTGATAGTGCCTCTGTATAAGTCTTTGGTGCGACCTCATTTGGAGTATTGTGTGCAATCCTGGAGACCGCACCTTCAAAAGGATATAAACAGGCTGGAGTCACTACAGAGGGTGGCTACTAAAATGGTTAGTGGTCTTCATTATAAAGCATATGAGGACAGACTTAAGGATCTTAATATGAGAAGAAAGGTGGGATAGAGATGATATGATTGAGATATTTAATTACCTCTGTGGCATAAATGCACAGGATGAGAGCTTCTTTCGATTGAAAGCAAGCTCTGCTATGAGGGGAGATGGGATGAGGGTGAAAAGGAATATATTCAGGAATGATATGCGGAAATATTTCTTTATGGAAGGAGAGGTGGATCCATGGAATAGTTTTCCAGTGGAGGAGGTAGAGATGAGAATCTCTAAAGGAAAAAAGGGGACTGTTGTAGTGGTTGATATGGAAGGGCAGACTAGATAGGCCATGTGGTGTTTTTCTGTCGTCATGTTTCTATGTCTCTGTTGAGATGACATCTTGCTGATCTCATTCACTGACAATAGATCCCCAACCTTTCCAATCTCAACAACTGTTTAAAGAAATTCTCTACCTGGCTCCATTCCAACCATCTAAAGCTAAACACTGGAAATACTACAGCCACCTGGATCACTGGAAATGTTCCTTGCCCAAACACTGCCTCTCCCTGGCAGTCTCCAAGTCTCACAAGACTCCCTGACAGTCTCCAAGACTCCCTGGCAGTCTCACAATTACTGACCACTTCAAATATCTATGAGTTATTATTGACTCCGAACTATCCTTCGATTGACAGATCTTCGCTTTAACAAAATCCGCTTTTCTTACACTTTGTCAGTTCTGAGTTGTTCGTTCTCTCTTTGATCCCCCCAGCACAACATACTCTTATCCATGCACTTGTGACTTCCAGACTTGACTATTGCAACTCTATAAATTGCGGCATCTCAGCTATTGAAATAAATAGACTCCAGACACTCCAGAACAATGCTATCCGCCTTCTTGCTCACACTTTTCAATTTGATCATGCCTCACTACTGTTTATGCAATATCATTGGCTTCCTCTCTCTTTCCACATTTGTTTCAAGATCCCGTGTCATGTGCACAGAGCATTTTACAATGGTGTGCCACTTTATCTTGCTTCTCTCACTATTCCATATGTTCTTCCACACACATTACACTCTGCCCCAGGAGAATTAACTTTGCATAACTCCTGTTTCCTCCACCAGGCTAGAATCTACCAGAACTTGGTTCGACGGCACCAGAGGAAGCAGATATAGCACAGGCAGCAGCCCCGATCGACGTCGGGGCAGAGAGCGGGAGACCAGAACTCCTCCTCCCGCTCACCGCTGCGAGGCCAATCAAGGCCCTCCGGGACAGGATAAAGCCAGCACCACCAGCAGGAAACCCTGAGTTTGGCGGCACCAGAGGCAGCAGACACAGCACAAGCAGCAGCCCCTATCGATGTCGGGGCAGAGAGCAGGAGACCAGAACTCCTCCTCCCGCTCACTGCCGCGAGGCCAATCAGGGCCCTCCAGGACAGGATAAAGCCAACACCACCAGCAGGCGTGCCCGCGCCTGAGGGCCATGCCAGAGGACCCTTTGGCATGGCACTTAGATGGGGCACGGAGGCATAAGAAAGAACAGCATAAGAACAAAGCCATACACAACATGCCAACGAAGTTCTGACACCGGGACAGAGACAGACAGCCACACCGAGGGGATGCTCCAGCAACAAAGCACAAGAAGTTCCAACAGCAGCAGGACATACACAAGACCAAGGACGCCAGCACCAGAATCGCCAGCGAGGGACAAACCAGAGGGCACCAGCGAGGGATAGACCGAAGGGCACCAGCACTGTATCGCCAGCTAGGGACAGACCAGAGGGAACCAGCACCGGGATCGCAAGCGAGGGATAGACCAGAGGGAACCAGCACCAGGATCGCCAGTGAGGGACAGACCAGAGGAAACCAGAACTGGGATCGCCAGCGAGGGACAGACCAGAGGACGCCAGTGAGAGAGAGATAGACAGACCAGAGGATGCCAACAAGGGACAGACCAGAGGGCACCATCATCGAGATCGCCAGCAAATTTGCACGCAACCTATCAGTACCTAATAGCATACTGTTCTCTACTCCTCCTCATGCAGAGAGGCCAGCTAAACATGTATATACCAGCACCTATACACCTTCTCCTGCCTCCCACCAACCAGTCCACCACCGCACAAGGGCGCCACCGGCCCAAGAAACCAGTGAACAGACTACCCAATGGGTTGCAGGCTAAACCACCACGGGCACATACAATTAACCCCATACTTGCAACAACCATCAATTGTGCATTAATACATGCAAGATCAATCCAAAACAAACCAAACACCATATTTGATTACATTATAGACCAAAAACTGGATATCATTTGCATCACCGAGACCTGGCTCACGGACACATAGAAACATAGAAATATGATGACAGAAAAAGACCACATGGCCTATCTAGTCTGTCCTTCCATATCAACAACCTGGTCATCCTGAACCAAGTGACTCCACTGGACTTTACAGCATTCTGCTGCCACAGAGAACTCAAGAGAGGAGGAAGAACCCTCATTATAGCTAGAAAAAGCTACAGATTCAAAACAATCACCACCAACACCTCAAATGAGGCCAACACAATCATCATATCCAACCATCACATCAGCATCTGTCTCACCTACAGACCCCCCTCTACGCAGCGAAGGACCATCTCTCAGCAATACTTGAGTCCATATGTGCATGTAGCACCCAACACAAGCCATTGATCACCATGGGAGACTACAACCTAACCTCCTCACCCATTAAAGAAGCCAGGGCATTTCTCAAAGCCATGACTTCCCTAAACTATCAACAGACAGTCAAAGCCCCATCACACCAACATGGAACCATGCCCGACCTGATCTTCATGCCAATACCGCTAATAAGTCAAAAACAAATCACTACCCCTATACCCACCCCAGTTCCCTGGTCAGACCACCACGTACTCTCCTTCACCTTACTTCTTAAAACCACCACACAGCAAGCCAAGGAAAAGACCAAACACAAGAAGATTCAAAGCCTACCGCAAGGAGACCTTTCTTCAGGAAATAATGTCACAACTACAACACGATTGCAATGACATTGGTGAAGCCATAACCAGATGGAACTCAAACCTGCTAAAAGCTGCATCAGCAACGAACAAAGAACCCCCCCCCCCCCCACAAAGGAAAGCCAATGCCCCCTGGTACTCGGATGAGATCTGGGAATCAAAGCGCAAACTCAGAAAGCTGGAGAGAAAATGGAGGCGTACCAAGTAACATGAGGCAGCACTATAATACAGAACTGAACAACAAACCTACAATAACCTAATCAACAACCACCGGCAACAGCACCACACCAACCTCATCCTGAAATCAGCCAACAAACCAAGAGAATTGTTTAACATAATACAACAACTCACAAAAGACACCCCACTACCCAATGGATACCAACTAGACCCCCAAGAATTCACAAACTATCTGATAAACAAGAACACAAATTCAACCAACACCATGCCTACCGTGGAACACACCCTAACATCGATGGATCACAACCAAACCTGCGAAGAATCTCACCAAACCTGGAATGACTTCTCTATACCAACAACACAGCAAATAGAAAACATCATGGGCTCCATTAACACGACAACCGCACCTACGGACCCATGCCCAGTGGAGTGGATCAAGTCTTTCAAGAACCAACTAAGCCACCACCTACACAAAATCGTACAGCAGTCCCTCCAGCAAGGGCACCTCACACAGATGCTAAAGCAAGCTACCATATGACTAATCCTTAAGGGAAAGTTGCTAAACACTCTGACCCGAAATCTTACCGGCCGATCTCGAGTTTGTCATTCATCTCCAAAATCATCAAGAAAGTAGTACAAAGACAACTACAGGATCACGTGGACCTTCATGCTCCACTGGACCTGCACCAACATGGCTTCAAACCACATCACAATGTAGAGACTCTGCTCACCTCCCTCTTTGACAACCTATTGAAAGGAATAGACAATATAAAGAAAGGTTTCCTACTAATTTTCATCGACATCTCAGCTGCCTTTGACACAGTATCACACCCCATACTCCTACAGCGCCTCCAAGAAATGCAACAACACCCTGAAATGGTTCACCTCTTACCTAAACAACCGCACTCAGCAAGTAAAATGCGGGGAAAAGAAATCAGCCCAATTCACCACCACGCAAGGAATATCACAGGGATTGGCCCTGTCATCAATACTTTTCAACATCTATATCCAGCCCATATGCAGCATCATCAGACAACACAACATACAATATCACCTGTATGCAGATGATATAATGGTGTACACCCCAATTGACCTGAGTACCCCTGACATAACCTCAATGACCAACTGCCTCGAACACATGAACACATGGCTCGCCGACAATAACCTCAAGGTAAATATTGATAAGACTGAAGCAATGTTTATTTCCAGGAGCACAACATTCAACCCACCCCAAGAAATCAACATACTACACAGGACAATCACAACAAAGAACAAAGTAAAGTATCTCGGTGTCATCATAGACAAGAACCTGAATCTCCAGTCCCACATTAACAAGACTGCAGCAAAAGCGTATCACCGTCTAAAGATCATCAGACGACTCAAGCCACTCCTCAGCCAAGAACATTTCCGCACAGTATGCCAGGCAGTCATCAACCCCATACTGGACTATGGAAATTCACTATATCAAGGGTTACCCAAACACTCTGTACACCCACTACAATTGGTTCAAAACACCACAGCACGCATAATCACAGGCACGTCCAAATACGAACACATAACACCAGTACTCTGAAATTTGCACTGGCTACCCATAATGGCATGAGCAAAATTCAAGGCAACATTAATCATCTTCAAGACCATACACAACTGCTCAGCAGAAATTCTACAGACCGTAATGACCAAAGACACAAGCAGCAGACCCAGGCGAACCCAAGGCAGCAACAGACTCCTCACGCCAGCCGGACACCACAAAACGAAGCAATCCACTTCCAGAAGAGCCTTCTCACTCTTGGCTCCAGACCTATGGAACTCTCTCTCTGAGGAACTAAGAGCACAAAAGGACCTCAAGGACTTCTGCAAATCCCTCAAAACCCACCTGTTCATGGCCGCATATGAACAAGCACCTTAACTCCCAACCAACACAGCCATGTCAATACAGCCACCAAACACCAACAGCTCAGACCTGGGACTCAACCCCCAGAAATATATGTATGTCTTGTCACCTATGTTGAATGTAGACCCCTCGTTATATCCCTAACCACTTTGATTGAAGGATAAGGTGGTATACAAAACTGGCTAAATAAATAAATGACTGCTTTTTTCTATGTAGCACCCACCTTGTGGAACACTCTTACACCCCACCTCCACAATGAATCCTCCTGTAAGGCCTTTGAAGACCCATTTCTTTCATTCAGTCTTTGACAAACTGGGCTAGGACCAAACAGTCTTAGAACACACATCTTTACCTGTATTTCTTTCCTTTCCATTATTTTGGCATCCTTTTCCATCTAGATCTATATTATGCTTTAATCTGTAACAGCCTTGCTGGTCCTCCTAAAGGTGGTATATAAAAAACTGAAATAAAGATAAAAAAATGTCTGTATTCACAGGTAGCAATGATAGAAGAAGATGTGGAGCCTAATTCTAGCAGGAGCACGTCCAGGCTGTCTGGACAGCCTCCAGCAGGACGGGACCTTTAGGACCCGATTCTGTACTGTGGGAACAAAATATTCCCGCAGCATATGGAATCGGACCCTAGGATGGCCTGGCATGCCCCTGCTTGTCTGTGGGGACATCCTCCCCTGGCTCCTGCAGTGCAGACCCCCCGCTTTCCTACTGCCCGGCCCACATTTGGCCAGCCGGGGCCTGGATCAGGTGGCGGGGACCCCCCTGCACCCGGTCCCAGCCCCAGGGGGATCCCCGGTCCCGATCGCATCATTTATGCTGATCATTCCACCTTCAAGGTGGAATAATCAGCACATCCCCCCTGACCTCGCAGGACATACAGGGCCATGACCTGAATTTGCCCTGTATGTCCTTCCGCTTCAGCCCACCCCCGCTCTGCCCAGACCCTGCCCCCTCCCATCCCCTACTACCCATGCAGCAAACATGCAGGGAGAGCCGGAGGGGGAATAGGGACAGGACAGCCTGCGGGGCTGCACATCCTGCCAGGACGTGCAGCCCCAGAGGACCCGTCTCAGAATCGGGTCCATAGTCGATAGCAGAAGAGATAATATAAGTTTTAACAGGATTTATGTCTTTCAAACTGTTGTACGGTTGACTACCAAGGTACATTCTAGCTTTGATCAAAGAGAACTCGAAAGGAAGATGCCCCCAACAGATTAAAGTCCAATTCATCTCAGAAAGGAGAATGAGACTTGGAAAAGTGAGAGAGGTAAGGGAGCAGTACTATAAAAAGGCCAAGAGAATATCAACATGGTGATAATACACTGGTTCTCCTACCAACTGACCAGAATAAGTTTACTGAAGTGGAAGGGCCCTTATGAGGTGACAGGATGAAAAGAACCAGTAATATTTTTGGGAAGACTGATGGGTTAAGAACTCTAAATCACTTTTAGCACAAGAGATGTAAAAGGCTAAGTAATGGTTTGGGAGAGGAATATTGGGGAGGAGAAAGCAAGATGATGCACAACAACCAGTATGTCAAGGAACTTTGGGTCCCAGAGAAATCAGTTCAGCATGCTAAGTAAACACCTGGTGGAGGGGTCCGTAGAAATAAAAACTGAACCAGAGAATCTTGGAAGGACATGTTTTGGGACCAGATAAGAATCTTTGCACTGAAAGACTCAAGTAGCATAGTAATAGAATTGGAGGTGGGAACAAGAAGACAAAAGTTGTGTCACAGTGGCTCATATTGTAGAATCAGTCGTTAGAATAAGGGACAGAGGTTAACAATATGCATTTATTTCTTGACACAAAGTCTCTCAAGTAAGCATATTAAATTAAGAAATTACAATTTTATAGAATAAAATATACTAATATTTGAATCATTTTATTGGCAAAAAAAAGTGCTACTATCACTAGAAAAGGCTGTTATTCAACTCTGTCACATCTATGAAAAGTACAAGGTCAATATCCATTCACATAGAGAACATATAATTTGTAAAGTCTAACTTAGATAGTTTCAAATTATACACATGTTCAGCAGTAATATCCATTTAGGAGCATTGCTGAATATCCATGTAATGCCCCCTTCGGGCATACCGAGGGAGGGGTGTATCATCAAAGAAGGGGTATAGCTAGTAGAAGAAATATCATGATTGACATCTGTCTTCTTGATGGTGGGGGGGGGGGGGGGGAGAGGTATGTTCAAGTCCCCCAACCTAACCCCAGCTTTCCTGCAGATTGCTGAGTTGTAGCTAGGCACTGATCAGTATTCAATATGTTTTGGAAGGAACAACAAATAACAAACCTTGCAAAGAATAACAACAAAACTTTACTGCAGGAGTCAATGATAGCTATATACAGGAACAATGAAGCAATTGATATATCACAGAAAAGAAACTGATTAATGCATGAAAATACAATCAGTAAAAGCAACAGACTGAACTCCAAGGGGTTTCTCAAAGCAAAGCAGGATGGTGTACAGCAATGTTTATACTCCTTCCCAGAGGAGTCTTTGATTATAGTGGGGAAAAATATTGGCGCAATGTCTCTGCTTGAGAGGCAGGAGCCTTAAATTGAAACCTCTCTTATTTCAATCCTTGTTTGTTACTTGTACACATGGGAGCAGAGCAAGATTTCTCAGGCTGGCCGTCTGATAGGTGATACGTTTCTGTTGTTCCCAGCTGAGGATACAATAAATTGCTCCTTGCCTGCAAGCTCTGACTAGCAGTTTATTCTGAAGGGAAAAGTCTGCTAGTTAGACATTCAGGACTGGGAAATGCAGCAATTCCTAAACACTGTCTATACCTTGGCATAAATCCTTCACAATTCTCTCTCATTTCCAACCCCAGAAAGAGGAAGGACGAAGGTAAGGTTACCAGATGTCCCCAATTTATGGAGATTGTCCCTGGATTTAGAACTGTGTCCCTGACTCCCACCTGTTTGGCAGCCTCCTGTCCCCGATTCTAGCTATGGGGACAAATGGGGTAGAAATTTTTTTTTCTAATTTAGTGATTTGAATATGTCAACTTTTAGAATGTGCATCCATTATCTTTATATTTTGCACAGGACAGGGGAAATGCATTACATTTCTATTTCTCCTTTGATTTGTCTGTTTGGAAGTGATATTGTTGCTATCATGGGATGAATGAGGGTGAGGGGCAGGGTACCTCTCCTCCATGCCTTGTTACTCAAACCCAGAACTAAGGTGTCCTTTCCTCCCCCTCCCCCCTACACACACACACACACACACACACGTCAGATAAATGTCTCAGATATGCTTGCAAAAAAAATCTGGTAACCTTAGATGAAGGCTGACAGCTTCTTCTACAAAATAACACTGTGATGTTAATGTCTTTTAAGGGCTGGGTTAAAAGACAGCCGGCCTGACCTTAATAGAGCTTTATCAAGATGCAGTCTGTACTTATGAGATTATTTATTTATTTTATTTATTTATTTAACATTTCTTATATACCGCGCTATTTGTCATCAGCGCGGTTTACATCAAAACAATAGAACACTTGACCAGGTACATTGGCCGTCGTTTACATAAAACGGGGGGTTAACATGGAGGAGAACTTGGGGAACTATTTACATTCAAGTTTATAGCAAACTTAGGAAACTATGTACATCAGCTCCGCCCTATGTACATCAGCTCCACCCTAATTTCATAACAAACTCATTCAATAACTAAAATGGCAACATGTAAGTAGGAAAAAAGAAGTAGCTGAAAAAGTGAAGAAAAAGAGGGAGGCCTTCATAAAATGCAAGAGATAACAGAGAGAGGAAGACAGGCACCTATAGGGGGTGGGGGAGGGGGCTAAGACGTTTTTTAGACATGCTCAAGAGAGGGGGAAGGACAAAAGTGGTATTGTCTGACTCAAGGGTGAAGGGGAGGAATATATATTTATTTAACTAGGTTTATATACCGCTTTTCTAGAAGAAAAAGCAGTGTACCTTCAGGTACTGTGTATATATATTTTTCCCTTGTCCCCAAAGGGCTCATAACCCATGTTTTGTATCTGAGGCAACGAAGGATTAAGTGGCTTGCCCAAGGCCACAAGGAGCACCTGTGGGAATAGAAACCCCAGTCCTTCCAGCCCAAGGTTGCTGTCCTCTAGCAAAATTCAAACCCCTGACCCTCTAGTCTGAGGTAACAAGCCACAACCACTAGGCCATTCCTCCCTGTTGATGGAAAAAGCAGAAATGCTTAAAAAATATTTCAGTTCTGTGGTTACAGATGAAGGGCCAGGAGCAGGACCTCAGAAAACACCCACAAAAAGGAACAGAAGTGACAGTGATATTGAACGATTTTCAGAAGACTTTCTTCATGAGGAGCTAGCTAAACTAAAAGTACATAAAATGATGGGACCAGATGGGATTCATTCAAGAATACTGAAGGAACTTGGAGACATTCTAGCAGCTCCACTGACTGACCTTTTCAATTCTTCCTTAGAGTCAGGGGTGGTCCTAGAGGACTGGAGAAAGGCACATGTGGTCCCTTTACAAAAAAAGAGGAAGTAAGGATGAGGTTGAAAACTACAGGCTGGTTAGTCTAACCTTTATGGTGAGTAAAGTATTGGAAACACTACTAAAAGAGAGAATAGTATGGTTTCTGGAGTCCAATGGATTGCAACATCTGGGGCAGCATGGCTTTACCAGAGGCAGGTCTTGTCAAGCAAATCTCATTAATTTCTTTGACTGGACGACCAGGGAGTTGGACTGAGGGAGAGCCCTAGATGTGGTGTACTTAAATTTCAGTAAAGCCTTTGACACCATTCCACACAGGCAACTTATTAATAAACTATACACTCTAGGGATAGACCCTAAAGTGACTAACTGGGTTAGAAATTGATTGAGTGGGAGGTAAGAGGTAAATGGAGCTCACTCTAAGGAGAAGGAGGTTACCAGTGTTTTGCCGCAGGATCTGTCCTTGGTCCAATTCTTTTTAACATCTTTGTTAGTGCTATTGCACAAGGGCAGTTAGGTAAGGTTTGCTTGTTTGTGGATGATACCAAAATCTGCAATAGATTAGGCACCCGGGAAATAGTAGATAGCATGAGGAGGGATCTAGCTAAACTTGAGAAATGGTCAAGAATTTGGCAGCTGAGATTTAATGCTAAAAAATGCAGAGTCATGCACTTGGGCTGCAAAAATCCAAGGGAGTGATAGGGGGTGAAGTACTTCTGTCTATGAAGAAAGAGCGGGACCCGGGTGTAATTGTTTCTGATGATCTTAAAGTGGCTGAACAGGTAGAAAAGGCAACAGCAAAAGCCAGAAGAATGCTTGTGTGCATAGGGAGAGGAATGGCCAGCAGAAGAAAGGAGGTGATAGTGCCTCTGTATAATCTTTGGTGCCACCTCATTTGGAGTATTGTGTGCAATTGTTTATATCCTTCAAAAGGATATAAACAAGATGGAGTTGGTGCAGAGGGTAGCCACTACAATGGTTAGTGGTCTTTGTTATAAAGCATATGAGGAAACACCTAAAGATCTTAATATGTATATGTTGAGAAAAGGTGGGGTAGAGTAGATATGATAGAGACATTTAAATACCTTTGTGGCATAAATTCACAAGAGGAGAGCCTCTTTCGATTGAAAGCAAGGGGATATAGGATGAAGGTGAAAGGGGATAGACTCAGGAGTAATATGAGGAAATATTTCTTTACAGAAAGAGTGGTAGATGCCTGGAATAGTCTCCCAGTGGAGATAGTAGAGACAAGGACAATATCTGAATTTTAAAAAGCATGGAATCAATACAGAAAGTCTCTAAAGGGAAAAAAAGGGACTATTGTAGCTGATATGGAAGGGCAGACTAGATAGGCCATGTGGTCTTTTTCTGCCATCATGTTTCTATGTTTCTAAATAATAAATAACATACAAGGGCACAATGGGGTCTGCCATGCCATGCTGAGCTGGGCCCCTTCACAGTGCCTGCCTTTTCAGCCTTGCTATCTCAAAGCCACCTATGCTATACCGGCTGCCATCTTTGAGGAAACTCAGTGGAGCACTCTGCCTTGCTTCTAGGATACCCTGCCCCTCAATTGGGATTTGCACCTGCCTTATATTCGGCCCTGATAACCGCCATCTAGCTGTTGTGGACAAGTGCAAATTATGCACTTAGGGAAAAACAACCCAAACTACGGTTTCACGATGCAAGGTTCTACATTAGGAACCACCACCCAGGGAAAGGATTTAGACATCATTGTGGATAATATATTGAAATCCTCCACCCAGTGTGCAGCGGTGGCCAAGGAAGAAAATAGAATGCTAGGAATCATAAGAAAAGGAATGGAGAATAAAACAATGGAGTGGAACTGGTAAACATAGATCGGTTGTTTTCACCATCAAACATCAAACTCTGGAATTCATTACTGGAGGATGTAGTAAAAACTGTTAGTGTAGCTGGGTTTAAAAATGATTTGGACTAATTCTTGGAGGAAAGATCCATAAACCATTATTAAAGAGGACCCTGGAAATCCACTGCTTATACCAGGATAAGCATTGTGGAACCTCTGTACCTTTATGGGAACCTGACAGGTACTTGGGACCTGAATTGACCACTGTTGGAAACAGGATACTGGGCTTGATGGACCTTCTTATGAGAAATGAAACAAAGCAGGCAGCCCATACAGTGCACAAGTTGACAATTCAAAATGTCTCAGTAGCTAGAACCCTGATCAAACTATTGGTGTTTCGTGTTCCCATGCCAGTTGGCTTGAACTTGCTCCTGCTGCCAGTCACATCACAACCTCAAGACAATTTTCACGACATTGTTCTGAGGTGGAAAATGCCCCTTTTTCCTCTTTTGTACTTTTTATTTTTACACTATGTAGTGGAAGTGCAGTCAATGGTGCTTTCTGATGATGTACGCTGCTATGTTCAACATCGGGCCCTTTGCACGGGGTTCAGACCTTCTTGACAGCTCTGGGAATCCAGCTCATGTCCACACTCTCACCCCATATGAAGGAAGGCACATCAGGGAAGTGCTTCCTTTGTTCTATGGCAAATCCTTTTTCCAGAAATGCTCTCAAACAAGGCTCCAAATCCTGCAGTTGCTGCCCTCTGTCTTTTGAACAGTAGAGCTCCTCTTTGCACAAGCTGTTCCACTTTTGCTGCCTCTCTTCAGGTGGCTTTCCATCCTTTTTGTGTGAAAGAGAAATCACTTTTTCCCTCCAGTATATTGAGCTCCAACTGATGTGGCCATTGAAATCATGGGGGCAAGAGTACACAAAGACTAGCTCTGCAACTTATAACATGTCTGGAGTTTTTTTTTCTTGCTGCACACTTGATAGCATAGCAGAAGCACGCATGACACTGAGATATTCACAAAAACAGCTCAACATAGAGACTAGGGTAGAGGAGGTATCAATTGCTGTGGCCAAATTATGATGACAGTTGTCAACAGGGCCACATCCAAATATAAGTTGAAATGCCCATATTTGACATTGCAAGTTATATCTGCTCTATATGCAGCCTACTTAGCTGTGTATTTTATATGTTTGGCAGCTGAAGATCGCCACTTGGTCATATATGTTAGACTGCCCCAGGAACACCCCAAGTCCTGCTCCCTTTTTGGGCAGATAATTTTGGACACCTAACCTAAAATGTATGTTTTATAGCTGTTTCTCTAACAGCAGGAAACAAGTCAAGGAATTCCATATTCCTTAGATTCCTTTACTGATTTTATAGTTGGTTAATACATAACTTGAGTTTTAGAGACATAACCTTCAGTTCAAACAAGATATTTCTCAAGTTAATTTTGATGTTATTGAGTCTGTTGTAAGTTAATTTTTTTCCTTAGCATAGTTTACACACAGAGTATAGAAACAAAGTTTGTACCAGTTTGATAATTATTTTGTGACCCATTTCAACTGTGTCCTTCATAACACGGGGGAGTTAACAAGTTAATTAGTTTGCCAGCTTAGAAAAACATAAATGATCTTACGTACACACAGTGAAAACTCATACATGCTTAAGCAGAAAAACTGTTTTACCAGAGAGAGAGAGCAGATCTCATTCCTTTGTCGTGATCATTTAAAAAGGAAACTTGGCACAAAAAATTGAGATCTACAAGTTGTGGCATAATTGGCTCAAAGTCAGTGATCAAATAGAAATATAGGCAGCAGAAAAGGACCATTAGGCTCTGAGAGTGTGCCCAATTTCATTCCAGCTGCAATGCCGCAGAGTGTTTCTTTGCAGCTGTATCTCCTATGCTTTCTTGAATTCCACTATTGCTTTTGTCTCTATCACCTCCATTGAGAACTTGTTTCATGTACCCACCATGCTTTCAGTAAAGAAGTCAGGTTTTCAGGATAGCCACAATGAATATGCATGAGAGAGATCTGAATACAATGAAGGCAGTGCATGCAAATCTATCTCTTGCATGTTCATTGCAGCTATCCTGAAAGTCTGACTGGCTAGGTGTGTCCTGAGGACTTGGTTGAGAACCCCTGCTCTAGAGCATTCTTTCCACTCAGAGACCATGATATGAATCTTCCAGAGACAGACTTTGGAGTAGCATCGTATATACCTTTGAGGTAGCTTGCCTCTTTCCTACCCTGGCCTCTAGTCTTCTAGGCTATACGTATTTTATTCTTGTCCTCATCTGCTGTGTTGTTTGTCTTGACTAGCTTGTAAGCTCTGATGAGCACGTATTGCCTTTTACATGTGACTGCACAGCACTGCATACGCCTTGTAATGCTACACAAATGATTAATAGTAGCAGTAGTTTTTAGTTTTGTAAATTGCTTCAGTACTGCTCAAGAGGAGTATAGCAACTGCCAATAAAACAGAAACAAACATAAGCATCATTATTTTGATAGAAACTATTAGGGAGCTATAATGGGAGCATAAATGAGAGCAAGTGTGAGTGTTCCTGCCTAGGCTGTGAGATGACTGCTGGGGGTCAGAGGACACTGAAAGAGCAGGAGCACGTGTATATCACTCCTGCTCCCATTGGGTACCAGGGACCCCAGTAAGGCCAGAGGAGGGGGGGAGGGATACTTTTTACATTTTTATGTTGCACATGCAGCTTCTTAAAATCACTGCTCTCACTGGACATGGAGATCCATACCCATGCGCCCTGCACCTCTTTTATAAAAGGCTCTATATATGGCTTCGTTTTTTGTAAAATACTATTGGAATTTTCCATATCCAGACCTGGACATGGGAATTCCTCTCTCTACTTCCTATCTAACATGTGCCTTTAAATATCTATGTCCTTTATTATATGTTGGTTGGACTAAGAGAGCTTTTAATTTAATCGAATAGTGAAGTTCGTCAAAGTCAGAGGAAGCAAGCAACAGTGGATCAGTGCTTGCAGGCACATCATGAGTCTGAAGCACTTCAATAGAGAGTCATTGAAAAGGTTTTAGGATGCTGGTGAGGAGGAAATCAAGAGAGTCAAGTAAATTTTAAAGAGCAACACTGGATTTTTACTTCAGATACAATAGCTCCATGGGGAATGAATGGCCAAGATCAAATGAGAATCTTTAATTTAAAAAGAAGACAGCTGATTGGTTAGAGGGTGGAACATGATTTAAAGGGATAAAAAGAATACATTTGTTTGGTTTATAATGATCATATTAGTGATTTATAATGATAGACAGCCATTCCCCTACTGGTAGATACTAAGATGCTGAACAGCACAACATGCAATATAGGGACTGGGAGACAAATAATATGCCCCTTAAGCAGGCATTCTTCAAAACATAACAATGCGTTTTATGAACAGATGAACTGGAAACGATCAATGATCTTTTTAAATGAATACATTACAAAATAAAAGTTAGTGGTTTATGCAATGAAGTATATTAAGCGAGATACAATGAAGCAATGTGAATACTGAGGTGAAGCACTGAATTGTTGAAAATTGTAAAATCTATGTTAAAATGGATGGCTTTACCACCTGAAATGAGCCTGGTCTCAGTTAATCTCAAAGCTAAGCAGGGTTGGGCCTGGTTGGTACTTGGATGGTAGACCACCATGAAATATCTGAAGCTGTAGACTTAGGGGTATGTTTACTAAACCGCGGTAATGTTACCCACGTTAGGTTCTGCGGTAATGGTACAGATGCCCATATAAAGGTGTGGGCGGTGCATTGTTACGGCAAGCCATATCAGCTAACACGCGTTACAAGGCGCCTTAGACTAACGTGTGTTACAAGGCGCCTTATAAGGCACCTCACAAGGCACATTACAAGGTGCCTTATAAGGAGCCTTGTAACACACATTAGTCTAACGTTACTTAAAGCGCTTTAACATAGCCGCTGCTACGTTACCGCACTTTAGTAAACATACCCCTTACTGTAGGGAAGACAGGCCTGGTAATCTACATCCAGCTGCACCTTGTCAAGAAAACCAAGGAGCTGGATCACCAGGAGTCAGCACTGACTATGACACACTATATTATAGTGAACCAAAATATTTGGTAGCACTTAAGAGTAAAGTATCCCTTAAGTTAATACTTTTGGTCCTACAAATAAGAACTAATAAAGAACAAAAGTATTTTGAAATGCGTTAAATGTAAAAGTTGAACCAAGATTGACACAAAGTCAAGAAGAGCAACAAAAGATACAGATTAAACAAATAGAGGACCAGGACTGATCCCTGTGGTACTCCATGATCAAGCTTCTTATACTGAGAGAGGCGTCCTCCAAACTACATCGGAGGGGGTGGGTCTGGCTGTTCAGAATGCAGCACTAACAGCATGCAGTGGTGCAGAGGCTCTGGTAAATGCTGCTTTGATGTTTTATGGTCATTGCCATCTCTGCAGGTCCCCAGAGGGACAGCTGCTATAGCAGTGAGGGCAGAGGTGGCAGCAGGAGGAGTCAGGAAGGAGGGTTCTCCTAGTGTACCTTGCACCTGCACTGCTTATGTACATGGGATTTTCTATTATATGCACAAATGGGTCACTATTTAAACACTGAAATCAGTGTGTTTTTAACCCTAGCCACAGTATTTAATGCTAATCTGGATTTTCAGTGCCATTATCTAGATTGTGAGCACCACTGAATATCAGAATAGAGCAGCGAGTATGGATGCTATCTGTATAGTGGTGATATTGTGACTGCTATGCAGATAGGTATACAAATGCATAATAAAAATGTTTTCAAGTACATTCCTAGCAAAAACTCTGTGAGAAAGTCAGTTGGACCACTAGATGATAGAGGGTAAAAGGGTCACTAAGAGGGGACAAGCCCATAGCAGAGAGACCGAATGAATTCTTTGCTTCAGTCTTTACTGAAGAAGATGTAGGGAAGTTACCCATGACTGAAATGGTATTTAAAGGTGATGCATCAGAAGAACTGAAAGAAACTGAAAGGTCGGAGGTTCAAATCCCACTAGAGGACAGCAACCTTGGGCCGGAAGGACTGAGGTTTCTAGTCCACAGGTGCTCCTTGTGGTCTTGGGCAAGCCACTTAACCCTCCATAGCCCATGTTCCCTGTAAAATAGTTATCTCCAAGTTATAATGCCCTGTTCAATGTAATTTCAGTTTGTTCAATGTGAACTGCACTGATGCAGAATAGCGCGGTATATAAGAGAATGTAAATATCAATAAACCAGAAAGATGTATTACAACTACTTGATAAACTAAAAAGCAGCAAATCACCTGGACTGGATGATATACATCCAAGGGTGTTGAAGGAACTGAAATATGAGATTGCAGACTTACTGTTAGTAATCGGTGAACTATCATTAAAATCACCTGTAGTACCTGAAGATTGGTGAACGGCCAGTTTAGCCCCAATTTTTAAAAAGGTTCCAGGGTTGATCCGGGAAACTACAAACCGGTGAGCCTGACATCAGTACTTGAAAAAATGGTAGAACCCATTATAAAGAACAAAATTACTGAACAGACACAGTTATGGTTTAATGGGAGAAAGCCAACATGGTTTTAGCCAAGGAAGTTCTTGTCTTACTAATCTGTTATATTTTTTGAAGGTGTGAATTGTTTATTGTTTATTGTTTAAAAGCACTTGATATACCGCCCCCCATTACATTGGGGCGGTTTACAATAAAAACTTTTAAAAATATAGAAAATTTAAGAAAAAAAAAGAGGAAATTAATAATTTAAAAGGAAAGGAAAGAGGAAAAGAAAAGAACAAGACAGATAGAACAGATTGTGAGTAGAAGCAAACATGAAGAAGGTAAGGATCATGGGGGAAGGTTAAAGGCGGAAGAAAAGAAGTGTGTCTTGAGGAGAGAGTGGCACTTAACAGAGGACTGTTCTAGTCGGAGGTCAGTGGGGAGGGAATTCCAGAGGGTGGGACCAAGGTAAAAAAATGCTGATTGTCGTGTTGAGTGGAGATGAGCCTGAGAGGGGGAAGGAAGGCATAAACGGTTGATATGAACTGATCGGAGACTGCGGGTAGGAGTATGAAAGGTTAATAGATTGGTTAAGTACTGAGGAGTGTGCAGATAAATGGCCCGATGTACAAGAGTAAGAATTTTGAACTGTGAAGATGCTGAAGAATGGGAGTGATATGATCACGGGGGGAAGCATGCAGGATCATCCGAGCTGCAGTGTTCTGTAGAAGTTGTAACCGGTGACGTTGGTGTTGAGGGAGGCCAGCATAAATAGGGTTGCAAACGTCTAACCTGGTAATAACTAGAGAGAAAGAAGAAGGGTAGAGAGGGCCTGAGGGGAAAGAAATGGTCTAATGGCACGAATCTGTCTAAGGCAATAGAAAGAATGCCGAGAAACTTGGGAGATATGGTCGTGAAAAGAAAGGTTACTATCGAGAAAGATAACGAAGCTTAGAAACTAAAGCGATTGGGGTGCCAGAAAAAGATGGAGCGAGTGATGGAATGGTAGAACTGTGAGGAAACCAGATGGCTGCGGTTTTAGAAATATTCAGAACGAGACAGTTTGTAAACAGGTAGACAAAGTTGAGTCAGGTGATATAGTGTATCTGGACTTTCAGAAAGCCTTTGACAAGGTCCTTCATGAGAGACTCTTGGAAAAATTAAAAAGTCATGGGATAGAAGCAGTGTACTATTGTGGATCAGGAACTGGTTAAAAAAGAAGAGGGTAGGGCTAAATGGTCAATTTTCCCAATGGAGAAAGGTGAATAGTGGAGTACCCCAGGGATCTGTGCTGGGCCAGCTGCTTTTTAACATATTTATAAATGACCTGGAAATGGAAATAATGAGTGAAATAATCAAACCTGCAGATGACAAAAAATTATTCAAAGTTGTTAAAACCCAAGAGGGTTGTGCAAGAGGACCTTGATATATAGGAAGACTGGACATTCAAATGGCAGAAGAAATTTAATGTGGACAAGTGCAAAATTATGCACCTAGGAAAGAACAACCCAAACTATGGCTACACAATGCAAGGTTCCACATTAGGAACCACCACCTAGGAAAAAGATTTAGGCATCATCACGGATAACACATTGAAACCCTCCGCCCAGTGTGTATTGGCAGCCAAGAAAGCAAATAGAATGCTAGGAGTCATAAGGAAAGGAATGGAGAATGAAACAAAGGAAATTATAATACCTCTGTATTGTTCCATGGTGCGACCAGACCTTGAATATTGTGTGCAATTCTGGTTACCATCTCTTAAAAAGGATATAACGTTATTAGAAAAGGTACAGAGAAGAGCTACCAAAATGGTAAAGGGGATGGAAGGATACCCCTATGAAGAGAGGTTTAAAAGGTTAGGGCTCTTCAACCTGGAAAAGAGATAGCTGAGAGGAGATATTTTAGAGTTCTATAAATTAATGAATGGAGTGGAATGGGTAAACATAGATCGATTGTTAATGCCATCAAAAAGTAGAAAGACTAGAGGACATGCAATGAAGCTACAGTGTAACTCGTTTAAGACTAATCAAACTCTGGAATTCATTAACAGAGGATGTAGTAAAAACTCTTAGTGCAATTGGGTTTAAAAAAGGTTTGGACAAGTTCCTGGAGGAAAGATCCATAAACCATTATTAAAGAGGTCCCGGGAAATCCACTGCTTGTCCTAATACAAGCATTGTGGAACTTGTGTGTCTTTTTGGGAAATTGCCAGATAACTTGTGACCTGGATTGGCCACTGTTGGAAACAGGATACTGGGCTTGATGGACCTTGGTCTGACCCAGTATGCCATTTCTTTTGTTTTTATGTTCTAATCTTTAGTGCCTGCTGTTATCCGGATATTTGCTTTTGAATAGCAGGGTCATAGTTTTTCCCACATATGCCACTGTGTCGAAATAGCAGAAATATGTATATACAGGTAACTTTTATCTGCGTAATTTGAGATCGAGTTTTAAACAGAGACAATATCTTATACAAAATGTATTCATATAAAGTAACCGGGTAGCCGGACCCGGCGCTCCCCCAACCTCCCCACCCCTAATTTACCACACATTATACCCCATTTTCTTCCCCTACCCCTTCCCACAAAATTGCACAGACCGCATTATAGTGGTAACAACTGGTCGCAGCTTTATTTTCCAACAACATATTTACAATAAACAGGAATGCAACAAACCCCAGAGTGGAGCGATGCATCGCCAGCCATGCAACTAGCAAAGCGACACCCGCCTCCGCTCCAGCCCCGGTCCCACCACGGCAACGTTCCGACCACCCCTATCCGACTTCGCCATATTACTAGCAAAAGTCTTCCAGGGGTAGTCCGGGCCGAGGGCACACCGCCCCCTTCCCAAGTCGCCTAAGGCTCCGGACCCCGGAAACCTCCGGGATCCCGCCGTTTCCCCCCCCCCAGCTGCGACAACCCGATACCGTCACTCGCCCCTAACCGCCACAATAAAGGGGTGGGCGGGTGGGGCGATCGTCTTCCCGTCCGGCCGCATGCGCTCACGCGCGCCCCCGCGCACGCTGTAGCACATGGCCGGACCCCTCGTGATTGGCTCCGCTCTAGCACGCTCGAGCGGAGCCAATCCCTTCAAAAGATGCACCCGCGCGGTGACGCGACCTGCTGCGCGCACCGCCTCACGCTGCCCCCCCCACTTCCTTCTTCCAGCGGGCAGGGTCCGGGCCGGGCCACGCACCCGGTTACACTCCGGCGCCGGGACCCTGCCCGCGCCGTCGGGACTTAGTTTGGAGAGGGCAGAGGGAAAATAAATAAGGAAAATATGAGTGTGCTTATACCAATATGCATATGTTGGAAGCAAAGTATAAACTCTTTGAAATCTAAAAGTGGAAAAGTCCAGACACTGAAGAGCACAGGTATTATGAACACGTAAACACAAGCAATGTTGTATTGTTAATGGAAGGGATTTCATAAACATTTTGATTCACAGATTAATGGTATGTCTTAGAATAGCAATAAAATACTTTCAAAAAATGGATGATGGGTGGAAAAGGTTTTGCACTTCATTCCTGTTCATAAGATATTCATCAGCATCAGTGAATATAAATAATTACATCCTATTCTAAAACATAAAGCTTGGAAGCAATACATATTTTGTAAAAAATGAATAAAAGACAGATACCTACATTGATTCTCATATTACATTATGTGCTTCATTTCAATATGGGGCATGTTTACTAAGCCATGTTAGCTGTTAACACGGCAATAATAAAGGAAAAGCACGCTGTGTTAACAGCCAACTCAGGCTACATACAGATAGTCATGCAAGAGGGCAGGGTGTGGGCGGAGATTGGGTATGCTTGTAATGTGCGGTTACTACAAGTGTCAACAGAATGTGGTAACCACATCTTTTGCAGACATTGCGGGTGCTGCTAATGCCACCCCAATGGTGGCGTCAGTTGCACTTCCATGCTGCCACACTGCGTTCCCTGCTTTCTCACTGTGTTATATGCCAGGGAAATCTTGTGTACACCCCCAACAGATAACGTACAGCTGTTGCTGCTAACATGGCACTATATGTACTAATACAAAAGCCTAATACTTCTTAGTAAACATGCCAGTGTTGAGTATGCTTATTAAAGTGCGTTAAGGCTGCACCAGTTAGCAAGTGTTAACAGCAGTGATACGGGTGTTGTTGTGCGGTAAAGTCCGGGGTGGGGAGTAGGCATTCTGGTATTAATGGCACTAGGCTCCACTTATCGGGCACTAACAGGACACTGTTAAGGTGCGCAGTGTGCACCTTAAAGCCCAAAAATGGCAGTCTCCTTAATGCAAGATAAGGGAACCCTGTGAAAGTAACATTTTAGGTGATGGATAGAAGGAAAGGTAAGCGCTGATGGACATGTCAGATCCATATGTAACCTACGTGTAAGTCAGTAAGTGGGATGATCATGTGGGAGGTATATGTACTGTATCAGTGAGGGGTGCATAAGAACATAAGAACATAAGATATGCCATACTGGGTCAGACCAAGGTCCATCAAGCCCAGTATTCTGTTTCCAACAGTGGCCAAACTAGGTCATATGTACCTAGCAGTTTCCCCAAGAGACACAAGTTCCACAATGCTTGTACTGGGTCAAGCATTGATATCTTCGGTCACTTCTTAATAATGGTTTATGGACCTTTCCTCCAGGAACTTGTCCAAACCTTTTTTAAACCCAGCTACACTAACAGCCTTTACTACATCCTCCGGTAACAAATTCCAGAGTTTGATTACACGTTGAGTGAAAAAATATTTTCTTTTATTGGTCTTAAATAGTTTACCCTGTAGCTTCATTGCATGTCCCCTAGTCTTTCTATATTCTTATAACGTAAACAATCGATCTACGTTTACCCGTTCCATTCCGTTCATTAATTTATAGACTTCTATCATATCTCCCCTCAGCCATCTCTTTTCCAGTTTAAAGAGCCCTAACCTTTTTAGCCTTTCTTCATAGGAGTATCCTTCCATCCCCTTTACCATTTTGGTGGCTCTTCTCTGAACCTTTTCTAAAATCGCTATATCCTTTTTAAGATACGTCGACCAGAATTGCACACAATATTCAAGGTGCGGTCTCACCATGGAACGATATAGAGGCATTATAATATCTTTTGTTTTATTTTCCATTCCTTTCCTTATCATACCTAGCATTCTATTTGCTCTCTTGGCCGCCGCTGCACACTGGGCCGAGGGTTTTAACATGGTATCCACAATGACGCCTAAATCTTTTTCCTGGTTGGTGGTTCCTAATGTGGAACCTTGCATCGTGTAACCATAGTTTGGGTTGTTCTTCCCTAGGTGCATAACCTTGCACTTGTCCACATTAAATTTCATCTGCCATTTTGATGCCCAGTCTTCCAATTTATCAAGATCCTCTTGCAATTTTTCACAATCCTCTTCGGTTTTAACAACTTTAAATAGTTTTGTGTCATCTGCAAATTTGATAACCTCACTCGTTATTCCACTTTCCAGGTCATTTATGAATATGTCAAAAAGCAGCGGACCCAGCACAGATCCCTGGGGTACACCACTATTCACCTTTCTCCATTGGGAAAATTGGCTATTTAGCCCTACCCTCTGCTTTCTATCTTTTAACCAGTTCCTGATCCACAATAGTACACTGCCTCCTATCCCATGACTCTTTAGTTTTGCCAAAAGTCTCTGATGAGGGACCTTGTCAAAGGCTTTCTGAAAGTCCAGATACACAATATCAACCGACTCACCTTTGTCCACCTGTTTATTCACTCCTTCAAAAAACATAACAGATTAGTAAGACAAGATCTTCCTTGTCTAAAGCCATGTTGGTTGTCTCCCATTAGGTTGTGACTATCTACATGCTGAGTAATTTTATTCTTTATGATGGTTTCTACCATTTTTCCCGGTACTGACGTCAGACTCACTGGTCTGTAGTTTCCCGGATCACCCCTGGAACCCTTTTTAAAAATTGGCGATCCTCCAATCTTCAGGTATTAGAGATGATTTTAATGATAGTTCACAGATTACTGATAGCAGGTCTGCAATCTCATATTTCAGTTCTTTCAACACCCTTGGATGTATACCATCCGGCCCAGGTGATTTGCTACTCTTCAGTTTATCTAATAGTTGTAAGACATCTTCCCGATGTATTGATATTTCCTTCAATTCTTCCGCACCTTTAAATACCACTTCCGTCATGGGTAACATCCCTACATCTTCCTCAGTAAAGACCGAAGCAAAGAATTCATTCAGTCTCTCCGCTATCGCCTTGTCGCCTCTTAGTGCTCCTTTAACCCCTTTATCATCTAATGGACCAACTGACTCTCTCACAGGTTTTTTGCTACGAATGTACTTGAAAAGGTCTTTATTTCGCGTTTTTGCTTCCGCAGCAAGCTTCTTCTCAAATTCTCTCTTTGCCTGCTTTATCAATGCCTTGCATTTGACTTGCCAGTGCTTGTGCTGTTTCCAGGTTTTGTCGTTTGGCTCTTTTTTCCATTTCCTGAAAGTTGCTTTTTTGGCAACAACAGCCTCTCTGACCTCACCTTTAAACCATGCTGGCAGTTTTTTGGACTTCCTTCCACTTTTCTTAAAGCGTGGAATACAGTTGGTCTGGGCTTCCAAGATAGTATTTTTCAACAACACCCAAGCTTGATGTACGTCTTTAACCTTTGCAACTGCTCCTTTTAGTTTTTTCTTAACTGTTTTCCTCATTTTATCATAGTCTCCCTTTCAAAAGTTAAAAGGTAGTACTGTAGATTTCCTTACTATCCCTCCTCCACTAATTAAATCAAAGGCGATCATGCTATGATCACTATTGCCAAGTGGCCATAGTGCCCATGTAATCTGTTGTAATGTCAGTATGTGGCATAGGATTGGGAAGAATTGCGTCCTAGCGGAACCAGCATCGCTCAATGTGGGCATCAAAAGGATGACTGAAAAGGGGTGGAGACGTGGAGATAATTCACAGGAGAGGTATGAGTGATACATCCAAATGTTTAAAATGTCTCTGGGTGGGCCATGGTGTAGCAGCTGGCAGGAGAATACATGACTGTACATGATGGGCATATGCTGATGGATGAGCTGGAGGGTGGATGGCAGTAGATGAGAGTGCAGTATGGCCTTGCTGCTCTGATATACCTGATCTGACTGCACAAATGCAGTTATAATGAGGGTAAAAAAATAGCAGCTGTGCCACGGGAAGTTCCAATACCAGCCAAATGGATATGACAGCTGTCTCAGCTTTTCCAACCACCATACAATCTTCCTGACAGATATTTATTTATTTATTTGTGCGCTTTTCTATACCGCCCTTTCCAGAGATCAGGGGCGGTTTACAGAGAACTTGTTTAAACATTAAATTACATAGAACATTTTGAGCACATAAGTATTAATCATACAAAGAACATATTAAACTATTTACATAGGTTGGGAAAATTAGTCAATAGGAAAATAGGAAGATATGCCTATAACAACTGGACAAGTGTCTCTCATATTAACCATATGGAGTAAGTAAGGACATGTGATGATCCCTGCAGGTGGCCATCCCAGGAGTGGGATGTGTCCACATGTACTGCATATATGTGATGGAGCCAAAGATGTTCAGTCACAGCCATGATGAAATATTACAACCATGTACAACTCGTGTCAAGGGAGCAGGAGAGCCTCACCACTGGAAGACACAAGCTTTATTGTGTGTCACCAGCTCTGCCCTGGTGACACACAATAAAGCTCCTATCTTCCAGTGGCATGGCTCTCCTGTTCCCTTTTTGCTTCCTTGAATTTGCAGGAGAGGTGCTCCCTCTTTGCTCAACTCATGTGTCATACATTTGCAGGGTGAACATGTCCGACCCTTTTCTATGTGCTACAACAGAGCCAATAAAGTCATGCTGTCAGATGGACAAGATTGCAATGTGCATGTTGGCAGACTCAATGTGCTATCGTAACACATAAAAAACTATAAGAATGTGTGTCCCCCAGGCAATGCATGCCCCAGACTGTTTCTGGCAGTATATTGAAGTGAGTTTCCCACAACCACAAAGAGAACAAGTGGGATTAAAACCCCAGTACTGTAGCTGCATAACAGACACACAACTGCAGAATACATGTCCTGTCCAAAGGCCAAGCCACATGTGAGGTCAAAATGCTCATCCCTCCACTGTACCTCCAATGCAAAACAGTCGTACACAGAGGTCCTCTGTGCCACAGTGTGGCACTAACCCCTGAGGCGGCACATGTACAGGGCATGCAGTCCCTTGTCAACTGCTATACACTGTACATACACACAACTCTAACCACATTCATGACCCTGGGGTCCATCGCAGACCATCCTGTCCTCCTTGGGGGGGAGGGGGCCTCCCACCATCATAAAAGACACACAGGTATTGGGCAATGCTCCATTGATCACAATCACCACTATGGCTGCAATTGGGGCACCAGTATTGGTTAGCACCTCCATTACCCATGATGCACCGCACAATCTGAGCAGATATATGCAACTGATGCCCACATGGAGAATGCAGTGATTCATCACATCAGCACTGCAATATGCAGGGACAGAATGTGTTTCTTGCACAAAATAGCTGCCATATGTGCAAATGGCCTGTTTCTGCAGTCATCCTGTATGTGAGGGAGGGCACACATCACCTGGTCCCCAGAGCAAGCATTGTTATAGATGAGCTCTTCAGGTTCTAGAGCAGATCCCTATCACTGCCAGTGTGCTGTAAGTATTGTCTACAGTGTGTGATTCTAGTCACTTGGTGTTATGTACAATTGCGGCATGCCGCAGTGGACTGTCTCATCTGGGTCTTGTGTACTATAACATCTCATGTCGGTTAGAGACTGTCATAACATTTTGTGTCGGCCCTAGGGTTGCAGCAGCTGTTGCCAAGGAACCCGAATGCTGTGAGTGTTGTCTAGGCAGGAAGGGGGTGCTCACATCAAGCAGAAGGGCCTGGCAAGACCCTAATTAACAGCAAGTTACCAACAGCTCAGGAAGAGCTATTAACCTCAATTTCTGGGAATTATAACCAGCTAGATCAATACCAGGCAGCCTGCATATGTTGGCAACACCAGTCTGTGTCAGCCATTCACATACCATCTGTGTCTAGTCTGCCAGGCACTACACACTGAATGTGCACATAGCCACTATGAATACATTGGCTTTGTATAAACAGCATGGCCAACCAACAGCCTATCTAGTGACTGTATTGCTATAAAAGAAACAGCCCATATATTACTGCAGCACGATACTATATGGCACCATGTGGATACATAGCCATGACATGGTCACAGCTCGGTCAGAGTGAGAGTCACCTCTCAGCATGAACAGATGTGTGCACCCAGGCCATGCCTGTGTCAGATTCAAGCTAGGATGGCTCAGCCATTGACCTAATCTCAAACACATACACATCCCGTGCAAGCTACTTTAAGCAATACCTAGAATCCTCTGCTCCTCAGTATGTACCCTTTTATCTTGGATTTGGGGACAGCTTATGCAATGTGAGGCACAGTGGAAAATGGGCCAGAGACAGGCTGAGAGTGGATGCTGGCCCATAGCGGGCTACATCTGCCACATACACAAATACGGTGTCCCCTTACACAGCTCTTGGCAGTGAGAACTTAAGGTCATGCTTGTACTCCCATATAATGTCATGTCCCTAGCCATGGCAGCTCCAAATTTGGCCAGTGCTGCAAGTGCACCCTCCCAGGTGAATTGCCCCCCCCCCCCGAGCACTTGGAAGCAAGGCAGGTTGGACATGGAGTTGGATGTTGGAACAGTTGCTGGCAACACATACACCACCATTCCCTGCCTCTTTGTACTCTTAACACCATCCTTGTGACTGTCACACTCGGTGCCCATGGGGAGCCAATGAGGCTGTTATGCAGGCCCTTTGATATAGCACATGCAGACACTGCCTGCATAGCTTCTGGCCATGTGAACATAGGCTTTGGCCAGCAATGCCACCTATGAAGGCCACATTCTAAACATATATGGTACTGTTCCCCCCACCCCTACCCCCACCCCCACCTCAAAATTCACCTCCAGGCACTGCCTTCCCACATGGCGGCAGGCAATGCAGAGACCAACATGACATCCTGTGCCACATTTCAGCAGCTGGTAGTGTGCATGCACCATTCAGAGGTCAGTATCCCACTGCCACAATCAGGCATACAGGTGCATTTGGACTGTCATTTGGGGTAATAGGTAATGTACTGTTGGTTGCTTTGGTGAATGATCAGTAGACAGTGTTGAGGTGGTGTTTACTGTGTGCCAATGTACCTGATACATACCTGCCTGAATGTGCATACAGCATGGGACAGGAGCAACGTGCACGCAGGTAAATCGCAGATTCCTACCACTGTCACCAACTATGTGACTGAATTGGATATTTACAGAGGCCAGCCCTCCATTTGAGTCTAGTTCCCTATAGGCTGCAGCTGTTTCTTGTGGGCTGACAGTGTTGCCATGGAATCAGTTGTTATGACAGTTGGCATTAATAAGGCCTCTCACCTGTGCAAATGGATATGTCCTGAGGCTTGGAGGCTCAGTCAGAGGTAAGGGTTACAACACACACACGTGTCCCCTCGCTCACTTCATTCAAACTAGCAGACAATTTGGGAGCTGCACAATAATGTCATGTTGGGAAGTAACTGTAGGAGATTGCTCTGGGGATGGGCCTTAACGATGGTGTAACTCACAGCTACATGTTGCAACTACTTACGAAAACGAACTTTCTGCTTGTAAATGGTATCTCACACACTGTGTGCGGTTGCTGCATAGCCAACCTGCAGCATGTAAACGTAGATTGATTGTTTACATCATCAGAATATAGAAAGACTAGGGGACATGCAATGAAGCTACAGGATAAACTATTTAAGACTAATAAGAGAAAACATATTTCACTCAATGTGTAATCAAACTCTGGAATTTGTTACCGGAGGATGTTGTAAAAGCTGTTAGTGTAGCTGGGTTTAAAAAAAGGTTTGGACAAGTTCCTGGAGGAAAGGTCCATAAACCATTATTAAAAGGGACCCAGGATATCACTGCTTGACCCTGCATTGTGAACCCTTTGTCTTTTGGGGAAACTGCTAGGTACTTATGACCTAGATTGGCCACTGTTGGAAACAGGATACTGGGCTTGATGGACCTTGGTCTGACCCAGTATGGCATATCTTATGTTCTTATGTTGTATGCACAGCCATAAAGCCTGGACATACATGCATGCACAGTGCATTGCTGCAGCTCATACTCCTCTGGAGACACACACACACACACACACGCACACACACACACTACCCTGCTGTCCAAAAGTGGTGCAGGTCTCCTAACTCTCCTTTGATGCTCCACCATTGTCAACACCTGCTCAGTGTGCAGACGCTCTTAGCATGCTCTACAATGCTCCAGTGCTGTCAATACCTGCACAGGGTGCAGGTGCTATTAGCACACTCTGCAATGTTCAGTGCTGTCAACCCCTGTTCAGTGTGCCTGTGCTGTTAGCGTGCTCTGTCATCCAGGCATGGGTGGTGCAGCTTCTCAGTGTGGCAGTTGAGTGTGCGGACTCATGCTCAAGGAAATGTTGAAGCTTGCCCATGCTGATACAGTTCTGAAATGTATGATAAAGTTAACACACCTAGGTGTGCCATTCCTGATCCACAGGCTGGTCTTGAGCCCATTACCCTTCTCTCATATATACACTAGCCATGTGTTTGGAGCCACATCACAGCCCCACTGCATCACCTATGTAACACCTCTTTTGCCAAATTGGCACCAACATAGCACCCTTTATTAATGGTCCACCATGCTGTTGCTGCCAGTAGAGCATTGCTATTACAAATTTGGGAACTAGGGTGGGTGGAGCAAATTGCACACATTCAAATAGGCCCTTTCACCTCTGAAATAGCCATTACCGTGAGCTTTCAGATGACGTTAGGAGTCCCAGTGCAGGGAGCTCTAACACATGTTAAACACAAACTGGCATTGAAGGAGCACATGCTATCCCTGCCCAATCTCCGCCCCATTAATACCCACTCTCCACCTGTTTTTACATTAACTTTAGGGGACCTCTTTCACACATTAACCTAGTATTATTGGCATTTTCCAGAGCGTTAACCACTCAAGGGTGCCGATAATGCCCGTTAATGGTGCCTTTGCTCCCTTAACGTTCCTTAGTAAACATACCCCTATGTATGTACCTCATCGTCCTTTTTCCTCATATGCAGTCACTCAGCTCTGAAAATGGATGGGGGAAGCACATTGAGCATGTTCCTAACATGATGATAGCTTCATCTAAGATAGGAATCCTAATTCACTTCAGTCACAACACTGCTTTATTGAATATATTCAAACTCAAGAGGAAGTGGTGGGTGATTGGGGTAAAGGAAAAATTAACAAAGCATTCAAATGTCTATTTTCTGGTGCCAAAAACATTTTTATATTTAGAAGAAAGCATGGGCGTAGTTTGGGGAGATGAGTGGAGGGAGTAATACCCCCATAAATGCTGCTGGTTATAAGCGACAGAATGGATATGTCCATCCTGTTGTTGCTACTGTCACAAAATCTTGCCTCTTTTTTTTTTTACTTCTCCCCTCAAAGCTTCCTTCTTCAGCCAGCCAGGCCACATCAGCAAGAGCAAAAGCACTTAGACAAATAATAAGAAGCCCCATGGTGGCTTCCTTCTTTTGCGTCTCTCAATACTCTGTTGCATCTGGCCCCCAGAGCAACAGGGAGTGTATATCAGAGGAAGCAGGATGCAGCAGAACTTTGCTGTTTTTTTGTTGAAGTGAGAGGTGTGTTGTTGAGGCCACCAGTCTCCTTTTGTTTATTTTTTCTTGGAATGGGAGGTGTTGTATGGGGACCGCCAAGCTCCTGTTGCTGTTTATTATTTATTTAGTGACTTTTATATACCGCTTTATCTGAAAGTCAAAGCTGTTTACAAATTAACAGAAACTATAATTTTACATGGTAACACAAATACAATATACAAAATACAAAACACAAATACTGTTGACATAACAAATTTGGCACATTTACTGAATCCTCTATAGTAAATGTCATAGAAACATAGAAATTTGACCGCAGATAAAGACCATACAGTCTCTACAGTCTGCCCTTCCATACCAGCTACTAAACTCTACATTTCTTTTTTTCCCCTTTAGAAATCTGTGTTAGTCCCATGCTTTCTTGAATATAGTCTTTGTCTCTACCACCTCCACTAGGAGACTATTCCATGCATCTGTGACTTTTTCTGTAAAGAAATATTTCCACAAATTACTCCTGAATCTGTCTCCTTTCATCTTCATCCTATTGCACTCCCTCCCCCCTCCCCCATTGCAGAACTTTCTTTCAATTGAAAGACGATCTCCTCCTCCTTATTTATGCCACAGAGATATTTAAACATCTCTTTCATATTTCCACCCTCCTGTCTTTCTTCCAAAGTATACATATTGAGATCTTTAAGTCTGTTCCCATATGCCTTACAATGAAGCCCACTATTTTGGTAGTCACCCTCTGCACCGACTCAATCCTATTTATATACTTTTGATGGTATAGTCTCCCGAATTGTACACAATACTTTAAATTAGGTCTCACCAAAGACTTATAAAGAGGCACTATCACCTTCTTCCTGCTGGCCATTCCTCTTCCTATGCACCCAAGCATCCTTCTGGCTTTCACTATAGCCTTTTCTACTTGTTCAGCCACCTTAAGATCATCAGAAACACCCCTAGGTCCTGCTCTTCTTTATGTATAGAAGTACTTCACCCCCTATACTGTACTGCTTTCTTGGATTTTTAAAGCCCAAATAAGTAAAAGAATGGAAAATAAAACAAAAGATATTATAATGCCTCTATACCGTTCCATGGTGAGACCGCACCTTGAATATTGTGTTCAGAGAAGAGCCACCAAAATGGTAAAGGGGATGGAAGGATACTCCTATGAAGAAAGGCTAAAAAGGTTAGGGCTCTTTAACCTGGAAAAGAGACGGCTGAGGGGAGATATGATAGCAGTCTATAAATTAATGAATGGAGTGGAACGGGTAAACGTAGATCGATTGTTTACGTTATCAGAATATAGGAAGACTAGGGGACATGCAATGAAGCTACAGGGTAAACTATTTAAGACTAATAAAAGAAAATACTTTTTTACTCAACGTGTAATCAAACTCTGGAATTTGTTACCGGAGGATGTAGTAAAGGCTGTTAGTGTAGCTTGGTTTAAAAAAGGTTTGGACAAGTTCCTGGAGGAAAGGTCCATAAACCATTATTAAGAAGGGACCCAGGATATCAATGCTTGACCTAGTACAAGCATTGCAGAACCTGTGTCTTTTGGGGAAACTGCTAGGTACGTATGACCTAGATTGGCCACTGTTGGAAACAGGATACTGGGCTTGATGGACCTTGGTCTGACCCAGTATGGCATATCTTATGTTCTTAATGCATGATCCTGCATTTTTTAACATTAAATCTCAACTACAAAATTTTCGACCATCTTTCAAGCCTCGCTAGATCTAGCTTCATGTTATCTACCTCTTCCGTGTGTGTCTACTCTATTGCAGATTTTGTTATCATCTGCAAAGAGGCAAACCTTACCTGACAGCCCTTCCACAATATCACTAGCAAACATGTTAAAAAGAATTGGACCAAGGACAGATCCCTGGGGCACACCACGGGTACCCTCCTTCTCCTCAGAGTAAGCTCCATTTACCTGTACCCTTTGTCTTCTCCTATTCAACCAAATTTGTAACCCAGTCAGTTACTTTATGGTCCATCCCTAGGCCTCAATTTATTTCTAAGTCACCTCTGAAGAACAGTGTCAAAGGCTTTACTGAAATCTAATTGCACCACATCTAGAGCTCTTCCTCTGTCCAACTCTCGGTCACCCAATCAAAGAAATTCTAAGGTTTGTCGGACAAGATGTGCTTCTAGTAAAACCATGCTGCCTCAGAATCTGTAATCCATTTTATTCCAGAAACCTCACTATCCTCTGTTTCAGCAGTATTTCCAAGCCACTACGTCCACTTCATGTTTTCAGCATGAATCTACATGTTGTAATGCCTTTTTTGTTCTTGTCCCATCCCTTTGGAATTCTCTACCTAGCTATTTATGATCTGAGTCTTCATACACTAAGGGGCAGGGCCGTACCGAGCGTGAATTGTGCCCTGTGCGACTTGCACATCGGGTGTGCGCCTCCCCTCTCACACCTCCATCTAGCCACATTCTGGATGGCAGTGGGAGAGAAGAGGCGCACCCAATGTGCAAGTCGCCAGCATGCTAAGCCGATCTGTCCCTCCCTGCTCTGACGCCGCGTCAGAGGAGGGAAGGATCAAACCTGCTTAATGTGCCATGAGAAGGCTTTTAAGGGGCGCATTTCAGCTATCTGCCATTGCCTGCTACCACTGAGAGAAGAAAAAGTGGCAGCAGCAGGCAATGGCAGGCAGCTGAAATGCACCCCTTAAGCCTTTGCGCCCTGTGCAGCCGCATTGCTCGCACAGGGCTAGGTACGGTCCTGCTAAGGGGTATGTTTGCTAAAAAGCAGTAAGGGAGCAAATGTGCCATTAATGGGTGTTATCAGTGCCCATGAGTAGTTAATGCTGTGGAAAGTGCCAATAACACTGGAATAATATGTAGAAGCTGGGCACATAGCGCTAACATAAAAGGAGGTGGAGATTGGGCATTAATGGGGCGGGGATAGCATGTGCTCCTTTAACGTTGGTTTGTATTACTATGCGTTAGAGCTCCCGGCACTGGGAACTCGAACGCCATCTGAAAGCTCACAGTAAGGGCTTTTTCTGAGGGAAGAGAGCCTGTATGAATATATGCAATGTGCTCCATCCACCGTGGTTTTCAAATTAGTGATAGTAGTGCTCCATTGGCAGCAACAGCATGGTACCCTATTAATAAAGGGCTCTATGTTGCCAAATTGGCAAAGGAGGTGTCATGTGGGTGATGCAGTGGGGCTGGCTTGTCCACTAAACATAAACACTAGCCTGACAAGGCTGCTGCCTAGGGTGTACATCTGTGATGTCTGGTATGACCCTACTGTGCAGTGCAACATACATACATGCTGCTGCGGTCAAAAAGGAGTGGCACCACCCCCATTGCCACCATTCTGCCATGTCAGCATTGCATGAGGGTTGGTGGTGGTTGCAGCAGCTGCGGCCTGCTGCACATGAAATCTGTGTCCCAGCCCTGTGTGTCAGTTGCAACGCTGCAGTTGATACTCTCGGTGGAATGGTAAGCATGTCAGCAGCAGGTACAGCGAATCACATGGTGATCCCTCCCTTCGGAGGCCTAAGGCAGTAGCACGCATGCCCATATCCCCCAGTGGAGGGGGGCAGGAGCAGCATGATGTGACTAGCTGCGTGTGTGCAACTTCAATAAGGCTGCTTGCAGCACTGAAGCAGTGGCTGTGCCATGATAGCAGGGAGGGAGGGACTGGCCGGCATGCTATCCACCATGATTGGTGAATCCTGGCACCTAGCTAGTTTGCCGAGTGGATTGACTGGCCCTGGAATCAGGATACCCTCACTTGTACATATTGAGTGGATATGTGTAATGGGGGGGAAAAATATGCCACTGAGGCAGGAATATTATGCAGTATGATAACAGCCTGTGTCAGCGGAAAAATGACCACCCTGCCCCTTCACCTGCCAAATGATAACCATAACCTGTGTGAACTGGTAACCCCTCTATAAGTAAGTATTCAGTCAGTTACAACCATCTGAGCCACATTGAATCAAAATTAGCTGTTGTGGTCTGCAAAATTTGAGATTATTCCATGACTGCACCACATGCGCACACCAGGAAATGGATACATTGATCATTCTGCTAGAACACCCATGGTCTGGAATATATGTGTTCATTTATCACGGCCTGCCCTTTGATGGACAGATCCCATATTTAAGACAAGTACGTCTTGCCCGAATACAAGCACTGTGTCTTTTGGGGAAGCTGCTGGGTACTTGTGGCCTGGATTGGCCGCTGTTGGAAACAGGATACTGGGCTTGATGGACCTTGGTCTGAACCAGTATGGTATATCTTATGTTCTTATGTCAGGGAACCAGCAGCATAGTAAGTCAGTACAACATACAGACCTAACAAGATGTCCCTCTCCCACAGCTGCCGAACATACCATGTCAGACAAGTATGGTACAGAGCCTGCAGAGATCTAAGCAGACATAGGCACACCCCAACTCATGCCCTCATGCACCTTGACAATAACCACATATATATCCATGGATTGATGAACCCATAAAGCTGCTCTGTGGCTTCAAGCACATGGTCAGTGTGTGTATGCAAGAAAGGTCACAGATTCAAGACCAGCCTGTGGATCAGGAATGGTATGTCCAGGTGTGTTAACTTTATATTATGTTTCCAGAACTGTAACCGCTTGCTTGCTCTGCCTGTATGTATTATTTATTTATTTATCTTAGCATTGTTAGTGCCTTACTTTTCAGTATTTCTGTGTGTGATCTTGTTTAGTTCTCCCTCTCTGTTTTCAGTTGTATCTCTCTCTTTCTCCCCCTCTTCCTTATTATCCCACCCTCCCTCCCCACAGCCCACCCACCCCATGGCTTATTGCCTTTTATAGCTACCATGATCACTCACAGGTGCACCTTACCCCTGCAATTTCTACCACCTATCCTTTTATTTCTTCTGGCTTCTGTGCTCTTCTCCATCTCTCTCTTTTATGGTTCCTCAATGCTTTCTCTTCCTATTGTTCATACTCCCTAATTGTCTCCCCTCCTACCAACACCTTTAAGCCCCTCCTCCTTATCTCCCCTTTACCATCCTCACTTCCACCACCATTTTTTCATCTACCCTATCATCAGCATTTGAGCTTCACCACTTTGTCCCTCTCATTTAGCCAGTTCCTCTCTCTCTGAAACAACTTCACCCTCGTTACTACCGTACTGTCTCCTCTCTGCCCTGCACTCTTCTACTCCTTCTCCTTCTCTCTTCCGGAGGTATCAACTCCAATCCTGGCCCTCCTAGACTTTTGTCACACTCCCAGTACAGATCTTTATGCAACTGCTCAAATCTTATTAATATCCCTCTCCTTTCCCCTTCTTCTCTCCCTTTCTCATGTGCCTTGTGGAATGCACACTCCATCTCAAATAAACTTGCCTTTACTCATGATCTCTTTATCTCTAATGCTCTTCATCTCCTTGCTCTAACTGTGACCTGCCTCCTCCAAGAGGACTCAGCTTCAGTCGCTGCTCTCTGCCATGGCGGCTATCAATTCTCCCATATGCCTTGCCCCACTGGCCATGGTGGTGGTGTTGGGCTTCTACTCTCTCTTTCCTGTCAATTTCAACTCCTCCTTCTGCCTCAGTCTCACTCCTTTCCCTCCTTTGAAATCCACTCCAGCTTTTTACTCCACTATCTCTCTGATTAGCTGTTATTTATCAACCCCCTGACAAGTCAACCTCTGTCTTTCTCTCTGACTTTGGCTCATGGCTTTCTTTCTTTCTAGATTCATTTTCCTCTCTCTTATTCTCAGTGATTTTAATATTCATGTTGATAACCCCCTCTGACCTTTATGCTTTAAAGCTCCTTTCTCTTATCATTCAACCTCCAGTTTTGCTCTACTGCCCCCACTCACCAGCAAGGCCACTGCCTTGACCTTATATTCTTCTCTGATTGCTTACCCTCAAATTTCTGTATCTCACTTCTTCCCTTATCGGACCATCACCTGCTAAGCTTCACTCTTCATCACCCACCACCTCAACCTTATCCTGTCTCCTCCAACCTCTTTAGAAATCTTCATGCTATTGATCCATTGCCTCTCTCCTCCACTGTCTTATCACCTGTTTCCTCCACTATGTCATCTGAGTTTTTTGATGAGGCAGTAGCTTCCTATAACACTGTACTCTCCTTTGCTCTGGATTTTCTTGCTCCGCCAATGCCACATCCTGTGAGGCGTACTGTACTTCAGTCCTGGCTGTCTTCCACTACCCACTATTTACGTTCCTGCGCCTGCTCATCTGAGCATGCTTGGCTCAAATCCTGCACCCTTGCAGTCTTTTTACAATTCAAATTCATGCTTGTTTCTTTCCAGTCTGCCATAGCACTTGCCAAACAAGACTATTATGTCCATCTGACTCTCTTTCCTCTGACCCATGCCATCTCTTTACAACTCTCAATTCTCTCCTCAAGGTGCCTCCACCTCTGACCCATCCTTCTCTTTCTGCCCAAACCCTGGCTGACTACTTCCATAAAAAAATACACTAGATCACACTCCAGTTCCCCACGAGGTCAGCTACTTCCTCTCCTCCCCTCTTCTCTCCCAACTTTCTTCCCCTACCTCTGCTACCCTTTCTTCTTTTTCTATAATCTCTGAGGAGGAAACCACTCACTTTTTTTCCTCATCCAAACTCACTACCTGCTCCTCTGATTGTATTCCCACCAGTCTCCTTAGCTCTATCTCCTCACTTATCTCTCATATTCTCAACCTATCACTCTCCACTGTAACTTTCCCTGCAACCTTCAAACACGCTTTGGTCATTCCTCTTTTCAAGAAACTCTCACTAGGTCCTACCTGTCCTTCTCACTATCGACCCATTTCTCTCCTCCCCTTTGTTTCTAAACTACTTGAACATGTGGTTCACTGCCATTGCCTCGACCTTCTCTCCTCTCAAGCTCTTCTGGATCCTCTACAATCTGGCTTTCATCCTTTACATTCTACTGAAACGGCTCTTGCCAAAGTCTCCATTGACCTGTTCCTGGCAAAATACAAGGGTCTTTTCTCAATCCTCATCCTTCTTGACCTTTCTGCTGCCTTTGACACCGTTGACCACTACCTTCTCCTTGATACCTTGTCCTCACTTGGTTTTAAGAGCTCTGTGCTATCCTAGTTCTCTTCTTATCTCTACAATCGCTCATTCAGTGTTTGTTCTGGTGGATCCTCCTCTACTGCTATCCCAGTCTCAGTTGGTGTACCCCAAGGGTCTGTCTTGGGTCCACTCATTTTCTCTCTATACCCAGTCCCTTGATGAACTCATCTTTTTCAATGCCTTTCAGTACTATCTTTATGCTGATGACTCCCAGATCTACCTCTCTACACCTGAAATCTCTCTGGCAATCCAAGCCTGGATGTCTGACTGCCTTTCTGACATTGCTGCTTGGATGTCTCACTGCTGCTTGAAATTGAACATGGCCAAAACTTAGCTTCTTATTTTTCCCTGTACACCCTCCTCTCCCCTTCCTTCTTTCTCAGTCTCTGTGGATAACTCTCTCTCCTCCCTATTTCCTCAGCTCACAATCTTATTTTTTATTTATTTGCATTCTCTTATATACCACACTATTCTGCATCAGTGCAGTTTACATTGAACAAACGGAAATTACATTGAACAGGGCATTATAACTTGGAGATAACTATTTTACAGGGAACATGGGCTATGGAGGGTCAAGTGGCTTGCCCAAGACCACAAGGAGCACCTGTGGGACTAGAAACCCCAGTCCTTCTGGCCCAAGGTTGCTGTCCTCTAGTGGGATTTGAACCCCTGACCTTCCAGCCCAAAGTACCTTGCCCCAACCACTAGGCCACTCCTCCACTCAATCTTGGGGTCTTCTTTGACTCCTCTCTCTCCTTCTCCACACACATCCAACCGATAGATAAACCCTACCATTTCTTTCTCTACAAAATCAATAACATTCACCCATTCCTTTCTGAACACACTATTAAGACACTTATCCACACCCTTTAGTCATCTCCCATCTTGACTATTGTAACCTACTCCTTGCTGGTCTCCCTCTGAATCATCTGTCTCCTCTTCAATCTATTCAATGCTCTGATGCATGGCTAATCTCCCATGAGCCTTGTCATGCTAATATTACCTCTTTTCTCAAGTCACTTCATTGGCTCCCTATCCATTTCCACATCTAGTTCAAATTTCTCCTGTTGACCTAATAAGTGCATTCAATATGCAGTTTCTCACTACCTTTCCTCTCTTATCTCTCCCTACACCCCTCCTCGAGAACTTCGATCTTCTGCCAAATCACCTCTATCTGTGCCCTTCTCTTCTATTGCTAACTCTAGACTTCGCTCCTTTCACCTTGCTTCTCCTTATGCCTAGAACAAACTACCTGAGTCTGTACATCAGGCTTCATTTCTGGCCCTTTTCAAATCCAGGCTGAAAACTCATCTCTTCGCTGCCGCTTTCAGATCTTGATTCACCTCATCTCCTTTGTGTTTCCTTACTATTCTCCCTAGATATATTCTATGTCTACAGCTATTGTGTTGTCTGTCTTGACTAAATTGTAAGCTCTGATAGGCAGGTTCTGTCTTTTACATTTGTCTGTACAGCGCTGTGTACGTCTTGCAGTGCTATACAAAAGTTCAGTAGTAGTAGTAGTAATAGTAGTAGTGTATCATCATGTGCAACCTTCAACATTTTGACCAGCATGAGTCCACACACTCAGTTGCCACACTGAGAAGCTGCACCACCCATGGCTGGATGGCAGAGCACGCTAATAGCACTGGCATACTGAGCGAGTGTTGCCAGTGCCTGAGCATTGCAGAGCGCTTTAATAGCGCCTGCACACTGAGCAGATGTTGACAATGGTGAAGCATCCAAGGAGGCCTAAGGGGCAGGTAAGAATGTCAACCTGCACCACTTTTGGCCATTGGGGTCATGTGTGTGTGTATGTGAGTGTGTGTTGTGATATAGCAAGTCCTTCTGGCCTGGTAGAAAGGCTTAAAAACCAGGTAGAAAGTGCAGGGCTGCAAGGTAAACAAAGGCACATGGCTACCAGTTGTCAGGGAAACAAGGCACGAGAGAAGGAAACACGCCCCTGCTATCAGTTTAGCAAAGAGTCAGGGGGAAAGTCTGAACACCTGCTAGGGGGTGGAGCCAGGCCCTACCCAGGAAGGCTGTCTCATAAGGAGGCCCCAGCAGGCAGAGGGGGAGGAGAGAGAGAGGAAAACAGACTTCCGGTGAGAAGTTGGAAGGAGTTTTCAGCTGAAGGGAGGTCAGAGGCTCCGGCTGAGAGCTATCGAAGGAGCAGACCAGACCAGCTGAAGCATACACGGGATTACAAGCAGCCAGGAAGGCATTTGGAAACTGCCTCACACAGGTTCAGCAGGGAACCTACCGGTATTTTTAAACCCCAGAGAAAAACTTCCACAGCCAGGTCCCCAGGTAAGCCTAAGGGCTGGAGTTGCCAGAAATATTGGGGGTTTATTGACCCAGAAGGTTGGGGCTACGGTGGAGAATACCAGGGAGAAAATGAATGTTTAGAGCTACGTCAAACCCAAGAGCTCTGCATTAAACCCAAGGTGGGAGAAAAGGGCGCGGTCCCAGAGAGAGCCAGTCAAACAATCTCTGCTTCAGTGGGGGAACGTGTAGGAACAGAGCCAGCCTGGTTAAACGTTCATAGGAAGGAAATGAACTGTATGATTACTTGGGCTGAACAGAGAATATCTTTATGTTAGAAAGATATGGTGAAGAAAATACAAGCTGGCTGTGAGGGAAACAGAGCTGTATGAAACCATGTGCTGAATTGCAACTTGCTGGAAAGAAAAACTACATTTCCCTACGAGCACTGCTCCAGGAAGTAGCAGAACATTGGTTTAAAGAAGGAACTTAAACTCCTTAACCCCTACCTACGGGTACTGGAAAGGGGAGGGATCACAGTGTGTATGTTTGTCTCCAGAGGAGTGTGAGCTGCAGCAATGCACTGTGCCCAAGCTTTATGGCTGTGCATAAAACATGCTGTAGGTCAGCTATGCAGCAACCCCACATACTGTGTGAGACACCATTTACAAGCAGAAGGTTCGTTTTCAGTAAATAGTTGTTACCTGTGGTTGTGGCGCTGTAATGCATTCCCAGTTATACCATCGTCAAGGCCCATCCCCACACTTACATCCCAACATGACACTGCTGTGTAGGTCTCAAATCGCCTGCATGTTCGACTGGAGTGAGCAGGGGAGATACATGTGTGTGTGTTGCAGCTCTCACCTCTGACTGAGCCTCCAGGCCTCAGGACATACCTAGTTGCATAACTGCCATAACAGCTGTATCCGTGGCAACACTGTCAGCCCACTTGGTGAAGCTGCAGTCTATATGGAACAAGGCTCAAGTGGAGGGCTGGACTCTGTGAATGTCCAATTCATTCACTCAGTTGGTGACACTGGAAAGATTCTGTGATTTACCTGCATGCATGTTGCTCTTGTCCTATGCTACAGTTGCAGAGTGCAATCCGGGGTACGTTTAGCTCTATACAGGGTATGTACATACAGGCAGGTCCGTATCAGGCAAATTTGCACACAATATATACTATCTCAACACTGTTTACTGATCATTCAGAAGTTACGTGGGCCTACTCAGTGTCTGCATGTGTTATATCAGAGGGCTTGCATGACAGACTCACTGGCTCCCCCATGGGCACCGAGAGTGACAGTCACAAGGATGCTGTTAGAGTACAGAAGCAGGAAACGGTGGCGTATGTGTTGCCAGAAATTGTTCCAACATCCAGCCCCATGTCCAAACTGCCATACATCCATGCATTCTTGGGGGAGGGGGGAGTGGGTGCACTGCGTCTGCAGCATGGGATAGTGATGTGCTGCACTGGCCAGTTTTTCAGTGTCCATGGCTAGGGACATGACATTATATAAGAGTGTAAACATGGCACTATGTTAAATGCTCACTGCCAAAATCTGTGTAGGGAGACACTATATTTCGGTGTGTGACAGATGTAGGCCCCTGTGGGCAAGCATGCTCTCACAGCCTGTCTCTGGCCCATTTTCCACTATGCCTTGCATTACATAAGCTGTCCCCAAGTTCAAAATAAAAGGATGCATAAGGAGCAGAGGAATCTGGGTTTGCACAGGGTATCTATGAGTAAGAGGTAAGGTAAATGGCTGAGCCATCTTAGAATGGGTCTGCCACAGGCATGGCCTGGGTGCACCTATCTGTTCTTGTTGAAAGGCCACTCTCACTCTGACTGAGCTGTGATCATGTCACAGCTATGTATCCACTTGGGGCCTGATTCTATCCTGCATGGCCAGGCCATCTGTGCACCCGGTTGGAACCAGACGCACAGAGTTGGGCGTGATTCTGATCCATTGGGGCACGTCTAGTCCCGCAGAATGATAATCACATGCAGGCCTGCGTGTATAGGCCTAGCCCGGCTAACTCAGTCAAGGCTCCTGAATGGAGCTGCAGCACATGGCATCCGGTTGCCATGGCACTGCAGCTCCATTCAGGAGCCATGATCCTTGGCCGCCAATCAGATTTTGCATTCCCCGCAGCCTGACCCCCGATCTGGCCCCCCAAGGCTAGGGTCATGCTGCAGGGAATCTCCTCTATCCCCTCCTACCTCCTCCGTCATCCAGGCCTGCCATCCCCCACCAACTAGAGGAACTTATTCCACCTCAGAGGTGGAATAAGTTCCCCATTCAGTCTGCTGGCCTGCTGCCTGCCCTAATTCCACCCCCACAATGTCCCTTTCCCGCCCCCGTCTAACCTCCCCGTACAGCGTACAGGGAAGTTAGTCGGGGTCAGCAGAGAGGCTGAATAGCGGGGATGGACGTCCCAATGGGATGTCCATCCCTGCTATTTGTGGCTCGGAATGACTCCAATGGTGTTTTATAAGACCAAGTTGCAGTGATATGGGTGCTATTTCTTTTTTGGCAGTCCAGTCACTAGATGGGCTGCTGGATGTCTATGCTGTTTGTACAAAGCCAATGTGTTCATGGTTGCTATGTGTACATACAGAGTGTGGTGACTAGCAGACTGGGCATAGATGGTATGTGAGTAGCTGATACAGCCCAGTGTTGCCCAACATATGTAGGCTGCCTGTGACTTATCTAGCTGTTTAGAATTTGCAGAAATTAAGGCTAGTAGCTGTTTTTAGGCTATTGGTAACCTGCTGATAACTATAGTCTGGGCAGGCCCTTCTGCTTGGTGTTACCACAGCTGCTCCCACCCCACAAGAGATATATTCTGCAGCTGTGTGTCTGTTATCAGCTACTGTATAGTACTGAGTGTCCAGTGCAGTATGTACTGTATGTGTGCCGCTGTAGGCAGGCCCTAGGTGTGGTTTACAACTGTCTCAGAATGTGCCAGTCATGTTGTTTCATGTCCTGGGTTTTGGCCATTGCAGGCAGGAACCTGTAGCCTCTTTGATTCTAGACATTGCTGTATCTCTCTCCTAATGGTTAGAGCGCTGGCTAAATAAGCAACAGACAAGGGTTTAAATCCCACTTGTTCTCTTTGTGGCTGTGAAAAACTCACTTCAATATACTGCCAGAAACAGCCCGGGGTCTGCATTGACTGGAGGACACACATTCTTTTTTTTTTTAATTTTTTATTTATGCAATTTTCAAAATACAACAAGCAAAACAACTTGTACAGAAAAGGACCCTTAGGTCCACAAGTCCACCATTTTACAGGCAAGATGGGTCACAAAACAAAGGAAAATTCGTTACTAGCAATTACAAACAGGCAAAATGGATGCAAAGGAAAGTGCATAACACACTAACCACAATTAAAGGACCACCTAATCAGGGGGCCCAACTAGAAGGAGAGAGGGAGAAAGAGCCGATGGATCCACCCATTTTGAATTTATAAAAGAGGCTAATTGGGATGGCTCAAAGAAAATATACCTGTTCCCAGATAACTTTACCAGACATTTACAGGGAAATCGTAGAAAAAATAAGTCCCCCAACTGAACAACTCCCAAACGATACATAAGAAACTGCTTCCTCCTTCTCTGGGTTGCTCTCGAGACATCAGGGAACATTCTGATCTGTGACTCCAAGAACATTTTACTAGGAGATCTGAAAAATAGCTTCAGGAGCCAGTCTCTATCCACTTCAAGAGCGAAGGTCACCAACAACGTAGCAGTCATCCCTACCGCAGTGGGGGACCGTTCCAAGAAGGTAGAGAGGTCTAAACTGTCCGAAGACATTAGCAGATTTTCTCCTTCACTCTTCAGACCAATCTTCAAAGTCGGCAAGTAGAAAGCTTTTGAAATTGGAGGAATAGCATCCGCTGAGACCTTCAAAACAGTAACAAGAAACTGTTTAAAAAGTTCCAAAGGGGAAACCGACGGAACTTTAGGAGAGGACACACATTCTTATACTTTTTCATGTGTTATGATAGCATATTGGATCTGAAAACAGGCACAGTGCACTCATGCCCATCTGACTGCATGACTTTATTGGCTGTTCTGTAACCTATTTCAATGGGTCAGACATGTTCACCCTGCAAATGTATGACACATGAGTGTTACATGACTGGAATATTTCATCATGACTGTGACTGAACATCTTTGGCTCCATCACATATATGCAGTACATGCAGGCATATCCCACTCCTGGGATGGCCACCTGCAGGGATCATCACACTTCCTTACTTGCTCCATATGGCCAAATATGAGAGACACTTGTCCAGTTCTTGTATGCACATGTGTCAGGAAGATTGTATGGTGGTTAGAAAAGCTGAGGCAGCTGTCATACTCAAATAGCTAGTATTGGGACTTTCCAGTGGCACAGCTACTATTTTTTCACACACACTACAGCTGCATTTGTGTGGTCACATTGGGTGCATCAGTGCAGCAAGACCAAACTGCACTCTCATCTACTCCTTCCATCCTTTAGTCCATCCATCAGCATATGCCCATTATGTACAATCATGTATTCTCCTACCAGCTGCTACATCATGGTTCACACAGGAACATTTTCATCATTTTGCTATATCACTCACACTTCTCCTGTAAATGATCTACACATCACCACTCTTGCTCTGTCATCCTTTTGATGCCCACATTGTGGCGATGCTGGCTCTGCCAGGGAACACTTCTTCCCAATCCTATACCACACACTGACATTACAGCAGATTATGTGGGCACTCCTCACTGATACAGTACAAATGCCTCCCATTTACTGACTAACATGTAGAATATATATGGATCTGACATGTCCATCAGCTTTTACCTTTCCTTCCACCCATCACCTAAAATGTGACTTTCACAAGGGCTGCCTCATCCTGCATTAAGGTGACTGCCATTTTTAGGTGTTAATGTGCAAGATTGGCACCTTAACACTTGGTGTGCTGTTAGCACCCGATATGTGGAGCAATGCACCCTTACTGCTGGAACATTTACTCCCTATCCTGGCCTTTACCGCACGATAACACCCTTGCCGCTGTTGTGCCCTTAACGCTCTTTAGTAAACATACCCCTTCATCCAAATTGTCAGCTATTGACAGCTATCACAAGTCAAGTGTGCAACCTGACTCTTTGACCAGTCAATCCTCTTCAAATTCATTTTTCTGGCTTCAAAAATTAAACTTTTGAAAGCCTAATTAATCTTAGAGCAACACCTAATGAAGGCACTTAAAGGTGACTAAAAGAAATCTCTTAAAAGGGAGTCTTCTCCAAAAATGTCACTTTTTCAATCTTTCTTTTGTGAAAAAATTGAGATAGTCTCAAACTCACTCTAAAATCCTCTCTTTGTCTCTCATCAGACGGTCCACAACTGTCTCTCAGATCAAACACACACAGCATTCCAACCACCAAGAAAAAGTGCTCTTCCACTCATACCAACAAAAATAGTTTCAGGGACCACTCAAAACACAGCGTTACCAACAAAAGAATAAAAATTCCCCCATTACAATCCTGGTCACACTTTTTAATAATTTTTAGCATTGTCACTTTACATTTTAAGGGACTAGAAACAATGATATAAAACTGAGTCATTAACACTGCATTCCCACCTGTAAAACAAGCTTACATGGGGCTCCCAGGAGAGATCCCTGCTCAATCCTGAAACGCGTTCTGCATGCCCCAATGCTAACCAGATAGCATCAGGGTGCATAGGGGAGCTAGAAGGGCATATTCAATGGCACTAACTGTGTAAACACTGTTGAATATTCCAATTTAAGGCATTTACATGGTATACTGGGCTGTAAACTGTGTAAATGCTTTTCGAAAATCGGGCCCATATTTTATATCTTTATTTTAACTTCTGGTTACACTTCACTAGAGAAGAAGTAGAACAGAAATAATCCTGATTTAGAGCCCTGGACATTGTAAGAAGGCCTTTTATTGGATATTTAGGGGGTAGTTACTAATGTGCTTTAAGAGAATATTGCTTGATTTTTGCCCCTTAATGCATGTTTAAAGACAAAAAAGACCCTTATCCCCCCTTTGCCACTCCAGACCTACACTAACAAATCTCTAGTGGTCCAAGGGCATCCAGGTAGCAGCGATCTACGCTTTTTCCTGCATATGCTGGAACTGGATTTGAAATGGCACCCGTGAACCCCTAGTAGTAATCTCATGGTACTATCGCTAGGGGTCGCAAGAGCCATCTTGGAGTGTGGCTTTGGAGGGGAAGGGATCCGGATGTAGAGGTGGGGGGATCTTTTGGGGGGATATGGGTGCTGAGTTTTTGCTGCAGACAGTGCTGGGAGGACTGCTGGACCACACTTCTTAAAGGAACATGCTACCCCTTTAAGAAAGGCTCCCCAGGAGCATTGGGCTGTTAGCAGCCTGATGCCCCAGGGGAGCACAATAACGCAGCTTGTGAGATTGAATGCAAGCTATGCTATTCATTTACCACAGAAGTTACTAACCTGCAGTACTGAGTTTCTACAGGCTAGTGACTCCTGTGGTAAACCAAGCTGTGATAAAATGCAATATTTTAATGGAGTTTAGTAACTTCTCTCCTTAATTGCTAGGTGAACAGATCTGTCTGAATTTTCAGTCTGGAAAGTAGCATACTGCTTTGTTACAGCATCAGCAGATGTCTAGGCTTCCTTTTCGAAGGGGGCTTGGTATGTCACCTCTAGCTCTTCCTGTGGCTTGCAGTTTCTGTCTTGATCATGCAGCTGCAGCCAGTGCTCTCTACCTCTTGGAAAGGTCTGTCTGGCACCAGGAGCTGTGCTGCTATATACCTTGTTCATCATTTGTATTAACCACAAATGAAAGTCTTGCACATCCCAGGACATGAACTTGTTCCTTGCCATTTTGTCCTAAAAAATCTCATAATTGTTGAGTCAAGTCCAACCCTTGTAGTCCCTGTGAGCTCCCAAGCAGGGCCAGCCTAAGGGCATTTGACACCCTAGGCAAACTTTCAGCTGAGTGCCCTTCCACCTGGGATAACTTAAGGCCCTAACCCCTCCCCCATGTCTAGAATCTCCCCTTTCCTTTCCCTTCCCTCTTCTCTACCCTCATGTCCAGCTTCTCTCTCACCTCTTCCCTTAACTTCTCTTGCCTCACCTCTTCATCTAACTTCCTTTGCTAAGCCCTGCTTCCTTTTCTCTTTCCTGCTGCCACTGTTCTCCAGTTGTTTAGAACTGAGCCTGTGGCTTGGGATCTTCTAGGGCAGCGATGGCGAACCTATGGCACGCGTGCCAGCTGTGGCACGCGAAGGCCTTGCAGCTGGCACGCGTGAAGGTCCGCAAAAAAAGAAAAAGCGGGCTCTGGCTGCTGCCGCGGACGCGGCAGCATGCAGTGTCCCGCGGGGCCCCCTCCGCCCGCTAAGCCCCTCTGCAAGGGCTTTCAGATTCGCGAGGGAGACAGCGTCTCCCTCGCGTCTCTGTTAAGCCCGCAGGGGTTAATGGGAAATTTCCCATCAGCCCCTTTAGACGCGAGGGACTGATGGGAAATTTCCCATTAGCCCCTGCGGGCTTAACAGAGACGCGAGGGAGACGCTGTCTCCCCCGCGAATCTGCAAGCCCTTGCAGCGGGGCTTCGCGGGCGGTGGGGGCCCCGCGGGACACTGCATGCTGCCGCGTCTGCGGCAGCAGCCAGTGCCCGCTTTTTCTGTTTTTAAATTGGCCGGGGGGGGGGGTGTTAGGACTGCTAATGGGCTAGGAGGGGGGGGGGTAGGACTGCTAATGGGCTAGGGGGGGTTAGGACTGCTAATGGGCTGTGGGCTGATGGGGGCACTCTGGAAATGGGGTGAGGGGGGGTGAGGACTGGTAATGGGCTATGGGGGGGGGTTAGGACTGCTAAGGGGCTAGAGAGGGGGGGGTTAGGACTGCTAATGGGCTAGGGGGGGTTAGGACTGCTAATGGGCTCGGAGGGGGGGTTAGGACTGCTAATGGGCTAGGAGGGGGGGGTTAGGACTGCTAATGGGCTAGGGGGGGGGGGTTAGGACTGCTAATGGGCTAGGGGGGGGTTAGGACTGCTAATGGGCTAGGAGGGGGGGTTAGGACTGCTAATGGGCTAGGGGGGGTTAGGACCGCTAATGGGCTGTGGGCTGATGGGGGCTGTCTGGAAATGGGGTGATGGGGGTTAGGACTGGTAATGGGCTATGGGGGGGGGTTAGGACTGCTAATGGGCTAGAGAGGGGGGTTAGGACTGCTAATGGGCTAGGGGGGGGTAGGACTGCTAATGGGCTGATGGGGAGGGGTTAGGACTTGAGGTGGGCTGTTGGGTGGGGTTAGGACTGGAAATGGGCTGATGGGGGGTTAACACTGGAGGTGGTCTGATGGGGTTAGGACTGGTAATGGGCTATGGGGGGGTTTAGGACTGATAATGGGCTATGGGGGGGCTGGGACACGACAAGGGCTGATGGGGAGGGGTTAGGACTTGAGGTGGGCTGATGGGGTTAGGACTGGTAATGGACTGTGGGCTGATGGGGGGGTTAGGACTGGCAATGGGCTATGGGGGGCTGACTGGAAGTGGGGGGTTAGGACTGGTAATGGGTTATAGGGGGGGGCTTAAACTGAAAATTGGGTGATGGGGGGTTAGGACTGGAAGTGGGTTGATGAGGGGGGGATAGGACTGGTATTGGGTTGGGGGGCTGCTAGGACTGGAAATGGGCTGATGCAGGGACTAGAAGGGAATGGATGCTGGGTGAGGCTGGAACTAGAAGGGAGCTGGTGTTGGGGGAGGATTAGAATGGGATGGGGCTGGGAGAGTAAAATGGAGAGGGGAAAAATATTTTGTGTGGGAGGGATAAAAAATCTACAATTGGCCGGGTATTGGGAGAGTAAGTGGGGATTGAGGATGGAGGGGTAAATTTTGAGTAGATGAAATAGGAATGAGGAAAGAGCCAAAGGAGAAAGATTAGTATGTTAAAGCAGATGTAGAGAGAGAATGGAAAAAAAAAACAAGAAGACAGAAGAAAGGACAAATGGACAGCAGATGGAGAGTTAGCAGAAGACACGAAGAAACCAGAAGAAAGTGGCTGGAACAATTGCAACTGAAAAAAAATGCACAAAAGGTAGAAAAATATCTCTTTATTTTGAATTTATTAACTGGAATATGTCAGCTCTGGGAAATGTGCATCATTAATTTTTGCGCTTTGTTTAGTACAAGAGGAAATTAATATATAGTTTTATTTCTACAGTGTTGTTGTATATTCCAAGTTTGGCTTTTGGGGTTCCCAGTTTAATTATTGTCTTCCTGTTTCTAAATTGTGATTCCTTGTTTGGTGATGGTCTGTTCTGCATGTGTAACTGAGCTGAGGTATTCTGTTTATATAATTCCTATTTGACATTGCCACTTGTTCTTTCCCCAGTAGGTCATGTATTGTTGTTCTCTGAAATGTATTGGTTTAATATTTGCAGTGTTGCCTTTTGATAGGTAGAGTATGGTGCTTTGTGAGTCCTGGTAGTGCTGTTAGGATACGGCGGGTTTGCTATGGGTTCTAAATGGGCAGCGTTTGTAGTAGTTCCTAATGTGCCTGGCGGTTGGTACTGGATTATAGTAATGTAGAAACCTTTTAGTCTTTCTTTATCCATATACTCATTAAGAGGCATGTTTACTAAAAGTTAGTGTATGGTAACATTATGCAAATATTTATGCAAATGAAGCACCTTATGCAAATGGGGCTTTAATTGACGTGCTGGCACTTTGAGGAAATTCTTTGGTTTTGTGCGGCAGTTTGGGCACTCGGGCTCAAAAAGGTTAGCCATCACTGTTCTAGGGCATGTTGGCACTCAGTGATCTGCTGCTGTTCTCGTATGTCTGAGCACACCGAATCCACACTCAGTCAGTCACATACAGCCACTGTGTGCCAACCACTTCCTTCTCCTTGTATAGTGGCTGTGTGTGACATAATTTCTTGCCAGCTATTGCTGGGGGGGGGGGGGGGTGGAATAGGGGGCAGATGGTGAGGAGCTCACACAGTCCCAGCTTGCAGGTGCAACTGTGAATGGAGGATTGTGTTGGTCAGGTCATGCTCAGGTTTGGGGAATCTAGTCTGCCTCTTGCTAGAACCAGTCCTGCCCCCAAGATCTTTTCAATATAAACCAACATACTGAGATGGATCGTGATGTCCTACTTCACTGGCTAGATGCAGGAATGCACTGACCTAGTTTGATATGTAATCCCACCCTCATTATTTGTTTTCTTCCCTTTATTGCCTTCTTCTCTTCCCTTCCAGCAACGTGACAATGTCAATGCATTTTTTCTTACATATACACTTGCGCAAACTCTTGGGACCCCTTTCTACAATTCAGTCATAGCCACTAAGTGGAGGGAGTTACCCTCCTGGAGATCCCCAACAATAGGGCACTCAGAGAATGACATACTAGGTGAGGATTCAGATTTGGAAGAGTCCTCCTTGCTTGACTTGGATGATGAATGTCTACTCTTTGTTTTTCTTTTTATTTCCCATCCTCTTTTTCCTGGTACTTGCTGAGGCTACAATTCATATCTCCTCAGGTCTCTCTAATTGCCAGTCCACTTACACTGACAGATCTACTGTCTCATCCTTTCTGATGCCTGCATCTGCTGCTCAACCAAGTATGGATCTTTCAGTTGGCTCTTTCCTCAAATCCGCTGTACAGGGTCACTGTTGTACAGGACTGAACAGCTCCCTGTTGCATTCCTCCTGACCACCTGGTCCTCCATTGCTTGCTTCTACAATGCTGTTCTCCATTCCTCCTGATGTGATAGTCTGGGCTTGTCTTCTTCCCATGCTCCAGACTTCTAAAAATAGCTGCAGAGGCATAAGAATTACTGTTGGTCCCTCTATGCAATCCTTCAGAAGGGGGCCCTGTTGCTGGGATAAATCCCACTTGCTGGGCAACTGGTAATTCTGCCTGACAGTCCATGGGGGAATCTGACAATCCCTCCATGAGTTAGGGGGTACCACTGCCAGCTCAGAGTTGGACCCCATAGGGGTAGTCCACCCATCTTATAGCTAGCTATTCCTTGAGGAAATCATTGGTCTTCCAGTCTTGTTGCTACAATGAGGTGGTAGGAATTCAATGCACCATCTCAATGACATGGCCTGCAGATAGGTTCCCAAGGGATGAGAGGAGGTGGTGAGGCCAGTCGCTGCCTCAGCTTTTAACATTCCATAAATATTCAGCTCTATAGCTTGGGCCCTATTCACAACAAAAGGGACCATCTATCCCTTGAGCCCTGGGACCCTGCACCTTATTCAGCTAGAGCAGAGTTGGGACAGTATGCCCACCACATTCTGAACAGTTATGGGCCAATCCTAATATCTCAATTCTCTTTCATATGGGTGGGTATCCAGCTGTCAGTGATCTGCTTCGTCCCCCAAAGACCCTGCTTCTGAGTGGAGGGTACACCCTTGATATCTGTTGTTAGGTTCCTGTCAACTGATGGACATTGGCGCAGGACCACAACATTTGTATCTATTGCTCAGTTTCCTCCTGATTTTTTTGTGTGTCTTGGTTTTTGCTGCCCTTTTTGCAGGGCTTCTGTATGTTCTGGGCTCTTCCTGCTCCATCCAATCTGTGGTCAAATAGCCAGCTGTGTGATTCAGAATTGCACTCCTTCCACTCCCTCTTTTCCATCCCTTGCTCTGCTTTACATCTGTCTGCCACTCACCCTGTCCCTCCATCTTCCTGCCTTTCTGGGGCAATAGGCTTGGATAGAAGGGGGACCCTCATGGCCATGTTAACTATGGTTGCCCATACAAGTCAGCTAGCCTCCCTATTCTCTATTGTCGTCTTTGATGAAAAAACAGTAAAACATCTGCTGAATGTCAGTTGTCATAGAAAGAGACTTTTGCTCTGGACTAGCAATCTTTTTATTTATAAGAGTTTTAAATATTTAGCAAACTATATACACAAATCTTTTCAACAAATAGGTTAAAGGTATAAATATTTTTCTTTGATTTAGCTCATGCCTTTTCAGTAATAGCTCAAGGTGAGTTACATCAGGTATGCTAGGTACGTCTCTGTCCCTAAAGGCACTTAAAGTAAATTTGTAGAGGAGGCAATGGAATACTAAGTGACATCTACACTCTGGAGGAGAGGAGGGACAGGGGAGAAATGATTCAGACTTTTAAATACTTAAAGAGAAATAATGAACAAACAAACCTCTTCCAAAGACGGGGAAGCTGTAAAACTAGAGGGCATAACATGAAGCTGCAATGGGGTAAACTGAAAGGCAATGTCAGTAAATACTTTTTCACTGAAAGGGTGGTGGATGCTTGGAATGCCCTCCCGATGGAAGTGTTGGGGGAAAATACAGTGACAGAATTCAAAATGGCATGGGACAGACACAGTGGATCCCTTTACAGCAACAGGATAAAATAAAAATAAACTTAACTATCTAATTTCTCAACATACAGGGGTGTCCTATACGGAGCAGTGGGTTCACCCCTAAAACAAAGACATGGGGAGGGGTGGCCTGCACGGAGCAGCAGGTGCACCTACTCTTGCCATCTTACTGGGCAGACTAGATGGACCATACTGGTCTTTATCTGTCGTCATTTACTATGTTACTATGACATGCCCAAGCTCACAAGGAGCATCAGTAGGATTTGAACTATGACTTCCCATGGTTCTTAGCTCTACCTTTCTAATCCCTAGGCTTCTTCCACACTCAATTATTCCAAAAAGCAGGAAAAAGAAAAGAAAATAGATCCCATCCTCCTAAAGTTCAAGATGAGTAATACATATAGATGCAGAAAGAGGCCGGTCTGGACATCCAAAATCTGGACAGGTTGGATTAGATCCCAATTCTGTAACTGTGGGAGCCAGACGGCGGGTTCAGCGGGTGCAGAATCGTGAGCTAGATGGGCTGGTCGTGCCCCGATCCCAAGGGCCTGGATGTCCATCCCCTTTCCCGGCTAGCTCTCCCCATCCTCCTGCAGGAGCCCTGGTGCCATGGCGTCTTGTCCCCATGACACCAGGATGCCATGCACAAACTCAGGTAGGGCCGCCATCCCACTCTTCTTTCCTCGCTGCCTGGATCTCGGCAAGGGATGCCAGGGCTGAGATTGTGTGGTGGGGACCTACCTGCAGCTGTCCTGCGTCTTCAGCCACCCTGTGTGCCCCAATCCCCAGTATTCATCAGACTTATTCCACCTCAGAGGTGGAATAAGCCTGATGGCCATTTCTGCATCGCCGGACGTACAGGGCCACGACCAGAATCAGCCCTATACGTCTGGGGTAATAGAGCCGCCTCTGCACCGCCCACTATCCTCCCTGTCACCGCCCCCTCCCACCCCCATCCAGAGCTCCCTGCAAAGCAGCCCTGAACATGCGTGGAGTTTTGGACCTAGAATCAGATCCTGGTGTCTAGAGGGTGTTGGAAATCCACCCCAGATGTCTGACCCCGCTAGTCGGCACTTTGCATGCCGGCTATATTGTTTTCTTTGTTAGAGTTGCCTCCAAAAATGTGCTGGGGCTGCTTTTTATGCTAGGAGCAGGAAGTCTGCCTCTATTATGCAAATTAAAAAGTTGAAGTGTAGGGCATTTTACTGTATTTATTTATTATAACCTTTTGAAAAGGGCGGCATTGCCATTGCTATGCTTTTCCTGCCCAAAATGGACAACGTTTTTGCCTGAATTGTGGGAAAAATTTGTGGTTGCAGATTTTTCGCCTATTGCCTGTGCCCTTTCATGTAAGATCACTTTGATTTGAATGCACCTATGGACATACATCAGAATGGGTTTAAACCTCACCACAATGCTGAAACTCTTCTGACTTCCCTAACTGATAACCTTATAAGGGGTATAGATAATATCAAAAGAGGATTTCTACTAATCTTTATGGGTATCTCCACTGCCTTTGATATAGTCTCACACAAAGGAATGATACAACGATTATATAAAGCTGGTCTACACAATAACACATTAAAATGGTTCTAATCCTAACTCACCAACCGAAAGCAACAGGTAAAATGTGGTGACATGAAATCGACGCGCTTTAACATGACACAAGGAATACCTCAGGGTTCCTCTTTGTCTTCCATCCTTTACAACTTGTATATCCAACCCATCTGTAATATTCTCAAAAAACACAAGATGCTCTATCACATCTATGCTGATGATATTATGGTCTATACCCCAATAAATATGAAAGCAACAGACCTCATCCCCATAACCAACTACCTGGATGAGATGATTACATGGCTCACTAACAATATGTCGGTTAACTCTAAAAGACGGAGGCCATGTTTATAACTAGAGGGGAAAACTTCAATCCTCCTTCTACGATCTGCATCTGGAACAAACACATTAAAGTCAAGAATGAGGTAAAAATCTTGGAATCACTTTAGACACAAAGTTAAACCTCCATTCTCATATTAATAAAACCGCTGCAAAAGCATATTACAAATTAAAACCCATAAGGAGGCTCAAACCAATTTTAAGCCAAGACCATTTTAGAACTGTATGTCAGGCAGTCATCAACCTATAATATACTATGGAAACTCACTTTATCATGGACTCCCTAATCAAACCACACACCCTCTCCAATTGGTGCAAAATACGGCAGCTAGAATCATCACAAATACCACAAAAAACGAGCACATCACTCCAGTGCTCCAGAACCTCCATTGGCTGCCCATTCAAGCTCTTGCAAGATTTAAGGCTACTTTAAATATTTTCAAAATTATTAATAATATATCAAAGGCCCTTCAGAACTTAATAACCAGGCATACTAACATGAGACCACTTAGAACCAGTATGGACAACAGGATAGCCACTCCACTTGATTTCCAAAACACAAATCAGACAACATCCAGAAGGGCTCTGTCCCTTTATGCACCAGAATTATGGAACACTCTACCTGATAACATGAGAGCCATGAGTGACTTAAAGGATTTTAGACAAATGCTCAAGACCTTACTATTTATACAATATTATGGACCTTCCTAGTTCCTACTATGGACTTGTTTGCAAATAATATCAAGTATTTTAGGGGTATGTTTACTAAACTGCGGTAACGTTACAGACCATGCGTTATGTAATGTTAACGATCGTTAGGTAACGTTAACGCGTGTTATGTAAAGTTAACGTGCGTTAACGTTACTTAACGATCGTTAACCTCCCCGGCCGCGGTAAACACTGCAGAGGGTGGAGAGAGGGTGGGGGAAGGGGTCAATGGGTGGGGAGTGGGCGGGGAGAGGCTCCCTGCACACTAACTCGCTGAACTGAAGGGCTGAATCCTACCGCGAATGAAAACCTGCCATTAGATGCACATTTGCAGAAGAGAGAAACCATTTCAGTGTCAGCAATGTACAGCATAGACAGGGAGCCCAAGAAACATGATAGTAGTGCTCCATTTCCAGCACCAGCATAGTGCCCAAGTATGAAAGGCCACTATGGCGATGGTGCAAGTGGGGCATGGGGGCTGCAGGTGGGACATGTAGCAGGGGCATCTGGGGCACAGGGTGGACTAGGCAGGCGCCTAGGTGGCACATAGGAACATAGAAACCGGACATCAAAATGACACAGCTGACAAAGGCCAAACACAATCCACCTACATCTACCTGGTCCCTCCAAGCTAACAGTTGCGAGGGCACTGACCTGACATCCCCCCAGCCAACCCTCCACCAAGCGGAAGGGACAGACTATTGGTAGGCGGTGATGGGGGGAGATGTGAGGATGCTAATGTATGCCCCATGCCCCAGACCCCGCTCCCTAGGCGATCATCTACCCACACAGTGGATGGCCTGGGACTGCACGCTACCAGCACCGACAGCATATGGCCATGTCAGCATGGCAAGGGGGTGTGTGCCCGTGCTGGAGGGGGCAGTGGCACCTGCCTGCAGTGGACCTAGCCCATGCCCTGTACCAGTATGTGGTGTGCAGTGCAACATACAACGTCTGGCTGATGAAAAGTACAGGTAGCCCCAGGGACCACCATGCATGTGTGGTGCAGTACACCCAGCCAGTGTGTCCAGAAGCAGAGGGTCACAGGTTCAAGCCCCAGCTGTGGTTCCTGCATAGCATATCCCTATGTTTTATCCTACAATGCAGATACAACAGCAACATGTGCAAAGCCAAAAGCAGCGGCAAACAGGGGTACAAACACCCACTCACACAGGCTCCACAATCCAAAGATGCATGGAGAGTCAGGCTGTTGACCCAAGCATTGAGCTGCAGTTATCATCAGGGCACTACTACTACCACCTCCTACACAGTTTATTTATTTATTTAAACGTATTTCTATACCGCCTTATCCTGCAATCAAGGCGGTCTAGGGTATAGTGTGTACATGCAGTGAGTAGTGTATGCGTGTGAGTGTGTCTGGACGTTGATTCTTGTGGTGCTATTTACAGCGTGCGCGATTTACAATGCTATGGGTATAAGTTCCTGGCTTAATTACAATTATAGTGACATGTGGGGGGAATTGAGGTGTCTGTTGCATGGTTTAAGTAATGTCACCATAGTGTTCTATGAAGAGGGTTGTCTTCAGTAGTTTCCTGAACTCCTTAAGGTCTGTTGTTGAACGCAGTTCGTCGGGGAGGGCGTTCCAGATTGTTGGTGCCGCCTTTGATAAGGCTCGTTTTTCGGTGTCCTTGCGTACCCTGTTGATATCTTTAGGTGTGTTGACATGGTTGGATGTGCCTCTTCTTCTCGGTCTTGTGCTGTTGTCTGGTTGTATGAGTGGGTGTAGGCTGAAAGCTGATGATTGATGTTTGATTTTGAAAATGTTTATGATTGTCTTGTATCTAATGTGGGCACTGATAGGCAGCCAGTGGAGCTCTTTTAGAGTGGGTGTGATGTGTTCTTGTCTTGTGGTGCCAGCAATTATGCGTGCTGCAGTTTTTTGTGCCTGTGCAATGGTCTTAGTGTCTGTTTCGTTAGACCTAGATAGATTGGGTTGCAGAAGTCTAGGATTGGGGTTATTAGTGCTTGACAAACTGTGCGGAAGTGTTCCTGAGTGAGGAGGGACTTGAGGCGTCGTACTAGTCTCATCCTGTGGTATGCATTTTTGGTGGTTCTGCTGATGTGGGACTGAAGGTCCATTGTCACTCCGAGGTATTTCACTTCTGATTGTATGGGTATAGTTGTGGTGCCTATCTTGATGTCGCAGGGGGGGGGGGGATGAAGTCGGAGTTTCGTGTGATGATTAGCGCCTCGGTCTTGCTGTAGTTTATGGTCATGTTGTTGTCTTGAAACCAGGTGTTCATATGTGTGAGACAGTCTGCTATCTTGGTGTGGTCTGGGTTGTCGAGGGTGATTGGTGTGTATATCATTATGTCGTCTGCATAGATTGTGTATTTTATCCCATGCTCTTTTATGATATTGCATATTGGTTGGATGTAGATGTTGAATAAGAGAGCTGATAGTGCGGATCCTTGGGGTACGCCTTGCATGACTTTTATGGGTCGGGATGTGTTGGGCCCAATCTTGACCTGTATCTGTCTGTCCGTTAGGTAAGAGTGGAACCACCTCAGTGTGGCTCCATGTAGTCCGATGTTCTGTAGTCTTGCCAGTAGTGTTCCATGGTCGACTTGTCAAACGCTGATGATAGGTCAATGAAGATCATGAGTATTCCGTTCTTGCTGTTGTCTATGAGGTGTAGTATGTTATTAAAGAGGTATAGCAGGAATGTTTCAACTCCATGGTTGGGGCGTAAACCGTGTTGTTTGTGATCGAGTTGTGCGTGGTTGTCAATGTGGTCTTGTAGTTGATGTTGTACCACTTTCTCAATAATTTTAGCCAGTAGGGGGATGCTTGAGATGGGTCTGTAGGCTGCTGGGTTGTTTTTGTCGAGTGCTGATTTCTTTGGGATTGGTCTTATTGTGGCGAATTTTAGCTGGTCTGGCATGATACCTTGTGTTAGAGAACTTTTCACCATGTGTGGATGAAGTTTGACTTTGTCGTTTTGATCCATGTGACTGGGCATGGGTCTGTTGGGGCCGTGCTTGTGTTGAGGGTGGTGATGATGTGTGAGAGCTGCTCTGTGGATGGGTTGTTGAATTTGTCCCAAGTTTTTCTTGGGGTGGTGGTTGGTTTGGTGCTTGTGTTAGTATTCCTTCATGGAGCTGAGTGGAATTTGTCTTGGATGTGGTCTGCGAATGTTTGTGGGTCTATTTGCACTTCGCTGTTGGATTTGTTCTCCTTGGTGAGTGTTTTCACAATTTCGAAGAGCTCTCTCGGTTTGTTGTTTGATTTGAGTATGAGGTTGGTGTGGTATTCTCTCTTTGTTTGGTTGATGAGATCGTTGTACTCTTTTTGTTTTGCTAAGTATAGAGTCTGTTTGTTGGGAGACTTGGTGTGTCTCCATTGCCGTTCTAAATTCCTGAGTTCTCTTTTTTTGATCCGTATGGTTTTTGAGTACCAGGGTGTGTGATGTGCCCTAGTGCGGTGATCTATCTTGGGTCTGTGTTCGGTGACTTTGGAGGCTGCATTGATGATGCTGTTCCATTTTCTGATTTGATCGTCTAAATCCTCTTCTTCCGTATTCAGGTGCGGTATCGTGTCCTTGAGAAATTGGTCCTTGTTAAAGCTTTTAAATCTTCTTTGTGCTGTTGGTTTGTCTAGGTTTTTGTCATGGTTTTGTCCTTGTGGCATGACCTTTGTTTTGATTATGTGATGGTCTGACCATGGGATGGGGTGACATCTGGTGTAGATATGTTACCATTGTCCGTTAGAAAATTGGGTGCGAATATGAGGTCTGGTGATGATCCATGTTTGTGTGTTGGTGTGTTGATCATTTGGGTGTATTGTAAGGATCCCATAGCTTGTAGGAAAGCTTCTGTGTCCTTTGTGTTGGAGGATATTAGGTTGAAGTCTCCTAGTAGTAGTAGGGGTTTGTTGCTGGTGTTGAAGGCACAGACCTCCTCTAGAGTGGATGCTAGTTCGTCTGGTGGTGCATTCAGGGCTCTGTAGGTGAGGCAAAGTGCCATCCAACCACCTCCTTCTCCCCATGTCAACTGCTTTCCAGTCCCCACATTCCTCCCATGTCAGCTCCTTTCCAGCCAACTCCTTCCTTCATGTGTCAGCTCCCTTCCAGCCCCCTCTTTCCCCCCGTATCAGCTCCCTTCTAGTCATCTCCTTCCAACTGTGTCAGCTCTTTTCCAGCTCCCACACTCCTCCGTGTCAGCTCCTTTCCAGCCCCCACCTTCCCCCATGTCAGTTCCCTTCCGGCCCCCACCTTCCCTGTGTCAGCTCCCTTCCAACTATCTCCTTCTACCTGTGTCAGCTCCCTTCCAGCCCCACATTCCCCATGTGTCAGATCCCTTCCAGCCCCCACCTTCCCCCATGTCAGCTCCTTTCCAGCTCCCTCCTTCCCCCATGTCAGCTACTTTATTTCTTTATATTATTGTTATTTGTACGTTTGCCGCATTACCTACGTGGGATCAGCTGGGGGGGGGGGGGGGGGGTTAGCGGCTCCAGGTAACAGGGGGAGGCTGGGTACACCACTCAGCTAAACTTCAGCAATCCATCTCAGGACCTTAGCAGGCTCTTTCAGGCTAGGAGTCTGCATTGGAGCAATGGAGAGGCTCTGATTCAGTGCTGTTTCCTACTCCTCCCTGGACACATACCCCTGTAGTGGGGCCAACTTGAGAAACTTCTCCATTAGGCCTCAGCAACCATTTTCTGTAGCGTAAGCCCTCAGTTTTGACCTTATGCTTTCCCATAGATGAGAGAAAAAGATAAAAGGAAAACAATCTTAAAATCTTGAGCAATTTACAAAACCAAGAATGCAAGTGTTTCTATGCTTCCATCATCTTATCTCAGATTAACACTCCTGACAGACTGTTCCAGTAAGAACATTCTTCACAGAAACTTGCTGGAACAGAGCACTTTGGTATAAAACAACTCAGATTTGATCTGAATTTTGTAGGTGGTATATGCCAAAAGTTGAAAGATATCAACATTCTTTATCTTTCTTTTATACTGTTTTTCATGAAGATCACAAAATTACACTTTGTCTCAGGCTCTCTCTTCAGGGTCTGATGTGCTTAAGCAAGTTGGGAGAGGGTAATTTTATAAAATATTTCTATGCCTACACTGCAGTTTTAGGCATGTAGGAGAGATTTATAAAGTTAGGTCATATTTATTTGTACTTCCGGTGTAAGATTTGTAGAGTAGGTGTGCTCAGGGAAAGAGTTTGGATGGACCTTGGCAGAGTTGCGATTTATGCACAAATTTTATAATGCAAAGTAAAAATTAACAGTTATGCCTACACAAGAGCAGGTGATATGTTGGCACCTTCAACCTACATGCAATTTCTGCAGTATTTGTGTTAGTATTTTATAAAGACACATAGGTGCCTATGGGGCATGTTTACTAAAACCCCGTTAAAGTGCGGGCCCCGGTAGTGTGCGGGTGCCATATAAGGAGTGGGCGTTCCGTCCTGAAAAAGGAAAGGCGGAATTTACATATGCGCTAAGGTGTGCGGCGCCCATGTGCGCCCCGCACCTTAGCGCATGAGATAGCTGCGCGGAAGGCATAAGTGGCGCGCTGAAGTGCAAGAAATAGAGCAGATCCACAGCACAATGGTTAAGACACTGACCAACGGTGTAGGGATCAGGGGTTCAATCCCCCACAGTGCCCAATGAAGACAGCTGGCTGAGGTGTTAATTTATGAGGAGCAGAAATACTGGGCGGCATAAGGCAGCGCGCTAATGTTTTTGGCGGCATATTAATACTGGGCAGCATAAGGCGGCGCACTGATGTTTATGGAGGCATTATAATACTGAGCGGTATAAGTGGCGCGCTGATGTGCAGGAAAAAGAGCAAAGCCACAGCACAATCGTTAAGACACTGACCAATGGTGCAGAGATCAGGGATTCAATCCCCCACAGTGCCCAATGAAGATGACTAGCTGAGGCATTACTTTAGGAGCCACTGTAATATTGGGCAGCAGAAGGTGGTGCGCTGATGGCCATAAGGCGGAGCGCTAATGATTTTGGAGGAATTTTAATGTTGGCAGGCATATGGAGGTGCGCTGATGTATAAGTACAGGAACAGAACCACAGCACAATGGTTAAGGCACTGACCAATGGTGCAGGGATCAGAAGTTCAATCCCCCAAAGTGCCCAATGAACAAGGCTGGCTGAGGCATAACATATTATAGGGAAGATTGCTTTAGGAGGCATTTTATTCATATTTTAATTATCACTACTAGCAAACGCACTCTCAAAGCGTGTTAACATAAGGCGCCCTATAAGGCACATTTTAAAGTGCACTGTCAGCCAAGGCACCCTAGAATGTTGCTTATAGGGCGCTTTAGAGGGTGCCGTATGAGGTACCGCAAGGTCAGTGTACTGTTTTTTATGGCAGCACTGTGCAATTTAAGGAATGAAAAGCATAAGTAGGTGCGCTGATAGGCAAGGAGGAGCAGCAGTGGAGCACAATGGTTAAGGCACTGACTGCTGATACAGGAGTCATGAGTTTGCTCCCCAGTGTGCCTAATACATAAGGCTGGCTGTGGCATCAGCTTTGCATTGTACATATTTTGTCCTGCAGCACTTTATTTTTATGTTATTAATTGCTGCCAGCAAACACGCCCTCACGTGCCGTAATTGAAGGTGCCGTATAAGGCACCCTATAAGGCACTCCATAATGCACATTAGAAATTGCACTGTCCGCCACAGCACCCTAAAATGTCCCCTATAGGGCACCCTATAGGTTGCGTCATAGGATATTGTATAGTGCACCTTATATGGACGGGAACCATAAGGTGCCCTATAGGGCGCCCTATAAAGCACCCTCAGAGGCACCTTATGGGTACAGTACGCTGAAGGTGTTTTTGCTGGCATCAAAATATGTACATTAAAAAAAATAATGCATTGGACAACCCTATCAAATAACCCCACTGTGGGTTTGAACCCATGACCTCTGGCTTCAGAAGCAGTGAAGTAACCATTGGGCTACAGCTCTATAGCTGCTAGCAAGCCCCTGGCTGGCTGCAGAGAGCATGCACGTCACCACACAGACAGTCTGCTGTGGTCACTAGGATAGGGTTAGCCCACCCATACCCATGATGCACTGCAATGCAAATCAGCTGTCCACAGATCAACACAAGCTGACCAATGCACCCCCACAGCACCTCGGCCCGGTAGAGGGAAGTGACCATGTGCACCCACACACCACCTCGGCCTGGTAGGGGGTACTGACCATGTGTTTTACTGGCACAGAGTAGCTACACACCGTCACATTGTGCGGGTACTGTGCTCACCCTGAGGGTGCAATGAGGCACCCAGGACCAGGTCCACAACACCTTCCATAGCTGAAAGAGGCCATGCCGGAGGTCCAAAGCAGTGGTAATGTGTGAGATAGGTAGTTCCTGCACAAACACCTTGGATATCTCTGTCTGACTCAGTCAGGTGTAGCCCCCATGAACCCCCAGGTGGGCCATGCACCCCCCCCCAGGGCGGCAAACAGGGTCTCCCATCAATAGATCCACATACTACCTCCCTGCAAAGGTGGCAGTAGAAGGGTCCACTGTACCCTGCTCCATCACAACACATACCAGCTGCAAACAGTGTGCTAGTTAGTCCACAGTGCATGTTCCCACTGGAGATGCATGCACCCAGAACTGGGATGTCATCATACACAACAAGCAGATAAATCAGTGACTAGGTCCCAAAAGGAAACCCATATCTATCACATGAGGAAAATACTATATAGCACTATGGGGGTGCCTAGCCATGCTGTGGTCACTGCACAGTCAGGGTGAGAGTGATCTCTCAGCAGGACATACTGAGGTCACCCTGTCTGTGTAGCTGGTGGCCGGGCACTAAAATGTCCCAGTCAGTGCCCTATGCCCTGTGCAGATGCACCCTGGCCACCCTGTCCGGCCTATACCCATGGTACCTTGCTCCTCATTATGCACATTGGCAGCCCAATACTGGCAACATTGCTGGCAGTGTGGGCTGTGGAAGGTGTTTGCAGCCACCACACACTGGATAGGCAGACAGCCACCCCCACACCTATGCCAGCATTGTGCTACTATAGAGGAGTCCAGCAGCCATACCCACCACACCAGTCCTGGGCACAGTACAGGCATGGATATGGTACGCACTACTGTTGGGGGTCACTCCCCAGGGTGGTAAACACTGTCAGAGACCAGACCTGCAGCGCACACCGCAGACATCACAATGATTGTTATGGTGGAGATCAATGAGCAAACTGTGCTTAACGTAGGAATTGATATCTGCCAGTTATCATGGGCAACGTTTGATAGCTGTGTACCATATACCCAGGTGTAGGGTGGCAGTGCTAAGGTATGCAACTGCTAGTATTGGGAGATACAGGCAGGGACCAATGTCCTGCCTCTCCAGGAGGCATTGGCCAGTGGGGCCTGGGGGGGGGGGGGTCTGGCCCTGTTGGCTGCTGCTTTACGGCAGAGTGTCCGAACTCCAGTCCTGGTGTTCCAACCACTGTTCGGGTTTTCATGCTGTCCCTCATAGATATGCATGAGCTACATCAGCATACCATGGGGGTGGTGCATAGATATGCAGCACAGGCATCATTCGTAGAGGCAGCATGGATCCTGAATGGTGTGGGGCCCTCCAGGACTGCATTTGGGAGACTCTGCTCTAGGTAATGCGGCTGTTTATAGTGTCTGTGTTTGGTGTGGTAATATATAGGCGTAAGAACCATGCGTATGTTCTCAGCAATAAAGGTTTGTCTGCACTATCACGGTTTAGTTGTAGGAAAAATATGTGGAATGGATTGGCAGTAGCCCCAGCTGGGCTTTGAACCTGTGACCTTCTGTTCCTGCTCACACTGTCGGTGTGCACTGCACCACTGTGTTGTCACAGGTATGCTGTGTTCCCTGGGGAGTCCATGACTGTACATCCGACAGAGCCTGTCTGTTGCGGTGGACGGTGCCAGCCTGCACAGGCCTAGGCCACTGTCTGCTGTGGTTTGCAGCCACTGCCCCCTCCACCACCTGTACCCTTCCGCCAACATGCAGACATGTCCCTATCTGGGAAAAAGCATATGACCTGACTGAGTTGTAGCACTCCAGGACTGAATTTGGGGGACTCGGCTGTAGGTAATGCCCATTGTTATGGTTTGTGTGCGGTGTAGGGTAAAATATAGGTGTTGGAACCATGCTTATGTTCTCTGCCATAAAGGAGTGTCTGTACTATCACTGTTTAGTGGTGGGTAAAACTATGGGGATTGGGTTGGCAGTAGCCCCAGCTGGGATTTGAACCTGTGACCACTGTTCCCTCTAAGCTGTGCGCGTGTGCGCGCGCACACACTTCGCCGAGCGAGCACACATACTTTACAACAGAGCGCACAAAAATTACGGCTCTGATTCTGATAGAAAACACAGACATCTTAAAATTTAAAAGTTATGATTGTAATTACTAGAAATTTCCCACTTCATTTAGTAATCGTCTATTTTCATTTAATTTGATTAAAAGCAATGTGGTGTACATACTGTATTCTGACATGTAGTCAAATTTTAAAGTATATAACTCCGAGTGTCGTTATGTGGTGCACAAAAATTTAACCTTCCTTCAAAAGCTGCACACAGCTGATATTTTATGCGCACACAGCCTACAGAAAATTAGAGGGAACATTGCCTGTGACCCTCTGGTCCTACAAACACTGGCTGTGTCCGCTGCACCACACTGTGGCCACAGAGACAGTGCACTCTCTGGAGATAGGAAACCTGGCCGCACGAGTCAGACACCCTGCTCTGCACAATTTTACTGTGGGCTCGTTTACCTTGTATGGGGACAAACGTGCAATTAAACCTCAAAAATGACCTCCAAAAAAGGGGAGAAAAACCAAAAACAAGCTGGGCAATAGTGATATCAATGGGCAACATGACAAACACTCCCAGGAAAGCTCCATTAAAATGCAGTGCTTTTTGAACGAGTCTACGGAGCGTAGACCCTTCCAAAAATCATTTCTTTTTTTTGGAGCTTTCATGGGAGTGTTTTTTATGGTTGCCCATTAATATCACTGTTGCCCAGATGGATTATAATTTATTTGGAATTTGTTGTGGTCATTTTCAATTTATATTTGCTATTTTGTTCTGTGCACATTTATCACACTGCTCACGTTTTTCAGGTTTCCCCGGTTTTGCTGTACATTGCTGACGGAAATGGTTTCTCTTCCCTTTAAATGGGCTCTAACGCGAGGGTTTCACTCGCAGTATTTTTATTGCCGAAATTCAGCCCCGCTCCCGTGCAGGGAGCCTCTCCCCTCCCACTCTCCACCCATTGACCCCGTCCCTCTGCCCCTTGGGGGCCTTCCTCCGCCCTCCGTACGCCTTTCCCCGCCTCTATCGCACATCAGCGCCCCGCACACGTGCGCCGGCCCGTTAATGTGACACGCACGCGTGCGCGGTACTTAAGAGCACTTAAGTGCATCATTAGCGTACGCTATTGTGCGCCGCGCACATGTGCACGGTTTAGTAAACATACCCCTATGTGTCTTTACAAAATAGGAACCTTCCCTGTCCCGAAACATAGGTGCCCTGTTACCCTCTGGATGTCTAGGTATTTGAAATGGGAATGGAGCCACCCACTTACTTGATTTATTTTTGTAGAATTTATTGCCAGTATTTCCAGGTGTTGCCAGACATAAGTTCTTCTAGGTTATCAGTCTCCCAAACACTAAAGAATCTTCTGCAAAGTACTGACTGCAGAGTCTTGTAACACCAGGTATTATCAGAAATGAAGCTTGAAAACCCCTCCTTCTTGTCTTTGATCTAGGCAGGATACAGCCTCCCCAGTTTGGTTCACTTGAGAAGTAGGCCGACATCTTAACCCTGAAATCTGAATGTCTTAAATACCTTATTTCCTTTGTTTCACATTCAATACCTTTGGGTAACTATTTAAACCCCATGGTCCCATGGTCATTTGTTTTTTTAAACACTGGCTGCAGCATTTAAATATTATATATATATTCAGGGCTGCAGTTCATAGAAGCAAAATGATGATGTCACCTGCTATCTATACAGCTAAGTGGTTTAATTTAGCCTTTTGGCTATCCTAAATGAAGCTGCTCAGCTATACCAATAGTGGTTGAATATTGCTGACTATCCATATAGTTAAGGGCATATTTTATTTATTTATACAATTTTTCTATACCGCCACTTCCAGAGATCAGTAGCGGTTTACATGTAACAAAAGTTAATAATAGAGAAGCTATTATTTTACAGCGAACAATTTTACAGAGAACAATTTTAGAACAGAATTAACATAGAACTCAAAACCATATAGAAACTGTTGATAACAAACAATGAACTTGGAGTAACATTTGGTAATGCTTCAAATAAAAATTAACAAGAGCCTTAAAAGGTGATTGTTACATAAATGGTAATAATATTGTATTCAAAAGTTAGGTGATCTGTGAGATGGAATGATTATGAGAGATGTAGTAGTGGTCATTGTCTAGGTAGGGTCTGAGTATGATTGTTGAGCATTGCTTTTCTGTGAGTTCGGAACAATATCATGCTGAAGATTATGGTAATGCATAGTAAAAAGATGGGTTTTTAGTTCTTTTCTGAATGATAGAAGGTCTTTGATTTCTCTAATTTCAATTGGGAGGTTATTCCATAATGTGGGAGCGAAGAATGAAAAAGCTGTTTTACTTGTCTTCTGGTTAGTCTTTCTAATGGAATCTGGGACTTGGATCATATGTAGATTAATTCTTCTTCTTGTCCTGTTTTCATGAGGGATGTTGATGAGCGTTGAAAGGAAAGATGGTGCTAGATTGTTAAGGATCTTGAATGTAGTAACTAAAAATTTGTAAATGATTCTGCATGATATAGGTAGCCAGTGTAGAGCGTAAAGAATAGGAGATATATGGTCTGCTATTTTCGTTTTATAGATGATCCTTGCTGTAACATTTTGGGCTAATTGAAGTGTGTGTAGATTTTTCTTAGAGGTTCCCTGAAGAATACCATTACAGTAGTCTAGATGGGGTGTTATTAGTATTTGGGCCACAGATCTGAAATCAGAGCTGTCAATTAAAGGTCTTAGTTGTTGGATTGTCCGTATCTTGAAGTATATTGCTTTAACAGTTTGTTTTATGTGCTGAGCGAGACTGAAGGTCCTATCCAGTGTGACTCCCAGGTATTTGATCTCATCTTTAACAGGAAGGGTAGTTTTTCCAATGTTGATTTCTGACGGTGGAGTAAAATTCGTGTTTCTTGTTACAAATAGAACTTCTGTTTTTTTTAAATTAATATTCATATTCATGGAATTTAGCCACATTTCAGCTTCAGTTAGGCAACAACATATGTTGTTATAATCGGGGCTGGACACATCAAAAGGTGAGTATAACATAATGTCGTCCGCATAGATGTGGTAATTTATTTTGAAGCGTTTAAATATGGAACAGATGGGTTGTAGATATATTAAACAATAGAGCAGAAAGGGCGGAGCCTTGTGGGATGCCCTGCTCTTGAGGAAATGGTGATGATGCAGCTTGATCTATTTGCACATATTGAGTCCGGTTAGTAAAATAGGATTTAAACCAGTCATGGGTTTTATCCTTAATGCCTATTTGAGAGAGCCTGGAGATGAGTGTGGCATGGTTTACCTTGTCAAATGCCGAAGAAATATCGAGGAAAATGAGAATGAAAGCTCGCTTGGAATTATGGATACCTCTGATGATTGTGTCAAAGAGAGCTAAAAGGAGGGTTTCAACACCATGGTGTGGGCGAAATCCGTATTGGTGTTCGTCTAATGGTGCTGAGGAGTCTATATAATCATATCATTAAAGGTCTGGGTAGAGGGGGTCAAATATCTAAATGCTAGTTTGGAGCAAGGCTATTATGTATACTTTGTCACTGCAGGTTTATTATTTCCTTTTTATTCTGGATACAGTACTCCTAAGACCTTCATCACAATTCCCTTGTATGGTGAGATCTAACACAGCTTTGTCATTCTTAGCAGCCAGATATCTTTATAACAAGATTAATTTAGACATGGATTGATAAAAGATGAGCATCCATTTTCTAACATGCTTCAAGTGAAAGTATTGATACTGTTTGGTTTACACACTCGGTGCAGATTTTACTTATTATCAACCATTTGACACTTTCTTTGATCATATGGAGGAGTGGAGTGGAGTGGAGTGATCATATGTGGAGTGGAGGAGTGGCCTAGTGGTTGGGGCAAGGTACTTCAGGCCAGAAGGTTGGGTGTTCAAATCCCACTGGAGGACAGCAACCTTGGGCTGGAAGGACTGGGGTTTCTAGTCCCACAGGTGCTCCTTGTGGTCTTGGGCAAGCCACTTAACCCTCCATAGCCCATGTTCCCTGTAAAATAGTTCTCTGTGTGCTGTGCTTTCCTGTCTAATCAATGTGTTTATACCTCAAAAATTTCCTGTCATGATTTGACAATTTCCAATCTGTAATCAAAACTGCTGCTGATTGCTGGAAGTAGCAGTATACAAATGAATACTAAATAAATAAATATGATAACTTCTAGGGATGTGTATTCATTTTAACATTAATGGTAAAATGTGATGAATGAGACTATTTTTGGTTTGGTAGCTTTAAAACAAAACAAATGACTATGCCCCTTGCCTGAGCTAAATTCTTATTTATGCCATTCATTTTTGGCCACAACATGGTCTGCGGAGTTAGGCACAGCAGAAATAATTTGGGAGGGAGAGAAGAAAGAAGCATGCGGTAAGTCACCATTCATAATGAAACTTGACAAGCAACCAAACAAGCCCATCCCTGCCTTACTTCTCCCAAATTCTATGGCTCATAATGTCAGAAGCTCTGCAGGAAATTGAAAACAAACACCAACAATTCAGCACCATTTTCTCTTTTGCCTTTAGAAAGAGAAGGTGGCAGAAAATTGGTGGCTTCAGAAAATTACTTTTTTGGAGTCCAAAATATCTAAACAATAGAGAAAATATCTAAACATCAAGATAGGGCTCAGAGAAAGGCAGCACCCCAGTTTTAGAAATCTCTCAGGCTTTCTGGCTTCAGTCAGAGATACAGCATAGAGGTCAGATAGAAAAGGGATCCCAAGAAAGCAGAGATAAAAAAGACAGGTAGAGTCAAGCAGACAGTCATCTGCTGCCTCTATTATTTATGGTTTATTATTTCTTGATATACTACATTTCTGTCCACAATCAAGGAAGTTTGTCATTTCTACAGTACCACCAGGCATATATAGCACTGTCCAGACACATAAAAGAGAAACAGTTTCTGCTCCATAGAGCTTACAATCTAGTCAGATGATTCATACTGCTTGGAAGCAGTAGGCATGGAAATAATAGTGATAGAAGCACAGGATGGAAATTGGTGGATAATCTTGCGATATTTAGGACAAACAGTAGCATTAGTACAGAGGAGCCAAGAGGATAGTCTCCAGTCTTCTACAGACCATCAGCCAAGCTGAAGAAAGAGATTACTTTAAGAGGAAAGTACCAAACAGTGTAGCTTTCATTGGAAATGTGAAAGACCAGTTGTATGCACCCATCTCTACAGAGGGGCAAAAGAAGGCAAAGCCAATGCAGGATGAGGAAGGAGGTAAGGAGACCAGCAGCAGGTTAAGTCGTAACCACCAAAGCAAGGTAGCAGGTTTGGCAGATACAAAATCTGTTGAATAATCAAATGAGAATTTCCAGTAGAATAACACAATATTCAAAGTTTTGAAGTTGATGAGATATGGAAAACTTAGTTGTTAGAATGCTAGGTAGTGAGAAGATGGAAAGTGATACTGTCAGGGCCCAGAGCACTCTACAGGTAGGGCAGAGTGTGAAAGATGTCCTTGACCTTTTATCTTTTACTCTGCCCTCAGTTCAAGTTCCAGCAGCAGCCCCTTGGAATCCAAGAGGAAGTCTAGTAAAATATTAATGGTGTGGAGGCATTTAAAAGATTTTGAGGATCCTCCTAATGCAGAATATTTGTACTGTTGGAAGGTCATTAGTACAGGAAATCTAATTGACCATTTTTCAAACAGTGGAATGCTGCATCATTTGCAGAAACTTCTTTTCAAGTTAGTTTCAAGGGAAAATGATAATATTAGGCAGAGGAGTCCATTCTTCACTAAGGGGTATGTTTACTAAACCGTCTTAATGTTACCGGCGTTAGTTGCAGTCTTACTGTGACGAATGCCATATAAGGTAGTGGGCGTTCTGGTCTTAAGGTAGCATTTCGGGTTATCACGCAATAAAGTCCGTTATCGCACGATAGAGGGAGCCGTGGCACGTTAACGCGCATTAACCTTAATTAGGCACGCTGACCTACAAACACAGCAACAGAGGTGTAGCACACTGGTTAATGCAAAGACTGATGAAACAGGGGTCATGAGTTCCATCCCCAGTGGACTTAATGAGTAAGGCTACCTGAGGCATTACCCTTTACTTTAAATCAGTGCTGTCTGAGGCATTTTCTTTTTTAATTTAAATTAGTGCTGCCAGAAAACACACCCTCACAGTGCCGTAACCTAAGGTGCTGCATAAGGCACCCTATAAGGCACTCCAGAGGGCACATTATAAAGTGCAATGTCCGCCAAGGTACCTTATAATGTTCCCTATAGGTGGTCTTATAAGGCGCCTTATAGGGTGCTTTATAGGGCGCCTTATGAGGCACCTTAAGGCTACAGCACTGTGAGGGTGGTTTTGCTGGCAGCACTAATTTAAATTAAAAAAGGAAATGCCTCTGACAGCCTTATCAAATAACACCACTGTGGGATCAAATCCATGACCTCTGCCTCTACAGTCAGTGAAGCAACCAGTGGGCTACATCTCTACAGCTGCTAACAAACCCCTGGCTGGCTAAAGAAGGACTGCAGGTCACCACACAAACTGTCTGCTGTGGTTACCAGGATAGGGTTAACCCACCTGTACCCATGATGCACTGCACATGCAGATCAGCAGTCTACAGATGATCACAAGATGGGGTATGCATCCCCCACAGCACCTCGGCCTGGTAGGGGGAACTGACCATGTGTTTTACTGGCACAAAGTAGCTACAGACCGACACATTGTGGGGATACTGTGCTCACCCTGAGGGCGAGGTGGGGCACCCAGCACCAGGTCCGCAGCACCTGGCTTAGCTGAGATAGGCTGTGCTGCAGGTCGCCATCAGTGTCAGTGTGTGAGAGATAGTCCTTGCAGACACACCTAGGATACACCTGTGTCCATCTGTATTTCCCAATCACGTTTAGCCCTTGTGGACTATGATGCACCCAGAATAGTACATATCCTGTGTGGGTGCCATGGTCACATGGTTTAAGTGAAAGGGGGTGTTTGGACCCATAGGTGGATTAGCACCACCCAACCTGTCCTCTGGGGCTAAGGGTGGGGGACAGAATCTCCCACCAACAGATCCACATTCTACATCCCTGCAATGGTGGCAGTAGAGGGGACCATCAACCCATGTCCTGCTGGGGAACAGGCACCCTACAGGGCAGTCAATGCAGATCTGTATGCATCCATAAGGCAATGGCAGACAGATAGTAGGCCTGGAAATAATCAGCTTCCCCCCACCACTATCTGACATTCTCCAGCAGCAAGCACAGTGAGTCTCCAGTCACTGCACCCTGCAAGGTGTTCCAGCCATACACATACTAACTGCAGACAGTCTGTTAGCTAGTCCATAGTGCACGGACCTGGAGGAGATGTGAGCGCACACACACCAAGCAAATAAGTCAGTGATTGGGCCCCAGAAAAGAGAACCCATAAATATCCCTTGAAAAAAATACTATACAGCACTATGGGGGAACCTAGCCATGCCGTGGTCACTGCTCAGTCAGGGTGCGAGTGACCTCCTAGCAGGACATGCTGTGGCCACCCTGTCCATGCAGGTGGTGGCTGGGCACTACAATGTCCCAGCCATTGCCCTATTCCCTGTGCAGATGCATCCTGCCCAGGCCACCCTGTCCGGGCCATACCCACAGTACCTTGCTTCTCATTATGCACACTGGCAGGCTAACACTGGAAACAGTGCAAGCAGTGTGGGCTGAGTAAGGTGTAGGCAGCCACAACACACTGGATAGACAGACATACACTCCCAAACCTATGCCAGCATTGTGCAAATATAGAGGCTTTTGTCAGCCCTGGCCACCACACCAGTCCTGGGCACAGTGCAGGCATGGCTATGGTATGCAATACTGTTGGGGTCACTCCCCAGGGTAGTAAACACTGTCAGAAACCAAAACTGAAACACACTCCACAGATATCAGAAAGGTTGCTATGATGCAGCTCTATCAGTAAATTGTGCTTAACTTAGGAATTGATATCTGCCATTAATCATAGCAACCTTTTGATATATGTGTAACGTATTACCAAGTTTAGGGCGGCATTGCTAAGGTATGCAAGTGCTAGTATTGGGAGATGCTGCTGCGCGCAGGGCACAACAGCCTGACTCTCCATGAGACTTTGGATAGTGGAGCCCGTGGGTGTGGGTGTTTATGCCCCTGTTGGACGCTGCTCTAGGGCAGAGGTCCCCAAACTCCGGTCCTGGTGGGCCAAACACTGTTCAGGTTTTCATACTGTTCCTAATGAATATGCATGAGATACATTTGCATACAATGGGGCGGCACATACTAATGCAGCACAGGCATATTTATTAGGGACAGCATGAAACCTGAATGGTGTTTGGCCCTCCAGGACTGCAGTTGGGAAACTCTGCTCTAGGGATTGCACATGTTTATGGTGTCTGTGCTCTGTAGGGTAAAATATAGGCGTTTCAGGCATGTTTATTTTATCTGCAATAAAGGTTCCATCTTTATTACCATGGTTTAGTACTGGGTAAAACATGGGGAAAGGGTTGTCAGGAGCCACAGCTGGGACTTGAACTTGTGATCTTCTGCTCTTGAACATACTGGCTGCATGTACTGCACCACACGGATAGTTCATTCCCTGGGGATACCATGACTGTTAGTCAGACAGACCCTGTCTGTTGCATTGTGCGGCACCCACCTAAACGGGGCTAGGCCATGGTCTGCTGTGGGCAGATGCCACTGCCCCCTCCACCACCAGCACCCCTCTGCCACCATGCTGCCATGCCATTATGCCGATGGTGCTGGTGGTGTGCAGTCCCAGGCCATCCAGTATGCCAGTAGGCAGCTGCCTATGGTGTGGGTTCTTGGGTAAGGGTGCCTACATGGACATGCTTGCTTCCCACCCCCTCCCCCCCCCGCACCGCCTGCCAATGTTTTGTGCCCTTGGGGGTACCTGCTGGGTAATCTCCCCTGTGACACTGTGGGACACACACTCATGCCCATTTTGGACCCTCATCAGTTGCTGTCTTGCTGCTGTATAGTTTCGGCATTCCTATGTGTCACCTAGGCATCTGCCTAGCCCACACTGTGCCCCAGCTGGACCACAGCATGTGCCGCCTGCAACTCCCTGTATCCCATTTACAGCATCAGTACAGTTGCCGTTTCCTACGTGCCCACTCTGCTGTTGCTGTACATGTGCACGCCATAACAAACCTGCCCAATCTAAATGACAGAAACCCTGATCAGCACTATTTCAATGTGGGATCATTCACTTTGTAGGGGGACAGAGCATAGACCCTTCCAAACATGATATCTTAATTTATACGCTTTGTCAGTAGTGTTGCTTTATGTTTATCATTAATATCACTATTGGCCAGCTTGGTTATTGGGATTTTAGATGTGGTTCTGGTCTTTTTATATGTTTATTTGCCTCTTTGTTCCCTGCACACGTATCACAACTATCACTTCTCTGGGTTTCCCTGCCTTTGCTGCACATTGCTGACTGAAATGGTTTCTCTTTTTCTGCAAATGTGCCTTAACGCGAGGGTTTCACTGGCGTTAGTGTTCAGACCTGGATTTCACAGCATTAGTGTGCCTGGAGCCTCTCCCCTCCCACTCTCCGCCCATTGACCCCTTCTTTCCACCCTCTGGGAAGCCTTACTCCACCCTTCAGACCCGGATTTCACAGCATTAGTGTGCCTTAATGCCGCCGCTGCGTTATCGCGCGATAATACCACCGCTGCGACGTTAAGACGGTTTAGTAAACATACCCCTAAGAGTAGCAGTGTCATAAAAGCTACAGAGAAAAAGTAAATCTGTTTCTAAGCTGATAACCAGGAAAACTGGGAAGCTATTTTTATTAGCTTCTTATTTTAACTACATTTCAGAAGAAAATTCAGTTATGATTTATGGCAATTGAATGTATAGAGACTCCCTAGGGCTGAACAATGTTATGTATCTATTCTATTGTATATGTTAAAATGAGGAATTTTCCAGGCTTAGAAGGATTCAGTAGTAGTTTTATCATAGAAAGGTATGGCCCCTTTTTCTACACAGGTGGTGGCCACAGTATAAGAGGAGGACTCCTTGAGTCAGATAGTGTCATTGACTCAAGCAAGCCATTAGAAACAGTCAGACTGTGACTAGTAAGGGTCCCAGGAAGAAAAGCGAAGAGGACTTCCCTTGCAAGGAGAAAAAATCTCTGCCAAATGCTGAGAAGAGAAGACTCCATGAAGCAGTCTACAAGAGTGAAGATCCCCACTGACAAAAGGAAGAATTACCTGGCCCTAGACCATTGTTCACCAGAAGGTATTTTGTGGATTTTCAATTTATGGAAAGGGATACAAGGAGTTTCACAGTTTCCTTTGGTTTGAAGAAAAGAAAACCCATAGAAGAAGAGGTCCAAGGTTTCTATACCATGAGTGCCCAAGGAGCCTGAAGTAGATGTTCTTTGAATACTAAGTTGTTGGTTTTTTTTTTATTTTGATGGGGAATTTTCACTGAAGCCTTGAAGTGTGGACATCTCATATTTAAATGCCAATTTTAAAGAAATGGAAAATGGAATTGAGATATTCAGCTCAAGATGTAGAAAGGCTCTGTGAAACACAAGGATATATATAAGGATTTGCAGGAATGCACTTCAATGTCTTGCCATGCCCAGTGGAAACAGCACTTCACACAGGGAAAATGAGCATCCCCCTCTCCCCTAAATGTTTATGGGAACAGCTTTTTAAAATTATATGTCCTGATATCCATGGACTCCCCAGTCTCCTCCCATGAGCAGCACAAGTCCCTCTATCCCCCAATATCTGATCCCCCCAACATCCAATCCCCCAATCACACCCCTGAGCACCCTCCAATATCCAATCCACTACCTGGTCACCCATTAACACTGATCACCCTCTAACATTGATCCCCCTCTGAATACCCCTTGCAGCCGATCCCCCCATTACATCCCTACAAAATCCATAGCTCCACCCTGATCCCTCTCCTGGCTCTTACTGGGGTCCTTCATAGTCTAGTGGAAGGAGGAGTAATTCCCAGTCACTCCAGTTCAAGGTGAGTCCTGGGGTCCTAATAGGTCTATGACAACTAGTGGTAATCTTGCAGTGCTACTGCTAGGAGTCAGGCTGCCAAATAAGGGAGGTGAAAATGTCAACATCTAAGGGTTTTTTTTATATTGATGTGTATTCCCTTTATAAAATGGGACCACACATCAATATTTTAGGCCCACCCAAAGCACTCCGTCTCCATACCCTAACCATGCATCCTTGCTTCTCTGCATGGTATAGCACACCATTTGTAAACAGTGGCTTTCCAAAATTGCTATTTTCAAATGTAGGCGATCCACATGTTTAAAGGCTGCTATTTTCACATAGGGATCCTGGACCTGTTTGCAGCAGGAAATGACAGTCAGTGATATTACCACAATTACTCCAGTTTAGTTGCTCTATCATCTGTGAGGAAACATGTGTACCTCAGTTGACATGCAATATTAATAGAGGAACCCTGAAACCCTGCTCACTGCTGCCCTGAAGGTATCTAAATGATTGGTCAGACCTCAGAACAGTAGCAGATCTCTATCCTTTACACACATTATTGATACTGTTTGGAGTCTCTGTGCAAGCATTGTATATTTGTCAAAGATGGATGTACACACATCGGTGTGATAACTATCATTTGTTGTCAGCCTGCAGTTTCAATGTCTCTGGAAGGCATTGCTATGAGTGAGTAGGAAGATATGTGATGCACTCTCATGCATATCTTACCTCAGTAAAAGATATGTCAGATGTATGACATGTCACATGAAGCACATTAACTCCCAGGAATCATAGGATCCATTTCAAAAAAGAATGTGATGTACCTACGGTACAAAATCCTTTCAGACTTTGCACGGGATGGCCAGGTGAATGCATGTATGGTGGTGGGCTTTGGCATAGGACTGTATACAGCAGAAGTTATGGCAAAGTCTCAAAATGTAGTGTAGGGATGCAATATTGTGTTCATGGAAATGTTTGTCAGCAAAACACTGCAAATTATCAAGAGTATGTTGATATAAACAAATGTGATATGTTATTTTTACAATGTAATATAATGTTTGTATTCTATTCATTCACCATTCTGTGATATAATTTTGTATGTCTGCATCCTGGGAAGAGAGACTATGTGGCTAATAATACTTAGCCTGTCTGTCACAAGTGCAGAGGTATAAGCTGATTCATCCCTTACTGTATGTCTGCATTCTGGGAAAAGGGATGCGTGGCTAATAACACGTAGCCTGACATATGTAATGATTTTCTGACTTCCTTACTATATGTCTGCATTCTTGGAAAAGGGATGCGTGGCTAATAACACATAGCCTGACAATTATTAACCAATGAATAATTACCAAATTTGCTATAAAAATAACTGTGAAACAGAGGTTGGGTGTGAGTGCTTACTGAAGCATCTCACCCTTTACTTGCAAGCAAAGTCATTAAACTCTGCTTTACTGAGAAGTATGTTATTGTGTAAAAAGTTATGTTTTCTTACAGACTGGGGGCTCATCCGGGATTGTGTCATCGCTGGAGTAGATCCCCGGCCCTGAGGATGGGGAGACGCATCTCGTTGAGTTCAACGGCCTCATTTATCAGTGACGGAGGGCTCCAACAGTGGACTGAGAGTAGAATCCTGAGACCATGAAGGAAAAATCAATACAGACTCAGTAAAGCAGACTAGGTATTAGACAAAGACAAATGACAACCAAGTAATTCTGTGCACAGACCAAGGTAAGAAACAAGACTGTAAAATATTACCTTGGTGGTTGGGTATTGAGACAGACTGTTGTATGTATGAGACGTGTCCTAGACACGAAGTGAGTGCGGAGTCTCAATCTGCGGTTCTGACACATCCACGAGGAGTGCGGCCGGAAAGTGGCGAAGTGAAAGGCACATTGGTGAAACAGGTCTCAATGGGTGTCAGGAATGCTAAGGGAAACTTGAGTAAGGATGGGGTCAGGGACCCCGGGGACATTCCTCCAGACAGTCCTTTAGGGAGAATGTTGAAATATTGGAAAGATAATAAGAGTACTCAGGATAAAGATAAAACTAAGATGATAAGATATTGTTGTTCTATATGGCCTAAAGAGAGCATAGGACCGCCCACAATCCTCTGGCCAAAATTTGGCACAGATGAAGGGTGGTTATGTCAAATTCTTAACTTATATGTAAATAGTAAAAAGAAACCTTTTTCCTAAGAAGAGTCAGACTATGCTGCCTGTTGGGAGGGGATGTGGGAGTCAAAGTTGTATCCCATAAGGATAGTGAAAACCCAGCATTCAGAAGAATTGGAAGATAAGGAGAGACAACAATTGGTTGGGTGGAACCTTCTTGATTATCCCCCCCTTATGTAACCTCTCCTAATCAGAATCCCCTTTACCCACCGCTGCAAGGGTTAGAACCAGAAGTTGTTCCACCTTCTCAAGAACAGTCTAGAGCCCCAGCTCCTTCAACCTCATCAAGGGAAAGAGAGGAGGAGGAAATAAGAGATGTTATAGAAGTGGACCCAAAGGACCCCATTAGGACTATAACATGACCCCTGGAAGAAGAGAATAAGACTTCAAGAGAATTGAGGGGTTGTTTAGAAGATGTAAGGAAGTTTCCATTTAAAGAATCAGGGGATGTCAGGAAAAGAAAAAAGCGTTTTATGTAAAAGAGATAATTTCATCAAGAGAGGGAAGCATGTACCCCCTTAGGGAGGTCCCAATGGGACCTGATAATGTGGGATATGTTAAAGCCCCCCTCACTAGTACAGAGGTCAGAAATTTTAAAAAGGAAATGAAATCCCTGATGGAAGACCCTATGGGATTGGCCGAACAGGTAGACCAATTTCTGGGGACCAATATTTACACATGGGGAGAAATGATGTCCATTTTGAGTATACTATTTACTGGTGAAGAACAGGGAATGATTAGGCGGTCGGCAATAAGAGAATGGGAGAGAACAAATCCCCCTGGCCAGAATGTGACTCCCGCGGACCAGAAGTAACCTAATGTAGACCCTAAATGGAATAATTTGGATACTAAACATAGAGACCATATGCAAGACTTAAGGGTGTTAGTAGTAAAAGGTATAAGGGAGGCAGTTCCAAAGTCCCAGAATTTAACAAAGGCATTTGAAATACATCAAGAGAAGGAGGAGGCCCCGGCAGTTTTTCTACAGCGGCTGAGGGACCAAATGAGAAAATATTCATGAATGGATCCAGAGGATGTCCTAGGAAAGGGACTCCTTAAAGTACATTTTGTGACAAAATCTTGGCTAGATATAAAAAGAAAATTGGAAAAAATGGAGGGGTGGGAGGTTAAAACATTGGAGGAGTTATTGAAGGAAGCTCAGAAAGTGTTTATGAGGCAGGAAGACGAAAGACAGAAACAGAAAACCAAGATGATGGTTAACACCGTAGAAGAGGTATTAAGGAGGAAAGATGAAATGGGTGGAAAAGAGGGGAAAGGTATATGGTAAAAGGGAAGAGGACGCGGAAGAATCACAGGGAAAAGATGGGCTGACAAGAGTGCAGGACAAGGATGGCCAGAGTATCAAGTTGGTAGTTTCCGGTCCAGACCCCAAGTCCGGGCAGGATGCTATCAATGTGGAAAAATAGGGCACTTTAAAAGAGAGTGTCCTGAATTAAAAAGAGAAGAGAGGGTACTACCACTGATGAGTTTTGAGGAGGATTAGGGGTGTCAGGGGTTTCTCAATCTAAGGTCCCACCGAGAACTCTTGATAAACATGAAGGTGGGGCTGAAGGGAGAAGAAGTAGTATTTCTAGTAGACACAGGAGCTGCCCGGACATCCTTAAATTATATACCAGCAGAAATGAGATTAACAAATCAGAAGCTTACAGTCTCAGGGGTAAAAGGAGAGGGTTTTTCAGTCTCAATATTCGAACCCACCCTGTTAAAAATGGACCATGAGGAGATAGAGGGACAGTTGTTGTATATCCCGGAAGCAGGGAGTAATTTATTAGGAAGGGATATGATTACACATTTAAAACTTAGAAATAAAGGTGAAGGACAGCCAAATAATTGTAGAAATGGCTGTCCTCACTGAAGAAAAAGAGAGTCAAATAGACCCTATAGTCTGGGCAAGGGAAGGAAATAGAGGAGGATTAAACATTCTGCCATTGAAAGTTGAACTGAAGAAGGAAGGCGAGTTAGTGCGCCAAAAACAATATCCCATTTCGTTGGAAGGTCGTAAGGGCCTCCAGCCTGTTATAAGAAGTTTGTTAAAAGATGCACTATTAGAACCATGCATGTCCCCCTTTAATACTCCCATCTTGCCAGTAAGAAAACCAGATGGATCGTATAGGGTAGTACAGGATTTGAGGAGACTGAACTAAATAGTACGGATAAGGCACCCAGTGGTACTAAACCCCTACACAATACTGAGTAAAATACCCCATGAGCATAAATGGTTTAGTGTTATAGATTTGAAGGATGCATTTTGGTCCTGTCCCCTGGACCCAAGTAGTAGAGACATGTTTGCCTTTGAATGGGAAGACCACGATACTGGTCAGAAACAACAGTTCCGATGGACAGTATTACCCCAAGGGTTTACGGAATCACCTAACTTGTTTGGGCAAGTGCTGGAACAGATGTTAGAAAAATGTTCTACACCATCTGACGTAACTCTTTTGCAATATGTAGATGATCTTTTAATATCAGGGAAAAAGAAGACCCAAGTAAGTGAAGCCACCAAAGCCCTATTAGAGTTTCTGGGAAGACAAGGGTTCCGGATTTCCAAAAGTAAATTACAATTTGTAGAGAGTGAAGTAAAATACCTCGGACATTTAATTATTGAAGGAAAAAGAAGAATAGGTCCAGAATGAATTAAAAGGGATTACAGATTTACCCCTACCTAGGACAAAGAGAGAATTAAGGAAGTTCCTAGAATTAACCGGGTATTGTAGATTATGGATAGCCTCATATGCCCAAAAGACTAAGGGATTATATTAAAAATTGTTAGAAGAGCAACCTAACATTATAATTTGGGAAGAAGAAGAGAAAGAGTTGGTTAAGGATTTAAAACGGAGCTTGGTAGAAGCCCCGGTTCTGGCCTTACTCTCACTGGACAAACCTTTTCATTTGTTTGTTACTGTAAATGGGGGCGTAGCCTTAGGGGTCCTCACTCAAAAATGGGCAGGGAAGAGACAACCAGTAGCATATTTATCTAAAATTTTAGATTCAGTGATTAGGGGATGGCCAGAATGTGTTCAAGCAGTAGCGGCAACAGCCCTATTGGTAGATGAGAGTAGGAAATTGACATTTGGAGGGGCCCTGGTAGTAAGTACCCCACATCAAGTGAGAACCATCTTAACCCAGAGGGCTGGGAGGTGGCTCATGGATTCACGAATCCTGAAATATGAAGCAATATTAATGGAAAAAGATGACCTAGTGTTGACCACAGATCAGTGTTTAAACCCAGCTGCCTTCCTATGGAGAGGTGATGAGGAAAACAAGCAACCACAGCATGATTGCTTAGACATCATAGATTACCAGGCCACGGTAAGACCAGACTTAAGGGACATCCCCTTGCATGCAGGGAAGTATTTATTCGTGGATGGGTCTTCTAGGGTGATTGTAGTGGACGGAGAAAGTCACTATTCACTTGAAACTGGTAGATTACCCAATAATTTGTCTGCACAAACATGTGAATTATATGCTTTGAATCAAGCTTTAAAATTATTAAGGAATGGAGATGGGACCATCTTTACAGACTCAAAATATGCCTTTGGGGTGGTACATACTCTTGGAAATATTTGGGAGGAATGGGGCTTGATAAATAGTAGGGGGAAGGAATTGGTACATGGAGAATTAATTCAACAAGTGTTGAAGAATTTACTGCTGCCACAAGAAATAGCAATAGTGCATGTAAACGGTCATCAAGCAAGGAATTCTTTTGAAGCCAGAGGAAATAGGTTAGCAGATGAGACTGCTAAGGAGGCTGCCTTAGGGGAAGACCTAATCCCTATATATATTTTAACCCCAGAAGTAGTAAGTCATATAGCAAAACCCATATTTACTGAAAGGGAGAAACGACAACTTGAAGATATAGGGGCAGTATTAAAAGAATGGGGAAAATGGGTTTTACCCGATGGCAGACAGATGGTAAACAAGCAAATAATGAGAGAAATTATGGCCATTTTACATCAAGGCAGTCATTGGGGGTACAGGCAATATGTGATCTGGTTCTAAGGAACTATGGATGTATGGGAATATACACAGTAGCCAAGCAAATATGTGAGAGGTGTATAACCTGTAAGAAAATAAACAAAAAGGTCCTGAGGAAACAACCACAGGGAGGTAGAGACCCTGGTCTTCATCCATTCCAAAGTATACAGGTTGATTTCACTGAGTTGCCCCTGGTTGGGCGGGTAAAGTATCTTTTGGTAATAGTGGACCATTTGACGAGATGGGTGGAGGCATATCCCATGGTAGCTGCCACAGCAATAGGAGTAGCAAAGATAGTTTTGGAACAAATCATTCCAAGATATGGGATGGTAGGTCACATTGACTCGGATCAGGGAAGTCATTTTACAGGCAAGGTATTGCAAACCATAATGGAAACTCTGGGAGTACCCTGGGATTTCCATACTCCATGGCATCCACCCTCTTCAGGGAGAGTGGAATGCATGAATCAGACTATAAAGAAGCAGTTAGCAAATTGATGTTAGAAACAAAATTACCTTGGACTAAGTGTTTGCCCTTGGTATTGTTAAGAATCCGAACAGCTCCTCGGAAGGATTTAGGATTGTCCCCCTATGAAATGTTATTTGGATTACCTTATATGGACAATTAAAGGAACCTCCTCAGTTTGAAACCAAAGATAAGTTTCTTAAAGAATATATACTTGGACTGTCCTCTTCTTTATCTGTTCTCAGGAATAAAGGACTGTTGGCACAAACACCCCCATTGGAGTTTGCAGTACATGGTCTTAAACCAGGACAGTGGGTCTTGATAAAATCCTGGAAGGAGTCCAAATTGCAACCAGACTGGGAAGGCCCGTTCCAGATCTTACTAAGTACTGAGACTGCTGTAAGAACTGCGGAAAAAGGTTGGACTCATTATACACGAATTAAAGGTCCGGTCGAAGCTCCTTCAGATGAACAATGGAAAGTCCAGGGAACCAATGACCCTCTGCGCCTGAAAATAACAAGGAGAAACAGAAGAACAGAAGAGGAGTTGGTTAGAAAGGACTGATAAAAAAAAAAAAAAATATATATATACATTTAACATGACAAAGAAAAGTGGATGGTGTTGCTATGGTGGGGAGGAACACTTACTCTGTTAAGGGGAATGACATGGGATCTAGGACGGGGAAAGGGATGGACTGATGAACAAATACAAACACGAACATGATGGGGACGGATGTACCCTAACATATTTACTGTAACCGTACCAGAGGGAGAGGGACCAGTGAGCCTAGAATTTGATGCCTGCCAAGTGATAACTTGTGATACTATGAAAAGTTGTGGGGAAATAGTCATAAGTATTGTCAGACGCTTGCTATCCTTGTCCTTATTAGGCGGTCGCCTAGGGTGTGTGGTGCAAGCTGCCTATGTAAAGAAAACTCTGTAGCCGTGTTTAAGGCAAAATTATGTATTTATTCCCTTTCCCGTGTGGTTTTCTGGTTTTCTCATACAGCAAAGGATTAAACAGACTGTTTCTTCACAGAAAAATAACCACAAATGCACCGTCTTTCAAAAACAGAGTACAACAATGCTCTTGTTTCCTTGATTAACATAAAGAGGTAATCTCATCCGATATAAAGAGCGTGCAATCCATTGGGCTATAATCAATGTCCTGATTAGTGCTCTCCCATTGCATCTGCTCAGTGTCTAAACTTGTAAGTGGGTAACACTTTCCACATCTATCATTCACAGAACTCTCTCTAGAGGCAGCAGCTCTTGGGGCAAGGAACCGTTCTGTATAAGGGAAGTCCTGGGGACCTGTACTGGAGCCTATTTCTCTTAGGCTTCCTTTTTCCTTCCACCAAGGGTTTTCCTTCCACCAATTAGCCTTTGCTTTTCTAGCCGAGCCCACCTTTTGCCCTCTGGAGAAATTAGTGTACTTAGCTTTGTTTCTTGGATAACCAGCTTCCACACCTTCCTCTCTTAACCGGGCACCTTTACTTGGGCTGTAGCCTGCTTTGCAATGAGAGTTCCCCTCAGCAATTGTCTGGACTGGGCTCTGGTAACCTCCAGGAAAGGCTTCCTTTCTGCTGTTCCGTACTACAGGGACACACCCGATGCTTCCTGGTCCCAGCAAGCTCTCCTGCTTGTGACCTACGCCCTCCAGCTGCTTACTTACTCTCCTTGGGACGATGCCCCCTCTGGCTTGGGAGACCTGTGCATGAACACCTCCCTTGCCTTCCAATGCACCTCCATTTACTGCTCCTCCCTTGCCTTCCAATGCACCTCCCCCTACTGGGATTTCCCAGCCAGTTTTATCCTCCTGGCTCCTGCACGTTGTACGTGCTTCCTGGCCCAGGTGGATGTGATTAGTTTCCTGGCTTTCTGCTGCATCACAGCCAGTGTAGGGAAAGTTTGTTCTACTACTTTCTGGAACCTTACAACCTGAATGTGCTTTCTGCCTAGGTGACTGCAAGGTAAGCTCTTCCTTTTTTCCTGTACCCAGGGGTTCTGTGCTGGCCACTGTATCACATATCCCCCCCTTAAGATATTACAGGCTGGGGGACTCATGTCCTTACAGCACGTAATACCCGAATGGGTCTGGAGCTTAACCTTTACCCAGCCAAAAGCCGCTGTCCTTTCTCGCCAGGGTTTCAAAACATTAATGTGGTACACCTGACAGCGCCCCCTGTCGGTCTCTACCACGTAGGAGACTGGTCCCTTACGATCCACTATGGTGTAGGGTCCCATCCACTGGGCTTCGAATTTTGGCCCAGGGTCTGCCACCATTACTACTACCCTTTCACCTATGGCCAATTGACGGGGTTTCTTCCCCCGGTCATAGTATCGCTTCTGCTGCTGTTGATTGTCCTGTAAGTGACGCTCAGCGGCCTGCGAAGCTCTTTGTAATCGGGACCTTAACTCTTGCAGAAACTGCGGTACTCCTACCTCCTCCCCTTTTGGCTCTGCCCACTGTTCCCTTAAAATATCCAGGACTCCTCTTGGGGCACGGCCAAACATTAACTCATAGGGAGAGGTTCCCAATGAGGCTTGTGTGCGCTCCCTATTGGCGTATAAAACAAATGGGAGCATTATGTCCCAGTCAGCTATTTTCCCATCCAGCCCCCTCCTCAACATTTGCTTGAGGGTCTGGTTGAAACGTTCTACCAACCCGTTAGATTGTGGATGGTAGGCTGCTGTTTTTATATGTTGTATTCCGAAGGCGTCCCATACCTGCACCAGGTATCACGACAGGAAATTACTGCCTCTGTCTGTTAACATCTCCTTCGGAAACCCTATTTCACAAAAGAATTTAATTAATTCCCCCGCTATGGTCTTGGCCGAAATGTTTCTTAGTGGCACTGCCCAGGGGAAACGGGTGGCCTGATCCATAATTACAAGGATGTATTGAAATCCCCTAGGGGTTTTCACTAGAGGACCTACTATATCCATCGCCATCCGGCGCACTGGTTCTGATATAGTAGGGGTAGGTATCATAGGGACACCTTTTGGCTTTGCAGCCGATACCCTCTGACACGAGGGGCATGCCTCGCAAAAGCGTTTTGTCTCTTTGAATACCCCGGGCCAGTAAAAGCGGGCCAATATCTGATCGAGGGTACCTAAAACACCCTTGTGCCCACCCACCGGGTGATCGTGGGCCAGTCTCATAACCACGGCTTTAAAGGCCGTTGGTACCACTAGTTGCTTTCTAACAGCTCCTGTCTGGGGATCATTACTCTCCCGATATAAAATATCTCTCTCCATTAGGAATCTGGGGAGAATATCTCTATCCGACTGGGAGTATTCGAAGGCGCACTTTAACGCGGGATCCGCCTTCTGTTCTTTTGGGAACGATGGGAATCTTTTGACGAGATCAGCCGGGACCCAGGGAAAACCTAACCCATCCTCGGCTCCAGCCCTCAACTGAGCTCTGTGATGGCGTTCCCGTCGCTTTTCTCCCTTACTTTTCTTACAGCTTTTTGCAGGGGGACTGACCAAATCCTCATGCTGGGGTAGCTCTCCTAAAGTTTCATCTAGGGACCTATCCTCCCCTTCCAGCGATTCTGTCTCCTCCTCTGCAGAGTGGGCAGTGTCCTCCGGGGCTCCATCTGCTCCCCTGAACCTTGGGCCTGGGACCTCGTAGATACCATCCCCTTTTTTCCCTGTATTCCCTCTCCTAGGCTCTTATGAAAGAGCAGCCAATCTCGGCCTAAAACTAGGTCGTAAGGCAACCTGGGTATCACTGCCACTAGGACCTTTCTCCGGGTTCCTAAACCTTTTATTGTAACCCTATAGAGAGGGTAGTAGGTGGAGGACCCGTGCACACAGCGGATTCTAGACCTACTCTCGGGTTGAGTCGGGGTGGACACATTCCTGGCCTGTAGGAAGCGCCAAAATTTCTTTGAAATCATTGTTTGGTCCGCCCCCGAATCAAGTAGGGCCTTGGCTACCACACCTTGGACTTCCACCTCTAGGTGAAAGCCTTCCTGCCTGTATTTTTCATCCTTACTCATCAAAGCTGTTCGTACAACACATTCATCCTTCCTGTGACCCCGCCTCCCACATTTAAAACATTTAATGTGTGCGTCCCTGACCTCATTTCTAGGCATACTTCTCACAACAGCTGGTACAGCAAACATAGGGTCTTTTTCTGCCTTTCCAAAATTGGCTACCCCACAAGTGTTGCCAGCGCCTCTCGGCGGTTTATGGGCTAATCCAGCCTCCATGAACCTTTCCGTTAGGTGAGCTGCCTCGCTTGAGGTCTGACAATTTTGCAGAGTCAAAAATGAACATATCTCGGCTGGAACAGCTTCTGAAAATTGTTCTAAGACAAGCATAACAATTACACTTTCCATGGTTCTCCCCTCAGGAGTGAGCCACTTCCAGACCAGGTTATGGATCCTTTGGCGAAGTGCCTTAGGGGTTTCACCTGGCTGGAGTTGGGTCGCTCGCAACATACGGCGGTATACTACAGGCGATAAGCTTAGTCTGTCCCGTATGGCTGCTATGACTTCTTCATATTTCGTTGCCTGGGCGGCGGGCATAGCCTTGTACGCCACTAGGGCTTTCCCCGTCAGGGATGTGGCTAATCTAACCGACCACTGCTCATAGGGCCAGCCAGCACTATGAGCTACTTGCTCGAAAGCCTCCAGGAAGTCATCAATGTTATCATCTTTTGTCAACTGTCCAAAGGATAATACCCCAAATGTCTGTGGGCCTACCCCACAACAATGTCCCTCTGGTGTCTTCTCTGCTGCTCTCTCCGTCAGCAAAGTCTGAATCATGTTGGTCAGCGGTTTTTGTTGAGCCATCATGGCTGCCAATGCTTGCTCCTGGCTCAGCTGGGCTAACTCACGCTGTTTTTCAAATTGGAGACTGATCCATCGCAGTATCTCCTGTGGACTCTCCATCTCCGAACACTGAAACACAAACAGACAACACAAACACCAAGTGTGGCACTTTTTTTTCCCCCAAACTGCAACTATGCTCTGGCTCTGGTGCCTAGTATCCCTTCTCACCAGAATCCCCTCTGCCTGTGCCCAGATACTTATTACCTGACTCAGGTGGTGATTCCGGCCTTGAGAAGGTACTCTTGCCTCTCTGGATTCTGGAATCCTCTGGGCATGGTCAGCAGCAAACAGGTGTCTTGCTCTCCGGCGCTGGTAATTCTGCTGGCTTCTGCTGTATTCTTTGTCCAGAAATCCGAAAAACTACGCCATTTGTCAGACGCTTGCTATCCTTGTCCTTATTAGGCGGTCGCCTAGGGCGTGTGGTGCAAGCTGCCTATGTAAAGAAAACTCTGTAGCCGTGTTTAAGGCAAAATTATAATGATGAGGATTTATTCCCTTTCCCATGTGGTTTTCTGGTTTTCTCATACAGCAAACAAAGGATTAAACAGACTGTTTCTTCACAGCAAAATAACCAAAAATGCACCGTCTTTCAAAAACAGGTACAACAATGCTCTTGTTTCCTTGATTAACATAAAGAGGTAATCTCATCCGATATACAGAGCGTGCAATCCATTGGGCTATAATCAATGTCCTGATTAGTGCTCTCCCATTGCATCTGCTCAGTGTCTAAACTTGTAAGTGGGTAACACTTTCCACATCTATCATTCACAGAACTCTCTCTAGAGGCAGCAGCTCTTGGGGCAAGGAACCGTTCTGTATAAGGGAAGTCCTGGGGACCTGTACTGGAGCCTATTTCTCTTAGGCTTCCTTTTTCCTTCCACCAAGGGTTTTCCTTCCACCAATTAGCCTTTGCTTTTCTAGCCGAGCCCACCTTTTGCCCTCTGGAGAAATTAGTGTACTTAGCTTTGTTTCTTGGATAACCAGCTTCCACACCTTCCTCTCTTAACCGGGCACCTTTACTTGGGCTGTAGCCTGCTTTGCGATGAGAGTTCCCCTCAGCAATTGTCTGGACTGGGCTCTGGTAACCTCCAGGAAAGGCTTCCTTTCTGCTGTTCCGTTCTACAGGGACACACCCGATGCTTCCTGGTCCCAGCAAGCTCTCCTGCTTGTGACCTACGCCCTCCAGCTGCTTACTCACTCTCCTTGGGACGATGCCCCCTCTGGCTTGTGAGACCTGTGCACGAACACCTCCCTTGCCTTCCAATGCACCTCCATTTACTGCTCCTCCCTTGCCTTCCAATGCACCTCCCCCTACTGGGATTTCCCAGCCAGTTTTATCCTCCTGGCTCCTGCACGTTGTACGTGCTTCCTGGCCCAGGTGGACGTAATTAGTTTCCTGGCTTTCTGCTGCGTCACAGCCAGTGTAGGGAAAGTTTGTTCTACTACTTTCTGGAACCTTACAACCTGAATGTGCTTTCTGCCTAGGTGACTGCAAGGTAAGCTCTTCCTTTTTTCCTGTACCCAGGGGTTCTGTGCTGGCCACTGTATCACAGTATATATGTCCAGAGACTGCTCAGACACTGGTGTTCAGGATGCCCTGTTACGAGTGGTCACAAGTTTGGTGGACCACCGAGGATGGAAGAAACACCCAGTTCAAAAGAAAATAAAAATAATAAAGAAACACAGCATTCAGTAATGTAACCCAGGAAGTTGCAACCCCATCATGGTCATCCTCTCTGGAAGGGATGACTCACTGGATGGGACCTATGGAATAGGGATAGATATTAGTGGGGAAGATCCCCTGGGAAGATTGAGGATAAGAATACCCCTCAAGAATCAGACTCAGGTCCCCACACCATTCCCCAGTATATCTTTTGAACCTGATAAGGACCCTAACGCAGTTAAAATAGAGATTAAAGATTTGAGGGACACTCTAGAGGTGGAAACAGGTTATGGGGATGTGAACGCCTGGATGGAATGGGTTAAATATACCATAGGAAGTCTCAACTACAGCAATTGCTATGCATGTGCCTCCGGGAGGCCCATTGCACAGGTTGTGCCCTTACCCTTGAGGTGGGATACAGATCCCAATGGAGTAATATGCCTCATATCTCTGTATCAGGAAAAACGGCTTGGGGAAATTAAAGTTGCAAGTCATTAAATTTGCTCTTTCCTCCTACAGACTTGAAGGAGGTAAAGGTTCCCCCCCACATTTTCAACAGTGTTTGGAAATCATTCCGCCTATCTCACCAGGCGGGGGAAGAATTACACAAGGGAAGTGGGGGAACTGAACACCTGCGTTCTAAGCCTAAACCTGACAGGGATGGAAGGAGAAGAGTAGAACTACTCCTACCTGGTAATACCTAGGGCAGACCTGTGGTGGTAATGTGGAGGGCAGATGTTGAGAGCAACATTGCCTACCCTATGGTTATGAACATGTGCAATAGTTCAATTGGCAATTCCTTTCACCTTGGTGTTCACAGAACAGGACAAGGGGCAAATGCAAAGGGAAAGGAGGAGTACCCTGGGAGCCTCATTTGATGACAGGATATATATAGATGCAATAGGAGTCCCTCAGGGAGTTCCGGATGAGTATAAAGCACAAAACCAGATTGCAGATGGATTCGAATCCCTGTTATGGGTAATTACAATAAATAAAAATGTAGATTGGATAAATTCTATATATTATAACCAATAGCGGTTTATCAACTACCCAGGATGCAATAAAAGGGATCGCAGAACAATTGGACGCCACTAGCAGAATGGTCTGGGAGAACCGAATGATGCTAGATATGATGGCAGCTGAAAAAGGGGGCGTGTGTGTAATGTTGGGGGAGAAATGCTGTACGTTCATCCCCAATAACACTTATTAAAAGAGGGCTGCTACACATTACCCTGTCCTGTGCTGCTGAGGTAAGCTATATTCTGATTTGATTTAAATTATAGCTCTTTCCTGCTGCTAGGCTCTAACTTATTATGAAATTTAAACTACAAGCTCTCTGCTGGGTTCTAAATTTAACCAGAAAGATCTCTTCTGTGTTTTAAATTTAAACTAAAAGTACTTTGCTGATGTTAGGCCCTGAGTGACTATTAAATTTAAACTACAAGCTCTCTGCTGGGTATGAAATGTAACCAGAAAGTTCTCTTCTGTGTTTTAAATTTAAACTTAAACTGCTGCTACTAGGCCCTGACTGATTTAACAAAAAATAGTGGTTCACAGATTAATTAGCTTTAATAGAAAGAATTCCTTTCAGAAAATTCCCAGAAGTATATGGTCACAATTGCAGATCTCTCTCCAGAAGTAACAGTCCCCTTTTCTAGGAATACAAGAGCAAACTAAAAGAGACAAAAAGAGAAATAAGGAAAGCAAAATTAAAGGCAGAGGAAAAGATGGCTAAAGATGTGAAGTGTGGTGACAAAACTTTCTTCAGGTATATTCGGGAGAGGAGGAAAATCAGAGGTGGAATTGCAGGACTCAGAAGTGCTGGGAACGGACTCATGGATAGTGACATTGTAAAAGCAAAATTGCTAAACAAATACTTCTGCTCTGTTTTTACTAAAGAAAATCGTGGAGAAGGACCACCTGTGACTCCCAAATATAAAAATGTGAATGAAGTAGATACCATACCATTCACAGAAGATGATGTGTTAGAACAACTTGCAAAACTGAAAGTAGACAAGGCCATGGGACCGGATGGGATACATCCCAGGATACTGAAAGAGTTCAGAGAGGTTCTTGCAGTGCCGTTAAAGGTTGTTTTTAAGAGTTCCTTGGAAACAGGAGAAGTTCCTCAGGACTGGAGGGGGGCTGATGTGGTACCTCTTCATAAAAGTGGTGACAGGGAAGAAGTGACAAACTACAGGCCGGTGAGCCTTACCTTGGTGGTGGGAAAATTAATGGAGGCATTCCTGATAGACAGAATAGTGGACTTTCTCAAAACCAACCAATAGGTTGCATGATCCAAGGCAACATGGTTTTACCAAAGGACGATTTTGCCAAACAAATCTGATTGAGTTCTTTGACTGGGTGACCAGAGAACTAGATCAGGGGCATGCAATGGATGTCATCTACCTGGATTTCAGCAAAGCCTTTGATATTGTTTCTCATAGGAGGCTTATCAATAAACACAATAGTTTGTTTGGGGATGGGTCCCAAGGTGGTAAACTGTATCAGAAATTGGTTGACTGACAGATGTCAGAAGATGATGGTAAATGGAGCTCAGGATGAAAGGAGGGTGATTAGTGGGTTCGGTCCTGGGACTGGCACTGTTCAATGTATTTGTGAGTGATATTGCTGACTGAATGGAAAAGTCTGTCTTTTTGCAGATGACTTGAAAATTTGCAACAGAGTGGATTCCCCTGAGGGAGTGGATAACATGAGGAAAGATCTACAAAAGCTGGAAGAATGGTCTAATGCTTGGCTGTTAAGATTTAATGTGAAGAAGTGCAGTGTCATGCACTTGGGAAGCAGAAATCCAAGGGAAATGTATGCGATAGGGGGCGAGAGGTTGGTGTGTACGGAACAGGAGAAGGACCTTGGTGTGATTATTTCTGAGGATCTCAAGGTGGCAAAACAGTGCAACAAGGCAGTGGCAAAAACCAGGAGGATGTTGGGTAGCATACAAAGAGGAATTACCCGCAAAAGGAAGAGGTACTAATGCCACTGTATAAATCACTGGTGAGGCCTCACTTGGAATACTGTGTTCAGTTTTGGAGACCATATCTCGCAAAGGATGTAAAAACACTGGAAACGGTTCAAAGGAAGGTGACCAAAATGATTTGGAGCCTGCGTCAGAAGCCTTATGAGAAGAGACTTGAAGACCTAAATATGTACACTCTGGAGGAGAGGAGGGATAGGGGAGATATGATTCAGACCTTTAAATACTTAGAGTATTAATGAACAAATAAACCTCTTCAAACGACGGGGAAGCTGTAAAACTAGAGGGCATAACATGAAGCTGCAAGGGGGTAAATTGAAAGCAATGTCAGGAAATACTTTTTCACTGAAAGGGTGGTGGATGCTTGGAATGCCCTCCCGATGGAAGTGGTGGGGGCAAATACAGTGACAGAATTCAAAATGGCATGGGACAGACACAGTGGATCCCTCTATAGCAGTGATGGCTAACCTTTTTGAGCCCGAGTGCCCAAACTGCCGCACAAAACCAAAGAATTTCCTCAAAGTGCCAGCACGTCAATTTGCATAAATATTTGCATAATGCTAACATACACTAACTTTTAGTAAACATGTCTCTTAATGAGTGTATGGATAAAGACAGACTAAAAGATTTCTACATTACTATAATCCAGTGCCAACCGCCAGGCACATTAGGAACTACTACAAACACTGCCCATTTAGAACCAATAGCAAACCCGCCGTATCCTAACAGCACTACCAGGACTCACAAAGCACCACACCATACCTATCAAAAGGCAACACTGCAAATATTAAACCAATACATTTCAGACAATAACAATACATGACCTACTGGGGAAAGAGAACAAGTGGCAATGTCAAAAAGGAATTACATAAACAGAATACCTCAGCTCAGTTGCAATTGCTCCAGCCACTTTCTTCTGGTTTCTTCATGTTTTCTGCTAACTCTCCATCATCTGCTGTCCATTTGTCCTTTCTTCTCTCTTCTAGTTTTTTTTTTCCATTCTCTCTCTCTACATCCGCTTTAACATACTAATCTTTCTCCTTTTGCTCTTTCCTCATTCCTATTTCATCCACTCAAATTTTACCCCTCCATCCTCAATCCCCACTTACTCTCCCAATACCCGGCCAATTGTAGATTTTTTATCCCTCCCACACAAAATATTTTTCCCCTCTCCATTTTACTCTCCCAGCCCCATCCCACTCTACTCCTCCCCCCACCTCACCTCCCTTCTAGTTCCAGCCTCACCCAGCATCCATTCCCTTCTAGTCCCTGCATCAGCCCATTTCCAGTCCTAGCAACCCCCCAACCCAATACCAGTCCTAGCCCCCCCCATCAACTCACTTCCAGCCCTAAACCCCCATCACCCCATTTCCAGACAGCCCCCATCAGCCCACAGCCCATTAGCAGTCCTACCCCCCCAGCCCATTAGCTGTCCTACCCCCCCGCCCGCCCGCCCATTAGCAGTCCTAACCCCCCCAGCCCATTAGCAGTCCTAACACCCCCCCTCCTGCCCATTAGCAGTCCTAACCCCCCCTCCTGCCCATTAGCAGTCCTAACCCCCCCAGCCCATTAGCAGTCCTAAACCCCCCCCCGCCCCGCCCATTAGCAGTCCTAACACCCCCCCTCCTGCCCATTAGCAGTCCTAACACCCCCCCTCCTCCTGACCATTAGCAGTCCTAACCCCCCCTCCTGCCCATTAGCAGTCCTAACCCCCCCCCCTGCCCATTAGCAGTCCTAACCCTCCCCCCCTGCCCATTAGCAGTCCTAACCCCCCTCCTGCCCATTAGCAGTCCTAACCCCCCCCCTCCTGCCCATTAGCAGTCCTAACCCCCCCTGCCCATTAGCAGTCCTATCAACCCCCCCCTCCTGCCCATTAGCAGTCCTATCCGCCCTCCTGCCCATTAGCAGTCCTATCCCCCCCTCCTGCCCATTAGCAGTCCTAACCCCCCCTCCTCCTGCCCATTAGCAGTCCTAACCCCCCCCCCCCACCGGCAAATTTTTTTAAAAAAAAAAGCAGGCTCTGGCTGCTGCCGCGGCAGATTACACTGTCCCGCGGGGCCCCCTCCGCCCGCTAAGCCCCTCTGCAAGGGCTTTCAGATTCGCGAGGGAGAGCGTCTCCCTCGCGTCTCTGTTAAGCCCGCAGGGGCTAATGGGAAATTTCCCATCAGTCCCTCGCGTCTGATGGGAAATTTCCCATTAGCCCCTGCGGGCTGAACAGAGTCGCGAGGGAGACGCTCTCCCTCGCGAATCTGAAAGCTCTTGCAGAGGGGCTTAGCGGGCGGAGGGGGCCCCGCGGGACGCTGCATTCTGCCCTTGCCGCGTCCGCGGCAGCAGTCAGAGACAGCTTTTTTCTTTTTTTTGCGGACCTATGGCCCGCGTGCCAGCTGCAAGGCCTTCGCGTGCCACAGCTGGCACGCGTGCCATAGGTTCGCCATCGCTGCTCTATAGCAACAGGATAAAATCAAAATTAGTTTGACTATCTCATTTCTCAACAAACAGGAGTGCCCTTCACGGAGCGGTGGGTTCACCCCTAAACAAAGACATGGGGAGGGGTGACCTGCATGGAGCGGCAGGTGCACCTACTCCTAGATGGACCATACTGGTCTTTATCTTCCGTCATTTATTATGTTACTATGTTACAGAACAATATATAGAACTGTGATGCTATCAGCCATGTACAGACGTAGTTATGTGCTGTGCATGTGACGTGTGTGGCATGGCAGCATCACAATTGTGCATGTTTTTAATCGCATAATGTTGTGCCTCCAGTAGAAGCAGTCTGTCACATGTATGATGAGTGAAAAAAGGTGTACTGAAAATGTACATGTATATCTGCCTTAGATTTGCATATGCCTGCCAAGTAACATCTGCCAAGTTACAGCAAGTATATGGCGATTCATGCCTGAGTTATGCGTGACTTGATAACTGGTCCAAGCACTTTCAAGATGTCTGCCAAATGTTGACAGTGAAGAATGTTCTGGAAGGCCATACATGAGCAGGGATGAAGACAACGATGAAGCATTGTGGCCTGCTTTGTGCACCTGCTGTGGGCATGGAAAGCAGTCTGACCTGTGCAAACTCCAGTCACATTATCACTTTGTCGAGGACATTTGTGTTTGAAGGGTCCTGGTCCTGGACTCAAATGGAGATGTACTGCCAGCAGCCACGTAGTTGTTTGTATGTGTGGAAAATGATTCTGTGTCCATCCAAATGATTATGCTAACTGAATCCTGTATGTATGGTTATGACTCAGAAATTAAGGCTCTCTCCCCAGAATGGAAGACTCTAAACTCTTGCATACCTGAGAATGGATATTATGGGTGGAGGTCTGTCTATGTCATGCTCACAGTTGTCATTGATTACCAGTGTATTATTCATTATGACTACAGTTGTGGTCAACAGTATTGGCACCCTTGCAGTTCAACCCTTAACATTCGATATCTACTAGCGAACAGTGGCCAGTGACAAGGCTTTACACTATTTATGCACAGATATTTCACATATACAAGATTCAAATAAAACAACACCAACTAATAAAGGAAATATTGGGAACTAGGGGACAAACTGGGACATTCCCAAGACATGATTATTGGTGTCCTTATAAACTCTTCCATTCAGTTAGAACAGAATGAAGCAGTGCAGTTAAATTAGATGCACATGTGAACAACTGTCAGTACTCACATAATGTGAATCAACCCATGAATGAGGCCTCCAATGTTAAAAATGGTGACATTCACTCCCTGTCCCTTTTTGCAATGGTGAAGACAAGAGAACTGCCTGAGAACATCACAAAAGCCATTATCAACAACCATCAAACTTCAAAGGGTACAAGGACCTCCCCAAAAACCTTTGGATCCCTGTGTATACAGTTTGCACTGTTATAAAGAAGGTTTTATGCTCATGTAACTATCAAGAAGCTCCCAGAAAGGTGAAAATGAATTGCATACTTTATCGAAGGTTAATATGAACTGTTGGAAAAACACCACAAACAACATCACAAGAGCTTAAGAATGACCTGCAGCAATGGTGTTATCAACCTGCATCAATGGTGTTATCAACCAGCATCATACGCTGTGGACTAAATAAAGAATGCCCTCATGGCCAAAGGGCAAGGATGACCCCACTGCTCAAAGACAGACATAAAAGGCATGCCTGATTTTTGACCAAACCCACCTTGAAAAAGCACTATTCTTCTGGGAAATTGTTCTGTTGACAGATGTAAGCAAATGTGAGCTAATGCAGACCAGCAACAGATATACAGATAACCAAATGAAGCATACATTAAAAAAAACACCCTTCCCACAGTTAAATATGGTGGGGGTCACCAAATGTTGGGGGCCTGTTTTGCTGTCCCGGGAACTGGAGGCCTGAAACGTAATGGAATCATGGAGTCAGAGGTCCTCCAAGCTAATATGGTCCAAAATGTGCTATCGTCAGAAAGCTAGGTCCAGGTCTAAGGTCATGTGTCCCCTAACAGGAGAATGACCCCCAACAAACATCAACAAGTACAAACAAATGCATAGAAAGGAACAAATGGACTGTGTTACACTGGCCAGCAATGATTCCAGATCACAATCTATTCAGGAACCTTGGGGAGTAGTTGAAATGTGCCATTGGCAAACAGAATACTGGAAACATTCATGAGCTCACACTAATCTCAATTGAAGAGTGGGAGAAACTACCAGCAGACAGATGTAAGACACCTATAGATGGATGCAAAAACTGAATGCTGTCATCACTGCCAATGGTTGTGCTAGCAAATATTGATGAAGGGTGCCATCAATCCATTCCAGGCCATAGTTGTTTTTTCCTCAAAAACTATCACATCTGAATTGCACAGACCTCTCTTTTTTGGGTTGTGTACCTCTGAATGTATCATAAACAATATGATCACATGAAGTTATACGATTTCCTATTAATTCTCAAGAAATTGAACACAACATACCTAAAGGGCAAGGGTGCCAATAATGTGGACAACAACTTTATGCTGTAGAAGGCAAACCCATCATGACTGAGTATCACTTCCAGTTTGGGGCCTGTTGCAGAAATGATGTTGTCTTGTAAGACGCCAGAGTGGCACAGGAATGGTGAATGGTAGCTTCATCATGATAATGGCCTAATTCACATATCACATCTTGTCCAGCAGTTCTTGAGGAGCACCAAATCAGTGCAAAGCATTATGGCCGACAACACATGTCCTGATACTTTTGGATGGCACTGGAGTCCTGGCTGCAGAAGAACCCTAAGGGATATTGCCCTACAAGCCTCACTCCTGGGGATCAGGGCACCTGGTTGGGGATGACTGTTGGTCTGGAGAAGCCCACCTGTCTTCATCCAGCCTCTCCAGATGATGAGCCACCCTTACCACATCGGTGGTCAGCTGCTCCACAGACATCGTGAGGTCATGCTGTGACCAAACATTGGCAGCTAGTGCCAGAGCCACGACACTTTCAGGGTCTCCTAGCCACATACTCCACGTATACGTAGTTTGGGTGGAAGCCGATGATGGTGTCATGGCTGAGGCAGTAGCTGCTGGCACAGAGGACTGCGTGTCAGACCCTTGTGTCATGTGGAGAAGCTGACTATCCTCTCTTGGGTCCTCTGCAGCCAGGGTCCTTGAACAGAGGGAAGAGGCAGTATGGGACTGGTTGCTGCATCCTGGGTGCTACTGGGTGTCCTTTTATGGGTCACTAATGGTATGTGGCCATGGTCCTCCTCCTCAAAGTCACCCTCAATATCAGCCTCTTGGTCCTCTGCATCCTCTGGGCTGCCCTCCTCCACCTCACAGAGGTTGTATCCCTCTTCAGGGGTTTTCCCCCTTATCCTCAGCCTCCTTTGCTGGGACCACTGGTTCCTCAGCTGTTGCTGCTGCTGGCTCAGGAGCTGTGCTGGCCCCTACAGCCTTCGTTGAAGGCCCAGCCTCTGTGAAAATACAACATACAAGTAACCATGAGCTTGATCACACTGAAGGTGTCAGCACAGCTCTGTCTCTTAATGTCACATGACAGTGTGACATGCTTAACAGTAAATAATCACTTTGGCATCTCCCAGCAATTACTGAACAACTTGCAACTGTGATGCATTCAGTGCATATACTGTTGCCACATGTTGAGCCGCATAGTCATTGATGTTGAACGACATTTGACAAGCCCCCTTGTGCTGCTTGTGTGTCATATTCACTATAATGTTGATACATGCAGCATGCAAATAACACCACAATGTACCTTGAACAACACCAATGTTGAGTTGATGATTGATGATGTGGTGTGACTGCCTAGCATAATTGTATTGAGAATCCCCCTGTTGGCCAAGTAATATTGCAATAGCAGATGCCACTGCATTCAGTACAAATACATTTAGTTAGGAGAGGGTGGCCTATTTGGGTGCAGCAAAAACTAGCATTGAATTTTGCATGTACTGGATACAACACAGTTGCAGATGTATGATAGTAAGCAGTCATATCTACCTTCTTCCACAAGTTACCCTGATTCCCGCTTAAAACATCACCAATAACATGAGCAGCTCAATCCATAGGAAGCATATGCACATCATTCCTCACAGTTATGGTATTAAAATGTCAAAGCTCATCTCATACTGTGAGCAACATATACACCTATGACCAGTATATGCATCATGAACGTGATCAGAACATTCTACAATAGTTGCAGGATTTCACCTCTTTGTGGCTGGTACTGCTTCCCTTGGCTGGTCAAACTATGTCTCTTCAAGGAATAATAACATCTGCATTTTTCCTTTCACTACTTATGTTCAGGAGAACTAGCATAGTAGTCACATGACATGTGCTGCAGATGTATGTTCAAGTGTGATGCATTGAAGGATTGTATGTAGCCCCGGGGAGGAGGTGTCTCTGTCAATTAGATGTCCAATGTATGAACAGTGTCTCTCTTAGGATTGCGGGTTTGGCTGCCACATCATTGAATGTACCCTGCTTTACCCTTTACGAGCAACAGAACCAGGGTTCTCGGGCTTTATCCCTTTACTCAAAGCAATGGGAGAGAGAGAGTAATAATATATAATAAACAATTCACACACACAGAATTATGCTAAAAACACCATACTATTAAGGCCTTAAGGGAAGGGAGTTCACAGTTCTGCAAACTTGAGCAGTTCCTGTAAATCCCCTTTAACCTGGCTAGATCAGACTCAGAGTACCTCATTTATTGATAGAAAAACTGCATTGTTAGCACCACTTTTGTTACAAGTCTTGTTAAGGGACAAAGTAAGCAGAGGCATATTTCTTAGCTGAATTAGAAGAAGCAAAAACATTCTGTCTCATTCAGCTAAACATGGCCTTGGTTTTGGATACACATATCTCTCCAGGCTGCTAGTGTATTCTAAGCCATGCTCCATATTAACTCTTTCAAAGGTCTTTGGTACCCCATTTCAAGTCCCTCTCAACAATCATACATGAACAATGGTCTTTTTGTTGGAGCAACATGTTCCAACAGAAAACATGGTGGACATGTCTGTTGTGTAAGTTAGGACACCATTTGAATGTTCTGAAGTACAGATGTACAGCTATAAGGCCCCAAGAGGCGTCATGTCCTTCACACCCTGCATGCATGCTTGTCCAGGAGCACATGAGCTAGCATAGTCACATATAGCTATGATCTGCATAACAATATGTGGAAATATTGTCATGGAGAAAATAATAACACATTTCACAGCTGTCAGTATATCCTGGGGTCACATGTGTACTACACCAACTCACCATCAGATGCAGGGTATGGCTCACCCTGTACCTGCTGGATGAAATCGTCCCTTCTTTGCCACAGCTCCTGGGCCTTCTTGCACAGATCTTCCACCTGGGAAAGACATATAAAGGCCATCAGTGCCATGCTGTAACTACAGGCAATGTATATATTACACCTCACCACCATGATGGGTGATGGGTCAAAGTGTAATGGTGGCAGACTAAGATAGATGTGTTTGGCATAGTATATGGTGGCTGTCTTTTTCCTGGACTAACAGTAACTAACAGAACAGCTCTTGGTCACTTGGTGGCCACCGTGCATATGTGAAACCACTCACCTGTGTTCACGTTTGTTCATCTGCCAATGGATTTGGGGTTCCACATTCTAGCACATGTCTGTCATGTACCCTGGCACTTGCATACATTGCAGAGAATAGTCCACAACAGAGGTTTCAAACACAAGACCAGTCCTAACCAAAATACCAGAAAAATTCCTATCTATGATGTACCTCAGTGTACCGTAATGTATGTGTGTCCTGCTGCAGGAGGATAGATGCAGTGTTTCTGCATGCTGTGACTTGGAAGGGTCATGTGCAGTGCAAGGTTGGCAGCTTAGTTATCTTCCTAGGACTGTGACACATTCCAAATGTAGCCAACATTCAAGAGTCAGCACATCTGGCAGAAGCAGAGAAAGTCTGCACTGTTATAGCAAGGGACCCAAGGGATTATGTCACCTGGTAAGCATGCAATTGGCACCTATTAGAAGTCATGTTTGTCTGTAGGACCTCTCTGGAAAAGCATATATGGGCCTTATGAGGACATGTGATCAATGAAGCTCAGTTAAAAGCTACTATGTCTATGTATTTGGATGATGGGGGTTACAAGCATTAGCATTGTCAATACTGTGTGACATGTCTGCCCATCTAGACTATGCACCTTACATGGATGTGTGGTGGTTCATGATGTGAAAGTAGATCTTTAATGGTCAAACAAAGTCTTGCCTGCCTTGCTGGTCTGTCCTAGCATATAACACTCCTCAGTAGTGTTGCTCATCGCACATGTCCTAGGGGCATTGTGTGAAAACAGCAGACCTTTGTTGAAGTCAACAAGCACAAAAATAAAGATAAAGATAAAGATGCATGTATGTGTGTGTAAATGTTCCTTGTCAAATCATTTGTAGTGCCAGCAGTCAGGGGTGTTTTTGGAGCATAAATGATGGCACCTGTATCAAACATGATTGTCACATGAGGACAGCTGCTATGTGTTGCTGTGTCTGTTGACACATGTAGATGTCCATGGGTCTGTCGTATTATGCATTCTCACCTGAGGCCTATGACATGATGTGTACATATGGGAAAGTCTGTCATCCAGAACCCAAAACTATTAGATGTCTGGAATATGTCAAATGTATTATTCCTGTGAGATGAATGTGCAACACATCTCACATCAATATCTGCCCACGATCATCAGAATGGTGCTGCTATGAGGATGTGCACATATACGTACTATCATCCCCGACAGTGTAACACTGTAACATTGTAATGCCTATGTGATATGTCACATGGATCCTGTGTTTTCATCTGTGGTGACTGATCCATGGTATCCATTTGATCATGTGAGAAGCACTTTGTATGCATACAAGAGAGGTGTTGTTTGTTTGCAGCAGTGCAAGGGAAAAGCACATGTATTCGGCACAGTATGCAATGGCTTCAACAATGGATTGTATATTCTATTAGGCCTCCATCTACTGGCCCCTAAAATGTATATCTATGTATGCATCACCTATGTGTCCCTTGGATCTCAAAGGTCATCGATCCTTGCTACTATGTGTGCATGTATGTCTACATAGTGGGAAGAAACATACATATGTGACAGTTGGTAGAAGGTCTCTGCTGACTAGTATTATAATGGTAGCACATGAACCAAAATGTTGCTAAGGCATACCACCACTTCACTGCCCACCCTTTCCTTATCGTTAGTCTTCTCATGTGTGTATCCCTGTAATGTCGCTCTGGCTGTTTGCCTTCAATACCAGCTGTGACCTCTACAATTGAGTCAAAATACTGCTGCCTGGATCATTTGTTGCTCCATCTCCTCTCACCATGTTTCCACAATGCCCAATGATCTCCACTGGCTGCCTATCAAATGTTCCATCTATCATAACATCCTCACCTTGGTTCAGAGGTCCATTTACACTCCAACTCCATAAAATCGGTCCAATAGCCTAATTTTCCACAATCCCTCCCATAGAATCTGCCTCTGTCATATTATTCATCAGCACCTTCCTCCAGCCTCAGGTGCATGCCTTCAGTCCAGCCGCCATGCTGACATTTTGTTTCTGGGACCCCATCTCGGGCAACCACTCCCCACAGCTGTCTGTATTGAAGCCTCCTTATAGATCTTAAAGTGTTGCCTCTGAAAATATCTCTTCAAAGACGTTTTTTATCAACCCCTCCCAGTCACTTGGCCTCTTTGTGGACTCTCTCCTTTACCCTGTGGTCACTGGTATATCTGCTGTTTTTCAAAGTGATGGTGTTCTGTACTATCAAATCATTGAACTTCCTTTTCTTTTCAAAACACCCACTAGTGTGTTGTGTGCAAACTGCACTGAGGTATGAAGCATGGTACACTCTATGCACCATAAAGATACAGTATAAGATAATGATATGAACCGTAATGGCCCCCTGGGTCAAACACATCCAATACATGCTCACTCGGATGAAAGGAAGGTGATTAGCGGGGTACCCCAGGGTTCGGTCCTGGGCCCGGCACTGTTCAATGTATTTGTGAGTGATATTGCTGAAAGACTGAATGGAAAGTCTGTCTTTTTGCAGATGATACAAAAATTTGCAACAGAGTGGACTCCCCTGAGGGAGTGGTTGTTGTTGTTGTTAAGTGCCGTCGAGTCGGAGTCGACTCATGGCGACCCTCTGGATAGCTATCCTAAATTGTGTTCGGTCTTCAGTCAGGTGGCTCATTGTTGACAGACTGGTACCCTTAGCTGCTGTTATTGTATTGATCCATCCTCTTTTGTGTTGACCTTCTATCCTGCCAAGCATGAAGTCTTTCTCTAATGATCTCTCTCTTCGCATGATGTGTCCAAAGTATGAAAGTCGAAGTCTTGTCATCTGAGCTTCTAAAGAAAGCTTAGGTTTGATATCCTCTAGTACCGACTGGTTTGTTCTTCGGGCAGTCCATGGTATACACAGTATTCACCGCCAGCAACATAATTCAAAGGCATCAGTTTTCTTCCTGTCTATCTTTTTCACTGTCCAGCTTTCACATCCATATGATGTTATTGAAAATACCATTGCTTGAACAAGTCAAATCTTTGTATGGAGAGAGACATCTCTGCTCTTGAGAATCTTATCTAGGTCTTTCATAGCCATTCTGCCAAGAGCAATGCATCGTCTGATTTCTTGACTGCTTGTTGCTTCTTTATTGATAGTTGATCCAAGTAGGTTAAAGTTCTTCATGATTTCAATTTCTTCTCCTTCAACGATGAACCTGTTGATTATGCCAGTTGTCATGATCTTTGTCTTCTTTACATTAAGGTACAGGCCCATTTTGAGACTATGTTCTTTGATTGTGAGAAGCAAATGTTTAAGATCATCTTCACTTTCAGCCAGTAATGTGGTATCATCAGCATAGTGAAGGTTGTTGATGAGTCTTCCACCAGTCTTCAGACCTCTGTTGTCTTCATACAATCCTGCTTCTCTGATGATTTGTTCTACATATAAATTAAACAGGTAGGGGGAAAGTATGCAACCTTGTCTTACACCTTTGCTTATTTTAAACCATTCTGTTTCTCCTTGTTCCGTTCGAATTGTTGCTTCTTGATCAATGTACAGATTGTGCAAGAGTACGATCAGGTGTTCTGGTATACCCATGCTTCTTAATGTGGCCCAGAGTTTCTCATGGTTTACACAGTCAAAAGCTTTGCTATAGTCGATAAAGCACAAATAGATATCCTTTTGGTATTCTTTAGTCTTTTCAAGGATCTATCTCACATCCGCAATGATGTTTCTCGTTCCTCGCCCTTTCCTGAACCCTGCTTGCACTTCAGGTAGTTCTTGTTCCAGGTATGATTGTAGTCTCTTTTGAATAATCTTTAGTAGAATCTTGCTGGCATGTGGGATCAGAGCGATTGTGCGATAATTTCCACAGTCAGTTGGATCACCTTTCTTTAGTATTGGTATAAACTGTAGCACCCACTACTGGCTAGGCGGTGGCCTAGGAGCAGTGGACCTACCTCTTAATGTCCCTTTTGTCAGCTTAGGTCCAGAGCCACAGCATCTGGATAGTGTAGTTGTGCAATATAGAATAGCCTAGGGGTTTCAAAAAGGCAAACAGGAAATTTATTATAATTTTCTTTTCCTAGCCAATGAACTTCTTTTTAAGGAGTTCAAATATACAGCAAAGCAAAGTCGGATACTTCTCCATTGAAAAACAAAGGCAACAAAACTTCACAGCAAACTTTCAGAACAGTCAATGCAGCATTGTTTCAGACAGCTTGTTTTAAACCAGCGATAAAGTCTTTTCCTTCAGCAGAGATCAGAGCTCCAGGTTCCCAGCTGTGTCTAGCACAAACCCAGGTTTCCACAGCGCTCTAGACTGCACCTTAACTTCTTCAATTCAAGCTGTTAAACATTTGCATTCTTCACATTAAGCTGCTATCATTTGTATTCTTTACTTTCAAACTGCTAACATTTATATTCTTTTCTTCAAGCTGCTAACATTTGCATTTTGGGTTCAAGGCTCCACATGACCCCTTTTTAACCTCTCTGTTCAGCTCAAAACGTTAGCACTTCATTTAACCCAATTCTCCAGCAGGTCAAGCAGTTAGGAAAGCTTCTGGGTTTTTTTACAACTTTAAAACCCTATAGCCTTGTCACTTCTGGCTTACACAGAATGAGCAATCCATTTCAGAATCAGAGGAAACGTTATCTGAAACACACTCATCTATTTGCATGCTTTCCTCATCTAGGTCAATTGGCACCTGGCTGGGCTCAGCGTGTGAAACAGCAGGTTTTAGTTTCTCTAATAACTTTAAAACCTTTCCCCACTGGGATTCTTCTCCCTGCTGAGTAACAGTGGGAGGACAGAGGAGTTCATTATTCTTTAGCAGGTTCTTTAAGGCTTCTAATGTGCTCACCTTTTTCCCAGCAATTGGTCTTTTCCCAGGCTTTGCTGAAGATGAAACACTTCCCACAAGCTCTCTTAAAGACAGTCCCGTCCCTTGCTCACAAACAGCATCTCCCACAGAATGAACTTTCCTGTCTTCTAGGCCAGCTGTAATTCCCTTACCAGCCGGGCTCTCTTCAGGGCTAGAGTTTTCTGTATGCTGAATGCAATAGGGATTTCTCTTGAGACAGCTCCTGGAGCACCTTCCTCTCTCAGGTCTTCTCCTGGTCTCCTCATTCCCTGCTTCCTCACCAGACTCTCTGGAAGTCTCTACTCTCCTGGTAGACTCTCCCTTCTTGGTGGAAACCTCCTCCCCGGTGGATGCACACCCTTTCCTTCCTGCTTCCCTGAGCTTATATGAGTGAGGCTGTCCTATGACATCCAACTCCACCCCCAAGCATTCCTCGTCACCTCCCCTGGTTACCTTGGAGCTGGGGCGTGGCTCACTCTCAACAGCTCTGTGAATGCAGTTTTTTTTCTTAACCGGAGTTTTAACCCTAAAACTCCCTGAACTATTTCTCTGCTCAGAAGTGAATGGCTGTTTTTCCCAACTTTTTTGGGCTCTATTACCGTCTCATCACCGCAAAACACAGATCTTTTCCAGTCAGTTGGCCATGATGTTGTCTTCCATATTTCTTGGCAGAGCCTTGTAGGTATGGTAACAGCTGCATCAGATTGCTGTAATACTTCTATGGGAATGCTATCAATGCCTGGTGTTTTGTTCTTTGATAAGGCTTTCAATGCTGCTTCAACTTCTTCTTTCATCACCAATGGTTCCCGATCATAAGGTACAGGTTGAAACGGTTGTTGGTCCACTTGATCTTTATCATATAAAAACTCTGTATATTCCTTCCATATTTTCTTGATCTTCTCAGCATCATTCAACATAGAACCTTGAGCATCTTGTAACATTCCAATTTGAGGCTGGAACTTTTTCTTTAACTCTCGTAGCTTTAGGAAAGCCGATCTTGTTCTTCCTCTAATAGTTTCTGCTTCTATTTCCTTGCATGCATCATTGTCCTGTCTTGCTGCACGTTGGAAATCTCTGTTGAGTTCTGTAATTGTCTTTCTTTCTCCTCTGGCTTTAGCTTCTCTGTGTTTCTGGGCAATTTTCAGAGTTTCTCCCATCATCCATTTTGGCCGTTTTTGCTTTTTCACCTTTTGTAGAGACTTCTCGCTTTCTTCCAACACAACCTTCTTGATGTCATTCCTTAACTCTTCTGGAGCTCTGTAATTTGTATCTAAAGCAGCAAATCGATTTTGCAGGCAGTCTTTAAATTCCAGTGCCATATTCTCAAGGTCATATTTTGCTGTATTCATGAGTGGTTTGCTCTTTTTCAACTTTAGCTTGCGTTTGCATACTAGTAGTTGATGATCTGTACCACAGTCAGCTCCAGGTTTTTTCTTTGTTGATGTTATAGAGCTTTTCCATCGTTGACTTCCACAGATGTAGTCAATTCGATTTTTATACAATCCATTGGGTGAAGTCCATGTGTACAGTCGCCGCTTGTGTTGCTGGAAGAAGGTGTTTGAGATAAATAGATCGTTGGTCTTGCAGAATTCTATCAGTCTTTCTCCAGCTTCATTTCTGTTGCCAAGTCCATATTTTCCAACTACTTTGCCTTCTTCTTTGTTGCCAACCTTTGCGTTCCAGTCACCCATGACTATCAGGATATCCTGTTTGCATGTTCTGTCAATTTCAGCGTGTACTTGTTCATAGAACTCTTCAATTTCATCCTCTTCTGCAGCTGTTGTTGGGGCATATACTTGAATTATAGTTGGGTTGATAGGCATTCCTCGTAGATGAATAGAGATTAAGTGTTCGCTGACTGCATTGTATTTAATTACAGTTCTTGCAAGTTTCTTCTTTTTTATAAATTCAACACCATTTCTTCTTTGTCTTTCATTTCCAGCATAGTAGACCATGTGATCATCTGATGCAAAGTGCCCGATTCCAGTCCATTTCAGTTTGCTGACACCCAAAAGATCAAGTTGTACACGTTCCATTTCATTCTTGACCACCTCCAACTTCCCTTGGTTCATGCTTTGTATGTTCCATGTTCCAATGTGTAAGACATCTTTACAGCTCCTGACTCTCATTTCATGCGCAGCAACACGAGGAAAGATCTACAAAAGCTGGAAGAATGGTCTAATGCTTGGCAATTAAGATTTAATGTGAAGAAGTGCAGTTTCATGCACTTGGGTAGCAGAAATCCAAGGGAAATGTACAGTCAAACCTCGGTTTTCGTATGCCCCAGTTTTCGTTAGCTTCGGTTTTCGATGATTTTTTTAATTGCTATGTTGTCTCGGTTCTCGTACGTCCGCTCGGTTTTCGTAGAATTTGAAATGGTCCGGTGACGTCATCGGGCTCCACGGCGGGGTTGTAGAAGAGCTCCATTACAAAGCCTTGTGCTTCCCTAGCAGCGATCGGGCAGCGGAGCAATGAAGGGGTCGCAGAAACCAACGGAGGATTCATAAATTGAAGATTGTGGCAGCGGAGAGGGGAACCGCGTGATAGTGCAGATGACAAGTTAACGGAGTGCTGGGGAGAGCGTCGGAGAACAAACGTGCACCAGGAGCCACGTAAGAGAACCGGCGGGGAGCGGGACTGCCTAGCAGACAGCCTTGTGAATAGGCAAAGTGAGTCGGGGGACTGCTGCGGGGAGTAGCGAGAGCAAGAACAAGGCAGGAAGATCGGAGGGGAAAAAAGGAGCAGTGAAACCCGAGTGGCATCCAGCAGCGAAGGGGAAGAAAGAGAAAGCTCACACCAGGAAGTAGCAGGAAACCACCCTCGGCACAGAATAAGGTACTGTAGGTTAAGCAAAAATAATTTAAAAAAAGAAGAAATATAAAAACATCTGGTACCAGTTAGCCAGCTCAAAGCCCTGTGGGATCCAGCCTTAAAGCAGCCACTACCCAAAGGAATACAACCTAACCTATTCTCTATAAAAGGTATTTATTGTGAATATTTTTGGGTGTCTGGAACGGATTAATTGGATTTACATTATTTCTTATGGGAAATATTGCTTCGGTTTTCATACGTTTCGGTTTTAGTCAGACTTTTTTGAACGGATTAATCATGAAAACCGAGGTTTGACTGTACTTGATAGGGGGCGAGAGGTTAGTGTGCACAGATCAGGAGAAGGACCTTGGTTTGATTATTTCTGAAGATCTCAAGGTGGCAAAACATTGCAACAAGGCAGTGGCAAAAGCCAGGAGGATATTGGGCTGCATACAAAGAGGAAATAGCTCACCGATAAAATCTGACACACTGCACCACACACCACTCTTCTTAGTTCTCCCACTGCATGCTACAGACCACACATTATTATTGATTGTTTGATCTGCCAAACCGCTTTGATTTAATGATAAAGTGGTATACTAAATCCTTCTAAATAAATAAATAAAATAAATTACCAGTAGAAAGGAAGAGGTACTAATGCCACTGTATAAGTCACTGGTGAGGCCTCAGTTTTGGAGACCATATCTTGCAAAGGATGTAAAAAGACTGGAATCTGTTCAGAGGAAGGCGACCAAAATGATTTGGAGCCTGCGTCAGAAGCCTTATGAGAAGAGACTTGAAGACCGAACTATGTACACTTTGGAGGAGAGGAGGGATAGGGGAGATATGAGTCAGACCTTTAAATACTTAAAGAGAAATAATGAACAGACATGAAGCTGCAAGGTGGTAAATTGAAAGGCAATGTATGGAAATACTTTTTCGCTGATAGGGTAGTGGATGCTTGGAATGCCCTCCCGATGGTAGTGCTGGGGGCAAACACAGTGACAGAATTCAAAATGGCATGGGACAGACACGTGGATCCCTTTACAGCAACAGGATAAAATCAAAATAAACTGAACTATCTAATTTCTCAACAAATAGGGGTTTCCTAGATGGAGCGGTGGATTCACCCCTAAACAAACACATGGGGAGGGGTGGCCTGCACGGAGCGGCAGGTGCACCTACTCTTGCCATCTTACTGGGCAGACTAGATGGACCATACTGGTCTTTATCTGCCGTCATTTACTATGTTATGTTACTATGTTACTATGTCTGCTGTGTTTATCCAAGTGTATTCTGGAGACATGGAGGAAGGGCTGGCCCTCACACAAGGTGGCTCCACAACTACTTAGGTTTGCAGATCTCTGTATGCTATAGCCCATGTGATTTGCACCATGCTGCCTCAGTTCCTCCTCAGACATTAGGTGGGGGGTTCCCAAGTGGAAAATCATGTGTGCTCAAGCACATGGTCTGACGCTCACATGAGCTGCACTTACTTGCTTGACCCCATTGCTGGAATTTGCAGCAGCATGGGGCTGTGGCAACGCACAGGGAGGGGGGGGGCTGCATGGAATGGTGGAGGTATCGCAGCAGGGGTCCCAGGTGAGGGTTCCTGAAACCCTTGGCCTATTCCTGCATGGAGGTTCGGTAGTCTCTGTCAGCAAACCCATCAACACATGCTGGTTGCAAATAGTGCAACGTCATCTCAATGATGCTGATAAGTTAGGCATATGTTTAAAGGGTGCCCATCTAGAAGTACTTACCGTTCTTGGATAGTCACTGCTAGTGTTGAATTTTGAGCCCATATGCTCTCAGGCCCTCTGGAGCTTGGCCATGCCGTGGCATGCCACAGAGGATGGAAAAAGCCTTTTTCTTCTTCTGCAGAACAAGTGGGCCAGCAGGTACAGGTCTCTGTCACTGAAGCGGGCTCTAAACAGTCATGCTGCCATGCTCTCCTCATGCTGTATGTTGGTTCTATGGTGACGTCAGATGTAATGTGCCTTGTTAACGCGCATTATGTACAAAAAACGTTATGTCAGAACAAAAATGTGTTACGTCATAACAAAATGAGTTATGCAGCTGCAAAGTGTGTTGCTGTGATGTAACGTGGTTGTAACGACCACACAACTTATGAAAGTATTCCTTGGGTGACAATGAACACCCTATACAGAGTGTGTGACCAGCAAAATGTATGTAGAATGGGAATTCAGATGCCTGTAGCATAGGAGTTGGGGGCATAGGTGAGGGACAAGAACAGCATTTTTGCACTATCATGGAGTGGAGGAGTAGCCTAATGGTTAGAGCACTGGCTTGAAAACCAAGCAACCAGGGTTTGATTCCCACTAGCACACCTTGGGCAAGTCACTTAACCATCCATTGCCTCAGAAAAATCCAAGTTATCAATGTCCCTGTTTAATGTACAGTACATTACCAAGTTTAAGTTTCAATGTAAACCACTTTGATTGAAATGATAAAACAGTATAGGAAACCTGTTAAATAAATAAATGTCTTGCTTGCACACATCTCCCCATGAAATGATCACACAGCAAGCATGATCTACATGTGGCTCATTACCTGTGGAGACCTATACCTCTCCTTTTGGCAGGCAGTGCAATGCTAAACTCATACAGCTACGTGCCTGCATGCAAAGGGGTAATCCCAACACCAGTTCATGCCTATGGCTGGCCTGAGGAGACAGTTGTCAACCATAGACATCAGTGACACAAATATGCTGTGTCGAAAGAGGCAATGCAGGTACTGTGAGGCCTTGCATGCACTCATGCATTTGAAACTGGTTCAAATAGTAGCTAAACAGCTAGAAAAGGCGACTGTGAAAGCCAGAAGGATACTTCAGTGTATAGGGAGACAAATGGCCAGCAGAAAAAAGTAGGTGATAATGCCTCTGTATAAGTCACTGGTGCGACATCATTTGGAGTATTGTGTGCAACTGTGGAGACCACACCTTCAAAAGGATATAAGCAGGTTAGAATCTGTGCAGAGGGTGGCTACTAAAATGGTTAGTGGTCTTTGTTATGAAGCATATGAGGACAGACTTAAAGATCTTAATACTGTATGTATACTTTAGAGGATAGTGGCGATATAAGAGCATAAGAGAATAAGATAAGCCACACTGGGTCAGACCAAAGTCCATCAAGCCCAGTATCCTGTTTCCAACAGTGGCCAATCTAGGTCATACGTACCTAGCAGTTTCTCCAAAGGACACAAGTTCCACAATACTTGTACTGTGGTAAGCAGTGGATTTCCCGGGTCCCCTTTAATAATGGTTTATGTACCTTTCCTCCAGGATCTTGTTATTAGTCTTAAATAGGTTACACTGTAGCTTCATTACATGTTCCCTAGTCTTTCTAAATTTTGATGATGTAAACAGTCGATCTACATTTACCTGTTCTACTCCTTCCATTAATTTATAGACCTCTATCATATCTCACCTCAGCCATCTCTTTTTGAGGTTGAAGTGTCCTAACCTTTTTAGCCTCTCCTCATAGGGGTATCCTTCTATCCCCTTTACCATTTTGGAGGCTCGTCTCTGTATCTTTTCTAATTCTGCTATATCCTTTTAAGATACGGTGACCAGAATTGCATACGATATTCAAGGTGCAGTCGCACCATGGAATGATACAGAGACATTATAATATCCTTTGTTTTATTCTCCATTCCTTTCCTTATGATTCCTAGAATTTCTATTTGGTTTCTTGGCTGCGGCTGCACACTGGGCAGAGGATTTCAACATGTTAGTCACAATGACTCCTAAATATTTTTCTTGGGTGTTGGTTGCTAATATGGAACCTTGCATCGTGTAACCATAGTTTGACTTGTTCTTTCCTAAATGTATAACTTAAAACTTGTCCACATTAAATTTCATCTGCCATTTGAACATCTAGTCTTACAATTTATCATAGTCCATTGGCAATTTTTCACAAACCTCTTGGGTTTCAACAACATTAAATAATTTTGTGTCATCTGCAAATGTGATTACCTCACTCGTTATTTCCATTTCCAGGTCATTTATGAATATGTTAAAAAGCAGGAGACCCAGAACATATCCCTGGGTACTCCACTATTCACCTTTCTCCATTGGGAAAATTGGCCATTTAGCCCTATTCTCTGCTTTCTATCTTTTAACCAGTTCCTGATACACAATAGTATACTGCCTCCTATCCCATGACTTTTTAATTTTGCCCTCATGATGGACCTTGTCAAAGGTTTTCTGAAAATCCAGGTACACTATATCAACCGACTCACCTTTGTGTAGCTGTTTATTCACACTTTCAAAAAGACATAACAGATTAGTAAGACAAGACCTTCTTTGGTTAAAGCCATGTTGGCTGTCTCCCATTAAGCCATGACTATCTACATGTTCAGTAATTTTGTTTTTTATAATGGTTTCTACCATTTTTCCCATTACTGATGTCAGACTCACCAGTCTGTACTTTCCTGGATCACCCCTGGAACCCTTTTTAAAAATAGGCTTTACATTGGCCATCTTCCAATCTTCAGGTATTACAAATGATTTTAATGATAGTTCACAGATTATCAATAGTAGGTCTGCAATCTCATATTTCAGTTCTTTCAACATCCTTGGATATATACCATCCAGTCCAGGTGTTTTGCTACTCTTCAGTTTATGAAATAGTTGTAATACATCTTCCCAGTGTATCGATATTTCTTTAAATTCTTCTGCGGCATCACCTTAAATACCATTTCAGCCATGGGTAACATCCCTACATCTTTCTCAGTAAAGACCAAAGCAAAGAATTCATTCGGTCTCTCTGCTATGGTCTTATCCCCTCTTATTGACCCTTTTACCCCTCTATCATCTAATGGTTAAACTGACTCTCTCACAGGTTTTTTGCTATGAATGTACTTGAAAAAGTCTTTATTATGCTTTTTTGGTTCTACAGAAAATTTCTTCTCAAATTATCTCTTTGCCTGCCTTATCAATGTCTTGCATCTAACTTGTCAGTGCTTATGTTGTTTCCAGTTTTCGTCATTTAGCTTCTTTTTCCATTGCCTGAAAGATGCTTTTTTGGCAACAACAGCCTCTCTGACCTCACCTTTAAACCATCCTGGCAGATTTTTTGATTTCCTTCCACTTTTCTTAAAGCATGGAGTACAGCTGCTTTGGGCTTCCAAGATAGTATTTTTAAACAACACCCAAGCTTGATGTCAATCTTTAACCTTTGCAATTGCTCCTTTTTGTTTTTTCTTAACTTTTTTTCTCATTTTATCGTAGTCTCCCTTTTGAAAGTTAAAAGGTAGTACTGTGGATTTCCTTCCCGTCCTTCCTCCATTTTATTATATCAAGCACAATCATGCTATGATCAGTATTGCCAAGTGGCCCCAACACCATTATCTCTTGCATCAGATCTTGAGTTCCACTAAGGTCTAGGTCCAAAATGGCTTCCCTTCTTGTCAGTTGATGAACCAGCTGCTCCAAGAATCAGTCATTTATTTCATCTAGAAAGTTAATCTCCCTAAAGACATTTAAATACCTCCGTGGCAAACTCTGCTATGAGGGGACATAGGTTGAGAGTGAAAGGGGATAGACTCAGGAGTAATTTTCAGAAATACACAGTGCTTGTTCCATTGCACAGATAATTGAAACAAAGAAACATAGAAACATGACAGCAGAAAAATACCACTTGGCTTATCCAGTCTGCCCTCCCACATCAATCACAATAGTTCCCTTTTTTCCTCCAGAGATCCTTTGTGTTTGTCCCATGCTTTTTTGAATTCAGAAATTGTCTTTGTTTCCACCACCTCCACTGGGAGACTATTCCACTCATCTACCACTGTTTCCATTAAGAAATATTTCCGCATATTACTCCTGAGTCTATTCCCTTTCACCCTCATCCTATGTCCCCTCATAGTAGAGCTTGCCTTCAATTGCATTTATGCCACATAGGTATTTAAATGTCTCTATCATATCACTCTTATCCCGACTTTCCTCTGAAGTATACATATTAAGATCTTTAAGCCTATCCTCATATGCTAAATAATGAAGACCACTAATCATTTTAGTAGCCATCCTATGCACCAACTCCAACCTGCTTATATCCTTTTGAAGGTGCGGTCTCCACAATTGCACACAATACTCCAAATGAGGTCGCACCAGAGACTTATACAGAGGTATTATCACCTCCTTTTTAATGCTGGCCATTGCTCTCCCTATATACCCAAGTATTCTTCTGGCTTTCATAGTCACCTTTTCTACCTGTTTAGCTACTTTAAAATCATCAGACACAATTATGCCCAGACCCCGCTCTTTTTTTGTGGACAGAAGTACCTAAACCCCTAAACTGTACTGCTCTTTTTGCAGCCCAAATGCATGACCCTGAATTTTTTAGCATTAAATTTCAGCTGCCAAATCCTAGACCATTCTTCAAGCCTTTGCAATTGGTGTGTTATACCTCAATTGACATCAATGGTGATGTGGTCACACGTTTGGTAGTCCCAGCTCATGTGCTCCAGTGCTGAACCCAGAGGGCCAGAACCATCATGTCTCCAACCAGCAATGTCTGGTCTCATTATGAACTGCATGGATCCTCTGTTGGGAATGTGATATATTTCCCAAAGGTGCCTGACATGTGTCCATTGTTGCAATGTCAGAAGATCGTGCCCCTGTGAGGGCCTTAATGTCCAGTACCCAACTGATTCTCTGTGATGATAACTTATCACCCAACTATCTGCTGTGGATCTTGCTGTCCACTATGTGGTCTTGGAAATGAAACACCACCTATCCCAATGGATTTGTTTAGGGCTATAGTGTGGTCATTTGGAAATAATGCACAGGGATATGCCAATACAGATGTGCCTTTGCAACCCCCTCATGTTACCATATCTAGCCTCTCACATCAATCCAAGCAATATATAATAATTATTGGTGAACTCATGATGAAATGTATCCTCCCAAACCCTGCGTGGTACAGCGAAACACATTCAATCTGAGCCATCACCAACAGGACTATGCAAGAGGTCAGCCAATCATGATGTGTAGGCCAGGCACGTACATTCACCAACAGGACAGAGTTTTTACTTTGATCACATCTGATCTCATGTCTAACCCTTCTGTGTGCATTCAGCTTAAAGCAAACTCCATCCCTATGATGCAGGACAAATCACACTATTGGGATGATCTCATGCAATGTCTTCACATGGCCACATCTATCGGGAGCAGTAGTCCAGGGGCTGGGATTCTCTACCACATTCCTCCATGTGCAGAGCTTATGAGGTGATGTGTTTCAGAGGTCTCGCTGTCACCATTTCACCAAACTTGCTTTCTGCTTAGGCCAATCTTTTCTGACTTTGTGTTTCCTCTGACATTTCCCCAGTTATCTATAGGGATCTGCTGAATATGCAAGAACGCATATCTGACATGGGGACCTCACTTAGAGCTGCAGATGAGATGTCCACCTCTGTGACAGGTGCCATTGGCCAACTTAATGCCACAATTGGACAGCTGGTGCCACATCAACCATCACCACCAACAGGGAGCAGATCTAGTGGGATTGCAAGTGTTGCTGGCACAGCAGCAAGGAAGGGATAGGGACATCCTCCAAAATGATGATAGGCATTTTCAGAGGGTTCTGACATTCATATTGCTCATTGTCCATACAGCAATGTGTGTCATTCAGTGAGTATGTTATAAATATGGTTGTCTCACTACATGTGTGTATGTCCTGGAAGTGGGAATAACGAGTGAGATGATCAAATTTGCAGATGACACAAAATTATTCATAGTTGTTAAAACCCAAGAGGAATGTATAAAATTGCAAGAGGATCTTGATAAATTGGAAGACTGGGCATCCAAATGGCAGATGAAATTTAATGTGGACAAGTGAAAAGTTATGCACCTAGGAAAGAATAATCCAAACTTTGGTTACACGATGCAAGGTACCACCTTAGAAACCATCACCCAGGAAAAAGCTTTAGGCATCATCGTGGATAATACGTTGAAACCCTCTGCCCAGTGTGCAGCAACAGCCAAGAAAGCTAATAGAATGCTAGGAATCATAAGGAAAGGAATGGAGAATAAAACCAAGGATATTGTGATGCCTCTATATCGTTCCATGGTTCGACTTCACCTTGAATATTGTGTGCAATTCTTGTTGACATATCTTAAAAAGGATATAATGGAATTAGAGAAGGTACAGAGAATAACCACCAAAATAGTAAAGGGGATGGAAGGACACCCCTATAAGGAAAGGCTTAAATGTTTAGGGCTCTTCAACTTGGAAAAGAGACTACTGAGGGGAGTTATGATAGAAGTCTATAAATTTATGAATAGAGTGGAACGGGTTAACGTAGACTGGTTGTTTATGCCATCAAAAAGAAGAAAGACTAGAGGACACCCAATGAAGCTACAATGTAACCCATTTAAGAGTAATAAGTGAAAATAGTTTTTCACTCAACACATAATCAAACTCTGGAATTCGTTACCGGAAGATGCAGTAAAAGCTGTTAGAGTAGCTGGGTTTAAAAAAGGTTTGGACAAGTTCCTGGAGGAAAGGACCATAAACCATTATTAAAGAGGACCCAGATAATTCACTGCTTACCCCAGGACAAGCAATGTGGAAGCTGTGGACTTTGGGTACCTGCCAGGTACTTGTGACCTGGATTGGCCACTGTTGGAAACAGGATACTGGGTTTGAAGGATCTTAGTCTGACCCAGTATGGCATTTCTTATGTTTTTATGTTCTTATGTCTCCCCAGCTCACTGCAGTCAAACCAGCAGGCAATATGGGAGCTGTACAGCAGTGTAAAGTTGTGAGATAAGTGTAGGTGAATGCTGAGGGGATGGGGCTTGCTGATGATGTGATTAGTAATGCATCATAGTATCACAGCTGTGGAGATAACATATGTACATGCAGAGCTGGTCATCCAGTGACTCCCACTGGTTGCAACTACTTACTGAGAACTCACCTTCTGCTCATAAATAGTGTCTGGAACAGTGTGTGCATTTTCTGTATAGCTGACTAGCAGCATGTTGTATGCACAACCATGAGACTTGGCCATCACATGCACTGCTGTAGCTCACAGTCCTCTCAACACATACACATACACATGACTCACTGTCCAAAACAATGGTAAATTGATATTGTTAAATGCAAGCCTCTTTTAATGCTCAGCCATTGTCTATGCTCTCTGTGTGGAGGTGCTGTTAATGTGCTCTGGTATGGTCAATATACAGGCCCTATTAGTGTACTCTGCCATCCAGCAGTTCTTGGTGCAGCTTCAAGCTGAACGAGATGAGGAGGGTTGCACATGCTGATACAGCTCTGGAAATGTAGGATGAAGTGAACCCACCTAGACATATTATTCTTGATCCATAGGCTGGTCTTGAACTCCTGACCCTTCTCTTATTCCATATACTGGCTATCTGTATTTTTCACAGAGCACAACAGGGAGGCTGGCCTTACATGTGACTCAGCTGGATGTCACTGTCTCAGGGCTTTTTTTTTTTTTTTTTTTTTAAATTCTTTATTTTCGTTTTATAACAACAAAGGAAAAGGAAGACATACAGCTAAAAGACAGGTACATAAAGTGTAAAACATACACCAAAGTAAACCCCTGCCACCCCCCACCCCCCTGCTTCTTCTCTAGAAAACTAATCATTCCCGAAGCGGGCGTGTACGTACATTATTGTGTTACAAAACCGAACGGTGATCTGAAACATGATGAGTGCACATTAAACAGGCATGTCGGAACAATGAGCAGATTGTACATAATCATTGAGCATCTGCCATTTAGACAAGCGAGAGTGAGTTTGGGCATGGGGAATAGCTCTCCGAGGTATCTGCTCATATTTACTATATAAGCAGACGAGGTTCCACCATTCATTGACAGTAAGTCGAGAGCTATCCTTCCAATTCCTCGTGATTAAGCATATGGCTATACCCAGCATGAAATCAAGGAGAAAGCGACCCTTCTTAGGAAGAGAGGGGACCTCCGCCACAGAGCGGAGTCCCACGATCTTCCAAGAGAGAGGCTCGTGAAAGTGTAAGATAAATTGAATACGACCCCAAACCCGCCCCCAATAGACCTGTAGTTGAGGACATTCATAAATAACATGAGCTAGGGTTCCCACAGCAGTATGGCAAGACCAACACTGGTCCCCAGGAGTTGTGTTCCATTTGGCTAGTTTTTCTGGGGTATAAAAGCATCTGTGTGCAAAAAAGAAGAGAGTTTGGGTAACAGAGGCAGACCGGGAAACCCGCACTACTTTGCTCCAGAAAACGCTCCATTGCACAGGGGTTAAAGTGGTTTGCAGTTCGCGCTCCCAGGCTTGTTGGGCTCTAAAAGTGGCCGTGTCTGTACCCTGACATAATATTTTATAAAAGTTAGAGGCTACCCCATGTGTACTACTAATAGAGTGAACTATCTCTAATAGCCCGTCCTCAGTAGGGGCAGAGGGCGGCATGATTTGAGCACTTTTGAGGCAGTGTTGTAGCTGCATCAATTGAAAGTAGTGTTTCGCTGGTAACGCATATTCCTTTTGTAAATCAGAAAAGGTTTTCCAACGAGCTGCAGAGAAAAGCTGTTGGGGTGTCCAGATCCCCCTTGAGTACCAGGGTTTCCATGCTATCGTTCTATTTAGGACTTGAATTTTGGGGTTGTTCCATAGCGGGAGTTCGTCCTGAGGACATACGTTCGGACCTAGTGATAGAATGAGAGTGTTAAAGGCCGCAAGAGTATCGACAATCATTGGTGGATGGCGGATGTCTACTTGATAGGACATACCGGGGAGAGGGGTCAACGGAATTGGGCTACTAAGCTCCTCTTCTATGTCAAGCCAAACTGGTCTGCTGTCTGTTGAGGCATCTAGCCATCGGGCACCTTGCTTAAGTAGGAAGGCTTGATGATATCTACGAAAATCAGGAAATCTGGTACCCCCTATTTCCTTTGCAGACTGTAGTTTTTGTTTAGCTATCCTTGGTGGCTTGCCCTGCCAGAGATAACGGACGAGAAGACCCTCAATATCTTTATAAGTATGTAGCGGGAGTAAGCATGGCAGCATTTCTAAAATGTAGTTCACTTTGGGGACTATCATCATTTTCACAGTTTCTAGGCGGCCCCACCATGTAAGAGATAAGGGAGACCAACGATTTGTGAGCTCACGGACTTTGGAGACTACCTCTTTGGCATTAAAACTGATAGTGTCTTCTAAAGGAGAACAGTAATGGACCCCGAGATACTTTACCATGCGGGATTGCCAAAGGAAGGGAAAGGCCTGCATGTCAGCCTCATGTACCCAGTGGTTCAGTGGGAATGCTACAGATTTGGTCCAGTTAATTTTATAGCCCGATAATTGTGAGTATCCGTCCATCAGATCCAAGACAGCTGGAACCGAATCAAGGGATACGAAAAGCATAAGGTCATCTGCATATGCAGAGAGTTTAATCTCCCTATGACTGAAGGGGACACCTCGAATACGTGCGGACTGTCTAATAAGGAGGGCTAGGGGTTCAAGAGCTAGATCAAAGAGCATTGGTGATAGGGGGCAACCTTGACGCGTGCCTCTTTGGAGATTAAATGGCTGAGACTTGATGGCATTTACACAAATACTGGCGACGGGTTGAGTATACATGACTTGGAGATATCGGAGGAAGCCCTCCCCAAAGCCATACCATCGGAGAACTGCAAATAAGAAGGGCCATTCTAGGCGATCAAAGGCTTTTTCGGCATCTAGGGAGAGACCCACCCATGGATGATCTAAATTGGCAGCACTGGATAGCACATGGCACAAGGTCCGAGCATTGTCAGCAGTGGATCGACCGGGTATAAAACCGCATTGGTCGGGGTGGATTAGGGTGGTCATCCTGTCAGATAGCCGGGTGGCCAAGATCGTTGCGAAGATCTTATAATCGGCATTAAGTAGGGAGATTGGACGGTAGTTGGCGGTTAGCAGCGGGTCTCTGCCTTCTTTCTCAAATACTACCACATTAGCTGCAGAAAAGGATCCCAAAGAGGATGTATCTACCGCAAGGGCAGTAAAATAGAGTTTTAAATAGGGAACTAAATCTGCACTGAACGTTCTGTAGAATTCGGTCGGGAGACCATCGGGCCCTGCGGCACGGCCCGAGGCTGTTCGTTTTAGGGCAGATTGGATCTCTGAAGTAGAGAAGGGTTCATCCATCGCATCCCTATCATCTTCAGAGAGGGTCGGCCGCTGAATGCCAGAAAGCAATCGCTCAAATGTCTCTGACGAGAACTCACATTCAGATTGATATAGGCGGGTATAGAAATCCCGAAAGAGTTCTACAATGTCGGAGTCTGTGGTCAATATGCCCCCTCCCTGTGGGGCTCGAAGGGCCGCTACGCGTTTGGCTTCTTTTTGACCTTTCAAGGCGTTGGCTAAGAGTCGACCGGCTCGGTTATTTTCACGATAATAAGTCCCTCGTTGAAGCTCAATGCTCTTAGAAGCTGCAGTTGAGAGGATTGAATTATATTGAAAACGGAGACGCTGTAATCGAATTAATACACATGGATCAGTACGTAAAGTTAGAACTCGTTCGCCTGCTTTTATTTGTTGGTCTAGTATGAGTAGCTGCTGTTTGCGTTGTTTCCGCAGGCGGATTTGATAGCTAGTGATTGTTGCTCGAATGGCCGCTTTGAAGCCCTCCCACCAAGCCCAATTCGCAGTATCCTGGGGTAGATTAAAATGGAAGTAATCCTGTATGGCTGCTCGAATTTCTAACTGGAACTCTGGCTGAGTTAACAGGGCTCTATCAAAGAACCAGGCCCCCGAATTCCCTTGGGGTGCAGTAGTGTGTAATTGAAAGGAAATAGCAGCATAATCTGAAATATGTTGGGAGTGAATCTTTGCAGTGTCCGCCTGAGGAACTAACAGTTTTGATATTAGAAAGAAGTCTATGCGAGACTGGGATTTGTGAGGGGAAGAGAAGAAGGTGAAGTCAAGCTCATTGGGGTGTAGCAACCTCCATAGATCAACTAAAGCAAGATCTTTGATCAAAGAGGTAAGCGTGGTGTGACTCTTGGGGGGACCACTTGTCCTAGGCGGCTGTTTGTCAATCAGGGGATCAAGGACTAAATTGAAATCCCCCCCAATTATCAATGAAGTATTAGCAGAGGCCTGCGCAACCTGAGCAATGGTAGCAAAAAAGGCAGGGTCATCCACATTAGGAGCGTAAAGGCATATACATGTAACTTCAAGGCTACCTATCTTGAGGTGAACTCTGGACCATCTACCTTCTGTATCTGAGCTAGTCGCAATAATAGTAGCATGCAGAGATTTCCTAACCAGTATGGCAACCCCACATTTCTTAGAAACGGCTGGGGAATAGGCGGCCACCATGTAAGGTTTAATATTGAGTTTAAGAGTTTCCTTCGAATTTAAATGCGTTTCTTGGAGAAAAATCAGATCCGCAGCTTCCTGACTTAGGTAGCTTAGGATTTTCTTCCGTTTTATCGGATTGTTGATGCCTTTTACGTTCAATGAGAAAATCTTACATGGTGCCATCAATTGGTAATAGACATTTCAGGTAAGGGCGCTTGAAAACATACAACATAATCAGAATCTGTGCAACAATGACATAATCACCGAGTATGCTGGCTAATACACCCCATATTGAAAAGTATGTACCAAAGTATCTTAGAGAAGAAGCAAAACCCCAATGAATATGGCGACCATATGTCTGCGGGAGGAGGCCCTAGAGAGGAAATAGAAAGACATGAAAAAAAGAAAAGAAACACCAGAGTCCATAATTAACATTGTCTCTGATACTCATCGAGGCTACTGTGGGTAGATGGAGTCGGGTCACAGATATCATCAAAAGTAAGGCAAACAAGCTGCCCTCGCCTGACTCTTTGCTGGGCTGCGGCAGATCCAGTATGGCAGGTACAGCGGGTATGAGAATGCTTGCAGGAATATTCTGGAAGTCAGCGCATCAAGTCGGCTTCTTTGGAATCCAAAAACTCCGCTAGTAGATCAGGGTCCTCAAATGTTCTTGTCTGATTGTGAAGCGTGACTCGGAGCTTGGCCGGGTACATCAGGCCGTAGCGTGCTTGTAGTTGTTGAAGCCTCGGTCGGAATTCCAGAAAGCGCTTTCGGCGGTCGACCGTGGGTTTAGCCAAGTCAGGATAGAAGGAGATCTTGTGGCTCTCAAACTCCATATGGCCCTTTGCCCGAGAGGCACTGAGAATTTGCTCCACGTGTTGATATCTCAAAAGTCGAAAAATGATAGGCCGCGGGGTCTTCCTGTTGAGCGTTATGCTTGTGGGTACACGATGAGCGCGATCGATCTCCAAATCTTTGGTAAAGGTGATTTGGAGCAGGGAAGGGAGGATTTTGCATAAAAACTCTTTCATGTCTCCCGATTCCGCTCCCTCCGGTATGCCCACGAGTCGTATGTTGTTGCGGCGCGCTCTATTATTGCCATCTTCCACTTCTTTCTGCAAGGCCCGTACCTGACGTTCAACTTTGTCGAGTTTGGACAACCGGGCCGTATGGGAGTCCAATATGCTCTCCATTTTGTCCTGACGCGAAGAGAGCCCCTCTAGCTTGCCCTGCAGCACACCAAGATCTTCCCGCAGCGCTCGGAGTGCTTCACCGTTTGACTGCACGAGGTCCTGGACTCCTCTAATCTCTGCGAGGATTTCCTGCTGCATTTCGGGGCCCTCGCGCAAGGCCAGCCCCTTCTGCGGGGACGGGGGTTCAGTTTTGGAACGTTTGCCGTGAGAAGCCGCTGGAGATCCAAATTCCAGGCGCGTGGGTTTGGTCCCCGCCATCTCACCAATGTGCCCCGGCAAGAGCAGAGTAGAAGTTCCAAGTATGTGCGGTGTTAATTCAGGATTCTGAGTAGGCCTCTCGGGAGCCTCAGCGTTATGCGACCATCCCGCTGGACATCAGGCTCCGCCCCCACTGTCTCAGGGCTTAATCATGGAAAGATCAATGGTTCAGGCACACTTTCTGATCATCATATGGCAAATGAGAGAGCAGGGTGGTTATTTGTCCTCTGACATGTTCTGTTATTGCATAGTATGCCTACCTCAGTGGCATATTTTTCCACCAACATGAGCATATCCACTCAATATGTGCATCGGGGGCATCCTGATGTAACCCTTCCCCCTAAAGATACTGTCATACTGCTAATTACTGCACTAATTATGAACAGGAGGTTGTGGCTTTTTCCTAAAACTTGTACCATTTCTACTACTACTTCTACGTATTAATCATTTATATAGTGCTACAAGACGCATGCAGCACTGTACAGATACATGTAGGAGAAGGCGGTCCTTGCTTGTCAGAGCTTACGATCTAAACAAGACAGACAATAGAACAGCTGAGTACAAGAGTACAACGAGGGAAAGATAAGGAAACACAAAGGAGAACTAGGGATCAGGATTCAAAAGCAGCCTTAAAAAGGTGAGCTTCAAGCATGTATTTGAAAATGGGCAGAGATGAAGCCTGACATACAGACTCAGGTAGTTTGTTCCAAGCATAAGGAGCAGCAAGGTGAGAGGATCAAAGCCTGGAGTTAGCACTAGAAGAAAAGGTCAAAGAGAGAAGCAAGCTAGTATAAGAGCGGAGTTCACGAGGAGGGGTATAGGCAGAGAGGAGAGAGAAAAGATAGTAAAGAACAGTAGAATGAATGCATTAATAGGTCAGAAGGAAAAGTTTGAAATGGATAGGAAAACAGAAGGGGAGCCAATGAAGTGACATGAGAAGAGGTGTTATATGAGTATATTAGGGCTGGCAGAAGATTAACTGTGCAGCTTGAGTTCTGAACAGATTGAAGGGGAGAGAGATGACTTAGAGGGAGACCAGCAAGGAGGAGGTTGCAATAGTCTAGATGGGAGGTGACTAAAGAGTGGATAAGTGTCTTAGCAGTCTGTTTAGAAAGGAAGGGGCAAATTGTACTAATGTTATAGAGAAAGAAATGACATGATTTAGCAATCAATTGGATGTATATGAAGAAGGGGAGGGACGAGTCAAAAAGGACCCTAATGTTATGGGTTGAGGAAACAGGAAGTGGAAGAGTGTTATCCACAGAGACAGAGAAAGGAGCAAGGGGGAGGTGGGTTTAGGAGGAAAAAAATAAGTTTGGTTTTGGCCATGTTTAATTTCAAATGGTGGTGAGATATCCAAGCAGCAATGTCAAATAGTCAGATGGAGATTCATGCCTGGAGTGTTGGAGAAATATCAGGTATAGAGAGATAGATCTGAGAGTCATCAGCGTAAAAATGGTACAGAAAACCATGGGGGAGGAGGGGAGAGATGAGAGCACCAAGGGGCTGGGTATACAGAGATAAAAGGAGAGGGTCCAGGACAGACCCTTGAGGGTACACAAACTGAGAGTGGAATAGCAGTAGAGAAGGAATCACCAGAGCAAATACTGAAAGAGTGATGGGAGAGATAAGATAGCACAGAACCTCTAAAGCCAAGTGAGGACAATGTGTCAAGGTGAAGGTGGTGGTCAACAGTGTCAAATTCAGCAGAAAGGTCAAGAAGGAGGATTGCGTAAAGGCCCTTGGATTTAGCCAGGAACAAGTTGCTGGAGACTTTGGCAAGAGCCATCTCAGAAGAATGTAAAGGATGAAAGTTAGATTGTAGTGGATCTAGAAGGACTTGAGAGGAGAGAAATTCAAGGCAACAATGGAGAACTGCAGTTCAAGAAGTTTGGAAATGAAGGGGAGAAGGGAGATGGATCGATAATTAGAAGGACCAGAAGGGTCTAGTGAAGGTTTCTTGAAGATTTGCAAGCACTATTTAACTATTTTAATTGCATTGTTTTAAAGCCGCCGTAAGCCTTGAACACTGGTCAAAGTAGAACCAATAAATGTATAAAATGCCTTGAAAGTTTACTTCACTCACTAGTAAATTATTTATTTGATGGGTTATCTTTTGGTTGATTTAAAAAAGGGCAAACTGCACAATTTGTGAAAGGGTGCTATCAAGCAAGCTTATCAAGATTTACAAATGTATTACAGTTCTGTCATCAATAGAACTGTAATCTCTCAGATAACAATAAAGGCTTATAAAGAGGCATCAATCTACCATTTAGTTGCAAAGTCCACTACTCTGAGTAAGACTGGACAAAATAAAAACTATTCATAACAATCTGAATTACCCCGTGTTGCTCAGGAAATCCCGCATGTAATGACTGCCATATTAGAAAATCATCATGGTGAAATAGACTTTGTAAAAGATATATTAGATCAGATTTTTATTGCAAAAGATTTGGATATACAATCAGGGCTGGTCCCAGAGTTGGTTCAAGGTGTTGGCACCTAAGCAAAACTTAAGCCTCATGCCAAACCTCCCCCCCCCCCCAGCCACCCAATCTGGAAAAATATATTGGATAACTTTGAATGCCCTGCTCTTTGCCACCCTCCCTGCAGAAATTGCCACCCTAGATGACCACCTAGGGTGTCCAATAGTTGGATCTGCCCTGTATACAATGTTTTTTGTTTAAATACTAGGGGCATACACACTGGGCCCGGTATTCTTTTGGGACGGCTATGTGCATAGCTGCCACTGTTAATCTTTAACTCCGTATATTCAATGCTGGGGTCATAGGCGGCCCTGGCTTTGAATATCCAGGGTTACTGCACAGCCCACATGTCCTCAGAAGCTAACTGGATTCCCATGAGTAAAGATAGGCCAGCTTTTGCTGTGCCTATCATTTACCTGCCAGTACTAACCGGGCAATGATATAATATCGCTGCTGCCCGGTTAGCGATTGATGCCGTCTCCGAACATCCCAGAATGGCCATGACATACCCCGATGCTAAGTGTAGCATGTAGCCGCATTAATTGGGGATATTTAGTGGGCCAACCATGTTAGTGCCACTGAATATCCGGTTCAGTGGCATTTACACACTTTACAGGTCTGTAAATCATGTAAATACCCTTGAATACTGTGCCCACAATGTTTTGCAAGTCCAGAACTTGAACACACTACCTAAAGTTGCCCATGTTAAAGTCAGAAGGCCCAATATTCGAAAGCCAGTTATCCAGTTTATAGAACTATAAACCATGTAACTGCCACTGAATGGGATATTTAATGGCAGTAACACGGTTAGTGCCGGTGAATATCCCCGATTATCCCTCCTACATGCCACGATGTCAACCGCTTAGCAACGGGGCATGTCAGGGGCATTCCGGGGAGGAGAGGAGGCGGCAACAGTCCCTAACCAGGCGGCAGCAGTGATATTGCATGCTGCCTAGTTAGGGACCTGCGGCTAAAAGATAGGCAAGGAAAACCCTCGCCTATCTTTAAGCTGCAGGAGCTAACTGGTCAGCATGCAATATTGCTGCTGCCCGGTTAGCTACTGCGGCTTCCGAGCATGTGCAGCAAACTCTGGATATTCAATGCAGGGGCCGCATATGACCCCTGCATTGAATATCCAGGTTTAAGGATCGGTGGGTAAGGATCGGTACTACCCGCCTAGCTTCTGTAGCTTCTGGGTTGTGCAGAAAGTCCTGGATTTTCAATTCCAGGGCTGCATATGAACCCAGCATTGAAAATCCGGGTTAGGCGGAAGGGGGGTGGACTATGTACTGATGCAGTGCATAGCACCGCCCAGATGAAAATCAGGCCCTATATGCATTAGCAGCATGCCCATTAGATAAATACATTTTTTAATCTTAAAAGTCTGGACGCAGTTTCCAGTGGTGCTCCTGAACTGACTCATCCCCTCCCCCAAGAACATTTCTGTTTTTTAATACCGCCTAAAGTCTGAGTTGTGAAAGTACCTCAGGGATCTATGCTAGGCCTGCTGCTTTTTAACATATTTATAAATGACCTGGAAATGGGAATAACAAGTGAGGTAATTAAATATTGCAGATGACACAAAATTATTCAAAGTTGTTAAAACACAAGAGGATTGTAAAAAATTGCAAGACGACCTTCATAAATTGGGAGACTGGGTTTCCAAATGGCAGATGAAATTTTATGTGGACAAGTGAAAAGTTATGCACTTTGGGAAGAAAAACCCAAACTACGGTTACACGATGCAAAGTTCCACATTAGGAATCACCATTCAGGAAAAGGATTTAGACATCATCGTGGAAACCCTCCACTCAGTGTGCAGCAGCGGCCAACAAAGCAAATAGAATGCTAGGAATCATAAGGAAAGGAATGGAGAATAAAATGAAGGATATTATAATGATGTTGTATCGCTGCATGGTGTGACCATACCTTGAATATTGTGTGCAATTCTGGTCGCCATATCTTAAAAAGCATATAGAAGAATTAGAAAAGGTACAAAGAAGAGTATAAAGATATCTCTATGGGGAAAGGCTTAAAAGGTTAGTGCACTTCAACTTGGAAGAGAGACAGCTGAGGGAAAGGAGTGGAATGGGTAAATGTAGATTCGTTATTTACTCCTTCAAAAAGTAGAAAGACTAGGGGACACACAATGAAGCTACAATGAAGCACATTTAAGACCAATTGGAGAAAATATTTTTTCACTCAACGCGTAATCAAACTCTGGAATTCGTTACCAGAGGATGTAGTAAAAGCTGTTATTGTAGCTGGATTTAAAAGAGGTTTGGACAATTCCTGGAGGAAAAGTCCATAAACCATTATTAAGAAGGGCTGGGCAGAGCCTCTGCTTACCCAAGGGACAAGCATCATGGAATCAGTATACCTTTTAGGAACCTGACAGGTGCTTTTGACCTGGATTGGCCACCGTTTGAAACAGTATACTGGGCTTGATGAACCCTTGGTCTGACCTACTATGGCATGTCTTATGTTCTTCTGTAAAGGATGCAAGCACCTGCGAGCAACTAAAAATTCACTTATGCCTAGTCCATCAATCTAAGTGAATACTTTCTTAAAATCACACATACACTAGATCTGAATAACCCTTTGAAAATGTACTTTCAAATAGTTGTTACCTCCCAAAATCAAACTGTATGGGACTTTTACTTCCATTTGCCCTTCATTTCCCCTTCATGCACATCCTTCAGGTCAAACTGACAGTTATTTTCCCAGCACCAGAGAAAGGAGGAACTGATTTGACTGACTACTTTAGGATACAAACTGTTTCAGTTGTTCATCATTTACTTATTAGAGAAAAACTTAATTTTATGCAGCACTTACAGATTTGAAATGTTATTTGGAAGACCTTGATGCAGTCAGGCAGAAGTAGATCTATTGTTTTGTCTATGCAGGGATAAAGTGCATTATTTATTGACATTTGCATTGATTTCCAAATGAGAAACAAGGCTTTATTATTTCTAGGAACAATGAGAACTCTATTTAGCTAAAGCTGAACTGAATCACTGCATATCCCTAGACCTTCTTGTAGAGATGGCTAATATTATATTGAAGAAATATTATTGTAAAATTTGGTATTGTTAGCTAATTGGGTTTTAAAAATCACAAAGATATTTACTTATATAAACATCAGAATATTTCCTGTTTGAACACTCTTGTCCTTTGCACCCTAACCAGATATTGAAGACTTCTTCCTCTTTTCTCCTAGGATTACTATCTGGCTGCATTTTTTCAGTATTTATTGCAAAACATGAGCTACAAAAATCAATTATGTTCTTATCAAGTCATGTTAGATGCAGCTACACCTGGAAATAACAGCATTTGCCTATGTGGATTGCATACACGTAAACAGTGATTTCAGAAAGACGGCATTACCACGTGTACATAAGAACATAAGAATATAAGAAATGCCATACTGGGTCAGGCCAAGGTCCATCAAGCCCAGTATCCTGTTTCCAACAGTGGCCAATCTAGGTCATACGTACCTAGCAGTTTCCCCAAAAGACACAGGTTCCGCAATGCTTGTACTGGGTCAAGCATTGATATCCTGGGTCCCTTCTTAAAAATGGTTTATGGACCTTTCCTCCAGGAAATTGTCCAAACCTTTTTTAAACCCAGCTACACTAACAGCCTTTACTACATCCTCCGGTAACAAATTCCAGAGTTTGATTACACGTTGAGTGAAAAAATATTTTCTTTTATTAGTCTTAAATAGTTTACCCTGTAGCTTCTTTGCATGTCCCCTAGTCTTTCTATATTCTGATAATGTAAACAATTGATCTACGTTTACCTGTTCCACTCCGTTCATTAATTTATAGACTTCTATCATATCTCCCCTCAGCCGTCTCTTTTCAAGGTTAAAAAGCCCTAACCTTTTTAGCCTTTCTTCAAAGAGGTATCCTTCCATCCCATTTACCATTTTGGTGACTCTTCTCTGAACCTTTTCTAATAACGCTATATCCTTTTAAATATACGGCGACCAGAATTGCACACAATATTCAAGGTGTGGTCTCACCATGGAACGATATAGAGGCATTATAATAACCTTTGTTTTTTTTTCCATTACTTTCCTTATGATACCTAGCATTCTATTTGCTCTCTTGGCTGCTGCTGCACACTGGGCTGAGGGTTTTACCATGTTATCCACAATGACGCCTAAATCTTTTTCCTGGGTGGTGGTTCCTAATATGGAACCTTGCATCGTGTAACCATAGTTTGTATTTCAAGTGACCAAAAGAGGATGTTACATTTCCTCCTGCAGCTTAACCAGTTGTGGCATTGGTAATCTTTTGGGACGATCTGTTTTGGCTCCATATAACAGCACTGACTACATTAACGCCAATTCAGATGTAAGATCAACCAATTCTGGAGACTGTGGTGATGCCTAGGTGCATAACTTTGCACTTGTCCACATTAAATTTCATCTGCCATTTGGATGCCCAGTCTTCCAATTTATCAAGATCCTCTTGCAATTTTCCAGAATCCTCTTGGGTTTTAACAACTTTAAATAGTTTTGTGTCATCTGCAAATTTGATAACCCCACTCGTTATTCCCTTTTCCAGGTCATTTATGAATATGTCAGCACAGATCCCTGAGGTACATCACTATTCACCTTTCTCCATTGGGAAAATTGGCCATTTAGCCCTACCCTCTGCTTTCTGTCTTTTAACCAGTTCCTGATCCACAATAGCACACTGCCTCCTATCCCATGACTTTTTAGTTTTGCCAAAAGTCTCTGATGAGGGACCTTGTCAAAAGCTTTGTGCAAGTCCAAATACACTATATCAACCGACTCACCTTTGTCTACATGTTTATTCACACCTTCAAAAAAACATAACAGATTAGTAAGACAAGATCTTCCTTGTCTAAAGCCATGTTGACTGTCTCCCATTAAGCCATGACTATCTACATGTTCAGCAATTTTGTTCTTTATGATGGTTTCTGCCATTTTTCCCAGCTATGCAGGAGTTTCCATGGCATATGGTTTAGGCTGAGAAATTGTATGTGTGCATCCCATTTTATAATAGGAATGCACATATTTAAACAATTTTCTGTGCCAGATTTTGTACCAGCTCCAAGGCACACACGGGTGCCAGTCACCTGATCATTTGGACTTGGGGTTTCCATCAGTGATTCAGGGGCAGCTGTGCTAATCTCTATAGTGTCTAATAACCTAAATAATCATAGGAACTCTAGCCTCTGTTTCAGAAAAATACTCTTAAAATGCCTGACTAGTGGAGAAGTACTTGGGATTTCCCTCATCTGCTGAGGACTAGGTCCTGATGCTAGTCAATGCCTCAGAGGAGCTTTCTCCTCCTCCAATAAACTGGAAAGTGGAAATCAATATCAGGTTGGCTATTATGGATGTAGAGGGCCTTTGATGCCTGGGCACCAATTCCAAGCCTCCAGGCATCACCACAGTCTCCAGAATTGGTTGATCTTACATCTGAATTGGCGTTAATGTAGTCAGTGCTGTTATATGGAGCCAAAACAGATCGTTCCCAAAGATTACCAATGCCACATCTGGTTAAGCTGCAGGAGGAAATGTAACATCCTCTTTTGATCACTTGAAATATAAGTAAATGGATCCCAGATTCTGAAAGATTGGTGCACTACCCAAATGATGTCAATGATGAGCAGCCCTCTTTGGGGTGTGGGGAAGAGGGTGCTTGGGAGGTAGAATGGCAGTTGAGATTTCCATATTCCTGGCATCATGCTCTGATGCTATTGCTTCTTCACCTTTACTCAAAGCTCAGCACCTTGAATATTATGTGCAATTCTGGTTGCCATATCTTAAAAAGGATATAGCGTTATTAGAAAAGGTACAGAGAAGAGCTACCAAAATGGTAAAGGGGATGGAAGGATACTCCTATGAAGAGAGGCTAAAAAGGTTAGGGTTCTTCAACCTGGAAAAGAGACGGCTGAGGGAAGATATGATAGAGGCCTATAAATTAATGAATGGAATAGAATGGGTAAACGTAGATCGATTGTTTATGTCATCAGAATATAGAAAGACTAGGGGACATGCAATGAAGCTACAGTGCAACCTATTTGGACAAGTTCCTGGAGGAAAGGTCCATAAACCATTATTAAAAGAGACGCAGGATATCACTGCTTGACCCAATAAAACCTGTGTCTTTTGGAGAAACTGTTAGGTACTGTGATAAGGAAGCTTATCATAGCTCAGGAAGGAGCTATAGAAAAGGTGAAGTGACTCTGAACAAGCAACCTGTCAGTTCTGGTAGAAATAAGAAAACGGAATTTTCCCATAAAAGACTAGCAGTCGCAGAATGCACCAGGTTTCCAACAGCCATTAGAGGAGCTGAAGTGGGGAAACGTGTGTTCAATCAGGAGGGCTATGAGGTAATCCCTAAGCACTCATCTCAAAGGGCAGGGCCTGATTCAGCACAGCTGCGCTGTGTTAGGGAGGAGCACTCATCTAAGCAGAATAAAGGTAGAGTTTATTCTACAGAGAATCATCCTCATTATCCTGAGAATCAGCTTGAGCTTGATCATCAGTTTCATCTGAAGGATCATCAGAAGCAGAAGCCAAACCGGACGGACAGAGAGGGAAAAAAAACCCTTTGGAAGAAGGAAGAGAAAAGCCTTTGAGAGGTCTAGAAGAGTCCAGAGCAGTACGTATACTGGGAGGCATTTCAAGGGCCAGCATACACCATTGGACTGGGGAAAGCCAGAGGAATGGTGCTGCAGAGCTAGGAATCTCCAGACGCTACCTGTGAGGGAGACGGCTGCACGTGGAAGGGACCCTAAGACCTGTGCCAAAAGGTATGTGAAGAGAGATCCAGTGTCCAGGGATCTGGATTGGAAGGCTGGACATAAGAACTGGACTACATACTGGCCAGGCTATATAGAGAGGAACTCTAACAGCAATGGAAGCTCAGGTATGAACACTGATCTATGCCCTAGCTATAACCTTGAAAGACAGCAGGGAAACAAGTATTCTCCTGAAAGTGCTCCACTGAGAGATTCATCTGTGCCAATCCATGATATTGAACCCATGCTTGTTGAAGAAGGGGGAATGATTGCAGATGAAGAATGTGTTTATATGGACTGCTCTCTGTCCAAACTCCTTTGGTGATTTTCTGTTATAAAGTACAGCAACCATCACAAAGAAATACAAACTTGTTCTTTAATCTACTCAGAAAAGGTCCTGAGTAAGATTTCTAGCCTCGCAGTAGGAAGCAAGCCAGCTAAGGGGTTTCAGCTGGGTAACTGCTAGCAATTGAGCCTTACCTAATTGCTTGTGAGCTAGGAGAGAATCACTTCTGAATCTATGTGGGAAGATATAAGAAGTTAACCTGAAAAGAACAGTTTTTTTTCTCTTTGTAGCTTTTGGTTTGTTGTTTGATATATGCTAAGAAAACATTAGCTAATGCCTGACAAGTTTGAATGTTGTTTTCCTGATTTTGATTTTGTTTTTCCAAGTTAAACACTGGAAGCAAGTAACCTGATTTATGTGCTACCAAGCATATCTGTGTTGGGAGAAATAACCCCATAAATAAATATCTTATTGGCTTTAACACTTGAGCACAACTAAATTATTGTCAGCAGCTGTGTCTGGTGTGAATGAACTGCATTGCCCACAATCCCTTGCAAATCATATAGATATATGCATTTGCCAAGACTGTGAAGATTCTCACCCAGGCAGCCGCCTGACAGTACTTATGACCTAGATTGACCAGTGTAAGAAACAGGATATTGGGCTTGATGGACCTTGGTCTGACCCAGTATAGCATATCTTATGGTCTTATGCTCTGATAATGGTGCTGAAACACTGAAAACATTTAGTGGGTATTTTAGAAGCCCTATTCATGCTTTGAATCTCTGGACACAGGCATAGAGATGTCCAAAGCACAGAGACAACCCCAGAGCCATTTTAGAAGCTGGGTTTGTGGACATCCCCAGCACGAGGATGTTTAAGTTGGAATGGGGGCATGGTGGAGGCTTGTCCAGGAAATTCCCAAGAACTTGGACATCTCTGCCCGATTTCAGAAATGTCCTGGATGTCCCAAGCTGCATCAAAGTTATACCAGCTACAGGCATGAACAGGCATCTGAAAAGTGCTTGTTTTGTCAGCCAGGCTTCAGGAGGGTGTAGAGGAGGAAGTATACTCATGTCCCTTTTATTTTATAAATTGTCAATGAACGCTGACAGGAAATGGGGGCTCCTATTTTCATTTTGTTACACCACTGGATGTCGCCATGTGCAGCCTTGCTTGAGGTGGATATCCTCACCCCATGGTTTACTAATGGGATGTCTATATGACTGCAGGCATGGACATCCATGTTGGGGGCATCTGTTTCTAAAATCAGGCCAAAATATAGATGTATCTGGTGTTTTTCTGCACATTCTTCCCTAGACATCCCAGGTTGCACTTGGACACCCTTTCTAAATTGCCATTTCAAATGTCTTTAGTTAGGATGTCCACTATAGTCTGTTAATGCTCAGCTTTGAGGGGGATTGAATTCTCTTCAATGTTGATGCATTCTCAGTATCCAGTGATATTGATGCCTCTGATGCTGTTGCACTTGGAAAACTGAACTGATGATCCTTCTCTTTGCACTCTTGATTGCCACAAAGACTTCTAGATGTCATTTTTTATTTTTTTATATATTTTTTTTTTATTGATTTTTGATGAAAACTTACACCAAATTAAGCAAGGAAAATCAGAATACAATATTACAAAGAGAAAATAACATCCATGGAATATAGCATGATAAAGTCCACGTTATGGAGAACGGACTGAATTACAAAGGGAAATAAGAACATAGACATTTAGAAAACAAAGCCCGAAGGCCTACAATATCGGAGAATACCTATCTATGAACCAGAATTATCCCCAACATTTGTGCTAGAATGATCAAGGACAAATTTCTCTAATTGAGTTACATCCAGAAAAACATATGTGGCTTCCTTATAATTAATAATACACTTACATGGAAAGCGTAAGAAAAAGGTAGCACCAAGTGCCAAAACTTCCCTGATGTCTCCCGTGAGACGCAGCTTCGGCGGAGGCAATTCTAGATGTCATTTTTGACAAATTTCACAACTAAGGAGATCATGTACAGATAAATTCAAATGACTCAATTTTTAAAAAGGAAGGGACCAATACCACTCAATGCACCAATGTTGGTACAGACTGCAGTTGCAGAAAAAAATGAAGAAAACTTAAAAGACAACATAGAAACCAAAATGAGGGGTTTTATTTAAGTGGAAAAAGGTAGAAAAGTGATGGCTCAGTGAAAAAAAAAACATAAAATGTTTACCAAAAATGTTTTCTTCATCACAGAACAAGTTGAAGCACATCCTACAGATTTGCGGAATAAGGGAAACGGAGATGCCTAATGTATAAATAGGAAGCCCTGTACAAACACTATCCATCATTCTGAACAGCATTTGAAGCTTTAAAAGCTTTGTGTAGCTTTCACCAGCCCAGGATCTGATGGGTGATGTCACTCATCTGTAAAGATATAATATTCTGCTTAAATAAACACTGTACTTCATTTGAGGAGGTCAAGGAGCAATACCAAGAGCAGGTACAAGACACTTGAGCCAATGCAACTTTGAATGCTTTACAGGCAGCCAGCGAAACCTATCACTATTCAATTTCTACAAATCCAATGGCTGATGATGTCACAAAAAGGTTGCAACACATGGAGGCCCATTCTGATCGGGGAACGTCCAGGCTGTTCAGATGTCCAAAATCTGGATGGCCTGGATTTCCCCGATTCTGCACCCACGGGAGCTAGACATTCCCATGGGAGCAGAATCAGGGCACTTGGACGGGCCAGACGGGCCCAGATTCAGATGGCTCAGACATGCTGCGATTGCTGGGAAAGGTTAAAGGCAATGCCCTTTAACCTTTCCCAGCATCCGCGGCTTCACAGATACAGCCGCCAGCGTGAAGGAAAAGGCTCTTCACGCTGGCGGCTGTACAGAGGGAGCCGGGGCCTTGCGCGAGCTTACCCGGCTCCCTCTGAAGTCTCTCAGACAGCCGCGGTGCTGGTCGGGGGGGCCAATGACTGCATGGGCTGTGATTGGGGGGGGGGGGACCTGGACCGTAAAAGGGCTAGAGGGGGGGGACTTGGACTGGAAAAAAATGGGCTGTGATATGGGGGGGGGGGGAACCTGAACTGAAAAAGGGCTATGGGGGGGGGGGAAACTTGGACTGCAAATGGGCTTTGATGGGGGGGGGGGGATCTGGACCGGAAAAGGCCTAGGGGGGGGACTTGGACTGGAAAGAAATGGGCTGTGATGGGGGGGACCTGAACTGTAAAAGGGCTATGGGGGGGCGACTTGGACTGGAAATGGGTTGTGAAGGGGGGGGGGACCTGGACCGGAAAAGGGCTATGGGGGGGGGACTTGGACTGGAAAGAAATGGGCTGTGATGGGGGGGGGGACCTGAAATGTAAAAGGGCTGGGGGGGGGACATGGACTGGAAATGGGTTGTGATGGGGAGGGGGACCTGGACCGGAAAAGGGCTATGGGGGGGGGACTTGGACTGGAAATGGGTTGTGATGGGGGGGGACCTGGACCGGAAAAGGGCTATGGGGGGGTAACTTGGACTGCAAATGGGCTGTGATGGTGGGGGGGGGGGAACTAGGACTGCAAATGGGCTGTGATGGTGCAGGGGGACTTGGACTGCAAATGGGATGTGAGGGTGGGGGCTAGGACTGGAAATAGGCTGTGATTAGGGGGGCTAGGACTGGAAATGGCCTGTGATGTGAGGGCTAGCACTGGAAATGGGCTGATGAAGAGCTAGAATAGGACTGGAAATGGGCTGATGTGGGGCATGGGAGAATGGAACTAGAAGGGAGTGGATGCTGGGTGGGTCTAGAACTATAAGGGAACTGATTTTGGGGGAGGACTAGAATGGATGGGGAATGAGAATGGAGAGGGGAAAAATATTTTGTGTGGAAGAAAAGTCTATGATGGGCTGGGTATTGGGAGAGTGAGGGGCTTGAAAATGGAAGGGTGAAATTTAAATGGATGATAAAGGAATAAGGAAAGAATTGGGAGAAAGAGCAAAAGGGAAACAATCAGTATGTTAAAGCAGAAATAGAGAGAGAATGGAAAACATCTAAAAGAGAAGAAAGGACAAATGGATAGCTAGCAGAAGACACGAAGAAACCAGAAGAAAGTGACTGGAGCAATTGCAACTGAAAAAATGCCCAAACAGAAGGTAGAAAAATACTTTTTATTTTGAATTTATTAACTGGAATATGTCTTTTTTAATGTATTTCTTGAATTCCGATGCTGATTTTGTCCCTATTGCCTCTTTATGTCAGGCAATTCTATACATCTATTGCCATTTCTGTTTTGGTAAGTTGATCTCATTTTTATTTTTTCTGGGGGCCCACAATTTTTGTTGGCGTAGGGCCTCACTCAAGGTAAATCCGGCCCTGCATGGGCCAAACACAGATGTAACCCTAACACTGCACAGAGCACCAAGGAAAGACAATGCACAAGTGATGGAAAGAAATAGATCTGAGCTGATGGACCAGAGAAATCTGCATCCAGCCCATGTGGCAGCTGGAAAAATGGACAAACATATTCGGGGCAGCTGTAGCGATGCTCAGGGTGATGGTAATGTACCATGCAACAATGACAGTGTGTGGCAGAGGATGGGAAGACATGTCCAGCAGAGGAGGTAGAGGTGGCAGGTAGGTGCAATGACAGGAGGACAGAGGAGTAGCAGTGCCATGGAGAGCACACGCAGGAGAGGCAACTAGGAAGAGCTGCAATGCAGAAACGTGTACCAGTGCAGGACATGGGGTAGCAGCTTGCACATCAGGACAGGACGGCACACAGCTGGCAGACACACATAGACGGACAGAAGGATGGTTGGCAACTGTGATAAGGGTACAATGTGCTAACAGCACAGATCTGCACAGATATGACTATTACAAGAATGAAAAGTAGCTGTGCAGGACAGGCATACAAATGAAAGATCACAGAGAGGATCAAACCTATGACCATTAGCACAAATGTCAATGCACAAACCAGTAGACTACACCACCAATGTGAGATCACTAAGCAAAGGATGCATATAAGAATATTGCAGGGCATCACACAAGAAGCCTGCTGTCTGCCAGGATAGGCAAACCTCCAACAGAAACCATGATGGAATGCACATGCAGATCTGGTGTGTACAGCTCAGATCACAGTCTGTAATTGAGACCAGAGACACATATAACTACATGCACATACACAATGAAATGTTATGCAGTGGATACAGCATGCAAAAGAGGAAAGAACTTAAACCCAAAGGGTGGCAGGGGATGCTCTGTAGAGCAGGGCAAAATATGGAACTGAACAAAAAAATGTGAGAATTGAACCTGCAAACAGGTGTGGCACAGACCAGCTGAACCACAGTAATGCCAATCCCCCAAGTGGACTGCCTGTGTGAGCACTACAAAGAAAGAGACATATGTAACAGCTAATATGTGATGGTTAGGCAGCACAGAGGGCACACTTTGGTGTACAGTGAAGAGATGGAAGGGTGTGTGGATAGGTGATGAACTTGCAGATAGCTCATGGTCAGGTTAGCACAACACAAAAAAACAAGGAAACCCCATGTGGGAAACAAACCTGCAACCTATGGTGTTACAACACATGTCCAGAACCACTATCCCAAACAACCACAGCAAGCACAATGCAAAGATATTACCTCAAAGGGAATGTGTGTAGGGGAACCCATAACACACAGTGATGTGGCAGATGGCTGGCAGACAGACAGCTGGCAGACAGACAGCTGGCACCGTACAAGGATGTGAGCACAGGTGGGCCATGTACATGACCATGAAATCACTAAATACGTGTGTCAGTGTGGTCAAGCAGCAGCACAGACAAATGTAAGTCCAACACATATATTTATTTTGGTTAATCATCAGAGATCGTGAAGATACCGCCTATCATAATATCAAGGTGATTGGATAACAGGGCAAAAATCAAAAACACATTTTGCAGGGCAGCAACCCACATGTTACAGAAAAGTCACTGGCCCATCTACAGATGATGGGCAGGAGAGATATGTGCATTAGGTGCATGATGTGCAGGATGTATTAGCCCCCCACCCCCCACATGCTGCTGCATGCCCCAAATGCATCAGTTACATATGTGTGCATGTAGACAGTAGGCAGTACATGATGAGGGCCCAACATGCACCGCCAATCAATCATGATCTGTTCATAAGAATATATCTGTCTGCCAACACAGGAGGCACAAAAATGAAACAGCATATGTTGTTAAGAGTAAGAAAGTGTAAACACAGATATCGAAATTTATGTTACAGCTGTCACATAATAGCTGATATAGGAATCAAAGCAGCAACAATTTAACCCTAAACAATGGTCAAATGCAAAATGAGGATATACTTACAGGTAGCAGAGGCACATGAACACAGAGAATTCAAATGAAACAAACCGTAGAAACATGCAGAGATAACACTATGCAGAAGGTCCCCTGCACTGGTTGGTGTGGATTCAGTGTCTGTACACAAATAGCACGGTACATGGAATATACAAATGAAGGAAGAAAATGGACAGCCACACTGCCACACACAAAATATAATGGGGCAATGTGAGTGCCGGAACCTCAGGGGATAAATAGGACTGTGCAGACATGCAATGGTAGGTTTGTAAATCAATACAGAGTGTCACATCTGTACAGTAAACAAACACAATAACCTGTATATAGAGATGGAAAGAAAGGTCAAACATGTCACAGTAACCCACACAGAAGCCATATTGACACATGTTGTGTTGCACCAACATAGTCAGTCACATGCACATGCACCGGGTACATTGAAACATCATACAGTGATGCCACACGTGCACTGTGACACCCTTGGTAAGTGCAAACATCAAGCCAAGATGTTGGTGTGCAGTAAAGTGGTGTGGTGGCAAATAATGTGTTTTGTCCAAGTGGAGGGTAGGCGGACATGGACAAGAGGACCTCTCCATTATTCCCCCTGTGCCACACGCATGGCTGTATGCTCGTGTTAAACCAAACAGATGTGCATATCCTGCGTTCCATGTCACACATATGGGCAAAACACAACAACACAATGTCAGAAGGATGTATAACATACAGCGACAATGTCAGTCCCTGCTGCACACATGGGGACCAGTACACAGTGTCCACAGTGCAAAGGGTGTCTGCAACCCAACAAGTCCCGTTAAGACTGTCTTTGAAACCATGGGCATGCATAGTCAAGTGTGACATCCCAATATGCCACAGTACTGGAAAGGTTATGTGTGTCTCCTGCGATGAACACGACACCCAGCCAGAGCACGGCAGCAACGGTATGGTGGACAGGCCTGTCATGTCCAAAGTAGCAGTCCAACAATAATACTGTCCATCCTAGGCATGTGTCCCACTTGCAGAGGTCAAACATCCTATGGCACCATTTCCCAGGGATAGTTCCATGGTGTTGTTGTGTCCTCCAACAGGTGGGTGATGGTGACGTCGGATGCACAGTAGTAGATGTGCTTTGTGTGCCCTCTTCCCTGTGTGAGAAGAGGATAAACAATGTATTGGTAAGCTGCTTGCAACATCAGCCCAAATTGCAGAGAGTCAAACATCAATATGTACATAATGAAACGTCACACAGGCAAACATAATATGATCACAACACAGAACACAGTGCATGTTGTGGACATTTGGAATTGGAACAGCAGATGAGGGTGTCACATGGATATGGTCATGTCCATGCCCATGTTACACAGGCGTTTTACAGCTCCACCACATGTGCATCAGCGTTCGTGTACAGAGACCCAACATGAAATGTCCATGAAACAAACGGTAAATCATTAAAAGGCTAATGTCATTTCCAAAAGACCAAAGGTGCAACCTACCGTGTGTTTGCATCAAGTGTCTGTTTGGGATCCCCTGAGGCTCTCAAAGGCTACAACACGTCACAGTGAAGGGAGAAGATGTCATCGAAATGTGTACAATCACCATGTCCCCATGTCCAGCCACTGTTGATGCATGTCCACATTATGGCGATATCTGTGATACAAAAATGCTGTTGCACAGTGGTCTGTCAGCACACAAGAGATAGGTTAGCTCACAACACACAACACATGTCCAGAATATTCACAAGGTAAACAGCAGTAAGGTAGAGATAGCACAGTCACCACCGCTCCCCAGGTGTACAGATCCCTCACACCACATGATAATGCAAAATGCCTGCATGCTGTATCATCACACAGCCATCCCAAAAACACACACCCGCACAGTATGCTAAGGTGAGCGTGCCAGCAGTGGCATATGGCCTGTATGTGCACAATTGGAGATTAGTGAAGATAAAGGCTTGTCAAATGCAATGATACACTGCTGTTGGGTGATGCTACAATGTCAGGGAAGGGTGTATATGCAGCCCACCACCCAAACACTTAGGACCAGTACACACTCGCAGCTCTGTTGGACGTGTCCCAGAGACAGTGTTGGAGAAGACAAACTGGCCAGGAACACATGTGGATATGTGTGCCAACAGCAACATATGGGGTATGGGGGTGCAGGGCAAAGAGGTGAACAACATATGTACAATATGACAGATCACTGCAGACATGTGCTCCCCCTGACTGTCGTCACAGACAAAGTAGCTGTAGGTCCACCTACCACAAACTACTGCATGTTGGATGACGTGCAGTCACCTGCCAATGCACCACAGCACCAGGAGGGTCACCAAGTATGTCCTGTGGATTGAGGAACACAAGAGAAACATACATATGTCATGTTGGCGCTGTGGAAAACACACTGCACCTTCACGTCCTCAGCTCGCAGACCCCCAAGATCCTTTACAGACTGACTGTTCCCCATCACACTGTACAGATTCGCTTCATGCTCAAGTTATCACTGAAGTGTGTGTGGCAAACTACAAGGGCCCGTACTCTGTCCGTCCCCTTCCTCACCTCTCTGCTGACGTAAAAACCATTTAACAGAACCGTCTCCTTGCTACCGTGTCCCTGCTCGGCTCTAAAGCCGCAGTACTATCCTGTGTCTCCCCATATCGCTCCCACTGCCCCTTCAGTGGCCTCGTCCTTATCGTCTGTCAATATACATTTCCTTGGTGTGGCTATCTCATCCTTTGGCCTACATTACCAGCTGTGTGCTGATGATTTGCAAATATATCTTTCCACGCCTGAGTTATGTCTGCCAAACCACACCCCGATGTCTTCCTGCCACCTGAAATTGATGGCTGCATGTCATCCCACTGTGTGAAATTAATAATGGCAAAGCATGGATATCCTATATGTGCACCTAAACCTGCCCCTCCCATCAAAGCATCTTTGTGTGTGTGGTCATACCTTCCTTTCTCCAGGGTCAGCAATGTAGGTGTTGGACTGCACTCTCCACCTCTACACACATACCCAGCTCGTAGTTGAGGCTTGTGGTTTCTGTCTAGATGTCATCAGCTATATTTCCCCAGTCTTCCCTGAACACACAACTAAAACCCAAATCCACACCCTTAATCAGCTCCCGGCTTGCCTACTGTAACCTACACCTTGCTGATCTGGCTTTGAATCATCTCTGTCTGCATGAAAATATGCAACACTGCACTGCATGGCCATTCTACAGCCACACACATAATGGCTATAATACCCCCACTATCAGGACACCTCACAGATTCCCTATCCATCTCCGCATCCATGTCAAGGCTCTCCTGCTGACCTATACATGCAGGCACACTGTGGTGTTCTAGTAACTTCCCTTACTGATCACAACTACCAGTAATCCAACTACAACTGAGCATGTATATAGTGCTACATGTCACATGTAACGCTATACAGAAACAACTACCACACAGTCCCTGCACATCAGAGTATACCAATCAATCATCAACTCATATTACAATATGTGAAACACACATGTCTAGGCAACTGGTCCCATCTATGGGCCGCCCTCCTACTGTTAACCACATACTACACGCCTTTCACCTTGCTGCACCCAAAGCCCCAAACTAACTACCTGTGGCTGTACAGCAGTCCCTATCCCAATCAGCCACAAATCATGTGTGACAGCTTAACACCTCCCACAAGCCTACTAATCCTGACACACATAATCCACCACCACCTACTGTTGTGCCCTGCTCACATCATTTGTGTTTCAGTAATCACTAGATTGTAAGCTGGGATGGCCAGGCAGTGTCTTTTATATGTCAGTGCAGTGTTGCATCTTTCTGCTATTGGGATACAAATGTTCACTAGTAGTAGTAGTACACACATATCCAAACAAATGTATGTGGCTACATATGCAGTACTTACATGAGAACACCTCCTCAATTACCTGCTGCCTGACTGCTGTGCCCTCACGTGTGTCACCACGGCCACGTACAGGAGGGCACGTAGGATCATCCTCCAGATCCTCATTAATTTGGACAGGGATATGGTGCCTGAGAGCAATGTTGTGCAGGATGCAACAGGCTATAATGATCTCTGCCACAGTCTGTGGTTTGTATTGTAAGGCCCCGCCTGTCCTATCCAGACACCTGAAGTGACTCTTTAAAACACCAAAGGTGCGCTCTATGATGGAGCGGCTGGAGGCATGGGCCTCATTGTATCTCCTCTCTGCACGTGTCCATGGTTGACGCATAGGGGTCAGCAACCAGAGGCAACACCCATATCCTGAATCACCTGCAGAAAGAAATGTGGAACGTTAAAGCAGGAGCTGATGTCCACCCAAATGGACACAAGTATGTACGTGCAAACCAAATGCACAAAACATCTGGACAGAAACATATGACATCACATGATGGGACACCACAACTATGCATCAGCGTGTGAAGTTATGACACAAGGGGTAGGTGTAAGTATTGCAATCAACATAATCTGTAACCACGACACAAATGCTAGCATCCATTCTACCATCAACACGCAGCACCGTAGCACGGTAGAGCTGGAGGGCACTACCCACCCCCCCAATGTTAGATCACACACAAACAGATGAGACACACACACAACTAGGGTTACACCTCAAAGACAGACATGTGCACATACGGTTAGTCAGAGGATCACCATATGCATGTCAGAGATGAGAAATACCACACCCAGCAGTATACAGTCCTCACACTGGCCTGCCTCAAATTGTCTGAATAGTGCTGAGTGATGCAGGATATAGGAGTCATGGGTGGACCCTGCAAACCTAGGGACCACATTCAGAATATGCATATTTGCATCACATACAACCTGAACATTCAGGGAATGGTACTGTTTGCGGTTGCGGAACACTACCTCCCTGTCTCTGGGCGGGACCAGGGCAACATGTGTGCAATCAATAGCTCCCATCACGTGTGGTATCCCGGCAAATGCCTAAAAGGCCTGGTTCAGGGTCCCCCACTGTTGCCTAGTGTTGGGAATGGCAATGTAATTCCCCAACTGGCTGATCATGGCACGCAGTACCTGGTAAAGACAGCGTGAGAAGGTGGGGCGGCTCATGCCACCCACTGCGGCCACAGATGACTGGAAACAGCCAGAGGCAAAGAAATGTAGGGCACCAAGGAGCTTGACCAAAACCGGTGTGGCATGTGACCGACCATTCAGGGGCTCGAGGTCAGGTCTTAGATCCTCATAGAGCTCCCTAATAGCCCCCATGCTCAGGCGATAGAGGGAGATGACCTGGTCCTCACGCATGCCCTGGAGCTGGGCCCTGGGCCTGTAGAGGCGAGGCTGGTGAGCCTGCAACTCCGCACGCCTCCTGCGCCGTGCTGGCACAGCCTCTGCCTGGCCTGCCCCCACAGCTGCAGGTCTGTGTTGCAGCGGGACTACACCCATGTCCTGTGCTTCAGCCCCATGGACACCATCTCCCCCGTCAGGCAGCCGCAGCCCCTGATCACCTCCCACTGCACATGCAGCAACCACAAAGCCCGCCATTAACTCCACCCCCTCAACTCCTCCAACTCACTGAAACTCAGACACTCACGTCACCAACCTAGCCACACACCTCCCCCAACACACAACAACCCAGCCACACAACCCCACCACCACTCACTAACCCAGCCACTCCCCATGACACACCTGCCTCTGACACTCTACTTGCTTCACCAACAACCAACAGCGCATGCCTTCTCTCCCTTGCTTACACAAACCCCTCAATGTGTACCTGGTGTGCATGTGAATTTATAGGGTTTTTTACATTGCACGCGTTGTGCATGCGCAGCGGTGCGAGCGTGGCAGCTGCACGCATTGTGCATGCGCCACAGAGATGCAGAATGTGCGTGCATGGGACACCATGTTACACATGCGCTGTGCATGAGCATGAGATGCGCTGAGCATGAGAGTGAGATGCGCATGTACTGCATGAGGTTACACGCATGCGCCAAGCCTCATGCACAGCACATGTGTAACATGGTGTTCCATGCATGCACCTTACGTGGCACATGCACAACACGTGCAGCTGACGTGCTCGCACCACAGTGCATGCGCAACGCGCACAACGTAAAAAAACCTATAAATACACATGCACACCTGGTACACGTTGAGGGGTTTGTGTAGGTGAGGGAGAGAAGGCGCGTGGTGTTGGTGGTTGTCGGTGAAGAGTGTCAGAAGCAGGTGTGTCGTGGAGAGTAGCTGGGTTGGTGAGTGGTAGAGGAGGGTGTCAGAGGCAGGTTTGTTGTGGAGAGGTGTGTGGCAAAGCAGGCGAGAGAGAGGGGAGGCAAGGAGCAGAAGACAGAGACAGGAGCTGAGTTAAGGAGCAGGCAGCAGGGAGAGGAGGTGGGGTGAGGAGCAGGTGTGAGGTGTAGCAGAGGAGCTAAGGAGCAGGGATGTGTGACAGGGAGGGGGAGGGCACAGAGGGCAGGGAGATGGAGTGACAGGACATGGCAGGAGGGGAGGAGGGGGGGGGCACCTGTTCAGCAGGACCCAGAGCCGGCAGGGAGTGTTGGGCCTGTGGTGGTGGCTGCAGGCCCATCGGGTGTGTCGCAGCCCACACAGGGGCCACCCAGTGCCAAACGAAGGCGTATACCTGTCCCAGCTGAGGAACGGAGGAAGGCTGTGAGATTCAGCCAGCAAGAAAACCACATCCTGCTGGCCAGTGTGTTGGAGCGGTATGAGGTGCTCAGCAACAGCACCACTGTGGCAATATGTACACATGTATGGAAGGAGGTACAGGAGGCCGTAGCCCAGGCAGGGGGACCAACCAGGGACATGGACAGCCTGAGAAAGAGATTTAACGACATTAAGCGTGGTGTCTGTGCACACATGGTGGCGGAGAGGCAACATGCCTTGGGCACCGGTGGGGGTTCCCCCTTTGCCCCAACTTTCACACCCCTGGAGCAGGAGCTCGCAGACCGTCTTGGGCCCATCTACCCGTGTGGACTGCCAGAAGCGCTAGACAAAGCCCATCCACAGGCAGGTGGGTATGCACCTTACACCTTGCTGCTCCTTAGGCTTGGAATAAACATCCTTTTTCTATGCGTCAGGCATCTTCTATGGCCCTCCTCCCACTTAGGTTCAAAGCTTATATGTTTGCCTCTGCCTTTGGCTCAAGAGTGTGCTGTTCCCCATTCCTCCCCTTTCTAATCTCACCTTTCTGTCTTCCTCTCACACTTGTTCCTACCTCCTTCCTTTGACCTGTCTCCCCTGCTCTTGTCTCTTTGCTCGGTTCCAAACCTCCTTCCACATCTGTTAGTGCATTTTTCTTTTAGAATATAGGCTCCGTTGAGCAGAGATTGTCTTTTTGTGTTTTCACATTTACAGTGCTGTGTGCGCTTGGTAGTGCCCTATAAATGCTTAGGAGTAGGAGTAGTAGTAATAGATATGCAGCACATGTACAGGCCATGCCCAAGCACATGTGGCACATGGAGGGGATTGGTGGGGGACCATGTCCAGAGAGCATGCGTGCCTGAGCACAGGCAACTATGGGGTGATGACACAGCAGCACATGGCAGGGTAGGTACAGGGTTTGTGTGACAGATACCTGGGCCTGTGTGCATGATAGAGACAGTCCTGAACGTAGTTGAGGACCACAAAGCAGTGGAGAGACAGGGGGCGTGGCGAACAAGGCCCATATCTGATTGAACACTGCATACATCAATGGTCCAGAAAACATACATGCAAAGCCCAGAGGGTTAAGCTGCATAGCAACAATTCACAGCACTACAGATCAGCAATGTAACAGAGATGTAAAGGACATATCTGAGGAGTGGCTAATGATATCCCACTGTAATCAAACAGCATCGCAGCATACCTGAGCAGCAATGTAACAGTAAAGAGCCACATTGGGATATCATTTGACAGTATTCAGATAACTTCCTTGTATCATTTCTACATTGTTGCTCTCTAGTGCTGTGAAGTTTAGCTGTTCTGCTAGATCCTCTGGGCTGTAAATATAGGTGAGTTTGGCCACTGATGTATGCAGAGTTCATACGAGTACAGGGCCTGTCTGTCCTTCAAAGTACTCCTCCTCCTAAGGATATGTGGTTGGGGGGACTAACTGAGGTCAGATTCCTCTACTACTGGAGTTGTCATACACAGATTGGTCTTGTGTTCCTTCATCACATATGGCTTATGAGGGCTTACATTGAGTTATTGTTTTGTGCCTACACCTTTTGGGGTGTGTTCAGCAGTACCAGCCTGAGTTCTCTGTCACCCTGAGGTTTACTTGTTAAAATAGTATCTGCTATATAGGTCACAGCCAGTCATCATACCTCTGTAGCCAGTCACCGAGCACATTGTGACACGGGGAGACATACAATAGGGACATACAACTAGCCCATAAAACATTGGCCTGGGGGTACACACACACACCAACAAAACTCATTTAACGTCAGTATGCACCTACCTATTCAGGGACATATCACAGACCTCTGACAGGGAAAGGACTACCACACGGGGATGATGACGTAGACGCAAACAAACACCATCAAAAAAATCACACACATGTCACACACTTAACACTCTGTCGGGGCACACATACAGTGGCAATACCGCACCCACCTTTACCAGACATTGGAAGGCACATTGCCACACCCATACCAAATGCACATAGCACAACCCCCACAACACCTGGGATCAGCCCTTATACACATCTCACAGTGCCACACACACATTCCCATATCCCCACACACGGTGCAACCCCATACACAGCAGTGCTCCACCCATCCCCCCATACACCCCACCACACCCATGGAGTATGTGATAGGTGTCCAGTTGCACCGCATAGTGTCTTGCAAAGAGGAGGGCCCACAGACACGTCTGGCTGACACAGACACATCCTGCAACACCTAACGTGCATACCACTCAGAGCAATGCAAGCACATCGCTCACACACACAATGATGGCTAACAACAATCCCACTCAGGGCTCCCACATGTGCCACGGCCACATGTATTGCTGAGGCCACATCCAAGGTCAGGCGGCCAGTCCATACCTGATACTGCAGGTAGAGGGCGCGGCACACAAAACACCATCCCCCACACACTGCATCCCATGTGGTACAGCTACACCAGGGAATGAGGCTGCTACCCCCCACCCTCTGCCAGGCACAGCACACTGTAGAAACCTATGCTGTCCCTATTGTAGGTGTACCAGCAGCAGGCACAGGCACACAACACATTGATTATGGCGGGGATGTACTACACAGGTGTACATAGGTGCACTGTGCAAACTCATCTGTGCTGTGTGCCCTTTTCCAACCCCCATGTGACTACAGGACCATGGAGGCACATGAGGAGGAAGATGGGGCAGGGCCTCAGGATGATGAGGGGCCAGAGCCCGCAATGTATGGGGACACCGCCAGCAATGACGAAGGCACAACAGGAAACATGTGCTGGCTGAGGCAGAGGACACGCCACCGGATGTAAACACTCCAGTGGGGGCCACTAGCAGCAGCTCACAGGCTGTAGAGGATACAGAGATGGAGGGGAGTCACCACACCGTGCAGGCGCCAGAGACATCAGCCACCCCTCCCACAAGCATGGCTATGATCTTGGCAGAGCTGCGGGCCCACAGTGCCTCAGCAAGGCACGATGCCGAAGGTGGGTAACAGCATACACAACAATCCCCATTGGAGTGGATGTAACATCCACAATGAGATTGCATGTGCACCACAATATGTTGGCAACATAGCAGATTTTTTCTTATGTGCGGGGGGGGGGGGGGTCTGTGCCATGTGTGTTCCCCCCCCCCTCTTGTAGCATGGCTTGTCAGGTGTCAGCATGTGTGAGGAGCTCAGATACACACACACTGTTCACGGCCATAAACCCCAAGGAAGCGCACAGCAGAAAACACCTATCCCAGGTCACCTAGACAGCTTACATGACTGACCCCTCCCCATGGGTATTGTTACCTAGCATAGTTTGTCAGCGTAATCTGTACTGTGGGCCAGCGTTAAAGAAAATAGGGCCCGCCAGATATATGTATGTGTGTGCCATGACTCCTCACGTCATCTGGCTTATCTCATATGACCAGTGTACAGATCAAGCATTGACACATTGAACTGCGACACTGTACCATGTGTGAGATCTGTGATTCACACGAGCCCTCATCAGGACCCTTTCCTGGCATGAACATAAGAACATAAGAACATAAGATATGCCATACTGGGTCAGACCAAGGCCCATCAAGCCCAGTATCCTGTTTCCAACAGTGGCCAATCTGGGTCATACATACCTAGCAGTTTCCCCAAAAGACACAGGTTCCACAATGCTTGTACTGGGTCAAGCATTGATATCATGGGTCCCTTCTTAATAATGGTTTATGAACCTTTCCTCCAGGAATCTGTCCAAACCTTTTTTAAACCTAGCTACACTAACAGCCTTTACTACATCCTCCGGTAACAAATTCCAAAGTTTGATTACACGTTGAGTGAAAAAATATTTTCTTTTATTATTCTTAAATAGTTTACCCTGTAGCTTCATTGCATGTCCCCTAGTCTTTCTATATTCTGATAATGTAAACAATCAAACTACATTTACCCATTCCACTCTGTTCATTAATTTATAGACTTCTATCATATCTCCCCTCAGCCGTCTCTTTTCCAGGTTAAAGAGCCCTAACCTTTTTAGCCTTTCTTCATAGGAGTATCCTTCCATCCCCTTTACCATTTTGGTGGCTCTTCTCTGAACTTTTTCTAATATCACTATATCCTTTTTAAGATACGGCGACCAGAATTGCACACAATATTCAAGGTGCGGTCTCACCATGGAACGATATAGAGGCATTATAATATCTTTTATTTTATTTTCCATTCCTTTCCTTATGATACCTAGCATTCTATTTGCTCTCTTGGCTGCCGCTGCACACTGGGCTGAGGGTTTTAACATATTATCCATAATGACGCCTAAATCTTTTTCCTGGGTGGTGGTTCCTAATGTGGAACCTTGCATCGTGTAACCATAGTTTGGGTTGTTCTTCCCTAGGTGCATAACTTTGCACTTGTCCACATTAAATTTCATCTGCCATTTTGATGCCCAGTCTTCCAATTTATCAATATCCTCATGCAATTTTCCACAATCCTCTTGGGTTTTAACAACTTTAAATAGTTTTGTGTCATCTGCAAATTTGATAACGTCACTCGTTATTCCCTTTTCCAGGTCATTTATGAATATGTCAAAAAGCAGCGGACCCAGCACAGATCCCTGGGGTATACCACTATTCACCTTTCTCCATTGGGAAAATTGGCCATTTAGCCCTAACCTCTGCTTTCTATCTTTTAACCAGTTCCTGATCCACAATAGTACACTGCCTTCTATCCCATGACTTTTTAATTTTGCCAAAATTCTCTGATGAGGGACCTTGTCAAAGACTTTCTGAAAGTCCAAATGCACTATATCAACCAACTCACCTTTGTCTACCTGTTTATTCACACCTTCAAAAAACATAACAGATTAGTAAGACAAGATCTTCCTTGTCTATAGCCATGTTGGCTGTCTCCCATTAAGCCATGACTATGTACACGCTGAGTAATTTTGTTCTTTATTATGGTTTCTACCGTTTTTCCTGGTACTGACGTCAAGCTCACCAATCTGTAGTTTCCCGGATTACCCCTGGAACCCTTTTTAAAAATTGGCGTTACAATGGCGATCCTCCAACCTTTAGGTATTACAGATGAGTTTAATGATAGTTCACAGATTACTAATAGCGGGTCTGCAATCTCATATTTCAGTTCTGACATTGTTGTTTTTGCGCTGACCTTCTGCCAGAATATGGAGGAGCCGCTCCATCCTAGCTTGTCACTGTTCTCTTGCAACACCACCACAGCTTCCTCTTCTGCAGCTGAGTTAACACCGCAGTATTCCCGTCCCAACAAATTTTTAGCAGCCTCTAGTGGCATTGACTAAATCTTCTGAAAGCTCCCTATCTAGGATGCGGCTAGCCCTCTTAGCCCACACAAACAAACAAAAAACCCTGACCTGTTGTAGAGTCCAAGCCCTGGAGGAACATGGATTTGCCCTCAGTCACATGGTAGAGAAAATCCCCAAGCTACCACCATATGTGATAGTGTAGCATGCGGTGGGAAGGGTTTTTTTGTTCAAACACCAAACAGATAGCAGTTCAGGGAAAACAAAACTTGTTTTTATTCAGACCCAGTTTGTTACACTTTCACAAAGCTGGTCTCCTGGCCCTTCCTCCATCCCCGTTAAAATTCCTTCTTTGCCCAGTTAAAATTCCTACATTTGTACAGCTTGCCTTGAAAGTATTCCTGGCTTCTCTCCCTTCTGCAGCCTGCTGGGTTTTAACCTCTCCTTCTGAGTCACGCCATCTCAGCCTTGAACTCCAGGCAGCAGGCTGTCTTAAAGGGGCCTGTTGAGAATCCCTCTGGAGAGAGACGGGTAACACTCTATAGGCCCCATCACATTCCCCCAATGACACCCAAATACACACTATGACATCACACACACACACACACACACTGTTTATGCCTTCATAAAACATACACATCCACCTTACGCCCCCAAATGACACATACATGTCGACACCCTCATGCAAGCACACCATTCATTACCCTGTAAAACACACATACTGTACACCATTTAAAATAAACACCCTCATGACACATTCACACACACACCGCTTGCAACCCCAATGACACACACACACACATGCACAAACGTACCCCTCTCACTGATTCCTAAGGATGCACACCCACTTACATTTTCCACCCACCTAAGGATGCACACCCACTTACACTGACAGTGCACACATACCTCCCATTTATATCTGTAACACCCACACAGATCCACCCACACCCCACTTACATTTCCATGACATGCATACAGCCATTTACACCCCCATGAAACACACACCTGAACACCCCACTTACATCATACACTAACACACACACATATCACTAACACATACATCTTATTACCCCTCACAACATATACCCACTCCATTTACAGTCCCTGTGACACAAACACACACATAACACCATGAGACTTATACACCCCTATATACACTCTCATCCCACTTAAACCCTCTTATGACATACATATACACACTCTACTAACATCTTCTATGATATACATACTACCACAGAATGCATACATGCAAACACACCACTTATGCCCATCATGAAACATCCGCCTACACCCCCTCCCACAATTCCCAATAACATACAAGCATATCCCCACTTATTTCCATCAACACACACATATACTCAACTTAGACCTCCACTGACACAAAGCCCACGTCTACTCCCCATTACACAAACAACTCCACTTATATGCCTAGGACACACACAACCCATTTACAACCCTTCATGACACATACACACATATCACTTATGCTGCCCATAAAACACAAAGATCCCCACTTATAACCCTGTTACCAAAGCCAGCCTGAGGGTTTCTGCCAGGACCTCTGTGGCACCTTCCTCCACCTGATTGTGGCACCGTGTGGCCTGCATTGGTGCCCCCCTCCTGGCATCAATCTTCTCCTCTGGGAGAGGGGAGTGGCATGGTGAACTCTCCTTGTGCTGAAGCAGTGGCTGACCTGCCTTGGGCCTTAAAGAACCCGCGTGCATGCACACTCATAGCCTGCTACTCCTGTCCCTGTCCAATGCAACTTTCTGTTGGAGGGAGCAGGAGTGGCAGGCTGTAACTGTGTGCACACATGTGGGTGGCCGCTTCTTGGGAGGTAGCCATACTCCTCACCAAGGTTTGCTGTCTAGGCGCTCACCTAGTTTGCCTAGTGGGTGGCCTGGCCCTGCCTGTTACACAGATTTACTCACACTAATTTACTTCTTCCCCCATGAAATGCACACTTGCACAACTCTCCTACCCCCCAATTACATACATGCCCCCACTTACCTCCCCACTAACACACACACACACACACATTACTTGCCCCTACCACAGATTTATACACTCACACTCCATGGAATATTACACACACAGACACTATTTACATGCCCTGTGATTCTCCATATACCACACTTACACCCCTGATACATGTAGACAGATACCACTTTAACTTCCCATTAACACACATCCACATTCACCCCCCCCCTTACACCTGCTTGACACACATGCACACACACTCCCACCTACTCCCTCCCCATAGACACACAGACCTCCTCCACCCTACTGAGATACACTTCAACAAACTCCTCCTCACTGAATCTGAGTCTGAAAAAGGTGGAAGATGGAATGTGCCATTATGTCACGCTGTCTGCACTTTTCAACTTGTTATATTTGCAAGAGAGATCCAAGTTCAAATTTTTAAGACTATGCTCATCTGAGAATTGTCTTCTGACCTCATCCTGGCAATCTTTATAATCCTGGATCATTTTTATCTACGGATTTAATTATATCTGTTTGAATACTAGGGGGATGGTGTTCCTCCGGAGGCTCCATAAAAGTAATTTATTTGGTAGCATCTGTGGCTTCACTGGGAAAACTCTGACACAAAAAGACATTTACAGCACATAGAGGACAAACTAAAGGGTCTTGGTGGACTGGGGAGGGGGGAGGGATTCCTCTCAGGGCCTTAGCTGGACAAAACACCTTATCAAAGCAAGAGAGAAAAAACAACTGAGATACCAAAGTCCAAAAAGCATACCTTAAATCAGTAACTCCCACATTATCATGCACAGGAAAAAACAGAAGGCAGTTGGTGCAATTCAGATAAGTGCAAAACTAGTGCACACAGTCCTGACCCTCCTCTTTACCCTTGGGGAATTTCTGGTGGTTCCCTAGATCAGACCTTCCCTTCTCTGGTATAACATCTGCTATCTGTGCCCTTCTCTTCCACTGCCAACTCCAGACTATGATTGTTCTACCTTGCTGTTCCTTATGCCTGGAGCAAACTACCTGAGTGGGTACGTCAGGCTCCATCTGCGGCCCTGTTCAAATCCAGGTTAATAACTCACTTCTTTTGGATCCTGATCCCCTTAGTCTCCTGTTCGCCTCCTATGCGTTTCCTTACCATTCCCCTAGATATATCCTTGTCCCCAGCTGTTGTGCTATCTGTCTTGAGTAGACTGTAAGCTCTTATGAGCAGCGACTGTGTCTTACATGTCTCTTTACAGTGCTGCTTACGCCTTATAGTGTCATACAAATGATACACAGTAGTAATAGTACTAGCTAATGACAAATCCTCCACAGCCGCTTACATATACTTTAAGCATGTGTTGGAGACGCAGTGTGCCATGGGATACCCAGAGGAAAACTTTTCTTCCTGAAAATCCAAAAGTTAAGCAAAACTTATAAAATACTTCACAATACACGTCTCCCCTCCACTGCCTGTAGAGAAAGCTCCTTGGATCAGGTCCCTGCAGATTAGTTTTAAGTCTCCACAGGTAATAGCGAGATGCACCTAGGGCCAGCTTAACCTTTAGACAACCTAGTAGCAATTTCTGGTGGTGGTGAAGAGGAGCTGTGGTTAAAGCAAAGACAAAAACTCAGAGAACCATCGGCACATATTTTTACCCAAATGGAGGGTAGGTAATTTGCAAATAGCTATTTATCTGGGTAAGCAGCTTTTTGAAATTGCCCTCATTATATGTGCGCATAGAAAGCAAAGTTTAATGCTACAAGTGTGATGTCCAGCTATGCATGTTTACAAGACTGTTATAGGATGGGTGTTTTGGGGAAAAATCATGATTGCTGGGTTTAATGGTGGTGGGGGGGGGGGGAGGCAAAGAGGTATGAAAGATAACTGAGAGGAATGCAGCGCTGAAATTTCTTTTATAAATAAACAGCCCCAAAAAACCTTGGCACAATATTAATAAACAAGAAACAAAGGTTTGTGTGACAAAAAGACCTACCCGAGGCACATCTCATTATTGAAAACACACACGAAAGAAGAATATTAAGGAGGTCTTCTAATCTTTTCACCTCTTGGGAGAGAAGGAGATGGGCATCAGTAAAGGATAGTGACTTACTAGAGGCACATTAGTGCTCACTAGCAACAGCACATCAATAATACCCTTATATGTCATTCATGGGTCCCAATAACAGTGTATTTTCACAATTTTTAAATGCATTTAAAAGAACTGAAAAAACACTTCGCCGTTTTGGACAGCTTGCATATTCTTTCTCTGTTCTGGATGATCTATTAGATTTGTTACACTCAAACAACTATGAAAATACCGGCAATAATAAAAAATATTAAAACTTTGCAGAAAATAGAAGTTTCACATAGTGCATGTTTTTCATACACTGGTCCAATATAGTATATTGTCCTTCTTCAGAAAAGATAGGATTCAGTTCCAATATTCATTGACATAAACATACTGTATGATACTATTGAAACTGCAGTTTTCATTTAAAACACTTTATTATGATATAATATAGTTTGTCAACAGTCCATTCTGACGGCGGAATATGATACACGTGAAAACACTTCTGATGCAGTGCGTCGATATTGCACCATTGAAACACCTAGAACAGAATGCTTGACAGCAATTAGTTTCGACAACATATTAGCCCAGCGTATGAAAAACATACAAGGCCGATAACTCTGACACTAAGTAACTTACAGTTATCTAAACCTATTTTCTAAAGTCTACAAATACTTTTATTTGTAAAATAATAGCTATTACAGCATTATGTTGTCTCCCCGGTGATGGCCCCGCCCTAAACTTAAATTCCCCCCACCCTTTTATATGTAACACCGCTTTGACCCGGTGAAAAGTGGGATATAAATACAGCTAAATAAATAAATAAATAAATTATAAACTACTTACTATTTTTTGTGATCTTTTTATGTTGAGCCGCCAGTACCGTCAAAATCAGCAAACTTTCAATACCTATTAAACTAACTGCAATGCAATGCAATGTGTGCCTTTGAGCCAGTCCTGACTCCTGGCGACCCAGAAGCTCCTAGGTTTTCTTGGCAGTGTCACCGGAAGTAGAATCTGTATATAACGCTTTTTGACATAACGATAATAGCTAAACATAGTTCCATTGAATTTATAACCATTAATTAGTAAACAGTTGAGTAGTAAGTATGGCAACCTTATGTATGTAAAACATACGCTGGTCCAGAATTAAATACCAATAACTCTCCCACTTTCAAAGGAAAGAAGTAGCTGTAAGATACTAAGGGGTATATTTACTAAACTGTGGTAAAAGAGCAAGTGTGCTATTATCGCGTGTTAATGGTGCACTTGCGTCCTTAGTGTGTCCAAAAAGCCACTTTAGCGTGCGCTAATGGTACCGGCTGTGTAAAGTACCCTGTGGGGGGAGAGTAGGCATCCACAGGGCAGAGAGTAGGGGTCAATGGGCAGGGAATGGGGTGAACAAGGCTTGCTCTCTTAACGCAAGGCACCTTAATGACAGGAAATCAAAAGCTCGTGGGAAGGGTGTATTTTGAGGATAGAGAGCCTATTTTAACATCTGCAATGTGATGAACAGACAGGGGGAGCCCAAGACAGTGATAGTAGTGCTCCATTAGCAGTAACAGCATAGGGCCCAAGTATGAATAGGCACTATGTTGATGGTGCAAATGGGGCAAATGTGAGTCGCTGGTGCACAGGGTGGACCAGGCAGTTGCCCAGGTGGCACAAAAGAACATAAGACATGAAAATATGTTTGTGTCAGACCAAGGTCCATCATGCCCAGTATCCTGTATCCAACAGTGGCCAATCTAGGTCACAGGTACCAAGCAATTTCCCTAAAAGACACACAGGATCCACAGTGTGTGCATTGGGAAAGCAGGGGATATTCTGGGTTCCTCTTTGTAATGGTTTATGGACTATTCCCCAGGAACCTGTCCAAACATTTGTTAAACCCAGCTACACTAACTGCCTTTATGACATCCTCCGGAAATAAATCCCGGAGTTTGAATATGCGTTGCTTGAGAAACCATTCTCTTCCAGTAGTCCTCAATGGGTTACACTGTAGCCGCATTGCATGTCCACTTGTCCCACTACATTTTGATGGTGTAAACAATCGATCTACATTTACCCAGTCCACTCCAGTTAATATTTTGTAGACCTCTAACATATCACCCCTCAGCCATCTCTTCCCCAGGTTGAAGAGACATAACATTGGCAGGCGGTGATGGGGTCCTTGGAGAGGCAGATTTATTTATTTATTTATTTAACAGTATTTCTAAACCGCCTTATCTTAATAATCAAGGTGGTATCACAGCAAACAATCAGGTGAAGTGAGAGTGTTATACATGCAGTGGGGGGAAATTGAATGTGTGTCGTGTTGTGTGTTAGATTGGTATGATCTATTTACAGAGTGGGCTATATACAGTGGTGCAAAAACAAGTTCCATGCATACGTGGAGGAGTGGCCTAGTGGTTGGGGCAAGGTACTTCAGGCCGGAAGGTCGGGGGTTCAAATCCCACTAGAGGACAGCAACCTTGGGCCGGAAGGACTGGGGTTTCTAGTCCCACAGGTGCTCCTTGTGGTCTTGGGCAAGCCACTTAACCCTCCATAGCCCATGTTCCCTGTAAAATAGTTATCTCCAAGTTATAATGCCCTGTTCAATGTAATTTCAGTTTGTTCAATGTAAACCGCACTGATGCAGAATAGCGCGGTATATAAGAGAATGTAAATAAATAAATAAATAAATACGTTGGTTAGGCGAGATCATGTGCTGTTGTTCATTCTCTGAAGTTATGTGATGTGTCCATAGTGTTCTATGAACAGTATGGTTTTCAGCTGTTTTCTGAAGTCTTTTAGGTCTGTGGTGGCCCTCAAGTCGTCTGGGAGTTTGTTCCATATTGTTGGAGCGGCCATTGAGAGTGCTCTGTCTGTTGTGTCCTTGCGTGTGTGTTTGTATTCACTGGGGGTGCTGACTCTGTTGTGGGTTTGTTTTCTTCTGGGACGCGTACTGGTGTCTGATTGTATGAGGGTGTGTAGGCTGTTGGCTGATGTGTGGTGTTTGATCTTGAATATGTTTATGATAGTTTTGTATTTGATGCGTGCACCGATTGGAAGCCAGTGTAAGTCTTTTAGGGTGGGTGTGATGTGCTCCTGTCTTGCCGTTCCTGTTATGATTCGTGCAGCAGTGTTTTGTGCTAGTTGTAGAGGTTTGAGGGCTTGTTTCGGTAGGCCAAGGTATATCGGATTGCAGAAGTCCAGAAGTGGGGTTATCAGTGCTTGACAGACGGTACGGAAGTGTTCCGGGGCCAGGAGCGGCTTTAGTCTCCTGATGATTCGCATCTTGTAGTAGGCTTTTTGGATTGTTTTGTCTATGTGTGGTTTGAGATTGAGTTTATTGTCCAGAGTAACTCCGAGGTATCTCACTTCTGATCTTATTGGTATAGTGGTGCTTTGTATTTTTAAATTTGGTGGGTGTTTGAAGCCTTGGTTCCGGGTGATGATTAGGGCTTCGGTCTTGTTGTAGTTTATTGCTAGGTTGTTGTTTTGACACCAACTCTCCATTTGGATGAGGCAGTCTGTTATCTTAGAGAAGTCCGGGTTGTTGATTGAAATCGGGGTGTATATCATTATGTCGTCTGCATATATTGTGTATTGAATGTTGTTCTTTTTCATGATGTTGCAAATTGGTTGTATGTAGATGTTAAACAGGAGAGCTGAGAGTGCGGATCCTTGAGGTACTCCTTGTTGGACGTTTTTGGGTCGGGAGGTGTTGTGTCCTGACTTGACCTGTAGCTGTCTTTCGGTTAGGTACGAGTGGAACCACTTCAATGTGATACTGTGTATACCAGTGTTCTTTAGTCTTTCTAGGAGGGTGTTGTGGTCCACTGTGTCGAAGGCTGATGAGATGTCGATGAATATCATTATGATTCCATTCATGGTGTTGTCGATTATTCTTAGGATGCTGTCGAAGAGGTAGATCAGTAGTGTTTCGACTCCATGGTTGGGACGAAATCCGTGTTGGTTGTCATCGAGTGTTTCCTGTTTGTCGATGTGTTCCTGAAGTTGTAGTTGGACTGTTTTTTCGATGATTTTTGCAAGGAAGGGTATGCTGGAGATCGGTCGATATGCTGCTGGATCTTTTTTGTCGAGATTTGTTTTCTTTATGATTGGTCTTACTGAAGCAAGCTTTAGTTGCTTTGGCATGAGTCCTTGAGTGAGTGAGTTATGTATTATTTTATGTATGGTGGGGATGAAGCAGGATTTGGTGGCTTTCACCCATGACACTGGGCACGGGTCTGTCGGGCAGTGCTTGTATTGATTGTAGAGATGATGTGGGATATCTGTTCAGTTGAGGGAGAGTAGAATGTGCCCCAGGTTTTGGGGTGTACGTCCGACCTGGTGGTCCCACTATATGTTGTTCGCTCTGTGGAGTGAAATTTGTCTTTGATGTGATCTGCGAAATCCTGTGGGTCAACTTGTACTTCGCCTTCTGTTGTTTGTTCTTTTGTGAGGATCTTTACTATTTCGAAAAGCTCTCTGGGTTTGTTGATAGAAGTATTTATCATGTTTGTGTGGAATTCCCTCTTTGATTGGTTGATGAGTTCATTGTATTGTTTTTTGCTTTGTTAGGTAGAGATGCTGGTCGGCGGTTGCTTTGTTTTTTCTCCATCTCCGTTCAATCTTCCTGAGCTCTCTCTTTTCCTTTCGTATTTTTTCTGAGTACCATGGTTTGTTTTGTCTCTTGTTGTGGAGTTGTTTCTTGATCCCGCCACCAGATGGTTTGGCGGCGTTCGCTAGGATGCTGTTCCAGCTGGAGACTTGTTCTTCTAGGTCGTCTGTGGTAATGTTTAAGTGTTGTGTTGTGTCCTGTATGAATTCGTCCCTGTCGAAACGTTTGAATCGTCTTTGTGTGTGAGAGATGTTAGCTCTTTCATTCGTCTGGTCGTCTTGATATCGTAGCTTGGTCTCAATTAAGTAATGGTCAGACCATGGCACTGGGGTAATGGTGGGTGGAGAGATTAGGTCTCTTGATGTTAGGTAGTTGGATGCGAAGATGAGGTCTGGGGATGATCCATGTCTGTGTGTTGGTGCATTGATTATTTGTGTGAATTGGAGTGAGGTCATTGCTTGAAGGAAGGCCTCTGCGTCTTTGGCATTGGTGGACTTGAGGTTGAAGTCTCCAATCATTAGCGCTGGTTTGTTGTTTGTTGTTATGGCACAGGCTTCTTCGAGAGTGAGGGCTAGTTCATCAGGCGGGGCTCTGGGTGCTCTGTAGGTTAGGCAGATTGCAATGTTCTTGTTTTTGATGCTAATTGTGTTACATTGCTGTGTATCTGTAAAGTTCTGTGTCTTGAATTTAAGCTTTGTTTTCGCTATTATCAGGACTCCTCCTCCACGCTTGTGGGTGCGGGGGCAGTTGTACGCTGAGTAGTTGTCCGGTACCAGTTGGTTTAGTAGTACGTTGTCGGTAGGGTTGAGCCATGTCTCTGTGATGCATATTATGTCGGGCTGTCGCTCTTCTATGTGGTCTACAATAGTGTGTATCTTGTTGCAGACGGATCTGGCATTTATGAGTTCAATCGTTGTTGTTTTCGTTGCTGAGGTTGCTGTTCCATGGGTTTCATTTGTGCTTGCGTGGGAGTTTGCTTTGTGTCTGTTCGGTCGCTTTGCTTGGTAAGCCCTGAGTGTCTCTTTGTGTGTGTGCTGTGGTTCTGAGTGTGGTAATGCAGTTGGTGGATGCCATATTGTGTTTGCTTGTGGGTAGTGGGGGTGTGTGGTTGGTGGGAGGAGTTGCGTGACTAGTAGGTAGAGTGGTAGGAAGTATGTGGCGTGCATGTTTTCCCTTCTGATGTTCTGTTAGGGTGAGGCCTGTTTTCTTGAGAGTTTGTCTGTTGTCTGTTTGGGGAGAGTTGAACTTGGTGCGTGAGCTTGTTCCTTGATGGGCGATCCGGGTCTGCGTAGGGTGCCTTGTTGCGGGAGCCTGTTCCGTGGAGGGAGCCTGTCCCGTGGGTGGAGAGCCGGATCTGTGTAGGGTGCCTTGGTGCGGGAGCCTGTCCCGTGGGTGGAGAGCCGGGTCTGCGTAGGGTGCCTTGGTGCGGGAGCCTGTCCCGTGGAGGGAGCCTGTCCCGTGGGTGGAGAGCCGGGTCTGCGTAGGGTGCCTTGGTGCGGGAGCCTGTCCCGTGGGTGGAGAGCCGGGTTTGCGTAGGGTGCCTTGGTGCGGGAGCCTGTCCCGTGGAGGGAGCCTGTCCCGTGGGTGGAGAGCCTGGTCTGCGTAGGGTGCCTTGGTGCGGGAGCCTGTCCCGTGGAGGGAGCCTGTCCCGTGGGTGGAGAGCCGGGTCTGCGTAGGGTGCCTTGGTGCGGGAGCCTGTCCCGTGGAGGGAGCCTGTCCCGTGGAGGTAGGGCTGTGATTGCTAAGGCGTGTGTGGTGGAAGTGAGAGTTTTGTAGGTGTGGAATGTGTGGGGTTTTGTGCGAATTTTACTTGCGGTTCTGACGTCCTTCGTTTTGGTCTGCTCCTCGTTTGATCCTGCGGTGAAGTTGTTGGCGCTGCTGTGTCTGATGTCTCTCTCTTCTGATCGCCTTCGTGCCGCGCCTAAGGGCCACGCCAAAGGGCCCTCTGGCGAGGCCCTCAGGCGCGGGCCCGCCAGGCGCGCCGCTTTTCTCTGTCTCTGCCGGCGGCTCCCACTGCCCGATTGGGCAGGAGCTGGAAGCGGCTCCCACTGCCCGGTTGGGCAGGAGCAGAGGAGGGGCGGTGTTTGGTCCCGGCAGCGGCGCTCCTAGTGCAGGGGCGCCGCTTTTCTCTGTCTCTGTCGGCGGCTCCCACTGCCCGATTGGGCAGGAGCTGGAAGCGGCTCCCACTGCCCGGTTGGGCAGGAGCAGAGGAGGGGCGGTGCTTGGTCCCGGCAGCGGCGCTCCTAGTGCAGGAGCGCCGCTTTTCTCTGTCTCTGCCGGCGGCTCCCACTGCCCGATTGGGCAGGAGCTGGAAGCGGCTCCCACTGCCCGGTTGGGCAGGAGCTGGAAGCGGCTCCCACTGCCCGGTTGGGCAGGAGCAGAGGAGGGGCGGTGTTTGGTCCCGGCAGATGGGTTTGGGGGAGATGTGTGGCCATCCATGTATGCCTCTGCCCCCCCCCCCCCGGGACCCTGCGCCCTAGGCACCCACCATCCTGCATGTTAGATGTCCTGGGACTGCACACCATTAACACTGGCAGCACATGGGCATGTCAGAATGGAATTGGGGGTGTTGGTGGAAGGGGCAGCGGCACCCGCCTACAGCAGACCAAAGCCATGCCCTGGTCCAGTGCACCATGCACAGTGAAACGTGCCAAGGTCTATCTGATAGGAAGAATGGCATTCCCAAGGATCATTGCAACTATGTGATAGCACTGTGGTGTTCTACACACAGTTGATGTGTATATATGAGCACAGGTTCAGGTCCTGGCTGTGGATTATGCAATGCATGTTCCTGTGGCCCACATTGCAGGTACAACACCAACATGTGCAACCCCCAATGATTTGGCCAGCAAGGGTACAACCACCCACACAGACAGGTTCCACTATCCTCAGCTAGATGGAGCATCAGGCTGACTGCACTGGCACACTGAGCATGCATTAACATCAGGGCGCACTACTAGTTCCTGCACAATGAGCACACCTTAACAATGCTTGAGCTGAGATTGGGACCAGAGTGGCAGGCAGGAATGCCAACCATCCCCATTTTTGCACAGTGCATCAATATGAGTGTGTGTGTGTGTGTGTGTGTGTCTATCCATTTTTTTGTGGCTTTCTACACCTCACTGAGCCTTGCAGTGCCTAAGCTGTTTTCCAGCATTAGTCTGCAAGTATTGTGGGTATGGGCTGAAACAGGGCGGATTGGCCAGGATTGGCCAGGATGTGTCTGCATCGGAGGTAGGGTCAATGGCTGGGACGTCGTAGTGCCTGACTGCCACCTGCATGGACTGGGTGGCCACAGCATGTCATGCTAGGAGGGCACTCTCACTCTGACCATGCAGTGACCATGGCAGGGCTATGTATCCACATAATGCTCTATAGTGCTTTGTTCTAGTGATGTGGATGCATACTCTGTCCTGGAGGCCTAATCACTGTACCAACTGCTGGGTATCCATGCTGTATATCTCAAACTTGGGTGCATGTGGTTGTTCTGTGCACATGCAATGCATGCTGACCAGTGGACTGTGTGCAGTTTGTATGTGCATGGCTGGAAAACCCAGTGGTAGGCAGCAGGAGCAGTCTGACTTTGCTTGCTATGGGTGAATGTTAGATACAGTTGGCTGGGATGTGAGGTGTTCCAGGCCTACTCCCAGTGGTACTGGTAAGGCCTGCTGGACTCTAGTAACACTCCCATGCAAATATAGACACTTTCCTTTCCTGGTAGTTGGCAGCCATGGCATCAGCATTGTAATATTGGGTATTGACATGCACTGCTCTAGGTTGGTTCCTGATCAAAAGGGGCAGAGCAAAGGGCCAGATGTGACTGGCATGTGCTACAATTATGCAGAACACAAGGTAACTGGCATAATCACACTGTAGACAATACCTGCCATACACTAGTGATGATGGAGATCTACATCATGGGGTGCAGAAAACATCTCTAGCACTGCAAGAATGGTGGACCTAGTGCTGTGCACCCATCTTCACCCTCAGGGTGACCACAAAAACTTCTCACTGGCACGGTTTGTAGCTGCTCTGTGCTTGTATCACACACTGTCAGTACATCTTACTGAGCTGAGGTGATGGATAAGTGCATTCTACAGTTGGTGATCAGCTGTAGACAGCTGTTCTGCATGTGCACTTCATCATGGGTACTGGTGGGGTTACCCTATGCCAGCACACACAGCAGACATTTTAGCAGTGACCCGCAGTCTCTTTGTATGCAGCCATTGCTGTGCAGAGAGGAATGGAGGTGTAGCAGGAGACAGGGGCTTGATTCCTACTTGTTCTTTTTGTGACTGTGCTACTCAGATCATTTTCATGTTTGTAACAGTCAGGGCTCAGCACATCGGTGCTGGCAGCCTATACCACCCTCTCCTCTGCCACCATCCTTCCTTCAGTCCATCCATCCGCCTCTGTTGGCTGTGTGCAGTCATGTCTTCTTGTGCAAGCTGCTACACCATGGCCTACACTGGTACTCTTCTCCGCATTTTGGCTCTTCATGCTTGCCTGTCCTGTGCCTGATCTGCATGTCACCGCTACTACTCTGTCCTCCTGTCACTGCAAACATCCTGCCGCTTCTGCCTCTGCTGGGGGACACATCTTCCCCATCCCATGCCACACACTGACATTGCAGCACTTTATATTGGCACTACCCTGTGCATTGGTACAGCTGCCTCCTTCATGCTCATCTGCTTTAATGTCTGCCACATAGGGTGCCCACCGATACGGCAGGTCCATCAACTCCCACCTGTCCTTCCTTCCATCACCTTTACATTGACATTCCTTGTTGCTCTATCCAGCATTTGGGTTACAGCCATTTTCATGCCTTAAGGTGCATGCTTTCCACCTTAGGTCACCTTGTCACATATTAGGGCACCTTGTCTCTCCTTAGGACATCTTGTTACCTTACCTCACTTGATCCTGTTAGCTCACCTTAAATGGCCCAAGATGCCCCCTACCCACCCACTGCCTTATATGGCTTCAGGCACCTTAACACTGCCATTACTGCATGTCACTACCACAGATCAGTAAACATACGCCTAAGTTGACTCGAGTTTCACCTCTTCATTAATAGGGCTGCATCAAGACACGTCGAACAGCAAGGTCCCCAAACTTGTAGCAGCCCTGGGTGTACCCAAAAGTCCCACCCTTTCTCCTGAGGCTGCAATCACCAAACAGTCAGCAGATACACCCTTCAGCAATGCACTGTCCACTGTCTGATGACATCATACCAGAACAGACCCTCTTCCAGATCTCCTCTCTTGCTCTATCTTTCTCCTGTGGTCTCCTGTTGAGGAAGATCCTTCTTCCTCCCTTCCTGCACTCTTGGACTTCTGTAAAGGAAGACCCCTAAGCCCCTCCCTTTCACTTTTCTTTTTTATTAGCATTTCCATTTTATTCAGTGAAATATCAGAAAGTCTTTCTTAAAGTTTATCAGAAACAAATTAAGAATTAATCACCAATAATAAGCACAGTCACTCCTTTAATAGTTCCCTCCCAAAAGCAACAGGGAAACTCCTTCTGCAAGGACAGTGACATGCAATGTTCCCTCTAATTTTCTGTAGGCTGTGTGCAGCTTTTGAAGGAAGGTTAAATTTTTGTGCGCCACATAACGACACTCGGAGTTATATACTTTAAAATTTGACTACACGTCAGAATACAGTATGTACACCACATTGATTTTAATCAAATGAAATGAAAATAGACAATTACTAAATGAAGCGGGAAATTTCTAGTAATTACAATCATAACTTTTAAATTTTAAGATGTCTGTGTTGTTTTCTATCAAAATCAGAGTCGTAATTTTTGTGCGCTCTGTTGTAAAGTATGTGCGCTCTCTCAGCGAGGTGTGTGCGCGCGCACACGTGCACAGCTTAGCGGGAACAGTGGTGACATGTAAAACCAGCAAAGACTCTTCTGGACCAGGGACTCAGAATATTCTTCACTTTATCCAAAAGAAGGCACATTTTGGCATTCTGTTAAATAATTATATCCTCATAATCAAGTGCGCAGGCAATGAAAGCCGGTTGCCCCTTCCTTAGTGAGGTTTCCGTAAAATTCATCTGAAAAATAAACAAAAGTCCCTTATGTCCCTTTGGAACTGAGAAGCCGTCTGTATATGATTTATTAATGGATTTAAAAGAGAATTAACTTTGGGAGGGAGGGATTCTATTTAAACACTGGCACATACTGAAATCTAAATCCACTGTAACAAAGCCCTATGCCAAACCACCACTATTGGCCAACAAAGAAGTAATAGAGCCGGTGAGTACTGACCCAATTAATAAACACAAAATGAAGCATTTCTTTATACTTAGGGAAGAAGGAAAGTAGAAATGATTTAAGTGTTTATGCTGCAACAACCTGATTTGAAGGGAGACTTTTGTTAATCCGCCTAGTGTAAAAATATATGAAATGAAACAATGGATTATTTGTTGCTCAAACTTTGTTTTATACGTGTTGAAACTACCCTGTGGGTTGGAATGTGTAAGAAAATCTAGCAACAGACTCAAAATAGTGCTGTATGAACTGAAATGAAACCCATTGACGTTAAACTATTTAATCAGCATAAACCTCCAGTTTCATGCATATGTGAACAAAGCTTGGAAGGCATTCTTTTTTATGTAACTCCGCCTTGTTCCAGGGTAGCAGGCTGGTCCTGCAGGGGCCAGGTCATGGAACAGCTTCATCCTGGGCCCTCTCCTTCACTCAACTAGCACAGGAGCATGTTCTCTGTGAGGGAAGGGAAATCCCTTCAAGACCCTTGGCACATGAATTAAAGAGGCTCTCACTTGAATTGGGTGCTCCAATTCTCTTTACTGTAATAAAATGTCTGACACAAACAGTAAGTCAGTGAAGTTTTCTACAACAGTTACACATGGCCTTTGGTGACACAGATAGTACCCTTTAAAAAATATTTGTGTCTGTGATCCCATTTAAAATATTTATCAGTTCTGCTGTTGGCAGAAGAATCCTGGGTTAGGACTCCTATTGAGGTAGGCTATGGCCTAGCATGGCCTGCTACTATGAAAGACCCCAGTAAAATAACGTGGAAAGCGAATGGAAGAACAAACTTTATTAATGTAAAAAAGCCTATGGCCCGACACAGGCCGTGTTTCGTTGCCTTCTTCAGGGGCAGGCTATATAAAGCAACAAACAAATAAATAAATAATTAAAACACACTATAATCATATAAATAAAATATAAAAAGACATAAAAACGTGTAGAATTGTCAAACTGAAGGATGACAAAGAGAACCACTCAATAATATAAATACGTACATATCATATAAAAACATATTAATAAAAATGATGATATAAAAGATCAGCAACAGCATAGAAGGGACAAAAAGCATAGTTAATACATGTGTAAATATGTTATATATATAAATAAATAAATAAATAATCAACAGTAAATAGTAAACCAAGTGTGCAAGGAGTGTCTAAAACCATACTAAACACATAGGGAATGCTATCTCATCATAATCACATGTAAAACCATATATATAGAGAATAATAAATAGTGAATAAAACAAACAGACCAACTTTGCGTACCTTTATGAGCAATCACACTTCCATGGTGCTTTAAACTCTATAAAGGGACAAGGATGAGAACCAATTGGATAAGTACTACATCCGTCGCTCTAAAAAATCTACTAAATTAATTACCTACAGGCCCAACATTGTTCTTTCAAATGAACCGTCATTTTAGAAAGAATGACACTAAAAAAACGAGGGGGGAACCAAAAGGAACCACTAATCCACATGGCAAGCAACAACGGTAGAGAATTCCTATGGAAAAACATCGCATGGGTCACAGCAATTAATGGATAAACATCCAACCCATTGTGATATAAAATTTTTAAAAAATGCAGGAAAACGCAACACCAACCATGCAAGTAAAGGAATCAACCCTTAAAACTGTGCATACCCACAACCCCATACTAGGCATAACAGTGCCTTCTATGGCTCACTTGAAAATGCTAAAATGAATCCTTTTTCGTTACATTAAGTGTGAAACGAAGGCTCCCATAGATTATAAAGACACCATTCCACCCTACGAACCTCAAACGTGAAGGGGCATAACAGTAATTGCATTTCTCCTTACTACTCAGTCCAAAGGGATTGCAACGGTAATATTCGCCAAATCGTTCGTTTCGTGACGATGAACCAATGTCTTTCAGCAATATGACCCTAAAAAATACATGTATGTGAGATGTCGCTAAAGAAGGCATCGAAATTTACACAACCATTTAAAGCAACCTGTAAACCAGGATCCAGGGCACCAGGACATTAATACATTACCCAACACTATAGGCGCGACATCAAAACTTAAAGCTTGAAGAGTTTCAAACTATTATGAAGACCTACTCTTCTGATCCATACAGGCCATATTTCAACGTTAAACCGTGTCATCAAAACACCCCCTAAGACTCACTTTTGATCGGCAGAGCGCTGTGCATCTGCGTCAGGGATCATTTCCGTGCACGAAATCGAAAGTAAAACGCCGGCGTCTGCGCATTGCATCTATTTGTCTCCCGCGGTATGTAAAAGAGAGTGACATCACTTCGGTGCATGCAAACATGTTTCACGGGCCTCCAAAGAGAAACATCCAACATTCTTACTGCTTGTTCTAAATCAACTGCAAAGGATGCAAAACTTTGAACTCCCGAATTGAAAAAGGAGGAAAAAAGAGGAAAGAAAACTCCATTAGTTTCCTAAAAACAGAACTAAATTCACATACCTTCAGATAGACCACACACATAACTTATATGACTATTAGACCAAATGGTGTATCAGTCTAATAATTAAAAGATAGACTTATAAAAACACTGATAAGTCTTTATCCATATTCAGACCATTAGGTGATAAACTATTAAAATTAAAAATGTAACGCTCCTCCAAACGACGAATGGTAGCATCCACATCTCCTCTTCTCCAGTTCATCTTAACTTTTTTAATTACAAAATACTTCAAATCTGAAATCTTATGCGACATCTCTTGCCAATGAGAAACAAGAGGCTTTTCAACTGCGCCCCTCTTAATACAACTCCTGTGTTCGATGATCCGGTTGCGGACAGGACGAGTAGTTTTGCCTACATATAACTTCATGCAGGGACATTGAACCACGTAAACCACGTGGCTAGTGGAGCAGTTAGAAAAATCATCCAACGGAAATGCTTGGCCAGTGGTAGGATGGATGTATTGTTTTCTGACCACCAGTGCATGACTACACACAGAGCAACTGCCACACTGAAAATGACCCTTGTGGCAGGACAAAGGTGCTCTCTCTGTAAAAGCTGATGGAACGAGCAGATTTTTTAAATTTGCGTTGCGTTTGTATGCTATCGTGATCATCGAACACAGGAGTTGTATTAAGAGGGGCGCAGTATATGCATTCCAGAAGCCGAAGTTAACCTTGCAGTAGAAAAGTAATGAGATTTAGAACTGTACCATTGTTCAAGCAATCCTAAAGGAGGGGGCCGGTTGCTAGGCTCCGGAGGGATTTCTAATTGGACAGGTGCAGGGAATGTAAGACCAATGAGAAGTTTGCATGTATCGAGTGAAAACAAATAGAAAGCTGTCATGTATCAAACTGAAAAAGAGGTATAAAAAGTTATGTCTCTGTATAAACCTTTGCTCAGTTCCTTTTGAAGCTTTGACTGACTGGGCCTGTGCACAATAAACTGACTTGGACCCTGTCAATCGACTCCTGGACTTATTCATTGATTGCACTTTGCCACAGCATATTCTTGGTGCGTTGGCCGGGAAGTGCGAGTGGTAAATGGTATTCAAGTGAGTAATCCACGTAATTCGCCTTGAGGTTTGGCCCGGTTGGAACCGTGTCTGTCCGATCGCGAGGGAAACCTCAGGCGCCGCCGGCCCCTTTGTGCCAGAGAGGGTTCCGCCTGCCTCGGCAGGCCATTGGGTCCGGCTGGCCAACACCTCCGACCCGGGGAGTCCAGGTTCCAACTCAGAAGCTGGTGTGGTATCAGGGACCGGATCCGGTGAGTAGACATTTTTGAAGTATTTGCTAGTCAGAAAAGAACAGCCTGGGACAACGTCTTGCGTGCGCGAGACTGATTTGGTATATTTGGTATAGACTAACTGGGAAATCTCGCATGAGTATACGCGAGACAAGGGAGCCTGATCACCTCCCATAAGGGCGGTTCTAGTAAGCTCCGCGTAAGGAAAGCGGAAGCTGAAGCCATCGACCCTTCTTGTTTGGAATAGTCAATTAGTCAGAAAACCTGGGCACTTGAAATATTGAAATATGATATCTTGTTGAAATATGCTTGCGTGTGTGAGTGAGAGGTCTTGAAATACTGACCGAGCGAGAGCAGACTCCTAAGTAGCGCAGTTCCTGGCCGGGCGACCGCGCCCAGGTCGCGAACAGGAGGAAGCGAGTGGTGTTTGTCCCCCCCCCCCAGTGTTTTGTGGGCTGTACGGACCCCTTACCTGCAGCCATACTACCTATCCTTATTGTTTGTAGTCTTGTACGTCATTACGTGTACGAAGGGACGTAGAGTACGTAATGTACGCAGGTACGTTGAGTACGTAGGTAGCAGTGTAGGTAGGACGTTTACAAAAATGGGAGGGACGGAGTTCACGCACACTCCGTTGGTGTGTATGATCAAGAATTTCTGTAAAGGATATTCGGGCGATTATGGTATAAAAATGACTCCATCCAGATTAAAAATGTTATGTGAAAGGGAGTGGCCCGCATTAGCTGCTTCATGGCCCCGAGGGGGCACCTTTGATTTTGAGACAGTTTTACGACTTCATCAGCTTATATTAAGAGCGTATCCTGACCAGTTCCCCTATATAGATTCCTGGTTAAGTGCATGTGAACAGCAGCCCTCATGGATGAAGCGCTGTTATGAGGAGCACTGTAAAATATTTGTAGCTACGACTAGGGGAACCAAAAAGGCTAAGGAAGCGAAGCCACCTGTATATTCTGACCCAGAGTCCTCAGATATTCTGGTTAGTTTACCCCGGCACCCACAGAAATTAGTCCCCACAGCCCCGCAACTTGAAGTAGAGCCCGATGAGGAGCCCCAGAAAACACCAAAGCAACAGCCTAAGAAGCACCCTACCCCGAGTGAAAGTTCCGGGTCAGGCCCAAGCACAGCAGGGGGGCTCGAGTCTTCTGATGAGATAGAAAGCGGAAGCTCTCCTGCCAGTTCAGGGTCACCCACCAAGGAGACTAGTGCCCGGGAGCCTTAGGATTTAAGAAGCGTAACTCCCAAGAAGAAGGAGAAGGCAGGGTACCTAATGCCATTACGCCAAGTGCCTGGAATACCTGTTTTAAATGATCAGGGCCAGATGGCGCCAGGACCAACCAGCTTAGTTTATGTACCCTTTTCCACCACAGACTTATTAAACTGGAAAACACATTATGCTTCCTACACAGCCAAGTCCCAGGAATTAACAGAATTAATGTCTAGCATTATGCAAACCCATCAGCCTACCTGGGCCGACTGTCGCCAGCTCCTGTCCACCCTCTTCACCACTGAGGAGCGAGGCCGGATTGGGCAAGCAGCCCTCCGATGGTTAGAAGAGAACCCTGTAGAAAGGGGGGAAATAAATCCCCCGCAAGCAGCAGCTGCGGAATATCCCAATGAAGATCCCGGGTGGAACCTGAATGAAGAAAGGGGGGCGGCAGCCTTAACCAGATTTCGCCAGGCCTTAGTGCAGGGCCTGAAGAAGGGAGGCCAGAGGGCCATGAATATCGGAAAAGTATTGGAAGTTCTCCAGGGTCCAGATGAGAGCCCAGCAGCCTTTCATGAGCGGTTGTCTGAAGCTTATAGACTGTATACCCCATATGATCCCGCCGCTCAGGCAAATTTACACATGGTAAATGCGGCCTTTGTTAGTCAGTCCCAGAGAGACATAAAGCGAAAATTGCAGAAATTGGATGGATTTGCGGGCATGAATACAGCTCAGTTAATGGAAGTCGCACAGAAAGTATTTGTGAATCGTGAAAATGAACGGGACAGAGAAAGTGAACGAAAGATGAAGAAGAAGGCAGATCTTCTTGCTGCTGCTATAACCGAACGACGTGGAGGAGGTTTTCCTAATCAAAGGACCAGAGGACGTGGAAGAGGCCGCGGAAGTGAAAGGCCTCAATTAGGTGCAAATCAATGCGCCTACTGCAAGGAAGAAGGACATTGGAGAAATGAGTGCCCGCATCTGGACTCCGCCCCTGCGAGGGGAGGAGGGAGTCCCTGGAGGCCAGGAGGAAGATTTCGAAGGAGAGGAGGAATGAATCGAACACAGTTCCAGCAGCAGAGGGAGGAAACCGTTGAGGGAGTGGCAGTAGCGACGGGCTATGACCTGGATGACATAGATGAAGACTAGGCCAGACCGGACTCCAAGTTCACCCTGGGTCCCCAGGAGCCTATGGTCAGTTTAAAGATAGGGGACCGATACATGGAATTCATGGTAGATACAGGAGCAGAACATTCAGTAGTAGCCAAGCCAGTAGCTCCACTGTCCTCACGATCTGTCACCATTATAGGAGCCACTGGAAATAAAGCCACAAAACCGTTCTTGCAGAACCGCATGTGTGAACTAGGGGGACAGAAGATAACACACCAGTTCTTGTATATGCCTGAGTGCCCTATTCCACTACTGGGCCGAGACATGCTTGCCAAGCTCCAGGCCCAAATATCCTTTGCTGAAGGGGGAGAAATGAAAATGACTGTGAACCCAAAGCCTGCTGGATTAATGGTGCTTACTGTTCCCCGAGAAGAAGAATGGCGGTTCTATAGTGCACCTGCAATAAAGTCAACCAGTCCCTGTATACCTACCAACCTTATAGCCTCACCTGAAGTATGGGCAGAAGATAATCCACCTGGCCTAGCGAAGAACATAGCCCCTGTCATTGTCACCCTCAAGCCAGGAGCGGAACCAGTGCATGTGAAGCAGTATCCTCTCCCTCGACCAGCCATAGAAGGAATTCACTGCCATTTAATGAAACTGCTGAAGTACGGACTTCTCAAGGAATGCCAGTCACCTTGGAACACCCCCCTTCTCCCAGTAAAGAAGCCTGGGACAGGGGACTACTGCCCAGTACAAGATCTAAGGCGAGTAAATGACACAGTTGAAACTATACACCCAGTAGTACCAAACCCTTATACTCTTTTGGGACTGATCCCCGCTGAGGCTACTCACTTCACCGTCCTGGACCTGAAAGATGCCTTTTTCTGCATGCGCCTAGCCCCCACCAGTCAACGTTTGTTTGCTTTTGAATGGCAAGACCCCACAACAGGAAGGCGGGGTCAGCTCACCTGGACCAGATTACCCCAAGGATTCAAGAATTCACCTACTCTCTTCAGTGCTGCCCTAAATCAATATCTCTCAAGTTACCCAGTGGACCTAGGAAAGAGGGTTCTTCTTCAGTATGTAGATGACTTGCTCATAGCCACCAACTCAGAAAGTGAATGCCTACAAGCTACTAGTGAACTTTTGTACCTTCTCAAAGATGCTGGATACAAAGTCTCAAGAGCCAAAGCACAACTATGCCAAACTGAAGTCAAGTATTTAGGATTTCAGTTGTCCAGTGGGATCCGATGTTTAGGACCAGAACGCAAGGAAGCTGTATGTAATATCCCCATTCCAACCACTAGGAGGCAAGTAAGAACCTTCCTGGGGGCTGCGGGATATTGTCGCATATGGATCCCCAACTTTGCCCTGATTGCAAAACCACTATACCAAGCCACCAGATTGGGGACCAGAACAAGAAGTAGCATTCCAAACTTTGAAAAAGGCCCTGATGTCATCTCCAGCTTTAGGTCTTCCAGATGTTCAGAAGCCTTTCCATCTTTTTGTCCATGAGTCACAAGGAAACGCATTGGGAGTATTGACCCAATCTCTTGGATCCTGGCAACGGCCAGTAGCTTATCTGTCAAAACAATTGGATGTAGTTACAAAAGGATGGCCCCCTTGTTTGAGAGCTGTTGCAGCAACAGCCCTCCTGGTGGGTGAAGCAGACAAACTCACACTAGGACAAACTCTTCAAGTTACAGTGCCACACTCTGTTCTGACTCTCATGGATCACAAAGGAAACTTCTGGCTAACCAATGCACGAATGTTGAAGTATCAGAGCATGTTCTGTGAAAACCCTCGGATACAGTTGAAAGTTAGTCAAGCTCTGAACCCTGCTACATTGTTTCCAATTGGTCCTGGGCCACCTGATCATAATTGCTTAGAAACCATGGACACTGTATTTTCAAGTCGCCCTGATTTGACCGATGTCCCTCTAGAGGACCCAGAACGGACTTTCTTTGTAGACGGAAGCAGTTTGGTCATCAATGGACATCATTGTGCTGGATATGCAGTGGTGACCCTTGATCTGGTAGTTGAGTCCTCAGCCCTGACCCCAGGAACTTCTGCACAGAAAGCTGAATTGATAGCCCTCACCAGAGCCTTGACATTAGGAGAAGGACTCCGCATAAATGTGTACACAGATTCCAAATATGCCTTCACTACTTTGCACGCACATGGAGCCTTGTATAAAGAGCGAGGGTTGATCACTTCAGGGGGTAAGGACATTAGGTATGGGCCCGAGATATTGATGTTATTAGATGCTGTGTGGGCCCCCAAACAAGTGGCAGTCATGCACTGCCGAGGTCATCAGACAGGAGCAGGAGAAGTTGCCCGAGGGAATAGATTTGCAGATGCCACAGCCCGAAAGGCAGCCACCACAGGACAAGTTAGGACCCAAGATACTGTAATGCAGGCAGCCCTATTCCCTGTGCCCCTTAGTTCCTGGGCACCCCGATATACTACAAGAGAGTTCGACTATTATTGTGAAAAGGAGGGAGGAGTCTTAACAGAACAAGGTTGGATAGTGCTACCACCCCCAGAAGGTAGTCCACCTCCAGGTCCTACAGTCATCCCTGAAGCATTAGAGCCAGCCTTTGTCCAAGCTTTTCATCAAGCCACACATTATGGAAAAACAGCCATGGAGAAAGCCCTGAGACCCCATTTCTGTATTTCACTGCTAGGATCCCTGACGCCTCAGTGGCACAGCAATGCCTGATATGTGCCAAAAATAATGCCAAGCAAGGTCCTGTTCCACCCTCAAGAGTTCAGTCAGTAGGGGTGACCCCCATGAGTGATATACAGATAGACTTTGCTGAGATGCCCCGTGTAAATGGATATCACTATATGTTAGTGTTAGTCTGCACATTTTCAGGGTGGGTAGAAGCCTACCCCACCCGAACTGAGAAAGCCCGAGAAGTCACTAGGGTATTGCTCCACGAGATCATTCCCTGATTTGGAATACCATCAACTATAGGGTCAGACAATGGTCCATCATTTGTATCCCAAGTGACCCAACAGTTAGCTCAAGCTCTGCGAATAAAATGGAAGTTGCACACTGCTTACAGATCCCAGAGCTCAAGGAAAGTAGAGCGTATGAATAGAACCTTGAAAACTCAGTTATCCAAGCTCTGCCAAGAAACACACCTGAAGTGGCTCCAAGTCCTACCCATAGCCCTTCTTAGGATACGTTCAGCTCCCACCAGATCCTTAGGTGTCTCCCCTTTTGAGATTTTGTATGGGCGACCTCCACCCATAGTGCAGGGAATAAAGGGAGACATGAGGCAGATAGGATCTGAAATAACTAGACAAGAACTATTAGCTTTAGGTTATGTTTTGCAGAAACTCCAAACGTGGGTGCAAGACCGACTGCCCATCAACTTGACTGAGCCACTGCATCCCTTCAAGCCAGGAATGTCCGTGTGGGTGAAAGAGTGGAGAAAGACCCCGCTGGTGCCGCATTGGAAGGGACCCTACGTCATCATCCTGTCAACCCCCACCGCAGTGAAAGTTGCAGAATTCGAACCCTGGATCTACCACAGTCGAGTGAAGCCGGCAGCTGCTCCTGATCCTGGCCAATGGACATCAGTGAATGATCCTGAGACTCCATTGCGACTCACCCTGAGGAGGCAGCCAGCTTTATAGAGAATTTTCAGCATCCACTTACGTCACGCGAAAGTGACCATCACTACAGAAACAGAAGAAAACTCAGCACAGTTCATTATCCTCAACTTTCCAGTTAACCTCCAGAGACTGTAATCACCATGCTCTGCCACTATTGCCTTGTGGGAGTGGTGATCCTGGGAATCCTGGAAAAGACTGTTTGCTCTACCGCCTTGTATAGCTTGCATAACCACCACCCGAACAGGACAAAAGATTACTCAGACTTTGCTCTATCATTCCTACTATACTTGCACTGGAACAGTCAGCCGGTGTGTTTATAAGGGCACCGAACTGAACGTTTGCACAAAGGGAAGAAGTAAGACTTGTTATACCCCTCGACAAAACCCATCATACTATACATTTGAGATACGCTGGAATGATGAAGATGGAGCCATCCTGAATACGACAAAACCCCTTACCGACTCCACCAAACCTATCACCTTGAATTTGACGCTTGTGACACCATCAACAGAAATGCTTACCACAGATGTGGGTCATGGGAGCGAGCCTACTACCATGATGATAAATACATGTGTCCGGAAGGAGCCTATGGATGGGGAAAGTGTACAGGAAAAGGTACTGCAGCCACTATTTACACCACCACATCTAAAAATGATTACTTTTGCCCAAAATGGGAATGTGTATATTTTGCTACCTGGAAAAATGCACCGACGGGACAAGACGACGATCATCGCAAAGGCAGCCTAACAAAGATCAGCATACCAGAACCTAAGAAATGCCAGAAAGGTGCCTGTAATCCTCTACAACTCTTCATAGCCAATCCCAGCCACTGGAAGCAAGGATACAAGTTTGGGTTGCATATTGCGGGAGGAGGTGTAGATCCTGGGACTATTTTGTATCTTCGATTAAACACCAACACCCATGTATCCTCACCCTATCGTATACATCACTCCTTCTATGAAGCCATGAAATCAGAGTTTGAAATCCCTCCTGCCTCCCAGAACTTATTTCTTGAATTAGCGGGAGCAGTTGCTTCTAGTCTCCATGTTTCAGACTGTTTGTTTTGTGGAGGAACAAAAATGGGAGACCAATGGCCTTGGGAAGCACAGGAACTGAACTATTCTGTTCCATATAATCAGACTAATATACGCAATACCACAAGTGAATGGGTATTGGCCCACTCCATTGAGGGTAATTTATGTTTTTCTCGCTATGGACCAATGTTTAATATGGAAGTGGGGCAGCTGGTCTGTCTCAATCAGACGTTTTACAACAGTACCACTAAGAAAACATCTTGGTGGTCAAGAGCCAATGCTACTGAACCTTCCAATCCTCTAGTCCAGTTCCCCAGACTTGCCAACATCTGGACTAACTTAGTAGCATATAACTCCTGGCAAGCACCACCTGGACTGTACTGGATTTGCGGAACCCGAGCATATGCCAGACTTCCTCATCACTGGGGCGGCGCATGTGTATTGGGAAGCATACGACCTTCCTTTTTCCTTCTACCGACATCATAAGAACATAAGAACATAAGAAATGCCATACTGGGTCAGACCGAGGTCCATCAAGCCCAGTATCCTGTTTCCAACAGTGGCCAATCTAGGTCATACGTACCTAGCAGTTTCCCCAAAAGACACAGGTTCTGCAGTGCTTGTACTAGGTCAAGCATTGATATCCTGGGTCCCTTTTTAATAGTGGTTTATGGACCTTTCCTCCAGGAACTTGTCCAAACCTTTTTTAAACCCAGCTATACTAACAGCCCCTTACTACATCCTCCGGTAACAGATTCCAGAGTTTGATTACACATTGAGTGAAGAAATATTTTCTCTTATTTGTCTTAAATAGTTTACCCCGTAGCTTCATTACATGTCCCCTAGTCCTTCTATATTCTGATAGCGTAAACAATTGATCCACGTTTATCCGTTCCACTCCATTCATTAATTTATAGACCTCTATCATATCTCCCCTCAGCCGTCTCTTTTCCAGGTTAAAGAGCCCTAACCTTTTTAGCCTCTCTTCATAGGAGTAGCCTTCCATCCCCTTCACCAATTTGGTGGCTCTTCTCTGTACTTTTTCTAATAACTCTATGTCCTTTTTAAGATACGGTGACCAGAATTGCACACAATATTCAAGGTGCGGTCGTACCATGGAGCGATACAGAGGCATTATAATATCCTTTGTTTTATTCTCCATCCCTTTCCTTATGATACCTAGCATTCTATTTGCTTTCTTGGCCGCCGCTGCACACTGGGCGGAGGGTTTTAACATGTTATCCACGATGACTCCTAAATCTTTTTCCTGGGTGGTGGTTTCTAATGTGGAGCCTTGCATCGTGTAACTATAGTGTGGGTTGTTCTTTCCTAGGTGCATAACTTTGCACTTGTCCACATTAAATTTCATCTGCCATTTGGATGCCCAGTCTTCCAAATTATCCAGATCCTCCTGCAGTTTTCCACAATCCTCTTGGGTTTTAACAACTTTAAACAGTTTTGTGTCATCTGCAAATTTGATAACCTCACTAGTTATTCCCTTTTCCAGGTCATTTATGAATATGTCAAAAAGTAGCGGACCCAGTACAGATCCCTGAGGTACTCCACTATTCACCTTTTTCCATTGGGAATATTGGCCATTTAGCCCTACCCTCTGCTTTCTATCTTTTAACCAGTTCCCGATCCACAATAGTACACTGCCTCCTATCCCATGACTTTTTAGTTTTGCCAAAAGTCTCTGATGGGGGACTTTGTCAAAAGCTTTCTGAAAGTCCAGATACACTATATCAACCGACTCACCTTTGTCTACCTGTTTATGCACACCTTCAAAAAAACAGATCAGATTAGTAAGACAAGATCTTCCTTGTCTAAAGCCATGTTGGCTGTCTCCCATTAGGCCATGACTATCTACATGCTGTGTAATTTTGTTCTTTATGATGGTTTCTACCATTTTCCCTGGTACTGACGTCAGGCTCACCGGTCTGTAATTTCCCAGGTCACCCCTGGAACCCTTTTTAAAAATTGGTGTTACGTTGGCGACCCTCCAATCTTCAGGTATTACAGATGATTTTAATGAAAGTTCACAGATTACCAATAGCAGGTCTGCAATCTCATATTTCAGTTCTTTCAACACTCTGGGATGTATACCATCCGGTCCAGGTGATTTGCTACTATTCAGTTTATCAAATAGTTGTAATATATCTTCCCGGTGTAGCGATATTTCTCTCAATTCCTCTGCAGTATCACCTTTAAATACCACTTCAGTCTTGGGTAACATCCCTACATCTTCCTCAGTAAAGACCGAAGCAAAGAATTCATTCAGTCTCTCTGCTATAGCCTTGTCTCCTCTTACTGCCCCTTTTACCTCTCTATCATCTAATGGTCCAATTGACTCTCTCACAGGCCTTTTGCTACGAATGTACTTGAAAAAGTCTTTATTTCGTGTTTTTGCTTCCGTAGCAAGTTTCTTCTCAAATTCCCGCTTTGCCTGCCTTATCAATGCTTTGCATTTAACTTGCCAGTGCTTGTGCTGTTTCCAGTTTTCATCATTTGGCTCTTTTTTCCATTTCCTGAAGGTTGCTCTTTTGGCAGCAACAGCCTCTCTGACCTCACCTTTAAACCATGCTGGCAGTTTTTTGGACTTTCTTCCACTTTTCTTAATGCGTGGAATACAGCTGGTCTGGGCTTCGAGGATAGTATTTTTAAATAACACCCAAGCTTGCTGTAAGTCTTTAACCTTTGGAACCGCTCCTTTTAGTTTTTTCTGAACTATATTCCTCATTCTATCATAGTCTCCCTTTTGAAAGTTAAAAGGTAGTACTGTGGATTCCTTTACTATCTGTCCTCCACTGATTAAATCAAACATGATCATACTATGATCACTATTGCCAAGTGGTCCCAACACCCTTATTTCTTGCACCATATCTGGCGTTCCACTAAGGACTAGGTCCAGTATGGCTTCCTCTCTGGTCGGTTCATGAATCAGCTGCTCCAAGAAGCAGTCATTTATTTCATCTAGAAACTTTATCTCTTTAGCTTGTCCTGCTGTGACACTGTCCCAGTCGATACCGGGGTAATTGAAATCACCCATTATTACTACTCTGTTGTGGCTTTTGTTAGCTTCCTTGATTTCTTTGAGCATTTCATCATCCATTTGTTCATTCTGGCCAGGCGGTCGATAGTATACTCCCACTGCCATCACCTTCCCCTTCATAAATGGAATTTCAATCCATAGAGATTCTACAGCAAATTTTGTTCCCTGCAAAACTTTAATCCTTTCTGACTCAATGCCCTCTCTAACATAGAGCGCAACCCCTCCACCAATTTGTTCAGCTCTATCATTACGATATAGTTTGTATCCAGGTATCACAGTGTCCCACTGGTTATCCTCCTTCCACCATGTCTCTGAGAGTGCAATCATATCTAGTCTCTCATTTAGTGCTATATATTCTAATTCTCCCATCTTATTGTTTAGACTTCTAGCATTGGCATACAAGCATTTTAGAGACTGTATTTTATTAATATTAATCTGGCTATTGGTAGGCATGGGTAATTGGGAATCTTTATGCTCTGTCTGCTCCTTACTCAAGGGCATTTGGGCTACTATACTCCCTTTTGGAACCTCACTGCTTTTGGTAGTATCCTTCAAGGATACCTTTGTCCGAACCATGCGCTCTTGGGTGATTGTCGGCTTTCCCCTATTTTCTAGTTTAAAAGCTTCTCTATCTCTTTTTTAAAGGTTAATGCCAGCAGTCTGGTCCCATCCTGATTAAGGTGAAGCCCATCCCTTCGGAAGAGCCCCCCCTTTCCCCAGAATGTTCCCCAGTTCCTAACAAATCCAAAACCCTCATCCTTGCACCATTGTCTCATCAACGCATTGAGACTCCAGAGCTCTGCCTGTCTTTTGGGTCCTGCACGTGGAACAGGAAGCATTTCGGAGAACGCTATCCTGGAAGTTCTGGATTTCAACTTCCTACCTAAAAGCTTAAATTTAGCCTCCAGAACTTCCCTACCACATTTTCCCAGGGCGAACAGCTGGGATATCCTGTGTACAGAAGTCAACAGCTGAAGGAGGCCTTGAAAATAGGCCAATGGGACAAATGGGATGGTGAAGAATGGCCACCAGAAAGAATCATCTCATACTATGGACCTGCTACTTGGGAGCAGGATGGGACTTGGGGATATCGTACCCCTGTTTATATGATTAATCGAATAATACGTTTGCAAGCTGTTGTTGAAATAATAACCAATGAAACTAGTAAAGCACTAACTCTTCTGGCAAAGCAAAGTACGCAAATGCGTACAGCCATTTATCAAAATCGTTTAGCTTTAGATTATTTGTTAGCAGCTGAAGGTGGGGTATGTGGGAAGTTGAACTTAAGTAATTGTTGTTTACAGATTGATAATAATGGGCATGTAGTTGAAGATTTAGCCACCCAGATGAGAGAGCAGACATTTGTGCCTGTCCAGACCTGGCACGGTTTAAAGATGGATGGGTGGTTTGGTTCATTGTTTTCTTGGATAGGTGGTCTGAAATCCCTTATGTTGATCGTACTATTCATATTAGCCATGTGCTTATTGCTCCCTTGTCTCCTACCCCTTTGCTTACGCATGATAACATCATCACTTGATAACACTATAGAGCGAAAGGCAGCTACGAAAGTATTAGCTATGTGGCGATATCACCCTATACCCCACAATGCTGATGCCATTACACCAGTATAATGTGTTGATTGACTGATGAGTGATTTAATTCTCACCCTTCCTCACTTGCGGGTGGGAATAATCAAAGGAGGGAATGAGGTAGGCTATGGCCTAGCATGGCCTGCTACTATGAAAGGCCTGTAAGTTAGGCCTGGATTCTAACTCTCATTATAGCTAGAAAAGAACCAAAAATCTGTGAAAAATAAGAATACTGTTTTAAAATGCTTAATAAGAAGATTTTATGAATTCATAAGTCTTCTATTATTCTCTTGTGTGTGAAAGAATAGAAATGTAACAGTATATGCATTCCAGAAGCCAAAGTTAACCTTGCAGTAGAAAAGTAACGAGATTTAGAACTGTACCATTGTTCAAGCAATCCTAAAAGAGGGGGCCGGTTGCTAGGCTCTGGAGGGATTTCTAATTGGACAGGTGTAGGGAATGTAAGACCAATGAGAAGTTCGCATGTATCGAGTGAAAACCAATAGAAAGCTGTCATGTATCAAACTGAAAAAGAGGTATAAAAAGTTATGTCTCTGTATAAACTTTTGCTCAGTTCCTTTTGAAGCTTTGACTGACTGGGCCTGTGCACAATAAACTGACTAGGACCCTGTCAATCGACTCCTGGACTTATTCATTGATTGCACTTTGCCACAGCACTATGAATTTAACTGATTTCAGTGGCCTTACACCTTCCTCGCTGTGTGATCTTTTCCCTCTAATCCTTTCTATACCATGTAGACAGTCACATCACTGTACATAATTTTAGCAGACAACTCTTCTCCAGTACAACAAATTTTCTGTTAGGCTCAGGTTGCAAGCCAACTCTTTCTCTCTGACTTCTTGGTTAGGCCTGGATAGCACGCCAGCTCCTTCAGTCTCTCTCCACATTCTGGTAGAAGAGTAAGTAAAACCTCTGACAGGCTCTCCAATCTTCACAGATATTTCAAGAATCAAGGACTGATACCACATGGGCACAAAATAAAGTAACAGAAAGCCAGAACTGAGCTTATGCACACACCCACAATTGAAACCAAGCATAAGTCAGAAATGGAAGCAACAACTACAAAGAAACCACACCTTACATTCTGTCAGTGCTGCTAGATGATGGCAAAAGTTCCACTTCAAAGTAAGTTAAAAGTAGCCTCAAACTGTGACTCATCCTTGGCCCTGCCTTCCCTTTCAATAATTGGATGGTGAGGCAGTCAATCAGATGTGGCCACATCCACCTTGCCACATGGCCATTCCAGGCAATTATTTCCATACTACCATATCTCATTGGTCAGTTCCCAGTTTGCTGCTCCGGCTCCTGGTCAGTGACATGGAGTCAAGGCCTGTGATATTTTTGAAGCTGGACTTTCCTTTTTTTCACTTTTTTGCTGTATTTTCTGTGGTTTTCATGCCCAAATCGACATGGGCAAATCATCCAGAAAAATTGCAGTTCATGACCCATGAATTTTCTCAGCAGCCTGGGCAAAAAACAAATTGTCTAATTGGGTGGGAAAACCATTGAAACACTGCATCCTGTGCATTGAGGTTATATAGAAGTCAGGGAGAACCAAACAGCCATCCCAAGAGAGGGATGTTACAGCTAAATGGCATGCACCTACTGCTAAAGCTAGAAATGAAATGTACTTGCATAGAAACATAGAAACATGATGACAGAAAAAGACCACATGGCCTATCTAGTCTGGCCTTCCATAACAACAACTACAACAGTCCACTTTTTACCTTTAGAGATCCTCTGTGTTGGTCCCATGCTTTTTTGAATTCAGTTACTGTCCTCATCTCTACCACCTCCACTGGAAGACTATTCCATGGATCCACTACTCTTTCTGTAAAGAAATATTTCCGCATATCACTCCTGAATCTATCTCCCTTCACCCTCATCCCATGTCCCCTCGTAGCAGAACTTGCTTTCAATTGAAAGAGGCTCTCTCCCTGAACATTTATGCCACGGAGGTATTTAAACATCTCAATCATATCACCTCTATCCCGCCTTTCCTCTAAGGTGTACATATTAAGATCCTTAAGTCTGTCCTCATATGCTTTATAATGAAGCCCATTAATCAGTTTAGTAGCAACCCTCTGCACCGACTCCATCCTGTTCACATCCTTTTGAAGGTGCGGTCTCCAGAATTGCACACCATACTCCAAATGAGGTCGCACCAAAGACTTATACAGAGGCATTATCACCTCCTTATACAGAGGCATTTATCACCTCCTTTTTTCTGCTTTTTTCTCCTTTTTTTTCTCCGTATGCACCCAAGCATCCTTCTAGCTTTTGCCGTCACCTTTTCTACCTGTTTAGCTACCTTAAGATCATCAGACACAACCACGCCTAGGTCCCGCTCTTCTTTAGTGGACAAAAGTACTTCACCTCCTATACTGTATTGCTCCCTTGGATTGCTGCAGCCCAAATGCATGACCTTACATTTTTTAACATTAAATCCCAGCTGCCAAATTCTAGACCATTCTTCAAGCGTAGCTAGATCCCTCCTCATGTTATCTACACCTTCCTGGGTGTCTACTCTGTTGCAGATTTTGGTATCATCCGCAAAGAGGCAAACCTTACCCGACAGCCCTTCCACTATATCACTAACAAAGATGTTAAAAAGAATCGGACCAAGGACAGATCCCTGGGGCACACCACTGGTAACATCCTTCTCCTCAGAGTGAGCTCCATTTACTTGTACTCTTTGTCGCCTCCCACCCAACCAATTTCTAACCCAAGCAGTAACTTTAGGGTCCATCCCTAGGGTGCTCAGTTTGTTTATAAGTCGCCTGTGAGGAACAGTGTCAAAGGCTTTTCTGAAATCTAAATACACCACATCTAGAGCTCTCCCTCGGTCCAACTCCCTGGTCACCCAGTCAAAGAAATCAATCAGATTTGTCTGACAAGACCTGCCTCTGGTGAATCCATGCTGCCTCGGATCCTGTAATCCGCTGGACTCCAGAAACCTCACTATTTTCTCTTTCAGCAGCGTTTCCAATAATTTACTCACCACCGAAGTTAAACTAACCGGCCTGTAGTTTTCAACCACATCCTTACTTCCGCTTTTGTGTAAAGGCACCACATGAGCCTCTCTCCAGTCCTTTGGTACCACTCCCGACTCCAACGAGGCATTGAAAAGGTCAGTCAGTGGAGTTGCCAGAACGTCCACAAGTTCCCTCAGTATTCTAGGGTGTATCCCATCCGGTCCCATCGCTTTGTCTACTTTAAGTTGAGCTAGTTTCTCACGAACACAGTCTTCTGAAAATTGTTCAAGATGTCCCTCGCTTCTGTTCTTATTTGTGGGTGTTTTCTGAGGTCCTGCTCCTGGTTCTTCATCTGTGAACACAGAACAAAAATATTTGAAAAGCAATTCCGCTTTATCCTCATCAGCCTCCACATATTCCCCCCCTGCACCCTTGAGTCTGACAATACCACTTTTGCCCTTCCTCTTCTCACTAATATATCTGAAAAATGTCTTATCCCCCCATTTTATTGCATTGGCTATTTCCTCCTCCTTTTGAATCTTTGCCTTCTTGACTACTTTGCTAGCTTCTCTAAGTTTTTCCAAATACAGATGCCTGTCTTCCTCTCTCTGTGATCTCTTGAAGAACCAGTCCCCCTCACCCATCAGTAAATTAATCAACAACATGCCTGACAACAGGAACAGAAGATCTGCAATGTGGAATTCATTAGAAATCCCTAAGATAATGACAAAATGCCTAAAAGTAACAGCCAACAGGGCCTTTTCGGAATATGCACCCACAGCCTGGAATGCCCTCCCCTCTGAAATTCAATCTATCACGAGCCTTACCCCATTCAGAAAAGCGCTAAAATACCATCTGTTCCAAAACACTACCCAGAAGGCAACCCAGGGAAACACGTGACAGGCCCCTGACCCCCTTCCATATCTGCCTCAATACTTTAACCCAACGAGAGAATGGTTAATCAGCGCATCCCTTGGCATAAACTCCTCCGGTGCCATCAATCCTACTCAATGATGAATATTCTGTAACTTTTTAAAATGTGCTGTAAATAGTTCTCACCCGAGTTCTCATTCAAGTTATTTCCCTGTTCATTGTATGCACAATGTGTTTTTTGATGCATTGTACTATTGTTCTGTTCGCTGTGAACCACACTGATCTTAATAGTGCGGTATATAAGAAATGTAAATAAATAAATAAAATACCCATTGTTACAGTGCTGATGCCATGGTGGCCAACTGCTTGGGAAGGAGAAGAGTAGGTAGGCATCTAGGCCTGCACAGGATTGTTACTAGGGTCCTGCTGGCCATACGTGTTCCACTGGGTATAGACCTGGAACACCTCATGTCCCAACCACCTAGGTCTATCATTCTCCCACAGTAAGCACAGTCAGACTGCACCTGCTGCTCACTATTGGGTTTTCCAGCCATGCACATACAACTGCAGACATTCTACGGGTCAGTACACATTGCATGTGCACAGAACCACCATGTACATCCAACAGTTGGTTCAGTGATCAAACCCCTAGTACAGGAGATATACCCACATCACTAGAACCTAACACTAGATGGATACATAGCTGTGCCATGGTCACTGCTCGGGCAGAATGAGAGTGCCTTCCCAGCATGACATGCCGTGGCCACCCAGCCCATGCATGTTGCAGATGGGCATTATGACATTTCAGTCATTCACCCTACCTCCAATGCAGACCCATCCTGGCCAATCTGCCCTGTTCCAGCCCATACGCACAATACTTTGCTCCTTATCATGCACATTTGCAGACTAATGCTGGAAACAGCATAGGCACTGCGAGGCTCAGTGAGGTGTAGAAAGCTACGACTGAATTGATAGACATATACTGTACACACACACACTCATACTCATAATGATGCGCTGTGCTAAAATAAGGAAGGTTGGCATGCCTGCTTGCCACTTTGATCCCACTATCAGTTCAAACATTGTTAATATGTGCTCCTTGTTCAGGAGCTAGTTGCGTACTCTGATGTTAATGTCCACTCAATGTGTCGGCACTATCAGCCTGACTCTCCATGTAGCTGTGGATAGTGGAGCCTATCTATGTGACTGATGAGTGTTTGTACTCTTACTGGCTAATTCATTGGTGCACATGTTGGTGCTGTACCTGCACTGTGGACTAAAGGTCAGCCACAGGGACATGCAATGCATAATCCACAGCCAGGACCAAAACCTGTGACCCTCCACTCATCTGCACACCAACTGGGTGCATTGAGCCACAGTGCTGCCATATTGCTACAACACTCCCTGGGGCTGACATACTTTGCATCAGACAGACCTTGACACTACTGCTCCCACTCCTGCTCCCTATTGGTTGGCTGTGTCTGTTGCAACTTATTGGCTGGCTTTGTCTGACTGATGGTTGCCTGGGTCCTGGGGAGGAAGCAGAGCCAGATTTGTCAGATGTGCTGAGCAGGGCGACCCAAGGGTTTCTGCCACCCTAGGCAGAAACCCCAGCCTCGCTGCCCCCCTATTGACAACCCTCCCCCTGCTGATGCCACTTCTGCTAACCCACCCCCAGATGCCACCGATTCCGTCTCAGGAAGGGGATGCGCTCAGCGGCAGCATTTCCAAAAACAGCGACTTTTGTCACCACTTTTGAAAATACTGCCACTGCCCGGCTCCCTCCCAAAATGGAATTGGCGGCAGGTGGGGGAGGGATGGTGCAACTGCCTATGTGTGCCACTGCTGCCCCCACCTCCATCGCCCACCCATGCTGCTGCCACTGTCCACCAGGGCTGGCCACCCTAGGCTGATGCCTAGCTCACCTAGTGGATGGGCCAGCCCTGGTGCTGAGGACTTAGTTTAGGATTGCCAACCATCTAAATTATTTTAGGATTCTACAACCTTCTAAAGTAGCTGTCTTAGTCAGATGATGTCTAAATTGTCTGGGTATTTTTTAGAATTTAGCTCTACAGCTTGCCAATGCTCCCCCTTACTGTGCAGAGTAAATGATAGGTTCCAGCCAATGGAAAGGATGTACTAGTCACATGAAGGGTGGGCTGATTTTCTGCACAGGGTTTTGGATAAAGTTAGTGGAATAAATGGATTTCATAGTAGGGGTGAGTGGGGTTGCTCTGAAAGGGTAGAAATGTATGAGGAATGGGGTAAAGTATGAGGAGGCTATTGCAGGCTGAGAAAAGAACTGGTAGCAAAAGCAAGAACTGGGGGCATTGAAGTAGAGGAGTGCAGAAGCAGCACATCGCCAGTAGACAGTCAGAGACAGAATCTGTCTGTCAGAAAAGTGCTAGTGTGCATCTGTGTACCTGATTTGGAGGGGTGGATGAATGCTTGTACATGTATACAACTAAAGTACAACAGAGTGCATGCACGTGTATATGTTTCTGTTGTCTCTGATGGAAATAGTTTCATATAATAGAGTTTCCCTTTGAAAATTTCAGCTGGAGTGGAGAAGTCTGCTGGTACAAATGTGGAGGAGTGGAGGAGTGGGACATGTGCTTTAAAATAGCAGACATTTAGGCATCCCATATGATTCCAGGGACAAATCCTTAAAATTCGGAACTGTCCCATATAATATGGATGGTTGGTCACTTTAGCTGTAGAGTTACTGTATGGAAGAAAGGTCTGGCAATGTACTTCCGGTCGCACGCTGCCAAGAAAACCCAGGGGCTGCTGGGTTGCCAGTAGTCCACATAGTTATCAAAATAGAAGACTGAGGGGTATGTTTACTAAACCGCGCTAATCTGCGCGGCGCACATTAGTGTGCGCTAAGGTACCTTAGCGCATGCTAATTTCACGTTACAGGGTACAAATGTGCCCCGCACAGGTGCGCGCCGCACTAAAGTGCCCGCTCATGTGCGCGGTGCGCTGATGTGCGATAAAGGCGTGGAAAGGCTCCCGGAGGGCGGAGGAAGGCTCCCCAGGGGCGGAAAGAAGGGGTCAATGGTAGGAGAGTGGGAGGGGAGAGGCTCCCCGCACAGTAGCGGGGCTGAAATTCAAGTAAAAAAATACCGCGAGTGAAAATCTCGCGGTAGAGCCGATTTAAAGGGAAGAGAAACCATTTCTGTCAGCAATGTACAGCAAAACCAGAGAAACCAGAGAAACCTACAAAACAGTGATAAGTGTGAAACATGTGCACGGTCCAAAAGTACAAATAAACATTGAAAAGGACCCCAACAAAATTTAAAAAAATTATAATCAAGCTGGGAAATAGTGATAGTAATGGAAAACATCAAAAAACACTCCCAAGAAAGCCGCAAAAAATAAATATGAAATTTAGAAGGGTCTACGCTCCGTCCCCATACAAGGTGAATGATCCCACAGTGAAATAGCACTGATCAGGGTTTCCCTCTCCATTGGACAGGTTACCTATGGCATGCACATGTTCCACAACAGCAGGGCGGGCAGGTCAGAATGGGCAACTGGACAGATGCTGGGAAAGGGGATACAGAGGGCTGCAGGCGGCACATGCTGTGGTGCAGCTGGGGCACAGTGCGGACTAGGCAGATGCCTAGATGACACTTAGGAATGCTGAAACTGAACAGCAGCCAGACAGCAACTGATGAGGGCCCAACATGGGCACGAGAGTGTTTAGCACAGTGTCACAGGGGATAGTACCCAGCAGGTACCCCCAAGGGCACAGAACATTGGCAGGCGGTGATTGGGGGACGTGCGGACAGATATGCAGGCACCCCTACCCCAGAACCCACACCATAGGCAGCCACCTACCCGCACACAGGATGGCCTGAGACTGCGTACCACCAGCACCACCAGCAGAAGGGCATGTCAGCATGGTGGCACAGGGGTACTGGAGGTGGAGGGGCAGTGGCAGCTGCCCAGAGCAGACCATGGCCTAACCCTGTGTAGGTGGGTGCAATGCACTGCAACAGACAGGCCCTCCCGGACAAACAGTCATGGTATCATCAGGGAATGCACTGTCTCTGTGGCAACACGGTGGTGCAGTGCACACAACCAGTGTGTTTGGAGGCAGAAGGTCACAGGTTCAAGCCCCAGCTGGGGCTCCTGCCAATCCAGTCCCCATATTTTACCCACAACTATATCGTGATAGTAAAGACAAACCTTTATTGCAGAGAAGATAAGCATGGCTCAAACACCTCTATTTTACCCTACAGAGCACAGACACCAGAAACATGCACATTACCTAGAGCAGATTGCCCCAAATGCAGTCCCAGAGGGCCACAAATCCTTCAGGGTTTATGCTGTCTCCAATATAAGGATGAAGCGGTACTGGTGGTGGAGGTGGCAGCAGCTGGTGGCAACAGCAGACCATGGCCTAGCCCTGTCCAGGTGGGTGCCGTGCACTGCAACAAACAGGCCCTGTCGGATGTACAGTCATGGACTCCCCAGGGAATGCAGCATATCTGTGGCAACATGGTGGTGCAGTGCACACAGACAGTGTGTGCAAGAACAGAAGGTCACAGGTTCAAAGCCCAGCTGGGGCTACTGCCAATCCAGTCCACATATTTTTCCCACAACTAAACCGTGATAGTAAGGACAAACCTTTATTGCAGAGAACATATGCATGGTTAATACGCCTATATTTTTACCCACCGAGCACAGACACCATAAACAGGCGCATTACCTAGAGCAGAGTCTCCCAAATGCAGTCCTGGAGGGCCAAACACCATTCAGGTTCCATGCTGCCTCTAATAAAGATGCCTGTGCTGCATATCTATGCACCACCCCCATGGTATGCAGATGTATCTCATGCATATTCATGAGGGACAGCAGGAAAACCCGAACAGTGTTTGGCACACCAGGACTGGAGTTGGGAACCTCTGCCGTATAGAAGCAGCCAACAGGGGCAGACACACCCACACCCACACCCACAGGCCCCATTGGCCAATGCCTCCTGGAGAGGCAGGACATTGGGCCCTGCGTGCATCTCCCAATACTAGCACTTGCATACCTTAGCAATGCCACCCTACACCTGGGTATACGGTACACAGCTATCAAACGTTTGCTATGATTACTGGCAGATAGCAATTCCTACGATAAGCACAGTTTGCTGATTGAGCTCCATCATAACAATCTTTCTGATGTCTGCGGTGTGTGCTTCAGGTCTGGTCTCTGACAGTGTTTACCACCCTGGGGAGTGACCCCCAACAGTATTGCGTACCATATCCATGCCTGTACTGTGCCCAGGACTGGTGTGGTGGCCAGGGCTGCTAAACTCCTCTATAGTAGCACAATGCTGGCATAGGTGTGGGAGTGTGTGTCTGTCTATCCAGTGTGTGGTGGCTGCAAACACCCTCCACAGCCCACACTGCCAGCACTGTTGCCAGTATTGGCCTGCCAATGTGCATAATGAGGAGCAAGGTACCATGGGTATAGCCCGGACAGGGTGGCCTGGCCAGGATGCATCTGCACAGGGCTTAGGGCAATGGCTGGGACATTGTAGTGCCCGGCCACCACCTATACAGACAGGGTGGCCACAGCATGTCCTGCTGGGAGATCACTCACACCCTGACTGTGCAGTGACCACGGCATGGCTAGGCACCCCCATAGTGTTATTATAGTATTTCTCTCATGTGATATTTATGGGTTTCTTTTTGGGGCTCAGTCACTGACTTATCTGCTTGTTGTGTATGCTGACATCCCAGTTCTGGGTGCATGCAGCTCCACTGGGCACATGCACTATGGACTAGCTAGCAGACTGTTTGCAGCTGGTATGTGTCTTGATGGAGCGCCTTGCAGGGTGCAGCGAATGAAGGCTTGCTGCAGGAGAATATCAGATAGTGGTGGGGTGCATGTGGGGTCCCCCAGGGTTCTGTCCTTGCTCCTCTTCTCTTTAATGTCTTCTTGGCTCCTCTTGCCCTCTTAATTCAGCAGTTTGGCATCTCCGCGTACTACTACGCGATGATATCTTTCTCTTGTTTCACACTGACTCTCTCTTCCCCGATATAGCCCCTTTCAATCATTGTCTGACTGCTGTCGCCTCCTGGTTTTCTTCTAATTTCCTTCACGCAAACCCCGCTAAGTCTTTCGCTATCTGGTTCACATTTGGGAGCCCCCCCCCCCCACCTGTGCCCCTTCCTTTTCTTCACAGCCCATTCCCCTTGTCTCTTCACTCCGCTATCTGGGTGTTATTCTTGACTCTTCTCTTTCCTTCAAGGCGCATATCTCCTCTGTCATTCAGCGTTCTTTTTTCTCCCTTAGGCAGCTTCGCGCTATCCGCCCTTTTCTTTCCTCCTCTGCTCTGGCTACTCTTCTCCTCTCCCTTGTGTTGTCTCGTCTGGATTATTGTAATGTTTCCCTAGCTGGTCTCCCCCAATCCCAATTGTCTCGTTTTCAGCGTGTCCAAAATACTGCTATTCGTCTCCTCACTTACGCTTCCCGTTTTGATCACGTCACTCCTCTTCTTCTTCATCACCATTGGCTACCTGTCCCTTTCCGTGTTCACTATAAAATTCTTATCCTTGCGCATAAGGCTGTTCGCACTGGCACCCCTTTCTACCTTGCCGACCAGATACACTTTCGTACCCCTCACCGTCTGCTTCGTTCCATTCACATAAACCGTATGTCTCTTCCCTCCCCCTCCCAGGCTCACCTTGTTTCTACCTGCTCCTCTGCTTTCTACTTCCTGGCCCCAAGCCTGTGGAACTCGCTCCCCCCCTCGCTCCGTGCAGAAGAGTCCTACCAATCCTTTAAGACCCAACTCAAAACCCACCTTTTTCAATTAGCATTTAACCTCCCTTCCTGGCCCCTCCTCCCCCTCCCCCTCCGTCCCATGATGTCACATTGTAATTGTTACTTGTATTGTTTTCTTTCCCTTCTATTATTTTAATTGGCGTTCCTTTTCTTTTTCCTGCAGCCCCATTTTTAATTTGTTTTAAGTTTTTATTGTAAACCACTCAGGTGCCTTTGGTGTTGAGCAGTATAACAAGTTTTAAATAAACATAAACATATCTAGGCCTAATGTCTGTCTGCTATTGTGTTATGGATGTGTACAGAGCTGCATTGACTGCCCTGTAGGTGTCTGTTCCCCAGCAGGTCCGGGGTTGATGGTCTCCTCTACTGCCACCATTGCAGGGAGGTAGAGTGTGGATGGGAGACCCTGTTTGCCACCCTCAGCCCTGGAGAAGAAGGGTGATGGTACATAATCCTCCTAGAGGACCATAGGGGCTACACCTGACTGAGACAGACATAGACATAGACATAGACATAGACACACATATATATATATATATATATATATCCAAGAGGGTGTCTGCAGAAACTACCTCTCTGCCACATTAGCACTGCTGGGGACCTGCAGCATGGCCTATTTCTGCCATGGAAGGTGCTGTGGACCTGGTGCTGAGCGCCTCACCGCACCCTCAGGGTGAGCACAGTACCCACACAATGTGACGGTGGGTAGCTACTCTGTGCCAGTAAAACACACGGTCAGTACCCCCTACCAGGCCGAGGTGCTGTGGGGGTGCAAATGGTCAGTTCCCCCTACCAGGCCGAGGTGCTGTGGGGGTGCATACCCCATCTTGTGTTCATCTGTGGACAGCTGATTTGCATGTGCAGTGCATCATGGGTACGGGTGGGCTAACCCTATCCTGGTGACCACAGCAGACTGTCTGTGTGGTGACATGCAGCCAGCCAGGGGCTTACTAGCAGCTATAGAACTGTAGCCCACTGGTTACTTCACTGTCTGTGGAGCCAGAGGTCATGGGCTCAAACCTGCAGTGGGGTTATTTGATAGGGCTGCCCAAAGCATTATCTCTTTTTAATGTACATTATTGCTGCCAGCAAAAACACTCTCAGCGTACTGTACCCATAAGGTGCCTCAGAGGGCGCTTTATAGGGCGCCCTATAGGGCACCTTATGGTTACTGTCCATATAAGGTGCACTATACGTTATCCTGTGGAGCAACTTATAGGGTGCCCTATAGGGGACATTTTAGGGTGCTGTGGCGGACAGTGCACTTTATAATGTGCCCTATGGAGTGGCTTATAGGGTGCTTTATGCGGCACCTTCAGTTACGGCACGTGAGGGCGTGTTTGCTGGCAGCAATTAATAAAATACAAATAAAGTGCTGCAGGAAACAATACGTACATTGCAAAGTTGATGCCTCAGCCAGCCCTACGTATTAGGCACACTGGGGAGCAAACTCATGACCCCTGTATCAGCAGTCAGTGCCATAACCATTGTGCTACGCTGCTGTTCCTCTTTGCATGTCAGCGCACCTACTTCAGATTTCCATGCATTTAAATGCACAGTGCTGCCATCAAACACAGTGCTATGACCTTGCTGTGCCTCATAGGGCACCCTATATGGCGCCCTATAGGCCACCCTTTCAGCAACATTGTAGGGTGCCGTGGCGGACAGTGCACTTTAAAATGTGCCCTCCGGGGTACCCTATGAGGCGCCTTATGCAGCACCTCATGTTACAATACTTTGAGGGTGTGTTTGCTGGCAGCACTAATTAAAATAAAAATAAAATGCCCTCTACAGCACTATTACCTATAACAGGTAATGCCTCAGCAAGCCTTCTTCATTAGGCACAGTGGGGATTGAACCCATGACTCCTGCATCATTGGGCAGTGTCTTAACCATTGCGCTACACTGTTGCTCCTCCTTGCATGTCAGCGCACCTACTTATGATTTTCATTCCTTAAACTGCACAGTGCTGCCATCAAAAACAGTGCTGTGACCTTGCGGTACCTCATACGGCACCCTATAAAGCACCCTATAAGCAACATTCTAGGGTGCCTTGGCGGACAGTGCACTTTAAAATGTGCCCTTTGGGGTACCTTATGGGGCGCCTTATGTTACAGTGCTTTCAGAGTGCGTTTGCTAGTAGCAGTAATTAAAATAAAATTAACATGCCTCAGACTGCAATATTTCCTTTAACAGGTAATGCCTCAGCCTGCCTTCTTTATTGGGCACAGTGGGGGATTAGAACCCATGATCCCTGCACCATCAGTCAGTGTCTTTACCATTGTACTGTGGCTCTGCTCCTGTGTGTGCACATCAGCGCGCCACTTATGCTTCCCGCGCAAGTTTCTCATGCGCTAATGTGCACGGCGCACATGAGCACATAGCGCACATTAGCACATGATTAATCCCAGTTTGCTTTTTCTGACTGAAACGCCCACTCCTTATATGGCATCCCGCACACTAGCGCGCCGCGCACCTAACGGGGTTTTAGTAAACATACCCCTGAGTATGACTATTGCTGCTTAATGGATAATTAAGCCGATTACCCCCTCTCCACCCTGGCAATATGAGAGTAATTTTATAAGGGACATTAAGATTAATGTGTATTTTACCCCTATTTTATAAAATAAAGTACTGTACATGTGTACTGTAATTCATAAAATAGGGGCATAAGTGGTTGAAAACGTGTGGTAAATCTAGATGTGAGCATTTTGTGTGGATCTAATGCACATTTGTTTATTTTATAAAATATGCACATAACTGCTTGCTCCACCCATGCTTTACCCATATGAATGCCCACAGTGAAAATATACTCCATTGCCTAAAGTACATGCACAAAGACCTATTAACTGACGCAAATCAATAGAAGTCTGTGATTTATGTGTGAAGATGGGTTATAACGTTCCACAGTGCCTCATAAAATTACCCCCTATATGGACAGTGCCACCTAGGGCAATTATCCAGATGCAGCTGCCATGATCAGATAGTTGCCTTTGAACATCAGCCCATAGAAGAATAAATGTTGGGAAAGAACCATCTTCAAAGTACAAACATGTATAATTCCAGTTTCCTGTACTAAAGTCCACACAACAGAAAGCAGTGCTAACCAGGAACAAAGGGAATTTAATGAATATCATCACTCATCAGGCAAAAGGACACTGATAAGAATGATGGCTGTACAATCCATGAGACACATGACACCTTCCTGACTCATAGGTGATGGCACACCTGCAGATAGGACAGAGGAAGACTACAGGAAAGAAAAAGATATTGGGATGGTTCAAAAAATACACATTTTGTATTGCAGTACTTCAAAAATTTACACAAAGTCAAAGCTCCAAACTTCAAAATCCTAGGACGCAAGAACAAAAATTGTCCTTTCTTTTGAGTAGCTGTAGGCATATCCTAGATTTTAGGTTTAGGTATAACATCTCCCTATGCTTAAAGAACAAGTTAAATATCCATTCCCTATCTGATTCTAATACAAAGTTCATGATCAGAGTTGCTGGTGTAGGTCTGAACTTTGTCCAACCTATCAAAGCACAGTGGAAAAATCCCCGTTTGTTCTATCCCATGCAAATCTCTCTTTGGTTGGGGAAAGCAAAAACCCCTATCAATTGGTGGTAATGACTGGGAAGTTAAAGACATCTTGGAGATATCCTTCAAACATTTCAGCAGCCAGAATCATATCAGACTTAGGAAAGTGTGTAACAGTGAGATGGAGATCTTTTTTATTTTTATTTTGCAGCATTTTCTAATTATGTTTAGAAGAGTAGGATCCACTCTTTTTTACAGACCTCCTCTATTGTCTTGTCAACTAAATCCACCCTTTGATTATACTCAGCAAGTTCCAATTCATGCACAGATGCCTTCTCCGCCTCTGTTATTTACTGTAAGGAAAATGGACAAGTTCACAATAAAGGGACTTACTAGATCCTCACTCAATACATACCCAGATAGATCCCAAGCTAAAACCCTCTGGCCATTCCAAGGAGAAGAGTGTCAATAAACCAGCAATCCAAAACTTTTAAACTAGAATTTGGAGGACAGTATGGGAGGGTCCTTTTTGGACGAGTCTTCTGTGCTGGTGGGGTTCCTTCTGGCAGTGGCTCTATTGCCATCCAAGGGAAAAGGGTGCTGGATTGGGTTTGGGGAGATCTGTGTTTGGGTTAGGGAGCCTATGCAGGGGCTTGGAGCGGGGTCTTCTTTATGGGGGGAGGGGGGTCTTCTGTGCTGGGCCAGCAGCTCAGGGTGTGACCACTGCAACTGCTTTTTAAAAAAATGTATAGGCACTGGCAGCTGCCACGCTATTGGTCTGCCGGTAGCTATCAGCAGTCATGACATCTAGTGCACAGTGCTGTCCCATTTTCTAGCTGTCACCGGGTGACACACCCACTCTCTCCCTATAACCCACCCAGTTACCAGCAATACCACAGCATGCAGTTAGTGTGTGAATTAGCATGCACAGTCATAGTAGTGCAATAACAATGACCATGGGCATGCACTAACAGCATTCACTGCTTAGCGCACTATAGTAAAAAGGCCCCTAAATGATTTATTTGCCTCAGTCTTCAGTAATGAGGTTTCCTTTGATGGTGATGATATGGAGCAACTAAAGCACATCACTAAAAGTCTAGAAAATGTAACAGTTTGAATTTACTTACTAAAGAGAAACAAATCACTAGGGACCTGATTTTTGAAGGCCTTTACATGGGTAACTTTCCCAGTTACCCATGTAAAGGCCTTATCCAGGATTTTTGAAGGGCACCTACGCAGATAGTGCCCTTCGAAAATCCAGGATATGTCCCTAACACTCCCAGATGCTATCCACATGGCATCGGGGCATGTTGGGGTATCAGGCATGGCACTACTCATGTAGCACCAATTTTTGAAGCTACGCGGTTAACGCTCTGCGCCTTAAAGATAGGCGTGGGAAGCTCCTGTGGCTTCTTGTCTATGTGGCGACACTCAGATTTTCGATGCTGGGTCCACATATGACCCCGGCATGGAAAATCCAGTTTAGACTGGAGGTAGGTGGGTTATGTGCCAACGCAGTGCATAACACCACCCAACTGAAATTCAGGCCCTAGGACCATTATTAAAGAAGACACGGGAAATCCACTGCTTGCCCTGGGACTAGCATTGTGGAACCTGTATGCCTCTTTGGGAACCTGCCAGGTACTTGTGACCTGAATTGGCCACTGTTGGAAACAGGATACTGAGCTTGATGGACCTTGGTCTGACCCAGTAAGACATTTCTTATTTTCTTATGGATAGTCACACCAGAGTACTGAAGGAGCTCAAACATAAAATTGCTAGCCTCTTACTAGTAATCTGCAACCTGTCATTTAAAACAGACATGATACACAAGGACCTGAGGGTACCTTATGCCAATGTAGGCCAAACTGGTTGAAACTATACTAAAAAAAACAAAATTACGGATTGCATAGATAGAAACAGCTTAATAGGAATGAGTCAGCATGGGTTTAGCTAAGGCAAGTCTTGCATTACCAATTTGATATTTTTTGAAGGTGCAAACAAACAAGTAGATAATGGTGACTGGTTGAAATAGTGCATTTGTATTTTCAGAAGACGTTTGACAGAATCATGAGAGACTCCTTAGGAAATTAATAGGACAGGAGGCATTGACCTTTTGTGTATTGCAAATTGCCTAAAAAAAAAGAAAGTGACAATAGGACAAATTGGTCAGTTATCCACATGGAACAGGGTCAGTAGTGCAGTGCTCCTAGCATCTGTACTGGGACCTATGCTATTTAAAATATTTATAAATGATCTGGAGAGAGGAGTGACAAGTGACAAGTGACAAGTGAGGTGATCAAATTTGCGGATGACAAAATTATTTGAAGTAGTTAAAAAGGCAGAGGACTGCAAGGATTTGCAGAAGGGCTTTTTGAAATTAGGAGACTGGGCATCTAAATGGCAGATGAAATTTAATATGGACAAGTGCAAAGTAATGCACATAGGGAGCAATAATCCCGACTACAGGTACAAAATGCTGGGTTCTGAGTTAGAAGTCACCACCCAAGAAAAGATCTTAGAGTCATTGTTGATAATACATTGAAATTTTCAGTCTAGTGTGCCGTGGTTGCTGAAAAAGGAAATGGAATGTTACATAGGCATCAGAATGGGGTGGGACACACTGGCCCTGACACTAACAAAATTTCCCTGCTGCGATTGCGGCAGACTCATGTTGGCCTGTGGAAGACTGGATCCCCATGGACAGAACAGGAGGGGAAAGCCACGATCATGGCCTCAATGCAGGCTGTCTGCCTGCAAGGTCTAGAGGTGGAGTTAGGATGGAATTTTATGCAGAGTAGAACAGAGTTAAGGCAGAGTTGGGTGGAATTATGGCAGAGTTAGGATGGAGATATGGTAGAGGAGTGGAGATAAGGCGGAGTTGTGGCCCCCTCAATCAAATAGGCATTCCACTGCTCCTGGAATGTTAGGGGATATTAATAAAGGAATGGAGAGCACAACTGAGAATATCATTATACCTCTATATGGTGCCTCTGTATGGGTGCAGTTCTGGTCACATCAGCTCACAAAGAATATAGTGGAACTAGAAAAAGTTCGGAGAAGGGTGGCAACAATGATAAAGGGGATGGAACACTGCCTTATGAAGAAAGGCTAAACAGGTTAGAGCTTTTCACCTTGGAGAAAAGCTGACTGAGAGGGGATATGATAGGAAGTTATAAAATCATGACAGAGGTGGACCTTGCCTGATGAGTACATATCATCCTGGAGCGATCATCTTAACAAGCTAATAATTGCTGCAGAAGTGATGCCACTGGCTTCTCACCATTCCTGTCGGGGAGTGGAGACCTTCACACACAACTCTGCATTTATTGAGTGAATTGCATGAAAGTAAAAGACTTGCTAAGGGGTTTATTTCATACTGTATATGTACATAGCAAAAGTATATGAAGTCCAATGTATCTATGGAAAACATAGGACTATAATGAAATACAGTATTGAAATAACACCGCGGTAAAATTTGCCAGTTACTGTTAGCTGTGCTATATACACAAAGGTGAACATATTCACAGCTGATCTTGACAGAACTGGTTACCTAGAAATCCCTGAAAGAATGTGAGTGTTTATGGTTTATCAGCCAAGATATCTTGGCCAACAAGTGACCTTGTTGCAAGACAAGTGTAGGTTTTACTGCATAGGTATGGGGCAAATATGCAAACGTGTTACTTAGATAAGTAGCTACTGCTAATAAGTCCCAATAATTTCCTCTTAAAAGAAACTTCCCTGTTACTTAGATCGCACAAAAAGGAAGCAAATGTCCTTCAGTACTGCAGCATGCATATTACTAAAGGGGTTTCCAAAAACAGCAGAGCCCCTTCAGTCTCTTCCCAAGTTGCTCTGTTTTCTTTATGCTTTAGCTTCTACCATTCTTTTGCGGAGTCTCCTTATCAATCACAGAAACAATTCAGGTAGTACTTTTGCTTTATCTATTGCCTGAATAAGATTAAAACACTTCAGCTTATGCATCTTAGGGCTTTCCATCCAAAAAAAGTAAACAATTTGATATTAAAAATATAACAAATCTGATCCAGATATTTCTTCAACACTAGATAAAATGAAAGGAAAAGGAAATGGATTTGGCTCACACTTTCCTCAGAGGGTCAAGGAGACTTCAGGTACAGCAGATACTTTTCCTATTCCTTAGTGTCCATATGAGGAGTGTTCTTATTACATCTCATCTTCATGCAGAGGAACGATGATGAAAATCAAAGTAGGGAATGGGGCAAAGTAACTTAGATATATGATGCTGGTTCATCTTAAAGGTGAACCCCCCCCCCCCCTTAGAAATAAGTCAGATTTCCATATGCTTTTATTCTAATTGTGGCCTAGTGGTTGGGCAAAGTTTCTTCCAGACTGGAGGACCAGGGGTTCAAGTCCTGCTCAGGGACAGCAACCTTGGGCTGGAGGGACTGGGGTCTCTAGACCTCTTGGTACTCCTTCTATGCATGTAGATTGTGAGTCCTTTGGGGAGGAGGGAATATATTCAGTACCAGCTTGTAAACTGCCTAGAATATGTTTGCAGGTGGGCAGTATATAAATGCCTTAACAGAATATGGACAGTGTACTTTGTGTCTTGAAGAGAGCTATATGTGAGTTTGCTCTGCCAGTTAGGATTGCCAACTGACTCAAGATGTGTCGGACAAGCTTGATCCTGTTCTGGGTTTACCCCATTGCTTGCAGAGATATGAAATTCTGATTTCTCTATTGCATTGCATAAGAAAAGCAAGACTAAAGTCCCTGCAGGCAACAGGGTAAACCCAGGATGAGATCAAGCATGTTGTGTGCATCTGGAGCCAGTTGGCAACCCTACCACCAGTGCTGAGTTTTGTATGGGTAGTAACATTGAGGAATGACCTTCAAAAGGATGTGAACAGGATGGAGTCGGTGCAGAGGGTGGCTACTAAAATGATTAGTGGTCTTCATTATAAAGCATATGAGGACAGACTGAAGGATCTTAATATGTACACCTTAGAGGAAAGGCGGGATAGAGGTGATATGATTGAGATGTTTAAATACCTCCATGGCATAAATGTTCAGGGAGAGAGCCTCTTTCAATTGAAAGCAAGTTCTGCTACGAGGGGACATGGGATGAGGGTGAAGGGAGATATATTCAGGAGTGATATGTGGAAATATTTCTTTACGGAAAGAGTAGTGGATCCATGGAATAGCTACAGGGCACGTTACCATGCGTTAATCTTAAGAAGGCGCGCAGGCATACAAGCACAGCAACAGAGCTGTAGCACAATGGTCTGCTGTTTCAGCATTCATATGGGCCACCTAGGCATCACCCTAGTCCGCACTGTGGCCCAGCTCCACCACAGCATGTGCCGCCTTCATCCCCTTCTCCGGCATCTGTCCAGTTGCCGTTCCGACATGCCCACCCTGATGTTGCGGGACATGTGCATGCCATAGGAACCCTGTCCGATGGTGGGGAAAACCCTGAGCAGCGCTATTTCACTGTGGGCTCATTCACCTTGTATGGGGACGGAGTATAGACCCTTCCACGATTTATATCTGTTCTATGGAGCTTACTCAGGGGGGAGGGGTTGATTTTTCTCATTGATACCACTATTGGCCAGCTTGGTTATGGTTTTTTTCCAGTTTGTTGGGGTCATTTTTAGTGTTTATGTGCCCTTTTGTTCTGTGCACATGTATCACACTTATCACTTTTGTTTTGGTTTCCCTGCCTGGGCTGTACATTGCTGACACTGAAATAGTTTCTCTGCCCTGTAATGTGCATTCAACGGCAGGTTTTCAATCGCGTTCGGATTCAACTCTTCAGATCAGCGCGTTATGTGCAGGGAGCCTCTCCCCGCCCACTCTCCACCCACTGACACCTTCTCTCCGCCCTCTCTCCACCTTCTGCGGTGTTTTACCGCGCCGTGGAGCTTTACGATTGTTAATGTTGGTTAACGCGCGTTATGTAACGTTAACGATCGTTAGCGCATTATGTAACGTTAGTTGGTTAATGCGCGTTATGTAACGTTACCGCAGTTTAGTAAACATACCCCTATGTTTTATATGATTATTCACAAATAGAACACCATTTAAATTTGAGCACTCCTCTGCAGAATGCATCAAGAGTTGATAATAGAACAGAAACACAAATAACGTTATACAGTTTTGTTTTTATTTATATGCAGCATAGTTTCTGTTTATATGAATATTGTTTGAATATTTTGATTTTTGTCCCATGGGTGGAGAACTGTTAAAGATTTTTAAATCAATTTGTTTTGAAAAAATGTTTCAAATTTTGATGGTAGGTTATTGTCAGGCATGTTTATTAAAAAGTGCGCCATTAGTGTGTGGTCGGGTTGTGAAACCAACACTATGGCCTGTGCCAACGTCATAAGGCATATGCGTCTGTCCGCTGCTATTGGCTTGCTGCTGACATGCAGTACTGTGGTGGCCCAGGCATGCATGTGCACCAGTGGCATAAGTATACATGTGCTAACAGAACAATTACAGATAGCGTGTACTCATCACACCCAAGCTGTGATGAGCCATCAATATCCACCTTCCACCCAAACCCACCCTGTCGCCACCCATTATTATGCTGCCCTGCTAGCATGGGAGTTTTAGTGCCTGGCCCTGTGCTAACCTTTAGGGTGATGTGCTTACTGCATGTTGAACCCCACACTAGTGGTTAGTACAGTTTAGTAAACAATATGAATTACTGTTTTTTTAAATGATGAAAAGGCAATATCTTTTGCACTGAAATTTTGGACACCAAAGTTTAACAATACTTTTCAAGTAAATTTGGGCAATAATACATTTTTAATTTTTAATTTTTTTTTTAATTTAAATAATTGGTCTATGAAATCTATGGGACATATTTACTAAAGGTTAGCGTGCGTTACGTGCCACTGTGCCTATAGAAATAAACGGGATCTGGGAACTTAACATGTGTTAATTTCACAAACAGACATTAAATCCTTTGGTAAACATGCCCCTATTTGTTTGTCCTTCAGTAAATGTCAACATTTCCCATATTTCATATTGTTTTTAACCTGAAATGACATGACAAAAACTGCAGTTTCAGGAGTTTTCCTGAGTCATCAATAGAGCACACTATTGATAATAGTGCACACTATTGATTAATAATGCACATTATGACTCAACAGTGTGCATTATTGCACAATAGTGTTCATTATGAGCCATAAGGACATGTTTTATTAAGCTCAGTTAATACTTAGCATGGGATATTTGTAACTAGCTCCCATTGAATTACATGGGATCTACTTACAAACCGCCTGTGCTAACCATTAGCTCAGCTTAGTAAACATGATCCATAGTGTGCACTATTAATGACATTGCCCCTGAAACAAACAAAATTCAAAATGTTAAATAAAACACAAGAAACCAAATAAAACCAAAGATTTTGGCCTGCTTACTTTCATGTGTTTTTCTGGAATGTAGAAGGGAGCAAATACACACATGCTCTATGCTATCCCGCTACATCTGAGGTAAGACGTATATGCGTCCTAACATGCATTAGATATGTGACTACAGCAACGAGCATATGAGTATTTGCTCCCTGATGAAGCTGAATGTTATGGTGTTGTCTTGCTTTGCCTATACAATGTAATAGAGAAATCAGAACGGCTGGGTTGGAGTGCCTTTGATTGTTCATGGAGTGAAGTGGAGAGAGAGAACTTGACCTCCTGCAGCAGGATTGCTATGGAGCCCTGGAGATACAAAAATTAAAGCTTATAATGAAGATATTGCAAGTGGTTATTGGCTACTACATTCTGGAAAAACTTTTAGAGTGTGTTGTTGTGGTACAGGTTTTTATTGTATTTTGTTCGCTACTTTTATTTAGTCTGCACATAGGCATTCCCAGGGATGTAGTTTGGGCACAACGGAGGGAGAGTTGTGATGTACATGCGTGTTTTATAAAATACATGGGTACATGCATAGAACAGAGGCACTCATTTACACCTTTTTCAGAGCAGGTTTAAATAATTTGTGAGGGCATTTGTGAGCTATTGGTGTTGGATTTGGGACCTTATTTTATAAAGACACATAAGTGTTTAAGCTGCCTTTCTAAAATACAAAATAACCAAAAGGATCCACAATGGGGTCAAAGATAAATAAAAGAAAAAAGAAAAATCAAACCCAAAATAATAGCCCTACTTCCTCAATATACATTCATTTTTTCAATTATTATATATTTCAGACCAACCAGCTGATAACACCACTAGTTACTCAGTCACGTCCTTTTGACTTTATTATTATAATTCAATCAAAAATGTCCATCTTGCAAATCACAATCCAATGTGAACTCAAATCTAAAATCTCTTCTTGAGTGTAGCCATAAATAAGAATACCATTACATCTCAAAGCGATCTTGAGCCAGTCACTTAAAATTATGTCACTACTATCATACAAAACTGGCATAGTGCTATGTTTGAAACTACAAAAAATATATGCAGTTCTGCATCAGGGAACGATACTTATCTGCTTCCACAATAGCCAGAGTCCTCTTCAATTAAAGGGCAATGTAAACCGCCCTTGATCTTTGGAAGGGAAGGTATAGAAAAACTTATAAATAATAAATAATAAATAATTCACCAACAATCTTTCAAAAAATCTTACAATCCTTTCTCTGGATCAATGTCTTCCTCTGGAAGATTCACTTCAAATATGGTGGTGGCATTGTTGTCTATAAATCAAAACAAGACATGAAGCCACTCAACAGATTTGAAAACCAGTCACAATTGAATTCAATTAAATCAAGGAGAATCATCCAAGTTCAGAATTTGTCTCTCATGGTGAACAAAATTAAGCACATAAATCCAAAATTGTTTCTGTTTATTTAAAAGAGCATCTCTAACATCAACTTAGGCATGTCCAAAGGGTCCCATGTCACTGTCTGTACTAAAACATCAGAAAGATTTTTACCTCATGTATAAGACACTATCAGGTCAGAATAAAAACATTGATGCAATTGTAAAATCTCCCAATGTTTGTGAAAAATCTGGGAAACATGTTTAGCTCTGGTAGAAAATGTCAATTGATCAGATATTTCCCTGGAACGATAAGTAAGTAGTAATGGGTGCTGAGCAAAACCAGCACACTTTTATGCTTTCCGAAGGCAACTTTTGGGATAATCTCTTCAAAGAAACCCAGTACTTTAAATACCTAGATTTTATTCGTAAATCCCACTGAGTAGAGCAGATTCTGAGAAACTGTAGAAACTGACCATCAGGGAGGTTCAACTCAAATGGCTAGGGGGTATGTTTACTAAACTGCGGTAATGTAGCAGTGGCTACATTAACGTGTGATAATGTTACCAAATGTAATGATAACACGCGCTAACGTTACCAGATGCAACGTTAGCGCGCGTTAATGTCTCCGGCAGCATTAAGTCCCGCAGAGGGTGGAGAGAGGGCAGAGAGAAGGGGTCAATGGGTGGGGAGTGGGCGGGGAGAGGCTCCTGCTACACTAATGCAGTGAACTGAAGGGCTGAACATTACTGCGAGTGAAAACCTGTGGGTAGATGCACATTTGCAGGAGAGAGAAACAATTTACGAGTGTCAGCAATGTACAACATAGGCAGGGAGCCCAAAAAAAGTGATAGTAGTGCTACATGTGCAGCAACAGCATAGTGCCCAGGTATGAAAGGGCAGTACGGCGATGCTCCAAATGGGGCATAGGGGGCTGCAGGCAGAACATACAGTGGGACAGCAAAATCTAGAAATCAGCAAGACAGCAACTGACCAAGGTCAAAAATGTCCACTAGTCTGTGTCCCACAGTGTCCCATCCAGGGGACATTATCCATCAGGTACCCCAAAGGGCACATAACATAGGCAGGCGGTGCAGGGGGGAAGTGTGGATGTCTATGTAGGCACCCCTACCCCAGACCCCCACACCCTAGGCAGCCGCCTACCTGCACACTGGATGGCCTGGGACTGCGCACCACCAGCACCACCAGCATATGGGCATGTCAGCATGGTGGGGGAGGGGTGCTGGTGGTGGAGGGGGCAGTGGCATCTGCCCACAGCAGACCAAGGCCAAGCCCTGTTCAGGTGGGTGGCGTGCAGTGCCACAGACAAGGTCTGTGTGATGAACAGTCATGGTATCCCCAGGGACTGACTTGCCTCTGTGGCAACAATATGGTGCAATACACACAGCCAGTGTGTCTGGGGCAGAAGGTCATAGGTTCAAGCCCCAGCTGTGGCTCCTGCAGACCATGTCCTCACATTTTACCCCACATTTCACATACAACATAAACATGTGCACTCCCTAGAACAGAGGTACTCAAATCCAGTCCTGGAGGGCTGCAAAGCAGTCAGGTTTTTGGGAAATCCCTAATGAATATGCATGAAATATATTTGCATGCACTGTCTCCATTGTATTTGAATCTATCGCATGCATATTCATTAGGAATATCCCAAAAACCTGACTGGTTTGCGGCCCTCTAGGACTGGATTTGAGTACCTCTGCCCTAGAACATCGGCCAACAGGGGCACAAACACCCATACCCACCGGCTCCACTATCCAAAGCCACATGGAGAGTCAGGCTATTGGGCCCGGCACGGAGCAGCATTTACCACCAAAGCACTACTACTAGCACCTGCATACCTTAGCAAAGCCTGCACTATGCTCAGGACTATCTTTGCACAATGCTGAAATAGGAGTGGGAGTGTGTGTATGTCTATCCTTGTTTTGTGGCTGCCTACTCCTCACTGGGCCCACAATGCTTACACTGTATCCAGTGTTAACCTGCAAATGTGCATAATGAGGAGCAAGGTATTGTGGGTATGGCCCAGACAGGGCGGATTGGCCAGGATGCATCTGCACAGGGTGGAGGGCAATGGCTGGGACACTGTAGTGCTCGACCACCACCTGCATGGGCAGGGTGGCCACAGCATGTCACGCTGGTAGGTCGCTCTCACTCTGACCGAGCAGTGACCATGGCATGTCCATGTTCCCACTTAGTGCCACACATCATTTGTTTCTACTGATACCTGTGTGTTCTTGGCTCTGGGGCCCAATCATGGAGATACTTGCTTGGTGTTTGTGCTGTGCATCCCACCTCTGAGTGTGCAGGATTCCCCCATGTGCATGTATCATGGACGGGCTGTCTGCAGTTAGTCTGGGCATGGTGAGACCACCATGTAGGCTAACGCTGGAAACAGTGTGAGCATTGTGGGCTCAGTGAGGTGTTGGCAGAAACAGAACAATCTTTATCTCTATCTTTATCTTTATTTGAGGCTTAATATACCGCTCAATGCAGTCGCGTCAGAGCGGTGCACAATGCATAAAAAGCTGCAAGGGAAATGGAAAGGAACGCCAAATGTGTGATAGGATGGTTAAGAGAGGAGGAAAGAGCTAAAGAGAAAGGTCAGGTAACAAATAGGGGCTGTAAGAAATCAGTGAGGGGGAGGGGAGAGTGGGGAGGGAGGGAGGTGGGGGAAGATCAAACGCAAGGCAGAAGAGGTAAGTCTTCAGGCAGGTCTTGAAGGTTTTCAGGGAGGGTTCCAGGCGAAGGTCCGGGGGAAGCGAATTCCAGAGACGGGGCCCAAGAAAGTAAAAGGCAGAGGAGTGGGTGGATTCGAGGTGAGCCTGTGAAGGGGAGGGTAGGGTCAGACGGTTGGTATGGATAGAACGGAGAGAACGGTAGGGAGTGTGAAGGTGAATCTGGTCAGCGAGATAGAGAGAAGTACCTGTGTGAATGGATTTGTGAGCAAAAGTGAGGACCTTGTATTGTATACGGAAGGGAATAGGAAGCCAGTGCAGTCGTATGAGAAGTGGAGTGATGTGATCGAAACGAGAGGAGCAGGTGAGAATGCGAGCTGCAGTGTTGTGAACTCTCTGAAGGCGCTGTAATTGGGACTGGGGAAGACCAGCCAGGGAGGCATTGCAGTAGTCAAGACGGTGACAACGAGCGAGAGGAGAAGGGTGGTCATAGATGAGAAGGAAAGAAAAGGGCAAACGGAGCGAAGTGGATAGACATACGCACACTCCCACACCTATCTCAGCATTGTGCAGAGATAGAGGTGGTTGACAACCCTGCCCACCACACTGGTCCTGAGCACAGTGCCAACATTGCTAAACTGTGCAGGGGGTAGTAGTAGTGCTCTGGTGATAACTGCAGCTCCGTGCTGGGGCCAACAGCCTGACACTCCATGAGGCTGTGGATAGTGGAGCCCGTGTGAGTGGGTGTTTGTACCCCTGTGCACTGCTGCATTGGGGTTTGCACATGTTGTTGTTGTGGCTGCATTCTGGGATAAAACTATGGGGTGATGCTCTGCAGGATCCACAGATGGGATTTGAACCTTTTGCTCTTGGACATACTGGCTGAGTGTATTGCACCACACTGTTGCCACAGCAGCATAGTGGTCCCTGGGGCTACCCTTACGTTCCCCAGCCATACCTCTTCTGTAGCACTGCACACCACGTACTGGTACAGGGCATGGGCTAGGTCCACTGCAGGTGGATGCCACTACTCCCTCCAGTACAACCCCCCCCTGCCATGCCGCCATGACCATATGCTGTCGGTGCCGGTGGTGTGCAGTCCTAGGCCATCCAGGGGGCAGGTAGGTGGCTGCCTAAGGTGTGGGTTCTGGGGTAGGGGTGCCTACATAGCTGTCCACGCTTCCCCCAGCACTTCCTGTCAATGTTATGTGCCCCTTGGGGTTCCTGCTGGGTAAGGTCCCATGGATGGGACACTGTGGGACACAGACTCATGGGCATGTTTGACCCTGGTCTGTTGCTGTCTTGCTGGTGTCCATTTTCCGTGTTCCTATGTGCCACCTAGGCAACCGCCTAGTCCACCCCGTGCCCCAGTTGCCCCCATTGCATGTCCCGCCTGCAGTCCCCCTATGCCCCATTTGCACCATCACCATAGTGGCCCTTTGTACATTGCCACTATGCTGTTGCTGCAGATGGAACACTACTATCACCTTTCTCAGGCTCCCGGCCTATGCCCTACATTGCTGATACTGAAATGGTTTCTCTCTCCTGCAAATATGCATCTAACGGCAGGTTTTCATTCGTGGTACGATTCAGCCCTTCAGTTCAGCGCGTTAATGTGCAGGGAGCCTCTCCACGCCCACTCCCTGCCCATTGACCCCAGCTCTCCTCCCTCTCTCCTCCCTCTGCGGTGTCTACCGCGCCACGGAACGCTTCCGCGCAGGTTGTAATGTTGCCGCGTGTTAATGTTACGTTACCGTGCGTTAATGTTACATAACGCGCGTTAACCTTACCTACCGCTCGTTAACGTTACCTACCATGTGGTCTGTAATGTTACCGCAGTTTAGTAAACATACCCCTTAGTAATTCAACTTATTTGTGGCTGAAAGTTGAGTTCTTGGTTGAGTGTCATGCCCAGATAATTAATTTGTGTTTTGACATAGAGTGGGGTATTGTTTATTATGATTACAGATGGAGGATTGAAATGCTTGTTTCTTGTGATGTGGAGAGCTTCCGATTTGCTGTGATTGATTTTGAGATTGTATTCATTAAGCCAGAGGTTGATTGCTGAAAAACAGTTGGAGATTTTGGTATAGTCTGATGATTTAGTGGAGAAGGGGGGTGAAGATCATTATGCCCTCTGCATATATTAAGTAGTTGACGTCATGGTGTTTGATGATTTCTCTGAGGGGTTGCAGGTAGATGTTAAACAGGAGTGAGGAGAGTGCAGACCCTTGCGGTACTCCTTGGCTGAGGGGGAATGGTGCAGATGTGGAGGGTCCCAATTTTGATGCATTGTACACAGTCTAAATTGGAGTGGAATCATTTCAAAGGAGTTCCTTGAATTCCTATATTGTAGTCGATTTAGTAGGAGTTGATGTAAGACTGTCAAACGTGGCTGATATGTCCAGGAAGATAAGTATAAAGCCTTGTGTTATGATTTTGGTGCCTTAAATCAGTGTGTTGAGCAGGGAAATCAGGAGGGTTTCCACACTATGTTGGAGGCAGAATCCATGCTGGTGAATGTCTAGGGGATTGTGTTCATCCAAATGATCTTGTAGCTGCTCCTGAACAACGTTTTCGATAATTTTAGTGATGAATGGGATGCTAGAGATTAGCCTGTATGATGCTGGGCAGGTGGGGTCCAGGTTTGTTTTTTTTAAGATAGGACGGATGGAGGATTGCTTGAGTGGGAGGAGGAGAGATCTTTGTGTCAATGAGTCATTTATCATGTTGCATATGTAGGGTATGAGTATAATCTTCTCCAGCTTAATCCAGGACACAGGGCAGTGGTCGAGGGGAGAGGTGGTAGTATTGATTGCCAAAGGTATACTGCCAGTGCATTTGTGGCTGATGAGGTTGAACTTGTTCCACATGTGCTCCTGGTTTGAGTTGCCAGCTGAGGAGGGGAGCTTGAGCAGAGGGTGTCAGGCTCCCATGGTTAGCTTGAAGATGTTGAGCCATCTGCTGTGGGTTTATTGGAGGACTCATGTTTGTTATCTAGGGGTTCTTTATGAGCAAATTACCTATATCAAATAATTCCCTTGGCTTGTTTATAGAGGTCTTGATCGAATTATACTTAGGTAAAAAGGATGGATTGAATAACTAGTGATGTTATCTGCTGGTGTTAACATTTTGGTCAAACAAAAAAAAATTGAAAAGTGAAATATATTGAGGAAGTGAGACTAATATTTTGGCAAGGCTATTGGGTTCAATTCTTCTTTTTGCTTTTTTTAAAATAGATATCTTCTGGACTTCCCACATAGGCATCCTATTATAAAATCAAACCCATAGGGGCAATATTCAAAAGGCTTTAGTCAGTTAGCAGGAGCTGCTAACCAGCTAAACCACAGTAATCTCGATATTCAGCAGCACTATCCGGACAGTGCTTGTCCAGTAAATAGGCTGGCTTAGAATCACAAGGTTACCACTAGACTCCAACCATGTGATGAGCAGGAATAGATGGGCATTGCTCCTGTCCCGACTGACCATGAATGATCCCTGGTAAGCTCAGGGTTGGGATCAGGGAAGGGGCAGCCAGCAAAGGGGGAGGGGGGTAGTTGGAGAGGCATGTAGTGGGGGAGGGGGTCAGGTACAGTATATTACTTCTATGGGGGGCCTTGAGTGAGGAAGTAGATCAAGGTTGTCTGTGGGGCATCCTTAGCTGCTGGGCCTGGGGGGGGGGGCGGAATAGGGCTGATTAAAGAGAGTCTCTGGGGCGATTGGGACTCTTTTGGGGGATCGTGGCTGCTTAGGGGTGGTTGGGGGATCAATGCTGGTTAGGGGGAGGGGGCCTTGGACACTGGACATGGAAGATGGAGTCAGGGGGGAGAACACAGACAGGGGTTCCACATTTTAGGGCAGTGATTGGTGTGGGGAGCCCTACATCAGCTTTCACAAATGCCCCTGTCAGAGAGCAAGTATAAATGCCAGTGTTTGTATATTTTCACTAAAATGTGGATTCCCTACATGAAATGGGGAAAATACTTCTGCATTGTAGGCCCTGCCCAAATTATTCCCTGCCCCCAGCACTCCCCCTGGCAAGGTTGAAGTGGGTGAGCATTCCCATGTCTTAAATGGCATTCACATATGTATTCCATTCTGCATGTGTGAATGCCACTTTATAGGCATGGGAGCGCTTCTAAAATAGCTCTCATGGGGCACAGAGGGGCACGTAACCCCAAGCAAGACCGACCTGTTTGATCCCGATTCTGGACAGTGGGAACAAAACATTCCCATGGGGGCCAGTATTGGGCCCAAGGATGGCCCGGCGTGTCCCTGCTGCCTGCGGGGATGTCCTCCCCGCAGATGCCCCCAACTTCCGCGGCTCCGGCCCCCTTTTCCCCACTGCCCCGCCCAAGGTTGGCTTGCCATGGCCTGGATTGGGTGGCGGGGACCACCCTGCACCCAGCCCCAGAGAGGGATCCCCGGGACCGATTGCCAGGTTTTCATTGCTTATTCCACCTTTGAGGTGGAATAAGTAGTGCATCCCCATGGGCGAGGCAAGACATACAGGGCCGTGACCTGAATCTGCCCTGTATGTCCTGGCGGACTGGCCTGCCCCTGCTCTGCCCCGATCCCACCCCCTCCTGCCCCCCACCGGCTCTCTCCAACCTGAGTATCAGGACATACGGGGAGAGTCGGACAACTTGCGGGGCTGCATGTCTTGCTGGGACCTGCAGCCTGCAACCCACATCCCGGAATCAGGTCCTTAATCTCCAGGACAAAGGAAATACTATGCTCTGATACAAAACCGTTTGAAAACCAGTCTAGTTGGCAAGAGGCTATCCTAAAAGGAATAATAATGAAGGCTATATAAGCACGAAGCATTCAGTCAGATCAGAGGTATTACCAAAGAAAACCAAACAGAAACAAACCCAATTTGATTTCTATGCTGAGGTTTCACATCTGGCAAATACGAGCATTAGCATTAGACAGAACATAGAATCATAAGGTATGCCATCCTGGGTCAGACCAAGGTCCATCAAGCCCAGTATCCTGTTTCCAACAGTGGCCATTCTAGGTCACAAGTACCGAGCAGTTTCCCAAAAAGATACAGGTTCCACAATGCTTTATTGAGGCAAGCAGCGAATTTCCGGGTACCCTTTAATAATGGTTTATGGACCTTTCCTCCAGGAACTTGTCCAAACTTTTTTTCAATCCGGCTACACCGACAGCTTTTACTATATCCTCCAGTAACGAATTCCAGAGTTTGATTACACGTTAAGTGAAAAAACATTTTCTCTTATCAGTCTTAAATAGGTTACACTGTAGCTTCATTGCATGTCCCCTAGTCTTTCTATATTTTGATGGTGTAAACAACCGATCTATGTTTACTCATTCCACTCCATTCATTAATTTATAGACCTCTAGCATATCTTCCCTCAGCCATGTCTTTTCCAGGTTGAATAACCCTAACCTTTTTAGCCTCTATTCCTAAGGGTATCTTTCCATACCCTTTACCATTTTGGTGGCTCTTCTCTGTACCTTTTCTAATAACACAATATACTTTTTAAGATACAGCGACCAGAATTGCATTCAATATTCAAGGTGCAGTTGCAACATGGAATGATACAGAGGCATTATAATATCCTTTGTTTTATTCTCCATTCCTCTCCTTATGATTTCTTGCATTCAATTTGCTTTCTTGGCCACCGCTGCACACTGGGTGGAGGGTTTCAACATGTTATCCGCGATGATGTCTAAATCTTTTTCCTGGGTGGTGGTTCCTAATGTGGAACCTTGCATCATGTAACCATAGTTTGGGTTGTTCTTTCCTAGGTGCATAACTTTGCACTTGTCCACATTAAATTTCATCTGCCATTTGGATGCCGTCTTCCAATTTATCAAGGTCCTCTTGCAATTTTTCACAATCCTCATGGGTTTTAACAACTTTGAATAATTTTGTGTCATCTGCAATTTTGATTACTTCACTCATTATTCACATTTCCAGGTCATTTATGAATATATTAAAAAGCAGAGGAGCCAGCACAGATCCCTGGAGTACTCCACTATTCACCTTTCTCCATTCAGAAAATTGGCCATTTAGCCCTACCTTCTGTTTTCTGTCTTTTAGCCAGTTCCTGATCCACAATAGTACACTGCCTCCTATCCCATGACTTTTTAATTTCGCCAAGAATCTCTCACGAGGGACCTTGTCAAAGGCTTTCTGAAAATCCAGATATCAATAGACTCACCTTTGCTTACCAGTTTATTTACACCTTCAAAAAAACATAACAGATTAGTAAGACAAGACTTTCCTTGGCTAAAGCCATGTTGGCTGTCTCCCATTAAGCCATGACTATCTACATGTTCAGTAATTTTGGGGTATGTGAGGGAGGCATGGCCTAGTGCTTAGGACAAGGCACCTCAGGGTGGAGGGCCAGGGGTTCAATTCCCACCTGGGGACAGCAATCTCAGGCCGGAGGGACTGGGGTTTCTAGTCCTATAGGCACTCCTTGTGGCCTTGGGCAAGCCACTTAACCCTCCATTGCCTCAGGTACACATAGATTGTGAGCCCTTGGGGGAAGAGGGACTGTATCTAGTACCTGCTTATAGTGATTGTAAACCGCTCTGATGCCCTTCAGCCTGGGCGGTATAGCAAGAAATTGCATAAACATAAGCATGTTTACTAAACAGTCTAAGGGGTATGTTTACTAAACGGCGCTAATGTCACAGCTGCCGGAATGCCCACTCCTTATATGGCATTCTTAACATTATCTCTGCAACTAGCGCCAGTAACATTAAGGCGGTTTAGTAAACATACCCCTTAATGTTATCGGTGCTAGTTGCAGCGATAATGTGAAGAATGCCATATAAGGAGTGGGCGTTCCGGCGGTAAGGTAGCAAGAATCTGTATCGCGCGATAGTGTGCGCCGTGGCACGTTAACACGCGTTAACCCTAATTCATGCCAGCGCAGTGTTAGAAACAATAAAGATGTAGCCCACTGGTTACTGCAATTACTGTGGAGGCAGAGGTCATGGGTTCCATTCCGCAGTGGTGTTATGTAAGAAGGCTGTCTGAGGCATTTCCTTTTAATTTAAATCAGTGCTGTCTGAGGCATTTCCTTTTTTTAATTTAAATTAGTGCTGCCAGCAAAAACACCCTCACAGTGCCGTAACCTAAGGTGCCGCATAAGGTGCCCTATAAGGCACTCCATAGGGCACATTATAAAGTGCCCTGTCCGCCAAGGCACCTTATAATGAGCCCTATAGGGCGCTTTATAGGGTGCCATATGAGGCACCTTAGGCTACGGCACTGTGAGGGTGGTTTTGCTGGCAGCACTGATTAAAATGAAAAGGAAATGCCTCAGACAGCTGTATTAAATAACACCACTGGGGGATCAAACCCATGACCTCTGCCTTTGCAGTCATTGAAGCAACCAGTGGGCTACATCTCTATAACATCTAACATGCTGGCTACAGAAAGACTGCAGGTCACCACACTAACTGGTGTGGTTACCAGGATAGGATAAACCCACCCGTACCCATGATGCACTGCACATGCAGATCAGCAGCCTACAGCTGCTCAAAAGATGGGGTATGTGTTTCTATAGAACCCTGGCCTGGTAGGGGGGAAATGACCGTGTGTGTTACAGGCACAGAGTAGCTACAGACCATGACATTGTGCGGTTCTTGTGCTCACCCTGAGGGTGAGCTAGGGCGCACAGAACCAGGTACGCAGCACCTGGCTTGGCTGAGATAGGCTGTGCTGCAGATCCCCATCAGTGCTGGTGTGTGATAGGTAGTCCTTACAGACACACCTAGAATACACCTGTGTCCATCTTTATTTCCCAGTCGTGTCTAGCCCTTGTGGACTATGATGCACCCAGAATAGTGCATATCCTGTGTGGTTGCCATGGTCACGTGTTATAAGAGAAGGGCAGTGGTTGGACCCAAAAGCAGATTATGTAGCACCAACCAACCCATCCTCTGGGGGTCAGGGTGGTAAACAGGGTCTCCCACCAACAGATCCACATTCTACATCTCTGCAATGGTGGCAGTAGAGGGGACCATCAACCCCAGTCTTGCTGGGAAATAGGCATCCTACAGTGTAGTCAATGTGGGTCTGTATGCATCACATAGGGCACTGGCAGACAGAAAAGCTCAGCTGTCACCCACCACTATCTGACATTCCCCAGCAGAGAGCACAGTCAGTCTCTACCCACTGCACCCTGTAAGGTGTTCCAGCCATACACCTGCTAACTGCAGAAAGTCTGCTAGCTAATATATAGTGCATGTTCCTGGAAGAACTGTGGGCACTCAAAAATGGGATGTAAGCACGCACACACCAAGCAGGTATGTCAGTGATTGGACCCCAGAAAAAGAAACCCCAGAAAAAAAAACCCTAGGTTTCACTTGAGAACAATACTGTAGAGCACTATGGGGGAACCTAGCCATGCCATGGTCACTGCTCAATCAGGGTGAAAGTGACCCCCCCCCCCCCCAGCATGACATGCTGTGGCCACCCTGTCCGTGCAAGTGGTGTTCGGGCACTACAATGTCCCAGCCATTTCCCTATGCCCTGTGCAGATGCTAGCTACCCAGGCAGCCCTGTTCGGGCCATACCCACAGTACCTTGCTCTTCATTATGCACATTGGCAGGCTAACACTGGAAACAGTGCAAGCAGTGTGGGCTCAGTAAGGTGTAGGCAGCCACAAAACACTGGATAGACATACACACACTCCCACACCTATGCCAGCATTGTGCAAATATAGAGGTTTTTGGCAGCCCTGGCCGCCACACCAGTCCTGGGCACAGTGCGGGCATTGCTATGGTACGCAATACTGTTGGGGGTCACTCCCCGGAGTGGTAAACACTATCAGAAGCAAAAACTGAAACACACTCCACAGATATCAGAAAGGTTGCTATGATAAATCTCTGTCAACAAATTGTATTTAATTTAGGATTTGTTATCTGACATTAATCATAGCAACCTTTTGATATATGTGAAACATGTTTCCACGTTTAAGACGGCATTGCTAAGGTATGCAGTTGCTAGTATTGGTAGATGCTGCTGCGCGCAGGGCCCAACAGCCTGACTCTCCATGAGCTGCTGCATAGTGGGGCCTGTGGGTGTGGGTGTTTGTGCCCCTGTCGGACGCTGCTCTAGGGCAGAGGTTCCCAACTCCAGTCCTGGTGGGCCAAACACGGTTCAGGTCTTCATGCTGTCCCTAATGAATATGCATGAGATACATTTGCATACAATGGGGCGGTGCATGTAAATGAAACTCATGCATATTTATTAGGGACATCCTGACAACCTGAATGATGTTTGGCCCTCCAGGACTGGAGTTGGGAAACTCTGCTCTAGGGATTCCACATATTTATGGTGTATGTGCTCTGCAGGTTACAATATAGGCGTTTATGTCGTGTTACTTTTTTCTGCAATAAAGATTCTGTCTTTATTACCATGGTTTAGTAAGGGTAAAATGAGGGGACATGGTCTGCAGGAGCTGCAGCTGGGACTTGAACCTGTGACCTTCTGCCCCTGAATATATTGGCTGTGTGTACTGCACCAAACTGTTGCCACAGAGGCAGGTTATTCCCTGGGGATAGCATTACTGTTCATCAGACAGCCCTTGTATGTTGCACTGCATGACACCCAACTGATCAGGGCTTGGCCTTGGTGTGTGGTGGGCAGATACCACTGCCCTCTCCACCACTAGTACCCCTCCGCCACCAGGCTGACATGCCCTTATGCCGGTGGTGCTGGTGGTGTGCAGTCCCAGGCCATCCAGTGTGCCAGTAGGCTTCTGCCTATGGTGTGGGGTCTGGGGGTAGGGGTGCCTACATTGACATCCGCACTTCCCCCCGGCACCGCCTGTCAATGTTATGTGCCCTTTGGGGTACCTGCTGGGTGATGTCCACTGGGACACTGTGGGTCACACACTCATGGGCATGTTATCTGACATTAATCATAGCAACCTTTTGATATATGTGGAACATGTTCCCAAGTTTAGGATGGCATTGCTAAGGTATGCAGGTGCTAGTATTCGGAGATGCTGCTCCGCGCAGGGCCCAACAGCCTGACTCTCCATGAGGCTTTGGATAGTGGAGCCTGTGGGTATGGTTTTTGTGCCCCTGTTGGCCGCTGCTCTAGGGCAGAGGTTCCCAACTCCGGTCCTGGTGGGCCAAACATGGTTCAGGTTTTCATGCTGTCCCTAATGAATATGCAAGAGATACATTTGCATACAATGGGGGCACAGCATACAAATACAGCACAGGCATATTTATTAGGGACAGCATGACACCTGAATGGTGTTTGGCCCTCCAGAACTGGAGTTGGGAAACTGCTCTAGGGATTGCACATGTTTATGGTGTCTGTGCTCTGTAGGGTAAAATATAGGCATTTATGGCATGTTTATTTTATCTGCAATAAAGGTTCCGTCTTTGTTACCATGGTTTCGTACTGGGTAAAATATAGGGACATGGTTTGCAGGAGCCCCAGCTGGGACTTGAACTTGTGACCTTCTGCCCCTGAACACACTGGCTGTGTGTAATGCACCAAACTGTTGCTACAGGGTGCAGATCATTCCCTGGGGATACCATGACTGTTCGTCAGACAGACCTTGTCTGTTGCAATGCACGGCACCCACCTAAATGGGGCTTGGCCGTGGTCTACTGTGGGCAGATGCCACTGCCCACTCCGCCACCATGCTGACATGCCCTTCTGCCGGTGGTGCTGGTGGTGCTCAGTCCCAGGCCATCCAGTATGCCGGTAGGTGGCTAACTATGGTGCGTGATATGGGGTAGGGGTGCCTGCATAGACATCCACGCTTCCCCCAGGCACCACCTGCCGATGTTATGTGCCCTTTGGGGTACTTTCTTGGTACTGTCCCCTGGGACACTGTGGAACAAACACTCGTGGCCATGTTTGCCCTTGGTCAGTTGCTGTCTTGCTGGTTTTCTGCTTCTACATTCCTATGTGTCACCTAGGCATCTGCCTAGCCCAACCGGTGCCCCAACTTCCACACTGCATGTCCCTCCTGCAGCCTCCTGTACCCCATTTGCAGCCTCACGGTAGTGCCCTCTCGTACTTGGGCACTATGATGTTGCTGCACATGTATCACTACTATCACTTTTCTTGGTTTCCCTGCCTTTGATGCACATTGCTGACTGAAATTGTCTCTCTCTCCTGCAAATGTGCCTCTAGTGCGAGGTTTTCACTGGCGCTAATTTTCAGACCTTCATTTCACGGCGTTAGTGTGCATGGGGCCTCTCCCCGCCCACTCTCTGTCCGTTGACCCCTTATCTCTGCCCCTGGGAGCCTTACTCCACCCTCTGGGGAGCCTTACTCCACCCTCTGCGCATCTTAATGCCGCCCGGAGACGTTATCACACGATATGTGATGTTCTCGCATGGTAATGTGCCATTATCACGCGATAACATCACGTATTGCGTGATAACATTGCAGATGAGACGTTAGCGCCGTTTAGTAAACATACCACTTTGCTTTTTATAATGGTTTCTACCATTTTTCCCAGTACTGACGTCAAGCTCACTGGTCTGTAGTTTCCCGGATCACCTCTGGAATCCTTTTTAAAAATTGACGTTACATAGGCCATCCTCCAGTCTTCAGGTATTACCGATGATTTTAGTGGAATGGAGTAGAGGAGTGGCCTAGTGGTTGGGGCAAGGTACTTCAGGCCAGAAGGTCAGGGGTTCAAATCCCACTAGAGGACAGCAACCTTGGGCCAGAAGGACTAGGGTTTCTAGTCCCACAGGTGCTCCTTGTGGTCTTGGGCAAGCCACTTAACCCTCCATAACCCATGTTCCCTGTAAAATAGTTATCTCCAAGTTATAATGCCCTGCTCAATGTAATTTCAGTTTGTTCAATGTAAACCACCTTGATATCATGAAAAGCAGTATATAAAATATGTTAAATAAATAAATGATAGTTCACAGATTACTAATAGTAGGCCTGCAATCTCATATTTCAGTTTATTCAACAGCCTGTACACCGTCTGGTCCAGGTGATTTGCTTGTCATCACTGGATGCAAAATGATCTCCCACTACAACATCAGAAACACTTTCACCATTGGTAAGCACCAAGTCCAGTATGGCCCCTTCACGTGTGGGGTCTGTTACCAATTGCCTGAATAGTTCTCCCTGTAGAGAATCCAGGATCTCCTTACTTCTAGATGATACTGCAGCAGGAATGTGCCAATCAACATCTGGCATATTGAAATCTCCTATCAGTAGCACTTCCCCTTTCCTAGCAGTGCTGCGTATGTCTTCAATCAACTCTCTGTCCACCTCTTCCTCTTGTGAGGGAGGTCTGTATATCACACCAATTCAAATAGATTTCTCTTTCCCTCTTTCTAGTTTAACCCACAATGCCTCCTCTCTCCCTTTTAAGCTCTGTAATTCCAAAGCTTTAATAGTAGTTTTTACATATAGTGCCACTCCTCCTCCCCTTCTTCCTACCCTGTCCTTTCTGAATAAAGTATAGCCAGGTATAGTTACATCCCAATCATGGTTTTCTGTGAACCATGTTTCTGTAACTGCCACTAAATCCAAGTCAGCCACTCCCACCAAAGCTTCAACATCAGGGATCTTATTTCCCATGCTACGGGCATTTATACACATTGCTTTCCATATGTTACCCCTGTTACCCATTTCCATATAGGTATTTAATGTATCACTTACTTGGGGGCTTTCACTTACCTGGGGGCTTTCTTCACCCATCCCCAACGAATCTAGTTTAAAGCCCTCTTCAGTAGATTTGCCAGTCTACTACCGAAGATGCGTTGACCTTTCTTGAACAGATGGATGCCATCTCTGCTCTGCAACCCTTGGAACAGCATCCCATGGTCTAGGAAACCAAAACGCTCTCGATTCTCAAGAGTAGAGATGTCTCTCTCCATACAATGATTTGACTTGTTGAAGCCATGATATTTTCAATAGTGTCATGTGGATGTGAAAAAGATAGACAGGTGGGCAAGTGGGTATGTTTACAAAACCATGGGTGCTTATCGCATGTTCTACCTCAAAAATTGAACACAGATGTATTACTGGACTATCGCTAAAAAATGGAGGCAATGCTCAGCATGCCTCCCTATAGCTAGTTTTGGTTTCACACCATGCCATGCTATGTTGTTCGACATGATCTACACAGGTACACGCCTCCCATTAAGATGGCAGTAAATGCACCCAAGCTAAGTGCAACATTGCTGGTTAGTGCACACCAAAGATGCCCATGCTGTGATGTGCCCCCTCTACCTCTGAACTGCCCAGTCTCTGCCCCAACCAGCACTTTGTGATTAGCATGGTATTTGTAGCATGACCACATTTTTGGCACATGGTAAAAGTTACTGTGGTGCACTTGCATACATTAAACCCCACTCTACCCATTGGCACAGTTTTGTAAACATGCATCTCAAGAAAAAACAACCCAAACTATGGATACATGATGCAAGGTTCCACATTAGGAACCACCACCCAGGAAAAAAATCTAGGGGGCATGTTTTCTAAACCTTCTTAATGTGCGCCCGGCGTTAGTGTGCAGGCTGCCATATAAGGAGTGGGCGTTCTGGTCAAAAAGTAGCAAAACGGGATTAGCTCGTGATAACGCGCACTGCTGCACACATTATCGGGCGAAGCGCCGCTAAGTGCGTTACCGCGCGGTAATCTTAAGTAGGCGCACAGACATGCAGGCATAGAAACAGAAGTGTAGCACAATGGTTATTACACTGACTGATAATACAAGGGTCATGAGTTTGATCCCCCAGTGTGCCTAATGCATAAAACTGGCTGAGGCATCAGCTTTGACACGTAAGTATTGTTTCCTGAGGCATTTTATTTGTATTTTAATTTTTGCTGCCAGCAAACACGCCCTCACGTGCCATAACCTAAGGTGCCGCATAAGGCACCCTATAAGGCACTCCATAGGGAACATTATAAAGTGCACTGTCCGCCACGGCACCCTATAATGTCCCCTATAGGGCACCCTATAAGGTGCTCCATAGGACACCTTATAAGGCACCTTATACAGAATGTAACCATAAGGTACCTCAGAAGGGGCTTTATAGGGTGCCCTATAAGGCGCCTTCTGATTACAGTACTCTGAGGGTGTGTTTGCTGGCAGCACTAATGTACATTAAAAATAGACAATGCTTTGGACAGCCCTATCAAATAACCCCACTGTGGGTTTGAACCCATGATCTCTAGCTCCACAGGCAGTGAAGTAACCAGTGGGCTACAGCTCCATAGCTGCTAGCAAACCTTTGGCTGGCTGCAGAAGTACTGCACGTCACCACACAAACAGTCTGCTGTGGTGACCAGGATAGGGTTAACCCACCCATACCCATGATGCACTGCACATGCAAATCAGCAGTCTACAGATGATCACAAGATGGGGTATGCACTCCCACAGCACCTCGGCCTGGTAGGGGGAACTGACCGTGTGTGTTACTGGCACAGAGTAGCTACACACCGTCACATTGTGCAGGTACTGTACTCACCCTGAGTGTGAGGTGGGGCGCCCAGCACCAGGTCCACAGCACTCTCCATGGCAGAAACAGGCCAGGCTGCAGGTCCCCAGCAGTGCTAGTGTGTGAGATAGTTAGTTTCTGCAGACACACCTTGGATACATCTGTATTTCTCAGTCAGGTTTAGCCCTTATGGACCCATAGAAGGATTATGTGTGACCACCCCACTCTCTGGGGCTGAGGGTGGTAAACAGGGTCTCCCACCAACAGATCCACATTCTACCTCCCTGCAATGGTGGCAGTAGAGGGGATCATCAATCCCAGTCCTGCTGGGGAACAGACACCCTACAGGGCAGTCAATGCAGCTCTATACACATCCATAAAGCAATTGCAGACAGACATTAGGCCTGGATATGCTAAGCTGCACCCCACCACTATCTGATATTCTCCTGCAGCAAGCCTTCAGCCACTGCACCCTGCAAGGTGTTCCAGCAAGACACATACCAGCTGCAGACAGTCTGCTAGCTAATCCATAGTGCATGTTCCTGGTGGAGATGCGTGCACCCAGAACTGGGATGTCAACAAGCAGATAAGTCAGTGACTGGGCCCCAAAAGGGAACCCATAATTGTCACATGAGAGAAATACTATATAGCACTATGGGGGAACCTAGCCATGCCGTGGTCAGTGCTCAGTCAGGGTGAGAGTGATCTCCCAGCAGGACATGCTGTGGCCACCCTGTCTGTGCAGGTGGTGGCCAGGCACTACAATGTCCCAGCCATTGCCCTATGCCCTGTGCAGATGCATCCTGGCCAGGCCACCCGGTCCGGGCTATACCCATGTTACCTTGCTCCTTATTATGCACAATTGGCAGGCCAATACTGGCAACAGTGCTGGCAGTGTGGGCTGTGGAAGGTGTTTGCAGCCACCACACACTGGATAGACAGACACACACTCCCACACCTATGCCAGCATTGTGCTACTATAGAGGTGTTTGGCAGCCCTGGCCATCACACCAGTCCTGGGCACAGTGCAGGCATGGATATGGTACGCAATACTGTTGGGGTCATTTCCCAGGGTGGTAAACACTGTCAGACACCAGACCTGAAGCACACTCCACAGACATCAGAAAGGTTGCTATGGTGCAGCTCAATCAGCAAATTGTGCTTAACTTAGGAATTGCTATCTGCCAGTAATCATAGCAACCTTTTGATAGCTGTGTACCCTATTCCCAGGTTTAGGGTGGCATTGCTAAGGTATGCAAGTGCTAGTATTGGGAGATGCACGCAGGGCCCAATGTCCTGCCTCTCCAGGAGGCATTGGCTAATGGAGCCTGTGGGTGCGGGTGTGTCTGCCCCTGTTGGCTGCTGCTTTACGGCAGAGGTTCCCAACTCTAGTCCTGGTGGACCAAACACTGTTCGGGTTTTCATGCTGTCCCTCATGAATATGCATGAGATACATCTGCATACCATGGGGGCGGCACATAGAAATGCAGCACAGGCATCTTTATTAGAGGCAGCATGGAACCTGGATGGTGTTTGGCCCTCCAGGACTGCATTTGGGAGACTCTGCTCTAGGTAATGCGCATGTTTATGGTGTCTGTGCTCTGTAGGGTAAAATGTAGGTGTTTTGGGCATGTTTACGTCATCTGCAATACAGGTTCTGTCTGTATTAGCATGTTTTAGTAGTGGGTAAAATATGGGGACTGGGTTGGCAGGAACCACAGCTGGACTTGAACCTGTGACTTTCTGCTTCTGAACACACTGGCTGTGTGCACTGCACCATCGTGTTGCCACAGAGACAGTACATTCCCTGGGGATACCATGACTGTTCATCAGACAGGGCCTGTCTGTTGCAGTGCATGACACCCACCTACACAGGGCTAGGCCACGGTCTGCTCTGGGCAGCTGCCACTGCCCCCTCCACCACCAGTGCCCCTCTGCCACCCTGCTGACATGCCCTTCTGCTGGTGGTGCTGGTGGAGTGCAGTCTCAGGCCATCCAGTGTGTGGGTAGGCGGCTGCCTATGGTGCGGGTTATGGGGTAGAGGTGCCTGCATAGGTGTCCACGCTTCCCCCCAGCACTGCCTGCCACTGTTCTGTGCCCTTGGGGGTCCCTACTGGGTACTATCCCCTGTGACACTGTGGGAAGCACACTTGTGCCCATGCTGGGCCCTCATCAGTTGCTGTCTGGCTGCTCTACTGTTTCAGCATTCCTATGGGCCACCTAGGCATCACCCTAGTCCGCACTGTGGCCCAGCTGCAGTACAGCATGTGCCGTCTGCAACCCTCTGTGTCCCCTTTCCCAGCATCTGTCCAGTTGCCCATTCCGACATGCCCGCTCTGCTGTTGTGGAACATGTGCACACCATAGGAAACCTGTCCAATGGAGAGGGAAACCCTGATGAGCGCAATTGCACTGTGGGATCATTCACCTTGTATGGGGACGGATCGTAGACCCTTCCAAAATTTATATCTTTTTTTGGAGCTTTCTTAGGAGTGCTTTTTGATATTTCCCATTAATATCACTATTGCCCAGCTTGGTTTTGTTTTTTTTATATTTTGTTGGGGTCATTTTCAATGTTTATTTGCACTTTTGTTCTGTGCACATGTATCACACGTATCACTTTTTTGTAGGTTTCCCTGGTTTTGCTGTACATTGCTGACAGAAATGGTTTCTCTTCCCTTTAAATCATCTCTAACGCCAGGGTTTCACTGGCGTTAGTTTTGAGCCTCGGATTTCACATTGTTAGTGTGCGGGGAGCCTCTCCCCTCCCACTCTCCACCCATTGACCCCTTCTCTCCGCCCCTGGGGAGCCTTCCTCCGCCCTCCGGGAGCCTTTCCCCGCCTTCAGCACTCATTTGCGCCGCTGCACGCGTTAACAAGCGCTAAGGTACCTGAGCGCCTGATAAAGCGCCATTATCGCACGCTAAGGTGCCTTAGCGTGCGATAACGTCACAAAGCGCACATTAAGAAGGTTTAGTAAACATGCCCCTAGGTGTTATCGTGGATAATATGTTGAAATCCTCTGCTCAGCATACAGCGGCAGCCAAGAAAGCAAATAGAATGTTAGGAATTATGAGAAAAGGAATGGAGAATAAAGCAAAGGATATTATAATGCCTCCGTATCACTCCTTAGTGGGACCACACCTTGAGAATAGTGTGCATTTCTAGTCACCATTTCTAAAAAAAGATATAGGGGTATGTTTACTAAACCGTCTTAATGTTACCGGCGCTAGTTGTAGCACTAACATGAAGAATCCCATATAAGGAATTGGGTGTTACGGCGTTAAGCCATGTATCGCGCGATAGAGGGCATCTTTCTGTTTTTGTGCGATAGTGTGTGGCGCTGCTTGTTTGCGCACCATAAGCCTAAGTACATAGAAGCACTGCAATAATAGCTACAGAGGTGTAGTACACTGGTTAATACAATGCTTGCTGAGACAGCAGTCATGAGTTCAATCTCTCTTGGTGCATACAATATGGCAGTCCGAAAAAATTCCTTTTAATGCGTATAACGGACACATCTGAACAGTGTGTGCAGTAACCAGATGCGCATATTAGGGTGCCCACTCTAAGGCGCCCTATGATCAAAGAACAGCGATGGATATACCGCCTAGGGACAGTATTCCCTGGTGGTCTAAACAATGGCATAGAATGGGGAGCGTGCTTGTAAGTGGCTGACTGGGTATGTCATGTGTTCATCCCTTTTAAATGGCCGTGAGTTGCATCACCTCGCATGCGCGGCGTTTTTTGGAGCCAAGGAGCTCGGTGTTGAACACGCAGTCCAGCGCTTGAAAGTTTTCTTGTTGCCATTATACAAGGTATATGTGGGATTGCTGAACTTTAGTCATTAATAATGTTATCAGGATTTACATGAAGAATGTGTTTATTCCCAGCTTTTGATGAAACTCGACCCCTGAAGAAGCAATTGTGAAACGCAAATGCGGTGCCGACTGGTGGCGTCGGGGAAAGTTCAATGAGAAGTATAAATGATAACAACGTATTTGAGATCAACTGCAAGTTAAGTTCCACTTATTTGTTGCATTCTCGGGCACAATTATATTATTGTGGATTTGGATATTTAACAGATCAGATTTTTTAACCTAAGAGAATGCTAAAGTTTAGGAACTAACTAATTGAACCGTGGTCATTGATGCTGAGCAAGTACAAAAGGGATTTTAACCCATGATATGTACTGATAATTGTCTGAGACCTGGTTCTACTCAAATAGAAATATTTAAAAAAAGAAAAAAGAATAATTGAAAAGAAATAATTAAAAAAGAATTTTTTTTTTGATATGAACAATTGGAAGGTTTCTACATCTTATGGGATAATTTGTCCAAGACGGTAGTTTGGAGGAACGTTTACATTTTTAGCAAGTGATTGCATCCTCTATGAAATAGACCTACAGCATTGAAGTGTGGTACCCTGACACCAGCATCTCTAATGGACCTCTGTAATCAGGTCCAGGCCCTCATGGAGTTAGGGCAGAGCTGTGAATATGAAACAGATGCAGGTACCCTGACACCAGGGTCTATAATAGACCTCTGTAATCAGGTCCAGGGCCTCCTGGGGTTAGGGCAGAGCTGTGAAAATGAAACAGATGCAGGTACCCTGACACCAGCATCTCTAATGGACCTCTGTAATCAGGTCCAGGGCCTCCCTCGGTTAGGGCAGAGCTGTGAAACCCCAACTGATGCAGTTGACCTAACACCAGGATCTATAATAGACCTCTGTAATCAGGTCCAGGGCCTCCTGGGGTTAGGGCAGAGCTGTGAAAATGAAACAGAGGCAGGTACCCTGACACCAGCATCTCTAATGGACCTCTGTAATCAGGTCCAGGGCCTCCTGGAGGTAGGGCAGAGCTGTGAAAATGAAACAGATGTAGGCACCCTGACACCAGCATCTCTAATGGACCTCTGTAATCAGGTCCAGGCCCCCATGGAGTTAGAGCAGAGCTGTGAATATGAAACAGATGCAGGTACCCTGACACCAGGATCTACAATTGACCTCTGTAATCAGGTCCAGGGCCTCCTGGGGTTAGGACAAAGCTGTGAAAATCAAACAGATGCAGGTACCCTGACACCAGGGTCCTCATGGAGTTAGGGCAGAGCTGTGAATATGAAACAGATGCAGGTACCCTGACACCAGGGTCTATAATAGACCTCTGTAATCAGGTCCAGGGCCTCCTGGGGTTAGGGCAGAGCTGTGAAACCCCAACTGATGCAGTTAACCTAACACCAGGATCTATTATAGACCTCTGTAATCAGGTCCAGGGCCTCCTGGGGATAGGGCAGAGCTGTGAAAATGAAACAGATACAGGTACCCTGACACCAGAATCTATACTGGACCTCTGTAATCAGGTCCAGGCCCTCATGGAGTTAGGGCAGAGCTGTGAGTATGAAACAGATGCAGGTACCCTGACACCAGGCTCTATAATAGACCTCTGTAATCAGGTCCAGGGCCTCCTGGGTTTAGGGCAGAGCTGTGAAACCCCAACTGATGCAGTTAACCTAACACCAGGATCTACAATAGACCTCTGTAATCAGGTCCAGGGCCCCCTGGGGTTAGGACAGAGCTATGAAACCCCAACTGATGCAGTTAACCTAACACCGGGATCTATAATAGACCTCTGTATTCAGGTCCAGGGCCTCCTGGGATTAGGGCAGAGCTGTGAAAATGAAACAGATGCAGGTACCCTAATACCAGGATCTATACTGGACCTCTGTAATCAGGTCCAGAGCCTTCTGGAGGTAGGGCAGAGCTGTGAAACCCAAACTGATGCAGTTAACCTAACACCAGGATCTATAATAGACCTCTGTAACCATATGTGACGCCTCCTGGGGATAGAGCAGACATTTGAGACCGCAGCTCACGCAGGTAACATAACACCAGGATGTGTAATAGACCCGTGTAATCCGGTCTGGGGGCCTTCTGGGGATAGGGCAGGATTGCAATCAACACCATACGCATCTACAGTGGCAGCAGCTTGGCCCACAGACTGGTATTTCCACCATGTTCTTCATGTATAATATGTGATGCTTGCTGTATATTGTGTTGCACAACTGCCATTGTGTGACATGTCCCCATACACTTACTTCACGTGGGTAGTCAGCAGATCGGTTGTACCGCCTGGTGAGGCGCACCCATGCCCTCCTCACCCGTGCAAGGTCCTGCCTTTTGGATGTGCCCAGGAACAGACGCCTCTGCCTGGTGCTTATTAGCTCGCAGAGGATCCTGAGCTCCCTTCGGATGAATGCGGGCTTCCGGGATCGGCTGTCCATTTTTTCATTCTCGAGATAGCGCGTATACATGTGCGACACGGCACGTGCGTGACGGCTCAATGACGCACATGGCGCATGTGCCGTGCCGCGCACGTACATGCGCTATCTTGCGCTACTACACGCTACCTGGCGCCATTACGCCACACAGCACATGTGGAATTTTGATGCCCAGAACACGTCATAGTATTCTTATCAGAACAGTGAAATGCACCACTAACGGTATGGGCCACTTTTCCAGTTCACATACACCTGATCTCGCCGCCACGCCCCCATTTGTTAATTTAATTGGTGAATTGCTGTTTACGTTATGGCGGTGAGGCTCCCCGGCGTTGGCCAGCGGGCGCATCATAGGGTGCCTTAGCTTACGGCGCCCTGTGATGCGCCTTCTATGGCCCATGCTCAGTGCCACCGTAGTCTACAGGACTAGGGTGGGTGGTGTCAGACGGCTGCCTGGGTGAGAATCTTCACAGTCTTGTCAAGTGCATATATCTATATGATTTGCAAGGTATTGTGGGCAATGTAGTTCATTCACACCAGACACAGCTGCTGACAATAATTTAGTAGTGCTCTTGGGTAAAGCCAATAAGATATTTATTTATGGGGTTATTTCTCCCAACACAGATATGCTTGGTAGCACATAAATTAGGTTACTTGCTTTCAGTGTTAACTTGGAAAAACAAAGTCAAAATCAGGAAAACAACAAATGAAAAGCCACAAAGAAAGAAACAAACTGTTCTTTTCAGGTTAACTTCTGATTACTTCCCACATAGATACAGAAGTGATTCTCTCCTAGCTCACAAGCAATTAGGTAAGGCTTAATTGCTAGCAGTCACCAGCTGAAACCCCTTAGCTGGCTTGCTTTCTACTGTGTGGGTCAAATCCTGCTTCAGGAGCTTTTCTGAATAGATTAAAGAACAAATTTGTATTTCTTTGTGATGGTTGCTGTACTTTATAACAGAAAGTTACCAACGGAGTTTAGATAGAGAGCAGTCCATATAAACATGATCCTCATCTGCTATTATTCCCCCTTGTTCAACAAGCATGGGTTCAATATCATGGATTGGCACAGATGAATCTCTCAATGGAGCATTTTCAGGAGAATACTTGTTTCCCTGCTGTCTTTCAAGGTTATAGCTAGGGCATAGATCAGTGTTCATACCTGAGCTTCCATTGCTGCTAGAGTTCCTCTCTATATAGCCTGGCCAGTATGTAGTCCAGTTCTTATGTCCAGCCTTCCAATCCAGATCCCTGGACACTAGATCTCTCTTTACATACCTTCTGGCACAGGTCTTAGGGTCCCTTCCACGTGCAGCCGTCTCCCTCACAGGTAGCCTCTGGTGATTCCTAGCTCTGCAGCACCATTCCTCTGGCTTTCCCCAGTCCAATGGTGTATGCTGGCCCTTGGAATACCTCCCAGTATACGTACTGCTTTGGACTCTTCTAGACCTCTCAAAGGCTTTTCTCTTCCTTCTTCCAAAGGGTCTCTTTCCCTCTCTGTCCGTCCGGTTTGGCTTCTGCTTCTGATGATCCTTCAGATGAAACTGATGATCAAACTCAAGCTGATTCTCAGGATACTGAGGACAATTCTCTGGATATCCAAGGTGATCATGAAGATGGTCATCTGTAGAATAAACTCTACTCTTATTCTGCCTTGATGAGTGCTCCTCCCTAACACAGCGCAGCTGTGCTGAATCAGGCCCTGCCCTTTGAGATGAGTGCTTAGGGATTACCTCCTAGCCCTTTTGATTGAACACACGTTTTCTCACTTCAGCTCCTCTCATGGCTGTTGGAAACCTGGTGCATTCTGGGACTGGTAGTCTTTTATGGCAAAATTCTGTTTTCTCATTTCTACAAGCACTGACAGGTTGCTTGTTCAGAGTCACTTCACCTTTTCTATAGCTCCTTCCTGAGCTATGATAAGCTTCCTTATCACATACCCCCCTGCTTAAGTTATTACGGACTGGTTTAACTGGTGAAACTTCTTTCCTACAGTCCGTAATACCTACGAGAGTGTTATCATTTTGAAGCTCATTTACTTCCTGACTGGCTTCAGGGTCATTATTATTTACAGGCCTCTCCTTCCAAGACTTAAGTACATTAATATGGTAGGTCTGCCTACGCCCTCTTGCATTTTCTGCCACATAAGATACTGGGCTCACTTGTTTAACAACCTTCCATGGCCCTTTCCACTGTATTTCAAATTTTGGAGCTGTACCTGCTACTTGAACCAAAACCTTTTTACCAATGCTTAATTGGCGGCTTTTGGCCTTCCTATCATACCACCCTTTCTGGCGTACTTGACTGTCCTGCAGGTTCCTCTCAGCAACCTGCGACGTCCTTTTCAAACGTGCTGTCAAGTCACGTAGAAACAGTGGCACCTCCTGACTTCCTGGTTCAGGATCAATCCATTGTTCCCTCAAAATGTCTAACAAACCCCGTGGAGCCCTACCATACATCAATTCATATGGGGTTACATCTAGGGACACCTGAATTCTTTTCCTGCAGGCATACAAGGCAAAAGGCAATAACATATCCCATTCTTTTACCTCTCCTGCTAACCCCCTTCTCAACATTTGTTTGAGAGTTTGGTTGAATCTCTCCACCAAACCATTTGATTGTGGATGGTAGGCTGAGGTTTTCACGTGATGAATGCCAAAGGCATCCCAGACCTGGGCCAAATATTTGGATACAAAATTGGACCCTCGGTCAGTCAACACCTCTCTTGGGAATCCCACTTCACAAAACAATTTTACTAGCTCTAAAGCTATGGTTTTTGCAGAAACATTCCTCAATGGTACGGCCCAGGGAAACCTTGTTGCCTGATCTACCATAACTAGGATGTATTGGAAACCTCGGGGCGTTTTGACTAATGGGCCTACAATATCCATGGCAATGCGACCAATTGGGTCTGTGATAATTGGCATGGGGATCAATGGCACCACCGGTGGGTGAGCCGCTGTAACTCGCTGACATGCTGGACATGCAGCACAAAACTGGGCAGTTTCTTTGAAAATACCTGGCCAGTAAAAACGCATAAGTATTTGATCCAGCGTTCCTTGCATCCCTTTATGACCTCCCACTGGATGATCATGTGCTAGTCTAAGTACTAGCCCTTTGAAAGTTGTGGGTACCACCAATTGTTTACGAATGGTCCCATTCCTGGGGTCCTGACTCTCTCTATATAATATGTCATTATCTAGTCTGAATCTGGGCAACTCCTCCCTGACCTCATGAGCATACTTAAAAGCTCGGGTGAGAGCTTGATCAGCTCGCTGCTCTTGTGGAAAGTTAGGAAACTTTGCCACTAACTCAGCTGGCACCCAGGGTAAAATTGGACCAGCTAACATCTCAGCCCTACCCTGTGCTCTGCAAAGTCTCTCACGCCGCTTTTGTGCTTTCAACTTTCTCACTTTACCAGATGATGGGGTTATTAAATCATCATGAGAGGGTAAGTCTCCTAATAACTCTGCCTGCTCCCCCTCCTCCTTCTGCTGGCTCTCTACCTTAGCCTGCGAGCGGGTGGATACAAGGCCCCTCTTATTACCCATAGTTTGGCCTTCTGGAAGCTTAACCATCTTTTTAGCTAGGGACTGAGGACTTCCAAAGAATGGCCCGGGAGCTATTTCCATTATTCCTTCTCCCTCCTTCTTTCCTAGCCCTTTCACTAGTCCCTGCTTAAATCTTGGCCAGTCCTTTCCTAGAACCAAATCAAAGGGTAGCCTAGGCACCACTGCTACCAGGACTTCCTCTTGTTCCCCCAGGCACTTAACTTTTAGCCTATAGGTGGGATGTGATGTTGCAGCACCATGAATGCACCCGATGTGAACTTGGCTTTCAGGGGTTCTAGGCACAAATCCTTCTTGGGCCTCTATTCTCTGCCAAAGCCTTTCTGACATCATACTCTGGTCTGCCCCAGAGTCTAACAAAGCATTTATGGTAATTCCTTGCACATCAACCATCAAAAGAAATCCTTCCTTGGGCTGTTCTAACTCCACACCCATTAAGCTAGTGTGTGACTGGCATCCTTTTTCTAAGTGTCCCCATTTTCCACACTTGAAACATTTCTCTCTATTCCACTGTGTCATCTGGTTTGATACAGTACATTCATTATCAGAAACATTTTTAATTATTTTCTTTTCTGATACAGCACAACTTGCCTCAGCACCTATCTTCAGAGGGCCACCCATTCTATGGCAAGCCTGCGTGGCTCCCAAGGATCTCTCTGCTAGCATGGTTGCCTCTCCAAGATTTTGGCAATTTTGCTGTATAAGGAAAGTGTGCAAATCTTTAGACACCCCAGACATAAATTGTTCAAGCATTATAATATCTAATAACATTTCTACCGTCTTTTGCTCAGGCTCCAACCATTTTACAGCTAAACCTCTGATTCTCTGACTCAGAGCCCTGGGTGTTTCACCCACTCTCAATGTAGTAGCTCTAAACATTCGCCTATACTCTGAAATAGACAACCCTAGGCGATCTCTAATAGCAGCCTTTACATCCTTATAATTCAAAGCCTGGGCTGCTGGCATTGCTCTATAAGCTGCAAGCGCCTCTCCAGTTAATGAGGCTGCCAGCCTTACTGCCCACTGGGTCTCTGGCCATGCTAATGCCTGTGCCACTCTTTCAAAAGACCCTAGAAAATCATCAACATTATCATCTGGAGTTAGCTTCCCAAAACTAAATGCCCCAATCCCTTGATTGAGTCCCACACTGTCCACATGTGGTGTACCAGTATTTACTGCTGGTCTTGCATCTGTTCCAATTTGGTTCTTCAGCTCAACTAGGGCTTGCACCAGATCAAGCACTGGCCTCTGCTGATCCATTAAGGCTCTCATAGCAGTGTCCTGAGCCTGCTGTGCTAGCTCCTGCTGCCTGCTGAACTGGGCTGCCATCCACTCAGCTAGTTCCCTTGAATCCATCTTGAACCCTGTAAGAAAATACAAAGAAAAAAAAACACAGTGCACCACCTTCCAAACAGGTGTTTTTTTATACACTCTTTTTTTTTTCCAATTACCCCTGTGCTTACTCCCATCCACCACTAGACAAGCCCAGGTACTTATTACCTTGTGCTAGTGATGAATCCAGCTCTGCACAGGGTCTTTTCCTCCTGGGACAGCTACTTCTCCTCCAAAGTGCAGTTGAGGGAAAATATTTTTTTTTCCAGCTTTAAACTTGAACTTTAGTTGTAATCCTCAGCAAGTAAATCCCCTTTGTGCAAAAGCAATCCTGCCAACTACGCCATTTTTCAGACGGCTGCCTGGGTGAGAATCTTCACAGTCTTGTCAAGTGCATATATCTATATGATTTGCAAGGTATTGTGGGCAATGTAGTTCATTCATACCAGACACAGCTGCTGACAATAATTTAGTTGTGCTCTTGGGTAAAGCCAATAAGATATTTATTTATAGGGTTATTTCTCCCAACACAGATATGCTTGGTAGCACATAAATTAGGTTACTTGCTTTCAGTGTTAACTTGGAAAAACAAAGTCAAAATCAGGAAAACAACAAATGAAAAGCCACAAAGCAAGAAACAAACTGTTCTTTTCAGGTTAACTTCTGATTACTTCCCACATAGATACAGAAGTGATTCTCTCCTAGCTCACAAGCAATTAGGTAAGGCTTAATTGCTAGCAGTCACCAGCTGAAACCCCTTAACTGGCTTGCTTTCTACTGTGTGGGTCAAATCCTGCTTCAGGAGCTTTTCTGAGTAGATTAAAGAACAAATTTGTATTTCTTTGTGATGGTTGCTGTACTTTATAACAGAAAGTTACCAACGGAGTTTAGATAGAGAGCAGTCCATATAAACAGGATCCTCATCTGCTATTATTCCCCCTTGTTCAACAAGCATGGGTTCAATATCATGGATTGGCACAGATGAATCTCTCAATGGAGCATTTTCAGGAGAATACTTGTTTCCCTGCTGTCTTTCAAGGTTATAGCTAGGGCATAGATCAGTGTTCATACCTGAGCTTCCATTGCTGCTAGAGTTCCTCTCTATATAGCCTGGCCAGTATGTAGTCCAGTTCTTATGTCCAGCCTTCCAATCCAGATCCCTGGACACTGGATCTCTCTTCACATACCTTCTGGCACAGGTCTTAGGGTCCCTTCCACGTGCAGCCATCTCCCTCACAGGTAGCCTCTGGTGATTCCTAGCTCTGCAGCACCATTCCTCTGGCTTTCCCCAGTCCAATGGTGTATGCTGGCCCTTGGAATACCTCCCAGTATACGTACTGCTTTGGACTCTTCTATACCTCTCAAAGGCTTTTCTCTTCCTTCTTCCAAAGGGTCTCTCTGTCCGTCCGGTTTGGCTTCTGCTTCTGATGATCCTTCAGATGAAACTGATGATCAAACTCAAGCTGATTCTCAGGATACTGAGGACAATTCTCTGGATATCCAAGGTGATCATGAAGATGGTCATCTGTAGAATAAACTCTACTCTTATTCTGCCTTGATGAGTGCTCCTCCCTAACACAGTGCAGCTGTGCTGAATCAGGCCCTGCCCTTTGAGATGAGTGCTTAGGGATTACCTCCTAGCCCTTTTGATTGAACACACGTTTTCTCACTTCAGCTCCTCTCATGGCTGTTGGAAACCTGGTGCATTCTGGGACTGGTAGTCTTTTATGGCAAAATTCTGTTTTCTCATTTCTACCAGCACTGACAGGTTGCTTGTTCAGAGTCACTTCACCTTTTCTATAGCTCCTTCCTGAGCTATGATAAGCTTCCTTATCACAGTGGGTATGTTGGCTTTACCGCACACTACAGAGATGTGTCTAACTGTTACAGCCATGCAAAAGGGTGGCACCTCAGAAACTCTTACTGATGTTGGTGCATTGGGGATTCAAACCCATGAGAGCTGGCTACATATTTATTGTACTAACCAGTGTGCTATGCCTCTATGGCCATTGTCATAGCTAGGGCTGGCTACACAACAACTGCACGTCAATGCACATACATTTTGCTGTGCTTACTGGGATAGGGGAGACCCACAGCTGAGGCAGTTTCCAGGCCATGTTACTGTAGGCAAATGAGGTGAGGGTGTTGTTTTCATTTATACATTAAAACAATATTCCCATTAAAACATGTTTAACGCCATATGTGTGTCTGTTACAGGCCTACAAGGGAGTTGCCTCTGACAATCTTACTAAGGGCAGCCCACTGAGGGATTGGACCCATGACGTCTAACCCTGAATTCATCGATTTAACCATTATGCTCTATCAACATGTGTTTATACCATGAGTGGCTGGCTGCAGAAGGAGTGCAGGTCATCCCACAAACCTTATGAGGTGCTGCACGGGATAGGGCACACCCAAACATACAGGGAGCCCACTGTGGGAATGAAACCATGACGTATGCCACTGAGGACATCCTATTAACCATTGTACTACATCACTATGGGGTTTTTCATACCAATGGCTGGCCACAGACAGGATGCAGATCACCAGACATACTGTCTGCTGTGGTAACCAGGATAGGATAGAGACAACAGTACCCATAATGCAATTCACATGCAGAACAGTGGTCTACATCTGCTCCCCAGATGGGGTATGTACCTCTACAGCATGTCAGCTTGGTAAGGGGGACTGACCGTGCGTGTTACTGCCACTGACTACCTACAGTCCCTATCATTGAGCGTGTACTGTGATCACCCTGAGGGTGAGGTGGGATGGCCAGCACCAGGTCCGCAGTACCCGAGTTGCCTGTGCTGGCTTTATTGAAGGTCTCCATCAGTGCTAGTGTGTGAGAGGTATTTGCAGAGATGCCTGAGAATGCCTTGTTTCTGTTTGTATTTGACAGTCATGTCTGCCCCTTGTAGACCGTGATGCAACCAAACTGGTGCATAGCCAGTGTGCTTGCCATGTCACTTGTTCTCAGAGCAGGGGTGTGCGTGGACTCACATGATGATGATGTACATATCAAACCAGCCTCTCTGGGTCAGGGTAGGGGACATGATCTGGCACCAACATACCCACCTTCTGAACATTCCCAGAAGGGGCAGTACTGCAACATGATGACAGGCTGCAGGAACAGCAAACACCTTCTTTTGGGGAACCTGACAGTTGATGCAGGTTGGTACCTGTACCAGGGCCATAGCCATACAGGTGATAGGCATGATCAGCTCAGCTGCCCCCCACCACGATCTGGAACAAAGTGCACCCAGATGTGAGGTAGTCATACCAACACCAAGCAGGTATGTCAGTGAATGAACCCCAGGAATAGGAACTCACATATATCACTGTTGAATACACTGTATGGCACTATGTGGGAAGATTGACATGCCATGGTCACTGCTCAATCAGAGTGAGAGTGCCCTCACAACATGACCTGCTGTGGCCACCCTGTTTGTGCAGATGGCGTTTGTCCACTACAATATCCCAGTCACTGCCCTATGCAGATGCATCCTGGATAAATGGCCCTGTAGGGGCCATACCCACAATACCTTGCTCATCATTATGCACATTGGAGGTGGAACAGTGGAAACAGTGCAAACATTGGGGGCTCAGTGGGGTGTGGGTGGCCACAAAACAATGGACACACATACACAGATTACCACACCTATTTGAGTATTATGCAAAGATAACAGTGGTTGGCAGCCCTGTCCGCAACACCAGTCATGGGCTTCGTGCAGGCATTGGTAGGATAATCAATACTGTTAGATACACTCTCCAGGGTGGTAAACACTGTCAGATATGGATGAGGGGGCATACACCACATAAATCAGTAAGGTTGCTATGATGGATCTCTGTTAGAGAGTTGTGTTTAAGCTACGATTTGTTATCTGACATTGGTCATAGCTACCTTTTGATTTATATGGGACGTGTTTCCATGTTTGCTAAGGTATGCAAGTGCTAGTAGTGGGGGCTGGCGCTATGCGCAGGACACAACAGCCTGCCTTTTCATTATACTTTGGATGGTGGAGCTTGTGGGTGGGTGTGTTTGTGACCCTGTTGGGCGATGCTCTGGGGCAGAGGTTCACAAATACAGTCCTGGTGGTTCAGACAGGATTCAGGATGTCTCTACTGAATATGCATGAGGTACATTTGCATACAATGGGAGCAGTTTCTTCAAATGAATCTCATGCATATTTTTAGTATGGATAGCCTGACAAACTGAATGGTGTTTGCCTTCGAGAACTGGGGTTGCCACCATCTGCTCTGGGGAGTGCACATTATTATTGTGTATGTGCTCTGAAGGGGAAGATATTGGGACATGGCCTGCAGAAGCCACAGCTGGGACTTGAACCTGTGACCTTCTGCCCCAGTACACACTGACTGTGTGTACTGCACCAAACTGTTGCCACAGAGGTAGTACCTTCCCAGGGGATACCATTACTGTTCATCTGACAGATCTTGTCTGTTGGACTGCACGCCACCCACCTGGACAGGGTTTGGCCTTGGTCTGCTGTGGGCAGATAACACTGCCCCCTTCACCGCCAGCACCCCTACGCCACCATGCTGACATGCTGTTCTGCCAGTTGTGCTGGTGGTGTGCAGTCCCAGCTCATCTAGTGTGCCGTTAGGTGGCTACCTATGGTGTGGTTTCTTGGGTGGGGGTGCCTACATGGACATGCATGCTTCTACACTGCACTGCCTGTCAATGTTCTGTGGCCTTTGGGGTACCTGCTGGTTGATGTCCATTGGGGCAATGTATGACACACACTCGTGGGCATGTTTGCCCTTGGTCAGTTGATGTCTTGCTGTTTTTCTGTTTCTGTGTTCCTATGTGCCACCTAGGCATCTGCCTGATCCACCCTGTGCCCCAGCTGCCCCACTGCATGTCCCGCCTTCAGCCCCCTGTGCCCCATTTGCAGCCTCACCGTCGTGCCCTCTCGTACTTGGGCACTATGCTGCTGCTGCACATGTATCACTACTATCACTTTTCTTGGTCTCCCTGCCTTTGCTGTACATTGCTGACTTAAATGGTTTCTCTCTCCTGCATATGTGCCTTTAGCACGAGGTTTTCACTAGCGCTAATTTTCAGACATTCATTTCATGGCGTTAGTGTGCATGGAGCCTCTCCCCGCCCACTCTCTGCCCATGGACCCCTTATCTCTGCCCCTGGGGAGCCTTACTCCACCCTCTGCACACCTTAACGCCGCCAGAGATGTTATCGCACAATACGTGATGTTCTTGCACGGTAATGCACCATTATCGCGCAATAACATCACGTATCGCACGATAACATTGCAGCTGCGATGTTAGCACCGTTTAGTAAACAAAGCCCATAGTGGAATTGGAAAAGGTACAGAGAAGGACAACCAAAATAATAAAGGGGATGGAATCATAAGGGCTTCTCTGGTCTCTTTTCAAAACAAACAAATCTTTTGCCTTTTACTAAAGATTTCCATGGAGAGGGACATCAATGAGATTTTCTCAATTTTTGAGTGGCCTTGCAATACAGGGCTTTCTTGAAGTCTAATAACAGCTTTAAAATGCTTTTGCAAACAAAAAGGGGGGGGGGGTCTAAATCTTTTTTTTTTGCACTGAGGTGTGTTTCTTTGGGGATTTTTGCTATTATGTGTGTCGCTTGAGATCTATCATTTATTTACAGATGCAGAAGAGATGCCTGAGGGGAGATATGATAGAGGTCTTTAAAATAATGAGAGGAATAGAATGAGTAAACATGAATCAGTGTTTACTCCTTCAAAAAGGATAAAAATTAGGGGACATGCAATGGCAGTACAAAACAGTTTATTTAAGACTAATCAGAGACAACATTTTTTTCACTCAATGGAATTAAACATTGAAATTCATTGTTGGAGGATTCAGTAAAACCTGTTAGCGTAGCTGGGTTTAAAAAAGGTTTGGAGAAGTTGCTGAAGGAAAAGTCCATAAAGCATTATTAAAATGGATGGGAAAAATCTACTGCTTATCCTTGGGAAAAGAACATGGAATCTGTCTACCTTTCAGGATCCTGCCAGATACTTGTGACCTGGATTGACCATCTTTGAAAAGAGGATACTGGGTTTGATAGACCACTTATCTGAGCTAGTATGGCAAACTTTGTTTTTATTTTCTAATTTGTGAGAATATTCAAGTGTCTCAGATTTATCTATTATTAAAAAGTGGTTTTTAATGTAGTATATATGAACTAAAAGCGATGCCAATGGGACCGACAGTATGTGTTTTTGGATGCCTCTTGTCAGGGGCCGCAGAATGCCTCTCGGAATGGGTGGGGGGCCAAGCTCTGCCTTGACTCCACCGCAAGTTCCACCCTAATGCCGCGTCTTAGCTCCTGCGGTCTTCCCCTCCTGGTCTGCCCACGGGAATCCCATCTCCTGTGGACAGAGGAGAAGGGAATGGCTGTGATCACGGCAGATTTCTGTCTGCCCGTGGAAGATCGGATCCCTGTAGGGCAGTAGGGGAAAGCTGCTACAATCACAGCAAAAACTCCTTCTATCTTCCACGGGCAGATAGAAGGAGTCATTGCTGTGATTACAGCAGCCTTCCACCCTGTCCATGGGGATCTGATCTCCCACAGGCAGGCAAAAGGAGTCTGCCGTGAGAGTCTGCCGTGATCTCTCTCTGCAGGCAAACATTTGGTGGGTCCAGGGCCTGTGTAGTCCACTCCATTCTGACACCTCTGCCTCTGGTGGTTGTTTTATTTTGTTTTACATTCTGATTCAAATATTTAATGTGAAGACATAGAGCCTGATTCAGATAGGGGCACGACTGGATCATCTGGACGGCTCTAAACAAAACAAGCCCGTTTGGACCTGATTCTGGCCCACGGGAGCAAAACGTTCCCATGGTAAACGGAATCGGGTCTGAGGATGGCCCAGAATGCCCCTGCCACCTGCAGGGATGTCCACCTTGCAGGCACCCACGACTCACTCTCACGTCTTCTAAACCCCTTTTCCCCGCTGCCTGACCCAAGGCTGGTCTGCTGTGGCCTGGATCGGGTGGTGGGGACTCCCCCCGCACCAAGCCCCAGCTCCAGGATCCCCGGGCCTGATTGCCGGGTTTTTGCTGCTTATTCCACCCTGGTTGCCGACCACTCTTTTCTTTCCGTGCAGCCCGACCCCCGATCTGGCCTTCCATGGCCAGGGTCAGGCTACAGGGAACCCCCTTCGCCCCCTCACCTTCCTTGCGCTGCCCTGGCCTGTGGTCCCCTGTCCAGTCTGCTGACCCCAGACTTACAGGGCCAACTTCAGAATCGACCTTCTACGTCCAGGGTCATGGAACGCCCACTGCCTGCCGTAACTCCGCCTATGCAATGCCCCCTCCCACCCTATCTAAGCCTCCCTGTATAAACTCCTTGTTCATACAGGAAGGCTTTTGACAGGGATGGCAGGGGGGTAAATAGCGGGAATGGACATCCCAACAGGACGTCAATCCCCACTATTCACAGGACAGAATAGACCCCATAGGGCCTGATATTCTTATGGAAAGGCTATGTGCCACATCGGCACATAGCCCTGCCTGCCGACCCTTAAATCCTGGCATTGAATATCTGGGTATCACCACACAACCCCAAAACTGCCAAAACTAACCGGGCAACAGCAATATTGCATGCTGCCCGGTAGGCACCTGGGTACATCTCTGTGCTTTTCAGTGCAGAGCACTAACCGGGCAGCATGCAATATCGCTACTGCCCAGTTATCTCATACCCCTACCTCCGCTCCACCCCAGAACGCCCCCAACGTGCCCCGATGCTAGCTGGATAACATCGGGATGTGTAGGGGACATAAATGGGGATATTCAATGGCACTACCAGTGTATATGCCATTGAATATCCCCATCTAAAGCATTTACATGGTTTTTTAGGTTGTAAACCATGTGAATGCTCTTCGAATATATTCAAAAGAGACTACAACCATACCTGGAACAAGAACTACCTGAAGTGCAAGCAGGGTTCAGGAAAGGGCGAGGAACGAGAGACATCATTGCGGATGTGAGATGGATCCTTGATAAGACTAAAGAATACCAAAAGGATATCTATTTGTGCTTTATCGACTATAGCAAGGCTTTTGACTGTGTAAACCATGAGAAACTCTGGGCCACATTAAGAAGCATGGGTATACCAGAACACCTGATCGTTCTCTTGCACAATCTGTACATTGATCAAGAAGCAACAGTTCGAACGGAACAAGGAGAAACAGAATGGTTTAAAATAAGCAAAGGTGTAAGACAAGGCTGCATACTTTCCCCCTACCGGTTTAATTTATATGCAGAACAAATCATCAGAGAAGCAGGATTGTATGAAGACAACAGAGGTGTGAAGATTGGTGGAAGACTCATCAACAACCTTCGCTATGCTGATGATACCACATTACTGTCTGAAAGTGAAGATGATCTGAAACATTTGCTTCTCACAATCAAAGAACATAGTCTCAAAATGGGCCTGCACCTTAATGTAAAGAAGACAAAGATCATGACAACTGGCATAATCAACAGGTTCATCGTTGAAGGAGAAGAAATTGAAATTGTGAACAACTTTAACCTACTTGGATCAACTATCAATAAAGAAGCAACAAGCAGTCAAGAAATCAGACGACGCATTGCTCTTGGCAGAATGGCTATGAAAGACCTAGATAAGATTCTCAAGAGCAGAGATGTCTCTCTCCATACAAAGATTCAACTTGTTCAAGCCATGGTATTTTCAATAACATCATATGGATGTGAAAACTGGACAGTGAAAAAGATAGACAGGAAGAAATTGATGCCTTTGAATTATGGTGCTGGCGGCGAATACTGTGTATACCATGGACTGCCCGAAGAACAAACCAGTCAGTACTAGAGGAGATCAAACCTAAGCTTTCTGTAGAAGCTCAGATGACAAGACTTCGACTTTCATACTTTGGACACATCATGCGAAGAGAGAGATCATTAGAGAAAGACATTATGCTTGGCAAGATAGAAGGTCAACGCAAAAGAGGAAGGCCAACAATGAGATGGATCGATACAATAACAGCAGCTACGGGTACCAGTCTGTCAACAATGAGCCACCTGACTGAAGACCAAACACAATTTAGGATAGCTATCCAGAGGGTCGCCATGAGTCGACTCCGACTCGACGGCACTTAACAACAACACCAGTGTATATGCCGTTGAATATCCCCATCTAAAGCATTTTCATGGTTTATTAGGTTGTAAACCATGTGAATGCTCTTCGAATATAGGGTCCATAGTATTCATTTTTGGAAGAAGCATGCTTAATTGCAAGAATACTTTGAAAGGAAGAGATGGTACAATTTGTGCAGATGGTGCATGCAGTCTATCAGCACCTTATTTGAAAGAGTCTTGTTTTGGCATTGCCATGTCAGTATAGTAATATCTCCCGTCTCTTGTTCTTCGTCTCCACTATTGGCATTTTTTTTTGTTTAATGTTTTAAATTATTTTCATTTTGAATATTTCTAATTATTTTAAAAGACAAGATTTTATGTAGAGCTATAGGGAAACATTTTTAAAACCATCAAAACAGCAGAAGCACCTTTAATTTCATTATCATTCCTTATATTTTATATATTTGCAAAATTCATCCAGTTCCATTAATAGCTATTATTCATTATTCAATTAATATTTTCTTTAATTCCATAGCCTTCATTTCTCCAGTTCATATGTTTCATTTCTCCTCAATTTCATATAAAATTTCTCCAGTTCATATAAAGTTCATTTCTCAGACATAGAACTATGTTTCAAAAGAAACAGACTACTTATCTTTCTACTTCAGGGAGAGATCAGTCATTGCCAAGATGGTCTGTCATTCTTTTCATTGCAATATCAGCATGATGGACCATCTTGGCAATGACTGATTTCTCCCTGAAGTAGAAAAATAAGTAGTCTTTTTCTTTCGAAATACAGTTATGTCGGAGAAATGAACTTTATATGAACTGGAAAATTTTTATATGAAATGGAGGAGAAATGAACCTTAAATGAACTGAAGAAATAAATTCTATGAATTTAAAGAAAATATTGATTGAATAATGAATAATAGCTATTAATGGAGCTGGATGAATTATGCAAATATATAAAATATTCATATAAGGACCGATGAAATAAAAGGTGCCTCTGCTGGTTATTTAACTAGAAAAAGTATTTGCTGTTTTGATGGCCCTTAAAACTATTTCCCTATAGCTCTATATGAGATATCTATGTTTGAGGATATGTGCTTCAACTGATTGAACAATTTTGAGTACATCTAATTATTCTGAGGCATGTTTACTAAAGTGTGATAACATTTATCATAGGGTTTAGCACAGGACCATGGTAACTGCTATCGCACGCTAAAAGCAATGGACGTGTGGGAAATGGACCCGATTCTGCCGCTGCAGGGTTTGGATAAATCTGCAATGGCAGAACTGGGGTTCAGGACGTCTGGGCAAAAAGCTGTTTCTGGAGCAGGGAATATCCCATGGGCTGCCCAACCACAGCACACAGCTCTCCTGCTGGCATGCTGGTGCAGTGGCATCCCATTGCCATGGCACCGGCACGTTCAGCGGGAGACACTGATGGCCTGGATGCATAGTGGCACTGTTTCCCCATCACCCGACCCTCGGTGGAGACTCACAAGGCTGCAATCGGGTGGCTGGAGCCCTTCCACAGCATCGCCATGTGGGAGGGGGGCTGCAGGCCCTGATCAACCCTGTGCCTGGCACTTATTCCACATCTGGGGTGGAATAAGCTGGGCATCCATTCCTGTGCCGGGAGACATACAGAGGCTAGGCCTCTGTATGTCCCGGAGCCTGGCCACACTCCTGCTCCACCCTTGCTCCACCCCAGCGCTGCTCCCTCCTACCCCCATCCAGCATTCCCCGCATAACAGCTCTGTATGTGCGGGGAGCAAACGAAGCAGAATACGATCCTGGCACTGTGCGCGGGTTGGAAATCCAACCTGGACATCCAACCCCACTATTCGTGGGTCAGACTGACAGTGTCTGACAAGGTAGGGACTGTGCAGGTTAGAGGCAGAGAGTGGACATTGACTGCACATTGTGATTAGCACGGCGGTGTGCTAATCGTCAATGTTAGTGCAGTTGCATTAAATACCACCCTCAATGTTGTGAATGAAGTTATAGCACGGTGAGGTATTTTTCAGTGCAGTAACTACAAGGGAACATGCTGGCACTCCCCCAACTATTAATGCACAGCTACTCCAATTACCACATACTGATATTTGCTCTTAGCATGTGATGAGCACAAAATCAATCTTACCGCACATTAGAATGGCACTGCTCTAGGTCCCAGGCAGAGTGACGCAGTGGTGGTGGCAACAGCCCAGTGGTCCGGTTGACTCTGGTAGGCAGGGAAAATGAAATGCTGGACAGTCAGATTGGCAGTTCACACAAAACAGAATTCCCATCAGTTCAGATCAGTAGTTCACTGATCATCAGTTGTTTGAACCGCACAGCACTCCATAGATACACCAGACACACATTTTTAACAACTGATTATCATCAGTGAACCATGTGGCTGCACTGACAGGAAGGACAAGGACAGAGTTGCCAGCTGCCAAGCTAGCCTACAAGAAGCAGCTATAGGCTACGATAGCCACTAGCAACTTTGGTGGTACACCGCATACAATCTTCCTAAGTTGGTCCTGCATATGCAACACCGTGCACTATTGAGGCTATGCCCCAACCTATACGCTGTATGACTTAGCTCCCACCACTCATGTAAATATTATTTAGTTTGGAAAACCTGAATTGTAGGATTTTCCATTGAATTTCAAAATGAGGAAACTGTTCAGCTTTCTGAGCACCTACTGTATGTCTATTTACATATGCTAAGAGGTAGTATGGTCACCTTAGAATAGCATCATTTCTCTATTCTAGTCAAAAGTTTGAAAAGTTGTGAGGAATTCTGGTACTAAGCTATTCCTAAAATCATGTGGGTTCTCTCTAGGTTACCCAAAGCTCTTACCCCTTTTCCAGCTTTGTCCTCTAAAACTACTAACTGAGTCTTTGGATCCCTGGAACATCTGTCCTTGTTTAGACAGTCATCCTTCTCTTTTAGTCTTCTGGGGTTAAAGATTCAGTATGAACCCAGAATCCTTGAAGGGGAAATCAACCCCTAAATTGGTTTCATAAGATTCCTTTCCTTCATTCGAGACTACAGGATGGAGAGCAGTGGTTATGAGTCACACAAACTGCTCACAATCCCTCCCCAAAACAATCGGGAAATGGAAATAGTTTCCTATACTAACTATGAATGAGGCCAAGTAACAACCTGTAATTCTACCAGTGCCATGGAATAAGCTTCAATATCCGCACATATAAAAGAGGTATGTGTGGAGTTATCAGGCTGAATGAGCTCCTGATTCAAGGTGTGGTTGTCTACAAATCGATTAATGCTTGTATGTTGTAGTTATCTATCTACACTGGATAGGTATATGCCTCCAATTCCTGTGTCATTAGACCCATTTCTATTGAAAAACTTCCACTACTTATCATCCCTGTAGTACTGTTAGATGTAAGACTGTGCCTAGCTGCATTCCAAACACAGGGCATTTTTGGATGTGTGATCTGGCATGCCACAAGTATCACAACTTATCTTTGTGTCCTCAAGACTTACCACACTTCCCATCTTTGGATTTGCCATGTCTTGATCATACTTTCTAACTGTTGGGTTCCCACTCATAGATTTGATCCATTCTCCTAGTATAACGTCCCCAAGTTGAAGAACAATATGCTTTCTGTATTGAGACTTAAGGGGACTTCCCTTTACTGGGTTCCATTTGCTCTTTTCAGCTATACTGCTCCACCGTTATGGAGAGTAATTTTATAAAAGGTCGCCTAGATGGGAAGGCCAAATGGGAACCTATTTTGGTTCTATTTTCTAAAGGCACCAATGCATTATAAAATATTAGCATCGATCCTATGGAAATCATGGCCATAATGAACCCACCAAGAGCAGGGTGTAAATGTATATGATTACAGTCTGCAAGTAAATCACAACTCAACCTGTGCTCCATCCAAAACACACCCCCATCACTGAACACGCTTACACCTGAGTCACATACAAGTACATACATTTTTGTCATAGCCCATGGTGACCTTCCTCTGCTCCTCAGCCCAGTTCCCCAAGGATAGATATCCTTTGTTTTCCAACTTTCCCTAATCTTCTCTAGCTCACACTCCAGATTTGCACTGCTGCCCTTAGAGGCCCAGTGCCGTGCCAACACAGCCATTCTCATAATCCCTGGGCAAAACACTGCAGAACTGCTCTAGGGCAATCAATTTTAGTGTCTCAAAGCCTGAACAGAATTTAGATTTCAGCCATCTGACAGCCAAGTCTCAAAATTCTGGGTGAATGTCTGTGGTTGAGATCTATGAAGTTATTTGCTTTAATCAGCATGGACCCTATCAGCACAAATAGCTGCATTTACACATCAACAGTCACCAGCTGTCATATGGTTCTATAAGTAACTTGTGCTTTTTCCATACAGTAAGGGGCTATCCGGAAGGCTCACTGAAGTTTGTTCCATTGGTATTTATTTCCCAGTATCTCAAAGGTATTATGGAAAGTCTCGGGATGGCCCTTTTGGCCCATTTTTATCAGGAACCCTCCTCCCCTAGGTGCAGAGTTTGTTAAAGGTGAAGCTAAATTATTTGGTGATCCTTGGCCCACTTTGTGCAAAAACATGTAGGGGAACATATTCAAAGATATTCAGTGGCACTAAAGCATCTAGTGTTGCTGAATATCCCCAGTTTGTGCCGCTGAATACACTGAAGCTAACCATTTAGTGCCGAGATGCTGCTGGAGTGGTACCTAGAGTTAACTGGGCAGTGGATGTATTCAGCCTCTGGTCAGTCAACTTAAACTAGCTATGGATAGTCAAATTAAAAGCAGGCCTAACTTTAGCTGCTTTAGTTATCTGGCCAGCGACTGAATACAGCTGCTGACCAGATAGCTAAATTGCTATGCGGGCAACCCAGCTATTCAATGCCGGTGACTGGATATGGCCCCGGAATTGAATATCGAGGGCTAATTTAAAGCAACAATGGCCATCCGCTTTAAATGTGCTGGCCGCCGCCATTCAATATGCTCCCATAGTGTTACTTGCTTCTGTTTTTTTAGCAGTTCTTTTTTTACATTTTAACTCAAGAGTAGTTGAAAGTGAGTTACATTTCCCAAAGGACTTATAATCTTATTTTGTACCTGAGGCAAAGGAGGTTTAAGTGACTTACCCAAAGTCACAAGAAAAGCCACAGGGATCTGAACCCTGAATGCCCACTGCTTTAACCACCAGGCTGCTCCTGCAGGCCTTTGTGAACCCCGTTTGTTGTTTTAGTCAGGGTCAATGCAAGCATGAGGCACCCTAGATGAACTTTCATTGCAGCCACCCCTCCTGCTGCTCTCCAGAACTGCAATGGCAGCAGTGACATTAAAACACATAGAACATGACGGCAGAAAAAGACCATATGGCCTATCTAGTTTTCCTTCCATTTCAACTATTGTAGTCCTTTTTTCTGGACCAGTGGCTTCATCCCCAAGCAAACAGGAAATCTGTGTCAGAGGCGGCAGAGGCCGTTGGTTGAAGCGCAGCCTTAGAGGGTTTGGATAGGTGCTGTCATTTAATGCCATAGCCACCGCTGCAGGTCCCAAAGAGGGGACAGCAGAGGTGGCAATGGGCTGCCCTTAAAACATTGGCGCTCTAGGCAACAGTCTAGTTTGCTTAATGAGTAGCATTGGCCCTGGCTATCGTTGATGTTGTTGCTTCTTGGTTTCCTATTTCCCTTTAGGAGATGCTACAAAATTCCACAACTCACACCATATGTTACAGGCTGTCCGGTGTTTGAGAAGATATAAAGCACACAGCACGCTCTGATTTCAGAACTTAAAAGAAACAGGCAAACTTTCATTCAAGGAAAAGCAAAATTAATTAGTTCTCATGGGGCTAACTGCCTTCACTCAGGGCTGATGTAATAAGCTGTGCTATCCTTTAGCAGGGTTTACTTTCAATTTTCCCACTCTGACCCTATCCAGTAGTGATTTTAGCATGGAAAAACCTGCAGTAAATCATCAGGCTAAAGGGGAGTATGGTCGGCATGTAAATTGCTTGCAAACCTACCAAATCGGGAATTGTTTCCAATATAAAAAATATGCTGAATTGTTTTTAACATCTCTTTTAGCACATAATCTTTACTTAAGCCCTATGCAGGAACGTCAGGGTAATCTGAGCTTAAGTACAGCATTTCACCTTAGAAAATTCATGGTCCAAGTTGGCTGGTAGCCACCCACCCCCAAGGCTATGTGATCCTGGGCACCCCTGGCTTTCTGGGTCAGGGCAGTCCTAGCCTGAATACCTGGAGTCAGTGAAGCCTTCAATCAGAGAGCTTCCATGCTGCTGGAACCCCCTAAACCAATAATACGTACTGGTCTAAGGAGGCATCCACAGAGTTGCCAAGTTACCCCATGCCATGCATGAGATTTTTTTTGTCAGTTTTGGTATAAATTTACATTGAAATGCTGTATGGTATTTGTGGTCCCTGATTTTACCCATTGGAGTCAGTGCTGCAGGTCCCATAATGCATCAGAATGAGCCTGTCAGAAATCCAGGACTGGCTTAAAATCTCACTCCTGGAAATGGGTAACTAGCAACTTTGCATCCAGCAGTGTCCTCCTCTTCTTGCTGCCATCTTGGAAAATGGTGGCACCTAGCAGTGCACTGATTGGGATGCATTGCTAGGTGGTCAGTCTTCCAAATAAGGGATTGCCTCCCTTATTTTGCAGTCTCAGCGTAAGGGTCAAAGATTTCAGGCTTTTTATTTTTTTAATTCTTGCTTCTTGTCAGTGTGTGAACCATTTCCCACTCATGCACTGTCAAGAAGATATGCCAGTGCAGTGCAGATTACCAGGTGGTATATCCTGTTTTTCTATAAGAGCACATTTGTTAACACAACAATAATTTGCATGACATTATTTTATTGCATCGGGAGTAAAAGATTTTCAGTGCTAGAATTCTGTGTGCTGAATTTTAGTGCTCTGTTCTAATGTATAGCTTATTACTTGGCCCCTCAATGTCCCTTAGGTGACAACAGAGGTCCCTTAGTCCTCTTTTGCTTAGTCTCTAGCCTAGGCCCACAACTCCAGCTGTGAGATAGACAGTCCTAGTGGGCTGCTGCAGCCCAGTTATTGTGCCAGCCTTAAAATGATCAACTGTCCCGTATTTTACGGATTAGTCCCAGGAATCGTATTACTTTGATGGGTATGCCTTAATGTCCCCTATTTAAAAACACATGCCACACTCCTTCACTCCTCCACATTTATACCAGCAGACTTCTCCACTTCAGCTGAAATTTTCAAAGGGAAACTCTATGAGACTATTTCCATCAGAGACACAGAAACACATACACATGCATGCACTCTGTTATAATTCAGGCACACACACATGCACATGCATTCATCCATCCCTCCCCCACCCACCCCCCCCAAACCAGGTACAAACATGCACACTAGCACTAGTCAGATACACAGATTCTGTCTCTGACTGTCTACTGGTGGTGTGCTGCTTCTGCACTCCTCTACTTCAATGCCCCCAGTTCTTGCTTTTGCTACGTTCTTTTTCTCAGTCTGCAAAAGCCTCCTCACAATTTACCCCATTCCTCTTATATTTCTACCCTTTCTCAACAACCCCACTCACCTTTACCAAGAAACCCACTTATTCCACTGATTTCCTCACCTGTGCAGAAAATCAGCCCACCCTTCCTGTGACTAGTGCAGTCTGTCCACATATGCTTTAAAACAAAGACCACTAACAATTTTAGTAGCCACCCTCTGTACAGACTCCAACCTGTTTATATTCTTTTGAAGGTGCAGTCTCCAGAATTGCACACACTACTCCAAATGAGGTCACACCAAAGACTTATACAGAGGCACTATCATCTCCTTTCTTCTGCTGGCCATTCTTCTCCCTATGCACCCAAGCATCCTTCTAGCTTTCACCGTCGCCTTTTCTACCTGTTTAGCTACTTTAAGATCATCAGACACAATCACGCCTGGGTCCCACTCTTTTGTGGACAGAAGTACTTCACCCCCTATACTATATTGCTCCCTTGGATTGCTGCAGCCCAAATGCATGACCTTGAATTTTTTAACATTAAATCTCAGCTGAGAAATTCTAGACCATTCTTCAAGCTTAGCTAGATCCCTCCTCATGTTATCTTCTCCTTCCTGGGTGTCTACTCTATTGCAGATTTTGGTATTATCTGCAAAGAGGCAAATCTTACCCGACAGCCCTTCCGCAATATCATTAACAAAGATGTTAAAGAGTGAGCTCAATTTACCTGTACCCTTTGTTGCCTCACACTCAACCAATTTCTAACCTAAGCAGTAACTTTAGGGTCCATCCCTAGGGTGTTCAGTTTGTTTATATGTCACCTATGCGGAATGATGTCAAAGGCTTTACTGAAATCTAAATACACCACATCTAGGGCTCTCCCTCTGTCCAACTCCTTGGTCACCCAGTCAAAGAAATGAATCAGATTTGTCTGACAAGACCTGCCTTTGGTGAATCCATGCTGCCTCGGATCCGGCAATCCGTTGGATTCCAGAAACCTCATCATTTTCTCTTTCAGCAGCGCTTCCAATAATTTACTCACCACCGAGGTTAAACTAACCAGCCTGTAGTTTTCAACCACATTTTTACTTCTTTTGTGTAAAGGGACCACATGTGCCTCTCTGCAGTCCTTTGACACCACTCCCGACTCCAACGAGGCATTGAAAAGGTCAGTCAGTGGAGTTGCTAGAACATCCCCAACTTCCCTCAGTATTCTAGGGTGTATCCCATCTGGTCCCATCACTTTGTCTACTTTAAGTTTAGCTGGTTTCTCATGAACACAGTCTTTTGAAAATTCTTCAAGATGTCCCTCGCTTCTGTTCCTGTTTGTGGGTGTTTTCTGAGGTCCTGCTCCTGGCTCTTCATCTGTGAACTCAGAACAGAAATATTTGTTAAGTAATTCCGCTTTATCCTCATCAGCTTCTACATATTTCTCCCCTACACCCTTGAGTCTGACAATATCACTTTGCCCTTTCTCTTCTTACTAACATATCTGAAAAATGTCTTATCCCCCCAATTTTATTGCATTGGCTATTTCCTCCTCTTTTTGAATCTTTGCTTTCCTGACTACTTTGCTAGCTTCTCTAAGTTTTTCCAAATATAGATGCCTGTCTTTCTCTTTCTGTGATCTCCTGTATTTCATGAAGGCCTCCCTCTTTTTCTTCACTTTTTCAGCTACTTCTTTCGAAAACCATAGCGGTCTCCTTTTCCTTTTACCGTTATTTACCATTTTAACAAAAAGGTTGGTTGTTCTTAAAATATCCCCTTTCAGTTTTGCCCACTGTTTTTCTACATCCCCCAGCTGTTCCCATCCTGCTAATGACTCCCTGAGATATTGGCCCATCTTGGTAAAGTCTAAGGCCCTCGCTTTCCTTTTCAATTGCACATGCAGGAAAGTATGACATTGTTCAGCACCTAAGGACAGACAAACACAAGACAGCAGATGTAAGTGCTTCTTCAAGTAGAACTGTGATTTCTATTTTTAAAAGTTACTGGCTACAACTGAGGGTACATGGGATGTTCACTGTGTTGTCCACAACCATTCTTTTCGGTTGTCTTCAAAATTTTTGAAAAAATGTTTTGATGAAAAATACTCCCGTGCGCGAATCAAAATGGAAGCAGTCAACTGTAATGTTTTCAAACCTGACTCTATCTTTTAATTATTTGTTTAATAGTTTTTTCTTTTCTAAGGCGATGGCGATGAGATAAGGCGATGGCCAAGCACTTTTTCAAGCAATGCCTCTAAAGCTAAGTTAAGCTGACCACTCTCTTTACATAATTTTGGCTGAGTATTTTTGAGCTTAAATCGTCAATTATTTTGGTTAAAGAGCTAGTGGATGCCTCCTTCAGAGCAACAAAGTATCAAAGGTCGTTGATGCAATAAGGGCTATGCCCAGTCAATTGCTTTTGACTGGGTTCTGTTTGCCCGCTGAGTCTGAGACCTATTAGTTGCTTCTGTATGTGGAGCTTTAATTGTTAGGTGAAACCTACTTAAAGTTCCTACATAAATACATCAGTCTTGACGATACTGCTATACTTTCGAGTTAAGTGTGCAGAGTTGTGTTTTCTTTTTTTACATAGAACTATAGAACATATTGACACTCAAGAAATTTACATAGGTATTCTGTGTTCACAGAAATTGGTTAGTTTGGGGGGGGGGGCTCTGTATTGGAATAGGTACAGAGAACATATTTACACTCAAGAAATTGAAATGGGTATTCTGTGTTCACAGAAGTTGGGTAGATTAGGATGGGAGGTTCTTATTGATTTGGGTAGAGGGATGCTGAAGGGAGTTCATATAATGTTTTTAACTGAGTTAGGGGATGTGGATGGAATTAGTGAGAATACATTGTTATGTTGGGTATATTTCATTCTGGTCCAGTAAAGCTCCAAAATGTTCAATAAATAGGAACATTTTAACTTCCTTGTGGAACATTTGAAGATCCATGGTTTCTAGTCCCACAGGTGCTCCTTGTGGTCTTGGGCAAGCCACTTAACCCTCCATAGCCCATGTTCCCTGTAAAATAGTTCTCTGTGTGCTGTGCTTTCCTGTCTAATCAATGTGTTTATACCTCAAAAAATTTCCTGTCATGATTTGACAATTTCCAATCTGTAATCAAACCGCTGCTGATCGCTGGAAGTAGCGGTATACAAATGTATACTAAATAAATAAATAAATAAATCCTTTATAGTTCTTAATTATCTGGGAGAGCATTCCAGAGAATGGGGGCAATGTAAGAGAAAGCTCTGTTACTCGTGGAACGATTTGTATATCGAAAGTGAGTAGGAACTTCTATATTACTTTGATTGCATCCTCTTCTTGTTCTCTCATTAGAAGAGATGTTGGTCAGCGAGTTTAGATAAGACGGTGCTATGTCCCTTAAGAGCTTAAATGTAATCATTAGCATCTTATATTTAATACGGCTTAAAAAAGGCAACCAATGTAAATTGTATAATATTGGGGTGATGTGTTCTGCAATATTTGTCTTATTTATCATACATTTTGAGCCAATTGAAGAAGCTTAAAGGGTATGTTTACTAAATTGTCCTAATGTTCCCGGGGCTAGTTGCAGCGATAACGTGAGGAATGCCATATAAGGTGGTGGGCATTCCAGCGTAAAGGAAGCAATGGTGGGGTATCACGCGATAGAGGGCACCCTGGCCAACATCATGTGATAGACGCGCCGTAGCACGTCATTGCGCGGTAACCCTAAGTTCACGCGCTGAGCTATGATCAAAGAGTAGCACACTGGTTAATACAATGACTGCTGATACAGCAGTCATGAGTTCAATTCCAGTGGTGATATGTGATTAGGCTGTCTGAGCCAATCCCTTTTCCCACCTGAACAGTCAGTCACATCGCAACAATCTGCAGTGTCCCCCCAAAAAACACTCATCCCTGTGCCCTAACCTAAAGCACCTTTTAAGGCACACCATAAGGCACATCATTAAGTGCCACGGCAACCAAGGCGGGTCAGAATGTGGCCCAGAGGGTGGCACAAACGGGTGGTACTCTCCAAGACATCACATAAGGCGCCCCAGAAGCTGTCCGAACCCAAGGTGTTGCAAAAGATGCCCCAAGGATGTTAAGGTGACCAAAGAAACGTTGGCCAAGGGCAGTAAGGTGCACCAACTTCACAAGCATGAAATGTATGGGTCAAACACAGATGTAACCCTAACACTGCATAGAGCAGTAACAAAATCCAATGAAGAAATGATGTAAGGAAGTAGATGTCTGAGGTGATGGACCTGCCATATCTGCGAGCAACCCATGTGGCAGCTGGTAAAGTGGACAAATATATCAGGGGCAGCTGTACCGATGCACAGGGTGATGGTACTGTAAAGTGCAACAATGACAGTGTGTGGCAGAGGATGGGAATACGTGTCCAGCAGAGGAGCCAGAGGTGGCAGGAGAAGTGCAATGACAGGAGGACAGAGGAGTAGCAGTGCCATGCAGAGCAGACACAGGAGAGGCAAGAATGAAGAGCCACGATGCAGAAAAGGGTGCCAGTGCAGGACATGGGGTAGCAGCCTGTACAGTAGGGCAGGACGCCACAGAGCTTGCAGACACAGATAGACTGACAGAAGGATGTTTGGCAACAGTGATGAGGGTATAATGTGCCAGCAGCACAGATAATCACAGATAGGACTGTAACAGGAATGCAAAGTACGTGTGGACGAGAGACATAAAATAATTAGAACAGAGAAGGGTCAAACCCATGACCAGTAGCACAAATGGCAATGCACAGCCAGTAGGCTACAACACCAACACAAGTGTCACAGCAAAGGCTGCAAACAAGAACACTGGAGGGCACCACACCAAAACACAGCTGGCTGCAAGGATAGGGCAACCCCAACAGTAACGAAGATGCCATGCACATGCAGAACCGGTGTGTACAGCTCATATCACAGTCAGTAATTTGGACAACAGCCACATATAAACACATACACACACACAATGAAATGTTATGCAGTGGACGCAGCATGCAAAAGAGCAAAGAGCCTAAACCCAATGGGCGGCAGGGGATGCTCTGTGGAGCAGGGCAAAATGGGGGACAGAACGGAAAAGGAGCATGTGAGACATGAACCTACAAACAGACATGGACCAGATAAGATCAACAACAGCAATGCCAATCCCCCAAGCCGACATGGACAGTACAAAGAAAGAGCCATATGTAACAGCTAATATGCAATGGATAGGTTGCATTGAGGTCATACTGTGGTGTAAAGCAAAGAGATGGAAGGGTGTGTGGAGAGGTGACTAATCATCAGGCAGCTCCTGGTCAGGGTTAGCATGAAACAAGGAACATGTGGGACTCAAACCTGCACCTATGGTGCTCCAACACATGTCCACAACCACTATCCCAAACAACCACAGCAAGCCCAACCCAAATATGTCCCCTCAAAGGGAATGTCAGTATGGATACCCTTAGCACCCTGTGATGTGTCAGGTGGCTGCCACATAGCCAGCTGCCACCATACAAGGATGTGAGCACAGGTGGGCCATGTACATTACCAGAACATAACGAAAGACATGTGTCAGTGTGGTCAAGCAGCATCAGAGAGAAATGTGGGTCAAACACATACTTTTATTGTGGTCAAATCAGTAGACATATCATATATACCACCTGTCATCATATCAAGGTGGTTGGTTTACAGTGAATAAACTAAAAACACATTGAGCATGCCAGCTACCCACATGTCACCCCAAAGTCACTGGTATGTCTACAGATGATGGGCAGGAGAGATAATGTGCCATAGCTGCATGGTGTTCACTATGCAGTATCCCCCTACCCCCCACATGTTGCTGCCCGTCCCAGATGCCCTAGTCGCATGTAGACACTAGGCGGTGCATGATGAGGGACCAACACACATCAGTCATGAACTGTCCCCAAAAACATATCTGTCTGCCAAGACAGGTGGCAAAAGCCTGAAAAAGCATAAGTAGCAACATGTAAGCAAGTGTACACACACATATAGATATATATGTCACAGCTGCCCCATAATGCATGATATAGCAATGAAAGCGTCACCAATGTAATCCAAAACAAAGGCCAAATGCAAAATGAGGATAAGGTAACAGGTACAAGAGGCACATGATCCCAGAGAAGACCAAAAAAGGAATCTCACAGACATGCAGAGATATCATCATGCAGCAGGTCCCCTGCAATGGGTCTTGTGGATACATGAACCGTACACATAGATCACGGTACATGGGATGCACAAATGGAGGACGAAAATGGACAATCACACTGCCATACTGCAAATGTCATGGGTGAAGGTGAGTGGCGGAACGTCAGGGGATAAAGAGGACTGTGCAGACATGCAATGCTATGTTTGTAAATCAATGTACAGCAGCACATCTGTACAGTAGCCAAACACAATGACCCATAGATGGAGTGTGAAAGAAAGGTCACACATGGGCCAGTACCCCACACAGAAGCCACACTGCCACATGCTCTTGTGTACCAACATACTCAACATGCACATGCACCGTGTATGGTGAACCATGACACAGTGATGCCCCACATGCACTGTAACTCCCTTGGTGAGGGCAAACATCAATCCAAAATGTTGGCGGCCATTAAACTGGTGTGGTGGTAAGAATTGTGTCATGTCCAGGTGCAGGGTAGACTGACATATACCAGAGTACATGTACAATGTTGCCCCTGTGCCACACGCATGGCTGTATGCCCCCGTGACCTCAACAGATGAGGATATCATGCGGTGCATGTTACACACATGGCCAACACACACTAACAAAATGTCAGATGGATGTAGAACATACAGTGACTATTCCAGTCCGTGATGCACACATACGGACCAGTATACAGTGTCCACAGTGCAAAGGGTGTCTGCAACCCCACATGTCCTGTTAAGACTGTCCGTGAATCACTGGGCATGCATAGTCGAGTGTGATATCTCAATGTGACACAGTACTCGAACGGTCATGTGTGTCTCACGCAATCAACAGAACACCCAGCCAGCCCACCGTAGCAACGGTGTGTTGGTCAGGCCTGTTATACAGAAAGTAGCAGTCCAACAGTAATGTTCATCATAGGCATGTGTCCCACTCGCAGAGGTCAAACATCCTATGGTACCATCTCCCAGGGATAGTTGAATGGTGTTGTTGTGTTCTCCAACAGGTGGGTGATGTCGTCCGCAGATGCACATAAGCAGATGTGCTGTGTGTGTCCACTGCCCTGTGTCAGAATAAGGACAAACACTGTCTTGGTATGCTGGACGCAACAGCAGGGCACATTGCAGGGAGTCAAACATCAGTACCAACGTAATTAAATGTCACACAGGCAAACATGACATGATCACAACACAGAACACTGTGCATGTTGTGGACATTTGGAAATGCAACCACAGACGAGCGTGTCCCATGGATATGGTCATGTCCATGCCCAAGTAACACAGGTGTATCACAGCTTCACCCCATGTCCATCAGCGTTGGTGCAGAGTCCCAACAGGAAAGGTCCATGAAACAAACAGCAAAACACAAACATATAAAGGCTGATGTTACACCCAAATGATCCAAGGTGCTACCTACTGTGTGTCTGCAGCAAATGTCTGCTTGGGATCCTCACAGGCAGGCAAAGTCCACAGCACATCTCAGTAAAGGCAGAAGATGTCATCAAAATGTGCCGAATAACCACGTCCCCATGTCCAGCTGCCATTGCCGCATGTCCAAATTATGGTGATATCTGGGATACATAAATGCTGTTGTGCAGTGGTCTATCAACACACATGAGATAGGTCAACCCACAACACACAACACATGTGCACACTGTGCACACAGTTAACACCAGTAAGGTAGAGATAACACACTCACCACCGCTCCACCAACCATCTCAAAACCCTGTGTGATAGCCTACCACATCACCTAAGCCTAATAATCCTGACTACATTAATCACCTCCACCCACTGTTGTCCCCTGCCCACACCTTCAGGGTTAGTGGTTGGACTACATTATAAGCTCAGATGGCCAGGCATTGTGTCAGCAATGTCATGCAGTGCTGCGCATAACTGGTAATGCGATACCAATGCTCAGTAGTAGTAGTAGTAGTACATATATCTATCCAAATGTTATTCCCAAAACATCCGGTACTCACATGAAAATAGCTCCTCAATCAGCTGCCGCCTGAGTGCTGCGCCTTCACGTGTGTCACCACGGGCATGTACAGGAGGGCATGTTGGATCGTCTTCCAGATCTTCATTAATTTCAACATCGATATTGTGCCTGAGAGCAATGTTGTGCAGGATGCAACAGGCAATAATGATCTCTGTCACTGTCACAGGTTGGTATTGTAAGGCCCTGCCGGTCCTATCCAGACACCTGAAGTGACTTTTCAAAACGCCAAAGGTGCGCTCGATGACGGAGTGACTGGAGGCATGGGCCTCATTGTACCTCATCTCTGCATGTGTCTGTGGTAGACACACAGGGGTTAGCAACCAGGGCCAACACCCATATCCTGCGTCACCTGCAGAAAGAAATGTTGAACGTTAAACCAGGAGCTGATGTCCACACACATGCACACATGAATGTACGTGCAAACCCACAGCACCTACAGGTCAGACAGAAACAAAGGGGAACACATGATGGGACACAACAACAAAGTGCAAGTGTCCGGAGGTGTGAGATACAGAGCATGGGGGAGGTAGAAGGAGTGCAAACAACATTATCCAGAACCACATCAGACACATGGGCAGACACCAGAGGCCAAAAGGTAGTAGCGCCAGCCCTGAACACATCAGAGACACACATGCAATGCACCCTGGACAAGGGCAGAGATGCACACATGTGCAAGCATGTGACGGTCATGCTATTGTCCACTCACAGATGGTGCGACAGAAACAGGTACCCCGCCGTGGCAGGCAGGATGGCATAGACAATACCACACTGTTGATAAACAGGAAGCATACATGTGTATCGTACCGTGCCAACATAAACACACAATGTCAAATGGCATGTAACGTCAAATGTCAGTTTGCCACCAACATACAGCAACGCAGCATAGAAGACCGGAGTGGAACGGGTAAACGTAGATCGATTGTTTACGTTATCAGAATATAGAAAGACTAAGGGACATGCAATGAAGCTACAAAGTAAACTATTTAAAACTAATAAAAGAAAATATTTCTTCACTCAATGTGTAATCAAACTCTGGAATTTGTTACCGGAGGATGTAGTAAAGGCTGTTAGTGTAGCTGGGTTTAAAAAAGGTTTGGACAAGTTCCTGGAGGAAAGGTCCATAAACCATTATTAAGAAGGGACCCAGGATATCAATGCTTGACCCAGTACAAGCATTGCGGAACCTGTGTCTTTTGGGGAAACTGCTAGGTACGTATGACCTAGATTGGCCACTGTTGGAAGCAGGATACTGGGCTTGATGGACCTTGGTCTGACCCAGTATGGCATATCTTATGTTCTTATGAGTCATCCCCCCCCCCCTGCATCAGCTTCGTGAGAAGGTGGGGCGGCCATGCCACCCACTGCGGCACAGATGACTGGAAACAGCCAGAGGCAAAGAAATGTAGGGCACCAAGGAGCTTGACCAAACACGGTATGGCATGTGACCGACCAGTCAGGGGCTCGAGGTCAGGTTTCAGATCCTCATAGAGCTCCCTAATAGCCCCTGTGCTCAGGCGGTAGAGGGAGATGACCTGGTCCTCACACGTGTCCTGGAGCCAGGCCCTGGGCCTATAGAGGCAAGGCTGGCGAGCCTGCAACTTGGCACGCCACCTGCACCATGCCGGCACAGCCCCTGCCTGGCCTGCCTCCACAGCTGCAGGTCGATGTTGTAGCGGGCCTGCAGCCCCGCCATGTGCCCCAGCCCCATGGACACCATCTCCCTCATCAGGCAACAGCAAACCCTGCACATCCCCCAGTGTACATGAAGCAACCACATAAGCCACCATAGCGGACACTAGTAACCCAACCCCCCTCACCTCACCACCTCATGCTAACCCTGCCACTCACTTCCCCCACCACACACCAACCCTGCCGCACACCTCCCCCACCACTCACCAACCCAGCTACACACCTCCCCCAGCACACACCAAGCCCGCCACTCGCCTCTCCCACCACTCACCAACCAAGCCACCTACCTCCCCCGCCGCTCACCAATCCTGCCACTCTCCATGCCTAACCTGCCTCTGACCCTCCGTTCGCTTCACCACCAATAACGCTCACCTTCAACTTCACTCGCCTGCACTAACCCCTCAGCGTGTACCAGGTGTGCATGCTCATATATGGTATGTTTAGATGTCTGCACGTGTGCGCGCGCATTGCACATGCGCAAAGGTGATGCGTAGAGTGCGTACGCAGAACTGTGCACTGCACATGCACAAGACATGTACGTGTCTGCACATGAGCTGCGCCTGGATACGCGCCCATCCCACAGGCGACAGAGGTCAGTGTAACCGTGCACCACACATGCACAAAACGTGTATGTGTCTGTGCATGTGCTGCGCCTGGATACGCGCAAGCCATAATGAAAGGTATGGTGTGAGCTGCCACCGCACATGCGTACACCTCTCACGCAAACACATCGCCTGCATGCACATGTGCGTCACCTGGTTCCGCGGCCGTCCACTTGTGCATGTGCAGCACACGATTCCACGTATGCCCTCTAGGCATCACCTCTGCGCATGCGCAATGCGTGCACACACGCGCAGACGTACAAACATACCATAAATGAACGTGCACACCTGGTATACGATGAGGGGTTAGTGCTGGAAAGCGAGGTGGAAGGTGTGCGTTATTGGTGGTGAAGCGAACGGAGGGTCAGAGGCAGGTTAGACGTGGAGAGTGGCAGGTTTGGTAAGCAGTGGAGGAGGTAGGTTGCTTGGTTGGTGAGTGGTGGGAGAGGTGAGAGGCAGGCTTGGTGAGTGCTGGGGGAGGTGGGCGGCTGGGTTGGTGAGTGGTGGGAGAGGTGAGTGGCAAGGGTGGTTGGCGGCGGTGGTGAGTGGCTGGGTTGGTGTGTGGTGGGGGTGACAGGAGGCAGGGCTGGTGAGTGGCTAAGGTGGTGAGGGCTGGTGAAGGTGATGGGAGAGGGGATAAGGGCCACAGGAGGTCAGACAGGTCCTGGATGCAGAGGGAGGACAGGGAGAACAGGGACATGCTGCAGCTGCACATGATAGGTGGGGTGTCCAGGGAAACGCCAGGGCCGCAGTCCCCAGGGACGGGAGGGATGGGTCATCCTGAGTCCGAGGTTACGGGTCCATCGGGTATGTCTGACCCCACCCAGGAGCAGCCTGAGGGGCATAACACAGGCAAGGGTAGGCAAACGCCTGTGCCTGATGGGGAGAGGAAGAAGGCCATACGATTCAGCCAGCAGGAAAACCACAACCTGCTGACAAGTGTCCTCGAACACTATGAGGAGCTGTATAGGTGCATGAGCTCACGCACAACTGTTAGTGTAAGGACTAATGTGTGGGAGGAGGTGCAGGGGGCTGTGGCACAGGCTGGGGGATCACCAAAGGACCTTGACAGCCTCTGTAAGAGGTTCAACGATATCAGGTGGGGGGTCCGTGCACACATGACTGCAGAACGCCGACATGCTAGCGGCACTGGCAGGGGCAGCCCCTTCATCCCAAGACTCATGCCCCTGGAGCAGCAGCTTGCTGAGCGCCTAGGCCCGATCTACATACATGGCCTCTCCCCGGCGCTGGACCCGGGTGACCCACATGCAGGTATGTTCGAGACATGCAGCACACATACCGCTATCTACCACACACATGCTGGGCATGCCACGGGCTGTTGCGGGCCCATGTCCAGGGAGCAGGTGTGGCCGAACCTAGAAAAACAGAATCCTGAGTCCGCATTCCCCGTTAGTGTTTGTTCGGGGAACATATATGGGCTAGAATCGAACCTCCTTCTCAACACCTTCCAGATATCTGTCTGACAACATGAGCTATTTCCTACTACCTATTCATGCCTTGGGCAGATGTAGGCAGGGATACAGCTCAGGATGTCCTGGGCATATCGGAAATCTGATGAGGACATCCAGGTTCAGGTGTACCCCACACATGCTCACTCCATGCTCCCAGTCAGACATGGATGTCCTCACCCCAGATGTGGGTTACAAAATGGGGCAATCTCTTCAAATGGGCCAGTTTTGTGCATACCATGTGTAGTGGAGGAGGAACTGGGGGTAAAGAAGGGGCAAGCAGCAGGGTTCCTGTCTCTAGGGCTGACCAAGTAAGAGAGACAGAGGAAGGCAAGGCGTACATAAACAAATATGTGTCCACGTTACAATGTGCTCTCCGTCTGTCGTCTGTGTCTGTGACAACCCCATATCTACTGTGTACCTTGTTCCACCCCCCTCCCAGGTAACGTCCAGGCTATCGAGGCAGCTGAGGAGGACAATGGCGGTGAGCCCAAGCCAGCGGAGGTCGAGGAGGCACCGCATGCAGAGTGTGCCATCAGCGACGCCCCAGACACCCCATGGGCCGATGTGCTGCCTGAGGAGTTGGCCACCCAAGAGGATGAACAGTCACCCCAGCAGAGTGGGTACACAGGCACCACAGTGGCTGGTGAGGGGCCCAAGGATGTGGGGGTCAGCCCCACACTGCCACCACCAGGGCCATCGACTGCAACAATGGGCGCAGTGCATGTTGTCCTCCAAGAGCTGTGGGCACATATGGCATCGGCACGCAGGGATGCTGCAGGTAGGCAACTGGCAGGATGGTTGCATGTGCTGGTGTGGCACACCAACCCCCAGACACAGTGGTGGGGCCACACACAAGCATGATAACAGTGGGCCTCCACACATAGATATGCCCCCCTGGCCATGTCTGTGGTGTTTGGTGTGGCTCAGTGGGGAATGGGCAGGTCATACACATTGGGGTCTAGGCAACAGATGTCTCACAGGTCACCCTGTTTCCCTCCCACAGGCACTTGCCAGGCACTGATTGCTATACGGGCGGAGATGCGTGGCCAGCTGCAGGTACAGCATGCCCAATGCCAGGCAGTGCGGACCCTCACACAGGTAGTGTATGGGCTCCGCAGGGACGTCAGGGAGCACAGCCTGGAGACACGGCAACTGCGAGGGACTGCTGTGGATATCGCAGCTGGAATAGGCTGGGTGGTGGATGCCCTCGAGGCCGTGGCAGGATGTATCCTGTGGCCTGAGGTGGCGCCAGAGGCAGTAGCAGCAGTAGCAGCAAGGGGTGTGGGGGCCATGGGAGGGGGTGGGGGCATGGGTGTGGGCGGTCACACAGGCCGTAGGTCTGTGACTGTACGTTGGACTGTCCACCACATTGAATAACACATTACTTTTGATCACTGATGTGCACGTGTCCATTTCTGTGTCGGGGGTTCCCTGAGTGGGCTGTCCCAATTGGGGTTACCATGGTCACATGTGCCCTACCATGTCACAGGCTGGTGAGGTGTATGCACCAGCAGCAGTCATGACAGAGCAGTCCACACATGCCCTGTGTTCCATGCACCGTGCCATGTGTTAACAGCCATACATATGCCTGGGGTTATACCCTTCCTCCGCCTGCCACCTGCTGTATATGTCTGCTTGTTCACCAACATTGTGGGGTATATCTCCCTTCTGTCCCCGCATATCATCCACATCAGCCTATCTACATGGGTGACCCGTCTGTCAGACACACACCAGGGTCACCATGGCATACTAACCGCACATGCTTGGCGGACAGACATGATGTACAGATATACCTAACTGCTGTCAGGTGTTTACCCCCTACAGTGCTTGTAGTGAGCCGCTGCCCCTTCACCTCACCAGACCCCCATCTTGGTGAGACACACCGACTAACGCCCTGTCAGACATGTGGATCCCCGCATACATCACATCTAGGCTGCATCATGGGTACCACATATGCACCTCCTCACCATCCTAACATGTGCTGCATCCATGCTACAGACTGACTATCCATGACAACGTGCATGTGTCCATGTCTGTTGGACAGTGCAGCACATGGTTACATCACAATATCATCAGGGGATACATCCAACATCACACATGGCACTCCACACAGCCTGTTGTGGGGCAGGGGCAATGTTTGTGGCACAAATACACACTGGGACATGCACACAGGTGTCACACTCACCGCTACAGCATGTATGTACAAAGGACATATGACCATTGCAAGATGTGGCTGCCTACACAATGTTTTAATACAAATATGTGTTGGTAGGTGCTATACAAGCCTTAAAAAGTACAACGGAACAACACCCTCCCACAGGCGGGTTAACATTAAAACTGGTTCACATTTGGCGTTAGCCCATCATGTACATCCATCTCACACGTTAGTGGGGATACATTTGGCTATTAGGGTTGTCACCTTTGCCATTTGTGCATCCCCTTAACTACCTTGCAGACACTGGGAGATGGCCACAGATATATATGTTCATCACACACCCGGGGGCCCGCCATGGGGGTATGGCTGGGGATGCACCATGAACATGCCATGATAATGCTGGCGGCGTATCACCTCAGCCATACCCTGAACAGCAGCTGCCTGATGGCATGGCCATGGTCGCTCAGGGTCTGCATAACGGTGCCCTTCACCACACACAGGAGACCCACACATTTGCCACCACATCCACACCATGTGGCTGTGGTCTGGGTGGTGGCATCTGCATTGGCCCTGTGTGTGGCAATATGTGGGGGTCCCACACCCGGCCTGACACCTTGGCCATGCACATGGGGCAGGTGGCAAGGGCCCCCAGTGCCCTGTGGTGACCTGCGTCTGCCCTCAGGCACAGGCCCCCCTCCCTCTCTCCATGGCCCTCCAACCCTGGCTGTTCCCCTCACTCTCCCCGCCACCCTCCCCCTCCCCCTCCTTGCCCTCCCACTCCACCTCCCCAGCACCCTCCTCCCACCCCTCCCCACCCTCCATGTATTCCTCCCCCACATCCATGGTGTCCTCCGCCGCTGCAGGTACATCCTCCACATCGGTACCTCCAGTCATCATGGGGAGGGGCTGCCACCAGGTGGTGTGGGTGCAGAGGTCCCCTCCCCAGCATCTGCAGCCTCAGTGGAGAAAGCAGGTATGAACAGGGTGTCAAACGTTTGTTACGGCACAGACACATTGTATGTGGCATCACAGGCTGCCATGCCACTGGGACATGGTGTGGTGCAATGCATAGGCTGGAACACTCACCGTCATCCCCGGCCATTATCTCCCATTGCATGTGGCGGAGGTATCCAGGGCAGTATAGCCTCATCTCTCTGCCTTTCTTCCGTAGGTCCTCTACCTGGGGGGATAAGCAATGTTTGCAACCATTAGGGCCCTGTATCCCTGCCCATGGTGAACCACATGGCACACATGTCTGCGTGCAATGGGGGCCGCTCCTGCTATGAGCAGGGGGTCCCATACTAGCTGTTGGCAGATCCGCCTGCATGTGTGGGCGTGAGGCTGGGCATGTGTGGTGTGACACCTACGTGCCCAGTGCGCCACCTCACACCCACCCCATGCCATGACCCTGCCATCTCATGGCATGACACAACAGCAACATGGCATGTGGGGCGTTCCAATTCTGATCTACATGGGGTGTGACTCCATACCCTCAGTGCAGTCCAGCACACACCTCGGTGTTGGGCAGCCCATCCCACATCAACAGGGGCCATCACCATGATGCCTGGACACTGCTTCAGCCTCTGTGGTGCGGGCTCGGACACCTGGGGGTGTGGGGGAGCTGGGTACCTGCACCAACATCAGCTACCATTACACAGGGATGCTTGGTGGACCACTGGAATCTGGTGTGAAGCCTCCTGGGGATGTGGCGGAGCTGGGAGCCTGCAACAGCAGCAGCAGCCATAACACCAGGATGACTGATAGGCCTCTGTGTTGTGGGCTGGAGCTCCCTGGGGGTGCGCCACAGCTGTGAGACGGCAACTGCAGCAACCACCATGACCCCAGGATGTGTACTGCACCCCTGTCATCAGGTCTGGGGGCCTCCCAGGGATAAGATGATGTTCCATGCATACACAGAAGCACCTGCCATAACACCAGGATGTAGAATAGACCTGTGTAGTCTGGTCTTGGGCCTCCTGGGGTTGGGGCAGAGCTGGGAACCTGCAACAACAGCAACCACCATAACACCAGGATGGAGAATAGACCTGTATCAGCTGGTCTGATGCCTCCTGGGGATAAGGCAGAGCTGGGAACCTGCAACAACAGCAACCACCATAACGCCAGGATGGAGAATAGACCTTTGTCAGCTGGTCTGATGCCTCCTGGGGATAAGGCAGAGCTGGGAACCTGCAACAACAGCAACCACCATAACACCAGGATGGAGAATAGACCTTGTAGTCTGGTCTGGGCCTCCTGGGGTTGGGGCAGAGCTGGGAACCTGCAACAACAGCAACCACTCTAACATCAGGATGGAGAATAGACCTGGGTCAGCTGGTCTGATGCCTCCTGGGGATAAGGCAGAGCTGGAAACCTGCAACAACAGCAACCACCATAACACCAGGATGGAGAATAGACCTGTGTAGTCTGGTCTGATGCCTACTGGGGTTGGGGCAGAGCTGGGAACCTGCAACAACAGCAACCACCCTAACACCAGGATGGAGAATAGACCTGTGTCAGCTGGTCTGATGCCTCCTGGGGATAAGGCAGAGCTGGGAACCTGCAACAACAGCAACCACCATAACACCAGGATGGAGAATAGACCTGTGTAGTCTGGTCTGATGCCTCCTGGGGTTGGGGCAGAGCTGGGAACCTGCAACAACAGCAGCCACCATAACACCAGGATGGAGAATAGACCTTGTAGTCTGGTCTGGGCCTCCTGGGGTTGGGGCAGAGCTGGGAACCTGCAACAACAGCAACCACTCTAACATCAGGATGGAGAATAGACCTGGGTCAGCTGGTCTGATGCCTCCTGGGGATAAGGCAGAGCTGGAAACCTGCAACAACAGCAACCACCATAACACCAGGATGGAGAATAGACCTGTGTAGTCTGGTCTGATGCCTACTGGGGTTGGGGCAGAGCTGGGAACCTGCAACAACAGCAACCACCCTAACACCAGGATGGAGAATAGACCTGTGTCAGCTGGTCTGATGCCTCCTGGGGATAAGGCAGAGCTGGGAACCTGCAACAACAGCAACCACCATAACACCAGGATGGAGAATAGACCTGTGTAGTCTGGTCTGATGCCTCCTGGGGTTGGGGCAGAGCTGGGAACCTGCAACAACAGCAGCCACCATAACACCAGGATGGAGAATAGACCTGTGTAGTCTGGTCTGATGCCTCCTGGGGTTGGGGCAGAGCTGGGAACCTGCAACAACAGCAACCACCCTAACACCAGGATGGAGAATAGACCTGTGTCAGCTGGTCTGATGCCTTCTGGGGATAAGGCAGAGCTGGGAACCTGCAACAACAGCAACCACCATAATACCAGGATGGAGAATAGACCTGTGTAGTCTGGTCTGGGGCCTCATGGGGTTGGGGCAGAGCTGGGAACCTGCAACAATGGCAACCACCATAACACCAGGATGGAGAATAGACCTGTGTCATCTTGTCTGGGGCTTCCTGGGGATAAGGCAGACCTGTGACACGGCAAATGGAGCAACCACTCTGACACCAGGATGTTGGATACACCTCTGTGCACAGGTCTGGGAGCCTTTGGGGCTAAGGGTGATGTTCCACACATAAACAGCAGCAACTACCACACCACCAGGATGACTGCTGGACCTCTATCTTCAGATCTGATGCCTCCTGGGGATGGGGCAGGGCTGTGGTGCTCCAACTGCAGCAGCTACCAGTGAACCATGATGACTACTTGACCTCTGTGATCAGGTCCGATGTCTCCTGGGGATTGGCCAGAGCTGGTAATGTGTCATAGCAACAGCCATCATGGCACAGGGATGCCTAATAGAGCTCTGTCATGGGGGCTGCAACTCCTGGGGGTTGGGCAGAGGTGTGTACTGCAACAGGGGCAGCTTACATCACACCGCGCTAACCTCTGCACCTCTGCTTTCATGTCTGTGGCTCCTGGGGATTGGCATACGTGCACACAGCAACATAAGCAGATAGCTTGATCACAGGGTTGCCCACATATATGTGTCTCGCACATGTGGTGCATGTCTTATGTGTTTTTATTGCTGGATCTTGTATTGCACACCTTTCATTTAGTGACCTGTCCCCATACACTTACCTCACGTGGGTAGTCTGCTACATTGTTGAAGCGCCTTGTTATGCGCACCCACGCCCTCCTGATGTGTTCCAGATCCTGGCATTTTGAGGCGCCTGGGAAGAGGCGCGGCTGCCTGGTGCAGATTAAGGCTGCCAGCTGTTGTAGGTCGTGGCATCTAAATGATGGCTTGCAGGATCGCGTTGCCATTTTGGGGGATGCCCATGTGTTGATGACGCATGCACGTATGCCGTGCATGCGCTGTATCGTGCTGCGCCCTACTACGCCACACACAAAACTATCTCTGGGGCTGCATGTATACACGTCGGATACAGAGATTGGCGGACACGGTGGCTGGCTTTAGTTTACAACATTGCATGACTTACGCTGTTTGGCCTGGACCGCATCTAGTGTGCCTTAGCTTTAGGTGCCTTATGATGTGCTTTTGCCGACACAACGCCACGCCTCTCTTTAGAGGCACGGGACAAAGGTTATAGTGTTTTAGGCTTGTGTCACTAATTGTACAGATGTGTCTGACTGTTACTAACACTCATCTTGCTGTTGGTGCAGTGGGGATTCAAACCCATAAGCGGTGATTCTGAGGGCATCGTATTAACCAGTATGCTATGCCTTTTCTCATAGCATGGGCTGACTACACAGCAACTGCAGGTCAACCCAGTAAATGTCAGTTGTGCTTACCGGGATCGGGTATACCCACAGCTAAGGCACTTTACAGGGTACCTTAGGTTTTCCAGCTGAGGTGATGGTTTATTTTTGGTGGACACACCAATATTTGCTATGGGGCCTGTGTACTACACCATCCTCATGTTACCGGCGAAACTCCCAGCGATAATGTGAGCAATGCCATATAGGGGGGTGGGCGTGCCGGTGTCCACATAGCATGTACTGTGTATCGCCCAATAGGAGGCGCATTGGCTGTTTATGCGTGGTAACCTTAACTTCGTGGCAGCGGTGTGAGAAGGTGTATAGAGCTGTAGCCCACTGGTTACTATGATGACCAACAAGCCAGAGGTCATGAGTTTGATCCCTCAGGGGTCTCATCGGAAATAGCTGTCTGTGGTAATCTCTTTTGCTGCATGTAACAGTCTGACACATCTCTACAATCTGTGCTGCCAGCAGAAACACCCTCACCTCATTGCCATCACCTACTGTGCCCTATAGGGCAGGAGGGGTGTCTGGACCCACATGCAGATTAGGGGGAAACACCTACCGACCCACCCTCTCAGAGCCAGGATATGCCACCAACAGACCCACACTCTACATCTTTGCAATGGTGGCTGTGGGAACAGCTACCCCAGTCCAGCAGGGGAAGGGGCGCCCTCCAAGGCAGTCAATGCAGATCTGTTTGTATCATACAGGGCACTGGCAGACAGGCAGCAGGCCTATAAACACTCAGATGCCCCCCAAAACCACCTGGCATTCACCAGCAGAGAGCACTGTCAGTCTTTACCCTGCAAGGTGCTCCAGCTATACACATGCTAGCTAGTACATAATGCATGTTCCTGGTGAAACTGTGTGCACCCAAAAGTGGCATATCAGTGATTGGGCCCCAACCAGGGAAACTCACAGATATCACTTGAGAGAAACACTGTATGGCACTATGTGGGGACCTAGCCATGCCATGGTCACTGCTCAGTCAGGGTGAGAGTGACCCCCCCCCCCCCCCCAGCATGACATGCTGTCGTGACCCTGTCCCTGCAGGTGGTGGTCAGCCACTACAATGTCCCAGCCATTGCCCTATGCCCTGTGCAGATGCATCCTGCCCAGGCTGCCCTGTCCGGTCCATACCCACAGTACTTTGCTCCTCATTATGCACATTGGCAGGCTAACACTGGAAACAGTGCAAGCATTGTGGGCTCCTCAAGGTCTGGCCAGCCACAAAACACTGGATAGACATAATGTGATGCCCTCGCTTGGGCCCGAGGGCTTACAAGCATAGAACAGCCTTATAATGTCCTTTTTAAATAAAGCTTCCCTTGTTTGTCCCCAGGGATTCTGGGACTTGTAGTTGGCTTACTTATATAAGGACAAATGTAGTTGTGAGTCTGGTGGTTTAAGGCAGCAAGAAATTTATTTTTTTGTAGTATTCCCAAGGCATTAAAGCTCAAAACACAAATGCAAAAAGGATGCTTCTCCAACACAAGAGTAAATCAGGATAACCGAGAAAAATGCAACAAAAAGGCTTCTTTCACTGAGCAGCAGCTTTCATCCAAATAAACTTGCACAGAGCACAGCTCCTGGTGGTCATTCAACATAACAAGGTAAACGTTTCACAGCTGCTGTTTTCTTTTCCAAACTAAACTGTTACTAACGACAGCTCCTGGGCTTCAGAAGCTCACATACTTAGTAAAACACATTCTTGGCTTTTCTCAATTCTTTGCAGTCATAAGAATTAGTTGCTATATTGTTTCACAGTCTTTCAACCCTGTTTAACAATCCCTAATTCTCCTTGAGACACAAAGAGCAATCCATTGGTGATATTTCTGAGTCAGACTCTGGCATACAAGAATCCACCTGCATATCTTCTATGGATACTGGGTACTTCTCTCTTTCACCAGATTTATAAACTTTCCCAGACTTCCTGTCTTCTAAAAACTCTTGGAACTGTTTCCACAGCAAATCACTCTGAGAAGGCACACTGGTATTGGGAGGGTAAAGCTTCCTTTCTGCAGTTTTCTTAATGCTTCTAGTGCTAAAAGCTCAGTCTCTCTGCTCTTATCTGGGTTTCTGTTTTCTTCAGACATAAAACTATCCACCCACCTCTTAGCAGATGAAGACGTTAGGTCAGGCTCCTGGACATTAGCTGTAGCAAACTGTTTTCCTGCAAGCTGTTTAGCTCTGCAAATGCTGGCTTTACCTTGGGGCGGGTCTCTCAGACAACTACTGATTCCTTTCCTCTTGATATCTTTCAGGCCATGGAACTCAGTCTTCTGGTGTCTTTCTCCACTCCTTCCCAGATAGTCACTCTCTTGAAAGTTTCCTTGGAACCTTTCTCCCTTTCCAGGATCTCTCAGAGTTTCTCCTTCTGGTTCTCTCTGCTGCGTCTCCTGTGTGGGTCTCCCCTTGTGTTCCGTGTCTCTCGTGTCTTCCTCTCTGCTCTGAATGTGTTTTTAAAAGCCGTTTGCTGCTGGGCACTCCCTTGCCTTTGCACAGGTGTGACCAATCACTGAGCAAGCTTGGCTCCCTGTCTGAACTAGGGCGTGGCCTGGCCTTAGCAGAGAGCTGAGTTTTTTTCTTGCAAGCACTGTGCACAAGTGAACTGTCACTTGTTTTAAAGGGAAAAACAGGGTTTTCCTCCACTTCCATCTCTTCCTGGGAGCTCTCCTCACCACACATCACCCCCCTTAAGATATCACGGGCTGGCATAATTTTATTTGCACAGCACATGATTCCACTCAAGGCCTCTGCGGGGTTGTGCAACCTTTCTGACCTCTTAGCTCCCGGGTCTATTCTGGCTAGCTGAGCTAAGGCTACTTTTTCATGCCAAGGTTTCAACACATTTATATGATAAACCTGCTGGCAGCCTTTTCTATTCTCAACTAGGTATGACACTGGTCCTACAGGCTTTATCACCTTACAAGGCCCCTTCCACTGGCTCTCAAACTTGGAAGTCGGACCTGCCACCATCACAATGACTTTCTCCCCGACTGCCAACTGGCGAGACCTTGTGCCCTGATCATAATAGGTTTTCTGTTTAATTTGGCTATTCCTTAAATTTTCTTCCGCGTCCTGGGAGGCGCAATGTAATCTGCCCTTCAGGTCCCTTAAAAACTGGGGTATGCCTATTTATTTTACATCGGGTTCTACCCGTTGTTTTCGTTCCTTTCCTGTTCGAGGATCTAAGCTTTTCTGGTACAATATTCCGGTGTCTAAAAGGAACCTAGGCAGGTTGTCTCTCTTACTCTGGGCATACTTGAAGGCACGGGTCAGAGCAGGGCTGCCAGCTGTTCCTTGGGGAATTGGGGAATTTATCAACTAATTCCGCCGGTACCAAGGTAACCCCTGTCCGGCCTGTATCTCCGCTCTGTGCCGGGAGCGAGACCGTCTCTCCCTATGCTTCTCTCCTTTTCCTTTTCTGTTCTTATCCCTTGGGGAAGCTATCAGATCCCCATGCGAGGGAAAATCTTCCACAGGTTTCCCCAGGGATTTCTCATTGTTTTCTGGGGCCTGCGACTGGGCTCTTGTGGAAACCAGAGCCTCTTTTGAATGCATGCCCTGTTCTATACCCCTATGGAATTGTGGCCAGTCCCTCCCCAATACTAAATTCTGGGGCAACCGGGGTACCACAGCTATGGGGATCTCCCTCTTTACACCTAATCCTTTCACCCAAATCTTATATACAGGATATAGGGGTGCTGCTCCATGAATACATCTGATCTTTACAGTGCTTACAGGTTGAATTGATACCTCCTCATTCCTGGCCTCAATTTGTTGCCAGAGCGCTTTAGACATCATGGACTGTTCGGCTCCTGAGTCTAACAGTGCGTTGGTAACAATTCCCTGTACTTCCACTGCCAGTAAAAATTCTTCCCTGATTTTCTGCTGCTTCTCAGCTATTAGTGCTGTCTTCACATAACATTCTCTCTGAAAATGACCTTCCTCACCGCATTTAAAGCATTTCTTTTTTGTAACATGGCCTTTCAACATTGGCATACAAGTTTTCAGAGATTCATCTTTTAACCCAATCCTCTTTCCTGATATGCCTGCCATTGCCACCCTGGAAGCACTGCCACCTTCTCGTGCAGTTACCTCTGCCTCCATAAAACGCTCGGAGAGCATGACGGCTTCTTGAGGGCTTTGACAGTTTTGTAGTATAAGGAAAGTATGGATGTCTCTAGGGAGTGTAGCCATGTACTGCTCTAATACAAGGCTATCCAATATTGACTCAACTGATTTTCCTTCAGGGGTCAGCCATTTATTCACTAGACTATGGACTCGCTGGCATAGGGCTTTAGGAGTCTCGCCTGGCTTTAACTTTACAGCCCTTAGTAGGCGATGATAGACTACAGGTGTTAGCCCTAGTCTCTCTCTAACAGCTTTTTTGAGCTCGTCGTAGTTACTAGCGAGCGCGGGCGGCATGGCTCGATATGCGGCTAAGGCCTCCCCTGTAAGGGATACCGCTAGGTGCACAGCCCATTGGTCTTTAGGCCAGCCGCTGAGGTGAGCCACCCATTCAAAGGCTTCAAGAAAATCATCAATGTTGTCCCTATTTGTGAGCTGTCCAAAATTAAATGTCCCACCAGCTTGAAGACCCAGCATATGCAAAGAAGCTGGTGTAGTGGAACCTGGAGGTGTTACTGCTGGTCTGATATTCTCTTTCTGGGCTTTCAGCCATCCCTCCAACATCTTGAGTAGCGGTCTCTGCTGGGCTTGCATCTGCGCAGTACTTCTCTCCTGGGCCTGCAATGCCAAGTACCACTGCCGCTCGAATTGCGTTGCCATCCATTTCAACACCTCTTGACACTCGAGGGTCATCTTGAAACTCTGCAACAACAAGAACACAGAGACCCAAGTGCGATACCAAAACAAAAAAAAAACCTCTTCACTACTTTTTTTTGTTTTTCAATCAGCTAAGCATACACCTTTGCCCTGGAAACCTAACTAGCCCTGTTAGGTACCGTTACCTGGCTTAGGTGAAACTTCGAGCTTATCACCAGTGAAGGTCTTTGCAGTCCTCTCTATATGGCTGCTTCACTTCCTGGACGTTCCTCTGTAGAGCTCCACAGTGAAGTTGCTTTTCCAGCGTGTATCCTGAAGTTGCTCCTTTGCGCATGCGTGAAATCCTTAATACTACGCCACTTGCGATGCCCTCGCTTGGGCCCGAGGGCTTACAAGCATAGAACAGCCTTATAATGTCCTTTTTAAATAAAGCTTCCCTTGTTTGTCCCCAGGGATTCTGGGACTTGTAGTTGGCTTACTTATATAAGGACAAATGTAGTTGTGAGTCCGGTGGTTTAAGGCAGCAAGAAATTTATTTTTTTGTAGGATTCCCAAGGCATTAAAGCTCAAAACACAAATGCAAAAAGGATGCTTCTCCAACACAAGAGTAAAGCAGGATAACTGAGAAAAATGCAACAAAAAGTCTTCTTTCACTGAGCAGCAGCTTTCATCCAAATAAACTTGCACAGAGCACAGCTCCTGGTGGTCATTCAACATAACAAGGTAAACGTTTCACAGCTGCTGTTTTCTTTTCCAAACCAAACTGTTACTAACGACAGCTCCTGGGCTTCAGAAGCTCACATACTTAGTAAAACACATTCTTGGCTTTTCTCAATTCTTTGCAGTCATAAAAATTAGTTGCTATATTGTTTCACAGTCTTTCAACCCTGTTTAACAATCCCTAATTCTCCTTGAGACAAAAAGAGCAATCCATTGGTGATATTTCTGAGTCAGATTCTGGCATACAAGAATCCACCTGCATATCTTCTATGTATACCGGGTACTTCTCTCTTTCACCAGATTTATAAACTTTCCCAGACTTCCTGTCTTCTAAAAACTCTTGGAGCTGTTTCCACAGCAAATCACCCTGAGAAGGCACACTGGTATTGGGAGGGTAAAGCTTCCTTTCTGCAAACAGTTTTCTTAATGCTTCTAGTGTTAAAGGCTCAGTCTCTCTGCTCTTATCTGGGTTTCTGTTTTCTTCAGACATAAAACTATCTACCCACCTCTTAGCAGATGAAGACGTTAGGTCAGGCTCCTGGACACTAGCTGTAGCAAACTGTTTTCCTGCAAGCTGTTTAGCTCTGCAAGTGCTGGCTTTACCTTGGGGCGGGTCTGTCAGACAACTACTGATTCCTTTCCTCCTGATATCTTTCAGGCCATGGAACTCAGCCTTCTGGTGTCTTTCTCCACTCCTTCCCAGATAGTCACTCTCTTGAAAGTTTCCTTGGAACCTTTCTCCCTTTCAAGGATCTCTCAGAGTTTCTCCTTCTGGTTCTCTCTGCTGCGTCTCCTGTGTTTGTCTCCCCTTGTGTTCCGTGTCTCTCGTGTCTTCCTCTCTGCTCTGAATGTGTTTTTAAAAGCCGTTTGCTGCCGGGCACTCCCTTGCCTTTGCACAGGTGTGACCAATCACTGAGCAAGCTTGGCTCCCTGTCTGAACTAGGGCGTGGCCTGGCCTTAGCAGAGAGCTGAGTTTTTTTCTTGCAAGCACTGTGCACAAGTGAACTGTCACTTGTTTTAAAGGGAAAAACAGGGTTTTCCTCCACTTCCATCTCTTCCTGGGAGCTCTCCTCACCACACATCACCCCCCATAAGATATCACGGGCTGGCATAATTTTATTTGCACAGCACATGATTCCACTCAAGGCCTCTGCGGGGTTGTGCAACCTTTCTGACCTCTTAGCTCCCGGGTCTATTCTGGCTAGCTGAGCTAAGGCTAATTTTTCATGCCAAAGTTTCAACACATTTATATGATAAACCTGCTGGCAGCCTTTTCTATTCTCAACTAGGTATGACACTGGTCCTACAGGCTTTATCACCTTACAAGGCCCCTTCCACTGGCTCTCAAACTTGGAAGTCGGACCTGCCACCATCACAATGACTTTCTCCCCGACTGCCAACTGGCGAGACCTTGTGCCCTGATCATAATAGGTTTTCTGTTTAATTTGGCTATTCCTTAAATTTTCTTCCGCGTCCTGGGAGGCGCAATGTAATCTGCCCTTCAGGTCCCTTAAAAACTGGGGTATGCCTATTTATTTTACATCGGGTTCTACCCGTTGTTTTCGTTCCTTTCCTGTTCGAGGATCTAAGCTTTTCCGGTACAATATTCCGGTGTCTAAAAGGAACCTAGGCAGGTTGTCTCTCTTACTCTGGGCATACTTGAAGGCACGGGTCAGAGCAGGGCTGCCAGCTGTTCCTTGGGGAATTGGGGAATTTATCAACTAATTCCGCCGGTACCAAGGTAACCCCTGTCCGGCCTGTATCTCCGCTCTGTGCCGGGAGCGAGACCGTCTCTCCCTATGCTTCTCTCCTTTTCCTTTTCTGTTCTTATCCCTTGGGGAAGCTATCAGATCCCCATGCGAGGGAAAATCTTCCACAGGTTTCCCCAGGGATTTCTCATTGTTTTCTGGGGCCTGCGACTGGGCTCTTGTGGAAACCAGAGCCTCTTTTGAATGCAAGCCCTGTTCTATACCCCTATGGAATTGTGGCCAGTCCCTCCCCAATACTAAATTCTGGGGCAACCGGGGTACCACAGCTATGGGGATCTCCCTCTTTACACCTAATCCTTTCACCCAAATCTTATATACAGGATATAGGGGTGCTGCTCCATGAATACATCTGATCTTTACAGTGCTTACAGGTTGAATTGATACCTCCTCATTCCTGGCCTCAATTTGTTGCCAGAGCGCTTTAGACATCATGGACTGTTCGGCTCCTGAGTCTAACAGTGCGTTGGTAACAATTCCCTGTACTTCCACTGCCAGTAAAAATTCTTCCCTGATTTTCTGCTGCTTCTCAGCTATTAGTGCTGTCTTCACATAACATTCTCTCTGAAAATGACCTTCCTCACCGCATTTAAAGCATTTCTTTTTTGTAACATGGCCTTTCAACATTGACATACAAGTTTTCAGAGATTCATCTTTTAACCCAATCCTCTTTCCTGATATGCCTGCCATTGCCACCCTGGAAACACTGCCACCTTCTCGTGCAGTTACCTCTGCCTCCATAAAACGCTCGGAGAGCATGACGGCTTCTTGAGGGCTTTGACAGTTTTGTAGTATAAGGAAAGTATGGATGTCTCTAGGGAGTGTAGCCATGTACTGCTCTAATACAAGGCTATCCAATATTGACTCAACTGATTTTCCTTCAGGGGTCAGCCATTTATTCACTAGACTATGGACTCGCTGGCATAGGGCTTTAGGAGTCTCGCCTGGCTTTAACTTTACAGCCCTTAGTAGGCGATGATAGACTACAGGTGTTAGCCCTAGTCTCTCTCTAACAGCTTTTTTGAGCTCGTCGTAGTTACTAGCGAGCGCGGGCGGCATGGCTCGATATGCGGCTAAGGCCTCCCCTGTAAGGGATACCGCTAGGTGCACAGCCCATTGGTCTTTAGGCCAGCCGCTGAGGTGAGCCACCCATTCAAAGGCTTCAAGAAAATCATCAATGTTGTCCCTATTTGTGAGCTGTCCAAAATTAAATGTCCCACCAGCTTGAAGACCCAGCATATGCAAAGAAGCTGGTGTAGTGGAACCTGGAGGTGTTACTGCTGGTCTGATATTCTCTTTCTGGGCTTTCAGCCATCCCTCCAACATCTTGAGTAGCGGTCTCTGCTGGGCTTGCATCTGCGCAGTACTTCTCTCCTGGGCCTGCAATGCCAAGTCCCACTGCCGCTCGAATTGCGTTGCCATCCATTTCAACACCTCTTGACACTCGAGGGTCATCTTGAAACTCTGCAACAACAAGAACACAGAGACCCAAGTGCGATACCAAAACAAAAAAAAACCTCTTCACTACTTTTTTTTGTTTTTCAATCAGCTAAGCATACACCTTTGCCCTGGTAACCTAACTAGCCCTGTTAGGTACCGTTACCTGGCTTAGGTGAAACTTCGAGCTTATCACCAGTGAAGGTCTTTGCAGTCCTCTCTATATGGCTGCTTCACTTCCTGGACGTTCCTCTGTAGAGCTCCACAGTGAAGTTGCTTTTCCAGCGTGTATCCTGAAGTTGCTCCTTTGCGCATGCGTGAAATCCTTAATACTACGCCACTTGCGATGCCCTCGCTTGGGCCCGAGGGCTTACAAGCATAGAACAGCCTTATAATGTCCTTTTTAAATAAAGCTTCCCTTGTTTGTCCCCAGGGATTCTGGGACTTGTAGTTGGCTTACTTATATAAGGACAAATGTAGTTGTGAGTCCGGTGGTTTAAGGCAGCAAGAAATTTATTTTTTTGTAGGATTCCCAAGGCATTAAAGCTCAAAACACAAATGCAAAAAGGATGCTTCTCCAACACAAGAGTAAATCAGGATAACTGAGAAAAATGCAACAAAAAGTCTTCTTTCACTGAGCAGCAGCTTTCATCCAAATAAACTTGCACAGAGCACAGCTCCTGGTGGTCATTCAACATAACAAGGTAAACGTTTCACAGCTGCTGTTTTCTTTTCCAAACCAAACTGTTACTAACGATAGCTCCTGGGCTTCAGAAGCTCACATACTTAGTAAAACACATTCTTGGCTTTTCTCAATTCTTTGCAGTCATAAAAATTAGTTGCTATATTGTTTCACAGTCTTTCAACCCTGTTTAACAATCCCTAATTCTCCTTGAGACAAAAAGAGCAATCCATTGGTGATATTTCTGAGTCAGATTCTGGCATACAAGAATCCACCTGCATATCTTCTATGTATACCGGGTACTTCTCTCTTTCACCAGATTTATAAACTTTCCCAGACTTCCTGTCTTCTAAAAACTCTTGGAACTGTTTCCACAGCAAATCACCCTGAGAAGGCACACTGGTATTGGGAGGGTAAAGCTTCCTTTCTGCAAACAGTTTTCTTAATGCTTCTAGTGTTAAAGGCTCAGTCTCTCTGCTCTTATCTGGGTTTCTGTTTTCTTCAGACATAAAACTATCTACCCACCTCTTAGCAGATGAAGACGTTAGGTCAGGCTCCTGGACACTAGCTGTAGCAAACTGTTTTCCTGCAAGCTGTTTAGCTCTGCAAGTGCTGGCTTTACCTTGGGGCGGGTCTGTCAGACAACTACTGATTCCTTTCCTCCTGATATCTTTCAGGCCATGGAACTCAGCCTTCTGGTGTCTTTCTCCACTCCTTCCCAGATAGTCACTCTCTTGAAAGTTTCCTTGGAACCTTTCTCCCTTTCAAGGATCTCTCAGAGTTTCTCCTTCTGGCTCTCTCTGCTGCGTCTCCTGTGTGTGTGTCTCTCCTTGTGTTCCGTGTCTCTCATGTCTTCCTCTCTGCTCTGAATGTGTTTTTAAAAGCCGTTTGCTGCCGGGCACTCCCTTGCCTTTGCACAGGTGTGACCAATCACTGAGCAAGCTTGGCTCCCTGTCTGAACTAGGGCGTGGCCTGGCCTTAGCAGAGAGCTGAGTTTTTTTCTTGCAAGCACTGTGCACAAGTGAACTGTCACTTGTTTTAAAGGGAAAAACAGGGTTTTCTCCACTTCCATCTCTTCCTGGGAGCTCTCCTCACCACAATACACACACTCCCACACCTACTTCAGCATTGTGCAAATATAGAGGTGGTTGGCAGCCCTGGGCACAGCGCAGGCATTACTATGGTACTCAATACTGTTGGGTCACTCTCAGGGGTGGTAAACACTGTCAGAGACATAAACCGAGACACACTCCACAGATATCAGACAGGTTGCTCTGATGGATCTCTGTTAACATATTGTGTTTCATTTTGGACTTGTTATCTGACATTAATCATAGCAACCGCTTGATATATGTGGAACGTGTTTCAAGGTATATGACGGCATTGCTAAGGTATGCGGCTTCTAGTATTGGTAGATGCTGCTCCGCGCAGGACCCAACAGCCTGGCCCTCCATGAGGCTTTGGATAGTGGAGCTGGCCGATGCTCTGGGGCAGAGGTTCCCAACTCCGGTCCTAGTGGGCCCAACATGATTCAGGTTTTCATGCTGTCCCTAATTTATATGTAGGGGATACATTTGCATACAATGGGGGTGGTACATACAAATGCATCTCAAGCATATTTCTTAGGGACAGCATGAAATCTGAATGGTGTTTGGCCCTCCAGGACTGCAGTTGGGAACCTCTGCTCTAGGGACTGCACATGTGTATGGTGAATGTGCTCTGTAGGGTAGAATATAGGCATTTATGGTGTGTTTATTTTATCTGCAAAAAGGTTCTTTCTTTGTTACCATGGTTTAGGACTGGGTAATATATAGGGACATGGTCTTCAGGAGCCACAGCTGGGACTGGGTAATATATATAGACATGATCTGCAGGAGCCACAGCAGGGACTTGAACCTGTGACCTTCTGCCCTTGAATGCACTGGCTGGGTGTACTGCACCAAACTGTTGCCACAGAAGCAGGTCATTCCCTGGGTATACCATTACTGTTCGTTAGACAGACCTTGTCTTTTGCAGTGCACGGCACCCACCTAGACAGGGCTTGGCCTTGGTCTGCTGTGGGCAGATGCCACTGCCCCCACCACCACGGGCACCCCTCCGCCACCATGCTGACATGCCCTTATGCCGGTGGTGCTGGTGGTGCGCTGTCCCAGGCCATCCAGTGTGCCGGTAGGCGGCTGCCTATGTTGTGTTATCTGGGGTAGGGGTGCCTGAATGGACATCCATGCTTCCCCCCCGACACTGCCTACCAATGTTCTGTGCCCTTTGGGGTATTTGTTAGGTACTGTCCCCTGGGACACTGTGGGACACAGACACTCGTGGGCATGTTTGACCTTGATCAGTTGCTGATATTTTGTTTCTGTTTTTCTATGTGTCAGCTAGGCATCTGCCTAACCTGCCCTATTCCCCAGCTTCCCCAGCTGCCCCAGCTGTCCCACTGCATGTCACCCCTGCAGTCACCTGTACCCCATGTGCAGCCACACCATAGTGCCCTTTTGTACTTGGGCACTATCTGGTGGTGCATCAAATGTATCACTACTATCACTGTTCTTGGTCTCCCTGCCTTTGCTGTACATTGCTGACTGAAATGGTTTCTCTCTCCTTCACTTTTGCCTCTAACGCCAGGTTTTCACTAGCACTATTTTTCGGACCTTCATTTCACGGTGCTAGTGTGCCTGGAGCCTCTCTCTGCCCACCCCCTGCCCCTGCCCACTCAGTGGAGTGGAGGAGTGGCCTAGTGGCTGGGGCAAGGTACTTCAGGCCGGAAGGTCAGGGGTTCAAATCCCACCAGAGGACAGCAACCTTGGGCCGGAAGGACTGGGGTTTCTAGTCCCACAGGTGCTCCTTGTGGTCTTGGGCAAACCACTTAACCCTCCATAGCCCATGTTCCCTATAAAAATAGTTATCTCCAAGTTATAATGCCCTGTTCAATGTAATTTCAGTTTGTTCAATGTAAACCGCACTGATGCAGAATAGCGCAGTATATAAGAGAATGCAAATAAATAAATAAATTGACCCCCTTCTCCCCGCCCTCTGGGGAGCCTTACTCCACCTTTTCTGTGCCTTAGCTCCGCCAAGGACGTTGTCGGGCGATACGGCACATTATCGCGCGATGACTTAATTTATCGCCTATAATGTCACGTATCACGCGATGATTGCGCCACTGCTACGTTATCGCCGTTTAGTAAACATACCCCTAAGTGTCTGCTTCGGGAGACCTTGCAGGATGCTATTAGAAAAATCAAAATGGGGGAGAATCATGGCCTGAAATACCGAATGAAAATCAGAACTAGATAAAAGTGGTCTACTGTGTTGTAACATTCGTAGTTTATAAAACATTGTTTTGGTAATTAGTTTTATATGTGTGATCATGCTAAGTGTCTGATCAAGTGTTACTCCAAGGTATTTCACTTCAGTTTTACATCTAATTCGATATCTTGCAGAGTGAGTTTTGGAGGGGGGATAAAAGCCTGGCTCCTTGAAATAAATAATGCCTCAGTTTTATTATAATTTATTTTTAGGTTGTGTAGATTCAGCCACTTTGTAATTGCACTCAAGCATGACTAGCTGGTGATAGTTGTGAAGATACATCATTATATCGTCCGTGTAGAAGTGATAGTCTAATTTAAATTTCTTGAAAATGCTACATATAGGCTGAAGGTATAAATAGTAATGCTGAAAGAGCAGATCCTTGAGGTATTCCTTGTTCTTGTTTATATATTTGAGATGTCTGCAGTCCTATCTGAACTTGTTGAGTACGATCTGCAAGATAGGACTGGAACTGCTTTAATACATTGCCATGTAGCCCAATCTGCTGAAGTCTAGTGAGCAGAATATTATAGCTAATATTATCAAATGTGGAAGCAATGTCCAAAAGCAAAAGAACATAAGCTTGTTTAGAGTTATCTATTCCTCGGATAATGTTAGCTAATAGGGCCAACAGCAATCTCTCCACTGTGAAATGGTCTAAAACCATATTGTTGCTCATCTAATGGGGAATTGGTCAGATCATTGCATGCTTTAGTGCCGAGGGCATGATTCCATGACTCAGTGATTGGTTAACCATTCTGAGGATGAATGGTGCTATTTCTGCTGTGGTTGCTTTTAGCCAGGTGATGGGGCAGGGGTCTAACATAGATGTAGTTGTATTAATTTTGGAAAATTTGTAAATTATGTTCTTAATATATTTAAGGTCGACTGAATGAAATGTTTGCCATTTTTCAGAGTATATAAGATTCCTATCAAATTTTTAAACATTTTTTTGTGATTGCTCAAACTATGGAAGCATTAAAGTGTGCCCTATTTTAGTAAGGTACTTTCTTCCTGAGAAAGGGGTTCAGATAAAAGTTCTTGATGTCCATGAAGTTAAAGGCGAAACCTCAGACATTCTTTCCAAGTCTATTCTTGATATAGTTGAGTCCAATGGGCTAAGATCCAAAGTTTTGGCATTGTGTGCTGACAATACCAATTGCAATTTTGGTAGGGCTGCTAGGAGGGGTAGTAACAATATTTTTTACAAGCTGCAAAAAGATTTAGGAAGTAATTTAATTGATGCAAACTGTGCAGCTCACATTGCTCACAATTGTATCAGCACTGCTGTTGAATGCCTGCCAATTGATATTGAAGTTATTGTTGATAAGATATTCAGATATTTTCACATTTATACAGTGAGAATTGAAGAACTTAAAGAGATGTGTGACTTTGTTGAGAGTGAGTATTAAAAGCCCCTCGGATACAGTAACACTAGACGGCTGGCTTTATCAGCAGCCATAGAGAGGTTAATTAAAATGTTCCAACCAGTGAAATCCTATTTTCTGAGTCAGGAAAAATACCTAGTTATTATCAAAAACGTTTTTGAGAATGAATCGGCAGATGTTTGGCTGTACTTTCTGCAGTCAGGCAGTGATTTTCTAAAATGCGACTAAAAATTGAGTCTCAAAAAATCTCAATGATAGAGGTGGCTGGAGTAATCAGTGACCTTAGAAACAAGTTAGTAACTAGGAAGAATGAAGTGTTTTTGCCTGACATTCAGAAAGAAGACAAAATATCTTGAAGAAGAGGACAGCATTGATGAAGTAGATTTCAAGCAATCTGTGTCATCTTTCTACACCACTTGCATTGATTACTTGGATCAGTGGATCACTCACTTCCAGGAGATTGGGAAACAATAGTGGACTTTCCTTCAAAAACAATTAAAGTGGTGTGAGCTACAGTAATCTTTAGAGTACGTTTTGCCTACAAGATCCGGCTTAGAGTCAGTAATAAATGATACTGAATTGTCTCATGAGTTCTCTTAAGTCATTTGTTTCTGAAGAAAAAGTTCAAGAATGGGAAAAAACAGACACCACAGTTGATGAAAAATGGAAGGAGTTACTATATAAATATTTGCATATAAATATTTATGCAAATTGGTTGATTTTTTTTTTATTTTTCGCAGTTTCCAGTGCTCCAACTGAAAGGTGCCTTTCAATCATGAACAAAATGTGTTCTACAGAAAAAAACTCAACTGTATGCAGAGACTCAAATGTCTAATGACTGTAAAGTACAATTTTGGGTTGTGTTGCTCAGAATTTTTTAATTACCTTAGTGGAAATGTTGCTATTTTGAAGAAAATTTGCTCAGTAGAGAAATACAGGTAGGCTTGATTGGCACATTCGTAAGTAAAGTTTTAAACTTAGGGGTATTTTCTATTTATTTCTTTTTTACACCATGCTCTTTAGAATCAGTGTGGGTTACATGTATACTAACAGGTACTTTTTATTCCCTTGTCGCTGAAGTGCTCACAATCTAAGTGTACCTGAGGTGTGGAGAGTTAGGTGGCTTGCCCAAGGCCACAAGGAGTGGCCATGGGACTAGAGACCCCAGTCCCTTTGGCCTGAAGTTGCTTGTCCCCATGTGGGGATTGAACCAACAGCCCTCTGGCATGAGGTAACCAGTCCCAACCACTGAGCCACTCCTCCTTTACTAAGCTGTCTTAATGTTACTGGCACTAGTTGCAGCGATAATGTGAAGAATGCCATATAAGGAGTGGGCATTCCGGTCCTAAGATAGCATGAATCTGTATCGCGCGATAGTGGGTGCCGTGGCACATTAACGCGCGTTAACCCTAGGTTCATGCCAGCGCAGTATTAGAAGCTATAAAGGTGTAGCCCACTGGTTACTGCAATGACAGTGGAGGCAGTGGTCATGGGTTCAATCCTGCAGTGGTGTAATCTAAAAAGGCTGTCTGAGGCATTTTCTTTTAATTTAAATCAATGCTGCCAGCAAAAACACCCTCACAGTGCCGTAACCTAAGGTGCCTCATAAGGCGCCCTATAAGGCACTCCATAGGTCACATTATAAAGTGCCCTGTCTGCCAAGGCACCCTATAATGTGCCCTATGGGGTGCTGTATAGGGTGCCTTACAGGGCGCCCTATAGGGCACCTATGAGGCACCTTAGGCTACAGCACTGTGAGGGTGTTTCTGCTGGCAGCACTGATTGAAATGAAAAGGAAAAGCCTCAGACAGCATTCTGGGATCAAACCCATGACCTCTGCCGCTACAGTCATTGAAGTAACTAGTGGGCCACATCTCTATAGCTTCTAACATACTGCTGGCTGGCTACAGAAAGACTGCAGGTCACCACACAAACTGTCTGCTGTGGTTACCAGGATAGGGTAAACCCACCCGTACCCATGATGCACTGCACATGCAGATCAGCAGCCTACATCTGCTCACAAGATGGGGTATGCGCCTCTATAGCACCCCGGCCTGGTAGGGGGAACTGACCATGTGTGTTACTGGCATAGAGTAGCTACAGACCATGACATCATGCGGTTCCTGTACTCACCCTGAGGGTGAAGTGGGGGGCCCAGCACCAGGTCTGCAGCACATGGCATAGCTGAGATAGGCTATACTGAGATAGGCCTTGTGGACTATGATGCACCCAGAATAGTGCATATCCTGTGTGGGTACCATGGTCACATGTTATAAGTGAAGGGTGGTGTTTGGACCCCAAAGTGGATTATGCAGCACCACCCAACCTGCTCCTGTGGGTCAGGGTGGAGGACAGGATCTTCCACCAATAGATTCATGTTCTACATCTCTGCAATGGTGGCAGTAGAGGGGAATGGGCACCCTACAGGGAGGTCAATGCAGATCAGTACGCATCACATAGGGCAGTAGGCCTAGAAAAGCTCAGCTGCCCCACCCCCACCCCCACCCGACATTCACCAGCAGAGGGCACAGTCACTCTCCACCAGCTACACACTGCAAGGTGTTCCAGCCATACACATGCTAACTGTAGACAGTCTGCTAGCTAGTACATGTTCCTGGAGGAACCGTGTGCACCCGAAAATGGGAGGTGAGCACATACACTAAGCAGATATGTAAGTGATTGGGCCCCAGAAAAGGGAACCCAGAGATATCACATGAGAGAAATGCTATATAACACTATGGGGTAACCTAGCCATGCCATGGTCACTGCTCAGTCAGGGTGAGAGTGACCTCCCAGCATGACAAAATATTGTTTATTAGACAACATTTTGGTGGTGGTGAGAATTGAGGAGGAATGTGACACATTCTATCTACCCTTTTGATGTCTAGGACATCTGTACCTTGCCCACTCACAATCTTAAATAACAGAGGTGTAAGACAGGGGTCTCCAAATCCAGCCCTGGAGGGCCACAAACCAGTCAGGTTGGCAGGATATCTCTAATGCATATATATCTCATGCATATTCATTAGGGATATCCCAATAACCTGGCTGGTCTGCAGACCTCCAGGACTGGATTTGAGTAGGCAGCCACATAACACTGGATAGACATACACACACTACCACACCTATTTCAGCATTGTGTAAATATTTATTTATTTAGACAGTTTTGTATACTACCTTATCCTTCAATCAAAGTGGTCACAACACAATTGGGGGATACATTTAACACAAGGGGATATGAGACACATACACTAATACTTACAAGGAACACGGGCTATGGAGGGTTAAGTGGCTTGCCCAAGACCACAAGGAGCACCTGTGAGACTAGAAACCCCAGTCCTTCCAGCCCAAGGTTGCTGTCCTCTAGTGGGATTTGAACCCCACCAACCTTCCAGCCTGAGGTACCTTGCCCCATCCACTAGGCCACTCCTCCCTATGGAGGTGGTTGGCAGCCCTGACCACCAAACCAGTCCTGGGCACAGTGCAGGCATATATGTGGAACGTGTTTCCACGTTTAAGACGGCATTGCTAAGGTATGCAGGTGCTAGTATTGGTAGATGCTGCTGCGTGCAGGGCTCAACAGCCTGACTCTCCATGAGCCGCTGCATAGTGGGGCCTGTGGGTGTGAGTGTTTGTGCCTCTGTCGGCCGCTGCTCTAGTCTAAAACAAAAATAGAGCTGAATTCTATTGTCATGAGCTAAAATGTGTATGTATGAATGAATTCATGTTGGAAGGTTCATACATACACATATTAGCTCATGACGATATAATTCAGCTCTATTTCTGTTTTAGATTATAGTTGTATAGAGCAGTAGTTATTTTGGATTATTGGCCATTGCTCTAGGGCAGAGGTTGCCAACTCAGGTCCTGGTGGGCCAAACATGGTTCAGCTTTTCATGCTGTCCCTAATGAATATGCATGAAACATTTGCATACAATGGGGGCAGTGCATGTAAATGCATCTCATGTATATTTTTTAGGGACATCCTGAGAACCTGAATGGTGTTTTGCCCTCCAGGACTGGAGATGGGAAACTCTGCTCTAAGGATTGCACATGTTTATGGTGTATGCGCTCTGTAGGGTACAATATAGGCGTTTTTGGTGTGTTACTTTTATATGCAATAAAGATTCTGTCTTTATTACCATGGTTTAGTAAGGGTCAAATGAAGGGACATGGTCTGCAGGAGCCACAGCTAGTACTTGAACCTGTGACCTTCTGCCCCTGAATATACTGGCTGCGTGTACTGCACCAAACTGTTGCTACATTGGCAGGTTATTCCCTGGGGATAGCATTACTGTTCATCAGACAGCCCTTGTCTGTTGCACTGCACGTCACCCACCTGAACAGGGCTTGGCCTTGGTGTGCTGTGGGCAGATGCCACTGCCCCCTCCACCACCAGTACCCTTCCGCCACCATGCTGACATGCCCTTATGCTGGTGGTGCTGGTGGTGCGCAGTCCCAGGCCATCCAGTGTGCCAGTAGGCGGCTGCCTATGGTGTGAGGTCTGGGGTAGAGGTGCCTACATTGACATCTGTGCTTCGCCCCGGCACCACCTGTCAATGTTATGTGCCCTTTGGGGTACCTGCTGGGTGGTGTCTGCTGGGACACTGTGGGTCACACACTCGTGGGCATGTTTGCCTTGGTCAGTTGCTGGCTTGCTGTTTTTCTGTTTCTGTGTTCCTTTGTGCCACCTAGGCATTTGCCTGGTCCACCCTGTGCCTCAGCTGCCCCTATGCATGTCCCGCCTTCAGTCCCCTGTGCCCCATTTGCAGCCTCACCGTCATGCCCTCTCATACTTGGACACTATGCTGCTGCTGCTGCACATGTATCACTACTAACACTTTTCTTGGTTTCCCTGCCTTTGCTGTACATTGCTGACTGAAATGGTTTCTCTTTCCTGCAAATGTGCCTCTAGCGCGAGGTTTTCACCGGCGCTAATTTTCAGACCTTCATTTCACGGCGTTAGTGTGCATGGAGTCTCTCCCCGCCCACTCTCCACCCATTGATCCCTTCTCTCCGCCCCTGGGGAGCCTTACTTCACCCTCTGGGGTACCCACTGCGCACCTTAATGCCGCCGGCCACATTATCCCTCGATACGTGACGTTCTCGCACGGTAATGCGCCATTATCACGCAATAACGTCACTTATTGCACGATAACATCGCATCTGCGACGTTAGTGCCATTTAGTAAACATACCCCCTAGACTAGTGATTAAAATTTGGGGTTAAAATTAAAATTGCAATTATAAACATACTTTTTATTTTCCTTAACTTTGAACCCTCCCCCCGGTTTGATTGAGTGTCCTGTATTTGAACTTAGAAAAGATGGTCAGGTTACCTTTGCAGGCTGCTGTTTTAGCTTTTAAGGTCTTTTTAATGCAGTCCAGGATCTTTGCAGTTTCAGAGTAGTTCAACAGTAGCACTTTAAGTCAGGAACACTTCAAAATAATTTAAATCAGAAAGTTTTAAATCACTGATAAGTTTTAGCTCCTGCTCAGCTGCCCCTTGCTTTCTGGCAGGCAGCTGCTTTCTATCAAGGGTGACTCCTCCTGTGCTTCCTGCACTAGCTCCTAATTAGGGGCAGCAGTATCTCTCTGCTATGAAGCTTGCAATTCTCTTCAGCAGCATTTGTTTCCCTGTCTTGAAGTATGTGTGTATGGTGGTGGGGCTTGGAGTCTCCTACGTAATTACAAACATGCGGATAACAGGGATATGAAAAGGTTTAGTAGGACAGTGGGGATTTTGTCCCTCCCTATCTGTGGAGTCATCTGGCTGCTGTTCCCGAGGCAGGACTGTGTTGTGCAAGAACCAGGAAGGCTCCCCAGTGAGGGTTTGGTATCATGGCCACACACCCCATGCTGACATCAACAAAGGCCCAGAGGACTTCAACTCAATGCAGCTGTACAGCTGCCATGATCGCACGGCCTGCAGGCGTGTGCCCAAAGGGCCATGTGACCTAAGGTTACACCCCTTTGGTGCCATTTTGGGACTTGATTTTGGTTCTGTGATGCCTTGAGGTAAAGGAGAGAGGAAGAATAAGAACTCCAGGTCTGCTGCTGTATCATCTGCTTGTAAGTAGGTCCTATGGAAAAACATTTACAACATGATTTAGATAAAATTGCTCCATCTCAGCCTGGCTTGGGGCTCTCCTCTTCCTCTCTCCTGCCTGGGGTTTCTTTGAGCTCATCTGCCAGGTCTCCAACTCCTCCTGCAGAGCATTTGGACCTGGGTAGTGAGAGAGTTTTTTCTCTCTTAATGGGTTCCCAGGGGAATTTCGAGTTCCCTTCTGGGGTTCACCCAATGCAGTGTAAGAGGAATGTTATTTTTTTTAACAACTGTTATACAGCGTCCTAAAGCTTTGGAGGCTACAGACCTACAGGCAGTTAAATCTGGTGATATTACCTTGTTAGACATTTTAAAAGTGGTCACACAAACAAATCTTATCTGGTTTTATTGATCAGACTGTGAGGTTCTGAAGAGTGTATTCAGAAGTTTCAGGACCAAGACTCATCATTTGTATCAGTAGCATCCAAGTTAGAGAAATGTTCTTCAAAATGATTCTTTACAAGTTACAGGTGTGTCCTTTATTAAGGACAGCTTGAGTTTGCATACTCAGATGGAAGCACTGAAGAACAGTTTTTGAACTTTCCTAAGACTCATTTGTTATCTCCTCTTCAGAAATATTTAAAAGAGACGTTGATGTTTAATGAGCCAGAGTCTGTTTCTGTCTCGAATTTGTATTATTTACCCTCTCGACCTTTGGTTGCTACTGAAGGTGGAGAGGCTTGGTGTTGTTTGGTGTTGTTGCCGTTTGTCACAGAAATGTGATCCTCCGCCGTCAACACTTTAAGTTTGGTGTTGTTGCTGTTGTCACAGAAATGTGATCCTCCGCCGTCAACACTTTAAGTTTGGTTTTGTTGCCGTTGTCACAGAAATGTGATCCTCCGTCGTCAACACTATCCCATTCTGCTACTGCCCAGATGGGTGGTTTGTCTTGGTCTGGCACCTCAGCTGAGACCTGTCCATCTTGGGAGACCCTGCCAGTAGTTAAACTACTGATAATTTAGCTCTCAGCATCACTGATGCACACAAGCTCTCACAGCACAAGCTGCAAACCAAGTGAGGGTAACAAGACTAATTTTTTATCTCCTCTTTAGAAATATTTAAAAGAGGCTTTGATGTTTAATAAAGCCAGAGTCTGTTTCTGTCTCTAATTTGTATTATTTACCCTCTCAACCTTTGGTTGCTACTGAAGGTGGAGAGGCTTAGGTAGTTGTGGACTCTGGCTAGTTAGACTTAGCTGAATTTCTTGAATCTTCCAAGGATGAAACTGTCTTAACAGCTACCTTGGTTGTGTCCTTTTCTTTAGAATTGGACAAGCATCAAATTCTTAAGGCTTATTTTATTTATTTATTTATTTTATTTACGACATTTATAAACCACCCAATCACAAAAGTTCAAAGCAGTACAGGAAACATATAACACATCTTAAAGTAACATTAAACAAAAATCAAGCACCAAAAGCTCGATGAAACAAATGGCTCTTCCATAGCATTAGCAGCCATTTTCCTAAGAATCGTTATTATTTTGTGGCCAAAAGATTACAGACCTAATATTCAAAGGCATTTATATGGTTTACTGACCTGTAAACCATGTAAAAGTTGCTGAACAGGATATTCGATGGCACTAACATGGTGCCATCCCGATTATCCCCTCTACATGTCACAATGCTAACCACTTAGTTTTGGGGCGTGTCATGGGCAGCGACAGTCGCTAACCGGGTAACAATGATATTGTATCACTAGCCAGTTAGCGACACATGGGCTACAGCTTCTACTATTCATTTCTCAGAGTCTCTTTTTCTTTGTTTCCACTCCACTCCCCCACTTTATTTCCTTTTACTTTATCTTCCTCCTTCTATTACTACTGTCCGATGGGAGGTGCTTTTACTGACCCTCTCTGAGACGGTTCTGCATTACCCCAATATTATTATTTTGGGTGACTTTAACATTCACATAGATGCCCCATCCAGACCTAAAGATCGGGTCTTCATGAATCTTCTGCATGACTTGTCACTCTATCAACATGTATCCGGACCCACTCATTGTTTGGGCCATACCTTAGATTTAGTCCTCACATCTTCAAGCTTGCGCTCAGTGTTGTCTGCTCCAGTCTCTCATAGTATCCCCTGGTCTGATCACTACTGTGTTTCCTTTTCGGCTTCTTTGCTAGTCTCAGATACTAGTGGTCCCCTTTCAACTCAGTCCCCCCCACGCTTACGGCGTCGTATTTCCCGTCTACTCTAACTGCCTTCCCTCCTGCTCACTCTCTATTCCCCCCAGACTTTTCTGTGCTTCCTCCTGACTCTCAGGTCCATCTTTGGAACTCTGTCCTTACAAACACTTTGGACAATCTGGCCCCCCTTCGCCTTACTACCAGATCATCTCATTCAACCCATTCTCCCTGGTTCCATTCGGGTTTGTGCTTATAGCGCACACAATTACGACAAGCAGAACGCTGCTGGCTACGACATCCTTCTACAGATACTATCTCTCGGTTTAAACAACTATATTTGGACTATCGCACATCAGTCCAGTCTGCTAAGAGCTCCTTCTACACCATGGAGATATCTACAGCCGCTAATTCTCCAGACAACTCCACTCAATCTTGCGCCAGCTCTCCTCTACTGCCTCTGCCTCTGCCCCTCAAGTTACAACCCTTGCCCCTGCATCTCTAGCTACTTTTTTCTCTGAAAAGATTCCGAAATGACGTGCCTCCTTTACTATTGCCCCTCCTTTACCCCTTTCTCCTTCTTGCTCTCCTTCCTCAGTCTTAGTCACTTTGCCTTCCTCTGAGGAGAGGTTCATCTTTGAATCAGCTGTCTTACCTTCTTCACCAGTAAATAGAGCTTTAGCCCACACTTGGTCCACTTTTCATTCCATCACTTCAGCAGAGGTACTGCTAACTTTATCTAAGTCCAGAAATACCACCTCTCAATTAGATCCCATTCCCTCGGGTTGGCTGGTAGAGCCTTCCTTGCAGTTTGTGCCTTTCATTACAACTATTCTTAACTCCAGCTTGTTTTTGGGCTGTTTTCCCTCATTGTGGAAATCTGCTATTGTTCACCCTTTATTGAAACAGCCTTCACTTCATCACTCTGTCTTATCTCATTGGCGACCGGTGTCAAATCTCCCCTTTCTAGCTAAAATTCTGGAACATTTTGTCTTTCTTCAATTAACACCTCATGTGGAAGCTACCAACACCCTCCACCTGCGACAAGCAGGATTCCGGGCCGGGCATAGCACAGAAACAGTTCTCCTAGCCCTCCTGAATGAGATTCATGTTGCCCACGATCGTGGCGATATTACTCTCCTGGTCTAATTAGATCTGTCAGCAGCATTTGATCTGATTGACCATTGGACCCTTCTCTCCTGTCTTTATGATGTCAGGTTGTGGGGCACGGTGTTGCACTGGTTTCGTTCTTTCCTCATAGCTCGTTCCTTTGTCGTCTGTTCTAACCATCAGTCCTCCCCGCCTGTCTCCCTGTCGTGTGGGGTACCTCAAGGTTCAGTTCTCTCCCCTTTACTTTTCAAAATTTTCCTTGCCCATTTACCCCTCTTGATCCAACAATTCCCAGTTTCAGTTTATATCTACGCCGATGATATTATCCTCCTCTTCCATACCTCCCTGGTTAACATTGACATTACTCGGCTCAACAACTGTCTCTCTCATATTGCCTCTTGGCTTTCTTCTAATCTTTTTCATCTGAATCCATCAAAATCCACAGCCATGTGGGTCTCTATGGGTACGTCCTGCCCAACAATCATGCCTCAAATAAGTTCTGTCTTTATTCCTCTTGCTTCCTCTTTTTGCTACTTAGGTGTAACTCTGGATTCTTCGCTATCTTTCCACGACCATGTATCGAATCTATCTCACCGTTCTTTCTTTATACTGCGGCAATTTAGATCAGTTCACTCTATCTTGCCTCCCGATTCTCTTGTCACCCTCTTATTGGCCTTGGTTATGTCCAGATTAGACTATTGTAATGTGGCTTTTGCTAACCTACCATCTTACCAGCTTCATCATTTACAACTATTACAGAATACTGCTGCTCGACTTGTCACCAATGCCCGGAAATCTGATCATGTAACTCCCCTCCTTTTTCAGCTTCATTGGTTACCGCTCCTCTATATGTTCAAATACAAGCTCCTCATTCTAACTCATAGGGTCATTCATATATCAAATCCTTTGTATCTAGCAAACTTTGTCTCTCTCCACACTCCTTACCGTCAACTCCATTCACTACATGCTAATCGTTTGTCTCTTCCTTCCCCTTCACAGGCCCATCTAGAACAGACACATCACGCTGCATTCTTTTTTCTTGGACCTTCACTTTGGAATGCCTTGCCATCTTCCCTCCGGTTGGAATCCTTATATCAAAATTTCAAAAACTTATTGAAAACATATTTGTTTCAACAGGCTTTTGACCTCCCTTCCAGTAGTACTGTTTAGTTATTGCTTCTCTGTCTGCTCCTAAGTGACCCTATTGGTCAATCTTTCCTTTTATTTTATAATGGAGTTCCTTTCTTCCTATGACGCTAGCATATTGTTATTGTAAACCGCTCTCATGTTCCGACAAGGGCGGTATATAAAATGTTAAATAAAGATAAAGATAAAGCTAGGCACAGCAAAAGCTGGCTTAGCTTTATCTGTAGGAGCTAACCGGGCAGCGGCTCAATATCGCTGCTACCCAATTACAGGCCAATTCATAAAGGTGCACGTCCAGGCTGTGGGGATGCCCAAAACATGGACAAGGCACACATGTAACTGATTCCGCAACCATTGGAGCTATACGTTCCCATGAATGTAGAATCGGGCACTTAGACCGCCCGGCGCGCACTCAATATGGAGCAGGGAGACATCCTGGAAGCTGCCCGTCCCCACCATTCAATGCTCTGGCTGGTGTGACGGTGCAGTGGTGTCCCATCACCATGGCACCGGCATGTCCAACTGGAGACATGGAATGCTGACAGACAGTGCGACCACAGTATAATGTTAACTGACCCCAAGTGTGGCCCCCTCAGGCCTGGATCAGGGGGCCAGCTATGCCATGGCCGTGTAATGGAGATGGGGTATCTGCAGCTCACAATTGGCATGATGGCTGGCACTTATTCCACCTTCGGGATGGAATAAGGTGGGCGTCCATCTCTACGCTGGGGGATGCACAGAGGCACAGGGATGCACCTGAATGGCTTCTCTATGTCCCGTAGTCTGGCCACATCTCTGCTCTGCCCCAGTGCTCCCCCCCCCCCCCACCCAACAGCTCTGTACATGCAGGGAGCCAAGAGCATGGAATATGGTCCCGGAGATGAGCATGGATTGTTTGCCCAACCCAGATTTCCAACCCTGCTATTCATGGGACAGAATGATCCCCTTAGCTACTGCAGAGGCTGTGTGGCAACTCTAGATATTCAATGCCAGGGCTGCATGTGACTCTGGCACTGAATATCCAGTGTTAAAGGTCGTCGGCGATGGTTATGCACTGTAGCAGCGCATAGCCATCCCAGAAGACTATCAGGCCCTATGATTTTGCCTGATACTGCAAAAGTTACAGAAATGAGGAGGAGGAGTTTCTTTCTTCTGAAACCATGAGTTTTAGAGTTAAGGGCCTCTTTCTTAAGGTTTCCCTGTAAATGTCTGATTGTCTGTCAGGGAACTAGGTACACTTTTATGGATCTACTCAACTAGAAGATTTCTTGAAGGGTAAATGATGGTATTCCTCTCTTCCCTTAGATCTAGAAGTCTTTGACTTTTCCTGTTTATTTTGCCTCATTTTTATTTCTTGGATTTGTATAGTCACTGGAACTTTATTTGTTTCGAGTGGAGAAGTAGCCCAGTGGCCAGAACACTGGCTTGGTAATCAAGAGGCCAGAGTTTGATTCCTACTAGCCCTCCTTATGGCCTTGGACAAGTCGCTTAACTTTCTATTGCCTCAGAAGAAAGGCCTAGCAATCTACTTCTGGTCACACTGCCAAGAAAACCCAAGAGTCAGCATTGACTTGAAGGCACACATTTCACTTTTGAGGGATATCTCCTCTCTCTCCTTAATGTAGACTCTACATACATTTATGTTATGATGTTTATTTTCTGAGTATTTTTAATCAATCCTGTTATTTGCTTCTGTAAACTGAGCAAACTCAATAATAAAAAAAGTTACTCTAAGCAGAATTAGTATCCTTTGCAAAATCCAGTACCATCTCGTCTCCTTCCTTAGATGCTATTGTAGGGAACTGGGAAAGGTATCTAAGAAGTTAAGATTTTAGGGAGGTATACTCAGTGGCAGCGACCAATGTAAACAAAATGGCTGGACTTTGCAGCAATAAATTAAACCCAGCCACTGGCACTGAATATCCAGTTACCCGGCTAGCGATTTAGCTATCTGGTCAGTGGCAATATTCAGCTGCTGCCCAGTAAGCTAAACGGCTAAAATTAAGCCAGCTTTTTTCGGGTCTATCTTTAGCTGGTTAGGGTCAACCATTCAGCGGCTCAGTATTGCCACTGACCGCCTAACCTTCTGTGCTGCCTCCACTCTCCCCCTCCCCCTAGATTGCCCTGATGCTAAGTGGTTAGTGTCAAGGCCAGCCCAAACAGTATACAAACTAGGTGGTCACCTAGGGCATCAAAAGCTAAGCAATAGATTCTCACAAATTTAATTTGGTCAATTCTATCAGAGTAATAATTGTCTAGATATGTACGATACTCTGAACTAGGTATTTAAACGTATAATGTGTTTTTCACAAAAACGTTTTCAGACTAACATTTTCAAAATATTTCATAATAACTGATGGGGTCTCAGACTCCAGGCTTCCAGAACTTCAGTGGGTTATTCGGAAGAAGCCTATTTTTGCATCAGCGACCCTTTATGTCTAGTCATAAGATGTATTCATTCTTAGCGACCCTTTATGTCTAGTCATAAGATGTGTTCATTCTTTCATTAATTCAAATCTTAATCGCATAAAAAGGAAAATAGTGCTTAGCTTTCGTTGTCATTCCCCACCTGTTTGGATTCTTCAGGGGTTGACTTGAAAGCACTATAATGCAATCCAGCATAAATCCTATAAATACATATTTTCTGAGTTCTACTTTAGAACTATGCATAGTAATAAATAAGACAACATACCTATTATGTGGCGATTTGTTATTTCTCAATATCAACTAAGATTTCCATGACTTTCTGCCTGTCGGCTTTCTCACTGTCGGCTCTCTCAACGCCGCGCATGTGGTTTAGACTTATGTGTGAGAGTTTTAATAGGCTGCAACTATGTTGAATCTTTGTATAGAGAGAGACATCTCTGCTCTTGAGAATCTTATCTAGGTCTTTCATAGCCATTCTGCCAAGAGCAATGCGTCGTCTGATTTCTTGACTGCTTGTTGCTTCTTTACTGTGATCCAAGTAGGTTAAAGTTGTTCATGATTTCAATTTCTTCTCCTTCAACAATGAACCTGTTGATTATGCCAGTTGTCATGATCTTTGTCTTCTTTACATTAAGGTGCAGGCCCATTTTGAGACTATGTTCTTTGATTGTGAGAAGCAAATGTTTCAGATCATCTTCACTTTCAGCCAGTAATGTGGTATCATCAGCATAGCGAAGGTTGTTGATGAGTCTTTCACGAATCTTCACACCTCTGTTGTCTTCATACAGTCCTGCTTCTCTGATGATTTGCTCTGCATATAAATTAAACAGGTAGGGGGAAAGTATGCAGACTTGTCTTACACCTTTGCTTATTTTAAACCATTCTGTTTCTCCTTGTTCCATTCGAACTGTTGCTTCTTGATCAATGGACAGATAGTGCAAGAGTACGATCAGGTGTTCTGGTATACCCATGCTTCTTAATGTGGCCCAGAGTTTCTCATGGTTTACACAGTCAAAAGCCTTGCTATAGTAGATAAAGCACAAATAGATATCCTTTTGGTATTCTTTAGTCTTTCCAAGGATCCATCTCACATCCGCAATGATGTCTCTCATTCCTCGCCCTTTCCTGAACCCTGCTTGCACTTCAGGTAGTTCTTGTTCCAGGTATGGTTGTAGTCTCTTTTGAATAATCTTCAGTAGAATCTTGCTGGCATGTGGGATCAGAGCGATTGTGCAATAATTTCCAGTCAGTTGGATCACCTTTCTTTAGTATTGGTATAAACACAGATCTTTTCCAGTCAGTTGGCCATGATGTTGTCTTCCATATTTCTTGGCAGAGCCTTGTAAGTACGGTAACAGCTGCATCAGATTGCTGTTATACTTCTATGGGAATGTTATCAATGCCTAGTACCTAGTAGTTCCCCCCAAAACACACTGGATCCACAATGCCTGTACTGGGGCAAGCAGTGGATTTCCCAAGTCCCCTTGAATAATGGGTTATGAACATTTTCTCCAGAAACCTGTCCAAACATTTTTAAGGGCTCTGTACTATCCTGGTTCTCCTCTTATTTCTCCCATCACTCTTTCAGTGTTTGTTTTGGTGGATTCTCCTCTGCTGCTATCCTGCCCTCAGTTGATGTACATCAAGGATCTGTCTTGGGTCCACTCCTTTTCTCTCTCTATACCAGTCCCTTGGTGCACTCATCTCTTCCCATGGCGTTTAGTACCATCTTTATGCTGATGACTCCCAGATCTACCGCTCCACACCTGAAATCTTTCTGGCAATCCAGACCTGGATCTCTACTTTCTGACATTGTTGCTTGGATGTCTCACCGCCACTTGAAATTGAACATGGCCAAACAGAGCTTCTTATTTCCACCCCCCCCCCCCAAATCCACCTTTCTCAGTCTCTGTGAATAACTCTCTATTCCTCCCTGTTTCCTCGGCTCGCAACAAAATCCACCCATTCCTTTCTGAACACACTACTAAGATATTTATCCACTCCTTAATCACTCCCGTTTTGACTATTGTAACCTACTCCTTGCTGGTCTCTTTTTCAATCATCTCTCTCCCCTTCAATCTGTTCAACACTCTGCTGCACGGCTAATCTTCCACCAGCCTCATCATGCTCATATTACCCCTCTTCTCAAGTCACTTCATTGGCTCCCTATCTGTTTCTGCAATGCAATGTGTGTCTTCAAGTCAGTCCTGACTCCTGATGACCCAGAAGCTCCTGGGTGTTCTTGGCAGTGTTACCGGAAGTAGATTGCCAGACCTTTCTCCCGAGGCAATGGAGGGTTAAGTGACTTGCCCAAGGCCACTGTTTCTGCATCCAGTTCAAACTTCTATTGCTGATCTATAAGTGCATTCACTCTGCAGCTCCTCACTATCTTTCCTGTCTTATCTCTCCCTACACCCCTCCTTGGGAACTCCGCTCTTCTGGCAAATCGCTTCTATCTGTGCCCTTCTCTTCTATTGCTAACTCAACACTTCTTTCACCTTTCTGCCCCTTATGCCTGGAACAAACTACCTGAGGCTGTACGTCAGGCGCCTTCTCTGACCGTTTTCAAATCCAGGCTGAAAATTGACCTCTTCGCTGGCTCTTTCGGATCTGGACTCATCTGATCTCTTTGTGTTTCTTCACCATTCCCCCTAGATGTATCTCTGTCTACACCTACTGAGTTGTCTGTCTTGGCTAGATTGTAAGCTCTGATGAGCAGGGACTGTCTCTTACATGTCTGTGAAGTGTTATGTACTGTACATCTTGTAGTGCAATACAAATGCTCAGTAGTAGTAGTAGTAGTAATAGTAGTAGCAACTCAGCTACACGAACAGCTTTTACTATATCCTCCAATAGTGACTTCCAGAGCTTGATTACGCATTGACTGTCAAAATATTTGCTCTTATTAGTCCTAAATGGGTTACACTATAGCATCATTGCATGTCTCCTGGTCTTTCTACATTTTGATGGCGTAAACAATCGATCTAGGTGTACCCATTCCACTCCATTCATTAAGTTATAGACCTCTAGGATATCTCCCCTCAGCCATCTCTTCACCAGGTTGAAGAGCCCTAACCTTTATAGCCTCTCCTCATAGGTGTCTCCTTCCATCCATAGTACCATCTGTGATGTCCAGCATGATGCCACAGTGACAGCGGCGGCACACAGACATGCTGCTGCTGCGGAAAGAAGATGTGCCACATGGGGCGGTCCAAGGGTCCAGGCACCGTAGGCAGAGATCCTGGATAGCCCCCCTCTACTGCCGCTGAACACAGCTGTGGAGTCAGATGGCACTAGCAGCTGTAGCCCTTCAGGTAGCTGCAACATGCAGGTGCCTGGGGAACTACCGGGGGGGGGGGGTGCCTGGGGAGGGAGGAGTGGCCTAGTGGTTAGGACAAGGTACTTCAGGCCGGAGGGCCGGGGCTTCAAGTCCCATCTGGGGACAGCAACCTCAGGCCGGAGGGACTGGGATTTCTAGTCTTATAGGTACTCCTTGTGGTCTTGGGCAAGCCACTTAACCCTCCATTGCCCATGTTCCCTGCAAGTATTAGCGTATGTGTGTCATATCCCCTCGTGTTAAATGTATCTCCCAATAGACCGCTTTGACCCAGTGAAAAGCAGGATATAAATACAGCTAAAAATAAAAAAAAAATAAAAACTACCACAGCAGTGGATGTCATCTTCCCCCTAAGATGTATTAGTGGCAGGTGGTATGAGGTCCCTGCAAAGGCAGGTGGTGGTGGTGAGGGGGGGGGGGGGAGGACTGCCGACTGTCTAGCTCACCCTCTTTTTTTCTGTTATACAAGAGAACAGCTGAGGTCTTTTCCTCTATAAAGATATTATACTGCTTGTTTCTCTTGGAAGCTCTCTTCTTTTTTCCTCTTTTTTTTAGGTGTGTGTGTGTGTTTTTTTCCCCTGTGACTGATTTGGGATTTTTTAAAATAATATATTTTCTGTTTTTTGGCTCCTAAAGAGGATTTTTTTCAATTGAATGGCTGTGTGGCTAAGACATGTGTGAGTCCAACATGTCTGGTATTAGGCCTTCCAGGTGGCATTACCACACATTTTCATTCACAGTACAGATACTTTGGGGATGGCACCTACAGCACATCGGTGCTACCAGCCTATACCACCTTCTCCTCCGCTGCCATCCATCCTTCAGCCCATCCATCCACCGCTATTGGCTGGGTGCGGTCCTGTCTTCCCATGCAGGCTGCTATATCATGGACTGTACTGGTACTCTTTCCCACAATTTGGGACCTCTCCTGTGTCTGTCACCACTCACCACTCACTACTCCTACTCTGTCTTCCTGTCACTGCACACATCCTGCCACTTCTGACTCCACTGGGGGACACATGTTCCACATCCTATGCCATACATTGACATTGCGCCATATTACATTGACACCCCCGTGCATCCGTACACCAGCCTCCCACATGCTCATCCACTTTATTGGCTGCCACATAGGGTGCTCACTGGTCTGGCAGATCCATCATCTCCCACCTGTCCTTCCATCCATCACCTTCAGATTGTCTTCCCTTGCTGCTCCTTTATCCAGTGTTAGGGTTCTAGCTGTTTTCGGACATTAAGGTGCCTGCTTGACACCTTAACGCCCGATGTCCCATTACCGCACATTAAATAGCCCATAGCGCCCTTAACTCCAGAATATCTCCTACACGCCCAAAGCCTTTTTTGCACGGAAACCCCTTTTCGCTGCTGTTACTGCTCAGAAAGGCATGCTCTCTTACCACTGTTTAGTAAACATGCCCCTCAGATTCAGGTGCAAACAAAACTACCAGAGCGATAAGAGGAAATAATAAGGGATAGTAAAATCACAATAAAAGTAATAAAAACAGAGCCACAAGGTTAGGAAATGTGAGGGATACCGATTGGAGCCCAGCTATGATAATTTGATTCTAAATGGACAAGTATAAAATCTCACTTTAAAAATGTTATTATGGTACTGTTTGTGTTATTGGGGGGAACAGGCTCAATGTTTTTACTAGAGGAATTGCGAGATAGGCCAATTAAGAGCTTATGGGGACATCATAAAATCAGAAGAAATGTGGTAAGGGGCAGAAATCAGTGTGATTTAGTAGAGTGTTTCCTAACAGGCATTAGAAAGATTGAGACTGTAACTGGTAGGGGTCGTTATGGATCTGTTACATTTTATTGACGAGGGAACAGTGACTCTTGATTAGAGAGCTTGAGAGTATTAAGCACTCTAAAAATAGAGTAGAGGGGACTCAAGTGAGATGTTTCCAGTGCCATCCATGTATCTTAATGCTTGAAAGGTATGTAATAAAATGTTTTAAATAAATGAGTTGATAGGAGAATCCCAAGTTGGATGGCTTTTATAACTGAAACTTAGCTGACAGAAAAAGAAGGGCCTACTGTAAAAATGCTTTGCCTGCCAGATTACAAATTGTTATATTGCCCTAGATTAAATAAACCAGGAGGTGGAGTAGCTTTGATTTATAAAGCTTTCTTTCATTGTAAATTAATAGAGCACATATTTATTTTTGGACTAGAGATGTCAGTGGAATGATTTCTTGGTAAAGGATCAAACCGTCTAGGAATATTTTTGGGCAATGGGAAGACGTTCAAGAGGACTTAGCTTCTGCAGTTAACACCATACATTAATATTTGAAAATGTTCTAATATTGAGAGACTTCAATCTCCATTGTCAAGATGAATAAAATTCTATAGTTACCTCCTTTCAAGCTACCATAAAGTCATTAAATTTGAATTTTATAAAGTTGGGTAATACTCATTAAAAGGGTCATCAGTTTGAGGCTGTGATGGTGACCACTTCAAATTGGGCAATTATGGAAGATAGTCAGACTAGTCCATTACTCTGTCAGTTCATTATATGGTGGAGTTTATCATCTACTGGGAGGTAAAGAGACAAATAGCAGTAAATGAGGATACAATGAAAATAGGTTGAAGTAAAATTGATGTAAATAATCTTTGGTCTGAGATTATAGGAAATTTACCACAAACAACCGTAAATACTCCAGATGTTATAGGAGAAAATAAGGGAATCAGCAGATAGAACTGAGCTCTATAAAACAAGAAAGATTAGACAAGTAGATCCAGCTGAATGGTTTAACACAGATTTAGCAAGTATGAAAACCGAATTGAGATGATTAGACGCCGATGATATTTGAGTTTGAATTCTGGATTTGAAGAAGGAACGGAGGGAGCAAGTTCAACATTATAAAAGGGCTAAAGGCCAACAAAAAAGTGATCATTCCAAATTAGTTGAAGATGATCAAAATAATACTGGTGCCCTATTTTTATTTATTTATTTGTGTAGCCCATCCCCCGAGGAGTGTGTTGATCCTGCAGTTACTCTAGAGATGTTACTATGTGGTCAGATGGCTAAATGAATACCTTGGATTCAAACACTCACTCAGATGAAGGCTTCCAAGAAGTCACTAACCATGTCTTATTCCCTCTCTCAATAACGTGAAAAGAAGAATATGAGGAGAATAATTTCTAAAGATATGATTGAGTAATGTCAGTGTGATGTTACAAATTAAAATTTATAATATTGCAGTAAATTCTGAGAATTAAATGAAAATGCCTGAAAAAAATATGTTGAATTTTCTTTCTTTAAATTTATTAATTGGCTATAATAAATGATTAAATATTTGTTTAAAAGTGAGTGCGCTCAGAATTTGAAAAATAAACTAATTAAAACAATTGTGTTTATGAAGGTGTTCAAAACACAATAAAAGGGAAAAGTTACAATTTATAACTACAGATATTCCTTGTTATTTCAGCAATATTCCTACAGCATCTTCAAGAACTGCACACTATCAAATCAATAATTAATATAACATAGCACATCTCAAATCAATTTCTTGTAACCTCAGATTTTAGTTTATTTTCTTAAAATTCTGTTCTTTTCTGTTTCAGGTTACACAACAAGGTAATGCGCGGATAAGTACAAGTATCCCTTAACTTAATTTTAAACTCTCTTCAAATATCTCATTTCAAATGCTTCCTGCTAAAATGAATTTATTTACTTTCCTTTTGCAGGTATTTTGGAGTTTCCAACACTTAACAGATAAGTTTCCCTCTTTTAAATTCCAAATTAATTTTGTTTATTTGAGCTCAAATATTTCCTAATGTGTGTATGGTGCACCACATGCCTCCTCCCAGCACTCTCTTGCCAAAAGGGTCCGATGTCCAGTTGTTCAGCAGGATCTCTTCATGTACTTTTCCTCAGGTTCTGTACCAGGATCAGCATTGAGTCTCCTACTGCCTAACTTTAACAACTCAGAAGAACAAATCTTTCTACTTGTTGAGGCTGTTCTCAGTCTCTTATTTTAAAAGTTCAGACTGAGAATCTTTTCTTCTTGGGAGCTGCCCTACACTAATTTAAAATGAAGGATAATCAGTTATTTCTAACTAATTTTCCCTGTCTCTAAAACATGTATACCATAACTTTTATCTCCCTGGCCACTACCATTCACGACCCTAACAAACTCAAAGCAAAACCTTACACAGACATAGAACAAAACGTTAAGTTTCAGGCTTGTAAACTCAGCACCCTAAAATGACTTTGTAGCAGAAATTTCATGATAAAATCTTGAATCCAGTTTCTATTTTTACTTTCAGATGGTCTCAGAAACCTTTCAGTGTGCCAAGATTCTATAGTGCAGTCTGCACAGCACCCAGAACCAACTTTTCACTGACTGCAAAACTTTTTTTAAAGTCGGTCACACTTTCAATTCATTGCTCCAAAAATAAAGAAATCCCAGTCTCTTTAGTGATTCTTATAATTATTTTTCTTCCTTTCTCTCTTTAGGCTTTCATACAGCAGCACATCTGAGAACTTTTTAATGCCAATAACTGTCAAACTCCTTTTCCAGGAATCTGCAGTAACTTCAGGTTTTTAAACCAAATGTTACAGAAAATTCTTCTTAAAGGAGAGATACAGGTACCATACTTCTGCAGGGTTTTTGACCAAAACCTCTCACTCTACTCAGGTTTCTCAAAGAACAGGATTTTTATTATTTTACTATCAGACTTTCTCTTAGACAGCTTCAAAGTATGAAATTAAATAAGCATGAACAGCTTTTCCCATGTACAGGACCAGTGCCTCCTTCTCAGCACCTTGTCAGGTTCAAAACTCTTACACAGCTTATATCTTCAGCCTTAAATTAAATTCCAAGCACTTCCTAACTCTTTTCCCAAGTAAACTAATCCTTTTTTTCTGCAATCTAGCAACTTTTTCAGTCTCACAGACACCCACCACGTCACACATGTCCAAACCAATCTTCATGCCAGCCCCAACTTTCATTTTCTCTGCCCAGCACATTCTATGCTCAGCTCAGAAAGTGTTCTTCCTCTGCAGCTTTGAGTAAATAGTCCCAGTCTCCAAACTAAGATAGAGGGGTATGCTTACTAAACAGCAGTAACATTACAGACTGTACGTTAGGTAACATTAATGATCGTTAGGTAACATTAATGCATGGTATGTAACGTTAACGCGCGTTAACGTTACCAAACGATCGTTAACGTTCTCGGCCGCGGTAAACACCACAGAGGCTGGAGCAAGGGCGGAGAGAAGGGGTCAATGCACGAAGAGTGGGCGGGGAGAGGCTCCCTGCACACTAAAGCGCCGAACTGAAGGGCTGAATCCTACCGCAAATGAAAACCTGCCATTAGATGCACATTTGCAGGAGAGAGAAACCATTTCAGTGTCAGCAATGTACAGCATAGGCAGGGAGCCCAAGAAACGTGATAGTAGTGTTCCATTTCCAGCAACAGCATAGTGCCCAAGTATGAAAGGCCACTATGGCGATGGTGCAAGTGGGGCATAGGGGGCTGCAGGCAGGACATGTAGCGGGGGCAGCTGGGGCACAGGGTTCAAAGAAACCGGAAATGAGCATGACAGCAGCTGACAAAGGCCAAACACAATCTACCTACATCTACCTGGTCCACCCGAGCTAACAGTCACCAGGGCACTGACCTGACATCCCCCTAGCCAACCCTCCCCCAAGCGGAAGGGACATACTATTGGTAGGCGGTGATGGGGGAGATGTGAGGCTGCTCATGTCTGCCCCCAGCCCCAGACTCTGCTCCCTAGGCGACTACCTACCCACACAATGGATGGCCTGGGACTGCGCACTACCAGCACCAACAGCATATGGTCATGTCAGCATGGCAGGGGGGGGGGTGTGTGCCCGTGCTGGAGGGGGCAGTGGCACCTGCCTGCAGTGGACCTAGGCCATGCCCTGTACCAGTACGTGGTGTGCAGTGCAACATAAAAGGTCTGGCTGAGGAAAAGTACAGGTAGCCCCAGGGACTACTATGCATATGTGGTGCAGTACACCCAGCCAGTGTGCCCAGAAGCAGAGGGTCACAGGTTCAAGTCCCAGCTGTGGCTCCTGCAGAGCATGTACCTATATTTTACCCTACAGTGCAGATACAACAGCAACATGTGCAAAGCCCAAAGCCGCGGCGAACAAGGGTACAAACACCCACTCACACAGGCTCCACAATCCAAAGATGCATGGAGAGTCAGGCTGTTGGCCCCAGCATTGAGCTGCAGTTATCACCAGAGCACTACTACTACCTCCTGCACAGTTTAGCAATGTCAGCACAGTGATCAGGACCAGTGTGGCGGGCAGGGTTGCCAACCTCCCCTATCTTAGCACAATGCTGCAATAGGAGTGTGTGTGTGTGTGTATGTCTATCCATTGTTCTGTGGCTGCCCACCCCTCCCTGGGCCCAAGATGTCCCACTGTTACCAGCGTTAGCCTGAATATGTGCATAATGAGGAGCAAGGTGTTGTGGGTTTGGCCTGGACAGGGCAGATTGGCCAGGATACATCTTCACAGGGTGTGGGGCAATGGCTGGGACACTGTAGTGCCCAACCACTGCCTGCATGGACAGGGTGACCACAGCATGTCATGCTGGGAGGGCACTCACTCTTACCGAACAGTGACCATGGCATGTCTAGGTTCCCACATAGTTCTCTACACTATCTGCCTCCAGTGATACTTTTGTGCTCCTAGTGCTGGGGTGCCAATCACTGAGGTGGTTGCTTGGTGCATATAGTCCATGCTCTGGGAGCATGCACTGTGGACTGTCTGCAGTTAGACTGTGCATGGTTGGAACGCCTCTAAGGTGCTGTCTGCTGGTGACTGGCAGACAGTGGTGTGAGGTAGTTGGGGTGTTCCAGACCTAACCCCAGCATTGCTGCTGGTCTGCCACTGCCCCAGTTGCAGGTATGGCTGTGGCCCACCAACCCTGGAGGGCTGTCTTATACCAGCAGGATGGTGGTTGCTTCACTGGGGCACCTGTTCCTTACCTGCAAAAAGGGTGATTATGGGCCCTTTGGGAGATGTAGTATATACCACTGTGACCTAGAAAGACACACTAATCTGGGTGGTGTCTGGCCCCAGAGGGCCACATGTGATTGCAGGATACAGATAGACACCGAATTACATTCGGCAACACTGCAAGGAACACCTGTCACACACTGGTAGTGATGGAGATGTACAGCAGTACCTATCTCTAGCACCACATGTACTGCGGACCTAGTGCTGGGCACCTGTCCTATCCCTCAGGGAGAACACAGAACCCGCATAATGGCATGGTCTGTAGCTACACTGTGCCAGTATCATCAACTGTCAGTTCATATTTCCAAGCTGAGGTGCAGACCCCATTTGGTGATCAGCTGTAGACAGCTAGTCAGCATGTACATTGCATCATGGGTACTGGGGGGTTTACCCTATCCTGGCACTCAGAGCAGACAGTTTGTGCGGTGACCTGCAGTCCTTCTGTACCCAGCCATTGCTATGACATACACCACAGAGGTATAGCCTACTGGTTAATACAATGCCATTCTCGGCAGTGTTCATGGGATCAATTCCTCATTGTTCCCTCCTCTCATGCCTGTCTTACTCAAATAGTGTGCATGCCTATAACAGTCATATTTTTGCAGATCTGTGATGCCAGCCCATAATACCCTTGCCATAATTGCCAACATTCCCTCGGTCCGTCTATCTGCGTCTGTCAGCTGTGTAGAGTCCTGTCTGCCTGTGCAGGCTGCCACCCCATGTCCTGCACTGCTACCCTTTCCTGCATTGTGCCTCATCATACTTGCCTCACCTGTGCTTGATCTTCATGGCACCACCACTCCTCTGTCCACCCATCATTGTAACTATCCTGCCACCTCTGCCTCCACTGGGGGACACGTATTCCCATCGTCTGCCACCAACTGTCTTTCCAGTACTTTACATTGCCAACACCCTGTGCTGTGGTACAGTTGCCCCCACCATGTTTGTCATCAGTACTGGCAGCCACATGGGATGCCCGCAGATATGGCGGGTCCAGCGGCCCCCAGCTCTTCCTCCTTCACTCACCTGTTCATTGCCTTTCCTGAGTGCTGTATCTAGTGTTAGGGCTACATCTTTCTCTGTTCCTCACAGGTCATGCATGTCATCCTGCGGCACCTTGCAGACCTTAGGGCACACTAACCTAGGGCACCATAACCTTGTTAGGCCACCTTAACCTATGGTTCCATAACCTAGGGTGCCTTCTACAGTGCCTTGTCCAGGGGTGTCTAATAAAGCACTTAGCCTAAGGAGCCTTATGGGGCACCTTACATGGTACCTTATAATGCACCTTACAAGGCGCCCTACAAGGCACCTTGTAATGCACCATACATGGCACCTTACAAGGCGCCTTATAAGGCGCCTTGTAAGGTGCCTTGTAAGGTGCCTTATAAGGCGCCTTGTAATGCATGTTAGTCTAAGGTGCCTTGTAACATGCATTAGCTGATACGGCTTGCTGTAACGATGCACTGCCCACGCCTTTATATGGGCATCTGTACCTTTACCGCGGAACCTAACGCGAGTGACATTACCGCAGTTTAGTAAACATACCCCTTAGTTTTTAAATTAATAGAAATTCTTCCCATAACAGCCCTAATCACAGTTTTTAGACATTTTCTGTACTGTGACTTTAAATTTTAAGACACTAGTTGTATTTGTTAGAAATCTGCATCACTAAACATCTCCTTGCCGCCTGTAATAGAGCTCACTAGAGGCTCCCTAGGGAGATCCCTGCACAGACTACTCACCTGTTACTTCATGCTCTACATCCAGATAATGCCCACTATTAAAACTTTAAATTTTATTATCAGTATAAGTTCTCCAGAGCCTCCTAACCTATAGCTGTTTTTCAACAAAACCAAGGCTCCGGTGCCCACCCAGAGCCTTGGGAAGTCAGCCACCCCATTTTATTAATAGCCATGAATTGCAGCATTAACAGCCCCTTAAATTAATTAAAATTAATTTTCCTGAGCTTTCCTAGCCCTATCCACATAACCTCCGTCCAAACAACCAACCTCGATGCCCCAATGCTGCCCAGAATATAACCCTCCCTTTTGCCGCAGCTGATTTTAACCAGGTAAAGAGACCCCAGCCCCTTTAAGGCTGACTCTGCCTCTATTTAATTAGGCCTAAACCAGGCCTCAATATAACTGTGGCCCCAGAGTACTAATGCCTTCTGAGTGCTCCTGTCCAGAATCTACAAGCTGCACTGAAGCGCCTGCCTCTTTCTGGCCCAACCAGCCCAAACTCAGCCCTCTTGCCCCCAGCTCAGCCCCAGGACGTGACCTCTCAATTCCTTCCCAGGTCATCTTGGCTCAAATTTCTTGCTCCTTCCCTCCTCCTCCCCCCACACAGCTCTGTGGCCTCCTGGATGCAGTCTGTGATCCCGCAGCACTCCGGCACCTGGAAGCAGCCACAGTACCGTGAGTCACCATCAGAAGCAGCCACAGTGATCACAGCTCTCCTCGATGCCTGCCAGCAACCCCTCCATGCTGAGATCAGGAACTGCTGTGAACTGTAGCTGCACACAATCCGGCCAGCAGACCTCTCCCTGAGCCCCAGAACGAGCGAACAGAGCCTGGTGTTGGCCTCATAGACGTGGTTCACCGCAGACAGGCCTCTGCCTGTGGGCTCGATGCAGCCCCAATGTCTCTTTCTCCTGTTCTTAAAAAACATACACTACTGCCGGCTCTAACACAGCAGCAGCCCTGAAGTAAAAAAAACCCCAAAGAGCCACCCAACTGCCATCAGCAGCCAAAGCAACCCTCTCCAACCCCACCTGGGGCCTCGAAAAGGTACGTATTTATAAAAATATTTTATTTTTTACGCTGAGTTACATTTGCAAGGATTTATTATATTGCACTGTCGCAGGAAGCTGCAAAGCAGTTTAAAATAGAGGTCAATTTTCCGGAAACATTTTCAAAAAATAAAGTGGCAGGACAAGCACAAGAAGAGAAAAACATCAGAGATGAGGGTTGAAATTGTATAACAATAAAATACCCAAAGAGACAAGGAGAATTTAATGCTCTCATGGCGTGGAAGGAAAACATTTAGGGAAGGGAGGGGGAGGGTGCTATGGCAGTGTAATTTATGATTGTGATATGTAGTCCACCTGTTTTTTTTTACATGCTTTTAATATTTATATTTATATTATATAATTTAAATTAGTTATATACTTTTTAATCAATCATCTATTTATGTATCGTTTTTCACTTTTGTTTTTATTGTATTGATATTGCCTGTTATTTATTGTATTTATGTTGTTTTCCAAGGAAGTGTACCCCCTGAGGAAGGCTACGGGGGGATCTTCATTTAATAAAGCACCTGTGACTTCCATATACCACTCGCTTGTTGTGTTCATTGGTTGTTTGTGAGGGTATCTGCTCTCCGTGTGGTTTGCTAGAAAACTGAAGGCTATAGAACGGTAGGTTTCAAGACTTACAGTAATATGTCGCTTATGGGTATGTTTACTAAAGGGCGCTATTTGCGCTGCTGTCACGTTATCGCAGGATAAGGCGCCTTATTGCACAATAATGGTGCTTTACCAGGCGATAAGGCGCCTTATCGTGCGTTAACGCGCGCAGTGGCGCAAACGAGCGCTGAAGGTGGAGAAAGGCTCCCGGAGGGAGGAGGAAGGCTCCCCAGGGGCGGAGAGAGAGGGTCAATGGGCGGAGAGTGGGAGGGGAGAGGCTGAAAACTAACGCCAGTGAAACCCTGGCGTTAGAGCTGATTTAAAGGGAAAAGAAACCATTTCCGTCAGCAATGTACAGCAAAACCAGGGAAACCTACAAAAAGTGATAAGTGTGATACATCTGCACGGAACAAAAGGGCAAATAAACAGTGAAAATGAACAGAAGAAAATGTAAAAAAAAAATAACCAAGCTGGGCAATAGTGATATCAATGGGAAACATAAAAAAACACTCCGACGAAAGCTCCAAAAAAAAGATATGAATTTTGGAAGGGTCTGTGCTCCGTCCCCATAAAAGGTGAATGAGCTCACAGTGAAATTGCACTGAGCAGGGTTTTCCTCTCCATTGGACAGGTTTTCTATGGCATGCACATGTTCCGCAACAGCAGGGCGGGCATGTCGGAATGGGCAACTGGACAGATGCTGGAAAAGGGGACACAGAGGGCTGCAGGCGGCACATGCTGTGGTGCAGCTGGGCCACAGTGCGGACTAGGGTGATGCCTAGCTGGCCCATAGGAATGCTGAAACAGTAGAGCATCCAGACAGCAACTGCTGAGGGCCCAACATGGGCACGATTGTGCTTTCCATGATGTCACAGGGGATAGTACTCAGCAGGTACCCCCAATGGCACGGAACATTGGCAGGCAGTGCTGGGGGGAAGCGTGGACAGCTATGCAGGCACCCCCACCCCAGAACCCGCACCATAGGCAGCCGCCTACCCGCACACTGGATGGCCTGAGACTGCACACCACCAGCACCACTGGCAGAAGGGCATGTCAGCATGGTGGCAGAGGGGTACTGGTGGTGGAGGGGGCAGTGGCAGCTGCCCAGAGCAGACCATGGCCTAGCCCTGTTTAGGTGGGTGCCGTGTGCTGCAACAGACAGGCTCTGTCTGACAAACAGTCATGGTATTTCCAGAGAATGCACAGTCTCTGTGGCAACGCAGTGGTGCAGTGAACACAGCCAGTGTGCTCAGGTGCAGAAGGTCACAGGTTCAAGTCCCAGCTGTTGTTTCTGCCAACCCAGTCCCCATATTTTACCCACTACTAAAACGTAGTAATACAGACAGAACCTTTATTGTAGATAACAGAAACATGCCCAATACGCCTACATTTTACCCTACAGAGCACAGACACCATAAACATGCGCATTACCTAGAGCAGAGTCTCCCAAATGCAGTCCTGGAGGGCCAAACACCATTCAGGTTCCATGCTGTCTCTAATAAACACGGCTGTGCTGCATGTCTATGCACCGCCCCCATGGTATGCAGATGTATCTCATGCATATTCATTAGGGACAGCATGAAAACCCGAACAGTGTTTGGCCCACCAGGACTGGAGTTGGGGACCTCTGCCCTAGAGCAGCGGCCAACAGGGGCAGACACACCCTCACCCACAGGCTCCATTATCCAAAGCCTCCTGGAAAGGCAGGATGTTGGGACCTGCGTGCATCTCCCAATACTAGCACCTGCATACCTTAGCAATGCCACCCTAAACCTGGGAATACAGTACACACCTATCAAAAGGTTGCTATGATTACTGGCAGATAGCAATTCCTAAGTTAAGCACAATTTGCTGATTGAGCTGCATCATAGCAACCTCTCTGATGTCTGTGAAGTGTGCTTCAGGTCTGGTGTCTGACAGTGTTTACCACCCTGGGGAGTGACCCCAACAGTATTGTGTAGCATAGCCATGCCTGCACTGTGCCCAGGACTGGTGCGGTGGCCAGGGCTGCCAAGAGCCTCTATATTTGCACAATGCTGGCATAGGTGTGGGAGTGTGTGTTTGTCTATCCAGTGTGTGGTGTCTGCCAACATTCCTCAGCCCACACTGTTGCCAGTATTGGCCTGCCAATGTGCATAATGAGGAGCAAGTTACCATGGGTATAGCCCGGACAGGGTGGCCTGGCCAGGATGCATCTGCACAGGGCATAGGGCAATGGCTCGGACATTGTAGTGCCCGGCCACCACCTGCACGGTCGGGGTGGCCACAGCATGTCCTGCTGGGAGGTCACTCTCACCCTGACTGAGCAGTGACCATGGCATGGCTAGGTTCCCCCATAGTGCTGTATAGTATTTCTCTCATGTGATATTTATGGGTTCCTTTTTAGGGCCCAATCATTGACTTATCTGCTTGGTGTGTATGCTGACATCTTCTGGGTATATGCATCTCCTCCAGGAGCATGCACTATGGACTAGCTAGCAGATGGTCTGCAGTTAATATGGGTCTGGCTGGAGGCTTGCTGCTGGAGAATGTCAGATAGTGGTGGGGGGCAGCTGAGCATTTCCAGGCCTACTGTCTGTCTGCCTTGCCTTATGGATGTGTACAGATCCGCATTGACTGCCCTGTAGGATGTCTGTTCCCCAGCAGGACTGGGGTTGATGGTTCCTTCTACTGACCATTGCAGGGAGGTAGAATGTGGATCTGTTGGTGGGTGATCCTGTTTCTCACCCTGAGCCACAGAGGGTGGGGTGGTGGTACATAATCCATCTATGGGTCCAAACACCCCCCTCCCCTCACATTATGTGACCATGGCAACAACACAGGATATGCACTATTCTGGCTGCATCATAGCCCATAAGGGCTAGTCATAACTGAGAAATACAGATAGACACAGATGTATCCTAGGTGTGTCTGCAGGAACTACCTAATCACATACACAAACACTGACAGGGACCTGCAACATGGCATATTTCAGCCATGAAAGGTGCTGTGGACCTGGTGCTGGGCGCCCCACCTCACCCTCAGGGTGAGCACAGTACCCGCACAATGTGACAGTCTGTAGCTACTCTGTGCCAGTAGCACACACGGTCAGTACCCCCTACCAGGCTGAGGTGCTGTGGGGGTGCACACGGTCAATTCCCCCTACCAGGCCGAGGTGCTATGGGGGTGCATACCCCATCTTGTGATCATCTGTAGACTGCTGATTTGCATGTGCAGTGCATCATGGGTACGGGTGGGTTAACCCTATCCTGGTAACCACAGCAGACAGTTTGTGTGGTGACCTGCAGTCCTTCTGTAGCCAGCCAGGGGTTTGTCAGTAGCTGTAGCCCACTGGTTACTTCACTGCCTGCAGAGCCAGAGGTCATGGGTTTGATCCCACAGTGGGGCTATTTGATAGGACTGTCTGAGGCATTTTCTTTTTTAATTTAAATTAGTGCTGCTAGCAAAACCACCCTCACAGTTCTGTAGCCTTAAGGTGCCTCATAAGGCGCCCTCTAAAGCACTCTATAAGGCGCCCTATAAAGCGCCCTATAAGGTGCCTTATAAGGCGCCCTATAAGGAACATTATAAGGTGCCTCATAAGGCGCCCTCTAAAGCACTCTATAAGGCGCCCTATAAAGCGCCCTATAAGGTGCCTTATAAGGCGCCCTATAAGGAACATTATAAGGTGCCTTAGCGGACAGTGCACTTTATAATGTGCTCTCTGGAGTGCCTTATAGGGCGCCTTATGCGGCACCTTAGGTTACGGCACTGTGAGGGTGTATTTGCTGGCAGCACTAATTTAAATTAAAAAAGAAAATGCCTAAGACTGCCCTATCAAATAACCCCACTGTGGGATTAAACCCATGACCTCTGGTTCCACAGGCAGTGACATTACCAGTGAGCTACAGCTACTAACAAACCCCTGACTGGCTACAGAAGGACTGCAGGTCACCACATAAACTGATTTAAAGTAAAGGGTAATGCCTCAGACAGCCTTACTCATCGGGCCCACTGGGGGATCAAACTCATGATCCTTGTTACCATCAGTCAATGTATTATCTGTTGTACTACACCTCTGTTGCTGTGTTTGTAGGTCAGCGCACCTAATTAAGGCTAACGCTCATTAACCTGCCACGGCTCCCTCTATTGCATGAAAACGTACCTTATCGCACAATAACCTTAAATGCTACCTTAAGACAGGCACACCCACTACCTTATATGGCATCCTGCACACTAACGCCTGCTGCATGTTAAGACTGCTTAGTAAACATACCCCTTAGTCTTGTAAATAAGCTTTACTACAATGTTTTGTATGATTTGGGGTCATTTCAGTTGTATCTGAGTAATACCTGCCAGAAGGGAATTACAGTAATCAATTCTGTTAATAACATTACAATGATAAATTCTCTTATGAAAGATAGAGTAAATCAACAGGAGGGCTGTGATAGAAAATTAAAGGCAGACTTCATGTTATATTCTGAGCCTAAACTTGATATTTTACACTAATCAGCTTTTCAAAGCAGTTTATTAATAGGAGATCAATATAAAGAAAGAATCAAGGAAGATTCTATTCAGGCAAACAGCTTGTGGGATACATTTCTTCCTATTTTTCCCGATGGATGTGGTAAAATTGTTAAAGTTCTCAGAAAGTACTAGTTTTTTAGATTCATGCTCAAACTGATTAAAGGAAATACCAGATAAGATTTTGTACTGATTAACTTTCATGATCGATGGATTGCTGAAGAATGGCATTTTTCCTTTACCATTAAGTAGAATTGTTTTAACTCCTGTTCTGAAAGATCCAGCAGATTATCACCCCATAGCTAATTTTCCTATATTGACTAAGGGAGTCATTCTGAACCAAGAATAAGCCGTTTACACATACAGGTTGGATGTTTTCGGCAAGTAAATGTCTAGACCCGATTCCAACAACAAAAGATTTTACATGTACAGATGGGAAAGATGGGTAACATTGATGTGGGCGTGGAGGGGAAGAGGGTGGGCGTGTCAAGCTGCCTAAACATCTAAACCATATTCCAACAAAAATGTGTACGTACATCCTAGATGTCTAGGTTAGACCTGCTAAAATGTGGAATAACAGCCTATGTCGGCTAAAGTAGCACTGTATTGTAACAACATAGAAGGACATCTATGTTTAAATAAAGCATAGCTGTGTCATAAAAGGATCTGGACAAGTTCCTGAAGGAAAAGCCCTTAACATAAACATGAGGAAAAGAACCATGTACCCTGGGGGTACGCAATATAGCATGTTGCTATTTTTCGGGGATACTACTTTGTAAATGCGATCCCGATTGTCTATGTCTGGAAATTATAACAGGCCAAATGGACCTTTGACCGAAGGGAAACAAACTGAACCATGTGGAAGCAATAGGGGTCCAATGGTAGTCAGTAACAGAGGGCATTTTCACAGACAACACAGCTGATTGGTCTGTAAAAATGTCTAAGTCATGCAGATAAACTTTATGCATATGACATTTTCCAAACCTAAGTGCAAACCAGTAACCTCTCTCCATCTATAACATCTTCCCATTAAAAAACTAAGCACCCACCTTTATCAAAGGCCAGTACACTGTTTTACCAAGTCAAATAACTTTCTTGGGGGAATGATAAAGATTTGGGTGGCCGATTTCTAAACCAGTATTATTTCTCAACAATGGGTATTTCTCAATACCTTTGGAGCAATATTCACATGTCAGAACACTCAATAGTGTTGTTTTTCCAGGGGCGTGCCTACGCCGGAGTTATACGTTTTAATGCAGTTAGGTGTACAATGATGTATACTTGCAAATTCACAGAACACCATACACCCGTGTACGTCTAGATTCATGTTTACTTCCGACTCCCGCGTTTTATGTGCATAGCCACTACAGTTGAACATGTGTAACTTTTCCTGTGTGCCACACCTCTTGAATATTTTGGGAGCTTATCTTGTGCAACATATCGGCTTCTACAGCAACACTGCCACTAACACGGTAGGTACGAACGGTCTCTAATGTAGCTGCAATGGTATGTGTGCTGGGGCCTGTGCCCCAGATGCTTGTCTGTGGTACATTTTGGCCCTGTGAGAGACAGTGGTATGCATGGACCTGGGTTCAGAGACCAGCTGCCCTGTGTAGACACCCACCACAGGGCAGGCAGGTGTGGGCATGTCGCTGTCCGGGGCAGGGACTGACTGGCTTGCATGTGGGCATGGCAGGTCCTTCTCCAACACCACATCCCCAGCCCCAGCCCCATACTGTGGTCGCTGTACAGGGAATGTGCATGTTTGCCCCTCACAGTTGCATGCTTCTAAGTGTTCAATGGACGTTACATAGTATATGATGGCAGATAAAGACCAGTATGGTCCATCTGGTCTGCCCAGCAAGGAGGCAAGAGTAGGTGCACCTGCCGCTCCATGTAGGTCACCCCTATTGAGATATAAGAGATGGTTATGTTTATTTTGATGTTATCCTGTTGTTATAAAGGGATCCACTGTGTCTGTCCCATGCCAATTTGAGTTCTGTCACTATATTTGCCCCACCACTTCCATCGGGAGGGCAGTCCAAGCATCCACCACCCTTTCCATGAAAATATATTTCCTGCCATTACCTTTCAGTGTAGCCCCTTGCAGCTTCATGTTCTGCCCTCTAGTTTTACAGCTTCCCCGTCTTTGGAAGAAGTTTGTTTGTTCATTAATACACTAAGTATTTAAAGGTGTGAATCATATCTCCCCTGTCCTTCCTCTCCTCCAGAGTGTACATATTTAGGTCTTTAAGTCTCTTCTCTTAGGTCTTCTGATGCAGGCTCCAAATCATTTCGGTCGCCGTCCTCTGAACCACTTCCAGCCTTTTTATATCCTTTGCGAGATGTGGTCTCCAAAACTGAACACAATATTCCAAGTGAGGCCTCACCAGTAACTTGTACAGTGACATTAGTACCTGTAATCTTTCTGCTGGTAAGTCCTCTCTGTATGCAACCCAGCATCCTTTTGGCTGTTGCCACCGCCTTGTCACACTGTTTTGCCACCTTGAGATCCTAATAAACAACCACTCCGAGGTCCTTCTCCTGGTCCGTGCACACCAACCTCTCATCCCCTATCGCATACATTTCCCTTAGATATCTGCTTCTCAAGTGCATGACACTGCTCTTCTTCACATTAAATCCTAACTGCCAAGCATTAGACCATTCCTACAGGTTTTGTAGATCATTCCTCATATTATCCACTTCCTCAGGGGAGTACACTCTCAGCCTGATACTGTCCCAGACGCAGATCTCCTTTGTACATCCGGGCTGAGCCAGACACAAAAAGGAGATCACGAATCCAATCCCACGGGGCTCGTCTTGCCCCACGGGATCAGAAGCGCAAACAGGCATGTACATACAGGCCAGGACTGCTATTCAGTCTTGGCCTGCACGTACAGCCACAGCCCGATTAACTCAGTCAGGGCATTTAAATTGAGCCATGGCACCGTGGCTCCATTTCATGGTCGCAATACTGGCCACCGCAAAATAGAGTTCATTCCCTGCAGCCCGATCCCCGATCTGGCCTCCTTTTTTTTTTATTATTATTGTGCTACTCAGATGATTTTCATGCCTGTAACTTCACATCAGGTAAACATTGGATACGGAAGGAGAAAGGAACCTCAGAATCCAAGGAGGTAGGGGCAATAGTAAACGTAAACTTCAAACTAGACCCGATCCTCCTCACATCAACGGCTCTAATATATTCCAACCAATCGCCTGTTCAATATACCTCCATTTTATTAGAACAGTGATTCCACATCAGCATTGTCGGTAGTAGCTGCCCCCTGCAAACTCTCAGAGCATATTGCATGTGAAAGTAACCAAATAAAAAGTACACCTATCTTCCCAGGCTACTGCTGTCTACTGGCTCCCAGTCACCGCTGATACTCCTGCTGCTGGAGTATCAGCAACAGTATTCTCAGCAGCAAGGATCTTCAGCGGTGATTGGGGGCCTGCGGAGGGCAGTGGCTTAGGAACAAAGGTGTTCCTTTTTTTGGTTTGCTCACATGAGTTAAGCTCTGAGGTTTTGCAGGGGGCAGATACTACTGATACTGTGGCATGGGCACACCAGGCTGTCCTCAGGCCCGATTCTGGCTACCGCGGGAACATTTTGCTTCCATGGTCCAGAATCAAGTCCAAACAGGCCCGTCTTGCTTGGAGCCATCCGGAGGGCTTGGACGTGTCCTTACCAGAATCAGGCTCCACACCAATTAAGTTTAAAGGACTTTGTTTACTTCAAAATTAATTAATTTCGGGGCCTTAATCTATTCCTGGTGAGGATAACCAGCTGAACCTAAAAATGAATTTGATCACCTCTCCCCCTTTAATAGGTCTAAATGCTTATAAAGCTAAGATTATGCCTGGGGTGGATGGGAGGGAATTAACACTTAGTAAAGGTTGGCTTGCTACAAAGGTCCCAGACCTGTGCTTCAAGGGAATCTGTTAACAATTTCCTGAGTGATTCACACAGTGCTTGGTTTGATAGGGGAGCCTTTCAAATTGCCCCTTCGATCTGTCATTTGGCTTTAACACTTATTTAAAACAAATTCACAGATTTTTGGTCTCCTAACTGGAAGACCTCTTTGGAAAGGTCTCTTATACACTGAATTCTAAAATACACAGATTTATCAGCTTCAACCCAAAGAATTCCCTTTCCTCCAAGATTTAGAGGACTTCCTATAAATAAATACTTACAAGTGCAAATTTGATTCCATCAGTAGCAGTCCCTTTTGGTAGTCCTTCAATACTGAGAATCACAGAGTTCTGATTGACCTCTTTATGCCTGTGCTTCTAAGGTAATATATTAACAATTTCCTGGGTGATTCACATAGCCCTTGGTTTGATAGTGGGAGCCTTTCAAATTGCCCCTTTAATCTGTCACTTGTCATTAACACCTATTTAAAACAAATTCCCAGATCTCTTGCCTCCTAACTGGAAGGTCTCTTTGGAAAGGTCTCTAGAAACAATTTATTTTGTTTCAACTCAAAGAATATTTACCCTATTCTTCCTTCTATGCTAAGCTATGTTCTGATTTGATTTAAACTAAAAGCTCTCTGCTGAGTTTTAAATTTAAACTAAAAGCTATCTGCTGATACTAAGTCCTGACTGAGTTTTAAATTTTAGTTTAAATGTAAAACTCAGCAGCTTTTAATTTAAAGTTCTCTGCTGGGCTTTAAATTTAAAGTAAAAGCTTAAGCTAAACGTTCTCTGCTGGGTTTTAAATTTAAACTAAAAACTTAAACTAAAGGCTCTCTACTTGGTTTTAAATTTAAACTAAAAGCTCTCTGCTGATACTTAGCCTTGACTGAGTTAACAAATACACTGGATTCTAAAATACACAGATTTATCATCTTTAACCCAAAGATTTCCCTTTTCACCAAATAAATAATTATGAGTGCAGATTTCTTTCCAGCCCTTTTAAAAGCCTTACATAGCACCCAATCAGAATAATCTCTCTCTTTAAAATTATTATAAAGATACATCGCTTCATGCTTAAAATCAGATAATGAAGAGCATATCCGCCTGACCTGTAAAAATTAACTCACTGGAAGGCATGCTTTAAATTTATATGGATGATAGTTATGAAACCAAAGATAACTATTTCTTTCTACTGGGTTTATGATATACATTTATAATAAATGCAGAATCATTCTTTCTTATCAAAAAATACAGAAAGAAAATACAACGTTGACCCATTTGCTAGCAGTTATGACTGTTTAAAAGAGTTTGGGCTATAACTGTTCTGAATTTGGCTTTTTAAAACTGAACTTCCCTGTAGAGTCCACACTCCAACCTGCTGGAATTATTCATTAATTTATTTCACAAAATGTTAATTGTCCTCATTCCTCTGTGTATTATTTTGTACTGTAATAGAATATAAACCAGTAGTGTTTTCCTACCTTAATCCTGTTTATTTCTGTCATCTCTGAAGTTATTTTGTGTAAATAAATGATATTTATAGGATTATTTTACTTGATTAATTCTGGTCTTGACCTTTTAAGCATATGTTAACCATAAAATCTGGCTGGTGATAACTCATGCTTATAAAACTTTACCACAAGTGACATTTCTTGAAATAGAACCTGAAGCTCGTATACTTTTCTTCAGTCTGGAATGCAATAGAAAACATAGACCAGGGATCAGCTATAAATTTCTAGTAGTGGTAGTAGTGTCTTAACTGTTGTGTGACCTTCTATAAACCATGTTAGTACAGCGAGGAATTAGCTAAGTGTCCACCACTGATCAGAAACTACAAAAATTGTATTCTGTATCTCATGACCAAGTGTAGGATGCTGGTTTGCTAGCCACGCACTGAATATTCAAGTCAGCCACGGAAGCAGGAAGCTAACTGGGCAGCAGCGAGATTCAACTACTGCCTGGTTAGCTTAGACAGCAAAAGTACGGATAGCCTTTGTTGTGCCCAACTTTCACCATCATAGGATAAGCAGGCAGTAGCAGAATATTGCCGCTGACTGGTTATCCTTGGGTATGGCTCCCAGAACGACCCGATGCTAACAGGTACCCATGGATATTCAGTGGCACTAACCTTAAAGCAACTTAAAAATTCTGTCCTACACTTCAAATATCAAAGGAATAGAAGGATGATCCCTATAACTTCCCTTTCTCTCAAGGATGAAAACCCAAATGTTAACAATGGAATAAGGTGGACCATTGTCCTTTCTAACCTAATCCAATGGGTACAAGAGGAAAGTAAAGCTTAAAATTAAACTGCCTTGAGCCAAAACCAGTGTACAAGATGTGGAAGACCTATTTCTCTCATGCCACCAAGATTCTACTCAAGATCATCCAGCAGAGACTACAACTGTACCTGTAACGAGAATTGCCTGAAGTGCAAGCAGGGTTCAGGAAAGGGTGAAGAACAAGGGACATCATCACAGATGTGAAATAAATCCTTGAACAGACAAAAGAATATCTATATGTGTTTCATTGACTACAGCAAGATCTTTTACTGTGTATATCATGAGAAACATGGATATACCAGAACACCTGAGAGTTCTCACGTACAACCATTACATTGATCAAGAAGCAACAGTTTGAACAGAACAAGGGGAAACAAAATGGTTTAAAATCAGCAAAGGTGTGTGAGAAGGTTGCATACTTTCCCCCTACCATTTAATTTCTATGCAAAACAAATATTAGAGAAGCAGGACCGTATGAAGAAACTGAGGTATGAAGATTGGTGGAAGCCTTAACAATCTTTGCTATGCTGAAAGCAACCACATTACTGGCGGAAAGCAAAGACAATCTGAAACATTTGCTCCTCCCTCTCCTTCTCCATACACATCCAACTGATAGCTAAAACTTGTTAGGCCCAATTTTTGGAAGGCATCTACATGGTTCACAGCCCAGTAAATTGTGTAAATGCCTTAAACTGGGATATTCAATGGCACTTACATGGTTAGTGCCACTGAATATCCCCTTCTAAGTCCCCTCCGTGCCCTGATGCTATCCGGTTAACATCGGGGTGTGTTGGGGTCATTCCGGGATGGAACGGAGGCAGAGACTGTCTCTAACCGGGCAGCAGCAATATTGCATGCTGCCCGGTTAGCCATCTGTGTCTAAAAGGTAGGCAAGGAAAACCCTTGCCTATCTTTAAGGCCCAGGAGCTAACTTGGCAGCATCCAATATCACTGCTGCATGATTAGCCTTGGCAGCTTCCTGTGTCTGCGGCGATCACTGGATATTCAATGTCATCGCCGCAGCATTGAATATCGGGGTTAGAGCTCAGTGGGGAGGGCTATGCACCAATGAGGCGCATAGCCTGTCCAAAATGCACACAGCTCATTATTGGGCTCGCTGTTTCTTTCTCTGGAACATCAGCAAAATTCTCCCCTTCCTCTCTGAACACATTACTAAGACCCTTATCCACTCTTTAGTCACCTCATGTCTAGACAATTGCAACCTCCTCCTTACTGTTCTCCCTCTGGATCATCTCTCTCCCCTTCAATCTGTTCAAAATTCAGCTGCGTGGCTAGTCTTCCACCAGTCTCACTATACTCATATAACTCATCTTCTGAAGTTGCTTCATTGGTTCCCTATCTGTTTCCATAACCAGTTTGAACTTATCCTACTGACCTATAAGTGCATTAATTCTGCTACTCCTCACTAACTTTCCTCTTATTTATTTAATTTTACAGTAGAAAAAGACCATATGGCCTATCCAGTCTGCCCTACCATACCAACTACTATAGTTCTTTTTTTTTCCTTTAGAGATCTTCTGGGTTGGTCCCATACTTTCTTGAATTCAGACACTGTCCTGATCTCTACTACTTCCACTAAGAGACTGTTCCAAACATCTACTACTCTTTCCATAAAGAAATATTTCTGTATATTACTCATGAGTCTATCCCCCTTCACCTTCAATCTGCCACCTCATTGCAGAGCTTTCTGCCAACTGTGCATTTATGCCAAGAGGTATTTAAACATCTCTATCATATCTCCTTTCTCCCGCCTTTCCTCCAAGTATACATATGGAGATCTTTAAGTTTGTCTCCATATGCCTTATGACGAAGTCCACTGACCATTTTGGTAGCCACTCTCTGCATAGACTCCATCCTGTTTATATCCTTTTGAAGATGCGGTCTCAAGAATTGCACAAAATACTCCAAATGATGTCTCACAAAAAATGTATACAGAGGCACTATCAACTCTTTCTTCCTGCTGGCCATTCCTCTTCTTCTGTTTCTTGCTGTCACATTTTCTACCTATGTAGCCACCTTAAGATCACCAGAAACAATCACCCCCAGGTTCTGCTCTTCTTTCGTAGACAGAAGTACTTCACCCCCTATACTATACTGCTCCCTTGGAATTTTGAAGTTCAAATGCATGCTCCTGCACTTTTTAGCATTAAATCTCACCTGTCAAATTCTTGATCATTTTCATGTCTAATGTGATCCCTCCTCATGTTATCTACTCCTTCCTAGGTGTCTACTTTATTGCAGATTTTGGTATCATCTGCAAAGAGGCAAACCTTACCCAACATCCCTTCAGCAATATCACTAACAAAAATGTTAAAAAGAATTGGACCAATGACAGATCCCTGTGGCACACCACTGGTTACACCCTTCTCCTCAGATTAAGCTCCATTTACCTGTACCTTTTGTAGCCTCCTACTCAACCGATTTCTAACCCAGTCACTTTAGAGTCTATTCCTAGGATGCTCAATTTATTTATAAGTTCTCTCTGTGGAACGATGGCAAAGTTTTTACTGAAATCTAAATACCCCATATTTAGGGCTATCCCTTGGTCCAAATCTCTGGTCGCCCAGTCAAAGAGTAATTAGATTTGTCTAACACTACTTGCCCCTAGTGAAACCATGCTGCCTTGGATCTTGCAATCAATTGGACTCCAGAAACCTCACTATCCTCTTTTTAGCAGTGTTTCCATGAATTTACTCACCATAGAGGTCAGACTAACCAGCATATAGTTCTCAATCTCATCCTTACTTCTGCTTTTATATAAAGGGACCACATGCACCTTTCTCCAGTCCTCTGGAACCATTCCCGACTCCAAAGAAGCATTGAAATGGTCAGACAGTGGAACCGCTAGAACTTGCCCAAGTTCCTTCAATACTCTGGGATGCATCCCATCTGGTTCCATCGCTATATCTACTTTTAGTTTAGCTAATTACTCACAAACACAACCTTCTGAAAATCATTCAAGATCCCCTTTACTATTGTTCCTATTTGTGGATGTTTTCAGAGGTCCTGCTCCTGGCCTTTTATCTGTGAACACAGAACAAAAATATCCCTACACCTCTCCTCGGGAACTCTGCTCTTCTGGTAGATCACTTACTATCTATGCCCTTCTCTTCCATTGCCAACTTCAAGCTTCGATCTTTTCACCTTGCTGTTCCTTATGCCTGGAACAAACTATCTGAGTCTGTTCATCAGGCTTCATCTCAGCCCCTTTTCAAATTCAGGCTAAAAACTCACTTTTTTTGTTTTTGGATCATGATCCACTCCATTTCCTGTTCGCCAACTATGTGTTTCCTTATCATTCCCCACATATCTTGGTTCCCGGCTGTGTTGTCAGTCTTGACTAGATTGTAAGCTCTGATGAGCAGGCTCCATGTTTTACATGTCTCTCTTCAGCACTGTGTACGCCTTGTAGCACTATACAAATGATCATTAGTAATAGTGGTAGTAATAGCAATTAATGTTCATTAGGAAGTTCTAATGCATATTCGATTTTTTTATTAAAACCAACTGAAAAAAGGCTGAGATTCAGAAAAGAAAATATCAGAAAATGACCCAGAAATAAACTGAAATATTTTCCATGTGCATCCTTAGTTGATTCTCTTTTTTATTTTAACTCTATATTTTCCGGAAAAGTAATATTTGTTTTGGATGGCATGTTCACAAAAGTGCCCTGTAATCAGTAGCAGATGATGTGCTATTTGTGAGGCTTCCAGAGACTTAAGCTCATTTCGAACCTGGATTGCCTCGCTCAGCATGCCGTTCTCTTTTTTTTCTTTATGTGTTGCTTACAAATGAATCAGTTCAGCTTTAGCAGCATCTAATTCAGGGATGTAGGGTGAATAAACAAGAATTATGAGATGCTTCAATAGAATTATATCTGACTGTCTCTCTCTAGTTTAAATTTGCAGCTCCCAAATATATATAGTAGCTTACACCAGACCAGGCAGGACATCTAGAGACTGAGATCAGACAAGAAAGCAATAAAATGAGGGTCTCTATTTAAACCTTCAGAGAAGGGACCTGATCTTTAAAGTGATTGACGTGGTTAGCAGAGTTGCTAACCGCTTTAATCGCGGTGAACAGAATATTCAATGGCACTAACATGGTCAGTGTCTCTAAATATCTGTGGCTGCCACCTCTACACGCCCCAGTGTTAAGTGCTTAGCATCGAGGTGTGTTGGGAGTGCTCTGTGGTGGAGCGGAGGTGGCACCAGTCGCTAACCAGGCAGCAGCAATATTGAGCCGCTACTATTGATATGCGACGAATACCAGGCGCGGGAAACTCTGGCGTAACTTTCAGTGCATATTGCTAACTGGGTAGTGGCTCAATACTATTGCTCCCGGTTAGCGACTGGCCTATAAGGTGAATCCAGATATTCAATGCCGGGGCTGGATATAGCACCAACATTGAATATCCGAGTTTAATGTTCTGCGCTAGAGGATAGCCTTGTTAGTAGTGTTAGCCGCTAGTGCTGAGTATTGTGCCCAAGGTTTATAAAATGTACTTCTTTATTTGGGTTAGTGCATAGAAGAGTAAGGAACTACAAACCACTCAAGAGGAAAAAAACATAATCCTCTTCTCTAGGTACCAAATAACATAGGGCCCAGGAGCCAATTTAAGCAGCCTCTATAAATAGTTACAAAGTCGTTCCACAAATGCATTTACTAAAAGCAATAAACCAAGGACCCATTGAGATGCAATGGCTATGTGCCTCTAAGGCATATAGCTGTCACTGCCGAACTTTAACTCTGCATATTCAATCAGGGGCCATATCTGACCACCAGCACTGAATATTCAGCTTGCCGCACAGCTGCACATGGCGTAGAAGCTAACTGTGCAACAGTGATATTCAGCCGATGCCCGGTTAGCTTCGGTAGCAAAAGTTAGGACAGCTTTTGCTGCGCTAATTTTTGCTGCTGAAGCAGCGGCTGAATATCCCCACTGTATGGTTATCCTAGGGTACCAACCCCGGAATGCACCCGACATGCCCCGTGGTTTGCATTGGGGCATACAGTGGCATTACTCTGGGATATTCAGCAGCATTAACCATGTTAGTGATGCTGAATATCCCGCTAAGGGGCATTTACATGGTTTATAGCTATGTAAAACATGTAAATGCCTTGCAATATCGGGCCCCATATTAAAGCAAAACAGTGTGTTATCAGCACAGATCCCTACAGACATTCAGTGCTAACAGAATACCTGGCCTTGGTCACACATGCAGGACACAGACAGACACTCTCCAAATATGGGATAAGTGACCACAAACTAGAATTAGAAAGATGTAAACAAAAATGACCAACTGTACCATAATGTAACTCGCTTTGAACTTCTGAGAAAGGCATGAACCTAATTCAATTCCCAGTTCTCTAAACTTAAACCTCGAGAAGTCAGTGCAATATCAGAGAAATAGAAAGAGAGATGAATTTCCTCCCATACTTTGTAAAATGTAAAAATAGATGTAAAGTCCCAAAACTAAGATATCTCATTCACTATATTGAAAATAACATTATTTGTTCCACCTTTGTTGTCTGGTGAGTTCATTTTCCTAATCATGTTGGTCCCATCCTCTGTTTCTGCTTTGCTCTGTCTTCTTAACTCAGTTTTCAGGGTCTCCTGTCCATTTGCCATTTATTTTCTGTCCTCTGGTCTTCTTCACTGTCAGGGATGGATGCAAGGGAGGAAGTAACCTTTCACTTTCATTTTTCTTAATTTAACCCCTCGTCTATCTTTTTACTGCATCTGTTTATAGATTTCCATCCCTCTCCCACCTGGGTCTGGTATCTCCCCTCTCATTGCCCTTCCCTTCCATCCATGTCCAACATTACTCCTCTCTTCCTTCTCCCCCTCAATGTGAGGCATCTCTCCCTCTCCTTTGCCCATGTCAACATCTCTCCCTCATTTCCCACCCATCCAGTTCTCTCCTTCTCTTCCATACTCCATACATAGCTTACCCCAGTTGTAAGCCCATGTTACGTTCCCTGTTATTTGTAAACTCAAGACATGTCCTAAATGTCTGAGTAAAAATCTGTTTTATGTAAACCGCACTGATAACAAATAGCGCGGTATATAAGAACCGTTAAATAAATAAATAAATAAATAAATAAAATACTCCCATGTCCAGCAACTCCCCTCTCTTTCCTTTCTGCCCACTTCCGAACATCTCCCCCTGGCCCTGTCCACCCAGCCCCCCCCCCATGTGTAGCATCTCCCCTTCCATGTCCAATATCTACCCCTTCTCCTCACTTCCATCTCCAGTATCTGTCCTCTCTCCTTTTCCCCCTCCATGTCCAGCATCTGCCTCTGTTTCCTCCTCCCCTCCATGTACAGCACTCTTCCTTCTTTTCCCCTCCATGTCTAGTTTTTTCCCTGATCTTCTCTTCCATCCCCTAACCATGACCATCATTCCTCCCTCTTCCCTCCTTCATGTCCATGCTCCAGTCTCTTCCCTTTCCCTGTGTCCATATCATTCCCCTTCACCTATCCAGCATCTTTTACTCACTTTCACATCTCTCTGTTTCCTCCCTTCAGCCCATCATCTCACTGAGCATCCCTTTTCTCCTGTCCTCCTCATGCCACATCCCCCGGTCTTGAGCAGAAGCAAGGAAAATGGCAGCACGGAGCCTCGAAGCCCACATGTGCATTCAGCGCTTGTTGGACCCGGCCCCTCTGATGTTGACTTCCTGTGTAAGAGGGATCAGGATTGGCAGACAGCAAGCATGCAGACAGGCTCCAAGGCCCCTTGCTGCCATTTTCTTTCATTTTCTTTCTGCCGTGGAGTATTTCTTCACCATCTTTGCCCCTCCCCCTCATAATAACAGCCTGCTCACTGACCTGGGCAGAAGAGCATTAAAAGAAAAGTAGCCTCCTCTCACCCAGAAACAAAGTGAGGGGGCTGAACCCTTGTGATGGTGTGTTTTGCCTGGTGGTGCATGGCATATCTTTATCTCCAGGAACAAGCAGGAATGTAGTCCTCACATATGGGTATCGTCGGTACCGACGGAGCCTGCGCGGGAACGCTCCCCAGCGTCCAATAAGATCGCTTTTGGGAGCATCCCTCAGCACATGCGCACTGCCTTCCTGCCTTTCCAACTGTCCCTCTTCAGTTCTTCGTTTTCCGCAGAGCCGACAGGACCTATGTCCTGTCACCGCAGAAAATTACATCTTTAAACTTCTTTCTGTGGTCGCGTTTGCCTACCGCACGACGTCTACCAGTACTGCCGGTTCTTTTCTTTTCTTCTTTAAAAAAAAAAAACAACTTTCATTGTTTGTTTCAGAAACTTGTCTTTTTGGTGCTAGGCGCCATTTTGGGCACTAGGCCCCATTTTCCTAAATCATGGAAAAGCCAACTAGTGGCTTTAAAAAATGTACTAAGTGTGGCGGTACCATTTCCGTCACTGACACCCATGATTGGTGTCTAAAATGTTTAGGACCTGATCATTCTCCAACTGAATGTCTCTCCTGCATGGGGATGACCAAAAGAGGAAGACAGAACCGGGCCGCAAAGCTCGATACCCTTTTTTCTTCGGATGCCAGATCCATTGCATCGACATCGTCGAGGGCCTCTTCTTCCTCCCATGGATCTCAGGTAACTAAACATAAGAGCCGGTCCTCAAAGGGTAGCTCTCCTGCTAAGCATCGAGAGGCCGTTGGCATTGCCCTTGAGGGAACCACACCGACAAAACAGCCCCAGCGGGAGGCTTCAGCTTCCAAAGCATCGATGGGGCTTCAGGATGTTCTCGAGGCCTCAACCTCGCAAGAACTACCTGTGCCATGCTCTGGGATTCCGGCCATCCTTACCGGTACCGACACCCAGGCATTGGCAGCGTCGATAGACCAGAGATTCCTTGCTATCGCATGCAGTATCGCAGCCCATCTCTCGGCTGCGGTACCGGTGGTCCCAAGAGCACTGGTGCCGACATCGACACCGATGCCGGTACCGACACTGGTACCGACACCAGTACTGACACCGGTGGTGCCAGTACCGATGGTGCCAGCCCCAGTGGGAACTCTTCCTATGCCATCTTTGACTGGAGGAGATAAAGCGGTACCGGCTCACCTCGGTACCGACTTCGATCGGTACCGGGATCGTGCTTTGCAAGAGCATCGGAATCAGGAATACTTTGATTCCTGAGATTCCAAAGACTCTAACAATTCTGCTGGCACTAGAGGGTTTCTTCTGGAAGATCCCTCTTCTCCCCAATGCAGAATGTCACCTTCAGAGGACATGTCTTTTCAGGATTTCATCCGTGATATGGCCAAAAGTCTTTCAATCACAGTAGCTCCTGAAGAAGAACCCAGAGCAAAGGAATTGGAAATCCTCCAATATCCTAAAGCTCCCAAGGAGGCACCTACTCTGCCTATCCATGAAATTCTGCATAGCTTGATGCTCAGAATGTAGGAGACATCTCTGACCACTTCTCCTCACTCTAGGAGGCTTGATACTATGTATTGAGTTCCACCATGTCCTGGTTTTCAGAAAACTGAGCTGCCACACCATTCAATGGTAGTGGAATCAGCCATGTGTAAGATGAAAAGTGCTAAGAGACATGCATCCAATCCTCCAGGTCATGAATGCAGGACTCTGGATGCTTTTGGACGCAGAACTTTTCAAGCTTCCATGCTTTCAGCTAGGATCAGTTCATACATCCTATATATGGGAATGTTCCTTAAGGAGGTAACAGGAGACTTGGAACTTCTGAGCCCTTTTCTCCCAGATGATAAGAGACAAGATTTTCTTGCTCTAGTTAAGCATGCTCAAAATGTCACCAAGTTTGTCAATCGTGCAGCTTTTGACTGCTTTGAATGCATCAGCAGAACCTCTGCTATTGCCATTGGTGCACGACGGATTGCCTGGCTACAGGCATCAGACTTAGAGACTTGGGTACAGGACAAATTAGGCAACATTCCTTGCTCAGGGGAGAATCTCTTCAGCAAGAACTGGCAGGAAAAGGCTAATGAGTTAGATGCTGACAATTCTACGTTAGATAGATTGTCAAAGTCTACAGCCACTCCAGCCAAAAGGAAGCCTTATAAAAAACACTCTTTTAGCAAAAAGAGGAAGTTTTATCCTTCCTATACCCAGCAGACCTCAGGTCAGGTTGCCCAAAAGGGACAACCTAGACAACATAAGAAACCAAAAGGACCGAGAGCCCAACCAGCTCCCCAGGTTCAGCCCCATCAAGGGCTTTGACTCCTTCTCAGAGAGCTTCGCCTTCCTGCCTCTGAGGGGTCCCCAACCCCCCAATATTCCGGGCAGGTTATGCCACTTTATCAACAGATGGCACCAAATAACAGCAGAAGATTGGACTTTGTCCATTGTAGAAGAGGGGTACAAACTTCATTTTCACAGCATACCCCCCTCCTACAATTTTAAAGCAGTTCAATTCACAAACCTCTGCAGACAATCTGCTAGATTACGAGGTCTCCATACTTCTTGCCCAAGGGGCAATCGAAGAAGTACCCATTTTTCAACAAGGAACAGGGTTCTACTCCCCCTATTTTCTTATCCCAAAGAAAACAGGGGGACACAGACCCATTCTAGACCTCAGAGGACTAAACAAATATCTCTTTTGAGAGAAATTCAAAATGATTTCTCTAGGAACTCTTCTGCCATACCTTCAAGGCCAGGACTGGCTTTGCTCTCTAGACTTGAAGGGTGCATCAACTCACATTCTCATCCATCCAGATCACAGGAAATTCTTACGATTCCTTTTCAGGGGAAGACATTTCCAGTACAGGGTTCTTCTTTTTGGTCTGGCTTCAGCACCAAGGGTGTTCACGAAATGCATGGCAGTAGTAGCAGCATTTCTACGGACCCTGGGGATTTTTGTCTTCCCCTACTTAGACGACTGGCTCATTCGACTGGCTCATTTTTGTCTTCCCCTACTTAGACGACTGGCTCCACAGTTGCAGAGGCCAGCACTGCACTGTCTCATACAATGCGAATCCTCCAATACTTGGAATTAGAAATCAACTTCCCGAAGTCTCAACTAGTTCCTTCCCAATGCCTAGAATTCATAGGAGCATGTCTGGATACCAGGCAGGCAAGGGCTTTCCTTCCACAAGCCCGGTGTCTTCGCATTATGCAGCTAGCTTCCCAAGAAGCAGGAAAATCCTCCCTCACGGCTTGGGAACTACTGCAGCTACTGGGACACATGGCATCCACAGTTCATGTAGTCCCATATGCTCACCTCCACATGCGAGCAGCTCAGTGGACCCTCTCCACACAGTGGACACAGGCCACGGGCAATTTGTCAGTCAAAATAACAGTCTCTCAAAGACTAATTTTGTCCCTCCAATGGTGGCAATCACTAGAAAATCTGACAGTGGGGTCTCCTTTCCATCAACCCCTCTTTCAGGCCACCCTAACAACAGATGCCTCACAGATGGGTTGGGGAGCACACCTGGATCATCTCTCTTCCCAGGGCACCTGGACTCCACACATAAACCTCCTGGAATTAAGAGCAATTTATTTAGCTCTTCAAGTGTTCCACGCCCAGCCCAGCTACAAGACAGTCCTGGTCCAGACGGACAATCAGGTAGCCATGTTCTATCTGAACAAGCAGGGCGGAACCGGCTCTCTGTCGTTATGCAACGAAGCTTTACGTCTATGGGCCCTTGCCAGAGAGCACCAAATTCACCTTCTAGTGGTACATCTTCCAGGCATTCAAAACCTTTGGGCAGACAAACTCAGTCGAGTAATGCTACCTCACGAGTGGTCACTCCACCTAGACCAGGTGGCAAAGATATTTCATCTCTGGGGTACTCCAGACATTGACCTCTTTGCAAGTCCACTGAATGCCAAACCTCCTTGGTTCTGACCTATTCAATGCCTCTTTGGAGTCGGGAGGGGTGCCAAAGGACTCGAGAGAGGCTCATGAGGTGCCTTTACACAAAAGTGGAAGTAAGCATGTGGTTGAAAACTACAGGCTGGTTAGTTTAACTTCGGTGGTGAGTAAATTATTGGAAACGCTGCTGAAAGAGAAAATAATGAGGTTTCTGGAGTCCAGCGGATTACAGGATCCGAGGCAGCATGGATTCACCAGAGGCAGGTCTTGTCAGACAAATCTGATTGATTTCTTTGACTGGATGACCAGGGAGTTGGACCGAGGGAGAGCCCTAGATGTGGTGTATTTAGATTTCAGTAAAGCCTTTGACACTGTTCCTCACAGGCGACTTATAAACAAACTGAGCACCCTAGGGATGGACCCTAAAGTTACTGCTTGGGTTTGAAATTGGTTGGGTGGGAGGCGACAAAGAGTACAAGTAAATGGAGCTCACTCTGAGGAGAAGGATGTTATCAGTGGTGTGCCCCAGGGATCTGTCCTTAGTCCGATTCTTTTTAACATCTTTGTTAGTGATATAGCGGAAGGGCTTTCGGGTAAGGTTTGCCTCTTTGCGGATGATACCAAAATCTGCAATAGAGTAGACACCCAGGAAGGGGTAGATAACATGAGGAGGGATCTAGCTAAGCTTGAAGAATGGTCTAGAATTTGGCAGCTGGGATTTAATGTTAAAAAATGTAAGGTCATGCATTTGGGCTGCAGCAATCCAAGGGAGCAATATAGTCAGGGCCGGCCCGTCCATTGAACGAGAATGTTTTTTGCACAGGGCCCCGCGTTTCAGGGGGCCCCGCGCAAAAAACATTCTGATCCAAAAGTAAAATTTAAAAAAATTTAAAAAATCTGTCTGCTGCCGCTTCCAGGGCCGCCGTGGCAGAATCGAGTGTGCCGCGGGCCCCCCCCCCCCGTGCCCGGCAGAGCCTGCCCTCCCCTGTATCACCTCTCTTTCAGCTGCAGTCAGTCACACGTGCCGGCTTTCAGAGCGCGAAGGGACTAGTTTCCCTTTCGCGGCTCTGTTAAGCCCGCGGGGGCTGATGGGAGTTCCCATCAGCCCCCGCGGGCTTAACAGAGCAGCGAGGGAGAAACTCTCCCCTCGCGCTCTGAAAGCCGGCGCGTGTGACTGACTGCAGCTGAAAGAGAGGTGATACAGGGGAGGGCAGGCTCTGCCGGGCACAGGGAGGGCCCCACTGCACACTTGATTCTGCCGCGGCGGCCCCGGAAGCGGCAGCAGACAGCTTTTTTTTATTTTAAATTTTCCCTGGGCTGGGCTGGGCTGGGGGGGGGGGTTAGGAGTGGTGATGGGTGATGGGCACTGGGGGGGGGGTGTTAGGAGTGGTGATGGGCGCTGGGGGGGGGGGCTAGGAGGGGTGATGAACTATGGGGGGGCTTAAACTAAAAATTGGGTGATGGGGGATTGGACTGGAAATGGGCTGGTGGGATTAGGACTGGGAGTGGGCTGATGGGGAGGTTAGGACTGGTAATGGGCTATGGGGGGCTTAAACTAAAAATTGGGTGATGGGGGATTAGGACTGGAAATGGGCTGGTGGGATTAGGACTGGAAGTGGGTTGATGGGGGGTTAGGACAGGTAATGTGCTATGGGGGGCTTAAACTAAAAATTGGGTGATGGGGGATTAGGACTGGAAATGGGCTGGTGGGATTAGGACTGGAAGTGGGTTGATGGGCGGTTAGGACAGGTAATGTGCTATGGGGGCTTAAACTAAAAATTGGGTGATGGGGGATTAGGACTGGAAATGGGCTGGTGGGATTAGGACTGGGAGTGGGCTGATGGGGAGGTTAGGACTGGTAATGGGCTATGGGGGGGCTTAAACTTAAAATTGGGTGATGGGGGATTAGGACTGGAAATGGGCTGGTGGGATTAGGACTGGAAGTGGGTTGATGGGGGTTAGGACTGGTAATGGGCTATGGGGGGCATAAAATAAAAAATGGGTTATGGGGGATTAGGACATGAAATGGGCAGGTTGGATTAGGACAGGAAGTGGGTAGATGGGTTAGGACTGGAAATGTGCTATGCTGGGCTTAAACTAAAAATTGGGTGATGGGGGATTAGGACTGGAAATGGGCTGGTGGGATTAGGACTGGGAGTGGGCTGATGGGGAGGTTAGGCCGGGTAATGGGCTATGGGGGGGCTTAAACTATAAATTGGGTGTTGGGGATTAGGACTGGAAATGGGCTGGTGGGATTAGGACTGGGAGTGGGCTGATGGGGGGTTAGGACTGGTAATGGGCTATGAGGGGGCTTAAACTGAAAATTGGGTGATGGGGGATTAGGACTGGAAATGGGCTGGTGGGATTAGGACTGGGAGTGGGCTATGGGGGGCTAGGACTGGTAATGGTTGGGGGGGTTGCTAGGACTGGAAATGGGCTGAGTGGAAGGGGGCTTGAACTGCAAATAGCTGATGGGGACGGGGCTTGGAATGGAAATGGGCTGAGGGGAAGTGGGGGGCTTGAACTGCAAATAGCTGATGGGGACGGGGCTTGGAATGGAAATGGGCTGAGGGGAAGTGGGGGGCTTGAACTGCAAATAGCTGATGGGGAGGGGGACTTGGAATGGAAATGGGCTGAGTGGAAGGGGGCTTGAACTGCAAATAGCTGATGGGAAGGGGGGCTTGGAATGGGCTCTTAGGGGCGGGAGCTAGGACAGGAAATGGGCTGATGGAGGGGCTAGGATAGGACTGGGAATTGGGTGTTGGGGGGAGCTAAGATTGGAAATGGGCTGTGGTGGGGGCTTGGATTGAAATGGACTCATGGAGGGGCTAGAACTGGAAGTAGGCTCATGGGGGGCTTGGATTAGAAACGGGCTGAGTGGAGGGGAGCTAGGAATTAACATGGGCTGATGGTGGGGCTAGGAAAGGACTAGAAATGGGCTGATGGGAGGCTGGTATTGGAAATGAGCTGATGAAGGGACTTGGATAGGACTGGAAATGGATGGGGGAGCTAGGACTGGAAATGGACTGATGGGGGGCCAGGACTGGAAATGGGCTGATGTGGGGACTAGAAGGGAGCGGATACTGGGTGGGGCTGGAACTAAAAGGGAGCTGATGGTGGGGGAGATTAGAAGGGGATGGGGCTGGGAGAGTGAAATGGAGAGGGGAAAAATATTTTGTGTGGGAGGGAAGAAAAATGTACAATTGGCCGGGTATTGGGAGACTAAGTGGGGATTGAGGATGGAGGGGTAAAATTTGTGTGGATGAAATAGGAATGAGGAAAGAGCAAAAGGAGAAAGATTATTATGTTAAAGCAGATATAGAGAGAGAATGGAAAAAAACTAGAAGAGAAGAAAGGACAAATGGACAGCAGACGATGGAGAGATAGCAGAAGACACAAATAAACCAGAAGAAAGTGTCTTGAACAATTGCAACTGAAAAAGAAATGCACAAAAGGTACAAAGATATCTCTTTATTTTGAATTTATTAACTGGAATATGTCAGCTCTGGGAAATGTGCATCATTAATGTCTGTGCTTTGTTTAGTACAAGAGGAAATTAATTTATAGTTTTATTTCTACATTGTTGTTGTACATTCCAAGTTTGGCTTTTAGGGTTCCCAGTTTAATTATGGTCTTCCTGTTTTTAAATTGTGATTCCTTGTTTGGTGATGGTCTATGTTCTGCATGTGTAACTGAGCTGAGGTATTCTGTTTATGTAATTCCTATTTGACATTGTCACTTGTTCTCTTTCCCCAGTAGGTCATGTATTGTTATTCTCTGAAATGTATTGGTTTAATATTTGCAGTGTTGCCTTTTGATAGGTAGGGTATGGTGCTTTATGAGTCCTGGTAGTGCTGTTAGGATACGGTGGGTTTGCTATGGGTTCTAAATGGGCAGTGTTTGTAGTAGTTCCTAATGTGCCTGGCGGTTGGCACTGGATTATAGTAATGTAGAAATCTTTGTCTTTCTTTATCCATACACTCATGAAGAGGCATGTTTACTAAAAGTTAGTGTATGGTAACATTATGCAAATATTTATGCAAATGAGGCCCCTTATGCAAATGAGGCCCCGCACCGAGTCTCTGCACATGTCCCCGCACCCCCCTTGGGCCGCCCCTGAATATAGTATTGTCCACTAAAGAAGAGCGGGACCTAGGCGTGGTTGTGTCTGATGATCTTAAAGTAGCTAAACAGGTAGAAAAGGCGACGGCAAAAGCTAGAAAGATGCTTGGGTGCATACGGAGAGGAATGGCTAGCAGAAAAAAGGAGGTGATAATGCCTCTGTATAAGTCTTTGGTGCGACCTCATTTTGTGTATAGTGTGCAATTCTGGAGACCGCACCTTCAAAAGGATGTGAACAGGATGAAGTCGGTGCAGAGGGTGGTTACTAAAATGATTAGTGGTCTTCATTATAAAGCATATGAGGACTGAAGGATCTTAATATGTACACCTTAGAGGAAAGGTGGGATAGAGGTGATATGATTGAGATGTTTAAATACCTCCGTGGCATAAATGTTCAGGGAGAGAGCCTCTTTCAATTGAAAGCAAGTTCTGCTACGAGGGGACATGGGATGAGGGTGAAGGGAGCTATATTCAGGAGTGATATGTGGAAATATTTCTTTACGGAAAGAGTAGTGGATCCGTGGAATAGTCTCCCAGTGGAGGTGTTAGAGATGAGGACAGTAACTGAATTCAAAAAAGCATGGGACAAACACAGAGGATCTCTAAAGGTAAAAAGGGGACTATTGTAGTTGTTATGGAAGGACAGACTAGATAGGCCATGTGGTCTTTTTCTGTCGTCATATTTCTATGTTTCTATGTTCCAGGATACTGGCACACCACTGTCAGGCATGGGATGCCTTCCTCCTTCACTGGGTTCAGGACTTCCTTTATGCTTTCCCACCCATTCCCTTCATTCCCAAAACACTCTTCAAGCTTCAGAGAGACAGGGGTCGCATGATTCTCATCGCACCACGATGGCCACGCCAGGCGTCGTATTCCCTGCTTCTGCATCTCTCTCAAGCGGCACATCTGGAGTTAGGGCATGCTCCAGATCTCCTTTCTCAGGAGAACGGGATGCTATGGCACCTGAATCCCCAGTCCCTGCACCTCACGGCCTGGTTGCTGAAGGCTTAGACCTCCAGGATCTCAACCTGCCTCAGCAGGTAAAAGATATCCTTCGAGCTTCTAGGAAACTTTCTACAAGAAGATCTTATGCCTTCAAGTGGAAACGTTTTACTATATGCTGCTCCAGGAGGGGATTAAACCCCCTGAATGTACCCTTAGAATCGATACTAGAGTATCTTCTTCACTTATCGAATTCTGGGTTAAAGACCAATTCGGTAAGAGTCCATCTTAGTGCAATTGCAGCTTCTTATAAGCCTCTGAATGGACAACCAATTTCCTCTCATCCACTGATATCAAGATTTATGAGAGGCCTTCTATTAACCAAACCTCCCATCAAGCCACCACCGGTGGCATGGGATCTAAATCTAGTTCTCGGGCAGCTCATGAAGCTGCCTTTTGAGCCTTTAGCTACTGCAGCCCTTAAGTTCTTGACCTGGAAGGTCATCTTCCTAATTGCAATCACCTCTGCCCATCGCATCAGTGAATTGCAAGCTTTAGTGGCTGATCCTCCTTATACTAGGTTTCATCATGATAAAGTTGTTCTTCAAACTCACCGTCATTTTATGCCAAAGGTAGTTTTGCCTTTTCATTTAAATCAATCAATTTACCATCATGTATTTTTTCCCAGGCCTCACGCCTCTAATGCAGAAAGGAACCTTCATACTTTGGATTGCAAAAGGGCCTTAGCCTTTTACATACAAAGAACACAGCAACATAGAAAGTCTTCACAACTTTTTATAGCTTTTGACCCTAGTCATTTGGGACTTCCAGTCTCCAAAAGAACTTTATCTAAATGGATTGCCCAATGCATATCCTTTACTTATGAGAGTAAGGGTCTTCCTCTTCAGGACCATGTCACAGCTCATAATGTCAGGGCCATGGCAGCTTCTATGGCTAATCTCCATTCTGTGTCTATCGATGACATTTGTCGAGCAGCCACCTGAGCTTCGGTACACACCTTCACAGCCCACTACTGCCTAGATAAAGCCTCCCGTTGGGATGCCTTCTTTGGCCAAGCTGTTCTTCAAAACCTTTTTCAAACATAAACCAACTCCTACCCACCAACCCTGGTGGGATGCCAGAGATCCATGGGAGGAAGGATCTTCACCCTTGATGGTGGCACCTTCCTGGGGCTATCTCCCTGGCATCTTCAGCTAGGGAGTCCCCATATGTGAGGACTACATTCCTGCTTGTTCCTGGAGATAGCGTAGTTACTCATCTGTAACAGGTGATCTCCAGGAACAGCAGGAATTTAGTACTCACAACCCATCCACCTCCCCTAGGAGTTGTCTCTCTCTCTCTCTCTCTTTGTCTCTTTCCTCTCTCCCTCTATCCTTTCACTCAGCTACAAACTTAACTGAAGAGGGACGGCTGGAAAGGCGGGAAGGCAGCGCGCATGTGCTGAAGGATGCTCCTAAAAGCGTTCTTATTGGACACCGGGGAGCATTCCCACGCAGGCTCCATCAGTACTGACGATACCCATATGTGAGGACTAAATTCCTGCTGTTCCCGGAGATCACCTGTTAGAGGTGAGTAACTATGCTTTTTCACAACTGTGCACAACGGATGCTATGCCCATGGACTAATTTAGATGTGGCTTACTCCTTTCTATGCACTGCCAAAGAAGAGATAGTGTCACACAAAAAAAGCACTGGCAGCAGCCAAAACACTAAATAAATCAACTTCATTATTATTATTAAACTGTAGCTATTCTTGCAATGCCAAAACAAGTTTATCCCTCAAGACTGGGTCACTGAACAGCAACCTGTTCAATGGGCAATGCCTTTGTATAGCCCCTTGCTGAAGGCCCTCAAAGTAACATTTATAGAAGCATGTTCCAGTAATAAGATGGGAGTCTCCCATGATTTCCAAGATTTATTTATGTATTTGGATTTAACTCATGCCTTTCCATTGACAGCTCAAGGAATATTACAATAAGGTACATTAGGTATTTCTCTGTCCCCAGAAGGCTTAAAATCTAAGGAGCCTATTTACTAACCTATGGTTAAATACTGCATTTGTGCACAGTTTCTTTGCAGGAAAATTTACCATGTCATTCATTAATCTGCAGTACCTCAGTACCACAGGTTAATGAATCCAGTGGTAAATTTAGTTTTGATCTCCTGCAGCTAGAAATATCGCATTTTCTGGTCTCAGCAAAGCAAAGATAGTGTGTCCCAAGTAAGTCCACTGTCTTTAAAGGTTCGTCCCAGAACTTCCAAAACTAGTCCCCCACCCTAATCCTTTAGAAACATCAAAACAGAAAAATGACGGCAGATAAAGACCATACATCCTATCCTCTCTGCCTACCCATACCAATTGCTACGCTTTACAATCCTTTCTCTTTCTTTAGAGATCCTCTGTGTTTGTCCCATGCTTTCTTGAATTCGGGCACAATCCTTGTCTCTACCTTCTCCACTGGGAGGCTATTCAATGCATCCACCAGTACTTCCGTAAATAAATATTTCCTCAGATAACTCCTGAATCTAACCTTTCTCCTTCATCCTATGCACCCTGTCAGACGGCTGCCTGGGTGAGAATGTTCACAGTCTTGGCAAGTGCATATATCAATATGATTTGCAAGGGATTATGGGAAATGCAGTCCATTCACACCAGACACAGCTGCTCACAATAATTAGTTGTGCTTGAGTGTAAAGTCAATAAGATATTTATTTATGGGGTTATTTCTCCCAACACAGATATGCTTGGTAGCACATAAAACAGGATACTTGCTTTCAGTGTTAAACTTAGAAAAACAAAATCAGGAAAACAACAGTTGAACTTGTCAGGCAATCAAAGCAAAAGAATAAAGACCTGGTTGGTAAGAAACTGGTCTTTTCTGTAGGCTTTAGCTAATATTTTCTTAGCAGTGTTTCAAACAACAAGCAAAACCCACAAAGAAGGGAAAAACTGTTCTTTTCAGGTTAACTTCTTATATCTTCACACATAGACTCAGAAGTGATTCCCTCAGAGCTCCCAAGCAATTAGGTAAGGCTCAATTGCTAGCAGTTACCCAGCTGAAACCCCTTAGCTGGCTTGCTTTCTACTGCGTGGCTCAAATCCTACTTCAGGAGCTTTTCTGAGTAGATTAAAGAACAAGTTTGTATTTCTTTGTGATGGTTGATGTACTTTTTAACAGAAAATTACCAAAGGAGTTTAGACAGAGAGCAATCCATATATTCACAGCCTGTATCTAAGACCGCTCCCCCTACTTCAACAATCATGGGTTCAATATCATGGATTGGCACAGAGGAATTTCTCAATGTAGCACTCTCAGGAGAATACTTGTTTCCCTGCTGTCTTTCAAGGTTATAGCTAGGGCATAGATCAGTGTTCATACCTGAGCTTCCATTGCTGTTAGAGTTCCTCTCTAAATAGCCTGGCCAGTATGTAGTCCAGTTCTTATGTCCAGCCTTCCAATCCAGATCCCTGGACACTGGATCTCTCTTCACATACCTTCTGGGACGGGTCCTAGGATCCCTTCCAAGTGCAGCCGTCTCCCTCACAGGTACCCTCTGGAGATTCCTAGCTCTGCAGCACCATTCCTCTGGCTTTCCCCAGTCCAATGGTGTATGCTGGCCCTTGGAATACCTTCCAGTATACGTACTGCTCTGGACTCCTTTAGACCTCCCAAATGCTTTTCTCTTCTTTCTTCCAAAGGGTTTCTTGCCCTCTCTCTCCGTCCGGTCTGGCTTCTGTTCCTGATGATCCTCCAGATGATGGAGACGTCCAAGCTGAGGATATCCAAGTTGATTCTGAGGATGAGGATCTCCCAGATGAAACTGAGGATAATTCTCTGTAGAATAAACTCTACCTTTATTCTGCTTAGATGAGTGCTCCACCTTAGCACAGCACAGCTGTGCTGAATCAGGCCCTGCCCTTTGAGATGAGTGCTTGGGGATTACCTCATAGCCCTCCTGATTGAACACACGTTTCCCCACTTCAGCTCCTCTAATGGCTGTTGGAAACCTGGTGCATTCTGGGACTGGTAGTCTTTTATGGAAAAATTCTGTTTTCTTATTTCTACCAGGACTGACAGGTTGCTTGTTCAGAGTCACTTCACCTTTACTATAGCTCCTTCCTGAGCTATGATAAGCTTCCTTATCACATACCCCCCTGCTTAAGTTATTACGGACTGGTTTTACTGGTGAAACTTCTTTCCTACAGTCCGTAATACCTACGAGAGTGTTATCTTTTTGAAGCTCACTTACTTCCTGACTGGCTTCAGGGTCATTATTATTTACAGGCCTCTCCTTCCAAGACTTAAGTACATTAATATGGTAGGTCTGCCTATGCCCTCTTGCATTTTCTACCATATAAGATACTGGGCTCACTTGTTTAACAACCTTCCATGGCCCTTTCCACTGTACTTCAAATTTTGGGGCTGTACCTGCTACTTGAACCAAAACCTTTTCACCAATGCTTAATTGGCGGCTTTTGGCCTTCCTATCATACAACCCTTTCTGGCGCACTTGACTGTCCTGCAGGTTCCTCTCAGCAACCTGCGAGGTCCTTTTCAAACGTGCTCTCAAGTCACGCAGAAACTGTGGCACCTCCTGACTTCCTGGTTCAGGATCAATCCATTGTTCCCTCAAAATGTCTAACAAACCCTGTGGAGCCCTACCATACATCAATTCATATGGAGTTACACCTAGGGACACCTGAATTCTTTCCCTGCAGGCATATAAGGCAAAGGGCAATAACATATCCCATTCTTTTACCTCTCCTGCTAACCCCCTTCTCAACATTTGTTTGAGAGTTTGGTTGAATCTCTCCACCAAACCGTTTGATTGTGGATGGTAGGCTGAGGTTTTCACGTGATGAATGCCAAAGGCATCCCAGACCTGGGCCAAATATTTGGATACAAAATTGGACCCTCGGTCAGTCAACACCTCTCTTGGGAATCCCACTTCACAAAACAATTTTACTAGCTCTAAAGCTATTGTTTTTGCAGAAACATTCCTCAATGGTATGGCCCAGGGAAACCTTGTTGCCTGATCTACCATAACTAGGATGTATTGGAAACCTCGGGGCGTTTTGACTAATGGGCCTACAATATCCATGGCAATGCGACCAATTGGGTCTGTGATAATTGGCATGGGAATCAATGGCACCACCGGTGGGTGAGCCGCTGTAACTCGCTGACACGCTGGACATGCAGCACAAAACTGGGCAGTTTCTTTGAAAATACCTGGCCAGTAAAAACGCATAAGTATTTGATCCAGCGTTCCTTGCATCCCTTTATGACCTCCAACTGGATGATCATGTGCTAATCTAAGTACTAGCCCTTTGAAAGTTGTGGGTACCACCAATTGTTTACGTATGGTCCCATTTCTGGGGTCCTGACTCTCTCTATATAATATTTCATTATCTAGTCTGAATCTGGGCAACTCCTCCCTGACCTCATGAGCATACTTAAAAGCTCGGGTGAGAGCTTGATCAGCTCGCTGCTCTTGTGGAAAGTTAGGAAACTTTGCCACTAACTCAGCTGGCACCCAGGGTAAACTTTGACCAGCTAACATCTCAGCCCTACCCTGTGCTCTGCAAAGTCTCTCATGCCGCTTTTGTGCTTTCAACTTTCTTACTTTACCAGATGATGGAGTTATTAAAGCATCATGAGAGGGTAAGTCTACTAATAACTCTGCCTGCTCCCCCTCCTCCTTCTGCTGGCTCTCTACCTTAGCCTGCGAGCGGGTGGATACAAGGCCCCTCTTATTACCTATAGTTTGGCCTTCTGGAAGCTTAACCATCTTTTTAGCTAGGGACTGAGGACTTCCAAAGAAAGGCCCGGGAGCTATTTCCATTATTCCTTCTCCCTCCTTCTTTCCTAGCCCTTCCACTAGACCCTGCTTAAATCTTGGCCAGTCCTTTCCTAGAACCAAATCAAAGGGTAGCCTAGGCACCACTGCTAACAGGACTTCCTCTTGTTCCCCCTGGCACTTAACCTTTAGCCTATAGGTGGGATATGATGTTGCAGCACCATGAATGCATCTGATGTGAACTTGGCTTTCAGGGGTTCTGGGCACAAATCCTTCTTGGGCCTCTATTTTCTTCCAATGCCTTTTTGACATCATACTCTGGTCTGCCCCAGAGTCTAACAAAGCATTCGTGGTAATTCCTTGCACATCAACCATCAAAAGAAATCCTTCTTTGGGCTGTTTTAAATCCACACCCATTAAGCTAGTGTGTGTCTGGCATCCCTTTTCTAAATGTCCCCATTTTCCACATTTGAAACATTTCTTTCCATTCCACTGTGTCATCTGGTTTGGCACAGTACATTCATTTTCAGAAACATTTTTAATTATTTTCTTTTCTGATACAGCACAGCTTGCCTCAGCACCAATCTTCAGAGGGCCACCCATTCTATGGCAAGCCTGCGTGGCTTCCAAGAATCTCTCTGCTAGCATGGTTGCCTCTCCAAGATTTTGGCAATTTTGCTGTATAAGGAAAGTGTGCAAATCTTTAGGCACCGCAGACATAAATTGTTCAAGCATAATAATGTCTAATAACATTTCTTCCGTCTTTTGCTCAGGCTTCAACCATTTTACAGCTAATCCTCTGATTCTCTGACTCAGAGCCCGGGATGTTTCACCCACTCTCAATGTAGTAGCTCTAAACATTCGCCTATACTCTGAAATAGACAACCCTAGGCGATCTCTAATAGCAGCCTTTACATCCTTATAATTCAAAGCCTGGGCTGCTGGCATTGCTCTATAAGCTGCAAGCGCCTCTCCAGTTAATGAGGCTGCCAGCCTTACTGCCCACTGGGTCTCTGGCCATGCTAATGCTTGTGCCACTCTTTCAAAAGACTCTAGAAAATCATCAACATTATCATCTGGAGTTAGCTTCCCAAAACTAAATGCCCCAATTCCTTGATTGAGTCCCACACTGTCCACATGTGGTGTACCAGTATTTACTGCTGGTCTTGCATCTGGTCCACTTTGGTTCTGCAGTTTAACTAGGGCTTGCACCAGATCAAGCACTTGCCTCTGCTGGTCCATTAAGGCTTTCATAGCAGTGTCCTGAGCCTGCTGTGCTAGCTCCTGTTGCCTGCTAAACTGGGCTGCCATCCAATCAGCTAGTTCCCTTGGATCCATCTTGATCCCTGCAAGAAAACACAAAAAAAAAACCACAGTGCACCACCTTTCAAACAGGTGTTGTTTTCTGCTTCTTTTTTTTTTTTTTTTCAATTACCCCTGTGCCTTACTCCCATCCACCACTAGACATGCCCAGGTACTTGTTACCTTATGCCAGTGATGAATCCAGCTCTGCACAGGGTCTTTTCTTCCTGGAACAGCTACCTGGAACAGCCACTTCTCCTCCAAAGTGCATTTGAGGGAAAATCTTTTCTTTCAGCTTTTAAGCTTGAACTGTCTTTTCCTTCAGACTTGAGTTGTAATCCTTAGCAAGTAAATCCCTTTTGCGCAAAAGCAATCCGAAAAACTACGCCATTTGTCAGACGGCTGCCTGGGTGAGAATGTTCACAGTCTTGGCAAGTGCATATATCAATATGATTTGCAAGGGATTGTGGGAAATGCAGTCCATTCACACCAGACACAGCTGCTCACAATAATTAGTTGGGCTTGAGTGTAAAGCCAATAAGATATTTATTTATGGGGTTATTTCTCCCAACACAGATATGCTTGGTAGCACATAAAACAGGATACTTGCTTTCAGTGTTAAACTTAGAAAAACAAAATCAGGAAAACAACAGTTGAACTTGTCAGGCAATCAAAGCAAAAGAATAAAGACCTGGTTGGTAAGAAACTGGTCTTTTCTGTAGGCTTTAGCTAATATTTTCTTAGCAGTGTTTCAAACAACAAGCAAAACCCACAAAGAAGGGAAAAACTGTTCTTTTCAGGTTAACTTCTTATATCTTCACACATAGACTCAAATGTGATTCCCTCAGAGCTCCCAAGCAATTAGGTAAGGCTCAATTGCTAGCAGTTACCCAGCTGAAACCCCTTAGCTGGCTTGCTTTCTACTGCGTGGCTCAAATCCTACTTCAGGAGCTTTTCTGAGTAGATTAAAGAACAAGTTTGTATTTCTTTGTGATGGTTGATGTACTTTGTAACAGAAAATTACCAAAGGAGTTTAGACAGAGAGCAATCCATATATTCACAGCCTGTATCTAAGACCGCTCCCCCTTCTTCAACAATCATGGGTTCAATATCATGGATTGGCATTGAGGAATTTCTCAATGTAGCACTCTCAGGAGAATACTTGTTTCCCTGCTGTCTTTCAAGGTTATAGCTAGGGCATAGATCAGTGTTCATACCTGAGCTTCCATTGCTGTTAGAGTTCCTCTCTAAATAGCCTGGCCAGTATGTAGCCCAGTTCTTATGTCCAGCCTTCCAATCCAGATCCCTGGACACTGGATCTCTCATCACATACCTTCTGGCACGGGTCCTAGGGTCCCTTCCAAGTGCAGCCGTCTCCCTCACAGGTACCCTCTGGAGATTCCTAGCTCTGCAGCACCATTCCTCTGGCTTTCCCCAGTCCAATGGTGTATGCTGGCCCTTGGAATACCTTCCAGTATACGTACTGCTCTGGACTCCTTTAGACCTCCCAAATGCTTTTCTCTTCTTTCTTCCAAAGGGTTTCTTGCCCTCTCTCTCCGTCCGGTCTGGCTTCTGTTCCTGATGATCCTCCAGATGATGAAGACATCCAAGCTGAGGATATCCAAGCTGATTCTGAGGATGAGGATCTCCCAGATGAAACTGAGGATAATTCTCTGTAGAATAAACTCTACCTTTATTCTGCTTAGATGAGTGTTCCACCTTAGAACAGCACAGCTGTGCTGAATCAGGCCCTGCCCTTTGAGATGAGTGCTTGGGGATTACCTCATAGCCCTCCTGATTGAACACACGTTTCCCCACTTCAGCTCCTCTAATGGCTGTTGGAAACCTGGTGCATTCTGGGACTGGTAGTCTTTTATGGAAAAATTCTGTTTTCTTATTTCTACCAGGACTGACAGGTTGCTTGTTCAGAGTCACTTCACCTTTTCTATAGCTCCTTCCTGAGCTATGATAAGCTTCCTTATCACAACCCTCATTGAAGAGCTTCCTTTCAATTGAAAGAGGCCCTCCTCCTGTGCATTTATGTCATGGAGTTATTTAAATGTTTCTATCATATCTCCCCTCTCTTACCATTCTTCCAAAATATACATATTGAAATCTTTAAGTTTGTCCTCATAAGCCTTATGATGAAGACCACTGACTATTTTAGTAGTTGCCCACTGCACTGACGCCATCCTGTTTATATCTTTTTGAAGGTGTGGACTCCAGAATTGCACACAGTATTCTAAATGAGGTCTCACCAATGATTTATACAGAGGCACTATCACCTCCTTCTTTCTGCTAACCATTCCTCTCCCTATACACCCAAGCATCCATTTGGCTTTTGCCATCACCTTTTCTACCAGTTTAGCCACCTTAAGATCATTAGAAACAATCATGCCGGGTCCCGCTCTTCTTTGGTGAGCAGAAGTACTTCACCTCCTATACTGTATTGTACTGCTCCCTTGAATTTTAGTAGTCCAAATACATGACCTTGCATTCAGCATTTAATCTCAGCTGCCAAATTCTCAACCCTTCTTCGAGCTTTGCTAGGTCCCTCCTCATGGTATCTACACCTGTTTGGAAGTCTACCTTAATGCAGATTTTGGTATCATTTGCAAAGAGGCAAACGTTTTCTAACAGCCCTTCTGCAATATTATTTATAAAAATGTTAAAAAGAAAGGGACCATTACAAATCCCTGTGGCACACCACTGCTAATGTCCTTATCATCAAAGTGATTTCCACTATTTATTGCCTTCCACTCAACCAGTTTTTGAACCCGGTCAATCATTTTAGGGTCCATTTCTAGGGCACTCAATGCATTTATATGTTCCCTGTGCAGAATTGTTGCAAAAGCTTTGCAGAAATCTAAGTACACTGTATCTAGCATTCTCCCTTGGTCCAATTCACTGGTTACCCAGTCAAAGAAATTATTCAGACTCATCTGACAAGACCTGCCTCTAGTAAAACTATGCTGCCTCAAATCCTGCAATCCGTTGGCTTCCAGGAACCTCACTATCCTCTGTTTTAACAGCATTTGTATTCATTTATTCACCACAGAGGTCAAACTAACTGGCCCGTACGGTAGATCCCAACCTCCTCTTTACTTCCGCTTTTATGTAGAAAGACCACATGTGCCCTTCTCTAGTCCTCTGGAACCACTCCTGATTCTAAAGAAGTGTTGAAAAGGTCAGGTAGCGGTGCTGCCAGTCAGGGCCGACACAAGAGGAAACACCCTAGGCGAAGCTTATCCCTGGCGTTCCCACCCTCCAAGACATCTTCTGCCATCACTGCCACCCCTCTCTGCGACTGACAGCAGTGGCAATAGCCACAAACAGCCCCGTAATACTTACCTGCAAGCTTTGACACTATGGGGCTGTTTGCTTCTGCCGCTTTCTGATGCTGCCTTCCTGTGCAAACAGGAAGTCGGCATTGAGAGTTGGAGAGGGGTGGAAACAAACAGTCCTGTGCCACCGAAGCTTGAAGGTAAGCACCACAGAACTGTTTGTGACAGCGGCAGCAATGGGCATCCCTGGAGGGCCACTGCTCTATGCAACCACCTGGTTCACCTAATGATGGTGCTGGCCCTGTTACCAGTATTTTCCTAAGTTCCTTCAATACTCTCGGATGTATCCCATCCAGCCCCATCACTTTGTCTACTTTTGGCTTTGCTAGATCCTCATGAATGGTCTTATAAAAATCGTTCAAGGTCCACCTCACTTCTGTTCCTATTTGTGTGTATTTTCTGAGGTTCTATTCCCGGCTCTCCATCTTTAAACACAGAACAGAAATATTTGTTAATAAGCAATTCTGCTTTATCCTCATCAGCTTCTACATATTCCTCCTCTTCACCCTTGAGTCTGGCAATACCACTTTTGCAAATTAATTAAGCACACTTACATCTCAGCAATGCAGTGGTTTCAAAGAGGGCCTTCCTTCCTCTTTGAACTTGAGGAAAGGAAAAAAACAGCAGCAAAACAAGCTTTGCAAACAGCTTCTGAAAATAAACCAGTAACTTAAGCAACAAAAAAATGTTATAGAATAAAAATAAATTCCTTTTTTAAGAACTCTGAGGAGAGAACTTGTAGTAAAAGCCACAGAATTACCTTCCTTGAAAAGGAACCCTACCATCTCTACAGTCCGTTGGTAAAACAAAGGCTTCTCCATGTTATCCCCCATTCCTTGATCCTTTAATAGAATTAAGGATACCCCTGTACCCACACTCCTCCAATCTATTAATAATATCAAGACCCCAATTCCATTGTAGAATCAAAGGTCTTCCTGACCTCACCTGCCACATCTTGGCACATCTTTCAGAATTGCTTGTGGGTAGTGAGGGGCTGGGGAGATTCCCAGTTGCTCCTGACCTGATGATTGCCTCTTCAAAAATGTGAGAACAAACAAAATCACCAAAAATACCCCCTAAAATCTTTTTAGTGAGAATTCTTTTTGTCGGATATTGCCGAGGGAGGTAAGAACCACGGTCTATTCCCACCAGACGGCATCATCCATTTTAATCATATTATAAAACTTTCAAAAAAACTTAGCTTATTAGAAGGACTTATTTCAACATCCCTCAGTGCGGTATCCAAAATCAAGCACGATGTGCACGTTTCGGGATTCTCTCCCTGTATATGGCGGTTAAACAATACTTGATGGAAGCAGCACTTGATACAGGGAGAGAATCCCAAAACGTGTACGTCGTGCTTGATTTTGGATGCCGCACTGAGGGATGTTGAAATAAATCCTTCTAATAAGCTAAGTTTTTTGAAAGTTTTATAATATGATTAAAATGGATGATGCCGTCTGATGGGGATAGACTGTGGTTCTTACCTCCCTCGGCAATATCCGACAAAAAGAATTCTCACTAAAACATTTTTAGGGAGTATGTTTGGTGATTTTGTTTGTTCTGATATTTATTTATCACTAAACCAAGGGTGATTGATGTGGTTTTCTTTAAAAATGTGGGCTATAGGCAGTACTAATGTGATACTACTAGGGGCATGCCACTGTTATTTATAAAGAGGCAGCCACTAGGGGAGGGGGACTACTCATGAAATGATAACTGTTCAGCATGCAAGCATACAAAGGGATATAGAACAGAGCTGTTAGATCACACATAAAAGAGGCTAGCTGCCATTTGTCTTAAAGGACAGCTGAGGAAAGTTAGGGACTTTGGTAAGTCTTTCTCATTTCTTTCAACAGGTATCAAAGCTCCAACAACTGAACTATGGCTGCGAAAAACTGGGTCTGCAGAAGCAATAATCAAACTCCACAATCCCTCAAATTGCAGACCCAGTATGCAGCCCTGGTAGTCGAGGAGGTAAAAAGAGCCCAGGAAGGGGAAGAACCAGAGCTCAAGCACACCAAGGTTGCAGAATCAGTGACTACAAGGAAGCAAAGTGTTGTGGTGGTTGGTAATTCTCTTCTGAGGGTTACTGAGTCATCCATCTGCTGACCATACTCTATGTTCCTGGAGGTGTGCTGTCTGCCAGGTGCCAAAATTCAAGATGTTATGGAGAGTTTGCCAAGACTCATCAAGCCTGCTGACTTATTAGATCCTGTTTATTCATATCGGCACAAATGATATTGGCTATGGGAGAGAAGGTGAGGCAGTTGGTGCTCAGATGGTGTTATCCTTAATTCTCCCTTTTGAGGATAAAGGCTGAGGTAGAAAAGTTTGCATCCTGGAGATGAATGCATGGTTGTGTGGATGGTGTCATTGAGAGTGTTTTGGTTTCCTGGACTATGGGATGATTTTACAAGGACTGATAAATAGAGATGGTGTCCACCTAGCCAAAAAGGATCAATGTGTCATCTGCAATAAATTGTCTAACCTACTAAACAGGGCTTTAAAGTAGATTTGTTGGGGACAGGTGAAGAAAGCCCCAGATAAGTCAAAACACTCGTGTAAGTAAAACATTAAATACCTCTAACAAGGGTAAAAACAGCAACATCTAGAAAGCAGTGTGTATTAATTCCCATAGTATGGGAAATACAATTCTGGATGTTGAGGCTTTAATGGAAGAGGCTGATTTGGATTTAATGGCAATTACAGAAACAAGGTTCATAGAGAATCATGACTGGAATGTAATTATACCAGGATATAATTTATTCAGGAAGGACCGGGTAGGAAGAAAGGGAGGAGGAGTGGCACTATATGTAAAAAAATAATATTAAAGCTACAGAATTGCAGGGCTTACGAGAGAAGGGGTGGCACAGTGGGTTAAACTGGAAAGAGGGATTGGAGCATCCATTTGCATTGGTGTGATATACAGGCCTCCTTCACAGGCAGAAGTGGACACAGATTTAATTGAAAACATTTGTGCTGCTGAGAGGTGATTTCAATATGCCAGATATTGATTTGGAAATCCTTGCTGTACTGTCATCTAGAAGTAAGGAGATGCTGGCTTCTTTACAGGGAGAATTATTCCAGCAACTGGTAACAGAACTCACATGTGAGGGAGTCATACTGAACCCAGTGCTTACCATTCTGGAGAGTGTTTCTGATGTTATAGTGGGTGATCATCTCGCATCCAGTGATCATTGGATGATATGGCTCAGTATTAGGACAAGGGCTGATATAGTCCATTCAAAAAGTGAGGGTCCTAGACTTTAGAAAAGCTAACTGCCAAGACGTGACAATACCTCAAGGATCATTAGCAAGATGGGAATAGCTGGGAGATGTAGAAAAGCAGTTGCCAAAACTGAAAAGGGATATTTTAATGGCAACAAATTGTTTTATTAGGAAAATAAATAAATGTAAAGGAGAAGACAGCCACCGTGGTTCTCAAAAAAAGTAGCTGAAAAAGTGAAGAAAAAGTGGATGGACTTCATAATAAACAAAAGATCACAGAAAGAGGAAGAGAAGCATCAATATTTGGAAAAGCTAAGAGAAGCTAGGAAAGTAGTCAGGAAAGCAAAGCTACAACTAAAATGAAAAATAGCCAATGCAGCAAAATAGGGGGACAAAACATTTTTCAGATAAGTTAGTGAGAGGAGGAAGTGCAAAGTGGCATTGCACAGACTGAAGGGATATGAATATTTAATAGCTGATGAGAATAAAGCAGAATTCCTTAACAAATATTTCTGTTCTGTGTTCACAGAAGAAGGTTCATGAGCAGGACCTCAGAAACAGCAACAAATAGGAACAGAAGTAAGGTGAATCTTGAATTATCTTTAGACGACTGTGTTTATGAGGAACTAGCTAAACTAAAAGTAGACAAAGTGAAGGTATCATCCGAGAGTATTGATGGGATTTAGGGAAGTTATAGTAGCTCCACAGTCTGATCTGTTCAATGCTTCTTTGATTTGGGACTGGAAAAGGGAGCAGGTGGTTCCTTTACCCAAAAACAGAAGTAAGGATCAGGTTGGGAACTGCAGGCCAGTTAGTCTGACCTGTGTGGCGAGGAAATTAATGGTAACACTGCTAAAACAGAGGATAGTGAGATTTCTGGCATCCAATGAATTGCAGGATTTGAGGCAGCATGGTTTTACTAGAGGCAGGTCTTGTCAGACAAATCTAATTAATTTCATTGACTGGGTAACCAGAGAGTTGGACTGAGAGAGAGCTCTAGATTTCAGTAAAGCCTTTGAAACTGTTCCACACAGGTGACTTATAAATAAATTGAGTGTCCTAAGGATGGCCCTGAAGTGACTGACTGGATTAGAAATTGGTTAAGTGGGAGCGACAACGGGTACAGGTAGATGGAACTTACTCTGAGGAGAAGGATGCTACGAGTGGTGTGCTGCAGGGATCTGTCCTTGATCCAATTTCTTTTAACATTTTGGTAAGGGATATTGTGAAAGGACTGTTGGGTAAGGTTTGCTTCTTTGTGGATGATACCAAAATCTGCAATAAAGTAGACATTCAGGAAGGAGTAGACACCATGAGAAGGGATCTTCCAAGGCTTGAAGAATTGCTGCAAATTTGATAGCTGAGATTTAACATTAAAAAATTCAGAGTCATGCATTTGGTCTGCAAAAATCCAAGGATACAGTACAAAATAGGGAATAAAGTTCTTATGTCCATGAAAGAGCAGCACCTAGGGATAACTGTTTCTGATGATCTTAAATTAGCTAAACAGGTAGAAAAGGTGTTGGTAAAAGACAGAAGGAGGCTTGTGTTTGCATAGGAATAGGAATGGCAATCAGGAGGAAGTTGACAATGCCTCTGTTTTTCTTTGGTGAGACATCATTTTGAGTATTGTGTGCAACTCTGGAGACCACACCTTCAAAAGGATAAACATATGATGAAGTTGGTGCAGAGGGTGGTTACCAGAATGGTGAGTGGTCTTGGTCATAAGGGCTTATGGGGACAGACTTAAAGATCTTAAAATATACTTTGGAAGAAAGATATGATAAATATGATAGAGGAGATATGACAGAGACGTTTAAATACCTCTGTGGCATAAATGTAAGGTGCCTTAAATGCACAGTAGGAAAACCTCTTTTTTTTTTTCTTTTTCTTTTTTTTTTTGAAATTTCCATAATTACATCAAGCAATAGATACATACTTGAAAGAAAAAGGGAAGATGTGCTTAAGCAAAAAACAAATGAATACATATTACAACATTCCACCATCTAAGGGTAAATACAATATTTCTAAGCACATCTAACACTCTAGCCCACTAAACTGGGGGGGAGAAAAGGTAATTAACAAAGGCATGATATTTTTAAACAAAGTAGGTAATAATTCCTAGGAAAATCCACCAAGGGACATTAAACATTATAGCGTTCCCATTAAGTCGATCTAATCAGGTTCCACTGGAGTAGCGACTAAATCCGGAGAAACCCTAGCATCCAAAAAAGCACGTAATTGAGTTGGGTCATAGAAAATAAATCTAGACGAAACAGACTTAATCATACATTTACACGGAAACCGTAACAAAAAGGAATATCCCAATGAAATTACCTCTGGGCGCATGGACATGAAAACTTTTCGTTTCCTCTGAGTCTCATACAAGACATCGGGAAAAACCCAAACTTTTTGACCAAGAAAAAGCTTATCAGAATTCCTAAAAAATAACTTTAAGGTCCAAACTTTATCAGGTTCCAGTAAAAACCCCACCAAAAGAGTCGCCCTCTTCATAACCTCCTCATCAGAAGCATCCAACACTTGAGAGAGATTAAGAACATCCATACTGTCCCTCTGAGCCCCTTCCCCAATATCAGCAACACTAGACATTTCACGTTTCTTTAAAGGCAAATAATAAAGTTTTGAGGTAGGGGGGAGGGCAGATTCAGGCATCCCTAAAATCTCCAAACAATACTTTTTAAATAACTCTACAGGGGAAACAATTGTAGACACTGGAAAATTAACAAAACGTAAATTCAAACGCTTAGAAAAGTTCTCCAACCTTTCTAACTTAACATGAATAGCAGCACTATCCTTTATTAAAGAAGAGCACTGCAATGAAATATTTGAATATTGTCCCGCCAAAGTTCCAATTGTTTGGATAGAGTCCTTACTGGTTCGTTCCTGGTGCTCCAACCTCGTCCATGACTCCTTGGTAATTTTCTCCACAACAGTCAAGCGATTGGAAATAGAATGCTCCAGCGAAGTTATCGCCGTCCAAATGGAATCTAAAGTTACCACAGCTGGTTTCACCAAAGAGCCGTAGACTGCAGGACCTGCAAAGCTCACCGCACTCCCTGAGATAGCAATTCCCGCCCCGAAGGACGTCGAGGAAATCACAGGTCGAGTCTCAACAATTGGTACAACAGCAGTAGTGGCTTCCTCAGCTCCAACACCACCCAACGGCTCCGGTGAACTCGTCAACACCCCCGAAGACAACTGTAAAGCAGAAGCCCCGGTAGGGCTCTGATTCAGCCGGCGAGCCAAGTCAGCAAGTAGCATAGAGGGCTCATCTGGAGGAGCGCGTAGCTCGGGGCTCAGACTCGCGTCTGACGTCGATAGGACCGCCTTCTGGTCAGCACCGACTAACTCCCCGGCAAAGTGCTGTGTGGCTCCGAGGGTCACAAAATTGGTAATAGGCGGCTGGTTAGGGGGAGGCTTCTCCTCGGGGTAAGTAACCTTCCCTTTCCTCTTCCCCATTATGCAAAGAAACAAGTAAAAACAAAATAATTCCAGAAGCCAGCGTTCTGCACCAACCGCACACCTCCGGAGCGTGTCTTCACTCGGTGGCCATCTTGAATCCTCCCCCTCTAGGAAAACCTCTTTTAGTTGAAAATAAACCTCTGCAATGAGGGGGCATAGGATGAAAGTATAAGGGAAAAGTCTGAGGAATAATTTGCAGAAATATTTCTGTGTGGGGCTGGGGGTTGGATACCTGCTTGTATGTGAGTGTGTGTGTGTGTGTGTGTGTGGTGCTTGGGTGAGGTGCTTGCATTTGTAAGGTAGGAGAGGGGTGCAGCTTTCACATATGCATGTATCTCTGGAATACTTTACCAGACTATCTCTGCCTTGCGTCCAATTTTCAAAAATTTAAAAGAGTCCTAAAAACATACTTTTTTTGAGAAGCCTGCTACTTATAACTGTTCTTCTAGTTTAGCTCACATCTTTTCTCTGTCTCCTCTTCCCTCTCCTATTGATAGCTCTGGAGTTCCTTTCTGCTCTTATTTTTAGTGAAATTTTAAATTATAAACCACTTTGCTGCTAGCCCTGCAAAAGGCAGTATATCAAGATTTTAATAAACATAAACGTAAACATACACATTGTGCCTTGCGTTCTCTTCATTCTGCAACCGCTTGCACTTTTCCGTTCTCTCCACTCCAACCCCTTTTTCGCTGTCCCTCTCCCACCTAAGTCTCAGTTTCCCTTCCTAGACTCTCTTCCCTTTTCCCTTCCCCTTGTACTTATCCCCCTGCCCTCCACCATTCTATATTAAATCAACTTACTTCCCCTTTAAACATCCTCTGTGTACTAAACTCTCTTTTTTATTTTGCAGTCTCCTTCTGCCCGTGCAGATTCCATATCCCGCGGGCAGATTCTGCTGGTCTCGGTTGCAATCTAGCCTTTTGTAGCACTTCTGCCTGGGAGATATGGGAGCTGGTCTTTTTGCCCACATGTGCTTTGAGCCCTAGGCACTGGGTCTGATTTTTCAGTTGCCACAGCGACCTGGCGCCTGGGGTTTGTTAAGCCCTGCTTTACAGAAAGAATAGTAGATGCTTGGAATAGTCTCCCAGTGGAGGTGGTAGAGACGAGAACTGTATCTGAATTCAAGAAAGCATGGGGCAAACATAATAATTCACTAAAGGAAAAAAGGACTGTAGTAGTTGGTATGGAAGAGCAGACTGGATAGGCCGTATGGTCTTTATCTGCTGTCATGTTTCTATGAAAAGGCACAGATTGGGGGAAGGCTATGAGAAAATTTCAGTGTGTTTGAATAGCCTTTGTGGTACTGTCAGGTCCATCTTTGTAAAGTGAAAACATTTTGGCACCTTTGATGCACTATCTCAATGAGCCTGTCCTTATACATATTTTACGGAAAATATGACACCTAAGGTTACTTTAAAATAATTACACAGGTCTCTGGCTGAGACTGGGGAAAATGCTGACAAGGTCAAGAGTATGCAACAAACATGACTTGCATGAGAGGATAGCAAAGAGTCACTGCTAAAGAAAGGCCATATGATATGCCATAAACATTTGCAAAGAAACACTTAGGGGTATGTTTATTAAACCGCAGTAAAGTTTCCAGTGGTAAGTGCAGTGTTAAGGTACCTGAAGCCATATAAGGCAGTGGGCAGGTAGGAGGCACTCCGGAGTAAAGGGAGCAATGGGCTGTTTAACGTGCGGTAAAGGGCACCTTGGCCGTTTAACGCACATTAATGGGACATTGCACGTTAAGTTGAAAAACAGGGCACTTAAGGCTGACAAGGTGCCCTAAGGACATTAAGGTACCTTAAAGCCCTTAGGGCACCATAACATAAGGCATCATAGGTTAAGGTGCTCTAAGGACGTTAAGGTGCCTTATGTTAAGGGTGCCCTAACGTAAGGTGCCCTAAGGGCTATAAGGTGCTTCACGTTGACAAGCACGAACCGTAAGGCATAAAAATAGCTGTAACCCTAACACAGGATAGAGCACCAAGGAAAGGCAATAAACAAGTGATGAAAAGAAGGAGAGGTGGGAGCTGATGAACCTGCCATATCTGCGGGCATCCTATGTGGCAGCTGGTAAAGTGGACGAACATGTTGGAGGCAGCTGTACAGATGCACAGAGTGTTGGCAATGTAAAGTGCTGCAATGACAGTGGGTGGCAGAGGATGGGAATACGTGTCCCCCAGTGGAGGCAGAGGTGGCAGGATATTTGCGATGATAGGAGGACAGAGGAGTAGTGCTGCCATGCAGATCAGGCACAGGTGAGGCAAGCACGAAGAGCCGCAATGCAGAAAAGGGTACCAGTGCAGGACATGGAATAGCAGTCTGCACAAGAAGACAGGACTGTACAGAGCAGAAAGAGGAAGATAGATGGGCTGAAGATGGTTGGCAACTGAAGTGAGGGTATTATGGGCTGGAAGCACATATCTGCAGAGATGTGACTGTTACAGGCATGAAAATGATTTGAGTAGGACAGGCATAAAAAAAGGAGAACAAAGAGGAATTGAACCCATGACTCCTGTCTAGGGAGTCATTGTATTAACCAGTAGGCTACACCTCTATGGCTCTTTGCACAACAATGGCTGGATACAGAAAGACTGCAGGTCACCGCACAAAATGTATTTTGTGTGTTCCAGGATAGGGTAACCCCACCAGTACCCATAATGCAATGCACATGCAGAACAGTAGTCTACAGCTGATCACCAAATGGAGAATGCACCTCTCCAGCACTTCAGCTTGGTAAGAACTGACAGTGTGTGATACTGGCACAGAGCAGCTACAGACCATGCCACTGCACAGGTTCTGTGTTCACCCTGAGGGTGATGATGGGCACCCAGCACCAGGTCCGCAGTACCTGGGGTACTAGAGATAGACTCTGCTGCAGATCCCCATCACTACCAGTGTGTGGTAAGTGTTTCCTGCAATGGAACCTAAAGTCACCCTGTGTCCATCTGTATGCCCCCCCCCCGTCATATCTAGCCCTAGTGGACTGGGACCCACCCAGAATAGTGCATACCCAGTATTACAATTCAGCTGCCAGGGCCAACTATTATCAGGGCAGAGGGGTGTCAGATTTGCATGAGGTTTATGTGGCAATGGCCAATATATTGCCCGCTCTGGGTCAAAGTGGTTTACAGTACATGCCCCTTGTCCCCAAAGGGCCCGCAATCAGTGTTTTTGTAATTGGGGCAGTGGAGGGACATGTGGCTTGGCCATGAAGAATAGCTGTGGGACCAGCAACCCCAGTCCCACTGCCAAAGGCTGTCATCTAAGGAGGGGGGGGGGAGGGGGGTTGGACCAGTATGCCAGATCTGTAGTTGTTACTAGGGCACTAGCAGACCAGCAGTAATGCTGGGAGAAGGCCTGGAAAACCACAGCTGCCACCCACCAAAGTCTGACATTCAGACTGACAAGTCTGACAGTACCTGCTGCACCCCACCAGGTGTTCCAGCCATGCACATACTAACTGCAGACAGTCCACTAGCCAGTCCATATTGCATTTTCATAGAGGAACTATATGCACCCAGCAAAGGCCTCAGTGATTGGGCCCCAGAACAGAGAGCACACAAATATCACTAGAGATAAGTGCTATAATAACACTATGTGGGAACATAGCCGTGCCATGGTCACTTTTTGGTCATAGTGAGAGTGCCATCTCAACATGTCATACAGTGGCCACCCAGGCAATGCAGGTGGCAGACGGGCAAAATGGCATCTCAGTCAGTGACCCTACCATTGTGGCAGCCACATCCAGGCCAATCTGTGCTGTTTCAGGCAATACCCACAATCCTCTGCCTCGCCTTTTTCACATTTTCCAAAGAGGCTGGGAAAACCTTGATCAATGAGAGCCAAAGTGCAGAAAGCCACAGGACACATACTCTCTATATCTCTCTCTCTCTCATTGGCGCACTGAGCAAAAGTGAAGATGATTGGCATTCCTGCTTGACACTTCTGTCTCAATGTCAGCTCAAGGATTGATAACGTGTGCACTGTTTGCACGTGCTATATTACAGTGCTTTACCCTCACCACAGATTGATAACGTGTGTAATGTTTGTACGTGCTATCCGCCTCCAACCAGCTGTGGATAGTGGAGCCTGTCAGTGCTGCTGGTGGGTGTTTCCACCCTTGCTGGCCATCTCCTTGGGGGTTGCACATGCTGGAGTTGTACTTACATTATCAGCTAAACTTTGTCCACAGGAATTTGCAAAACAGAAACACCAGCAGAGACCTGAACCTGTGATCTTGCGCAAATACATACACCAACTATTTGTGTTACACCACAGTGCTACCTTATAACAAGAAGCAGCTCCTGTTGCTGACATACTTCTCTTCAGCTGACCTTCAGCACATGCTGCAATGCACATGGTGCACATGACCAGGACAAGGCTTCTGTCTGCTGAAGACTGGTGCCACTTCCCACGCCACCACCAACACCCCACCTTGCAGACATATCCATGCACATGCATGTTAAACATGTGGGTTTGGCAGGCACCTTGGGAAAAGGGTCCAGATGGGGGGGTACACATGGCCAGCCATGCAGCCCTCTACCAGCTGCCCATGCAGGGGCCCCAACACTGTCTGCCACCAATACTTCTTGGGGGGAGGATGGCAGCCACTGCTGTAGTATTTCTCCAGGCAATTGCATTTTCCAGCTACCTGGGGGGCTACAGCATCTGGCACTATTGACCTCTTCCCCCATAGCTGGGTTCTGTGGCAGGGGGGGGGAGGCAGCCTAGATATCTGCCTGGGGTGCCAGGACCCTTGGACCACCTTATGTGGCACATTGCCTTTCCGCAGCAGTAGCAGGACTGTGTGCTACAACTGTCACTGTGGGATCATGACGAATATCACAGATAGTTCTGCGTATAGCAGAATACCCCTTTGTGGAGAAGCTAAAAAGGTTGGGGCTCATCAGCCTGGGGAAGAGACGGCTGAGGGGAGATATGATAGAGGTCTATAGATTATTGACTGGAGTGAAACAGGTAAACGTAAGTCACTTTTTTATGTCATCAGACTGTGGACAGACTAGGGGAAATGCAATGCGGCTACAGTGTAACCCATTTGGTTCTTCTAGGTGAAAATAATTTTTCAGTCCAAGCGTACTCATACTGGAGGATGTGGTAAAAGCTATCAGTGTAGCTGGGTTTAAAATAGTTTGGACGGGTTCCTGGGTAACAGTCCATAAACTATTGCTAAACAGGATCTCAGCTATGCCCTGCATGCCCCATTACAGTTATTGGGGATCCTGTGCATCTTTTGGGGAAACTGCTAGGTACTTGTGACCTAAATGGTGCACAGCTGGACACAGGACACTAGGCATGATGGACCTTGGTCTGACACAGTCTGGCATATTTTGTAGTCTTATGTTCCTATGTGCCATCTAGGCAGCTGCTTGGTTCCCCCTGTGCACCAGCAGCCCCCACTGCATGACCCATGTGCCATTTCCTTTGCTCCCATTTGCACCATCAACATAGTGCCCTTTCATACTTGGGCACTATGCTGTTGCTGCAAATGGAGCACTACTATCACTTTTCTTGGGCTCCCTGTCTGTGCTATACATTGCTGACACTGAAATCATCTCTCTCTCCTGCAAAAGTGCTTTTACAGACAGGTTTTTACTGGCGGTAAAGTCCCGGCGTTACTGTTCCAGCGTTAATGTAGCAGGGGCTTCTCCCCGCCCATTGACTCCCTTCTCTCCACCTTCTCTCCACCCTCTGAGACATTTACCGCTGCCGGTAACATTACCTCACATTAACGTTACATTAGGTAACGTTACCGTGCGTTAACATTACATTAGGTAACGTTACCACATGTTAATGTTACCGATGCTCCTTTACCGCCATTTAGTAAACATATCCCTTAGTAGACATTACATGCTTGTGTTAGGTCTTGTGGTCTGATGGGTCCAAAGTGAAATTTTTGGGTCACTACTAAGTGATATGTGTGGCATAAAACAAATACAGCACATCACCCTGCTAACACAGTCCATATAGTAAAAGCATGGAAGAGTCAGCATTATGTTGCAGGGATGCTTTTCAACACTGGGGCGGGGGAGCTTGTGAAGAATGAAGGAAAGATGAATGATTCAAAGTACAGGCTGATCGTGGAGGAAAATCTGTTTGAGTCTCAAACTGGGGAGATTATTTAACCTTTCAGCAAGAAAATGATCCTAAGCACAAAGGAAAGATTAAAATGGAATGGCTTAGCAAGACAAAAGTTTATGTACTTGAGTGGTCCAGTCAAAGCCCAGAGCAGAATCCAATAAAACTCTTGGCAAGACTTAAAAAATGCAGTGCTCAAATGATCCTCAGCCAACCTGAATGAACTCAAGCTATTCTACCAGGAAGAATGGGCAAAATCTGCACCATCCTGCTGTGCAAAGTTGGTAGACACTTATAGAAACATAACAGCAGAAAAAGACCACATGGCCTAACTTGTCTGCCCTTCCATATCAACTACAATAGTCCCCTTTTTAACTTTAGAGATCCATTGTGTTTGTCCCATGCTTTTTTGAATCCAGATACTGTCTTCATCTCTACCACCTCTTCTGGGAGACTATTCCACGCATCTACCATTCTTTCAGTAAAGAAATATTTCCACATATTACTCCTGAGTCTATTCCCTTTCACCCTCATCCTATATCTCCTTGTAGTGGAGCTTGCTTTCAATCGAAAGAGACTCTCCTCCTGTGCATTTATGCTACAGAGATATTTAAAGATCTCTATCATATCTCAAATATCCCACCTTTCCTCTAAAGTATACATATTAAGATCTTTAAGTCTGACCCAATATGCTTTATAATGAAGACCACTAACTATTTTAGTAGCCACCCTCTGCACCAACTCCAACCAGTCTATACAAAGTGTGGGCTCCAGAATTGCACACAATACTCCAAATGAGGTTGCACGAGAGACTTATACAAAGGCACTATCATCTCCTTTTTTCTGCTGGCCATTCCTCTCCCTATGCACCCAAGAATCCTTCTGCCTTTCACTGTTGCCTTTTCTACCTGTTTAGCTACTTTAAGATCATCAGACACAATTACACACAGGTCCCACTCTTCTTTTGTGCACAGAGGTACTTCACCCCCTACATTGTACTGCTCCCTTGGATTATTGCAGCCCAACAGCACGGCCCTGTATTTTTTAGCATTAAATCTCAGCTGCCAAATTCTAGACCACTCTTCAAGCTTAGCTAGATCTCTCCTTATGGTATCTACTCCTTCCTGAGTGTCTACTCTAAATGCAGATTTTGATATCATGCACAAAATGGCAAACCTTACCCGACAGCCCTTCCACAATATCATTAAGAAAGATGTTAAAAAGAATCAGACCAAGGACAGATCCCTGTAGCACACCACTGGTAACCTCCTTCTCCTTAGAGTGAGCTCCATTTACCTATACCTTTACTGAAATCTAAGTACAGTAAAGTCTTTGACACCATTCCACACAGGCACCTTATAAATAAACTGAGCACCCTAGGGATGGACCCTAAAGTTACTGATTGGGTTAGAAATTGGTTGAATGAGAGGCCGCAAAGTGTACAGGTAAAATGGAGCTCACTCTGAGGAGGAGGTTACTAGTGGTGTGCCACAGGGATCTGTCCTTGGTCTGATTCTTTTTAACATCTTTGTTAGTGATATTGCGGAAGGACGGTCGGGTAAGGTTTGCCTCTTTGCTGATGATACCAAAATCTGCAATAGAGTAGACAACAGAGTCGTATACTAAGAAATTTATAACTATTATTGTTGCAAAAGGTGCTTCCATCTATAGGGTAAACTACTAAGATAAGAAGTATATAGCTCACTTGTTATGTCTAGAGGATGTTTGCACCAAACCCTTTTGGCGCTTATTACCTACTGTGATAGATTAGCAAAAGAATATAGTTTCTGTATATATTCTGATTTATTACTATAGAAAAATAAACTCACACAAACTACTTAAGAATACAAATATGAGATTTAATAATTTGTAGCAGCAAGTGATTTCAAATGCTTATGTAAACAGCTAATAAATCCTAAGATTAATTACCAAATGTTCTGCCTTGCAATTATAAGAGCAGAAAAGAAATCTCTGATTAACCCTGACTGACCCTACTAGCCAAGAGGAAATATAGTAACCAATGCCTTACAGCTTTGGATGGATGCCATCTTCCAGTCAGATCAGAGACACAGTGCTATTCTGTAGAAGTGGCAGGATTTACTCCTTAAGCTGCTCAAGCACTATGCACACAGCCTGGGTGAGCAGGATGCAGTCTGAGATAAGGCTCTTCTGGCTTATGGGGATCAGGAGAAGGCACAGAGAACTGTAGGTGCATGCACAAGCCTTTAGCTTGTCTCTCAGCAAGGATGGACTAGTCTTGGGAAACACACAGTGTCCTTGATAAAAGAGAGAAAGCACAAAGGCAACACTAGAGTCTGGGTAGTAAAAGGCACAAAAAGTGCAATCTCTGTCTGTTCATACATTTTTATCACTTGTACAGAGTTCTTATCTTGGCACATACCCAGTTCTGCAATAGGATTGGTTAGGCCAGGGCTCCACTGAGTGACTGAGCAAATCAGAAAGCTACTTCCAGGAGGTGGTCACCCACATAATAGGGTCCATAATGAGAAAAGGGAATCAGTAGCAGATGATTGGTGCCCTGGTGCATTGTTGCAGCTCCCAAGGCCATTGAAGCAGTTCTTAGGCAGAGGAGGCCTGGATGTCATGTTTTTAGCACATAGACAAAAAACAATGGTCCTCAGTATTCACATATAGGCAGATGATGACTTCTGTAATGTCAGTAGGTCAGAAGCCTTGTGCAGCAGGAATTCATGTCAGCTTGATTCTGATCTTGACTTACTAGACCACAGGCAGACTGCAAGCCATGGTCCCAAAACCAAGTCCAGAGGTGTGATGACTTTTACATTCAAAGATGTTTTTTTTTTGTTTCTTATTCTTATTTTTTGAATAATTGTTTATTTTTAGGTATTTATTTATTGTGATCTCTTAATCACCTCTAACCATGTCATGAGATAATTTACAAAAAATAAAATAAAATGCAGACAATAATACCACGTAACAATAAAACATCAATAAAATATATATATTTTTTTTACTATAAATACATAAAATTGATCCCATTTGAATCAACCTGCTCTACTAGCAAAATTATGGAACAGGGGAGGCGGAGTCTGGAGCAAGGCAGGATGGACGCATAGAGCAGAGCTCCGGAGGGACTCCTGAAGAATCCAGTGACTACGCTGTCATTCTTACAAAGAAATAGACAACTTTTGGCAAAATTGAATCAGGAAGATGTCTGGACTTTAGCCGACTCGTTTGGAGTTTGCCGCAGGGCAAAATAGAAGTGTGAAGCGATCCAAAATGGAGTCCCTGTCTCCACAAAAAATGGCGGCCGCACGCGACTACCCTGAGGCCCTCCAAGAGCTGTTGGCAGAAGTGCGGGCGGTCAAAGAAATTGTAACGTCAAACAGTGAGTCACTCACAAATATGCAGGAAGACATTGGAGTGTTAAAAAACAGCTTGGAGACACTCACACTGAGACAAGATAAGATTGAACAAAGAGTGACTGTGCATGATGAGTGATTGAGGGTGCTCGACAAGCAGGCCAAACAAATCAGAGCATTGCAGAGAGAGCTCGAAGACAACAACAATCAGACCCACAGAAATAACGTGAGGATTGTGGGAGTCCCGGAAGGCACCGAGGGGAAAGACATCTATGCCTTCTTGTACAGACTGATCCCGATGATGCCGTTTGAAATAGAGAGAGCACATCGGGTTCCCTCACAAGCCTTACCGAATAGCAAAAGGCCGCGGCCGATTATCCTGAAAGTTCTCCGCTTCCAGCAGGTATCTCAAGTTATGGAGGCAGCACGAGCACATTACCCATTGGACTTTCAGGGTCACAGGTTGATGTTTTTCCCTGACTTTGCAAAGAATACTGTTGATAGGAGAAGAAGCTTTCTGGCATTGAGACAACAACTACAGCAGTTACAAGCAAGATTTGGGCTTTTCTACCCTGCTAGAATGAGGGTCATGCTTCACAATCAGACAAAAACCGTTGAAGACCCAGAGGCCCTGCATGCTTTTCTCGAAGAAAAAGAGCTGGAACAGATGCGCTGAGGCTTCTCTGGGTGAAGATATATATTGTGTGACCTCGGGGTGAAGGCTGGTAACAGCGGGGAATGATACTAAATTGTTACGTTTAAATGATTAATATTGTAGGGGCTTGGTCAGATCAGATATTGAAAAGTGTAACTAAGGGCATACATATTTAACATCGCAAGGGCAGAGGTATGTCAAACTAGACAGCGTAGCCAATATAGATGAACGGCATTGTCCCTCTTTGCCCGTTCTGCCCACTTAGGGCTCACCTATTAGGTATAAAGAAGTTATTACCGCTCCAAGGTCCACTGGGTCAACTAAAGACACTTTTCATGCTTGGGTGATACTGTTTAATATAATGATGGGCAATGTAGATAAATATGTCATAAGGGGCTGTATATGGGATGGTTTAAATGTTTTTGACCAGGAAATGGTTTTGAGGATCTTGTTTAAGACGGTTGGGACCATAACAGTAAAAGGACAAACTCAACAGAGAGTGTATGGGTAAATTTGGTAAGGATTCATTATGGTACCTATTAAAATTCTATCATTAAATGTAAAAGGTATTAATAATCCCATAAAAAGGAAAAAAATAATCCTCTATGGACGGCAGGAAAAAGTCAACATCTTATTTTTACAAGAGACCCATCTTAACATGAGGGAATCTTTGAAACTCAACATAAAGCCCTTTATATTGGTGGCATTTTCTGCTGCAGTCCATAAGCATAATGGGGTGGCCATTCTAGTCAAGAAATCCCTTAACCCAAGTGTGATACAAACCCGATCAAATCAGGAAGGAAGGTGGGTTAAAGCCTGACTTAAGATAGGGGCTTTAGATATGGCTTTAATGAATATATATGCCCCCAACAGTCCAGAATTTTTCAGAAATCTAGCAGAAGAAGTACATGCAGATCTTACAACACCGATAGTCCTCGGAGGGGATTTTAATCTCGTATTGGATGCTTTAGGGGATAGAAAACCTCCAAGGACTGCTAGGCCTCCCAAGGCCCAGATGGTCCTTGCTTCCATGTTGCAAGAGGTTGGTTTGGTAGACATATGGAGATTGCTCCACCCTTTAGATCAGAAGTTTACTTTCTTCTCATCAATCCTTATCAAGAATAGATTTTATATTGATCTCCAAAACCCTGGTCTCTACAGCTATCTCCATTCTGCTGCAGAATAATAGCTTAAACCCTACATTGCCAAGATGTTTTTTTGATAGATCCCTCTTGGATAATGTTGAATTCCGTCTGAATATCCAGTCGGCTATAGCGGAGTATTTTCATTTTAACCACCCGCAAGCTACCACAGGATGGGCTAGATGGGAAGGCTTTAAGGCCTCAATAAGGGCTATCATCACTAGTTTTAGTATACAGCAGGCAAGACAGTGAAAGGAGCAAATGCGAGTGCTGGACTCACAGATAAGGGCTGGAAAGCACATTCTGGTTAAACGCACAGATTCAAGTATTCTGTTGTGCCTGCAGCGACTAAGGTTTAAATAAATCTGATCCTCTTGACTGAGGCATCACAAAATATTAAAGCTCAGGAAGGCACATACTACATGGAGAGTAACAAGGCAGGTCATCTGTTAGCCAATACCTTGAGAGCTGGCCGGCCGAATTGCACGATCTTAGGGGTCCAACTTTACTGGTGAAAGACCATGAAATAGCTTAAACTTTTAGATCCTTCTTCGCGCAGCTTTATACATCTGATACGGAATTTTCACAAGAGTCTTTTGAAAAATTGGTAGATAAGGTTGTGAGGCCAACGTTGGATAAAGAAACATCAGAGATATTAAATAACCCAATTTCCCTAACTCAGATTTATTGGGCAATAGAGTCCTCGGCTATGGGAAAGGCAACAGGTCCTGATGGATTCCCCTCAGAATTCTTTGTCCTTCGCTAAAGAATTAGGACCGTATATACAACAGTACTACCAATCCCTAATAGAAGAAAGCCCCCTAGTAGGAGCGTTTGCCTCAGCAAATGTAATCGTTTTAGAAAAAGCAGGGAGAGAGCCACAGGTGGTAAGCAATTATCGTCCAATTTCTCTACTTAATGTAGATTATAAAATCTACGCAACCGCCCTAGCGCATCGTTTAACGAAAGTGATCCCTTCATTGATCCACCCAGATCAATGTGGATTTGAGGAGGGCCGATCAACAGCTGATAATGCCAGACTTTTCTGCCATGTCCTGTCTGGGGTGGAGAACATGGATGGCCTGTTAGTAGGCTTATCATTAGATGCTGAAAAAGCTTTTGACCACTTGGAATGGACGTTCTTGTTCTCCGGTCTTAGCTGGTTTGGCTTTGGAGAAGGCTTTATTAATCTTATTAAAGTAATGTATGTCCAGCCACTTGCTAGTACATGTGTAAACAACATTCAGTCACTGGACCTTCAGTTGGGCCGTGGCACTCGTCTAGGCTGCCCTTTATCCCCAATTTTGTTTAATCTCGCTCTTGAGCCTCTAGCCCTTTTGTTGCAACAAAACTCTAAGATCCAAGGTATATACATGGTGGGCAGAGAGATCAAGCTCTCAGCATACACCGACAACCTCCTTTTGTTTACTACTCCTGAGTCCGTGCCTTATATTTTGGAGCAGATAGATCAATATTCGCTGCTGTCGGGCTACAAGATTAATTGGTCAAAATCGGTAGTTTTTCCCCTTAACTCACGAGTCCATAAAGCAGACTTGCTGAAATTCCCTTTTGTGCGGGAGTCAAAAATGGTTAAATACCTAGGTGTGCACTATTGTTACCCTTTGGAGGAGACAATCAGGTGTAATGCAAATGCCCTATTGTCTACCATACAGAATATGACTGTTAAATATCATTATTAATATTAATATTACTGTTATGTAAAATGTAAAAATGTAGAAATGTACATATGTAAATTCTGTCTCCTCTCCTTAAGACCTAATTACTGTGTGCTGTGCTTTCCCTTCAAATCATTGTGTTTATACCCACGATTCTGTCATGATTTGACTAGTTCCAATTTGTAATCAAGCCGCTACTGATTGCTGGAAGTAGCGGTATACAAATGTATACTAAATAAATAAAATAAATAAATAAAATGGTCCCCTCTGGTTTTATCATGATAGGGCCGCTTGGAGACAATTAAAATGACGTGTTCCAAGAATCAACTACATACTGGAAATGTTGCAACTCTATATGCCGACACAGCTATATCGGCAGATGGAGAGCTTATTAACACACTTCTTATGGAACAACAAACCTCCCAGAATAGCTCTCAAAAAGCTTAAATCCTGTAAGGAGGATGGGGGAGTGGGTTTCCCGGATTTCCAGTCCTATCACAGCGCTTTTTTGATGAAGCAAGGTTCTAGATGGACGGAGCAGTTGTCTGATCCGAGTCCGGTCTGGTTAGCTAGAGGAAAAGTCAGTGGCCCCCTTTCCTATGAACCTTCTTCCTGGCATGCTTTTAAGGGATAAACCTGAGAGATCATAGATGATGTTAGATACACAAAGGATAGGTGGGAGCTGGACGAGCATGTGGGAGGCAGCTGTACCAATGCACAGGGGGATGCCAATGTAAAATGGCGCAATGTCAGTGTGTGGCATAGGATGAGGAAGACATGTCCGCCAGCAGAGTCAGCAGTGGCAGGATGCGTGCAGCGACAGGAGGACAGAGTAGGAGTAGTGACATGCAGATCAGGCATAGGAGAGGCGTGCTTGTAGTGCTGAAATGTGGGAAAGAGTACCAGTGTAGGCCATGATGTAGCAGCCTGAACAAGAAAACCTGACTGCACACAGCCGACAGAGGCAGATGGATGGGCTGAAGGAAGGATGGCAGCAGAGGAGAGAGTGGTATGGCTGGCAGCATTGATGTGCTATAGGTACCATCCCCAACGTATTTGCACTGTGTGTGAAAATGTGCACCACTGCCACGTGGAAGGCCCGATACCAGACATGTAGGTCTCACACCTGTCCCAGCCATAGAGCAACCATACAACACCCCAGATAAATGTGTAGATAACAACCGGACAGGTGTCATCCGAACTGGGCAAATGGCGTGCGCACGGACATGAGGTGATACCTGCAGGTGGCTATCCAAGGGGTAGGATGTGTGTGTATGTATGGCACAGATGTGATGGAGCCAAAAGTACACAGTCATTATGGCATACATGACTCATGTTGCACAAGCAGGTTACAGCTGTATGCATGTAACTGCCTGTTAGTATACCGCTGCATCAGTGCAGTCACGTTGGGATACCTTGTACTGGAAAAGTTGTAATGTTTGATAAAAAACAGGGACTGTAAGAACCTGCAGTCAACTAAGGCAATGGAGGGTTAGGTGACCTGCCCAAGGTCAGAAGGACATGTGGGCAATCCATGAAGGGAGTTGTATACATTAAACTGCACAGTAAAACCTTCCAAAGTGTCAAAAAATGAGTGCTGGTGGACCTCAAACCCTGGGTCCCAAGCCTGTGCCATGACCATTACACCACACCTCCAAGCAGTTGCCAGATATCTGTAGGGTGAACATGTATGACCTGCTGCAATGTGCTGTAGCACAGTCAATAAAGACATGCTCTCAGAAGGGTATGATGGTGAATAGTCTGTTTGCTGGCTCAAATTGTGTGCAGAACCCATAACAAACTGTAAGACTGTGTGTCTGCCAGTCACAGCAGAGCTCTGACTGTTACAGACATGTAAATGACCTGAGTAGCACACAGTCACAAAAAGAACAAGTATGAATTGAACCCCTGTCCTGTGCTTATGGAGACATTGCACTAACCAGTAGGCTAAACCTCCACAGCTTGCTGCACAGCAATGGCTGGATGCAAAGAGACTGTAGGTCAAGCCTAACATGTCTGCTGTGTGTGTCAGTATAGGTTAGCCCCAGCTAATCACCAAATGAAGAATGCACTGATCCATCACCTCAGCTCAGTAAGATGCACTGACAGTGTGTAATACAAGCACAAAGCAGCTACAAATCATGCTACTGAGCAGTTTCTGTGGTCACCCTGAGGATGAGGATGGGTGCCCAGCCCCTGATCCCCAGAGCGTGCACTGGTGGAGATGGTCTTTACTGAAGATCCACATCATTGCTAGTGTGTAGTAGCTATTGTCTGTAGTGCCTTATGCTAGTCACCTTGCTTACTGCAGAATTGTAGTATGCTGTAGATGGCTGTCACATCTGTGTCCTACCCATGTTAGATGGGGATGCTCCTAGAACAGTGCATGTCAGTACCACACCACATAGATGTCCAGCATGTGGCACAGTGATTGATCTCCCAGTACCAGGAATGCACCCACATTACTGGACTAGCACACTACATAAGCACTATGTGAATACACAGTCACTACTACTACTGCAATTGAGCATTTGTATAGCACTACAAGATGTACACAGCACTGCACAGACATGTAAGAGACAGTCCCAGCTTATCAGAGCTTACAATCTAGTAAAAACTGACAACACAAGGGAAACACAAGGAGATCAGGTGAGTCAAGATCCGAACGCAGCAGCAAAGAGGTGAGTTTTCAGCCTGTATTTGAAAAGGGTCAGAGAAGGCACCTGATGTACAGACTTTAGTAGTTTGTTCCAGGCATAAAGTGCAGCAAGGTGAAAAGAGCAAAGTCTGGAGTTAGCAATAGAAGAGAAGGGCACAGATAGAAGCAATTTGCCAGAAGAACGGAGTTCCCAAGAGGGGGTGTAGGGAGAGATAAGACAGGAAAGGTAGTGAGGAGCTGCAGAGTGAATGCACTTATAGGTCAGCAGGAGAAGTTTGAACTGGATGCGGAAATGGATAGAGAACCAATGAAGTGACTTGAGAAGAGGGGTGGAAGATTAGCCATGCAGCAGAGTGTTGAACAGATTGAAGGGAAGAGAGAGATAATTCAAATGGAGACCATCAAGGAGTAGGTTACAATAGTCAAAATGGGAGGTGATTAAGGAGTGGATAAGTGTCTTAATGGTGAGTTCAGAAAGGAATGGGCGGATTTTGTTGATGTTATAGAGAAAGAAATGGCAGGTCTTAGCTATCAGATGCATGTGTGTGGAGAAGGAGAGAGAGGAGTGAAAGGCAACCCTAAGGTTGCGAGCCGAGGAAATAGGGAGGAGTAGAGAGTTATCCATAGAGATTGAGGAAGGAGGAAGAGGAGAGGAGGTTTTAGGGTGAAAAATAAAAAGCTCTGTTTTGGCCATGTTCAATTTCAAGCAGCAATGTCAGAAAGGCAGTCAGAGTCCGGGTCTGGATTGCTGGAGATTTCAGGTGTAGAGAGGTAGATCTGGGAGTCATCAGCATAAAGATGGTACTGAAAGCCATGGGAAGAGATGAGCACACCAAAGGACTGGGTATAAAGAGAGAAAAGGAGCGGACCCAAGACAGATCCTTGGGGTAGACCAACTGAGAGCGAGATAGCAGCAGATGAGGATCCACCAGAACAAACACTGAAAGAGCGATGGGAGAGATAAGAGGAGAACCAGGATAGTACAGAACCCTTAAAACCAAGCACATTAGTGGAAGTGGGGGAGGGGCTGGCTGGGGTCCCTGTCTAGGATGCCAGGAAACTTTGGCCCGCTCCATGTGGTGCATCACCTTTCCGCAGCAGCAGCATGTCTCTGTGCCGCCAGTGTCGATGTGGGATCATGATGGACATCACAAATGTGCCACATGGGCAGCTGCCTGGTTTGCCTTGCGCCCCAGAAACCCCCACTGCATGACCAACGTACCACCTCCTTTGCCCCATTTGCACCATCAACATGGTGCCCTATCATACTTTGGCACTATGCTGTTGCTGTTAATGAAGCGGTACTATCACTCTATTGGGCTCCCCTATCTGTGCATCACATTACAGACGTTTAAATAGGCTTTCTCCCCTTAAAATACACCCTTTCCGCAAGGTTTTACTTGGCATTAGGGTTCCCAGCATTAAAGGGCTTTAACACACGTTAGCGCAACAGGCATTAAAGTAACACCCATTGTTAACGCCCACTCTCCACCCTGCTAATGCCCACTCTCTGCCTACTGGGCCTTTAATGCTGCAGGAGCCTTTAATGCCCATTAATGCAGCTTTTTCACAGTGTTAAGGGTGCAAGGGTGACGATGACAGGAGTTAACAGCACACTTGCTCCCTTAACGCCTTATATGTTAGAATTATGGAAACAAGCAAACATTCTGTTTTTTCTTGTGAGATCTCTTATACAGAAGCAATTTCCAAATTGTGTAAAATCTCAATTCACATTCCTAAATGCAATTCTTCTTTAGAGGACATTTCTATTGCAAGAAGGGCTAGCCCAAGGGTATCTGACACCCAACACAAACCATCGGTCATGTATCCCTGTTCTACCCCACCCATAATCCAGCATTTCTCATTCCCAACCCCCCAACCCCCTCCTCCCCCCCCCCCCCCGGTCTCCAGCATCTACCATTCCCTACTCCTTCCCACCAGGTCTCCAGAATCCCTCTTTCCCTTCCCCCCATTATCATTTTCTCCCCCTTTCCTTGCCCCACAAAAGTGTCCAGCATCTCCCCCTCTTCCCTTCCCTCAACCACCACTTCTTCCATCCCATCATCTTACCTCCACAAGAGGCCAAAAAAATTGGATGTTGGGAGGCAGCAGGGCAGCACCAGCACAGCCCTCACACTGCAGCAGAAAAGCCCTTTAAAGCCACTGTCAGTGTCAGCCTTTGAGTATCTGTGTGCGCGCACCGCATGCTCAAGCTCTACCATGTCCTGCTCACTCTGTCATGGGGGTGGGTCACGGAAGGCTTTGAGAACATGCGCCTGTAGATGCTCCAAAGCCCTCCTCAGAGGGTGGCTTCAAAGGACTTCTATGTGAGGGTTGTGCCAGTGCAGCGCTGCTGCCCCCCCACCCCCAAAGCCCCATTGTTTGGCCTCCTATGGAAGTCCGGTGGTGAGTGTTGCAGCAGTGTCGTAGAGGGTGGGAAGAGGGGGAACATGCTACGGCAGCCACCTATTCTGCTTAATGGTAGAGACAGCCTAGTTGCTAGATGCGAGTGGCAGCAAAGCACAAGGTAGCATTAACAGTTTTGCTAAATTATGTTTTTAATTTGCTCTGAATCATGTTCAAATTACATTTATTAAAGATATCCTTAAATGAAAATAGCTACCATTGAATTAGGAAAAAAGGATGTCAAGAAAAAGAATGATCATTTTAAGCATTTTTCTTCCTAGCACCATCCCTATGGAACTGCCTTCCTACCTCACTCCTTCAAGAATAGTCATTCCCCAAGTTCAAGTCCCTCCTCAAGACCCATCTCTTCTGTGTTGCCTATGACCTCCCCTTTCCTGACTCCTCTTCATCTCCCTTTCTCTCTGTCTAAACCACTTCCTCTCTTCCTCCTTAAGTCTAGTGCGATCGTGTGCTTTCCTATCTGAAGATGTAGTTCCTTTCCGTTTCTGTCCTCGGCCTCTTTCATTTTGCCTTATTGTAAATCGCCCTGATGGCTTCGAAAGGGTGGTAAATCAAGCATTTTAATAAAGATAAAGAGATAGATGAAAGTGTGTTCAAAGCAGATGATATGGCAGTGGGATGTGGTGCTTTGTTTGTTTGTTATAGATAGCATCTAGTGTAACTAGTTTTTTTCCAAGAAAAAGACAAGGTCAGGGCCAGCAAGGGATTCTATTCCAACTGCAATGGGGAAAGGAAGCAAGTTCAAAACAGTTCTGAGGTGCAACCTAGTGGAAAATCACCAGTGTCAGCATCCAAATTTTGGATGCTCTGTGAAAGAGACCATTGGGCTCATCCCAGGGATGATGAGGAAACAGATGTAGCCCATTTATTTCCTAGGCCTATCTACCAAGACTTGGTCTTAACATTAGAAGCATTAGTTAGTTCTGTGTACTGGGGAAAAACACTGAAAAATGCAATAAACCTTCTGCCAAATCCTTCCAGGTATAACTTTTGTGCTAGTTGATGATGGGACTGCCTCATTTGTGAATCTGTACATGTAGTGTATAAGTGCAGTATTATGATTGGAGTGGAGTAGCTGCCTACTACAGTAGTTAGAGCAACAACCTAACACCCAAGAAATCAGGGTTTGATTCCCACTGGCACTCCTTGTGACCTTGCGCAAGTCACTCTACCTTCCATTGCCTCGGAAGAAAAGGCCTGGCAATATACTTCTGCTTATATCTTACCAAGAAAACCCAAGGATTGCTGGGCTCCCAGAAGTCAACATTGACTTGATGGCACCTAAAGAAAAAAAGAATCATGATTTAAAGGCAAGTTGCACAGAGAGGAAAAGCTTCTGAAAACTACATCCGTCATAGGGAATGGGGAGATACTAGACCGGGGGGGGGGGGGGGGGGGTTGAGCTATGAGGGGTAGACAGTGGCAGAAATTCAAATTGAGGGGCCCCAAATATCTGAAATGGCCACCAGAGCAGGGGGAATCTACCTTAGAATATATGGGAATGGGTAGAGATGGGCCTCCTGCATTGTAGGGGGTGGTTTGAGTGAGATTTACAGCACTGGCTCTGAGGGGTGGTTAAAGAAAAAGAGAGCGATTCGGGGCTCTGAGAGGTGAACAGAGGGTGAAATCTGAGTGGATGGTGAAGGAGTAAAGAAAGACACAAAGAAAAAAAGAAAGATCAATGAGACAAAGACAGGAAGAGCAAGGAGTAATAGCAAATGGACAGCAGACACCGGAAAGAGAGTTAAAAGAATGCAGAAGAGAGACTGAGGCCATTGTAAGTGAAAAAATAAAATGGCCAGACAAAAATAGTTTTGAATTAATTAACTGGGGTATGTTAGCTTTTGGAAATGTCACTATGAGTTTTTGTTCCACACAAGAAGGAATGTATTTCTATTTCTTCGGTGTTGCCATAAACATAGAGTTTGACCTCTTGGTGGTTTCAGTTCAGTTTTTGTCTTTCTACTTCCTTTCCTAATTTGTGGTCCCTTGTTCTCTATTTGGTGAGGATCCGTCTATACTTTGAGTGTGTGACCGAGATGTGCCATTCACTTAGCATATATTTTTTGTGTAGAGATCTGTAGCAATCCCACTTACTGCATTCTTTTTTGCCAGGGGGAGAGGTATTGGTGTTCTATAAGATGTATTGGTCTAATATCTGTAGTATTGCCTCTTCATAGATGCTGTGTGAGTCCTGGTGTTGTTATATTATGGCAGATTTGCTATGAGCGCTGAGTGGTCTTTTTGCAGAGTTTTATAGTACTTCCTTATGCATATGGTAGTTAGTGCTGGAGGACATCATGCAGAAATCTGGTCGTTTTTCTCTAACCCCACTGCAGATGTAAATGATATCCAGATGTTCATACACTTATTAAGTTACTGTTGGGACAAAAAGGACAGGCAGGTAGCACCTTATAAGCTAATCAATTTATTGAGGCATGAACCTCAAATAAATTGGTTAGTCTATGAAGGTGCCATCTGTAAAGTGCAACCCGCCTCTGTCATTTTTTCTGCTCCAGACTAATATAGCTTCTCCTCGGAAAATTGTCATCATGTTGGGATGACAGACAGACTTGGGAAGGGCTCCACTGGAATCTACTGAGGTGGGGGAGGGGCAGTACTGCACAGGGTAGCAAAAAAGATACTACTGGCCATGGACCTGCAATAGAAAATGATCTCTTTCTAACTTATTGCAAATGTAAAAATTTAATGGAGGGAACCTGCAATAGATTTTTTGATGCTGACCAAAAATTACAACTTGGCTGATACAAAATTATCCTATCACACAAATAATTGGGCTCCAGGACAGGATAAGACTAGAAAACTAGCATTAAAAGCTTAACAATTCCATGATAAAATTCTACCATTCAATGTAAATGTTGGAGCATTATGAAAATGTGATAGTTTATGTTCAAGCCTCCCAGTAACCATGAAGCAATGTTTTCTAACAATTGTATTTTTGACATTTATTTATTTATTTTATTTTATTTATTTTACAGTTTTTATATACCGCGCTTTTTGGTATCATTGCAACTATAGAGCCTGCTGCATAGGTCACTGAAGCAAATTCCTATTTTCATGCATTCTGAATTATAATTTTTAGACCGTAGAATATGAAAAATCTTTGGGCCCGATATTGAAAAGGCATTTACATGGTTTACTGGGTTGTAAACGGTAATATTCTATGGCGCCTACACAGTTAGTTCCATCGAATATCACCGTCTTTGCACCCTATGCACCCCAATGCATTGGGGGCATTCCAGGGTGGAGTGGGGGCAGAGAATGGCGGTAACCGGGTAGCAGCAATATTGGACCGCTACCCGATTAGCACTCCATGGCTAAAATTAGGCGAGAGTTTGGCTCACCTAGTCTTAGCCATGGATGCTCACTGGATGCTACCCAGTTATGCTGTGCAGCGGTTCCCCAGGACGTCTAAACCAGATATTCAATGCCTTGGCACAATATTGAATATTTGGGGCTAAGGTTGAGTGAGCAGGGCTGTGCGCCGACGCGGTGCTTAGTTTGCCCAGCTCAATATCGGGCCCTAGAAGTATATGTTCATATCTCCTTGTAGACTGGCACTCACCCTCATCATTCAGACACACATACCACTAAGCCCACAATACGAGGAATAAAAAATTCCAATCAAAAAAGATATTATGGTGCTATACTAGTCCATTTGTATGCACAAATATAAAATAAATAAAAAAAAATTAAGATGATATCTTTTTATTGGACTAACCTAATACATTTTAGTCAGATCTTTGAAGTGTGTTCATCTGTCTCTTGAGTCACAGCATATAGAATGATATTTGGCATAGTTGTGCAGGTGAAAGGCAGAAACTGAAATTGTGAAGGTAGCTGCTTCAGTTAGTCGGCTTCCTGTAGACATAGAGACACCCCTGCCATCACCTTTTCTTCCTGTTTAGCCACATTAAGATCATCAGAAACAATCATGCCCAGGTCCCGCTCTTCTTTCGTAGACAGAAGTACTTCACCCCCTACACTGTACCTCTCCTTTGGATTTTTGCAGCCCAAATGCATGACCCTACATTTTTTTAGCATTAAATCTCAGCTGCCATATTCTTGACCATTCTTCAAGCTTAGTTAGATCCCTCCTCATGTTATCTACTCCTTTCTGGATGTCTACTCTATTGCAGATTTTGGTATCATCTGCAAAGAGGCAAACCCTACCTGACAGCCCTTCCACAATATCATTAAAAGATGTTAGATGTTAATGTTAAAAAGAATTGGAAAACGGACAGATCCCTGCGGCATATCACTGGTAACATCCTTCTCAGAGTGAGCTTCATTTACCTGCACCCTTTGTTGCCTCTCACTCAACCAATTTCTAATCTAGTCAGTCACTTTAAGGTTCATCTCGAGGGTGCTAAATTTATAAATCGCCTGTCGGAACAGTGTCAAAGGCTTTAGTGAAATCTAAGTACACTACATCTAGGGCTCTCCCTTGTTCCATCTCTCTGGTCACCCTGGCAAAGAAATCAATCTAATAAACCTATGCTGCCTTGGATCCTTAATCCGTTGGATTCCAGAAACCTCACTATCCTCTGTTTTAGCAGTGCTTCAATTAATTTACTCACCACAGAGGTCAGACTAATCTCATCCTTACTTCCGTTTTTGTGTAAAGGGACCACATATGCCTTTCTCCAGTCCTCTGGGACCACTCCCAACCCTAAAGAAGCAAATGGTTGTAGAGGGCTATTGTTGGTAGAAACTAATGTCAAGCATGTCAACTTTTCCTATGGAATAATGCTGAATGAATTGTTCAAACGTAGCTGTTCCCAAACTGTAGGTCATGATCCCAAATGGGTCACAAAATCCTCAATTTGGGAGATACTTACTAACCAGGGCTGGCCCCAGAATTAGTTCAAGATGTTGGTGCCCTAGGTAAACCTTAAGCTTAACACCCCACTCCCACCCCCACCCCATCTGGCAAAATCTATTGTATAGCTTTGAATGGCCTAATCTTTTCTGCCGATTCCTCCCTCCAGAAGTTGTCATCCTAGATGACCGCCTATTTTGCCTAATGGTTGGGCCAGCCCTGTTACTAACACATAGTAAGTACAAAACTAACAAATGATAAGTGCAAACCTGTGTGCTGTCAGAGGTATGGAAGGAACACAAAGGGCGAAGGTCGGGTATACTGGTGCAAAAAGATTTTATTTCAGGAACCCCAACGCATTTCAGCGGGAACGCCTTCTTCAGGGGAAACGCATCTTTAAATATAAAATAAGAATGAACATAATATGCAAATATAATAACATATCATAAAAAAATATTAAAAAAGAACATCTAAAAAATATAATAAACAAAACTAATTAAAACTCCATAAAGAGTTACCAATAAATAATGACATTTAAAAGAACTAAACCATTAAAAATCATAAATAACCACTGTAAAACCAGAGCAGAACATATAAATAAATACATAGATAAATAAATAAATAAATAAGCAAGCAAACATTAAAACATAGCATAACTAATAAAATGGAAACTATAAAAAGTAGCGTACAGAAGAGTGATGGTCCGACCCGGGCGGCCATCAAAGGGAAGAAGAGCAAGCGCAAAGGGAGTAGCAAAAGATACAGAAAAGGAGTGGCCCAAGCTAGGTGGCAGGGCACTCAGTGGCACATGGAGATGGTAGCATGGCCAATAGGCAAGGCGATAAGACCAACGACCACTGATCTGCCCTCGCTGTGCGGCAGGGAAGGTCAGGCTGCAGACCCCCCAGGCATGCGTGACCTTGTGAATCAGGTCAGGGCCATGGCCGCAATCCATGGTGTGGGATGCATTCAGGCATTCCTGAGCTCACTAGAAGGAGCGCCATCCAGGGGGATAATCCCAGGGGAGCCGAATGCAAGCTTTGCAGCAGCACCGGGAGGATTGTAGCCAAGGGGCGAGTATGTACATGCTGAATTACTTTCTAATGATGCGGGGAGGGGGTGGGGGCTGAGATGGGGGGAGCAAGCCAGAGGGGGAGTAAGGGGTGCAGGGGGTAGGGAGCGCGAGGGGAGGAGATGGAGGCGGTAACAGCAGCTGCCCAAGTGTGGGGGAAAGGGGGTACGACCGGGGACACTGACAAGGCTTCAAGGGGCTGCTGCAGGCCTTAGTGAGGATTGTTGCTCAGAAGGGGGGGAGCCACATGTGGCACAAAGCGCAGCAGGAGTATTTGAGGTTGGGACCTCCGGCCAAACGCCTTCCAGCACCCCTACTGGGAGCATCCCCCACCCGGTGAGCTCCACCGCAGGTTTCACTGGCGTGACAGTCCCTGACAAAGGGGAGGGGGGTTGGTGTCAGAGCTCAGGCCTACGCCCAGAGAGAAAAAATCTGGATGGGCGAGTACGTGGACATATTCTCGCTGCTCATATGAAGGGGTGACGAGAACTGTGAATGCTCAGGCTGCCTCAAAAAATGCAAGTTGATCTCCAAGAAGGCCAGACAACTGCAAATTGGTGCGCGGCCTTCCAGGTTCTGGCCAGCGTAGTAGGTGAGAATCACCCAGAGCAGTGTAGGGGGCTCCTAAAATATGAGGACAGTATTTGCGAGGCCTATAGGGTGTACGAGGGTAACACCTGGCTGGAGTACAATGAGCAGTTTCATTGGAACATGGCGGGCAATAGTGGGCTTAGCTGGGATAGGAAGGACATCGACCTGTGGATACGGTTGATGACCCAAGGTCAATGGGGCAACAGACCAAGTGGGGCCACGTGGGGGAGTTGGCCCAAAAGGAACAACTCCAGGGCCTGGTCTGTGGACATATATTTCAAAGAGCAAGCCACCGGATCCAGGTGATCATTTACCAATGTGCCCTCAGGATAGGACAAGTGATGTATAAGCTGGAACTCCCCGGACTCCTTCTTTGGGACCAGGCCCAATGGAGAGATGAACAGGTTAGGCAGGGTCTTGCGCCTGAATGGGCCTGCAATCCTGCCCAGCCGTCGCTCCTTATGGAGCTATTTTTGGACCACCTCCTTCCACTCGAGCATGGATTTCAGGTTCCCCGTCATCCGTGGGCTTGGCAGCCGTTGTATGGGATGGGAAAACCTTGGGTAAAATTGTTAAGCAGCCATTGAGCCTTGTGCCTATCCTATCCCTGCAAATTCCATCCCAGCGCCTCTGCCCTGACTGGCGTAGGGGCCAGCCCCAGACTGGGGACCTCAGTGGGGGTGCTGAAGGTCTCCTCCATGCTTCTTCCCACATCATATCTGGAGGTGTCTCTCCCCACACGTGGTGCATGCATGCTTGTACTTGCAGGTGTTATTGAATCTGCAGCTGTCCCCATGAACAGCCTGCACATGCTTCGGCGTGCTGGGTAATTGGGCTGCCTGGGAGGGGTCTGCCATCCCCCGTGCTGGGCCTGCCATCCCACTGCAGTGGCTGTCCCTGGCCTGGTCAAAGTTCAACCAGCTCAGAAAAGGTAGGATGGTTGAACATGATGGCGGTGTGGGATGCCCGGTTGAGGCCCTGCAGGAATATTTGCAGGTGCACTCAGTGATAGGGGGCCCACTGCTGCACCACGCAGACTGTTCTTGTTTCTCCAATATCAGTTCTGGACCCTGTGGCTGAAGGTGGTAAGGTAAGTGGGTTTCGGGATGTTACACTCCAGTGGGCTGATGTTATACTACAGTGGGCTGATGTTACACTCCTTCAGGATAGGCACGGCAACCGCAGCACAGGGGCTGAACTTGGGGGCGGATCAGATTCAGGTGATCGGAAGGTGGGCTTCGAGCAAGTATAGGTTATAAATTAAACCATAATGACTCTCGCTGACACTGTTTTCCCTCTTGCCTACTAGGTTCCAGAGTGAGGTCAGTCTGGATAGTGGGGTATTCCTAAGTCTACTGGGTGGGAAGAAGGGCAGCGGGGAGACATGGTGGCAGCGCCTGTATACACTGGATGGAACAAAGAGGGATGCAGTGATGGCAGCTGAGGCCTGCTCTCGCCGGCCAGAGCTGGACGTGCCCCCCCCTCCCCCCCCGCCGGACTGGGTGGTCCTACATCTTGGTGGTAACGATCTGGTGGCCACGAAGGGCATAGCTCTTATCATCAAGATCAAGGCAGATTTGGACTAGATATAGGCCGCTCTGGGGTCGTCTGGTCCCACATCATCCCATTGCGGAACTGAAAGGGGGCAGAACAACCAAAAGATATTGAAAGGAGCAGAAGGAAGCTAAACAAGGAAGTCGGGGCTTTCTTGCGGCAGTTGGAGGGGAAGGTAGTGGAGCATCAGGGCATAGTGGCAGGGGGCGAGATGGTGTATACCAGGGATGGCGTCCACCTGAACGACATTGGCTCGGAACTGTTCTTCAAGGGCTTGCGGCAAGCCATCAGCTCGGTATTCGCTATGGTGTGAGTCGGACTGCAGGCCCTCCTTGTGGCGGGACCTTGCCGGAGGGGAGGGGAGGGGTATCAGGGAGAAAAAGAGGGGACCCAGATACCAAAAGTTGGTGCTGGGGCCAGGTACCAGGGGGGGCCAGGTACCAGGGGCCGGGGGTGCCTGGCTTCAATTTCCAGAGGCCTAGAATAAAATGGGATACTCGGACACCCATACAGACTAATTGGTGACCGAGGGGGGGTCAAAGGTGCGGGGCACTGGCCATGGGGCAGGCTAGGGTACCCCTCCACAGCAAGTGGGCATGGGGCAGGCTAGGGTACCCCTGCACAGCAACAATTTGGTTGTGTTCTGTTCTGTTTGTTAGGTTCTGTAGTGTTTTCCTATGATATGCCGAGTGTGTACAGATTGTCTATCTAATTTTCACTGATTATGTTTAGAGATTACTTGGTTGTTAACAGTACAATATTCTTGTAAATGCATGCTGTGGTCATTAAAATCCACCAATAAAAGCGGGTTGCAAAAGAGCTAAATCTTTGTCTCTCCCAGATCTCTTCCTGGCTATCCCATAACTTCCTGCACTTAAATCCATCTAAGTCCACAGCTATGTGGGTCTCACTGAGTGGTTCTTGCCCTTCTCTATCTCCCTCGATTGACTCTATTCCTCTCCCTCTCGTGTCATCTTTCCGCTATCTTGGTGTAATTCTTGATTCTACCCTCTCCTTTCACCAGCACCTTACCTCTCTTATTCACCGCTCCTTTACTGCCTTACGTCAGATCAGGGCAGTTCGCTCCCTTCTCCCCTCCTCTTCCTTAGTCACTCTTGTCCTAGCCTTAGTTATAAGTCGCTTAGACTACTGTAATGTTTTTCTTGCTAACCTCCCTAAATTTCAACTGCTACGTCTCCAGCGCATCCAAAATGCTGCTGCTTTTCTCATCACATTTTCACACCGCTATGATCATATCACCCCTATTCTTTTTCGCCTGCACTGGTTACCCCTCCGTTTTCGTTTTCAGTATAAGTTCCTTATTCTAATTCATCGCGCCCTTCACACCAACACTCCCCTGTATCTAGCAGACCGGATCTCGTCCACACCCCCTATCGTCAGCTTCGTTCTCTCCATGCCAATCGCCTGTCCCTCCCCTCCCCGTCACAAGCACACCTTGAACAAACCCAGCATGCAGCTTTTTTCTTTTTAGGTCCAGTATTATGGAATGCATTACCACCGTTTCTCCGATTGGAACCCTCCTATTCTCAATTTAAAACACTACTCAAGACCCATCTGTTTCAGCAAGCCTTCCAACTTTCTCCCGATGGTCCTCCCTGATGTTTTCAGTTGATATGAGTTGCTGTTTGTTTGTATATTTGTCTTGTCTTGCACTTTGTTTACCCATCGGCTGTTTTGTCTTCCCCAATATGGGCCTATTACTCTTATTGTAATTTTTATGTTTTTAGTAACCTTATGCTTTTAAAATAGTGGCCCTTTTGTTTGTTTTGTTATGTTCTGTCCATTTTATCTGTCTATGCTTTTATACTTTTACTCTCCTATCCTGCTTTGGCGTTCCTTTTCCTTATTTTTACATTGCCAACCTTTTATTGTACACCGCTTTATATTTCGATGGAAAGCGGTTTATCAAATTTTAAATAAAGATAAAGATAAAGTGGATTGGGCCTGTTTTTTGTGGCATGTGGGGCTGGGGGAAAGGAGGTGGGGGAAGGGGAAGGAGGGAGCAGAAGGAGCCCGAAGTCAGATGGTGTGCCCATGTTAAATGCATTGGCGGATAGTGTTGATGCAATTATGCTGTCAATGTATTTGATGAGGATCTCAGTGTTACTGGAAAAAAAAACATCCTCGATCATGATCACATACCCGACCACAACCGATGACATCCCCTGCAATGACAGCTCTCCTCTCAATCACATCCCCTCCTTATAACAGCTTCCACCCACCCCCCAGTACATCCCTCTCTCAGCTCTACTTCTGACCCACCCCCAGCACTCAGAGGTTTTCCTTGTAGTCTGGTGTCCAGGGCAGGAGTGATCCTCCTCTGCTCCCACCACAATGCTACCCAGGGTTAAAATGGTGGCTATGACCACTAGTAGTAGTCTCATTATACTATTGACAGGGGTCAAGCAGCCAAACAAAGGCAATCTTATTGGGCAGTTTGGCCCCAGGAGGTAGTTCTGTGAGACTATGGCTATATTTTTCTGGCTCCCCTCACTCTTCTATACAACGATCAGGTATCTCTGCGTATTATTACACAGATGATATCATTCTCCTCCTTAACACATCCCCTTCAGCTCCTGACTTTGCCTGCCTCAATTCATGTCTGGACCGCATTCACACTTGGATGTCCACCTGGATGTTTCTTCAGTTAAACCCTTCTAAATCCTCTGCCATCTGGATCACCTTCTGCGCTATTTCCACCTCTTTGACCCCTACCCTCTCCTCCACTCCTATACCCCTGGTTTCTTCTTTCAGATATCTCGGGGTGATCATTGATTCTTCTCTTTCATTCACGGAACACATTTCATCCATTTCCCATTGGTCCTTCTACCACTTTCATTAGATTCGTGCAGTTCGTCCATTCCTGTCCCCTGCTGCCTTAACTACACTTCTCTCCCTTGTCATCACAAGAATTGACTATGGCAACATTACCCTAGCAGGTCTTCCACAATACCACCTTCATAGGCTCCATCTACTCCAAAACACAGATGCATACATCTTAACCTTCTCCTCCCACTTCGACCATGTCTCCCCAACTCCTTCTTCATCTCCACTAGCTTCAGGTCCACTTTCAAATCCATTACAAAATACTTAAATTTGTTCACAGAACTATTCATACCTCAACCCTGCAATATCTTGCTGTCCTCCTTCACTTCCACAGGGCCCCTCATCTTCTGCGCTCAATCCATACTTACCGTCTAGCCCTTCCTTCTGTTTCCAAGGCCCATCTCGAATGTACACGACACTCAATCTTCTTTTTCCTACTGCAGCACCCTGGTATTAAAGAGATATAAATTTAGGATAGCTATCCAGAGGGTCGCCATGAGTCGACTCCGACTCGATGGCACTTAACAACAACAACAACAACAAAGGAAGCAAAATTCAAACTGTGACAACTGGAATGAAGATGGTGCAGAACACAAAACCCTGAACACCGCCAAGAATACATCACCAGGCAAGAGGATTACAATAAACTGATAAATCAGAAGACATGAGAATACCACAGTAATCTCATCTTTAAAGCCCTCAACAGACCTAGGGAGATGTTCAATATTACCAAGTCATTCATACAAGCCCCACTTATTCTGAAAGGCTCAAGCTTGTACCCACAAGATTACGCCTCCTACTGTACCTCCTGAACAAATTCCCTCCTGCTAAAGTTACAATAGCACTAATTCAGACAACATCAAATGCAGCAAGCAGCTCACCAAAATGGAACTTGTTTATCCCAATATCAAACAATCAACGAGATCAAATCCTATCCATGATAAACACCACCACTTCTCCATTGGATCCATGTCCAATGGCATGGATCAAAGGGGCCAGAAAAGAGCTAACCCCACCACTGCTCAAAATAATAAACTCCTCTCTCACTCAAAGGTTGATGCCCACTAACCTGAAGATCTCCTCAATCAGACCTGCTGCAAAGACTCCTCAGCTGACCCTGACCTACGCACATCATACAGACTCATCTCTAGTATCCCTCTCTTGGCTAAATAATAGAGAAAGCTGTTCAGCTACAGCTCCAAGACTTTGTAGAGTTAAATGCCCCTCTTGATGACCAACAGCATGGTTTCTGACAAACTTATGGCATAGAAACACTTCTCACCTCCCTCTTAGGCAACTTGCTAAAGGGATTTGAAAGGTCCAAGCAAGCCTTCATTCTCATTTTCATTGATATCTCAGCAGCTTTGACTCCATAAATCACAAAAATCTCATTGGTCGCCTTGTAGAAATCGGGGTAAATGGGATCCCCTAAAATGGTTCTGCTCTTACTTAACTGGACGCACACAATGAGTCAAACTGCACAACAGGACCTCAGAACATCCCAAGTACATCAAGGCTTGCTTCAAGGATCAGCCCTCTGCCCTCCTATTTAACCTATATATCCAGCCCATATGTCACTTCCTCCAAAGGTACAGGATAAGGTATCACATTTATGCAGATGACATTATGTTATTTACTCCGTTCGCTACAAGGAATCCAGACTTCTCCACTATACTTTCATGCCTTGATTAAAAGACCCATTAGTTACATGAACAATCTCTTACATTAAATTTCAGCAAAACTGAGGCCCTAGTCATTAACAGAGACTCCACCTACACACCACCAGAGAAGATCACAATCAACAACTACAAAATCCCCATCTGGTCTGAGGTCAAATACCTTGGTGTGATGCTACACCAGAAACTGAGTTTCCAAACCTATATTAAGAAAGCAACTGTAGCGAAATACCAAAGAATAAAAATCCTTCACAACCTTCATCCGTTATTGGATCATAATCTATTCCACACAGTTTCACAAGCGACCAATACCCCTCACTTGGATTATTGTAATTTTATACTTCAAGGACTATCAAAATGTACCCTCCTCCCATTACAAATTGCCCAAAACTCTGCAGTTTGCATGATCTCACAGACATCTTGGCAAGAGCATATCACCCTAGTCCTGAAAGAGCTACACTAGCTGCCCATCCAAGCACACGTCGAATACAAATCACTCATGAACACATTTAAGAGGATACACAGCTTAACCGCTGATTGCTTGCAGTCACTCATTCACACAACCTCGGATAGCAGATCAAGAAGAAACCAAACCACAAACCTACTTAAAGTCCCAAACAACAAAACAACCATCACACAAGAAACATGCCAACACACTTTCTCCATCTTCGGTCCTACCTTATGGAATTCACTACCAAGCAATATAAGAGCAATAAAAGACTTAAAGGAGTTTGGCAAGAGGCTCAAAACACACATTTTTCAGGAATGTTATGGGACAGACACTTAACATCTTATCGCACAGCCAAATGACCCCATTTACACTCAGAACTAGACCCACTATTGATTCACACTGTAAATAAGTTAACTGTGTTCGGTTTAACTTGTCCCCTGTCCTTCCTGTTATATGGATAGTTAAATTAACCTCTGTTATCATGTATCTGTTACATTTGTTCCTCTAGTTGTTCTATGTAACTTAAGTTCCATTGTGTTCAATGTAAATCACCTTTATACCCTTGAAAGGCGGTATAAAAAAAGAGTTAAATAAACAAACAAATAAATACTACTACTGTTCATTTGTATAGCACTATAAGGCATACACAGTGCTGTACAGAGACATGTAAGAGATGGACCCTGCTCATCAGAGCTTACAATCTAGTCAAGACTGACAACACAACAACTGGGGACAAGGATATCTCTAGGGGAATGGTAAGGAAACACATAGTTGGACAACAAGAGACTTAGCAGATCAGGATCCAAAAGCAGCCTCTAAAAGGTGAGTTTTTAGCCTGGATATGAAAAGGGCCAGAGATGAAGCCTGACACACAGACTCAGGTAGTTTATTCCAGGCATAAGGAACAGCAAGGTGGAAAGATCAGAGTTGGCAGTGGAAGAGTAGGGCATAGATAGAAGCGATCTGCCAGAAGAGCAGAGCTCTGAAGAAGGTGTATAGGGAGAGATAAGAGAGGAAAGGTAATGAAGTGTGCCCAGAAAGAAAGGGTTAGGATGGCCATTGCAGCTGCAATTCAGCCATTAGGTATGTAGATATTTGGGTGGCAGATGGATTCAAAGATTGCTTAGTAACTTACTTATGTGGTGCGAAGGTGGCAGACTTCACACACCATCTAGATAGGCTGGGTAGGAGCCGGGTCTCTTGGAAACATAGATATGAATGACGCGGGAAAACTGTGGGTGGGAGATTCTGGAAGCCAGATTTAAATTTTTAGGTAGAAAGTTAAAATCCACAACTTCCAGGTAGCATTCTCAGAAATGCTCCCCAGTCCATATGCAAAACCCAAGAGGCATGCAGAACTCTGGATGAGACAATGATGCAGAGAAGAAGGATTGAACATTTTTAGCAACTGGGCAACATTCTGGGGATAAGGGAACCTATTCCGAAAAGATGGACTCCACCTTAACCTTAAGCACGGTGGGACCAGATTGCTGGTGTTGGCATTTAAAAAAAGAGAGTGGCTTTTAAACTAGAATCTGAGAGACAACCAACAGCACATGGGTCGGAGTGAATTACCTTTGAAGGATACTATCAAAACAGAAAAGTTAGGGCATCCCAATAGGTTGCAATAAAGGCAAAAGTAGCCCAGGTCCCCTTAAATAAAGAGCACAGAGTTGAGTTGAAAGAGTGAAAATTATCCTTGTGAACTGCTAAGACGGTTATAAATGTAAATAAAAAAATATATGTTTCAATGTTTGTTTACAAATGCTAGAAGCCTAGAAAATAAGATGGAAGAGTTAGAGAATGTAGCACTGAATGAAAAGATAGATATAATTAGCATCTCAGAGACCTGGTGGAAGGAGGATAACCAATGGGACACTGTGATACCAAAGTACAAATTATAACAAAATGTAAGGGTAGATCAAATTGGTGAAAGGGTAGTGCTATATGTTAAAGAGAGCATTAAGGCAAACAGAAAAAAAGTTCTGCAATCAACAATGCACTGTGGAATCTTCTAGACAGAAATTCCATCTGTGAAGGGAAAGAGAATAGTGGTGGAGGTATGCTACCATCCTGGCCAGAATCAAAAGATAGAAGATAACATTTTAACAGAAATTAGAGAAACTAATAAATCTGGCAACATAATAATAATGGGTGATTTCAATTACTCTAGTATTGACTGGATAAATGTCATATCAGGATGTGCTAGTGTGGCAGGCTATGGCCTAGAGTAGTCTGCAAATATGAAAGGCCTGTAAGTTAGGCCTGGATCCCAACCCCCATTATAGCTAGAAAAGAACCAAAAATCTGTGAAAAATGAGAAAATTGTTTTAAACTGCTTAATAAGAAGTTTTACATGAATTCATAAGTCTTTCATTATTCTCTTGTGTGCAAAAGAAAGAAATGTTTCAATACATGCATTCCTGGAGCTAGGGATAACCTTGCAGTAGAGAAGTATCAAACCTAGAAACTGCACCATTGTTAGAACAGTCCTAAGGGAGGGGGCTGGTTGCTAGGCCCCGGAGGGATTTCTAATTGGACAGGTTCAGGGGGCGTTGGAGCCAATAGGAAGTTTGCATGTATCAAGCTGGAACCAATAGAAAGTTCTCATGTATCAAACAGAAGAAAAGGGTATAAATGAGTATGTCTCTGTAAAAACTTTGCTCAGTTCCTTTTGAAGCTTTGACTGATTGGGCCTGTGCACAATAAATTGGCTTGGATCTTTTGAACTGACTCCTAGTTTTATTTATTGCATGCTTATCAGCTGCTACATATTCTTGGTGCATTGGCCAGGAATGTGCAAAGCAGGGGATGGTATTCAAGTGAATATACCATGACTTCTTGCCTCAAAGGTTTGGTCCGGTTGGAACCATGTCTGTCCGACCGCAGGGGAACTTCTCAGGCACTGCCAATCCCTTTGTATCGGAGAGGGTTCCGCCTTGCCTCCGCGGGCCACTGGGTCCAGCTGGCCAACACCTCAGAACCCGAGGGGAGTCCAGGATCCAACCCAAGAACTGGTTTGGTATCAGGAACTGGATCCGGTGAGTAGATATTTTCTTGTTTAAAAGTCAGTGCAGCCTGGGGAAAAAGTCTTGCATGAGTATGCGCAAGACTGATTTGGTATAGACTAACTGGGAAAATCTCGCATGAGTATGCACGAGACAAGGGAGCCTGATCACCTCCCATAAGGGTGGTCCTAGTAAGCTCCACATAAGGGAAAGCGGAAGCCGAAGCTATCGACCCTTCTTGTTTGGAATAGTCAGTTAGTCAGAAAACCTGGGCACTTGAAAAATGATTTTTGTGATGATTGCCTGTGTGATTGAGAGGTCTTGAAATACAGACCGAGCGAGAGTGGACTCCTGAGTAGCGCAGTTCCTGGCCAGGCGACTGCGCCCAGGTCGCGAAAAGGAGGAAGCGTTTGGTGTTTGTTTGTCCTTATTATGTGTTTTCTGTATCTGATTATCTGTTGAAACCGCGAGTTTCCCTTCTGGTATAAATGTGAGATTATTCTGTTGGGTAATTTGTGGAACAGTTTACCGATTAAGAAATAGTATTAAGCAGAAAAGAAGACAGAAGGAAACAAACTCAGAAGTCACTTTTTCAGTAAAGAAGCTGTCTCATTCATTCCAGTTTTTTTCTTCAGCTCAGCATGAAACTGGCTAGCGGAGAGAAGGGGCTTGTCTGAAGAAAGGAATGTGCAGTGTCTTTTAACCCTGTGAAGACAATCTCAACACTCTGCAGCTGGGTTAATTTGTGCTTATTTCAGGAAAATTGCACCTGTTTTATTCAATATGTTCTAATAGTGATGTTCCTTCTGCTATGGTCATGTATTATATATCATTTAATAAGAATGTTTAGTCAGGATTGTGGATCCCGACAGTTTTGGGCTTAGCCTGGAAAGGGTTAAGTTCTTATTAACCCCTTTCGAGTTCCTGTACTTGTACGGACCAAGTGAGAAGAATTTCTGTAGGGCTATAGGTATAATGCATTTGTGGGCTTAGCCTTGTTTTGTGTTATTTATGTTCAAATCTTCAGTAAGCACTGTAATGGTTTGAATAGGAAATGATAGAAAAATTCAGGAAACTGCTTTTGTTTTCCCTTTGCCCCACGAAGTAGAGGTTAAGAACCCTGACAGGACTATGAAGCATCCCGAGCCAGTAGTACCAGATCGCGACTTGAAAGTGATTTAAATCCTGAGTGAATAAGGAGTTCATCATGCTTGAATTCTAGTTCCTGATATACTGCGGCAAGCACCCCAGCACAGCACCTCATAGAAGACATACTTATTGTTAATAAAAATAAAATAGGAAGAAAAAGGGGTGTATATGTATTCCAGATATCCACCCACTTTATGAAAAAAGTATTCGGAATGTCTTTTGAATATCTGCTTCCTAAATTGTAAGATTTAAAGTAATTTCTTTTGCAGAGACATGCTGATTACGGCTGGCAGTTAGTTTCCATGCTAAGTAATTTTATTCCAGTCATACGTAACAGATATGTGGGAGTCATGTTAGGAGCCATAGTTCTTTCTGTTGGGATTGTTGTTATAACATGTTGCAAAATAATAGTTTTATCTAGATTGTTCCTATTTAGAATGAGCACACATCCATTATGCTTAGTCCACAGGAAAATGCAGCCTGACTGGGGGGGGGGGTGTCAGAGTCCTCGCAGATTTTGTTGAAATGTATGACTAGGAATTTTAGCAAGGACTTTGCTGAAGACTACAGACTTAAAATGTCTCCGTCCCTATTGGAAATGCTCTGTGGAAGGGGGTGGCCAGTGTTAGCTACTTCATGGCCCCGTAGTTTCCCGTGTTCATCAGATTGTACAGAAAATGTTCCCTGATCAGTTCCCCTACATAGACTCCTGGTTAAATGTTTGAGAAAGGAAAAAAAAAAAACAACAACCCAAGCCCTCCTGGATAGAGCATTGCTATGAGAAACAGTGTAGGAGATTAGTAGCAAACACAAGGGAGGGGGGACCCGGAAGTCTGGAGGAAAAAAAAAACCCTGCCCATTTATTATCTTTATAGGCCAGTTCCCTTAGCTCTGCCACCACCCCGGGAAGAGCCTGGGGCAGGAGGGGGACACCTCCCTGCAAATGTACCCCAAGTAGTTCACCAGCCACCTCCGCAGCAGAAGGACGTACGCCCCCTCTTGACTGAAAGCCCCAGCACAGTTTAAAGTACTCCGAGTGGGCCACAGTCCACAGATGACACTACAGGCAGGGATTCATTTGCCAGTTCAGGGTCACTCACAGCCAGCGCCCGAGAACATGAAGTGGAACCCAGACAGTCCCGATTGCCGTATGCCTTCAGAAGTACAACTACCAGTAAAAGGGAGGGTCACGTTATCCCATTGCACTAGGTGCAGGGCCAGCTTTGCACTAGCCAGCTGACCAGCTTTGTTTCTGCCACTGATTTACTGAACTGAAAGCTGCATTATGCCTCCTACACTGAGGAACCTTAGGATTTGATTGAACTAATGAACAGTATTATGCAGACCCATCAGCCTTGATGGCCCCAAGTGGGATCCAAATAGCGCAGGCAGCCCTCACTATATACCCCATGCGATCCAGCAGCCCAGGAGAATTTGCGTTTTTGTCAGTCAGTCCCAGAGAGATATAAAACAGAAATTGCAGAAACTGGATGATTTGCGGGCACGAATACAGCACAGTTAATGGAAGTTGTTCAGAAAGTTTGTGAATTGTGAAAATGAATGTGACAGAGAAAGTAAAAAAGAAAGCAGATCTTCTTGCAGCCGCTTTAGTTGAACGATGTGGAGGAGGTTTTCCTAATCGAAGAAGCAGAGGAAGTGGAAGGGGTCGTGAAAATGATCGGCCCCCACTGGGTGCGAATCAGTGCGCCCATTGCAGAGAAGAAGGACACTAGAGAAGTGAATGCCCGTATCTTGACTCCACCCCCAGGAGGGGAGGAGGGAGTACTTGATTTTAAAAAGAATAAACCGAGCACAGTGTTCCAGCAAGAGAGGGAAGCAGCTATAGAGCGAGTGGCAGCCAAAGAGGGCTACAGCATGGATGAAGACTAGGCCAGACCGGACTCCAAGTTTCCCTGGATCCCCAGGAGCTGATGGTCAGTCTGAAAATAGGGGACCAATATATGGACTTTATGGGGGATACAGGAGCAGAATACTAAAGCCAGTAGCCCCTTTGTTTTCTCGATGCATCACCATTGTCAGAGCTACTGGGGCTAAGGCCACAAAGCCTTTCCTGCAGAACCGCATGTGTGAACTAGGGGGACAGAAAATAATGCACCAGTTCTTGTATATGCCTGAATGCCCTATTCCACTTCTGGGCCGAGATCTGCTTGCAAAGCTCCAGGCACAGATATCCTTTGCTGAAGGGGGAGAAATGAAAATGACTGTGAACCCAAAGCCTGCTGGATTGATGGTGCTGACTATTCCCCGAGAAGAAGAGTAGCGGTTCTATAGTGCATCTCCAATCAAGCCAGCTAGTTCCTGTATACTCACCAATCTTATAGCCCCACCTGGAGTATGGGCAGAAGATAATCCACCTGGCCTAGCGAAGAACATAGCCCCTGTCATTGTCACCCTCAAGCCAGGAGCGAAACCAGTGCATGTGAAGCAGTATCCTTTTCCCCAACCAGCTAATGAAACTATTGAAGTATGGACTTCTCAAGGAGTGCCAGTCACCTTGGAATACCCCCCCTTCTCCCAGTTAAGAAACCTGGGACAGGGGATTACCGCCCAGTACAAGATCTGAGGCGAGTGAATGATGCAGCTGAAACTATACACCCAGTGGTACCAAATCCTTATACTCTCCTGGGACTGATCCCCGCTGAGGCTACTCATTTCACTGTCCTGGACCTGAAAGATGCCTTTTTTTCTGCATACGCTTAGCCCCCCACCAGTCAACTTTTGTTTGCTTTTGAATGGCAAGACCCCACAACAGGAAGGCGGGGCCAACTCACCTGGACTAGATTACTTCAAGGATTTAAGAATTCACCTACTCTCTCCAGTGCTGTTTTAAATCAGGATTTTTTCAAGCTACTATGTGAACCCAGGAGAAAGGGTTCTTCTTCAGTATGTGGACAACTTGCTCATAGCCACCAACTCAGAAAGTGAATGTCTACAAGCCACCAGTGAACATTTGCACCTTTTTAATGAGGCTGGATACAAAGTCTCAAGAGCCAAGGTGTAATTATGTCAAACAAGTTAAATACCTAGGATTCCAGTTGCCCAGCGGAATTCGACGCCTGGGACCAGAACGCAAAGAAGCTGTATGCATTATTCCTACTCCAACCACCAGGAGGCAAGTGAGAGCCTTCTTGGGTGCCGCAGAGTACTGTCATATATGGATCCCCAATTTTGCGCTGCTAGCAAAACCATTGTATCAAGCTACCAAAGGAATGGAAAAGTATCCATTGGAATGGGGACTTGAACAGGATGCAGCCTTTTGATCTTTGAAAACTGCTCTGATGTTATCACCAGCTCTGGGTCTGCCAGATGTCCAGAAAACCTTTCAGTCTCTATGTTCATGAGTCACAAGGAAATGTTCTAGGAGTGTTGACTCAATCTCTTGTCAAAACAATTGGATGTAATTGCAAAAGGCTGGCCCCCTTGTTTGAGAGCTGTTGCAGCTACAGCCCTCCTAGTCAGCAAAGCAGACAAGCTCACTTTGAGACAGAATCTTCAAGTTACTGTACCACACTCTGTTCTAACCATTATGAAACACAAAGGAAACTTCTAGCTAAAAAATTCACGAATGTTGAAGTATCAGAGTATGTTGTGTGAAAACCCCCAGATACAATTGATGGTCAGTCAAGCTCTGAATCCTAAGAACATAAGAACATAAGATATGCCATACTGGGTCAGACCAAGGTCCATCAAGCCCAGTATTCTGTTTCCAACAGTGGCCAATCTAGGTCATACGTACCTAGCAGTTTCCCCAAGGGACACAGGTTCCACAATGCTTGTATTGGTTCAAGCATTGATATCCTGGGTCCCTTCTTAATAATGGTTTATGGACCTTTCCTCCAGGAACTTGTCCAAACCTTTTTTAAACCCAGCTACACTAACAGCCTTTACTACATCCTCCGGTAACAAATTCCAGAGTTTGATTACACGTTGAGTGAAAAAATATTTTCTTTTATTAGTCTTAAATAGTTTACCCTGTAGCTTCATTGCATGTCCCCTAGTCTTTCTATATTCTGATAAGGTAAACAATCGATCTACGTTTACCCGTTCCACTCCGTTCATTAATTTATAGACTTCTATCATATCTCCCCTCAGCCGTCTCTTTTCCAGGTTAAAGAGCCCCAACCTTTTTAGCCTTTCTTCATAGGAGTAGCCTTCCATCCCCTTTACCATTTTGGTGGCTCTTCTCTGAACCTTTTCTAAAATTGCTATATCCTTTTTAAGATATGGCGACCAGAATTGCACACAATATTCAAGGTGCGGTCTCACCATGGAACGATATAGAGGCATTATAATATCTTTTGTTTTATTTTCCATTCCTTTCCTTATCATACCTAGCATTCTATTTGCTCTCTTGGCCGCCGCTGCACACTGGGCCGAGGGTTTTAACATGGTATCCACAAGGACGCCTAAATCTTTTTCTTGGGTGGTGGTTCCTAATGTGGAACCTTGCATCGTGTAACCATAGTTTGGGTTGTTCTTCCCTAGGTGCATAACCTTGCACTTCTCCACATTAAATTTCATCTGCCATTTTGATGCCCAGTCTTCCAATTTATCAAGATCCTCTTGCAATTTTCCACAATCCTCCTGGGTTTTAACAACTTTAAATAGTTTTGTGTCATCAGCAAATTTGATAACCTCACTCGTTATTCCACTTTCCAGGTCATTTATGAATATGTCAAAAAGCAGCGGACCCAGCACAGATCCCTGGGGTACACCACTATTCACCTTTCTCCATTGGGAAAATTGGCCATTTAGCCCTACCCTCTGCTTTCTATCTTTTAACCAGTTCCTGATCCACAGTAGTACACTGCCTCCTATCCCATGACTCTTTAGTTTTGCCAAAAGTCTCTCATGAGGGACCTTGTCAAAGGCTTTCTGAAAGTCCAGATACACAATATCAACCGACTCACCTTTGTCCACCTGTTTATTCACTCCTTCAAAAAAACATAACAGATTAGTAAGACAAGATCTTCCTTGTCTAAAGCCATGTTGGCTGTCTCCCATTAGGTCATGACTATCTATATGCTGAGTAATTTTATTCTTTATGATGGTTTCTACCATTTTTCCCGGTACTGATGTCAGGCTCACCGGTCTGTAGTTTCCCGGATCACCCCTCGAACCCTTTTTAAAAATTGGTGTTACATTGGCGATCCTCCAATCCTCAGGTATTAGAGATTATTTTAATGATAGTTCACAGATTACTGATAGCAGGTCTGCAATCTCAAATTTCAGTTCTTTCAACACCCTTGGATGTATACCATCCGGCCCAGGTGATTTGCTACTCTTCAGTTTATCTAATAGTTGTAGGACATCTTCCCGATGTATCGATATTTCCTTCAATTCTTCCACACCTTTAAATACCACTTCAGTCGTGGGTAACATCCCTACATCTTCCTCAGTAAAGACCGAAGCAAAGAATTCATTCAGTCTCTCCGCTATCGCCTTGTCGCCTCTTAGTGCTCCTTTAACCCCTTTATCATCTAATGGACCAACTGACTCTCTCACGGGTTTTTTGCTACGAATGTACTTGAAAAGGTCTTTATTTCGCGTTTTTGCTTCCGCAGCAAGCTTCTTCTCAAATTCTCTCTTTGCCTGCCTTATCAATGCCTTGCATTTGACTTGCCAGTGCTTGTGCTGTTTCCAGGTTTCATCATTTGGCTCTTTTTTCCATTTCTTGAAAGATGCTTTTTTGGCAACAACAGCCTCTCTGACCTCAGCTTTAAACCATGCTGGCAATTTTTTGGACTTCCTTCCACTTTTCTTAAAGCGTGGAATACAGCTGGTCTGGGCTTCCAAGATAGTATTTTTCAACAACACCCAAGCTTGATGTACGTCTTTAACCTTTGCAACTGCTCCGTTTAGTTTTTTCTTAACTGTTTTCCTCATTCTATCATAGTCTCCCTTTCGAAAGTTAAGGGGTAGTACTGTGGATTTCCTTACTATCCCTCCTCCACTAATTAAATCAAAGGCGATCATGCTATGATCACTATTGCCAAGTGGCCCCAACACCCTTATCTCTTGCACTACATCTGGTGTTCCACTAAGGACTAGGTCTAATATTGCTTCCCCTCTGGTCGGTTCATGAACCAGCTGCTCCAAGAAGCAGTCATTTATTTCATCTAGGAACTTTATCTCCCTAGCATGTCCTGTTGTGACACTGACCCAGTCGATGCCGGGGTAATTGAAATCACCCATTATTATTACTGCACTGTAACTTTTGCTAGCTTCCTTGATTTCTTTGAGCATTTCATCATCCATTTGTTCATTCTGGCCAGGCGGACGATAGTACACCCCCACTGCCATCGCCTTCCCCTTTTTACATGGAATTTCAATCCATAGAGATTCTACAGCAAATTTTGTTTCTTGCAAAACTTTAATCCTTTCTGACTCAATGCCCTCTCTAACATAGAGCGCAACCCCTCCACCAATTTGATCAGCTCTATCATTTCGATATAGTTTGTACCCAGGTATCACAGTGTCCCACTGGTTGTCCTCCTTCCACCATGTCTCTGATATTCCAATCATATCTAACCTCTCGTTTAGTGCTATATATTCTAACTCTCCCATCTTGTTTTGTAGACTTCTAGCATTTGCATACAAGCATTTTAGAGACTGTATTTTATTCATATTAATTTGGCTATTGGTAGACATGGGTAATTTGGGATCTTTAAGTTCTGTCTGCTCCATACTCGAGGGCGTTTGGGCTACTTTACTCTTTTTTGGAACCTTTCTGCTTTTTGTAGTATCCTTCAAGGATACATTCTTCCGAACCATGCGCTCTTGGGCGACTGTCGGCTTTCCCCTATTATCTAGTTTAAAAGCTGCTCTATCTCCTTTTTAAAGGTTAATGCCAGCAGCCTGGTTCCATCCCGGTTAAGGTGAAGCCCATCCCTTCGGAAGAGCCCCTCCTTTCCCCAGAATGTTCCCCAGTTCCTAACAAATCCGAACCCCTCATCTCTGCACCATTGTCTCATCCACGCATTGAGACTCCGGAGCTCTGCCTGCCTATTGGGTCCTGCGCGTGGAACGGGAAGCATTTCGGAGAATGCTACCCTGGAAGTTCTGGATTTCAACTTCCTACCTAAAAGCCTAAATTTAGCTTCCAGAACCTCCCTACCACATTTTCCTATGTCATTGGTACCAACATGTACCAAGACAGCAGACTCCTCCCCAGCACTATCTAAGACCTTATCTAGGTGGCGTGTGAGGTCCGCTACCTTCGCACCAGGCAGGCATGTTACCAGGCGATCCTCACGTCCACCAGCCACCCAGCTATCTACATGCCTAATGATCGAATCACCAACTATAACTGCTGTCCTAACCCTTCCCGCATGGGCACTTGGCCCTGGAGAAACCTCCTCGGTGCGAGAGGGGTTTACATCACCTGGAGGACAGGTCCTAGTTACAGGATCACTTCCTGCCACACCAGGGTGATGCTCTCCTGTCACGTGACCTCTCTCCTCCATGGCAACAGGGATGCTGCCAGACTGGAGGTGGGACTTCAGGACTATATCCCTGTAGGTCTCGTCTATGTACCTCTCTGTCTGTCTTATGTTTTCCAAGTCTGCTACTCTAGCCTCTAGAGAACGGACTTGTTCCCTGAGAGCAGAGAGCTCCTTGCACCTAGTGCACACGTAAGACCTCTCACCAGCTGGGAGAAAATCATACATGTGACACTCAATGCAAAAGACTGGAAAGCCCACATCCCGCTGCTGGACTGCTGTCTGCATCTTAGTTTTAAGTTTGTGTTTAGATCTTTAAGTTCTATATGTACTAAAGGGTGCAATGGATATTTATACCACTAAAACTGTACCTAAGAAGTTTAATATACCTTGTTCACCTGAAGCTTAATTAATCTCAGGTCCTTGGTGTATGACTGATTTGGGTAATGAGCTTCACCTGAGAGCACCTCCTGTCTTTTAAGTTGTGCAAGTACCTATAAAGCTGTGATTTTCCCAGGGGAGGGTGGGTGTGGGGAGGGAGGGAGGGATATAACACTTATTAAAAAAGGGCTGCTACACAGTACCTTGTCCTGTGCTGCTGAGGAAAACTATATTCTGATTTGATTTAAATTATAGCTCTTTGCTGCTACTAGGCTCTAACCTATTATGAAATTTAAACTACAAGCTCTCTGCTGGATTCTAAATTTAACCAGAAAGCTCTCTTCTGTGTTTTAATTTGAAACTAAAAGTACTTTGCTGATGCTAGGCCCTGAGTGACTATGAAATTTAAACTACAGCTGTCTACTGGGTATGAAAGGTAACCAGAAAGTTCTCTTCTGTGTTTTTAAATTGAATCTTAAACTGTTGCTACTAGGCCCTGACTGATTTAACAAAAAAAATAGTGGGTTCACAGATTAATTAGCTTTAAAGAAAAACAATTCCTTTCAGAAAAATTCCCAGAAGTATATACTCACAATTTCAGATTTCTCTCCAGAAGTAACAGCCCCCCTTTCCAGTCCGTCAAGACAGGGTCACAGAGCTCTGGTTGAGCTATTTATGCTTGTGCTGATGATGTAAGCAGTGACCTACTTCCTGGGTAATTAACAGTCCTTGCTTGGATAGAAGGAGTCTTTCAAAATGGCCTTTTGAACTGCCAGCTGGTGTTAACACCTATTGAAAAAGCTTCACAGGTTGCTTGCCCACTAGGTAGAAGGCCTCTTTGTAAAGGTCTCTAGAAGACTTTATATGCTGCTCAAGGAGAATTGACCTTGTTTTGCCTCTTGTGCTAAGCTATATTCTGATTTGATTTAAATTATAGCTCTTTGCTGCTACTAGGCTCTAACCTATTATGAAATTTAAACTACAAGCTCTCTGCTGGATTCTAAATTTAACCAGAAAGCTCTCTTCTGTGTTTTAATTTGAAACTAAAAGTACTTTGCTGATGCTAGGCCCTGAGTGACTATGAATTTAAACTACAGCTGTCTACTGGGTATGAAAGGTAACCAGAAAGTTCTCTTCTGTGTTTTTAAATTGAATCTTAAACTGTTGCTACTAGGCCCTGACTGATTTAACAAAAAAAATAGTGGGTTCACAGATTAATTAGCTTTAAAAGAAAAACAATTCCTTTCAGAAAAATTCCCAGAAGTATATACTCACAATTTCAGATTTCTCTCCAGAAGTAACAGCCCCCCTTTCCAGTCCGTCCTGCTACGTTGTTACCAGTTGGTCTTGATCCCCCTGATCATGACTGTCTAGAAACTATGGACACTATATTCTCAAGCCGCCCGGATTTGACTGATGTTCCTTTGGAGAACCCTGGATGGACTTTCTTTGTAGATGGAAGCAGTCTTGCCATCATTAATGGACATTGTTGTGCCAGATATGCAGTGGTGACCCTTGATCTGGTAGTTGAGTCCTCAGCCCTGGCCCCAGGAACTGTAGCACAGAAAGCTAAACTGATAGCTCTTACTAGAGCACTGACAATAGGAAAAGGGGCTCTGTCTAAATGTGTACCCAGATTCCAAGTATGCCCTTACAACCTTGCATGTACATGGGGCTCTGTACAAAGAATGAGGGTTGCTCACCTCAGGAAGCAAGTCCATTAAGTATGGCCCCGAGATATTGACATTATCAGATGCATACTGCCTACAGATTTCAGGATTTAGGAAAAGTAGAATGTATGAATAGAACCCTGAAATCTCAGTTGTCCAAACTTTGCCAAGAGGTTCACCTGAAGTGGCCCCAGGTTCTTCCTATAGCCCTTCTTAGGCTATACTTAGCCCCTGCTAAGTCTTTAGGAGTTTCCCTTTTTGAGATTCTGTATGGGCGACCCCCGCCTATTGTATAGGAAATAAAGGGAGATATGGAACAGATTAGATCTGAAATTACTAGGCAAGAACTATTGGTTTTAAGTTCTGTTTTGCAGAGTCTTCATACGTGGGTACAAGACCAGCTGCCCATCCATCTAACAGAACCCCTGCATCCTCTCAAACCTGGAGTCTCGGTGTGGATCAAAGAGTGAAGAAAGACACCGTTGACACCGCATTGGAAGGGACCTTATGTTGTCATCTTGTTAACCCCAACAGCAGTTAAAGTTGCAGAACTCGAACCCTGGATTCATCACAGTCGAATAAAGTCAGCAGCCATTGATAGCAATGTAGAAAGGAAGGCAGCTACAAAGATATTAGCTATGTGGCAATATTACCCTATACCCCAAGGTGATGCTGTTACACCAGTGTAATATATGATCTAATTAATGAGTGATTTAATTCTCACCCTTTCTCACTTGCGGGTGAGAATAATCAAAGGGGGGAATGTGCCAGGCTATGGCCTAAAGTAGTCTGCAAATATGAAAGGCCCGTAAGTTAGGCCTGGATCCCAACCCCCATTATAGCTAGAAAAGAACCAAAAATCTGTGAAAAATGAGAAAATTGTTTTAAACTGCTTAATAAGAAGTTTTACATGAATTCATAAGTCTTTCCTTATTCTCTTGTGTGCAAAAGAAAGAAATGTTTCAACACATGCATTCCTGGAGCTAAGGATAACCTTGCAGTAGAGAAGTATCAAACCTAGAAACTGCACCATTGTTAGAACAGTCCTAAGGGAGGGGGCTGGTTGCTAGGCCCCGGAGGGATTTCTAATTGGACAGGTGCAGGGGGCGTTGGAGCCAATAGGAAGTTTGCATGTATCAAGCTGGAACCAATAGAAAGTTCTCATGTATCAAACAGAAGAAAAGGGTATAAATGAGTATGTCTCTGTAAAAACTTTGCTGAGTTCCTTTTGAAGCTTTGACTGACTGTGCCTGTGCACAATAAATTGGCTTGGATCTTTTGAACTGACTCCTGGTTTTATTTATTGCATGCTTATCAACTGCTACACTAGGGAGGTAAAGCTCATAGATGAAATAAATGCCTGCTTCATTGAGCTAACAAGAGGGGGAACAATTTTAGACTTAGTCCTTAATGGAATACAGGATTTGGTGTGAAACGTAATGGCACTGGAGCCACTTGGCAACAGTAATCATAACATGATCAGATTTGACTTAGTAACTGAAGTGAGGACACCAAGGAAATTGACTGCACTAGCATTTAACTTCAAAAGGAAGAGTATGATAAAATAAAGAAAATGGTGAAACAATACTAAAAGGAGTAGCTGCAAAGATTAAGAGTTTACATCAGATGTTGATGTTCAAAAATACCATTTGGAAGCCCAGACCAGATTTAATCCATACGTTAAATAAATGCAGAAGGAAGTCCAAAACGTAGCCAGTATAGTAACAGGTGAGGTGAAAGAGGCTATTCTAGCCAAAAGAACATCTTTCAAAAAATGGAAAAAGGATCTGAATGAAGAAAACAGGAAACGGCATAAACACTGGCAAGTTCAATACAAAGCACCGATGAGTGCAAAAAGAGAATTTGAAAAGAAGCTTGCCATAGAGGCCAAAAAACCTTTAAAAGATACATTTGAAGCAAGAAGCCTTGAGGGAGTGAGCTAGACCATTAAAATGTTCAGAAGGTAGCCATGCTAGTCTAGAGTAGCAAAAATGACAGAGGCGAGTGTCACCTTATAGACTAAGCAATTTATTGAGGCATGAGCTTTTGATAACAAGAGTCAATACATCTGACAAAGTGGACTCTTCTTTTTGAAATAAATTGGTAGTCTATAAGGTGCCATCTGGCTCTGTCATAGATAGACCATTAGATGATCATGGGGTAAAAGGTGCACTCAGGGAAGACAAAGCCATAGTGGAGAAACTAAATGAATTCTTTGCTTCGGTCTTTACTGAGGAAAATGTAAGGCAGTGGTTCCCAAAACCTTTGGACCAAGGGTCACATTGTATTGTTCCAATTGCTAGAAGGGCCAGGGAGTTTTTGTAGTGGGTTGGTGGGGGGGGGGGGGGGGGTCCCCTACTTCCTCCCTTCCCTCATACTAAAAAATGTAGCTCCTCCAAGAAACTGGGGAATATTTGGGGACCACTTGCATCTTCCTTTTTCCCACCCCCATGGTGCAAAATCTCTCCCTCTCCCTCTTCCTTCTACCTCCTCCATGGATCCAGCAGCTCTTCCTCTATTCCCTCCCTCTGTGGGTCCAGTATCTCTCTCTCTTCCCTCCCTCCCCCTGGGGATTCTTCTCTCTTCTCTCCATCTGTGTGGTCTACATTTGACCCCTCAACTTAGCCCACGCCCTACCTCCCAGCATCTCTCCCGCTCCCTTCCTTCCCCCATGTATCCCCAATTACCTTCAAATCCAGGAATGTCACCAGCAGTGGCAGCAGTTTGTAAACACTACCTCTTGCCATCTAGGAGCCTCTCCTCTGCCACGTCCCACCCCTACTGTAAACAGGAAATTAAGTTAAGAGGTGGCAGGAAACAGAAAAGGAGAAGCTCCTAGTTGTGGTGGAGGATGCAATTGATGTGTCTGGTCAGACAGGCCCTTCCATATCCCAAACTATCTCCACCTATCCTCCTCATCCTCCTCTTGTAGCAGTACCTAATTTGGCTCCCATTGTCAGGAATTGCAATAAGTCCATACATATCTTGTAGTTTACGGCAAACTGCAATGTTGGGTTATGATGTGTGGCAGTTCAATTAAACCAAAACGTAAATATAAATTACCAACAAACCAGTAAACCCAGTCCACATGAGCCAGGAATTGAACCTGGTTCTCCTGGACACAGAGCCAGTGCCCTAACCACCATGTCACATCTCCACCCTGTGATGTCTGTAGATCTCTTGCAGTTCTATTTCTCAGAGCACCAAGCAGATAGCATGCAATCAGGGACAGCATGGATATGGGTCGGCAAACGAGTCAAGGCCCACAACCTGGTGAACAGCCGGCAGAGGGGAGATGTGAAAGAGGGTGGTAAGGTCATGAATGCAGTCCTATGGGGAAATGTTAAGTGATGTTACTGAATCTCAAAGGCAATTTATGCCACAGTGGACCCCTGGTGACCCAGCAGTGTAAAGGAAAGGCCTGAAAAGAGCAGGGTCAGCACTCCTGTCACACTGATGAAATGTAGTGTCAAGTGCTGTATCCAAGGACAGAAGGAGTGCTAGTGGGATTCCAACCCTGGTGTCATGGTCTCTTTACTTTATTACTATATTTCTCTTAGCCCTGTAGTGGAGGATACAAATGTTGTGTCCGGTCAGATAGGACCGTCCACATCCCAAACTATCTCCCCCATCCCCCTCATCCTCCCCTGTGGCAGTACCTCATTTGGCTCCCAATGTCAGGATTTGCAGTTATCTTGTAGTTTACATCAAACCGAAATGTGGGGTTATGACATATGGCAGTCCAACTAAACCAAAAAAACACAGAAACAAACATAAAACTACCAGCAAATGTTAACAAAAATAAATAGCACGGCCATGGAGGGTGACAGGGGATGGGCTGAACTCATGCCATTAGTGTGGATTGAATCCCCCTGCTTTCCACCTAACCAAAAGGCTAATCCACCACCCCAGGTGATGGCAGTGGAGCATAAATAAGTGATCATCTGTCATGCATGTCATAGATTGGTTAAATGGCCTGTGAGGAAGATATTGGACACTCACATATATACATCTGTACAATCCAAAAAGCCAAAAGAATGAGAGCACGCCTGAATGTTGAGGAGTCAATGTGGATCCATGAGGATATGAGCGCGTCTCAATAGGGCTTGTTCAGCAGATGGCTTGCAGAGATTGCTCACAGTTACTCTGATCAAATTCCCCTTGTTAGAACAGTTGATGTGTCTGCATACATGCATATGGCTCCACAAGTCAGGATAAATCTTGGAAGGTGCCCCGATTGCACAGAGGTCCATTTCCATATGTGCATAAGGGTGGCAACAAACATGTGCTTGCAATGTCCCATTTGATCCACATCTGCTGCCATCAACCATTGTGATGCGGCCTGTTGGGATGCGAGTCTCTCAGTTAACTAAACTGTGTGCAGATATGGTGACATGCCTCTTTATATGGCAATCCCTCCTAGGAAATACCAGATCATACCAAGTCAGACAGCAAGGGTGCCAATACTGTTGTCCATAATAGCAACATTGTCTAGTACTGGGTACCTATAGAAACAGGATAGACTGGTAGAAGCTGTGTGGTCTCACAATGTATGGCCTGTCAACCCAGCTTACGAAGGACTATGTTTGTTTTCTCCCCAAAGACGCTTTCACATATTAAGGGACCCCAAAGCCTACAGTGGGTGATACAGGGCAATATGATGGAACAGGCGAGGCTTCTAGCAAGACTCCACCGTCAGCTTCTGCGTGAGCAAAGTGAGTGATGATAAACACACAAAGACATATCACATGCACAAAACCACCATGCCGATTACCACACCTTCTACTATGTAGAGGCCCACATGACACTTGCATTGCTGTACCCTGAGATGCCAGAAATGGCAGTCTACCAAGCAACCAACCCATAACTTTGTTATGATTTGTTGGTTTGATTATTGTTAATTTCTTTTGATTTGTTATGATTTGTTGTACATCGTTAACATCTGATGTGTCAAATTTATTATGGTTTAGTGTCTTGCTTTGGTCACTGTCTCTTTTCCTTTCCTTTCCTGTTTTGAATTTGGCGTTCTTTTCCTGGACTGTAGTGTTAATCACATTTTATTGTACACCGCTCAATGCGCTGCTGTAGCGGTATATCAAATTTTAATAAAGATAAAGATAACTGACACCCATGATGTGCCTCACAACATGTCAAACATGGATGCATGTCCACACACTCCACCCCCTGACTGGCAGATGCCTAGTCACCATGGGTGTATCATAACAGCACCACTGGGACACAGGAATGGAACATGGGACAGGCCCTGCTGGCATGCACTTTCCAGCTGTGGTCTGCCCCAGTCCTGATTTTGGGAAGACTACAGAGGGAGGCATTCAACAAGACACCTGACTGGTCCGCCCCCTCCACTCCTCCCCGCCCCTGGGAGAAACAGGGTTAAATATCAGCCCAGCCAGCCACCAGTCCAGACTGCCAGACCGAATACAGTCCCAGGCCAGCAATGCAATGCCATGTGAACCTCAGCAGTGATGCGCCCAGTCATGTATCACACATTGGAAACTACCTCTGGCAGCACATCATTAGCAAGGACACAGCTGTAGCTGATGTGCTGCTAATGTATACATGAAGGGAAATAGCCAGCATCACACAAGTCGGATGTGGGCCTGTCAGACAGCAGGGCTGTCCACCGGGAGCTAATGAGAACACCTTGCTCTCCCACGTACAGCTGGTACAGAGGTTGACTCCCTCCCTCCCTCCAGTCAGTGAGGAGCAAGAGGAGGATGAAGCCAGCACACCCAGTGGTGAGGGATGCAGTAGTCCAGCAGTGAGCACCAGCAGCTGGAGCAACCAGGCCACCACAAAAGCCACCAGCAGCATCGACAACCCCATTGTCCTTTCAAGTCCCTCCCCTTGGAAGACTATGAGGAGGATGAGGTGGTTTTAACCCTCTCAGAGGTCCCTAGGTCCCCCGAGGGGGAGGGTCCTCTTAGCATCCAACTGGGAGCCAGTGGGCCCCAGGAGGGGGTCCCTAGATTGAGGAGAATGAGGGCAGGTGGAAAGCCCTGGAGTAGAGGATGTGGAGGACTTGGAGAAAGGGGAGGTAGTATGAGAGGGCAAGCCCTTTGATGAGGGTGAGTTGCCTGAGGGGGAGTATGTGTGGCCTCCAAGGTTGGAGGGGTGGACGCAGGGAATGGGCAGAGGGAGGATGAGGGAGGTGTGGAGGGATTGGGGAGGGGAGTAGGTGAGGGTGAGGGTTTGGATGGTGGTGCTGTGAGGAGTCAGGAGGGGCCAGAGGATGGGAGGAGGAAGGGGAAGAGATCTGGGGATGGTGGGACGGAGGGCATGGAGGGGGAGCGGAGACGGATGAGGGTGCTGGGCCTGGGGATGGGAGGTGGAGGAGGAGGAGGGGACAGGGGATATGGTTGGGGAGGTGGGCAAGGAGGGGAAGGGGGTAAGGAGAGAGGAATGAGGGAGATGGGAGGGTGGGAAAGCTGCCCCTACCAACCCCCATACCAGCTGTGCTGCCTTACTATGAGGCCCTTGGACCTTATTGCCAGGCACCTTGAGGGCCTGCAGAAAGAGTAGCATGGCCTGTGTGAGGAGGTACATGGCCTCGGGGTGGAGGTGTGCCACCTTGCACAGGCACCCCCCTCGCCCCAGGCCTTGCAGCTGGCAGGGGGCTTAGCAAGTAGCAGGGGTGACATGCAGCTGAGCAGTGAGGAAGGGGATAGTCCAAGGTAAGGGCCACGTTTCCACCCCGTCACCTCAGTGATACATGCATTGAAAATATGGGACAGTTCAGTTTTGTATTGTTGCAAGGTTTGATGCCAGAATAAAATTCTGTTGTTGCAATGGATTCACTAATCTCCACTGCTGTCATCCTGCTGTATCACAGTGCATCAATGCTATACAGTGGACATGGGTCTATGTATTCCCCATTACATGCCCTGGATACCTCACTGATGTGTGATCATGTCAGCCATGACCAAAGGCAGCGCACCTGACTCCTGTCCATTCACTCAGTAGGGGCATAGCAGAAAGTCAAGCAGCCGGTGTCATGGCTGATATGGAAAGGTCTTATTGGTCCTAGCTCTCTAGGGGCATAGGTCAGTACCAGGGCCATTGCCATAGCTGATGAGGGGAGGAAACGGACACGTGTCCACAGCATGTATGGTGCAGACCCCTTCACAGCTGAAAACACACACATACACACACACACACACACACCTGCCTTACCCATCCAAGTACCAGACAGTGGACACATACCACTACCAGGGCAGAGGTGGACACACCACAGCTAGAAAAATAGAAACATTAAAACATGATGGTAGAACCTGAACACATGGCCTATGTAATCTGCTTATCCATATGCACAACTATCCCCTTTCACCCCTAAGAAATCCCTTGCTGTTTTTAAATCTGATACTGTTCCCATCTCTACTACCTCCACTGGGAGAATATTCCATGCATCTACCACTCTTCCCATGAACAGGTATTTTCACATAGCACTCCTGATTCCATCCCCTCCCACCCTATGTTCCATCGAGGCTGATTTGGTGGACAATTGAAATAGTATAAAGGCACAGGAGGAATGGCTAAGGAGGTAATTACCAGTCCCTATCATATCTCTGCTTTCTGGCCTGTCCGCTGATGTGTACATCTCATGATCATTCACTCTGTCCCCATATGCCCTCTGATGAAGACCACCAACCACTGCTGTTGCCATCCACTGTACCCACTCCATTCTGTCTATAGCCTTTACAAGGTCCTGTCTCCAGAACTGCATACAATATGGCAGATGAGGTTGCACCAGAGACCTATACGGAGGCACTATCACCTCTTGTTCTCTGCTGGCCAATCCTCTCCCCATGCACCCAGGCATCCTTCTGGCTCTAGGCATCGCCATTTCCACTTGTCAATCTACATGCTGATCACCATCAAAAATCTCATCCAGCTACTGCTCCTCTCATGTGGACTGATGTATCTCATCCCCTATACTGTAACACTCCCTCGGTCTCTTGCCGCCAAGGTCCTGGACCCTGCATGTTATCACATGACCTTTCATCTGCCACATATCTGAACATTATTCCTTATTGTGTCACAAAAGCCAGTAAGATTGCCACAGCACATGTGCAGTGATGTTCTACAAATCCCTGTTGACTAGGAATGCATGATATAAAGCTGTGGACTTCGTTTTGGAGGATGGTGAACTGACAGATGTTCTCAGGCATGTATGATGGGATATGTGTGTGCACACATGACTTGCATCTCAACATACATGTCAGTTGAGGCACTCCTTAATTATTTGTGCAATGGTCAGGTCAGTAAGCAGTCATGGCATTGCTGCATATGGACCAGTGGTCATCAGGCACAGTCCCCTATAGCTACCTGCCTCAACATATCCTTATCTACTGTAGGGACCATCAGATTGAGGGCATGCAACAGTGCACACAGCAGATATACATGCCTCAATGCACCATCACCAGTAGTACAGGTGTGATCTGTGTTGCCCAGCCATAAGAGACGTGTTGCCATACACACTCACATACTGTAGGTGCATATATGGTCCCATTGTTGGAACACAGAAAATGTTGGGGTACCCTGGCTTGACTCCATTTGCACAAACAGCAGTTGTCAGCATTGCCCGACTGAACACTTGCTGTTCTTCATGTTTCTGTAGGTGTCTATATTCTTTCCTTATCCTACATACCTCCATCACCTCTGCATTCTATTCTTTTCCTCAGCATCTGGTGTTCCCCACGACTGGGGACATACAAGTTCACAACATACTTGTCAGATCCATTCATCTATATGGACTGATTTGGACAGCAGGGCACTGAAATATCTCTGTCCTCCTTTTATTCCACATTTTCGCAGGTATAACATGGATGTATGGCTGAAATGCCACAGATGTATGTGGGCCTTCCCTGAATATGCTCGGTATGTCTCTGTGGCTGGTCATGCCTCACCCCTTCCACCCACATACAGAGATGCCCGTACTATTGCTGGGTACGTGTGGGTCCGGGCTTTTTGGAATATGGCGCTGGACATTTTCATGTGCTTCACATCCAGACCGCATGTCCAGATGGCTTATTCATGCTCTGGAATGTCCTCCACAGTGTATCTGGATTTTCAGAGAGCATTTGACAAAATACTTCATGAAAGACTCCTGAGGAAATTAAAAAGCCAATAAATTAGTCCAACAAAAAGGTATCAGCTTACTTTTCTTTTCTGTTTCTCTTTTTATTTAACTACCATGGGATAGAATTGATAAGGAACTGGTTACAAGATAGAACACAGAGTAGAGTAAAATGGCTAATTTTATCAATGGGGGAAGGCGAATAGTGGAGTACCCCAGGGATTTGTACTGAGCCTGGTGCTTTTTAACATATTTAATACGTGATCTGGAAACAGGAAGAAATGAAGTCATTATATTTGCAGTTCGCACCAAATTATTCAAAGTTGTTAAATCACATATGAATTGTGAGAAATTGCAGGAGGACCTTGAGAGATGGCATCCAAACGGCAGATAAAATATAATATGGAAACGTGCAAAGCAATGCATGAAGGAAAGATTAACTGAAATTATAGCTACATGATGTAGGAATCCACATTAGAAGTCACCACTCAGGAAAAAAAATCTAGGTGTCATCATGGGCAATACATTGAAACCTTGAGTATTGTGTGCAACTTAAAAAAAGATATGGTGGAATAAAAAAAGGCCAGAGATAAGCAACCAAACTGATAAAGAGGATGGAATGACTCTTCTATGAGGAAAGTTAAAGAGATTAGAGCTGTTCAGCTGGGAGATGAAATGGCTTAAGGGAGATATGAAAGAGGACTATAAAATGCTAAGTGGAGTGGAATGGGTAAACATGAATTACTGGTTTACTCTTTCAAAACAAACAAAGATAGGGGATACATCATGAAATTAAAAAGTAGTACATTTTGTCACTCAACACATACTTGTTACCAGAGGATGTGGTAAAAGCAATTAATCTAGCTGGGTCAAAAAACGGTTTGGACAAATTCATGAAGAATAACTCAATAGACTGTTATTAGGGTACACATGGGGAAAGCCACTGTGTATCCATGGAGATAAGGAGCATGGAACCTGGCTCATTTTTGGGCAGTCTTGAAAACAGGTTACTGGACTTGATGGATCTTTGGTCTAATACAGTATGGCAGTTCTTATGTTGTGTTCTTAAGAGACCAACACTAAGGATCAGAGCCAGGGCTGGTGATACCATTGGGTGAACTAGGAGGTCACTTAGAGTGCCGGGCCTCCAGAGGTACCCATTGTTGCCCCCCTCCGAGGCCTGCAGCAGTGCCAATGGCTTGGAAACTGCAGTGGTTACCTAAAGTCTCTGGTGCTGTGTCACGGTTTCTGTCTTTTACTATCTGCTGCTTCCGCCCTTCTCTGATGCACTCTTCCAGTTTGCATAAACTAGAAATCTGCATCAGAGGAATGCAAAGCATCAGACAGTAAAAGACAGAAACTGCGATGTAGCATTGGAGACTTTAGGTAAGTGCTGCATCGCAGTTTCTGAACCACTGTCGCCACTGCAGGTGCCAGAGAGGGACAGCAGTGGTGGCAAGGGGGGGGGGGGGGAGGGGCAGCAGAATGGAGGGCCCACCTAGGGTGCCTCCAATCCTTGCACTAGCTCTGGTCAGAGCCACCATTTTGATCTCGGACTGTAATGGGGTGGGAGCAGAGGGAGAATGTTCCTGCCTCAAATACCACACTACCGGGGAATCCTCTGGGTAAGTGTTGGGGGGAGAAGGTTGCAAGGTGGGTTGAGAGTCGAGTTGGGCAGGATGTGCTGGGGGGAAGCTGCCATCAGGAGTGATGCTCTGGGGAAGTGTCATTGGAAGGGGCATCAGTGGGGAGAGGATATGTCATCAGGAGTGATCGGTTATGTGATCACTATCAAGGATAGCTTTTTTTTTCTGGCAGTGCCCATGAACTTGCCTGCTGGTAGTGTGGGTGCACTTAATACCACATCTTGAGGTGGTGTTAAGTAAACCTATGCCATCAACAGTCCTTTTCCAAAACAATCCAGAAGAAATAGGTATGGACCATTCAAAATGCAAATACTGTTCTTCAATACCAATTCAATTCATTCAAAAATCAACCAATTAATGGGTAAGAAAAAGACCTTAGAGAGTTCTGCAGGCCAAATTTTTATGTCCTGCCTCTCATAACATCACAGGTCAAAGAAAAAGCCTTCCATTAATCATTTTTTAGTTTAGTTTTGAATTTTTCAACAGAATTAATTTTTAGTTTAATTCAATTGTCATCCATCCTAACCATGTGCTTAACTAGATGCATTTGTTCAATATGGATTTGCATTCAGACCAATCTCAGGAAATACTCCATTCTAGGAAATACTTCCCTGAAAAGAGATTGTCTTGTAAGCTGCTCTCCTTCAATGACATATTCCCTGATATTGAGGTGCATATGAATACAAATACATATTGAACAAAGAAAGGCAACACACTGTACGGCTTAGGAGAAAAAATAATTATTGCTATAGTAGGAGATATTGCCCCTGAGAACATAGAAGGAGCCATAACAGAATCCCAAAGAGATAGAGACACTACAGGAAAAGACACTAGCAGGTATATATACTAAACTGTGGTGGACTCATGATGGACAAAGTCAGACATGTCCAGGGAAGGACTCATGGGGTGGATAAACTCTAACAGCCACAACTAATCCTACAGTTCCTCCAACAACCAGGCTTATTATATCATTAGAGTCCATCATAAAGACATCCTAAAAAGACGACACTCAATGGACCAAATCCAACAAGTGTAACGCAAAGTATTAATCTAGATAAATGACTAACTTGCAGTCTAAAAGCGCACCCTGAACTGATGTGTGCAGATCCTACTCTGCTCACCAAAAATAACAGAGAATAAGACATAGGAAAGCCATGAGAATTGCGAGGAGCCACTCTCGGGGACAATCTCCTTATTCCAGCACGAATTCTGGAGGACCAGTTGCAGGGGGGACATCTGGGAATTGTGGTGGTGATGCTAGCCTTGGCTGCCATTTTCCCTTCTCAGATAAGCAATCAGCGTGAGCAGGTAATGTCTGCATTTTAAACTATGTCCAACTCCACTGCTAAGGTAGTGCAGTAGCAGCACTTAAGGGCCCCCAGTTTATGTGTGCTGCGACACACAGTCGAGACACATCTTGTGCTTCTTGGCAACTCTGAATAGCAGATTTTATAATAGAAGCAAGAAGTGTGAGTGGCAACAGTTATTCTTTAGACTCAAATGTGCCAGCCAGTGCATGACATGGTTGTTGTCAACAGTATTGGCATGCGTCCCTAATCATGGCACTGTTAGAAGAAACTGTATGTAGGGCATTCTAACCCCAAAGGCACCATACCAGCCAATGTGTATCATGGACAGTTGCAGAAGGTGGTAGGATGCTTGCAGTAATGCAGTCTATGAAGGGAGATGTCTATTAACGCATGAATGCTGAGGATGCAGAGCAGTTGACAGAGCCCTTGTGTGTTAGTTGACGCTCCAGCGATCGGAGTGGAAAGATGTTGCAAGATTATGAAGCTATGGCAATAAAAGGGTTGAGAACTGCATGTATGTAAGAGAAAGGTGTGTGGCTAGTAGTGGTCAGTACTGTTGTTTCTGAAAAACAGACAATAAAGATTGCATAGATGGAGAAAACAGGTTTTTTTTTTAACATTTGCAAACATGGCCTTGCATGCCAGTGGCTTTGTTTACTGACTGTAATAAGTGTTTTTGCCATGTGTTTGAGTGCTGGATTTTTTCCACTGAAGCCCATGGAGCTTGCATAAATGTCAGCATACAAATTAAGTTATGTGAAGTATGGGAAGGCAGGTTTTTTATTCTTTCCAACCCACAGACTGTTGGAAAGAAAAAATGAATCAAAAATTTCTGTCCTTAAAAACTGCATTGAAATTAAAAATGGCCCAAAGCGGGGGGCGGAGCCTGATGTCCAGCGGGTAGGACGCTTTGCGTTGAAGCTCCCGAGAGGCCTACTCAGAATCCTGACTTAATACCTATATAAATTTACTATTTTGCTCCGAGCTGACCGGGGCACCTCGGGGGGGATGGCGGCCCACAAACCAGCGCGCTTGGACTTCGGGTCTCCTTCTTCTTCTCACGGAAAACGCTCCAAAACGGAGGTATCCTCCCCGCAGAAGATGGTTCCATTTCGTGAAAACCCCGCAATGCACCTGGAGATTTTGGAGGAAATACGCGGCGTGAAGGAATTGGTGCAGTCTAATGGAGAAGCGCTTCGAGCCATGCGAGAAGACTTTGGAGTGCTCCAAGACCGACTTGAAGGTCTTTCATTACGGCAGGACAATATGGCGGGGGTCCTCGACTCGCACGAGGTGCGCTTGGGCAAACTGGACGAGGCTGAGCGCCAGATACAGAATCTTCAAAAGGAATTGGAAGATAGCAATAATCGCGCCCGTCGCAACAATGTGAGGCTCCTTGGAATGCCGGAGGGAGTGGAAGCAGGAGATATAAGAGAATTCTTGCTCAAAACTCTTCCCTCCTTGCTGAAGATTACTTTTCACAGAGAACTGGAAATCGATCGAGCACACCGTGTTCCTGCCCGCATGGCGCTCAACCGCACGACCCCCCGGCCTATTATCTTTAGCTTGCTACGATATCAACAAGTGGAACAAATTTTACATGCTGCTCGAGCGAATCATCATTTGGAATATGAAGGTCGTAAGGTCTCCTTCTTTCCGGATTTGGCAAAGCCTACCGTTGACCGTCGGAAGAAACTCCTTGCTCTTCGCCCTCGACTTCAACAGCTACAGGCTCGCTTTGGCCTGTTGTATCCAGCGAAACTCCGAGTGACTCTCCATAACCAGACCAGGACGTTCGAGGATCCTGATCTATTATCAACATTTTTGGACTCCAAAGAAGCAGAACAGATGCGCTAATCCCAAATCTTGGACTCTTATCTGCCGGCTCTGTCCGCCATTTTGAAGGGCCCGATGCGGCGATCATAGCCCAGCACAGAAATAGCCTGGACTTTCTTTCTTTCTCTGTATGACTTATGTCTTTGGTCTCCTATCCCTTCATGATGTGTGCCTCGGTCGGATTCGGAGCACGCACAGTCCTACAGGTTATATGTTTTTTCAATTTCGGCCTTCTCTGGGGTTTCTCCCCGCAGACACATGGTCGCCAGTAATTTTGGGGTTTTGCTTCTCCTCTACCGTACTGCGGTTATCTTTGTTAATGTGGGGCGCTTCATTGTATTATATTAGCTTATTTTCCTATGTCATGTGTACAGCCAGATACAGTTAGTTTGAGGGACACAGTAAAACTATGTGTGCTATCATGCTTAGAATTTTAACTTTTCTGAATGGCCTCATGTAAAATCTTATTATTCATCGTACAAGGCATTGCTGGTCCACTCCGCAGAAAGAAAATCCTTAGCTATCTTAGACACGAGCACGTTGATTAGGTGTTTCTTTCGAAAACGCACTACACTCTGCTGAAACACTGAAACTCAATGCTAGGCCTCACATGGTAGCTGCCTACTCTCCCACCGTTTCCAAATGATACGGGATAGTCATTCTGGTCAAGAAGTTTTTGCACGCTACTGTACCTGATATTAGCGCTGACATGGAGGGTAGATGGGCCCGTGTACACCTTGAGGTTGGAGATAGTGAATTCACGTGTATTTGCACTATGTTCCCGAATGTGGACAACCCTGCTCACTAAGCAAGTTTTGCTCAGTTGGCCTCGGCCTCCGCTAATGCTCCATTAATACTTGGTGGCGATTTTATTCAAGTGCTCCCTCAATCTTTTCTTCTCAAACAAGGTGCTTGTTGGTTGGAAGCTCCTGTACCGAGCAGACCTGTGTGGCTAGATATAGTAGCGGGCCTTTGCTCACCGATTCCTTTTACCTTACTCCCTGGTATGACTCTCCCATTAGACTCCCACTATCCACCAATGTTTTTCGACACTTTAGGTGCCTTTAATATTCCTATGCAACCTTTTGACTCCCGACTCTGGTCAGTGTAACTTTAGCATTGCATTCGGAGCACTAGAGTATTCCCGCCATCGGCACTCTTTGCATAAGGTTGATTGGAAACTTCCGATCTCTCGGTAGTTTACCGGGTGTAGCATCCAATTTTACTAAACCTTATGTAATGCTATCACTAGAGATACCTCTATAGCGCAGAAAGTATGGGAGAGAGAATTGCATGTGACTTTAACCTCGGAGCAATGGAGCCTTATCTGGAGCAGAGGGACACGGGTTTCTGACCCGCCTCACTCACTCAGACCCTCTTCTTTCTAGCCCACCGGTGTTTTTACATTCCTCACAGTTTAGACATATGGAACACTACTCAGGGTAATGGTTGCTGGACATGTCCTGTGGCCATTGGTTTATTACTTCATTTCATGTTATGCATGAATATCCCGCACTACAGTATCACTGGAGTCGGGTCTGGGGTCGTATTTAGTCTATATTGCACTCTCAGGAGTCCCTTTCTCGGAGGGTAGTGGGACTTCGCCCAGTTGCGGGGATCCCCTCTCTCCCAAGAAATGGCTTATCTCCTTTTGAACTATATGCTTGGCATTGCTGTTTCCCTCATTGAGTAATACTGGGAAATTAGTTCCCATCTGAGCCTCACTGAATGGTGGAATCATGCCTGTCTCTACAGTAAATATGAACAAATACCTCGTCTGTGTGCTTCCTCCGTTCAGACTCCTTCTTATTGGTCTTAATGGAAGATGTTCAATGAATATGTACATTTTGCTAAATGCTCTCATCTGACTGTCTAACTTTGTATCTATCTCTGTCTCATGATCATGCTGTATTGTGGATATTTTTTTGATTGTTTGATGTATAATCACTGTTAACGGGAAGCGCTCACCTGCTGATACAAACGGGTAGAGAAGAAGCACCGGGGTGGGGGGTAATGGGTTTACTTTTCCTTATTGTATACTTGTTTTGTATCTTTTGGTGTGTTGTTCCTTTGTTTGTTGTAAAATGAAAATAAAAGTTTCAAAAAAAAAAAAAATGGCCCAAAGCAGACCGGGAGTGCTGCAGACATGATTTAATACAGTACATTTCTCTGGGAGATGGTGTATCAGTTTCTGCATAACAGAAATATTGATACACTGAAACATACCAATTAGGGCACTATTTCCATCAAACCACCTCTTCCCTCTCAGCCACAAACATATACACACCCTTCTAGCTGTTGGGCTGCCTCCTTTGTATGCAAATCTCTATCATGCACATTCATTGTGGATATCCTGAAAATCCAACTGGCTGGGTGTGTCCTGAGGACTAGGTTGAGAATCCCTGAAAGTATGATGATATCTAATGGCTGAACCATATAGTTTGCTACTGGTTGATATGTATATGGCCAACTAATGATGAAGAAACATGATGAAGAAACATGATGATACCTGTTACCACAGCACCTTGTACATAAACTGTAAAAATCCACCCTTTGAAATCTATTGACAGTGACATCTAATGGTTTAATACATTATCACACTTTATTCATTTTATTATTCTTTCCAAACTAGTTCCATTCAAACTTTCCTACCCCCTCCACTCCAGGAAAGAGACAAAGAAAGACCAACACAGATACAGACACACACACACAGAGGGGTTGGAAAGTATTCTATAAGCCATGCCCTGCTTGCTTTCCCTGCTTGTTATTTCTTGCCCTCAATCTATGCTGATATCACAACAGATGTCACCCAGAAAGGCATGAAACTAATGCATAAGGCAAGGAAAAAGCTAATGCACTATGCAGTTTTGAACAATGATGACATAAAATGCTTTATTATACACTCATTCACGCCTCTTGCAGAGTCAGAGTATCTGCTACCCTAGGTGCCCCACCCCCACAGAAGAGGATTCCATATGGTGCATGCCTGGGCCGTGTGCACACCTAAAATTTGGACATGGCCAAGCTGGACCCGATTCCGCAACTGCGGGAGCAATACATACCCACGATTGTGGAATCGGGCAGATAGACGGCCCAGCGTGCACCGCATTACTAGGAGGAAGATATCTCTGAGTCTGCCCGCCCCAGCACACAATACTCTGGTTGGTGTGACGGTGCAGTGGCATTCCATCGCCATGGCACCGACATTTCCAGCCGGCAGCAGGGAATACCTTGCCCGACAGTGGCCCCCACACAACGCTGTCCAGCCATCAGCAGAACCCTACAAGGGCATGCCGTGTTGGCAGGCACCATTCAGGGCCAACACTGTGGTATGTGGGGAGCTTTAGGCCACCAACTGGGCTGTGGCCTGCACTTATTCCACCCTCTGGATGGAATATGCTGGCCATCCAAGTCGGTACCAGGCTGCATACAGAGGCCTTTCCTAAATAGCCTCTGTACATCCTGGTGCCTGGCCACACTCCCTCGCTCCGCCCCCAACAACCCACATACAGCACTCCCCGCCAGGGGCGGCCCAAGGGGGGTGCGGGGCCATATGCGGAGACTCGGTGCGGGGCCTCATTTGCATAAGGGGCCTTATTTGCATAATGTTACCATACACTAACTTTTAGTAAACATGCCTCTTCATGAGTGTATGGATAAAGAAAGACAAAGATTTCTACATTACTATAATCCAGTGCCCAACCGCCAGGCACATTAGGAACTACTACAAACACTGCCCATTTAGAACCCATAGCAAACCCACCGTATCCTAACAGCACTACCAGGACTCATAAAGCACCAGACCCTACCTATCAAAAGGCAACACTACAAATATTAAACCATTACATTTCAGAGAATAACAATACATGACCTACTGGGGAAAGAGAACAAGTGGCAATGTCAAATAGGAATTACATAAACAGAATACCTCAGCTCAGTTACACATGCAGAACATAGACCATCACCAAACAAGGAATCACAATTTAAAAACAGGAAGACAATAATTAAATTAAAAGCCAAACTTGGAATGTACAACAATGTAGAAATAAAACTATAAATTAATTTCCTCTTGTACTAAACAAAGCACAGACATTAATGATGCACATTTCCCAGAGCTGACATATTCCAGTTAATAAATTCAAAATAAAGAGATATCTTGTACATTTTCTTTTTCAGTTGCAATTGTTCCAGCCACTTTCTTCTGGTTTATTTGTGTCTTTATTTTGTTTATTTATTTATTTATTTTGCTGTATTTATATCCCGCTTTTCACCAGGTCAAAGCGGTCAATTGGGGGATACATTTAACACAAGGGGATATGAGACACATACACTAATACTTACAGGGAACATGGGCAGTGGAGAGTTAAGTGGCTTGCCCAAGACCACAAGGAGTGCCTATAGGACTAGAAATCCCAGTCCCTCCGGCCTGAGATTGCTGTCCCCAGGTGGGACTTGAACCCCCGGCCCTCCGGCCTGAAGTACCTTGTCCTAACCACTAGACCACTCCTCCCTGTCTTCTGCTATCTCTCCATCGTCTGCTGTCCATTTGTCCTTTCTTCTCTTCTAGTTTTTTTCCATTCTCTCTCTACATCTGCTTTAACATAATAATCTTTTTCCTTTTGCTCTTTCCTCATTCCTATTTCATCCACTCAAATTGTACCCCTCCATCCTCAATCCCCATTTAGTCTCCCAATACCTGGCCAATTGTACATTTTTCTTCCCTCCCACACAAAATATTTTTCCCCTCTCCATTTCACTCTCCCAGCCCCATCCCCTTCTAATCTCCCCAACATCAGCTCCCTTTTAGTTCCAGCCCCACCCAGTATCTGCTCCCTTCTAGTCCCCACATCAGCCCATTTCCAGTCCTGGCCCCCCATCAGTCCATTTCCAGTCCTAGCTCCCCCATCCATTTCCAGTCCTATCCGAGTCCCTTCATCAGCTCATTTCCAATACCAGCCTCCCATCAGCCCATTTCTAGTCCTTTCCTAGCCCCACCATCAGCCCATGTTAAATCCTAGCTCCCCTCCACTCAGCCCATTTCTAATCCAAGCCCCCCATGAGCCTACTTCCAGTTCCAGCCCCTTCATGAGTCCATTTCAATCCAAGCCCCCACCACAGCCCATTTCCAATCTTAACTCCCCCCAACACCCAATTCCCAGTCCTATCCTAGCCCCTCCATCAGCCCATTTCCTGTCCTAGCTCCCTTCCCTAAGAGCCCATTCCAAGCCCCCCTTCCCATCAGCTATTTGCAGTTCAAGCCCCCTTCCACTCAGCCCATTTCCATTCCAGGTCCCCCTCCCCATCAGCTATTTGCAGTTCAAGCCCCCCACTTACACTCAGCCCATTTCCATTCCAAGCCACGTCCCCATCAGCTATTTGCAGTTCAAGCCCCCCACGTCCCCTCAGCCCATTTCCCTTCCAAGCCCCGTCCTCATCAGCTATTTGCAGTTCAAGCCCCCTTCCACTCAGCCCATTTCCAGTCCTAGCAACCCCCCCAACCCATTACCAGTCCTAGCCCCCCATAGCCCACTCCCAGTCCTAATCCCACCAGCCCATTTCCAGTCCTAATCCCCATCACCCAATTTTCAGTTTAAGCCCCCCCATAGCCCATTACCAATCCTAACCTCCCCATCAGACCACTCCCAGTCCTAATCCCACCAGCCCATTTCCAGTCCTATTCACCCATCACCCAATTTTTAGTTTAAGCCCCCCCCATAGCCCATTACCAGTCCTATCCTTCCCATCAGCCCACTCCCAGTCCTAATCCCACCAGCCCATTTCCAGTCCTAATCCCCCATCACCCAATTTTTAGTTTAAGCCCCCCATAGCCCATTACCAGTCCTACCCCCCATCATCCCACTACCAGTCCTAATCCCACCAGCCCATTTCCAGTCCTAATCCCCCATCACCCAATTTTTAGTTTAAGCCCCCCATAGCCCATTACCAGTCCTAACCCCCCATCAACCCACTTCCAGTCCTAATCCCACCAGCCCATTTCCAGTCCTAATCCCCCATCACCCAATGTTTAGTTTAAGCCCCCCCATAGCCCATTACCAGTCCTAACCTCCCCATCAGACCACTCCCAGTCCTAATCCCACCAGCCCATTTCCAGTCCTAATCCCCCATCACCCAATTTTTAGTTTAAGCCCCCCATAGCCCATTACCAGTCCTAACCCCCCATCAACCCACTTCCAGTCCTAATCCCACCAGCCCATTTCCAGTCCTAATCCCCCATCACCCAATTTTTAGTTTAAGCCCCCCATAGCCCATTACCAGTCCTATCCCCCCATCAACCCATTTCCAGTCCTAATCCCCGATCACCCAATTTTTAGTTTAAGCCCCCCATCGCCCATCACCACTCCTACCCCCCCCCCGCACCCATCACCACTCCTAACCCCCCCCCCAGCGCCCATCACCCATCACCACTCCGACCCCCCCCCCCCCCCGCCAGCCCAGCCCAGCCCAGCCCAGCCCAGGGAAAATTTAAAATAAAAAAAGCTGTCTGCTGCCGCTTCCGGGGCCGCCGCGGCAGAATCGAGTGTGCCGCGGGGCCCCCTCTGTGCCCAGCAGAGCCTGCCCTCCCCTGTATCAGCTCTCTCTTTCCAGCGGCAGTCACACGCGCCGGCTTTCAGAGCGCGAAGGGACTAGTTTCCCTTTCGCGGCTGTTAAGCCCGCGGGGGCTGATGGGAAGTTGCATGTTAATAGTTCCCTGCCTCTGTTACCTAGATTTGTTGTTTATGCTTGTTAATTTGAAGTTACTTGTTTTGATGTTTTATGCCTGTTCTATGTAAAGTTGCTTGACTGTTCATGTTTCCTATAAACCGCTCTGATATTAAATAGTGCAGTATATAAAAGCTAATAAATAAATAAATAACATAAAAACATAACAGGTGGGTAACAGCTGCTATTTTTTGAAAAACAAAGTGAGCTTTAAAATGCAGTGATTTGTCATCCAGACAAATGAATGTATTTGCCTGACTGGATACTAACTTAGATGAAAGCAGGAACACTGCTAGTCTAGCTAGTCACATAGCTAGGATTGCATGGGCCCCAGGCAGAAAAATTAAGATGGGCTCTATAAAATTATGGTTCCCAAAGTAGTGGAGCTGGAGACAGGTCCTCTTCAGAATTCCAGTCAGGGAAGGGGGGGGGGGGAGGGAAGGTTGTGTGCAAATTGAGGGATATCTGGAGTGGAATGTGTAAGGGGGCACAATGGGGATGTGATGTGTGGGAGTATGTGTATGTGACACATGTCAGTGTGGGTATGAGGCTGACTGTGTACATGTGTAAGAGACCAAGGGGCGAGGTGTTAGTGCACAGTGAAGGTGTGGGGAGATTTGTACTGAGACAGACTTCTGCGTGGAATAGTGGCAGAGTGGAAGGGGGAGATATCTGAGGTGGATCTGCAGAGAGGGTACCAGGGGTGTAGTGGAGAGGAGGTGTCTAAGGTGGGTATGGAGGTACAGTGGATGGTTTCCCCCTTCCATCAAGGCATATAAAACATGTTTAAAGTATGGATGCTGAGAAGTGGTGAGCATAGCACACTGCACTTACTTAGCAGTGCTGCTATGCTACCTCCTAATCCCCAAAGTGGGTGGGGGCAGCAGGTAAAGCATTTAAGTGTTTCATCTTGGGCTGCTGTGGTAGTCTTGCAGTGTGAACCATGTGATCTCATGGCTCTTATCATGAGACTTTGGCCCAATGGCAGCAGGAAATGAGGCACTTAAGCATTTTACCTGATGCCCAGCCATGTGGGAGGGTTGAATACCAGGATCGGGATGCGGCACAGCAGCACTGCTCACCTCCTCCCAATTTTACCACTGCTGTTTCAGATCTTTTTTTTTATTTCTAAGTAAGTCGGTCCTGCAGAAGGTGGCCCCTAGCTTTTGCTGTGCTTGTTCAATTGTAGCTATGCCCCTGAGTCAGCTAAATCACCTCTGGAAGGTCAGCTCATCTGGGATCACCTTCTTGGGATCACATAGACTCTTTTAGCTTGGGAAGCAAAATGGGTTATAGTTCCATGTTTCTTTTTTATCTGCCTTGGATTACTAGCTCCAAATCATTATGCAAATTGAGAAAGTCAAACTTCCCGAATTGGTGTGAATGTCTTTCATTTCTGTCCTTGCCTGGGTCATTTCTGTCCTTGCCTGGGTCATACTGGCTTACAGCACCAGTATGGATTAAGAATTTCCTCAGAAGCACAAAACGCAAAAACAGTGAGGAAGTTGCCTGAAGACAAAAGGAAGAGAAGGAACGGCAAAGAAGACAAGCGAGGAAAGCAAGCAGAGCATGGATCGTGTAACTCTTTCCAGCTCCTGCATATGTATGTGGGTCTGTATGTATCCATTTTCTCTCTCTGTGTTTCTGATCTTGAGGGGAGGGGAGTGGATGGTTTGAATGGAGAGTTATCCTAATATTCTGTTGGCTTGGAATGAATAATAAAATGAACCCAAGTGTAATAATATATCTAACCATTAGATGTCATTGTCAACAGATTTTTTTTAAAGGATGGATTTTACAGTTTAATCAGAGTGCAACTGTCCTAAGGCAAAAAGTACAGCCGTGCTTCTCCACCACTAGGAGGCCATACACCTAACAACCTTTAGCAAACTACATGGTTCAGTCACTAAGTAACACTGTACAGAGCAACTATCAAGAAAGCTATACAGTACAGACACTAGTTTTCACAGTAGAATTTACAACAAAGAAAATGAAACCCACATCTGAATCAATGAGTCAATGCAGCAGGGATGATGTGTGGCAGCAGTGGGAAGGGGGCACATGATGGGGAAAGCATGTGGAGTGTACCTGAAGGGATTATTTCCAATCTGTCTTCCTTTATGTGTCTATGTTTAGTTTGTATATGTTTGTGCATGTTTGCTATGTGTTTGTGAAAACCTGGGAACTGCTGGGTTGCCAGGAGCAGCACTGACTTGAAGGCTTGCATTGAATGTGTGTAGTCACCCTCTGCACAGACTCCATCCTGTTTATATCCTTTGGAAGGTGTGGTCTCCAGAATTGCACACTATACTCCAAATGAGGTCGCACCAAAGACTTAATACAGTGGCACTATCACCTCCTTTCTCCTGCTGGCCATTTCTCTCTCTATGCACCCAAGCATCTTTCTGGTTTTCGCTGTTGCCTTTTCTACATGTTTAGCCACCTTACAACCGTCAGAAATAATCACACCCAGGTCCCCCTTTTCTTTCATGGACAGAAGTACTCCCCCCCACCCCCCCCATACTCTACAGCTCCCTTGGGTTTTTGCAGCCCAAATGCACAATCCTGCATCTTTTCAGCATTAAATCTCAGCTGCCAAATTCTCAACCATTCTTCAAACTTAGCTAGACCCCTCTTCATGTTTTCTACTCATTCCTGGGTGTCTATTTCAGATTTTGGTATCATCTGCAAAGAGACAAACCTTACCCAACAGCCCTTCCGCAATATCACCAACAAAAATGTTAAAAAAGAATGAGACCAATGACAGATCCCTGTGGCACACCACTGGTAATATCCTTCTTCTCAAAGTGAGCTCCATTTACCTGCACCCTTTGTCACCCAGTTTATTTATGTCTTTCGTGAGGAACGGTGCCAAAGGCTTCATTGAAATCTAATTAAAGCACATCTAGGGAAAAAAGGGAATTGCAGTAGCTGCTAAGGAAGGGCAGACTAGAGAGGCCATATGGTCTTTTTTTGCCATCATTTTTCTGTTTCTAGAGTCACAGGATTAAGGACTTTCTCCCAGGACAGGCAGGATGAGTCAGCCACAAGTGGTGACGTCATCCGACGGAGCCGAAGACGGAAGTACTCTCACTAGCCCAGAAGGCTTTAGCCATCTGGGCGTGACCACTAGCCCTGCCCTCGAGACCCACCCCTAGCTGGCCAGATTTCTGTCTTCCGCTTGCCAGCAAGACGTGTTTCCTACTCTCTACACCAACAGCAACTTTACTTACTTCAGATGAAGAAACCCGGCTTCAAAAAATGTTCGGGGTGCTCCAGGAAGATGGCCAACGCGGACTCCCATCAACTATGCGTCAGATGCCTCGGTAAGGAGCACCCCGTCCAGGATTGCCTCTCCTGTGCACAGATGTCCCCACGGGCCCTCAAGTCCCGTAAGCACGCTCTCCTGGATTCAGCGTCCTCCGAGCCCTCCACCTCCGCTTCAAAAATGACTCCACGAACTCCAGCTGAACTCGCTCCGGCCAGGGACATGCCTTCCCAAGCCTCTGTCCCCCGCCGCGATGCTGCTCCTTCCTCCACGTGTCCTTTCACGGAGGCTGCCATATCTGCTTTTCAAGAAGCCGCCTCTCTTCCGGTGTCCCTTCCGCCGGTCATACGAGACTCCACCCCACTTCCGGTGCCTCTTCCGGGTCCCAGCAACCTCCTCTCCCACCCGGAGCCTATCAGCAATGCACAGAGGGGTTGTGATCCACGGCGCACTCCTTCTCAGCGCAGGCTAAGCCTGCACCGGCACCACGGCAATCATGGGTCCCGGAGCAGACGTCGGAGCAATCATCGCGCGCGGAGCAAGCACTGGAGCTACCAGAGGTCCCGGAGCAGGCATCGGAGCCGGCAGAGGACACTGAGCAGGCATCGGAGCCTGCAGCGATCATCCCGCGATAGGGATCAGCGTCGCAGCATCAGTCCTGCCCACCAACGTGACAGCAGACGGCATCGGGAGCATCATCGAGGCAGAAAACGACACACTGCCAGCCGGAGTCCTTCAAGGCACAGATCACATCGCCATGAGAGCAGCCGCAGCCACAGCGGGGACAGGGAATCCAGCAGGGAAAGTCGCAAGACTCCTGCATCCAGCCACAAGGAGGGTGAGTCCTCTCCTTCCACCCAGTCCTCTTCGGCGGGCTCTATATCTTCCGGCAACTAGGAGGAACTGTTGCAAGACCCCCCTGATCCTGCAGCTACAGATACCCTGCTGCAGCAGGCCCCTGAGGCTCTCCAACTTTTCAACATGTTTCAACAATTTTCTTCCTCTCTGGCCAGTCTGGCCTCAAGACAATTCACGATGCCACCTCCTCAACCAGCACACTGTGTCGCGGCTACCACCACTCCGCCTACGCAATCTATGCCTACTGCCGTCGAGCCGACCCTGGCATCCATCCCATTACCTCCACGAGCGGACTCCGCTGAGCCCCCATCTCAAGCTGGGCCCATGCCCCACAGGGAATCCATCTCCACTGCCTCGGACTACCCCTCCGCCTCCGACATCCCCCCAAGCTCTCCGGAGGACTTGTCCTACTACAAATTTGTCTGCAAAGTTATCTCCTCTTTATCCATCGCATGTCTGAGTGCCACAGACCAACGTGACGAAGTCCAGGGCGCTCTCAAATTCATTGACGCTCCCAAGACTGTCAACGCCTTTCCTGTTCATCAGCTTCTCCAGGACAACCTGCTCAAAATGTGGCAGACCCCAGCTTCCAACCAGGCATGCCCTCGCAAATTGGATCTCAAGTACGCCATTCAACCCTCGCCTGGATTTGACAAGACTCATCTCCCACATCAATCTATCATGGTTGAGTCTGCCCTCAAACATTCAAAGTCCTCCCGCGCCTCCGCTAACGCTCCACCGGGAAAGGACAACAAACTCCTGAACGATACGGCAAAAAGAGTCTACCAAGGAGCCATGTTGGGCGCAAGAATAGCAGCTCATCAATTTCAGCATGCTATCTACCAAGACTTGCTGATCACCAACATTAAAACCGCCGTGTCCCAGCTCACAGAGCCACCTCCAGCTCTCATCTTAGCCTTAGCAGATCTCGAGGAGGCCAACAAACATCAAGGACAGGCCGCCCACGATGCTTTCGAGACAGCGGCCAGAACTGCGGGCTCTGCCATCTCCGCACGTCGCCTATCTTGGCTCAGAGTGTCAGGGCTAAGATCTGACTCACATGACAAGCTTGCAGATGCCCCTTGCGCGGACGACTCGCTCTTCGGCGAAAAAGTAAAAGACACGGTGAACGACATGCAAGAGCGCTGTACCACTCTTCAAACCCTGGAAGAGAACTCCGTTCGCCTGCGCTCTTACCGCAAAGGCCCTTCGCACAATTCTTCTTCCTACAAGCGCTACAACTCATACCGCAAATGGCAACAGCCACGGTACAAGCAGCAGACCTACCAACAGTCCTACCGGCAGAAACCGAGACAGCGAGAACGCGCTCAGAAAAAGGCCACCTCAGGAGCAGCTAAAAACAATCCCAATTTTTGACTCTCCACCCTGCTTGCACCTACCAACGGGAGGCCGCTTGTCCGCTTTTCAGCGCTCATGGGAGACCATAACGACGGACAGGTGGGTGCTCAACATCCTCCAGCAGGGTTACAAAATACAGTTTGCCTCTTACCCACCTCAGCGCCCTCCACCAGCTGCCAACACACCCTCCCAGCATCTTCCAGCTCTGACTTCAGAGATTGCATCACTCCTGCTATCCAGAGCCATAGAGCCCGTCCCTCCCAGCGACTTCAACAAAGGATTCTACTCGAGGTACTTTCTCGTTCCCAAGAAGCCGGGGGCGTTCGACCTATCCTTGACCTGCGAAAACTCAACAAACGCATCGTCAAGGAGAAATTTCGGATGCACTCCCTTTCGCCGATCCTCACTCTCATTCAGACGCAAGAGTGGTTGGCATCCCTGGACCTCCAGGATGCCTACATCCATGTCCCCATGCATCCTCAACACAGAAAGTTTCTGCGCTTCAAGGTAGCGGGACAGCACTACCAGTACAAGGTACTCCCCTTCGGTCTATCCACTGCACCAAGAGTATTCACCAAGTGTGTGGCAGTAGCGGCAGCTCACCTGCGCAAACTCGGGATAGTCGTTTTCCCCTACCTGGACGACTGGCTGTTCACCGCCTCATCTCCTGCGGACCTCAACAGCGCAGTCAAGAGAGCGGTGGCACTTCTGAACTCTCTGAGCTTCCTAGTCAACTATCGAAAGTCTCACCTCAAACCAGTTCAGAAGCTAGAGTTTATCGGAGCTTACATCGACACTACGCGAACCAAGGCCTTCCTTCCGCTAAGCAGGATGCATGCTATCATTCGCCTGTCCTCGCAGGTGTTGGACTCCTCACGGGCGACAGCACGTACCCTTCTTCGTCTCCTGGGGCACATGGCGGCCACCACTCATGTTCTCCCCCTTGCGAGGCTGCACATGCGAGTTCTTCAGTGGCACCTCCGCTCACATTGGTGCCAACACTCTCAGCCTCTGTCCGTCATGATCCCCATCAGCCCATCAGTGTCCAGATCAATCCGCTGGTGGACGAACCCTTGCCACCTGAAGCAGGGCAGGAGCCTCCAGCCACCCGCGCATCAGATTACTGTCACCACGGATGCCTCCCCTCTAGGCTGGGGTGCACACTGTGCCCATTTCCGCACTCAAGGCTCCTGGTCGACACCAGAAAAAGCTCTGCACATCAACGTCCTCGAACTCAGAGCTGTCCGCCTAGCACTAGTCGCCTTCCAAGAGCATATAAGAGGCAAAGTTGTCCAGATCCTAACCGACAACCAAGTTACCATGTTTTACATAAACAAGCAAGGGGGCACGGGGTCCAGGATGCTCTGCAAGGAGGCCCTCCAAACCTGGCGCACCGCCCTCTCATACAAGTGCAGGCTCCAGGCTTCCTACCTCCCAGGGGAGGAGAACGTTATAGCCGATCGCCTCAGCCGACAGCTAAACCCCCACGAATGGTCTCTCCATGTAACAGTGGCGAAGTCGCTCTTCACAAGGTGGGGACAACCAAGCATCGATCTCTTCGCATCCCCAGACAACGCCAAATGCCACCACATTTGCTCCAAAAGGCCTGCCCCGCGCAGGGTAGCAGCAGACGCCTTCGACGTGGCATGGAATCAGTGGCCGCTGGTGTACGCCTTCCCCCCCACCCCACTCATCACGCTGACTATCCAACGCCTGATCAGGGACGGGGCCACGGCCATCCTCATAGCCCCTTACTGGCCGAGGCAAGTCTGGTTCCCCTTCCTGCACCGCCTGGCTCTGGAGCCACCAATCTGCCTGCCCCAGAATCTGGACCTGCTCTCACAGGACAACGGCATCCTGCTCCACCCGAACCTTCAGATGCTATCGTTAACGGCCTGGAAGCTGAGAGGCTAACCCTAGCACCTTTCAACCTCTCTGCCGAGGTTCAACAGGTCATCCTGGTGGCCCAACGGCCTTCCACGCGTAAATCCTACAGCCTTAAGTGGCGTCGCTTCAGCCTCTGGTGCAAAGTGCGGTGCATCGACCCCTTCTCTTGTCCGGTGCCGTCGCTCCTCCAGTACCTCTCCTCACTTTGGACATGCGGCCTGCGGACACAGTCCGTTCGAGTCCACCTGTCCGCCATTGCTGCATTCCATCAGCACATTGGAGAGTCCTCTGTGGCAACACTTCCTCTAGTAATCAGGTTCATGAAGGGCCTTTTCAACCTGCATCCCCCTATCACTCAGCCTGTTCCCCCTTGGGACCTTAACATCGTCCTTAACCAACTCACCGGGGAACCCTTCGAACCTCTCCATCTTGCTCACCTAAAATTCGTCTCCTGGAAGACGCTATTCCTCCTTGCCATCACCTCTGCCAGACGGATCAGCGAGCTTCACGCCCTCGTAGCTTATCCCCCTATTACCACGATCCATCACGACCGTGCCTACCTTCGCACTCATCCGAAATTTGTCCCGAAGGTTGCCACTGCTTTCCACATCAACCAAACCATTGAGTTGCCATGCTTCCTACCTGGCCCCCACTCGGACCAAGAACAACAGCGGCTCCATACCCTGGACTGTGTTAGAGCCCTCCGCTGCTATCTAGAACGGACATCCACTCTTCGGACGGGATCCCAACTGTTTGTTTCATATGACCCTAACAAGCCCGGGCGCCGTGTCCAAGTGCACCCTATCCATCTGGATCTCCTCCTGCATCTCCCTTTGCCTCTCTCGTGCGGGAGCACCACCCACCTCTGGTGTCAGAGCCCACCACCTGAGAGCTCTCGCAACCACTATCGCTAATCTGAGATCCGTACCAATTCAGGACATCTGCAGAGCTGCCACTTGGGCCACCGTCCATACCTTCCAGCGCCACTACTGCCTGGACATGGCGAATCAAGGCGTTCCCGCATTTGGACTTGCGGTCCTGTCTGCGGCCTCCAGCCCGCAACCGGATGCTCAGCCGCACTAAGAACCCTGCCTGACCAAAGCGTGCCTTCGGCGCAAAACGCCTTCTGACTTTGTTCGCTACATGCGCATTGTGTGTTTGCACCGCTGCGTTTCTCTTTATTACCTGCACTGTTATTGTACTGTTATCACTTTGCTGCACCTTTGTCCCACTGCTGTGCCGCCTTCGGTGTTCGCAAGTTCCATGCTATTGTTTGCTGTGTTGCACATTGCCTTGCACTTCCTTGCTATGTTCCTATTGTTGCTCTGTTGCACATTAAACTGTTGCTGTGTTGCACAATTAAACTGTTGCTATGTTGCATATCATAACTGTTGCACCTGATGCCCTGTCTTCTATCTTCTGCACCCCCCGATCCCTCTTGCCGCTACATGTTTAGCTTGGGAGGCACCACTTGTGGCTGACTCATCCTGCCTGTCCTGGGAGAAAGCAAGGTTACTTACCTGTAACGTGAGTTCTCCAGGGACAGCAGGATAAGTCAGCCACACCTTCCCTCCCGCCTCCCCGGCTAGAGGATGGGGGGTTATTGCCAGCACTCCTCTACGATCTGCCTCCTAGCTCCCGCTCGCTACAGCTGGGGAAGATCTGGCCAGCTAGGGGCGGGTCTCGAGGGCAGGGCTAGTGGTCACGCCCAAAGGGCTAAAGCCTTTTGGGCTAGTGAGAGTACTTCCGTCTTCGGCTCCGTCGGATGACATCACCACTTGTGGCTGACTTATCCTGCTGTCCCTGGAGAACTCATGTTACAGGAAAGTAAAGCACAGTTACTTACCTGTAACAGGTGATCTCTGGGAACAGCAGGAATTAGTCCTCACATATGGGTACGTCGGAACCGACGGAGCCTACGCGGGAAAGCTCCCCAGCTTCCCTGAAAGGAAGCTTTTGGGGCCTCCCACTGCACATGCGCGCTGCCTTCCCGCCTTCCTGACCAGCTCTCCTCAGTTCGAGTTTATAGCTGAGACAATAGAGAGAGGAAAGGAAGATAGATAGATAGAAGATACAACTCCTAGGGGAGGTGGGTGGGTTGTGAGGACTAATTCCTGCTGTTCCCAGAGATCACCTGTTACAGGTAAGTAACTGTGCTATCTCCAGGAACAAGCAGGAATAAGTCCTCACATATGGGGACTCCCTAGCTAAGATGCCTGGGAGATCCCGTTCCAAGGGTTCGCCATCTTCGTATGGATCTCAGGCATCCATCCTGGGAAGGTGGGCAGGAGTTGTTCAAGTATGGAACAGGTGTTTGAGGACAGCCTGACCAAACAAGGCATCCCGGCAGGAGTCCATGTCCAAGCAGTAATGGGCTGTGAAGGTATGAACCGAGGCCCATGTGGCGGCTCGACAGATCTGATCTATGGAGACAGAGTGAAGATGAGCCATAGAAGTGGCCATGGCTCTCACATTGTGAGCTGTGACATGGCCTTCCAGAGAAATATTTTTGCTCTGGTAAGCAAAGGAAATACACTGAGCAATCCAATTGGAAAGTGTACGTTTGGAGACTGGACGTCCCAAATGAGAAGGATCAAAAGCCACGAAAAGCTGGGAAGACTTTCGATGTGGCTGAGTCCTGTTGAGGTAAAAGGCAAGAGCTCTTTTACAATCTAAAGTATGAAGGTTCCTCTCTGCACTGGATGCATGAGGAGCCGGAAAAAAGACAGGTAGATATACCTCTTGATTAAGATGAAAAGGCAAAACCACTTTGGGCATAAAGTGGGGGTTCGTCCTAAGGACCACCTTATCATGATGAAATCTAGTATAAGGTGGATTAGCCACTAAAGCCTGCAGTTCACTGATGCGGCGAGCTGAAGTGACTGCAATGAGGAAAACTACCTTCCATGAAAGAAATTTCAAGGAGGTGGAGTGTAAAGGCTCAAAAGGTGGCTTCATAAGCTGACCTAGAACTAGGTTCAAGTCCCATGCTACCGGAGGAGGTCGGATGGGAGGCTTAGTTAGAGTCAGGCCTCTCATGAATCTTGCAACAAGCGGATGAGAGGAGACAGGTTGTCCATTTATAGGTTTTAAGGATGCTGCGATAGCACTCAAATGGACTCTTACTGAATTTGTCTTAAGGCCTGCATTAGAAAGATGCAGGAGATAGTCTAGTAGAGAATTCAAAGGAAGTGCTAGAGGGTCAAGACCCTGTTGAGCACACCAAATGGAAAAACGTTTCCATTTGAAAGCATAGGAACGCCTCGTGGAGGGTTTCCTAGAGGCATGCAGGATATCTTTCACTGGTTGAGAAAGATTGAAGTCATGAAGGCTTAGGCCTTCAGTAACCAAGCTCTGAGGTGTAGGGACTTGGGGTTTGGGTGCCACAAAGTCCCCTCCTCCTGAGACAGAAGGTCTGGCGCAGCTCCCAGGTCCAGGGAGGGTCCCTGGGAGAGATGCAGAAGTAGAGGGAACCACACTTGGCGTGGCCAGCGTGGAGCTATGAGGATCATGGATCCGTGATCCCTCTGGAGTTTGAACAGAGTCTTGGGAATCAAAGGAATGGGTGGAAAGGCATATAGGAATTCCTGACCCCAATGCAGGAGGAAGGCGTCGTTGGCCTGAGCTTCCTGACACGGAGTCCTGGAACAGAACCGGGGAAGTTTGGCATTCCACGGACTTGCAAAGAGGTCTATGTCCGGGGTTCCCCATTCCTGAAAGATTTTGCCTATCTGGTCCATATGTAGGGACCATTCGTGTGGGAGCAGAACTCGACTGAGTCTGTCTGCCCGAGAGTTTTGAACCCCTGGAAGATATACTGCCAGAAGATGAATTTGATGCTCTCTGGCGAAGGCCCATAATCTGAGAGCTTTGTTGCAAAGCGACAGAGAGCCTGTCCCTCCTTGTTTGTTTACGTAGAACATGGCCACCTGATTGTCTGTCTGAACTAGGACGGTCAGGTTGACAAGGAGGGTATGGAAGACTTTGAGGGCAAAGAAGATTGCTCGCAGTTCCAGGAGGTTGATGTGAAGGGTGGTCTCCTGCGGAGACCAAGTACCCTGAGTGGAGAGGAATTGTAGATGGGCTCCCCACCCTGTTTGGGAGGCATCTGTTGTGAGGGTTGCTTGGGGCAACAACAGATTCTTGGTGGACATCCACCATTGGAGGGACCAAAACAGACGTTTTGAGGTGAGTATTTGGTCGGAGAGCGCTCCTGATGCTTGAGTCCACTGGGTGGCCAAGGTCCATTGAGCTGCTCTCATATGAAGACGAGCGTAGGGCACCACGTGTACCGTGGAGGCCATGTGGCCCAGAAGTCGCAGCATTTCTCTGGCTGTCAAGTGACTGCTGGACTGAGCTTGGGAGGCCAAGCACAGCAGACGTTGGCCCCGGACTTGAGGTAGGTTGGCCCTTGCAGTGGTGGTGTCCAACTGGGCCCCTATGAATTCCAGAGACTGAGTAGGGGTAAGTTGAGACTTGGGAAGGTTTACCACCAGTCCCAGATACTGCAGAAGGTGCCTTGTGCGGTCCAGGGAAATCTGGGCCTCTGACTGGGATGGAGCTCGGATGAGCCAGTCGTCCAGATATGGGAATACAAAAATTCCCAGACCTCTTAGAAATGCGGCAACAACTGCCATGCATTTGGTGAACACTCTTGGAGCAGAGGCTAGACCGAAGGGAAGTACTCTGTACTGGAAATGTTTTCCCTGAAACAGAAATCTTAGATATTTTCTGTGGGATGGGTGGATGAGTATATGTGTGTACGCATCCTTGAGATCTAGAGAACAAAGCCAATCCTGACTCTGAAGGTATGGAAGGAGAATGCCTAGAGAAAGCATTTTGAATTTCTCCTTGTACAGAAATCTGTTCAATTCTCTCAGATCTAGGATAGGCCTGAATCCCCCTGTCTTCTTTGTTATGAGAAAATAAGGGGAGTAGAATCCTGTCCCTTGTTGAAGAAGAGGAACCTCTTCTATTGCCTCTTGGGCAAGGAGAGAAGAGACCTCCTGATCCAACAGGTCCAGGAGAAATGGGGGAGAATTGAAGTGCCTCACCATGGTATATGGAGGAAGGTTGGAAAAATGAAGTTTGTAGCCCTCTCTGATGATAGAGAGGGTCCATTGCTCTGATGTGATTTGCTCCCATCTGGGAGCAAAGTGAGCTAACCTTCCGGGAATGGTGAGGGGCTCTGGTTGTTCTAGAGCCAGAAATGTTAAGTTCTCTAGGGGCAAGTCAAAACCCCTGAGGGGGTTGAGCCTGCTGAGGAGTGGTAGACACTGCAGGCTTTGACTTTGCCTGTTTAGGTTGCTGACGTTTAGTAGCAAAGCGAGGCTGAGAAGATTGTTGGCCAGTATTTGTGGAAAATCTGGCCTTCTTGTAGTAAGGCCTCTTGAAAGACTTTTTCTTGGCAGGAGCAGAGGTAGACTTAGAAAGTCTATCCAAGGTAGCATTTTCTGCATCCATTTGGGTGGCTTTAATTTGCCAGTCCTTACCAAATAAGTTCTCACCTGTACAGGGCAGATTCCGTAAGCCATCCAGGACCCAGGGTTCTAGGTCAGAGGCCTGGAGCCAAGCAAGTCGTCAGGCTGCTATCGCAATGCCCGAAGCTCTACCGGCACCCTCAAAGGAATCAAAAGCTGCTCTGTTGGAGAACTTAGAAACATCTAAAAGCTGTTTCACCAGAGAAATGAACTCCTTTTTTCTATCCTCAGGGATAAAGGAGGCAAAAGGTCGTATCTTTAGGGCAAGTTCTCTAAGAAACATGCCCATATACAGACTGTAAGAATTAATCCTGGCTATAAGCATAGTAGCCTGGAAAATTTTCTTGCCAAAAGAGTCTAGGGTCTTACATTCTTGTCCTGGAGGGGTAGAAGAGTGCCTTTTGGTACTCTTAATCTTTTTCAGTGCAGACTTCACCACAATGGAATGGTGAGGCAACTGAGTCTTTTGAAAACCAGGAGAAGGAGGGACCCGGTACATGGTGTCCAGCCTACGAGAATAAGGAGACAACGTTAGAGGAGCCTCCCATAAGTCCATCAAGTGGTCTTGAAGGATTTCATGGATAGGCAGGGTGACTGCCTCTTTAGGAACCTTGGGGTATCCTAAAATATCCAATTTCTTTGATCTAGGTTCTTTTTCTGAGGATGTGGTAATAGAAAGTCCTTTAGCTAATTCAATAATGAATTCTTGAAAGGACAAATCCTCTGGTGGAGACATTCTCCTCTTTGGGGAAGAGGGGTCTTCATGAAGAACTAGAGACAGCTCATCAGAGTCCTCAGAGGAGTTGAAATCCTCTGAGGAATCAGAGTATTCTCTATTTGCTTCCAACGCACGATACGCATACCGATCGGTATCGACATCGGGCGTACCGGGTATGGGATCGGTATCGGGTAAAAACCCGGATCCGGCATGCGGAACTGATCTGCGTTTGGAAGTCGATGGTCTCGGTTCCGGTATGGGAGACGATACCGGAACCGGAACCGGACCCGGTATCGCTGAACGCGATACCGAGGGCGTCGCAGCATTGATAAAAGCCAGCATGGCCTGCTGCATGGTCTGAACAGTATTGCTCATAGACGCCACTGCTGCCTGGATGTCGGTACCGGTATGGGCCGGTACCCCAGAGCAGTCCAACAGGTGATCAGTCGAGGTCGTGCCATCGATGTCAACCTGTAACCCCATAGATGGTGCTTTGGAAGCCAGAGCTTCCCGCCAGGGTTGTTTGGCTGGGGCAGGATCCTCAGACTCAAAAGAGAGAGCCTCTCGATGCTTTGAAGGAGATTTGCTCTTTGAGGACCTGCCCACAGAGGGTTTGGTTACCTGAGATCCCTCCGGAGAGGAAGACCTGGATGACTGTGATGCTGGATTATCAGAAGCAAACAGCACATGGAATTTGTTGGCCCGGTTCTGCAACCCACGTTTAGACATCTGGGAGCAGGATGGGCAGTCCGGAATGGAGTGGTCAGGTCCCAAACACTTAAGACACCATTCATGGGTGTCTGTGACTGAAATAACAGCACTACACTTGGTACACTTCTTAAAACCAGGGGCTGGTTTCTCCATGAGGAGAATTTGTGTAGGCCTGAGGCCTAACCGAAGTCACCAAGTTGTGCAGAAAAAAGATTTTTTTTTTTTTTTTTAAAGAAAAGAGAGACCGGCGGTACCGGTTTCGGTATGGGGAAGGCAGGTACGCGGTCTAAAGAAACAAACTAAAACAATAATTTCTTCAGCGGTGACAGGAACACGACCTGCTGGCTCCGCGGAAAAAGAGAAACTGAGGAGAGCTGGTCAGGAAGGCGGGAAGGCAGCGCGCATGTGCAGTGGGAGGCCCCAAAAGCTTCCTTTCAGGAAAGCTGGGGAACTTTCCCGCGCAGGCTCCGTCGGTTCCGACGTACCCATATGTGAGGACTTATTCCTGCTTGTTCCTGGAGATCCTTGCTTACTGTATTGTGTATAGTGTTTGTGTACTTGGCTCCTTTATACTGCCCTGGAGAATTTACCTTCTTTTATTGGAACAGTCACTTGAAATGGATATTAGCATTTCTTGAGAGTGACTGTACTGAGAACATCAATGAGGACTTCTACAGGAATAAGATCTTGAACATTTGCCTCCCCTCCCCTGCTCCCTCCCAACAGAGACCCAGTGGAAGGCAGGGCCGGCCCGTCCATTGAGCGAGAATGTTTTTTGCACAGGGCCCCGCGTTTCAGGGGGCCCCGCGCAAAAAACATTCTAATCCTAAAGTAAAATTTTTAAAAAGAAAAAAGAAGTTGTCTTCTCCGGCAGCCGGGGCCGCCGCGGCAGAATCGAGTGTGCCGCGGGGCCCCCCCTGCCCAGCAGAGCCTGCCCTCCCGAGCCTGCCCTCCCCTTTATCACCTGTCTTCGCAGCTCTAATCAAACGCGCCGGCTTTCAGAGCGCGAGGGAGAGTTTCTCCCTCGCTGCTCTATTAAGCCCGCGGGGGCTGATGGGAAGTTCCCATCAGCCCCCGCGGGCTTAACAGAGCCGCGACAGGGAAACTAGCCCTTTCGCGCTCTGAAAGCCGGCGCGTTTGATTAGAGCTGCGAAGACAGGTGATAAAGGGGAGGGCAGGCTCGGGAGGGCAGGCTCTGCTGGGCAGGGGGGGCCCCGCGGCACACTCGATTCTGCCGCGGCGGCCCCGGCTGCTGGAGAAGACAACTTTTTTTTAAAAAATTTCCCTGGGCTGGGCTGGGCGTTAGGAGTGGTGATGGGCTATGGGGGGCTGGGGGGGGGGGTTAGGAGTGGTGATGGGCTTGGGGGGGCTGGGGGAGGGTTAAGAGTGGTGATGGGCTGGGGGGGGTTAAGAGTGGTGATGGGCTATGGGGGGCTGGGGGGGGTTAAGAGTGGTGATGGGCTATGGGGGGGCTGGGGGGGTTAAGAGTGGTGATGGGCTGGGGGGGTTCAGAGTGGTGATGGGCTATGGGGGGGCTGGGGGGGTTAGGAGTGGTGATGGGCTATGGGGGGGCTGGGGGGGTTTAAGAGTGGTGATGGGCTATGGGGGGGCTGGGGGGGTTAGGAGTGGTGATGGGCTATGGGGGGGCTGGGGGGGTTTAAGAGTGGTGATGGGCTATGGGGGGGCTGGGGGGTTAGGAGTGGTGATGGGCTATGGGGGCTGGGGGGGTTTAAGAGTGGTGATGGGCTATGGGAGGACTGGGGGGGTAGGAGTGGTGATGGGCTATGGGGGCCTGGGGGGGGTTAGGAGTGGTGATGGGCTATGGGGGGGCTGGGGGGGGTTTAAGAGTGGTGATGGGCTATGGGGGGCTGGGGGGGTTAGGAGTGGTGATGGGCTATGGGGGCTGGGGGGGTTTAAGAGTGGTGATGGGCTATGGGGGGACTGGGGGGGTAGGAGGGGTGTTGGGCTATGGGGGGCTGGGGGGGGGTAGGAGTGGTGATGGGCTATGGGGGGGCCTTGGGGGGGGGTTAGGAGTGGTGATGGGCTATGGGGGGGCGGGGGGGCTAGGAGTGGTGATGGGCTATGGGGGCGCTAAGTCTGTATATGGGCTGATGGGATCAGGACTGAAAGTGAGTTGATGGGGAGGTTAGGACTGGTAATGGGGTATGGGAGGGCTTAAACTGAAAATTGGGTGAGGGGGATTAGGACTGGAAATGGGCTGGTGGGATTAGGACTGGGAGTGGGCTGGTGGGATTAGGACTGGGAGTGGGCTATGGGGGGCTAGGACTGGTAATGGGTTGGAGGGGTTGCTAGGACTGGAAATGGGCTGGGGGGAATTAAGACTGGAGGTGGGCTGATGGGGTTAGGACTAGTAATGGGCTGTGGGCTGTTGGGGGGGGGGGGTTAGGACTGGTAATGGGCTATGGGGGGGCTAGGACTGGAAATGGGCTGATGGGGGGGTTAACACTGGAGGTGGGCGGGTGGGCTTAGGACTGGTAATGGGCTGGTGGGATTAGGACTGGGAGTGGGCTATGGGGGGCTAGGACTGGTAATGGGTTGGGGGTTGCTAGGACTGGAAATGGGCTGGGGGGATTAAGACTGGAGGTGGGCTGATGGGGTTAGGACTGGTAATGGGCTGTGGGCTGTTGGGGGGGGGTTAGGACTGGTAATGGGCTATGGGGGGCTGACTGGAAATGGGCTGATGGGGGGGTTAGGACTGGAAGTGGGCTGATGGGGGGGTTAGGACTGGAAGTGGGTTGATGGGGGGGGGGCTAGGACTGGTATTGGGTTGGGGGGTTGCTAGGACTGGAAATGGGCTGATGGGGGCTAGGACTGGAAATGGGCTGATGCAGGGACAAGAAGGGAATGGATGCTGGGTGAGACTGGAACTAGAAGGGAGCTGATGTTGGGGGAGGATTAGGGGAGGATTAGAATGGGATGGGGCTGGGAGAGTAAAATGGAGAGGGGAAAAATATTTTGTGTGGTAGGGGTAAAAAATCTACACTTAGCTGGGTATTGGGAGAGTAAGTGGGGATTGAGGATGGAGGGGTAAAATGTGAGTGGATGAAATAGGAATGAGGAAAGAGCAAAAGGAGAAAGATTAGTATGTTAAAGCAGATGTAGAGAGAGAGAGAATGGAAAAAAAAAACTAGAAGAGAGAAGAGACAGCAGATGATGGAGAGTTAGCAGAAAACATGAAGAAACCAGAAGAAAGTGGCTGGAGCAATTGCAACCGGAAAAAAATGCACAAAAGGTAGAAAGATATCTCTTTATTTTGAATTTATTAACTGGAATATGAAAGCTCTGGGAAATGTGCATCATTAACGTCTGCGCTTTGTTTGGTACAAGAGGAAATTAATTTATAGTTTTATTTCTACAGTTGTTGTACATTCCAAGTTTGGCTTTTGGGGTTCCCAGTTTAATTATTGCCTTCCTGTTTCTAAATTGTGATTCCTTGTTTGGTGATGGTCTATGTTCTGCATGTGTAACTGAGCTGAGGTATTCTGTTTATGTAATTCCTATTTGACATTGCCACTTGTTCTCTTTCCCCAGTAGGTCATGTATTGTTTTTCTCTGAAATGTATTGGTTTAATATTTGCAGTGTTGCCTTTTGATAGGTAGGGTATGGTGCTTTGTGAGTTCTGGTAGTGCTGTTAGGATACGGCGGGTTTGCTATGGGTTCTAAATGGGCAGTGTTTGTAGTAGTTCCTAATGTGCCTGGCGGTTGGCACTGGATTATAGTAATGTAGAAATCTTTTAGTCTGTCTTTATCCATACACACACTAACTTTTAGTAAACATGTCTCTTAATGAATGTTAGCATTATGCAAATATTTATGCAAATAAGGCCACTTATGCAAATGAGGCCCCACACCGAGTCTCCGCACATGGCCCCGCACCCCCCTTGGGCCGCCCCTGGTGGAAGGTAAGAGACGTGCCCGAGTTACCCCACCAGGCCTGCACCTGAAGAACTGTGTAACAGTCAGCGACAACACGTCTTGGTGTTGCCGCTTAACCAGTGAGAAGCAGTACCCCAAATAATGAAGAAACGCTGAGCACACGTTTCAGAATGAAGGCGTTTCATTAAACTAGTTCAGCAACAACTTTTCCGCGTCCACACACGTTTGGCCGATAAGGATCACTACACAACTGTGGAGGGAAATCACCTCCAATTTTGAAGGTGGGGATTTTATTAGCCCGAAGTCTGCAGATGGAAGTTCAAGTACATTCCGAGCGGTATGGCCAAGACAGGCAACAGATGAAAGAGCTTAACGCGGTTACCCTCTGCCTGCTGCTCGCTCAGTTCCAAAGCTGCTGACGGCGTCTTGGCAAACGTTCAGCCACAATTACTGATAATACTGCAACACCGATTTATGTTTAACTTAGCACCGAAAGTCAGGGGGAGGGAGTGAAGATGCGGCATGTATAAAAGGAGCAAGGAGAGACTCGTCAGCTCTCTGATAGCCTCCGTTCATACTACACGGTCCTAAAGCTCCTCTGGGCGGTGCACGACTGAGAAGGGGAAGAAAAGACACTGGGATCCGAATCGGTGGCGTTTCCCTCGAGCGATCTGGATTTACTTTTCATCGGAGTTTACTTGGCTTCGGATCGGGAAGAGTCTGCACAGAGGGATGCAAGGGCTGGAGATGGACTCCGACGATGAGTGGAAGACCAAGCGCTACTGCATGCGGGGCAAGCATGTGGCTCTGATCTGTGCCACGGTGGCTGTTGTAGGGCTAGCAGTGGGGTTGGGCGTGGGGCTCACCCGACCCGAACCCTGCGCGTCTTCCTCCACCCCAGAGCCGACCATGAGACCCCAGTCATCCTCCACCCAAGAGCCGACCATGAGACCCCAGTCCTCCTCCACACCCAAATCTACATCAACCATCGCCCCCACGTCACCCCAGACCAATGACTTCTGCCCTCCGAGCACCAACGACCAGGGGGACTGGAAAAACTTTCGGCTGCCAGACTACATAGTGCCGCTGCATTACGATCTGGAGATAAGACCGCGCATGGCCGAAGATGTGTACGACGGCACGGTGAGCATTGCGCTTCGCCTGGAGCGCGCTACCCGCTACCTGTGGCTTCACCTGCGCGAAACGCGCATCAGCGGCGCGCCCACTCTCAGCAATGCCACCACCGGCCACCAGATGCCTCTGCGGAGCTGCTTCCGGTATCTGCTGCACGAGTATGTGGTGGTGGAGGCGGAGGAGGAGCTGCCGTCCGATCCCGGCACTTACCTGCTCAACTTGGAGTTTCAGGGCAGGCTCAATGGCAGCCTAGTCGGCTTCTACAGGACCACCTACCTGGAAAATGGAATTATCAAGTAAAAAAAAAAAAATTTTCTTCAACTCTTTGTGGTTTGTTTTCTATCTTAAAAAAAACTTTCACTTGTGTATTAGCTTTGTATGTCTGTGCATATAGTAGCAGTATTGTTCTATTAATCTGTTTGAATATATAGAAATAAAGGTCAATAAATACACCCCCTCCAAAAAAAAAATAAAGAATTAGAATATAAGCTGATACTTTCCTAATTTAGGGCCCCTTTTATTAACACTCAGCTCCAACTATCTGCTGCGTGACCCATTTTATTCCTATGGACTGTGTGGCAGATGGCAGCAGCTAAGGGACATGTTTATTAAAGCCCATTAGACCTCTGCAGCTAATTGGGCATTTTAGTACAGATAGTGCTGTGATATCTGCTGCGAGGGTGCGTAGCATTTCCCCAGAAAATGTAGAGAACACATGGTGGTAGCATCATGGATGCAGCTAACACCACTCATTATCTGTACCTGTACCTGTGCTGTCTGCAACTTTGCTGGTTACCGTGTGCTGAGTCTGCTCACAGTAACCTTGCATTGCAGACATGCCACTGTCCGCCCATAGCCTACCCACTCCAACAGTTAGCATGGGTTCTAAAGATATTTTATTTATTTAGACAGTTTTATATACCACCTTATCCTTCAATCAAAGTGGTCACAACACAATTAGGGGATACATTTAACATGAGGGGATATGAGACACATACACTAATACTTACAGGGAACATGGGCAGTGGAGGGTTAAGTGGCTTGCCCAAGACCACAAGGAGCATTTGTGGGACTAGAAACCCCAGTCCTTCCGGCCCAAGGTTGCTGTCCTCTTGTGAGATTTGAACCCCCGACCTTCCGGCCTGAGGTAACTTGCCCCAACCACTAGGCCACTCCTCCCTTTAGCACAGCAATTTATGGGCTATTTGTTAATATGGTAGATAGAATGCTCTATTAGGCCATGTTAACAGGTAACATAGCTTATTAAACATCCCTCAAAGTGCTAGTAAAAAGGGCCTTTAATGCAACTTTGACTAGCTTTATTTATATTTTCTAGAATTGCTATCTTTTCTTTATTCTCTCTGGATCTGAAGAAGACTGTTTTAGCTCCTGAAAGCTAATCAAAGAATATATTTAGCCCATTATTTTATTGTTTTAGTTTTTTATGCTTTGTTCAGAAGTAAATGTGTACACAGACAGAAATCTACAGCAACTACATTTCCAGGATATAATATACCTGTTTGTGATTGTGTGTATTATATATTATTGGGGGGAGGAGAAGATGATAGAAGATCCCCTGCGTAGGTTCACACGCATAAGCCAAGTTCTGGTAAATTAAGTGATGGACTCTATTGGCAAAGGAAGTAGTGGAGCTCTCTGTCATGGAGAAATAGAATAAAGTGTAAGATATGCAGAGGCTGTTAAAAACAGGTTAGATAAACATCTGCCTGGAATGCTCCTAAAGTAATAACGGCTAATGAAGAAAAACACAAAGAAACAAAAGAATGGTGATCCCCTTTTATGGGGTTAACTTAATACATTTTTTGACAGGCATTCAGCAGCTGAAGCTCCTTCCAGGGGAGAACAGGACAGGACAGAATGAGTAAAAAAATGACAATATTAGAATATACTGTACTTATTTTATTTGAAAGGTTTTTTTTATACCGCCCCTTCCAGCGATCAGGGGCGGTTTACATAGAACAATAACACATTGTTACATGGAACAAGTTTAACCCTTACAATTTAAACAAGAACTTAGAATAATAACTATATACATATCAGTGCATACTGATTACAGAGTTTTCTTAGCTATATGCAGTATAGGTTTTCTTAGCTATATACAATGAGTTGAAGGTAGGAAAATGGAATGTGTTAGGTTGTTGGCGTGGAAGGGAGGGAGGATTTATTGGATGTATTGTTTATAAGGTGAGCATTATAGTATTGTGTGAAAAGGTGTGTTTTCAGTTTCTTGCTGAACGTTAGGTCTTTGGCTCTGATGTGGTCAGAGAGGGCATTCTAAAGAATAGAGACTGTGTATCTGAATAACAGAGTTACTTACCTGTAACTGGAGTTCTTCGGGGACAGCAGGATAAGTCAGCCACACTTGGTGATGTCATTCGACGGCACCGAGACGGAAGTACTCTCCATAGCTCAGAAGGGCTTTCCGCCCTTCTGAGCATGGGCCAACTGGCCCCACCCCCCTGCCCGCCCCTAGCTAGCCAGTACGTCACTAGCTGAGCCTTTTGCCGCTAGGAGGCAGGGACCAGGACGGAGGCCGACCCCATCCCAGGGGAGGTGGGCTGGTATGTGTGGCTGACTTATCCTGCTGTCCCCGGAGAACTCCAGTTACAGGTAAGTAACTCCATTTTCTCCTAGGACAAGCAGGATGAGTCAGCCACACTTGGTGCCTCCCAAGCTGCCATGTGCTGTGGAGGATGGGGAAAGGCCGAGACCTTCTTCAGGTCTGGCATGACAGCATGTTGCAACAAGAAATACGTAGGCCTATGTTACATATAGGCCTATATCTAGTGTTGTAAAAACACATAGGCCTGCAGGAACCAAGGCCTGCAGGAACCTAGAGGCATGAGTGGCAGAGCGCACGTGTGCAGTAGCAGGGTGCAGTTACCAGGCACCGTACGATGGCTTGCAGTCGGGATTTTAGTTAAAAGGGGCGCCTCTGTGAGGTAGCAGAGGTGCAGGCCCATCAAGCAGTAGTGGTGCGGGAGTAACTGCATTGAGGACATGGAGCAGTAGTGGTGCAAGGTAGCTGCATCAGAGGAACATCGCTAATAAGGGGGCTCTCTTTTCACGTACTTTTTCTTTCTTTTTTTTTTTTGTGTAGTAAACTCCGTAACTTGTTATTGGAGGAAGTCATAAAGCCGTTAGTGAGGAAGGATGAGAGATAACCGGCATTGGGGAACTTATGCCATTGGGCAGGCATGATTTATATTGGCCAGTGTTGGAAGCAGAATAATGGACGTAATGGGCCTCGTTTGATCCATAATGGTTACCATCTGGTCTATGTTATCAGGGAGGCGAACATTTCGCGCCAAGAAAGGTGCGCGCTGGGATAGCAAGCCAGCATCAGCTATGCTATAAGAGTGGTATGAGGTTGATCACTAATGCTGCAGTGCCCATAAGTCAGTTCCAAGCTGGGCGGCCTTTGGAGGTGGAAGTCCAGATCGTTGGGGCTGTCTGGTCAACAAGAACTCACGGCCTTACACTTCTCAGTCCGGTGCACCCCTTACCGACTGTGTTTGGTGCACGGTTGATGAGATAGTTCCTGTGGCAAGGCCTTGGTGCCTTGCAGATGTGTATTACATGGGCAGGTCACAGGGGAGAACCTCTGGGGATGCATGCAATGTGTGCGTGCTTGTGTGCATGCCCTTGGCGTGGCTTGGGCTCTTGCCTGAAGCCAAGCCTGCAGGACCTTGCCTGTAGCCGACTCCTTGCCTGTATCCAGGCAGCTGTGTGCTGCGGAAGTGTCGGTGGGGCTTGGACCCAGAAGCCTGGGTAGTAGACTGCTGTAAGAGCCGCTGGGCCTACACCTTCCTTGGTGCAAGCGGAATATCTAAGGGTGTAGTCAGCTGTGACTGGACAGGCTCGTGTACTGTTCTGTGTATATCCCGGGCATACCAGAGATCCACTCCAGGCCAACATGCTTTGGACAGCAGCGGGTTGTCAAGAGCAACGGTTATGTGGAGGTTGCTGCTCATTCATGTGAGCCACAGCAGCTGCTGCTCGTACATGTGAGCCACAGCAGCCATTCAGTCGTGTGTTGATAAGTAGAAGACCACAGGCTCCGGTCTGGATCACAGCCTGTCAACAGGGTCAGGTGTCAACAGGGTCAGGCTCTGGCGCTGGACCGTCGGCATGCAGGTCTGTAAGCGATGAGGCCCACCAAAGGAGGACACCTATGGTTGAGCTCCTGTATGATTCCAAGGGGGAAGGACTACCAAGAGCATCTGCTCCTTCGCTGTCCAGGCCCTGGAGTGCCGCGTTGTTGCACCGTTGTAACTCCCCAATATGGTCCTCAGCCGGCCTTGGACCTGCGAATCGAGCCTGCGCCCTGCTGGCCAGGTACACCTGCCTTTGTGCATGCTGAGGCAGGTTGCTCTTGGGTAGATGGGAATGAAGATCCAGACTGGGGTCCATGAGCTTGTCACTCCGCCTTCATGCCTCCCGTGATGTTAGGTGCAGTGCCACAGAGTTTACTGGGGCAGGTGCTCTCTGCGGTGTGGGGAAGATGACCCGTGTCATGAAGATGATGAAGGTGGTGTCTTCTCCAGTTACGGGAGGAGTGCATGGGTCCTGAGGTGGTTCGCCAGAAGGCTCAGGGGTAATGGGCGGCCTGGTTGATGGCCTGGTTGATGGATCACAGCAAAGGTCCCAGATGGGCAGCAGCGGAATTGTCGCTCCAGATTCCCGGGCCGTCATGATAAGCTGTTTGGCAGCGCTGTTGAGTCCGAGAAATGGAAGGGCATATCCCAACCAGATGGTGGGATCACAACCTGATGGTGGGTAGTGTTTACCTCTGACGTTTTTCAGGTGGGGATGCCCAGGGACCTATGCAACTGTGGTAGAGAGAACATCCAAGTCTGTCAGGTGCCAGATAGGATGTTTATTAAGCGGATGCTCCGGGGCTGCCAGCTCAACATGTAAGATCAAGTTGACGCTGCTTACTGGTTCTTGAGGTCATGCACTAACCAAAGGGAGATGTCTCTGACAGCCTAACTAAAGGAAGCCCACTGTGGGATTGAACCGTGATGTCTGCCACTGAGGTCATCTCCTTAACCATTGTGCTACATCCATAGGGTTCTTAGTCCCCTTGGCTGAAGAAGGGCATGAAGTGCAGGGTCCCCAGCTGGGATCTGAGCCTGTGACCTTCTGTTCGACGACCCATCGACTATGTATACATCGACTGTGTATACTGCACCACCCCACTGCGAATGCCACCAGTGGTGGAATGACAAGCTTCCTTAGAGTCTTTCATTGTAGGCCATCCTTTAGAGGCTACAAGGGATGCAGGAGTGGACCTTTTAGTCAGCCTTCTTGTTGCTGATGCGGAGCCTCAGCCCCCCCTCCCCTCCCCTTCCACGCAGGCTCTGGGAGGAAGGAGTGGCATGCAGCAGCATGTTGGGGTTTTCTTTCTTTTTTGTTTTTGTTTTTTGTTTTTTTTTAGGATTCCTCCTTTTCTAGCTGCTGTCCTGGGTACCGGGGGTAGTCGGTTAGAGGTGACCGCACAAGCCATTCTGGGCAGAGGCCATTGTGAAATGCCAAGAGGACACACAGTGTCATGTGGTGACAGTGGGAAGTAGCTGCTGTTGTTGGAGGAGCCTGATGCTGGGTGAAGCATTGGTATGCGCTTAAGGTGCACGCGCTTAGGGTGGGTTGAAGGTCCTGAGTTTAAGGTATGCCGAAGGACTAAGGTGCAGGCGCATGAAGTTAGAAGCCTGAAGTTGTAAGGGCTTCACCTTGAGGCGCCCGAGCTTAAGGCACCCGTGGTTCTAAGATACCTATTCCTTGGCTGCCCGATACTGTGATCAGTAACCTACTGGCGAGTATGCTGTTGGCACCATGCAATTTTGTGCCCCGGCCCCTTTTAAGAGAGGGCCCCTCCAGCTGCACCAAGCCTGTAGAGGGATGGGGGGTGTGTATGAACCCTGGCTAGAGGGATTAGGAGGAGCGTCTCAGAGTGATGATGGAGCAATCCACACCTCTCCTTCTGTCGTGCATCGGCTCAGTTTCGGGGCACTGATGAGTGCACCAGGAGGAGCTGAACCTGTAGCGTGTTACATGTGCCTTGGCAACGGTGCATTGCTGGAGTGGTCCCGCGTCAACGCCAGCAAGTCATGTTCCCAATGAGAGCCGAATTGTCAGCTTACTGCGCACCAGGAGACATCTGCTTCCAGATGACTTCACAGTAACATGGAGCATGTTATGTGTGAATTGGTAGCGATGTGTATTGGTTCCCTCATCGGCATCAGCATAGTTGTGTGCTCCATGACAAACTGTGGCGCAGAACTGACAACCTACTACGTTGAAGAGATTCCCTCTGTCGGTGCCAAAGGAATTGAGAAGCAGGCAGTGTGTGTGCTCAGATTCCCTGTTAGTGCCAGAAGGAACTAAGAGGCATGGTTGCGATTTGATGGGAATTGCGGGGCTCAGTTTGGTAGTGAGGCTGACTGAGACCATGGTTGTTGGCCGGCGGAGGACAGGGGCAGTGTGCTCCAGTCCCACGGCCCGGCATCTGCTGTTTTCCAGGAGCTGAAGTATGTGGTTTTTTTTCCCCAGGATCCTCAGGCAGCTATCCCCAGCTTCTGATGCTGTCCTGGAGCCCCTGCCTGATAGGTGGCTAGTCAGGCTGGGGGGGGGGGGGGCGCACGCGTTCCCTCGGGCGGGTCCGGCACCAGGGAAGAAAGAGTGGAGCGCCCCGACGTGTTCGTGTCATAGAGCGACTGCCAAAGGGCAGAGTTGGATGCCGACTCGCTTCTCTCTCAACTATGCCTCCAGATCGTGTGCAACTCCGTCCCAGCTCCCAGCCTGATCAATGCGGGGGGTGCAGTCTCCGCCTTTCAGACGGCTGGAGGTGAGCTAGTTCGCAACCTTTTCTTGTGGCTCGATGGTAAGGAGCTAAGAACCGGGCTGGGGACTGCAATGCATAATGCTGGTAGCATTGTGCTTCACGGAGTTGCTCCCCCTTCACCTCTTCATCGGGCCATTCTGGGAGACGCATCCGCGTCGAGCAGAACCATCGGCGCCGATGGGGGAACCCCTCCGGTTCTGCTGGGATCCGTGCCGACCAACGGCGCTGCAGGGAGGAACCGTGATCCGAGCTGTAATTTGTGTTACCCGGGCAGTACGCTGGTAGCATTGTGCTTCCAGCAGATCGGTGCCGACCAATGGTGCCAAGAGGGGGGGAGGAGCCGGGGCAGCGTTCCAGCAGATCGGTGCCGACCAATGGCGCCGAGAGAGAGGGAGGAGCCAGGCCCGTGATGCAACGGGAGTGTCCTCTGTGTGCCTAGATCGGCGCCGACCAATGGCGCCGAGGGGGGAGGAGCCTCGCCCGTGATGTAATCGTGCAAGATGGCCACCGCCATGAGGGCCTCGTGGCTGGCAGTATCGGGGATGCAGGAAGGCCTCACCGAACTCTCCGGGACAAGCAGGATCGGGATAGTGTCTGACAGGGGGAGAGAGCTGAAGTGTAGAAGGCAGCCGACACAAGGAGGTATTTCGTCGGAGGTCTCCTGAGCGATGTCCTTCCCTCCCCTTCGCACCAAGCGACGTAGAAGCAGCACCGTAGTCAGAGGCACATCTCGGGCTGTAGGTGTAGCGGCGGCAGCGACTCTTCACATTAGGAGTGCTGCTTGAGCCAGGCATGCGGATTGAAGGAATGGGAGCTCAGCTGCAAGATCTGGAGAAGGAGGTATGTTAGAGGGCTAGCCGGGGACGGAGGCTTGTTAGGCACGTCTTGGGCTGCCACGCTGGCTGGGCTTCCTCTCAAGCCCCATTCCTGGAGACCTTTCCCCGCGGACAGCTCGAGCATGGGTCCCATGCTCACGGCTGGTCTGGATAGATAGGTTTCTGAATAGAAGCAAGAAGAAGACAATTAAGCTGATAATACATACGTGTAAATGAGAGAATTTTAATTTTGATTTGGTGGAGAGTAGCAAAGTCTGTCTTGCTGGCAAGGCGGAAGAACTAAAACTGGCTAGCTAGGGGCGGGCAGGGGGGTGGGGCCAGTTGGCCCATGCTCAGAAGGGCGGAAAGCCCTTCTGAGCTATGGAGAGTACTTCCGTCTCGGTGCCGTCGGATGACATCACCAAGTGTGGCTGTCTCATCCTGCTTGTCCTAGGAGAAGCCCTGTTACTTGTGTGCTGTTTTGTTTTGCGTATTAGTGTTGGAACTTGCAGGAGGCTTTGAGCGTGTTTTCGCTTGTGTCTGGTGTTACTGTGTGTTTTTATTATTATGGCTACGTAAGAGGGGGATATGTCATTATATAATTTAAAAGCAGTGAGGATTTGCTTGTATTGTATTCTAGAAGTTATTGCGAGCCAGTGGAGATTATATAATATTGGGGTAATGTGCTCAGACAAGTTGGTCTTGGTTATTATCCTGGCGGATACATTTTGGATTAGTTGGAGGATGTGAATGGACTTCTTTGGTAGACCTTGTAAAATGCTGTTACAATAGTCCAGGTGGGGGTTCACTAGGGCTTGAACTATTGTGTGGAAGTCGTGTGGGTCTAGGATTGGTTTCATGTGTTGGATACTTTATAAACTAAAAACTATCATTCTGGCAGTAAGTTTGATATGTGATGCCATGTTTAAAGCCCTGTCAATAATGACCCCTAGGTATTTGACTTCTTGCTTGACCGTCAAGGTTAGGTTGCATAATTTGATTGAGGTGGGGGGGGGTTGTACTTTTGGTTTCTTGTGGCGATTAATATCTCTGTTTTAAGTTGATTTGTAAGTTGGTTTTGCTGAGCCAGGATTATTGTTTTTCTTTAATATATTTACTGTTCAATGTAAATAGTTGATTTCTATTGTTCTATGTACAATGTTCAATGTAAATAGTTGATTTCTATTGTTCTATGTAAAATGTATACAAACTGTGTACAAGACTGTTAACCTGTTATATGTAAACCGCCCTTGATCTCTGGAGGGGGCGGTATAAAAGAAATAGTTAAATAAATAAATAAATAAATATATGCAGTCGGTAATATTGGTAAAATGCAGATTTTTTATGTCAATCGGTGAATATACCATTATATCGTCTGCATAAATGTGGAAGATGGCTTTGTATTTGGTGAATATATCTCATATCGGTTGCAGGTATAAGTTAAATAAGAGAGCAGATAAGGCCGAACCCTGGGGTATTCCTTGTTCTTGAGGGAAGGTGATGGAGGTATCATGGTTAATTCTTATAAATTGTGAGCGGTTGGAGATATAGGATTGGAACAATTTTCGTGCCATTCCTGCAATGCCTATGTGGGGCAATCTTGATAGGAGTACAGCATGATCAACATTGTCAAATGCTGATGAGATGTTTAAGAACACCATGATATAAGCTTGATTGGGGTTGTCTAAACCGCAAATGAGGATGTCAAATAGTGCTAGTAGGAGGGTTTCAACTCCATGATAAGGGCGGAAACCAAACTGTTGGGGATCTAGAGGTGCATGGGTGTCTATGAAGTCCTGGAGTTGAAGTTGGACTACTTTCTCAATAATCTTTGCTACGAACGGGATACTGGCTATTGGCCTGTATAAAGATGGATCATTTTTGTTTTTTGTTTTTTAGAATGGGACGGATGGTTGATAGTTTTAGGGTGTCAGGGAGTATACCTTGGAGGGATTGGTTTACTATGTTCAGTAACACTGGGGCTAGTTCAGCTTTTACTGCTTTAATCGAGGATACTGGACAAGGGTCTAAGTAAGAGGTTGTGGTATTGATTTTAGTGATGGTTTCAAGGAGCTGTTTTTCCCCAATCAGGTAGAAGTTGTTGTGCAGGGTGTTAGGTGTTATCATGGGGTTTTTGCTAGGGTGTGTATTAGAGGTGTATTTTTTCTTTAGCTTGATTGACAGGTGGTCTGCTATGGCTTGTGCACTAATGTCTGTGGTATTTGTTATGTTTGTGTGTGTTCTGGTTAGGGATTTGACAATATCAAAAAATTCCCTAGGGCAATTGATCACCTTGTTGAGTATATTAGTGTGGTGAACTCCTCCTCTTTTTTTTTTTTTTTTTTGCTTCGAGGATTGCATTCTTGTAGGAATTTAATGTTGTGAGGTAGTGTTCTTTACTTTCAGAGGTTTTGCGAGATCTCCACTTTTTTTCTAACTTGCGTAGCCTCTTTTTGAGGTAAGAGGTATATAAGAGAATAATGTCATTCTCACAAGCTAGCGTGGAGATTCGTGCTAACTGCAGGGGGGCGGGTGGTGGTAGTTGCATCCTCACTACCTGCACCGGGTGCTGGTGGCTTGGGTTTCAAACATCCATGCTAGCAGCATGCCCCCATCCTGTTCAGCCTTCATTCGGATGTGTGCTACTCGGGTAGCACAGGGTTTTAGCATGGTGCTGATACTGCGCGCTAACCCCATGCGACCTGGGTAGCACACTTTAGTAAACATTCCCCATAATATGTTAAGACTTAACAAAGATCTTGGCTTTCTTTCTTGGCCTTAGTTTCCTTTGTGTATCCTGATTACAAGTTAATGCAGTGCTCTGGACCCAAAAAGTAATCACTAACAGAGGTGTCAACTTGACCTACTTTGTGGTGTATGATTTTATGTTTACACAAATAGATTCTTGTCTTTAGCATCTGGCCTGTGTCCTCATTGAAGCCATCACTTTTTTTTCATTTGTTGCACTGAATAATATCTACTACATTAGAGGAGGGATATGAGTAGGAGCCCCTCATGATAAATGTTCTCACATATGAGTAACCATGGGGTCCTGTGCAATGTTCCCTGGGCTTATGCAAGTTTTCTGCCATCATTCTCTGGAAAGATGGTGTGGGGATGGGGGAAGAGAGAGAGAACAGGGGATAGACAGGACCATCCTGTCCACATGGTCTGCCGCTGCCACCACACCAAGCCAAGCTGTCCCCTCTCCACCAACCCCACCAATGGAATCAATGGCAATGGGGCGTGGCATGGCTCGGCTCAGAAGGGGGGCGGGGGTGACACAGCCAGGGCTTCTGCCTGGCGCTGCAGAAACCCTTGGGCCAGCCCTGGGATAGAGGATTGAAAAATGAGGCAAATCAAGAAGTGGGGGATGGTTTGGAAGGAGGAGGAGAACCATCAGAGAAGGGATGGATCACTGGGATCACTGCAGAGGGTGCAGAAATTTGAGAACCCCCATGCAAAAATTGAGGTCAAGTATGGGCGAGAGTGAGAGACAGGGAAAAATGAATGTCTAGAGAGATGGGGTAGGGGGAGTGTGATTAGAGATAGGGAGGTGCAAAGAAGATGGATGGAGTTGGCCGAGGAGACAGACTAATGAAAACCAATAATTGAGAGAAGTGAGATGGAGAGGGTTAAGACGGACAGGAGGAAACTAGTAAAAAGATGCACTAGTGCTGGATCAACATAAGCATTGAATAGTTTTTCATTAACTTACTGGAATATCACTTTTTACAGCATTAAGATGTAGATTTTACTATGTGTCCAATTTATATGAAAAGTTTTATCTGCTAGAGCTCATAAATGTGCTCAGTTTCTGTTAGGCTTGTTTCTTTACCTGGAGCATGCTTTGTTATGGCCTTTGTAAAAAGGCTACCTGAATCAGATCGTCAGTGCAGTTTAAATGCTGCAGTTGCTATGTCTGATCTTTTCTTGTGTGGAAGGTGTTGCCTTACTTGCTTTATATTATATCTTGTCCTCCTTCCTGAAGTCAGCTTTGCAACTACCACTATTACTACTAATCATTTCTATAGCACTACAAGGTGTATGCAGCACTATACTTAGAAATGGGCTCCCTGGACTAGTTGTAGTGAAACCAGCTTTGTAGAAGCATGACAGATGGGCTAAGAGTTCCCAAATAATGGGTCAGGGCCTGTAAGTGGTTTTATAAATGGAACCTGGGTCTTTCATAACCATTAGGCTGACCCCCAGCCTCCATTTTTAGCAATATGATTTTGGAAGCTGTCAAGAAATCAAAACTGTGTAAACCGGTTAAACAGTGTATAAAGACAAGCCAGCATAGCACAAGTAGTTACCTGATTGGGTCTGTGTTGTGTGGATATCTCCAGGAACATGAGTTTTGTGAAGCTGTTGGTTAACATTTCTGAATTCAGGGCACATAGTCATGATTTATTTCATTTTCATATGAATATTCTCATATGCTTTGCAAAAACCTCCCCTGCTCTTTCAATATCTCTTCCCAGGCCCCAGCAGGCTGGAGGAGAGCAACACTTCATACCTATTTCAACCTCTTCTGCCACTCAGATCCAGTCCAGTGCTATGAACCATGTGGTCAATGTTCTCGCTAAGATGCACGAGAGCTTTCCACCCATGCTGCTAACAGTATGGAGGGAGGTGCTGTGATAGGCCATGCGATCTTTTTCTGTCATGTTTCTATCTAGTCTGTCCTTCCATATTAACCACTACAACAGTCCCCTTTTTTCCTTTAGAGATCCTCTGTGTTTGTCCCATGCTTCTTTGAAATCAGATACTGTCCTCATCTCTACCACCTCCACTGGGAGACTCTCCCATGGATCCACCACTCTTTCCATAAAGAAATATTTCCGCATGTCACTTCTGAATCTATCCCCTTTCACCCTCATCCCATATCCCCTCGCAGCAGAGCTTGCTTTCAATCGAAAGAGGCTCTCCTCCTGTCCATTTATGCCACGGAGGTATTTAAATGTCTCGGTCATATCGCCTCTATCCCACCTTTCCTCTAAGGTGTACATATTAACAACCTTAAGTCTGTCCTCATATGCTTTATAATAAGAACATAAGAATATAAGAGATGCCATACTGGGTCAGACCAAGGTCCATCAAGCCCAGTATCCTGTTCCCAGCCGTGGCCAACCTAGGTCACAAGTACCTAGCGGTTTCCCCAAAAGATAGTTTCCACAATGCTTGTATTGGGGCAAGCAGTGGATATTCTGGGTCCACTTTAATAATGGTTTATGGACCTTTCCTCCAGAACTTGTCCAAACCTGTTTTTAAACCCGACTACACTAACAGCTTTTACTACATCCTCCGGTAGCAAATTCCAGAGTTTGATTACACATTGAATGAAAATATATTTTTTCTTATTAGCCTTAAATAGGTTACCCTGTAGCTTCATTGCATGCCCCCTAGTCTTTCTATATTTTGATGGCATAAACAACACAGGTACACTACCAAAAAACTGCCTCCAGTTTTGCAACTGATTCCTATAGATTTTGGGGTGCTGAATCCAGGAAAAATAGCCAAAATGTTCCATCACGTCACGTTTTCTTGCAAAATTAGATTTCTTACCCATATAAGGAATGTTCACATAATTTCTTTTTAGCCGACTGCAGTTTATTTTCTTGGCCCAAAATAGAGGTTGTAATGGTTAACTAACTAGAAACACTCCCTCATGATATTTTAGAGTGTTTTGTATTCATTTTATACATTAACAGGACAATTGGGAGGCGGGGGGCTAAATCCAGTACTCGCGCTGGCGCATGTTCTTTCCTGTTCGCCTCGCCTCGTTCGCTCGCTCGCTCGCTCAAACACGGTGGTTGCGACATGAACGTTCCTGTCAAATTTCAGTTTCTTGCAAGTTCATTATTACCTTTTGTTTGCTCAGTCGTAATCCAGCTTTATTCCGAAGTGGTTCACTACAGTTGTAGTTTGCAGTGCTGTGTATTTGTGATGGCTCACAGAGCCAGAGGTTGCGTCAAATCTCCGGACAGTTTTTGTTTTATTTGTGGGGAATATACCGTGAAAAAGCGGCAGAGGAACATTTCTGCATTTATTAAAAAAGTATATTTCGCCTATTTCGGTTTGAAGTTAGGCGATCAAGACAAACCGTGGGCTCCTCACAAAGTGTGCAAGACATGTGAGGAAGATCTACGCTTATGGATGAAAGGTAAAAACAAGCATTTCGTTTCGGAATACCTATGATGTGGCGTGAACAAAGAGACCACAGCAGTGACTGCTATTTTTGCTCTTGCATTGTGAAGGGATACAACTTAAAAAATAAGAATGTAATAAGTTACCCCAACCTTCCCTCAGCAATTAGGCCTATGCCTCATAGCAACGAAGTACCTGTGCCTGAACCACCAAAATCTTTGGATCATATTTGTGTGGACGGTTCTGATCATGATGAGACTCATCAGATGGCTTTTCCCGATGAGTCCAGTACTTCCGAGTTTGAAACTGAACCAGATCCGAAACCTGAACTTTTCTCTCAAGCTGAATTGAATGATTTAGTCCGGGATTTAGGACTCCCAAAAGATGCTGCCCAACTGCTAGGTTCTCGGCTTAAACAGAAAAATCTATTGTCACCAGGAACAACTTTTTATTGGTACCGCAACCGCGAGACACAATTTTTGAAGTATTTCAGCAAAGAGGAAGATTTGGTATTTTGCAACGATATATACGGAGTGATGGAAAAGTTTAAACTCAAGTATGATCCTGCTGAATGGCGGCTGTTCATTGATTCGTCAAAAGACAGCATAAAAGGTGTTCTTCTTCATAATGGCAACACATTCGCTTCAGTTCCTATTGCTCACTCTGTTATTCTCCAAGAAAAATACCAGAATTTGGCCCTGATTCTTCAGAAGATTCGTTATGATGAGCATAAGTGGATGATTTTGGAGACTTTAAAATTCTATCCATGCTATTAGGGCAGCAATCCGGTTTCACCAAATATCCCTGCTTCCTTTGCTTGAGGGATAGCCGGGCCCGCGACCTACACTGGGGGGAAAAAAGACTGGCCAATTCGGGAGTATTTGAGACCCGGTGAGAAAAATGTTCTTCATGAGAGCTTGGTACCTCGTGATAAAATTCTATTACCACCTCTCCACATTAAGTTGGGTCTCATTAAGCAATTCATCAAGTCCCTTCCAAAAGATGGTGAGTGCTTTCGGTACCTTTGCTCAAAGTTCCCCCGACTTTCTGAAGCAAAGCTAAAGGAAGGAGTGTTTGTTGGCCCTGATATAAGGAAACTCATTTCAGATGGAGCATTCGCTGAAACGATGTCTGAGAAGGAAAAAGAAGCCTGGGATTCCTTCAAGGAGGATGATCTCAAATTCTTGGGGAACAGGCGGGATGAGAACTATAAGGATATTGTTGCCAGGATGCTCAATGCCTTCAAAGAACAAGGCTGTAACATGAGCCTGAAAGTCCATTTCTTGCACTCCCATGTGAACTACTTTCCCGAAAACTTGGGGGCGTACAGTGAAGAACAAGGTGAAAGGTTTCACCAGGACATCAAGGACGCAGAGAGAAGGTACCGAGGAAGATGGAACACCACTATGATGGCTGATTTCTGCTGGTTGCTGCTGCGGGAAACCCCAGATGAAAAATACGCCAAGCAGCGCACCAAGAGAAGCATTCGGGGGAAGACGAAACGGGCCCACCAGGAGATTGATTGACCCAAGAATGACTTTAAAATCTAAACTGTGTTGACAAATATCGTGTTTTTACTAAACTTTGAAATAAAAATTTGCTAGTTATTACCACAGTGTCGGATCTCATTTATTAGAATTTTATTTTCACACCATCGGGTGTTTGTCTTCATGTATTGCAATGGTGCGGTTTGCGTTTTCTATTCTTACATACATACCTGTACAACATTTTTTGCACATTTCTTTGCTTTGCTTTGTGTCTAACCTCGCTCTTATATGCTCAATGTTTGTGCACATGTATGTGGCTGTTTTAAGTGCAGACAATTTTGCTACCATCACAGTGTGTTTTGTTGACATTATTCTATTCTTATGTGCTGCCTTGTTACAATTTTCTTTATTCTTATTTGAATAACTACTAAACAATTAGTATAAAGAATTCATCCAAGAAACTTTTATCTCGATCGCACTCAATCTGAAACGTTCACCTCAAACTGCTAACCCAATGTAGCAAAAAATCTGTACGTGATGGAGCAAATTGGTTACCAGATTTGGATTCAGCGCACCAAAAAACGTAAAAATCAATCAAAACATTAGAGGCAGTTTAAAAAATTTTTTTTTAGTGTACCTGTGCAATCGATCTACGTTTACGCATTCCACTTCATTCATTCATTTTTTAGACATCTAACATATCTCCCCTCAGCCGTCTCTTTTCCAGGTTGAAGAGCCCTTACCTCTTTAGCCTCCCTTCATAGGGGTATCCTTCCATCCCCTTTACCATTTTTCAGCTCTTCTCTGTACCTTTTCTAATAACTCTGTCCTTTTTAAGATACAGCTACCAGAATTGCACACAGTATTCAAGGTGCGGTTGCACCATGGAACAATACAGAGGCATTATAATATCCTTTGTTTTATTCTCCATTCCTTTCCTTATGATACCTAACATTCTATTTTTTTTCTTGGCCACGGCTGCACACTGGGCGTAGAGTTTTAACATGTTATCCACGATGATGCCTAAATCTTTTTCCTGGGCTGGTGGTTCCTAATGTGCAACCTTGCATCATGTACCCATAGTGTGGGGTTTTCTTTCTTAGGTGCATAACTTTGCACTTCTCCACATTAAATTTCATCTGCAATTTGGATGCCCAGTCCTCCAGTTTATCAAGATCCTCTTGCAATTTTCCACAATCCTCATGGGTTTTAACAACTTTGAATAGTTTTGTGTCATGTGCAAATTTGATAACCTCACTACTTGTTCCCATTTCCAGGTCATTTATGAATATGTTAAAAAGCAGGAGACCCAGCACAGATCCCTGGAGTACACCACTATTCACCTTTCTCCATTGGGAAAATTGGCCATTTATCCCTACCCTCTGCTTTCTATCTTTTAACCAGTTCCTGATCCACAATAATACACTGCCTCCTATCCCGTGACTTTTTAATTTTGCAAAAAACCTCTCTTGAGGGACCTTGTCAAAGGCTTTCTGAAAGTGCACATACACTATGTCAACCGACTCACCTTTGTCTACCCATTCATTCACACCTTCAAAAAAACATAACAGATTAGTAAGACAAGACCTTCCTTGTCTAAAGCCATGTTGGCTGTCTCCCATTAAGCCATGACTATCTACATGTTCAGTAATTTTGTTCTTTATGATGGTTTCCACCATTTTTCCCAGTACTGATGTCAGGCTCACTGGTCAGTAGTTTCCCGGATCACCCCTGGAACCCTTTTTAAAAACTGGTGTTACATTGGCCATCCTCCAATCTTTGGGTATTACAGATGATTTTAATGATAGTTCACAGATTACTAATAGTAGGTCTGCAATCTCATATTTCAGTTCTTTCAACACCCTTGGATGTATACCATCCGGTCCAGGTGATTTGCTACTCTTCAGTTTATCAAATAGTTGTAATACATCTTCCCGGTATATCGATATTTCTTCCAATTCTTCCATAGCATCTCCTTTAAATATCATTTCAGTGATTGGTAATGTTCCTACATCTTTCTCAGGAAAGACAGAAGCAAAGAATTCATTCAGTCTCTCTGCTATGGCCTCGTCCCCTCTTAGTGCCCCTTTTACCCCTCTATCATCTAATGGTCCAACTGACTCTTTCATAGTTTTTTTTCTACGAATGTACTTGAAAAAGTCTTTGTTATGCGTTTTTGCTTCCACAGCAAGCTGCTTCTCAAAATCTCTTTGCCTGCCTTATCAGAGCCTTGCATCTAACTTGCCAGTGCTTGTGTTTCCAGTTTTTTCATCATTTGGCTCCTTTTTCCATTTCCTGAAAGATGCTTTTTTTGGCAACGGCAGCCTCTCTGACCTCACCTTTAAACCATGCTGGTAATTTTTTGGACTTCCTTCCACTTTTCTTAAAGCATGGAATACAGCTGGTCTGGGCTTCCAAGATAGTATTTCTAAACAACACCCAAGCTTGATGTAAGTCTTTAACCTTTGCAACTGCTTATTTTAGTTTTTTCTTAACTATTTTCCTCATTTCATCATAGTCTCCCTTTTGAAAGTTAAAAGGTACTACTGTGGATTTCCATACCATCCTTCCTTCATTTATTAAATCAAATACGATCATGCTTTGATCACTATTACCAAGTGGCCCCAACACCCTTTTCTCTTGCACCAGATCTTGTGTTCCACTAAAGGCTAGGTCCAAAATGGCTTCCCCTCTGGTCTGTTCATGAAGACCACTAACCATTTTAGTAGCCACCCTCTGTACTGACTTCAGCCTGTTTATATCCTTTTGAAGGTGTGGTCTCCAGAATTGCACACAGTACCCCAAATGCAAAATGATCTCCCACTATAACATCAGAAACACTTTCAACATTAGTAAGCACCAAGTCCAGTATGGCCCCTTCACATGTGGGTTTTGTTTCTAGTTGCCTGAATAGTTCTCCCTGTAGGTAATCCAGGATCTCTTTACTTTTAGATGATACTGCAGCAGGAATGTGCCATTCAACATCTGGCATATTGAAATCCCCTATTAGTAGCATTTCCCCTTTCCTGGTAATGCTGGGTATGTCTTCAATTAACTCTACATCCACCTCTTCCTCCTGTGAGGGAGGTCTGTATATCACACAAATGCAAATAGATTTCTTTTTCCCTCTTTCTAGTTTAACCCACAGTGCCTCCTCTCTCCCTTTTAAGATCTGTAGTTCCCAAGCTTTAATGTTATTTTTTACATATAGTGGCACTCCTCCTCCCCTTTTTCCTACCCTGTCCTTTCTGAATAAAGTATAGCCTGGTATAGTTACATCCCAGTCATGGTTTTCTGTGAACCATGTTTCTGTAACTGCCACTAAATCCAAGTCAGCCTCTCCTATTAAAGCTTCAACATCTGGGATCTTATTTCCCATGCTACAGACATTTATACACACTGCTTTCCATATGTTACCCCTGTTACCCATTTCCATAAAGGTATTTAATGTTTCACTTACCTGGGAACTTTCTTCACCTATCCCCAACAAATCTAGTTTAAAGCCCTCTTCAGTAGATTAGCCAGTCTGCTACTGAAGACACGTTGACCTTTCTTGGACAGATGGACGCCATCTCTGCTCTGCAACCCTTGGAACAGCATCCCATTGTCCAGGAAACCAAAACGCTGTCTCTGACACCATCCACGCAGCCATGCATTCATCTCAAGGATGCGAGCTTCTCCGCCTTGGCCTTTACCCTCAACAGGGAGGATTGAAGAGAACACCACTTGTGCCCCTATCTGCTTTACCCTCTGTCCTAGAGCCATGAAGTCCCTTTTGATATGCTCATAGGGATACCTGGTAGTATCATTTGCGCCAACATGGATTAGCAACATTGGATAATGGTCAGTGGGCTTGATGAGTCTCGGCAAACTCTCCGTAACATATCAGATTTTGCCACCTGGCAGACAGCATACCTCTCTGGACATTAAGTCTGGTCAGCAGATGGACACCTCAGTACACCTCAGAGTCACCAACCACCACTACCCTTTGTTTCCTTGTGGTCACTGATTCTGCAACTTTGAGGTGCTCGAGCTGTGGTTCTTCCCTTTTCAGGGCTGCTTTCACCTCCTCCACTTCCAGGGCTACATAATGGTTCTTCAGTTCAAGGACTGGAGAAGTTGGTTTGGTGATTCTGCAGGCCCTAGTGACTTGTGTCCAACCTTCATCATTCTGTAGGCACCCATCTTCTCCACTGCTGGAGAGCTTGGATGTTGCAAGAAGCATCTCATCAATGTACTTCTCCCTGTCTTGAATGCTCCTCAGCCTTGTCACTTCCTATTTGAGTTCCTCTGCTTGTCTCCAGAGTGCTTCAGCATGCAGACATCCTGCATATGGAACCGATCCTTCAACTGCCATTGGGTGGGACCTCTGTATGGACAGAGGCAGAAGCTGTAACAGGGGCAACAGCTTTAGCGATACGATTTTTTCAAGCCATTGTTCAGTAGGTGGAGCTTAGGTATCTGTTTAAGCCAAAGAGAGAGAGACCTACCAAAGTACCAGCTGGTTTCCCAGCTTTGCTTGAAATGTATAGCCCCTGTGCAGGAGTCCTCTGCCCACACTGACAGCAGAGTGGGCAGAGGACTCCTGCACAGCTTCGCAGTAACATTACATATCATGTGAATAGGTCCTGGAAGATCTACAGGACTCCACATGGCTCATAGCATGAAAGAACCTCATGTGGTAGGGGGGGACTGATGCACATATGATATACTGCTCTCTTCCCACTAGCCATGCCCTGCTTTCTTTTTTGTGTTCTTTTATTTTCATTTTTTTTTTCAATTCGTGTAGTGCAACTTAGTGCTCTCTCAACAAAATGCTTATTAAATGAAACAAAACAAATAATATGGTGGTCATTCAGTAGAGCGAATAGCGGGGATGGACATCTGGATTGGACATCCATCCCTGCTATCCGGTCCTCTGCCAGCCCAGACTAATGCCTCCCTGTACAAACAGCTCGTTTGTGCGGGGAGGCTTAGATGGAGGTGGAATAAGTCCCCCAGGACATCAGGGGATCATGCGGCCAGGCTAGGCCAGGCCAAAAATGTAGGGGGGTTGCAGGAGGATCCCTGCAGTCAGACCCTGGCCATGGGAGGCTGGATCAAGGGTCTGGCTGTGGGGAAAGAAAAATATCTGCGGCGGCCAGCATTTGCAGCTCCTGAATGGAGCCCCGGTGCCATGGTGATGGGATGCCATGGCAATGCAGCTCCCTTCAGGAGCCTGACTGAGGTAGCTGGGGTTCTGCTGTGCATGTAGGCCGACCAGAATCGGATCCGGCCTGCATGTTTGGGCCATAAACCTGATTCTGATCCCGCAGGTATGTCTATCCTTCACAGGATCAGATTCGGGTCTAACTTTTGGCATCCTGCTTCTGGTCAGTCACACAAGTTGCTGGAGGCCAGGTCAGAATGTCACCACCTCTCTACCAAAAAATAACTGCCACATTCCTTTAAAGATACCCAAGCCAGGCCATTATTTTTGGATTGTGTTTTATGAACTAAGTTTAAAAATCCTGGTGAAATAGGGAACTTTGTTTTGTTATTTTTAATCTCATGCAGCTGGATTGTTAAACTCTGATTATAATCCATGATCCAAAAAATGCAGTTCAAAATTGCATCCCAATTCCCACCCTATTGCAAGCCGCATTGCTGGCTAAAGGCTGGGAGAGGCTCCTCCAGAAGCTGAAGTGTCACTTGTTTTTCCAACAGAGGGCCTTTCTGCATAATGGGACTGCTGACACCTCCCAAGAATACAGGAAATTTAGGTGGTAAAAGACAAACCAAACACTGCCATGATTACAAGGCTGACGTTCCTCCGCAGGCTGGCAGCTTGGGGGTGCTGCAAGTACATAACCATCTCCTGGCCTCTGTGCTTGCTCTCTCTCCCCCTCCTCTTCTTCCTGATCATAGAGGAAATGTCCAGTCTGAGTAAAAAGAGCAAAAGAAGGCACAGGGAGCACATAACTGTAGTCCCTCCCTGCTGGCCTGTCGCTGCTCTGCCCTTACTAAAATGAGGGAACTTAAAGGACAGAGGTAGATGGAGAAAAACTTGGGAATGGAGTGACAGAGAAGAACCTTATGTTTACATTATCATTGTATTTTCACTGTGTTGTATGCGCATCAGATAAACTGCTTTTAGATTAATTTTTTGAGGAAAGTGGTACAGCAATACAAAACAGAATAGAAAATAATAGAACTTGGGGACATGGGGAAGAGAACAATAAAGTAGTGTGATTGCTGTATTAGTTTGCTTTGAGGGGATAATTTTGGAAGTCCTATTAGTGCTTTGGATACCTGAAAATGGGCAGAGATGTCCCCACAGCCATTTTAGAAACCGGGTCTATGGATGTCGCCAGCGTGAGGATGTTCCAAGTCAGAATGGGGGTGTAGTGTAGGCATGTCCAGGGCATTCCCGAGAAATTGGATAGCTTCACCCGAGTTTGGAAATGTCCTGGATGTCCTGAACTGTGTCAAAGATTATATCTGCTCCATGTACAAATAGGCATCTGAAATGTGCTTGTTTTGTCAGGCAAAAGTCTAGAGGGTGTGGGGAAGGAGGTACACTCTTGCTCCTTTTGTTTTATAATTTGACATCAAACACTGATGGGTAATGGGGGCTCATGGTTTTTGTATAGTCATATCGTTGGAGTCCCCATATGCAACCTTGCTTGAGATGGATGTCCTCACCTCGTGGTTTCATAGCAGGGATGCCAGCATGAGTGTCCTCGTCGGGGACGTCTATGTATCTAAAATTAGGCCAAAACATAGATATTTCTAAACATCCCAGATTGCACTGTGACTTTTTAATGGACATTTCCAAAATTATCTCTAAGAAAATTGTCTCTTCACTTAAAACACCCAGAGGAAATCTGCGGCAGTACAAAAAAGAAACCCTCAGAGTCCTACTACTACTACTTGTAGTGACATACTCGTACAATTCAGAACTGGAAAAACTGAGAGAAATTAAAACGCCAACAGCCACTACTCCAAGAGGATGGTTTACTGAAAGATATTCCCTGCCTCATCAATGTTGGCTTCTGTCAACCACCCAATTTGAAGCACAAATTATTGAAAGCAAGCTCCCAATAGAATCCTGTCAGAACAGAAGGCATAAAAATCCTTGCTTATACAAGCTGCAAATTGTGCAAACACATTTTATTTTATTTAACAACACTTTTATGCTGCTATATCTACAAGTCACAGCGGTTTATATGGAACAAAGAACATTTACTTTAAATGGAGCAGATGTTTAACAGGCTAAGAAGTAAAAGACAACTCTGAACATAGTGAACACAGAGCTTATTAACATGGTAGGTAATAGTTTCTAGCTGAGTATGTGAGTCCATAGGATGTGAAGGTGGCTATGTGTCTGAGCCAAAGTGTTCCAGAAACAGTAGTGTTTTTAGTCTTCAGCGGAAGCCTCCAATGTCTGTGAGGGAGCGGATAATGGGAGGAAGAGTGTTCTAGATGATGGAAGCGTAGTAATAGAAAGCTCTGTTGGAGGTAGATTTGTTGGTATGGGTGATTGATGAGGTACTAAGAGTATGGTATTGTTAGCGCTTCTGCAGCTTCTCTGGCCATGGGGTTTGCTAAGCACTGACTACAGAGAATGGGCTGAAATTTGTAGCAGATATCAGAGCCCCACGGTTACCCACTTAGGAAAAACATTCAGCATGAGAGGATCTGACTCATGCTCCTCCTCTAATGTGGTATATTATTCAGTGCAAAAAGTGTGAAGGACGTTATGGTGAGGAGATCAGCAAAATGTTAAAGACAAGAATCACAGAAACATAGAGGAGAAATGTTTCTATATTTCTATCTCGCTTTCCTCTAATGTATGCATATTAAGCTCTTTAAGTCTGTCCTTATATGTTTTAAAACAAAGACCACTAACCATTTTAGTAGTCATTTTACTTGTGCTTCTAAGGTAAAATCTTACCAATTTCCTGGGTGATTCACACAGCCCTTGGTTTGATAGAGGGGGGCCTTTCAAATTGCCCCTTTGATCTGTCACTTGGCTTTAACACACATTTAAGACTACTTCGCAGGTCTTTTGCCTCCCAATTGGAAGTCCTCTTTGTAAAGTAGAAACAAATTTATTTCATTGATTACTCTATTTTGCTTTCTCTTTTTTTTTTAAACTGAAGTTTTTATTCAGTACTTCTATGTTTGACAAAGGCTGTTATATATAATACTCTTTGAACAATGAACATCAAATAATGGTAACAATAATAATAATAATCATAATGTTCATTTTAACACTTTTGTCCTCACTTTCTCTTGAGTTTTGTATGACAATCTTTTGTCTGAATGTCTGTCTTCATGAATCTCACTATTCACTACCATTAGCAGTACCTATAAGAGTTTTAAATACACAGACATATATTGTGTTGCTTACTTAATACAGCTTTAACTATATCTATCCCTTCCCCCTCTACTTATTTATTTTATTTATTTGCAAATCTCTTATATACCGCCACTTCCCAAGATCAGTGGCGGTTTACATCAAACAACATGAAATACATAAAACAGTGCTGTGATAAACAGGTACATTGAACAGTAATCAAAACTATATACAGGTAGTTAAAATCAAGTACGATGAACAGTAATCAGAACTATATATAGGTAGTATTGACAATATTTGGAACTATTTACATATATACATTAAAGTTTTATCATAAGTTCTCTTTTGGTAGTAGTATTGCAAGTATTAAGGCAAGTCTTATACTTATCCTGGATCCTTTATAATATCTTGCATCTTCGTTTTTTTTCTGTATATCTTTATAAATGCCAGTTCTTCTTTATTTTGTTTATTTATATTCCACGGTTCCTCTTAAGGAAGCATTCATCTATAAGTCGGTCTTGGTTTCCTGCAGCCATTCCCTATACGATTACCATCGTCTTCTAAAAAAACCCCACATTTCTTGTATTTTATATGCTGTAATTTCACTCATCCTATATATATCTAGATAGATATAGATAAGCATAAGCTGATTTAACATTCTGTCAGGGTCTGTATCTCTTATCAACTTCCACTCTCTCTTGCAATTTCCATCTGAACTCCAATCATGAGCATATACCCCACGTCATTACTCCATATTCTCTCCCCATTCATTCAATAATACTTCCTTTGGTGTAATAGGTCCTGTCCAACCCACCATATCACTTGCCGTATTTTGAAACCATTGGGAACCTGCTCCCTTTATATATTTTCTCCCACCTTGCATAGTCCCAATTACCCCCTAAGTCCCTCTCCCAAGCTATCATGTGGTCTGCTGGGCCACTCAATGCCTTATATAATCTTGAGACCAATCCTTTAGATGTGTCACATGTTCTGTATAGTTTCTCAAATTGGGTCTCTTTTTTTTCCTAAGTTTCCCCTGATTTGCCTCCCACCTAGGAGGTGTGCTATTTGGAAGTAGCTATACCAATCACTAGCATTTAATTGGAGTTCTTGCTGAAGATCTACAAACGGTCTCAGTTGGCTGTTAATGCGGCTGTTAATACTTGCCCTGTATATTGTAGTCCCTTCCCTAGCCATTGTTGAAATATTTAAGAAGCTCCTCCTTCCCTGAAACCTTCACAATGTATAATCCGCTGCATTCTAATATATCCTTCTATTTCTATCAACATCCTGTGTTTCCTACCCCATGTCTGGAGTGTACATGCTATATATGGATTCCAATCCAGACATCTCTTCTCCATGCCCATCCCTCACCAGAACACATTTGTAAGATGGCTAGGTTTGACTTCCTCCTGTACTATTTTACTCCACTGGGGACCCTTTTCCTCCAATCTCCACCCTATCAATGCCCTTAACTGTGCCGCTTCATAATATCTTATCAACTCCGGGACTGCCAGTCCCCCTTCCTGCTTTCCTCTGTACATAATCTGTTTTTTTTTGTACCCTTGGGGGTCTACGTTTCCAGATAAAAGAAAAAAATATTTTTTTGTAGGAGCATTAGCACTCCATTTGGCACTTCTATGGGCAGAGCTTGAAACGGGAATAATCTAGGAATTATAAAGTTCAGACCATTCTCTACTAATCTGTACCCCCAAGTATTTAAACTTTTGTTTGCCCATTTAAGGGGGGGAGTGGCCTAGTGGATGGGGCAAGTTACCTCAGGCTGGAAGGTTGGGGGTTCAAATCCCACTAGAGGACAACAATCTTGGGCCGGAAGGAGTGGGGTTTCTAGTCCCACAGGTGCTCCTTGTAGTCTTGGGCAAGACACTTAACTATTTTACAGGGAACATGGGCAATGGAGGGTTATCTCCAATGCCCTGTTCAATGTAATTTCAGTTTGTTCAATGTAAACCGCCTTGATATCATGAAAGGCGGTATATAAGAAATGTTAAATAAAATAAATAAATTTTAAAAAGTTTTTTCTCACACCTTGACCTCTTCCTGTGGGTCTAGCAGAATTTTTAAAACTTGTTTTTCCCATATTCATTTTATATCCTGAGACATTACTATAACTCTGAATTTCCCGTAGTAGGGCAAGTAAGGATTCCAAGGGTTCTCCAGCGTATACATAACGTCATCTGCAAATAATGAAATTTTATATTCCTCGGTTCCTATCCTTATTCCTTGAATTGCCTTATTCTGCCTAACTCTTTCAGCTAGAGGTTCTATTATCAAGGCAAATAGGAGCGTGGAGAACGGACAGCCTTGTCTTGTACCCCCTTCCCAGAATAAAGAGTTCTGAATATGCCCCATTTACTCTTATATATGCTTTGGGTTCCCTATATAAAGCTTTTATCCACGTCTGAAAAATTTCCTCCAGTCCCATTTTCTGCATGACTGCGAACATAAACTTCCATTCTACTCTATCAAATGCTTTTTCTGCGTCTACTGTGGTCATTATAGACTATTTCACCCCTTTATGTGCCTGCCATATTGAGAGTTTATGAGCATTGTTGCTTGCTTGCCTACCCGGGATAAATCCTGATTGGTCTTCCTTTATCAATTGTGGACTAAATCTCTGCAACCGGGTAGCAAGTATCTTCGCATCCAAGTTAATAAGCAATATCGGTCTATATTTTTATTTATTTATTTAATTCGCTTATATACCACGCTCTTCAGCATCAGTGCGGTTTACATGGAACATGGGGTATTTTACGGTGGGGGTTAACACCGTAATTGCATATAACAGGTAGCTCAACTTGGATAACAGTATTAACTATTTACATTTGTAAGGATAACAGAATGATATGATATGATTCGCATACCCCATGGTCCCTTGCCTGGCTTAGGTATTATTGTAATTCCTGCCACCTCCATTGAATTTGGGAGCTTGCTTCCTCAACACTTCATTAAAAGTGTTTTAGTATTGGGCTCATCTCTATGATTAGCTTATTATAAAAGTTTGCTGTGAAATCATCCAGTCCGGGAGCCTTCCCTTCTTCTTACTACTTCCTTTCCTTCAATTTCTTTGTTCACCTACTGCTGTTCCTCCTCCAACTTTTTCAAACTTACCCCTTCCATGTATTGTTCTATGTCTTAACTTTCTCCCTGCTGTTCCGAGCTATAATGCTTCTGATAGTACTTCTGAATACTTGTATTTGTTCATTAGTGGTCACCCACCTTCCCTCCTCATCCTTAATTCAAAGGATTTGTTGTTGTGCCCTTCTTTCCCTAAGTTTTCTTTCTAAGTATTTCCCCTGGCTTATTCCCATGTATGAAGAATTCATGTTTAATCTTATTCAACTGGAATGCCGCCTCTGCAGCGTTTATCCTATTTAGTTCCTTCCGTACCTGTCTATGTATCTGCCATCTTTTCCCTCCCTTTTGTTTGTGGGTTTTCTCTGCTTGTTTCAGCTGGGATAGTAGCTCCTGTTCCTTTTGTTTTTTCTGGCATTTCAGCAGGGCTGCCCTTGCTATACAGTGCCCCCTCATGACGGCTTTAAGCCCATCCCACAAAATTGCGGGATCTACCTCTCCATTATTATGTTCCATATATTAATTTATAATGGCTTTTATGTGGTTAATCCTATCTTCTTCATCTAAGAGTGATTCATTCAATCTCCAAACACATAGACCCCTCCCCCCTCATTTGTAAATTGAAAGTTACCTCCACAGGTGCATGGTCTGTCCAATTTATGGGCACAATATCAACTCTTCTTTTTATTCATTTTCCAACAACCAATACAACAATACAAAAAAAACCAGAACCCCCCCCCCAAAAAACCCAAAAAGTACATATATAAGAAAATCTTAGCAACCTTACATTAAGCCCTAAGTAACCCACCCACCCTACCCTATTACCACGTTAAAGACCACACAGGGGAGAGACCCAATGATCTACCCCTGTGGGGAGCCCATCTGCCTCTCATCTATAGCCTACTGGAGTCAAAGATAATTAAAGGTAAAGTCTACAAAGGGGATAAAGTGGGAAGGATGAAGATAGATACATTGAATGTACAAAATAAGGTGTGATATCTAAGGCCTTCCACTTTTCAGAAGAAGCAAAAGAGACAGAACCACATGTGACCTGGCGGATATGCTCATACTTGCTATATAAACACAACTGGTTCCACCATAAAACCCAACTAAGCCGTGAAGGGTCTTTCCAAAATGCAAGGATCAAATTCAAAGTCACTCCTATCATAAAATCTAATAGAAAGTTGTTCTCCTTTTTAAGGGCAGAAACATTGGCCTGAGACCAAAAAATAAGTATTCGGCAGGTCAATGGAGTTTGGAACTTCAAAATTAATTGAATACGTTCCCACACTGGTAACCAAAAGTCCTGAATGTTAGGGCATTCTAGCAACATATGAGACAATGTACCAGGCTTGCTCATACAAGTCCAGCATACATTACCAGTACTGCTATTCCATTTAGCTAGCTTAACTGGGGTAATATACGCTTTGTGCACCAAGAAGTAAAGAGACTGGATAAGGGAAGCAGATTGAGACACTCTTACCAGTGAATCCCAGAATTTGGCCCAACCTTACCAACTTCGTGCTCCCAGATCGGTTCTACTCCCATGCTCCGGGACTGATTACATTCACGAATTAGCTTATAAAGTTTTGAAGCAACGCCAGACTCGTCCACCAGCAGTGACATTTGCCTTAACAACTCTGATTTCTCTGCCACAGGAAACACAACTATCTTAGATTTACTAATACAATGCACCAGCTGCATCCATTGATAATAACATGAGTCAGGAAGAGTGAATTCTTCTTGCAAAACTGAAAAAACTTTCCACTTAGCATCTTGAAGATGCTGGCTTTTGTCCAGATACCCCGAGAGTACCATAACTGCCATTTAATGGTCTTATTTTGAATTTTAAAATACAGATTAAACCATGTAGGAAATTTCCCTGATGGTTTGTTGTCCTTCTGTACTTTACTGAATAAGTATCTATAGGCTTTCTGCGTATCACAAATTATAAGGGATGCTCCATCTTTTATCCTGAAATGACATTTCGGGCCAGAACTCCATCGGTATATGCCTTAACAGCCATTGCTCTAATTGACACCATCTTGGCCACTGTCCCACATCACTATCACTCACCCATTGCATACCCTGCTGCAACAGAAAAGCAAGGTGGTACCACTGAAAGTCTGGGAATTGCACACCTCCTGCCTCTTTGCTCCTTTTTAATTTCCATGTTGCAGTCCTAGGTGGTTTCCCCTTCCAGAGATATTGAACTAGAGTACATTCCAGCTTAGTGTACAGAGAGCCCGGAAGGGAAAAGGGCAACATAGCTAATATATAGTTAACTTTGGGAGCTATTGTCATTTTTATAGTCTCTAATCTGCCCCACCAGGTCAGTCTCAGGGGTGACCACTGTTCTGTCAGATTACGCACTATCGACATTAATTTATCTTCATTACATTGTATAGTCTCCTTACGTGACCTTGTATATTACACACCCAAATATTTGATCCCTTTGGGGTCCCAGCACAGTGGCTGAAAATCCACTTCTGCTTTGTGTGTACAAGAATTGAGCTGGAAAGCAACAGATTTAGTCCAGTTTAATTTGTAACCAGAGATTTGCGAATAGCGATTAATCTGCTCAAATACCTTCGGGATGGAGGTAGGTGTGACAAACAGTAACAAGTCATCAGCGTAAGCCGATAACTTTAATTCCATATCCTCCACTTGTAACCCATGAATTTCTACACTCTGACGAATAAGAAGAATCAAAGGCTCCAACACAAGGTTGAAGAGCAAGGGGGGATAAAGGGCAGCATTGCCGAGTGCCCCTCTTAAGCGGGAAAGCTGCTGATAGAATACGATTTATCGCTATGGTAGCCCTTGGTTTGGCATACAATAACTGGATCATATTGATAAAATTTTCCCCAAAACCATCTAAGTGTAGCAAAGAGGAACTGCCACTCCTGTCTATCAAATGCTTTTTCAGCATCCAACGATATTCCAACTAGCGGGACATTCCCCTTCTCTGCCTCCTCTATCATATGACATAATACCCTCGCATTATCCATTGTAGATCGTCCAGTAATAAACCCACATTGATCTGAATGAATCAAATGGGGAGCCACCTTTGCTAGCTGAGCAGCCAATACTGATGCATATATCTTGTAATCCGCATTCAATAACGAAATAGGACGATAGTTTTCTACTTTTTACGGATCTCGCCCTGGCTTTTCCAGAACCACCGCTGTTGCAGCTGCAAAGTCCCCAATCTGTGGGGACTGTTGCCCCAACATCGTGTAATACTGGGCCAGAAAGGGGCAAAGGGCTTCACTAAAAGTTCTATAGAATTCTTGAGGAATTCCATCCGGTCCGGCTGATTTACCTGGTGCAAGAGATTTAATGGCCTGCAATATCTCATCACTTGTTATTGAACTGTCCAGTATCTGCACCTCTTCCATTGAGAGCCTAGGGCACTGAACATTCCAAAACAAGTTGGCAAATGCAACCTCATCCATTTGTACTTCAGAGGAATACAAATTGGAATAGAAGGCTTGGAAGCACTTAGCTATGTCCTCATCGCGTGTCACTAATTGCTGACTACCTTCCTGAAGTATTCCAACCACATTAGAGGCCCCCTTCCTAGCCCTCAAAGTTCATGCTAACAATTTCCCTGTACGGTTTGCTTCAGTATAGTATCTTCCCTCTTGAGCTTGCAGTGTTTGAACTGCTTCTGCAGTTAGCAGAGTTGCATTGAAATCTCAGCCGTTGGAGACGAACCAGTACGCATGGGTCTCCTCGGTTTACCAACAGCTGTTCCCCCGCTTTTATTTGTTCATCTAATCTATTTATGTCGGTTTTACACTGATGTGCAACTCCTATAGCATAACTAGTTATATTTGCACGGATTGTAGCTTTAAAAACTTCCCACCACGCCCATATGGAGGTAGCCGTGGGATCATTATACTGAAAGTACTCATCCATCTTACCACGCATAATATCACAGAATTTCTGGTCAGCTAGTAGAGCCCTGTTAAATCTCCACACTTTTGGGGACCTTTATGATGGACTAATCTCATATTCAAATGAGACTGCCACATGGTCCGAGATATGGGTAGCATGAATAGTAGATTGAGCTACACCAGGGACCAGCGACTTAGCAATCAAGAAGAAGTCTATCCGCGAATGAGAAGAATGAGGCATAGAGAAGAAGGTATAATCACGCTCAGTAGGATGTTGCAGTCTCCAAATGTCAGTCAGACCACTATCCTTACAATATGCCTGAAGCACATTCTGGGCTCAAGAGACCTTGCGTGGGCAGAAAGGATGACGATCAATCAGCTGGTCCATAACTAGGTTAAAATCTCCGCCCAATACTATTGCATGTGACCCTGTTTCACCTACCTCGTTAGCGATTTGATGAAAAAAAAGTATGATCATCAGAGTTAGGACCATACACATTCATCAGCAGAAAAGTACCTTGAGCCACTTGTAATAACACTTTCACCCATCTCCCTTCCCCATCCGCTCTTGAGTTAGCGTTGGCACAAGCAAATTACGAACCAGAATGACCACTCCATTCTTTTTTTTCATGGCAGGTGAAAAGGCTGCCACTTGAAATACCCCATTTGCCAATTTCAGGGATTCACTAGCATTCAAATGTGTCTCTTGGAGATATATAATATCTGCCTTCTCTTTCTGACAGTATGAGAGAATTTTCTTATGTTTAATAGGACTATTTATGCCCTTAACTTTCAGTGACAAAAATTTAAGTATATTCATTGTATCATGTGGTCTGTACTCATTTAATCCCCCTTGTATTACGGCTGGACACCCAAAGGCCTAACAGACAGTACAGAAGACTTCTAAAAAATAGATTCCCTCATTCATAACAGATGGTCCCATTTTTAAGACATTTCTTTAAGCTCGTCCACGAATGAGCGGTTAACCTACCACCGTACATGCAGGTGAGAAGCACCGGTACAAGACAAGCCGGAGGCTCCCGTCCACATCTTCTTTAACTACCCAGTCCCCCTTTTTTCCCCCCTCTTCCCCCCCCCCTTGCTTTCCTCTCTTCCTTTTTTAAAGACCTTAATAACACTAAGGATATTACTAGCAACAAAAAGAAAATATTAACTTATTGCTATTTCTCCCCCCTCATACCATTCAAAAAGAGAAAACAAACAAGGAGGGAATCTCTTCACCCCCAAAGCTTTTACAAATGCAGCAGTATAACACAAAGTACACCGCCTACAAAAGGACACTCATCTCATAGCCAGAGTCAAATCACCACATCAGCAAGGCCTCAGGATCTTCAAACAACCGCATTTGATTATGCAGTGTAATCCACATTCGTGCAGGGTAGTACATCCCATACCGCGCTTGCAATTGCTGTAGTCGTGGACGCATCGCCAAGAGCTGTTTCCTTTTATCCACCGTGGCTTTCAAGAGATCAGGAAAAAACATGATCTTGTGCCCTTCATACAGCGTAGGGGAGCTGGTCTTAGCAGCATTCATAATCGCTACCACGTGCTGATATCTTAGAACACGGAGCACAACAGGTCTTGGGTATCTCCCCAGTGCTTTTACATGTGATGGTACGCGATGCGCCCGATCAATCTCCAGCGGCTGGGGCAACTGTATTTGGAGCAGTTTAGGCAAGAACTACTCCATGAACTTAACTGGGTCAGCACCCTCCACACCTTCAGGTAGACCCAAAACCCCAATGTTATTCCTTCTAGCTCTATTATTCATATCCTCCAAGCTGCGTTCCAGTAGACCAATTCGTTTGACATTTTGATCCACAAAACGGAAACGTTCCTCATGAGCCGCAATTAGAGCGTCGGCTTTATCGGATCTCAGTGAGAGGGAGGCCAATTGTTGTTTCATGCCCATAAGTTCAGCTTGCATGCTTTACATAGTTCCTGTTCTGCTGAACCAGTTCCTTCACTGTCCTGATTTCCGCCAACAGCTCTGCTAAGCCTTCAAGCTGCTCCCGCACCACCACCATTTTTTGTGGGGAGAGGGGCTCTTGTTTGGATCGCTTCGTTCCCCCTGCAGCGCTATTCTGAAAGTCCATATGCACCTGCTTAGGCGTAGCCATGCTCTTCTTCCATACACACAAAAGGGGAGAACTAACAAACAATATTTTGTTGGCTGGGCAGTAGATTCCTTCAGGATTCATCCGGAGCTCAGAGCCTAGGTGTCCATCTTGTTCCGCAGCTAGCTCCGCCTCCATATCAACTCTTTTAACATGTTCCACTATCCTTCCATCTACCCAAACTGTGTCTAGTCTGATATAAGCTTTGTGTGGGTGGGAAAAGTAGGTATATTCTCTCTGGATACCTTGAAGATACCTCCAGGCACCTACTGCTTCTAGTTTATTTAATAATTACCCCAGCTTCTTGTTCACTCCTTGATTTTCCCTTAATATTTCCCCTCGTCATGTTAATTCGTGGGTTTAGAGTGGCATTAAAGTCCCCACCTATTATCAATGGGTTCTGTAAATGTTCTTCTAATGCCTCATATAGCTGGCCATAAAAGGCTCCTTGCTGTGTATTCGGTGCATATATATTTCCCATAAATAGGGGCATCCCTCCTATTTTACCCTTCCACAGTAAAAATCTACCACTGGGGTCTCTTACCACCTGTTCTTTTAGTATCAGTCCTTCTACAAAAAGGATCCCCACTACCCCTTTTTTAGGGTGTTCATGATGATGTGCCAAGTACACTTGATCATATCCTTTAGTAGTTAGACATTTTTCTTGCTTTCTTTTTAGGTGAGTTTCCTGTATTAATAATCTGCTTTAAGCCTGCTACCCTCTTTTAATAGAGCTTGTCGTTTATGCCAAGAGTTAAGGCCCTTGGTATTGATGGTTACTATTTTACACAACAGTTGCCCCCCTTGTTTATCCTCCATGACTGCAAGTACCTGGTGCATTTCATCCCTTGCTGCAGAATCCAGATTTCCCCTCTCTTCCCCCCCCCCCCCGGCCTCTCTCTTCTCCCCCTCCACCTTCATGCTACAGACTTGTAGCTGTCCCTTCCTATGTGACATCAGCCGCCCCTCACCCACTCAACTTCTTTATCGTTTCTCATTGCTCATTAACCCCTCACTTGAGTTCACTATTACTTATTCATCTACCCCCAACATCGCACTCATACCTTTTCATTCATCCTCCCCATTCATCTTCATTATAAGATAATACAATCTAACACTTCCAACAACATTGATACTCTCATAATAAAAATTGGCCTGCTAAGAATCTGCTTAATTTATAGACCTCCTAACCAAAATGCAGACAGTCTGCACTCCCTGATTGAACTCCTTAACACATCAACTGAACAAAATCCTCTAATTATGCTAGGAGATTTCAACCTTCCCTCACTCTCTATAACTGAATCCAACCTTTTATAGAAACCATATCTGACTTAGACGTCCATCAAATAATAAACATACCAACTCACACCAAAGGAGGCACACTTGACCTTGTCCTCCTACCCTACTCACTTTTCAAGCTTTTCAATCCAAACTCTTTAGAATGTACTCAAATACCCTGGTCTGATCATTACCTTATCAAACTAAACCTCACATACTATACTTACTGTACCGTAAAACACACAAGAAGCGACCAGACAATAAAATTTAAGAAATTCAATGAAACTGAATTTCTGGATTCTACAATCCCTCACCTTTCATCATCTCCAACAGACTTAGATGAAGCGGTCAAGAACTAGCATACCACCATAAACAATGCAGCCAAAATTAATTAAAATAATAAAAAACTAACTTACTCAAAAACCAACTGTACTCCATGGTTCACTAGCACATTAAAACAAATGAAAAGAGACTAAGAAAACTAGAGCTTAAATGGCGCAAAACTAAATCCACCATCCACAAAGACTTATACTATAACCATCTTACAAAATACAAGGAAACTTTTGACTGTTCAAAGAAAAACTACTATGCAATAATCCTATCAAGCTCATATAATAAACCAAGAGAACTATTCTCCATTGTTAGTAATCTAACTAATAACTCTCAAACTTCCTGCAAGGAAATCACTGACATATCAGCACAAACTTTAGCTAACTACTATCGAAACAAAACAAAACTACCAGTTATGACTCTTGACGCTATTCACAATCCTCTTCATCTCCCAGATGAATGGTCAGAATTTCACCTTATATCCAAAACATCATTAAAAAATATCATTCTCAACCTTAACACCACTACCTCTTACCTCGATCCTTGTCCAGTAATCTGGATAAAAAACACACTTCCAATCCGTCTCTCCTTCTTACTCCCCATTGTCAATCTCTCGCTACTCCAAGGTTACCTCCCACCCACACTTAAACATGTTCAAATCAGACCAATTCTCAAGAACGGCACACTCGATAAAACCTCGCCAAAATCATACAGACCCATCTCTAGTATACCATTCCTCGCAAAAGTAATAGAAAAAACGGTACAATTACAGACACAGGAGTATCTAGATTCATCCTACCCTCTTGATGATCAACAATACGGATTTCGTCCCAAACATGGAGTGGAAACACTTCTTACAGTTTTAACGGATGCTCTATTAAGAGGAATTGACAACCACAAACAGGCATTTATCCTATTTATTGATATTTCAGCAGCTTTTGATAGTGTTCACCATACCTTAATGCTTAACAACCTGAGACAAATAGGAATAAATGCCACAGTTCATAAATGGTTCACCTCTTATCTAAATAATAGAACCCAAAATGTAAGAATAGGCAATCAAACCTCGGCCTCATACAAACTTGAAACGGGATTACCACAAGGATCAGCGCTATTAGCCTTATTATTTAATATATACATAAAACCAGTTTGCAATATCTTTAAAAAATTTGGTGTACTCTATCATCTATATGCAGATGATATCATGATGTACATCCCGTTCACGATCCCTAACTTACCGATGCAACTCCTGTCAGATTGCTTCAATGAAATCACATCCTGGCTAAATGCCCATAATCTCCAAATAAACCACTCAAAAACCGAAGTGCTAATTGTTACTAAAAATCAATCTTACACTCCCCCAACACACATAACACTTCAAAACCAAGAAGTTAAAATAAAACATGAAGTAAGATATTTGGGAGTTATTCTAGATAAACATCTCACAATGGACACCCATATTAGAAATACTACAAAGAAAATTTATTTCAAGCTTAAAATCCTTAAACAACTAAGACCCCTCGTATACATACAAGATTTTATCAGCATAATCCAAGCTACTATAACCCCCCACTTTGACTTTGCTAATCTAATTCTATTAGGTACTACAAAACAAAACATTAAAAGAATTCAACTAGCACAGAATGCAGCAGCTAGGATAATAATGAAAGTACACTCACATCAACACATAACACCAATACTAGCATCCCTTCACTGGCTGCCAATACAAAGCAGGATAGTATACAAAACATTAATAACTTCATTTAAAATTCTAAATGATATGGCCCCAGTCACACTAAGCAATTTAATCAGTAAAGAACATTCAAAATCTACTCAAAGAAAAGGTCAATTAAATAAACTAAAAACTCACAAAGACTTTATAAAAGCAAATAAACTAACAAACAGAGCTTTTTCACATGCAGCCCCAACAATTTGGAATTCCCTCCCAGATGATCTAAGAATGTTAACCGAAATCATTGAATTTCGTAAAAAATTAAAAACGTATCTATTCACTAAACATTACAATAATACAGATCATCCCTCAATAGATTTAGATAAAGGCTAACCTGTTTTTGTCTGAAATGTCCCATGACCTATAGAAAATTCTTATAGCTGAAACGGTACTTTGCACAACGCTTAAGCCCTAAACAATGTGTATCTGTATATAATGTACTATAGTTTTGCACTGTTCTGTGCTGTTTAACTTGAACATTTGTTGCTTTCTAATTTTATTGTTTTTGGTTATATGATGTTACATGTAAAACAAACTCCGCTTTGATTGTTGTTAATTGTGAACCGCAACTGATCTATGGAAGATGCGGTATATAAGTGATTGTTAATAATTTTTTATTTTATTTTATTTAACACCATTATCTTTTGTTTCCCCTACCTCTTCTTAAGTCTCAGTTATTCTTTTTCTCACCACCCTTACACATCTCTATTTTATGCAATCCTTCGCCTTATTTACATCTTACTGTCCTAGGATATTTTCAAGTGTTCCAGGTCTCTTTTTATAGTCCTTTTACTTTTCTTTTCTCTGTTTTCAACTTTTTGCCAGCCTGCTGTCTTCCCTGGCTTTAGATTCCTTGGTTTTTCAACCTCTGAAACGCAGGAGATTCCTGCTTCCTTTATCGCTGCTACCAGTTGCATCGCTGTGGTCACTTTCCTTGTAATTCCGTTACTGGTAAATACAGAACCAGCAGGATACAGCCATTTATATTTGATGTTCTCTTCCTGAAGTCTCATTGTGTACCTTTGCCACTCTCTCCTGCATTGCAACTTAGCTGTAGCCAAGTCTGCATAAATTGGCACTTTATGTCCCCTCCATCCAAATTGTCCAGCTCTCCTCCTACTCGTGGCTATTTTTTCTTTAGAATTCTAAGCCTCCAGGACTTTAAACTTATCTCGAGGGGTTTCCCCCCTTCTAGGGCCCAGTGTGCAATGTGCTCTATCTATTTTTATCTCCAATGTGTCTGTCCCTTCTTCTGATTTCACCAGTATTGCTTTGCATATTTCCCGCGCATTAGTTTACAGTTTTTATATTCGTCTGTTTCTGGTACTCCCTTTATTCTGATAGTGTTGCATCTTGCCTGGTTCTCAAGGTCTTCCAGCTTAAGTGTCTTGTTTTTCTCTAGACTACTCCAGAGTCTTAACTACGTTGTTGTTGTTTTCATTTACCGTGCCCCGCGCATCTTCAACTTGCCCTTCCATATCTTCTACTCTTTTACCCAGTTCTTGGATGTCAGCGCAGAACTCAGTAATGGCTGCCTGCATGTCTGCTCTAAACCCTGCCATTTCTGAGTATAGCTTGCCAAGCCAGGAACGCTATTCTTCTTTTGAAATTTACACTACGGCACTCTTACCCTTCACCAAATCCATCACACTAGCTGGCTCATCGTTGTCGCTTTCCACAGCCACTTCTCCAGATGCTTTTCTCCATCCCTCTGCTCGCTGCCTGGGCCTGAGCATGCAAATTCTCTTATGTCAACAGTTTTTTTTTGTTTTGTTTTTTTCCCTCTGGGTTGCCGCCATCACCTTCTGAAAAAATAACAAAATAACCCTACTCTACCCAGATAGACCCTAACCAAAATAGAGTAAAAAATGTATGCTGCTGCTGTTGACCATTTGATGACAAGTGGGAATGGACGTTTTGTGGTCACTGACTGCTCTCCCATGAAGATGTATTAAAGGCGGGGAGATGGCGGTTCAGATAAGTACCACTTTTTGCATACATCAACAAATTCTTTTAAATTATTGATTTTGGTGTAGGTGACACCTCACTGTGGTGTTTTTACCTTATTAGCGGCTCCGTGGAGAGTCTATTGAGTGGTTTAAATAAAACCAAGTAAAATGGAAGTTGCAGCTTCGAGAGGCTAGGTTGATCCTCAGGACTGATCTTCCGACAAAAAATACACTTACATGTTAGCTCATACATTTTTTACTCTATTTTGGTTGGGGCCATCACCTTCTATTTATTTATTTACATTCTCTTATATACCGCGCTATTCTGCATCAGTGCGGTTTACATTGAACAAACTGAAATTACATTGAACAGGGCATTATAACTTGGAGATAACTATTTTACAGGGAACATGGGCTATGGAGGGTTAAGTGGCTTGCCCAAGACCACAAGGAGCACCTGTGGGACTAGAAACCCCAGTCCTTCCAGCCCAAGGTTGCTGTCCTCTAGTGGGATTTGAACCCCCGACCTTCCGGCCTGAAGTACCTTGCCCCAACCACTAGGCCACTCCTCCACTCTTCTGTTCATGTGCTAGCCTGTTTTAGGGTACTTTTCACTGTTCAGGGGGTTTTTAGCTACTTTTTGTGGGTTTGTTTGGCAGAGCTCCCACTCATCCATCCTTGAGCTGGTAACATCACCGGAAGTCTTATTTTACTTTCTATGCTAAGCTATACTCTGATTTGATTTAAATGAAAAGCTCTCTGGTGGTACTAAGACCTGACTGACTCAGCAAAAACAGATCAGCTTTAACCCAAAGAATTCCCTTTTCCCCCAAGATCTAGAGTGTATTCCAGAACATAAATACTTACAAATGCAGATCTTTTTCCAGCAGTCCCTTTTGGTAATCCTTCAAGATGGAGGAAAAAGTGTGCAGGGTGCCTGTTCACCTAGGCTGCAGAGAACACAGTACAAGGCCTCTAGTTTGGGGGAGATAGACTCATTTCACACAGAAACAATATCAGATGCCACAAGGCAGACCAAGGTAACACCTTTGTAGGGGAACATTTTTGCAGGACCAGAACACTGCATCAATGACCTTATGGTCAGAATCCTAAGAGAACAGGAAAGACACAGAAAGGAGCAGCGTTTCTTGCACAACCAACCGGGATACACAATGGAGCAAGAAACGGAGAAGGTGTGGATATTTGCTCAACCTTTAATGGTAAGAGTCCCAAGAACCCGGGGGTTCTTGGGACTCTTACCATTAAAGGTTGAGCAAATATCCACACCACCTCTGTTTCTTGCTCCATTGTGTATCCCAGAATCCTAAGAGGACATCTCAAAATCATTCAGGAACATAAGATATTTTAAAGTTCAAAACTTTCAACACAGAAGAAAAGACTTAACACCTGATTGCCCATCTTTCCCACTGTTCGTCCCCCAACCCCTCACACACACTTTTATACCTTGAGACTCACTGGAACCTTTTTGGATTCACTTATTGTATATATTCTGGTATCGCCATCTTTTGGTCATATTGTACTGACCCGAGGAAGGAGGGTTTTAACTCCTGAAAGCTAGCCAAAAATGTATTAAGTTAATCCAACAAAAAGGTATACCTTATTTTTCTTTTTAGAGCATAAGGAAATGGAGGAGAGAGAGAGGGGAATCCAAGTGCAGGCAGAAATGAAGAGGTCCTTGGCAGATGAGCAGGAAATGAAGAGAACCTTTGGTGAGAAGGAGGGATAAGTAGAGGAGAACTTGGGTGGGTGAGGAGGAGGGAGAGGTAGAGGAGGGCAGAAAGAAATGGGAAGGGATAGGAGGTAGCAAGTTCACAGTAGGGAAGAGGAAGAAGTAGGGCAATGGTGATGCACCCTACCATCTACATTACCTTTTAAACTTCTAGATTTTATTTAATGTAGCCATCTAACACTTTTTTTATACTGCTTTATAATTTAGTCAAAGTGGTTTACATTGTGACTTAAACTTGGTAACAGGGACATTGATAACTTGGATTTTTCTGAGGCAATGGAGGGTTATGCCTAAAGGTATTATGTTTGAAATCTTGTTGACCTTTTACCTCTGCATGGCCAGATTGAAAAACAGGACTGTGTTATACAAAAATGGACACGTGGTGACACCCAGTAGTGCTGTTTTTCTACACATCTTCCTCCTGCTGGAATTCTGCACACAGTGATTCAAAATGTTGCACTTTTGTGTGATACTTAATTTAAAATACGAGAAAAAAATCACTCAATATGCTTTGCTATTTTAACAAACACAGCATGCAGAATTTCGCATGATTCAGACCTTTAGACATAGAAGTTTGAATTTTGTTTGCAGAATTGCTGCAGAAGTAACATCTCTAGCAAGAATGTTTTGTATCCACAGCATGCTTGAACTGTGCATATGGGCTGGGCTAGAAAACTCTGTTTTTTGGAGTTTAATGACAAATCATTTTGTGTTGCTTCACATAGTTACCATAAATGTTCACTCATGAGCATAAACAGAATATCCACCAAATATTTCTCATATTCTTTTTTTTATTCTCAAGGAGCATAGCAGCCACGGATCATGAGCCAACAGATGCACGGAAGTCATTTCCTTGTTTTGATGAGCCTAACAAAAAAGCAACGTATAATATAACCATCATCCATGAAGAGCAGTATAACGCGCTTGCAAACATGCCTGTACTGGTACGTATGTTTAGCATTGGCATCCTCAGAATAAGTTTGTGAAAAAGGGATAAAGATGATCCACACCAAGAAAAAATATCTTATGTATGGACTTTACTGCAGGAAGTTTGGTGAGGACCATATACAAATTTGTGTTATAGCACAAGTAGCGAAAGCATGCAGAGCATTGCTCATAGAAATTTTTTCTAACCATTTGAGTATCTGTGTGCGTGTATATTTGTTTTGTATATTTCATAGCTGGGTATTTTTTGTGTGTATATGTATTTATGTGGATTGGTATGTGTGTGTGTGTGTGTGTGTGTTTGCATATGTTCCTGTGCTTTCTTACATGTGTGTGTATGTGTTTGTTCTCTGTGTCTGATCGAGAGAGGATGAGGGGTCGACTGTTTGACAGGTATAATTGAGTAATTGCTATATTATCATGAATCAAAGTTAGTGTGCTGCAGATGTTAGAATTGTTTTTCCTAGACAAATGCATTGAGGCATTTTTAGGAATGGTGGGGGCATCATTTCTCTTCTATCTTCTATGATATGCAGGAATTAAAGTTCTCCCCTGGCATCTCCTCCCTTTCTGTGACAAGAGCAGCATTCCAGTGCTCCGCCCCTACAGCCTTCCTATTGGCTGGATCCTACTCAGTCTCTGCTTCTAATTACATTGGAAGCAGGTAAACACTACAAAATGTCCAGACAAATGCTTTCTTCTAGCTTTCAGACATTCATGTATAAATCAGTAGAATTATGAAAAAAAGCCAAACAGCTGTCAATCCTAACCTGAATTGGCAGGATGGTGGGATAATCGTGCAGTGGTCGATTTATTTTTCAGGTGGGGGGGGGGGGTTGCAAATGCATGGGACAGTTGGCAAGGTGGTGGGATAGTTGGGGATATTTTTGGGGGTGGGGTAATTGACAGGGTGGTGGGAGAGTTGCAAGCAGGGTTGGTATTTCTCAATGGGGCAGTATGAGGGGTGGGGAGCAATTTTGTGGGATATTTTTGCGGGATGGGGCAAGTTGCAGGGTGGTGAGACAGTTGCAGTTTGTTTTTTGGGATTGGGTAGAATAAGGAACAGTTACAGTATGGGTAGATTTTTGGGAGGGCAGTTGCAGAAGGGGTTAGGTTTCATGATGGAGTAGTTTTGGGGGATGGAGCAGTTTGTGGCATAGTGGGACAGTTCTGAGGGTGTAATTTTTGAGGGTGGGACAGTTCAGATAGTGAAGCAGTTGTGGGGAGTATTTTATTTATTTTTTGTGGTGGCAGCATTTGGAGAGTTGGTAGGCCAGTTGTGAGCAAATAGATTTTGGAGGCGGGAGCAGTGTGCAATGGTGGGGTAATTGTGAGGAGGGTAGTTTTTAGTGGTGGGAGTGGTTTGGGGGGTCAGGCGAGTAGAGAGCAGGGAGAAGGTATTTGAAAAACAATTCCCTAACTGCTGTTTCATTGTAAGTTTCTATGCTACAAAAGCAGGAGCTTCTCCCATAGAAACACTTTAGTGTTTTGGGGGTCTTATTTCTCTGGAACTCCTAGTCTGATTTGACCAATTTTCAAACTCTGTCTTTTTACCAGTTTTTCCACATGCCATTCCCAACATGTTATGTGCGGGTGCCTTTGGGGAAGGGGGATTCACAGCTTTGGGTGGGGAGACCAGAAGAAAGAAGACTTGGATACTTGCTTCAAGTGGGGGGGGGGAGGCTTGACTATTTGCTTTGTGTGGGGAGTGAGAGGGGGATGAGATACTTTCTTTGGGTGGGGGTTAGGGGGGCCACCAGGGAGTGTTTCTGGGTTGGACATATGTGGGGTGAGGAGAGGGACCTGGACCTTTAGTGCTGCAGTAGTAAGCCTCTGTGCTAGTGCAGGGATTTTAGGAAGCTGCTTCCACGTCTAATTGAGGGGGATTTCCATTACTTTTTCCCCCCACATACAGCATGCTAAAATCACTGCTCCTGCCAGTCCCTCAGCTATTTTACAAGGGGCTCTACAATTCATAGAACCTCTTGTAAAATACTGGTTTAATTCTCCATGTCCTACGATGGATGTGGGAATTCCCCTTTCTATGTCCTTTCTAAAATTTCTCTTAAAAAGCCATTGTTTAATGGGAAAAAAAGCAACATAGATTTAGCCAAGTGAAGTCTTGCCTCACAAATCTGCTACATCTTTTTGAAGGTGGGAATAAACAGATAAAGATGAGTCGGTGGACATAGTGGATCTGGATTTTCAAAAAGCCTTTGACAAGGTCCCTTATTAGAGGCTCACAAGTGCCCTATTGTGGATAGGAAGCTGGTTAAAACATAGAACACAGAAAGTAAGGCTAAATGGTCAGTTTTATCAATGGAGAAAAGTATATAGTGAAGTACCTCATGGATCTGTGCTGGGCTAAGAGCTTTTTAACATATTTATAGAAGATCTGGAAATGGGAGGCGATCAAATTTGTAAATGACAAAAAATATTGAGAGTTGTTAAATCACAAGCAGATTGTGAAGAATTGCAAGAGGGCCTTGAGAAATTGGGAGACTAGACGTATAAATAGCAGATGAAATGTAATGTAGACAAGTGCAAAATTGTACAATTAGGGAATAGCACTCCAAACTATAGCTACACAATTGAAGGTTCCACATTAGGAGTTACCACCCAAGAAAAAGATCAATATAAGAACTTAAGATATGCCATACTGGGTCAGATCAAGGTCCATCAAGCCCAGTATCCTGTTTCCAACAGTGGCCAATTTAGGTCATACGTACCTAGCAGTTTCCCCAAAAGACACAGGTTCATCAATGTGTCATCATAGATAATATGTTGAAACCCTCTGCACAGTGAGCAGCATCAGCCAAGAAAGCAAATAGAATTCTAGGAATTTTAAGGAACAGAATGAAGAATAAAACAAAGGATATCACAATGCCTCTATATTGCTCCCTGGTTCGACTGCACCTTGAGTATTGTGCACAGTTCTGATTACTGCATCTAGAAAAAGATATAGGGGAATTAGAAAAGGTAAAGAGAAGGGTAACCAGAAGGATAAAGGGGATGGAAGGGTACCCCTTTGAGCAAAGACTTAAAAGATTAGGGATCTTCAGATTGGAGAAGAGATGGGTGAGAGGTGATATGATAGAGGTCTATAAAATGAGTAGAATGGAAGGAGTAAATGTGAATAGTTTGTTTACTCCTGCAAAAAGTACAATGATTAGCGAACCTGAAATTAAGCTACAAACAGTATGTTTAAAACTAATCACAGAAAATCTTTTTTCTCTCAATGCATTATTTTTTTTAAGTGCTTTCAAGTCAGTGCTGACTCCTGGTGAACCAGCAGCTACTGGGTTTTCTTGGCAGTTTGACCAGAAGTAGATTGCCAGTCCTGTCTTCCAATGCAATGGAGGGTTAACTGACTTGCAGAAGGCCACAAGGGGTGCCAGTGGGAATTGGTTACCAAGCCATTGCTCTAACCACTAGGCTACACCTCCACTTCAATGCATAATTAAGCTCTGGAATTCATTGCAAGAGGCTGTAGTAAAAGCTGTTAGTGTAGCTGGATTTAAAAAAGGTTTGGACACGTTCCTAGAGGAAAAGTCCAAAAGCCATTTTTAAACTGGACTGGGGGAAATCCTCTGCTTATTTCTGGGATAAGCAGCATGGACTTTGTCTGCCTTTTGGGATCCTGCCAGGTACTTGTGATCTAGAGCGTCCACTATTGGAAAAGATACTGGGTTTGATGGACAATTGGTCTCACTCAGTATGGCAAATCTTATGTTATGTTTATCAGCTAATATATCAGTCAGTCTTTTCAAACATTTGTGAAAATCATTCAGTGAGGATCCGATTTCTGTCCATGAGAAATTGGGCATTTCAGTTAATCAGGCCAAGGGTACTAAGTATTTTTTCTTATGTAGCAGGGTCAACAAAATGTGTACCCAATGTCCACAAGGAGGAACATTTTGGAGTTTCTGCTTCTAATATGCCCTTTCTAACAGTATGGCGTAATGGAGGCCAGACTTCCTGGTTAGTCTCTAGGCAAGAGGAGTCCCCTCTCAGATTTGGAGTGAAGTATAAAGGGACTTGTATTCATGGTCGTCTTTCCATCAAAGAAGTCCTGGGAAGCAGGAACTATAAAGGGTTCAGCACAGCCAGGGAAGCTGCATTTTAGATGGGCAACTAGGTCACTTGCAAAAGTCTGTTCTCATAAGCTAGCTAGTCTTAACCAAGCTATAAGCTTAAACCCTTGGTGAAGAAGCTCCAGATCTAAGGCAGTCTAGGCTGAAGAACTATCCTGCCACATCCAGTCCCAGAGGAGCACAGCAAAAAGAGATGACTGAGGTTTCAGCTGCCTGGGAAGATGAAAGGAGCAAAGAAAACCCATCTCGGAACAATGAGAGAACCCTGTGATGCAGGCGCATCCATGCAGCACATCTGAGAGGACCCAACGCTGAGTTGGAAGGGACCTGCCTCCCAGATGCATCCTTCATCTCCCGGTTGAGGAATATGCTTTTGATGCTTTCTGCAGTTTTAATACTTACACTCATGATAGGACAGCAAGTAATTTCCCTTCTTGTTTCTCCACCTAGGGGATATACCCCCCTGTATATTAAAGGATAAAATGTGTGTTTATCTGTTGTCCAATGAGTTATACCGTGGTGGTGCTATCTGAAGGTGTGAAGTGGCAGGCTTTTCCAGGAAGAGTACTGGCTCTAAGCAACATAGAGGGGAGAAAGAGGTTCCTACCATGTAGGAGACAAACCAAGAAGAGAACGGAGGACTTCAGGTCTTTGAACTCCCTATATAAATTGTTTTTGTCTTTGGTATTGCTTTTGATGGCCTGTACATACTATAATTGTGGGGATCACCAATAAAAGGTGGTTTTATTTCATCATACCACTAATGATCATTTGTTGCTTTTTTTTTTTTGTCTTGGTAATGTTCTTCCAGCTTAGGCCTTGAGCTTTGCCCTTCCCCTGTTCACCAGAACCCTTTATATTCTATTTTATTTCTGCTTAACCCCAAGCATCTCACCCTCGCCCCATAGTGAGAGGCTGGCTTGGCTATATGTAGATACTCTGTAAGGGAAAAACTTTAAGTCAAGTCTATTAAAGGTTCTGATACCTGGGAAGACAAAGGATTTGGGATCTGCCATCTGGAGTGCCTGTTGATTTGGCTAATATGGTTTTGGTCATGTCTCCACAAAGCTTGGTAGAAAGGTAATTACAAGAACAGAAACCAGCTACCTGGCCAAACCACCACTGCTCTTTTCAATTAGAGGTACCATGAGAGAATAGTTCTCTCCTACACTTGGAGCTTCCAGGAACAAAAGTCTGCTTTTGGCTGTAAGACCAGGAGCAGCAGCAACATCAGTAATCCTTCTGGTGAAGACTGAGTTACTACCGTAAGTACCCTTCATTCCAGAGAGCCGCAGGATTCCTTAGGGAGCTAGCATTAAACTCTGGTCTGCTACAGTCTGACTCCTTGTCACTGAAACCAACTCTGTAATACAGAAACTTATTTATACAATGACGAAATAAATTTCAGCAAAACCTTTTTCCATATTAACTGCTCTCTTAAATGCCTTGGACTGTTACTGGAGCAATTAACTCCTGTACCCACTGACATTGTCACCTAAAAATATCTTTTTTTTTCCATTCAATTTAATGAATGTTTGTTTTACTAAAATGCTTCATTTGTATTTTATTGAAAATTATCAACTGAAATATAATGTGACATTAACACCTCCTTCCACCTCCCCAAGTGTGTGTGTTTTTTTTTATAAAGTACCTTTCACTAGATCTGCAAGATGGTTTGCAGATCCCCAAACGTGGGACAAAGACAGAGGTAGAAGTACAATACAAAAACTAAGCGCAGCCTGTGAAGGGCAGGCAAATGGGTACTAAAATTAAAAACATAAGATGATGATATCTAACAGCTGTGAAACTAAACAACAGAGGTACAACAATAGCAGCCTGTGATGCAGATGAACAAGGGAAAGCAGATGGGGAACAGCCCTGGGGTGTTTAGCACTGGAAGATAAAGTGGGCACAGGGCCTCTGACAGGTCCAGAAGGTTGAATGCTTGAATAAATAGCCAGGTTTTTGGGCCTTTTCAGAAAGAGAAATAGGTGCAACAAGACTCTTCAGCAGTCCTAGGCCAGGTAAATGAACATGGAATATCCTGTTCATTCAAGGTGAATCATAAAAGGAGGTGGGGCAGCTAATGGGTTTAGCTGAGAGGATCTTCGACTACAGGCTGGGGAATAAGGTATAAGATTAACCAAGTATTTTGGAAGATCCTGAAATCGAGAGTATTGATTTGGAGTCTGATCTGGAGCAAGATAGGAAGCCAGTGATGGGCGTAAAAGAGTGGAGAAGCATGACTGAAGCATCAAGAACCACAAGGAAGTTTGCTAGTAGTGTTTTGGATAAGCTGTAAGCATTATGAAAAGCCAGCAGAGAGCCCATAAAGTAGGGCCTTGCCATAGCCAATATAACTTAAGATGAAAGCCTGGAGAAGAGGCTGAAGACCATCCTTATCCAGGAAGAGGCAAAGAAGACATGTTTTGTAGGGGAAAAATGATTGCTTCACAAGTTCAGCTATTTATTTATTTAGCTTTGCTTATACACTGCTTTTCACCAGGTCAAAGCAGTTTCCATTAAACAAAAAGTGATACATCGAACAAGTCAGAACATATTTACAGTTTGAATGGGGGGTGGGGATGGTTGACAGGTAACACAATCAGCCAGCCAGCTGTAACTTATTTACAATCTATATTAGGTATGTATCTAGAGTTCTTAACTTATTTATAGTTCTGATTCATATTGCAACTGTATTTTACACTGCTTACATCCTAATCCAGTGTTTATGATGTGTGACCAGAGTTGGTTCTGAAGTGGTCCTGAACAGTTCCGTTTTCATTTGTTTCCTAAAGGAGGAGAGGCCCGTGTTCCAGAGTTTGGTTGGGAGAGAGTTCCATAGTTAAAGGTGCATAGAGGTCAAATACATGGGCACATGTTTGGTGGTTGTATTTTGTCCTGGCTTGCGGTATGGTCAAAACGTTGTTTGTGGACTGTTTTGTGGATCTCCCAGAGTGTGGTTGTGGTAGGAGGGTATGTAGATAGGACATTTGTTGTTGATATAGTGCCTTGTGAATCAATAGCAAGGTTTTATATTTGATCCGGGATTCCAGGGGGAGGATGTGGAGGTGCTTCAGTATTATGGTGATGTGGTTGTACTTCTTTGCCCCTTGCATAATCCTGGTAATCGCGTTAAGGCTGTGCATAGAGGATGGAGAGTGAAGAGTGGGGGCCCTTGATATAGTACATTACAATAGTCGAGGTGGGGGAATGTCATTGCTTGCATTACTGATCTGAAGTCTTGGGAATCTAGGGAGGGTCTGAGGCGCGGTGTTTTGGTTTTGAAAAATATCATTCTTGTGGTCTTTGCTATCTGGTGCTTGAGTGAGGGTTTGGTTGAGTATGACCCCCTAGGAGGGCTTAGGTATTTTACTTGTGTTTGAACTCATATTTGGGTTGCTCCTAAGGTGAGGTGTGTCGGTGGAATGACGGATTGATCCTTTGTGACAAATTATGCTTCCGTCTTCTTGAGATTGATTGTGAGATTGTTTGTTTTCTTGGAGCTATCTGGATACATTGGTGAAACAATGCAGTAACTGTGTGTTTGTGGGATTTGTAGTTGTTACTGGACCATATAATGTAATGTTGTCTGCATATATGTGGAAATTAATGCGGTGTGACCATTTTATTGAGCATAAGAACATAAGATATGCCATACTGGGTCAGACCAAGGTCCATCAAGCCCAGTATTCTGTTTCCAACAGTAGCCAATCTAGGTCATATGTACCTAGCAGTTTCCCCAAGGGACACAGGTTCCACAATGCTTGTATTGGTTCAAGCATTGATATCCTGGGTCCCTTCTTAATAATGGTTTATGGACCTTTCCTCCAGGAACTTGTCCAAACCTTTTTTAAACCCAGCTACACTAACAACCTTTACTACATCCTCTGGTAACAAATTCCAGAGTTTGATTACACGTTGAGTGAAAAAATATTTTCTTTTATTAGTCTTAAATAGTTTACCCTGTAGCTTCATTGCATGTCCCCTAGTCTTTCTATATTCTGATAAGGTAAACAATCGATCTACGTTTACCCGTTCCACTCCATTCATTAATTTATAGACTTCTATCATATCTCCCCTCAGCCGTCTCTTTTCCAGGTTAAAGAGCCCTAACCTTTTTAGCCTTTCTTCATAGGAGTATCATTCCATCCCCTTTACCATTTTGGTGGCTCTTCTCTGAACCTTTTCTAAAATCGCTATATCCTTTTTAAGATACGGCGACCAGAATGGTAGTAAATAAATGTTGAAAAGCATTGCTGATAGTACAGAGCCCTGAGGTATTCCTTGGGTCTGTCGGTAGAGGGCTGAGGTGCCAGAGCATGTTCGGATTAGTTGATGCCTCCCTGTCAAGTAGGACTGGAACCACTGGAGAACCTTATCCTTCATGCCTGATTCTTGTAGACTGTGGAGGAGGATGCTGTGGGAATCTGTATCAAATGCTGCTGAGATACATTCTCATCTTTCTAGGTATCAGGTTTGTTTGTTTGGTCTAAAGCCATGCTGCTGTGGGTCGAGGAGGCTGTTCCTCTCGATGTGATCTTGTAGTTGCTGTTGTACTGTCTTCTCAATGACCTTAGCAGTGAATGGGAGGCTTGCTACAGGTCTGAATGAATCCTTACAAGAACAACTGGGTTAGAGCTTATAGAGTAACCGTAATTTGCCAAAAAAAAGGAAATGCTACTCCAGAAGAAACAGGTACTTAAAACAAAAGAGGGAAATGAGAGTAATGTGACGAACACTGTGGAATGGCCTCAGACCAGTGGGTTCATTTAAGAAAGACACCTGTAAACATGGTAAGAAAGACACCTGTAAACCTGTAAACGTTGATACGCGCGGCGTTTTTCTGAATGATCGCCAGAGTAGAGCGATCGGAAGTTACATGTTCTTAATGAAAAATGTGCATCAACTACAGCTACATTTCTTGGTTAAACCTATGGCTGTTTTTCTATCAGTCCCCTGAAGAACCTCAGGCATTGAGAGAAACGCGTGTCAACGTTGTTTGTGAGGCGTTGGGACAGCTGAGATATCCAGAGAAAGAAAGAGGAAGAAAAATTAATATATCGTTGTGTTGATATCTTCAGCATTATAGAAAGCTAAGTACAAAATTATGATTATGAAAAAGTGATCAAAGAGATTTACTATACTCAAACATATACGGGACATTATTAAGGGAGAGAGGTGTGTTCACTAATTACGATAAAAAAGTGGATCCATGGCCATTGATGCGAAAGGGTATTGATCGACACCATGTTTACAGGTGTCTTTCTTAAATGAACCCACTGGTCTGAGGCCATTCCACAGTGTTCGTCACATTACTCTCATTTCCCTCTTTTGTTTTAAGTACCTGTTTCTTCTGGAGTAGCATTTCCTTTTTTTTGACAGGTCTGAATGAGGCAGGATCCAACAGGTCGAGATTGGGCTTTTTGAGGGTGGGGCAGATGATGGACATCTTGAGGCTATTTGGCATCCTTTCTTATATGAGTGATTCATGCATGATGATGGTGAGTGCTGGGCTTAGTTCCTGTTGTGTCATCTTGAATCAGCTGACCAGGCATGGATCTAGGGGGGAGGTGGTGGTGTTGAAGGTTGTAATGATGTTTTTGACCTCTTCTTTGCTGGTTGTTTCAAATGTGCACCATGTGCTTGTGAGGGTGGTGTGGTACTGATTCTACATTGGATTGCGTGGGATATTGGGGTTTGGGTGGAGCTGTTTGTATTGTGCAGTGAACTGTTGTGGGGGAATGCTTGGACATTGATGGTCTGTTTGGGGGATTTGGTCAGCTGTTTGACAAGGTCAGACAGCTCCCGTGGGTGGTTAGGAGCTGTGATGTCAGTTTCAGTGCAATAGTTGTTCAGTTCATCCATATATCTTTTTCTGTCTGATTCAAGTTTAGTTTTTCTCCATTTTCGCTCAGTTCTAAGTTGTGTTTTTAGTCTCTGTAATGCTGGGGTGTACCAGCATGTGTTTGATGGTTTCTCATTTTTTCTCATGGGGGCTCTTGTTGGTTGTGCTGCTTTAGCTATTGCATTGTTCCACTTGTCAGTCAGTGCATTGGGGTTGGAGTGTCTGGATTGTATATTCGGTAAGACATGCTTGAGAAAGTTGTTGTTGAATGTTTTGAATCGTCTCTTTGGTTGATTGTCAATGCTAGTGGTATGTGTTAGATTGGAAGTGGTGAAGGTGAGATTGTGGTCTGACTACGGCAAAGGTGTGGTCTGGGGATTGTTGCTTGTACAGGTGGTTTGGGAGTTGAGAGACTAGATCAAGGGTGTTGCCCTTTTCATGCGTTGGTGTTTGGGGTTTTTTTGTGTTAATTTTTAAAAATGTCTATTTATATTGTCTAACAAAATACAAACAAAAGAGAAAAACAGAAAAAATAACCATATTACAACAAAATTAAAATACACAATTTGTCTCTGTGACACAAGATATTCAAAGGCAAAACACAGCCTACCCCACCCTGTCCCTCCCATTGTCCTACAATCATCAGGAGCCAAATGAGAGGAACCCCTCCCCCCCCCCACACACACAGAACTTCTGCAAGCCTGCAAGGGCTATAAAAGAGCCAGAACTCCACTACAGAGAACATAGGTGCAAATGCGCCTCCGTGAATATCTACCAAACTCAGTAGTATGTTTCCAGTTAGGAATAACGGGAAAGGGCCACTCCCCAACATGGAGCTAATTCAAACTGATAGTCCCTTTATAAGGACAAGATGTCAATTTGCTGATTGAAAAATGACCCCAAATCAGGAGAGAGTGGCCCTGAATCCCAGTACCACCCAATACGATTCTGTGTTTAAGCCCAGTGCAACTGAATGTTAAGCCAGTCCTACATCACATATCCCAAGTTGTTGAGATCTCCTTGATGAGACTAACACTTATTCTCATCTACATATTGAACGTGTGCCTACGACCCCCTTCACCCATCGTGAATCTTGTTTTGACAAAAGCCATAATATAGGCCAGACCATTAGGGAACCTCCTCCCCCCCCTCTCCTATTAAAACCCAAGCTTCCCACGAGCAAATCTAGGCGGTTATTTCTCCCTGAAAGCTGAGATAAAGTTCTATCAATATTAACAATGTGTTTTACTTGAAGGAACACTGCTAGTATTCCTATTTATATGATTCACTTTATAAGTGATAGACATACTTATATCTTCAAGACGACCCCACCAAGAAACAGGCCGATGACCACATTACTGTGTATAGTTAGAGCTCGTTAAGTCAAAGAGGGTGAATGAGATTGTAGTATGAACCTAGTTGTGATCCACATGGATAACAAACTCACTAAATCTTGAGCAATACCCTTGGAAGATAGGGAGAATCAAGGCAAAACCTGGGGGGGGGGGGGGGGAAGCAATTTTCCATCCAGAAATGACCATACCCTACTCTTGTAATGGACAGCAGAAATCCCTTTGAAATAGGGCCTGCATGCCGACTTTCAATAACCCTATTACATTCAAGTATATCTCTTGCAGCAATGAGATGTTGACATTTTCCATCCTACCGTACAGAAGAGAACACTCCTCTTGGTAGCAAATATTAATTCCCTTAACATTCAGGTACCCACTCCCAAAGAAAACATACTGAATATATCTCTGAAGAAGCATTCATAAGTTACAGAAACAGTTCAGTATTGTAGCCTTTTGTTTAACATTATAGAACAACTTCTTAAGCGTCTTTACAGTATGGCTGCATCTATAGCCCAAAGAAACGAGCAAAGGCCCCGTCATATAATCAAATGAAGTGACACACCCATCTCTAAAAGAAAAAACAGAAAACATTTCCCAAAGCCATCTAAAACCAGGGAGGCTATATAACACACAAAACTTAACGGGTGGGGGAGTTGGGTGCTGGGTACGACGGAGCTGTTGCCCGAAGCTGCACACTACATTTTTGCTGTCTGAGCAGGCAGCTGGTGGATCCTGCCGGACCAGCTACGTGGTGTCAGGCCCCAACATCACCTGGAGGGCCTTAAATTGTGGCAGATCGAGGCGGCTGCGGGAATTGTGTGCTGGGTACGACGGAGCTGTTGCTTGAAGCTGCACACCATGTTTTTGCTGTTTTGAGCAGGCAGCTAGTGGATCCCGCTGTACCAGCTATGCAGCGTCAGGCCCCGACGTCATCTGGAGGGCCTTAAATTGTGGCCTGCACCGTGGTATTACGGTAGCAGGCACGTTTAAAGGGGCTTGTTTGCCCCTTTTGCGCCCCTTCGGCGCACGAGGAGCAATGGAACAGGGTTCCTGGAATTGACAAATGTAAAAAGAGACCATTAAATGTGAGTATTGTAAATCCCTCTACATCTGTGAAAGTCATCGGTCCAATGATAAGCATTTAGCTTCATTGGCTGGGTTGGAGGTGACGTCTCACTCTGCCGCCAAGTCCCAGCTCCCCTCTGATAACTCCTCATCTTTGTTGGGGTTTTTTAGCTCAGCCTCACTTGCTGTTGGTGATTGTATAGGTCCAGTGACTTCATCCTCCTTGTTGAAGGAATAGTCTCGATCTCAGGACCTACCATCTGTCCCGGCCCCCCTTATGAAATTGGCGGATATCGTGGTTGTACCTTTGCCATGTATTCTACAAGTTTCGGGGGACCTTGTTGGAGCCCAACAGGTTTCTACATCTGCATTGCCTGTGGACAAAAATATTTTGTTATCTGATGTTTGGCAAGTCCTCTCACGGATTGAAGTTTCCTTATCTGTGGTTTCTCAATTCTCTGATTTTTCTAAAGACTCTGTGGCAAAATTAACTCAGCATGATCTTCAGATTGCGGCATCAGATGATAAATGTCAGAAATTGGATTCACAATTAGTTATGTTGCAGAATGCTACTATGTCGTTTTATTAAGGATAGTCTTATCTTGCATACCCAGCAAGAATTACTTGAAAATAGTTTTAGGGCTAAGAATATCAGATGTTTAAATTTTCCGTGTACTCGTCTGTTATCACCACAGATCTTGTTTGATAAGTATTTGTCTGAAATTCTGGGTTATCAAGAGAATACAACTTATTTATAGAAGGTTTAGTATTTGCCTCAGTTGACTGTCGCTCCTGGTGGGTCTCTGCAGGGAGCTTGAGGCTTTCCCTTGTTAGATTCGTTGGATGTATCTGACTTTATTGAATCTTCACATGATGTGATATCTACTAGATCTAATCTTCTTGTTTCCTTTAATTCTGAGATTGCTAAAAACACAGTTATGCATTTGTATTTTCAAAATAAGAATGCTAATTTCTGTGGGGGAAAAATTAATATGTTTCCTGACGTTTCCAGGCAAACACAGCTTAGACGCAAGGCTTCTTTCTTTAAAGCCTCACGTCTTGGCTATAGGTGCCTCCTTTTTTCTTAAATTTCCCTGTAAATGCCTGGGGGGACTAAATATGTTTTTTCGGAGGTATCTTCTTTGTAAACCTTTCTTAGTAATTATTGTTCACAGGGATAATGTAGTTATCTTGGCTGTCTGCTAGCACACTAGAATTAATTTTAGTTATTTTTAGTATTTTAAGGCATCAGCTTCTCTCTCAGGTTAATATTTGTATTTTTGCCTTTGTATTGCTTATGTTAAGCAGTTATTTGGAATCTCCCAATGATGTGGACTGTGAGTTTTCTCTTTTTTCTTCTTAATGATGTATTGTAATTATTTCTGAAATTATTAATAAAAATATATATACTGGGGAAAAAAAACTAAAAAAACGTAACGGTTGAGCCCACTAGGACAAGACAGACACGGAGGGCTCAGTGACCCAACACTCCCACATTCCTGCCATACCCTGAATATTACATCTTGCCAACCTCCCATCTTAAAAGTAAAAATAATGTCTTATAAACGAGACGGAATAAATGTCCCAAGAAATAGCAGTGTAACACGCTTGTATGCCGCTTCTGCATGGATAGCTCACCTTCTCACGACCTCAGACCAGTTGAATGCCCAAATAACAAGTGCCATAAAACTGTGGCAAATAGAAGATACAATATGTCCTTCACTGCATCACCGCCGACTCCTTATCCTCCAAAAATGCACATAAATCTCCAGAATCATCAAGTCTTGGTCTGGTTATGCAACGTGACTTTCATGCGGGCAGGATATAGCAGTTCAAAATGGACCTTCAGTTTTACCAAGTGTGGACACAGTGCCAAAAAACTTTCTCCCATCCACCATCGTCTTTGCAAAGTCTGAGAAGAAGAGGAGTTTATGCCCCTGATATTCCAAATCTGAGTGCTCTGGCTGCTCCCATTATTTGCAACACTTGCTGAAAATGTAAGACTTTCAGGATAATTGGGCGTAGACGCTTGTTCGTGGCCCCGGACTGCATAGTTACTCTGTGGGCGTGCTTGATCTCGAATGGCATAGTGAAATGCAGCTTCAACACACCTGGAATCATAGCCTGCAGAAAGGATATCAAGTCATGCCCCTCTGCTCCTTCAGGCACTCCCAGTACCCTAATTTTTCACCGCAAGTGATTATTGCCATCTTCCACCTCTTTGCAGTGAGCGAATCAACTTGGCCTGCTTCTCGACAGCCTCAAGCCTCTCCCCATGTGACACCACCACCTTCTCTACCTTCTCCAAATGAGCTATATTTGACTCCAATGAAGTTCTCAAAGCGTTGATATTTTCCTGATATCTCCTGCAAGAGCTCAGGGCCATCTCGGATGACCGCCATCTTGTGAGGTGAGAGAGGTTGTGTCTTGGTTCTCTTTGCACTAGCATTTTGAGATAGTTGGAAATCCAGCTGTGTCTGCTTGGGACCTGACATATCCGTGATCAAGTGGCAACCAAGTAGGTAGGAACTATTTGATCAAATATTGCAGAAAAACAGGATTCTTGTCTTTGCCCTCCAGAGCACCGCTTTTACATATCCATCTTGACCAAATACCAGGCTCTGCCTCCATGCATTGGTGTTTGGATGATTTGTGTCAGTTCCATGGCTTCCATTGCCTCAAAGGCCATTGCATGCCTTTCTTGCACAGAGGGGAGGTTGAAGTCACCAAGAATTACCAGGTCCTTTTTAGTGTTGATGATGCCACTTGCTTTCTTGAGGATGTCCGAGAGGTCAGATGTCATGGGAGTTCTGTGGATAAGGCAGATAGTTGTTTGTTGGTATTATATGTCCGATTCTTCTGTGCTTTCAGTTGATTGGTTCCGTAGGTGGAGACTTGTTCTTCCTATTATGGCCACTCCTCCACCCTTGCAATGTGAGCGTGAACATTCAAAGAGATTGTAGCCAGGAGGGGTGAGCTGGTTCATGAGTACAGTGTCTGTTTCAGATAGCCATGTTTCATTTACACAGAGAATGTCAGTCTTTTTGGAATTGATGAGGTCTTGGATGATGGGGAGTTTATTCCTCATGGATCATGCATTTATGAGTGAGCATTGGAGTGATTGTGTAATTTTTGGTATTGTGGGTTTTGCCAGGTGTGATCTTGTGTGATTGGAATGGTCAAAAGTCTTCAATAGGATTGTGACAGGTTGAGTGAGTCTGTAATTGTTTCTGTGGGGTGAGGTGTGGGAGAGATTGGGCATGAAAAGTGTGTTGGCATGGTTTTTGAGGTAGTGTTGTAGATGTGGTACAGAAGAAAGGAAGTACTCTGTCTAATGGAATGCAGACATGGAGGGGCCACCTTGCCTGAGGTTGGGTTAAGAAGCTGTGGGCTTAAAGTAATGATGTCACTGGTTGTATTTTGGTCATGGGCGGGCTGACATCATTTGTGCTGTGTGTCCTGGATTGGCTCTGAGACTCGCTGAGATGATCTCGCCTGTGGAACCCGCCAAAGGGCCCTCTGGTGAGGCCCCCAGGTGAGACCACCAGGCGTGGGCACACCTGGAGGCATGCTGGTTTTTTTTTATCCCTTTTCCTCTTTGTGCTGGCTGTAGAGGTCCTGATCTGCATGGTGGAGGGTGACAGGGAGGGGTAGACTGGAGATTAAAGAGATGCCCAGTGCTGCAACAGTGTCCATAAGAGGAACAGGTATACCCACAATGTCATCAGCATATACAGTAAATAACAGCTGAAACTGCAACTTTACTTAAAGTTTCCAGTGGTGTCAAAAACCAATTAGAGGGTTGGTACTAAGATGGAGCCTTTCAGGAATCCACAGGATAGCAGGCAAGACTTAGACAGTGTTGATTACTGTAAGACAGAAGGGGAATGGTCTAAAAAACCTGAAACACCTTAAAATGGTTTCTTTTTAGGCCCAGTTCTTGAAAGTGGGTGATGAAAAAGCTTTGGTCAATCAAATTAAAGGCTGTGCTCATGTCCAGAAGGACCAAGAGAACCTCTTTATATTGATTCAGGTTAACAAAAATTTCATTGACTGAGTATGGCAAACTCAGATGAATATCTTGCATGGAAAGCACTGACCTTGATTAAGAAATCATTTTAATTGAATGGAAAATACTTTCTCTTGATATTAAAGGAAAGTTCAAGATTGGATATAAATTGTTTGCAGGAAAGGGAAGAGTTCAAGGAAAAGGTTTACCACTAGATTGGCTGGCAAAAGGTCACTAAGGGGTATGATCCGATTAGTGCTAGATGGAATCATATTGAAGCCTTCAGGGAAATTGGATTACAGGGCATGTTTACTTAAATACACTATATTAATGTGCAAAAAAGCCTCAAATGTTAGCACAGGAGGTGACGTAGACTCATACTAGCTCTTGGAGTCATGCCTGGCAGTCTCCCTGCAGTTACCATGGGGAGAGGCACCTCACCCCATTAACTGACAAGCACACCTAATGTGGGTGCACTTACTGACACCTGCTGAGAAGGCCGTAAGTGCACCTGTGCTAACAGGTGTTTAGCACATGCCAATGATGCCTGCACTAACTGTAATGTGCCGTCTACGCCCATGCTTCACCTCTAACCTGCCCAGTTAGTAAGTATTCTTTTGTTATATGAATGGGTCTGTCTGTCTGAATACCTTACTTTGTAATCCATTCACCTTTTTCCCCACAGTGTCCCAAGTCTAGCACTTTAACATATGTTATCACCTTGGGCTGTGTGTATCCCAAAGGGTACGTGAAAAGGCCAGAGTGGATATATATAGAATAACTTTTCTAGCTTTTAATTTTCTCCCTCTTCCCCAAAATACCACTGCTAAACTGTTTCTACCGTGCACTATTTTTTTTGCAGCAAAAGCTAATCTTGAGCCGCTTTGTGATGGCGACAGTAGTGGAGTCTGAGAGTGGAGCCTGTTGGTTGGCTCCGTTCCCGTGTGTGCTCATTCACAATTTATCACTGCTGCCACAGTCACAGGCCCAGAACCAGTTCCTGTTTCAAGAAGGAAAGCCCATAGTGGCAGTGGAAATTTGAAAATGGGAGAGAGGCACAGGACAGCCACTAGAGGGAGGGGAAAGAATGGTCATTAGCAGTCATCTTCTTTTATAGGAAGCCTGTGTTGCACAGTAACATGCTTTGTTTCAAGGTGATTGCCTGTCACCACTGCTGCAGAGGATGGGTTAGGCTGGACAGGGAGGATGAGTGTCGCTGGAGGGGAGATTAGAGAGGCTGGTGGGAGCACTCGGGGACGGGGGAGGGTCTTTGATAAAGATGAATGATGGGTCATATATGAGAATTAAAGAGACATTAGATAGGAGAAAGGTAGGGTTAGGGAAAAGTAAAATGAGAAGTGAGAGGAAAAAGGTGGTAGAGGAAGGGAGAGACTCATTAGAAAAGATGAAATGCAGAGATCTCAGAGAAAGGATCAGAAATGAACAAAAAGAGATGGGTAAGCCATTTGATTGATAAAACCCTCAAACAACAAACATGGAAAAAATTATCTTTTTTGTTATTGGAATATACAGGAGAGACCCAAAGGTTTGCAACTGCTTTGTGATCTAGGGCAGGGCTTCTCTAACTGTTAGGAGGACCCTCCAGCCAGTCAGATTTTCAGGATATCCACAAGGAATATGGATGAGACTTCTGCATAGGCTGGGTCTCTAATGCAAGTAGATTTATCTCGTGCATTGTCATGAGCCTGGAGGGGAGGGGCTTTTCTCCACCTGCACGTGAGCTGATACTGAAACATTCAAATAGAAGGGGTTTAGAAAAAAACAAAGGCCAAAAACTCTTACTAAAATCCTTAGTCCCAATGTTATCATACTGGTTCCCTTTTCAAGTTCCTTCTCTGGTTTCAAATCATTTTCCAAGTGAAAGTTAAACTCCTTATACTCTTTCAAGTTCCTCAGCTACCTTAAATCTCAGTCCTCGTTTCTCGGTATGTTCTGTCCTACCCACTGTAAGCTCTATATTTTTCTTTGTTTCTCCTGGCCTTCTTTCTTCTCCTTTGATTTATTTAATTTTGAGACTTTGCTTCTCTTCTGTTTACTAATTCTTTCTCACCTTGAAATCTAGTTTTAAAATTCACTTCTTTTGCAAAATATTTTACTTAATCTTCACTCCTAACCTTGTTTTATTCTGGTTTTTGTAGTATGCAGGAATCTTTCCTTAGTCTGCATTTGCTTCTGATTGTTGTGACTGCTTAGAGCCTCGTATTAAACTACAAAAAAAATCACAAAAGTACACTTCTTGTGCCAAATAACACAAAATGCATGGAAACATGCAAAACAATAGACTTTAGTTGTTTTGTGTTATTTGTAACATGAATTAAACTTTTACAAAGCTGCTTTGCAATGGTACATTTTGCAGTAATAAACTTTTGTGCGAAGTCCACACAAAGGTTATTTAAATTTTCCATTGAGCTGCTGCCATGCATATTCATGCGAAGAAAATTATTCTTTATTCTTTATCATTTTTGATACACCACTTGTTACATGAACATTAGAGAGGTTTAGTAGCTGCTAAAAAGAAGGAAAGGAATGCCAAATATGTGATAGGACAGGACAGATGCAGTCATACAAGAGGAGCAAGGGGAACAGAAAGAGAAACCTTAGTGGGGGAAGAGGAGAGAGATTATGCAATGGGTGGCAGGAGGTCAAAGGCAAGGGAGAACGAATGAGTCTTCAACATAGCTTTGAATTTGTGGAAAGCGAGCTCAAGATGGAGGTCAGGAGGGAGGATGTTCCAGAGGGAGGGACCTAGAAAAAAGAAGGCAGAGTTGCAAGTGGATAGGAGGTGGGCTTGTGAGGCGGAGCGGAGGTATAACCTATTAATGTGAGGGGATCGGAGGGCACAGTGAGAGCCGTAGAGATGAATGAGATCAGTGAGGTACTGAGGGGAGATGGTATGAATGACATTGTGAACCAGGATGAGTATATTGTAATGAATGTGGGACAGAAAGAGAAGCTAGTGAAGATGAATGAGTGTGGGTGTGATGTGATCTGTGCAGAAGGTGTGATTAATCAGGCGAGTGGTGGTGTTCTGAAGGAGCAGAAGGCAGTTGATTTGATATTGAGGAAGTCTGGCCAGGGCAATGTTACAGTAGTCAAGTTGCAAAGTGACAAGAGAACTAGAGTGGTGAGAGCAGAAACAGGTAAGAAAGGTCGAACAGCTCAGATTTGGCGCAGACCAAAGAGAATGGTGGATGAGTGTGGAGAGGTGTTCCTGGAAGGACATGGAGGATTCTAGGGTAACACCATGGTAATGAAGAGTGGAGACCAAAGGAATAGGGTCATTGACAACAGGGGAGCCAGAGATGGACAGGGATCACCAAACATGAACCAGATAGCTACAGACTTTGATGGCTTAAAGTGTAGGAAGATTGATGACAACCAAGAACCAATGGCAATGAGACATAAATTGAGATCAGGGGCTGAGGGATCAGTACGATGCAGGAGGATAATGTCATCGGCATATGAATAGGCTGAAATACCACACTGTTGGATGAGTAATAACAGAGGAGCAAGAAAGATATTGAAGAGGGGAGCTAGGGCAGAACCTTGGGAGAAACCAGATGGGAGGGAAACAGGGGCAGGACAAGATGTACCGGACAGATCAAGAAGGACTTAGAAGGAGAGGAAGGAGTGGAACCAGTGCAGAACAATCCCTTGGACACCATTGTCATGGAGATGGGAGAGGAGAGTGGAGTGGTCAACTAGATAGAAGGCAAAATAAAGATCCAGAGAGATGGCTAGAGAGATCACCAGAATCATGAGAAGTGTGTATTTCTTTAAGAAAGGACAAAGGAACAGTTTCAGTGCTATGGCCAGACAAAAACCAGACTGGCATGGGTGGAGGTTGAGAGTGATGAAAAGGTATGAGAAAAGTTGACCAGACTCTGGAATTTGTTACCGGAGGATGTAGTAAAAGCTGTTAGTGTAGCTGGGTTTAAAAAGGTTTGGACAAGTTCCTGGAGGAAAGGTCCATAGACCATTATTAAAAGGGTCCCAGGATATCACTGCTTGACCCGATACAAGCATTGAGGAACCTGTGTCTTTTGGGGAAACTGGTAGGTACTTATGACCTAGATTGGCCACTGTTGGAAACAGGATACTGGACTTGATGGACCTTGGCCTGACCCAGTATGACACATGTTATGTTCTTATACCAGTTTTTCAAACATCTTGGAGAGGAAGGGGAGGTTAGAGACAGGATGCCAGTGTGCTAGAATGGAGGGATCAAGGGAAGGCTTTTTAAGGAGGGGGCAAATGAAGGCATGCTTCCATGGAGAAGGGAAGGTGCCAGAGGAGAGGCTAGTGTTGAACATGGTGAGGATAGGGGAAAGGAGATCCAGGGCAGATTCAGACAGCCAGTGAGAGGGGATAGGGTCAGAGCAACAGGTAGTTTTATGAGTTTGTTTAAAGGGCTTTGGACAATTTGGCTGAGAATGAAGCAGAAGGAAGACCAGCTAAGAGAAAGGGATGGTGAGGAGATGACTGGAGCTGAAGGAGGGCTCAGTGGGGGCGGGCAGATGGGCAGAGTGGGCCCGTCCACCAGGCGAGCTAGGCAGCTGTCTAGGGTGATGAACAGCAGCAGCACACATGGGTGAGCCCCCCCCAGCTGCTGCTGCTGATGATTCTTTTGGGGGGGGGCAGTGGCCGTATTTCCAAAAGTGGTGGCAAAAAGCCATCGCTTTTGGAAATACTACTGCTACCTGCCTCCCCCTCCCAAAATGGAATCAGCGGAAGCTGGGGGCGGGGGCGCCGAGGCTGTTTCTGCCTAGGGTGGCTCTGCAGATGTGGAAGATGGAATGAAGAGTTTGAATTTTATCAAAAAAGAAAGTCGCAAGTTGGGACGGATTTGGAGAGGAAGAATTAGAAATAACAGGGGCATGGTGGAGGGGGCCGAGAGAGATCACGAACTGAATAGAGGGGATGAGATGAGTTTGATGAAGAGGAAATAAGGACTGTGCAGTAGGACTGTTTTGTGTGGTGAAGAAGCAAATGATGTCGGTGGCAATGACTGAAGTGCAAGAGGGACTTGGGGGGGAGGGAGGGGAAGGATGTTTCTGCCAAAGACGTTGAGCATAGTGGATATGGAGACCGGAGTGAAACCAGGAATGGTGGCGCAGATGGGAATGGGACAGCACAAGGCAGAGGGGAGCCAACTGTTCAAGGGCAGAGTTCCAAAGAGAAACTTGGGAATTGGAGGAAAGTGCTACAAAACTGTGGGAAGAATAGTTTCAGAGGATGGAAACAGCTGGAGGGAAGGATAGTGTGATAAATCTCGACAACTGAGGGGGAGCTGATGAAGCAAGCTGAACCAACAGAAAGGAGGGGGGGAGATGATGTTTCAGAGTAAAAAATACAGAGATGATTGAACCAGGATTGTGGAACAGCAGAGAGAAGTGTGAACAGGATGCTGGCCAGTGGGGATAAGAATGAGACCAAGAGTATGGTGCAGATGACATGTTGATATAGTGAAAGATCATGCAGGAGAGTCAGAAATGCTGTGTCACGGGATCTGGAAGGACGATCAAAGTGGATATTGAAGTCTCCAAGAATAAGCAAACAAGGATAGAGAAGGGAAAGTTCAGAGATGGACGAGAGTAGGGAATTCCAAAGTTGGGGGCGAAATGAAGGGGGAGTGTAGACTAGAAGAAAGTGAAGGAGAAGTGTCATTGCAAAGGAGACGTGCCTATGGGTAATGGAGAGCAGGTGAGTGGACCTCATGCAGAGATTGGGAAGAAGGAACAGAATGGTTACTCCACCCCCACTGCAACCCAAGCAGGGTGTAGATTAAGCTGAGAAACCTGAGGGGAGATAGCGGTTGAGAACAGCATCTTCGTCTTCGCAATGCCATGTCTGAGCTAGGAACAACATATCCGACAAATGCTGTGTAATGAGGTCATAGGTAAGGAGAGATTTTGATTGGAAAGTCCTACTGTTGACCAAAGCTAGGCTAAGCAAAAGGATCCATGGAGGCGCTAGAGGAGGGGAAGTAGGAAAATTAGCACTAGGGTGGCAAGGTATGTGGTTAGTGTGAACACATGAGAGAGAACAGACTGGGCAGGGCACCAGCCACAGAGAACCAGTATCAATGACATGGGGGAATAGATAGAGAAGGCAGCAGCAAGGAGGCAGATGAAGGAGAGGGTGAAAGACGTGGTACTTACCGACAGGATGCAGATCGCAGCAAGCAGAGGGCTGAAGGGCAGGAGCAGTTGGGAAGTAAGAAGCTAGCAGTGAGAGACAGAGTCTGCCCCTGGAGTCACCCCAAGGAGCTCGCCCAAGAAGCACGCCATGCTCCTTGGGCACACTCTCGGTGTGTCCTGCCATGGCGCAGAACTCCACAGAGGATGGCTTCTTATAGGCAGGCAGTGCACCTTTAGAGACTGTTTCCTAGTGGGCAGGACTGCGAGGCTGATTGGCTGAGGACTTGAAAGCAGATGGTAAAACAAAGCACATCAACGCAGAGAGGAATACAGGCAAGCAGGGAGAATAGAGGCAGCCATATCGGGCAGGTAAAATACAGGCAAAAAATGTGAAAACAAGTATACACAAGATTCAATGAGACTGTTTTCACAAGAAAAATAATGATGTCTCTGGATTTTTCTTCAAGCTCCTCCCCCTCCCCCCCCGGAAAAAAATTCTTTCCTTGCATGGTGGTGGCATCATACGTATAAAGGGTCTTCATGGGCTGGGGTTTCTGCCTCAGCCACCTCCTGCTGGGCCTCTGAGCCTTGGTAGTCTAGTGACCCCATTCATTCGTCTTCCCCATCCCTGATGCAGTGCATAAATGGTTAAACATGTCCCCCCCCCCCCCAGATCCCTCACCAATGGGCACTCAAAGCCCTGATGGGGAGGGCCAGCCTAAGGATTTATGCTGCCCCAGGAAGAAGCCCTGGTCATGCTGCCCCCTCCCTCCCCCCATCCCATGCACTGAGCTGTGCCACCCTCCCCCCATGCTGATTCTGGTAGTGAGGTCAGGGGAGGGGAAGTGGCTTGGCAGCAGGGTTCAGAAATGGCTGGCCATGTGTGCCAAAGCACATGGTCTGCCATGGCCTGCTACCGCTGAGCCTAGCCCCCCTCTGACCCCACCGCCAGAATCAGCAACAGTGGGAGGGCTGTGGCATGGCTCAGCACGGGCGGGGGGGGGGGGGGCTTGCTGATGGGCCAGCTGTTCCTGTACCCACAGCCTTGACTCTGGGCATAAATATTAAAAGAACACCCCCCCCCACAGGAAGCCATGGTTTCTGTAGACTAGAGATGGACAAATCTTTGGGTCCAAAGACCATCTTTAGAGTCAGTTATGACTCCCTATTCTTCCCCTTTTTCCTTGAACCTGGCTAACAAGCCACAAATAGTTAAAACTGATGGGTCATGGAAGGATCTTTGTCAGCAACATGTTAATGCCGACCTCAGAGAAGAGAGTTGTTGAAATTAAGCCCATTATTGCCAACTGCTGCTGATGCTCATCCCACCATGGCCTCTAACACATTCTCACTCTGAGCTGGTAAATATTTCTGCATCATTAAGTGATTTGCCAGTCCACAGTGATGTTTAGGAGGCTATGATCAGCAGTGGTTGGCAATGACAGGCTTCAATTTGGTGGCTCCACCCCCTTGTTGGTAGTAAGGTATTCATGGACCACAGGAGGGGCTTCACGGTCATTTTAACAATTTTTTTGTAGATTGGTGGCAGGCCAAACCTTTGAAACCAGGCCAGTTCTGATCCATGGGCTGTAGTTTGCCCGCTCCTGCTCTAGATCTCCTCTTAAGTCATCAAAAATGAACGGTTGGCCTTGCCCCCAGGACCCTCACTTGCCCAAAGGGTCTGGGGGTAATGGGGGCCTTGGATTTTTTAAAAGTTTTCACATATTGCCCTGGACAAGATTGTGCCAAAATGTCTTGCAAACTTCAGTTATGGGATGTAGATGAGCTGGACACAAAAGTACTAACCCACAAACATTTTTGTGAGTTAATACATAAGGCCTTTAGTTTGAAAGCTCTTCTGAGTGTGTTCGTACAAATCTCTGCCTGTCTCTTCATTGCTTGCCATGCTGTAAATCTTTTTTTTTTTTTTTATTATTATTTAGCTCCTGTTCTACTATCACTTTAGGTAGAGCATGATGTTGATTCTAAATAAAAAAATAACTTTTTAGGTACAGTTGTATGCTCAAATGAGCTCTGTTTGGTATCAACCCTGGTATCTAGATGAACACTGCTATTATCCTGACTGAGCTTTCTGCTGTATACCAGGCTTGCAAACTAGATGTATGATCTGCTGTGCTAGTCTGCTGGCTCTCAGGGTAAAACCTATGCTCTGCATGAAGAGACCATCACATTTCAGCATACTACTGATAAACAGATTTTTAACATTGATAAAAAATGTTTCCTTTTTGTTAAGTTATCGCATGACGTAGAAAAATGCACAGAAGATTTGGAAAAGTAACTTCCCTTTGAAGCATAAAATGAAACGAACAAATGAAAAAACAATAAAGAATTCCTGTCTGTAACTATAAATGTAATTTTTATAACAGGTTGACTATATGCGAAGACTACATAGGTGCCTATTTTATAGACACATGGGTCACATGGGTGTCTTTTTAAAATACTAGAACAAATCTGGCAGAAATCATGGTTGCATTGAAGCCACAGGTACTTTTTCCCGCTCAAGAACAGGCACACATGTTAGCACATAAAGGGGTATGTTTAATCTGTGCCACCTGGTAGTGTGCCATTTAGTGTGTGGTTTGGGCATGCCCTAAAAAGTAGCGCGGCGCCCCTGCGCCAAAAAATTCACACTACCCTAGTAGTGGGCATCACGGCTGGGACTCAATGGGACATAGGAAGAGCCCAGGTGTTGCCGGTGCATTGCAGCTAGCCTAAGCGGTTGTGGCCCATGCTAACCGCGTTTGGTTTCATTAACATGGATGCATTAAAGCCACTTCAATGAGTGGTGTGAAGTGTGCCCGTATGCCAGCTTGTGCGGTGCCTTATTTAGGGCCCGTGCCAACTGCAGGGGGCTGGAAGCATACTCCCCTTTGACCACTGTGTTAGTAATGCGACCCACACGTGCGTTACCAGTACAGGGCTTAGTAGATATTCCCCAAAGTGTACACAGATGTGCATAAATGTGTGTAATTACAACTTTAAAGTAGATGTGATTACACACACTGATACGCGCATCTGTGTACACTCTGGGGACTGTTTACTAAACTTCGCACTGGTAATGCACATGTGGGTTGCATTACTGACACAGGGGTCAAGGGGGAGTGTGCTTCCGCTCTCCTGCAGTAGATGTGTTCAGGAATGGTGTTTGGGCACATCACGGGCAAAGTTGCTTACAAATCTGTGCTTAATTGCACTGCATATACTCTTTGGTATATGCACATGAAAAGTCCTTTATAAAATTACCCTCTATATGTGGTGCTGGATTTTTAAATGTAAGGTTCAGTCAAGTAAAAATAGATATATCTACCTAGACCATGTAATGTGTAGAAAATAATTTTTGAGGGGTGCTAAATGACTTTGATCTTTTAAGGTATTTCTGTCAACTAGCTTAGAAGTAGAGAGATTGACATGTTGCTTTTGATGTATAACCTTATAATTGCCTGTTTAATAGTGTAAACCAACAACGAATAAAAATAAATATCTTGAAGAACAGATTATTGTTGAAGGAGAAAGGTGTTAGCAAAATACCAAAGACATGCTTTCACTAAGCTTTAGAGGATCAGGTACCAACCCAAGTCTGTACTGTCCATAGAACTACAGGATTTCTGCTTTCCAAGTATCCAGAGACCCAGACCAGCATGTTGTAATATCAGCTGGATGTCTACGTCATCGCTTGCGTTTTACATGATCTATATTTGTTGATGCTGTAACATTCTCTTTTGTCGCCTGTTTTCAATTTCCTTACTTATTGCTGAAAACGGAGAAAAGGAGAATCAACTCATCAGAAAAGCAAAAAGAATGAAGTCATTTAGGGCATCTGAGCCTAATTACGTTTCCTTACAGGAGGAATTTCAGCTGCGCAGATTATATAATTTGTTTTGAAAATGTGGGAGGTCAGCAGTATACGATGATTTCGTTTTTAAACATTTTCTAGAACGTAACCCCTGTGCTCTTCCACATGCATCCTAGCCTGTTTCCCAGATCCTCGCCCTGCTTCTTCCCCCGTTCTACATGCTGATGTCATGAGGGGATTGACAGCAGTGAGCACAGAGGAAGGTATACCCAAACAATACCTAGGACTTCTGCGTGCATCTGTGGTTTGACTTACCCCATGCACGGCAAAATGTGAACGACAGACCAAACAAGGCTAATCTCCAACTAATCAGCTGAACTGAAAAACGTTTACATCTGTTGGAAAGAAAACCATATAGATCTGAATGATGTCAGTCACCACAGTTTGGTTCACTGCTTTCACAATGCAAATGAAATTTATATTTCACATATGTTTAATGACTAGAAACAAAGTCTTTTGGCACCCCTCCTGTCCGCTTTAATGGTTTTCGAATGGTCAGCACAAAGCTGTGTGAAGCCAGAGAAGTAATTCTGAAGAGCTTTCCATCTGGTGCCGCTTTGCAGCTCAAATAACACTTTGACTGGTTCATGCCAAAAACTTAAGATAACTGCTTTGTCTTTCCTTAGAGCTCTGATCCGTTTGAGAATGGATGGAAGAAAACCACCTTTCAGAAGTCTGTGCCCATGAGCACCTACTTGGTATGCTTTGCTGTGCATCAGTTTGATTACATATCAAAAGAATCTAAAAGAGGAATTCAGGTAAGGGTACAGTGTTTCTTGTTTTACTGTTATCTGACAGTCTCCTGAATCACTAAAGTTTTTTCATTTAGCTAAACAAATCTTGAACTGTCATTTTCTTTCTGTTTATTTCCTATATGTTCTGTTCTTTCACTGCTAATCGCTGAGAATGGAGCTGTCGCTAGGTATTGTAGCACTTGCGGCAGGCAAGGGTATTTCTAGTCTCCCCCCCTCCCCCTCCCCCCACTCCTGCTCCAATCCCCTCTCCTTTCTCCCTCCATCACCTGCACTCGGATCCCTGGGCTTTTTCACTTCTAGATGGTGGCAGGAGAGCTGCGTGTGCTCCCTTTAATCTGTTCTACTGTCACACATTTGAATTGCAGTCATCTTTCTGTGCCCAAATGAGGGTTCCCTGGGCAGCTTCTGCTTCCTTGCCAAAGCCTTAATTATGGCCCCATACATCTTGCCCCACCATCTAGGTTGTGTGTATGCTGATTCCTCGGCTGTCACACTCATGCGTCCTTGACTCCTCCTAGCATAAGAGGTCAATGCATGACCTTGAAAACCCTAATGGAGAGAGACTTCTTAGTTAACAATGAGAGCACTAGCACCTGGAGATTTTAGAGGCAGTACATGCAACTTCAAAAGAATAATCAAGTTGGTAATTAAAACAAAATGAAGATTTCCTATTTCCTGTCGTATTTTGAGTTTGTTTCTGTGGATAAGTGTGTTCATTAAAGTTCTTCCTCCTTAGCCAGCCTCACCATTAGTATAAGAACCAGGGGCCCGATTTTCGAAGGCCTTAACACAGGCCTTTACCCATGTAAAGGCCTTCTCTGGAATTTTCGAGGGCATCTACACGGGTAGTGCACTTTGAAAATCCCGGATATGTCACTAACGCGTCCAGATGCTATCCGCATAGCATCAGGGCATGTTGGGGGCATTTCGGGAAAGAGCAGAGGTGGGCCATGGTGCTACCCAAATCGATGCTACACGGTTAGCGCTCTGCGCCTTAAAGATATGCAAGGTTTTCCCCACACCTATCTTTAAGGTGCTGGGACTAACCATATAGCATTGAAAATCAGTGCTACATGGGTAGCTCCTGCAGCTTCCTGTCTGTGCGGCAACACCCAGATTTTCGATGCCGGGGGCTGCATATGACCCTGGCATGGAAAATCCAGGTTAGGCAGGAGGTGGGCGAGCTATGTGCTGACACAGCACAAAGCACTGCCCAGCTCAAATTCGGGCCCCAGATGTATTATAGGAATTTTCTCCATCAACAAGCAGGATGCAATCAGGCACACAAGTAGGCAGGACCCCATACCAAGCTAGAAATGTGTCCTGTGTAACTCATGAATCTGGTTCCCCCTCCCCCCAGCCACATGCAGGAACTCACTCTTTTTGAGCTTCTTGGAAGCCCAGAGATATCAGCACCGCTTCCATACTTGCGTCCTATGAGGCTGCAACTCTCGCACAGCCCTTGATATGACCCTGCAAGTGAGTGATGTCATTGCATGGCACTGGGATGGAACAGCTTGCTCAGAACTAATATGGCACTTTGTATGCATAGCAGTCCACTTAGTTTCCTTTGTGTTTTGAAGATCTTCTCTCTTTTATACATAAGAACATAAGAAATGCCATACTGGGTCAGACCACAGTCCATCAAGCCCAGTATTCTGTTTCCAGCAGTGGCCAAACCAGGTCACCAGAACCTGTCAGGTTCCCAAAAAGGTATACAGATTCTACAATGCGTATCCTGGGGTAAGCAGTGGATTTACATAGGTCCATAAACCATTATTAAAGAGGACTTTCTTTCCTCCAGGAACTTGTCCAAACCTTTTTTAAACCCAGCTACAATAACAGCTTTTACTATATCCTCCGGTAACGAATTCCAGAGTTTGATTATGAGCTGAGTGACAAAATATTATACATTATAGCTTCATTGAGTGTTCCCTAGTCTTTCTACTCTTTGAATGATCTGTATGTTTACCTGTTCCACTCCATTCATTAATTTATAGACTTCTATCATATCTCCCCTCCAAGTTTAAGAGCCCTAATCTTTTAAGTCTCTCCTCATAGGGGTATCCTTCCATCCCTTTTACCATTTTGGTGGCTCTTCTCTGTATCTTTTCTAATAACGCTATATTCTTTTTAAGATACAGCGACCAGAATTACATACAATATTCAAGGTGTGTTTGCATCATGGAACGATACAGAGGTATTATAATATCCTTTGTTTTATTCTCCATTCCTTTCATTATGATTCCTAGCAATCATTTCTTGGCTTCCGCTGTATACCAGGCAGAAGGATTCACCATATTATTCACGATGACACCTAAATCCTTTTCCTGGCTGGTGGTTCCTAATGTGAAACCTTGCATTGTATAACCATAGTTTGGATTGTTCTTCCCTAAGTTCATAACTTTGCACTTGTCCACATTAAATTTCATCTGCCATTTGGATGTCCAGTCTTGCAGTTTATCCATGTCATCTTGCAATTTTTCACAATCTTCTGGTGTTTTAATAATTTTGAATAATTTGGTGTCATCTGCAAATTTGATCACCTCACTCGTTATTCCCATTTCCAGGTCATTTATGTAGATGTTAAAAATCAGTGGGCCCAGCACAGATCTCTGGGGTACTCCACTATTCACCTTTTCTCCATTGATAAAACTGGCCATTTAGCCCTACTCTCTGCTTTCTATCTTTTAAATGCTTTATTTTCGTTTTATAACAACAGAGGAAAGGAAGACATACAGCTAAAAGACAGATACATAAGTGAGATACATACAGCAAAGCAAACCCCTACCACCCCCCTCCCCCCTGCTTCTTCTCTAGAAAACTAATCATTCCCAAAGCGGGCGTGTACTGACATAATCGTGTTACAAAACCTAACGATGATCTGAAACATGATGAGTGCACCTTAAACAGACATGTCAAAGCAATGAGCAGATTGTACATAATCATTGAGCATCAGTCAGTTAGACAAACAAAATGAGTTTGGGTATGGGGAATAGCTCTCCGAGACGTCTGCTCACATTCACTATATAAGCAGACGAGGTTCCACCATGCATTGACAGTAAGTCGAGAGCTATCCTTCCAATTCTTCGTGATTAAGCATATGACTATGCCCAGAAGGAAATCAAAGAGAAAGCGACCCTTCTAGGAAGAGAGGGGACCTCCGCCACAGAGCGGAGTCCCACAATCTGCCAAGGGAGAAACTCGCAAAGATGTAAGATAGATTGAATACCTAGCAGCATGATCTGAAAGATGTTGAGAGGGAATCTTTGCAGTGGCCACCTGAGGGACTATCAGTATTGATATCAGAGAGAAATCTGTGCGAGACTGGGATTAGTGAGAAGAAGAGAGGAATGTAAAGTCAAGCTCAATGAGATGTAGTAACCTCCAGAGATCTACCAAAACAAGATCTTTGATCAAAGAGATAAACGAGATGGGACTCTTGGGGGGACCACTTATCCTAGGCGGCTGTTGGTCAATCTGGGGATCAAGAACTAAATTGAAATCCCCCCCTATGATCAATGCAGTATGAGCAGAGGCCTGCGCAACCTGAGCAATGGCAACGGAAAAGGCAGGGTCATCCACATTAGGAGCGTAAAGGCATATACATGATACTTCAATGCTACCTATCTTAAGGTGAACTCTGGACCATCCACCTACTGTATCAGAACTATTCGCAAAAAAAGTAGCATGCAAAGATTTCCTAACAAGTATGGCAGCCCCACATTTCTTAGAAACGGCTGGGGAATAGGCGACCACCATGTATGGTTTAATATTGAGTTTAAGAGTTGCCTGCGAATTTAAATGCAGTTTTTGAAGGAAAATCAAGCCCACGGCTGCATGACATAATAGTTTAAATTTGTCTTCCGTTTTATCGGATTATTGATTCCTTAGACATTCGAGAGAAAATCTTACATGGTACCATTGATCAGTAAGAAACATTTTAGGTAAGGACGCTTGAAACATACAACATAATCAAAAACTGTGCAACAATGACATAATCACCGAGTCTGCTGGCAAATACACCCTATATTGAAAAGTATGTACCAAAATATCTTAGAGAAGAAGCAAACCCCCAATGAATATGGCGACCAGATGTCTGCGGGAGGAGGCCCCAGAGAGGAAAATGAAGGCATGAAAAGAAAAGAACACCAAAGTCCATGAGTAACACTGTCTCTGATACTCATCGAGGCTACAATGGGTAGATGGAGTCGGGTCACGGATAGCATCGAAATAAGGCAACGAACCGCCCTCGTCAGACTCTTTGCTGAGCCGCGACTAATCCAATATGGCAGGCACAGCGGACATGAGAATACTTGCAGGAACATTCTGGAAGTCAGCGCATCAAGTCGGCCTCTTTAGAATCCAAGAACTCCGCTAGTGTTCTTGTCTGATTGTGAAGGGTGACTCGGAGCTTGGCCGGATACATCAGGCCATAGCGTGCTTGTAGATGTTGAAGCCTCGGCCGAAATTCCAGAAGGCGCTTTCGGCGGTCGACCGTGGGCTTAGCCAAGTCAGGATAGAAGGAGATCTTGTGGCCCTTGAACTCCATATGGCCCTTGGCCCGAGAAGCACTGAGAATTTGCTCCACATGTTGAAATCGCAAAAGTCGAAAGATGATAGGCCGCGGGGTCTTCCTGTTGAGCATTATGTTTGTGGGTACCCGATGAGCACGATCGATCTCCAAATCTTTGGTAAAGGCAATTTGAAGCAGGGAAGGGAGGATTTGACATAAAAACTCTTTCATGTCTCCCGATTCCGCTCCCTCCGGTATGCCCACGATTCGTAGGTTATTACGGCGCGCTCTATTATTGCCATCTTCCACTTCTTTCTGCAAGGCCCGTACCTGGCGTTCAACTTTGTCGAGTTGGGACAACCGGGCCACATGGGAGTCCAAGATGCTCTCCATTTTGTCTTGACGCGAAGAGAGCCCCTCTAGCCTGCCCTGCAGAATACCAAGATCTTCCCGCAGCGCTCGGAGTGCTTCACCATTTGACTGCACGAGGTCCTTAACCCCTCTAATCTCTGCAAGGATTTCCTGCTGCATTTCGGGGCCCTCGCGCGAAGCCAGCCCCTTCTGCGGGGACGGGGGTTCAGTTTTGGAGCGTTTGCCATGAGAAGCCGCTGGAGATCCAAATTCCAGGCGCATAGGTTTAGTCCCGGCCATCTCACCAATGTGCCCCGGCAAGATTCGGACAGAAGTCTAAGTATATACGGTGTTAATTCAGGATTCTGAGTAGGCCTCTCGGGAGCCTCAGCGCCATGCGACCATCCCGCTGGACACCGGGCTCCGCCCCCCCTCTGCTTTCTATCTTTTAATAGTTCCTGATCCACAATAATATGCTGCCTCATATCCCATTACTTTTTAATTTCGTCAAGAGTCTTTCATGCGGTACCTTTTTGAAAATCCAGATACACTATATGGACTGGCTCACCTTTGTCAACCTGTTTATTTATACTTCAGAAAAATATAACAGATTAGTAAGACAAGACTTTTCTTGGCTAAATCCATGTTGGCTTTTTCCTGTTAAGGTATGAATATCTGCATGTCTATTAATTTTATTCTTTATAATGGTTTCTACTATTTTGCCTGGTGCTGATATCAGGCTCACTGTTCTACAGTTTTCCGGATCACCCCTGGAAACCTTTTTAAAAATTGATGTTACATTGGCCATTCTCCAGTTACTACAGATGATTTTAATGATGATTCACAGATTACTAATATAGTAGGTCTACAATCTCATATTTCAGTTCTTTTATCACCCTTGGATGTGTACTATCCAGTCCAGATGATTTGCTACGCTTCAGTTTATCAAATAGTTTTAATTCATCTTCCTGGTTTATTGATATTTCTTTAAATTCTTCCAATACATCACCTTTTTAAATACCATTTCAGTCATGGGTAACTTCCCTACATCTTCTTCAGTAAAGACCAAAGCAAAGAATTCATTCAGTCTCTTTGCTATGGCCTTGTCCTCCCTTAACACTCCTTTAGTCAGTTTCTCTGTGACTTAATTTCTCATCTTGCCCATGGAACATTGCACAAACCAAGTCGGGTTTTTAACCATGTCCAAAATGTGGATGAATCATTCAGAACTTCGGCACCCATGCCAGATGTCCCATTTGTTTGGGCTTGGCACAGAATCAGGCTGAGTGCAAGCACTGCAAAGGAACATCTTTGAGCCTGAAATGATTGCTTCCCTAACCATGATGAGGCAGAAATGGAGAAAATGCCATCTATGAAGAAATCAGCTGACTCGGCACACTCTAGTAGATCTCCTCTGCTGATGTTGCCTCTACTCTCCTCTGCAGTGACTTCTAAGGTCCATTTGAGAAGGGGCAGCACCAAGCATTCTCTAGCTTGGTGCAAGTCTCGGCACAGACATCTTGGCCCAAATCTCAGATTTACATTTTTATTTATGTTATGAAGCTTCTGTATTGCATATCGACCTCTATGGTTTACAAATAACACAAGCCATAATCATAAACAAACAGAAATCATAGACACAATTAACATAACATAAAAGATGCCATTTTTTGGGGGGATTATATGATGTGATATTTTGCAGAAATAAAAACTCTAGCCCCAGCCTAATAGTCAAATGGCTCTGCAGAAGGTGAGAAAACGCACAAAATTATTTACTGGTGCCCTCACAGAAACTCCTAAAATGAAATATTTTAAGTTGTTTTTTTCTATAATCCGAATAATTCTGTAGAAGTCTTAACTCTAACAGAAGATTGTTCCAGCCACTAAAACAAGACAATTCACAATCTGCACTACATAAGATGGAAGCAGGACTGGACATTGAAACTGCTTCCCTGGGATCGTAATGTACACTTTGGGACATAGATTTCTCAAGGAAATGTCAAAGGTACATCTATTCCTAAATGGAGAACCTTAAAAATTAATGTCAAAAGTCTAAATAAAACCTGAAATTTTACAAGGGGAAATATGCTCATGTAACTATGCACCTATCAACAGTCTAGCTGCAGCATTTTGGATGCTTTGTAATGGTTTCAAAGTAACAGTATGGTACTGCAGTAATCTAAGGGTGATAGTACCATGCACTGGATAAGATTTCTAAAATCCACTGGATCAAGATAGTACTTTAATCTTCAAACTAAATGCAATTTATAAAAAGACTTTCTAACCAGTTCCCTAATGTACAGGTGAAAAGACAATTGGAAATCCACTAATATACCCAGAGTTTGCTGTACAGTAACAACCTGAGATGTTCCAATAGTAACCATTTCTGGTAGCTGTAAGACAGTATTATATTGAATGACTAAGATCACAGTCTTGGCTACATTCATCTCTAAACCTTTCAAACCCAACCAGTCCCCAATACAATCGGTCAGTTTCACCAGTTCTACATCAACATTGTTAACAAAAGGAAAATAGTTCATGATGTCATCCACATATAAGTAATAGTACATCCCTATCTAATGTAACAAATCACACAGTGGATGTATATAAATGTTAAATAAAACAGCTGACAAAGAGGCCTGAGGAAGCCCACGTTTCAAAAGGAACCATTTAGATTTAAGATCTCCTACTTAGACTGTCTTTTCTCTGTCAGAGGTATGACTGAAACCATTCCAACATGGAATTCCTTAGCTCACACGCCCTGAACCAATCAATAATGCTATATGAATGGCCAAATCAAAAGCTGCAGGAGTATCCCGAAAAGCAACCATCACATGGCTGCCACTACCAAGCAAATCAAACTAGCTGTCGACTGTGGAAACCAACAAGGTTGCTGCACTTCACCTCTCATTAAAATCAAACGGTTACCTATCAAGAATTCCTCATGGGGTTGCAGTTGGTCCATCATAATGTGCTCAATGAGCTTAGCTAAATGTGGTAAACTTGAAATGGGACAATAATTACTCTTCACCGTTGGTTCCAATCCTGACTTTTTCAACAGTGGGTGCACTGCTGCTTGTTTGATTTTTGGAGGTTCATAACTATTTCAAGGAGCTAGTAATGAAATCTACCAATAAAGGTAAAGGCAACGTCTTTACAGGCTTTGAATAAACAAGGTGGGATTGAATCTAACCTAGAAGGAACTACAGATTCTTGATCTAATTTCAACTTGAGCACTTGATACCATGACAAACTGCCCCCCCCCCCACTCCTTTGATACACGCACAGTTTGAACCATGTCATGAATCGAAACTATAGGACCAGACGTAGCCTGTGGATAAGAAGCATACTGCTGTGCATCATCTGTATCTTTCTGCGCTGTCCGAGTAGTAAACCATTAGACTAATTGAACGGTTCACATGGCTGAGCTACTATAGAGCTCAGTCGTAAAGAACGAATAGCGTGTTTTGCCTTCAGAACTATCCGACAATAATCCAGCTACAAATGAAAAGAAGAAATTCTTGCCTTATGGGTCTTAAATTTATGCTTTTTCTACACTGTCCTTAAAATGCACTTAGCTGACTGAAGTAGTTTATTCCAGGCATAAGGAGCAGCAAGGTGGAAGGATCGAAGTCTGGAGTTGACAGTAGGAGGAGAAGGACACAGATATAAGAGATCTGCCAGAAAAGCGGAGTTCCCGAGGAAGGGGTGTAGTGAGAGATAAGAGAGGAAAGGTAGTGAGGAGCAGCAGAATGAGTGCACTTATAGGTCAGCAGGAGAAGTATGAACTGGATATGGAAATGGATAGGGAGCCAATGAAGCGACTTGAGAAGAGGGGTTGTTTGAGCATATTGAGCCTGGTAGAAGATTAACTGCACAGCTGAGTTCTGAACAGATTGTAGGGGAGAGAGATGATCCAGAGGTATGAACACTAGATCTATATGCCCTTTAATATGTGTTGAAACATTAACACATTGGTTATGTCCCAATGCAGTCATCATATCAAGAAATTCAAGGTGAATGTATAACAGACAGGACCAATTAATAGGAATATGAAAATCACCCAAGATCTAATTTAATAACATCGTTTATAATTCACTTTTACAATCAAAGTACAAAGAGCAGTACAAAATTGGATATTTGGAAAGTGCAATCTCCAGGGTTCGCAGATGTTCCCATAATTGCCTTGGATCTACAGGGGCATTGGGAGCACAATAGAGACAAATACCAAAGGAAACTAAAGCTTACTCAAACCTTACAGGGTTAACCACATGCACACGAGAGAACTTAAAATGCTCATGTATTACTAACATACACCTCCCCTTTTACCAATTATACATTAAGAAAATTCTATTCTGAAATTAGGTGGGCACAATAAATTTAAAACTAGAGTATCACTTTCTGCTAATCAAATTTCAGTGATACACAAAATCCGCAATTTGGTATCTAAAAGCAAATCATGCAATACTTCAATCTTATTTTTCACAGAATGAGATTTGATTAATCCTACCTTCAATGGAGCCTCAAAAAATCTTTCAAAGAAGTTCTTTTCTTTTGAAATGTTCATAATAATTCCGTAGATTTCTACCATGATAAGCAACATGAAGGGGTTGAATAGGCTACGGTGTGACAAAAAAGAACCGAGACTGTGGCAGCCACGCCCATGACTCAATGCCAATTGGTTAACTGCTTATGTCACTGTGTTGTGCAACATCTCACCACTATTCTGCTATAATTTTCATCTCTCTCACTCTATTTTTCTTTTTCAGTTTTTTTTGCTATACATTTGTTTTGTAAGATAAAATGTAAAAGGTAATGCACTGTGTTAAAAGGATTATGTGCTCCCAGTCTGTCAGTCAGAACCTACTTGCAGAGGTTAGGCTATATGGCCACTGCAGTGCATGCTGTATCTTCCATTCACCTCAAGATAAGAGCCACAGAGGGACATCAAATTTCCAATGGTATCAGTGTAACCGATCTCTGTCTGCCAGAGTTTGTTTACCAACTTCACTTCAGACCATCTTACTGTGGTTGATGTCTGTCTGAAATCAATCGACCAGATATTCAGCAGAGGCGACTAGTGTGATTACAGCACCTAGCCATCGCCACTGAACAGTAAACCCAGATATTCGATGCCGAGGCCATGTTTGGACACTGACATTGAATATCTGGGTCAGTCGCAGAAGCTGGAAGCTAACTGGGCAGCGGTGATAGTCAGCTGCTGCCCGGTTAGCTTTGGCGGCAAACGTTAGGGCAGCTTTTACTGCGTCTGACTTTTGCTGCCAAGGAATAACTGGACAGTGATTAAATATCATCACTGACCGATTATTATCCCCAGGGACCACCCCCGGAATGTCCCAATGTGTAACACTGGGGTATATAGTGGTGGTACTCAGGGATATTCAGCGACTCTAACCATGTAACTATCGTTGAATAGCGGGCCTAATATGCCTAAAAACGGGTCCCCTTTACATACTGTAACTTCATTTTATCCTAAGAAATGATTCCAACATCCACTGGAAGAACCCGATAAAAAGCCTAAAGAATACACTGCATAGATCATTAGGAATTGAGAGTAATATTTTCCTCCCTTAAAGTGTTTGCCTGTCTTCTCTGGGATCAATCGGTTCTGATTCAGAAAGGCAATCAAACTGCATAGTTTTATTTCACCAAACAGGGAGGTATGACTTTCCTTAGGCTAAGCCAGGTTGCTGAACAAATTTGGCAGTCTCATTTCCAACTGTATGCAAATTCAAGCCACTTGTATGTCAGGCAATGAGTACCACTTAGTGAGCGAACTCAGCCAAGGTCTTCAGTCCCATGAGTGGTCTCCCACTAAATGGGACATTTTTCAGAACTGGGATACTCCTCAAATAGGCCTATTTTGTCAGTGGCAAAACTACCTCTCTCTTGCCTAGAGAGGGATGCACTAGTCTTTAACCAGACTTTGCTCCTCTATGCTTAAACCTTGCACAAGTATCAAAAAAAGCCCAGCACAGTTGTTCACAACAATGTACTGGTCTTGTCAGATCTGATTTCCTCCTCTTAAAAGACTCTGTTCTTCTTTCTTGCAAGCCGAAGTAGGAATGACTTTGTGCAAGAGCATGTTCGTATTTCTGGGGAAAGTTTTGAACAGTTCATTTTATAAAAAAATAGGGGCATTTCTCAGTTTCTTAATAGACTTCCTGTTATAAAATTACCCCATGTGAGGTACTAAAGAATTATGTCTCCTTTTTATTCACAGCTCAGGATTTATGCCCAGCCACAGCAATTGCACACAGCGGAATATGCAGCTAACGTTACAAAAATTATATTTGATGTCTTTGAGGATTATTTTAACATGACCTATTCTCTTCCAAAGTTAGGTAATTGTTACCATTTTGTATCTTACCACTTCCCCTTTCTCTTCACTGTCACATCTTCTTGAACGAGTTCTGGATGCTTCCAGGCTGCCTATTCTTCTGCTTAGCTGGGGCTGGATCTTGTGGCTTCTCTTGGATCAAGTTCATTGCTAAATCACGTCAGACTTGTATTTTGTCTGCTCTCTGCAATGTGGGAGGTAATTTTATAATAAAACATCTGGGTCAGAGTTCCAGAGTTACCTATTTCTGCCTGCTATATAAAAGCCAATACAACACAGGAATTGTAGAGCACTTTCCAAACAATGCAGTCACTAATACAAAAAAAACAACATCATCTGTCATCTGTTTTCTTCATTTGCCTCTCAATTTTTTGTATAAATTTTCATGTGCACAGACCTCTACATTTACAGCCGTTTCTTCAGGCATTTCCAAAGCCTGTATGATCTCAATACAGGGAATTTTATACTTGTTGTACACATCTTATACTTGTTGAGGCACCTGGGTAGTGTGGGGCTGGCATGTGCTTTTGACATCACACTAAAAAGGAGCACAGGGCCCTGGGCTAAAAACACCCCATGCTACCTGGGCAGCAAATATCTGGGAGGCGACTGGGTGGGGTGTGGGTGTTCCCACCATGCACCACTAGCACAAGCCTTGAAATCCCATGGTGCTTGTCCTTGATGGGGAAAAACTACTGCCAGCACAATAGGTGGTGATAAATATTCTGAAAAGTGGTATGAACACAGTGAGCCACATTAAATTCAGGGGAATGGCTGTCCTTGGTGCCCTGCACTACTAAATCTGCCCCAAATGCAAGTCAATAGCATAGAGCTTAGTAAACATGCTCCGGTGTAACTTATCTTTTCAGAGCTGTGGCATAGTCACCCAACATTGATGTTTTTGCACACTACCGCATCTGGGGCTGACAGCTGCTTCTGACAGACAGAACTGGCTCAATAAACCCTTTTTTAGACACCCGTTTTATTCATCAAGTTCTATCTTTCAGAAGCAGCTGTTGGCACCGGATGCAGGCATGTGCTGAGACATCCATGTTGCGTGACAATGTTATAGCTCTGAAAAAGTTACATCCAGTATAAGGCAAGATTTTAACAAGTGTGAAATTCCATGCTACGAGATCATACAGTATTTGGAAATACCTGAAGAAGTTGTGGATCTAGATGTTCTCCAGGAACAAGCAGGAAGTCGGTCCTCACTTATGGGTGATGTCTGCACTGATGAAGCCCGCGCGGAGCAATTCCCCAGCTTTCAAAGAAAGCCTTTGGGATTGCTGCCATTCATGCGTAGTCCTCCTTCCGCCCAAAGGTGCCATCTTGCTCAGTCTCCCTTTTTCCACGGAGCCTTTCGGACGCACGTCCTCGTCCCTTGAAAAAAGTGTTTCATTTCTCGGCCTGTGGCCTACCATTTTTCTGGTTGCATTGGTCCTCTACCCGTCCTTCCTCTGCTCCCATCCTTTTTGAGCAAAAGGGGACATTTTTCCTAATATTTTTGCTGTTAGCGGGCTTCGTGCCCTTTTTCCCCAACCACTGGCTGCGTGGGTCTTTGACCCCGTGGGGGCCCTTTTTGCCCCGATGGCCACTGGCTTCAAAAAATGTGATAGGTGCTCCAAGAACATGTCGCTTACAGACATCCATGACTGCTGTCTGCGGTGGCTTGGGGCCGACCATGATCCAGAGCTCTGTTCGCTTTATAAGAAAATGTCCTCCAAAGCCCTGCTCAGTCGTAACCAGAAGTCTGAGGACATTTTCTGTAAGGCTGCCTCAGAATCCCCAGTGCCGCCCTCAGTCATCTCTTCGCTGGTGGGATCCCCCACCTCGGCCCTACGTTCAAGGCAGCACTCTGATCAGGGGTCCCCTGAAGTGGAGTGGTGTAAGAAGGCCTCAAGTCGCTGTTGAGGGCTCTCGTCAAGCGTGAGGGCTCCTGCGCTCGGTCGCTTAACCCCTCTGTTTCCGAGAGTTGGACAAGGAGTGGCCTCGTAAGGTACCTCTTACAGACTCGGAGACCACCAGTGATGGTGCCAGGTCTCCTGAGGGCTGTCCCGGCGAGGACCCCCTCTCCTCCTTGATGCCTGGTGACCCTGGTGTTGGCATCGCAGGGACCTACACCTGTGTGGGAGTCCCTTATGCTGGCACTAGAACGCAGTGTTTCTTCATTCATAGCTTTCCAGCAGGCACTCACATGCAGCTTTGATGGCTCACGCCTATAGACCGAGGTTCCATTGAGAGGGACACCAAAATCTGCCCTGGAAACCCCTGAGAGCGGTGGGCCTCGTGAGGATCCTTGGCATTGGTCTCGCTCGCCTTCCCGTTCCTTGGGGGCAAGATCCTCCAGGGCCTCCGGCTCCAAGCAGGCCTCTGCTTCCAGATGGGGCGACCAGCCCGAATTGGATTCCTCCTCCAATTTCTCGGGCTGGGAGTCAGACGGGGATACCTCCCCGGAAACTCGTGCCCATCGGGACCTCCCGTCCCCACCCGACATTTAGAGGCATTTTCCACCTGAAGACACCTTCTTGGTGTTTGTGTGAGATATGGCACAGGCTCTCTCAACATGGCTACACAGGCTGAGGAGGAGCCTCGAGTTGAAGAGCTCGATATCTTGCAGTACGAGTCCCCGCCTCGAATCTCTTACTGTTCCAGTTCCTCCATTTCTGTCCAGGTTGCTACTCTGCATGTGGGAGACACCTGCTTTGGTTCCAATCATAAGCAAGCGCCTCAACGCGATGTACAAGGTCCAACGCAGCCTTGGGTTCAGAAAAACCCAGCTTCCCCACACCTCCATGGTGGTGGAATCGTCTTTGAGGAAACAAAAGAGCCTGAAGTCAGTCCTTAATTCTGCTGGGGGTGGAGTCGAGAGCCCTTGACGCCCTGGGCCGCAAAGCCCATCAAGGATCCATGCTCTCATCCTATATTCAGGCATACCAATTTTGCATGGGCATGTTTTTGCGCGACCTAGCCAAGGAACTCTGGGGTTTCTCCGTGGGCCTTGCGGACAAACCCCTCAATATGTTCCAGATGCTTCTAAAGTCCATTGGAGTGCTCGAAGTACCTCTCCCGTGCCGCCTACGACGTATTAGAGTCCTCAGCTCGAGTGGCAGCTGATAGCATCAGGGCCCGATGCCAGGCATGGCTCCATTCCTCAGACTTGGAGCAGTGGGTCCAGGAAAAGCTCCTGGACATACCCTGCCTTGGTGAGCAGTTCTTCGGTAAGCAGATGGAGGATAAGGCTGCCGAGATAGAAATGGAGTTTGTCACCAGAACCCACCTTTCACGCAAGACCTCCTCCCTCCCTCGGAAGAAACAGCAAACTAAGAAGCCATTCTTCGCACAGAAGGGCCTACCCTACCCAGACTTCCCACCATACCCACCTACTCCCATGTCAACCACCATGACGCAGGGAAAGTCTGGACCCCATGGTTACCACAAGCCAAAAGGGCCTAAGGCCAAAACCCTGGTGTCACCTCAATCTGCCCAGGGGTTTTGTCTCCAGCAGCATAGCCTTTTGCCCTGGCAGCATAACAGCCAATGGGGTCTGTCCTCCTTTGCCCCTCAGTGGACATCCATCACATTGGACACTTGGGTCCTCCGCATAATCTGGGATGTCTACCATCTGTCTGGACAAGCTTCACCCTCCCTTCTCCCCAGTGGAGCCTTCTCGACTCCCCGCACACCAGATCTTCCTACAGCGGGAGTTGGACAACCTCCTCGCCCAGTGGGTGGTCAAGAGGGTACCGACACACCTCCAAAGTCGGGGCTTCTTTTCCTGGTCCTTCCTTGCCCTGAAAAGGATGGGGAGGGTCTACGGCCCATCCTCGACCTCTGAAAACGAAACAAGTTTCTGGTGCAGGAGAAGTTCAAAATACTATTACTTGGCGTCCTGCTGCCCTTCCTCCAGCAGGGCTATTGGCTTTGTTCCTTGGATCTCCGGGACGCTTATGCCCACATTTTGATTCACCCCAGCACAGGTTGTACCTGCACTTCAGGGTGCAAGGGGAGCATTACCAATATAGGGTGCTCCCCTTCGGGCTCATGTCTGCCCCGCAGGTCTTCACAAAGTGCCTCTCTGCGGCCGCCACCTCCCTCAAGACAGCAGGGCGTACCGGTCTTCTCTTACCTCAATGACTGGCTCATCACGGGGCCCTCGGCCAGGGAAGCCCACCTGGCAGTATCGCGCACGATACTCCTCGAGTGTCTGGGTTTCTTGGTCAACTACCCCAAGTCCCACCTCAAACTGGTACAAGCCTAGGAGTTTATCGGCACATGCTTCGACACTCAGTGGATTGCCTTTCTGCCAGCAGACCACGCAAGTTGCCTCCAGGCCCTAGCGACCCAGGTCCAGAGCAACACTCTGATCATGGCGCAGACTATGCTGCGCCTCCTGGGGCACATGGCCTCCACCGTCCATGTGGTTCCCCATGCCCACATGCACATGTGGACGGCCCAGTGGTGCCTCAGCGCTCAGTGGAGCCTGGCCGTCGGTCACCTCAGAGACCCCATTTGGTTCTCCCACAACCTTTGCAGGTCCTTGGACTGGTGGCAGGACCCTTGCAACCTTCTCCGGGGGCTGCCCTTTCAGACCCCACAGCACGAGCTAATGCTGACAACGGATGCTTCCCTGCTGGGGTGGGGAGCCCACTATGGTGCATTGTGAATGCAGGGGTGATGGTCACACTAAGAGTCTCAACAGCAAATAAACTTGCTTGAGCTTCGGGTGGTCTGGTGGGCCCTGAGGACCATCTCAAAAGAAAGTCAGTGCTCATGCAGACCGACAATTGAGTGGCGATGTTCTGCATCAACAAGGAGGGGGGGTACAGGATCACACCCCCTTTGCCAGGAAGTGATCCTCCTCTGCTCCTTCACCTTCCGTCGGGGGATGATCCTACAAGTGGTCTATCTTCCGGGCCATGAGAACATCCTTGTGGACAAACTCAGCAGGATCTTCCACCCTCATGAATGACGGCTGGACCCGGAGGTGGTCAACTTGCTGTTCCATGGATGGGGGACCCCGACCATGGACCTGTTCACCAACCCGACGAACACACAGTTCTCCCGCTTCTGTGGCCCGGTCCTGCAACCGAGCAGGGAGGCTGCAGATGTGTTCCTCCTGAGCTGAACGTCTGGACTTCTCTACTCATTCCCTTCCACTCCTCTCATTGCGAGGACCCTCCTCAAAGCTCAGCGGGAATGAGCATCGATGATACTCATCGCTCCCTTGTGGTCTCATCAACCGTAGTTCCTGCTACGGCTCGCGTCTGAGCCTCTGTTTCCCCTGGGCTGTGCCCCGGGGCTGCTAATGCAGGAGGAGGGGCAGGTGCTACATCCAAATCTGGCCTTGTTGTCCCTTACAACTTGGTGGCTGAACAGGTCTCCCTGGCCCACTGGACCTCCTGGAGGAGGTCCTCGCATCAAGGAAGGACTTGAGATGAACTTACACCTTCAAGTGGCGATGATTCTCGGTCTGGTGCTACGAGCTCCAGATCAACCCATTCTCTTGTCCCACTTGGTGGGTTCTCCAGTACCTTCTCCATCTCATGAAGGAAGGCCTGAAGTCAAACTCTGTCAGGGTACACCTGAGAGCCATTTTGGCGAATAACTTCCCCATAGAGGGCAAACCCCTCTCGAGACAGCCCTTGGTCTCCCGCTTTATGCGGGGTCTCTTGCTTTCCAAGCCTCCCATCTGGCCTCCCCCGGCGGAGTGGGACCTGAACATCTTGCTCATGCAGCTTATGCGTTCACCCTTCAAGCCATTGGCAACATGTTTGCTTCGGCACGATCCTGGAAGGTGGTCTTCCCGGTGGCTTTGACCTCAGCCCAGGTTCTATAGAAACAGGGTGGTCCTCCATACCCACCCCAAGTTCCTGCTGAAGGTTGTCTTGGATTTCCATCTCAATCAGGAGATAGCCTTACTGACCTTCTTCCTGATACCCCATGCCGATCAAGCATCGGCGGTTTTGCATACGCTCGACTGCAAGAGAGCACTTGCCTTCTATCTGCAGCACACCCAGGCTCATTGCAAGTCTGGCTGACTCTTTGTGACTTACGATCACAACTGACTAGGGCAGGCAGTCACCAAACGCACCCTCTCCATGTGGGTGGCGGACTGCAACGCTTTCATGCATGCAAAGGTGGGCTTCCTGCTTGATCGGCGGATCACTGCACATGGTGTCTGAGCCAAGGCGGCTTTAGTAACTTTGCTGTGCTCAGTGCCTCTGACGGACATCTGCTGGGCTGTGACCTGGTCTTCAGTAAATATCTTCGCTGCACACTACTGCCTGGAGAGGGAGTCCTGTTCGGACAATGCCTTCGGCCAGGCTGTACTCCATAACCTGTTTGGGGTATAAGCAACTCCTGCCCTCTGACCCTTCTCAATGGTTATCGAGGGCTTCACCCCGAGGACCAGAGGACTCTGGCTCCTTCGGGCATTAGATTCTGCTCACGACCTCACAGAGGCATTTTTTGGTTACAGGTTTGGTAGCCTAAAGCTGGGGAGTCCCATAAGTAAGGACTGACTTCCTGCTTGTTCCTGGAGAAAGCGTGATTACTCACCTGTAACAGGTGTTCTCCAGGGACAGCAGAAATCAGTCCTCACTACCCTCCCACCTCCCCTGATGAGTTGCTGGATTTTTATCCTTCCCTTGCCATCTGCTTGGGAGGGCTTGAGCTAAGGGACCTGACTGAGCAAGATGGCACCTTTTGGGTGGGAAGAGGACCATACATGCGTGGCAACAATCCCAAAGGCTTTCTTTGAAAGCTGGGGAATTGCTTCATGTAGGCTCCGTCGGTGCCAACGTCACCCATAAGTGAGGACTGATTCCTGCTGTCCCTGGAGAACACCTGTTTCAGGTGTGAGTAACTATGCTTTTGTGCACAAGAAAAGAAGCAAAGAAAATGGGCAACAGAAAATATTTATTTGCAAATATTTATTTTGAGAAGCCGGCAAAGGTAGATTCTTCTGCTAAAGTTATAGGGCTGCTTCAAGTATTAATACATGCACATATTTGACTAATCTAATTACTCAGATTTGAGAGGTACAGAAAATACAATTATGCATCTGCCAAGCAAATTACTTTCTACTGATTTTCATTCTGGGGTTCTATTTTACACTGTTTTTTTGTGGTGTGAAAAAATGTGGTGTTCAGCAGCTGTCAAAAATATAAAATGCCAAGTACATTTGTCCCAGAAACAGCATTATATAGCCCTTCATGAATCACATTGCAGTCTGATTTCTGCCTTGAGAAAGTCAGACACTATGGTGGTCATTCTGATGTTTGAATAGCGGGGTTGGAAGTATGGCATGGATGTCCAACCCGTGCTTAGCCCCTGAATGGTATTCAGCTCACAACGCTCCCCACACATACAGAGTATCTGTGTGGGCAGCACTGGATGGGGGTGTGAGGGGGCAGGACAGAGGTGGAACAGAGGTGGAGCGGGGGCAGTGCCATGTGCCAGGACATACAGGGGCCATTCAGGTCAGGTCTCTGTACTTCCCCCGGCACCTGGATGGACGCCTGCCTTATTTCACACCAATGGTGGAATAAGTGCCAGGCAGTGTGGAGATCAAGTTTTGCAGCCCCCCTACCCTTTTGCACCACTGTGGGAAAGCTTCAGGCACCCGATCCTGGCCATGTGGGCCCCTGACCCCTGGCGAGGGGCTGCTTGGGGTTTGGCTATTCTGTGCCTCCGGTTGGATGTGCCGGTGCCATGGGGACAGGACACCACTGCACTGGCACACCAGCCAGAGCATTTTGCAGGCTGGACGGGCGGATGCATGGACAGCTTCTGCCTTGGAATTGGATGTACACCAAGCCGTCTAAGTACCCTGATTCCACAACAGCAAGAATGTATAGCTCCAGTGGTTGCAGAATCAGATACAAATTGGCCCTGTCCATTTTTTGGGCATCCGGACAGCCCGGCCGTGCACATTTCAGAAGCAGCTTCCATGGGGGTAAAGGCTTTTTTTTGACAAGCAGGATATAATCAGACATACAAGTGTCTCCCAGAGTTCAGAATGAGTGTAAACCTCTCATCCACAGAAGCCTCCTCTGTTCTTTAGTTTTGTATTTTCCGCTCTGTCGAATGGATGCAAAAACAGAGTTCTCCCTATTCATCTTCTGGCACTGGTTTTTGTCAATGTTGCTTAAAAAAAAAGTTAAAGTTTTCTTATTATTTTGTTAGCCTTAAAATCTATGACATCATCCAGACTATGTTGGACTTTGGGCCTCACCCACAGTGTTAAAAGAAAAGATCCAAAACAGATGTCTAATCCATTTGGAGTCTGAGCTACAACCAGGTTGAATGTAAGCATTGCAGGAGAATGTCTCCACATGCCCCAAAAGCCTCCATCATTTCTGTGAATATTATGAGGCAGAGACAAGGCTCCTTCATGTGCAAAACAGACAGACAGAATGGGCATGAAGCTGGGCTTTTGAATGTGATGACTTCAGAAGCCCAGCTACCAAGTTGCAGTGGCAGGGTTCTTCTGTCCAGCATAGCTTCACTTGAATGGGAGCCAAAAGGGGCCAAACATCATGGACAATAGTAGCAAAGTACACACATGAGGTAGTTTATTGTTTCTCCAGCAGACACAGTAATCTTATGCAGCAGTTTAATCTTCCACTGGTAGACAGGCAGTTCTCCTCTCATGTCACTCACTCGCATATCCTTAGGATCACTTACAGGTTGATTCCCAAGACCCTCAATGTGTCAGCTTTTTACAGGTCCTTCCCTTGAGCTCGGGATGAGGAACCTGCTTCCTGTGATTCATACATATGTCTAACAATAACTACAAGTACATTATAATAAGGTATCAAATATATTTATTTATTTAACAAGTTTTCTATACCTTCTTATCTTATATTCAAAATGGTTTACAGCAAAACAAACGGAACATTTCATAGAACAGGGTATTTAAACTGGGATATTAACAAGGTAAACAAGCAGTTATCTTATTGATATGGTAAATTTACATCAAAATATCTGTATTTTATTAACATAAAGTTATATGGGGGTGTATTGTGAGACATGGAATTCAATATATGGAAGCCAGGTGTGGCTGGGGAGGTCGGAGAGGAAGGGGCTTTGAGTATGATGAGTGTGGGGGAGAGGGGTATCTGTTTTATTTCTAGCAGAGGAGGGTGAATGTCTATGGATGTATCAGGGGTCTGTCCCATAGTATTCTGAAAAGAGGAAACAATTTTTATGGTCTTCCTGAAGTCCCAGAGATAATCTGTAGCTCTTATGTTCTCACGAAGTGAATTCCAGAGTGACGGTACATAAATTGAGAAGGTCCTGTGACATGTTTGTTTTTGTTCTTGTTTTGGCCTTGGAAATGAGCAAAAGGTTTTTGTTAGACTTCTGTTTAGCTCTCTTTTCAGGGTCACTACTAATGAGAGACTGGAGGATGGGGGGGGTGGTGATAACTGGTGAGTAATTTTAAAGATGATGAGTAACACTTTGTGTTTGGTCTGGATAATTATAGGTAGCCAGTGAAGTTGTTTCAGAGTTGGAGTTGTGGTGGTTTCTTGCCTACCAGTTATTTCGTACTAATTGTAGTGGGCCAATGGTGTGCTTCGGTAGTCCTTGGTAAATGACGTTACAATATTGCAGTATAGGCATTATCATAGCTTGGCATAGTGTGCAGAAATTATTGGTGTTCAGTAGAGGTTTGAGTTTTTGTATTCTTAATTTGTGATAGGCTGCTTTTGTTGTTTTTATTTGCGTCTTTGCAAGTTCAAGTCCAGATCTAGGTATATCCTTAGGTACCTAACTTCTTTTTTCACTGCTATGCTGTTATAAAATATTTGTAGTAAGTTTGGCAGGATGAAGGAGGTGTTCCTAGTCATGAAGAACGCTTCTGATTTCCTGTAGTTTATTAAGAGGTTTTGATTATGGAGCCGGTTTGACATCTTCTCGATGCATGATGTTATCCTTGAGTAGTCAGGTTGGTCTATGTTGATGGGGGTATATACCATAATGTCATCCGCATATGTTCTGTAATCAATCTTGTATTCTGTTATCTTGCATAGGGGTTGCAAGTATATATTGAAAAGTAAAGCAGAGTGCCAAGCCTTGTGGAACTTAGGGTTGATTGATAAGCCTTGCATGACGTATTCCAGATTTTACCTGGATTGTTCTGTCTAAGCTATGAGGTAAACAATTGAAGGGTAAATCCCTGGAGACCAATTTCCTGTAGATGTTTTATGAGGATGAGATGGTTTTATTGAGTCAAAGGCTACTGTGATATCAATGAATATCATTAGGAAGCCCTGCTTAGCCTTGTACAGCCCTGTCACTATGTTATCTAAGAGTGATGTAAATAATGCTTCTACACTGTGTTTAGGCTTGAAGCCATGCTGGTGGGGATCAAGTGGAGCATGATTATCTAGATGGTCTTGTAATTGGATCTGGACCACTTTTTCGATCATTTTAGTCATAAATGGGAGGCTTGAGATGGGTCGGTATGAGCTGGGGTCTTTGGTATCCAGTTTGGGGCTTTTTAGTATTAGTCTAACCACAGCTTGCTTGAGGGTAGGTGGGATGAAGCCTTGTGTGAGTGAAAGTCTATGTTAAGTAAAATGGGAGTCAATTGGTCCCTTGTTTTAATCCAGGACACCGGGCATGGATCAAGGGGGGATGTCGTAGTGTTGATATTGGTTATAATTTTTAATAGTTCTTCTATAGACGGAATGTGGAAGGATCTCCATAGATGGGTATGGATTTGTATAGACTGTGTGTCATTATCTGTACTTGGTTTTGGTTAGATTAAATTAAAATGTTCGATCCAAGAAGTCTGCTATAACTTGGTGATTGATTATGTCTGCATTATTTTTCTTCTAGTCTTTCCTTAATTAAAGACTGAGCTATTTCAAACAGCTCTCAAGGTTTATTCAGGGAGCCCATGATTAGGCTTCTATGGTATTCCTTCTGGAATTATTCATACTACTCTGGTATTCTTTCATCAGTGATGTGTAGGTATTTCTGTCCTTTCTTTTTAGTTTGTCTCCATCTCTGGAGCAACTTTCTTTCTATTATTGTGTGGTTCCTTGTATGGTGCATTGGCTGCATTGTGGAGTTCAGTTGTCAATTATTTCTTCTAAGTTTGTTGTGCTTCTATCAATTTGTGGTATGAGTTGCTGAATAAAGGTCTTTTTGTTAAATTGTTTAAATCTTCATGTTTTTTTGTTCCTTCAATTTAGTGGTGGGAATGGTTATGGTTATGGTGAGGGTTAAAATGTGGTGGTTTAACTCCAAGAAATAAAGCATGAAGCAACTGGAAAACCCAGACCTGTTTCTTCTTCAGGAATGTTTGTACTTTCTTGATATATAGTGAAATGTTGTAAAATATAAAATAAAAAAAAAAATGTGGTGGTTTGACCAAGGAACAGGTGTCACAGTTGCAGGTTGTGTGATCTTCTTTTTCAGTAATGTTGTTGGGTATAAAAATAAGGTCCAAGATCCCTCCTCTATTATGAGTTGGGGTGTCCATTTTCGGTGTGTAATGTAAGTCCTTTACGGCCTGCATGAAGGTCTGTGCATGTTTAGTAGGTGTGGATGGAATGTTGAGGTCTCCTAGACATTTTTGTAGTTTTGAGTGCATGTGTATCTCTCCTAGAAAGGGTGATAGAATTTCATCTTTGGTGCCGGGGGCTCAGTCTATAAGGTAGATTGATATGTGCTTGTTTAATATAGTGCTGAAGTTGTAGATTTCTGTGCTCTGGGTTGATAGGATGTTGAACTTTAGAGACTTTGAGATAAGTACTCCACCACACCTTTATGTGGTTCTTGGGCGTTGTGGGTCTCGCAGGTTTGTGATGCAATTTGATTTATTATCACATGATCAGTGTCAGTGAGCCAGGTTTCCGTTATGTACATTATGTCAATCTCATGTACCTGCATGTAGTCCATAATAATGTGGAATGTGTTCTGGATAGATCTGGCATTAATTAGGACACATTTTAGTTTAGCGAGGGTTTGGTAATTCTTTAGTTGGGTATGTTTGTGGTGCCAGGTCAATTTGAATTAATCTGTTGCATTTCTTGTTTTCTATGTTATGAAATGGGTGGTGGGAAGGCTTTTATTTGATATTATGAAATGCTGGTATGATGTTGGCTGTTGTAAATTGTGGCACATCTATTGCTTGTGACTTCATTGCCTGAAGGAGTAGTTTTAAGCATCAGAATATGAGTATGGTGGGGGGGGGGGGTTTCAATGTGTGAGGGTCAGAGAAGATGTTCGAAGAGTAGGACCCGAATGGAGGGGCTACAGGTTGTGTATAGTTAACAGGGGCTACAGGTTGTGTATAGTTAACCTCTGCCTGGTTAGGTGCAATGGATACTTTGTGTCTGGTGCAAAGAGCCACAATGTGTTCTCCTGATCCCAAGGAAGGCCCAAGTGTAGTGTTGATGTCACTTTTGAGGAAGCAGGCTATGTTGGTCTTTTTGTGACAGCGCTGAGTGGAGAGATATTGGAACCGCTTGAAGGAGCTTTCATCAAGCAGTGCAGTTTCAGTCCTGAGTCATCGATGAGTTGGAGTTTTATTTTCCCTGGTGTTGAGTGTACAGTCTGTAGTTCTGGAGTGAAGGGTTGTTGGAGCGGTGCTTGTTCATATAATTTGCGTCTGGCAGGCTGGGTGCGACTATCAGGGTTTTGCTGAGGTCCCCTGCCTAAGGGCCACACCAAAGAGCCCTTTGGCGATGCCCTCAGATAAGAGGCCTGCCACGCGCGGGTGCACCTCAGTGCCTTGCTGGATTTAAATGTCCCAGCATACAGCTCCTGATAAGTCCTGGCGGGGGGAATTGAGGTGGAGTTGACCTGACCCGCTTCCTTCTGCTGTGGCTGATCAGGGGTTTGCAGATGGTGAATAAAGGAAAATGGTTCAAAACCCGTTTTAAAATATTTTATATTTTTTGACACAAGTAGGTTTTTTTTTTCTTTCTATAAATTTTACAATTTTAAATCTTTTAATAGTTTTTATAGAATAATTTTACATTTTTTTATTCTTTCCTTTCACTTCACAATAATAAACTACTCAAAAGGTTGCTGCTTGATGCAAATCAAATTTAGAACTGTATCAGTCCATTAGGGGCAGGTTTACTAAAGGTTAACACATGTTAAGTAAAGTTAATGTGCATTAAGTGCTGCAGTGGCCCATAGAAATGAATAGGTAGTGGCAGCACTTAACATGTGAACTTTATTTAGCATGTGTTATCAATGGATTCTAAGGGGCATGTTTACTAAATATTTTTTTTTAAATTTTTTATTTATGAAATTTTTGAAAAAAGTCAAGAAAGGTCACACCCGACCAATCTTGAAGCAATAGACAAGCCATTCAGAAATATCCACAAGCAAAAACCCAGGATACAATAACAGAAAAGATAACATACATAAGTGCAGAATGCCTTGTCTCTCCAGCCCACTAAAAAAGGGGGAGTTAACTTAATTAATTCAACCACAATATAAGAAGAAAATGCATACAATCATAATTTCGGACCCAAAATCCTATGAGTCAATAGTGGCCTCAGAACGCCTGGCGCTAATGAAGGCCAACAATTGGGAGGGCTCAAAAAAAATATAAGAAAAAGTCTGATATTTCACCAGACACTTGCATGGATGCTTAAGAAAAAAAAGCCCTCCCAATTGCAAGACCCCAGACCGAAGCAGCAGGAACTCTCTATGCCACTTCTGAGTTTCTCTGGATAAGTCAGGATAAATGCATACTGAAAGCCCACGAAACAAGATTTTCCGCTTCTGAAAAAAACAATTTCAGTAACCATTCCTTATCAGATAACAAAGCGAAGGTAATCAGCAACGTAGACGGTACCTGTGATTCAAAACCAGAATTTTCTAATATATCTGAGACGTTCAGAACATCCTCCCGAGTTTGATTAACTCCCACAACACTTTGAGCCAAAACACATTTGGCTACAGGTAAATAATAGGCTTTCACCAGAGGGGGCATCAACTCAGGGGACACTCCTAATATCTCCTCCAAATATTTCTTAAACATATCTCTAGGAGAAATCGATGGAACCTTTGGAAAATTGATAAGTCTCAAATTATTAGCACAAGATAAATTATCCAAATGTTCAATTTTCATCTGTAAGGACTGAAAGTTCTTTCTATGTCCCTCCAAATGTTCCTCAAGGCTCTCTACCTTGTTATGAACATCAACACATTCCATCTGAAGCGTGGAAACCTTCCTCTCCAATTCACTCACCAAAGCTGTAGAAGCGTTCATCTTATTAGCCAACGAAGATACTTGTGGTAAAAGAGCCTCACCCAAGGTGACAATCACATTCCAAATGGCTTCCAGTGTAAAGTTCTGTGGTCTCTGCAGTGAAAAAGCCACTTCTGATTCAGCGAGGGATACAACTGGCTCCATGCACGCCAAGGGTCGATCACCACCCGTGGAGAGCAACTCCTTCTCCACTCATGCCTCTCCTGACGCCACCAAAGATCTCTGTGAGCTCAGATCTCCAAACGGCTCACTCTCTGACCCAGCTGAGACAACCCAACCTGACCCTCGTGAGGATTTGCCCCCCACCTCAAGGGATGGAGAGACAAGCTCCAGGAAGCCTTCTGGCAAGGGCTGGCTGCGAGTCAACTTAGGCGCCGGACTCAATACGGGGGACGAAGATGATATCGACGCAGACGCTGGGCACGCCGACTCCAGTGAAACTGCAAGCCGAGAAATTCCTCCCGCTCCTTCCGAAACCCGCGTTGTGCATAGAAGAAACGGATCTAAAGGACCCGATACAGAAACTGCACTCGGCGTAGAGGAAGCAACAGGCTGCGAGGGCAGCGGCCCGGACTTCCTCTTTCGTTTCTTTCCCATTGCGGCACACTCACGCGGAGCTGACTGTTGCTGCGGCCATCTTGGTAACGCCCCCCTGTTTACTAAATATTAACTTAAACTTTTATTCATGAAATGCTCAATGATGCCATCTTCTGTCTCTAGATAGTTCCTGCAACAAAACAAAGACACAATATAATGTATGTAGAGAGAAAACAGGGTAAAAAACAAACAATCTGCCTCTTAATCAAGTAACAGCCAATATTTTGAAATGGCTCTGAGCACATCCAGAAAGCATGTCAGTATGGATCTGGTTTTTGTTCCAGTGCTCTTCCAGGAAGAATAATGTCAGGAGTCTCATGTCATCTCCACTGACCATAACATGTTTCCTGATGGAATGTCCCTTTTTCCACAGATATTGTCCATTTGTGGTGGCTTTAATCACTAGATCCTCTCTAGTATATGCGGTGAAAGTAGAATCAGGTCACGTTCTGTAGAAGATCTGATCTCTCATTTATTTAGTTAGTTACAATTTTTATACCGCGATTTCCAAAGATCAATTGCAGTTTACAAATACTTTGAGTAGTACATAAACAGATGCATATTCATATACATGGAACAGAAGATAACTATGTACATTAAACTGAGGTCCATTAGGCTATAAGCATAAGGACAGTAACAGACATGCAAGTAAATTAGCATAAACTATATACATCATCATAACTGGGTAGAGGGTCATGGGTTATGGTTGGGAAGGGGTTGTTGGGGGTGTGTTGCGTTGCTCATAGATGCCAAAATGGAGGGTAAATAGATGTGTTTTGAGATTCTTTCTAAATGTCTATAAATCTTTTAATTCTATGAGTTGGTCAGGGAGAGCGTTCCATAGCATAGGGGCAGTGTGGGAGAAGGCCTTATTAGTTACCTTTTTGGATTTCCTAAAGTCTATGGAATTGATAGTTTGTTTTTATTCCAGTTGCATTGGCTGCGGTTGTTTTACCTGGAGATGAGAGTGGATAGATATGATGGGGATATGCAGTTGATTGATTTAAATGTTGTGACAAGAATTTTGTACTTAATACGGTTTTGAAGGCCTGGCAATCTACTTCCGGTGACACTGCCAAGAAAACCCAGGAGCTTCTGGGTCGCCAGGAGTCAGGACTGACACGAAGGCACACATTGCATTTGCATGGTTAACCAGTGGAGGGCATAGAGTGTTGGAGTGATGTGTTCCATGGAGTTGATATTCATGGTTATTCTTGCAGCAACATTTTGAACTAATTGGAGTCGTTTTAAATCCTGTTTTGTGATACCTTGTAAAATGGAGTTTGCAAAATCAAGATGAGGAGTAATCATTGCCTGGATTACTAATCTAAGATCATGGAGGTGAAGGAGCAGACAGAGTTGTGTTAGCAGTTTAAGTTTGTAGAAAATGTTTTTAGTTGTTTGGGTTATATGGGATGGGAAGCTAAGGGAGAGGTCAATGATTACCCCTAAGTATTTTACTTTAGTTTTAACTGAAATGTTAATGTCATTGATTCTGATTGATGGGGTGGGGAGAAATTCTGATTTCTGGTGACATACATGGCATCCGATTTTGTAAAGTTGATATTTAGATTGTGGTACTCTAGCCATTTCATGATTTCTGAGAAGTAGTCAGTCAGTGATTGGGTAGGTGAGTTCAAAGTGTCCCACAGTAAATATGGTAATTTAAGTGGGATCTCTTAAAAATAGAACAAATCAGTTGTAAATAAATGTTAGAGTAGGGTGGAAAGAGCAGAGCCTTGAGGGAGACCTTGTTCTTATTTGTGAGTATCGGAGGTTTGCTGTTCAATTCTAATTTCTTGAGTCCTATCTGATAAGTATGAAGAAAATCATTTTAGTACAGTATCTTTAATACCTATGTGCTGTAGCCTGGTTCACATTATTTGATGGTTAATGCTATCAAACGCCGCAGTGATATCAAAGATAAGTAGAAATGTGTGCTTTGTGTTATCAATTCCTCTTACTAGAGTATCGGTAAGGACTGTAAGGAGTGTTTCGACACCATGGTAAGGGCAAAACCCGTATTGCTGTTTGTCTAATGGGGCAGAGGTGTCTATATGGTCCTGTAGTTGGACTCGGACAATTTTTTCCATTAATTTTGCCATTAGTGGGAGACTGAAAATTGGTCTGTATGAGGTAAGGGAGTTTTTGTTGCTGGTATTCTTTTTCAGAATGGGTGGATTTGAGTGTGTTTCAGAGAGGCTGATATGGACCCTTTTGTAAGTGAGAGGTTGATGATGGAGATGATGAATGAGGATAGTTCGGAGAAAGATGCTTCTATCCAGCTTACTGGACATGGATCGAGAGGATGTAGTGGTGTTTAGTTTGGAGAAAATATTTTTGAGTGATGTCACTTTCTTTCAGTTCAGTAACACTCCTAATTTGGAGGCTTATGTAAGGGAGTTCATGTTTCCAAAATTCCCACACGCCTTTCTTTACCATCTTCTTTCATCAAAACCAGTTTAGCAGATGGCAGCCTCCTGAACATCCTGACTCAACTCATGGGTCCCTCTTCAAGTCCTCTGTTATGGGCACGGTTGCTAAGTCCATTTGATTGAGTGGGATGTGACAAAGGGTACAGGTAAATGGAGATCACTGTGAGGAGAAGGTTACCAGTGGAGTGCCATAGGGATCTGCCCTTGGTCCAATTCTTTTTAACATCTTTGTTAGTGATATTGTGGAAGGGCTGTCGGGTAAGGTTTTCCTCTTTGTGGATGATACCAAAATCTGCAATAGAGTAGACACCCAGGAAGGTGTAGATAACATGAGGAGGGATCTAGCTAAGCTTAAAGAATGGTCTAGAATTTGGCAGCTGAGATTTAATGCTAAATGTAGCTACAATACAAGGGAGAAGTACAGTATAGAGGGTGATGTACTTCTGTCCACGAAAGAAGAACGGGACCTAGTCGTGATTGTGTCTGATGATCTCAAAGTAGCTAAACAGGTAGAAAAGGCGACTGCAAAAGCCAGAAGGATGCTTGGGTGCATAGCGAGAGGAATTGCCAGCAGAAGAAAGGTGGTGATAGTGCCTCTGTATAAGTCATTGGTGTGACCTTATTTAGAGTATTGTGTACAATTCTGGAGATCATACCTTCAAAAGGATAGAAACAGGTTGGAGTCGGTGCAGAGAGTAGCTACTTAAATTGGTTAATGGTCTTCATTATAAAGTATATGAGAACAGACTTAAGGACCTTAATATGTATACTTTAGAGGAAAGGCAGGACAGAGATGAGATGATTGAGACGTTTAAATACCTCCTGTGGCATAAATGCACAGGAGGAGAGCCTCTTTCAATTGAAAACAAACTTTTCTAAGAGGGGACATACGATGAGGTTGAAAGGGGATAGACTCGGGAGTAATATGCAGAAATATTTCTTTACGGAAGGAGTGGTAGTTGTGTGGCATAATCTCCTAGTGGAGGTGGTAGAGATGAGGACAGCATCTTAATTCAAAAAGCATGGGAGAAACACAGAGGCTCTTTAAAGGAAAAAAGGAGACTGTTGTAGTAGGTGATAAGGAAGGGCAGACTGGATAGGCCATGTGGTCTTTTTTGCCATCATGTTTCTGTTTCCTCACTGCTTCCAATTCCAGAACTTGCAAACTGCTGACTCCTCTTTCCAGTTTCACCACAGCCATAGCTACTCCCAGGAATATTTTATCCAGCTCCAGGTTAGAGACTGCCCACAGATTCAAGACAGAAGCAATCAAATCCTCAACCAAAGTCCCAAACCCCAGACTTAGTTTTGTTAAAGAAATGTTTTCAGAGGAAGCACAACTTTGCAACTCCAATTCTTCCATCTTCTCTGCTCATGATGCTGCTTGCTCCAGTGGTTTTCTTGGTGCCAGGGCTTGCACATGCATTGCTTCAAAGGTCTATGAATCCAGTGAACATGACCTGCTGATAAGACTTGGAGGTCTCTGGTGGTTCATTGGATATATGAAAGGTAGGCTTCATTTCTGTATTCAGTACAGGACAAACCTTAATGCTTTTGAGGCGCAGGGGTGGAGCTCTCAGTTGCCTGTGCTTGGGCTTCACTTTCTAGGGGCTTGGTGGAGCTTTCTGAGGGATGCAGTTTACCTTTCCCAGTACTTACCCCACCAGCTCCTTCATGGCAACTCATGTCCTTAGCATTACTACTGCCTCATATCAGTGCTGGACTTTGGGCAAGGCCTCCAGGGGACTTCTTGCAGGCTTGGAGGCTGTCCTTCCAGGGTAATGGTTCTCAGATGGAACTCCATGTTCCTATTGAACTGTTCGAACTGTTGGAGGCCTGCTTGACTCTTCATGTGTTGAGTCTGGTGTGACTGAACTGAAGAATTGTTCATGACAATGGCATTGCAAGATGCTAGGTACTGGGGCATGCTCATGTTTGCTTATGGGTAGTGTGCATGACCCAAAAGAAGTACTCCTTCAATGGATGGCTTGAGTTCTGCTTTCCATTGAGGATTTATCTTGATGTCTCCTGTAACCTCTTTTTCTCCTCCAGTTACAGACACACTATGAATTTTCAGCACTCCAATTCACTTCTTCCAGATCCTTGTCTCCTTCAAGGCCTAGGTGCTCACACAGGTAGCTTTCAGGCACTTCACAGCAAAGGCTCAAGTCTGCCAGCAATGGTACTGATCACTCTGGGAATGGTTTAAGAATTCAGCCCTCGTGCATGCCTGCTGTTTGCTGGTTGGTTGAACTGGCATACTTGATCACTAATGTCTCTCAATGGTGCACTTCAGACAGAACGTCTGCATGCTCCCACTTCATCACCACGCATATCTCCACAAAGGTGGGGATCCCAGGCCTGCCAGCAGGAAACTGCAGATTCAGATTTTCAAAGGTGGGAAACGTTTGCAAAACAGATTTTTTACACTTGAAAACACTGCATTTGCAAACAAAAATGTCCAAAACCACAATTCAACTTCCCACTCTTTTTATTGTTGGCTATACCTTTCCTGCTCAGTTCACCTGCTCTCCACCAGAACCTCACAGCAAGAAGGTAAATATAGTCCAAAAACAGTTTTACTCTGACAATTGCAAATTTTCTCTCTTTAGCCAAGAGTCCAAAAATACTCAGTGCACTGTTTAACTGCCAAGTTTGTGCCAATTAAGGGATGTGTATAGTAAGCCAGTCTAATGGTTAACCTGGGCTATTTGCAAATAGGTCCCATTTTATTCAGTGGGACCTAGTTGCAAATAGCTCAGGTTAACCATTAGCCAGGCTTAGTAGACATATCCCTAAGTGTTTACAGCACAAGTACTAATTCTGGTAAAATGTTTCTAGTATTCACTATTCAAATGCTATTTATGTTCCAACTACAAGTCCCTGTAGTTTGGGTGCTATCTATATAACCAGGGGTGTGTAGGCAAAAATGTTTCTTTTCACTTAGTTTTCTGTTTCATTAGCAGGTTTTATATTTGTTTTAGTTTGTTTCATTTTAATACATTTTCGTTTTATTCCATTTTAATAATTTTAATTTCAGAGCAATTTTGTTAATTAAAGGGGTAGCTGTGGCTGCTTCCCAAATGAAAAACATAGCTGAAAGGTTACTAGAGGTTTCAGACAAATACCAAAAAAACCTAACTGGCTTTCTTCATAGAAACATAGAAATATGACTACAGAAAAAGACCACATGGCCTATCTAGTCTGTCCTTCCATAACAACTACAATAGTCTCCTTTTTACCTTTAGAGATCCTCTGTATTTGTCCCATGCTTTTTTGAATTCAGTTACTGTCCTCATCTCTACCATCTCCACTGGGAGACTATTCCACGGATCCACAACTCTTTCCATAAAGAAATATTTCCGCATATCACTCCTGACTTTATCTCCCTTCACCTTCATCCCATGTCCCCTTGTAGCAGAACTTGCTTTCAAATGAAAGTCTCTCTTCCTGAACATTTATGCCACGGAGGTATTTAAACATCTCAATCATATCACCTCTATCCCGCCTTTCCTCTAAGGTGTACATATTAAGATCCTTCAGTCTGTCCTCATATGCTTTATAATGAAGACCACTAATGATTTTAGTAGCCACCCTCTGCACCGACTCCATCCTGTTCACATCCTTTTAAAGGTGCAGTCTCCAGAATTGCACACTATACTCCAAATGAGGTCGCACCAAAGACTTATACAGAGGCATTATCACCTCCTTTTTTCTGCTAGTCATTCCTCTCAGTATGCACCCAAGCATCCTTCTAGCTTTTGCCGTCGCCTTTTCTACCTGTTTTAGCTACTTTAAGATCATCAGACACAACCACGCCTAGGTCCCGCTCTTCTTTAGTGGACAAAAGTACTTCGCCCCCTATACTATATTGCTCCATTGGATTGCTGCAGCCCAAATGCATGACCTTACATTTTTTAACATTAAATCCCAGCTGCCAAATTCTAGACCATTCTTCAAGCTTAGCTAGATCCCTCCTCATGTTATCTACCCCTTCCTGGGTGTCTACTCTATTGCAGATTTTGGTATCATCCGCAAGAAGGCAAACCTTACCTGAAAGCCCTTCCGCTATATCACTAACAAAGATGTTAAACCAGTGACCTTCCACAAGGCAAGCATCTCACAAATTAACCACCACCATGACTCCATGGAGGCTGGGTCTAGCAAGCATTGCTGTACTGCTGGTGATTTTATTTTTTGTCTCCTGATTGACTCAAAGTTTGTCTGGTCTGCAACTCTTTGTAAAATGTTAATGTGATTTTATTGACTCCTGCTGTAGAGATTTATACCAAAGATTTTTTTTGCCTTGTTTTTGTGCCAGAAATTCTGTGAAACCATGTCTAAATATGCTGTCAAAGAAGTTTACTAAGCCTAATGAAGATCCTGGTTGATAATCAGATATGGTTTCACAGAGGTTCTGGTACAGCAATTACAGCAGTGCTTGAGAGAGCCAGACCCCATAGACTCATGGTGGCTCTTCTGCAAAATGCATGCCTTTCAACCCAAATGTAACCAGTTTAATGTGAGCAGAGCCTGTGATAAAATGGGGGAGAAATGCTGAATTCCATGTTTTTCAGTGCCATGTAGTGCTATACAAATGATCAATAGTAGTAGTAGGATTGAAATGAGATGAAAAGAAATAGAAAATTTCATTAATAGTTCACATTTTGTTTTAAACGAATGCACATCCCTATATGTTACCCCTTTTCTGTGTGGTCCAGACATTTGCTCCAAAACTGCTTGGCAGACAAGGGAGCACACCAGTCCTAAGAGTTTTTATCCAGAGTTTCTCTGAGCTCCTGGCTTTAAAAGTTTCAGAGTTCACCATTGAAGGAGAACTGGCAGTAGAGCTGGCAATATTTAATAAATACTTGACACTTTCACATTTACCCTTCTCAATAAAAAGAGTCCAAGCCAGAAATTGTGTTCTGAACCAAGGATTTACTTAAACTTAAAGATCACTGATAAACAAGTTTAACAACTCGAAGAATCGAGAAAACAAGAACTATGTTACAGTTAACGCATTCTCTTAAACAAAATGGTTACAGACAGATTACTACTTTACCACTCTTGCACCAAAGTAACTTATTTGCCACTCAGAAACAGAGAAATATGATGGCAGATAAAGACCGTATGGCCTATCCAGTCTGTCATTCCATACCAACTACTAAGCTCTACAGTCCCTTTTTGTTTCTTTAGAGCTCTTCTGTGTTTTTCCCATGCATTCTTGAATTCAGATACAGTGCTTATCTCTGCTGCCTTCATAGGGAGATAGTCCACGCATCTACCACTCTTTTTAAAGAAATATTTCTTCAATTTACTCCTGAGTCCATCCCCTTTCACCTTCATTCTATACCCCCTCATTGCAGAGCTTTCTTTCAATTGAAAGAGGCTGTCCTCCTGTGCATTTATGTCATGAAAGTATTTAAATGTCTCTGTCATTTCTTCCCTTTCCACCTTTCTTCCAAAATATACATATTGAGATCTTTAGGTCTGTCCCCATATGCCTTTTAGCGAAGCCCACTGACCATTTTACTAGCCACCCTCTGCACCAACTTCATCTGTTTATATCCTTTTGAAGGTGTTGTCTCCAGAATTGCACACAATACTCCAAATGAGGTCGCACCAGAGACTTATACAGAGGCACTACTGTCTCCTTTTTCCTGCTGGCCATTCCTCTCCCTATGCACCCAAGCATCCTTCTGGTTTTTGCCATTGCCTTTTCTACCTGTTTAGCCACCTTAACATCATCAGACACAATCACCCCTTGGTCACGCTCTTATTTCATGGACAGAAGTAGTCCTTTATCACCTATATTTTACCACTGGAAACCTCTCTCTCCTTCTAATGCTTTGTCCCATGGTGCCTTAAATTGTTTGTAAGGCAGTCACAGTTGCCTGATACTGTGCTGGAGATCACACTTGGATTTGGAGCAGCTGGTTCATGAATCAAGAATAGAGGAAGCTATTTTGGGCTTAGTTCTTAGTGGAACACAAGATCTGGTACAAGAGAAGGGTGTTGGGGCCACTTGGCAATAGTGATCATAGAATGATCACATTTTAATTTAATAAATGGAGGAAGGATGGCAAGGAAATCCACAGTACGACCTTTTAAATTTCAAAAGGAAGACCCCTATGATAAAATGAGGAAAATAGTTAAGAAAAAGCTAAAAGGAGCAGCTGCATCAAGCATGGGCATCGTTTAGAAATACTTTCTTGGAAGCTCGGAGGTTGTAGAGCCTGTTTGTACCTGCTGTCATCTATCTGTTAGATATGATTTGCACCAGCTCCAGGCTGAACCCTGGATTCCCTTTTCCTGTAGACTTATCAGGAGCTGTTCGTGGTTGATGGAGTCGAAAGACGTGGAGATGTCCAAGAAGATCAGGGCATATCCTCGTCTGATGTTGTCAATCCCTGTGATGAATGTGTTGAGAAGTGTGGCAAGAAGCGTTTCAACACCATGTGATTCCCTGAAGCCATGTTGGCATGGATCGAGGGGGGCAGTGGAGTCGATGTGGTCTTGAATTTGCCATTGGACAACCTTCTCAATTATCTTGGCTAGAAGTGGAATGCTTGATATTGGTCGATAGGATTCTACCTTCTGGGGTTTCAGTTTGTTGTTCTTCAGAAGGGGCCGTATTGACGTCTGAGGCATGCTGGAAAGATTCCTGTGGAGAAGGACAGCTCCATGATCTTGGCTAGAATTGGGCTGAGTTCATTGTGCAAAGATCTTATCCAGAATGCTGGACAGGGGTCGTTTGGGGCAGTGGTGGAATTGATGGCTGCAATGATTTCCTCAATGCCTCTGGTCGATGGTGTTGTGAGAGAGTTGAGCGGCTTTAGTTGTTATGGGTTGTGACTAGGAATGGATTTCGTGGCTGCACTGATGTTGCTGGATTTGGCTAGTATGTAATCTGCATATTCTTGAGGGTGTAACATGGTTGATTGGGTGAGCGAAGGTTCTTTCGTCAGGGTCTTCACTATGTTGAAGAGGTCGTGAGGTTTGTTTAGGGAGCGGCACAGGAGTTCGGAGTGATATTCTTTCATTTTCACTGAGATTGAGTCTCGGTGTGCATTCAGGTGGGAGGTGTAGGCTGCCTGGTCAGCTGGGGACCGGGAGCATCACCATCTTCTTTCTAGTTTCCAAAGGAGAAGTAGTGAGGTCCTTAGCTCCGTGGAGAACCATCGTGCTGATTTCTTACCTCTTGGTGCCTTATCTGGGGCAGGTGGCTTGTCTGGGGCAGGTAGGCATGCAAAGGATCTCAGGCTGTTATTCCATGTGGCCATCATTTCCTCCAGGTTAGGCGAAGCCAGCTTGAGGTTTGGAAGGACTTCATTAAGGATTGCCTCTTTGTCAAAGGGTCTGAAATGTCCTGTAGGTGCCAATGAGTTTTCGGCTGCTTTCCTAGGCAGGTTGCTGTCTTGATGCATGGGTATCTGGAATTTGATTAGGTTGTGGTTTGACCATGGAACTGGGGTGATGGCTAGGTCAAAGTTGTAGTTCAGACTTATGTCTGGTTGTGGGATGAAGACGAGGTCTAGTGTATTTTCTTTCCAGTGGGTGGGTGCCTCGACCCTCTGTTCATAGCCAAGGTCATTGAGTGCTTCAAGGAAGGCTTTGGAATGGGTGTTTTGAAGAGCTGATAGGTTAAAGTCTCCCAATATCCAATTTGGCCTGTGTGTGTTCTTGGGGTTGCAGGCAAGGTTGATTATGGTTGTGAGGTCTTCAGGGGAGGAGGATGGGGATCTGTAGATTAGGTTGATGGTGCTGTGGTTGTTGGTTATGGTGATTGTATAAAGGTGTGTTGAGCTGATGGAGTTGATCAGTTGATATTGGAGCTCTGTTTTTAATAGGATGAATGTGCCACCTCCTCTACGGTTAGCTCTGTGGCAAGTGTGGATTGAAAAGCTGTGAGGGATGAGTTGGTTGATAAGGACTGAATCTGAGTCGGTGAGTATGATTCAGTGACCAGTAGGATGTCTAGCTCAAGGTGTGTTATAAGGTCGGTGATGGCTGGCCATTTCCTGTGGACTGATTGTGCATTTATGAGGGCACATTTCAAGTTGTGTGGGTTTTGGGGCTGTGCCACTTTGGATTTTGCGGTGTGTTAGAGTGGTGTGTAGATTAAGTGTGGGTGAGAGTCTTGAAAGGATTCTGATGGTGTGCAGTGTGTGCTGTCGTGACATCTCCTTCCTCGGCCTTGTAGGATTGGAATAGGGTTGTGGTTGGAGGCCAAAGTGAGGGAGCCATTGAGTGCGTTGCTGAGGAGGTACAAACTGGTTAGGGTTAGGATGGATATGGCCATGTTGAGTTGTGGGGGCAGTGAATTCTGTGTGTGGCAGTAATTACCTAGTACAGCAAAGATCAATAGTGGCTAACTTGTACAACAGTGAATTCTTTGCACTTCAATGAGAACTTTTTTAAAGCAACACTTAATACTTGTATAGGAATAGCTAGATTAACAATAGTGGCTAACTTGTACAGCAATGAATACTTTGCACTTCAATGGGAACTTTTTTAAAGCAACAATGAATACTTGTATAGTAATAGCTAGCTTCACAACAATGGCTAACCTGTTCAACAGTGACAACATCGTCAAGCAGAGACTAATGCTTATCGTGGGGATTAATTTAAGCAGCAGTGGTATCTCGCATAGTATTAGTAGAACATTTTAACAGGACAATTCTGGGTAATATGGTTCTCACGAGTATGTCCAGTAGGTGGCATATACGGATTTGTGCAGTGTTAACGCTATTAGGTCTTTGTCTACATATGTTTTACTGAGAGGGCGGCGTACATATTGAGGTCTTCAAATCTTTTCTCATATTCATTCTAGTGCAGGCCCAAATCATATTGATTGCCTTCCTTTGAAGAATTTCAAGTCATTTTATGTTCTTTGTAAGGTGGGTGTGCCTTCAAGTCAGTGCTGACTCAGTAGCTCCTGGTTTTTCTTGGTAGTGTGACTGGAAGTAGATTGCCAAGCCTTTCTTTGGAGGTGAAGAATGGTGACGTGACTTGCCTAAGGACACAAGAAGTGCTATTGGGAATCAAGCCCTGGTCTCTTGGTTATCAAGCCAGTGTCCTAACCACTAGGCTACTCCTCCACAGTCTCCAAAACTAAACACAATGGGCCTGATTCTGATCTGCATGTCCTGGCCTCCTGTGCACCTGGTCGGAACCAGACGCATAGAGGGAGTCGCGATTCTGATCCTGCGGGGCACGTCTAGCCTTGTGGGATCAGAATCATGAACAGGCCTGTATGTGCAGGCCGGGGGACCCTGATTCTGTCCAGCCTGCATGTACAGGTCTTCCCCCAGCTAACTCAGAGCAGTTCAATGGAGCTGCGGCACCATGGTGTCCGGTTGCCATGACACCGTAACTCCATTGAAAAGCCGCGATCCCCAGCTGCTGGCTGCAAAGGTCCTTTCCCTGTAGCCTGACTCCCGATCTGGCCTCCTAAGGGGGCTGCGGGAAATCTCCTCTGCCGCCTCCTGCTTCCCAGTCCCAGGCCTGCCGATCCCTGCAGACTGGGGAACTTATTCCACCTCCAAGGTGGAATAAGTTCCCCGTGCAAGCAGCTGGCCCCAGACATACAGGGCCAACATTAGAATTGACCCTGTACCTCCGGGGCTGACTACGGCCCACCCTACCGCCACCCCCAATCTTCTCCTTTCCTGCCCCCGTCTACCTTTCCTGCCCCCGTCTACCTTCCCTGTACAACGCGCAGGGAAGGTAGATGGGATTGGATGTCCCAATGAGACGTCCATCCCCACTATTCATGCCTCAGAATGACCCCTAATACTCCAAGTGAGGCCTCGCCAACGGCCTTTACAGGGGCACTAATGCCTCCTTCTTCCTGCTGGTTATTCCTCTCCATAAGTAGCCTAACCTCCTTTGGCTTTGGCCACGGCCTTATCACACTGCTTCGCCACCTTTGATCCTCCAATACTATAACTCCAAGGTCCCTCTCTGGGTCCATACACACCAGTCTCTCGTCCTCTTGTTCCATGGGGTTTCTGCATCCCAAGTGTATTGCTTTGCACTTCTTGCCATTAAATCTCAATTGCCAAGCATTTGACCTTTTTAAAATCTCCTATCTAATATCTGATTTAGACATACTAACTTTTACTCCTGCTCCCAAGCAGGCAAAAATGTCTGAGACTGCAGTCTAGTCATGATTTCTGCCAGTTGACCTCTAGTATTTTATAGAGACAGATAGGTGCTAATGCAGGGTCGGTGCAAGGATATGAGGCATCCTAGGCGAACCTCATTCCAAGTGCCCCCCTCCCACCAGCTCCAGCCCCCATTCCGATTGCTGTCACTACTGCCCCTCTCTGGAAGAGTAGTAGTGGCAATATCTTGAAAATGGCCGTAGTTACCTTCCACTCTTGCACTGTGGTGCTGTTGTGCTTCTGCCCCCCTTCGATTCCACTTCTGGTTTGCATGGGAGCAGAAGCGGCAGCAGCCTTTGTACATAGGTGGCCTGTTATAAAATCAGCCTCCATATGTTAAAAAAAAAATTCCCAACGTTTGCTACAGCTATGCATGATAAATACTTAGCATGTTCAAAGCAGTTGGATATACAAACCTATTTGATGAGAACCAGAAGAACTGAACTGAACCACATTAACCCATAGAAGCACTGTACAAGTGGAAAAAAAGACACTAAGATTTCTGTGTCTGTTTTAAGAAACCGCAACAAAAGAGGAAAAAGTTAATCCTTTCCACTCGGATAAATTTTCTAGGTCACTCATGCCAGATCAGAATATCAACATACTCACTACTTTAGCAGCTGTAAAATGTCTTTTCTTACTCACCATCATGAAGTGTTTATGCCCATGGGATGGGACTTAAGCGGCCATAAACGAGCATGTTATTTATATGACCCACAGAGTGGGACAGACGAGCAGAATGGGAAAATTTAAATGTCCCAAGTAGAAAGGGTTAAAATTCCCCTAGGGCTGTGATTCTTTCTGCAGAACATCCCTACTATGAACATTCACTGTTTGGCATATCCACCTTACTTATCCAATAACACTGGGTTGAAGAAAGGAGAAGCAGTGAGCAGTTCCGTACCTAGCCCTGTGTGAGCAGTACGACCGCACAGGGTGCAAAGGCTTAGGGGGCGCATTTCGGCTGTCTGCTGTTGCCCTGCTGCCTCCACTTTTTGTTCTCTCAGCAGTGGCGGGGCAACAGCAGGCAGCCAAAATGCACCCCTTAAGCCTTTTTGGATCTTCTGCAAGCCTGGTCCCTCCCTCTTCTGACACGACATCAGAGCAAGGAAGAATCAGATCTGCTTCCGGCAACTTGCACATTGGGCATGCCCCCCCCCCCCCATACCTCCGTCCAGCCACTGCCTGCTCTTGCCCTGCTGCTGCCGACCACTGTTTTGTTCACGGCAGTGGCATCAGGGCAAGAGCAGGCAGCGGCTGGACGGAGGTGTGGGGGGGGGGGGGCATGCCCAATGTGCAAGTTGCCAGAAGCAGATCTGATTCCTCCTTGCTCTGATGTCATGTCAGAAGGAGGGACCAGGCCAGCAGAAGAATGAATGACTGGACTGAGGTATGGGGAGGAGGGGGCGCCCGCCCAGTGTACAAATTGCAAAGGGCGCGATTCTGGCTTGGTACGGCCCTAGCAGTGAGCATTGCCTACACTAGACACATCTGCCAGAGAAGTTGTACACAGCTAGCAGAAAATGTATGAAGGGTAAATTTAGATTTACCCTAAAGAAATATCCCAGATTCTATGGGATATCCTTTTGATGCCCGTTTGCATTGAACTGATGAAAGCAGTATAACTCTCTTGAAAACTGTAAGTTAGTCCAGTATTATTTACAACATGACCATTTATTTCAAGCAGTACTTACTGAGTCCTGCTGTTTTCATTCTAGATCAGATAGCTATTCCGGATTTTGGTACTGGTGCTATGGAGAACTGGGGTCTCATCACATACAGAGAGACTAACCTGCTGTATGACCGCAGCGAATCATCGTCATCGAATAAACAGAGAGTTGCGGCTGTGGTTGCTCACGAACTTGTACACCAGGTACGTCGTCTTCCAGCGGACTTCTTGTTTCTGCACTTTCATGCTTGCCTTTGCATTTCTTGATTACATACCACTTTGGGTGTTTCCATTGGGTTCAGGAGCGCAGTTTAGAAAATTGACAGACAAAACTATTCAAACAATGGCTGTTAAGCAGAGTTCTCATAGCTCTTTCTACTCGTAGCCATCGATTAATTTATGTGGTAAAGGTGAATTCATTTTCAACAGGTTGAAGAGCTGTAATGCCGCTTTGTTTGTTTTCATTCTGAGCCTTTAGGTCGGTCTCATTAGAAGTGATTTATATAAGCTCAGTCAAGGATTTTGATTAAATATTTAGTTTTCTTTTTCTGCAGGCACTAAAAAATAGCTTTACTTTCCCAAGAATTCAAAAGTTATTTTATTGTGGTGTATTGGCTATGCCTAAATGCTTGTTATAGCCATCAAAGAAGAGGGATATACCATGAAGTTATAATATGGTGTATTTAAAACAAATAGGATTAAATATTTTTCATTCAGCACGTAGTTAAGCTTTGGAGCTCGTTGCTGGAGGCTGTGGTAAAAGCAGTTAGCATAGCTGGGTTTAAAAAGGTTTGGATAAGCTCCTGGACAGTCGATAGACTGTTATTAAGTGGAGGAGTTCACTGCATATCCTTGGGGATAAGTAGCACGAAATGTAGCTATTTCGGCGATATGCCAGGTACTTGTGACCTAGATTGACCACTGGCGGAAACAGGATACTAGGCTAGATGGACTTTTGGTCTGACCCAGTATGGCAGTGTTTGTTCTTATGATCTAATTTGTGTTCCAGGCTTAGTTCAGGTTACTATTTAGCATTCATTAGCTTACCCTGGCTTTGAGTTTGCTTTTTTAGGATATATGTGTTTTATGGCTTTAGAAAAATTCACCAAGATTTGGGATATTGTGTTCTGCATTATTTTCTGCAGAAGTACTGATGAAAGAAAACTGGCAATATTTGCAAAGCTCTAGCATACACAACTTCACGAGAAAGTCATGCCTAGAAAAAAGGCTTGCGAGGAAGATGGAAAGGTTCTGTTATAGCTCTGTAGGTGCATGATCCTTTTATGCCGCTGCGCCGGAAGCTCACGCAGCGAGCTGCTGTCGATGGGTCGGTCTTCATTGAATGGATGACCAAAAGTGACTTGCTCCTTTGTGCTCCTTCTTGGACTTGAATACTTGACATAGTTCTTTGATTTGCATTTGGGAATTCATTTTATCTTGGGGGACTGCTGTTGTGCCTAATTTATGTGATACTGTGTGATTCAAATTTTGTTAAGTGATCTTTATTACCTTTGTGCGTTACAGTATATCTTTCTGACGTGTAAGCTTCTGTGACAGTGTCTTGAGACTGGGACAGCAGGTTCTAAGCCTCATAGAAAGTACGTTGTAAAGCAGAGGGTAATGGTTTGGGTTGTGAGTTCATGAGGTCCTTCATAGAGGAGATCACTGCAGCCAGTTGAGCAGGGTGAGAGAAGCGGGTCCAGTCGGGTGCCTTTATGGGCAGCAGCATCCAGTCTAGAACAGCAGCCAGAACTTCCTGTAATTTTCAGAATCATGTTGAAAGCACACTGGGACCCACGGAGCGAAGGAAGGCCCCTGCCTTTTGTTAACGTCGGCATTGCATAGAGCAGTTGGAAAAGAAGCAGGTATTTGAAATTGTTTTGACAGGTAACTTGGTTGTAACATGTGCCAGGCATTTGTTTCCAGTCTGGTTTACTTTATTTCAGCTCACTGTGGGTCACATTCACAAAGCGGTTTTCTCATAGATTTAGAATGTGAAAATGCGGTAGTATATATGCCATACACAGTGGCCAAACTTAAGGAAATATATTCAATTTTATTTGATGTTTTGCTGTTTTACATCTAAATGTTATTATGGCAGTGGGTATCATTAGAAGGAGGGACCACACAGTTAGGTTAACTTGTGTTAACAATATCCAATCTGTCATTTCCATGTGTGCTTCATGATGAAGCTATTGCTTAATAGAAGATGGGACCTTTCTAGCCCTCAGAACTGTTTCTTTTAACGGCACAGGCTACTCACAGCTTGCAGCTGACATGCTGAATCTAATAAATCCCTCTTGAATCCCCCTACAACAGATTTCTTACCTTGCGGGTTCCACTCACTGGAGGTTTCTGGTAGTTCCATACAGTTTTCAGGCAATATTTTAAAGATTTTACCTAGATACCTATGGTTTTAATATGATCTCACCGTCTAATTGCAGTAAAACTTGGCTGGGATTGATCAGGGAAGAGATAGTATATGCAGTCTCATTTTGGAATTCCTATATGGTCTTTAATACTTTTACTTTGCACTTGCCTCAGAGCAGGGGTGAAGTACATGAATTAGCCATGTTCTTCCACCAGCTTATATTTTGAAAGGGAAACTCCATGCGGAATTTCCTATGAACATCATTTTTTAGGCCCCCTGGCACAAGCTCCCCATGACAACATAAAGAAGATCAAGCCGCTCTTGCAGTAGAATCCAGAGAGCACAGGAAGCAAGAGATGTGTAATGGTCACAGGAGCTTTTATTGGATAAACCCCAACGCGTTTCGGCAACACCTTCCTCAGGGGGTATACAGCTTACAAAATAAAAATAAAAATGAAATAAAATGCAACAACAATTAAAACAATGTGTGAATGTCATAAGTAATTAAAACATACAAACAATGTGTATAAGTAATTGCATAAATAAATATAAAAATGTAATCATATAATAAAAGAAGTAATCATATAGTAAAAGAAATATAATCATGTAACTAAAAGAACAAAAATGAACAAAAAACGCTGGGCAGAGGCAAACAAATAAATACTACATATTAAAATTATAAAAGAAATATTGGCTAGACAGAGGCTGACATTCAAAATACTACTTTAAAAAGTATAAAAGAAACATTGGCAGGATAAAAGGAAGAACCTGGGGGAGACTTGAAATCTTAAAAACGCTCTAAACCCTAATTGAACAACAAGACTGTACTCACTGGAGCACCCTATGATGAATCTCTCGTAGACAAGATCTATTACGTAAACACTCTAGCTGTGAAGTGAATGACAAAGCAATATATTATGCATAACATTCTAAGGAAATATATCTAAATATAAACTGAGAATACAACAGTTGAGCAAAATTAAGGATGGATGCACTATATAATGTATTAATACTCCTTTTGTTATATGATATATAACTCTTGAACGGCGCGAATTACACTCAAGTGGAAAATTGTAGCAGGTGACCACCTCAGGTAAGGAAGTACTGAGCCTAAAATCTTGCAGATGATAGTGTATTGCACAGAGTAGTATCGGGTAATGTGCACTTAGCATTCCGCTATTGTCCGAAATCCCTATGGAAATATTATGTAAAAGAATGTCTATCGAGGCTGTATCTGTGAAATATTGAAACTAGTCATGTGATATGTAAAATATATCTAGTGATTTGTCAGTTCAATAATTGCTGACATTCAGGTTTTGACTACAACAATGTTTAGAGATAAAACTATTGGAATAAACTGTGTCGTCATTTTGAACATTAAATATGCGCTCAGATTAACATGAATTATGATGTGTTTTTAGAACATAAGAACATAAGATATGCCATACTGGGTCAGACCAAGGTCCATCAAGCCCAGTATCCTGTTTCCAACAGTGGCCAATCTAGGTCATACATGCCTAGCAGTTTCCCCAAAAGACACAGGTTCCACAATGCTTGTACTGGGTCAAGCATTGATATCCTGGGTCCCTTCTTAATAATGATTTATGGACCTTTCCTCCAGGAACTTGTCCAAACCTTTTTTAAACCCAGCTACACTAACAGCCTTTACTACATCCTCCGGTAACAAATTCCAGAGTTTGATTACACGTTGAGTGAAAAAATATTTTCTTTTATTAGTCTTAAATAGTTTACCCTGTAGCTTCATTGCATGTCCTCTAGTCTTTCTATATTCTGATAACGTAAACAATCGATCTACATTTACCCGTTCCACTCCATTCATTAATTTATAGACTTCTATCATATCTCCCCTCAGCCGTCTCTTTTCCAGGTTAAAGAGCCCTAACCTTTTTAGCCTTTCTTCATAGGAGTATCCTTCCATCCCCTTTACCATTTTGGTGGCTCTTCTCTGAACCTTTTCTAATAACGCTATATCCTTTTTAAGATATGGCGACCAGAATTGCACACAATATTCAAGGTGCGGTCTCACCATGGTACGATATAGAGGCATTATAATATATTTTGTTTTATTTTCCATTCCTTTCCTTATCATACCTATCATTCTGTTTGCTCTCTTGGCCGCTGCTGCACACTGGGCCGAGGGTTTTAACATGTTATCCACAATGACGCCTAAATCTTTTTCCTGGGTGGTGGTTCCTAAAGTGGAACCTTGCATCGTGTAACCATAGTTTGGGTTGTTCTAGCCTAGGTGCATAACTTTGCATTTGTCCACATTAAATTTCATCTGCCATCATTGCAATATGTGTTTTTTCAACATATTAGCAGTCTCACAGTCCACAAGTCTGATCGTGTTTTCTACAACTTATTTAGCACCCAAAATTGGTCTAAATCTCTACGACATATTTTACAGCAAGTTCTCATATTGTTTTAACATCCATCTTTTTTGAATTATGCATTGGTATAGCCATAACATTAGACCAACCTTTTTTAAGTGAAGTACATTTTAAGTAGTATTCTTTTTAAAGTTTTACTTCAATATTGTCTTTGTTTTGGCATCATCACAGAATTAGTCCAGCCTTTTTTAAGAGAAGTATATTTTAACCGAGGTACCCGGATGCCCTTCACCTGCTTCTATTCTGACCTTGTGTCGCACCCCCTCCCCCCCGGCACTGGCTTAACTCTTTTGCACGTGCCCCGCTCCCCCCCCCTTTCACCCCGGGACCCGGGTGGAAAAAACACACACACACCGGATTGGAATTTGGTGAAATAATTATTTGGTCGCAGCTTTATTTTAACCACAATAACAAAATCGGCCCAACATGGGCCAACTCAACAATTGCAAATCCAAACTGCCCCCCCCCATTTCCGGATGAGGCCCCCCACCAGCCATTTATAGCAAAGTGGTGCATCATCCTTCCCCCATTCCCCCAACCGCCCGCCTCGCCATGTTATTAGCAAAGGCCGGCAAGGTGCCTTTCACCGGGCAGAGACCCAACCGTGAGGTCCCTCCCAACCTAAGGAGCACTGCCGCTCCCGTGCAAAGAGGCATCAGCCTAGAATGCCCCACCTGGTTGGCGAGCGCCAGCTCGCTACCCCACCACCGGCGCAAGGTAGGTCCCTACCCTTGCGCCGCCCCCCCCCCCCCGCGAAAGCTGCGACCAGCACTGAGCCTGCAGACCCCACCCCTGTGCCGAAGCGCTAGGCCACACAGCTCGAGGAGCAGGCACGAAGCACGCGCCCTGCTCCGATTAGAGCCACCCCCTTTCAGCCGCAAGCGCCTACGAGCTGACGGCCTGAATGCACCACTTCCGCATAGCAGCGGACCCCGCAGTCCCCCCCCCCCACGCCCAACACCCCGTGAAGACCCTCATGGACAGGCCTGAAAGGTAAGCCACCCTCCCCACACACCTTTTTCCTCCGCGGTCCGACGGCAAGAGAGATATCCCAGCCATGGATCTCCCTCGCTTGCCGTCGGTGCCCCGCCCCTGCAGGTGCCCACGCCAATCGGCAACTACCACGACACCGACATGAGACCTCTGGCGTGTTTTTCCAGCCCCTCCACCCCACGCCCCCCCACACCAGACTGATGAGCGCAGTGGGACCGGGCCCTGGGGACCTGGTTACATTGCCGGCCTCGGGACACGGCCCATCCGGCACGGCAGGATTAAGTAGCATTTATTTAAAAGTATAACTTCGAGGTTGTCTTTGTCTTTTATTAAAAAGAGATCTTATATTCCCATAGTCGTGTGGATAAATTAGTCACATTTTCCCCTATGATGTTCTCAATTCAGGTTTTTTTCTTGCACTGAGTCGGCGCGGCTTTTAGCTCCACCCACAAGCACAGTCTTTACTTTCACTTTTGGTGCACTTCTGAGGGTCTATATAAAAGGCCATCATTTCACCGGAAAGTTTCCTATTTTTAGATACTATTGCTAAAGTATGTGGAGTTTCTACATACATACTCTAAGCTCAGTAATCTAATTTGTTTAATTTCCTAACATCGTTACCTTTGCTCAAGTTTGTTAAAAGCATGTTTGCATTGCACGTCATTTTCAGTTTTCTTGAATAGATAAACCGTTCAAGCACACCTTCTTTAGAAGTTTTTAAACCATTTCTTCTAGTTTAATATTTTCATTCTACACAAATTTTACATTGCATTACTTGAATAGTATATTCTCAATACTTAGTTTAATTATAACGGTATTAGTATTTTTTTCTATACAAAGTCAGCATTCTGGTTTGACTGAACGCACATCACAGCGGTTTAAAATGTTTTAAAATGCAATAAAATGGGGGGATAAGACATTTTTCAGATATATTAGTGAGAAGAGGAAGGGCAAAAGTGGTATTGTCAGACTCAAGGGTGCAGGGGGGAATATGTAGACGCTGATAAGGATAAAGCGGAATTCCTTAACAAATATTTTTGTTCTGTGTTCACAGATGAAGAACCAGGAGCAGGACCTCAGAAAACACCCACAAATAAGAACAGAAGCGAGGGACATCTTGAACAATTTTCAGAAGACTGTGTTCGTGAGAAACTAGCTCAACTTAAAGTAGACAAAGCGATGGGACCGGATGGGATACACCCTAGAATACTGAGGGAACTTGGGGACGTTCTAGCAGCTCCACTGACTGACCTTTTAAATGCCTCGTTGGAGTCGGGAGTGGTGCCAAAGGACTGGAGAGAGGCTCATGTGGTGCCTTTACACAAAAGCGGAAGTAAGGATGTGGTTGAAAACTACAGGCCGGTTAGTTTAACTTCGGTGGTGAGTAAATTATTGGAAACGCTGCTGAAAGAGAAAATAGTGAGGTTTCTGGAGTCCAGCGGATTACAGGATCCGAGGCAGCATGGATTCACCAGAGGCAGGTCTTGTCAGACAAATCTGATTGATTTCTTTGACTGGGTGACCAGGGAATTGGACCGAGGGAGAGCTCTAGATGTGGTGTATTTAGATTTCAGTAAAGCCTTTGACACTGTTCCTCACAGGCGACTTATAAACAAACTGAGCACCCTAGGGATGGACCCTAAAGTTACTGCTTGAGTTAGAAATTGGTTGGGTGGGAGGCGACAAAGAGTACAAGTAAATGGAGCTCACTCTGAGGAGAAGGATGTTACCAGTGGTGTGCCCCAGGGATCTGTCCTTGGTCCGATTCTTTTTAACATCTTTGTTAGTGATATAGCGGAAGGGCTGTCGGGTAAGGTTTGCCTCTTTGCGGATGATACCAAAATCTGCAATAGAGTAGACACCCAGGAAGGTGTAGATAACATGAGGAGGGATCTAGCTAAGCTTGAAGAATGGTCTAGAATTTGGCAGCTGGGATTTAATGTTAAAAAATGTAAGGTCATGCATTTGGGCTGCAGCAATCCAAGGGAGCAATACAGTATAGGAGGTGAAGTACTTTTGTCCACTAAAGAAGAGCGGGACCTAGGCGTGGTTGTGTCTGATGATCTTAAAGTAGCTAAACAGGTAGAAAAGGCGACGGCAAAAGCTAGAAGGATGCTTGGGTGCATACGGAGAGGAATGGCTAGCAGAAAAAAGGAGGTGATAATGCCTCTGTATAAGTCTTTGGTGCGACCTCATTTAGAGTATGGTGTGCAATTCTGGAGACCGCCCCTTCAAAAGGATGTGAACAGGATGGAGTTGGTGCAGAGGGTTGCTACTAAAATGATTAATGGGCTTCATTATAAAGCATATGAGGACAGACTTAAGGATCTTAATATGTACACCTTAGAGGAAAGGCGGGATAGAGGTGATATGATTGAGATGTTTAAATACCTCTGTGGCATAAATGTTCAGGGAGAGAGCCTCTTTCAATTGAAAGCAAGTTCTGTTACGAGGGGACATGGGATGAGTGTGAAGGGAGATAGATTCAGGAGTGATATGCGGAAATATTTCTTTACAGAAAGAGTAGTGGATCCATGGAATAGTCTCCCAGTGGAGATGGTAGAGATGAGGACAGTAACTGAATTAAAAAAAGCATGGGACCAACACAGAGGATCTCTAAAGGTAAAAAGTGGACTGTTGTAGTTGTTATGGAAGGACAGACTAGATAGGCCATGTGGTCTTTTTCTGTCATCATGTTTCTATGTTTCTATGTTTTAGTTTTAGTTTTATAGATTCTCTGTGGATCAAGCAGTTCGCACAGTTGTTAGCTATATAATCTTGAAGGTTATTGAGCGGATATATTAAAAGTTCTATAAATATATAGTCCCTATAGATCTCATTTATGTCTTCTATTCCTGCAGAGTAGTTATATATGAACCGCATAGCTGAGATTTTTAGTAGACACAACCCTGTATAATACATGTTTATCCTTCAGATTTTTCCGTCCTGATATTCCTCACCTTTGATGGTAATTTGTATAACCCTTCAGTTAAAAGAGCAATCTATGCTATTTAAGTGTACTATATTATGTATTCTTAAACACCGAGGCTAATTAAAACGGCACTAGTTCCCTTCCTCCCCCCCTTTGTGTGTATGTATAATATATATATAAAAACATCATAATTCATGTTAATCTGAGCGCATATTTAATGTTCAAAATGACGACACAGTTTATTCCAATAGTTTTAACTCTAAACATTGTTGTAGTCAAAACCTGAATGTCAGCAATTATTGAACTGACAAATCACTAGATATATTTTACATGTCACATGACTAGTTTCAATATTTCACAGATACAGCCTCGATAGACATTCTTTTACATAATATTTCCATAGGGATTTCGGACAATAGCGGAATGCTAAGTGCACATTACCCGATACTACTCTGTACAATACACTATCATCTGCAAGATTTTAGGCTCAGTACTTCCTTACCTGAGGTGGTCACCTGCTACAATTTTTCACTTGAGTGTAATTCGCGCCGTTCAAGAGTTATATATCATATAACAAAAGGAGTATTAATACATTATATAGTGCATCCATCCTTAATTTTGCTCAACTTTTGTTTTCTCTGTTAGTTTATATTTAGATATATTTCCTTAGAATGTTATGCATAATATATTGCTTTGTCGTTCACTTCACAGCTAGAGTGTTTACGTAATAGATCTTGTCTACGAGAGATTCATCATAGGGTGCTCCAGTGAGTACAGTCTTGTTGTTCAATTAGGGTTTAGAGCGTTTTTAAGATTTCAAGTCTCTCCCAGGTTCTTTCCTTTTGCCCTGCCAATGTTTCTTTTATACTTTTAACATGTAGTATTTTGAATGTCAGCCTCTGTCTAGCCAATATTTCTTTTATAATTTTAATATGTAGTATTTATTTGTTTGCCTCTGCCCAGCGATTTTTGTTCATTTTTGTTCTTTTAGTTACATGATTATATTTCTTTTACTATATGATTACTTCTTTTATTATATGATTACATTTTTATATTTATTTATTTATGCAATTACTTATACACGTTGTTTGTATGTTTTAATTACTTATGACATTTACACGTTTTTTAAATTGTGTTGTTGCAGTTTATTTCATTTTTATTTTTATTTTGTAAGCTGCATACCCCCTGAGGAAGGCGTTGCCGAAACGCGTTGGGGTTTATCCAATAAAAGCTCCTGTGACCATTACACGTCTCTTGCTTCCTGTGCTCTCTCACAAGCTCCCCATGAGCCTGCAAGCAAAACCTTTGGATCCTTTTTCCAGTTTCATTCAAGTTTCTACCTAGGACTCACAGCTGACACTTTTCATATGCTCTAGACACTTGCAAACCGGCATCTTTTTACGTAATTCCAAAAGAGACACATGCTAATTGCGTTTAGTTGGAATCCCAGGGAGGTCACAGCCTGTTTTTGCAACTGTCTTGTGATTGGCTGAAATTAAAGATTTTGCTTGCTGCCCTGCCATGTCATAATAATCATAACTGTATGCAAATTAAAGAAGAAAACTAGGTATCTTCAGATATCCAAACTATTTTTTTTTGTGGTTGAGAAAATAGTGTTACTGAGAATTCCAGTTTTCACCTCAAAAGGCTGCTTGAGATCAAACTTTAGTCCTGTGGTAGCTAAACAAAATCTAAGGGGCGTGTTTACTAAAGTGCGGTAATCATTTTTGTGCTACCATGTGGCATAAGTAAAAATGCCATGCAGTTCCTGCTGGGGAAGCGGCAAGCATCTGCCGTGCAGATGCCACGCAGGGCGGATGACTAGCACACAGGCCCACATTCCCTGCACCAGCAGGTAACTGGCACACTCCTGCCCATGCAAGGAATGCATGTGAAAGGGAGGAAGTAAGGGCAGGACAGAACAGGAAGTTGCTCTTCCAGCCAGTTGCAGCAACAACATGCAGATCTACCCCCCCCCCCCCCAATCCGTGACCATCCTCTGACCTCCATCCATTGCAAAAGGGTGCCAGTGGCACTGACACAAGGGAAGGACAGCCCCCTTTCAGCATCCACTGTTTCCTATGGGATACTGTCCCGGAGAGTCTTTGGGGTTACCCACGGAAACAAAGCTCCTGGCTAGCCAACTGGGTTCCCCCTCCCAGCCCCCTCTCATGGAAGCTAGGATCCTGGCTAGCCAGATGGGACTCTTCCAGCTCCTCCACCCCCTCAGTCCTTACCACAAGTATTCCTGGTGGTCCAGTAGGAAAGGGGCAGTAGTGTTCCCTCCCTGCTCCTGCCCCCATCTCTGGTGCTATGCAAAATGGTGCTGTTCTCATGGTGCTGCCACCAACATCAATGTAGAAGATCTGTGTCATTGACACATGCGGGGGGGTGGGGGCGGGCGGGAGGAGAATCGGCATGTTGCTGATGTTGCCTCTGCCAATTAGCAGAGGCTGTGAAGTGGCACTGATGGCTCGGCTGCAAATAATGCCACCTCTTGAAGTGGTAATTGCAGCCACAATAGTGGCAATTTTGGAAATTGCTCGCACGCATGCAAGCAGGCTGCTTCCTATCTCCACGCTCTTCCCTGATCCTGCCTCCCCCCTCATTTTCCAACATCAGTAAACATCTCCTTGTGTTCTCTGAATTTGCTGCTAACATGGTGTATTTCTGTCTCTTGTAACTTCAGTGGTTTGGGAATATTGTGACCATGGACTGGTGGGATGACCTATGGCTAAATGAAGGGTTCGCCAGCTTTTTTGAATATGTGGGAGTTGATGCCGCTGAGCCAGACTGGAAAATGGTAAGCCTTAATAGTTCTTTATGTGTTTGTTCCATACATGTATGTTATTGACAAATGACGCTCAATCAAGTGCAACTGGAATTGATATTTTAGAATAATTAAGGAACTGTGTAAAAATGCTAGCAGTCAACAAAGTCATGGTCATCTTGTCCAGCAAAGCTTCTATTTTAAACAAGACTTTTTTGTTTAGTCCATAATATGCCAGTAATTCAAAACAGTTCATTGCAAGTTTTATAAAGCAAGCACAGTAAAGGTGCACTAGGAAAGTGCTCATCAAGGCTGAGTGAAGCAACCATTCTGAGCAGTCCACACTGACCTGGACCCTATTCCCTCTCCTGCCCTTCCCGTACACTCCATACTTTAAGATGGGGAGAGCCGGCGGAGAGCGGGAGGGGGTAGGGTCTGGGCAGAGCGGGGGCGGGCCAGCCCGGCAGCACATACAGGGCTGATTCAGGTCACAGCCCTGTACATACTGCCAGGCCCGTATTGACGCACTGCTTATACCACCTCAGAGGTGATATAAGCAGCGAAAACCTGGCATTCGGGTCGGGCGCAGAGGAGTCCCCGCCACCTGATTCAGCCCATTGCAAGCCAACTCTGGGTTGGGTAGCTGGGGGGCCGGAGCCATGGATGTCAGGGGCGCCTGTGGGGATGATGTCCACGCAGGTGGCAGGGGCAATCTGGGCCATCCTCTGGCCTGATTCTGGCTACCGCAGGAACGTTTGGTTCCCACGGACCAGAATTGGGTCCTAACAGCCCCGTCATCTTCGGGATGTCCAGACGGCCTGGACGTCCCCCTCCCTGAATCAGGCTCCACATCATTAAGGTGAAGTATACAGTGAAGACTGATCATGCCATAAAGCTGAATTTTCACATCATATTGCAGCCTCCATAGTAAAGGATAATACAGTTCATTGCCAAATTTAACACGAGTCAATTCAGGTGTTACCTAATGCTCATATACACCATATGTGTACTTTGGATGTCCGAAAACAGGCAAGGAGATGTCCAAAGCACAGAGACTGTCTCCAGAGCCATTTTAGGAGCCAACTGTGGGGACATCCGAATCTGACTGGGGGCATGGAGGAGACATAGCCAAGGCATTCCAACAAACCTGGAGGCATGGTTAGGATATTCCCAGGGACCCAGGATGTCCCCGCCTGATCACAGAAACATCTAGGGTCATGCCTAACTTTAGACCAGCTCTGAGGAATCTATAGCAATGAACAAGCATCTGAAAAGTGCTTGCTTTAGCTGAAAGACACCCAGAGTGTGTAGAGAAGAAAGCACTTTATCATCCCCAGTACTCAGAACAACTTCAACTATAGCAGCAGTGGGATTTGAACATCGGCTACCCTGTTTGTAGCTCACTACTCTAACCATTACGCTATCCAAAATGTCTATGTTCTGAAATATTGTTCTGGGGATGTCTAAGCAGACACCCCTGCAGATGTCCCTATAGGGAAGTCCAACCAGAGAGCAGAACCACACTCACAGGAGAACACCAAGGAACCAGCCAGGAGCAAAGTGTGAACTGAAGGACAATCTTTATTAGGATTTGCGATATCACCTCTGCACCTGGACATGCCTGTATTTTTTTCAGGCGTTCTGGCTTAGACGTCCCAGATTGTACTCAGATGGATCTTCTAAAATTCCCCTCCAAATGTTGCATCACCACACAGACATGCCGGCATTCATGCAGACCTGGATTTAGGCAAAGGCCAGATAGGCACTAGCCTAGGGCACCACATTTTGAAGGCACTAAAGAGGAGCTTGCTGCTACTTATTTTAAGGCCATCTGCATATGCTGTTCAGAAAGATACAAACGGAGCACTATGACCTTCCTCTGCTCCTTTTTTAGCTCTCCAATCTTTGGGACCTCTAACACAATCCCCCACTTTTCCTGCTCTCTGGAATCTGCTGTTTGGTCTTGCCTATGGGTGCCAAAATCTTCAATCCGGCCCTGCATGCATGAAAATGATCCCAAAATGTATCCTATTGCCCTCATGAAGTATTGATGCTGGATGGTGTTTTGGTGTTCGAACCAGAGTCTGTCTGCAGTGACATTTTTATATTTGATACCTCAGGCAGTAGTTTCATAGAGGCTTTTGTGCACATATATGTAAGTGAATGTGCAATGGCAAGAATGCACACACTTTTCTGCAACTTGGTCATAGGCATGTTTGTGGGCATATTTTGGGTGCAGCATGCAGTGATGGCACAAGGGTTTCTGCCATCTCAGGTTGATCCTCCGCCCCCCCCCCCCCCCAAGACTGTGCCTCCATGCAGCCTGCCTTGCCGCCTCCACCTTGTACTAAAACAGCGGCGACTGAACTACTACTTCAGTGCTGCTTCAGGCCTTAAAGTGCCCGCACACAAGCGCGCTCGTGGTCTGCCATTCCTGCCCCCCCCCTCCAATGGAACTTTCTTAGAGGGTGGGCAGGAGCGGCAGGCTGGAACGGCACACACATACATGGATGTTTTAAAGCCCACCAAAGCACTGAAGCAGCAGTTCAGCTGCCGCTTCCTAAGGGGTTGGGTTAGCAATGCTGCCTACCAGGGCCTGCCACCCTAGTTGACAGTCTAGTTCGTCTAGTGGACAGGCCAGCCCTGGCAGCATGGGCAGTTATGATTTACATACCTAGATTATATAATAACTCAAACATTGACACCTCTAGAGAAGGTGTAAATGTCCATGGCTTCATTTTAACTCAGATTTTGGGTGCTTTTAAAGGCCAGTTTTATAAAGACACATCCCTCTGCATCCTGATAAAATAAGCGTAAACTAGGTATCTGCTTTGCCTCCCAACCTAGGTGACCTGCTATAAAATTACTCTTGGTTAGCAGGAGGGAAATCGGTTTCTCTCTGCAGCAGGATTACTACGTAGCTCCAGTACATTCAGGACAGTCTGACCTCATTCTGATTTTACCCCTTTGCAATCAAGAACTTGTAGTTCTGATTTCCTGAAGATTTCCCTAAATCAGAACTCATGCATTGGGGCAAAATCAGGTCCAGCTCAGCCTGTCTCTGATCTGGAGCCATCTGGTAACTCTCTATCTCCAGGAACAAGCAGGAATGAGTCTTCACATATGGGTACGTCGGTACCGACGGAGCCTGCATGGGAATGCTCCCCAGCATCCAATCAGAAAGCTTTTGGGAGCATCCCTCGCACCTGCGCGCTGACTTCCCACCTTTCCCACTGCCTCTCCTCAGTTTTCGTTTTTCCGCGGAGCCGACAGGACATCCTCCTGTCACCGCAGAAACTTTTTTCTTTAAAATTCTTATTACTTGTTTTCTTGTGGTCGCGGCTGTTTTTCCTGCCGATACCGGTACCGCCGGTGCTTTATTCTTTCCTTTTTCTAAAATTAGAGGGATTTTTTTCTCCTCAGTTTTTGTCTTAACTTTTGGGCCTACCAGGCCTCTCCAACATGGAGCCTTCTTCCCCTAAGAAGTGCCTTCACTGTGGAAACATAGTTTTCTTTTTAGACTCCAATGCTTGGTGTCTAACCTGTTTGGGTCCTGACCCTTTTTCTCCTGAACCATCAGGCTGTAGTATTGGGAGAAGACCTTCCCTTTTTTGAGTTTCCCTCGATGCCGTTTTTCCTCCTGAGGTGAGGACACCGGTTTATTCTTCTCTCCAGGATCAGGTAACCCACAAAACAGTCTGTTAAGACTAGCCAGTCCTTGAGTGGTAAGTCTCATGCTAAGCATGATGACGGCTCCGGCCTTGCCCTCAAGACCTCATTGGCAATAAAACCCCGGCGGGAGTCTTCGGGCTCCAAAGCATTTACGGGGTTTCAGGTTGTTCCTGGGGCTCACCCCTCACAGAACATACCTGAGCCATGCTCGGGGGTGGTATCCGCTTCGAGCGGTACCGATACCCCGGCATCAGCACCGGTGTTGAGTGTTCCACTCTTCACCAGGGATCGTCATCTGGTGTCCTCAGTACCTTCGGGGCCGATCGATACGACCCAGACTGACTTTTCTGTATCTTCGCCATGCTCGGGGCTGGTATCGGCTTCGAGCGGTACCGATACCCCGGCATCGGCACCGGTGTCGAGTGTTTCACTCTTCATCAGGACTTGTCATCGGATGTCCTCGGTACCTTCGGAACCGATCGATACGACACCGATTGACTTTCCTGTATCGGCATCGCCGATACCACCACCGACGTCGGTACCTTCTAGACATGCATCAATAGACTCGCTCCCCTCGATGCCGAGTCTGGAATCGATATCCAGTCTAGATGACTTGGTACCGACACGTTTCGGAACCGACCCATATCGTTTCCAACTACGCAGTACCGAGGATATTTACCAAGCCTCTCGGGCTACCTCGGTACCGCTTCAGCAGCCCCCGATTACTGCTTCGATGACATTACCGTCTCCGATACTGGTATCGGTATCAATGTCGATTCCTGCAGTTCCATCGGTGCCTTCGATCCTTTCTATGCCTAGCTTGGAATCGATACCGGGCACTGACGATGTGGTACTAACTACCTCGAATCAGAACTGTCAGTATCACTGTCCATCTAGCAGGATTCTTTTTCTGCACCAGTCAAATATGTCTTCTGGTGCTCAAGCTGCTGCTTCAACCTCAGCTTACCCAGGAATTGTTCCCATTGGAGATCCTTCTTTTCAGAAATTTCTCATTGACATGGCAACCTTTCTTGCCATTCCTATTCCTGGCTCTAATCTTAACCAAGATCCTGCAGAAAAGGAAAATATAATGCTTCCTTTACATCATTCTTTGCAGGATCTTCTTCTGAGGATGTGGGATTCACCTTTAAAGGTTCCTTCGCCTTCTACAGCCACTAATGTTCTGTATCAGGTGCCTCCCTCTCCAGGGTTTCAAAAAAACCAACTTCCACATCATTCCATTGTAGTGGAATCAGCAATGAGGAAGGTAAGAAGCAAGAAGAAGCATTCTTCTTATCCGCCAGGTCGTGCATCTAAAGCACTTGATGCCTTTGGACGTCAAACCTTCCAAACTTCTATGCTGGCTTCAAGGATTATCTCATATATTTTTTATATGAATCTGACACTTCAGGAGGTCACAGAGAAATTATCTCTTTTGTCTCCTTTTTTGTCAGAGCCTAAGGCCACTGACTATTCCTTGCTTCTTAATCATAGCAGGAATATCTCTTGGTTTCTTTCTCGTGCTTCTCTAGACTCTTTTGAGTCTGTTAGCAGATCCTCTGCTATTGCCATTGGAGCACGTCGTAAAGCCTGGCTGCAAGCTTCAGACTTGAGCAGATGGGCATAACATACACTGGGTAATTCCCCTTGCACTGGAGAAAATCTCTTCAATAGAGAGGCTTTACGTCAGGTTGCTCATTGCTCCACTGACTTCCCTGGTTCTGGAAACCATCCTAAGCCGCCGCCTTCCCCAGGACGTAGGAAATGTCCTACCAAACCTTCTCTCCCTAAGAAAAGAAGGTTTCACCCTTCTCCTGCCCATCCTCCAGATGTACCCAAGCAAGGGACATCTCATCCTAGTCTGAAGTCTCCAGACTCTAACCAGTCTAACCATAACCAGCAACCATAGGTTCCTGTATGTTGCAATCTACAGTTAACTTCTTCTTAGCAGAAGTTTATTCTTAAAACTCGACACTGTTTTTTTCTTTTTCAGTATGCTAACCTATTAGGATACTTGTCCAATGGGTTACAGAATTCTCCCCTTCTTCTTACTAAGAAGGGAGGTTACAACTATCCCATGATAGTTTCTGTCCCCACATGGACATCTTTTCCTTCAGCTGACTTACCATATGGTAAGTCACCTTCCAACCCCCTCTCTTCCAGGGTTTCCCCTGCTTGAGTTGGTACCATACTGAAATACTTTTCCTGTGTAGACTTTTTGTTATCCTTGATTGCATGCTCTGAACAACTCATCAGACAGGGACAGGAATATCTCCGCTCCCTTTGTCTGTTTTCTCTCTGTTTTCACACAGGAGAATCCCCTCTGCTGTTTTGTTCAGTTGTTGTGCATGCAGGAGTTCCAATGATTACTCACCTTAATAGTCATTGCAAGCTATTTTCAACTATCTTGCATAATACTACTCACTTCAGGTAATCTTCTCTAGCCATATCTTTTCCTAGGATGTGGCAACACACCTGACTTCAGTCTTAATTCTCCTGCACAATGCTCTCTGCAATCTTCAGAGAAGCTTTCTACTATGGGCCCTTGCTACAGAGCATTGAACTTTGTCTCTGAGGGCTTTTCCATATAGTAGAAAAAGCGTATATAATCATTCCATGACTATAGGGGTTCTTATACCCTCTTGTCTCCTGTTGAGATACAGAAGACAAGCTTTTTCTGCGTGAATGTCCAAGGAGTTCCCAATCTTGCAGGAATCTACCCTTTTTTCCTTACAGCTTGGCATCATGCTCTTCTGCTCCTCTTGGACAACGCATACTCTATTAGTATACATGATACCCCTGTGTCCCTTGGCTGGGTCATCCTGGTATCTTCTTCTATGCGTTTTCTGTCCATTGGACATGTCAGAGTTCTAGAGAGCTCCTGACGTGCTCTGCTATTATCCTCTGTTTTTTCACGCAACCATACTGGTTATTTCACTGGACTACATTCCTGCACTGCAGAAATAGATTCTCTATATATCTTCAGGTGGTTTTCACCCCCTGTTATTAGATGAATCTTTTCCCATCACATTCCCCATGTGCATGTTTTTGTAGGGCTCAGTTGCAGACATGTATTCTCCAGCTTATATTCATGTATGTTTATATCCTATACATACATATTTCTATAAGCTGTGTGGGCATAAGTCATGCCCATATATATATATATATCTATACATACATACATATATATACATATATATATATATATATATATATATATATATATATACCTATATCACACATATCTATACCTATATTTATATGTATGTATCTCCGTATATATGGAGATACATACATATAAAATATAGGTATAGATATGTGTGATATAGGTATGTATGTATGTCCATTGGGAGATGTCCATAGGACGATATGTATTACCTACTATCTCCCTAACTGTCTGTGCTATAAAGCTTTTCCCTTCTTAAGGGGTCCAGACAGTCACCTTGCCTATTCTCATATGGCTCAGTAAGTGGGAGCGGTTATATATATACAATTACTGCTGTGATGTCAACAGCTTCTATTTTTGTTATAGATCTCCCTGTCTATGAAGTCTCAAGCTTCAATGTCTTCCTATCTCTTACCAGCTAGGAAAGTCAGTGTACATCTCCTTGGGAATAGGGGCCTTTTTTCAATACCCCCTCTTCCCTTCAGGACTGGGCAAATTGTCTAGATCGGTCAGTCTTTTTCTTTTAGTCCTCAATGTTAATAACTCTGTACCTAAAAGAGTTTTCAGCTTTTTCCCATAAAGCTTTCCATTGAAGACCTGCCATTCTTATCCTACCCCAGTTGACACCTGGGTCACCTGCCCATTCAAGGTTTGGAACTTCATCCTCACTGCTGTGAAGTTACCTTGAGGATTCCGCTACTGCATCTACAGTACACTCCATCACAGTTCTACTTCCTACAATCCAGTAGGTAAGCTCTATATTATGCTTGTTCATTAAATACTTTAATGACACTTGACATACATTCTAAAGACTCATTTTTCTGTAGTCTTTAGATTCGCTGTTCCTGTACAGCTCTTCTCTGTTCAACTCCTATCCCCCATCCCTCCTGGGATGCCGGAGATCCAGGTGTGGGAAATGCCGTCCTGTTCCAGGGATACACATTTTATGGGATCTCCCCCTGGCACCCTCAGCTAGGGAGTCCCCATATGTGAAGACTCATTCCTGCTTGTTCCTGGAGATAGCACAGTTACTTACCTGTAACAGGTGATCTCTGGGAACAGCAGGAATTAGTCTTCACAACCCACCCACCTCCCCTAGGAGTTGTATCTATCTATCTTCCTTTCCTCTTTCTCTCCTTCTGTCTCAGCTATGAAACTCAACTGAGAGAGGCAGTGGGAAAGGCGGGAAGTCAGCGCGCAGGCGCGAGGGATGCTCCCAAAAGATTTCTGATTGGATGCTGGGGAGCATTCCCGTGCAGGCTCCGTCGGTACCGACGTACCCATATGTGAAGACTAATTCCTGCTGTTCCCAGAGATCACCTGTTACAGGTAAGTAACTGTGCTTTTCTGCAAGTGAAGATTCAGGAAGGCTAATCAGACATCATAAGCAGGTTGTGGGGTTGTCAGGTAAATTTTATTACCATATTAACTTTAATAACATGTTTGCTTTTGTTTATTTAAAATTTGTTATACCGTCATTGATGGGTTATGGAAAGTGGTTTACAATAAAACTATCCCAAAAGAGGGTGAGGACACTAGAAAAGAAATCCATAAAATAACATAGGAAAGTAGTTTACATTCATGCTAAGAGCAGAAAAGAGGTAAAACAAAAAAAAGCGTCAATGCTACAAACAGCTGGTGGTGTCAAGTGATGATTAAATCAAGTCTTATGGAATAAAAATGTTTTGAGCTGGGATTTTAAATTTGGCACATGATGATTCCAGACAGAGGTCAGGAGGCAGATTATTCCAGAGACTAAGACCCAGGACCCAGGAAGTAGAATGCAGAATGGTGGATTGATTCAAGTCTAGCCTGTGTGGTAGAGAGGAGATGAAAGCGGTTGGAGTGGAGTGAGCGGACTATACCATGGGGAGTGTGAAGAATGATGAGAGAAGAGAGGTAAGACAGCATACCTGTATGTTGAAGGTTATGAACCAGAGTAATGACTTTGTATTGGATACAATAGTGTATGGGAAGCCAGTGGAAATGAATCAGCAGAGGAATAACCTGATCAAACCGGGAGGCATGAGCTAATAGTCTTACAGTCGTTTTGAATGAGTTGTAGTCTTTGAAGCTGATAATTGGGAAGGCCAGCAAAGATGATGTTACAATAGTTAAGTCGTGCTACAACCAAAGATAAAAGTAAAGTAGTCAGAGGTGAGGAGGACAAAAATAGACAAATGGCCCTAATCTGGCATAGAGAGAGTAAAGAACTGTTTAACAGCACTTATGGGGTCATGAAAAGTTAGGGATGAGTCAAGAATAACACTGAGATAGGGAAAAGTACCTAACAGAGGGATGAGGGAATCAAAAAGAGGAGGTGACAGTAATGGAACAGGGCCAGTCAGCCAGGTTGCATGTAGCTTACCCTACGTTAAGAATGCTGTGCTGTTAGTATGGGGCATCGCAGTAAGAATCCTGCGCTAACCAATCGGTACATGAAGGGTCAGGACTGGGCAGGTTAGGGGTAGAACGTGGGCACTGATGGCACATCATAGTTAGTGCAGGCATCTTTAGTGTGCACTATCCATGAATATTGCCATTAGGCAAGTGCACATGCTAATTTTTGGGGTTGAACACAGGTTAACGGCGTGCACTTTTGTAAACATGCCTCTAAGTGCATAACTCGCATTAACACCCAATTAACACAAATTCTTGGTTTGCACACAGATCCACACACTTCTCATCTCTATCCACAAAGCTTCGTAGTAATCTAAAAGGCTACCAAAACTAGTCTGGCTGTGGTATAAACATCCAGCCACGAAGTCCACCGTATATCTTCTTAGAAAGACTGAGCTAGGCGAGAGCCTACATTTTCACTAGGATTTACTGTACTTGGAATCTTCCAGCTAGACCCAGCTGGTCATTTCATTTTTTAGCCACATAGTCAAGTAATGCTGGTTTTGTATATTTCTCTGTTTTCTAGATTTGTTTCTGACCTTTAATCAACAGAGATAATCATGTATGATTATCTCCCAGTTGATGTGAGGTTGTATGTGTACACTCTGCAAATATCTCCTTATCTCATAACATATCTGATCTCCGGAAGCTATTGGAGGAGCTGAGGCAGACAGAAAGGTGTATAGAAGAGACCTATAGTGATATAATAGAAAAGAAACACCTTCAGTCTGGCGGTCTTAGTGCTGCCTTGGAGAAGAGAAGCATTTGGAAAGAGAGCATCCCTTTGGTTTTTCACAGGAAATGATCGTCTAGCTAGGACCTGTCTTCCAAAACATGTAATATCCTCTCACACTGAGGATATGTCTCCAGGGGCTTCTGCCTAGGAGGGAAGGATTAAGACATCCAATGCAGTTTGTGATTCAATCACTAGGCATATAGATAGCTGGGTGGCTGGTGGACATGAGGCTTGCTTGTCACTTGCCTGCCTGATGTTGAAGGTGGTGGACCTTGTAGGTCACTTAGGTAGGATTCTAGATAATGCTGGGGAGGAGCCAGCTCTCTTGGTACATGTGGGCACCAACAACATAGGAAGTTGTGGGAGGGAGGTTCTTGAAGCCAAATTTAGGCTTTTAGGTAGAAAGTTGAAATCTAGGACCTCCAGGGTATTATTCTCAGAAATGCTCCCTGTTCCATGTACAGGACCAAGAGGCAGGCAATGCCCTGATGAGGTACAGGGAAGATGATTTTAGATTTGCTAGGATCTGGCAGCATTCTGGAAGAGAAGAAGCCTTTTCTGGAAGGATGGGTTCCACCTTTACCAGGGTGGAACTAGGCTATTGCTATTCATCTTTAGAAGGAGATAGAGCAGCTTTTAAATTAAATATTGGAGAGAGAGCTGGCAGTCACCCAGGAGTTCATGGTTCAGAATAACGTATTTTTGAAGGAAACAATCAAAACAGGAAGGTTAGGACATCCCAATAGAGAAGATGCAATAAAGTTAAAGTAGTCCAGGTGCCTTTAAGTAAAAATCAGATAGTTGAAAGATTCCAAATTATCCTTGTCAGCTGATAAGCAGGTTCTCATTATGAACAAAAAGCATACTTTGAAATACCTGTAAATAAATGATAGAAGTTTAAAAAAAGATGGGAAAGTTAGAATATATTTTATTTATTTAACCAGTTTTATATACCACTTTATCCTTCAATCAAAGTGGTTGATAACAAGGATCTACATTGAACAAGAGGGGTGGGGTAACATGACATACATAAAGACTTTGGACAATTAGTACATTCTCCTCTATGCTGTCGGGGGCTTGGTGTTCTAGGTTAGGTGTGAATAGTGTTCAGGGAACAGGAGTGTTTTTAGTGCCTTGCGGAAGTCCTTAATGTCACTTAGGGCTCTCAGTGTGTCTGGGAGGGAGTTCCAAAGGGCTGGTGCCGAGAAAGACAGAGCTCTGTTGGATGTGGCTTGCTTTGTTTTCTGGTATCCGGAGGGCGTGTGGAGTTTGTTTATGTCGCTGGCTCTTCTAGGCCTACTGTTGGTTTCTTTGATCAGTGTGCTATGCGGAACATTTGCTGATTGTTGATGTATGATTTTGAAGATATTTAGCGTTGTCTTGAATCTTGCTGTTATGGGTAGCCAGTGGAGCTGCTGTAATACAGGTGTGATGTGTTCGTGCCTTGCTGTGCTATTGATGATGCGTGCTGTGGTGTTTTGCACCATTTGAAGTGGGTGGATTGTGTGCTTGGGGAGTCCTTGATGCAACAAATTTCCGTAATCCAGTATGGAGGTGATTACTGCCTGGCACACGGTGTGAAAGTTGTCTCGATTGAGGACTGGTCGAAGTCTCCTGATAATTTTTAAACAGTGGTATGCCTTAGCTGTGGTTTTCGTTATATATAATATCACTGAAAGAAAAGGTAGATATAATTCACATCTAAGAGACCTGATGGAAGGAGTACAAGTAATGTGGCATTGTGGTATCAGGATAAATATTATATCACAATAATAGAATAGATGAAATTGGTAGAAGGGTGGTGTTATATGTTAAAGAAGGCATTGAGTCAGACAGGATAAATGTTCTACAGTGCATTTTTCTTCCTGCAAAATCTTTATGGATAGACATTCCATGTGAGAAGGGAAAGGAGTTAGCAGTGGGGATGTACTTCTGTCTACCTGACAAGAATGAAATGCTAACAGAAATTATGGAAGCTATTTTCAACACAATGAGTGATTTCAGTTACTCCAATATTTATTGTGTTGATGACACCTCAGGACATGCTAGGAAGATAGTTTCTAGATTAATTAAATGACTGCTTCATAGAGCAGGTGGTTCAGGAACCAACACGAGGAAAAACAATTTTGGACCTAGTTCTTAGTGTAAGAAAAGATCTGGTGTGAGAGGTGACTGTTGGATCCACTTGACAAAAGTGTTCATGATAAAATTTCGATTTAATAAATGGAGGGAGGACAGCAAGGTAATCTACTACACTAGCATTTAACTTTTAAAAGGGAAACTATGATAAAATGAGGAAAATTGTTACATAAAACTAAAAGAAGCAGCTGCAAAAATTAGGAGTGTACATCAGGCTGGACATTTGTTTAAAAATACCATCTTGGAAGCCCAGACCAGATGTGTTCAACACTTTAAAAAAGGTGGAAGGAAGGCCAAACAATTGCTGGCATGGTTTTAAGATGAGGTGAGAGGGGCAATTACAGTCAAAACATTTATTTTTCAAAAAGTGTAAAAAGGATTTGAATGAAGAAAACAAACAGCATAAGCACTGGAAAGTTAAATGCAGAGCATTGAATAGAAGCTTGCCGTGGAAGCAAAAATTCATTAAAATGGCCCTGATATTCAGCAAAGGTGGATAGCATGATCACAGTGCCTAGCCGTTGCCACTGAACACAAAACCCGGATATGCAATGCTGGGGCCATATCTGGCCACCGGCATTGAATATCCAGTCAGCGGCAGACGTTGAAAACTAATTGGGCAGCAGCAGTAATATTCAGCTGCTGCCTGTTAGCTTCAGTGGCAAAAGTTAGGACATCTTGTGCTGTGCCTAACTTTCACCGCCGAGGGTTAACTGGGCAGTGGCTGAATATTGCTCTTGACCAGTCATCCCAAAGTACCGCCCATGGAACATCCCCAGAATGCCTCTGTGCTAACCAAGTAGCATCAGGGCATATAGTGGTGGTACCTGGGGATATTCAGTGGCATAACTGCGTTAGTGCCGCTGAATATCCAACTTAGGGGCATTTGCACGGTTTACAGGTCTGTAAATCATGAAAATGCCTTTGAATATCGGGCCCAATGTTTCCAGGTACATTCAAAGCTAAGTCTATGATGGAGTCAGTTGGGCCACTAGTTGACAGAGGGGTAAAAGGGGTATTAAGGAGAAAATAAGACTATAGTGGAGAGGCTAAGGGGTTCATTTTAGAAATTACAGGTGTCTGGCGCGATCATGTCTGTCAAATGGGGGCATGGCAGAGGTGTGTCCAGGGTGTTCTGAGCAAGAAACAGGTGTCACTCGATTTGAGAACCATGCCACACGTCTCAGCCTGCCAGAAGACACATCCATGTCTATACCTGCTCCTAGGAACAATTAGCCATTTGAAAAGTGCTTATTTAGGTAACCTAACAGCTATACAGGGAAAAGAACATTGCCCTCTTACTCCCCAAATAAACTTTGCTCCTCCAAAAAGCAACTCAATAAATAGAGGGACCTTTTTCTTGGCTGCCCTGCTGCTATATGTCTCCGTTTGCAAAAAGGTAGGCCGGACATGTACATGGAGAGAGATACATATGTGTTTTCTGAAAAAGCATTACTGACACGTAATCCTGAACCTGCTCCTGTCATTATCTGACACGTTCAAGTTTGTAAAATTGGTTGAAAACCTGCACATATTGGACCCATGATGCTTTTTTTTCTCTTGCTGGAGACATTTATCTTTTAGGGTGGAGGTGGATCAATTTTAGGTGGCACTTGCATGCGCTCACCTCCTCTGCTGCCCCTCCCATGGAATTTTGGATGTTTTGACTTTTGACTTCTCAGATTGCATCTAAACAGCCTTTTTAAAATGGGTCTTTATATGAATTTTTTGTTTCAGTATTTACTTAAGAACATGTAGGGGAGATATAGAAATAATATTTAAAGGTGATGAGTCAGAGGAAACAAATCTCGGTGAACCTGATATAAAAGGGCAATCTGACAAACTAAATCACCTGGACTGCATAATATATATCTCAAGATGCTGAAGGAACTAAAAAATGAAATTGCACACCTATTAGTAATTATGTAAACCATCATTAAAGTCACCTATAATACCTGAGAATTGGAGAGTGTGTAATGTAATGCCAATTTTAAAAGGGTTCCAGGGTGATCAGGAAGCTAAAGACTAGTGGGCCTGGTGTCAGTGCTGGGCAAAATTGTAGAAACCATTAGAAAGAAAGAAAAATACTGAATATGGTTTAATAGGACAGAGCCAACCTAGATTTAGCCAAAGGAAGTTTACTATGTTTGCTACCTTTTTTTGAAGGTGTGAATAATAGGTAAAGTTGAGCCAGCTGCTAATAACATATCTGGGTTTTCAGAAAACCTTTGGCAAGGTCCCTCATGAGTAGGGTGGTCAACTAGCTCCAGATTTTAGGGACACCCTGATCCACTCCTGGTTTTACCTTACTAGCTGCATGGACTTGCTATAGGGATTTCCTTGGAGAAATCAGCAGTGTAAAACCAGGACTGGATCAAGGTGTCCCTAAAATCTGGAGCCAGTTGGCCATCCTAGATGAGGGACTCTTGAGGAATTTAAAAAGTCATGGGATAGGAGACAGTGTCTTCTTATGGATTGGGAACTGCTTAAAAGAGAGAAAACCGAGAGTAGGACTAAATGGTCAGTTTTATCAATGGAAAATGGTGACAAATGAAGTACCCCAGGGATCTCTACTGGGCTCACTGATTTTTAATATATTTATAAATGACCTAGAATTGGCAATGAGTGAGGTGGTCAAATTTGCATAGGGTACAAAATTATTTGAAGTTGTAATCACAAGAGGATTGTGAAAAATTTGTAAGACGACCTTGATAAAATAGGAGATGGGGCATCTAAATGGCAGATGGAATATAATGTGGGCAAATACAAAATTATGCACTTAGGGAAGAGTAATCCGAATTATACCTACACTATGCAAGATTTCATATTAAGAGTTACCACCCAGGAAAAGGAACTAGGCCACATCATGGATAATACATTGAAATCATTTGCTCAGTGTGCAGCGGCTAAAAAACTCCCCTGCAATCTCAAGCCATATATTTTTGTCGGAGCTTGTCAGCCCAGTGTCAGGAATTTTTCCGAAGACACCACCGTGACCACTCCTTTTATTAAATAAATTTAAGAATGAAGTCCATAACTTAGCTGTATGCCAAAGCGCCGCCAAGATGATTTCTCTTCAGAGTCAGGATTGGTTTTGTTCTCTAGATCTCAAGGATGCGTACCCCCATGTTCTCATCCATCCAACACACAGAAGGTTCCTTCGGTTCCTTTATCAAGGAAAGCACTACCAATACAGAGTGCTTCCTTTCGGTTTGGCCTCTGCACCAAGAGTGTTCACAAAATGCATGGCAGTAGTAGCTGCATTTCTACGCACTCTAGGGATATTCGTATTCCCATATCTGGACGACTGGCTCATCCGAGCTCCATCCCAATCAGAGGCCCAGACTTCCCTGGCCTGCACAAGGCGTGTTCTTCAGTATCTGGGACTTGTAATAAACATCCCAAAATCTCATCTCACCCCTACTCAGTCTCTAGAGTTCATAGGGGCCTTGCTGGATACCATGCCTGCAAGGGCCTATCTTCCCCAGGCCCGTTGCCTACGCTTGGTGCAGTTAGCCTCCCAGATTCAGTTAAAGTCCCATTTAACTGCTCGAGAGATGTTACAACTCTTAGGCCACATGGCATCCACCGTGCATGTGGTTCCTTACGCTCGCCTTCACATGAGGGCAGCTCAATGGACTTTGTCCACCCAATGGACCCAGGCATCAGGGTGTCTATCAGACAAAATAGCAACCTCCAGTCGCCACTTTTGGTCTCTCCAGTGGTGGAAGTCCACTCAAGATCTGTTGCTGGGGTCCCCCTTTCAACAGTCATTACCCCAAGCAACCCTCACAACAGATGCCTCTCCAAGGGGTTGGGGAACTCATCTACAAGATCTCTCCACCCAGGTCATCTGGTCTCCACAGGAGACTTCTCTACATATCAACCTCTTAGAGCTCAGAGCAATTTTTCTAGCCCTCAGAGTCTTCCACACCCTGCTCAGCTACAAGACAGTCCTCATCCACACGGACAACCAAGTAGCCATGTTCTACGTGAACAAGCAGGGCGAGACTGGCTCTCTGTCACTTTGCAATGAAGCTTTGAGATTGTGGGCCTTCGCCAGAGAGCATCAAATTCATCTTTTGGCAGTATATCTTCCAGGCGTTCAAAACTCTTGGGCAGACAGACTCAGTCGAGTTCTGCTTCCACACGAGTTGTCCCTCCATATGGACCAGATAGCCAGGATTTTTCGGATTTGGGGAACCCCGGACATAGACCTCTTTGCAAGTCCGTGGAATGCCAAACCTCCCCGGTTCTGTTCCAGAATTCCGTGTCAGGGAGTTCAGGCCAGGGATGCCTTCCTCCTTCACTGGGGTCAAGGCTTCCTCTACGCCTTTCCAGCCATTCCCCTAATTCCCAAAACTCTTTTCAAGCTTCAGAGAGATCGAGGATCTATGATCCTCATAGCACCACGTTGGCCACGCCAAGTGTGGTACCCTCTACTTCTGCATCTCTCTCAAGCTCTCTCCCTGGACTTGGGATCTGCTCCAGACCTCCTGTCCCAAGAGGAGGGAACGTTGTGGCACCCAAATCCCCAGTCTCTTCATCTCAGGGCCTGGTTGCTGAAGGCCTAGACCTTCAAGATTTGCATCTTTCTCAGCAGGTGAAGGATATCCTTCATGCTTCCAGGAAGCCTTCCACTAGACGTTCCAATGCTTTTAAATGGAAAAGGTTTACCATTTGGTGTGCAGAGAAGGGTCTTAACCCTCTTGCAATACCTCTGAATTCTTTACTAGAGTATTTGCTGCATTTATCCCATGCAGGCCTTAAAACAAATTCAGTAAGAGTCCATTTGAGTGCTATTGCAGCATCCCTTAAGCCTCTCAATGGACAGCCTATTTCCTCTCATCCTCTTATTGCAAGATTCATGAGAGGCCTTCTTTTAACCAAACCTCCCATTAGACCACCTCCAGTGGCATGGGACTTGAATTTGGTTCTTGGCCAGTTTATGAAGCCACCCTTTCAACCCTTAGCCACTACCTCCTTGAAATTCCTTTCCTGGAAGGTTATTTTTCTCATTGCAGTCACCTCAGCTCGCCGCATCAGTGAGCTGCAAGCCTTGGTGGCTAATCCTCCTTATACAAGGTTCCATCATGACAAGGTAGTCCTCAGGACTAATCCACACTTTATGCCTAAAGTGGTCTCACCTTTTCATCTGAACCAGGAGGTGTATTTACCTGTCTTTTTTCCAGGACCTCATGCATCAAGTGCAGAGAGGAATCTCCATACCCTGGATTGTAAGAGAGCGCTTGCTTTTTACTTACAAAGGACACAGCAACATAGAAAGTCCTCTCAACTCTTTGTTGCTTTTGATCCCTCTCATTTAGGACTTCCAGTCTCTAAGAGAACTCTGTCCAATTGGATTGCTCAGTGTATTTCTTTCGCCTACCAGAGTAAGAACCTTTCTCTAGAGGGCCATGTCACAGCTCACAATGTGAGAGCCATGGCAGCCTCTATGGCTCATCTAAACTCTGTGTCCATCGACCAAATCTGTCGAGCGGCCACCTGGGCCTCGGTTCATACCTTTACAGCCCATTACTGCTTGGACAAGGACTCCCGCCGGGATGCCTTGTTTGGTCAGGCTGTTCTCAAACACCTGTTCCATACCTGATCAACTCCTACCCCCCATCCCTGGTTTGATGTCCGAGATTCATGGGGGGAGGTAGAGCCCTTCTCAGGGACTCACAACCTTGGGGATCTCCCTGGCATCTCTAGCTGGGGAGTCCCCATATGTGAAGACTCATTCCTGCTTGTTCCTGAAGATAGCACAGTTACTTACCTGTAACAGGTGATCTCTGGGAACAGCAGGAATAAGTCTTCACAACCCACCCACCTCCCCTAGGAGTTGTATCTCTCTATATTTCCTTTCCTCTCTCTCTCTCTTTGTCTCAGCTAAAAACTCGAACTGGAGAGAGGCGGTTGGGAAAGGCGGGAAGGCAGCACGCAGGCGCTGTGGGATGCTCCCAAAAGCTTTCTTTCTGGATGCTGTGGAGCGTTCCTGCGCAGGCTCCGTCGGTACCGACGATACCCATATGTGAAGACTTATTCCTGCTGTTCCCAGAGATCACCTGTTACAGGTAAGTAACTGTGCTATTATGGGCTGCTTCAGAATTTTTTGTGCTCTCTTCAATCAGTGCAGAATGTTGCGGTTCAAGTCTCATCTGTCTTCATAGTTTAATGAATTACATTGGCTTCGGTTGCGACAACGTATGTTTTTTAAGTGTGTCTGCTTATTACATCAGGCTATTTTTGCAGACTTTAATATTGAGTTATCTATTTTGATAACTGATTATGTTCTGAGTCAGACTCTGTGGTCAAGTCATTCTGAATGATTGGAAATTCCATCTGCTGCTATTATCCAGAGAACCAAAGTACGGGTGTGTGCATTTTCAGTAATGGGCCTTGTCATGTGGAACTCTATTCTACTAGCTATTAGGCAGATATGGGATTATTTAAGTTTAGAAAACGGTTAAAGCGAAGTTACTCACCTGTAATCGGTGATCTTTGGGAACAGCAGGAATTTAGTCTTCACATATGGATGATGTCAGTACCGATGGAGCCCACACGGGGGGAGCATTCCACTGCGCCTGCATAGCTGCCTTACCACCTTCCCAACTCCCTCTCTTCAGTTGAGTTTGTAGCTGAGAAAAAGAGTAAAAGAAGAAAACCCTACCCCTAGGGGAGGAGGTTGGGTTGTGAAGACTAAATTCCTGATATTCCCGGAGGTCACCTGTTACAGGTGAGTAACTACGCTATTTCCAGGAACAAGTAGGAATGTAGTCTTCATATGTGGGACTCCCTAGCTCTCAGATGCCAGATGAAGTGACCTCCGAATAGGCCTCAGGAGGTCATGGATACCTCATGGCTGTCTGGTAATGTCAAAGTCCAGGACGGAGGGAAGGAGTTGCTCTTAAGTCTGAAAGAGATGCCATAGAACAGCTTGACCAAACATGGCATCCCAGCAGAAGTCCTTGTCAAGACAATAATGGGCATAAAAAGTATGGACTGAAGACCAAGTTTGCTGCCTTGAAAATTTCGTCAATGGCTACAGAGCATAGGTTTGCCATTGAGGTAGCCATGGCATGAACATTATGAGCAATGACATGCCCTTCCAGGGAGAGTCCTGCTTTGTCATAAGGAAATGAAATGCAGTCTGCTATCCATTGGGAGAGCGTATGTTTAGATACAGGGAGACACAGGTAACTAGGGTCAAAGGAAATGAACAACTGTGAGGCACTCTGAAGATAAGCCAAGGCACGCTTGCAGTCAAGAGTATGCAGAGTTGTTTCTGCTCTAGACGCATGTGGTCTAGGAAAGAATACAGGAAGGTAAACTGACCGATTTAAATGAAAAGGAGATACCACCTTTGGCATGAAATGCAGGTGAGTCCTAAGGACAACCTTGTCATGGTGGGACCTGGTGTAGAGTGGGTCTGCAACCAAAGCCTAAAGCTCACTAATTCATCTAGCTTAAGTGAGGGCAATAAGGAAGATAACCTTCCATGAAAGGAACTTTAGTGGGGTCGTAACCAATGGTTCAAAGGGCGGCTTAAGAATCTGCACAAGAACAACATTGAGATCCCAAGCTACCAGAAGTGTCTTAATGGGTGGCTTGGTCAGCAAGAGCCCTCTCATAACTGCCCTCAGCAGGCTGTCCATCCAACAGATAATGAGCCCATAATGGCACTGAAGTAAACTCTCATTAAGTTGGTCTTGAGACCTGTTGAGGGACAGGTGGAGGAGATACTGGAGGAATGCTTCCTCGGTAGCAGAGAAGGGATTGAGATCCTTCTAGGAACACCAGATAGAGAATATACACCACTTGAAAGCATAGGAACACCTGGCGGATGGCTTCCTGGAAGCCAACAGTATCTCTTTAACCTCTTGTGTAAGGTTAAAGTCCTGTACTGCTATGCTCTCAGCAGCCACGCTGTGAGATGGAGAGAGTGTGGATTGGGATGGAACAGTGTCCCATCTTCCTGGGAGAGGAGATCAGGCACAGATCTCAGTCATAAAAGCTGAGTCTGAGTCAGATGTAGCAGCAGAGGGATCCACGACTGACGTGGCCAGTGAGGGGCTATGAGAATCATGGAACCCTTGTCGGCCTGTAGCTTGAAAAGCATCTTGGGAATGAGGGATATGGGAGGGAAAGCATAAAGGAGACTCTGACCCCAATGGAGGTGAAATGCATCCACCTGCTGGTTGCTGGATGTCTGAGTCCTGGTGCAGAAGCAGGAAAGCTTGGCATTCTGCGGTGTGGCAAACAGTTCTATGTCTGGAGTTCCCCAGGTCTGAAAAATGTAAGACATTGTGTCCGGATGGAGGGATCATTCATGGGGAAGAAGGATCCGACTCAGCTTGTTTGCCAAGACATTGCACTCCCCTGTGAGGTACACCACTTGGAGGTGTATTTGATGAGAAGTGGCAAAGAACCACAGATGAAGAGCCTCCTTGCAGTTGAGCCAAGAGCCTGTTCTGCCCTGTTTGTTCACATAGAACATGGACACCTGATTGTCTGTCCTGACTAGGACCCTTTGTGCTATGAGGTGATCTTAAACACTGTGAGGGCATTTGAAATAGCACAAAGCTCCAGGTGATTGATCTGGAGCTGTGACTCCTCCATTATCTAGAGGCCTTATGGTAGAGAGAATGTCCAAGTGAGCTCCCCAACCCAGTTTGGAGGCATCCATCATCAGGGTGCATTGATATGGAGGCATCTGAAAAGGTGATTCAACGAGGAGATTTTCTGGAGAACACCACCACTGGAGGGATGTGATGAGAGGGGCAGTGACGTGGATCTTGTCCCTGAGGTAGCCTGAGGCCTGCTTCCATTGAGAGACAATCCACTGGGCAGTCCACATATGTAGAAAGGTATATGGGATAACATTTACCTTTGAGGCCATATGCTCCAGAAGCTGCAGCATTTCTCTGGCAGTCAGATGGTCTCAGAGTATTACTTGGGAGGTTAGCTCGATAAGACGGTTACAGCAGAGCTGGGGCAGAAATGCCTTGGCCTGCTGTATGTCCAGTAAAGCTCCTATGAACTCTAGTCTTTGAACTGGAGCAAGCTGGGATTTTGTAAAGTTTATGACAAATGCCAAGTGTTGTAGTACTGTGATGATACAATGTAAGGAAAGCTGAACCTCTTCGGAGGTGTCTGCTCTTTTGAGCCAGTCATCTAAATAAAGGAAGACAAATATCCTTATAGATCTTAGCTATGCAGCCACAACTGCCATGCACTTTGTGAAGACTCTTGAGGCAGAAGCGAGTCCGAAGGAAAGGGCTCTGTATTGATCATGTTTTCTCTGAAAGATGAAGCGTAGATATTTCCTGTGTCCTGGGTGGATGAGGATAAATGTGTGTGCTTCTTTTAGAACTAGAGAACAGAGCCAGTCCCGACTCTGGTGGTAGGGAAGAAGTGTCCCGAGGGAGATCATTAGAACTTCTCGTGGACCAGAAACTTGAGGTTTCTGAGGTCCAGGATGGACCTGTACCCAGGTCTATTTTGGTATGAGAAAGTACGGAGAGTAGAATCCCATTCCCTGTTGGGATATTGGGACATCTTCTATGGTGCCCTGAGACACAAAAGAGGACATCTCGTCCTGTAGGAGAGCAGTGAGTGGGGGTTGTGTGTGATATGCCCCACAAAAGTCAAGAGGGGTAGAGTTTGCAAATGAAGTCTGTACTACTCCAAAGCTATGGTTAGTGTCCACTGCTCCGAGGTGATAAGGTGCCATCTGTGGGTGTAGTGACAGTCTGCTGGCAATGTGGAGGGGGTGAGGGTCTTCCAGAGGCAGGTGGCAATGTTCTCTAGAAAAAAGTAAAAAAACAGGCGCAGACTGTGGCTGTGGAGCTGGTTGAGATTTAGCCACCTGTGACTTCTTTTGTTGCTTAGAAGGGTACCGTCTCTTCTAAGGGCCTTGAGCCTGGTACTAAGAAGCAGGAGGATAAGAAGAGTATAATTTCTTCTTATTATTGAGAAAAGCTTTCTTTGTAGCTGCCTTCTTTCTAGCATAGTTAGCTGTTCTCCTGGACAACCTGTTTAGGGTGGTATTCTCTGACTCTAACTGAGAAGTCTTATCAGACTCCTGCCAGTCTTTACCAAAGAAGTTTTCCCCTGTGCAAGGTATATTGCCCAGTTATCTTGAACCTACTGCTCAAGATCTGAGGCCTGAAGCCATGCAGTTCTGCATGCACCAGTATAAATTGCTTTGGCTCTGCTTGTGCACTCAAATGCATCAAAGGTTGTCCTATTGACAAACTTTGATACATTTTGGGCATGTCTAACTAAAGCAAGACAGTCATCTCTCATCTGGGAGAAGAAGGGGCCATGGCCTCAAGGTCCTTGGTGACCTCCTTGAAGAACATACCCATGTAGAGTATGTAGGAGTTGATCTTAGTTGAAAGCATGGAAGCCTGAAAACATCGACACCCAAAGGCATCGAGGGTCCTAACTCTTGATTTAGCACATCGCTAATTCCACCACCATTGAACGGTGGGGAAGCTGGTTTTTTTTGGAAGCTAGGACACTCCGGTACTCGATACATGGTATCGAGACATCGAGTATGAAGTGAGTTCGTGAAAGAAGTCTCCCACATCTGGAGCATCAGATCATGGAGGATGCATGCATTGGGAGGGTGGCTGCCTCCCTGGGAGCTGTTGGGTATTTGAGGGTTCTCCAGTTCTTCTCCCCTGGGCTCTTTCTCGGATGTAACTGTTATGGAGATACCCCTAGCTAGGTCACAAATGAATTCTTGGAAGGACATGTCCTCTGGAGGTGACATGCATCATTCTGGTGATGGAGAGGGGTCTGAAGGCAAGCCTCAGAGCCACTGGGAGTGACTCTTCATCTGAAACGGGGGAGTCTGAATCGGAGAACTCAAAGTATCGGCGGGAACGGTGCTTGCCTTCCACCAGATGCCAATACTGATACATATCGGTATTGGGCTCAAGGAACTGTCTGGGTCAAGCCCTGGTATCTGTGATGGACTTGAGGGAAGGCATGGGTGGCAGTGATGAAGATGCCATGTATCCCAATGCACTCTGCACTGGTGCCAATGTCGCTGTTGGTACCTGTACTGATATCGACAGCCCCATTCCTGAGGGCAGCAATTTAATGGAAACGGAAGCTGCCAATAGAGCTGCCAAGCTCTGCTTGATGGCCAGTATATGCTGGTCTATTGAGGGTGTTGATGATGGAAACTTTTGCCACCACCCCAGAGCATGGCACCAGTATTTCTCTTGAGGTCTAGACCTCTGGAGCATCCTGGATCCACTTGATGGCTTTGGAGGTCAGGCCCTCCCGCTGGGGCTGTTTGGCAGGCCGATTCACCTCCAGGGCAATGACCGAGGCATCTTGATGCTGGGAACGAGATTTACCTCTGGAGGAATTTTCTGTCTTCGAGGAAGCCTTGTGCTTGGACACTTTTGATAGCTGAGATCCATGTGAGGAGGATGAGGCTCTCGATGACATCGATGCCAAAGGAACGGCATCTGAAGCAAAGAGAGTTCCAAACTTAAAGGCACTCTTCTGCAGGTCTCTTTATTATATTTCTAAAAAGGGAACATTCTGTTGGCTGGTGGTCGGGCCCAAGGCATTTCAAGCACCAGTCATCTGTGTCAGTTGCCGAGATGGTACTGCCACATTTTGAACTTTTTTTGAAGCCATAAGAACATAAGAACATAAGATATGCCATACTGGGTCAGACCAAGGTCCATCAAGCCCAGTATTCTGTTTCCAACAATGGCCAATCTAGGTCATATGTACCTAGCGGTTTCCCCAAGGGACACAGGTTCCACAATGCTTGTATTGGTTCAAGCATTGATATCCTGGGTCCCTTCTTAATAATGGTTTATGGACCTTTCCTCCAGGAACTTGTCCAAACCTTTTTTAAACCCAGCTACACTAACAGCCTTTACTACATACTCCGGTAACAAATTCCAGAGTTTGATTACACGTTGAGTGAAAAAAAATATTTTCTTTTATTAGTCTTAAATAGTTTACCCTGTAGCTTCATAGCATGTCCCCTAGTCTTTCTATATTCTGATAAGGTAAACAATCGATCTACGTTTACCCGTTCCACTCCGTTCATTAATTTATAGACTTCTATCATATCTCCCCTCAGCCGTCTCTTTTCCAGGTTTAAGAGCCCTAACCTTTTTAGCCTTTCTTCATAGGAGTATCGTTCCATCCCCTTTATCATTTTGGTGGCTCTTCTCTGAACCTTTTCTAAAATCGCTATATCCTTTTTAAGATACGGCGACCAGAATTGCACACAATATTCAAGGTGCGGTCTCACCATGGAACGATAGAGGCATTATAATATCTTTTGTTTTATTTTCCATTTCTTTCCTTATCATACCTAGTATTCTATTTGCTCTCTTGGCCGCTGCTGCACACTGGGCCGGGGGTTTTAACATGGTATCCACAATGACGCCTAAATCTTTTTCCTGGGTGGTGGTTCCTAATGTGGAACCTTGCATCGTGTAACCATAGTTTGGGTTGTTCTTCCCTAGGTGCATAACCTTGCACTTGTCCACATTAAATTTCATCTGCCATTTTGATGCCCAGTCTTCCAATTTATCAAGATCCTCTTGCAATTTTCCACAATCCTCATGGGTTTTAACAACTTTAAATAGTTTTGTGTCATCCGCAAATTTGATAACCTCACTCGTTATTCCACTTTCCAGGTCATTTATGAATATGTCAAAAAGCAGCGGACCCAGCACAGATCCCTGGGGTACACCACTATTCACCTTTCTCCATTGGGAAAATTGGCCATTTAGCCCAACCCTCTGCTTTCTATCTTTTAACCAGTTCCTGATCCACAATAGTACACTGCCTCCTATCCCATGACTCTTTAGTTTTGCCAAAAGTCTCTCCTGAGGGACCTTGTCAAAGGCTTTCTGAAAGTCCAGATGCACAATATCAACCGACTCACCTTTGTCCACCTGATTATTCACTCCTTCAAAAAAACATAACAGATTAGTAAGACAAGATCTTCCTTGTCTAAAGCCATGTTGGCTGTCTCCCATTAGGTCATGACTATCTACGTGCTGAGTAATTTTATTCTTTATGATGGTTTCTACCATTTTTCCTGGTACTGATGTCAGGCTCACCGGTCTGTAGTTTCCCGGATCACCCCTGGAACCCTTTTTAAAAATTGGTGTTACATTGGCGATCCTCCAATCTTCAAGTATTAGAGATGATTTTAATGATAGTTCACAGATTACTAATAACAGGTCTGCAATCTCGTATTTCAGTTCTTTCAACACCCTTGGATGTATACCATCCGGCCCAGGTGATTTGCTACTCTTCAGCTTATCTAATAGTTGTAATACATCTTCCCGATGTATCGATATTTCCTTCAATTCTTCCGTACCTTTAAATACCACTTCAGTCATGGGTAACATCCCTACATCTTCCTCAGTAAAGACTGAAGCAAAGAATTCATTCAGTCTCTCCGCTATCGCCTTGTCTCCTCTTAGTGCTCCTTTAACCCCTTTATCATTTAATGGACCAACTGACTCTCTCACAGGTTTTTTGCTACGAATGTACTTGAAAAGGTCTTTAATTTGCGTTTTTGCTTCCGCAGCAAACTTCTTCTCAAACTCTCCCTTTGCCTGCCTAATCAATGCCTTGCCTTTGACTTGCCAGTGCTTGTGCTGTTTCCAGGTTTCATCGTTTGGCTCTTTTTTCCATTTCCTGAAAGATGCTTTTTTGGCAACAACAGCCTCTCTGACCTCTCCTTTAAACCATGCTGGCAGTTTTTTGGACTTCCTTCCTCTTTTCTTAAAGCGTGGAATACAGCTGGTCTGGGCTTCCAAGATAGTATTTTTCAACAACAGCCAAGCCTGATGTATGTCTTTAACCTTTGCAACTGCTCCTTTTAGTTTTTTCTTAACTGTTTTCCTCATTTTATCATAGTCTCCCTTTCGAAAGTTAAAAGGTAGTACTGTGGATTTCCTTACTATCCCTCCTCCACTAATTAAATCAAAGGCAATCATGCTATGATCACTATTGCCAAGTGGCCCCAACAACCTTATCTCTTGCACTAGATCTGGTGTTCCACTAAGGATTAGGTCTAATATGGCTTCCCCTCTGGTTGGTTCATGAACCAGCTGCTCCAAGAAGCAGTCATTTATTTCATCTAGGAACTTTATCTCCCTAGCATGTCCTGACGTGACCCTGACCCAGTCGATACCGGGGTAGTTGAAATCACCCATTATTATTACTGTGCTGTAACATTTGTTAGCTTCCTTGATTTCTTTGAGCATTTCATCATCCATTTGGTCATTCTGGCCAGGCGCTCGATAGTACACCCCCACTGCCATTGCCTTCCCCCTTTTACATGGAATTTCAATCCATATAGATTCTGCAGCAGATTTTGTTTCCTGCAAAACTTTAATCCTTTCTGACTCAATGCCCTCTCTAACATAGAGAGCAACCCCTCCACCAATTTGATCAGCTCTGTCATTACGATATAGTTTGTACCCAGGTATCACAGTGTCCCACTGGTTGTCCTCCTTCCACCATGTCTCTGATATTCCAATCATATCTAATCTTTCATTTAGTGCTATATATTCTAACTCGCCCATCTTATTTTTTAGACTTCTAGCATTTCTATACAAGCATTTTAGAGAATGTATTTTATTCATATTAATTTGGCTATTGTTAGACATGGGTAATTTGGGATCTTTAAGCTCTGCTCCATACTTGAGGGCATTTGGGCTACTTTACTCTTTTGTGGAACCTCTCTGCTTTTGGTAGTATCCTTCGAAGATACATTCTTCCGAAACATTCGCTCTTGGGCGACTGTCGGCTTTCCCCTAATATCTAGTTTAAAAGCTGCTCTATCTCCTTTTTATCTATCTCTTCGTTTTAATTTGAAGCCACGGGTTGGTTTCTCCATTCTGTAGGTGGACAGTTTGGTAGGATAAAGGCCTAAGATGGCATTGATATGCCTGAAGATTTTTTTATTTATTTATTTTTTTTACTAGTGAAAGGAAAGATAAAAGAAAGAATAAGGGAACCGGTGGTGTGAAGATGGTGCCAGCATTGACGGGAAGGCAGACGCTAACCACAAAAGAGAATTTTCTGCAGTGACAGGATTTGCTTCCTGTTGGTTCCACGGAAAATGAAGAACTGAAGAGAGGGAGTTGGGAAGGCAGCTACGCAGGCGCAGTGGAGTGCTCCCAAAGGCTTTCCTATTGGATGCTGGGGAACATTCCTGCACGGGCTCCGTTGGTACTGACGTCACCCATATGTAAAGACTACATTCCTGCTTGTTCCTGAAGATCATATTTGATTGCATCAGGATAGGTGAGAGATGCATTGTCCTGATGGGATGTAAAGTGTTGTCACGGTCTGCTGTTTTATATGTGAATTATGTTTTATTGTAACCCGCCCAGTAATGATGCGATGGGTGGAAAATAAATGAATGAAATGAAGTAATGATCAAAGTAGAACAAGTAAATGTGAACATATACTCCTTCAAAAAACTATAAAAACTAGGGGACATGAAATAAAGCTACAAGGTAGTACATTTTAAAGTTAATTGGATACAATATTTTTCACTTGGCCATAATTAAGTCTGGAATTTGTTGCCGGAGGATTTAGTAAAATCTGTTTGAGTACCTGGGTTTAAAAAAGGTTTAGGTAAGTTCCCGGAGGAAAAGTTCATAAATCATTCTTAAAATGGGCTGCAGAAATCCCCTGCTTACCCCTAGGATAAGCAGCATGGAGTCTGTGTACCTTTTGGGAACCTAACAGGTACTTGTGACCTGGATTGGCCGCTGTTGGAAAGGATACTAGGCTTAATGGACTTTTTTTGATCTGACCCATTATCTTCTTTTGTTACATTTAATTCTGTTTAATATTTGAGACTAAATAAATAGATAGCACTTCATTTAATTGATGATTAATTTTGAGCCAAAAATAACAGCAGTCCAACAATAAAGGTGATCGCAGAGAGTGGGCGTGGCATTCAAAATGGAAATGGACTTGCACTGCCTCAGATGTGTACATAGGCTAAAGACTGTCCAACCGAGCACTAAGTTGCAGTAGGCCTACAGTGCTGATGTGATTTATCATCAGTGTTATATATCATAACTGTGCTGCTGTTTGTTATTTCAGCTTGATCAGGCTCTACTTGATGACGTGTTGCCTGTGATGAAGGACGATGCTTTGCAGTCTTCCCACCCTATTGTTGTTAGCGTGTCAACACCAGCTGAAATAACCTCCGTTTTTGATGGTATATCTTACAGCAAGGTGAGAGAGGCTTCATATGCTAATCAAAATATTATTACCTTACAGATTTCATATAATGTTACGCTCCTCGTTTTAATTTGAAGAGTATAAAACTATAAGAACTAGTGGATAGAATTGAAGACGTGTGATCAAGCAACCAGACAAGAGTGTGACGCAGCAACGTGGAGCAGTAGTCAATGTGATTGTACTGCTACTTAAGAGCAACACAAAAAGGAAGGGACATCCCTCCCTCACCCCTCCCCCCCCCCAAGAAAAATCAATGCAAGAAAAAACAGGGGAGGTTAGAAATTCCACAGAATATACTGAAACTCTATTAGGCCTTGCACGGCCGTGTTTTGGCACAAATTGCCTACATCAGGGCAATTTACTGGAAACTAAACAGTTTGCTGATAATAATCTACTAATCGGTAGCAAGATCCAAGCTTAGCAATGTACGATAGTTTAGTTCTAGTAAATTGCCACAGATGCAGGCAATTCATGCCAAAACACAGCAATGTCAGGCCTATAGATTTTCTGTATACTTCTGAGCAATTTCTAACCATCCCTTCTGTGTTTCTTTTTTTATGCTACTTAAGAGATCAGTTTCGTTTCATGTTTATAGTTGGGAGCTCAATGAAGACATCATCCAGAGTTGTCATTTGAGAATGACAATAACGAGTTTAATTGATGTAGCATTGGCACAATGAAAAAAATAGAATTAGGTATCCCAGCTTTTATAACACTCTCCTTGTCATTAGACCACTCCATTAGTCCTAGCAATTAAAGTTCTAACACTCATGGGCAGCTCTCTAGATTTTTAGTCTTCTAAAAATTAAAGTTATTTAACATTGATTTGATGGAGGGAGCAGGAGACTTGAAAATGATTTATAAGTGTGTTTGGACAATCCATTAAAAAGTTATCACCTACAGGTTGTAGACGTGTGTCTATGTACTTGCATCATTTTATGTATCATATAATGGGTCTGTGGATATGTCGTCTGCTAGGACATGATGATGACTTGGGTTCCATCTGCTGGTAGACAGTATGCATTGCAGCAGTTGTTTGTAGTGCTTTTTTTCTCTCCATCATAGTTCATCACTATCAGATCAGCGGGACAGAGAAGGATGCCAGCTTCCCTGGTGATCCATTACTGTTCATGTTATCAGTAGTGATGCCAGAAAACTTAAATCCAAAGGGCCTGGTGGAGCATGATTTTTCCAACATTTTCATACCTATGGAATCTTGATAAATTGAGCCCAATTTGTAGCATTCCGTGCAGAACCAGGCAGACCTCTTAACTTTGGTCCTTACCTTTTCTGTTTTTCACATAGGGAGCATCCATTCTAAGAATGCTTCAAGATTGGATTACACGTGACAAATTTCAGGAAGGATGCCAAGTATGACTTTATTTTTTATTGCTAACTAGTGATAAAGCATGTATGGGTTCATTCGAGAGTAATTCGTTTATCAAAGCATATTAGCACTAAATCAGGTGATAACATTGATACGCTTTTTCTGATCATTAATGCTGACTGATATGTATAAATTTTAAATGAGCCAATAAAATGTCAAAAATATGCAAATCATCTTATTTAAATGCAGTACAATCATATTAACAAGAATGTTCATGCAAAAAAGTTAACTACAATTTTAGAGTGTATACATTAAAGAAGTGTTATTGCAGCATGGCACTTCTAAGGTGTTTATAGACATGATTCACTAAAAGGCACCCTGGATTCATGTATAAGAAGTGAGACAAAATCATGTATTAACGTGCGATTTTAATATGCTTTGATAAATAGACCCCATAGAATATTTCAGTGAAATACAACAAACAGTTCTTTTTGTTTTTTATTGATATTTTCAGTTTTAACATTGAGCAATACAATTAATCAACAACTTAACAATCCAGAAACCCCCCTAATACTACACCTCTACCCTCTCCCCCCCCCCCTTGTGAGTTGTTAACTGGAAATGCTATACATTTTACCATCTAAGAAAGGAGAAGGAGAAATATAACTGCAACAAGAATTAACAAGTTTAACAATTACTTAATTTTGCCACTTGTCAACGGTGGTGCTGGTTGGAAAGTCCACAATCTTGGCAAAGGCAGAATTTTATATGACTTGCAAAGGATTGTGGGTGTTGTAGTTCATTCACACCAAAATCAGCCGTTCAACAAAATAATGAATTGTAGTTGCTCGAGTGTAAGCAGAAAACAGATTTTATTTATGGGGATTATTCCCTCGCACAGATATGCTTGGTAACATCAATAGGATACTTTCTTCAGGTATTGTAATCAGGAAAAACAAAACAACTGTATAAGGCAACTGAAATACTTAGGCAATAACTCAATAAAGATCTTGATGGCACAGAAAAGGTCTTTCTGCTAGCCCCTGCTAATAACCTTTTTAGCAGTGCTTAAAAATGAAAAACAAACCCAAAAGGAAAAATGTTCTTTATCCAACCAACTTTCTTCCATTCACGCAATGAAGAAGTTTTCCTTCCAGAGCTCACGTGCACTTGTGCCTGGCTTAATCACAAGTAATTAACCAGCTGCAAACCCTTGCTGGTCCACTCTCTCTACGTGGCTCTAACTTACCCTAAAGCTTTCATTTAAAGAAACTTTTCTGGGTAGTTAAAAAAACATTACAGTTCCTTTTGGTGATTGTTGCTTTACTGAGGATTACTTTAAAACAGTAGCTTAGACAGAGAGCAATCCATGCATTCTACTGGCTCATTTGATATTTCCCCTTGCTCCTGAAATATCATGGAATCATTATCATGCATTGGCTCAGAGGAATACTCAAACTGATCAATCTCAGGATAGCATTTGTTTCCCTGCTGTCTTCCTTGTGAAAATCTAGGGAACAGATCAGAGTTCATACCTGAGATCACGTTGCTATTAGGTTTCCTCTCTGGGTATCCTGGCCAGTAGGTAGTCCAGCTTCTGTGCCCAGCTCTCCAGTCAGTATCTCTGGACTTTAGGTCTCTTTTCCCATACCTCCTTGAATAGGTATCAGAGCTCCTTCTTTCTCTAGATGCAGCCGTCTCCTTTACCGGTGCTCTCTGGGGGTTCCTGGCTCTATATCTCCAAGCCTCTGGTTTCTTCCATTCCAATGGAGAATGCTTGCCTCTGAAATCACTCCCAACACACGTACTGCTTTGGGCTCCTTCCTTAGACCTCTTGGATGTCTTGCTGTTCCTCCTTCTGTGTTCTCTCTGCTGTTGCCGTTGCTGTCCTTTCTCCTGCTTCTCCAGCTTCTCACCTTTCTGCTTCTGTCTGTGTGAAGAATATCTTTTACTTTTAAAGTGCCTAGATGGACACTCCACCCTAGCACAGTCCAGGTGTGCTGAATCAAGCCCTGCCCTAGGAGATGGGTGATTAGGGATTACCTCATAGCTTCCTTGATTAGGCACACGTCTCCCCAGTTCAGCTCTCCTAGAGGCTTTCTGTAACCTAGTGCATTCTGGGTCTGGTAGTCTTTTATGCAAACACTCTGTTTTAGTGTTTTTACCAGCAAGCACAGGTTGCTTGTTCAGAGCCAATTCACCTCTTGTATTGTTCCTTCCTGAACTATGATAAGCTTCCTTATCACACACTGCAACATATTTCTCTAGATACTGCTATTTATCCACCACTGGATTTCCTCAGACTGTTTACATCTTGCACACGTTGGTAGAAATACAGTCCTCTCTGGCTTATGATCCTATCCTGAGCTTTTTCAAAACTAGCATATAAGCAGACTAAATTCCACGAATAGTGTCCGTCCAATTTGGAAGAGTCTTTCCAATAGCTCATTAATAGTTTTAACGCTATTGCCATCATAAAATTGAATAGAAAAGGTTTTTTTTTTCGTTGGCGACAGAGAAGCCGCATTAGAGATCATGATGACTATCTCCCAGGTTAACAGTGCCTGGAAGTGCAAGATAGTTTGGATCTTGTCCCAGATCTGTGACCAGAAGATCTGAACGTGAGGACAATCAAACGTCATGTGTCTGAAAGTACCCGGGTTCGCACCACAGGACCAACACTTATTGCCGACTTTGGGGTCCCATTTTGTAAGTCTTACTGGGGTGATAAATGCCCTGTGCATTAAGAAAAACAGGATTTGGGTTATCGCGGCAGCTCTTGATGCTCTATTTACCTGGCCCCATAGTTTCTCCCAATTTTGCTGCGGGATAGTAGTCCCTAGTTCTTTTTCCCATGTTTCTTCTAATCCTGTCAAGTGGGATGGAATCCCATCCCTTAATATGGCGTAGAAGTTTGAAACTGTTCCTTTTGTGCAACCACAATGCTTTGCTACTTTTCGAAGCCCCCACTCTGCCTCTAGATTTTTGACTTCAATTTTAGATTTGGTCAAACAATGCCTTAATTGGATCCATTGGAATTGACAACCAACAGGTAGATTGAACTCGCGTTGCAACTCTTCAAAAGATTTCCAAGTCTTGGCGAGAACCTGCTGTTCTAGCGTCCATATACCCTTTCTCTGCCACAGATCCCAGGAAACAACTTTTTGACCTATTTTAAACCAAGAATTGTATTAAATAGGTAACGATAGCGACGGAGAATTATCTTTACCTAGCACTTGCGCTAGGGCATGATACGCATCTTGGGTTGCAGTTATTATGCTCCCTGCTTGGAAAGTATCCGGGAATCTCAGACCTATTAACAGAGATGACAGAACCGGCGTTATCTGCTCCTCTACTTTTAGCCAGATCGGTTTCCCGTCCTCTATCTCTGTTGCAATCCAATGCACCCCTTGCTTAAAATGAAAAGCAATATGGTACCATTTAAAGTCTGGGAACTGAACACCTCTTTTAGACTTTCCCGCCTTTAATTTGCTAGTTTCTACTCTGGGTGGCTTACCCTGCCATAAAAAGTTTACAAGCAAACGCTCCAAGGATTTATAAAAGTTAGGTGGCAGAGAAACGGGGAGCATCTCTAGGATATAGTTTATTTTTGGTGTTAGAACCATTTTTATGGACTCCAACCTCCCCCACCAAGATAGATGAAGGGGCGACCATTGGACCGTAAACCTCTGAACCAACTCTCTCAGCATCTTTAAGTTGGTCTTTAGAGTCTCTTCTAGGTTGCTGCTATATTTCTATATTGGTGGAGGAGTGGCCTAGTGGTTGGGGCAAGGTACTTCAGGCCAGAAGGTCGGGGGTTCAAATCTCACTAGAGGACAGCAACCTTGGGCCGGAAGGACTGGGGTTTCTAGTCCCACAGGTGCTCCTTGTGGTCTTGGGCAAGCCACTTAACCCTCCATAGCCCATGTTCCCTGTAAAATAGTTATCTCCAAGTTATAATGCCCCGTTCAATGTAATTTCAGTTTGTTCAATGTAAACCGTCTTGATATCATGAAAGGCGGTATATAAGAAATGTTAAATAAATAAATATTTAACTCCCAAATATTTGATATCTTCCAAAGCCCAAATGAACAGGTAAGGCTCCGCCATTGCTTTAAATGTTAGTTTGTTCGTTGGGAACGCTACTGATTTCTCCCAATTTATTTTATATTCTGATACCCATGAGTACTTTCCGATTATGTCTAACACCTTTCCAATTGAAGAGGGATGGACAAATAAAAGGAGATCATCAGCATATGCTGATAATTTTACCTGCAAGTCTGCAATATTAGCACTGCATATCTCTTTCTCTTGACGGATCAGTATCACCAGCGGCTCTAATGCAATGTTAAATAACAAAGGGGAGAGGGGGCAACCTTGTCTGGTACCCCTGTGAAACAACAACGGGGCCGACCGCAGCCCATTAGCAAATATATGGGCCGATGGGTTAGTATATAACACCTCAGTCATACGTATAAATTTATCCCCAAAACCAAACCATTTTAAAGCCTGCATCAGGAACGACCATTCCAATCTATCGAAGGTCTTCTCTGCATCTAAGGAGAGACCCATTAGAGGTGAGTCCCAGTTCTCTTGCTATCGACTGGAGGTTCAACAGAAGCCGAGCATTGTCTGCAGTTGACCGCCCTGCAACGAATCCACATTGATCAGGATGGATTACACAAGGTATTATTTTTGCTAATCTTTGGGCTATTATGAAGAAATAAATTTTGTAATCGGCGTTTAATAGCGAGATTGGTCGATAATTCTCTACCTTTATTGGGTCTCTACCAGTCTTTTCTAAGACTATTATTGTTGCTTCATTGAAAGAGCCTACTGCTGGGAATTGAGTGACCAGGAGTTGAAAGTAATCAAGCATGTAAGGAGTTAGGTCCGAACCAAAGACCTGATAGAATTTAGACGGGATTCCATCAGGGCCTACCGCCTTTCCTCCTACCGCAGTCTTTAATGCTTCATGGATCTCACCTGCCGTGATTTCCTTGTCCAACTCCAATTTTTGCTGGGAGGAAAGAGAAGGATGGGGCACTTGCCCAAACAGGAACTGAAAGTCTTCAACACATGCCGCATTCTCGGAGGTATATAACCTGGTGTAGAAGAGCCGCAAGGCCTCTACAATATCCTGGCTTTTAGTTAGGGGGATAGCCTCTTTACCCTTTAGGGCCGCTATTCTGGTCTTCACGGCCCTAGGTTTGAGAGTATTTGCTAAAAGGCTACCTGCCTTATTCTGCTCCACATAATGCCCTGCCTGCTGTTGATGGATAAGTTGCCCTGCTTCGTCACTTAATATTTGGTTATATTGGAACTCAGCCTTTACAGTCTGAGCAAGCTACCCGTATCTGATCTGACAAGCAGAATCCTCTCGCCCGCCTTAATTTGCGCATCAAGGGCCGCTAATTTAGCTTTGTTTTCCCGATCCATTTTGTGTAGCTGGTAATTTTTGCCCAGATAGAGGCCTTTAACGTCTCCCACCAAGCCCAACCTGAGATGTCTCCTGGTAGATTTATATCAAAATACTCCTTAATTTCCTTCTTCATAAATTTGCAGAATATTTTGTCTGTCAACAGGGCTCTCCTGAAGAAAAAACTTGGGCGACAATCCTTTCTTCCCCCCCCCCCCCCAATAAGGATAGGTTTATTGCAGCGTGATTGAAATCTGCATGGGACAGAGCTCTGCGCTAATTGCTGAGGGGATTAATGATTTTGAGATAAGGAAGAAATCCAACTGAGAATGTGACCTGTATGGAAGGGAAAAGAGAGTATGCTCTCTCCTTTGGGCGTTTCAGCCTCCAAATGTCAACGAGTCCTGTAGATTCCATAATGGACAGTAACACCGTGTTTGCACGTTGATTCCTGTGGGGTCTAAAAGGTTGACAGTCAAGCAATGGATCCAAGACTAAGTTGAAGTCACCTCCTAAGGCAATTTCAAAAGCAGATAAATCATGTACTACCTATGAGACCTTCTCAAAAAACATGACATCATCGTTATTTGGGGTGTATACATCAATTATTGCAATTTTCCTATCGCCTAGCTGAATCGGAGCTGTGGCCCACCTTCCGGTAAGGTCAGCATGGGAGTGCTCCACTACAGGCGCCAGCGCATTCCTCAGTAGCGTGATAACTCCGTTTTTCTTTTGCCAAGCCGCTGCATGACTTACTAATGCATATTGCCCCAAGACCAGCTTTTTGGCTTCTACAGTGGTGATACACATTTCTTGGAGTAGAACCACATCAGCCTGTTCTTTTTTACAGTAAAGCAGAATCTTTTTACGTTTGATTGGGTTGTTTGTCCCCTTCATGTTCAGAGACAGGATCTTAAGTGATCCCATGGAACAAGATTTCCTTATTTAACCACATAATGACAGTAAACTTATTTGCATTTCTGACTTCAGACGTTGCAGCTACACTGTAATTATCCCAAAAAAAACCACAAGGAGGCAAACCCGTTACCCTTCTAAGGCTCAGCTGGGGTGAGCGAGCGCTGTAAGACTACTCCCCATTCCCGCCTTTAGCAGCATCATACCACCTTCCCACCCTCCTTACGTTTCGTTGAAACTTACCACTTCCCTCCCTCCTGCGTAGTCTACCCTCCATTGATGCCTCCCCCCATGGTTAGCGTAGTCCATTATTCTCTATAGGGAGCTATTGCCAGGTCTTACTACTTACTCCCTGTCTATTTTGCCTCCGTTTCTTAAACTAAACCAACTTTCCCTGCCATTCATCTTGCCCTTCAGGATACCCCAACAAACACAGACAGGGGGTGGGCTTGGATTCCTCCCTTCCCCTTATATCACCTTCAAACCATAATTAATCTGTACCTGTAAAGATACAGCAATTTAATGACAACAATGCAGTCTCTCATCTCATCACCAAAGCTTCCTGCTCCTCTACGAAAATCCGGAGAGCTGCTGGATCCTCAAATGATCTTGTTTGGTTATGCAGGGTAACCTGGAGTCTTGCAGGAAAAAATAGACCATAGCGGGCTTGCAATAACTGCAACCGCGGCCTGAATGCCAAGAGCTGCTTTCTTCTTTCTACCGTTGCCTTATGAAAGTCAGGATAAAATGCAATATTTTGGTCTTCATATTTGACTGCGAGTGATCTCGCTGCTGCCATTATTTGAACCACTTGAGTGTGCCGAAGTACATACAGGATGATTGGGCGCGGCTGTCTTGCATTGGGGCCGGGATGCAACGGAATCCGATGAGCTCTTTCAATATCTAAGGGTTGATTGAAATCTACTCTCAGCAGCTTAGGAATTAGTTTCTCCAAGAACGATTTCATGTTGGACCCTTCTGCGCCCTCCGTGACACCAACGATTCTAATGTTTCTCCTTGTTCTGTTTAATTCCTCCAGGTTCCTTTCCAAAGTCGCAATCCATTTGCTGTTTGCAGTCACCTGTTTCAAGCGTTCTTCATGCACGGCGACTTTGCTTTCCACACCGTTTATCTTTTCTGAAAGCCCAGCTAGTTGTTCCTTTAACTCCTTAAGCTCTCCGATGTCTGATTGTACTCCGCTGAGGGTTTCCCCATTTGCAGCCACCATTTCTCGCATGGCTCGAATCTCAGCAAGCAGTTCTTGCATTCCCAGTGGGGTTTCGCGTGCGGCCGCCATTTTCTGAGGAGAGGGAGGATCGGGTTTTGCCCTTTTTGCCCCCGCGCTTGCTGCCGTGTTATAGTCCAGCCATGTGGGCTTACTCACTGACATCTCCTGAGGCGCTTATCGTCAAATGCAGAAGGAATTTGTTTCTTTAGCGAGGGTGAATCAGGATTTCTTCTGATGGATTTGGCGAGGCTAGGAATTAGGCAGCCATCTTAACCGCTGCTGGCTCCGCCCCCAGTCACAACAAACAGTTCTAATGCTTGGCCTCTTAACGTTTCTCAGCATGCATGTTCTGTTCCTGTTTTATAAAATCCCCTCCTCCCAAAGTATCTATAATCTTTTTCCATGTGTAAAGCATGTTTTACACTTGGAAACAGTCTACACAATTGTGTGTGGGTATAGATGAGTAAAATGTAGGCAAGTGTATGCGTTCACCACTTGCCAATGAGCACACAACTCTTATTGAATATCTGGCCAAATTTTTTTCAGCAAAGTTATTGGCGACTACAGTAAAAATAAAGATTTTCTATTGAAATGCCCATAGACCCTTAACTATGGTGATACTCCTAAGATTATTTCTAACATGTTTAGAAGTATAAACATAGGCAGGTTAAATACTATATTGTAAATGAAATGGAGCTGAATGACATTCTATGCTTCTTTTTCAAAATATACTATTTTAGGTATGCTACCCACTCAGATTTAAAATGATACTCCTGTTTCAAATGATAAGCTTGCATCACCACATAGTACTCTCAAAAGAAACAAACTGTCCAGCACAAATGGCATGGTCTTAATCATCTGAAAAACAGTTACCATGAAAAATACATAAATTGCCATTTTACAAATGATGTCCAAGCCAGAATGTCTGGAAAAAGAAGCAGGCATGTCCAAGTTTAGGCATGATTTCACAAATGTGGACATGCCTGCTATGGAGGTCTGCAGAGGTGTCTATATAGATATCCCCGGAATAGTGTTTAAAACCAGAGCCCTCTAAGGAGGAGCCTAATGGTTACAGTAGTGGGCTAGGACCGTGAAAGCCAGGGTTCAAATCCCACTACTGCTATCATTGTGATTGTACAGAATACTGGGGATGGTGGAGTACCTTCTTCTCTACAACCTCTGGATGTTTTGGGACCAAAATAAGTACATTCCCCATTCCTATTCATGCCTTGAACAGGTCAGAATTTGTATTTATTTTATTTTATTGATTTATTTATCAGGTTTTCTTTACTGCTTTCTCTTTCAATCAAAGTGGTTTACAGAGCAAGTCAAATATTACATGGTTCATGAAACATGTTACATAGTAAGGTGAACATGTGGGAAGTGCTTAGTTCCAACTTATGTATAAGTGAGTGTCATGAGATTGGGGGAGAAGTGGTGTTTGGGAAGGGGACTGACTGTGGAGTCAGCAGAGGGTAGGTGATGCTCCGAAATGATCTCTGAAGAGGAATGTTTTCAGCTTCTTCCTGAAATCTTTGGCATCAGTTGATGGCCCTCTCAGTCATCCGGGAGGGAGTTCCAGAGAGCGGGTGCTGCAAGGGACAGGACCCTCACGGATGTGGATTGTGTTGGTTTGGTGTAGGTGCTAAGGGGTTGGGATAACATCCATCCTGTAATATCTTCTGGGTCTAGTGCTTGTGCTGGTGTTGATTAGGTTCTTGAGCATTTCAGGAGACAGGTTGTGTTGGATCTTGAATACTTTAAGTGCCATTTTAAATCTGATATGGGAGGCAATTGGGAGCCAGTGCAGTTTACTTAGGAGGGGAGTGACATGTTCATGTTTTGCTGAGTCGGTGATAATATGAGCAGCGGTGTTTTGTTCCATCTTAGGGGTCGAATTGATTGTTTGGTTAGGACATGGTATATCATGTTACAGTAGTCAGGTATGGGCATGATAGATTGGTAAATGGTCCAGAAGTGGTCCGAGACATCCCTGACATTTCTGAAATTAAGTGGGGATGTCTAAGTCCATTGTACAGCCCCAGACATGCCTCCACCATGCCCCCTGCCTACTTGACTCTGGGGACGTCTCTGTTATTTTGACATCTGAATGCACATTTTCGGATGTCCAAATCACGATTCAAGCTTTTAAAATGACCCTTATAGGGTTCAAGGTTCAATTTATTTGATAGCCTGCCTATCAATTAATATCAAGAATTTGTAGTGTAGTAATAAAATAGACTAAAATAAAATATAAATAATATATAAAATTACATGCAAAGTAAAATTTGAGATGGTGAGTTAGAAGCAAAACTTCAAAAACAGAGTGAGAGAGAGGACAGTTAAGTTTATTTTCCAGCTGGTGCAGGCTCCCCCTCCCCAGCAAACCATAGGCAGTGGGTAGCTCAGTGGAATTAGTTGTGAAATGGGATTGAGAAATGGTATGTTTTTAGGACTGTTTTAAATGTCATATAAGAGGATTCCATCTAAATGGCAAGAGGTGGATCATTCCATAAAGTGGGCGTAATTACTCCAAATATAGACTGCCCTGTCATTTCAAGTCACACTTCATGGTGAGAAGGAAGTTCTGTTGGGTGGAATATAAGGGACAAAAAGACTGGATAAGAAATGTGGATGTCTGAAATAGTAAATTTGACAAGTCAGAACAAGCAGCATAAAAAGAATTCTATAGATGATGTCACGTCCTTGCCCCCTGCCTCAGGCTTAGAGGGGCGAGGTTGCGGTTAACTTCTCTTATAAAGCTTAGATAAACTATCTTTCCCTCAGATGCATGCTGGGAGTTGTAGTATAGCCTTTTAAGATGAAGTGTAGTCATGAAACCGAAGGTGAAGGAAAATGACAGAATTTATTTCAATACGCAAACAAAGTCCATGTAGACAGTAACAGGATACTTCTCCATTCATTCGCTCAGGATTATTTACAACGCAGCATTGATGAGCTTCACAGTCATTAACTATACACAGCTGCTTAACAATGTAAATGATATGGGAAACGCAGCTTCTTCCCTCAACAAAGTAAAAATGTCTTCTTTTTAACTTTGTCTTTGCTAAGCATTTAATAGCACATGTAACAGGTATCTTCCCATTAGAAGAGCAAGTTCCTATCTTCACTTCAGGCTAGGTTTCAATACACTGCTTCTAGGAGACTTTCACCTTTTCAGCTATCCTTTAGCATAGGGCTTCAACGCTAGTAGCCTGGCATAGAGTACAGTCCATGGGTATTTCTGGAGACAGTAAATCCTGCTCAATAGGCTCAACCTGCATCTCCTCTGACTCTGATAATGCAGTGCCCTGCTCTGAGCTCTTAAAGTATGTCTCCGGGTGTATTCTCTCTGAGGATCCCCGTGTCTCTCCTGAGCCCAGCTCCACCCGATAAGGATAGATTATACCTGAAGCTGTGGACACTTCTCCCTGGCTGTATTCACTTGCCTCTCTCCAGCCTCTCGGAAACAGTTCTTGGTTCGCTTCTCTGAGTTCCCTCTTGGAGCTCTGCCAATGCTCCCTATTCCAGGCTTGGCTCCTTTGACTCCTGTGCTGAGTCCTGGGCTCCCACCTCTGAGCTCTCCGAACCTTCTGATCAGGAACCTGGATCTGAACCCGTTCCTGCTCCTCTGCTTCCTGCAGTTCTTGCTAAATGACCTGGAAAGTGGAATAACGAGTGAGGTTATCAAATTTGCAGATGACACAATTATTTAAAGTTGTTAAAACCCAAGAGGATTGTGGAAAATTGCAAGAGGATCTTGATAAATTGGAAGACTGGGCATCAAAATGGCAGATGAAATTTAATGTGGACAAGTGCAAAGTTATGCACCTAGGGAAGAACAACCCAAACTATGCTTACACGATGCAAGGTTCCACATTAGGAACCACCACCCAGGAAAAAGATTTAGGCGTCATTGTGGATAACATGTTAAAACCCTCGGCCCAGTGTGCAGCGGCAGCCAGGAGAGCAAATAGAATGCCAGGTATCATAAGGAAAGGAATGGAAAATAAAACAAAAGATATTATAATGCCTCTATACCGTTCCATGGTGTGACCGCACCTTGAATATTGTGTGCAATTCTGGTCGCCGTATCTTAAAAAGGATATAGCATTATTAGAAAAGGTTCAGAGAAGAGCCACCAAAATGGTAAAGGGGATGGAAGGATACTCCTATGAAGAAAGGCTAAAAAGGTTAGGGCTCTTTAACCTGGAAAAGAGACGGCTGAGGGGAGATATGATAGAAGTCTATAAATTAATGAACGAGTGGAACGGGTAAACGTAGATCAACTGTTTACGTTATCAGAATATAGGAAGACTAGGGGACATGCAATGAAGCTACAGGGTAAACTATTTAAGACTAATAAAAGAAATTATTTTTTCACTCAACGTATAATCAAACTCTGGAATTTGTTACCGGAGGATGTAGTAAAGGCTGTTAGTGTAGCTGGGTTTAAAAAGGGTTTGGACAAGTTCCTGGAGGAAAGGTCCATAAACCATTATTAAGAAGGGACCCAGGAAATCAATGCTTGACCTAGTACAAGCATTGCGGAACCTGTGTCTTTTGGGGAAACTGCTAGGTACGTATGACCTAGATTGGCCACTGTTGGAAACAGGATACTGGGCTTGATGGACGTTGGTCTGACCCAGTATGGCATATCTTATGTTCTTATGCTTCCTCTCCCTCTCCTGCTTCTTCCCCTGCTTTGACTTTAGCAAAGGTTTATATCCCTGCTTCCAGGGCACTAACTTTTCCTCTCTGCTCAGGTACTTGTAATTATCTCTCAAGCCTGCAACTACGTCAGCAGAGCTTGGGTGTGGCAGCCTAGGTTTAGTTTCTCTCAGCTTACTTTCTTTATGTAGAAGCTGAAATCCATGCACTGCAGGGATTTCACTTTTCCTCAAAGCAAATTCATCACCTTTTCCTATTTCCATAAGCTCAATACAAGCTTCCTTGTCACAATGATTTGGTAGCCGGTGTTCAGATCTGAGTGGTTGATGACATGATCATATTGACATTTGCTCATGATCAATTTAACTGCTGTGTTTTGGATTAATTGTAGATGATGAAATGAAACATATAGTCCTTCAAGAAGGGAATTACAAAAATCCAAGTGACTTCTTACTAGGGCATGCTCTAGTGTATAGACCTTTAGTATCTAAAATAGATCTAGAACAAATTAGTCTCAGGCCTAAGAAACAAGCCCTCACAAAGTTAGATATGTGGTTGAAAGTTGATTCATCATCCAAGAACATTGGCAGGATCTTAATTGAAGAAACAAAAAAGATCTGTTCTGCAAGGTCAGTAGTAGTGAGAAGGAGATCCTATCCTATCTAGGAAAAAGCATTGTCATTTTTTTTTCTTTTTTGCACAAGTCTATTGCCTTTTAACCATTTTTAACCATTTGGTGTTCAGAGTAAGTTTAACAAAGATGTCTTTTAGGAAATCCCAGTCAAATAGATTGACAGTGACTAATAACTAAATTCCATTTGCATATAAGAATGGAGAAGGGATAAGACCTTGGGTGAGAGTTGGGAATGGTGTCATGAAGATATTGAAAAGTGGTGATGCAAGGATGGATTCTTGAGGGATGTCTGAGGATTGTTGTTTGGGAGTAGAAGATTCTATCTCCAGGAACAAGCAGGAATGAGTTTTCACATATGGGTACGTCGGTACCGACGGAGCCTGCGCGGGAACGCTCCCCAGCGTCCCAAAAAACGAAAGCTTTTGGGAGCATCCCACAGCGCCTGCGCGCTGCCTTCCTGCCTTTCCTAACCGCCTCTCTCCAGTTCTTCTTTTCCACGGAGCCAGCAGGTCGTGTCCCTGTCACCGCTGAAGAAGTTCTTTATTTTATTTTATTTCTTTGGTCGCGCGTCTGCCTTCTTAGACGTCGGACCGGTACCGCCGGTCTTTTCTTAAAAAAATATAATTCTTCCATTCCACTTTAGTGTATATTTTTGTCTCTTTGGGCCTTAGGCCTAAGGGAAATTTCCTCATGAAAAGCCCGCCTCCGGGTTTAAAAAATGCACTAAGTGCAGCGGTACCATTTCTGTTACCGACACCCATGACTGGTGTCTTAAATGTTTGGGTCCTGACCATTCCATCACGGATTGTGCGTCCTGCTCCATGATGTCTGAGAGGTTTACAGAACCAAGCAGCTAAGCTCAATACCCTGTTTTCCTCTGATGCAGCTTTGGTGGCATCAATGTCGTCCAGGGCTTCTTCTTCCTCCTATGGATCTCAGGTAACCAAACATAAATCCAGCCGGTCCTCGAAGGGTAGATCTCCCTCTAAGCATTGAGATGCCTCCGGGCTTGCCCTCGAGGATCTTGCACCAGCAAAAGTTCTGGCTTCCAAAGCTCCTCCTATGGGGTCACAGGTTGACATCGATGGCACGGCCTCGACCGATCACCGGTTACAATGTTCTGGGGTACCGGTGGAATCTGCAGATACCGATGTCCAGACATTGATGGCGTCGATGGATCAGAATATTCTGACCATGCAGCAGGCCATCACGGCATTCATTCGAGCTGCGACGCCGCTGGTACCGCAACAAGCTCCGTTGCTGGTACCGGCACCAGCACCGATCTCGGTTCCGGTGCCGGTACCGATTACATCGGCTTAGGTATCCACTGCAACGGTACCCTGTCTGATGATGCCCATCGGTACCGAACTGGTACCGATCACTCCCGATGTCGATACCACTTGGTACACATATCGGGCTCTACAGGAGCATCCAGACAGGCGATACTTTGATTCCTCCGAAGACTCTGATGCATCGGAGGTTTCTGTCAAAGCATCGGTACTCCTTCCTCAAGAGCCTTCTTCTCCAAAAAGAAGAATGTCTCCTCCAGAGGACTTGTATTTTCAGGACTTTATAAGAGAAGTGGCCAAGGGGCTCTCTATCTCAGTAGCCCCTGAGTCAGAGCCTAGAGCCAAAAAGTTGGATATTTTGCAATATCCCAAGGCTCCTAAAGAGGCAGCCACTTTGCCAGTTCATGAAATCCCTTATGATCACATGTTGGGCATATGGGAGACCCCTCTTACTATCCCTTCCTACTCTCGTAGGCTAGACACCATGTACCATGTCCCGCCTTGTCCTGGGTTTCATAAGACTCAGCTTCCTCACCACTCTATTGTGGTGGAGTCTGCCATGAAAAAGTTAAAGAGTGCAAAAAGGCACTCTTCTACCCCTCCAGGGAGAGAATGTAGAACCTTAAGATGCTTTTGGCAGAAAAATCTTTCAAGCCAGCATGCTTGTTGCCAGAATCAACTCCTATAGTCTCTATATGGGGATGTTTCTAAAAGAAGTTACAGATCATCTGCAAACTTTCCTCCCTTTTCTTCCAGAAGATAAGAGGGAAGAGTTTCTCACTTGGCTTAAGCATGCCCAAGATGTTTCCAAATTTTCCAACCGTGCAGCCTTTGACTCTTTTGAGGTTGCCAGCAGAGCTTCGGCTATTGCCATAGGTGCACACAGAATTGCTTGGTTACAAGCTTCTGATCTGGATCCTTGGGTCCAAGATGGATTGGGAAATCTTCCTTGTACAGGTGAAAACCTTTTTGGCAAGGATTGGCAGGCAAAGGCCACACAGATGGATGCAGAAAATTCTGCTTTGGATAGGCTTTCAAAGTCTACCTCTAATCCTGTCAAGAAGAGGTTGTTCAAAAAGCCATATTTTCCCAAGAAGGGAAGATATTATCCTGTTTATGGTCAACAGACATCTTCTGCAGGTCGTTTTGCTGCAAAGCGTCAACAACCTAAACAGGCCAAGCCTAAGGCTGCAAGGACTCCTGTAGCCCAACAGCCTCAGCCTCCTCAGGGCCTTTGACTTGCATCTAGAGAACTTAGCCTTTCTGGCTCTAGCAGAACCAGAGCCTCTCACCATTCCAGGAAGGTTAGCTTACTTTGCTCCCAGATGGGAACAAATCACAGCAGAGCAATGGACCCTCTCCATCATAAGGGAGGGGTACAAACTTCATTTCTCAAACCTTCCTCCTCACATCATGGTGAGACAGTTCAATTCTCAAACATCTCTCCTCGACCTTCTCGGTCAAGAGATTACTACCCTTCTTGCCCAAGGGGCAATAGAAGAAGTACCCCTTCTTCAACAGGGCTCAGGGTTCTACTCCCCCTACTTTCTTATCTCAAAGAAAACAGGGGGTTACAGACCCATATTAGATCTCAGAGAATTGAACAAGTTTCTATGCAAGGAGAAATTCAAAATGCTTTCTCTAGGTACTCTCCTACCATACCTTCAGAGTCAGGATTGGCTTTGTTCTCTAGATCTCAAGGATGCGTACACCCATATACTCATCCATCCAGCACACAGAAGGTTCCTTCGGTTCCTTTATCAAGGGAAGCACTACCAATACAGGGTACTTCCTTTTGTTCTGGCCTCTGCTCCAAGAGTGTTCACAAAATGCATGGCAGTAGTAGCTGCATTCCTATGCACTCTAGGAATATTCGTATTCCCATATCTGGACGACTGGCTCATCTGAGCTCCATCCCAGTCAGAGGCCCAGACTTCCCTAACCTGCACAATGCGTGTTATGCAGTGTCTGGGACTGGTGATAAACATTCCAAAGTCCCAACTCACCCCTACTCAGTCTCTAGAGTTCATAGGGGCCTTGCTGGATACCACCACTGCAAGGGCCTATCTTCCCCAGGCCCGTTGCCTACGCTTAGTGCAGTTAGCCTCCCAGATTCAGTTAAAAACCCATTTAACTGCTCGAGAGATGTTACAACTGCTAGGCCACATGGCATCCACTGTGCATGTGGTCCCTTATGCTCGCCTTCACATGAGGGCAGCTCAATGGACTTTGTCCAACCAATGGACCCAGGCATCAGGGGGTCTGTCAGACAAAATAGCAACCTCCAGGCGCCTCTTTTGGACTCTCCAGTGGTGGAAGTCCACTCCAAATCTGTTGCAGGGGTCCCCCTTCCAGCAGTTGTTACCCCAAGCAACCCTTACAACAGATGCCTCTTCCAAGGGTTGGGGAGCTCATCTTCACGACCTCTCCACCCAGGGTATTGGGTCCCCACAGGAGACCTCCCTACATATCAACATCTTAGAGCTCAGAGCAATCTTCCTGGCTCTCAGAGTCTTCCATACCCTGCTCAGCTACAAGACAGTCCTCTTTCACACGGACAACCAAGTAGCCATGTTCAATGTGAACAAGCAGGGAGGGACTGGCTCTCTGTCGCTTTGCAACGAAGCTCTGAGATTGTGGGCCTTCGCCAAAGAGCATCAAATTCATCTTCTGGCAGTATACCTTCCAGGAGTTCAAAACTCTTGGGCAGACAGACTCAGTCGAGTTCTGCTTCCACACGAATGGTCCCTCCATATGGACCAGATAGTCAGGATCTTTCAAATAAATAAAATAAACTAAATAAAATTTGGGGAACCCCGGACATAGACCTCTTTGCAAGTCCGTGGAATGCCAAACTTCCCCAATTCTGTTCCAGAATTCCGTGTCAGGGAGTTCGGGCCAAGGATGCCTTCCTCCTTCATTGGGGTCAAGACTTCCTATACGCCTTTCCACCAATTCCCCTAATTCCCAAGACCCTGTTCAAGCTTCAGAGAGATCAAGGGACTATGATCCTCATAGCTCCACGATGGCCATGCCAAGTGTGGTACCCTCTACTCCTGCATCTCTCTCAAGCTCCCTCCCTGGACTTGGGATCTGCTCCAGATCTCCTGTCTCAGGAGGGGGGAACGTTGTGGCACCCAAACCCCCAATCTCTCCATCTCAGGGCTTGGTTGCTGAAGGCGTAGACCTTCAAGATTGGCATCTGTCTCAGCAAGTGAGGGATATCCTTCATGCTTTCAGAAAGCCTTCTACTAGGCGTTCCTATGCTTTTAAATGGAAAAGGTTTACCATTTGGTGTGCTGAGAAGGGTTTTAACCCTCTAGCAATACCTGTGAATTCTTTACTAGAGTATCTCCTGCATCTTTCCCATGCAGGCCTCAAAACGAATTCAGTACGGGTCCATTTGAGTGCTATTGCAGCATCTCTCAAGCCTCTCAATGGACAACCTATTTCCTCTCATCCTCTTATTGCAAGATTCATGAGAGGCCTTCTTTTAACTAAACCTCCCATTAGACCACCTCCAGTGGCATGGTATTTGAATCTGGTTCTTGGTCAGCTCATGAAGCCTCCCTTTGAACCCTTAGCCACTACCTCTTTGAAATTTCTTTCCTGGAAAGTTATCTTTCTTATTGCAGTCACCTCAGCTCGCCGCATCAGTGAGCTGCAGGCCGAAGTGGCTAATCCACCTTATACAAGGTTCCATCATGATAAGGTAGTCCTTAGGACCAATCCACACTTTATGCCTAAAGTGGTCTCACCTTTTCATCTTAACCAAGAGGTCTACTTACCTGTCTTCTTTCCAGGTCCTCATGCATCAAGTGCAGAGAGGAATCTTCATACCCTGGATTGTAAGAGGGCTCTTGCCTTTTACTTACAAAGGACACAGCAACATAGAAAGTCTTCTCAGCTCTTTGTTGCTTTTGATCCCTCTCATTTGGGACTTCCAGTCTCTAAGAGAACACTGTCCAATTGGATTGCTCAGTGTATTTCTTTCACCTATCAGAGCAAGAATCTTTCTCTGGAGAGCCATGTCACAGCTCACAATGTGAGGGCCATGGCAACCTCTATGGCTCATCTAAATTCTGTGTCCATCGACCAGATCTGTCGAGCGGCCACCTGGGCCTCGGTTCATACCTTCACAGCCCATTACTGCTTGGACAAGGACTCCCGCCGGGATGCCTTGTTTGGTCAGGCTGTTCTCAAACACCTGTTCCATACTTAATCAACTCCTGCCCTCCATCCCTGGTTGGATGCCTGAGATCCATGGGAGGAGGTAGAGCCCTTCTCAGGGTCTCACAACCTTGGGGATCTCCCAGGCATCTCTAGCTGGGGAGTCCCCATATGTGAAGACTCATTCCTGCTTGTTCCTGGAGATAGCACAGTTACTTACCTGTAACAGGTGATCTCTGGGAACAGCAGGAATAAGTCTTCACAACCTACCCACCTCCCCTAGGAGTTGTATCTTTCTATCTATCTTTCCTTTCCTCTCTCTCTCTTTGTCTCAGCTTTAAAACTCGAACTGGAGAGAGGCGGTTAGGAAAGGCGGGAAGGCAGCGCGCAGGCGCTGTGGGATGCTCCCAAAAGCTTTCCTTTTTTGGGACGCTGTGGAGCGTTCCCGCGCAGGCTCCGTCGGTACCGACGTACCCATATGTGAAGACTTATTCCTGCTGTTCCCAGAGATCACCTGTTACAGGTAAGTAACTGTGCTTTATCTTAGAATTCAGAGAAAGTCCTGTTTGAAAGATAAGATGAGAACTAATTTAATACCATATGATACAATTCAAAATTTTGGAGCCATTTGAGAAGAATGGAATTAACCAATTCAAAGGATGTGGTCCCATCCATTGAGATTAGTAATACTCCTTTCCCTCATCCAAATGAATTCTAATCGGATGAAGTGTCCCAAGAAGTGTAGTCTTAATGCTGTGGTGAGAAGAGTCCGCTCTGACATGGGTGAAGAATGTTGGCTTTTCATGGAATTTAGACAGTTGTAGGAATGCAGGTTTGAAACAAAGGAGAGGTGAAAGGACAGTAGTTAAAGTCTTTGCAATTTGCATTGTTCTTCATTTGAGGATGTCTGCAAGCCTGCTTCCACTCTAATAGGAAAGCTTCCTGTTCCAAACTGAAGTGGTCATGATTTTCAGATAGTTCCCAAATGGTTTAGCCTAAGCGAACAGCAGGGAATCCAATAAGGGAGTGAATGTTTTTATGAAGTCATTTTCCATATCTGTGGCCTCTTATAAAATACCATCTGGAGTACACACGGCATGATTGCACATACTTTGCTGGTAGGGATACGGTCCGGGCAAATCATGGGTGGAGTTTGCAAGTACATGCATTTATTGTGAAATACTTTAATCTACTTGTGTATTTTACATGTGCTTATTTACACTTCTTCCCACACCTGCATTTAAGGCCTGATCTCTGTTTCTTACTTGAGCATTTTATAAAGACACATAGGTAACAGTGTCTTTATAAAATAAAGTAAGTAGATGCCTAGGTGCCCTCTTAAAAAGATGCCCTGTTATAAGATTATCTTCTAATTGTTACTAGCTATGCAACAGTTGTTCCATTATGATGACTTTAGAATCCTGCCGTGTCCCACTGAGGAATACTGTTGTCCCAGGAAATTAATAAATAAAATATTTTATTTCATTTTGTTTTGATAGATGTACCTAAAGAATTTTGTATTCAAGAATGCCCGAACTGATGATTTTTGGGAAGCCATGGCAAAGGTAGGCAATAAAGCACCAGTTACTCTTGTCTTAGCTTGAGGGGAAAGAGGGCATGTTCTTAAGTTTTCGTTTCTTAACATGTTTTATTTAGGCAAGCGGTGAACCAGTGAAAGATGTCATGGACACCTGGACCAGACAGATGGGTTACCCTGTGCTAAATGTGGAATCCGAAACCAAAGTCACCCAAAAACGTTTCCTGTTGGACCCCAATGCAAACTCCTCTAAACCTCCTTCTCACCTGAAGTAAGTGTCTCACTTTTATTGCACGTACTGGTGAACAAAAATTGCAATGTGCATCCATTCCAGCATCCTCTTGGTGAAGAGGGTGTATTAAACTAATATAGAATTGCTCTTCTAACAGCATAAGATATATTATACTGGGTCAGATTAAAGGTCCATCAAGTTTAGCATCCTGTCTGACAGTGGTGCATCCAGATCCCTAAAGGAACCCAGCAGACCCTTAAGAGTAGATCCATTCTTTGATCCTAACTCTCGGGGATAAGCAATGGTTTTAGCAAGTTTGTCTGGCAAATAATTGTCATTGGCCTTTTCTACCAAGCACTGTCCAAACCCCTTTTAAATCCAACTATTCTAAATGCTTTCACCACCTCCTGCAACTAACTCCACTTTCTCTTACTTGTTTAAATCTGCACTAGGGACAGATTGTCGTGTGCCCTAGTCCTTGTACGATTTGAAAGGTTAAATAATCATTACCTATTTCACCTCATTCATGATTTCATAATCCTCTATTATAGTCCTTGTATTGTGCCCTAACCTGTTTAGCCTTCCTTCATAAGAGAGTTTTTCCATTTCCTTTATCATTTTTCACCCTTCTCTCTGTTTTTTCTAGTTATACTGTACCTCTGCAGAGATGGGGCACCAGACCTGCACACAGTGCTGAAGGTGCACTATAGATCTATAGACAGGCATTATGCTATTCTCAGTTATGTTCCCTCTGAGTCATTTATTATGGGGGTCACCATTTAAAACCATTTGTCCAGTTAGCTTTGGAAGTTAACTGGATACATGTTTTGTTTTGTTGTTTTTAAATTTCCCAGGCCATTAAAGCTATAATGTTTGGACGGACATCTTGATGTCTGGCCAGTAGTTTGCCTTTTAAAATGAGGATAAGTTGGAGGTATTGCAGGGGCATGTTTAAACTTTAGTGAGATAGCAGTGGTATTCAACTGCTGTGCAAGGTAGTATAGTAGCTGACAGTAGATGAAACCAAAATGGCACATCTGATCTGTCCAGTAAGATGGTTAGAGTTGTACATGCTTCTCTGTGCGGGTAACGCACCTCAGTGCCTTTGGGTAGGGCTTTAACTGCAGCTCCATGCAGGTTACCTTCCTCCTCATGTCATCTTTGTTATTAAAGTCCTGTATGGAGTTGAGACACCAAATTTTTGATTTCCATCTTCTTGCCATGAAAAGAACTTCTGCTTTGGTGTATTTAGATTTCAGTAAAGCCTTTGACACTGTTCCTCACAGGCGACTTATAAACAAACTGAGCACCCTAGGGATGGACCCTAAAGTTACTGCTTGGGTTAGAAATTGGTTGGGTGGGAGGCGACAAAGAGTACAAATAAATGGAGCTCACTCTGAGGAGAAGGATGTTACCAGTGGTGTGCCCCAGGGATCTGTCCTTGGTCCGATTCTTTTTAACATCTTTGTTAGTGATATAGCGGAAAGGCTGTCGGGATACCAAAATCTGTAATAGAGTAGACACCCAGGAAGGTGTAGATAACATGAGGAGGGATCTAGCTAAGCTTGAAGAATGGTCTAGAATTTGGCAGCTGGGATTTAATGTTAAAAAATGTAAGGTCATGCATTTGGGCTGCAGCAATCCAAGGGAGCAATACAGTATAGGAGGTGAAGTACTTTTGTCCACTAAAGAAGAGCGGGACTAGGCGTGGTTGTGTCTGATGATCTTAAAGTAGCTAAACAGGTAGAAAAGGCGACGGCAAAAGCTAGAAGGATGCTTGGGTGCATACGGAGAGGAATGGCTAGCAGAAAAAAGGAGGTGATAATGCCTCTGTATAAGTCTTTGATGCGACCTCATTTGGAGTATAGTGTGCAATTCTGGAGACCGCACCTTCAAAAGGATGTGAAGAGGATGGAGTCGGTGCAGAGGGTTGCTACTAAAATGATTAATGGGCTTCATTATAAAGCATATGAGGACAGACTTAAGGATCTTAATCTTAGAGGAAAGGCGGGATAGAGGTGATATGATTGAGATGTTTAAATACCTCTGTGGCATAAATGTTCAGGGAGAGAGCCTCTTTCAATTGAAAGCAAGTTCTGCTACGAGGGGACATGGGATGAGGGTGAAGGGAGATAGATTCAGGAGTGATATGCGGAAATATTTCTTTACGGAAAGAGTGGTGGATCCGTGGAATAGTCTCCCAGTGGAGGTGGTGGAGATGAGGACAGTGACTGAGTTCAAAAAAGCATGGGACCAACACAGAGGATCTCTAAAGGTAAAACGTGGACTGTTGTAGTTGTTGTTATGGAAGGACAGACTAGATGGGCCTTGTGGTCTTTTTCTGTCATCATGTTTCTATGTTTCTATGTTTATTTCCTGCCTTTTTGAATTCCATCACTATACTTATCTCCACCACCATTTCTGGGAAGGTGTTCCAGGCATCCATCACCTTTTCCATGCCGCTTCTGAATCTACCTTCTTGCAGTTTCCTTCCTTTGGAAAGGGTTCATTTCTGGTGTTTTTACACCTTTTAGTTTTGTTAAAATCTGTATCATGTCTCCCCTGTCATGTCTCTTCTCTAAGGTATACATATTTAGGTCACCAAGTTTTATCTTTTATCACCAGTGCAGATTTCACACCATTTTGGTTGCTTTTTCTCTGGATTGACTCTAGCCACGTCATATCCCTGCTTAGATATGGTCTCCAAAACTGAACATAGAATTCTGAGTGAAGCCTCATCAATGATCACCACAAGCACATTATCACCTCGTCCCTTTTGCTGGTTATGCAACCCAACATCCTTTTAGCTTTGGCTACTGCCTTATCTGCCACCTTGAGATCATCAGTCCCTCTCCCCCTGAGGCCTCGTTTCTGATCCATGGCCATCAGCCTCTGCCCCCATGTCATATAGAATGTCTTAGAATTTCTGCACCCCAAATGCATCTCTCTACACTTCACATTAAAGCTTAACTATAAAACGTTTGATCAGTCTTATAGTTTTTGTGAGCCACTTTTCATTTTGCCTAATACCTTGAGGTGTCCACTGTGTTGCAGATCTTCATATTGTCCACATAAAGGCAAACTTTCCCTTCTAACTAGGGACTGATTGTAGCAAAGGTTTGGCCTGGGGATTTTTTTTCATACCAGCCCATGAGCTATCAAATGATATAGAAATTCTAACCTCCAAATCTACCTCAATAAATGTTTTCCCATCTTAAAGTTGTATGAGAGATGCTGATGTTAACAGGCCTTAATACTGCAAGACATAATAAGACATAATAAGATAGCTTCACTGAAAGACATCACTGTACCAGAAAAACACTGGGATAATGATCCTAACAGGATGATAGAGAATGAAGAACTAGATGTTTCCGCTTACAAGTCACCATAAAATGTATTCCAATTCTGCTGTTGCCTCAGTAGCACAACATAAATGCCTTCCATTCCCAAACACATTGTGAAATATAAAACTCCGTTAAAAAAAACAAAAACACCTTCAGCCCATATGTAACAAAACTACCATACCAAAGCAGCACTAACACTCGGTACTTGAACAATAGCCCTACATATAAGGCAATACTGCAAATACTACACCGAGCCCTCCTACTAGAACAGAATAAACTGCTACACAGAAATTACAGGCTAGCAAAATCTTTCACCTCTGGCACACCTTCAGAACACAGGCCGACCACCAAATATAAAATAAGGGAGCACAAGTTTAAAATGGATAAAAACTGAAATGGGACTTTAAGAAGCCCGATTCAGCAGGCAATGCAAAGCTGGCTAAACACAAACAGAAATGCATTTTCTCCTGTACCGAGTGCAGTGTAGTATTTAAAAAAAAAACAACAACCTGTCACATTCAGACTATCTGCGTACGTCGACAGGTCTGCAGATGAAACATTTGCTGCTTTCTCTTCCTTAAGAGGCAAGTAGAAAATCTTATTCAGTGGCAGGAAGGCCTCCCTCATTTTATTTATTTATTTGTTTATTTAAAGTTTTTTCTATACCGCGCTCTTTAAAATCAGCTCTGTTTACAATCAACAGCAGATTTGTGCAATGCAGGCAGCGCCCGTACTGTACTTACAGAGAACAGGTTTTGCAACTTGGATTAACTGGGGAAACTATGTACAGGCTACACAGTTGATAACCTTAAGAATATCTTGTAGGTATTTCTTAAGTTCCTTTGGACTAGCTGCAGACACAAGAGAAGTTTAGGACCCATAAATTGAAGAATTTCATACTTTTCTCCATCGGTTCCAGTTTATGATGGATAGAATTAGTATCCTTAACTATAACTGACCTGGAATTTCGAAAGGACTTCCTCCCAAAGCTGTTTGTGCACCATTCATTCATTTACTTCCAATTTGTTGAAGAGAAAAAATACTGTAGCTTGCTAAATAGAGTCCAACATAATGGTCTCTAGTTTCAATGGTACAGATGTCACAGCTTCCCTGAGTCTCTTCCTGGGGACTCTCCAACTTCGAGGATGGCTCTCCCGCTCCTTCATCTGGAGCAGTCCTTCCTCCCAAGCCCAAACATCAGCAGAGGCCATTCCTGCTCTGACAAGACAGCAATGTCCAGATGTCCTCTGCTCAAGTCTGGTAGAACAGCGTCTAAATGAGCAGTGGGATCAGGTGGGCGAGGAAGGAATGGGTTTGGGAGCCAAGGGATATTCTGCTGCCAACAAGGTCAGGCTTTCCTGATGATAGCAACTAGGACCTGTCCTCCAGGTGATGTAAAACCCTCTCGCACCGAGGACGTTTCTCCAGGACCATGTGCCCGTTAGGGGAGGGTTAGGACAGCTGTTCTAGTTGGTGATTCAATCATTAGGCATGTAGATAGCTGGGTGGCTGGTGGACATGAGGATCGCCTGGTAACATGCCTGCCTGGTGCGAAGGTAGCGGACCTCACGCACCGCCTAGATAGGATCTTAGATAGTGCTGGGGAGGAGTCTGCTGTCTTGGTACATGTCGGTACCAATGACATAGGAAAATGTGGTAGGGAAGTTCTGGAGGCTAAATTTAAGCTTTTAGGTAGGAAGTTGAAATCCAGAACTTCCAGGGTAGCGTTCTCCGAAATGCTTCCTGTTCCACGTGCAGGACTCAAAAGGCAGGCAGAGCTCCGGAGTCTCAATGCGTGGATGAGACAATGGTGCAAGGATGAGGGTTTTGGGTTTTTTAGGAACTGGAGAACATTCTGGGGAAAGGAGGGGTTCTTCCAAAGGGATGGGCTTCACCTTAACCGGGGTGGAACCAGACTGCTGGCATTAACCTTTAAAAAGGGGAGAGAGAAGCTTTTAAACTAGAAAATAGGCAAAAGCCGACAGTCGCCCAAGAGCGCATGGTTCGGAAGAAGGTATCCTTGAAGAATACTACCGAAAGCAGTGAGGTTCCAAAAAAGAGTAAAGTAGCCCAAATAACCTTGAGTATGGTGCAGACAGAGCGTAAAGATTCCAAATTACCAATGCCTACCAATAGCCAGATTAATATTAATAAAATACAGTCTCTGAAATGCTTGTATGCAAATGCTAGAAGTCTAAACAATAAGATGGGAGAGTTAGAATATATAGCACTAAATGAGAGGTTAGATATGATTGCAATCTCAGAGACATGGTGGAAGGAGGATAACCAGTGGGACACTGATATACCTGGATACAAACTATATCATAATGATAGAACTGATCAAATTGGAGGATGGGTTGCACTCTATGTTAGGGAGGGCATTGAGGCAGAAAGGATTAAAGTTTTGCAGGAAACCAAATTTGCTGTAGAATCTCTATGGATTGAAATTCTATGTATGAAGGGGAAGGTGATGGCAGTGGGGGTGTACTATCGACCGCCTGGCCAGAATGAACAAATGGATGATGAAATGCTTAAGGAGATCAAGGAAGCTAACAACAGTTACAGCAGAGTAGTAATAATGGGTGATTTCAATTACCCCGGTATCGACTGGGTCAGTGTCACGGCAGGACATGCTAGGGAGATAAAGTTTCTAGATGAAATAAATGACTGCTTCTTGGAGCAGCTAGTTCATGAACCGACCAGAGGGGAAGCCATACTGGACCTAGTCCTTAGTGGAACACCAGATCTGGTGCAAGAAATAAGGGTGTTGGGACCACTTGGCAATAGTGATCATAGCATGATCGTGTTTGATTTAATTAGTGGAGGAGGGATAGTAAATAAATCCACAGTACTACCTTTTAACATTCGAAAGGGACACTGTTAAAATGAGGAATATAGTTAATAAAAAGCTAAAAGGAGCGGTTGCAAAGGTTAAAGACCTACATCAAGCTTGGTTGTTGTTTAAAAATACTATCCTGGAAGTCTAGACCAGCTGTATTTCACACATTAAGAAGAGTGGAAGAAAGTCCAAAAACTGCCAGCATGGTTTAAAGGTTAGGTCAGAGAGGCTGTTGCTGCCAAAAAAGCATCTTTCAGGAAATGGAAAAAAGCCAAATGAAGAAAACTGGAAACAGCACAAGCACTGGCAAGTTAAATGCAAAGCATTGATAAGGCAGGCAAAGCAGGCATTTGAGAAGGAACTTGCTACAGAAGCAAAAACATGAAACAAAGACTTTTTCAAGTACATTCGTAGCAAAAGGCCTGTGAGAGAGTCAATTGGACCGTTAGATGATAGAGGGGTAAAAGGGGCAGTAAAAGGAGACAAGGCTATAGCGGAGAGACTGAATGAATTCTTTGCTTCGGTCTTTACTGAGGAAGATGTAGGGATTTTACCCAAGACTGAAGTGGTATTTAAAGGTGATACTGCAGAGGAATTGAGAGAAATATCGCTACACCGGGAAGATGTATTACAACTATTTGATAAAGTGAATAGTAGCAAATCACCTGGACCGGATGGTATACATCCAAGAGTGTTGAAAGAACTGAAATATGAGATTGCAGACCTGCTATTAGTAATCTGTGAACTTTCATTACAATCATCTGTAATACCTGAAGATTGGAGGATCGCCAATGTAACGCCAATTTTTATAAAGGGTTCCAGGGGTGATCCGGGAAATTACAGACCGGTGAGCCTGACATCAGTACCGGGGAAAATGGTAGAAACCATCATAAAGAACAAAATTACACAGCATGTAGATAGTCATGGCCTAATGGGAGACAGCCAACTTGGCTTTAGACAAGGAAGATCTTGTCTTACTAATCTGATATGTTTTTTTGAAGGTGTGAATAAACAGGTAGACAAAGGTGAGTTGGTTGATATAGTGTATCTGGACTTTCAGAACGCCTTTGACAAGGTCCCTCATCAGAGACTCTTGGCAAAACGAAAAAGTCATGGGATAGGAGGCAGTGTACTATTGTGGATCGGGAACTGATTAAAAGATAGAAAGCAGAGGGTAGGGCTAAAAGGCCAATTTTCGCAATGGAAAAAGGTGAATAGTGGAGTACCCCAGGGATCTATACTGGGTCCGCTACTTTTTGACATATTCATAAATGACCTGGAAAAGGGAATAACGAGTGAGGTTATCAAATTTGCAGACGACACAAAACTGTTTAAAGTTGTTAAAACCGAAGAGCACTGTGGAAAACTTCAGGAGGATCTGGATAAATTGGAAGACTGGGCATCCAAATGGCAGATGAAATTTAATGTGGACAAGTGCAAAGTTATGCACCTAGGAAAGAACAACCCACACTATGGTTACACGATGCAAGGTTCCATATTGGGAACCACCACCCAGGAAAAAGATTTAGGAGTCATCGTGGATAACATGTTGAAACCCTCCGCCCAGTGTGCAGCGGCAGCCAGGAAAGCAAATAGAATGCTAGGTATCATAAGGCAAGGAATGGAAAATAAAACAAAGGATATTATAATGCCTCTGTATCGTTCCATGGTACGACCGCACCTTGAATATTCCCTGCAATTCTGGTCGCCGTATCTTGAAAGGGATATAGCGTTATTGGAAAGGGTATAGAGAAGAGCCACCAAAATGGTAAAGGGGATGGAAGGCTACTCCTATGAAGAGAGGCTACAAAGGTTAGGGCTCTTCAACCTGGAAAAGAGATGGCTGAGGGGAGATATGATAGAGGTCTATGAATTAATGAATGGAGTGGAACGAGTAAACGTAGATCAATTGTTTACGTTATCAGAATATAGAAAGACTAGGGGACATGCAAAGAAGCTACAGGGTAAACTATTTGAGACAAATAAGAGAAAATATTTTTTCACTCAACGTGTAATCAAACTCTGGAATTTGTTACCGGAGGATGTAGTGAGAGCTGTTGGTGTAGCTTGGTTTGGAAAGGGTTTGGACAAGTTCCTGGAGGAATGGTCCATAAACCATTATTAAAAAGGGACCCAGGATATCGATGCTTGACCCAATACAAGCATTGTGGAGCCTGTGTCTTTTGGGGATACTGCTAGGTACGTATGACCTAGATTGGCCACTGTTGGAGACAGGATACTGGGCTTGATGGACCTTGGTCTGACCCAGTATGGCATATCTTATGTTCTTATGTTCTTAACATGAGTTCCTGTGTTGGAAGCCTCTTCTTAAATGCTGTCGTATTGAAGAATAGACTTCTGGCCAGAGAGAAGAAATCCCGAGGGAAAACTCCTATCTCCAGGAACAAGCAGGAATGTAGTCTTCACATATGGGTACGTCGGTACCGAAGGAGCCTGCGCAGGAACACTCCCCAGCGTCCAACCAGGAAGCTTTTGGGAGCATCCCACAGCGCCTGCGTGCTGCCTTCCTGCCTTTCCCAACTGCCTTTCTCCAGTTCTCCGTTTTCCGTGGAGCCAGCAGGTCGTGTTCCTGTCACCGCAGAAAATTTTCCTTCTTTTTTGTGGTCGCGTCTGCCTTCCTCAATGCGTTACCGGTACCGCCAGTTCTTTTCTTTACTTCTGTATATCTTTTCTTTAAAAAAAAAAAAAAATCCTTACTTTTTTCCTAATTTATTTTCTAGGTCCATGTACCATTTTGGGCCTTAGGCCCAAGATATTTTTCCATATGGAAAAATCATCCTCCGGTTTTAAAAAGTGCACCAAGTGTGGCGGTACCATTTCCGTCACCGACACCCATGAGTGGTGTCTGAAATGTTTAGGTCCTGATCATTCCATCTCGGAGTGTATGGCCTGTGCCATGATGTCCAAGAGAGGTCGACAGAACCGAGCTGCCAAGCTCAGTACCCTGTTTGCCTCTGATGCAGCTTCGGTGGCATCGACGTCTTCCAGGGCTTTGTCTTCCTCCCATGGATCTCAGGTAACTAAACATAAGTCTAGCTGGTCCTCAAAGGGTAGATCTCCTTCTAAGCATCGAGATGCCTCTGGCGTTGCCCTTGAGGATTCTGCACCGGCAAAATTGCCCCGACAGAAGGCTTCGGCTTCCAAAGCATTATCGGGGCTCCAGGATGTTCTCGAGGCCTCGACCTCAGCAGAACTACTGGTGCCATGCTCTGGGGTACCGGCGGTCTTCTCCGGTACTGATATCCAGGCATCGGCAGCGTCGATAGACCAGAGAGTCCTGGCTATTGAGCGCAGTCTGGCAGCTCTCCTTGCGGTGTCGACGCCCTCGGAACTGCGTCAGACTTTTCAACCGGTACCGGCACCGACTCCGGCACAGGTATCGGTACCGGTACTGATAACATCGACATCAGTGTCTGCATTGCCGGCACCCAGTCATCCGATGCCCTCCGGTACCGATTACTCCCGGTACCGATTACTCCCGGTACCGACTTTGGTCGGTACGTGTATCGGGCTCTTCAAGAGCATCCTGACAGAATCCTCAGAGTCTTCTGAGGACTCAAAGTATCTTCTGACAGTTCTGTCGATGCGGGAATACTTCTTCCAGAGGAGCCTTCCTCCCCTAAACGTAGGATGTCTCCTCCAGAGGACATTTCCTTTCAGGATTTCATTAGGGAGGTGGCTCGAGGTCTGTCCATTACTGTGGCACCTGAAACAGAGCCCAGAGCAAAGGAGTTGGAAATTTTACAATATCCTAAAACTCCTAAGGAGGCAGCTATCTTGCCCATCCATTAGATCTTGCATGATCTCATGTTGAGAATGTGGGAGACACCTCTTACCACCTCTCCTCATTCCCGTAGACTGGATACTCTGTATCGAGTCCCTCCTTGTCCTGGGTTCCAAAAAACTCAGCTTCCTCACCACTCTATTATAGTGGAATCAGCTATGAGAATGATCAAGAGTGCAAAGAGGCATGCCTCTAATCCTCCAGGATGTGAGTGCAGAACTCTGGATGCTTTTGGACGTCGTGTCTTCCAAGCTTCCATGCTTTCTGCCAGGATCAGTTCCTATAGTCTTCACATGGGAATGTTCCTGAAGGAGGTCACAGATGATTTAAAGGCTTTGAGTCCTATTCTTCCTGAGGACAGAAGACAGGATTTTCTCACATTGGTCAAACATGCCCAAGATGTTTCTAAATTTGTCAACCATGCAGCTTTTTTTTTTTTTTTAATTATTTTTATTGCTTTATAAACAAATACAAAAAAACCACACACACACGAACAAATATACATCTATGGAAATACAATTGTCACTTGTCCATCAAATCACACAAACCAAACCCTGTCAACATTCCCCAACCACCACAACTCCCACCCAGCACCTTGCAAGCCTCTACCAAACCACTACTTCTCTTATCGTGCATAGCGGTCCAAGGAGCACCATTTGGAGGAGTTCACCCCCCTGCCCCTACTTCTGTCATATTTGTCTTGAGCCCATTCATATCTGCTGTATAAACATACTGTGTTCCACCACATGGGCCCCGTTAACTTCTGAGGATCTTTCCAATGCGACAGAATCAATTTAATAGCAATTGTGATCATAAAGTTAAATACAAAGAAATCTTCTCTACTTAACCCAGGGATACCTGCCAGCGACCTCAATACTAGAATCTTCCATGACAGAGGGGTAGAGAAATTTAGCACCTTCTGAATTTGAGTCCATGCTGATGACCAAAATCCCTGAATGAGAGGGCATTCCAGAAACATATGCCTAAAAGAGCCCTGGGCAGTACAGCAGGACCAGCACTGAGAAGAGCCAGTATCGCTCCATTTAGCTAATTTCATTGGGGTTATATAGGCTCTGTGTGCGAAAAAAAACATAGACTGCGTTAACTTTGCTGACTTCGAGACACGCACAATAGGTCCCCAAAATAAACTCCACTCCTTAGGAGACAGCTTGGATTCCAATTCTGCTTCCCAGACGTTACTCAATCCCGAGAGTGGAGGTATGTTGTTTGACCGAAAATATGCATACAGTCTGGAGATAGTGCCTTTCTGTGCTCTGGTCTCGGACATAAATTTCTCCAGGCCCCACGACGCTGTTAGCTCCGCCGGTTTGCTCCACACTTGAGATATACAATGCCGAAGTTGCAGCCATTGAAAGAATCCAGAGGCTGGGAGCCCATATTCCGACTGAAGTGCATCGTAGCTTTTCCACTGCGTTCCCACATGCAGCTGGCCCACAGTCCAGATGCCACAATTCTGCCAATTCTCCCATGCAACCGGCACTTTGTTTATTTTGAATAACGGATTATGCCAGATGGGGGCTTGTCGAGAAGGCGGATTCTCACGAGTAATAAGGGGGAACAAACTCTGAAAGGCAGCTTGCGTAGATGTAATAACGCGGCCAGCTTTAGACGACTCAGGGTGTTTCATTCCCATCAACAACCCCAGAGGGCAAGGATGACATAGCCGCTCTTCTAGAGCCATCCAGGTGGGCTTCAGCGGGCTACTGACCATCACACTCCACAAACCACCCTGTTTGAGTATTGCCGCAGAGTGGTACCATCGAAAATCGGGAAAATGTACTCCCCCATCGCTCTTACTAGCCTTCAACTTCCATAAGGCAATTCTGGGTGGCTTACCATCCCACAGAAAGACATTTAAGATTCTCTCCACTTCCTTGTAAACTGACGCTGGAAACATTATGGGAATCATCCCTAATATGTAGTTGATCTTGGGCATGAGAACCATCTTGATGGATTCCAGATGCCCCCACCAAGTGAGATGGAGAGGAGACCATTGCAGCGTAAAAGATCTAGCAATCTCCTTTATCTTCGCAATATTTATGCGGACAGTTTCTTCCAACGGGGCAGCAAACAGGACTCCTAAATATTTAATGGCCTTGGCTTCCCATTGAAAGGAGAATTTCTGTACCATGCTATCAGTTGCCAATTTGTTCAAAGGGAAGGCCAATGATTTCGTCCAGTTGACTTTATATCCAGAAAGCAGAGCGTAGCTAGTTATCACCCGCATTAAAGGATCTACAGAAGCTGGTTGTAAGAAAAACAGAAGATCATCTGCGTAGGCTGATAGCTTTATATGCAGATCCGCGATCTTTATCCCCTGAATCTCGTCCGACTGACGGACAAGTAAAGCAAGAGGCTCCAAAGCTAAGTTGAAAAGGAGAGGCGACATCGGACAACCTTGACGTGTGCCCCTAGATAGTGAAAAAGGACTGGAAAGTTGACAATTAGCGAGGATCCTTGCAGTCGGGCGAGAATAAAGCACCCGAATCATATTCACAACTTCCTCCGGAAGCCCGAACCAAGCCAGCACCGCGAACAGGAAGGGCCATTCCAGCCTATCGAAAGCTTTCTCTGCATCCACCGATAGCCCAACAAGGGGGTCATCTATACGGTCCGCCATTCCTACGATATTGCAAAACAATCGAGCATTATCCGACGTGGATCTTCCAGTGATGAATCCACATTGATCAGGATGTATAAGCAGGTGTAGAACCTTATTGAGGCGATTAGCCAAAATAGCCGAGTATAACTTATAATCCGCGTTTAGCAGCGAAATAGGTCTATAATTCCCTACCTGCTGCGGATCTTTACCAGGTTTTTCAAGTACCACGATGGTGGCGTCCGCAAACCCCCCAGGGTTATTAACTTGCTCTTGTAAGTAGCAGAAATATGTCAGAAAATGGGGAATTACGCTCTTTGCAAACACCTGGAAAAACTCTATCGGCAGCCCATCGGGGCCCGCTGCTTTCCCGCTTTGCATCCCTTGCAACATCTCCCGAATCTCAGACGTACTCAGCGGCTTCTTGAGGTCCGTCGCCTGTTCTGCTTCCAGGACCGGATGATTAATTGGAGCCAGAAAATCCTGTATCAGCGCTGCCTCACAAGAACCTTCTGAGGAGTACAATTGTTGATAAAAACTTCGAAAGGCCGCCACTATCTCGATGTTCTCGTCGTGAAAGACCCCCTTCTCATCAACTATAGATACAATATGCTTTTTGGCGGCACGCAGACTCAGTGTAGAGGCCAGCAGCTGTCCAGCCTTATTCGACTCCGTGTAATAGCGGGCCTGCCAGTCGAAGGAACTTTGTTCCACCTCTCTGCTCAGAAGAGTATTGCATTGATATCTTAGCTTTTGAAGGCGCATGAGGTCCAAAGAACTGAACTGTCCCTGCAATAGCCTCTCACCAGCTCTTATCTGACCATCTAGGTCTTTAAGCTCGGCTCTGGCCTTCCGGTTGTTGGCAATAGCATAACTAGTTATCTGCGCTCTCATCGAGGCCTTAAAAGCCTCCCACCAAGCCCAAATAGATGTATCTCCCGGGCGATTAAGATCAAAATACTCTTTTATTGCTTGCTGAACATATTGCTTGAAGGAGTCCTCCCCCAGGAGATTTCTAGGGAAAAACCAGCCCTCTCTCCTAACTGGCGTCGCGCGATCTCCCAGATCTAAAGTAATCGCAGCGTGGTCAGAAATATGAGTACTCAGGATTCCAGCATTAGCAACTTCTCTGGCAAAGAAGCGGGAAACCAAAAAAAAGTCAATCCTGGAATGTGAGTTGTGCGGGTGAGAAAAGAAGGTATAATCTCGTTCTGAAGGATGTCTTGCTCTCCAGATATCCACCATACCAATGTTCTCAATGATAGATTCCAGAACCTCAGATGCTCGGCCCCTCCTAGCAATCCTAGAAGGCTGGCAATCAAGAAGGGGGTCGAGCACCAAGTTGAAGTCGCCACCCAGTACAATAGGGAGCGGAGCGAAATCAGCCAGTATCTCTGCCAGTGACTGGAAAAATTTTGGACAGTCAGAGTTGGGGGCATATACATTCACGAGCACCAGCTGTCGTTTGCCAATCATAATCTGTGCACTTGCCCACCTCCCTTCGGTATCTGCTCTGGTGGAAAGGACCTGCGCCTAACAGGCCTGCCGAATTAAGATGATCACCCCATTTTTCCCGCTGACCGCAGGCGCATGAGCAACCAGGGAGTATTTACCCCCGGCTAGCTTCACAGCCTCACTAGAAGGCAAGTGCGTCTCCTGGAGCAAAACTATATCAGCCGCCTGCTTCAGACTGTAGGCCAATATCTTTTTCCTCTTTATGGGATGTTTAATGCCCTTCACATTCAGGGATAATATCCTAAGTGAGGTCATCTACACAGCATGAAAGTGCGCCTTGACTCCTAAATGCCCGCCTCTGAACTCCCCAGAGCCGCTTAGCGACAAACATGACCTCCTTCTGGAGTGGTTGGCAAGGCCTGCAAGGTGACAACATACCCCTGAAATAACACATGTATACAGAGGCAAAAGTACTTGGGTGGACCAGCGCCGGCCGCGAGAAGGCCGCACAGTACCCCCATGAGAAAGAAAAGGAAACAGATGAGACTCTATTACACTCCCACATTTAGCCATGCACCCAGCAGCAAACATCTTACAGTTATATTCACACTCCGGACCGGGTACATATCCGCCCTCTAAGATATACCACTACCCCCCATGAGAAGACTAGTAACAATAGTAAAAGGCAACCATAGAACAAACACCGGGACTAGTCACACTAAATTAACATCGCCCAGGGTGGGGGGGGGGGGGGGAGGGGAGAGAGGGAGGGAGAGAAGGAGAGTACAGCAGCAAATAAAGTACATATAGCAATCAAACCGGATTTCCCAAGCCAGCCATCTCCTAAGAAATGGCGGCGCTCGCAGGCTTGAGAGCCTCGAGGCTTTGATGTACCCACTCTCACTGAAACTGAATCACCCAAATGCAGCGTCCACCACTAGTCAGTGCATTTGTAGGGCCTCTTGCTCCTCTATGAACTTCATGGCTTCATCTGGATCTTCAAATGCCATGGAGCGGTTGTCCAGCGTGACCTTCAGGCGCGCGGGATAAAACAGCCCATATCGAGCTTGGAGGTGCAGGAGTCGAGGCCGCATAGCCAAAAATCGTCGTCTCTTCTCTACAGTGGCTTTGCAGAGGTCCGGGTAGAAGGCAATATTTTTACCTTCATAGGTGAGCGCCGGTTGGGCCTTGGCTGCTTGCAAAATCTGCATTGCCTGTTGGTGACGCAGCAAACAAAAAATCAATGGTCTGGCCCCCTTGGCCTGCAGGCTCCGTTGCGCGGGGACTCTATGCGCCCGTTCAAATTCCAAGGGAACAGAGAGCTTTAGCTTCAGCACTGCCGGAATCATTTTCCCCAGGAAGGTAAATAAGTCAGTGCCCTCCGCACCCTCTGGGAGGCCCACCAAGCGGACATTATTCCTCCTGTTACGGTTGCTAAGGTCTTCTACCTGCATCTCGAGCCTACCCAGCTTCTTGTAGGCCTTACCGAGCTGCTTAAGCTGTGTAGTATGCGACGCTAAAGTGGTTTCAGCCTGATCCACTCGAACCGTGAGGTCCTGAAATTGTCCCCTCATCTCACTCAGCTCGGATTGCATGCGGGCTAGCGCTTCTCCGTTTGCCACCACCAGCTCCTTAACCGAGCGTATTTCTCCTAGAACCTCTCGCAAGGATTCCTCTGCCTCACGCGCTGGGGCCGCCTTGTGCGGTGAGAGAGGGTCCGACTTTGCTCTCTTAGTTCCCGCGTTGAGCGCCGCGGCAAAATCTAATTAGACCGGTTTACCACTCGCCATAGCTGTCTCTTCTTCCTCCACTCAGACCGACTGCAGGTTCCGAGAATCACCTGAATAAACCAGGATTTTGCAGGATTTTAGCTAAGGGGGTACCGGAGCTCTTCTCCTAAGCCGCCATCCTGCGTCCTTGCTGGCCCCGCCTCCTCAACCATGCAGCTTTTGACTGTTTTGAGTGCATAAGCAGAACCTCTGCCATTGCCATAGGTGCACATAGAATTGCTTGGCTCCAGGCATCTGATCTGGAGCTGTGGGTACAAGACAAACTGGGAAATATTCCTTGTACTGGTGAGAACCTGTTTGGTAGAGATTGGCAAGAGAGAGCCAATGAGATGGATGCTGAAAACTCCACCTTGGACAGACTGTCCAAGTCTGCAGCTGATCCTGCAAGAAAAATCTTTTAAGAAACCATTCTCTTCTTTTTTTTTTTAATTGCTTTTCAATGAAATACAATATCACAAAGTAAATAAAGTAAATCATTAAAACAAAATACAGGAAAATTGAGCTCTCAGGTGAACCTGCTTACTGCGGCGAGTGCTGCTGGTGTTAAAGATTCTTTGATATTATATTCCAAAAAAAAAATGCTAAATAAATAAAGTGGAAGCCTTAGAGAACTCGTCCCGGTCTCGTAATCTTTGTTTTTTAAACTTTCCTCATTCTTCATTATTATCTGCTAGGATTCTTCTTGATAAGTATTTTAAGGAAATATTGAATTTTCAAGATCCTATTGAAATTTCTCATGCTTATTATCTTTTGGCAAGTACAAAAAATATCAATGTTGAAGAGGGGGGCTTGGATGAGATTGTTCCTCCTATATCTAATTTGACTGCTTTTCTTGAAGACTCTTCAGATACGATTACTTCTAGGTCCACATTATTGGTCACGCTACCTTCTGTTGATCTTAAGCAGCGCATTTTGCGTGCATTTTTTAAAGCTAAGATGGCCAAATTGTGTGACCAGTTCATAAATATTTTCCCTGATGTTTCTCGTGAGACGCAACTTAGAAGGCATCAATTCCTCCAGCTGAAACCTAGAGTTTTAGCGCTGGGAGTGACGTTTTTCCTACGGTTTCCCTGTAAATGTGTGGTTAATTATGAGGGGGACTCTTTTGTATTTGTTGATGTCTCACATTTAGAAAAATTTGTTATAGATCATGCTGGCACAGGGTAAGGGAATAATTCTGGGTATTTATGGATCTTCTAAATTGTTGGCTTATTTTGGCCTTGTTTTCTGGAATTATTATTGCATTTGTACTATCTTTGCTTATCTCCCTTGATTGGACTACATCAGTTGTATTATATTTCTTTGTTTCAAACCATCCTTTTCTAAAAAGAAAAAAATTTATCCTGCTTATTCTCAGCAGGCACGTTCTGCAGGTCAACCTGTCCGGAAAACTCAGCAACCACCCAAACAAAGGAAGGCAGACTGTTAAGCCTCAACCATCTCAGCCTCCACAAGGTCTTTGACTTTCATTTAGAGAACTTAGCCTTCCTGGCCCTCAATGGACCAGAGCCTTCCACCATTCCAGGAAGGTTATGCCATTTTGCCCCCAGGTGGGAGCAGATAACAGCAGAGCATTGGACATTCTCCATTATCAGAGAGGGGTACAAGCTGCACTTTCTGTGCATGCCCTCTCCCACAATGGTAAGACAGTTCAATTCTCAGACCTTTGTCATCAACCTGTTAGATCAAGAGGTCTCTATACTTCTTGCCCAAGGGGCAATAGAAGAAGTACCCATTCATCAGCAGGGTACAGGGTTCTACTCCCCCTATTTCCTTATCCCAAAGAAAACAGGGGGATACAGACCTATCTTGGACCTCAAAGAATTCAACAAATTCCTGTTCAAAGAGAAATTCAAAATGATTTCTCTAGGAACTCTGCTGCCATACCTTCATAGTTAGGATTGGCTTTGTTCTCTAGATCTCAAGGATGCGTACACCCATGTTCTCATCCATCCAACTCACAAAGTTCCTTCGGTTCCTTTTCCAGGGAAAGCACTACCAATACAGGGTGCTTCCTTTTGGTCTGGCCTCAGCTTCAAGAGTGTTCACGAAATGCATGGCTGTGGTAGCAGCATTTCTCCGCACTCTAAGCATATTCGTCTTCCCCTACTTAGACGACTGGCTCATTCGAGCCCCATCAGAATCAGAGGCCAGTACTTCTCTATCTTTGACAATGCGTATCCTTCAGTATTTGGGTCTAGTCATAAACATCCCAAAATCCAGTCTAACTCCCACTCAGTCTCTAGAGTTCATAGGAGCTTTGCTGGATACCAAAAGGGCAAGGGCCTATCTCCCCCAGGCCCGTTGCCTTCGCATGGTGCAGTTAGCTTCTCAAGCAGTGCTAAAACCTCTTCTCACTGCCCGAGAAATGCTACAACTACTAGGCCACATGGCATCCACAGTGCATGTGGTTCCTTATGCTCGCCTTCATATGAGAGCAACCCAGTGGACTTTATCCACCCAAAGGACCCAGGCATCAGGGTGCCTGTCAGACAAAATAGCAAACACAAGTCGCCTTATTTTGTCCCTCCAATGGTGGCAGTCCACTCAGAACCTGTTGCTGGGGTCCCCTTTTCAACAACCCTTACCCAAGGCAAATCTCACAACAGATGCTTCACCAGTGGGTTGGGGAGCTCATCTACAAGACCTCTCCACCCAAGGCACCTGGACTCCACAGGAGACTCATCTGCATATCAGTCTCTTAGAGCTCAGAGCAATCTTTCTTGCTCTTCGAGTGTTCCATACCCTGCTCAGCTACAAGACAGTCCTCATTCATACCGACAATCAGATAGCCATGTTCTATGTGAACAAGCAGGGGGGAACAGACTCTCTGTCGCTTTGCAACGAAGCTTTGCGACTATGTGCCCTCACCAGAGAGCATCAGATTCATCTCCTGGCAGTGTACCTCCCAGGCATACAAAACTCTTGGGCAGACAGACTCAGTCGAGTTCTGCTTCCACACGAATGGTCTCTCCATGCAGACCAGGTGGCCAAGATTTTTCAGATTTGGGGAACCCCGGACACAGACCTCTTTGCAAGTCCGTTGAATGCCAGACTTCCCTGGTTCTGTTCCAGAATTCCGGCTCAGAGCTTTCAGGCCAGGGATGCCTTCCTCCTTCACTGGGGTCAGGACTTCCTTTATGCCTTTCCGCCCATTCCCCTAATTCCCAAAACCCTATTCAAGCTTCAGAGAGACAGAGGCCATATGATTCTCATAGCACCACATTGGCCACGGCAAGTGTGGTACCCTCTGCTTCTACAACTCTCTCAAGCTCCCTCCCTCAAGTTAGGGTCTGCTCCAGATCTCCTGTCTCAGGAGGATGGAATGTTATGGCACCCCAATCCCCAATCCCTGCATCTCAGGGCTTGGTTGCTGAAGGCCTAGATCTTCATGATCTTAACCTTCCTCAGTCAGTAAGAGATATCCTTTATGCTTCCAGAAGACCTTCCACAAGACGCTCTTATGCATTCAAGTGGAAAAGGTTTACCATATGGTTTTCGCAAAAGGGTCTTAACCATCGTGCGATACCTCTGGAATCACTACTGGAGTATCTCCTTCATTTATCCAATGCAGGACTTAAAACTAACTCAGTAAGAGTCCATTTGAGTGCCTTTGCAGCTTCTTTCAAGCCTCTGAATGGACAACCTATTTCTTCCCATCCTCTTGTAGCAAGATTTATGAGAGGCCTTCTTCTAACCAAGTCTCCCATTAGGCCACCTCCAGTGGCATGGGACTTAAACCTAGTTCTTGGTCAACTCATGAAGCTGCCTTTCGAACCTTTGGCTACTACATCATTGAAATTCCTTTCTTGGAAAGTTATCTTTCTCATTGCAATCACATCAGCACGCCGCATCAGTGAGTTGCAAGCACTAGTAGCTGATCCACCTTATACAAGGTTCCATCATGACAAGGTAGTCCTTAGGACTCATCCACACTTCATGCCGAAGGTGGTCTCGCCTTTCCATTTAAACCAAGTGGTTTACCTGCCTGTCTTTTTTCCAAGGCCTCATGCATCTAATGCAGAAAGGAATCTTCATACTTTAGACTGTAAAAGAGCTTTAGCCTTTTACTTGCAAAGAACACAGCAACATAGAAAGTCCTCTCAACTCTTTGTTGCTTTTGATCCTTCTCATTTGGGACTTCCAGTCTCCAAGAGAACACTGTCCAACTGGATTGCACAGTGCATTTCCTTTGCCTATCAGAGTAAGAACCTTCCTCTGGAGGGCCATGTCACAGCTCACAATGTGAGAGCCATGGCAGCCTCAATGGCTCATCTACACTCTGTGTCTATCGACGACATCTGTCGAGCAGCTACTTGGGCCTCAGTTCATACCTTCACAGCCCATTACTGCTTGGACAAGGACTCCCGCCAGGATGCCTTGTTTGGTCAAGATGTTCTTCAACACCTGTTCCATACCTAATCAATTCCTACCCGCCATCCCTAGTTGGATGCCAGAGATCCATGGGGGGACGTAGAGCCCTTCACAAGGGCACCCAACTTCTGGGGTCTCTCCCTGGCATCTAAAGCTAGGGAGTCCCCATATGTGAATACTACATTCCTGCTTGTTCCTGGAGTTAGCATAGTTACTCACTTGTAACAGGTGATCTCCGGGAACAGCAGGAATTTAGTCTTCACAACCCACCCACCTCCCCTAGGAGTTGTATCTCTCTATCTCTTTCCCTTTCCCTCTCTCTCTCTTTGTCTCAGCTTTAAACTCAACTGGAGAGAGGCAGTTGGGAAAGGCGGGAAGGCAGCACGCAGGTGCTGTGGGATGCTCCCAAAAGCTTCCTGGTTGGACGCTGGGGAGCGTTCCCGCGCAGGCTCCGTCGGTACCGACGTACTCATATGTGAAGACTAAATTCCTGCTGTTCCTGGAGATCACCTGTTACAAGTGAGTAACTATGGTTGCTCTTCCCTTCCTTTTAAAACATTGAAGGTAAGAAAATTTAAAATCGAGAATTCAGCTAAAGGCACTCGGCATACTCTGACATCATGGCGTCCCTCCAGCTTGCTAGTCTTTTTAACTGTTTTTAAAAATGTTTGTGTTGTCTGCAAATCTGGTCACTTTATTTATTTTGCCCTGTTTTTCGGATTGTTAATGAATAAGCTAAACAGTCCCAGTACAGATCTCAGAGCTAGTCCACTGTTTGCCTCTTTCCATTGGAAGAACTGGCCATTTAGTCCTATTGTTACCTATCTTCATAACAAATTATCAAGCCACAGAAAGATCAACATCTATTCCTTCTTTTTGATTTCCTAAGGGGTCTCTCACGCGGGTTTTTATCAAATGTCTTTGAAAATCCAAGTATGCCCTATCATATAGCTCACTTTTATCCACATGCCTAGCCAAACTCTTAAAGAATTCTACTAGATTATTTAGGCATAAATTCCCTTTTCTAAATGCTAGCTTTTATCTGTATGCCTGGTAATTTAACAATAGCTTCCACAATTTTCCCCAGAACACTGCAATAGTTGCTGCTCTATAGTTACTTGGAGCACCCTGGAATCTTGTTTAAAAATTGGCATTTTGTTGGCCTCAGGAAGAGAAGGAGATTACAATAATAAATTACAGATTATACATGGCAGAACCCTGGAATGAATAATCCCTGTACAACCACAGACCATCAGCGGAGTGAAAACTGTACTTAAGTGCTTGCATTAGGGCAGTTAAACCATTTGTAAATGCATTTGTAGAATGGCCCTCCATTGTTTTTTTGGTTTTGAGATTACTTTTCCTCTGGAGTCCAAAGCCTAGGATGATTCTGCAAGGAGCTGGCATTTTAAGTAAGATGATTCTTTCCCCATGGCGAGGACTGCTGAAAGCATCTTCCTTCTGGCATTTACAATACCACTTAAAAGCACGGACACCATCAAAGTGGTTTACAATTCAGTAAAAAAGGGGGTGTAGAAATAGTGAGAGAGAGGAGCAAGAGAGGGACGACAATGGGCAGGGGGAAAGGAAGAAAGAGAGCACCCATCAAGGAAGGTCAAGACTATCAGAGATGGGATGTCAGGAAAGGCATGATGGAACAGCCAGGTCTTGATTTCTTTTTTGAACTTAGGGAGGGATGATTCAAATCTAAGATGGAGTGGGTGGGAGTTCCAGAGGTGGGGGACCTTTAATATAAGAAGGAGCAGGGACATGAAACTTGCAGATGGAGGGGGTAAGGAACGGAGAGCAGCCTGCGAAGAGCGGAGTTAACATGGGGTGTATAAGGGCACAGGAGTGAGGCTACATAGGGAAGTGAGGAGGCAAAACATGATTGGTGTACTAGGCCCTTGTACTGCAGTCTAAAGGAAACTGGTAGCTAGTGGAGGGAGAAAAGTAGAGGGGGATAATGTGATCTAAATGATGGGTACTGGAAACTAACTTGGCAGCCGTGGATTGGACTAGCCAAAGATGCTGCAGGGGGCATGCAGGGAGACCATGATAGAGTATATTGCGGTAGTCTAACTGAGAAGAGCCAACACTAGGAGAGTGAGCTTGGGGGGACTGTGAGAGCTGAATGAGCCATGAGGATGTGTCTAAGCGCAAAGAAGGATTTAGCCACCGTGACTTTGATCTGGTCATGGAATGAGAACGAAGAGTCCAGAATGAAGCCAAGTCTTGACAGAGTCTGTAGGGGAGTTGAGGAAAGAATTGGAGGAGGAAAAGGGTGGACAAAACCAGGTAAAGGAAAAAGCAATTGATTCAGACTTAGATGTTTAAGACGATTGGTGATCATTGAACCAAATGGTGACAGACTGAAGACATTCTTGTGAGTGGGGGGGGGGGGGGGAGAGAATATATCATAGAGTGGAGTGCAAGCAGCAGGACCAGCCTGCCTGATAGGCAAACTAGGCGGCCACCTAGGGCAGCAGGTCCCAGTGGGTGGCAGGATGACCCCTGTCCCCCCCAACTTTTTTAATTGGCTGCTGCTTCAGCACCGTGGCAGGCTTTAAAGTGCCATGTGCATGTGCCCTCATGGCCTGCTGCTTCTGCCCCTTCCGATACAACTTCCTGTCAGAGGGGGCAGGAAGTTGCATTGCAATGGCAGGGGTCAGGAGCGAAAGGCCGTGAGGCATGTGCATGCGATACTTTAAAGTCTGCTGCATTACTGAATCAGACGCAGATTTTAAAAAATTGGGGAGGGGAGGGGGGGGGGGTCAGAGGTCACCATGCTGCCTACTGGAACCTGCTGCCCACAGGCAAGAGGGCTCATGTGAGGGCTTGCTGTGGTGCTTCTTCTGCACCAAAGGATCGCCATGCTGCTCCTCTCCCAGGTGAGATGATGAAGGGGCAGCAACGTGGCACAGCACAGGGTGACACAGTAGGCCTGGCTAGGGCAGCAAAAGCCCTTGAGCTAGCCCTGGCAAGCAGTAAAAAAAAAAGCTTGCATGTTATCTTCATAAGTTAGGGGATGAATAAGCAGGGGCATGGAGGAAAGAAATATGTTAAATAGGATAGGGGTCAATAAAGAGCTCTGAGGGACACCAGACAGGAGTGGAAAGGAAGAGGAGAGAAGAGGGATAAGCTGGAGTGGACCTGGAAAGAGCGTTGTCATAGATACGATGAAAACCAATTGAGTATGATGTCCTGGATGCTAATATCAGAAAGTCTGTGGAGGGGGGGCAGAGCCAGCCGCAGTGCAGAATGGACGCGTGAATCGTTGCTCCCGTTGCTACTGAAGTCTCCTGAGCATATTCTGGTGAGAAAACTCTTAAATCTGAATCCCTTGTTGTTGAGACTGAAAAGAGGGTATCTGAGGATGTCGACATTAAAGCCAGCGCGACTTGATTTTCAACAAGGAACTGGGTCGGCGGTGAAGCGTTCCAAGTCAGAAGTTGGGTCTCTGCAGAAAATGGCCACGACGGAAAATGAAGGAACGGCGGAAGGCCTTCGGGAAATATTGACGGAGCTGAAGAACATGAAGAAAATGATAGCAGAAAATACGACTTCTCTGACCACGATACAGGAGGACTTAAACGAAGTAAAAGAGAAAATGCATACTGTAAATACGCGATTAAACATAGCAGAAGCACAAATCCAGAAACACGAAATTATACTTGGGCAGATGGGCCCACTTACAAAGCATGTCAAAAAGAGAGAAAACCAGATAGAGGATCAGAACAATCGTGCGAGACAAAATAACGTCAGATTGGTGGGAGTCCCAGAAGGGGCCGAAGGTACTGACCCAATTGAATATTTGGAAAGAATTATACCGGAGATGCTGCAAATTATCTTCATGAGGCCAATTGAATTGGAGCGTGCCCACCGCGTTCCCACGCATAAAGCGGACAATGTTAGGTACCCAAGGCCAATTATAATGAAAGTGCTTAGATATCCGCAAGTACTACAGATCCTGCAGGCGGCTAGGAAAAATACATCGCTGCAAATTCAGGGCCAAAAAGTTACCTTCTACCCGGACCTGAGCAAGCAAACTATGGACCGCAGGAGAGAACTTTTGGTGTGTAGACCCATGTTGCAAAGTCTACAAGCAAGATATGGTCTGTACTACCCAGGAACTATGTGGGTAACGTTGAACAACATAACGAGGAATTCCGTGGATGCTGACACGTTGAAAGCCTTCCTGCAAGAGAGAAGCGATATGGAGACTACTCATAATGATTATATCCCACATAACTTGTATATGTATTTAATAATATAATGTTAATGTACATAATGTATATAGTGTTGCACTGTTCAGTGCTATCTGTTCAACATTTCTGTTTACTGTACATTGGTTATAGTTATATGACGTTATATGTAAAACAAATCCATGATTTGTTGCCTGTTGTTATTTGTGAACCGCAGCTGATCTTAGGAAGCTGCGGTATATAAGAGATTGTTAAATAAAAAATAAAATAAATAAAAGACTGGATTAGAGTGTGGTGAGACCTGGATGGAGAGAGAAAAGTAGAAGAATGTTTAGTTCAAAAGAGATTGTATAGCTGTAGTAGTCAACATAAGTGAGAGATATAGGATAATTGCCCTCTGTCTTTTCACCCGATGATGAGGGTAGCTCTTAGGTAGAGATGTGATAATAGACTTATGTGTAAATTGTTAATAATGTCATGAAGTGTTTTGTGACTATCTTATGTAAGAGTTAGAAAATGTTGGTATAAGTTTAAAATATCTCAGATATGGATTTAAGTATAGGACATGAATGGTAGCAATGATGGAATGAGACGGTTTTATTTTCTGTCACAGTGGCTGGTATTCACAGTGAAATGTATATGTATAACGTTTAAATGTTTATGCTGGCCAATCCAATCTAGTGGAATGCTTATAGTGCTAAAGATAGAGACCAGTAAGAAGGGCAGACCCATTCACACTGAAGAATGCAGACAAATAAAGATGGCAAATGAATTGGTTTTGCTCACCTTGAATGTAAAAGGGATCATAAACCCAATAAAACGGAGGAAAATCTTATCCTATTGTCAACAGAAGAAGGCGGACATTGTATATTTGCAGGAGACGCATTTATCAGAGAAGGAGTCGCAGAAAGTGACATCTAAATTATATCAGGTGGCGATGGCAGCTCCAGCCAGAAAAAGGAAAGGGGGAGTGCTGACATTAGTGCGAAAAGCGCTTGTGCCCGCAATTAAAGAAACAAGTTGATCCTCGTGATAGATTTATTTATTTAGCATACATTTGTATACCGCTACTTCCAGCGATCAGGAGCGGTTTGATTAAGTAAAAAGGAGTGTCTGATCAAAGACAAATTTCAAGAAATTACGGCGTGATTTACAAGGTTATATGATGGTTATCAGTACAAAGCCAGTCATTTTCAATAATGTATACAGTTTGATTCGTAGGATAATCACAACACACAGTTGGGGGGGGGGGAGAGAGAGAGATTTACATATGTACAATTTTGCACTTGTTTCATTTTTGGGGTAGATGGGCTAGAGCAGGGGTCTCAAACACGCGGCCCGCGAGACAACTTTGTGCGGCCCGCGACGGAGGAAAACAAAAAAACCCCAAAACCCTGGCTTCTGCCGTTGCCGCCGTGGCAGCGGCAGAATCAATTGTCAAATTTTTTAAAAAACTGACTTCTGCTGCTCAAGCAGCAAAATCAGCTGTCCTGCGGCCCCTTCCCCTGTGCCCGGAGATCCGAGTCTGCTCTATCAGCGGCGTGCTTTTCAAGCCGCGAAGAGAGTATTCCCCTCTCGCGCGGTTTCAAGCCGCGCGAGAGGGGAATACTCTCCTCGCGGCTTGAAAAGCACGCCGCTGATAGAGCAGACTCGGATCTCCGGGCACAGGGGAAGGGGCCGCAGGACAGCTGATTTTGCTGTTTGAGCAGCAGAAGCCAGGTTTTTTTTTAATTTACCTGGGGGGGGGGGGGTGTATGACGGGAAATGGGCAATTGGCAGGGAGGGGGGGGGTATGACAGGAAATGGGCTATTTGCGGGGGGGGGGGGGGGTATGACGGGAAATGGGCTATTGGCAGGGAGGGGGGGGGTATGACTGGAAATGGGCTATTGGCAGGGGGGGGGTATGACTGGAAATGGGCTATTGGCAGGGGGGGGGGTATGACTGGAAATGGGCTATTGGCAGGGGGGGGTTATGACTGGAGATGGGCTATTGGCAGGGGGGGTTATGACTGGAGATGGGCTATTGGCAGGGGGGGGGTTATGACTGGAGATGGGCTATTGGCAGGGGGGGGTTATGACTGGAGATGGGCTATTGGCAGGGGGGGGTTATGACTGGAGATGGGCCATTGGCAGGGGGGTTATGACTGGTAATGGGCTATGGTGGGGGCTAGGACTGGAAATGGGCCGGTGGGGGTTAGGAAGGACTGGAGGTGGGCTGATGGGGGGAGTTAGGACTGGTAATGAGCTATGGAAGGGCTGACTGAAATGGGGTAATGGGGGTTAGGGCTGGAAGTGGGCTATTGGCAGGGGGGTTATGACTGGTAATGGGCTATGGGGGGGGTAAGACTGAAAATGGGGTGAGGGGGGGTAAAACTGGAAGTGCGCTATGGGGAGGTTAGGACTGGTAATGGGCTATGGGGGGTCTAGGACTGGTAATGGGCTGGGGGGGGGTTGCTAGGACTGGAAATGGGCTGCGTGGAAGGGGGGCTTGAACTGCAAATGGCTGATGGGGAGGGGGCTTGGCATGGCACGGGGCTGTGAGGGGAGGGCGCTAGGATTGGAAATGGGCTGATGGGGGGCTAGGATTGGAAATGGGCTGATGGTGAGGCTAGGATAGGACTGGAAATGGACTAATGGGGGGACTAGAAGGGAGCGGATGCTGGGTGGGGCTGGAACTAGAAGGGAGCTGATGTTGGGGGAGGATTAGAATGGGATGGAGCTGGGAAAGTGAAATGGAGAGGGGAAAAATATTTTGTCTGGGAGAGAAGACAAATCTACAATTGGCCAGGTATTGGGAGAGTAAGTGGGGATTGAGGATGGAGGGGTAAAATTTGAGTGGATGAAATAGGAATGAGGAAAGAGAAAAAGGAGAAAGATTAGTATGTTAAAGCAGATGTAGAGAGAGAATGGAAAAAAAAACTAGGAGAGAAGAAAGGGCAAATGGACAGCAGACGATGGAGAGTTAGCAGAAGACATGAAGAAACCAGAAGAAAGTGGCTGGAACAATTGCAACTGAAAAAAATGCACAAAAGGTAGAAAAATATCTCTTTATTTTGAATTTATTAACTGGAATATGTCAGCTCTGGGAAATGTGCATCATTAATGTTTGCGCTTTGTTTAGTACAAGAGGAAATTAATTTATAGTTTTATTTCTACAGTGTTGTTGTACATTCCAAGTTTGGCTTTTGGGGTTCCCAGTTTAATTATTGTCTTCTTGTTTCTAAATCTTTTAGTCTTTCTTTATCCATACTCATTAAAGAGGCATGTTTACTAAAAGTTAGTGTATGGTAACATTATGCAAATATTTATGCAAATGAGGCCCCTTATGCAAATGAGGCCCCGCGTCTTATGCGGCCCCCGGGTTACTTTACAAGTCCTCATTTGGCCCTCAAAGCAATTTGAGTTTGAGACCCCTGGGCTAGAGTGACACTGCAAATAGATCAAAGTCCTTTTACATTTATGAATATATATGCACCAAATATAGATGATCCCAACTTCTATAGAAATATAACTATGGAATTAACTGAAGTAGTAACTACAAAAATAGTACTCGGAGGAGATTTTAATTTAATATTGGATCCTTTAATAGATCGGACGCCGTACAAGACAATAGTTAAAACTAAATCTCATGCTGTATTGATGGGTTTGATGGAAGAACTGAGCTTAGCTGATCCATGGCGGCTTCTTCATCCCATGGATAAAGAGTATACATTTTACTCCGTGCCGCATGATACCCAGACTAGAATTGATTTTTTTCTACTGATCAATGGGTTTATCAAGCAAGTAGTGGCGTCAGAAATACATGTGGGAACGGTGTTGGATCATGCAGCGGTTTCCCTGGTGTTGGATATTGGGAAATCGCAGCGGGTGTCCACAAGGTGGACAATTGATAAGCCCTTGTTACTGGATGAATCCTTTGTGGCCTACATAAACAAAGAAATAGAGACATACCTTAAATTTAATGATCCTTCAGATACCTCTATATGGGGATGGTGGGAAGGTTTTAAAGCGATACTTCGTGCTCATATAACAATATTTGCAATTAAAAGGAAAAAGGTTAGGAAAAAAGAATGGGAGGAGCTAGAGGTACAAATAAAAGCCGGGGAGCGTTTGCTGGCAAAGAAAGCTGACCCAATGGTATTGCTAAGGCTTCAAAGATTAAGATACCGATACAATGCTATTCTTAACAAGGAGGCACAATTTGAGGTTCGGGCCCAACAGAGTGCATACTACCATGAAAATAATCGAGCTGGATCGCTGTTGGCTAAACTGCTTAAAGCAAGGAAGAATATGACATGCATTACAGCGTTACAAGATGCTAAAGGAGATCTCCTTGTGCAGGATGAGCAAATATTGAGATGTTGCAAAGAGTTCTATGAAAAATTATTTCGTACTGAAGTATGCTGCAGTGACAAGGCTTTTGGAGAATTTCTCTACTATAACTGGACCCAAGCTGTCGATAAGTCAAGCTCAGGTGTTAGAACAGGATATCTCTCAGTGACAGAGATACAAAAAGCGATTAGACAGATGGCCCGTGGCAAAGCAACTGGACCAGATGGTATTCCATTGGAATTTTATCACAAGTATCAAATGTAGATAGTGCCTATGCTACAGATCTATTACAGCGGGCTATATGAAGAAGATCCAGATGTAGGAGCTCTGGCAGAAGTGACTATAGTCATTCATCTGAAACCGGGAAGGGACACGCAAAAGATAGAAAACTATAGGCCCATATCGTTATTAAACGCTTATTACAAAATATATGCTAAAGTGCTTGCAAACAGACTGGGTGTGGTCCTGAATGAGCTTGTGCATACAGATCAGTGTGGCTTTGTGCAGGGTAGATCTACTACAGATAATGGAAGGCTGCTGGCTCATGTCTTAATCAAGGCTCAGAGGGTGTCAGGGTTATCACTGGATGCCGAAAAGGCTTTTGATAGGCTGGAATGGTCTTTCCTATTTAGGTCCTTGTGATGGTTTGGGATTGAAGAAAAGTTTCTCAAAATAATAACGCTGTTATACGCTAAGCCAATAGCGCGAATAGCGGCTAACTCGGGACTGTCTGCACCCTTCGAGCTCCAGAGAGGGACCAGACAAGGGTGCGCTTTATCACTGCTCCTTTTTAACCTAGCGCTGGAGCCATTAGCGATTGCTATCAGACAGCATGATAGTATTGCAGGAGTTGAATTAGCAGATGGTCAATGTAAACTGTCAGCATATGCAGATGATCTTTTGCTGTTTCTGCAACCTGATACATTGCCAAGAGTCTTGCAAATTATTGACAGGTACTCAGCAATATCAGGGTATAAAGTAAACTTAACTAAAACAATAATAATTCCTCTGAATACACGTGTAAAAGTAGACATGTTAAGAGATTACCCGTTTCAATATGCACAATCATCCTTCAAATATTTGGGAGTCACGTATGGTCACACTATTCAAGAGACAATAGATTTCAACATAGAGGCGTGTAAAAAGGTTGTCAATGACTGCACTTGTAAATGGACGCCATTACACTTAACCTGGTGGGGCAGGTTGGAAACCATAAAAATGGTGCTTGTCCCCAAGATTAGTTATATACTAAGTATGATCCCAGTGATGTTTCCTCAAGTATTCTATAAGAAAGTCAACAGTATGCTAGTATCTTTCCTGTGGGGCAATAGAGTCCCTAGGATAGCAGCATGGAAACTAAGACTACCCAAGGACAAAGGAGGAGTGCACTTTCCGGATATTGGTTGGCTGCATACAGCCTCATTGTTAAAGCAGGGAGCTCGATGGACCAACAAAGATGGTGTAGAGAGGTGCTCTAGATGGTTGAGGGCAGAACAGGCCATGAATGCCCCATTGCAGATACAGATGCTGATTGGTACAATGAAAGTCCCGAATAAGCCACAAAATGAGATTATTTCGGCAACGCAGCAAGCATGTCGACTGATAGCAACGTGCATTGAAGAGGGTGAAGATTTCGCAATGGAAATGCCCTTGTGGTTGAATCCACGATTTACAATAGGGGGGAAGCCGATGATATGGAAAAGCTGGATATAGCACGGTATTGAGACATTGGGACAATTGATATGTGGGAACGAGTTTAAAACCTTTGAAGTGTTGAAGATGGAATTCAGGTTGCCAAGTACAAGCTATTTCCAATGGTGCCAACTTAGACACTGCTTGAGCAATGCGGGTGTGTCTCCGGTATTGTTGCGGTCGGGATGGCCACTATTGCAAAAGATTCGAGAGATTCAGACTGGCACACGAGTTATATCAAAGTTTTTGACATTGCTTCAATCAAGGGGAGAGAGGCAGTGTGCCAGAGTGCAATTAGTGTGGATTGCAGACACAGGAGATTGTATGAGCCCGGAGATGTGGGATACTTTTTGGGGACCCCAAATACGAATCACCAGGGCAGCATCCCTAACGCAATCAATGTACTTCATGGTGCATCGGGCGTATATAACCCCCCTATAAAGAAAATGAAATAGACATGGCAGGATGGGAACCGATGCTGGTCCTGTAACGCAGATGTTGGAACGTTGGCACATATGCTATTTTACTGCGGACACCTGCAGACATACTGGAGCAGTGTTTGGAAGCGTATATCCAGTATACTGAACATACAAGTTCCTGTCACATACCAGATAGTAGTATACAAATCCATTATGGTTTTGCCAGGGCTGATGAAGCAGGATAACCAGCTACTAGATTTAATGATAAGTCTGGCTATAAAGGTAATCCTGATACACTGGAAGAATTTGGAAAAGGTACATTTTGAATACTGTTGGAACTTACTATGCTTGCATAAGATACATGAAGAAATGTACATAATAAAAAATCCCAGTGCAATTAAGATGAACAAGAAGTGGGATGCTCTGAACAGATATATGAAAGAAGGATAGTATAACATTTTGCTAATCATGCTAGAAATTGCAGGTGATTGCAACTGGATTGTACGTATTATAGCAAAGCAGCGTAATAATGTCTGAAATGGGGACCTGCGCCAGAGAGCTGAATTATTATTATTATTATTATTATTTTATTTAACATCTCTTCTATACCGCGCTATTACAATCAGCGCGGTGTACATTGAACAAAATACTGCAATGCATACAGGCAACATTGAGTTTACAGAGAACAGGGGAATATATAACATGGAATAACAGGGATAACTATGTACAGCCAACATTATATTGAACATTATATTGAATGGAGTGCAATGGGGCGGAACGCTGGATTGGATTGGTAGCGGTCAGTTATGGATGTTTATATGTTCTGTTTGTTAAAGGTCGATGTGAAGACAAGAAAATGTGTGTAACATTATGTCTATATTTTAAAACTGAATAAAGAAATAATAATTAAAAAAAAGTCTGTGGAGGAGTAAAGAGTGATCAACTAAATCAAATGTCAAAGAAAGATTGAGAGAAACCAGAATAACCGAGTAACTGTGATCTAGAGCGGCCCTGACCTCATTTACAAGGGTTTCAGAACACTTTTGACTTCACAGGAAAAGAGACTTTTACTAGTAAACTGGTAGAGATAGGACTTAACAGTGGTAATTATTATTTTTTTAAATTCTAATTAGCAATAATGAAGTGGAGGAGTAGCCTAATGGTTTGAGCACTGGCTTGGGAACTAAAAGACCAAGGTTCATTTCCCACTAGTACTGCTTGTGGCCTTGGGCAAGTCACTTAACCTTCCATTGCCTCAGAAGAATCAAAGTTATCAATGTTCCTGTTTAATGTACATTACCAGGTTTAAGTTATAATATAAACTGTTTTGACTAAATGATAAAGCTGTATAAAAACCTGTTAAATAAATTAGGGTTTTCTATTTTGCAGGAGTGAGGAGAAGATGGAATTTTTAGAGCATGTAGAAAAGACGCAGTTAGACCAAGTGTGTAAAATCTCATAATGCGTACCCTTTATCCAATAATAAAATTAAACCCCCTGAACTGTAAATGCACATTAAAATACAATAAATAAATAGGCCAAGCGTGTTCTGTAGTAGTAATTAAGGAATAAAACAACCTCTAAATGCCAACCATCACTTTTATTACTCTAATTTTAAAGGGTGTCTGCGTACAGATATTGAAAGAGACTCATGCCTGTACTAGTAGGAGAGGTGTACATATATGTAGGTAAGAGACAGTTTGCCAACATTGTGGTTAGCCACTTTGAGGGCAGTCTTCAAAAAGACCTGTTTAGCCAGGAGTTTAGCCTCAGAAAGGAGTTCTGTCTCTCTTCCTTGTCACTGTGTCCAGCTTTCCTATTTATTAAGGATTTACCAGCTGTGAGAATTTGCCAGAGTAGGTTCTGCATTAACCCAGTCCAGGTAAAATTCTAGTAATCTATTTACCTGCAATGTATCATAGCAAAAGGGTGGCAACTATGTTGTATAAAGTGTATAATTTTGTTCTAAGCTGTTGTCGTAGATGTTTTTGTACCACTCAGAAATGGAGGTCGAGTTGTACATCTGTGTTCATTAATTGTATAGTATGTCAATAGTGTTTGTGTGCATTTCCAGCTATGTGTGGAATATTCCAGTGAAATGGTACACATCCATCAACAAAACAGAGAATGCTGTATTCTACAACAAGTCTGAGACTACAGGTAGATATTTTATTGTATTTATTTACCAAATTTGATTACATGCATCACCAAAAATAGAGATCAAGGCTACTAAAATACAAAGCATAATTATTCAATATATTTTTTAAAATATATTAGGCTTTATTAAACTTCTTAAGTCTTTACAGTTAAATGCATGCTAACAATGTAAAATTATCTTCTGGTGCTTTTTGAGCAAAGATTTGCTATAGTCATATACCAGAATTTTCTGTTAAAGTTAAAGGGCATTGTGGAAGTAGTCTTAAGTTGTTCTCACATCTCTGTGGCCAGATAGTGCATAAATGACCTCTTATAAAATACTGCCTGGCGTCAAGGTATTCGCTTTGCTTTGCCGGCGGATGTGCACATGGGTGGAACACTCGAGTGCGTGCACAAATTATGAAATGCTATAATTTCCATGTATATGAAAAATACATACACAGACATTTACATCAGTTCTAGCCCTGGAGTAAATGGCTGTGCTTGCAAAGTGGGTGCACATTGGGCCATTTACGCTATATTTTATTAAGACAAGTAGGTGCCTACCTGTCTTTATAAAAGTGGCTTACATAAGATGCCTTAAAATGTCTCTTAACTAGCATCTCTTATAAAGTTACTCTTCTAGCCTTGAATATGTGAAGTTCTCTGTCCACAAATACGCATGCACATTATGCACCATATACCTCACCTATTGCACATACCCAACCATACTGGTCCACCTATGCATGCAATCCAACCTCTGCGTACACCCCACTGTGCAGTGTCCATCATATGTGCTCAAACCCGAGCTGTCAGCTAGTGTTGCACATGCATACGTCAGGCTAGGGTTGGATTTAGGGGGATGGGACCTCAGCTTGCTGGGGAAATATCCATGGGTGCAAGTTAGTTTGTTCATATTCCTGATTCACTGAAATGGTCAAAAATCTCCTCATATTCGGTCTGCAACTTTTTATCACTGTTTACCAACAGAGAAAATGACCGTGGGCTGCAAAGATTTACTTGGTGGAAGATATATGTATACATATAACTCCACTCCTCTGCCACAATGAAGAATATTTTCTATTCTGTTAAATTCTTTGAAGCCTTCTTTTTATAGAAGAGTGTTGGCAAATATTTAGGGCAGTATGAAAAACTTGGAAAAGAAGAACATAATTGGGACCTCTGATTTTCAGTTTTAACTGGGAAATGCTAATAAAACACACCAGATAGGGGACTTGGGATTGTTGGTTATAATCAAAACCCCATGAAAAACTGTCTTTCCGGACCCACTCCATTGTCACATGGCAGCTATCATCACTACGGGATGATGGCAATCCACCGCTGAGGGTGGGGAGAGATGCTTGACGACCTACCTGCGATGGGCGTAGTTTGACTGCTTCATTTCGGGGGGCAAAGGTTGGGGTGCCATATTTGCATATTCATTATGGTTATCTTAAGAAAAATACTAGATGTTTAGGAAGCCTGTATATCAAACAGGCGAGGGATGAGCTAACGCCCCCAAGATACTCAAAGAGGGATCATTCAGTGGCTTTGCCAAACAAAAGGAAAACATATTCCCAGGCTATATAATTAGAAGCAGCAAAAATTGTAGCTGATTTAGCCTGGCACTCTATGATTAAAAAAATACTGACACCTGTAAAACAATAGAGATGTAAGGTGCTCACATGCCAAAGGACATAAAGAAAAAGAGAACCATAGTGCAGGTCTTAACATCAAAATAAATTATAACTAATTTTATTTTAGCATTAGAAACTGCACCATGGTTCTCTCTTATCTCCAGGAACAAGCAGGAATGAGTCTTCACATATGGGTACGTCGGTACCGACGGAGCCTGCGCGGGAACGCTCCCCAGCTTCCCAAAAAAGGAAAGCTTTTGGGAGCATCCCACAGCGCCTGCGCGCTGCCTTCCCGCCTTTCCTAACCGCCTCTCCTCAGTTCTTCTTTTCCGTGGAGCCAGCAGGTCGTGTTCCTGTCACCGCTGAAGAAGTTCTTTATTTTATTTCTTTGGTCGCGCGTCTGCCTTCCCCGACGTTGGACCGGTACCGCCGGACTTTCTTTCTTTTCTTTAAAAAAAAAAAAAAAAGAACATATTTTTCCCTCACTTAGTGTGTTTTTCCTCTTTGGGCCTTAAGCCTCACGAGAAATTTTCCTCATGGAAAAACCAGCCTCCGGGTTTAAAAAATGCACAAAGTGTAGCGGTACTATTTCTGTCACCGACACCCATGAATGGTGTCTTAAATGTTTGGGTCCTGACCACTCCATTTTGGATTGTCCGTCCTGCTCCTTGATGTCTAAACAAGGTTTACAGAACCGAGCAGCTAAGCTCCATATGCTGTTTCCCTCTGATGCAGCTTCAGTGGCATTGACGTCTTCCAGGGCCTCTACTTCCTCCCATGGATCTCGGGTAACCAAACATAAATCCAGCCGGTCCTCAAAGGGTAGATCTTCCAAGCATCGAGATGCCTCCTGGCTTGCCCTCAAGTATTCCGCACCGGCAAAACAACCCCGGCGGGAAGCTCCGGCTTCCAAAACTCCTCCTATGGGGTTACAGGTTGACATCGATGGCACAGCCTCGACCGATCACCTGTTAGAATGCTCTGGGGTACCAGCGCAAACTTCCGGTACCGAATTCCAGGCATTCATGGCGTCGATGGATCAGAATGTTCTATTCATGCAGCAGGCTATCACGGCCTTCATTCAAGCTGCGACGCCGCTGATACCACAACAAACCCCATTGTCGGTATCGGCTCCGGTACCGGCACCAGTGTCGGTACCGGTACCGACTGCATTGACATCAACCAGGATGCCGACTGCAGCAGTTCCCTGTCCAGGGATACTCATCGGTACCGATGACGCCCGATGTCGATACCGCTCGATACGCGTATCGAGCTTTAGAACAACACCCTGACAGGCGATACTTTGATTCCTCTGAAGATTCTGATACATTGGAGGAGTCTCCTGAAGTATCCATAGCCCTTCCTGAAGAGCCGCCTTCTCCAAAAAGAAGGATGTCTCCTCCAGAGGACTTGTCCTTTCAAGACTTCATAAGAGAAGTGGCTAAAGGACTTTCTATTTCAGTAACTTCTGAATCAGAGCCTAGAGCTAAAAAATTGGATATTTTAGCTTATTCTAAGGCTCCTAAGGAGGCAGTCACCTTGCCAATTCATGAGATTCTTTATGAGCACATGATTGACTTATGGGAGACTCCTCTCACTATCTCTCCTCATTCTCGAAGATTGGACACTATGTACCGTGTCCCTCCTTGTCCTGGTTTTCATAAAACACAGCTTCCTCACCATTCTATTGTGGTGCAGTCAGCTATGAAAAGGATAAAGAGTGCAAAAAGACACTCCTCTGCCCCTCCAGGAAGAGAATGCAGGACCTTGGATGCTTTTGGTAGGAAAATCTTCCAAGCCAGTATGCTCATTGCCAGAATCAACTCCTATAGTCTTTACATGGGTATGTTTCTAAAAGAAGTTGCAGATAAACTGCACACTTTCCTCCCTTTTCTTCCAGAGGATAAAAGGGAAGAATTCCTTATTTGGCTTAAGCATACTCAAGACATTTCAAAGTTTTCCAACCGTGCAGCTTTTGACTCCTTTGAGGGTGCCAGCAGAGCTTCGGCCATTGCCATAGCTGCTCGCAGAATTGCTTGGCTCCAAGCTTCTGATTTAGAACCTTGGGTCCAGGATGGCTTAGGAAATCTTCCCTGTACAGGTGAAAACCTGTTTGGCAAAGAATGGCAAATAAAAGCCACTCAAATGGATGCTGAAAATTCTGCTTTGGATAGACTTTCAAAGTCAACCTCCATTCCTACCAAGAAAAAACCTTTCAAGAAGTCTTTTTTCAAAAAGGGCAGATTCCCTTCTACTTCTGGCCAACAATCATCTACAGGTCGCTTTGCTACTAAGCGTCAGCAACCTAAACAGGCCAGGCCTAAGTCTACAGGGGCTGCTGCAACTCAGCAGTCCCAACCTCCTCAGGGTTTTTGACTTGATGCTAGAGAACTTAGCTTTTCTGGCTCTAAAACAGCCAGAGCCTCTCACCATTCCAGGAAGGTTAGCTCATTTTGCTCCCAGATGGGAGCAAATTACAGCAGAGCAGTGGACCCTCTCCATCATAAGGGAGGGCTACAAACTTCATTTCTCAAACCTTCCTCCTCACACCATGGTGAGACACTTCAATTCTCCAACATCTCTTCTCGACCTTCTAGGTCAGGAGGTGGCTACCCTTCTTGCCCAAGGGGCAATAGAAGAAGTACCTCTTCTTCAACAAGGATCAGGGTTTTACTCCCCCTATTTTCTCATCCCAAAGAAAACAGGGGGCTACAGACCCATATTAGATCTCAGAGAATTGAACAAATTCCTATACAAGGAGAAATTCAAGACGCTTTCTCTGGGCACTCTCCTTCCATACCTTCAGAGTCAGGATTGGCTTTGTTCTCTAGATCTCAAGGATGCATACACACATGTCCTCATCCATCCTTCTCACAGAAGGTTCCTCCATTTTCTTTTCCAAGGAAAGCATTACCAATACAGGGTGCTTCCTTTCGGTCTGGCCTCTGCTCCAAGAGTGTTCACCAAATGCATGGCAGTAGTAGCTGCATTTCTACGCACTCTGTGAATATTTGTATTCCCATACCTGGACGACTGGCTCATCTGAGCTCCATCCCAGTCAGAGGCCCAGACTTCCCTGGACTGCACAAGGCGCATTCTGCAGTATCTGGGACTTGTGGTAAACCTCCCAAAGTCCCAGCTCACCCCTACTCAGTCTCTAGAGTTCATAGGGGCATGGTTAGATACTACCACTGCAAGGGCCTATCTTCCTCAGGCTCATTGCCTACGCCTAGTACAGTTAGCCTCCCAGATTCAATCAAAGAGCCATTTAACTGCCCTGGAGATGCTGCAACTGCTAGGCCACATGGCATCCACAGTGCATGTGGTCCCCTATGCTCGCCTTCACATGAGAGCAGCTCAATGGACTTTGTCTTTCCAGTGGACTCAAGTATCAGGGGCTCTGTCAGACAAAATAGCAACCTCCAGGCGCCTCTTTTGGTCTCTCCAGTGGTGGAAGTCCACCCAAAATCTGTTGCTGGGGTCCCCCTTCCAACAGTTGTTGCCCCAGGCAACCCTCACAACAGATGCCTCCCAAACAGGTTGGGGAGCTCATCTGCAAGACCTCTCCACTCAAGGCACTTGGTCTCCACAGGAGACCTATCTCCATATCAACCACTTGGAGCTCCGAGCAGTTTTTCTAGCTCTCAAGGTCTTCCATACCCTGCTCAGCTACAAGACAGTCCTCATTCATACGGACAATCAAGTAGCCATGTTTTACAAAAACAAGCAAGGAGGAACTGGCTCTCTGTCGCTTTGCAACAAAGCTTTAAGATTGTGGGCCTTCGCCAGAGAGCATCAAATCCATCTCCTGGCCGTATACCTCCCAGGAATCCAAAACTCTTGGGCAGACAGACTCAGTCGAGTTCTGCTTCCACACAAATGGTCCCTGCACATGGACCAAGTACTCAGGATCTTTCAAGAGTGGGGAACCCCGGACATAGACCTCTTTGCAAGTCCGTGGAATGCCAAACTTCCCCGGTTCTGTTCCAGAATTCCGTGTCAGGGAGTTCAGGCCAAGGATGCCTTCCTCCTTCACTGGGGTCAAGACTTCCTGTATGCCTTTCCACCCATTCCTTTAATTCCCAAGACTCTGTTCAAGCTCCAGAGGGATCAAGGATCTATGATCCTCATAGCTCCACGCTGGCCACGCCAAGTGTGGTACCCTCTACTTCTACATCTCTCTCAAGCTCCCTCCCTAGACTTGGGAGCTGCTCCAGACCTTCTGTCTCAGGAGGAGGGGTCTTTGTGGCACCCAAACCCCAAGTCCCTTCACCTCAGAGCTTGGTTGCTGAAGGCCTAGACCTTCAAGATTGGAATCTTTCTCAGCAGGTGAAGGATATCCTCCATGCTTCCAGAAAACCTTCTACTAGACGTACCTATGCTTTTAAATGGAAAACGTTTTCCATTTGGTGTGCTGAGAAGGGTCTTGACCCTCTAGCACTACCTTTGAATTCTCTATTGGAATATCTCCTGCATCTTTCCAATGCAGGCCTTAAGACAAATTCAGTAAGGGTCCATTTGAGTGCTATTGCAGCATCCCTTAAGCCTATTAATGGACAGCCTATTTCCTCTCATCCTCTTATTGCAAGATTCATGAGAGGCCTAACTTTAACTAAACCTCCCATTAGGCCTCCTCCGGTGGCATGGGACTTAAATCTGGTTCTTGGTCAGCTTATGAAGCCACCTTTTGAACCCTTAGCCACCACCTCCTTGAAATTTCTTTCCTGGAAGGTTATTTTCCTCATTGCAGTCACCTCAGCTCGCCGCATCAGTGAACTGCAGGCCTTAGTGGCTAATCCACCTTATACAAGGTTCCATCATGATAAGGTAGTCCTTAGGACCAATCCACACTTTATGCCTAAAGTGGTTTCACCTTTTCATCTTAATCAAGAGGTGTATTTACCTGTCTTTTTTCCAGGTCCTCATGCATCAAGTGCAGAGAGGAATCTTCATACCCTGGATTGTAAGAGAGCTCTTGCCTTTTACTTACAAAGGACACAGCAACATATAAAGTCTTCTCAACTCTTTGTTGCCTTTGATCCCTCTCATTTAGGACTTCCAGTCTCTAAGAGGACACTGTCCAATTGGATTGCTCAGTGTATTTCTTTCGCCTACCAGAGTAAGAACCTTTCTCTGGAAGGCCATGTCACAGCTCATAATGTGAGGGCCATGGCCACCTCTATGGCTCATCTAAACTCTGTGTCCATCGATCAGATCTGTCGAGCGGCCACCTGGGCCTCGGTTCATACCTTCACAGCCCATTACTGCTTGGACAAGGACTCCCGCCGGGATGCCTTGTTTGGTCAGGCTGTTCTCAAACACCTGTTCCATGCTTAATCAACTCCTGCCCTCCTTCCCTGAATGGATGTCTGAGATCCATAGCAGGAGGTAGAACCCTTCCCAGGGTCTCATATCCTTGGGGATCTCCCAGGCATCTTTAGCTAGGGAGTCCCCATATGTGAAGACTCATTCCTGCTTGTTCCTGGAGATAGCACAGTTACTTACCTGTAACAGGTGATCTCTGGGAACAGCAGGAATAAGTCTTCACAACCCACCCACCTCCCCTAGGAGTTGTATCTCTCTATCTATCTTTCTTTCCTCTCACTTTGTCTCAGCTTTAAAACTCGAACTGAGGAGAGGCGGTTAGGAAAGGCGGGAAGGCAGCTCGCAGGCGCTGTGGGATGCTCCCAAAAGCTTTCCTTTTTTGGGAAGCTGGGGAGCGTTCCCGCGCAGGCTCTGTCGGTACCGACGTACCCATATGTGAAGACTTATTCCTGCTGTTCCCAGAGATCACCTGTTACAGGTAAGTAACTGTGCTTTTCTTTTAAAACATCTATTTTGCATACAACAAAACCCCTCCTTCAACAGTAGGTGCAGAGCAGAACTAGGACATTTCACCATAGAACCCAACATATAAGAAAACAATCTGATTCTGGTGTCATCTCATTAACAGCCTTACCAGCCTAACGTAAAAACCCTACAAAAGTCAACAAAGACCTAAAAATGCAAATCTACCATACCATAATGACACCAGCTTCTAAAATGAACACAATAAGGAGCCTACCCAGAAAAGAACAGCACCTTAAATATTGTGGTGTGCCTCAAAATCTTTACATCTATTTAGAAAACTGAAGAAGCCAGATTACTACAAATCCTTCATAGAAAGATGGCATTGATAATAGAGGTGTCTGTTCCAAGCGAAGCTGGGTTGCTAGGAGTCAACATTGACTTGACAGCACAAAAAAACAAAAAGAACAAACTCTGTGAATCACGTGGAGAGGCAGAAGATCCTGAAATACCAGGAAATGCAGTCAGAGATCAAGAAAATGTGGCAGAAAGATACAGAAATATGGGTTTTGTAGTATGGTCACAATATATCAATTGGTTTATGGGTTGGCCTTATTTTTATCATTTTTTATCATCTTTTACGGTTTTATTTGGTTTTCTTTCATGAGATAGCATCACCCATGCCCATTAGGTGGTTCCCTTGGTTTTGGTGGTTTACCAATTTATATAGTCCCATTTTATCTATTTATTTAAGTTATGGTGGGCACAGGTTATAGTATATGGTCAGCTATCACCCCTTCTGTTGAAAGCCCTTATCCCACTTATTATTAAACACTATTGGGATCATTTAGATTGTGTGTTATTCATTTTTTCTTCCCCTTTTATGATTTTAATTTGGCACTCCCGGATCACGGCATTAGCATGTTTTACATATTCATAGTTGCAACGTTTATACTTCAGTGCGCAGACGCGGGCGGTTTTTTGATGCACGAAGTGAGTTGTTTGGCTGCCAAGGGGCGTAGGTTTTGATAATTTGTCACGGTGATTATATGTAAGTAATTATCTTTCTTTGGAACCTTTGTGATATACCATAAGGGCGCTATCTTTATTTATTATATCATTTATTTGATTCACTTGAGCAGCGCCTGAGCGGGGTGACATTTTTAGTAATTGTTTGGAAATCGTTCACATTTTATCTAGGTATGGGTTTTCTTTTTTAGAAAGTATACATATTTAAAGTATTGCCTCCTATCCGTGGCTCACACACAGTTGAGGTGTCCCGCGTTTGCCTTTTTAACAGGGTTAGAATTATTATAGATTACATGCTATATCAACATGGATGGTTTAAGTCACAGTCTTAAAGTTTATAACATGTTAAGATTCCTAGCCATTTTGGTCATAGTGTTGGGTCCATTAAACATTTGTTTTAAAGGTTTACGAGTTAGCCTTTTTTTTTTGTTTTTTGTTTTTTTTAATTTAAATTTTTTATTGGCACACATCAAAATACACACCACATAACCAGGACCCCCCAAGCATAAACCCATATACAATACAGACTTCCTCTACAGATGGGAGAAATCCCCTCGCTCAGTGTGTACCCTCTTTTCCACCCTGTAAGCTTTCTTAGAAACTATGAGTTATACAGAGTTGGTAACAACAAAAGCAGTACAAACCACAAAACATCAAACCTAACCAACTGTTTAGAAATCCCCCCCTCCCCTTACCGAGGCCTAACAACCTTCAAGAAATTTCAGCAGGGGTAACCATAAACCTTTAAATTTCCCGTACTGCTGGCGTCGGAGCGCCGTTAACTGCTCCATCAAGGCTATCCGACTGCTTCCAGGCCCTAGCAATCTCACTCCAGGCAGCCTGGATACATGCCCGTATGGGCCGTTCTTGAGTCCTAGCACTCTTTTCGGGCCAAATTCCCAACAGCCCTAATCCCATATGTACTTCCACCGATCCCCCAAAGATACGAGTGATTTGCTCACTCACGCTCTCCCAATACAACCTTACCCGGGGACATTCCCACCAGACATGAATAAAGGAATCCTCCTCTCCACATTGCCGCCAACAACTATCAGACACTCCCGGAAACATCCTATGTAGCCTTGACGGAGTATAATATCACCGATATAGCAATTTATAGGATGTTTCCCTGATCGCTACTGACAATGCCTGCCGGCCTATATTCAAATGCACACGCTTCCACTCCTGTTCATCCAAAACCCTCCCCAGGTCTCTTTCCCAATCATGTTGGTGCTTAAATTTCTCCGGTCCCCCCCCCCAAACCCCGGTACAATTGAGTTATCAAACCCCTTGAGCTTTCCCAACAACGCCATAACCCTTCCCTATCATCTTGTACCCCCTCCTTGAGTTCCCGAGTTAGCTTAGTGGATAGAAAATGTTTAACTTGCATATGTGCATAAAAGTCTCCCCCTCTCAACTGGTATTTTACTCTAAGGTCAGGAAAAGAAATCACTTCTACCCCATCTACAAATTTGTCAAAGGTATCCAAACCCAACCGCTCCCACCGTTGAAAAACCCCTTCTCTACCCGGAATAAATCCAACAGTCCCTCTCACCGGACCCAACAATGAAAAACTCGCCCCAGGGCAAAACTTTCTCCGAGCCTTGCTCCATTGCATAAGCAAATGCCATATATAGGGGTTATCCCTCCACCTCCCCTCCGGCAATTTATCCCAAATCCATGGCAAATACTTTAAAGGCATCGCCTCTGCCCAGTACTGCTCCACTTCCCTAAACCGTTTATAAGGCACCCCCTTATCCCTCCACTCAAAGGCCTGTCTCAGCTGGGCTGCCGCGTAGTATCTTCCCACATCAGGGACTCCCAACCCTCCCCTCTCCCGAGTTGCATACAACACCCGTCTGCTCACTTGCGGGCGGCTATTCCCCCAAACAAAAGCAAAGATTTGACTTTGCAACAGTCGAAGGTCTCTACTCCCCACCCCCACCGGTAGCGTTTGGAATACATACAGGAGACGAGGCAACAACACAACAATCCGTCCCAACCAGGATAACTCCACCCCTTTCCAGCGCAACATATCCTTTCGCAACTGCCCAAACAAGGGTGGGTAATTTGCTCTATACAACCCGAGGGGGTGTGCCGTAATCTGTACTCCCAAGTATTTTAGTGATGTAATCACCCAGTGAAACGGGAACGAAGCCTTCAAACTCTAAACAACCTGAGGAAGCAGTGTCAGTGACATGGCCTCTGTCTTATCCCAATTAACCTTAAAGCCCGAAAGTTTCCCATAATCCCTGAGCTCCCTCATTAGGAGCGGCAAGGAGACTATCGGCTGGGTCAACGCAAATAACAGGTCGTCCGCAAACATTGCCATCTTATGCTGCGAGGCTCCTTCCCCTATTCCTTGAATATCCTCCACCGATCTGATCCTAGCAGCCAAGGGCTCCATTACTAGTGCAAAAAGGAGCGGGGACAATGGGCATCCCTGCTGGGTCCCGCGACCCAAGGGAAAGAATTCAGAATAACCCCCATTTATACAAACGGTCGCCTCCGGAGCTTTATACAATGCCTTTATCCACGCCCGAAAGTTAGGGCCTAACCCGATATACTCCAATACCGACATAAGAAAGTCAAAGTTCACCCTGTCAAAGGCTTTCTCTGCATCAATTGAGAGAAACATAGCCTTCTGATGTTCCTGCCTAGCCAGCCACCCTAATTGGAGAACTCTCCACATTCCGTCCGCCATCTGTCGCCCCATAATAAACCCAGACTGATCCGGGTGAATGAGCCCCGGCATACACGGCCCCAACCGCAATGCCAGCACCTTTGCCAAAATCTTGACATCGATATTCAGCAGCGAAATAGGTCGGTACGAGCCGCAAACGGCTGGATCTCTCCTGGGCTTGGGAATTACAACTATAGCCGCCTGGCTCATTGATGCCGGAAGGTCCTCCCCTTTCAAAACTGCATTAAACACCCTCATCAAAATGGGGCCCAACTCGTCCTTGAAGGTTTTATAAAATAACCCGGAAAGCCCATCTATACCGGGCGCTGTGCCCGCCACCAAAGCCTTAATGGCCCCCATCACCTCTTCGAGAACAATATCCCCATCCAGCCCCTCCCCCATGGAACTCTCCAACCGTACACTACCCTTCCCCCATTCCACAAATATTGTCGAATTCCCTCCCCATCCCCAGGAGGGTCCGCTGAGTATAATGTCTTGTAGTAGGTCCGAAACCGCTCCCTAATAGCACTACCTTTAAACAACAATCTATCCTGCGGGCCTTTGAATTTTGCTATAGCCCTCCGCTGCCTCTGGGAAGTAAGTTTAGTACTCAAGAGACGCCCTGCTTTATTGTCAAACTCATAGTATCGCTGCCTCGCCCAATCAAGTTGGCGAGATATCTGCTCCAACTGGAGGCTATTTAATTGCCTTCTTATCTCTTCAACCTGCCTCCGCAATCTTACACCCCCCCCTCTGTTTATGGACCCTCTCCAAGTCCTCCAGCCTCTCCTTGAGGCGGCACTCCTCAACTACCCGTTCCCTTTTCCGCTTTGCTCCCAATTGGACAAAATGGCCCCTCACCACCTCTTTCAACCCATCCCAAAGTACCCCCGTTGTCACCTTCCCATTATCGTTAAGTTCCATGTAGTTAATCACTGCCTTTATCCTCTGCTTCACCCCTTCCCCCTGTAATAGATAGTCATTTAACCTCCAGAACCTCCTTCGCTCTGACTCCCTGGGAGGGCCAAACTTTGCCCCCACCGGAGCATGATCCGACCAGGTTGCCATCCCTATGGAAATCTCATCTAAAGCCTCCTTCCAATAGCCATCTACCAAGAGATAGTCAATTCTACTATATGACGCATGCACAGCCGAATAGTAGGTAAAATCCTTAGTAGAAGGATGGGCCAACCTCCATAAGTCCTCCACCCCATACTCTTTCATCCACGCTTGAAACCGTTTCAGCCCTGAATTTCTCCCGTCCTCCCTCCCCTTCCTCACGACCAGGGCAAGATTGCAATCCCCCCCCCCCCCCCGCCAGAAGTCTTCCCTGGGTCTTCCCAACCAGCCAAACCCCCAGGTCCTCCCAAAACTGTCCCTGTGCCATATTTGGCCCATAGACCGAGAGGAAAGTCACCTGTTTCCCCCCCCCCAACTCCCCCACTACACACACCGCCCTCCCATCCCCTTTCCGGAACACTCTCCCAACATTAAAGGGCACATCATGCCTGATCAGAATACCAACTCCAGCCTTCCTCTGATCCCCCTCCTCCACTGCAAAAAAACCCTGGAAGGTTCCCCCCCCCAATCAATCGCTCGTCCCGTTTACGCAGATGGGTCTCCTGCACAAACACCACCTGCCACTGTTGCACTCGCACCTCTTTCCAGAGCAGTTTTCTTTTCTGAGGGGAATTCAATCCCCGTACATTCAAAATCCCCACCCTCACACCAGCAGCCATGACTCCAAACATATTGCTAGCCTACCCCTCTCACACATCCTCAAAGCCTCCCCCTCCCCCTCCCCCCTCCCCTCACACAGAGCTCCACTCTGCCTATCATCGAGGAAGAAACCCACCCGTGGACGCTATACTCCCCCCATCCCCTGGTACAAAAACCTTCCCCCCCCCCCTTCCTCCATCATTGCATCAGCATCTTCCAAACCCCCCACTCCCTTCCCTCTGAACCGTCAAAACTCACAACATGAGACAACAATCACTTATATATATCCCACAACAGTGCCACACAACAGCCCCCCCCCTGTACTTCTATCAATAGACACATTCCCCCCCTGAATGCCCCCCCCCCAACACCTTCAGGCCCGCATTGCTTAAAGCAGCCTGGGCCTAGCAACAAATATGCAGGCAAAACTAACATTTCCCACGCAGTCCTGGGTGACATTCAGGTAATTCTCGCTGGTGCAGCTCCCTCCATGTCTCCTTGACCGGCTTCTCCCGCCTTCCTCCGCAAGCGCTGTCCCTTCAAAGGCATCCTCTCCCATCTAGAATTCACTCCTTTAGATCCCTCCATCGCCGGGGAGGAGACTGGCTGTGTGTGGGAGCTAGCGCGGTTTCTCTACCTTGCCGCGGAGCAGTGCAGCAGCTGGGAGCTGGATGCCTGATTGCCTGCAGTTCGTCATCGGGAGGATGTCCCGGCGCTAAGGACCCTCCCACCCTTGGTTCTATAAATTCTTGTGAGTTTACACACGGCCTGCGTGTTTGCAGCCTGCGGGGTCATGTCCTAAGGGGAGTGTCACAAGGGGATAGACCTGCCCCTTTGGTGCTCCTTAGGTGCTCTCGAGGTGTTCCTGCTTATTGGAAGTCTAACGTGCTGTGCCCATGGGAAAATGAAAGGCAAAAGTAGCAGCGAAATCTGCAATGGTTGAGGAGGTTTCTGGAGGTAAGGTAGTGGGTCTTATGGACAAGCATGTGACTCCTTTGCTGTCGGCTAATCAATCTCCAGATGGGGCATCGTTAAGCCCTGAACCTCGGTTACCACCTTCGTTTCCTCAACCTCCTTATACGTCTACTTTCCTTGATTCCCCGGACCTTACAACCCCAATTCTCTGCCCTGTAGATCCAGCAGCACCTGGTGGGTTAGTCACTCCCCCTTCGGGGAAACTGTCCCTGGCAGATATATGGACAGCAATTCAGAAGATAGATATGCATTTGTCTACTACTGTATCTTCCTTGTGTAAATTTACATATGATGTTGTAGGTAAAGTGAAAAAGGTTGATCAGCAGATTGGTTCTTTATCTAAGTTGTCTGCCCATATTGATTCTCAGCTCCAGGCTTGCCAGGATGGCCAGGTTGCCTTAATTAGAGATGCCTCTACTATTTCTCATCATCTGGAATTGCTTGAGAACCAATATAGAGCGAAGAACTTACGTTTTTTTTTAAATTTTCCCTCTACACATCTGTTGTCGTCGGATATCCTTTTGCAAAAATACTTTACTGAAGTTTTACAGTTATCTGGAACCTTGGAGGTGGTTCAAATGCATTCCTTTTCTTCTGTTCTTTCTGTCGTACCGAAGGAAGAGGAGGTTGGTTCCCCTTCTGATAGTTCGGTTGGGCAGAACCTGACAGCCTTTTTGGAAGACTCTGCAGATTTCATTCCCAAGCGCGGCACTTTAATAGCGACGTTTGGGTCTGAATCTACAAAGTTAAAGGTCTTGAGAGCTTATTTTAAGCATAAAGAGGCTTTGTTTTGTGGGTTTAAGCTTCAGGTCTTCCCCGATGTATGTCGCTCTACTCAGCCTCGTCGGAAGCAATTTTTGGAATTAAAACCTCGGGTCGAGGCTTTGGGGGCTACTTTTTTCTTAAAATTTCCTTGTCGATGTATTGTAACCTTCGAGGGATCTACTTTCGCTTATAATAATGTAACTCAGTTGTAGAAATACTTGTCCGATAAGGAATTGTTGAGGGATAAGTCGGTGGATGTTTAATTTTTGTGCTCCCGTATGTGGAGTTTTTTACTCCTTTTTTTCTTTAAATTTTGTTCATTGTTATTAATAGGGCCAGTTTTCTCTCTTGATGTGTATAAATTCTGTAGCAATTTACTTCTGGAATTTTATTGTATAATGCTTTAGATTGTTTCTTTGTAAATTATGTTGTATTCAGGAAAATTGAAAATAAAATATAAAAAAAAAAAAAAAAGATCCCTCCATCGCCGGTCTCTTTGCCTGGTCAGGTAGACGAGGGGCCCCCTCCTGCCTCAATACTTTCCAGGCCTCCTCTTCCCCCCGGACCCAAAAGCTCCGCCCGTTGATGTCCATCAGCATCGCAAAGGGGAAGAGCCATCTGTATTTCATTTTCTCCTCTCGAAGATATTGTGTGACCGGTCTCATGTCGCGGCGTCTCTGTAGAGTGCCAGCCGATAAATCATGATACAGTTCCACGGTCTGGCCTTCCCAATTAAAACTCCTCCGGGCCGCAGCCACTCTCATTATCTTCTCTTTCACTGAGAATGAGGTCAGGCAGGCCACGATGTCGCGTGGCCTCCCATTGCGCGCCGGACCCAACGCCTGATGTGCTCTCTCCACCGAGACCACCATCATTTCAGTCTCACCGTCGTCTCCCCGCAGCAAGAGTTGACATACTTTTTGGACCACTGCTGCCGCATCCGCGAAGGCCTCCGTCTCCGGAACTCCTCTCAGGCGCACGTTGTTTCGGCGGGATCGATTCTCGAGGTCTTCTAATTTATCTTTAAGGCTGAGCTGCTCCTCCTGCAGGCACTTCATAGTCGCCTCCATTTCCGTGTCCCGCTCGGCCAGGTGATCTGTCTGTTCTTCCAAAGACTCCACTCTGTGCCCCAGCTCTCGTATATCTGCTTTAATGCCAGACAGAGACTCCTTAAGCTCTCCACGAGTGGCAATAATTTCTCTCCGCAAGGATCTCATCCAGCCCCACATATCTCCGTGAGTGCAGCTCTCCTCGGCCCTCTCCGGCTCCTCTTCCGATTCCTCGCCTGACGCCATGAGGTCTGGTGGCTTGCGGGCCTTCTTCTCCGCTCCCTCCACATACGAGGATTTAAACCTCACTAACGTTTTCCTCACCGACATCGCCACTGGGCACGGTCACCTCCAGCACCAGTTCTTCCAGGTGGGATGGGGTAAATCAAGCGATTTTCACCTTTATTTCAACGTCCCGATGGGAGCACAGAAATTATGCTGCCATCTCCCGGGTGACGTCACTTCCTCTTTCAGTTAGCCGTTTTTTTGATTGTATTGATTTTATTATGGGTTATATGCGCACAAAGCAATAGTTTCTTTTATTTCATGATTATAAGGACATGCTGATATTAGCAGGGTTATTTACCCCATTTGCTTTCTTTCATATTAGTTATATCAGTTTTCCAATTAATTCCATCACAAGGAACCTCCGACCTTTCATAACCATGTATCCCTTGGTAGGTAACTCCCCTTCTGACATTTTAGAAGTAATTAGAAGTATGTATACTTTTTAGTTTTTCTTTCATGTGTGCTACTATGTAGGTGATTTTACTGAAATCCTTCCAATGAAGTCTCGGCTGCCTGGTGCAGTTCACAGAATCGCATTGAGTTGACAGTTGTTTAATTTTTCACTAACGATCGTTTGGACAGGCAAGTCTTGGTTTATTCTTTTATTTATTTATTTGGTCCATTCAATTTTATCATTATTATTTAAAAGTTTTTTGCACCTTACATTTTGCACATTTTATAATTGTTCATCATGGTTTTATACGTTTCAAACCCTTTTGGGTTTCATGTTTTTCTCATCCTTCGGTTAACTCCTCCCCTTTTTTTAAATGTTTATATATATTTTTTCTCTTATATATTTTTCTTTTAGTTGTTTTTTAGTTGATAACAACATAATCTTTTTTACACATAATTTTGTCTCATTATATATGTTTAGCCAATTTATGGCACGCTTCACTACTTCTCACAAGGTTTTGTTGTCACACTCCATTTGGCCCCAGTTTCGTCATGACCTTTTTAAGTCACAGTCTTCTTAAAAAGTTTTTTATAATTTTTTTATTTCATGACTGTATTTATGATTGTTTTACACATAGAGATGCATGTACATACATTGGTGTTTCTAGTTTTTCGTTTTATATTAATCATGTTCATTATTGGTTTTAATATACATATTTATTATCATTATTTTTAATATACATATTATTTATTATATTTATATTTATTGTTTATATATATTTTTAAAGTGTGCTAATTCATGTTTGTTCTCAATCCTGGTCATAAGTTTAGTCAATTGTATATTTACAAGTTTATTATTATTGTTTTTATATTTTTATTGTTTGATTTTATTATTGTGTTGCTAATATGTTTTATTATTGTATCTCAGCCAATTTTAGCCCCTGAGGAAGTTATCACGAAACACGGCCTGTGTCGGGCCTGGTTGTTTTTAATTTATTCTCAATAAACAAATCTTCCATTGCATTCCACGAATCGTATTGGTTTCTGTCATTGCACGTGGATAAGTGCTCTTTTGTTGGACATAAATTCCATACTGTGACATGAAGGAACTCGATAGGGTGATCTCTAATATCAACACCACCACCTCTAGTCTTGATCCATGCCCGGTTAGTTGGATCAAAAGCATCAAACCATATCTAGCACCTTCCATACTAAATATAATAAACTTTTCACTCACACATAGTACTATGCCCACCATCCTAAAAAGGGCCTCAATTAGACCAATTTTGAAAAAAAAGCTAGATAACCTTGATCCCTCTTCATACAGGCCTATATCTAGCCTACCGTTTATGGCAAAGATTATAGAAAAAATCGCGCATAATCAATTACAGGACCACATTGAGCTACATGCACCCCTAGACACCCATCAATACAGCTTCAGTCCGCACCATAGTGTGGAAACATTGCTTACAGGGCTTTTTGACGATATTCTAAAATACATTGACAAACCAAAGCAAGCAATCGTACTAATATTTTTGGATATAACAGCTGCCTTCGATTCAATTAATCACTACATCCTCATTGAAAGACTCAAACAAGTTGGAATACATGGTACTATTCTTGCATGTTTCCAATCATACCTCACTGACCGATCACAACAAGTGAAAATAGGACAACATACATCAAAAACAGTTAATCCCACAAGGCTCTGCATTGTCAGTGCTCCTTTTTAACATAGGTTGTAAATATATCTTTCACATCATTCAACAGTGCAACATAAAATACGCAATATATGCAGATGTCATGATTTACCTCCCAATGGATATAGATTCCCTTGATTTCTCTAGTATCAAATCATGCTTCATCAAAATGACACATTGGCTGAGAAGATGGCGGATTGAAGCGTTTGGGCTCCAGACGTATTTTCCCGATGGGACGGAAGCGAAAGGCGAAGCGCGATTTGCAACCCCAGGCATCCGCGCAGACCTCTACGCCGGTTACAGGTCTGATTGATTCCTTTGTGGTGCGTTTGGTTGAGCCGCAGCCTATGTCGGGGAGCGGTGGCTCGGCGGGAGACAGTCTCGGGCTGGGTAGCTCGGCGTCTCCAGTGAGCGATGACTCTACGCCCCCGGATCTACGTCAGGACTCGAAGCAGCCTTGCCTGGAGTTAGTTTGGCCGAGTTGGGAGGTGTCGGCTTCTCCAACGATGGGAAGTCTTGGTACTTTATTGGGGTTGCCAGCCTCTAGCAGGTTAGAGGGTGGAATTCCCTCGGATGGGCAAGATTTACCTTTTCTGCACGAATCTTCGAACCCTGTCGTAGCTGCGTCCGGCGACGTTGGCTCTCCCCCTATTCGACCCTTATCCCCTGACATTCAACGTGGATTGGAACTTCTTTTTCCTTGCCGCATCCGGATCATTTCACCCTTGAATCTATTTGGATTGCGATAAATCAGCTTGGTGGAGCGTTTACTTAGCAACTTAAAGGAACTCAAGAACAGGTCGTATCTAATTCTTTATCTATCTCAAAGTTGGAGCAGGATTTTTCCTCATTGAAGCAAGTGGTGGATGACGTTTCCGTTAAAAATCATCAACTGGAGACTTTATCTGAATCCTTTATTAAAGACTCTAATCAGTTAAAAATTCGGATGGAACAATTTGAGAATTTTTCTAAGTTAGCCAACTTACGTTTAATTAATTTTCCTATTATGCCTAATGTTTCCCCCAAGGAAATGTTTAAAACTTATCTAGTGGAGAATTTTGGGGTTCCTGTTGATTCATGTCCCCCTTTGGTTAAAGCTTATTACCTGCCTGATATCCGGAGCTCGTTAGCCTCTTCGGAGACTGTGAGTAAGGGATTGGAGGTATTAAATGTTTCTGAAATGTTGGAAACTTCGGATTCTCTTCTGGTAAAACCCGCGACTTGTATTGTTACTTTTGCATTAGTCTCTGATCGTGATTGGTTATTGCGGATGTTCTTTAAGAAAAGGAATGTATTATTTAAGGGATGTTTGGTCCGTATATTTCCTGATCTAGCTAGAGAGACCAGGCGACGTAGGAGTGAATTTTTGGTCCTGCGTCCAAGGGTCCTACAGCTTGGAGGTTTATTTTTTTTGAAATACCCGTGTAAATGTCAGGTAAAAATCCAGGGGAATTCATATGTTTTTATGTATCCCTCTCAATTAATATCTTTTCTTAATTCCCGGGGTCCCTAGGGGGAGTAGATGGGGTTGTTAGTAAACGAGTAGATGTGTATAAGTAAGGGCTGTTTCGCAATTTTTCCTTATATTACTTACTTTGTTTTCTTTTATGTTCGCCTTTATTTTTTGGATCCTCCTTTGTGGGTTGTGTGAGGGGTTCATTTGTGAATTGTTATTCCTTTTTATTCCCAATTGTATTTTTTCTGTAACGTTCTCTTTCTATGCAAGTAATTTTGCTTGTAGATTTGTTTGAAATTATTAAAAATTTAAATTAAAAAAAAAAAAAGACACATTGGCTAAATGAACACAATCTCTATATTAATTTTAAGAAAATGGAAGCATTATTCGTATCAAGAAATCAAAACTTTACTCCCCCAACAGAGAAAAAAATTGAAAACACAAATATTTGCATAAAAGACAAAATTAGGTACCTTGGTGTTATTATGGACAGAACATTGAGCCTAACACACATTAGGACCACAGCAAACATAATATACAATAAATTAAGATATCTTAAAAATCTAAAACCTTTATTACCACAACAGGACTTCAGATCAGTCCTCCAAGCACTAATTCTGCCTCACATAAACTTCAGTAACACAGTCCTTCAAGGAATCCCAAAACATGCACTACACCACCTAAAAATAGCACAATATGTTGCTGCCCGAATGCTTATAAAAGCAAGTACAACTGAACACATCACCCCAATCCTTTTAAAGTCCACTGGTTGCCTATACAAAGCAGGATAAAATATAAAGTGATCATGGCAATGTTCAAACTGTTAAGAGATATAGCGCCATCGTATCTATCTGATCTACTAAGAAACCACACAAGGAACAGAACAGTGAGACAACAGAACCTGAACACTCTACTCATTCCCGACTCCTTCACAAAATTCAATAAAACTACAACAAATAGAGCGTTCAGCTTCTCCGCCCCTTCACTATGGAATGCACTGCCGGACAAACTTGGAGCTACTACTAACCTAGCAACCTTTAAAAAAAGATCTCAAAACACATCTTTTCACAGAGTACTTTGGCACCTCAGAACCAAATGAAGAACTATTCCCCACTTAAACCCAAACATACTCCCATCCATCATAATACAATCCACCTAACACTATCACCCTCATCTCATCTGATACAACACCCAACTTTCCACAAGGATCTATAGCAAACAATCAGAATAATCCTCACATAGAGATTTCCAGTGATATACAATGCAACAAGTAATACCCAAGAAAGATGAATAGGCAAATATAAATTTGTAAATATTGTAAATTTCTAAATATGTTAAGTATGTAATCCTATAATCATCCATGTAAATCATTAATGACATCCTACCTTTCCTTTGTACTCGGATAAGTTACCTGTTTGAATAAGTTACAATGTAATGTTCTAGTTTTGTTGGATGTAAACCGCTTTGATGCTGCTGAAAGGTGGTATATAAAACTGTTCAATAAATAAATATCCTTTGTGAGATATGGTCTCCAAAACTGAACACAATATTCCAAGTGAGGTCTCACTAGAGACTTGTACAGTGACATTCGTACCTCCTCCTTTCTGCTGGTAATTCCTTTCTGAATGCAACCAGGCATCCTTCTGGCTTTGGCCACTGTGTTGTCACACAGTTTCGCCACTTTGAAATCCTCAGAAATAATCACTCCGAGGTCCTTCTGGTCCGTGCATACCAACCTCTCGTCCCCTATCACATACAATTCCCTTGGATTTCTGTATCCCAAGTACATAACACTGCACTTCTTTACATTAAATCTTAACTGCCAAGCATTAGACCATTCTTCCAGCTTTTGCAGATCTTTCCTCATGTTATCCTCTTCCTCTGTGCCTTAAAGATATCTGAGGAAAACCCTCACCTATCTTTAAGGCACAGGAGCTAACCAGGCAGCATGCGCTGCTGCCCAGTTACTACTGCGGCTTCTGGTGTCAGCGGTAATCCCCAGATATTCAATATCGGGGCCACATATGACCCAACATTGAATATCTGGGGTTAAGGATCAGCAGGCAGGGCTATGTGCCGTAGGGGTGCATAGCTTGCCCATCCCAATATTGGGCCCTTGTTCTCGGTCACACAGGTTAAAACAGTTAGACCCTCACCAAGTACAGAACAAATTATAACTAACGCAAATATATAGTCAAAATTAAATTGAAACCCCCAACAAGCCACTCTGTATGCAGTGCAACACAAGAAATAGAGGAGGCAAGCGACACTTTACCTTACCTTTGCTGAGCAGTAGCATGGGATGCACAGGTCTCTCTGATCCCACAAAGAAACCAGTCTGTGCGTGGTAAGAAATTGTTCTTTATTAGAGGAATTGTGCAGTAGGAGTAGAATCATCAGCTGAAAACCCAGCACAGGTCATGTTTCAGCTATGCCTTCTTCAGGGGTTTTGTCAGCGTGATCTAACTACAACCAGTTATGGAAAATAAATCAAACAGATTAAACACACAAATAAATAAATAAAATCATATTAAAAACCACATTTAAAATCATATGTGAAAGGAAGCCATCTAGAACAGACATAGAACTATGTAAAATAAAACAACATCTCTATACAAATACATCGATAGATGAATGAATAAATATAATTTCTTAAATCTGAACAAACAAACTTAAAACTCATGAAAACGGTGCAATAAAACAGTGACTATGTGCTTGAAAGTAAGGGATGTGACGTGGAAAAACAAAATGAAAAAGCATTATCAATCGTCAGGAAGATCCTCCTCTAATAAAAATCCTCCTATAGTGTCAAAGCTAGAGGGAGAGGAAAAATAACATAATTATGAACTGAAACCTTAGGAACACCTCTTGAAGGAGTAATAGAAAGAGGAGCAAACGAAAAAAGAAAGAAGGAAACAGGGGTGTGAAGAAAAACTCTAACCTTGTAAAACTTTACAACGCAGGCAAAGAACTAAAACAAAGGGGAACTGTAATGAAAGCCATGACTGTTTCCAAAGCTCAGATAAAAAATGTATGTATGTGAAAGGAATAGGGGTCACTATCATTGCTTAAATTAGGGCTAAGGCATAGTTTCTAAACAAACTTCGAAGATCATTGGCCTAAATGTGGGTTACCTTATATCATGTAAATTAATCTATCCCCAGATTGCAAGAGAACCGCGCAAGACCGCCCTGCCCTTTAATCTGGTGGGGTTGATTTGTTTGTTATAATACTGATATGGGTTCAACGGGACCAATGGCTGATCATACAGTAGACACATTCCAGTTTTTGGCCTTAAGATGAGTCATTCAAGTGGCCTCGATGCACCTCCTATTTCCTGTCAATAGGTTACCGATTGTGCTGTTATATCGAAGCAAGTCTGTATAGCATTGAAGTTGGAGCAAGCCCGTGATGTGAATACTTCACGTGATGTGTTTTTGTGCCGAAATAAATGGTAGTGCGTAGTGCAGTTGCGAGCGTTCTTTTAGAAGATTTACATATTTGTGCGGCATTAAGGTAACCATATTTAGTTTACTCTTTTGTAATAGATGCACTTTGTTGAAGTGAGTGAGTTTGCTGGCCTTTTAAGGACCTCCAGTTCATTCCAACTACAGTTCATTAGTAACAATATTTATCATATAGTTTACGGTTTTGTAAATTCCTGAATATGTATATAGGTTGTATCGGGTTTAGAGGTAGCCTATGTATGTATCTTGAGCCAAACTAAGGGGCAAAATGCAGTTATGCAAGGTTCCTTTAACAAACAGAAATATCATTTTATACAGCATGAACATAGCTTATGATTAAGTTACTATTTTGTGGGACTTTATATGCGCAGCTGTGCAGCCTAGAGCTGGGGCCAAAATTCCAAACATGCTGTGCCTCTATTGCGGACCTCAACAAATTTTGTGTGGATTTAGGAGCCAGGCCAAAATTTTAGGAACCAGTGCTTGTGAGATCCTCACGCCCCTCCCCCTGCTTTGTCTCCACACTGGCCTCATGTTCTCAGGTCTCACGAGGCCAGTGTCTGTGTTCCTATTCCGTGCAGCATTTTTAGACAGAAATACAGATAGCAACAGTAATAGCCTCAGATATTAACAGGCTCATTCCATCCTGGTCATACAGAGGGGTTTACGATTCTGATCCTGCAGGGCAATGCCTAGCCCTGCAGAATCAGAATCATGATCAGGCCTTAGCCAGGGGTTTAAAATGGAGCTGTGGCGCCATGGTGTTTGGTTGCCATGGCACCGCGGCTCCATTTAAAAGCCACAATGCCAGCCGCTGGAAAAAACTGTTTATTCCCTGCAGCCCTACACCCGATTTGGCCTCTTGGGGCTAGGGTGGGGCTGCGGGGAATGTTCTCTGCCCCCTGCTGCCTTTCCCAGCCCCGGGCCGCCGATCCTGGATGTCCAGGGAAATTATCTCACCTCGGAGGTGGAATAACTTCCCCATTCAAGTCGCCAGCCCAGGACGTACAGGGCCGACATTAGAATCAGCCTTGTACATCTAGGGCCGACAAATGCCCACTGCCCGCCCTAATGTCACCCCTGATCCTCCCCTTTCCCATCCCCGTCTAGCTTCCCCATCCAACCCTTGGGGAAGTTAGACACTGGCGGGGAGCACGAATAGCCCCCTAAGTGTCTGTACATGTGTGGTGCAACGGTGGTGTGCCTGTCTGTGCATGGGATGTGGCTTTGGATGCCTTTGTGTGGGTGGGGTGCAACTGCGGGGTGTGTGTGTGTGTGTGTGTACGCTGTGGTACAGAGGTAAGATGCCTCTGTGTGTGTGTGATGTAGAGGTCTGAATTGCCTGTGTGTGTTTGTCATGCAGAGGTGGGATACGTGTGTGTGAGTGTGTGTGTTATGAGGGTGGGATGCTTGTGTGTATGATCTGGGAGGGAGGGGAATGACCTTTTGGCAACATCTTGCACTCTTCCCTCCCGCTACAAACCCTCTCCTGATGGCTCCTCTCCTCTGTTACTCTCCTGATTCTCCCTCCTTCAACAACCCCCCTAGCACACCCATCCCCTGCTCTAAAATCCCCCATTCTCCTTTTTTTAATAGGCCCATTGAGCCTTTAAATGATTCCTGCAATTCCTTACATCCCTTCCCCACTCAAAACCTTTTTTTCTCGCAGGCTACCTTCACGGCCTCCCCCTTCCCTGTCTGCTTGCGTGGATCTCATCCCCCATGAGAAGAAAAAAAGAGGATTGCACAAAGACCCCCTTCATTCTGGGGTCTTTGCTGTGATTGCAGCCATCCTCTTGTTTTCTGCCCTCGAGGAATGAGATTCCCACAGGCAGACAGAGGAGACCTTTGCCATGATTGCAACAGTGCTGTTCTTTTCTGCCCGCAGAATATGGGATCCCCCCAAACTACACCTGCCCAGTAATGACATTCTTTTCAGAGAAGCAGGAGCTTGCTGCTTGTTGCTCAGCCCACCTCGCAGCCTCTGGCCAGTGGTGGCATGAGATCAGGTGCTTTTCACAAGTTACAGGACATACTTGCTCTCGTGTGCTAACTTGCAATGCTGATAGCAGGAGGCGGAGTGGCGAAGATGAAGAACCAAGAAAAGGGAGCTGGGAGAAGAGGGGGAGGGGCTATAAAGGGATTGTGTTGGGAGAAGTAGTCTGATGCTGGGGCTGTGAGAAGGGGACTGGAGGCTGACATTGGGGCTGTGAGAGGACAGCTAGAGGCTGACATTGGGGCTGGGAAAGGGAGAAGGGGCAGATGTTAAGGGATGGGTTGGCAGAAGGGGTCTGGAGGATGATGCTGGAGTTAGAAATGGAGCTGGTGGATGGAGGCTGATACAAAGCTGGGGATGGAAGAAGAGGTTTATATTGGCAGAAAAGGGGGCTGTTCTGGGTCTGGGAGAGAACTGGTGCTGGAAAAATGAATTCCATTCAAAAAGCCATAATTTCGTTTTGTGACCCAAATACAAGGAGAAACCCCTATTTTTCTGAACCAAGAAAAGTACCTAATTCCCTCAAAAATAAACTCTTAAAATTCCAAACAATATACTCCAACAATCAAACCCCAAACATAATGCATTACTGCTGACTCTGCTTACATGCAGACACTGAGCTCTGTGTGTCAGTACAGCTCACAGACCCCAGTACTTCGCATGGGTTTCCAGTCTAAGAGGAGGTTTGCACAAGTGAACATTTGGTGCCAAGGTGGGGTGATCAAAGAGTGACTGCCAGAACCTTGAAATAACAGTATAACACAGTAATAGTGAGAAATTTCAGTTACCCCAATATTGATTGGATAAATGTCTGATCAGAACATGTTAGGGAGGTAAAGTTTCCAAATGCTATAAATAACTGTTTAATGAAGCATTTGGTCCTGAAACTGTCCAGATGGGAAATTACTTATAGATCTAGTCCTTGATAGCATGTAGGACCTGACTGAAAGAGCAATGGTGGTGAGGCTACTAGGCTATAGTCATCACAATTTGATCAAATTTGTCAGCACTGGAAGGATGACACTAAAAAAACTATTACTGTAGTACTTAATTTTAAAAAGGGAGATCAACTTATCTTTAGTCTTTAAGAGTTTTATTCGGTCCTTGAGTTCCTTTCATTAGATAAGTGATCATCACTGAAGATAAGTTGATTTGTTGGGTAGTTTAGAATGGACTAAAAAATGATGGTAAGGAAAGCAATGATGAAATATTTATTCTGGTCTCGCAAATGGGGTGACCGAGACAAATTAACATCTGTTTGAGCTTTCCTCCCACAATCAAAAAAGTTTTGTTTGTTGTTTTCAAGCTCTACATTGAGTAAAGGAAAAATATATCACTGTTTTTCTGTTCTACCATCACTGAGAATATGATTTTGAAAAAGCTATAAGAGAGCCAAGAGTTTGTTTAAGAGATATTGAAGATTTTTGTTGTTTAAGAAGGTTTCATGAAAGACTCATAGTATGGGAACCATTATGTTATCCTGTAATGAGTAGCCTATAACCTATTGTTTAAAATGACCACAATTCCTCAGGACTTGAGGGTGGTCAGTGTAATGCCAGTTTCAAAAATGGTTCCAGGGGTGATTTGGAAAACTGGACTAGTGAGCTTGACACCTATAGCATGAAAAATGGTTGAAGCTATACTACAATAACAATATTACTGACCATATAGATAGAGGCGGCTTAATGGGAATGAGTCAACAGGTAGCCAGCAAAGGCAAGTCTTGCCTTACCAATTTATTAGATTTTTTTTGAATGTGTAAATAAGCAAGTGGATTCTGCACAGCTCTGTGCTCTCTTTCTTTTCTTCTGCCAGTGGGGACTGGGTCTTTTACATAGAACGGGTATTCAATTGAAGCAAGTGAATAACATTGACAGGAGCATCAGCTTGGGTAGAAGAGGGGGAACTAAATTACAAGTTGGTAATTAGATCTTAATGGTTACATAGGGGAGGTGGAGGTGTGGATTAGGGTCCCTGTGGCACTAATTTTGTCATCACCCTCCCATTTGTCTTTGCATGACAGAGGATGATTCCCCTATTACCCTGTTGATGTCCACTTCTAAGAAATGGGCTGACAACCAGGGAAGACAGAGCTCAAATGCCAGTGAGACTTCTTCTGATTTTGGGCAGGTTGTTAACCCTACATTGCCTCAGGCATGAACTCTAGGGACAGGGAAATACCTACTGTACCTGAATGTAACTCGTCTTGAGCTACCACTGAAAATGATTTGAGAGAAATACAAATCTGTATGAGTTTGTTCATATAAATGCAAACCAACTATACGTATAGACACATGAACAAAGAAGATGAATGGACTCTCCCCAAGAGGTGCTATTGCTTAAGTGAAACACCTTAAAATACATGTCATAGAATAAAGTACACAATAAGCTACATAAAACACAAACACATTTCATTAAATTATAATGTATTATACAAAATCGTTAAAGTAAAATTTCCGTCTTTCCCAACTACTTTTTTTGTTTTTTTGCAACAGGAATCCAGTTGACAAATGATGTTAATGTTGATGGAATTCTGAAAATAAACCCAGCACACATTGGATTTTTCCGTGTCAATTATGAACAGTCAACTTGGAACAGCCTGGCAGGTTTTCTATTAGCTAATCACACGGTATGTTGCATCCTTCTGAATTACATCAAAGCAGAAAGCATCATGTACTTAAGTTATGGGAATCACAACTTTTGTTGGAAATATTTGAGTGGGAGCTATGCTGAACTCTGCTGGGTGTTAGCCTTAAGGTGAAATGGTATGCACTAAAGAAATAGCAGTACTGGGCCCTGGACAGGGAATCTTCTGTGCTTGGTACATTACCAAAGGAATGTCTGCAGTTAAAGCTGAAGTACTCATCTAGAAAAAAATATTAAGGACAACTTGTCCAAAGCCATTTTAAACCCAGCTATTCTAGTCATCTTGACCACATCCTCTGGCAACAGATTTCACTAGTGTATTGCACACTGAGTGAAAGAAGACATTCTGCATTTTGTTTTAAATCTGCTTCCTATTAGTTCTATAGGGAGTGGAAGAGTAGCTAAGAGGCCAATTCCATTCATGCATGTCCAATTCTCTGTACGGCCGGGCAGAATCAAGTGTGCAAAGTTAGACCCAAGTCTGATCCCACAGCATTCGCAGGATCAGAATCGGGTCTAGTGCCTGGGCGTGCAGGCCTGGACCTGATTCTGTCCAGCCGTATGACCCAGCAACTACCCGGCTAACTCAGCCGGTCCCGTGAATGGAGCTGCGGTGCCATGGCATCCTGTGGCCATGGCACTGCGGCTCCATTAATGAACCGCGATCCTGGTCCGCTGAACCCAGATGCCTGTTCTCTGCATCCCGACCTCCAATCCAGCCTTCCAAGGCCTGGATCGGGCTGCAGGGGAATCCCCTGCACCACCTTATCTGTGTCCCCGGGTCATGTGCCGCCATCCCTCTCCGTCCAGGGGGACCTCTTCCACCTTCGAGGAGGAATAAGTCCCCCCATCTAGATTTGAGGCCCCAGATGTACAGGGCTGACCTCTGAATCGGCCTGTACATCCGGGGTCATGCCCCGTCCTTGCTGTAACTCTGGGACGCCCCCTCCCTTCCCTGTCTAGGCCTCCCCTTTCAAACCTGCCGTACGTACAGGGAGGGTATTGACAGGGCCAGCAGGGGGATGAATAGCTATTCGCGGGACAGAATGACCCCTATAGTGGTTAGAGTACTGGCTTAGTAACCAAAAGACCATGGTTTAATTTCTATGTAACCTCCCTTGTTGCCAGACATTGTTCAGATAATGATGTATTGTCTACCATGCCATATCACTCATTTGCATAATTAAAAATTAATTATCCAATTACGGAATATTTTCATATGGACATATCAAATTACTTTTTAGCAATCTCCAGGAACAAGCAGGAATGAGTCCTCACATATGGGTATGTCGGAACCGACGGAGCCTGCGCAGGAAAGCTCCCCAGCTTCCCAGAAAGGAAGCTTTTGGGGCCTCCCACAGCGCATGCGCGCTGCCTTCCCGCCTTCCTGACCAACTCTCCTCAGTTCTTCTTTTTCCGCGGAGCCAGCAGGTCGTGTTCCTGTCACCGCTGAAGAAATTGTTATTTTAATTTGTTTCTTTGACCGCGTGTCTGCCTTCCCCGATTCCGGACCGGTACCACCGGTCTTTTTTCATTTATTTCTTTAAAAAAAAATAATAATAATAATTACTTTTTCCTTACTTGGTGTATTTTTTTCTGTGAGGCCCCTAGGCCTTCTCAGGTTCTCCCTCATGGAAAAACCAGCTTCTGGTTTTAAAAAATGCACCAAGTGTACCAGTACTATTTCAGTCATAGATACCCATGAGTGGTGTCTTAAATGTTTGGGGCCTGACCATTCTATTCCGGATTGTCCATCCTGCTCTCTGATGTCCAAACGGGGCTTACAGAACAGAGCAGCTAAGTTTCATATGCTGTTTTCTATGGATACTCCAGCATCAACATCCTCCAGGTCTTCTTCTCCTGATGGATCTCAGGTAACCAAACATTCTTCAGGCAGGTCCTCAAAAGGCAAATCTCCCTCTAAGCAGCGAGAGGCCCTTGGGTTTGACCCTGAGGACCCTGCCCCAGCCAAACAACCCCGGCGGGAAGCTCCGGCTTCCAAAGCTCCTCCTATGGGGTTACAGGTAGACATCGATGGCACGGCCTCGACCGATCTCCTGTTAGACTGCTCTGGGGTACCGGCTAATACCGGTACCGACATCCAGGCAGTTGTGGCGACTATGGGTACTACGGTACAATCCATGCAGCAGGCCTTACTGGCTTTCCTTAACGCTGCAACGCCCTCGGTACCGCGACAATCGGATCCGACTCCGATTCCGGTACCGCAACCGATACCGTACCCAGAGCATCTACTTCCAGTAGTATGCCGGTTCCGGTCTCCGGTTCCGGAGATTTTCTCAATACCGCTCTGATTCCCGGTACGCCCGATGTCGATACCGGTCGGTACGCGTATCGATCTCTGGAAGCAAATAGGCGGTATTTTGAATCCTCTGAAGATTCTGATACATCAGATGATTCTGCTGATGTCTCTTTTACTCTTCCTGAGGAGCCCTCTTCTCCAAAAAGGAGAATGTCTCCTCCAGAGGATTTGTCCTTTCAAGACTTCATTATTGAAGTAGCCAAAGGACTTTCCATATCTGTAACCTCTGAAAAGGAACCTAGAGCAAAAAAATTAGATATTTTAGGATACTCTAAGGTTCCCAAAGAGGCAGCCACCTTACCCATACATGAAATTCTTCAAGAACACATGATGGACTTGTGGGAGGCTCCTCTCACCCTATCTCCACATTCTCGACGTTTGGACACCATGTATCGGGTTCCTCCTTCTCCTGGTTTTCAAAAGACTCAGCTTCCTCACCACTCTATTGTGGTGAAGTCTGCTATGAAAAAGATAAAGAGTACCAAAAGGCACTCTTCTACCCCTCCAGGAAGAGAATGTAGGACTCTGGATGCTTTTGGTAGAAAAATCTTCCAAGCTAGCATGCTTATTGCCAGAATCAATTCATACAGCCTCTATATGGGCATGTTTTTGAAAGAGATTGCACTGAAGATACGTCATTTTCTCCCCTTTATCCCAGAGGATAAGAAGGAGGAATTCCTTCTTTTGCTAAAGCAAACTCAAGATGTTTCAAAGTTCTGCAACAGAGCATCCTTTGACTCTTTTGAGGGGGCTAGCAGAGCCTCTGGCATCGCCATAGCTGCTCGCAGACTTGCTTGGCTCTAGGCCTCTGATTTGGAACCCTGGGTACAAGAAGGCTTGGGCAATCTGCCCTGTACAGGTGAAAATCTGTTTGGCAAGGAGTGGCAAATCAAAGCCACTCAAATGGATGCAGAGAACGCTGCTTTAGATAGACTTTCTAAGTCTACCTCTACCCCTGCCAAGAAAAAACCTTTTAAGAAGCCTTTCTATAAAAAGACCAGATTTTCCACAAATACTGGCCAGCAATCTTCCCAAGTTCGCTTTGCTCCTAAACATCAGCAAGCTAAACAGGCCAGAACAAAGTCTACAGGGGCTGCTACAGTCCAGCAGTCCCAACCCCCTCAGAGTTTTTGACTTGATTCTAGAGAACTTAACCTTTCTGGCTCTGCAACAACCAGAGCCTCTCACCATTCCAGGAAGGTTAACTCATTTTGCTCCCAGATGGGAACAAATCACATCAGAACAGTGGACCCTCTCTATCATCAGAGAGGGCTACAAACTACATTTCTCCAGCCTTCCTCCCCATACCATGGTGAGACAATTCAATTCTCCCCCTTCTCTCCTGTACCTGTTGGGCCAGGAGGTGACCACTCTTCTCGCCCAAAAGGCAATAGAAGAGGTTCCTCTTCCTCAACAAGGGTCAGGTTTTTACTCCCCTTATTTTCTCATTCCCAAGAAAACAGGGGGGTACAGACCCATTCTGGATCTCAGAGAATTGAACAAATTCCTATACAAGGAGAAATTCAAGATGCTTTCTCTAGGCACTCTCCTTCCATACCTACAGAGTCAGGACTGGCTTTGTTCTCTAGATCTCAAGGATGCGTACACACATATACTCATCCATCCATCCCACAGAAAATTCCTACGGTTTCTGTTCCAGGGAAAACATTTCCAATACAGAGTACTTCCCTTCGGTCTAGCCTCTGCTCCAAGGGTATTCACCAAATGCATGGCAATAGTAGCTGCATTTCTACGCACTCTGGGAATCTTTGTCTTCCCATACCTGGATGACTGGCTCATCCGAGCTCCATCTCAGTCCGAGGCTCAGACTTCCCTGGACCACACCAGATGCATACTGCAGTATCTGGGACTTGTCATCAATCTGCCAAAGTCTCAACTCACCCATACTCAGTCCCTAGAATTCATAGGGGCCTGGCTAGATACCACCACTGCAAGGGCCTATCTTCCTCAGGCCCGTTGCCACCGTCTAGTGCACTTGGCCTCTCAAATTCAGTCCAGAAGCCACTTGACTGCCAGGGAGATGCTACAACTGCTAGGCCACATGGCATCCACAGTTCATGTGGTGCCTTATGCTCGCCTACATATGAGAGCAGCTCAATGGACTTTGTCCACCCAGTGGACCCAAGCATCAGGAGCTCTCTCAGACCAAATAGCAACCTCAAAACGTCTTTTTTGGTCTCTCCAATGGTGGATATCCACTCAAAATCTGTTGTTGGGGGCCCCCTTCCAACCTTTGTTACCCCAAGCAACTCTCACTACAGATGCCTCCCAAACAGGTTGGGGAGCTCATCTCCAAGACCTCTCCACTCAGGGCACTTGGTCTCCACAGGAGACCACCCTTCATATCAACCTTTTGGAGCTGCGAGCAATTTTCCTTGCTCTCAAGGTCTTTCATACCCTCCTCATCAACATGACAGTCCTTGTTCATACCGACAATCAAGTAGCCATGTTCTACATAAACAAACAAGGAGGGACTGGCTCTCTGTCGCTTTGCAACGAAGCTCTAAAATTGTGGGCCTTCGCCAGAGAGCATCAAATCCATCTCCTGGCAGTGTACCTCCCAGGAATCCAAAACTCTTGGGCAGACAGACTCAGTCGAGTTCTGCTTCCACACGAATGGTCCCTGCACATGGATCAGGTACTCAGAATCTTTCAGAAATGGGGAACCCCGGACATAGACCTGTTTGCAAGTCCGTGCAATGCCAAACTTCCCCAGTTCTGTTCCAGGATCCCGTGTCAGGGAGCTCAGGCCAAGGATGCCTTCCTCCTTCATTGGGGTCAGGCCTTCCTGTATGCCTTTCCACCCATTCCTTTGATTTCCAAGACTCTATTCAAACTTCAGAGGGATCAAGGATCTATGATTCTCATAGCTCCATGCTGGCCATGCCAAGTGTGGTACCCTCTACTTCTGCATCTCTCCCAGGCACTCTCCCTGGATCTAGGAGCTGCTCCAGACCTTCTGTCTCAAGAGGAGGGGACTTTGTGGCACCCAAACCCCAAGTCCCTTCACCTCAGAGCTTGGTTACTGAAGGCCTAGACCTTCAAGACTTCAATCTTTCTCAACAGGTGAAGGATATCCTCCATGCATCTAGGAAACCTTCCACCAGGTGTTCTTATGCTTTTAAATGGAAAAGATTTTCAATTTGGTGTGCTGAAAAAGGTCTTAACCCTCTAGCACTACCTTTAAATTCTTTACTCGAATATCTCCTGCATCTTTCCAATGCAGGACTTAAAACCAATTCTGTAAGGGTCCATTTGAGTGCTATTGCAGCATCTCTTCAGCCTATCAATGGACAACCTGTTTCCTCTCATCCTCTTATTGCGAGATTCATGAGAGGCCTAATCTTAACTAAACCTCCCATTCGACCTCCTCCGGTGGCATGGGACTTAAACGTGGTTCTTGGTCAGCTTATGAAGCCACCCTTTGAACCCTTAGCCACTACCTCCTTGAAATTTCTTTCCTGGAAAGTCATTTTCCTTATTGCAATCACTTCTGCTCGCCGCATCAGTGAACTGCAGGCTTTAGTGGCTAATCCACCTTATACAAGGTTCCATCATGATAAGGTAGTCCTTAGGACAAATCCCCACTTTATGCCTAAAGTGGTCTCACCTTTTCATCTTAATCAAGAGGTATATCTACCTGTCTTTTTTTCCAGCTCCTCATGCATCTAGTGCAGAGAGGAACCTACATACGTTAGATTGTAAAAGAGCTCTTGCCTTTTACATCCACAGGACACAGCAACATAGAAAGTCTTCTCAACTTTTTGTTGCTTTTGATCCTTCTCATTTAGGACTTCCAGTCTCAAAAAGAACACTGTCCAATTGGATTGCTCAGTGTATTTCTTTTGCTTACCAGAGTAAGAACCTTTCTCTGGAAGGCCATGTCACAGCTCACAATGTGAGAGCCATGGCCACATCTATGGCTCATCTTCATTCTGTATCCATCGATCAGATCTGTCGAGCAGCCACTTGGGCCTCGGTTCATACCTTCACAGCCCATTACTGCTTGGACAAGGACTCCCACCGGGATGCCTTGTTTGGTCAGGCTGTCCTCAGACACCTGTTCCATTCTTAAACAACTCCTGCCCACCTTCCCTGAATGGATGCCTGAGATCCATAGGGAGATGAGGAATTCTTGCAGGGGGATCTCCCCGGCATCTTAGCTAGGGAGTCCCCATATGTGAGGACTCATTCCTGCTTGTTCCTGGAGATAGCACAGTTACTTACCTGTAACAGGTGATCTCTGGGAACAGCAGGAATTAGTCCTCACAACCCACCCACCTCCCCTAGGAGTTGTATCTCTCTCTCTCTCTTTCCTTTCCTCTCTCTATTGTCTCAGCTTTAAACTCGAACTGAGGAGAGTTGGTCAGGAAGGCGGGAAGGCAGCGCGCATGCGCTGTGGGAGGCCCCAAAATCTTCCTTTCTGGGAAGCTGGGGAGCTTTCCCGCGCAGGCTCCGTCGGTTCCGACGTACCCATATGTGAGGACTAATTCCTGCTGTTCCCAGAGATCACTGTTACAGGTAAGTAACTGTGCTCTCCCTGCAGCCTTGGGCAAGTCACTTAACCCTCCATTGTTTCGGAAGAAAGGCCCAGCAATCCACCTCCGGTTACACTGCCAAGAAGACCCAGGAGCTGCTGTGTCACCAAGAGTCAGCATTGACTCAGAGGCACACATTCATTGCATTAGTGTCACTTTTGTTGCCAAAAAGTAATTTGATATGTCCATGTGAAAATATTACATAATTGTATAATGATTTTTTAATTATGCAAATGAGTGATATGGCATAGCAGACAGGTATACATCATTAGCTGAACAATACCTGGCATCAAAGAGGAAGGAGAAATCTCTTGTGTTCTTCCAGCTTGATATTGGGATGGGGGCGTGTATTCCAGGGATGGGATGGAGGTTCACCCTCTTCCCAGTTTTTCAGTATCAGGCAGAAGGTAGAGGAGAGAGAGACTGTTGGCACCTTTCTCTCTAGCCTTTGATCACTGGGTAGGTTTTTTTTTTTTGGGGGGGGGGAGATGTCAGCCGTTCTGCCTTTACTTCACTGTAATTGCAGGTGGGAGGGAAGGAGGATCTGATTAGCCAGCTTAAGGTCTGATATGGAAACGCGTATATTTGACTGGCCATTATGTTTTGTGCTGAAAATCAGCTCTAGACTTGTAATTCTCTCCCTTTGACTGGGACTACACTAAATTAGAGATGCGCCCTGTGCAACTAACAAATCTAATACCCCCCTCTGCCCCAGTCAAATGCAGTAATTCACTCTTTTTGAGCTTCCTGGAAGCCCAGTGATGATATCAGTGGCCTTTCTGCACCTGTGACCTGTGCAGTCGCACAGCCCTTGGTACAGCCCTACCTCCGACCTAATCCTTCCCCATGGCCTGCCCAGAATGTGACCATCTAAATTTAATAACCTACAAAAATAGGCCACTAAATTTAGGTGCTCAACAGGGGAGAATTTTCATTTAAGAACCTAAGAATCTGGACCTACCTAATGGCTTAGATCTTTTGAATATTGGTATGGGGGGTCATTCCGAACCATGAATAGCGGGGATGGACGTCCAACTTGGACATCCAACCCCCACTGTTCACAGGGACCCAATTCTGGCACTAGAGTTCCCTGCACATACTAGGCCGTTGTGCAGGGAGCTCTGGATGGGGGTGGGAGGGGAAGGAGGCAGGGCCGGGAATGCGCAGAGCAGAGGTGGGCCCACGACCCCAGATGTACAGGGTCTATTCAGGTCACGGCCTTGTACGTCCATGGAGGCAAAGATGGGCGGGAGACTTATTCCACCTCAAAGATGGAATAAGACACCCCCCCCGAGGCCAACAATCGGCACCAGAGGATCCCCACGCCGAGGTGAGCAGTATCAGGGGGTTCCCCCTCTGCCTGATCCTGGCCCTGGCAGGTCCCACCGAGGGTCAGGCGGCAGGTGAAACACAGGTTTTCAGGGTTTCCAGCCTGCAGGGTTCCTGCTAGGCATCCCGCTGTCATGGCGATGAGAAGCATACAGCTTTTATATACCGCTTTATCATTTCAATAAAAGCAGTTTACATTGTAACTTAAATTTGGTAATGTACATTAAACAGGGATATTGATAACTTGGATTTTTCTGAGGCAATGGAGGGTTAAGTAACTTGTCCAAGGCCACAAGGAGTGCTAGTGGGCTTCAAACCCTGGTCTCTGGGTTCCCAAGCCAGTGCTCTAACCCTTAGGCGGCTACTCCATTCCACTGGATGGGGAAACAGACAGCCAGTGCATCAGAATTGGGGCCTGTCCAGCCCGTCCAAGTTCCTGATTTTGCGCACACGGGAACATCTAGCTCCTGCAAGTGCAGGATCGGGTACAAATCCGGCCCATCCAGATTTTGGACGTCCCGGCCGGCCGGACGTCCCCTGATCGGAATTGGCCTCCACGTTAATAGATTGGTGTCTGTGGCATTCACATTTTAATTCTTGCAAACCTGTTAGATCTTCAAGTTGATCTGGTCTGCTGCTTTATTTTTCTTTAGAATTTTTCGGAAGCTGATCGTGCAGGATTTTTCGATGATGCCTTTGCTTTGGCAAGGTATGTATAATATGGGCAGTTAACGCAATATACTGTTTTCAAATTACTTTGCTGACAGGCTTAATTGCACAGGTCTAAATGGTTGAATGGATAGTTTTGTCATTCGATTAGTTTTCTTATTCTTATGTTTTTCATCCTGTTTTTTTCTTCTTTATTCATTTCTTTTTTGAAACATATGATTTAGATCCCACTGCTTGGTTTCACTAGAAATTTAGGCATGCATGCTTAAAAAGCAATGAACATCCTTTAGTCTGCTTTTGATAGCTTATTTCGGCAGAACATTTTTCTAAATCTAAGTTGACAAAATCAAGCTGCTTAGATTTTAGCCCACTGTTGAAAACCCTAAATTTTGTGCCTCAGTTATGAGCCTAGCCTGAAAATCGAAGGAGGGTGGGAGGGTTACAGGGATAGCACGAGGAAGTTTCCTAAATTCCTTCTCTTAATGCCATTTGCTGGGTTATCCAATTTTTTGCTGATTCTTTTGGCGCACATTAGCTGCACTCATGCCCACGGTAGCTGTTAGCATGCGAATCAGCACATAGTTACAGTCATGTTCCCATGCTAAATGCCACTCATGCATTGGTGTGAAGAATGGACTGGTTAGAGGCGGAGAATGGGCCTGATGAGCACATTACAATTACTGTGGAAGTACATATCATGAGAAATTAAGAGGTTGTAAATGCATCCACGTTAAGAGCTCCATGTGCTATTGTACACATCCATGCATTAACTGTTGAACATGCTGGTCACATCCCCAGCAGTGACCGCAGATATGTTGCACTTAGTGAACATTCATTTTTCTGCTAAGCACACATTAAGTGCAAAACCATAGCACACTTGAGTAAAAGGGCCCTAAATGTGTAGTGCCTCAAGGATCTAGATCAGCGGTTCTCAACCTGTGGGTTGCGACCCCCACGGGGCTCACGACAGGATTTAGCGGGAGTCGCCTCACTCCGCCATTAAACCCCCCCCCCAAAAAACGCACAAGTTGCTGCCGCTGCCGAGTCTGCTTCTCGGCAGCGGCAACTCACCGCCTCCTTCTTCTGCAGCCACGGCTCCCTGTCTCTTAGGGAACCGCGTCTATGCCTTTAAAACCGTTGCGGAGCCTTCCTGCCTCTTAATGGGCTCCGTGCAGCATTGTCCCGCCTCCAAAGGAAGTTGTTTACCACTTCCTTTGGAGGCGGGACAATGCTGCACCGAGCCCGTTTAAAGATAGAAAGGCTCTGCAACGGCTTCACACGCATAGCCGCGGTTCCCTAAGAGACAGGGAGCCGCAGCTGCAGAAGAAGGAGGCAGACATGGGGAGAGGGGAGCAGGGAACCTGCAATGGGGCTGACATGGAGGGAGGGGGGCTGATATGGATGGATGGATAGATGGATGGATGGAAGGAGGGGGACTGATATGGACGGAGGGGGACTGATATGGACGGAGGGGGGCTGACATGGATGGATGGAGGGAGGGAGGCTGACATGAACAGAGGGGTGCTGACATGGACAGAGGGAGGGGAGGGCTGACATGGAGGGAGGGAGGGGGGCTGACATGGAGGGAGGGAGGGGGGCTGACATGGACAGAGGGGGGACTGACATGGAGGGAGGGAGGGGAGGCTGACATGGATGGATGGAGGGAGGGAGGGGGGCTGACATGGACAAAGGGAAGAGACAGGGAGACATACTGGACAGACAGGGGATAAATGCTGGACAGAGGGGAGAGACAGTGCGGGTTAGGATTATAATGGGAAGATGGGGGGCTAGGACTGGTAATGAATTGATTAGGGAAGGCTAGGACTGGGAATGGACTGATCAAGGGGGGTTGGGACTGGTAATGTGCTGATAGGGGGTAGGACTGGTAAGGGCTGATGGGGGGGGGGTAGGACTGGTAATGGACTGATGGGGGAGGTTAGGACTGGAAATGGGCTGTGGGGGGGGGGGGTAGGACTGGTAATGGGCTGATTAGGGGAGCCTAGCACTGGTCATGGGGTTGAGGAGGGACTAGCACTGGAAATGAGCTGATTAGGGGAGTCTAGGACTGGTAATGAGCTGATGGGGGGTAGGACTGGTATTGGGCTGATTATGGGAGGCTAGCACTGGTAATGGGGTTGAGGGGGGACTAGCACTGGAAGCGGGCTGATTGGGGGGCTTCGACTGGGAATGGGCTGATTGTGGGGAGGGGAGGATAGAGCTCCTGGCGCTGGAAGAAAACTGGGGGCTAAGACTACAATGGGCTGATACGAGGGGGATGGGAGAATAGAACTGGAAGGGCGTGGATCTGAGAGGGGCTGCCATGGTATTTGTACTAGAAGGGACTGGTCAGTGGGAAAGGAGGGGGACTGGAAGGGAATGGACACCAGTGGCAGTCATGGGAATGCAAGTTGAATTTGGAAGGTACTGAGAGTGAGGAATGGAAAGGGGCTGATACTGGGGAGGGTTACTGGGACTGTAAATAGGCTGATGGAAAGAAGTGAAGAAAACGAAAGAAGAGATAAGAAATGGCAGATGGACCATAGACCACAGAAAAAGAGCTAAGAGAAGACAGGAAAGCAGAAGCCTCAGATCGGGACCAGCATGATCAGAGAATAAATTGGTCAGACAACAAAGGTAGAAAAAATAATTTTATTTCATATTAGTGATTTGACTACAAAATCATCATAATTTTGAAATCAAATATTGTTACTTGTGATTAATTATTGTGGTTTAAATAAGTAAATTTTATAAATAAAGATATTGCAAAGGCCTATAATATATTAATAATTCAACAAATGATTACAGCGACAATGTGTTAACGGTAAAGGAAGAGAGACGCATTTGATTTTTATCATTGGGGGTCACCACAAGTTGACCAATGGTAAAAGGGGTCACGGTACAAAAAAGGTTGAGAACCACTGATCTAGATTATTCCTATTTTTGTCAAATTTATTTTTGCTCCCTTTTGGGCATATTGCTTAGACAGTGGGGTTTGTCTGCTGATGATGTACAGCTAACCTTCCCTTTAGGTAATGATGTAAGGCAAGCTCTAAAAAATATGAATTTGGGCCTAAAGAAAATAGTGAGCTGGTTTTCGTAAAACAAATTGGGTCTTGATTCAACTAAGACTGAGTTTTTATGGATAGGATGGCTGTATCCTACTGTGCAACCTCCAGTATTAGCATTAGATCTTAGATTATTTCAGCCTTCTCTGTCACAGAAATTTAGGATTTTATATGGACGAGATGTTGTCTGTAGAGCCACGAGTTGGTTTAAAAAAGGTATGGACAAGTTCCTGGAGGAAAGGTTCATAAACCATTATTAAGAAGGGACCCAGGATATCAATGCTTGACCCAGTACAAGCATTGTGGAACCTGTGTCTTTTGGGGAAACTGCTAGGTACGTATGACCTAGATTGGCCACTGTTGGAAACAGGATACTGGGCTTGATGGACCTTGGTCTGACCCAGTATGGCATATCTTATGTTCTTAATGTGTTCAAGGTGGCTTACTGGAAATTGAAATTGGTAAAGAGATTGCGTCCTTTTTATTACAAGATTTTATTCCACCTCAACTAGATTATTGCAATAGTCTTTATGCTGGCTTAGTGAAGAAGCAGTTGAAATGTTTACAGATTGTACAAAATGAAATTGCAAGACTGATTTTTGGAGTACTTCATTGGTGTTCAGTAAGATGAGAGTATATTTTAAATTGATGAAAGTGGTTTTTCAAATCTTGTGAGAGGGATTCCTGAATCTCCAGGAACAAGCAGGAATGAGTCTTCACATATGGGTATCGTCGGTACCGACGGAGCCTGCGCGGGAACGCTCCCCAGTGTCCAATAGGAAAGCTTTTGGGAGCATCTCACATCGCCTGCGTGCTGCCTTCCTGCCTTTCCCAACCGCCTCTCTCCAGTTCTTCTTTTCCGCGGAGCCAGCAGGTCGTGTTCCTGTCACCGCAGAAGAAGTTCTTAATTTTTTCGTTATTCTTTTGTGTCGCGTCTGCCTTCTTCGACGTCGGACCGGTACCGCCGGTCTTTTCTTTTCTTTCTTCTTTTAAAAAAAACGAACAAAAAAACCCCACTTATCTTTCTGTGCATTTTCGGTTTTTGGGGCCTAGGCCTAAAACTTTTTCCTCATGGAGAAGCCCTCTTCCGGGTTTAAAAAATGCACAAAATGTGGCGGTACTATTTCTGTCACCGACACCCATGACTGGTGTCTAAAATGTTTGGGACCTGACCATTCCATCACAGATTGTGTGTCCTGTACCATGATGTCCAAGAGAGGTCGGCAGAACCGAGCAGCCAAGCTCAGTACCCTGTTTCCCTCTGATGCAGCTTTGGTGGCATCGACGTCTTCCAGGGCCTCCTCTTCCTCCCATGGATCTTAGGTAACCAAACATAAATCTGGCCGGTCCTCGAAGGGCAGATCTCCCTCCAAGCATCGAGATGCCTCCGGGCTTGCCCTCAAGGATTCCGCACTGGCAAAATTACCCCGGCGGGAAGCTCCGGCTTCCAAAGCATTATTTATGGGGTCACAGGTTGACATCGATGGCTCGGCCTCGACTGATCACCTGTTGCCGTGTTCTGGGGTACCGGTGGCTCCCACTGCTACCGACATCCAGACTCTGGTGGTGTCGATGGATCCGAAGATTCTGACCATGCAGCGCACCTTAACAGCTTTCATGCAGGCTGCGATGCCTCCGGTACCGCAACAATCCCCGTTGCTGGTACCGGCCCCGGTACCGGCACCGATTGCATCGACATCGGCTTCGGTGTCGACTGCTACGGTACCCTGTCCTACGATGCCCATCGGTACTGAGCCAGTACCGATTACGCCTGATGTCGATCCCACTCGATACGGTTATCTGGCTTTACAGGAGCATCCAGACAGGCGATACTTCGATTCCTCTGAAGACTCTGAGTCTGAGGGTTCTGTAGAAGCATTGATACTTCTTCCTCAGGAGTCTTCTTCACCTAAATGAAGAATGTCTCCTCCAGAAGACTTGTCCTTTCAAGATTTTGTTAGGGACGTGGCTAGGGGCCTCTCTATCACAGTGGCCCCTGAGTCAGAACCCAGAGCCAAGCAGTTGGATATTTTACAATATCCCAAAGCTCCTAAGGAGGCAGATACTTTATGATCTCATCTTTTTCACTCGTCTCACAATTAAGTTTATGAACTGGGTCTCAGACTTCATCAGTACTTATTTCGGGATTGACTCCCCGCTGTACTATTCTTGCATCAACGACCACAGTTCATGTTGGTTATCTCACTCATGCATTCAAGACAAAACTTAAATTTTCCCAATATTATTTTTTATGAATTAGGAATGAATGCAATAAGGAAGGATAACTTATCTTATTATCAGTCTTGTCACAATGTTTAACTTGACTTGCCCCGACGTCACCATTCGGCACCGCATTTGCGTTTCACGTATGCTTCATCAGGGGTTCAATAGAATGCTTATGCGGAGACAACTCCTGCTTGCGCTTTCCAGCGTGTATATTGTCGAGCTCATCTGCTTCAAAATGCGCAGCGTTTTTTGAAGCAGATGAGCTCGACAATATACACGCTGGAAAGCGCAAGCAGGAGTTGTCTCCGCATAAGCATTCTATTGAACCCCTGATGAAGCATACGTGAAACGCAAATGCGGTGCCGAATGGTGACGTCGGGGCAAGTCAAGTTAAACATTGTGACAAGACTGATAATAAGATAAGTTATCCTTCCTTATTGCATTCATTCCTAATTCATAAAAAATAATATCGGGAAAATTTAAGTTTTGTCTTGAATGCATGAGTGAGATAACCAACATGAACTGTGGTCGTTGATGCAAGAATAGTACAGCGGGGAGTCAATCCTGAAATAAGTACTGATGAAGTCTGAGACCCAGTTCATAAACTTAATTGTGAGACGAGTGAAAAAGATGAGTTTTTGAAAATTCTACAACTAATAGAGTAAATTGCCGAGAGCATATTGGAGGAATTACATTATATTTTGAAAAGGACATGATTATTGGCACCCTTATAAACAATTCAAAATCAGTTTGAACAGAACCACCACATTTCCATTGCAGTAAAATTAGATCCACCTACTGCTACTACTATTAATCATTTATAAAGCGCACTACAAGGCATACGCAGCGCTGTACAAACACATATAGAAGACATTTCCTGCTTTTGTAGAGCTTACAGTCTAATTAAGACACAGTACAGAACAAGAGAAACAAAGGGTTCAATAGGGAAAGGAGACAAAAGGATAATAAGGGATTAGATGCAAAAGTGGCTACAAAGAGATGAGTTTTTAGCATGGACTTAAAGAGGGGAAGGGAAGAGATTTGACATAGAGATACAGGGAGTTTGTTCCAGGCATAAGAGGCAACAAGATGAAAAGACCTAATTCTGGAGTTTGCAGTGGAAGAAAAGGACATAGAGAGAAGAAAGCCAGAGGAGGAACGGAGTTCATGAGGGGTGTAGGGAGAGAGGAGAATGGAAAGGTAATGAGGGCCAGAAGAGTGAATGCATTTATATGTTCGAAGGAGAAGTTTGAATTGGATGCAGAAAGGGAAGAGGAGCCAGTGAAGTGACTTTAGAAGAGGGATAATATGAATGTGACAGGGTTGGCAAAAGATTAGCCATGGAGCAGAGTTCTGGACAGATTGAAGAGAAGAGAGATGAGACTGAGGGAAACCAGCAAGAAGAAGATTGCAATAGTCAAGATGAGAGGAGATTAAGGAATGGACAAGAGTTTTAGTAGTGTGTTCAGAGAGGAACGGGGAAATTGTGTTAATGTTGTAGAGAAAGAAATGACAAATTTTAGCCATTTGTTGAATATATGAGGAGAAGGAAAGAGGAGTCAAAGATGTCCCTAAGGTAGCGGGCAGATGTAACTGAAGAGTAGCAAATCACCTGGACCAGATGGTATACATCCAAGGATGTTGAAAGAACTGAAATATGAGATTGCAGACCTGCTATTAGTAATCTGTGAACTATCATTAAAATCATTTGTAATACCTGAAGACTGGAGGATCGCCATTGTAACACCAATTTTTAAAAAGGATTGCAGGGGTGATCTGGGAAACTACAGACCGGTGAGCCTGACGTCAGTACCAGGAAAAATGGTAGAAACCATCATAAAGAACAAAATTAATCATCATGTAGATAGTCAGGGTTTAATGGGAGATAGCCAACATGGTTTTAGACAAGGAAGATCTTGTCTTACTAATCTGTTATGTTTTTTTGAAGGTGTGAATAAACAGGTAGACAAAAGTGAATCAGTTGATATAGTGTATCTGGACTTTCAGAAAGCCTTTGACAAGGTCCCTCATCAGAGACTTTGGGAAAACTAAAAAGTCATGGGATAGGAGGCAGTGTACTGTTGTGGATCAGGAACTGGTCAAAAGACAGAAAGCAGAGGGTAGGGCTAAATGGCCAATTTTCCCAATGGATAAAGGTGAATAGTGGAGTACCACAGGGATCTGTGCTGGGTCCGCTACTTTTAGACATTCATAAATGACCTAGAAAAGGGAATAATGAGTGAGGTTATCAAGTTTGCAGATGACGCAAAACTATTTAAAGTTGTTAAAACCCAAGAGAATTGTGGATAATTGCAAGAGGATCTTGATAAATAGGAAGACTGGGCATCCAAATGGCAGATGAAATTGAATGTGGACTAGTGCAAAGTTATGCACCTAGGAAAGAACAACCCAAACTGTGGTTACACAATGCAGGGTTCCACATTGGGAACCACTACCCAGTAAAAAGATTTAGGCATCATCGTGGATAACATGTTAAAACCCTCGGCCCAGTGTGCAGCGGTGGCAAAGAGAGCAAATAGAATGCTAGGTATCCTAAGGAAAGGAATGGAAAATAAAACAAAGGATGCTATAATGCCTCTGTATCGTTCCATGATGTGACCGCACCTTGAATATTATGTGCTATTCTGGTCGCCATATCTTAAAAAAGGTATTAGAGGTGAGCGATTTATTGGCTCAATATGCCCAGGGGAGGCTCATTTTAGGGGGCAACTTCAACCTGGCCCTCAATCCGCAGTGGGATAGGCAAGCCAAGGGGGGAGATGGGAGGAATAACGCCCGAGGGGCGTTGAAGCGCATTATGAGGAGATATCACTTGAGGGATGTGTGGCGGCAGCACCATGATGGGTGTAGGGAGTACACTTTCTATTCATCCCCCCACGACAGCTACAGTAGAATAGATTACCTCCTGATAGATGGTCAGTGGGGCAACCTGATACAGGAGGTAGAGATCGGAAACATCACCTGGTCCGATCACGCACCAACGTGGGTGACCATTGGTCATAGCCCGGGGGAGGGGGGGAGTGCGCTTTTGGAGGCGCAACGAAAGCCTATTGAAGAGGGAGGAAGTGGTGAAGGACTTCAGGAATATTGGAAGATCAACGACAATGGGGAAGTGGGGAGAGTGGGACTATGGGAAGGAATGAAGGCAGTGGTGAGGGGGCGGTTAGTGATGTGGGAGGCCAGATATAAAAAACAGAGATTGGCACGTGAGGAAGCCTTGCACCGGGAGATAAAACAAGTGGCGGAGAGGTACAAGGCCCGGGGCAAACAACAGGACCTTAAGCAGTTAAACCAGCTCAGGATGGAGCTAAATAAATTACAGGTAGAGGAAATTGGGTTTAAGCTAGACAGGATAAAGCAGTGCTATTATGAGTGGGGGGATCGGGCAGGGAGAATGCTGGCAAAAAAATTATGGAAAAGAGAGGCACAGACGGCCATAGAAGGGATTAAGGGGGATAAGGGAGGGATACTACGGTCTGAGAAGGACATTGGGGAGCAATTCTGTAAATTCTACCGGGAGCTATATAAGAGGAAGGAGGGAGGGGGGACAGGGAGGGGGGAGGCCTATTTGGACGGGATTGAGTTGGCTTGGTTGGGGAGCCGGAAATCCAGGGGTTGGAGGGGGACATCACTAGGGCAGCGGTGGAGCAGGCCTTCGGGGAGTTACCGCAGGGGAAGGCCCCGGGTTTAGACGGCCTAACGGGAGCCTTTTACAAAACGTTTCGGGAGGAGGTGCTAGATGGGTTGGTGAATGTAGCTAATGGGATACAGCAGGAAGGGGGATATTTGTCCTTGGAGATGCTTACAGTGGGGATCACAGTAATATTGAAAGGGGGACGAGATCTGTTGCAGTGTGGGTCCTACTGCCCAATCTCATTGCTGAATGTAGATGTGAAAATTATAGCTAAGGTGCTGGCGAAGAGATTGGCTGGGTTGCTGCCGGGATTGATAGGGCTGGATCAAACCGGGTTTATAATGGGGAGGCAGGCCTCCGACAATATAAAACGGGTGCTGGAGGCAATTTGGGGGGCAAGGGAGCAGGGGGAGCAGGCAATGTTGCTGTCTATAGATGCTGAGAAGGCGTTTGATAGGGTGGATTGGGAGTTTTTATTCATGGTAATTAGAAAGATGGGGGTGGGCCCCAAGTATATTAGATGGGTGCAAGCACTATATCGGGGACCACAAGCGAGGGTGAAGATTAATGGGAGGTATACGGCGGCCCTAGAGCTGGAGTAGGGGATGCGGCAGGGTTGCCCACTGTCGCCGTTATTGTTCGCTATAGCTATTGAGCCACTAGCCCAGGCAATTCGGTGCAATGGGAAGGTATGGGGGTTGCAGGGGGGGGGGGGGTGCCACCATAAGATTTCATTGTTTGCGGACGATGTACTACTGGTGGTGATGAGGCCGGAAGAGTCACTACCGGAGCTTATGGAACAGTTAGGAAAGTATGGAGACGTCTCCGGGTTCAAAATGAACCCAGACAAAACTGAGGCCCTGGACATTAGTTTGCCTAAGCCGATGGCAGAGAGGCTGAGGACAAGGTACCCCTTTAAATGGGCGGTGAAAGCTATTAGGTACTTGGGGGTCAACATCACGGCCAAGCCACAGGGATTGTACGAGGTGAACTATAGTGCTCTATGGAGGGAGATAGGGCGGGACTTGCAACGCTGGGAGCGATCAGAGATTACATGGCTGGGCAGAATAGCGGCGATTAAAATGAATGTGCTCCCAAGAATATTGTATTATTTTCAGGCATTGCCGGTGCCTATTCCGGGGGCCCATTTAAGAGGGATACAAAGGAAGGTCAATCAGTATATCTGGAGGAAGAGACCACCCCGGATAGCACTAGCGGTGATGTACAGGCAAAGGGAGGACGGAGGGCTGGGTGTACCAAATCTACAGGGGTACTATTGGGCAGCGCAGGCACACCATGTGATGGATTGGCGGGACGGGAGGGAGCAGAAGAATTTTGTGGAGATGGAAAAGGAGTGTGGGGAGGGGCAACCGTTGGCCTGTTTTTCCTGGATGGGGAAGGGGGAGCAGGGGGTAAAGGGGGGGGATAACCCTTATGTTTTACATGTCTTACGAGAGTGGGACAAAATTAGGAGCCAGGAAAGGAAGGGGGGGGGGACCCAGTTTTCGCTGATGGGGGAGCTGTGCCACATGGAGGAGTTTTGTCCGGGCTGGGAGGGGGGGTTATAGCAGGTGGGCATGGGGGGGGGTTGAAATATTTTTATCAGTTTGTGGATGGGGGGGGGGAATGGGTTCCATTTGAAGAGTTGAGGGAGATGTTTGGACTGCGGGAAGTGGATAGGTTTTACTATGGGCTGGTGGTGCATTTTCTTCAGAAGAAACTAGGGAGTGTAGGCCTGGAGCAAGACTATACACCACTGGAGACAGTGTGGTATGGAAAAAACTCTCGGCGGGCCTAACCTCGGCGTTATATAAGGCAATAAAGGGGCCACGGGTTAGTAAGCACAGGTATATGCGCGAGTGGGAAAGGGACCTAGGGAGGGAGCTGGAGGGAGGGGCAGTGGAGAAGTCTACTGGATCAGGTACGATACTTGCCACTGTCAGTAGCTATTAGGGAGAATTGGTATAAGGTGGTGATGAGATGGTACTACATGCCCACACGCCTGCATAAGATGTTTCCCAGAGTGTCCAATAGGTGCTGGAGGGACTGTGAGGGGGAGGGAACCTTCTTTCACATATGGTGGAAATGCCCTAAGATACAGGGTTTCTGGAGGGAGATCCAGAAATGGATTAGGGAGATGGTTGGAGGAAGAGAGGTGGCGCTCGATCCCAGCGGGTATTTGATGGGGTGGTGGAGCGAGGGGGGACCGGAACAAGACAAGAGGCAGATAATGGCATGCCTCAGTGTGGCTCGTTGTGAGTTGGCATATAGATGGAAACAGAAGGAAACCCCACGGGTGGAGCATTGTGTGGAAAGACTTAGGCAGGTATATTTAATGGAAAAATTAACAGCTGTAAGGCAACAAAAGATAGACTGATTTGAGAAGCAATGGAGCAAGGTGCTGGGGTATCTGCGAACAGAAATGCAAGGGTAAGGGGGGAGGGGGGTCTGCGGAAGAGGGAGTAGGTGGGGGAGGAGGGGGGTCAGGGGGAGAAGATGAGGAAAGGGGATGAAGAAGGGGAAGGGGGGTGGGGGGAGATAGGGGTAGGGGAGAGGGGGGGTGGCTATGAGGGGGAACTGTAAAAACAAAGATGGGTAGAGCAGCATGCTAAGAGTAAGTTGGTCTGTGGTTGTTGGATTTACTCACGGTACTGCATGACATTGGATGTTGATGGTAATGTGATCTATGAGTTGTTTTTGTTTTAAAATATATTTAAAAAAAGGTATTAGAAAAGGTACAGAGAAGAGCCACCAAAATGGTAAAGGGGATGGAAGGATACTCCTATGAAGAGAGGCTAAAAAGGTTAGGGTTCTTCAAACTGGAAAAGAGATGGCTGAGGGGGAGATATGATAGAGGTCTATAAATTAATGAATGGAGTGGAACTGGTAAACATAGATCAATTGTTTACATCATCGGAATATAAAAAGACTAGGGGACATGCAATGAAGAAGCTACAGGGTAGTAACCTATTTAAGACTAATAAGAGAAAATATTTTTTCACTCAACGTGTAATCAAACTCTGGAATTTGTTACTGGAGGATGTAGTAAAAGCTGTTATCATAGCTTGATTTAAAAAAGGTTTGGACAAGTTCCTGGAGGAAAGGTCCATAAACCATTATTAAAAGGGACCCAGGATATCACTGCTTGACCCAATACAAGCATTGAGGAACCTGTGTCTTTTGGGGAAACTGCTAGGTACATATGACCTAGATTGGCCACTGTTGGAAACAGGATGCTGGGCTTGATGGACCTTGGTCTGACCCAGTATGGCATATCTTATGTTCTTATATTCTTATACAAGTATTTTCTTTTTTTTTTTTAAACTTTTATTTTCATTTTGCAACAAACAAAAGAAACAACACACCAAAGGAGACAAAACAAGTATACAATAAAGAAAAGTAAACCCAATTACCCCCCACCCCCACGCTTCTTCTCTAGCTGATTATGTCAGCATGTGAGCGCTTCCAAACAACAGTGATTATACATCAAAACAATCAAAAGAGTATCTGCGATACAGAATAATCATGGGACAAAGATATATACAAATTTAGACAGTCAGATGAGAGCATTGAGCAGAATGTACATAGTCATTGAGCATCTTCCATTTAGACCGATGATGAGGAGTCTGAGTGGGAGAAGCAAACATACGAGGTATTTGTTCATATTTACTGTAGAGACAGACATGATTCCACCATTCATTGGGGCTCAGCTGGGAGCTATTTTTCCAGTATTTCGTAATTAGGGAAATAGCAATGCCAAGCATAAAGTCCAAAAGGAAGTTAGCCGTTTTTGGAAGAGAGGGGATCCCCGCAGCTGAGCGAAGTCCCACTATCCTCCAAGAAAGGGGCTCTTGAAAGTGCAAAATAGACTGGATACGACCCCAGACCCGACGCCAGTAATACTGTAGTGCGGGGCATTCATACATAACATGAGGTAGTGAACCAATGGCCGCATGGCATGTCCAACAACTATTGCCCTGAGTAGTGTTCCATTTGGCTAATCTGTCAGGAGTGTAAAAACACCGGTGGGCTAGAAAGAAGAGTGTCTGAGTGAGTGAGGCGGATCGGGAGACCCGTGTCACTCTACTCCAGACAAGGCTCCATTGCTCCGGGGTCAAAGTCACATGCAATTCTCTCTCCCATGCTTTCTGCGCTATAGGGGTATCTCTAGTTATAGCATTACATAAGGTTTTGTAAAAATTGGATGCTACACCCGGTGAACTACCGATAGATCGGATAGTCTCCAACCAACCTTGTGTAGGGGAGGCCGATGGCGGGAGCACCTTAGCACTCCGAAGGCAATGCTGAAGTTGCACCAACTGAAAGTAGTGTTTCGCTGGGAGACCAAATTCAATTTGCAATTCACTAAAAGTTTTCCAGCGACCTTCATGGAACAACTGACTAGGAATCCAAATGCCCCTAGTGTACCAGGGGCTCCACGCCATCGGCTTATTTTGTATTCGAAATCGAGTATTATACCAAAGTGGGAGCTTGTCTAACGGACAGAGTCGGGAGTCTAAAGAGTGCATAAGAGTAGTAAAGGCACCTAAGGTGTCTAAAAGCATTGGTGGAAAGTGGGAGTCTGATGGAGAGTCATACCAGGGAGAAAAGTAAGAGGAATCGGTTTGCAAAGGTCCTCTTCTATGTCTAGCCACACAGGTCTGCTCGGTACTGGATCTTCCAGCCAGCGAGCGCCTTGTTTGAGAAGAAAAGATTGATGATACTTCAGGAAATCAGGGAATCTGACACCCCCATTTTCCTTATCTGCTTGCAGCTTATGTTTCGCTATCCTAGGTGTCTTGTTTTGCCACAAGTATCTAGTCAGAAGGCCCTCTATATCTTTATATATACGTCGAGGGAAGAGACAGGGCAACATTTCTAAGATATAATTCACTTTCGGAACAATCATCATTTTTATGGTTTCTAATCGACCCCACCAGGTAAGTGTTAAAGGAGTCCAGCGGTGAGTTAGCGCCCGGACTTTAGAGATTAAGTCTTTGGCATTGAAGGAGATAGTGTCTTCCAAAGGAGAACAATAGTGAACCCCAAGGTATTTGACCATGCGAGGTTGCCATAAAAAGGGGAAGGGTTGCATATCTGCCTGATGAAGCAAAGGATTTAATGGAAAGGCTACCGACTTGGTCCAATTTATCTTATAACCGGACAGTTGTGAGTATTTACCAATTTGCTCTAGGACAGCCGGTACTGAGTCTATAGAGACAAAAAGCATAAGGTCATCAGCATACGCTGAAATTTTGATTTCCCTATGGGTGAAGGGGACTCCATGAATCTCCTCCGATTGCCGGATTAGTAAAGCCAAGGGTTCAAGTGCAAGATCGAAGAGAAGTGGAGACAGTGGGCATCCCTGGCGAGTGCCGCGTTGAAGGGGAAAAGGCTGAGACTTTAAAGCATTGGCACATATACTGGCTGTAGGCTGTGCGTACATGGTGCGAAGACAACGGAGAAAACCTTCCCCGAATCCGTACCAGCGGAGGACTGCAAACAGGAACGGCCACTCTAAGCGATCAAAGGCCTTCTCAGCATCAAGTGAGAGGCCAACAAATGGGCGATCAAGATTAACTGCGGTAGTCAGTACATGGCATAGAGTCCGAGCATTGTCAGCAGTTGATCTACCAGGAATGAAACCGCATTGATCTGGGTGTATTAAGGTAGGCATCCTATCCGAGAGCCGGGTAGAGAGAATGGTGGCAAATATTTTATAGTCCGCGTTTAGGAGGGAAATTGGACGATAATTAGCTGTTAATTGCGGGTCTCTCCCCTCTTTCTCAAAAACTACTACATTTGCCATTGAAAAGGACCCAGAAGGAGAACCCTCCTCGGCCAGAGCAGAAAAATAAATTTTCAAAACTGGAGCTAAGTCAGCGTGAAAAGTTTTGTAGAATTCAGCAGGGAGACCGTCTGGGCCTGCGGCTCGACCTGAGGCACATTTCTTGATAGCAGAATGAATTTCTGAGACAGTAAATGGTGTGTCCAAGGCCACTCTATCTTCGTCAGATAGGGTCGGTCTTTGTACCCCTGAAAGTAAGCGTTCAAATACATCTGGCTCAAAATCACATTCAGATTGATAAAGCCGGGCATAAAAATCACGAAAGAGTTCTAAGATTTCGGTATCTTTAGTGACCAAGCCCCCCCCCGACGGATTACGGAGGGCGGGTAACACGCTTGGCTTCTTTTTGACCTTTTAGGGCATTTGCTAATAATTTGCCAGCACGATTATTTTCCCGATAATATAGCCCTTGTTGAGATTCGATATTTTTAACAGCAGCAGTGTACAAAAGCTGATTGTATTGAAAACGCAAGCGTTGTAAACGGAGTAAAATACATGGGTCAGTACGGGACGTGAGGAGACGCTCCCCAGCTTGTATCTGCTGCTCTAGAATCAGTAAATGCTGCTTTCCTTTGTTTCCCCTGCCGAATTTGATAGCTAGTTATAGTGGCGCGGATAGATGCTTTAAAACCCTCCCACCAAGCCCAGCTCGCTGTGTCATGGGGTGAGTTAAAATGAAAATAATCTTGGATAGCGGCCTTTATATCAACCTGAAAATCTTTTTGACCCAGTAGGGATCTATCAAAAAACCAAGCTCGGGGAGAATCGTCCCGCGCAGTGACACGTAATGATAAAGATATGGCAGCATGATCTGAAATATGGAGAGGATGAGTCCTAGTCGTGTCTACTTGAGAAATCAGTGCTTTGGAAATGAGAAAGAAATCTATTCTAGATTGGGAGTGATGGGGGGCAGAAAAGAAAGTGAACTCTAAGTCGGAGGGGTGAAGCAGCCTCCATATATCTACCAGCGCAAGATCTTGCATCAGAGCTGTAAGGGTAGCAAGACTCTTGGGTGGACTACTCGTTCTAGGCGGCTGTCTATCTATCAGAGGGTCTAACACTTGATTAAAATCACCACCAAGTATTAATGGAGTATTGGCAGAGGCCTGTGCCAACTGCGCAATACTTGCATAGTAAGCAGGGTTGTCCACATTCGGGGCATAAATGCAAATACATGTAAATTCACTATCTCCAACCTTAAGATGTACGCGGGCCCATCTACCCTCCTTGTCAGCGCTAGTATCAATTACAGTAGCTTGCAAAGATTTCTTAACCAAAATGGCTACCCCGCACCATTTGGAAACGGCGGGAGAATAGGCAGCCACCATGTAAGGCTTAACATTGAGTTTCAGTGTTTCAGCAGAGTTTAAGTGTGTTTCCTGAAGAAACGCTAAATCAGCATGCTCATGGCTAAGATAGCTAAGGATTTTCTTTCTCTTGATTGGACTATTAATGCCCTTTACGTTGAGTGATAAGATTTTACATAAAGCCATTCAGACAAGTTAAAAATTCTGAGCATGATAGCGCACATAAGTTCACAATGTCCCTCATATTGACTGTATCTGGCTGTACATATGGCATAAAAGAAAATAAGCTTAGATAATACAATGAAGCGCCCCACATTAAAAAAGAAAAACCGCAGCGCGGTTTAGAGAAGAAGCAGAACCCCAAAAATTACTGGCGACCATGTGTCTGCGGGGAGAAGCCCCAGAGAAGGCCGAAATTGAACAAACACATAACCTGTAGGACTGTGCGTGCTCCGAATCCGACCGAGGCACACATCATGGAGGGATAGGAGACCACAAAACAAAAGTCATAGAAAGAAAGTAAGAAAGTCCAGGTAGTCTCTGTGCTGAACTATGACCGCCGCATCGGGCCCTTCAAAATGGCGGACAGAGCCGGCAAATAAAAGTCCAAGTCGTTGGATTAGCGCATCTGCTCTGCTTCTTTGGAGTCTAAAAATGTTGATAGTAGATCAGGATCTTCGAATGTCCTGGTTTGGTTGTGGAGAGTCACTCGGAGCTTCGCGGGATACAACAGGCCAAAGCGAGCCTGTAGCTGTTGAAGTCGAGGGCAAAAAGCAAGGAGTTTCTTCCGTCGGTCGACTGTAGGCTTTGCCAAATCAGGGAAGAAGGAGACTTTGTGACCTTCAAATTCCAAATGATGGTTCGCCCGGGCAGCATTTAAAATTTGTTCCACTTGTTGATATCGTAGCAAGCGAAAGATAATAGGCCGGGGGGTCGTTCGGTTGAGCGCCATGTGGGTAGGAACACGGTGTGCTCGATCGATTTCCAGTTCTTTATGAAAGGTGATCTTCAGCAAGGAGGGAAGAGTTTTGAGCAGGAATTCTCTCATATCTCCCGCTTCCACCCCCTCCGGTATTCCAATGAGCCTCACATTGTTGCGACGGGCTCGATTATTGCTATCTTCTAACTCCTTTTGAAGATTCTGTATCTGGCGCTCAGCCTTGTCCAGTGTGCCCAAGCGCACCGCGTGCGAGTCGAGGACCCCCGCCATATTGTCCTGCCGTAATGAGAGACTTTCAAGTCGGTCCTGGAGCACTCCAAAGTCTTCTCGCATGGCTCTAAGCGCTTCTCCATTGGACTGCACCAATTCCTTCACGCCGCGTATTTCCTCTAAAATCTCCAGGTGCATTTCGGGGTTCTCCCGAAATGGAACCATCTTCTGTGGGGAGGACACCTCTGTTTTGGAGCGTTTTCCGTGAGAAGAAGAAGGAGACCCGAAGTCCAAGCGCGCTGGTTTATGGGCCGCCATCCCCCCCGAGGTACCCCGGTCAGCCCGGAGCGAAATAGTAAGTTTGTATAGGTATTATGTCAGGATTCTAAGTAGGCCTCTCGGGAGCTTCAGCGCGAAGCGTCTTACCCGCTGGACATCAGGCTCCGCCCCCCTTTGTATAGGTATTATGTCAGGATTCTAAGTAGGCCTCTCGGGAGCTTCAGCGCGAAGCGTCTTACCCGCTGGACATCAGGCTCCGCCCCTCCTTATACAAGTATTTTCAACAGTGATAGAGAAAGGAGGAAGGGGGAGGAGGGTTTAGGGGAAATATAAGAAGTTCAGTTTTAGTCATGTTCAGTTTTAGATGGCGGTGAGACATCCAGGCAGCAATGTCTGATAAGCAGGAAGAGATACAAGCCTGGAGAGAAGGAGTAATGTTCTTATGACTTTCATAATGCAATACAGAATAGGATGGAAAGAATAAGGACAACTATAAAACTTGCCTGTTGCAAATGCCTGCTCAAATAGCCATGTTTTAAGTCCTGATTTAAACTTTGACAGAGAGTATATTCAGCATGAGTACTCTGGAGTAGAGTTCCAAAGAGATGGAGCTAGACAAGCAAAACAAGACCTACGTGATTAAAAAAAACAGAACCCTGCACAAGAGTGGCCTGTGAATATCTCAAAGCTCTTGATGGTTTGGAGGGCATCAGGAGAGAGAAACGATATAGTGGCACTCCTGAATGTAACAATTGTCAGTACTCGCATGATTTGAATCAACCAATGAATAATGACTTTAATGTTTAAAATGGTCACATTCACTCCCTGTTCCATTTTCACATGGTGAAGAAAAGAGAGCTACTTGAGACCATCAGAAAAGCTATTCTCAAACATCAAACTTCGAAGAGGTACCAGGTGATCTCCAAAGATCTTGGGCTTCCTGTCTGTACATTTTGCAATGTTATTGAGATGTTTTCTGGTCTTGGAACTGTCAAGAGCCTCCCAGGAAGTAGAGGGAAGAGGAAAATTAAATCAAGAAGTCTTCAAAGGTTAGTGAGAAGTGTTGGAAAAACACTACGTACAACATCCAAAGAGCTTAAGGTTGACCTGGAGCAATCTGTGATGATTTCAACGAGCAATCTGTGATGATTTCAACCTGCACCATATGCCACGCACTAAACAAAGAACAACTTCATGGGCAAAGGCCAAGGAGGACCCCACTGCTCAAAATCAGACATAAATAAGTACACCTGATCTTTGCCAAAATCCACCTTGAGAAACCACAATCCTTCTGGGAAAATGTTCTGTGGACAGATGAAACCAAACGAGCTCTTTGGCAATACAGACCAGGGATACATTTACAGGAAAAGAAATGAAGCTTATAAGGAGAAAAAAAAACACCCTTCCTACAGCTAAATATTGTAGAGGTTCCATAATGTTGTGGGGGAAATGTTTTGCTGCCTCAGGAACTGGATGTCAGGCACGTATTAAAGGAATCATGAAGTCAGAGGACTACCAAGGTATTTTGGAATGAAATGTGCTTTGTTGAACTACCCCCCACTCATCAGAATGGTCACTGCCTTGACCTTGTTTTCTTCTCTGACTGTTTACCTTCTAATTTCTGTACCCCAGTTCTTCCCTTTTCTGATCATCACCTGTTAAGCTTCACTCTTCATCACTACCCACCTCAGTCTCACCCAGTCTCCTCCTACCTTTTTAGGAGTCTTCATGCTGTCAATCCATTGACTCTATCCGCTACTGTCTCATCGCCTCTTTCTTCCACTTTGTCTTCTACATCTGTTGATGAGACCATAATTTTCTTATTCTCTCTTTTGCTCTGGATACCCTTGCTCCATCCATGCCATGTTCTGGGAGGAGCACTTCACCTCAGCCCTGGCTGTTTTCGGCTACTCGCCAACTATGCTCCTGTGCCCGCTCAGCTGAGCGCACTTGGCTCAAATTCCATTCCCTTTCTGACTTTCTTCACTTCAAATTCATGCTTATTTAGAAGATAAGAGTATAAGAAATTCCATACTGGGTCAGACCAAGGACCATCAAACCCAGTATCCTGTTTCCAACAGCGGCCAATCCAGGTTGTAAGTACCTGGCAGGTTCCCAAAAAGGCAATGGGTTCCACAATGCTTGTCCCGGGGCAAGCAGTAGATTTCCTGGGTACTCTTTAATAATGGTTTATGGACCTTTCCTCCAGGAACTTGTCCAAATCTTTTTTTAAACCCAGCTATACTGACAGCTTTTATTACATCTTCAGTTAACGAATTCCAGAATTTGATTACTTGTTGAGTGAAAAAAATGTTCTCTTATTAATCTTAAATGAGTTACATTGTAACTTCATTACATGTCCCCTAGTCTTTCTAGTTTTTGATGGCATAAACAATCGATCTACGTTTACTCATTCCACTCCATTCATTAATTTATAGACCTCGATCATATCGCCCCTCAGCCATCTATTTTCCAAGTTGAAAAGCCCTAACCTTTTAAGCCTTTCCTCATAGGGGTATCCTTCCATCCCCTTTACCATTTTGGTGGCTCTTCTCTGTACTTTTTCTAATTCCACTATATCCTTTTTAAGATACAGTGACCAGGATTGTATACAATATTCAAGGTGTGGTCACATCATGGAACAGTACACAGGCATTATAATAATCTTGGTTTTATTCTCCATTTCTTTCCTTATGATACCTAGCATTTTATTTGTTTTCTTGGCTGCCGATGCACGCTGGGTGGAGGGTTTAAACATGTTATCCACGATGACACTTAAATCTTTTTCTTGGGTGGTGGTTCCTTATGTGGAATCTTGCTTCATATAACCATAGTTTAGGTTGTTCTTTCCTAAGTGCATAACTTTGTACTTGTCCACATTAAATTTCATCTGCCCTTTGAATGTCCAGTCTTCCAATTTATCAAGGTCCTCTTGCAATTTTTCACAATCCTCTTGTATTTTAGCAACTTTGAATAATTTTGTGTTATATGCAAATTTGATCACCTTACTCATTATTCCCATTTCCAGGTCATTTATGAATATGTTAAAAAGCAGCGGGACCAGTACAAATCGCTAGAGCACTCAACCATTGAGAAATTTGGCCAGTTAGCCCTAACCTCTGCTTTCTATCTTTTAACCAGTTCCTGATCCATAATATTACACTGCTTTCTATCCCATGACTTTTTAATTGTGCTCTCATGAGTGACCTTGTTAAAGGCTTTCTGAAAATCCAGATGCTATGGGGGTCATTCTGACAAACAAATAGAAGGGATGTATGTCCCGTTAGGATTGCAAACCAGCTATTCACAGGGACTGTATGCTGCAAACCAGGTCCCCTGCACATACAGGGGCGCTATGCGGGGAGCGCTGAATGGGGCCATGGCACTTGCACACCAGCAGGAGCATAGGGTGGGCTGGCCGTGCAGAAGGGACAATGTCTCCTGTGGCAGAATCAGGGGCACACCGGGTCATCTAAGTGCCCGATAACTGCAACTGCAGGAACATTTAGCTCCCGCAGTTGCAGAATTTGGTACAATTCTACCCCATATGGGTTTTGGATGTCCAGACGGCCCGGACGTATGAATATACTTCAAAAAATGTTTCTTATGGGTTTTTGCTTCCACAGCAAGCTTTTTTTTTCAAATTCTGTCTTTGACTACCTGATCAATGCCTTGCATCTAACTTGCAATTGCTTATGCTGTTTCCCGTTTTTGTCATTTGGCTCCTTTATCCATTTCCTGAAGGATTCTTTTTTGGCTACAACAGCCTCTCTGACCTCGCCTTTAAACCATGCTGCAGTTTTTTTGGCCTTCATTCCAATTTTTATTAAAGTGTGAAATACATATGGTCTGTGCTTACAAGATAGTATTTTTAAACAATGCCCTTGCTTGATGTAAATCTTTAACCTTTGCAGCTGCTCCTTTTAGTTTTTTCTAAACTATTTTTCTCATTTTATCATAGTTTCCCTTTTGAAAGTTAAAAGGTAGTACTCTGGATTTCCTTGCTGTCCTTCCTCCATTTATTAAATCAAATCACTATTGCCAAGTGACCCCAACACCCTTATCTCTTGCACCAAATCCTGTGTTCCAATAAGGACTAGGTCCAGAATAGCTTCCCCTCTTGGTTCATGAGAATAGATTTCTCTATTGTCAGCTCAAGAAGCAGTCATTTATTTCATCTAGAAACTTTATCTCCCTACTCTTTTGTAACTTTTGTTAGCTTCCCTGATTTCTCATAGCATTTTATTATCCATCTGGGCATTCTGGTCAGGCGGTCAGTAGTATACCCCCACTACCATCGCCTTCCCCTTTTTACATGGGATTTCAATCTATAGATGTTCTAGAGTGTATTTTGTTTCATGCAAAACTTTAATCCTTTGTGACTCAATGTCCTCTCTAACATAGAGCGCAACCCCTCCACCAATTTGATCTACCATATCATTGAGATATAGTTTGTACCGAGGTAGAACAGTGTCCCACTAGTTGTCCTCCTTCCACCAGGTCTCTGAGATGCCAATCATATCTTAACTTTCATTTAGTGCTATATATTCTAGCTCTCCCATCTTATTTTTTAGACTTCTAGCATTTGCATTCAGGCATTTTAGAAGTTGTATCTTATTCATATAAAACTGGTTATCAGTTGATAGGGGTACTTTGGAATCTTTCAGTTCTGTACTTAAGGGCATCTGGGTTACTTTTATCTTTATTGAAATCTCTCTGTTGGGATGCTCTAACTTCCCTCTTTTGCTACTATCCTTCAAGGATACATTCTTCTGAACCATGCGCTCTTGGGCAACTGTTGGCTCTCCCCTATTATTTAGTTTAAAAGCTGCTCTGTCTCCTTTTTAAAGGTTAATGCCAGCAGTCTGGTACCATCCCAGTTAAGGTGGAGTCCATCCCTTCCTTCCGGTCTGCCATTGCACTCGCCAAGCAAACTTATTTTGTTCACCTGGTTAATTTGCTTGCCTCTGACCCTCACTGTCTCTTCTCAACTCTTAATTCTCTTCTCAAGGCTCCTCCGCCTCCAATCTCTCCTTTTCTTTCTGCCTAAACCCTAGTCGGCTATTTTCATGACAAAGTCCATAAGATTACACTACAGTTCCCCATTAGATCAGCTTCATCCCCCTTTCTTCCTATTCAATACCAACTTTTCTCCTCAACTCTGTCACCCTTTCATCTTTTTCTAAGATCTCCAAAGAGGAAATGACTCTTCTTTCATTCTCTAAACTCACTACCTGTTCCTCTGATCCTATCCACACCCATCTCCTTAACTCCATCTCCTACTTTATCCCCTCAACTCATATTCTCAACCTATTCTCTTCGCTGCAACTTTCCCTGCAGTCTTCAAGCATATATAGTCACACCTCTCCTCAAGTAACCTTCACGACCCTACATGTCCTTCTAATTATCGACCCTTCTTACATTCATTTCCAAACTTCTTGAACATGCACTTCTCCACCACTGCCTTGAATATCTCTTCTCTCATGCCCTCCTAGATCCACTTCAGTCTGGTTTTCGTACCTTTCATTCCATTGAAACGACTCTTGACAAAGTTGTTCCTGGCTAGGTCCAAGGGCCTTTATTCGGTCCTCATTCTTCTTGATCTTTCTGCTGCTTTTGACACTGTTGACCACCAGCTTCTCCTTGACACATTGTCATCTCTTGGTTTTAGGGGTTCTGTGCTGTCCTGGTTCTCTTCTTATCTCTCCCTTCACTCCTTCAGTGTTTGTTCTGTTGATTCCTCCTCTACTTCTATCCCTCTCTGTTGGTGTATCCCAATGATCTGTTTTGGGCCCTCTCCTTTTCTCTCTTTATACCCAGTCCCTTGGTGCTCTCATCTCTTCCCAGTATCATTTTTATGCTGATGACTCTCAAATCTATTTATCTACACCTGACAATTTTCTGACACTCCAAGTCCATATCTCTGCCTGCTTAGCTGACATTGCTACCTGGATGAATGTCTCACCGCTGTCTGAAATTGAACATGGCCAAAACCAAACTTATTATTTTTCCTCCTAATCCTCCTCCCACCTTCCTCCTTTCTCTATTCCTGTTGAAAACACTCTTCTACTTCCTGTTTCTTCAGCCCACAACTTTGGGGTCATCTTTGACTCCTCCCTCTCCTTCTCCACATATATCCAAAAGATAGCTAAAACCTGTCATTTTTTCTCTATAACAATAATAATATTTGCCCCTTCCTGTCTAAACACACTGCTAAAACACTTATCCACTCTTTAGTCATCTCCCATCTCGACTATTGCAACCTCGTCCTTGCTGGTCTCCCTCAGAAACATCTCTCTCCTCTCAATCTGTTCAGAGCTCTGCTGCACGGCTAATCTTCCATCAGCCCCGATACACTCACATAACCCCTCTTCTCAAATCACTTCTGTATCCATTTCAAACTTCTCCTTCTGACCTATAAATGAATTCGCTCTACTGCCCCTTACTAATTTTTCTCTCTCCTCTCTCCCTACTCCCCTCCTCATGAACTCTGTTCCTCCTCTGGCTTTCTTCTCTCTATGTCCTTTTCTTCCACTGCCAACTCCAGACTTTGTTCCAGGCACAAGACACAGCAAGGTGAAAAGATCAAACTTCCTGAATCTGTACATCAAGCCACATCTCTCCCTCTTTTCAAATCCATGCTAAAAGCTCACCTCTTTGAGGCGGCTTTTGGATCCTAATCTTTTTTTCTCCTTTTGTCTCCTTTCCCTATTTCCCTATTTGAACTCTTCTTTCTCATGTATTGCACTGTCTCTTGATTAGATTGTAAGCTCTCACAAGTAAGGACCATATTTATATGTATCTGTACAGCATTGTGTATGTCTTATAACACTATATAAATGAATAGTAATAGAAGTAGACAGACATAAAAAGGCATGCCTGATCTTTGCCCAAACCCACCTTGAGAAACTACAGTCCTTCTGGGAAAATGTTCTATGAACAGATGAAAAAAAATGTGAGCCCTTTGGCAATACATTTACAGGTGAAGAAATGAAGCTTATAAGGAAAGAAAACACCCTTCCTACAGTTAAATATGGTGGAGGTTCCATAACATTGTGGGGCAGCTTTGGTGCCTCAGGAACTGGAGGCCTGGAACTTATTGAAGGAATCATGAAATCAGTGGACAAAAGGTATTTTGGAGTGAAATGTGCTACCTAATGTCAGAAAGCTAGGTCTGAGTCAAAGGTCATGGGTCCTCCAGCAGGACAATAACCCAAAACATACATCCAAAAGTACAAAAGAATAGTTAAAAAAGAACAAATGGACTGTTTTAAACTGGCTAGCAATGAGTCCTGATCTCAAGCCAATCGAACCTTTGGAAAGAGCTGAAATCTGCTATTAGTAAAAGGAATCCTGGAAACATTCATGAGCTGGAACAAATTGCAGTGGAAGAGTGGGAGAAACTACCAGTAGACAGATGTACGAAACTTAAAGATGGCTACAAGAAATGGAGGCTGTCATCACTGTCGAGGGTTGTGCAACCAAATATAAGTGAAGGGTGCCATTAATCCTATCCAGGTCATATTTTGTTTGTTTGTTTGTTTTTCTCAGAAATTACTACACCTAAGTTGCACAGACATCTTTTTTTGTTGTTGTTGTTGCATACCTTTGAACATACTCATATTAAAATATTATGATGACTTACAGTTGGAATATTTCCAATTATTTCTCAAAATATTATATACAACATTCCTACAGTGGTGTGCAAAAGTCTGGAATCACTTGTGAGTTTTGCGTTCTTCGTACTTTCTAACGTTTCTTTTTTAAATTTTGCATTAGCCCAGCATATTCATCTTTCTGCCACATTAAAAGGGATACATTTGGCTATTAGAGTTGACTTTTTTGCATTCCATGCTTCCAATTTAAATTCTTTACAGACACTGGGAGATAGCTACTGCGATTTTTGTGGATCCTGCGTCAAAACTGGATCGAGATTATCCAATATGCACATGTTGTTTCTGCCTAATCAGGAGACTGGTTTCACTAACCAATCACAATGCAGATATCTAGCCAACAGTGCAGCTACAAAACGCGCAGAAATTTTGAATTTCATACGCTTTCTGGATCGATCATGAAGATAACTCTGACCCTGACGTTGGAGGAGCATGTTCGTGTGTCCTTTATGAGCAAGGAAGGATTTTCAAGCCGTCAGATAGCCAGGAAAGTTGGCTGCAGTCAGAGCGCTGTTAAGATTGTACAGAAGAAGAAAGAAACGGGTTCAGTGGTGGAAAAGCCTCATTCAGGTCATCCATGAGCATCAACATCACACCAGGACTGTGCACTATGATGCATTTCACACACTAATCGCAAGTTGACCTCTCCTCAACTACTTCGAGAGTGGTCAGACAAGAGTGAGGTCAGTGTCGGCTCATCAACAGTTCGTTGCCGGTGCCTGCAGTTTGGTCTCCGGGGCTGCAAAGCACGGAATAGGCCACTGATGACTGACATACAAAGGCGCAACCAGATCATGTGGGCGAGAAAGCACACAACCTGGTCGACTGAAATGTGGAAAAAGGTGCTAGTCAGTGATGAAAGCACCTTCTGCTTGTTTGGTAACCAGGCCCACACCTATGTGAGGAGATTTCCTAAAGAGGAATTCAAGACAGAGTGTCTCAACCTCACTGTGAAGCATCCTTTGAAGGTCATGGTCTGGGGCTGCATGGCTTCCAGTGGCGTTGGACGTCTTCACATCATTGATGGAATGGTCAACGGGGCCAAGTACATCACCATACTGCAAAAGTGCATGGTGCCATCAGCACACCAGCTATTTCCTGGCCAGTTCCTGTTCCAAGATGACAATGCACCCTGCCATCGCTCCAGACAGGTGATCAGCTGGAAGCAGCAGAACAACATCAAGTCAATGGACTGGCCTTCCCAGTCTCCAGATCTGAATCCAGTCGAGAACCTGTAGCACAAGGTGGCCTTAGAAATATCCAAGAGGCATCTGACATCAAAGCATGAGCTGATTGAGTCACTCATTTAAGCTTGGAACCGCGTTGTCACCAACGATCACCTTGTCAGACTGGTTCATTTAATGCCGACAAGGTGCAGTCAGGTGATCAAGATCAAAGGGTGGCCCATCAAATACTGAGCCATCACTGACACATAAAAACGGCCTTTTTCAAGGCCACGTACATTAATTTGAAGGAAACCTGGCGTGTGTCCATAATATTTTAAAGCATACTTACAATAATATATCATTGGCCAATGATGTACATTATGCAATTTTCACAGAAAATCTATCAACGGGACAACTATGGGAACAAACTCAGAAAATAAGGGCCAAACAAATACTAAAAGTTGGCCCTAATAGCCAAATCTATCACTTGTCATGAGATACACAGAAAAAGCCACTGGGAGGAAAAAGAAATTAAGATATAAGGTCACGAAGTTGAAAAAACGTCAAATTTACAAGTGATTCCAGACTTTTGCACACCACTGTAAAATGAAAGGGTGCCAATAATGTTTACCACAACTGTAAGATCTAGTCTGGATGTTTCATTAAAGGTGCCCCCTAAAAAAGAGAGATCAAAAAGCCTGTAATCGTAATAAAGTTTTTTCAGTGGTAGCCCCAGTGAGATGGAATAATATACCTTTAGCAGTACACCAGGAACAGAGTTACACAAGGTTTTGAAATGGTTTGAAAAGTCCTTTTGTCTCCCAGAAGGGCCTAGAGGAAGCCTCACATTTAGGTCCAGGCCTAAATGTCTCGTAAAATAAGACACAGGAAGGGAGAGAAATATGTACAGAATTGTATATTTTAATTAGCTTTATTGCTTTATATTGTTTTTGTGTTTTCTGTTTTGTTGTACCTTGTCTTGGGCAAAACTTGTGGAATCAGTAAAGTAATTTAAAAAATCTGGATAAATAAATAAATAAAAATGATTGATCTAAATGTGCCTGCAATGTAGGCACATGCTCGGCCACTTACACTAGTCTACTTGTTTCTAGGCTTAAGAACTAATAGATGCAGCTTGGCAGCAGTAGAATGGCTCAGTGTTGGTGGCGAAGGATCACATTTCTGTGACAACGGCAACAACACTATAATTACCTGTGCGGAAGAAAGGCCTGGCAATCTGTTTCCGTATCTTGCCATGAAAACCCGATGGATAGTCACAACAAAACAAATTGCACTATAGTGCTGGAAGATGAGAGCCCCAGGTCAGAAGGCACTCAACGGGCTATTGGGGAGGAGCTGAAGATTTTTCAGGGTAAAGCCAGCATTTATGATGTGGTTGGATCAAAGCCCTCAGGATGTCTGACTGCTGATGTATCTGCGCATGAAATGCGATTCAGAAACTGCAAAGATATATTACATATTGAGGCATGGAATGTACGAAGCATGAACCAAGGGAAATTGGAGGTGGTCAAAAATGAAATGGAACGTGTACAGGTCAATCTGTTGGGTGTCAGCGAAATGAAATGGATTGGCATTGGGCACTTTGCATCTGATGATCACATAGTCTAATATGCTGGAAATGAAATACAAAGAAGAAATTGTGTTGCATTTATAATCAAAAAGAAACTTGCAAATACTGTAATGAAATACAATGCAATCAGTGAACGCTTAATTTCTATTCATCTACGAGAATGCCCAGGTATGCATGTAGATTATGAGCCCTTAGGGGACAAGGGAATGTATATCCAATGCCTCTTGTAGTGTTTATAAACCATTCTAATGCCTTTCAGCCTGGGCTGTATATCAAGAAATAAAATAAACATAAAAGATAAAGATAATTCAGGTATATGCCCCAACAACAGCTGCAGAAGAGGGTGAAGTTGATAAGTTGTATGAGCAAGTACAAGCTAAAACTGACAGAATATGCAAACAGGATATCCTGATAGTCATGGGTGATGAACACAAATGTTGGCAACAAAGAAGAAGGCAACATGGTTGGAAAATATGGACTTGGCAACCGAAATGAAGCGGAGAAAAACTGATAAAATTCTGCAAGACCAACAATCTGTTCATCTCAAACCTCTTATTTCAGCAACACAAGCGGTGACTGTACACATGGACTTCATCCAATGGTTTGTACAATAATCAAATTGCCATCTTTGACTTCCACAGATGTAGTCAAAGTTGTAGTACAGTCCACAACTAGTATGCAAACTCAAGCTAAAGTTGAAAAAGAGCAAGCCACTCATGAATGTAGCAAAATATGACCTTGAGAATATACCATGAGAATTTAAAGACTGCCTGCAAAATCAATTTGCTGCTTTAGATGCAAATGACAGAGCTCCAGAAGAGTTATGGGATGACATCAAGAAGGTTGTGTTGGAAGAAAGTGAGAAGTCTCTACAAAAGATGAAAAAGCAAAAACAGCCAAAATGGATTACCAAAGAAACTCTGAAAATTGCCCAGAAACTCAGAGAAGTGAAAGCGAGAGGAGAAAGAGAGGCACTTGCAGAACTCAACAGAGATTTCCAATATGCAGCAAGACAAGACAAGGAGAAGTACTATAATGACACATGCAAGGAAATTGAATTAGAAACTATTAGAGGAAGAACAAGATCGGCTTTCCTAAAGCTACGAGAGTTAGAGAAAACTCCAGCCTCGACTTGGAATGTTACAAGATGCTCAAGGATCTATGTTGAATGATGCTGAGAAGATCAAGAAAAGGTGGAAAGAATATACAGAGTTTTTATATGATAAAGATAATGTAGACCAACATCCGTTTCAACCTGAACCTTATGATCTGGAACCATTGATGATGAAAGAAGAAGTCAAAGCAGCATTGAAAGCCTTATCAAAGAACAAAGCACCAGGCATTGATGGCATTCCCATTGAAGTATTACAGCAATTGTATGTAGCTGTTTCCATACTTACAAGGCTCTGTCAAGGAATTTGGAAGACAACATCATGGCCACCCAACTAGAAAAGATCTGTGTTTATACAAATACTAAAGAAAGGTGATAAAACTGACTGGAAATTATTGCACAATCACTCTGATCCTCCGTGACAGCAAAATTCTACTCAAGATTATTCAGCAGAGACTACAACCATACCTGGAACAAGAAATGCCTGAAGTGCAAAAAGGATTCAGGAAAGGGCAAAGAACGAGAGACATCATCGTGCACGTGAGATGGATTCTTGAAAAGACAAAAGAATACCAAAAGGATCTCTGTGTTTTATCAACTACAGCTAGGCGTTTGACTGTGTAAACCATGAGAAACTCTGGGCCACATTTAGAAGCATGGTTATACCAGAACACCTGATAGTTCTATAAACACAGATGGGTGCCAACGTGTCTTTGTAAAATACTTGTTGCAAAGTAGTAGAAATTATCTAGATTGAAGCCATAGACATTTCTACCTCAGGAGCAGGCTTAAATGTTTGCTCATGAAATACACATCGATTCAGATTTTAGATAGGACATGCAAAGGGGAATTCACACATCCAGGTCAGAACGAGGAGAGTTCTAAGAGTATTTTACAAGGGAGTGTGCTAAATGTAGGGCCTCTTGTAAAATAGTTACCAGATGTCATATGTATGTCTCTGTGTCTAGTGGGAGCAGTGTTTTTTTTTTTTAAGCTGCACACTGGGGGGAGGGGGGTGGTGATGGACCGACCTGTGCATGTGCCTCCGGCATGTGCATTGGAACAGATTTTTAAAAACTCTGCTCCTGGTCTGTATGGACAATCTTTGCTATAAAAACATTCCTCCCCACCATCACTGTCTCAATCGCTGTCTCTCCTGACACTCCCAACACATCTGCTTCCCCCCCCCCAATCCAAACACCCTGACACAAAGACCTGACCCCCCCTTGATGCCTCAGATCCTCTTACTGGGTTCCTGGTGTCTAGTGGGAGCAGGACCATACCTAGCCCTGTGCGAGTGGTGCATCCACACAGGGCACAAAGGCTTGGGGGGGGGGGTCATTTTGGCTGCCTGTTGTTGCCCTGTCGCCACCACTTTTTCTTCTCTCAGCGGCAGCAGGGCAACAGCAGACAGCCAAGATGCACCCCTTAAGCCTTTTTGTTGCATTTTAAGCAGGTCTGGACCCTTCCTTCTATGAGCAGGGAGGGACAGATCTGCTTAAAGTGCCAGTGACTTACACATCGGGTGCACGTCCTCTCCTCCATTTCCATCCAGCCTCTTTCTGCTCTTTCCCTGCTGCCGGTGCTGCCATGGAGAAAACAGAAGGTGGCAGCAGCAGGGCAAGAGCAGGCATTGGCTGGACAGAGGTATGGGGAGGGGGGCGCGCACCCGATGTGCAAGTTGCTCGGTACAGCTCTGAGTGGGAGCAGTCACTTCTGCACTTATGGCACCAGATTTCAAAATGGTGCCGATGCCTCTAGTGGTAATCTTGCAGTACTGTGGTAGTACTGTGAAATTAGTACTAGAGGTTATCGGCACTATTTTGGAGCCCAGCACGATAACGGGAGTGAGTGGGTATCGTTCCTGCTCCCACTACAAACCAAGGACCATGGTAAGGTCAGGGATAGGGATTAGGGGCCTTCCTGGGGGTTGCCTGGGGAGGGGTTGGATGAGGAGTCTTTGTGCATACTTCAGATACCTATAGCCCCTGGGGTAGATTTTATATAATCCCTTTTACAAGCATGTGAAAAATCCTTTCTAAACGTACCCCCTTAATGATGGGCTGGGCAGTTACACAGTCCACTTACAGAGACAAAGGGAGAAGTGTACACCTGCTTTCCACATGTCTGCACAGGTGTAAAATTACATCCATAATAAACCAATATTTAAGCACGATGCGCTTGACACCTTGCATTTGAAAATTGGGTTTATGTGAGCCAAAAGTACATGTGTGCATGCCATATATTTATATAAAATTATTTCTTAATCGCTTCCCAAACATTTTTTTAGCAAAGAAATGTATAGTTACCTATTAAAAATGTATCCCATTTTGTGTACAGAATAACTGGCATCATGTCAATGTATCTGCAGAAGAGATATCACAGAAGAGATAAAGTACACTGTAATAATGTCTCTCTTCTTCCTCAGTGCTGACATTGTGGACTACTCGGTTGCTCTGAACCTGACAAAATATCTCAGAGAGGAAGATGGCTATTTGCCTTGGCAGAGGGTTACATCCGTCTTATCATACATCACGGACATGCTACAGGATGATGATGACCTTTATCCCAAATTTCAGGTGCTAAAATTAAAGCAATTGTGACATCAGTAGGAGGAGACTGAGCCCAAGCTGCAGAGGAATGCGCTGTGTACTTCCAAACGCCAGAGGGTCGAGAGAGAGCTCCATATCAGGATTTACTCCATGAGATTGATATTCATAGAACCAATGTGGTCAGCAGCAGATGCTAACTGCATAAAGAGCGGCTAATGAATAACCTTTGGTCAGACATCTCAATGTCTAGCCAAATGTTATGCACTTCATAGTGGGCAGGATTACAGAAGTTCCAGGAGCAGGGCCTAAGGTTATGCAGATAGTAGGATTGTGTAAACAGCCGTGCTCACTTAAGCAGGTAATTTAACCTTTTATGTTTAGAACCGCCTATTTAGCAGTGCTAAACATAAAAGGTCCTATGTGGACAGGACTGCTGAATCGGGGACGGTGTAAAGATAAGCGGATAAAACATTTATTCATCCTTATGTGACTTCTTGCAAATGGATATCAGCAGCCTTGTTCCTAGATCCTGCCCATTTTTCATTTCAGAAGCCGGATAAGGTTGGCTGTCTTTCCTGATTGTCTCGTATTGATAAAATAGGGGATGGAGCAAGATAGATCACATTTTATTGTACTTTTACAGGATTTGCTATTGTGTTGAAATGGGTCTTTTTTCTTTTTTTTTTTTTTTAAGTATTAGGGGATTAGTGTGGGACAGACTATTGTCCATTCTGTTTTACTTTGAAATTATAAACAAAATCACTTCTGAGTACACAGCTCTTGGTTAGAAATATTAATAATCCCCAATTTTAATTCCTGTATTAATTTTTCTACATACAAAGCAAACTGCTTATAATAAAGTGTATTTATTTTCTTGGCTATTTGTGTGAGGTAGTTAGCTTAAGAGTCACTTGTAATCATATGGAAAAATAATTTACAGATACATTTTGTACAAATATTTAACAGAAAAGTAATGTTGGCCATGGAATCAGACTATATGCATGCATCTATTAGACATAACTTTCTCAGTTCAAAAATGAAAGCAACATAATGGAGATGATGATTATAAGGGGGCACCTAGTTTAAGAGGGCAAGTAGACACCTACTTAAGCACTTATATGTTTGTATAAAATACTAGCATAAATGGCAGAAATTGTGCCTCAAATGTAGGCCAGGTGTTATACCTGCTGGAGAGTAGCTGTAAATATCAGGGTCAGTACAAGGTCATTTGACACCGCAGGAAAACCTTCAGCTTTGTGCTCCTTACAATTAGCTTTTAGACCCAAAACAACCCCACCCCCCTAAGATTTTGATAATTAAACTCAATCATAATCATCTCAACACCATCCCTTCCAAAACGTCCTATGAAAACTAATATTAAAAGTACGATGTCCAAATATGAAACTTTCTTTTGTAAAGATATGTAATGAGGGAGATTTCAAAAAGCCACTTCAAAGAATAAATGGACTATTTGCAAATTGCTTATTCTTCCTGGAGATAAAAGTATTCAGTGATGAGTCTTTGAGTTTGTGTGGCTGTTTGGACCTATTGCTTAGTTTTGACTAGACCTGATTTTTGCTGCACCCCCCGCCCCCTTGAAGCTGCTGCCTTAGGTGACCACCTAGTTCTACCTAGTGGTTGGTATGACCCTGGTGAATAGGCAGTCATAAAGTTCCCAAGTATGCTCAGAAATTGAGCTATTTTTATAATCCCCACATGTGCTTGCAGTCTGCTTCGCGCTCTACCCAGACTATGCCCTAGGTTAAGACTACTGGTAAAGCCTTTATGACAAGGCGCCAGGGCCGTACTGAGTGTGAATCATGCTCTGTGTGACTTGCACATCAGGTGCATGCCCCCCCCCCCTGCACCTCCATCTAACCACTTTCTGGATGGGGGGCGGGAGAGAAGAGGTGCACCCGATGTGCAAGTCACCGGCGCGCTAAGCATATCTGTCCCTCCCTGCTCTGATGCCGCGTAGAGCAGGGAGGGACAGATCTGCTTAGTGTGCCACGAGAGGGCTTAAGGGGCGCATTTCAGCTGTCTGCCGTTGCCTGCCACCACCGAGAGAAGAAAAAGTGGTGGCAGCAGACAGCTGAAATGCGCCCCTTAAGTCTTTGCGCCCTCGATACAGAGGCATTATAATATCTTTTGTTTTCTTCTCTATTCCTTTCCTTACGATTCCTAGCATTCTATTTGCTCTCTTGGCCACCGCTGCACACTGGGTGGAGAGTTTCAACATGTTATCCACGATGATACTTAAATCTTTTTCCTGGGTGGTGGTTCCTAATGTGGAACCTTGCATCATGTAACCATAGCTTGGGGGGTTCTTTCCTAGGTATATAACTTTGCACTTGTCCACATTAAATTTCATCTGCCATTTAGATGCAGAGTCTTCCAATTTATCAAGGTCCTCTTGCAATTTTTAACAACTTTGAATAATTTTGTGTCAACTGCAAATTTGATTACCTCACTTCTTATTCCCATTTCCAGGTCATTTACGAATATGTTACAAAAGCAGCGGACCCAGCACAGAACGCTGGGGTACGCCACTATTCATCTTTCTCCATTGGGAAAATTGGCCATTTAGCCCTACCCTCTGCTTTCTATCTTTTAACCAGTTCCTGATCCACAATAGTGCACTGCCTCCTATCCCATGACTTTCTAATTTCACCAAGAGTCTCTCATGAGGGACCTTGTCAAAGGCTTTCTGAAAATCCAGAGACACTATATCAACTGACTCACCTTTGTCTACCTGTTTATTCACACCTTCAGAAAACATAACAGATTAGTAAGACAATACCTTCCATCACTAAGGCTAATGTTGGCTGTCTCCCATTAAGCCATGACTATTTACATGTTTAGTAATTTTATATTGGCCATCCTCCAATCTTCAGGTATTACAGATGATTTTAATGATAGTTCACAAGTTACTAATAGTAGGTCTGCAATCTCATATTTCAATTCTTTCAACACCCTTGGATGTTTACCAATTGGTCCAGGTGATTTGCTACTCTTCAGTTTATCAAATAGTTGTAACACATCTTCCCGGTGTATCAATATTTCTTTCAATTCTTCTGTGGCATCATCTTTAAATACCATTTCAGTCATTGGTAACATCCCTTCCTCAATAAAGACCAAAGCAAAGAATTCATTCAGTCTCTCCACTATGACCTTGTTCCCTCTTAGTGCCCCTTTTACCCTTCTATCATCTAATGGACCCCTCTGTCACATGTTTTTTGATACGAATGTACTTGAAAAAGTCTTACGTGTTTTTGCTTCCAAAACAAGCTTCTTCTCAAATTCTCTTTGACTGCCTTATCAATGCCTTGCATCTAACTTGCTATTGCTTATGTTTCCAGTTTTCGTCATTTGGCTCCTTTTTCCATTTCCCAAAAGATGCTTGTTTGCAACAGCCTCTCTGACCTCACCTTTAAACCATGCTGGCAATTTTTTGGACTTCCTTCCACTTTTCTTAAGGATGGAATACAACTGGTCTGGGCTTCCAAGATAGTTAAGAAAAATCTAAAAGGAGATGATGCAAAGGTTAAAGATTTACATCAAGCATGGGTGGTGTTTAAAAATACTATTTTCCTCATTTTATCGTAGTCTCCTTTTTGAAAGTTAAAAAGTGGTACTGTGGATTTCCTTGCCATCCTTCCTCCATTTATTAAATCAAATGCGATCATGCTATGATCACTGTTGCCAAGTGGCCCCATCACCCTTATCTCTTGCACTAGATCTTGTGTTCTACTAAGGACTAGGTCCAAAATGGCTTCCCCTTTGGTCAGTTCATGAACCAGCTGCTCCAAGAATCAGTAATTTATTTCATCTAGAAACTTTATATCTCCCTAGCATGTCCTGCCATGACATTGACCCAGTCGATACCAGGGTAATTGAAATCACCCATTCTTATGTATCTTTTGTTAGCTTCCCTAATTTCTTTGACCATTTCATCATCCATTTGTTCATTCTGGCCAGGCAGTCGATAGGGAAGGCAATGCAGTGTGGGTGTACTTTCTCCTTTTTACAATTTCAATCCATAGAGATTCTACAGTGAATTTTGTTTCCTGCAAAACTTTAATCCTTTGTGACTCAATGCCCTCTCTAACATAGAAGCAACCCCTCTACCAATTTGATCTGCTCTATCATTGCGATATAGTTTCTACCCAGGTATCACAGTGTCCCACTGGTTGTCCTCCTTCCACCATGTCTCTGAGATACCAATCATATCTAATCTCTCATTTAGTGCTATATATTCTAACTCTCCCATCTTATTTTTTAGACTTCTTGCATTTGCATACAAGCATTTTAGACACTGTATTTTATTCATATTAATCTGGCTATCAGTAGGCAGGTGTAATTTGGAATCTTTAAGCTCTGTCTGCTCTGTACTCAAGGGCATTTGGGCTACTTTTGTCTTTAATGGAACCTCTCTGTTGATGTGCCCTAACTTCAGTCTTTTGCTAGTATCATTCATGGATACATTGTTCCAAACCATGCACTCTTGGGTGACTGTCATCTTTCTCCTATTGTCTAGTTTAAAAGCTGCTCTATCTCCTTTTTAAATGTTAATGTCAGCAGCCTGGTTCCATCCCTTCAGAAAAGCTCCTCCTTTCCCCAGAAAATTCCCTAGTTCCTAACAAATCCAAAATCCTCTTCTTTGCACCATCGTCTCATCCATGCATTGAGACTCCAGAGCTCTGCCTGTCTTTTGGATCCTGCGCATGGAATGGGAAGCATTTCGGAGAATGCTACCCTGGAAGTTCTGGATTTCAACTTCTACTTAAAAGCCTAAACTTAGCCTCAGGAATCTCTCTATCACATTTTCCTATATCATTTGTTCCAACATGTCCCAAGACAGCAGACTCCTCCCCAGCACTATCTAAGACCTTGTCTAGTTGGCGCATGAGGTCTGCTACCTTCTCATCAGGCGATCCTCACATCCACCATCCACCCAGCTATCTACATGCCTAATGATCAAATCACAGACTAAATGGCTGACCTAACCCTTCCTTCATGGGCACATGGCCTCGGAGAAACCTCCTTGGTGTGAAAGGGTTTTACATCACCTGGAGGACAGGTCCTAGCTACAGGATCACTTCCTGCCACACCAGGGTGTGATGCTCTCCTGTCACGTGACCTCTCTCCTCCATGTCAACAGAGATGCTTCCAGACTGCAGGTGGGACTTTGCACTACATCTCTATAGGTCTCGTCTTCTTTATGTCCACCAAGTCTGCTACTCTAGCCTCCAGAGATTGGACTCATTCCCTGAGAGCAAAGAGCTCCTTATATCTAGTGCACACATAAGACCCCTCACCAACTGAGAGAAAATCATACATTTGGCACTCAATGCAAAAGACTGGAAAGCCACCATCTCACTGCTGGACTGATGTCTGCATCTTAGTTTTAAGGTTGTGTTTGGGTATTTAAGTTGTTTACTTACTAAGGTTTCCTGGGGATACGTATACTAATAAAACTATACCTAATACATTTAATGGACTTTGTTCACCTCAAGCTTAATTAATCTCAGGTCCTTAATGCATATCTAATGAGGATAAACAGCTGCACATGAGAGTGAATATGGCACCTCCTTTCCTTTAAGAGGGTTGCCCAGATTTACACCCACGTTTACACCCAGAAAGTATAATATTTTAGTGATTTCTATGTGTGAATGGCCACTTGCATGCACAATCTAGTTGGTTGCTGTTTTACAAATATATTAATCATACCCATGGCATGTACTTTTACTGTGGGAATGTACAGGGATGGAGTTTGGGCAAAGCGTGGACGGAGCACAAAGTTATGCACATAACTTATAAAATTCTACAAATAACTACTACTACTTGTTTGTATAGAAACATAAGGCATACCCGGCACTAGGATGGTTTCTGAAGGAAAGGATTAAAACAAACATGGGTGTTAAACACAAGAATAAAGGGTCAGAATCCAAAAACAGCCTCAAAAGGTGGGTTTTTAGCCTGGATTTGAACAGGACATGAAATGCAGTGTTATGTACCGACTCAGGAAATCTATTCCAGGCATAGCGAGGTGGAAGGAATGGAGTATAGATTTGACAGTGGAGAGGAAAGGCACAGATAGAGCATAGTTCCCAAGGAGGGTTGTAGAGAGAGATAAGAGAGGAGAGGTAGTGAAGAGCTGCAGAACTAATGCACTTATAGTGTAGGTCAGTAGGAGAAGTCTGAACTGCATGCAGAAATGGATAGGAAGCCAGTGAAGTGACTTGACAAGAGGGGTTACATGAGCCTAGCAAATGTGGAAGATTAGCCATGCTGAAGTGGAAAGAGATTAGTGAATAGGAGACCATTGAGGACCAAGTTGCGGTAGTCTGGTCTGAAACGTATGCAGAAGCACGGTCACAAGTATTTATAGCTGCCAGAAGGCAGGAGTACATGCTCATATCTAGTTTAACATGTGTTCTTGACCACTTAGGCCCTTATTTTATAAAGTACATGTGTGCTTTACTTTATCAAAAAAAGGCTTGAAAAACTTGTGTGAAACATGTATACATCTAGACCACCCTTATAAAAATTCTCCTTGTGAAGGGTAATTTCATAAACGCCCATGCAGTTAGCATGCATTACCATGCACGTATTTGGGGCCTATTTTATAAACTGAAGTGCGTGCTCATGAAATTTCATCAGTGGTTTGTGGGAATTAGTTATAGTACAATCCATGGAAAACAAAAGGGAAGTTGAGAGATCAGGACCTCTGACAAGAGATGCCTGCAGTAGGCGCAGAGGAGGGCACAGTGTCAATTGAAAGTTAAATGTATTGCTTAAAATGTATCATCTACTAAAAAAAATGAATCACCAAAATCTTTTATTTCTTTAAATTATTTCAGGAATATTTTCGTCGTCAGGTTAAACCAATCACAGATTTACTTGGATGGAAAGATGATGGAAATCACCTGCAGAGGTTTGACCCTTTTTTTGGAATAGCCAGGGGAGTGTGGGCTGGAAGGGGATTAGGCCCTTCCAGGGCCCATAGAGAGAATTCTGTTACTGGTGGGGTGGGGGGATACTTGTGCTGGCAATGGGGGTGGGTGGTTCAGGGGTGAGGGGAGAGTGGTGGCATAAGGATAGGGCCTTTGGTAGGCAGTAGCTGAGTGACGGTGCAGCGAGTGGGAGGAAGACAGATACTGGGGAGAAGGTGGAAAAAACTCAGGGGATGTGTATTGGTGAAGGGAGAGAGACTATGGAGCAGAACCTGTGGAAACTGAGGGAGGAAAGAGAGGGGCAGATTGCAAAATGAAAGGGAGAAGCACATGGAACCGATGCTGGGGGCAGCAAGAAAAGAGGTGAGATAATGGCTGCTAGGAAAGATGGATGCTGGGAAAGGAGGCAGATGGATGGATGCTTGGGACTCAGTAAGGGGATATGGAGGCAAGAGAACAGGTAATGGAGAAGAGGGGTACAAGAAAGAGGATGAGTGCTCGGGATATAGGGATAGGGAGTGGGAGTGCAGTGATGATGAGTGAAGTGGGGAATGAGTAGGAGAAGAGCACAAACTTGGGTCTTTGCTGGAGATTGGGTAAGTTGAGGGAATGGGGACTTGGGAATTGAGTGGGGGAAGAGCAGGAAATTAGTTTGAACAGGAATATGAGGATTAGGAGGACAGTGGGGACTAGGCAACTGAGTGCACAGTATGTAGGGTCAGAGTAGGGGTGGATTAGATGGGTGTGACTCAGGATGAAGAAGGAGGAGGAAGGGATTTCTAGTTAATAGAAAAGAACAAAGGGATTGTGGAGGGGAAGAGATCTTTAACAAGAGTGAGGGAGGCTGAAAATAGAGGTAGTGAAAGGGAACGGGAGCCTGGATAAGGAGGTAAGAGAGAAAATGGCCTGGAGGCAGGAGAGGAGTAGGGGATGGGAGGCAGAGGAAATTACATGAAAGCTAGAGAGGGATGAATACATGAAATGAAAGGACTGTAGAATGGAGGACTAGAGAATGGTGAAAATGGGGGGGAATAAGATTGAGAAAGGACTAAAAGAGAGGGGGCAACAGGAGGACTAGAGAAGTGAGAATGGGAGATTGAAAATGGGTAAGTAAGAGAAGTAAATGGAGGAGACTGAAGATTGGAGGGGGAGAGAGAAGGGGATAAGGAACACTAAAATCCAGCTGGGTGTAAGAGATAGAAAAGAGCAATAGAGATGAAAGTTGAAAGTGAAAATCGTTGCCAGAAATGTAGAGGAGGAAGGGAAGAAGACAGAGAAGACACAAAAAAATGGAAAAGGACCCAGGGAAATGACTTAAGAGAAGACCAACAAGTGGGAAAAAAAGTGAGCAGAAACAACTTGGTTAGAAAAACAAAATGGATTAGGTGCAGCAAAGGTACCAAAACTATTTTATTTTGAAATGTTACTGATTGTAATATGCCAACTTTGGGGAAATGTATTTCTTACAGTTTATTTTGCTCACTAGAGAAAGAAATGCATTTTCTTCAGTGTTTCACCACACAGTCTGGTTTCTTAGGGTTTCCATTCCACAATTTTTATCTGTGTGTTTTCTGTTACTAATTTGTAGTTCCTTATTTTGTATTAGGTAAGGACCGGTCTGTGTTGTGTATGTGTGACAATGGCACATTATTTCTGCTAGCATATAGTTTCTGGATAGGGATCTATTTGGTTTTAGTCTGGTTTGTTTTGTTTTCATAGTTGGGGGGGGGGGTGTTGGAGTTCTAAGGTTCCAGTGTATTTGTAGTGCTGCCTTTGACCCCTTGGAATTAGTGCCTATAAGCAGAAGACCTGCATTTGCTGGTGAGAGATTAGTGGCCCAATATTCAAAAAAAGCTGCTGTCCTAACTTTAGGCGCCTAAATGTATGCTTTATATTTAGCCACACTAAGGAGCCTAAGTTTTCAGCAGAAAATTCATCCTAAAATTTATGCTCCTAAATTTAGATCTGCCATTCATTTGCCTAGATTTGAGTCTAATTTAGGTGCCTAATGCTAAAAGTAAGTGCTGAGTGTCTAACATTTTCCCCCAACCCTAAATCCATTCCTGTTGCCACCCAATTTAAATGTTCCTATATTTAGGAGTTTAGAAAAATTTTAATAAAAATTTAGGCACTCAACCCTAGTAAATTTTCAAAGAGGTCAATTTAGGAGCATAACTTTCAAAGTTAGGAGCATAAATTGTTTGAATATCGAGCCCTAGATGTCTCCCCTCCCTGGTTAGGAACCATATGCAAAAGAAGTGCAGATGTTCCTCGACTTATGATGGGGTTATGTTCCGAAACATTTATCGTAAGTCAAACATATCATAAGTCTAATACATGTATGGTATACTGTAGCCTATGTATTTTACAGTTGTACTGCATGTACAAGTTATAGGTAACATACAGAACATTACAAATTAAAAAAAAAATCTCTATGGTTACATCAATTCTTCATCCCGTTCATCAATTATTTCCTCCTCTTCTAATTCCTGTGAAAAGCTTGTTGATGCTACAGGTTCAGATGGCACAGATTGAGTGTCACTTGTTGATGTTGATGGCATTGGTTTCTTAAAGTAAATATCCAACTTAGATTAAACCATTTGTTTTTTTCTTTTCATTGTAAATTTGCTTATAACAAGCACAAACATCCTCTATTAAACATTCAAATCTCGAGAACCTTTCAGAATGAATGTCCATTTGTTCTATCATCTGAACATCTTTATTTATTGTAGTGAATGCCTCTGCTAGTCCTGTTGTCATAAAGTTTCCTGGTGCTGGTTGTTGTTCGTCACCCACCTCTGATTCTTTTCCTTTTTCTTTTTTTAGCTCAATGAGCTTCTCTGCTTCTGCTCAACATCTTTGTCCACTTCTAACTCGAGCTGCTGTCCTAACACTAGAATCTTATTTCTTATTTCACTTAGGGGCCCAAGTCAGTAAAGCAATCTGCAGGGCTGCAAGTTCTGGTGGGACATGCAGCCCACAAGCTGCCCTGCCCTGCCCTGCCTCCACATGCCACTCTCCCTGCACTCAGAGCCACTGTGCGGGGAGAGCAGAACAGGGGCGGCATGGGGGGTGGGACGTGGTAAAGCATGGGCGGGCCAGGTAACAGGACATACAGGGCCAATTCAGGTCACCTACATGGAGTGCCAGGAGGGCGCCCAGCTTATTCCATCCCAGAGATGGAATAAGTACGGGACATCCCTTCCCTCTGCCTAGCGGCCCCTCCAGGAGCAACGGCGCAGTTGAGGGTGAGTCCGTGCCAACAGATCCCCGGCCCTGATGGACCCCAGTGAGGGTTGGGCAATGGGAAACCTGGTCAGGGGGGTGTCCAGCCTTCAGAAGTGGAGGGGGCCTGACCGTCCTGCCTGGATGTCTCCTACGGCTGCTGAAGGGACACGCCGGACCATCTCAGGGTCCGATCCTGTACCCATGGGAATGTCTGGCTCCCGCAGTGTAGAATTGGGTCCTAATGGGCCTGTCCTGTTTGGGGGCACCCAGACAGCCTGGATGTGCCCCTTCTGGGATCGGACTCTATATGTTTCTTCTGTCAAAACCTTTCAACGACTGCACATATGTCTTCAAAATGTTTTCCTATATTCCATTTATACACTGCATTGTTACTACTTCTCATTATGCACCAATGTTCCTTATGATGTTCAAGAAGGTAAATTTCTTCTAGAACTCCCAGTGCATTCAGCCATGTCCTGTAGCCTCAATTGCCTGTGTGAACATTTTCCTTAAATAATATGCCTTGAACGTGGCCACATCGCCTTGGTTCATCGGTTGAATGAGCACTGTCATGTTAGGAGGCAGATAAACAACCTTTACGTCACAATGCATGTTGCTGAGATAAGGTGAATGCCTTGGTGCATTATCTAAAATTAAAATAATCTTGAATGGGATATTATTTTTAAAGCAATATTCTTTAAAGTGGGGAATGAGGCAATTCAAAAACAAGTCTTCAAACACTAGCATCATCCATGCATTCTTGTTATGATGATGATAATGCACGGGAAGTAAATGCTTGCTGACATTTTTGAAAACTCTCAGGTTTTCAGAATGATAAATCAGGAGCAGTTTGAGTTTCAATCTGGCCACATTATCACCAAGAAGAAGAGTAACAGGTCCTTGAAAGCCTTAAAACCTGCATTGTCTTTGCTTCTTGATGGATGGATGCACGCTCCGGCATTCACTTCCAAAATAAGCTGGCCTCATCAACATTACAGATTTGCTCAGGCAAATAATTTTCATTTACGGTGATTTTATGCAGCTCTTCTTTAAATACTGCAACACCTTCTGTATCAGCACTTGCTGCCTCACCACTGACCTTCACATTGTGAAAAGTATGATTCACTGTAAATGTCTGAGTATACAAAGGGTCATCAGCATTCCCCTTTAGGATATCAAAAAGATTTCTGACCTTCATCTAAATCGTTAGTAAACTTAGCGATATCCGTTTCTGGATTTGATCCTCCATCCATGTGACTAACAGTTTTTCCATATCATCAAGACCTAGATCTTTTCTTGGTGATGATGGTTGATCTTACCAATGCCAATGATTTAACAGCCTCAGTCATCCTCTGCTTGTCTGCTTGTCCTTTAGGATGGTTGAAATCATTGACTGAGAAAGCCCATGGTCACATCTTAGGGCTAATACCGATTTACCACCTTCATGTTGAGTCAAATGCCTACCTCCTCTTCTCTCCTTCCACAGAGTCAATAGAACATTTTGCGATGAACACAAAAAAATGTCATTGATAGCGATACAGAGTTTGCATTACTGCCACAATGGTAGCACAAAGACTGAGTGCACAAGAGCAAGATGCTGCTGCCACCACACACGATGCAGCCAGTTCTCAGAAGTCCAATTTATCACATGCGTCTCAACAGCGCAGAACAAAAGACGAATGTACATTGTTTTGTGATACCGTATTTTCAAGACTTCACTGTTGTAAGTCTGAAGGTGTTACGATATTTTGGACTTACATAGTAAAAAATGATTGTAAGTCGAATCATCGTTAAGTCGAGGAGCGTCTGTAAACCATGCTGGGACCTACTGTAAGCAGAACTGCAGTGAGCTTTAGCTACTAGCCTCATAGTGTAATGGGCATTGTAGGCTTAGGAATTGCCATCCCTTACTTCTGGGTGTGAATTAAAATGGACTTCCCCATTAGTTATTGACTCACAATGGTGATGGTCAGACAAAGAATGCTGGGCTTGAGGGACCATTGGTCTGACTGAGCTTGGCACGTTTGTGATTATGATCATTGCTCCTTTATTGTAATTACTGTGATGTGTTCTGTCTTAAGTGTTGTGGAAAGGGGACTTAAAAAGAACAGAATAATTGAATCTGATGTGTGTCATGAGTTCTTTGTTTCCTATACAATTCTTATGTATTTTAAGACTGCAATAAATAAATAAAGCAAGAAAGGAAGATTTCAAAGGTGTTTACCTTTAATGAAGATTACTATACCATTTGTCATAAAAGAAAGTTGAAAGATATACTCGTATGCTAAATTATAGTAATTTACCAAAACATCAGCTAGGGTTTTAGAACATTTTGCAGGTTGTGATATGTATTTATATGTTTGTCTTTATAACAGGCTTGTGTTTGGCCAAGGTTATGGAATACTGCCTCTGGAGTCCTCTTTGAATGTATTTGAATTGTTTCCATGTTGTATGCATGTGGTTTAGCATTCCTAAGTGCTTGAAATAATTGAGTTGAAAATATTTTAAAGTATCACACTGTTGCAGACTTCCTAAGTCACCCTAAGAATATAACTAGCACAATTCAGACCTATATGCTTAGTGCCCCCTCATGTAAACCTTAGGACTTCTCAGTTCTGGATATGCCACTGCTCAACTCTGTCACATAAACGGTAAGGTTCTATGCAGAGGTGCCTCCTTAAGAGGACAGATTTCTTTGTAAGACGACCTAGCGACCAAATTTCCCTTTAGTGAAACCAGCACATGGGACAAAGGGTCTGTGGTGGCCAAATCACAGATGATTTTACTGAGAGTAAAGCAAAAGAAAGAGGTTTGCATGGATGCAGATAAGGACACCGCAGCTCAAGAGAGAGGTCGACTGCCAAAGCAAGGTAAGTAAAATGAATAAGATCATAATGTACATTAAGAACCATCAATGGATATAACAATGATAAATGGGATCTGATACTGTGTGTCAAAACTTGTTACTGAGACAATTCTACCAAAAAAGGACACAGGGCCAGAAGAAAAGGAGAAAGACAAGGTAAGGTGTCCATAATAGATGGGAATCTCAAAGGATCAAGTTCATCAGAGATGATGCAAAAGATCCAATATATCAAAATGAAACATGCTGCATTCACAGAAGAAGATCTTAAATTCATATGCTCCAATTACAAACTGAAAGTAACAGAAGCACAAAAATTGCAGAGATATATAAAGAAAACAGGAAATAAAGATATCAAAACAAACTATTTAGAGAAAACCCAAAACAGTTCTAGAGAGAATAGAGCATCATTGAGGTGAAAATACCACCAAGACTGTCACAATAAACTTCTGGAGAAATTTATATGAAAACTCTGTAGAGCACAACCAAAAAGCAGAATGACTACCTATCATTAGAGAACATTTGGAAAAGATGAACATAGAAACTAGGGACTGGCCTGAGGTAATAACAAAAGAGCTGGAAATAGATTAAAAAAGAGCCCTAAATTGGAAAAGCTCTGGCCCAGATGGTGTATCCAATTTTTGGCTCATACAGTTAACAGCTGTTCATGAAGACCTGTCAAACTGCAAAAATCAATTGATCGGGTAGTCAGATTTAACACCACAATGGCTAATAACAGGAACACACTTCTCTTTCCAAAGAGAGACCAACGTAATGTTCCCCAAAAAATTTATAGACCAATAACTTGACTGTCTACCATCTACAAGCTGTTCACTGCAATAGACGCTGACAGAACATATGGCCAAATCAATTTCAAAAACATGACAGTAGAATAAAAGGGTAATGAGGGGAATATACAAAGCTACTGCTAAACAAAGCCATCATAGCTAGTGCTAAGAAAAGCAGAAATCTCAATGCAGCATGGGTTCACTATACAAAAGTCTTTGATAGTATCTTCCACTTGTGGATAATAAATTGCCTTGAAATGTACAAAATAAATTCTAAGTTAATTGAGTACATAAAAGTCACCATGTATATGTGGCTAACCACACTCCACCTACAGTATGCAGATGGACGGAGAACTGGCAACTTTTTTATTGCCTGCTAAAATTGACCTGTGGTCCTCATGTATTCATGAAAGAGGTCTGCATATGAGTACCTTAATACTTTCAGTGCACTTCTTAACTCTTTGGGGTATAGGTTTAGCCTTAATCCTAAAGCTGGTAAAGGCCTAGAAGTGACATCACACCTACTGTTTGTAAACTACTTGAAGCTCTATAGTCCCAATGATCTAATGAAACAACTCTGTCTAGTAAAATGCTTCTCAGATGACATCAGGATGACTTTTGGTCTTGACAAATGTGCTAAGACAACCTTCCTTGGAAGAAAATTGAGGACAACTGAAAACATCTCTGACTGATGACCATTATATAAAGGAACCTGAACAGGAAGGTGTATATAAATATCTAGGAATAGAGGAAGGCGCAACAATCCAGCCAGGGCCGGCCCAACCATTAGACAAACTAGGCAGTCACCTACAGTGGCAGCTTCTGGGGGACCTGCAAAGAGAAAATCATTCAAAACTAAACAATTCTGACAGCCAGGGGGAGGGCGGGGGGGAGAAAGGCTTAAGGTTTTCCTAGGGCTCCAATATCTTGAACCAACTCTGGGGCTGGCTCTGAATCCAGAATAAAGTATTGCAAGAAAAGACCAGCAAAGAGTATTACAGAAGATTTGAAGCTAATTCTGAAAAGTGCATTAACATCAAAGAATAAGATACTGTACAAGCCATCAACCAGCTTGCAATCCCTGTGCTCTCAAATAGCTTTGAAATTGTAGACGGGCCTCTGAAATATCTTGAAAAACAGGATTTACGAACAAGAAAACTCTTCCATGCCAATGAGGTGGATTATAAGAATCTGTGTATTCCAAAGCTGTACAGTCCTAGAGTCAAAGGAGGAATGGGCCGCATAGAATTTGATTATATACATAGTGACCCTCATAGGTTTCCAGAGCTATTTAATGGCATCATCAGATCCGAATTCATGAAAAGTATTGCAGTAGGACCCATCTCCATTATCAAACTTGGACAGGCATTCTGATGAGCAGAAGGAATGGATGAGAATCTACCAGTATACACTAGGAAGGCAGCAACAGAATTTGAAAAACAAGAGAAACGCTTCAAAGAATTCTATCAGCAAACAAGGAACAACAAGTGGTAATTGCGTAAATACATTGAAAAATACAAAGCATTACTCCAAGAGCCATTTGTCAATCAATCTAGGACTCATGAGTGGTTAAGGAGAGGTGAACTGAAACCTAAGGATGAGAGATTGATAGTTGCGACCCAGGATAGTAGACTGTGGATGAGGTGGTTCACAGCAAATATAGAGAAGTGGTACTCATGGAAACGGTTTCTCTTCTTGTAGTTGGCATGCCTCATCCATTGGAAACTTGTAAGCATTACAATATTGCTGTACCAGAAAAGCACTGGGGTGGGAGAGGAGGACTGTCCCTACCTGGTGACCTGTTTTGCTTCCGTAGCACATAAGGAAGTTGAACCTGCGCATAAGCAACCTGTGGGATCACACTGGTGAGTGTTCTGCCTCCTCAGCAGCAACATCAACCCACATTGAAGTGGATAAAAGCAAGCATTTTCACCAAGCAGCCGTGGACATGCAGCCACGGGCACCTGGCCGAAGGGGCATGTGGACAAAGGGGCATACCAATTTGGTGCCAATTTGGACCTTGCTGAGATATAACAGGTATGACTAAAGGGGCAGGCAAACAGAAGGGTAAGGGGCAGAAAAATAATTTTAATACCTGCTGCCCTGGCAAAATTAATGGGCCTCATGGATAAGCATCTGACTTCTGCTCCTTTGGTTCTTTCGACTGGTTTCATTGTTGAACCCCGTTGCTAAGAATCCTCCACTGCAGCCTTTGGGTATTCCAGAGTTAAAGGTGGCATGCCACCTACATCCCTATGTATGGGTAGTGGGTACTGACCTCGAGGCCATTACTCAAAAAGACTTTGGTGTTAAAAGACTAGATTTTGCTGCCTTGCTCTCTACTTCCTCAGCTTGTGAAGGTGCAACCCCTGAGGCAGTTTCTTTAATTGATATTTGGAAAATGGTGGCTCAAACCAATTTGTTGTTAAAAGGTATTATGAATCAAACTGCTTCCTTTTTGCAGGAGGTAGTTACTAAGTCTGAAATACATGCTAAACAATTTGCTCAGTTAAATTTGAGATCTGAAAAAGTTGGAGCACCAGTTTTCCAACCTGCAAGTCTCTGGAGGGGCTGGCATTAAAGATAGCCTGTATCTCCATAGGCAAGTAGAATCTTTGGAAAATTTGGAAATTTTCCAGAGCCTCATTACTTGACCTCTTTTTGATACTACTTAGGAAGTATTTTTAAAGAGAGATTAAATTTGTCTAACGCAAAAGCATTTCCTGTTGCTCATTCCTACTATGTTTCTAATGGAATGGGTTAGGATGTGGCCACTGAAGGGGGCTCATGGATTTGTGTAATTTTCTTGAATCCTCTGATAAGGGTTATATTTAATCAAGCCACCTTAGTGGTTACATTTGTATCAGAGAGGGATAAGTTGCTAGTTTTTAAGACCTACTTTCTAAAGAAACATGAATTGTATTGTGGTCAAAAAAATGATTGCTCCTGATTTCTCACAGGCCGTTCAGTTTTGACATAAGCATTTCCTATTTTTGAAATCTCATGTTTTGGCTTTTGGAGCAACTTTCTTTTTACGTTTTCCCTGTAAATGTTTAATAAGTTTGCAGGGGGTCCATTATGATTTTTTTTTTTTAGATCCCCTGCAACTAGAGGATTTTGTGAAGAGTAAGGAAGGAATGAGGCCCCTTTTGTCTGAAGGATCCTGTTTTCTTGTACAGTATTTATTTCTTGCAGTCAATTTTTTGTTTAGGTGTTAACCTAGCTTGTATTATTTGATGTATTTGCTCAAGGTAAGGGTCCAAAACCCCCTCTCTCCTTTTTTCTTGCTATGTTTTCCTGTTTTTTTACTTACTGTAGAAAGTTAAGCTTTCAATAAAAATAAAAAAAAAGAAAAGCACTGTGATCATGACCCTAAGAGAATTATGGAGAATGAAGAAGATATAATTACTTGGGACATGCCCATTCTGATAGATAAGAAGGCAAATGCGAGGAAACCTGACATAGTGGTAAAGGAGAAAAATGCCAGGATGGCATTGATAAGAGTAGTGTTGGTTCCAAGCGATGATTCTTTGAATCGTGTGGGGCGAAAATAGATTCTTAAGTACCAAGAAATGCAGTCAGCGAGCAAGAAATTATGGCATAAAAATACAGAAATATTTCCCATCTTGTTGGGAGCCACAGGCTTGATTAAGAGAAATTCATACCTTGAGAAGATTTAATATGTATGGGCAACTTACAGTTGTGGTCAACATTATTTACACCTTTGCATTTTAGGAATGTTGGGTACAATATCTTGAGAAATAATTGGAAATATTCAGTATGTCAGTAGGCTCCAAGGTATACAACCAACAAAAAGATGTCTGTGAAACTTAGATATAGTAATCTCTGAGAAAAAAACAACAACCTATGACCTGGACAGAATTAAAGGCACCCTTCACTAACCCTGGGCAGTGATGACAGCTGCGCGAGACATTTGGAAGCTCACTATAAGTTTCTTACATCTGTCTGCTGGTAGTTTCTCCCACTCTTCAACTGTGATTTCCAGCTCATGAATGTTTCCAGGATTCCTTTTACCATTGGCAGATTTCAGCTCTTTCCAAAGATTCACAATTGGATTCAGAACAGGATTTATTTCTGGACAGTTTAAAACAGTCCAAAACAGTCCAATTTTTTTCTTTTTAACCATTGTTTTGTACTTTTGGATGTATGTTTTGGGTCATTGTCCTGCTGGAGGACCCATGACCTTCGACCCAGACCCAGCTTGCTGACACCAAGGTGCACATTTTGCTCCAAAATACCTTGGCAGTCCTCTGATTCCATGATTCCTTTAATACATTTCAGGCCTCCAGTTCCTGAGGCAGCAAAACAGCCCCACAACATCATGGAACCTCCACCATATTTAACTGTAGGAAAGGTGTTTTTTTCCCTTATAAGCTTCATTTCTTGCCTGTAAATGTATCGCTGGTCTGCATTGCCAAAGATCACAAGTTTGGTCTGCATTGCCAAAGATCACAAGTTTGGTTTCATCTGTCCACAGAACAATTTCCCAGAAGGATATTGGTTTTTCAAGGTGGATTTGGGCATAGTTCAGGTGTGCCTTTATATGTCTGTCTTTGAGCAGTGGCCTTCACCCATGAAGTCCTCCCTTGTTTAGTGTGCGGTGTATGGTGCGGGCTGAAACCACCACTTCACATAGCTGCAGGACAGCCTTAAGCTCTTTGGATGTTGTACATGGTGTTTTTCCAAAATTTTAGACTAACCTTCAAAGATATCTTGGATTCATTTTCCTCTTCCACCACATCCTGGGAGGTTCTTGACATTTCATGAGAAGAAAACATCTTAACATTGTGAATGGTAGACACAGGAATTCCAACGTCTTTGGAGATGGTCTTGTACCCCTTTGAAGTTTGATGTTTGGTGATTATGGCTTTTCTGACAGTCTCAAGTAGCTCTCTTGTCTTCACCATTGTAAAAAGGGAACAGGGAGTGAATGTGGCCATTTTAAACATTAGAGCCACCATTTATTGGTTGATTCAAGACATTGAGTACTGACAGTTGATCACAGGTGCATCTAAATTTTACTCAAAATAAATCACAAACAATATGCAAATAATCAATATATCATTATTACAAGAATTCAGTATCAAACTTCAAACATTTTTTTAATTGCTAACCTATACTTTACTGTAATTCTCAAGGATGTACAAACTACCTCAAAAAGTGCCAATAATTATAGAAATTCACTTTATTCATGTTATTCATTTCATACATATATTTTTAATACATAATAACTAACAATAAATATTTATATATACAATCTCACAATGATAATATATATACATACTACAATAATCATATTAACTTACAAATCACAATTAAATACATCACAATTCAATACATCACAATTAAAATGCTGTTTGATGTGAAATTCTCTATTGTATTTAACTTCTCTCTTCATACCTCACATAGCATCAAACATATTATTAATCTTCTCCCCCCCAACTATGGACCACAAAACATCATACATTCCAGATTTTATAAAAAAATGTATACCAAGAAATGAGCTATTAATCTTTCCCATTGTTTATCGGTAATACATGGACACAAAAGTTCCAATAAATTTCCACAGTTACAAACCAACGACAAGATGCCTTCCCTTTTCTCCGCAGAGCACTCCCGCCGAACACCTGCAAAATCTTAAAACACAAATCCTAAATTACTCCATTTGCCAACACATAAACCTTGATAAACTATGAATCACAAAATGGCACACACCTTATTACCCTCAGAAATTATAAACAAAGCATTAAAATCCCTCGATGCTCATCAGCTACACACAGGCTCCAACCGCAACGGCAATAATCTCCCACCTTAACAAGCCAAATTCTAGACAACTACTCCTCTATCTAAAAAACATATATAATAGATATTGAAAAATCATCACTGTTAAAACACACAGCTCTACTTATACAAACTCCCCCAACCTTCTAATCTCTCATTTTTCTTCACATGCACAATGCAGAAGAAAAGCAACGAAGTGTAATTTTTACTACCTCTTCAAGACAACTGCAAACATTCTCAAACACAGATCCAAAAATCCTTCAGCTGCCAAGAGATGGACCACAGTTTCGCCAACCGGCTTCTTCAGGGAAACTTCACATCTTCTCAAACAACAACATTAAAATAATATGAATCTACAAACACATGAAAACACTAAGTCCCTGTAGTATTAAAAACCCCCACTGACCTTTAAATCTCCATTCTTTCACATAAATGCTCTCCTGGATAACATCAAAACATTTGCCAAAAACACCAACACATGCGTGTTAATATAGCAGAATCAGATTATCCACAAGTCAATAAAACCAGTGCCACTCAATCTGGGAATTTAACCCATTCGGTTCCACACTCTTCCAACGAAAAATAAACTGTTGCTCTCTACGGTACAATTTTACTGCAGTGAGAATGTGATTCTTCTGTTCAAGCTGATTTGAATTGTTTATAAGGGTGCCAATAATCATTTCCTGGCTATGTCCCAGTTTTTATACTATCTTCTACTATTTCCTTTTTTGATTGGTCTTGTTTTATTTGTTTCTTTTATGTGTCATTCATATGTGCATATATAGTCCAAAGCCATTTCACTTGTCACTTTTTTTTTTGAGATATTGGACATTAAGAGGTTGAACTGCAAGGATGCCAATAATGTTGACCACAACTGTATCAGCTCGAGAAGACACAATGCAAGTACTACACTGAGCATTAGCAATAAATTTGAGAGATTGAAATCGTACTCCATATACCCTGATTTTGGAGTGAAGATCATTGCTGTCATGGTATGCACAAAATTAAGAAGAGAAGATTGGAGGAAATCTTCTGCAAATGTAAACAGGAATGAAGAAAACAATAAGTGGTATGGTCTCCTTCAACAGCAAAGAACTTTATTTGGGGGCCCGACTTGGCCACGTTTCGGCTGAATAGCCTTCATCAAGGACCTATGAAAATAGATAATACATAACAATATAAATACACATCAATAAAATGAATAAAAAAAAATATATACATATAAATAAAATATAAATGGTAAATTCAATAAAGATCGAAAACAATGTGTGGAAAATTGTTTAAAAGGCAACTCATGAAGGAGAGGAAAGGGAAGAAGGGAAAGGAGAGAGAAGAAGGAGTGGGGGGGAAAGAAGGGGTGAGGAGGGAATGGGGAGAGGAAGGATAGGGAGTGGAAAGTAAGGGGAATAGGAGGAAAAGGAAAGGGGAGAGGGAGGAAAGGAGGGGAAGGAAGAGAAAGAAGGGGAGGGGGAAGGGAAGAAACTGCCTTGAGAGAAATAACAGGTTCAGACACTACAGGATCAAACAGTCTTAACCATTTGTTAGGGCCTTGTATGTTGGAGAGGCTAATGAGATACAAAGACCCTGCAAAGCCCACTCTTTGCACTTGGAACCCAGATCTGGTGGTACTGATGACCTCATTAGGTGGTCCAGGTTGCTGGTTACCTTCTGGCTCCCTTCTGGTGTTCCCAGAAGTTATTTCCCACTCTAGCTTCCGGACTGTTTTCACCTGGCAAATGATAAAGGGAAACAGAGGTTAACCTCTAGTTCCCAAGATAGACTATTGTAGTATATACAGGGCTACCCCAAAATATTCTAAGACTGTTACAGCCAGCCCAATATACAATGGCATGGATTTTAGTGGAGTGAAGGCAAGGGATCAAAGATTCTCAATGATGAGATTTTTACATGATCTGTAATGTATTGTGCACAATCCATAGGTAGTATACTCATTCTGAAAGCGTCAAATTCTCTGACCTTAAGTATCTAACATTGCGCTTAGAGATGTATGAACCATCATGGTCCCTTAGGTCTGCAGGAAAAGGGTTGTTGGTATTGCTGTGGGTAAAAGAGGCTCTCTGGAATGCATACAGTCCATGGAGTTTTTCAATTCTGGTGCCGACCCTCTGGAATTCATGCTGGATAAAGTCAGGGAGCATAAGGACTGGCCAAAGTTCCGTAAACTGGTTAAAGCCTGGTTATTTAGAAAGGCATTCTCGAACAGGTAAGGGCTAGGGTTTACAGGGCTTAGGGTGGTATGTTTGGAGTGAAAATGGGATGAATCATGTGTTTTGTTTTTCTGATATTTTGGGGTGAGGATGGGATGAATCATGTATGCAGTCTACTAATTGTTTTGTCGTAAATCACCTCTGGTTGTTTAAACAGAGAGACAGTTAGATCCACATGAGATAATAATAAAATAAGACTCCTCTTTAATTAGCACTACCATCCATTTTTTCCCTTAATGGAGATACAGAATTTCTTGGTGATCTGAAGCACACCCCTCCATATTTATAACTGCATATTTATATTTTACATTTCTAAAAAGACTATTGGGCCAATATTCAAAAAAAAAGCTGAGCTTCTAAAGTTTAGGGGCCCAGTATTCAAAGGGATCAACATGGTTGTGTTAATCCCCTTGTCTGTGATATTCAGTGGCACCAGCGTCGGGGCATCCTGGGGGTGAAGTCGGGGTGGCACTCAACAATAACCAGGCAGCGGTGATATTGAGCCGCTGCCCAGTTATCGCAAAGCGGCAAAAGTCAAGTGCAGCAAAGGCTGGCCTAACGTTCGCCGCTGAAGTTAACCAGCCAATGGCTGAATATCACTGCTGCATGGTTGGCTTCAAGGCAATGCAGGCAGCCCAGATATTGCTGCCGGCATTGAATATATGGGTCTAATGCTCGGGGTCGGCAGCTAGTTGCTTTAGCATCCCTAGCGGCTGCTGCTGAATATCGGGCCCTAGGAATCTTACTTAGGCACTAAATTTGTCATTTACTTTCAGCTAAACATATGAACTTTTCAGCTGAAAATGCACCTCTTAAATTTAGAACTGCCACTCATTTGTTTAGAACATAAGAACATAAGATATGCCATACTGGGTCAGACCAAGGTCCATCAAGCCCAGTATTCTGTTTCCAACAGTGGCCAATCTAGGTCATATGTACCTAGCAGTTTCCCCAAGGGACACAGGTTCCACAATGCTTGTATTGGTTCAAGCATTGATATCCTGGGTCCCTTCTTAATAATGGCTTATGGACCTTTCCTCCAGGAACTTGTCCTCCATGAACTTTAGATTTAGGAGCCTAATTTAGGGGCCTAGTACTGAAACTAAGTGCTTGCTAAGCTTCTAACATTTTTCCTCATCCTAAATCTACCCCTGTTGCCATTCGCTTTCCAGCCTCTTCAATTTATGAGCTTAGTGAAACAAGAAGCATATGTTTAGGCATCACACCCTAGTAAATATTCAGAGGCCAGTTTAGGAGACTAATGCTTAAAAGTTGAACATAGGGCCCTGTGTTTTTATTTAAAACACTAACAAACTTGTGCTTTTATTTGCTTTCTAAAGCTTGCTTCGTGCTACTGTTCTGGGTCTTGCCTGTAAAATGGAAGATGAAGAGGCCCTGGGTAATGCAACTGAGTATTTCAATTCCTGGTTTAATGAAACAGGTGGAGCAAGGTGAGGATTTGCTTCCTCCAAGGAATGTATTGTCATACGGAGCAAAATTAATGCCTGATGCTTTTATACTTAAGTTTGCTACATTTGCTTTTTTCTTAGTGTTCCTGTACCAGTAAATCTCAGGCTACTAGTGTATCGCTATGCAATGAAGCACTCAGGTAATGAGCATTCCTGGAACTACATGTTTGAGAAATACCAGACTACCCCTTTAGCTCAAGAGAAAGACAAGCTGATGTATGGACTGGCTTCTGTGAACAATGTTACCCTTTTAGACAGGTGAGTTGAGTGCACTGGATAAATTTCTTTCTCTGCTGAAATGGTTCCCCTTTCCTCACTCTGTATCCTTGCCATGCCTTCCATTGCACAGAGGAAAAAGGAAGACAAGGCTGTGTTGTATCACCAACTTCAATATATGTCTCAAAATCAGAGAGGAACTTTGTTTATTTTTAAATATAGGGTTCCATGAAGGAGGGAGGGAGAAGGATCATCATGTCTCAGGCGAAGTGTGAATCCCATATCTCATACGGGCCAGTTGGAAAGTAGTGCTCTTAGGTGGAGGGAAGGAGGGAGAGGGCGAAATTGGCTGGCCTTACAGTGATGTTTCTTTGGCCATTGAGCAGCACTTGAGGTGGACCTTGGAGGAGACATCTTTCCAGACTTCAAAACATCTGGACATGCCGTTTTGCTATGGGTTGCAAAGGTGAAAGGATCAAAAGAGAAAAGCCAAAAAACTGCATAGTTAGGTAACTCTGAGAGTGGGAGATTAGTGCAGATGCGCTCAGATGCCAGTTGCCGAATAAGGGGAAGAAGTTTATGAGGAGACTGCTGCCTTCTCTTCTGATGTATGAGAAGATTTTGGTGTGACATCTTGGATTTCATGAACTGAGCCCAAAGGGGCTTGACTGATGGAACCTCTGTCCTCGGAGGTGCAGACAAAAGGGGGATCTACCTGTGCAAATGTTCAGGGATATTTTGGGGGGCTAAGAAGCCTGTTGCTGCTGCTGAATCTCATGGGCAAAGTGTGCCAAACGTGTGCTTGAGTTGAAAATGCAGTATAAATCTCTCTTTCATATTGTTTCACACTGCAGTTATTCATCCAAATTCTCAAAAGTAAAAATAACTTGCAAGTGACATGGATAGAAGTTTCTTTTAAAACTTGAAAAGATTTGTAAGATCTAAGAAAAATTCTTCAGTCCTTTCTTCTTTTTACTTTTCTTTTTGTTTTATCTACTTGCTTGCTTTTACTTATTTTTGTTTTGATTTTCTTTGTTCTCTATTTCCCTCTCTCTCTCTGCATCGCCTGCTGGAGTGCTCAGGCAAGATTAGATAATAGCAGAAAAACTAAATAATCTCTTTGCCTTGTTTTTTGCTGAAGATGATATTGGGGTCATATCCATATTGGAAACCTTTAATAGTGATGATTCAGAGCAACAAAAGCACTTCACTCTAAGTCTACAAGATGTAATAGATCAAATTGACAAATTCAGGAGCAACAAATCTCCAGGACTGGATGGTATTCACCTTGGAGTCTTGAAAGAGCTCGAGCATGAAATTGCTAAACTGTTACTAGGGTGATACCAATTTTTAAAAAAGGGCACCAGAGGTATTCTGGGAAACTATGGACCTGCAAGCCTGATGTCTATGCCAGACAAAATGGTTCAAGCTATACAAAAAACAAAAGTCCTGACCATATAAATAAACATGGGGAATGAGTCAACATGAGTTCTGTGAAGGCAGGTCTTGCCTTACCAGTTTATTAGATTTTTTTAAAGGTGTTAACAAACAAATGGATAATGGCGAGTTGTTTGATATAGTTATTTGGCTATTCAGAAAGCCTTTGACAAGCTCTCTCATGAGGAAATTAAAAAGTCATGGGATAGGAGGCAGTGTCTTGTTGTTGACTGGGAACTGGCTAAAAGACATAAAACAGAGAATTAGGCTAAATGGTCCATTTTTTCAATGGAGACAGGTAAATAATGAAGTAACCCAGGGATCTGTGCTGAGCTCATTGCTTTTTAACATATTCATACAGTAAATGACCCGGAAATGGGAACAATGAAAAGGTGATCAAATTTTGCAGACAACACAAAATTATTCAGAGTTGCTATAATTGCAGAAGATTGTGAGGATTTGAGAAGGATCTTGTGAGATTAGGGGGTATGTCTACTAGTCGAGGCTAATGGTTAACCCAAGCTATCTGCAACTGGATCCCATTGGATAATATGGGACCTAGTTGCAGATAGCCTGGACTAACCATCGACCCAGCTTAGTAGACAGACATACCCCTAAGAGACACAATGTCTAAATGGCAGATAAAATTTAATGTGGACAAGTATAAAGTGAGGCACACAGGGAAAAATTAATCCCAACTGCAAAATGCTGGGTTTTGAGTTAGGTGTCACCATTCAAGAAGATGATCTTGGAGTCATTGTGGATAATAAACTGAAATCTTACTACTACTACTACTAATAATAATAATTTGTATAGTGCTATAAGGCATATGATATAATGATAAAGTGGTATATAAAACTGGTTATTGTAATGAAAAATCCCTGCATGTCTCCAACCCCCCTGCTTTTGTATGACCGTGTAGTGTAATGTAAACCGCTTTGATTGAAGGAAAAGGTGGTAGAGAAAACCTGTTAAACAAACAAATAAATAAATATGCAGTGCTATATGTATATGTATATTGTAAGACACAGTTCCTGCTCATCAGAGCTTACAATCTAATCAAGATGAAAAAACATTGCAGAACTGGGGACTAGAGTATGTCAAGATACACATAAGTAGTGGACAAGAGAAAGAGGAGTATCAGGATCCAAAAGCAGCCTCAAAGAGGTGGGTTTTCAGCCTGGACTTGAGTAGGGCCAGAGAAAGGAGCCCAACGCACATATTCAGGTAGTTTGTTCCAAGCATATGGAACAGCAGGTGGAATGAATGAAATCTGGAGTTGGCAGTAGCAGAGAAGGGCGCAGATAAGAGGGATATGCCAGAGGAGCGGAGTTTCGAAGGAGGGGTATAGAGTGAGATAAGAGAGGAAAGGTAGTGAGGAATTGCAGAATGAATGCACTTGTTGGTAAATAGGTAAGGATAATTTTGGAGGGAGACTGGCATACATTTGTTTGAGGTGATGAAGTGGGAATTCAAGTTGGAAGACTGAGCTAGATTTCAATATTATCAAGTGTGTCATTTCGTGAAGGATGGGGCACCAGGGGAACTTGAAATAGCCTTGGGGGGGGGGGGGGTCCATGAAGGGGTGTATATCCTGCTATCTAAAATACTGGAGGGACCTGATTATCATAAGCTTGTGTATCAACATAGGTGGGAATCTAACTTAGGGGTACAATGGGAGACCTGTGAGTGGACTCAGGTCACAAAGCAATTACCTAAGGGTTTGCAGGTGACATATTTGCTGGAGAATAAAGACGATCGCTGGTATTTCACCCCTTGTAGACTGTGGAAAATGGGAGTGGGGGGATGGATGTTGCTGGCGTGGCTGCAGGGGGAGGGGGGCAGTAGGGATTTTTAAACATATATGGTGGGAATACTCGGGTATATAGCCTTATTGGGTGAAAGTGTTCGACAAGCTATCCCGGGTACTGGAATGTCAGATTGTCCCATTGTCATCGCTGGCCCTCAAGCTTTGGAGAGGGAGATATGGGAGCAGGGGCACTGGAATGGTCTCATTTTTTTTGCTAATTGCTGCAAGACTGACCCTAGTCCAGTGAATGAGGAAAGAAGAGGTCTCACCTTTGGAGATAGTGTTGGTGAAGCTACATTGTGTATGGGATGGCCAAATTAACAGCCATGCATCAGCAGAGGCTCCCATTCTTTGAGAAATTATGGGAACCCTATGTATTGTAGTATGCTGAGTCAAGGGCTGGGCCCCAAAAGGTCTGAATGGTAGTGTTTGCATACAGCTTGACTGGGATGTGAGACTGGTGGGCTATGCAGATGCTAGGTTTTTTTTTTGTTTTTTGTTTTTTTTTTTAAATTCTTTATTTTCGTTTTGCAACAACAAAGGAAAGGAAGACATACAACAAAAGACAAATACATACATGTAATGTGATACATACACCAAAGCAAACCCCCACCACCCCCCTCCCCCCTGCTTCTTCTCTAGAAACTAAAACATTCTCGAAACGGACGTGTACTGACATTATTGTGTTACAAAACCTTCCAGCGGTCTGAAACATTATTATGTTACAAAACTTTACAGCGATCTGAGACATGATGAGTGTACATTAAACAGACATGTCGAAGCAATAAGCAGATGGTACATGATCATTGAGCATCTGCCATTTAGACAAGCAAGAATGAAATTGGGTATGGAAAATAGCCCTCCAAGATATCTGCTCATAGTTACTATATAAGCAGACAAGGTTCCACTATTCATTGACAGCAAGTCGAGAGCTATCCCTCCAAGTCCCCGTGATCAAACACATGGCTATACCCAGCATAAAATCAGGAGAAAACAACCCTTCGTAGGAAGAGAGGGGACCCCCGCCACTGAGCGTAGTCCCACAGTCGTCCGAGAAAGAGGCTCGTGAAGGTGCAAGATAAAGGAAATACGACCCCAGACCCGCCCCTAGTAAATCTGTAGTTAAGGACATGTACAAGAACATGAACGAAGGTTCCCACATCAGTATAGCGAGACCTGCACGGGCCCCTGGCAATTGTGTTCCATTTGACTATTTTCTGGAATATGAGAACATCTTTGTGCAAAAGGACAAGAGTTGAGTTTGGATAGCTGAAGCAGATCGGGAAACCCGCATTATGTTGCTCCAGAAACGCTCCAATGCACAGGGGTTAAAGTGGTTTGCGGTTAACAAGCCCAGGCTGGTTGGATTCTACAAGTGACAATATCTGTACCCTGACATAATAGGTTATAAAAGGTAAAGGCTGCTCCATGTGTACTACTAATAGAGTGAATTAGTTCTAAGAGCCCATCCTTAGTAGGGACAGAGGACGGCATGATTGGAGCACTTTTGAGGCAGCATGTAAGCTGCATCAATTGAAAATAATGTTTCGCTAGGAACGCAAATCCCCTGTATAGATCAGAGAAGGTTTTCCAACGAGCTGCAGAAAGAGCTGTTGGGGTGTCCTGATCCCCCTGGAGGACCAGGGTCTGGAAATAGTCATACATGGCTGCTCAAATTTCAAACCGAAACTCTGACTGAGTTAATAGGGCTCTATCAAAGAGCCAGGCCCCCGGATTCCCTTGAAGTGCAGTAGTATGGTAGTGAAAAGGAATAGCAGCATGATCTGAAATATACGAGGAGTGAATCTTTACAGCGTCCACCTGGGGAGCTAACAATGTTGATATTAGAAAGAAATCTATGCGAAGCTGGAATTTGTGAAGGGAAAAGAAAAAGGTAAAGTCTAGCTCATTGGGGTGTAGTAGCCTCCACAGGTCGACCAGAACAATATCTTTGATCATAGAGGCAAGCGCGATATGACTCTTGGGGGGACCACCTATCCCGGACGACTATTTGTCAATCAGAGGATCAAGACTGAATGGAAACCCCCCCACTATCAATGAAGAATTAGCAGAGGCCTGCGCAGCCTGAACAGTAATCGCTACAGGACAGGGTCATCCAAATTAGGAACATGAAGGCATATACATGTAATTTTAAAGTTACCCATCTTGAGGTGAACGCTGGGCTATCTACCCGCTGTGTCTAAGCAAATCGCTACAATAGTAGCATGCAGAGATTTCCTATTCAATATAGCAACCCCACATTTCTTAGAAACAGCTGGGGAGTAGGCGGCCACCATGTAAGGTTTAGTATTGAAGTGGAAAGTTTCCTTCGAATTGAAATGTGTTTCTTGGAGGAAAATCAGGTCCGCAGCCTCATGATTTAGATAGTTTAGGAGTTTCCTCCGTTGTATCGGATTATTGATTCCTTGTACGTTCAATGAAAAAATCTTACATGGTGCCATCAGTCGATACTAGACATTTTAGGTAAAAGCGCTTGAAAACTTACAACATAATCAGAATCTGTACACTAATGACATAAGCACCAAATATGCTGGCCAATACACCATATTGAAAAGTATGTACCAAAGTAACTTAGAGAAGAAGCAAACCCCCAATGAATATGGCGACCAGATGTCTGCGGGAGGAGGCCCTAGAGAGGAGATAAGCCATAATAAAAGAAAAGAAACACCAGAGTCCATAAGAAACACTGTCTCTGATATTCGTCGAGGCTACAATGGGTAGATGGAGTCGGGTCCCAGATATCTTCAAAATAAGGCGACAGACCTCCTTCGATAAACTCTTCGCTGAGCCGCGGTAAATCCAATATGGCAGGCACAGCGGATATGAGAGTACTGGCAGGAATATTCTGGAAATCAGCGCATCAAGTCGGCTTCTTTAGAGTCCAAAAACTCCGCTAGTAGCTCAGGGTCCTCAAATGTTCTTGTCTGATTGTGAAGCGTGACTCGGAGCTTGGCCGGGTACAGCAGACCATAGCGTGCTTGTAATTGTTGAAGCCTCGGCCGAAATTCCAGAAAGCGCTTTCGGCGGTCGACCGTGGGTTTAGCCAAGTCAGGATAGAAGAAGACCTTGTGGCTCTCAAACTCCATATGGCCCTTTGCCCGGGAGGCACTGAGAATTTGTTCCACATGTTGATATCTCAAAAGTCGAAAGATGATAGGCCGCGGGGTCTTCCTGTTGAGTGTTATGTTTGTGGGTACACGATGAGCACGATCGATCTCCAATTCTTTGGTGAAGGTGATTTGGAGCAAGGAAGGGAGGATTTTACTTAAAAACTCCTTCATGTCACCCAATTCCGCTCCCTCCGGTAGGCCCACGAGGCGCAGGTTGTTGCGGCGCGCTCTATTGTTGCCATCTTCCACTTCTTTCTGCAAAGCCCGCACCTGACGTTCAACTTTGTCGAGTTTGGACAGCCGGACCACATGGGAGTCTAATATATTCTCCATTTTGTCCTGACGCGAAGAGAGCCCCTCCAGCCTGCCTTGCAGTACACCAAGATCTTCCCTCAGCGCTCGAAGTGCTTCACCGTTTGACTGCACGAGGTCCTTAACCCCTCTAATTTCTGCGAGGATTTCCTGCTGCATTTCGGGGCCCTCGCGCAAAGCCAGCCCCTTCTGCGGGGACGGGGGTTCAGTTTTGGAACGTTTACCGTGAGAAGCCGCTGAAGAGCCAAATTCCAGGCGCGTGGTTTGGTCCCCGCCATCTCACCAATGTGCCCCGGCAAGATCAGAGCAGAAATTCAAGTTTGTCCGGTGTTAATTCAGGATTCTGAGTAGGCCTCTCGGGAGCCTCAGCATTATGCGACCATCCCGCTGGACATCGGGCTCCGCCCCCTCGCTAGGTTTTTGTTTTGTTAGTATGTTTTTTTCCTGATAACAAGGATATTTCCTTTGCCCATTGTATTTGGGGTTGCACTGGGGGAGGGGGGCCACGGGCATAGGGAGGAATGTATTCTGGATCTATTGTTTTAATAGATGTTGATGTTGGACACGGACAAATTGTAAGTTAAAAAAAAAACAGATTGGAGGAAGTGGGGAGGTGGGTTTAGGGGGAAAGATAAGGAGCTCAGTTTTGGCTAGGGGATGGTGGTGAAAGTGTCTAATATGGTGAGATTCAAAAATGGTTTGGACAAGATCTTGGAGTAAAGGTTTGTGGTAGTGTGGCATGCACAAGGGCGGTTCAAGGCAATCTGCTTCCTGATGCGGCGGATGAGATGGTGCCCCCAACCCCTAGAGCGGGGTGGAGGGGGCATCCTCAAAACTGCAAATCCTCAAAAACCAAATCAAAAAGCTGATTAGATAATTTGAAGGAAATGCAAGATGTATGCACACCAAGGAACTAAAAGAGAGTGAGAACCACCGCACAGTTTATAAACCAAATTATAACTCGTTGCTATTTTGTTGTTATAAACTGTGTTATGGTTCTTGCTTTTTCTTTTTGAACATATATTTTGCATCCACAGAACCCCCTCCCTCAACAACGGGTGCAGAGAAAAACTAGGACATTTACCCATAGAACTCAATATCTAAAAAGAAATAAATCTGATTCTGGTCATTTCACTAAATACTGCAGCAAGCCCTGGAACATCCAACACCTATTTAAAAAGCTGAACAATTCAGATTACTACAGTACCAGATCCCTACATACAAACTCTATGTTCACAAAACACCTGACCTTGGCCACAAACACAGAACACAGACCCTCACCAAAGTACAGAACAAGTGTCCATAACCTAAAAATAAACTTATGTAGATAAAAATTAAACCTAAACCCGAAAAATTCAGATTCTGCACACAAAGCAACACTAGAGAAATATAAAGAGAGACATTTCCCTGTACTATATAAAATATAAAAATAGCACCAAGTCCAATCAGTAAATTGAAAATAAAATTCTCTTCTACCTTTGTCTGATCATTTTATTCCCAATCTGAGGTTTCTGTTTTCTTCCACCTCCCAATGCCTCCCCTGTCTACTTCTCCCCCCACCCCTCAGGGGCGGCCTGAGGGTGATGTGGGGGATGTGCGGAGACTCATTGCGGCAATGTATGTGCCACCCATCTAAAATTTTATGTGACTTTCAAAGATACACATGCAATTTATTAAAACTGATATTACAATAAAACATAATAATAAAAAACATTAAATTTGATTAATGAAAAGCTACTTATACAGCCCTCCTCCCAAATCAAAGCATTATAAGTATCTGTACATCAGATTTATTTTGCTATGACCAGATTATTGATGAGGAGGGAAGATATAAAATGAGAAACTAATCCTGGTAGCCGTGAATTCAAAGGCTGGATTGAATTGTGCTGAAGTTGGAAAAGTCCAGAAATCAGCAGCGGTGAAGCTCTCAGGCTACTAAATAAAATTAAACTGAGACACCCCCTTAAAATTTGAAATGTCCTTGAATCTGAACTGACAAAATATTTTAAATTTCAGTCTGGCAGCATAAAGAACGTAAAGCTGCAAATCTCAAAGACAATCCATATTCCAGTACCACCCCCTCCCCCCCAAACACCCTACGATTGACTACACCAAGAACCCAGTTATAGGACCCATAGAGCAAATCTACTATTCCATAAAAGCACTGACTTCCAAAACGCACACAGCATGGAGCATACCTAGAAAAGGGTAGCATCATAAATATTGCAGTGGGCCCTAGAACATCCATATTCCTGTTCAAAAAACTGAACAAGCCAGATTACTACAGATCCCTACATAGAAACTCCATGCTAACAGAACACATAACCTCAGTCACACATGCAGAACAGAGAGAGATCTTCACCAAGTAGGGAATATATTAATACAAATTAAAAACAAACATATGTAGACAAAAAATGCTTTTACCCATTACTCTTAGGCTTACAGGATTTATTTCCCAAAATTATACTTTACATCGTCCGCAGAAATTAACATACTGTAATGGCTCAGCACAAGTAGCATGAGTGCAACTAACGACATTTCAGTGGACGGCCTTAGTTGCACTGGCGGCCATTTTGCCATGCTGAAATGCGGTAACTGCAGGGAGTTGTAACTGCCTCCCTTCAGTTAGCCTACAACCCTATGTAATCAAACTCTGGAATTTGTTACCAGAGGATGTAGTATAATCTGTTAATGTAGCTGCTTTAAAAAAGGTTTGGACAAGTTCTTGGAGTAAAGGTCCATAAACTATTTTAAAGATAACCTGGGAAATCCACTGCTTGCCCCGGGACAAGGATAATGGAACTTGAGTGCCTTTTTGGGAACCTGACAGGTACTTGTGACTTGGATTGGCCACTGTTGGAAACAGGATACCAGGCTTGATGGACCTTGGTCTGACCCAATATGGCATTTCTTATGTTCTTATGTTACCAGCGCAGAGCTTAGGAAACATGCTGCTAAATATGCCAAGGAGGGGCTCAACAGCACCTATGCAGTACCTCTCACTTCCACAAAAACAAGAACAACTTGGTGCCCCAACACAGCACTTTCCACCCTCTAAAAAACAAGAGGTACTTTGTGACTGCAAGTTAACACCTCCCATTCCAACATAAACACCAAGAAGGGCTTAGCAACCCTAACAACTCCTGAAACTGCACACTAGACCAGCATGGTGTTAATGTAAAAAAACAGGAAATACAAGATGCTCACACACCAAGGAACTAAAAGAAAAATTAAAAACCACAGCACCGTTTATAATACCAGATTATAAAATTATAACTCATTTTATTCTGTTATAAACTGCATTATGGTTCTCACTTTTTCTTTTTGAATATATACTCTGCATCCACAGAAACCTCTCCCTCAACAATGGACGAAGAACAGAAGTAGGACATTCACCCACAGAACTAAATATATTTAAAGAAAAAATCTGGTTCTGTTCATCTCACTAACATAAATATCCTCCAGTACCAGGCATATTGTGAACTAATATATAGCACTATAAAAGTCACCGAAGATCTACAAGGTCAAATCTATCATACCATAACAGTATAAACTTCCAAAATTCATATAAGGGGCCTACCCAGAAAAAAGCAGCACTATAAATACGCAGCAGGTTCGAGAACATCCATACACCTATTTGAAAAGTTGAACAGGGCAAATTATTACAGTACAGTATAGATCCCTATGTACAAACTCCATGTTAACAGAACACCTGGCCTCAGTCACACACTCAAACACAGATCCTCACAAAGTACAGAATAAGTGACCACATCCTAAAGTAAAAAATATATAGACAAAATTTAAACTAAAACCCCAAGAAGCCAGACTCCACATGTGAAGCAACATCTGCCATTACTTGTCTCTCCTTTTGTTTTCTTCACTTCCTTCCATCTTGATCTTTTTTCCCTTTCACCTTTCTTTTATTTATTTTTCTCTTTCTCTGTCCACCCAGATTTCACTATTCCATACTATCCAGTTCTCAATCGTCCTCTTTTTTACCTTATCTACCTACCACTTTTCAACCTTCACCCAAGTCCTTCCATTCCCCAGCTCTTCTTCCCTGGTCCATTATTCTCCAGTCTTTTGCTCACTCTCGCCCCCCCCATCATCCAGTGTCTTTCTCTCTCTGGCTCTCTTTCACTCCATCCAGTACCTCCACGCTCTTTCCTTCTATGTCTGCCCTCTCCCTACTGATCCCCCCTGCAACCAGCATCTACCCCATCTCCATACCATATCATCCCCTCTCTATTACTCCCATGTCCAGCATCTCTCTGTCTCTTTCTCAACCTATTTATCCCGCATCCATCTTCTCCCCTATCTCACCCCTATGTCCTGCATCTCCTTCTCCCCTTATTACTCCATGTCCTGCATTTCCCCTCTGACTCCCTCTAATGCCCCCTTCCCAAGTCCAGCATTTTCCCATAGTCTCCCTAAAACCCCATGGCCACATCACCACTCTCTCTCCTCCTTGCTTCTCCCTTTGCCCCTTTTCATGCCCAGTATCTTCCTTTATCTCCCTAGCCCCCACCTTGCTGCCTCCCTATTCCCCCCGCCCGCACCCAACCTATCCACATCCACCTCCCAATGCCCCTTCATGTCTACCCCTTATAGGTACAAAGGGCATAGCCTGCCTGTAGAGAAGCATGTCCCACGGACAGGGGCTGTGCAAAGCAGTGATCCCACGGACAGGGGCTGTGCAAAGCAGTGATCCCAGCCCAGAGATCACCTGCACAGTCTCTGCCCACAGGACATGCTGCTCCTGCAGGCAGGTTCTGATCTCTGGAGTACAATCGCTGCCTCCCATACTTTTCTGTGCAAGCCATGACTGCAGTCCTGAGAAACGAACCTGCCTGCAGGAGTCGACATCAGGAGGGTGCCACTGCTGTCCGCCTGCCACCACTCCCCAGTCAGGATGACCTGTGACATGCCTGCAGCCTAGTGGAGAGCCTCTCTGTGGGCAGAAAGCTGTGAGTAGCATCTGCGGCCTCTCCCAGCCTTCTGCCCATGGGAGCAGCGTGTCCTGTGGGCATGCTCTCCACTAAGCTGTCGGCACTCTGCAGGCCCTCCTGAATGGGGAGTGGGAGGTGGGCGGTTAGTGACAGCACTTTCTTGACATTGGTGCCTCCTTGCTTCACTTACCCAGCTTATCGGGTAGCACCGGCCCTGGTCCAGCATTTGTTTTGCTTCCCCGACCTCCCTGTTGTCCAGCATTCTTCCCACTCCCCCCCTCTGTCTAGCATTTGTCTTCCACCTGTCCAACATGTCTTACTGTTCCCCCCCCCCTATTGTCCAGCATTTGTCCTCCTGCCCCACCACTGTTGTCCACCATTTCTCTTCCTACCTCGCAACCCCACCCCCCTACCGCTGATGCTTCTTGGTGGCAGGAATACAAAAGCACAGGATTTTCAAGTCTCCATTGGCTTGTAAAGCCCTGCTGGTTCTGCCCCTCTGATGCAAAAAGCATCATTAGAGAAGGTGGGACCCATCAGAGCCTTACAAGCATGCAGGTGCCACAAGAGCCTGCAATTTTGCTTTCCGGGAGGGTTTTTTGTTGTTGTTTTCAAATTTCAAAGTTGACAAAAAAGAGAAAGCAAAATCACAGGCTCTTGTGGCACCAGCATGCTTGTAAGGTCCTGATGAGTCCTGCTCCCTCTAACAGGGGCGGCTCAAGGCAGTCTGCTGCCTGAGGTGAAGAATGAGATGGCGCCCCCCCCCCCCAACACCACTTTAGAGGGGGGTGGGGCTTTTTCAGAAATCCAATCAGAGACTGAATCAAATCAAAAAGCTGATTAGATTATATGGAGGAAATGCAAGATGTTTGAACACAGGGCCGTATCAAACTGCAATCGCGCCTTGTGCGACTTGCAACTTGGGCGCACGCCACCCCCCTCTCCTCCCATACCTCCATCCAGCGCTGCCTGCTCTTTCCCTGCTGCTGCTGCCCTCTGTTTTTTTCACGGTGGCGCCGGCAGCAGGGAAAGAGCAGGCAGCACTGGACAGAGGTATGGGGAGGAGGAGGGGGGCATGCACCCAATCTGAGAGGTGCCGGCACCCTAAGCAGATCTGTCCCTCCCTGCTCTGACATCGTGTCAGAGGAGGGAGGGACCAGACCTGCTTAAAGTGCTGCGAAAGGCTTTGGGCGCATTTTAACTGCTTGCTATTGTCCTGCCAGCGGCAGCAGGGCAACAGCAGAGAGCCGAAATGCGCCCCCCAAGCCTTTGCGCCCTGTGCGGCTGCACTGCTTGCACAGGGCTAGGTACGGTCCTGTTTCCACACCAAGGATCTAAAAGACAGCAAGAATCAATAGCACAGTTTATAAAACTAAATTATAACCCATTTTTATTTTGTTATAAACTGCGTTATGGTTCTCCCTTTTTCTTTTTCAACATATATTTTGCATCCACAGTAGGTGCAGAGCAGAACCAGGACATTCACCCACAGAACTCAATATTTTTAAAAAAAATCTGATTCTGATCATCTCACTAACAACAACAACCACCACCACTATTCTCCAGTACCAGGCATATTGTGAACTAATAAAAAACCCTACAACAAAAAGCAAACCTACCATACCATACCATATCAGCACAAACTTCCAAAAGTCACATAAGGAGCCCATCCAAAAAAACAGTCACTGTAAATATTACAGTGGGCCCTGGAACATCCATACACCTATCTGAAAAGCTGAACAAGTCAAATTACTACAGTATAGTATAGATCTTTATATACAAACTGCATGTTAACAGAACACCTGACCTCAGTCACACATGCACAACATCGACCCTCACCAAGTACAGAATAAGTAACCACAATCTAAAGTAAAAATAAAAATATGTAGACAAAATTTAAACTGAAACCCCAAGAAGCCAGAGTCCACATGCAGTGCAACATCAGATAAATAAGAGATGCAGTTCCCCAATACTGTGTAAAATATAGAAATAGCACAAAGTCCAATCACCAAAATTAAATAAAATTATTTTTTCTACCTTTGTTGTCTGACCATTTTATTCTCTGATCATGCTGGTCCTGATCTGAGGCTTCTGCTTTCCTGTCTTCTCTTAGCTCTCTTTCTGTGGTCTGTGGTCCATCTGCCATTTCTTATCTCTTCTTTTGTTTTCTTCACTTCCTTCCATCAGCCCATTTCCAGTTTCAGTAACCCTCCCCAGTATCATTCCCCTTTCCAGTCCTCCCCTCCCAGTACCTTCCATTGTCAACCACCTTGCATTCCCATGACTGCCACTTGTGTCCATTCCCTTCCAGTCCCCCTCCTTTCCCACTGTCCAGCCCCTTCTAGTCCAAATACCATCCCAGGTATCAGCTCAGGTTCACTCTCAGTGCCACCCCCCAGTCGGCTCCCTTCCAGCCACCCTACCCTCTGTCCATCTCTCTTCCAGTGCCATTCACATGTCAGCTCCCTTCCAGCCTCCTCCCTATTACCCAGCTACCTACCACTCCCGTCCCCAAGTGTCAGCTCCCTTCTAGTCCCCCTTCGGTACATTCCAGGTGTCAGCTCCTTTCCAGCACCCTCCTTCCCTGGCAGACCCTCTCAGTATCCGCTCCCTTCCAGTCCTATTCTACCATCCCCCTGCATCAGCCCATTTGTAGCCCTAGCCCCTAGTTTTCTTCCAGGGCCAGCAGCACTCTCTTCCCCTCCCCTATTAGCCCATTTCCTGCCCCAGCCCATTTCTAGTACTATCCTCTTTATCAGCCCACCCCAGTCCTAGCCCCCCAATCAGCCCATTACCAGTCGTAACCCTCCAATAAGTCCATTTTCAGTCCTAGCACCACAATTAGCCCATTTCCTGTCCTAGTCTCCTCCCATAGCCCATTACCAGTCCTAACCCCCCCCCATCAGCCCATTTCCAGTTCTAAACCCCCATCAGTCCATTTCCAGTCCTAGCCCTCCCCCGATAGCCCATTACCAGTCCTAGCCCACTCCGATCAACCCATTTCCAGTCCTAAGCCCCCATCAACCCATTTCCAGTTCTAACCCCCCTGATAGCCCATTACCAGTCTTAACCCCCTCCTGATCAGCCCATTTCCAGGACTAACCCCCCATCAGCCCGTTTCCCGTTCTAACCGCCCCATAATACATTACCAGTCCTAAACCCCCATCAGCCCATTTCCAGTTCTAACCTCCCCTCGATAGCCCATTACCAGTCCTAGCCCCCTCCTGATCAGTCCATTTCAAGTTCTAACCCCCCATAAGTGGATTTCCAGTCCTAACCCCCCCATCAGCCCATTTCCAATTCTAACCCCCATAGACCATTACCAGTCCTAGCCCCCCTCCCGATCAGCCCATTTCCAGTTCTAAACCCCCCAATCAGCCCAGTTCTAGTCCTAGACCCCTCCCCCCCCAACCCAGGGAAATTGAAAAAATAAACCTTCTGCCTAAGAAGCAACTGCTGCTGTTGCTCCAGCGGCGGCAGCGGCAGAATGAGGAGCCCTGCGGCCACCTACCTATGAAGCAACTGCCGCTGCTGCTCCAGCAGCGGCAGCAGCAGAATGAGGAGCCCTACGGCCGCCCGCCCGCCCCTCCCTCCAGAGAGCCTGCTGGTTTCCCCTGGTTTCGCCGGCTCCGCTTTGCAGAGCCATGGCGAAGGGACAGTGTTTCCCTTAACTGCGGCTCTGTTAAAGCTGAGCCTACGGCACTGATGGGAAACAGGAAATCCTGTTTCCCATCAGCACCTTATGTTATGGCCCTGACTCCTACAATCAAGGCCTGACTGCAGTAGCAATTCCTCTCTATCCCATGCTTGTTCCAGCTACAGAATTGTGGGTGCTGAAACATCCTCTCGTCCTGCAGTTTTCAAGCCCTAATGAGAAGCAAAGCAAATTTTTATCAGCAGAAATGTAATTCTGGAAGAAAAAGTCATGTTTTGAAACTGTTAGTGGGTGGACTCCAGGAAGTCTGTTATCAGAGAGTTGATGGCGGAGATGCGATAAGTAGAGAACCTGTTTAATGGTGAGGAAGCAAGAATAATATCCAAGATTAAACAGAATGTGCAGTAGTACAATAGACAGGGAAAGGGGTTAGACTACATAGGCCAACCTGCATTGGTTCTTAGTCATCAAGTCAGGTGGTCTCAAGCATACTATGGTATTAATGAATCCAAGAAGAGTGAGAGTGATGTTGAAAGATCCAATGTTAGAGGAAACATCCCTTTCAGTGGTTCAGGTAAGTTCCTGGAGAGAGAGAGGAAAAACTGAATAAAAGGGCTAAATCCTCTTTTTCCTGCCCCAAACCCCCTCACCCAACACCACCACTAAGGTACAGTATTTTTACACTGATGAATGGAGCCTGAGGGTGCGCAGTGACGGTAAGAATATCTTCTCAAGGAGTGTCAAACAGCCCTGAAGGCCATGCTGTTTTGCAGGACTTAGTACAGTTGTAGTAGGACAGGACTGGAAGAGAATATGGATCACAAAGTGCTCGATATATTCTACCAGAGCAGACATGAGCTCGTGATACAGTATTTTCTGGCCATTGGTGCATGTCGGTTTACTGTTTGGTTTCTGTTCTCTCTTTTACCAGTCATTCACAGGCCCTAGGAAAAAATGTAAAGGGCTCTAAATAAAATGCAGTGTTTGTTTTTCCACAGGTATCTGAGCTACATTTTTAACACTACTCTTATCAAAAGTCAGGATGTCTTCACGGTGTTGCAGTATATCTCTTACAACAAATACGGGAAAACTATGGCTTGGGACTGGGTACGACTCAATTGGGAATATTTAGTAAGCAGGTATGTCAATTTCTGCATTTTTTTTATCTCCCTTTAGTGTAAATCTTTAGGTTACTTCTTTATTTTTCATTTCATGCTTCTTCAGTGTGTCTTACCATATGATCACCTTAGTCATCCGAGTGAAAGAAAAATCCTAAATTTGATTCCTCCTTTGGCCTGCACCTCTCTAGTAGGCACAAATCAAAGGGCAGCATCCTTGCTTTGCATCTAAGGCATAAATGCCACTGAGGTTCACCCGTTTGCAGGGCCAGTGTTACAATAAACATGCAGGGGCCTAGGGCAGAAACTGATGAGGGGATCCCAAAGTCTGCCTGTAGGCTATGCCTCCTTCAGCTTGAAGCAGATTTGGAGCCCCTTGTGACATGGGGGCCTAGAGCAATTGCCACCCCCTAATGCCTGTTTGTCTACTGGATGGGGCAGCTTTACAGTGTACGCTTGCGCATCAGATGTGCGTAAGTCAGTAGAACAGTGGGGGAATCTGGTTATACTTCTGGTGACTACACTAACAGAGCTTCATTCACAGTCCATTCAAAAGGTTTTATATGCAGGCATGGTCTTTTTGAAAATGCCTCACCTTACATGCACATAAAATTATTCACTACATGCATAGGCTTCCGTGTTCATAGTGGGGAAATTCTGAAGATGACTTTATAAACCATTCTTGTGCCTAAAATGCTGTTTTAGGCATGTAATTGGGCTCTTATAAAATTAGGTCAGGCGTAAAAGTACATGCAGTGGAATCCAGTGTGTACTTTTAAAGATGGCCTGCATAGGGGCAGGGCATAGGTAGGGTTGCGCTGATATTTGCACCTACTCTTGAGCAGGTACCGTGTCTATGTCTGAAATCCAAGTGCAATTTGTGCAGGGATTTGTGCTAGTATTTTGTAAAGACAAGCAGGCACCTATGTGTCTTTATAAAATAGGCTCAGAATCAGCATCTTCTCCATCGCCTTATCTGGGCACCTGCTATAAAACGAAATCACAAAACTCTTTCTCAGGCCTTCCTTGGCATAGCTAAAAGATGGGTCACAAAGAAGAGGAAGAAAAAGAAAATCTGGAATAAAAAACTGTACATCATCGTAAGAAGTTTTTATTTTGCTTGCATCAAGAGAAAAGGAATGATTCGGGGTATTTATTTTTCAATTTCCCAAATCATTCCCAAATCATTCCAGCAGGATCAAAATGATCTTTTATTTTGGGCCTGCTGCTAAAATGGAAATATTGTTTAGTTAAATGGCAGAAAGCACACACAGATGTCTTGGCTGGATGGTTCCTGCCAATTGACAAATCAACAAGTTTCGGCGCGTAAGATATTTTAAAGTTTCCCAAGGCTCACTGTGGCCTGCATGGTTTTATAACAGGTTTTATTAGTTTCAAATATTCACTATGGGGGGGTCACCCTGAACAGCGAATAGCAGGGATGGATGTCTGGCTCGGACATCCAGCTCCTGCTGTTCGCAGGGACCCGATTCTGGATCTAGAGTTCCCCGTATGTACAAGGCCTTTGTGCAGGGAGCTCTGGACAGGGGCAAGAGGGGGTGGCGTCAGGGTGGGGAGTGGGCAGAGCAAGGGTGGGCTGATGATCCCAGAGGTACAGGGCCGATTCTGGTCATGGCCCTGTATGTCCACATTGAAAGTGGAATAAGTCCTGTGCGGGGCAGCGATACACAGTGCAAACTCCCTGAAATCACAGGGAGAGCAAAGGTACAGCCCCACTGCCCGATCCCAGCCCTGGATGCCCCAGCCGAGGGTCAGACAACGGAAAAAGAAGCGCAGGACCAGAGTTGGGGTGTCGGTGCTCCTGCTGGGTGTTCTGGTGCCATGGTGATGGGTCACTACAGCACCAGGGCTCCAGGAGGAGCTTAGGGAGGGATGGCCGGGGAGGTTGCTGCACATTCAGGGCCTCAGAATCAGGGCTGTCCAGACCATCCAAGTGCTCCGATTCTGCAACCGTGGCAACATATAGCTTTCATGGTTGCAGAATCAGGTGCAAATCCAGCTCATCCAGATTTTGGATGTCCGGACGGCACAAACGTGCCCCGATCAGAATTGGCCTCCACCTTTACAAAAAGGATTTTAATAAATAAGGTTCATTATAATTAATCCTGAATAAGCAGATTCTTTCTCAGTCCCCCTGCTTCTGTTTTCCCTTTTTGCCGGCCCTACACTCTGCTTTCCACTGCCATTTTTATTTTCTTATCCAAATCTGCCCAATTTTCTCTTTTTTGTAATTTTAGTCCTTCCATTTTTTTAAAATTATTTTTAATCACCTTTCACGTCTGTGTGTTCTTTCTGCTCTGAAGTGTGTTATTCTAGGTTTGGGAATGGACTGTTATTCCACCCTGGAATTCTGCAGCACGTCATATAGACGTCCTCCATCCAGCTTATCTGTAGAGGAGGAATGCCCCAGCTTTGCAGCAAGGCATAGCTTTCTGCCTCAACCAATCCATTGCTAAAATGCTTTGGGGAAAACATTCAAGTACTTTGGTTAATATGGGAATTGATTATCAGCATTTAGAAGTGTTGGAATGGAAACTTTGGGGCACTTTTACTAAGGGGGGTGCTATGACGTTGCACCGAACACGCCCGTAACACTCTAACTATGGCACGTTAAGTATAACACCACCGTGTTAAGTGTCAGGAACAGGGAAAGCTTGTTCCCAGCATTTAACATGCTGCACCGTGCCCTAACATGGCCTAAAATTAGTGCAGGTACACATGAGGGTGGCAGTAAGTGCACATGGGCTAATAGTATGTCTTGCAATTAGCTCAGGGCATGATGACTGCAAGATGCCCACTCACTGCCCTTCAACTGCCCACTTACCCTCGCAACTCACACAGCACTGTTACCATAGAAATCAGGTAGTGCTAACTGTGCTGGCCCCACATTAACAGCTATGATGGGTCACAGCGTGGGGTTAGCGTGTGCTGTAACCCCTGCTAATTGCTTAGTGCACTTTACTACTACTGAGCATTTGTATAGCACTACAAGTTGTACATAGCACTGCACAGATGTGTAAGAGACAGTCTCTGCTCATAGAGCTTACAATCTAGTCAAGACAGACAACACAGTGAGGCAGCCAGGAAGGTAGCAGTGAAAACACCCCTCCCTCCCCCACCGAGCCTGAGCCGCCACAGTGCAACGAAACGTAAGCACAAACCTTTCCCCTTGAAACCAGCAGACCAGAGCATACCAGTTTAGACAGACTACACAGGAAAGTTTTGTGAAAGCCCCCCCAAGAGCTGCTGATGTGAGGGACTACTGCCTGTTGATTCCTGCTTCAACAGAAGGTGTAGGCTGGGATAAAACAAGGGGGAAGGGAAAAGAAAAAGGAGATCAGGTTAGTAAAAGGGTCTCTTTATTTTCTGTATTAATGTTTTGGGATATGTGTTTCATTGCAGATATACTATCAACGATAGAAATCTTGGTCGTCTGATAGCGAGAATAACTGGAGCTTTCAACAACGAGCTTCACCTTTGGCAGGTAAGGAGGCTGCTGATTTCCTGACAGGTAGAAGACTGTTGATGATCTGAAGGTGTGCAGATCAATGGCTTAATATTTTTTATTTTCACTTTCTTGTTTTAGATGGAAAATTTCTTTGAGAAGTATCCTGATGCTGGGGCAGGTGAAGCATCGAGGAAGCAGGCTCTTGAGACCGTGAAAAGCAATATCGAGTGGTTACGGCGAAACAAAGCAGAGATAAAAGCTTGGCTGGATGCAAATGTTTCACCTTAAACTCAGAAATGCTACGCCAGTGTGTAACTTCAGTCCTGTTTTCTGCCGTCCGTTAACCATTCAGGGAATACTTTCTAAAAGCATTACAGAGAAGATTGCACTTATCAATCAAAGGGTTTTTGTTTTGTTTTTTTTAAATTCTCTGCTTTTTGTTAACAGGATTTGAACGTGTACCTTCAATGCACCATACTAAGAGAGAGCTCTTAACTCTCAGTCACTGATGTCATATGCAATTGATGGAGATCTCATGGAGTTGTTTTAAAATGAAGGCACAAAACATTCCTGGCCTCCATTAACTCCCTATTTAATGCTGTGCCTTGTTGTAAATCTTCTGCAAGCCAAAGGTTTGGTTTTAGGCTTTGCTTTTCACTTAAAGTACCAAAGACATACCATCAGTTAATAATTTCTTAGCCAACTTTTTTCAGCAGAGGTACCCTTCTTGTCATAGCTGCTATTAATGTGACTAGTGTTTCCTTACACTGGAATGTTCAGCATTAAATACCTCGTTTCATTCCCAGTTACCTTGTCGCTCTTATCTCGCCAAGCTCTGCAGAGAATGTAGCTTGCATTCTCCCTACTGACTATGCAATGCGGTGGACTGTCAGTCTTGACTCCCTATATGCACCGGGCATCCATGCTTTGCACTGAATTTTTAAATTAATTACAGCTTCTCAGTCTCCTTTAAACAGTTTAATATAGCATGCACATTCTGATCTCCAGTGTGATGACCTTCAATCGAAAAGGTCGCAATCCTGCATAACATTCAATGATTTTGAAGTGCTCGGCTTTTTCTGAGCTCTATGCGTAGCAAACGTAAAGTCAAGTGAGCAGCGTTATGTGATACTTAATACAGCATCATTCTCAGAGGCCCTGGCTGCAGGGCGAGACCATCTAAGGAACCCGTTTACTAAAGTGAACCTGCATTAACACATGCGTGCAGGAACTGTGACAGCACTGGCTTTGCAGGAAATGTACCCAACATCCTTTGCTAACTGGGGGCGGGGGAATAGGTGGAGAATGAGCATGGACTGCACATTACAGTTAGCGCATGGTACGTGGCACTGCCACTTGTGCATCCGGTAATTCTTGCTGCACACAATGAATGGTAGAGAACTCTTCTATATGGGGACATGCTGAGGATAACCCCCAACAGTTAACGCACAGGCTTTGCACTTACCACATGTTACTTTTTGCATTTAATGTGCGGTAAGTGCAGTACTTTACCACATGTTAGTGAAAAAGCCCTTAAATTCCTGTCAGTTCTAAAAATTCCAAACCCAAGGCCCCTTTTACTAAAGCCCGCTATGGATTTGCAATTAATGCACCAAACAAATGCATGTTAGTTGCAGCTGTCAGGGGTGTGACCAGTATGTTCCTGGAAGTCAGCCCCATGATGGGACACTCTAACATGCACTCCACCAAGACGGGTTTACTTAATGACTCCCATAGGGGGGTCATTAGGTGAATTCACATTAAGAGCCATGATGCTGCTGAGCATGCACTTTCCACATCTGACTCTGCCCCTTCCCGCAATCACTGATTAACATGCGTATTAGTGTGGGTGATGACCCACTCATGTGTTAGCGTTCCCAGTTACCAGTTGCCACATGCTAAAATGCAGGTTAACTGGCTAATGGGCTTTAGTCAAAGGGACGCTCAGTCTCCTTTCTTGAAAACATGGAATTGGTGTCTGGATTTAAGAAGTTCAGACCAGTGTGATAAGCACAGTTCTTTGATACTCTAGACTGTAATCCGGCATATGATCATGATAGCTTTATAAAACCTTTTTTTCTTCTGTTGTGTTTGACATTATGATAAAAAAGATGGTACATGAAAAGGTCATTGTAGGTTTGAAAACATGAAACTGGAAAGCCAAATAGAAAAAAAGAAATGGCATGATGGACTTCCCCAACGACATCTGCATTCTAGCTGCTTTTGAGAACAGATCACATGCTTCAAATTCAATTTGAACCTCATGAAAACAGAGGGTTTTCGGGGGGAGGGGGGTGTAGGTGGGACAGGAAGACCAGGTTCAGATTATCAGAATTGAATCAGGATACCCTGACAAATGATGAGAATAATGGAAGCTGCTAATGGCTTGATATAGATGCATTTGAATCCCTGGTGACTTGATTTTCCACGACTATTTTTAGTTCATTTTAGTCAGTTGAGATACAGATATTTACAGAATAAGAGTTGGATTTCCTGAGCTTTTCTTCTGTAGACATGGAATGGGGAAAAGGTCTTCATAAATCAGGCCCTAAATCTTCAGTGAAAATACGTTCAAATACTAAGGTGCTGGGGCTTCTGGCACCCCAGTCTGAATATATACAGTTTGTTTAAAAAAACATCTGTGTCGAACCATGTGAAAACTGATTGTGAATACCTAAGTAAGTTTAAGGCACATATTTGCAGATCTGAACCTGTGCTCGAACCAGGCTGGAGGAGGTTTGTTCAGTCTCGATATAAGTACTGATTAGATGTAGGCTGTTTTGAAGACCACCCACTGGAAAGAGAATGGAATTAGCCATTGCAAAAAGCATAATGGACCTGAATAATTATTCTCCACCTGCATGAAAAGTCTTGGTAAATCAGGTCAAATGTGTAATATTGAATTTACAGCAAGACTTACACTTAAGAATCTGGAAGAAATTGACTTCAGAGTGGTGTTCTTCCCTGTAAGTGTGTGTGTGTGTGTTTTTTTTTGGGGGGTGGGGAGTGGGGAAGTTGGCATCATGACTTTGAGTACCAGGAACAGAACCTTTTCAAATCTGGATACCTTGAATGATATTTTTCTAAAAATTAAAATGTAAGTAAATACCTGCCTACACCTGTGCGCTTTGTTTATTTACTCTGCCTCTTTTATTTATTTATTTATTTATTTACAGTCTCTTATATACCGCACTATTCATCATCAGCGCGATTTACATGGAACAAAATGCTCAGTACATTTAACACGTATGAGTTTACAGGTAACAGGGTATAAATAACTTGGATAACCGGTGTAACTATTTACAAAACATACTACATGGAATCATATACACAGAAGATACATAGAAAAACCAGTCCACTATAGCAATGAATATCACACTTGGTGAGTTGTTGATATACCCTAGATTTATCTGGGACTGGTATCAGTGGGTGTTATTGGGCTCTAGGTGATTCCATTGGGTTCTAAAAGGTATTTGTTGAAGAGGTGGCATTTGAGGGTTTTCCTAAACTGTGTCAGGCTCCTAATAGCCCGGATATCAGGGGGTAGTGCATTCCAGCATATTGGGGCACTGAGACTGAAGGCTCTGTTGGCTGTCGATTTAGTGCAAGTAGTAAGTTCCTTCGGGATTTTGAGGGAGTTTATAGCCATGGATCTCCTTGCTCTATCTGGAGATGTGCTATGGATGAGTAAGGATAAGGATGCCGATGTGAGATTATTGACAGCTTTAAAAGTAATTGTCAAGGTCTTGAAAACTATTCTAGCTTGAATAGGAAGCCAATGCAACTGTATCAGCAGGGGCGTAACGTGGTCGTACCTGGAGGCTCCATGGATGACTCTTGCTGCCGCGTTCATGGCTAGCTGAAGCGGGTTTAATGTAGATTGGGGAAGACCTTGTAATATGACGTTGGCATAGTCGAAATGGGGTATAACCAACGCCTGGAAGATTGTCCGGAAATCGGTTGGATCAAGCATGGAACGTAGGTGTCTAAGTGAGCGGATCTTGTAGTACACTGATCTGACTATGTTTCCTACGTGGGCTTTCATGTCTAGGCGTTGATCTAGTGTGACTCCCAAATATCGTATTGAGGATTTAGATTGCAACTCCACTTCTTTTACTTTAAGATATTGTGGGGGGGTAAAATTGGGATTCCTTGTTACGAAGAGTACTTCAGTTTTCTTATGTTGTATTCTGAGGTTTTGAGACAGGAGCCAGTCAGATATTGCATTGAAGCAACTCGTCAATGGGGAGAGGTCCAGATGCTCGGTAGAGAAGGGAATGTAAAGCAGGACATCGTCTGCATATAACATGCAGTCAACCTTGAAAGACCGGATGATATTACAAATTGGCTGCATGTAAATATTGAAAAGGAGCGCAGAAAGGGAGGATCCTTGAGGGACTCCTTGGCTTTGGTGGAAAGGTTCAGACTTTATCCCTCCAGAACGAACATGCTGCCATCTTTCGGACAGGTAGGATCTGCACCATTCAAGCGCTTTTCCATTAATGCCTTTGTCAATCAGACGTCCTAGTAGAAGCTCATGATTTACTGAGTCAAAAGCTGCAGCGATGTCCAGAAAGATGAGTGCAAATCCTTGACGAATGTCGTCAATGCCAGTGATTATTTTGCAGAAAAGGGTGGTAAGGAGGGTTTCCACTCCATGGAATTCCCTAAAACCATGTTGGCAGGGGTCTAATGGTGCAGCGGAGTCAATGTGATCCTGCAGTTGCTTTTGGGCCTCCTTTTCGATGATCTTCGCGAGTAGTGGAATACTAGATATGGGTCTATAGGATTCCACCTGTTGGGAGTCAAGCTTGCAGTTTTTTAGCAGAGGTCTGATAGAGGTGTGCTTAAGGGCTGAAGGGAAGGAGCCAGTTGAGAAGGAGAGATTCATTATTTTGGCCAGTACTGAGCTGAAGTGACTGCGAAGCTCCTTGATCCAGAAGGCTGGGCATGGATCGGTCTGAGCAGTACTGGTGTTAAGGGCTGCAATAGTGTCTTCAATTCCTCTCTTGGAGGGGGTAGAAAACATGGTTAGGATTGTTTGGCAGTTTTGCTCTGTGGTAGAGGCTATAGTAGAGGTTTTGTTGGTCTGACATATCTTGGATTGTAAATAGGTTGCAAAATCTTGTGGGTGTAGCTCAAATGGAGGTCCAGAGGATGGTTCCTTGGATAAAGTCTTGACCAGGTCGAAGAGGTCATGTGGTTTATTAAGTGATCTCATTAAGGTGTCAGAGTAGTACTGCTTCATCGTGTTGGTGATTGTGTTGCGATGTGCAGCCAGATGACAGTTGTATGCTGACAGGTCATTTAAAGAGTGAGATCGGCGCCAGCGTTTCTCCAGCTTCCGTAAGTGGCTAAGTGATGCTTTAAGATCAGCTGAGTACCATGGGGCACTTACTCTTTTACCTGAAGGCTTGTTGGATGTTGTACGTAGGGCAATTGAGCTGAGGCAATTGTTCCATTGAGAAATTAGGTCGTCAAGGTTCTGGGTGGATTCAGAGATGAGTTGCTGCGTTTCAGCAAGGATAAGATCTCTGTTAAAAGGCTTGAAAGATCGAGAGGGCGGTCTTGCGGTGTTGCTTTGGATTTTGTTGGTTTTTGTGTAGGCTTTGTAAGAGGGAATCTGAATGATGATCAGTTTGTGATCTGACCAAGGAACAGAAGTTATGGAGGTTATGGGATCCTGGGCTGGGTTAAGAGAGGTTTGCGGGGCGAATACAAGGTCCAAGATATTTCCCTTAATATGGGTAGAATCATTAACTAGTTGCTTGAAGCCAAGATTTTCCAGGGCGTCCAAGAAGGCTGTTGCTTGATGATCTTGCAATGTAGGCAGGTTGAAGTCGCCTAGGATCCAATTTGGGAGGCCTGGGTTATGAGTGTTGGATGCCAGATCAATGATAGCCGCGAGATCATCTGGGGAAGCTGAAGGTGCTCTGTAAAGCAGGTTGATTATGCAGCGTTTGTTGGAGATGGTGACGGTCTCAAGGTAGTTTGTATTGGTGGTGTGCACTGTTCGAAACTGGAGGTCTGTCCTGGTGAGGATGAGCACGCCACCTCCTCTTTTTTCTTGCCTATGACTTGAATGTATGGTGAAATTCTGAGGGAGGAGCTGGTTGAGTATTACGTTGTCTTCAGCAGATAACCACGTCTCAGTGACCATGAGTATATCAAGGCCGTGGCTGGCAATTAGGTCAGTGACGGCTGGCCACTTCTTCCGGATAGAACGGGCATTGATGAGGGCACATTTTAGGCTGTGAGGGTAGGAGTTTTGAATTTGTTTAGATTTCATATTGTGTTGAAGAGCAATGTGTAACAGATGGGGGTGGTGTGAGCGAGAGTCCCAAGTTATGTTGTTATGGGAAGCACTAGACCACCTTCTCCCATGGCTCAGTAATATTGGAATCTGGTTGGGTGCTGTGGTTGAGGCTAGAGAGTTGGAGAACCAGCCTGAAAGGACGAAATAGCATCCTATTATGGTGGTAATGAGGGAACCCATCTTGTCAGAGCACTATGTGAATGGGAGCGGGTCAATCTGGTTAGACTAACAGGAAGTTATTGACAAACTCTTGGTACTTAGTGTAGTTATTGACAAACTCTTGGTACTTAGTGTAGTATACTGTGTGACAGCAGACACTATGATCGCAGGCAATGGATAGTTAACTAACTAGTACAATAACTTGATGACTGGAACTGGTGAGACTACTGATAACAGTACAGTAGATTGTTGACAATAGTAGGTTATTGTTAGCACTACGATGGTGACTGGAGTTAATAAGGCTACTGACAACAGTATAGAGTTTTGGGGACTATCCACCAGCTCTACAGCAAAATTAAGGGGCATGTTTACTAAAGTGCTGGGTGATAGCTGCAGAAGTTCTGCAGTATCTTCAGGGGGCATTCCTGGTGTTTCCCCTGCAGATACGGTGGAGAAAATGCAGGGATTGTGGGGCGGCTGCTTCCTGGATGCAGCTAACGCCACCCATTGAGGAGGCATTGGGTGCATCTGCGAAGCCTGCAAACTTTGGTGATGGTAACATCCACGGTAATCATGCCTTGCAGGCATGCCTACTCTCCGCCCTAATCTCACCCAAGCTGGCACCTGCCGCATGAAATGCAGCATTGTGGAAAAGTGCCATGATTACATTTTTCCCAGCATTGGTTGCTACCGCGGGTACTATTTTTACATGGGTGCCATGGTAGCAGCTGACGCCCCTTAGTAAACTTGCCTCTAAATGTTTCTATTCACCTCTATCTTTCCTATCCAACTCCCTGATTTCTATTTGGAATAAGATTTCTCAGCACCTTCCCCGAAATGTTGAAAAGTAGAAGATATCACTAGCTAGCTATATGGAACTATACTTTAGTCAGTTAAGCATACGATCTTAGTTCCTGTTTGTTCCACCTTTTTTATTTTTTATCTGAGAAAGATTAAATTTAAGTAAAGACCCTCAGGTCCTAATTCACTCTTAAATACTGAATCAAGTTGATTATTGCAAATCTCTTATCTTTGGTATTTGCACATCTTTAATTAAAAGTCTTCAGATCATTCAAAATTCAGCAGCTAAAATTTTATTTAATGCAGGTAAATATTTTGTGACCCCAGTGCTCTGTATGCAGCAGTGGTTCCCATTTCTTTATGAATTCAATTCAAAATTTTCATTTTGACACACCAAACTCTTTACACTGGCCTTCCTCAGCATCACCTCGGACCCTCATGCTTTTCTCCATCCTATTAGGTCTTTCCAACTCTCTCAATACAGTTATCCAATATTTATGATGTCAGGATTGAGGAAACTCTCTATTCTCTTCTTTTTTATATCTTGCATTGTATTTTGGAGCAAGTTGCCTACTAACTAAAAGATCATACTGAAGACTGCTTTGTTATTCACACCTATGATAACTTAGGCTACTTACGACAAATGGACATAGCCTGCTGCCCTCTGTTTTTTCCTTGTGTGTGTACTTGGAGGCTCAAGAAAATTGTATTAGCTTCCTAATGCTCCCTTTTGTGTTCTTGTTACTTATGTGTTGTAATTGTCTTACCCTTGTATTTTGTATTAAGATTTGGTTGTAAACTGCCTTGGTATCTGCAGAGGAAGAGCGGTTAATCAAATGAATTAAACCTTCTATTGGCAGACTAGCTGCTTCAGTATTCTGCCAGCATGGTGGAAACATGTCATACCTTGCATCTGCGTGCCGCCATTTTTCAAGAGCAAACTTCATACCAAGAGATGTCATGGGCCTACGTGCTCACTTGTATCAGTTTTTATTGGCATGAAAATGTAATTTTGTTTAACCAGCATTTGGTTTGCACCTTCTCTGAGGAACTTAAACTCCTGAATTTGGCTAGGTACCTGAATAACCCTCAAGCATGATACATCAAGCTCTACTAGTAAAGAATTTCAGTCATGGAGAACATGTCTTTGGTGACCATACTTTATAAACCTGGCATTGAAGTACACTCGGACTCTAAACTGGAAAATGCTCACACACATTCAAGCTTCAGGTACAAGACATAAACATCAAGGTATCCATTCTGTAAAGTGTGATAACATTTTTGAGCATTTAAAATGAGTTAAAATGCTAAAGTGTCACCTTTATTTGCTAAGGACTTTGCACAGCTAATTTTTGTACATAAAAAAATAATAAACTTGAGTTTCAAGGCATGATGAGATTAGGTGGGAGGGAGATAAGCTAATTTGTATGGTTATGTGAAATTACTCATTTTCCTGGTAATCACTAATCCATGATATAAAGTCTATTCCTTATTTCTGAACATACTGCCAGGGCCCTTATCAACTCTCATCACTTGAATAACTTTTACACTTCAACAAATAACCTGCACAGAGCAGCGGGTACAACCCTAATGACATACATAGAGGCAGAACATCTGCATGGTGTGGTGGGTACAACCCCTAACCAAAGGCATAGAGGGGGTTAATTTACCCCTGTAGCCATCTTACTGGGCAAACTGAATAGATCATACTGGTCTTTAGCTGCTGTCATTTACTTTGTTACTATCTTGCGGTGTCACTTCCCAATTAGACTAGTGCAATCTTCTTCTGAATGAGCTTTCTCTTTCAACTGCTTTTCAAAATTCAACTAAATGACTTATTTACCTCCAGTGTAATTTAAGACTATGCAACCTGTCCTCTCAAACCACTACGTCAATGCCATTTCTGCATAAAATTCTACCTTTTTGTACTTACCTAAATGTGTATTCACTCTACAGCTCCTCATAACATCACTTCTCTTTTTCTGCACATATGCCCCTTCCCTCTTCTCAAACTTCATCTGACAGGCAAGCTGCTCTTATTTGTGCCCTTCTCAACTCCATGCTTTACTGCACTAATAGCCTGTTTACTGAACTGCATCAAGTGTTCAGCATGGGTTTCAGCATGCCCTACAAAACCAGATGTGTATAATCCTGTGCTGAACAACTGATAATGGGTGCTTTCAGTTAATGCAGGAAGGGACTTTATCCCCCTTGTTCCGCAAACAAGGTCAAGGTTTGCAAGTGCTCTTTTCTACCCCTATGATGATAATCTAGGGCAGGATCCATTATAGTTTGGTGCCTCCCACTCCCCAGGAGCTCACAAAGCTTTCCAACCCCTTCCCATCCATCCTGTTCCTATCCTTCAAAAGTCTTAGTCCAGAGGCCAGTGACCGAAGGGGGAGAGTATGCCCCTCCTTCTACAGCATAGACTGACCTGCTGGCATAATGCAACATCAGATCACCCTCCACAAAGCTATACTAAGAGCTGTGCAAGCAGCTCGGCTGCACAGGGCACAAGGGGTGCTGATGCATTGGCATTCCAGCCCCCATGGGCACCTGGAGGAGGTGCTCCCCATTGTGACATGAGTGCTCCCCCCCTTGTGGCACAAACCAACCATCCCCGCCGAGCCCTCATGGTAGAGCCAGCATGACAAACTTACCTTAACACAGTGAGTGACTTGCTGTGCTGCCTCCACACTAGTCCCAGTAGTTCTTTTCCATAGCCCAGAGGGGGGGGGGGGGAAGAACCTCTGTGTCTGCAGTGAAGGCAGCATGGCAAGCCACCCACCATGTTAAGGTAGGTTTGCCGCGCTGCCACCACCATGTGGGCCCGGAGGAGATGTATCCACCGCCCTGCCCTTGATGCACTGATGCCATCACTGGACTTCTAGGAAGCCCAATAAGAACAAGCTCTTGCATGCAGATGGATGGGTTGGAGAGTCGCAAGCACCTGGTAGGTTCCCAAAAGGTGCACAGGTTCCACAATGCTTGTCGCAGGGCAAGTAGTTGATTTCCCAGGTCCTCTTTAATAATGGTTTATGGACCTTTCCTCCCGGAACTTGTCCAAACCTTTTTTAAACCAAGCTACACTAACAGCTTTTACTACATTCTCCGGTAATGAATTCCAGAGTTTGATTATACGTTAAGTGAAAAAATAATTTTTCTTCTTGTTGTTGTTAAGTGCCGTTGACTCGGAGTCGATTCATGGCGACCCTCTGAATAGCTATCCTAAATTGTGTTCGGTCTTGAGTCAGGTGGCTCATTGTTGACAGACTGGTACCCATAGCTGCTGTTATTGTATCGATCCATCTCATTGCTGGCCTTCCTCTTTTGCGCTGACCTATCTTGCCAAGCATGATGTCTTTTTCTAATGATCTCTCTCTTCGCATGATGTGTCCAAAGTATGAAAGTCGAAGTCTTGTCATCTGAGCTTCTAAAGAAAGCTTAGGTTTGATCTCCTCTAGTACCAACTGGTTTGTTCTTCATGGCAAGATACAGAAGTAGATTGCTGGGCCTTTCTTCCACGCAGTTTAAGTTTGGTGTTGTTGCTGTTGTCACAGAAATGTGATTTTTTCTTATTAGTCTTAAATGGGTTACATTATAGCTTCATTGCGTGTCCCCTAGTCTTTCTACTTTTTGATAGTCTAAACAACCATTCTACATTTACCCATTCTACTCCATTCATTAATTTATAGATCTCTCCTATCTCCCCTCAGCCATCTCTTTTCCAAGTTGAAAGCCCTAACCTTTTAATCCCTTCCTCATAGGGGTATCCTTTATCTCTTTTACCATTTTGGTGGCTCTTCTTTATACCATTTCTAATTCTGCTATATCTTTTTTAAGGTATGTGGGGTGTCACCAGTAACCTTCCCAGAGCCAGGGGCATGTAGGGTAGGTCAGCCTGGGATATCCAAACTTAGGAAGCAGGGCAGTACACTTGATCATGCACTGCCTTCTGGGAGTGTATTTCCTTGTACTCGCTAAGCCAAGAATAATTGTAGTCGAGTGGTTTCAGGCAAAACAATGACAAGGTTTTATTTCCCCTTCCGGGCGGATTAATTGCAAGTGAAACTTAGGACATAATTACCATACTTCTGGCATAAAGAAAACATCTCAGGAACTCATAATACAAAAACAGCTTCTTTGGCTTTCAGCTTCAAACATACAGTGCTTGGTACAAACTTGAAGGTAACAGTCCCTTTTCCATACAAAGGCAACACTTTGCTTCTTCTCTGCTGTTCAAACAGCCAGCTCAGCAAAGTGATACAATGTGATCAGCTAGTGATAGCGTGCAGTCCATTTGCTCATCTGATATCTCTTTGGTAACAGACCCTGTCTGCATTTCCTCAACATCACTCTCAGCTGTGTAAGTTTGTGCACAGTTATACGGTGTTTTAAAATACAGTCCCTCTCTATTTCCCCGAGGCCTCTCTTCACAGCACTCTAAAGAGCAGGGCTGAGCATTACCGTATATATGGGATTTAGCATAGAGAGAGTCAAGCAAATCTTGGCAATCACAAGGAAAACTTTTAAACCTGGTTTCCTCTGTATACGGTTTATACAGCCTACCTTTTGGCTTTTTCAAGGAAGGACTTCTTAGCATGGCTGGGTCAGCAAGGATTCCAAACACTGGCTGTGTTTTCCTGCCTTTTAGCTTCTCCTTTTCCTCAGACATACAAATATCCTCTGGCCAGCACCTCTCTCAGGAGTTTCTGAGTGCTCCCAAACCAGCCTCCCAGGCAGTCTCTCCCTCCAGCTGCCTTCATGATAGGGCTTCCGTCGTGGGCTGCTCCCACCTGGCTTTTGGGCACAGGCTCTGTGAATCTTTGTTGCTCTGGCTCCCTGAGCTGAGTCTCCCGTTTCTCTCTCAGCTGCTGCTTTCTCCCAGATGCTTGTTCCTATCCTCGTCTCTCTTGCCTTTCTTGCTTCTTCCTTTGTCTCTCTCCCACCTCTTCCTCTTCTATGGCTCAATTCTAGTGAGTACTTTTTATATCCCTGCTTCTGAGGGCTTAGCTGTGCCCCTCCCCCAACCAGGTGTTTCTCCTTAATCCCATAAGAACATTGAATTTATAACCATTAATTAGTAAACAGTTGAGTAGTAAGTATGGAAACTTTATGTCTGTAAAACATACGCTGGTCCAAAATGGGTTAATTAATCTATTTGGATTTTCAGAAGGTGTGTGTTAAGGTCCCATATGAGAGTCTTTCATCCATAAGATAGAATATAGTGTCTTACTGTGGATCAGCAACTGGTTAAAAGGATGCAAAGAGTGGGACTAAAACATTTGTTTCCCCAGTGGAAGAGGGTAAAAGTTGGAGTCCCTCAGGGAATTGATCAAATCTGCAGATGACTCAAATATTCAAAGCCACTAAAATCCCAGCAAGCAACTGTAGAAGGATCTTGCTAGACTGGAAAAGTTGCATCAAATGGCCGATGAAATGTAAGATAGACAAGTACAACGTGATGTACGTAGGGAAAAACATTTCTAATGATACTTATACAGTGCTAGAGTCCTCCATAGGATTCACCATCCCACAAAAATAATTTCCCTGTGCTGCAGCAATCAAAAAATCAAATATGTTAAGAACTGTTCCGATCCATGGTTCTTGAATGCAGTTCTCTCCTCATCTCAAAAAAAAACATATACCAGCACTGTAAAGTGTACAGAGAAGGATACATGACAAAGAGAATGCAATGGCTCCTTTATGAGGAAAGACTGAACAGATCAGGATTCCTCAGCATCAAGAAGAGATAACCGACAGGGTGTATGATAGCGTGCAAGAACTTAACAGAGAACAATTACTGTTGCCTTTAAATTGCACCAGGACTAAGGAAAAATTCATGAAAATAACAGGCAGGAGGTTTATAGTAAAACAAATAGGGGAAAGTATTTTTTTCAGTCTGTGAACAATCAAGTTGTGAAACTTCTTGTCAGAGAATCTAGCCAAAGACATCTAATATAGCTTAGTTTAAAGGAGGTGTAGACAAATTCCTAGTCCAGAAACAGTTATTAGCAGAATGCTATTGCTCATCCTTGGGAGGAAGCTACAGGAAATGGATTTATTTTGTGGTCAGCCTAATAACATCTCAGTGTTTCAAACTCGCACCGCTAAAGACAGAATGGTGAGCTTAATGAACCTGTGGTTGGACCCAGCCTGGCATATCTTAGGTTCCAATGTACTGTGAAAACTCAACAAAAGCATGCAAACAGAAGCAGCTGCTCGGTGAAACTTGTTTAGTGCTGTGGGGTCTTGAGTCTGTTTGCATTAGAAGACTGTATCTGTTGGCACAGGTTCAATTAAGCAGTCATCAGATGAGTCAAAGCTTATTTATTTACATTCTCTTATATACTGTGCTATTCTGCATCAGTGTGGTTTACATTGAACAAACTGAAATTACATTGAACAGGGCATTATAACTTGGAGATAACTATTTTACAGGGAACATGGGCTATGGAGGGTTAAGTGGCCTGCCCAAGACCACAAGGAGCACCTGTGGGACTAGAAACCCCAGTCCTTCCAGCCCAAGGTTGCTGTCCTCTAGTGGGATTTGAACCCCTGACCTTCCAGCCTGAAGTACCTTGCCCCCAACCACTAGGCCACTCCTCCACTCCAAAGGATGAAGTTTCACTAATGCTTTTCACCTCTATTCACAAATTCAGTCCCTTCCTTGACCTTGAACCTAGCCCCTCTTTGCAGATTTTTATAACATGTCCCTATCAATAACCAGTCTGCAGGCTGAGATCTACTAAAATCAGGCTTCCTTGTCCAAATGCTTGGTTAACATTGTGGTGGTAATATGGCTGCAGCATTTTAGATATAAACTTCTATCAGACTACAGAAACTGTTTACAATCTGCCGCTACAGTGATTTCTTCTGAAACCAAGCCTTAATCAAGATGCACAATTAAACATGCCAACTCAGTCCGATTCGTATCATGCCGTTACAGACCATTAAAGTCACCATCTGTATATTTATCAGTACAGCCAGATGGGAGGGCTGCCATGAAAGCCCTCCCCACTCTTACTTACAAGCATAGCTTGAATTTCCCCATTAACTGTAAGGCTTTGGTGCCCATCCCTTTCAACAGCGGACATCAGCCATACCATCAGCCACTACCATGGCAAGGGTCAGCCACCATCTGTCAAAGCTGTGGGCAATAACAACTGGCCTTCAATAGTACGATTTGTTAGAGTGGACAAGTAGTTACACTGCTTTGCTACAAAAACATGTTGCACTTTGCATTTATATCCCTGCTGTGTGCTCTAGCCTTCCAAAACCCACCACAGATTTCATCAGTGAATCCTCGCTAGCTGTGGGCTCCCCTTATCTACTATGCTGCGACCATTTCTCAGTAGCTGGGACTGTATTATATTCAGAGATATGTCTAATCCTTTTTGGGTAATGAACTTCATCAGGGTAGTAGAACCATGCACATAACTAGGTGAGGAGGTTGCGCATAATATGAGAACCCAGAGTAGAATAATTGAAATTATACCTCAACCTTTTGATTTTCTTTGGTATTTTTGGTTCTCCGTGCTCTTATTGGAATGATGCAGGACCAGCCTATATAGCATGTAGGATATGGCTCTGCTATTGAAATGAAACTGTTCTGGATTTTTGCACCAGCTCTTCCTGCATGAGGATGTTAAATCACTGCCTCTCCGATGCATATGGGAGCAAGTACGATCTTTTCCTTGTCAACGGAGCTGAAGTTAGTTGGTCTGACCTCTTTCCATGAAAGACCAACCAGATTAGCAGACAATCCCAGGTTATTGCCTCGGGCAAGGTCCAGGCTCTACTTTGAGTCCAAAGAACAAATGAGAACAAATGAATAGCTGCATATATGTACATGCTTCCATAGACACCTGGGGTGGCCAAACATAAAAGCATATAGGGCCTGATATTGATTTGGGCAGGCTGTGCACCACTACGGCACATAAGCCTGCCTCCTGACTAACTCTGGATATTCAATGCCATAGCAACGGCATTGAATATCTGGGTTTGGTGCATAGAAAACACAGCTTCAGAGCCTAACTGGGTAGTGGCGATATTGCACCACTACCCGGTTAGCATCCATGGCCAAAACTAGGTGAACCAAAAGCTGGCCTAGTTTTAGCCATGGATCTCTAACTGGGTAGTGGTGCAATATTGCTGCTACCCGGTTAGCGGCAGTCTCCACCTCCACTCTGCCCCGGAATGCCCCCTACACACCCCAATACTAACCAGAGAGCATTGGGGCGTGTAGGGGACTTAGAAGGGAATATTCAACAGCACTAATCGTGTACGTGCTGTTGAATATCCCCATTTAAGGCATTTACCTGGTTCTCTGGGCTGTAAGCCGTGTAAATGCCTTTTGAATGTTGGTCCCATAATTGTTTCATAGAAGATTATAAATGTGCCATTGTTGAATGTCAAGGTCTAGGCTGTTGGAGGCACTTAAGTTTGGAGTTCCAGTCAAACGTATAGCTTGTATCTATTGCAATAGCATTTGACTACTGACAAGATTTTCTCCCTTGATAATCCCAGAGCGAAAGCTGTTGAGGCCATGCCTATTCATAAAAGTATATGTACCCAAGGAAAGGAATCTACAACTAAGTGGCCATTGTCTGTTGGTGAAAACCAACATGGAATCTGCCTTCCACCTGCTCTCTGTGCCTCCTAAGTATTTTATTTGCTGGGCTTCATATTTGATGGAGACTTTTTTTTTTAACCTTAATCACTGCACCCCAGTGGGAGAATCAAGATCATATTTATACCTGGAATAGATTAGCTCCTTTGGGCCTCTGTGTAGTACAACTAATCACTGAGCAGGGGCTGATCATCTGTAACCTGGATGATTTCCTCTTCATAGGTGAGAGCCCAAATGCATGACTTGCAAACTTAGATGCCCTCCACAAGCTGGTCCTAAATTTGTGGGATCTCTCTCACTGCAGTAAAACAGCTGGCTCTAATCTATCCCTAGTTTAACTTGGTGTTGAATTGGACAAGTCAGCAAAGGTGTCGAGATTGTCCCAAGAAAAGTTGTCAAGGCAGCGGAAGAAATGGTGCCAGGAGAAAAACAGGTAAAGCAATCCCTGAGCAGTTCCAGCTGTTCCTGGAACTGCTCTGTTTTACTTTCAGGGCTATTTCCAGATGCTTGGCTTTAGCCACTATCAGAGGTTAAGAAGCATTGTCACCATATAAGGGCTGTGTATGGGCCAGATTATCCAGAAGCTTGGCTCTAGCCACCAGCAAAGTTAAGAAGTTTCATCACCACATAAGTATTTCAAAGGTTATTATGATATACCTAAGAGTCTGGTAAAGGGTTAATGTCATCACCATGTAAGATTTAAAAGGCTATTAAGGAAGACCTCGAAGTCTGGTAAAGATTTTTCCCAACCTTCAACGGGTCCCCATCCTGGCAAGGCAGACCAATAAATAGCGATGACGTAGAGCTTCTCTGGATGCTTCTGAGGGGATGGGCTTCTGGACAGCCTTGCACATATGGGAGACACTGCTATCCAGTCGGCACATGGCATTCAGAATAGGCAACATGTCAGGTGGAAACTATTAAGCAATTGTGACAATACAGGGTATTATTTCCCTATTGAGAGTAAAGTGTGTGGCAATACCTCCTGTTACACATTACATTCAAGGCTGTACCTGTGCCAGGAGCAACATTAACTTTGCCTTTGATCTGTCATTACAGATGCTGCCGTACAAAGGCTCACTGCTGTAGCTGACAATAGTTGCCCATCTCATCTTTGGTTCTTGCTACAGTTTGTAACTGTTCCCAGTTTTGGACTCCCTTTTCATGCACACCAGGAAGAAATTGGACAAAGCAACTGTCAAGTATTGCTTACTTCACTAGTGCAATGTGTTATTTTTCATCAGCTTTGTAAGGGTGGGACAAGTAGAGGACTAATAAATCGAAGACATGCTCACTCACAATTGCATCCAGCACTTAGCCCATGTATTCTTCAATATGTAGAAAACAATTCTATTCAGTGTCATTCTCCCAGGCACTCTGCAGAGTAATGAGGGTCAATGAAGCAGCCCTTATGTCCCGACATAGCAATAATCCTACCTATCGCCAGTTCCAAGATATTATATTAGACTGGAACAGTCTAACAATGCAAATAAAGAGGTGAAATAGCCAAGCCACAGATTGTGCAGTGTAACCTTACATCAGTCAGATACTATACACGGTAGGCATTCTTGGGACTTTTCCAGCGTACAAAGTGATGAGACCCCCCACCCCCCACCCCACCAGTGCATCTGGTGCACAAACATAGGAACTCATTATTGTGCATCTAGCAGATGGAGTTTTGAAATTGTGCCTCATAAGAACATAAGAAATGCCATACTGGGTCAGACCAAGGTCCATCAAGTCCAGTGTCCCATTTCTAACAGTGGCCAATCCAGGTCACAAGTACCTAGCAGTTTCCCAAAAAGACACTCAGATTCCACAAGGTTTGTCCCAGGGTAAGCAGTGGATTTCCTGGACTCTCTTTAACAATGGTTGATGGACCTTTCCTCCAGAAACTTGTCCAAACCTTTTTTAAACCTAACTACACTAAGAGCCTTTATTACATCCTCCAGTAACAAATTCCACAGTTTGATTACACATTGAGTGAAAAAATATTTTCTTGTATTAGTCTTAAAAGGGTTACATTGTAGCTTCGTTGCATGTCCCCTAGTCTTACTACTTTTTGATGGCAAAAACAATCAATCTATGTTTACCCGTTCCACTCCATTCATTAATTTATATAGCTCTATCATATCTCCCCTCAGCCATCTTTTTTCCAGATTGAAGAGCCCTAACCTTTTAAGCCTCTCCTCATAGGAGTATCCTTCCATCCCCTTTACCATTTTGGTGGCTTTTCTAATTCCGCTATATCCTTTATAAGATATGGTGACCAGAATTGCACACAATATTCAAGGTACAGTCGCACCATTGAATGATACAGAAGCATTATAATATCCTTTTTTTATTCTCCATTCCTCTCCTTATGATTCCGCGCATTCTATTTGCCTTCTTGGTCACCATTGCACACTGGGCGGAGGGTTTCAACATGTCATCCGTGGTGATACCTAAATCTTTTTCCTGGGTTGTGGTTCCTAATGTGAAACCTTGCATTGTGCAACCATAGTTTGGTTTGTTCTTTCCTAGATGCATAACTTTGCACTTGGCCACATGAAATTTCATCTGCCATTTGAACGTCCAGTCTTCCAATTTATCAAGGTCCTCTTGCAATTTTTCACAATCCTCTTGTGTTTTAATAACTTTGAATAATTTTGTGACATCTGCAAATTTGATTACCTCACTCATTATTCCCATTTCCAGGTCCTTTACAAATATGTTATAAAGCAGATGACCCAGCACAGATCTCTGGAGTACTCCACTATTCACCATTCTCCATTGGGAAAATTGGCCATTAAGCCCTACCATCTGCTTTCTAACTTTCAACCATCTCCTGACCCACAATATTACACTGCCTCCTATCCCAAGACTTTTTGCCATTTTACATAGATATGCCATTTTACATAGATAATGACAGCAGGTAAAGACCAATATGTTCTATCCAGTTTGCCCATCCATAAGACCTATTACAGTAAGTTCTACAAACCCTTCCTCTCCCTCAAGGAACCTCGGTACCTGTCTCTTTGTATTTTAATGTTTAGTAATCTTTCCAAATAGAACATCAGGATATACTTGTTCAAGAAAATGTGCAAGCAAGCATACAGAAAATAAATGCCACGAGACATGCAATCGAACCCAAATTCTTGCTCTTTGAAGGAGAACTAAAGGCCCCTTTTAATTAAGGCAGGATTTTTTTAAAGTGGTTAAATGGATTGTGACACTTCTTGAAGCTTACCAAAGATTTGTCTAAAGACTTGTAACTGTGCTGTAACTGGACCGATGATGAGCTTTGGCATACGAAGGCTGTTCTGCTTTCTGATGTTAAACTCTTACTTTTGAGATCCACATAAAATATTTGTGTTGCTTTATTTTTGTATAATATTGGTATTTTATAAAGGCAATATAGGCACCCAGAACCAGCCCCAATAGTATGAAAGTAGCAATGCACAAATTTACAGTATACATGCTCAAACGTTTATGCAAATCTGTGTGCACTATGTTTACTCATGTCTTTAATAAAATAGGTGTGCTCATTGCAATTTTCACCTCCTGCCTGCCCAAATTACACCCACAGGAACACCTACCCACAGATTCCGTGAATGTAGGTGCACTTTTTAAGGGTATATGTGGTTGCACAATTTTATAAAAGTCCTTTACTACATATAAAATGGGCTTTACATGTAGAAACTCCTTAATAAAATTACCCCCTAGAGTGACTGACAAACGCAGAATGGGTGGGAGACTGGGATCAATAGGTGGTGTTAAATACTAGGGACAAAGCAGCATAAAGTGTGCCTGGATGGAAAGCATGGATATTTATGGCTCCTCGGAAGCAGGTATAAATGTTTGTTTGCAAAGTACATTGTAACTCTGTTCGTGCTCCGCCTAAACTCCACTCCTGAACACACCCACATTAGGATTGCTTAAAAGTGTGCACCTTCTAGTCATCATGTGTATTTTTGCATGCACAACCCCTAGGGTAATTTTGTAAAAACCCTTTTCTGCTCAAATTCCTTGCAGTCATATGGCATGCAGCAGGGAAAACAAAATGTGTTTTTATTCAGACTCAGTTTGTTAAACCTTCACAAAGCATGTCTCCTGACCCGTCCTCCAGCCCACTTAAAGTTCTTTCCTTGACCAGTTAAAGTTCCTGCCTTTGTATGGCTTGCCTTGAAAGAACTCCTGGCTTCACAGGCCTCTCTCCCTTCTGCAACCTGCTAGGTTTTTAATGTCTTCCTGTGAGCCATGCTCTCCCAGCCTGGAATTCTGGGCTGCAGGATCTCTTAAAGCGTCCTGTTGATAATCCCTCTGGAGAGGGACAGGCAACACTCTCTAGACCCCATCACATACTCTCCCCCTCAGCTCAACCATGCCCCATTGAGCACCTGCCTCATATGAGACCCCCCACCTGGGAAAGGAAGTCCACATTCACATGAGTCCAACCAGCCCTATGGCAGACCTGGAACTGCTAAGGATGGTGACTCTAGAACCAATGCATAATATGGTCATTGGACTCTTTCTGCCAAGCCAGCCACTTGAGGGGTTGATGGTCCATTATAAGCATAAACAGACAATTGAACAGATAGTATTTGATGGTTTCAAGTGCCCACTTGACAGGAGGGCTTCCTTCTCGAACACTGCATAATGCTTCTCCTGAGGAAGCCATTTCCTGCTTATGAAGGCTAGGGGATGTTCTTCCCCCCTGACTTTCTGAGCTAGAACAGCTCTTAGGCCCACCTCCAAGTTATTGGTTTGCAAACTAAATGGTAGAGAGAAATCAGGGCTACCCAGGATGGGGTTCAGAGCATATAGCCTTCTGGAGATGCGGGAAGGCCAGGTCCAGGTCTGGTGACCACTGGATCCATTCAGAATCTCTCTTCCAGAGGAGATTGATTAACTGCTCCGCCACCTCTGCAAAATTGGGTATGAACCAGCAGTAATAGCTGATCAATCCAAGGAAGGCACAAACCTCTTTCTTTAATTTTAGGGTGTGACTTGGGTAATAGCATCCACCTTCCATAGTTGAGGTTGTATCTGCCTATTCTTGAATAAATACCTCAGGTACTGAACATTGCAACTCCCAAAAAATATTTCTTGAGGTTGGCCATCAACCTGGTTGGTCAATATGACTTTTACTTGGGTTAGATGTGTGATCCAGTCTTTGCTGTAGAGGACGATGTCGTCAAGGTAGGTAGCTGCATACTCCTTGTGAGGTCTCAGTAGGTGGTTGACTAGCCATTGAAACATGACAGGAGCCCCATGTAATCCAAAAGGCAGCCCTGTAAACTGGAACAGACCTTGCAGGGTTGAAAAAGCAGTTTTCTCCCTGACAGCTGGAGTCAAGGGTACCTGCTCCCCTCAGTCTCTTGATTAGCTCATCTACTCTGGGTATGGGATACATTTCCAGTTTAGAAGCTACATTGACCCTCTGGAAGTCAGTGAGAATCTGATGCTTTCGTCGTGTTTAGGAACTAGGATGAAGGGTGATAACCAGTCACTCATGGACTCTTTTATAACTCCCAAGTTAAGCATCTCTTCCAGCTCCTTGGGGATGGTGTGTCATTGGGCCTTCGGAATCCGATAGGGTCATTGCAGAGTCAATAATGATATAATGACAAATGAGGTGGGTTCATCCCTGGGGGTTTAAGTTGATTCAACTCTTCTAGATCTCTTCTCTGGGCAACAGAAAACTGGTCTCCAAACAGGACCTGAGCTGCATCTGATGGGTCTGAAATTTCCAGCCCAAAATCATCTCCGTGTACCATCATAGCTGTCCCGAGTCCATTTTTTCAACAGGTTCATATAGTAAATTTTGGCTTTCTTCCATTTATCTGGCTGAGCAATCTTGTAGTTAACAGGCCCTACTTTCCTTCAACACCATAGGGCCCCTGCCATTTATAGAGTAACATGTTCTCGGATGAGGGCAGCAAGACTAAAACTCTGTCTCCCGGTTGGAAGATGTGGTGCATGGCTACTCTATTATAGCCCCTCGCCTGGTTGACTTGAGCTTTTTCCACATTGAGTTTGGCCACCTCCCCGGGTTTTCTTCAGTCAGTCTTGCATTTGTATAGCATACTCCATCAAATTACATCCGGCATGGGGTTCTTCTTTCCAGGTCTCCTTTCCACATCTAATATGCCTCTTGGCTGTCTTCGAAGAGCAATCAAAAGGCGAAAACCCCAAGGAATTCTGAGGTACCTCATGGATGGCAAACATCTATTAAGATAGGAAAATGTCTGAATTCTTCCCATCCTCCTGCATGAACTCTTTTAACATCTGTTTCAGAGTTTTATTGAATCGTTCAATAAGGCAATCCATCTATAGGTGCTATACTGATGTTCGCAGCATCTTGACCTTCACCAAGGCACTCATTTGTTTCATCACCTTGGATACAAAAGATGCTCCTTGATCTGTGAGGAACTCATTAGGTATTCCCACCAGCGAGAATACATCCTAGAAGGTATTTGTGATCATAGTAGTCTTCATATTCCTTAGATTAATGGCCTCCAGGTAGCAGGTAGTATAGTCTAGTATGACTAAAATATACTTGTTGCCTCAGGCAGTTCACTTCAAAGGACCTATCAGGTCCATGGCCACTTTTTTGAATGGGGTTTCAATAACAGGCATAGGTACTTGAAAAAAACATTTTTTAACAATTTTCCCACTGAAGCTGCACTAATGCAGTGAGACCTCCAGGAGGGACAGATCTGCCTCCAAATCCACACAGCTACCAACTACCTAACCCGGGGTGACCCAGAAGTCAGTCAGACAGACATCAGGAAGTCCTCCCACCAGCTGCTGGAGACTGAAGATACTGATAGTGTGAAAGAGGTTCCTCTAGGTTTAGGGGGTAATGTCACAGTGAAAGAAATTTGCATATCAGTATCCAGCTACTGGTGGGTAGACACAACCTGATTGTCTGGACTGGATTGTAGGGACTAAATGAAAGCAAATTAGCATCTTTGCAGTTTTGTGGATCATGCCCTGTCTTAGTAAGTGGAATCGACGTTTCAACCATCTTACTGTGGCTTTCTTCAGAGTGAAGTAGTTATGCAGTGGATATCTGTTCTTATATATAGTGGTTCTCAAACCAGATTGGTGGGAAATTTGATTTTGATTTTGGAGGCAAAGTTTATTGGAAAAGGGTGGGAAATTTGAATTTTGACGGGAATTTTTAGTAGATGTTATTGGTGCTCAGAGATGCCACCAGTTACTGATTCATAGACTTCCCCACATAAGGATACTTAATGTTAAATCTTTTGTCAAATAAATAATCAAAATACATCCTTTTTGTCTGAGCTATTTGTTCACTGGGGTTATCTTTCTCTCTTATCAGAGTTGAGACTGGAATCTAATCATGTTATGAATATAAATTTTCCTAAAATACAAAACCATGCTAGAGGTTTCGCAATCTTTATTTCTGTACTGTAAGTTTTATTCTCTTATTGACTAAAATGTGTGACTTTGAATCCCTGGATTTCAAGCCAATGGACAAATCAATGATAGGCCTTACTCACACTTCCGATATGATACTCAGAGAAAAGTTATGGGATTTTGAAGCACGTGACTTCTCCCCAGTTTATCCCAAGAAAGGATCTTCGGGTTCGTTCTCTACAGAATACTTCCCTTTCTTACAGTGAATCCTGTCTGTTCCAGAGGTGCGAAAGAGTCTCAAGATATTCTTAAAAGAGAGGGTGTTAGAAGGATCCCCTTTTACTCAGTGTACATCTTCTTCACTAACTAGAATGAATACTTCTCCCAGGAGCGTACAGCTTCATCAAGAGATGATCCTTGTCTCTTCTGCTTGTGATAATCTTTCTGTAGTCAGCTTCTCTCTCTCTGCACCCTTTGCATATAAGGAAATTATGTAAAGGACACACTCGGATGCTAGTTAGCCAACGTACTGAAGCTCATAGACAATGGAATAGATAATGTAGCTATTGGTAAGGACCTATCCGTGTTCTGTGTGGGTGACTGAGGCCAGGTATTCTCTTTGCATGAAGTTTCTATGTAGGAATCTGTAGTAATCTACTATTCTGTTTTCCACACTAGGTTTGTGGGGGACCTCTCATGAGGAGTTAGGACAGCCCTGGACATTCTACATAAAAGAAAAGAAAGGGGGTAATTGGTACTCTCAATCCATCTAGGAAAATGGGGAAAACTGTATTAGAGTACCAATTAAAGTAAAAGGATCCTTGTGAATAAGGGAAGACAAAATTCAGGGCCTAAGCTGAAGTGAAATAAAGAAAATAAATCAATAAATAAAACAAGTGGGCACTGTAGTAGATTTAAATAAAATTATTTTGTTATTGAAAAGAATACTTACAGTGACAAATATTGATGGACCAAATAAGAGGAGCCCGCTCTAGTTTGCTTTAGGACTGTGCAGTGGCACCGTTTCAAAAGGGCACTGCCAATACACTGTGACTGCTTCCCTTCCCTCCAAAACCAACTTTCTGGTCCTGCCTGTGGATGTCAAAATCCAATCATAGGAAGGCAGCAGTGGCCAGGTAGTGTGTTGCCTGGTTCAGTGGGATCAATCACATAAATGTGCCCCCTCTGTCCATGAAGAGGAACATTCAGGACTCCCTGCGAAAGTAGGAGAGGCTATCAGAGCCCACACAGGCTTCCACATACCCTGGTTTGATGACTGTTATGGAACGTGCAAAACTAACCTATTTGGAGAAACTGCCCTGAGAGAAAGAGAAGTTGAGCACAGCTTGAGGAATTACATTTTAGATGAGCACCCAGGGCTGGGCTGGACCCAGAGTTGGTTCAAGGTGTTGATATCCTAGGCAAACCTTATCCTTATGCCCCCCTGGCTGTCAGAATCTATTCTTTAGCCTTGCATGTCCTGCTCTTTTCCCCTAGAAACTGCTGCCCTAAGCGGCTGTCTAGTTTTTCCTGATGGTTGGACCGGCCCTGTGACCACCTGGCCACCTGCTAGAAAGTGTTGCTATCTCCAAGTTGACTGGGCTCAACCAAGCTAGAAGCTTCAACTGAAGAAAAAGAGTCCAAGATCATAGTGAATCTTGGCTAGAAAACCAGCCTGCAGAGTCCAGCAATAGAGGATCCCGATGCAGAAAAGTGACTGAGGTTCCAGCTGTGTGGAAAAGAAGAACGTAGAGAAGGGCTCAGAACCGTGAGGAGGACCTGTATCTCACCCACATCCCTGCTTCACAACTGAAAAGACTTCCATGCTGAAGCAAAAGGGAACCATCTCCCAGGTACATCCCTCACCTCCCACTCAAGAGGTATGCTTTTTAAATTAATTTTCTTAAATCATTTTTGATATTTGCCCTCTTGGGGAGGACAGCAAGTAATTCCAGTCTTTCATATGTCTATTTAGGAGATATATCCTTCTGTCTCCTGGGGGGGTTAAAGGAGTTTAGTGTTGTCTTATTGTCCAGAGCAATTATATATTGGTAGTGCCTGAATCAGGTACCAGGTGTCGGAAGGTGAGAGTGTGCAGTTTTTATAAAGTAGTGTAATAGTCGTGTTAGTCCACTTTAATGTAGTTACTGTAAATAAAAAGACAAAAAAGGAAAATAAAATTATACCTTTTTATTGGACTAACTTAATGCACTTTTGGACTAGCTTTCAAAGATTTAAGATTTCTTTGGGTCGGTACAGTATGAGAGGACGGTACCGTTATCTGTTGCGTCTACTCTCCTGACCCAAAGAAGAAAGGTTTTAACCTTCGAAAGCTATTCCAAAAGTGTATTAAGTTAGTGCGATACAGAGGTATCACTTTATTTTCCTTTTTTGTCTTTTTATTTAATAACCAGTCTTTTATCGGAAGCCAACTGGCACTGAAAAGAGTGGCGTGTCCATCCAGGCACTGCAGAGGAGAATCATAAAGGAGACGAGATCTGAAGGAGCTCCTCAGGTCCAAGGACTTTGAAATCTGTATCCAGACTAATTTTATAACTGACTGTGCTTTTGACTTTACCTTTTGTGGACTGTACATACTTTATTTGTGGGCTCACCAATAAAAGTGTTTTATTTCAATATACCACATTTTGTCTTTTTGTCTTGCAATGAAGCTCCAGTTCAGACCTTCGATTTTGCCTCCCCCTATCCACAAGGACCCTTTCCAGTTTTTTGGTACACTGGTTTGCAGTTTTTCTTTTCTTCCTACTAAAAACAATAGTCATCCAGTCAAACTTCCAGGGTCACCCTCAGCCCCTCATGAGAGGCTGGCTACATTAGGATGACACGGGTGCCTGACCCTTGCCTCAGCCGCCATTTATTGGGTGTAGCTGCTGGAGCACAGGGAGAGGAAGGGGTGTCCATTGCTCTGTCTTCGTGTGCTCACTCCTCTTCTTATATCAAATTTGATCACAGTGTGATCACTATTGCCAAGTGGTTCCAACACAGGTACGTCTTACAGCAAATCCTGCATTCCACCAGACTAGGGGACAGATCTTAAGAAGCGGTGGTTAAGCTATTTAAAGTGCCTCATCACCATCACTTTAATTAAACCCGGATATTCAGTGTGGGAACTTATCCAGAATCTGGCACTGAATATCCACTTTTGCCAGTTGGCACATCACTGTCTGGTTAGTGGTGATATTCAGCTGCTAACTGGATAGCAAAATCAACTAACTTTAACTGGGTTAACATTCCAGTTAGAGCAGGAGTGGCCAGCTCCGGTCCTAGTGCACCATGATCCAGCCTGGTTTTCAGGATGTCTCTAATGAATATTTGTACATTTGCATACAATGGAGGCAATGGATGCAAATATACCTCATGAATATTCATTAGGGGCATCCTGAAAACCAGGCTGGATCATGGGCACTAGGACCAGAGTTAACCATCCCTGGGTAAGAGGCTGACTATCACCACTAACTGGCTAGCGATTGGCACCAACCCCAATCCACCCATAGACCGCCCTGGTTTTAACTGGGCCTTTTATATATGGTCTATGGCACTAACCGGTTAGTGCTGCTCAGGGCATTTTGGGGGAGTACGTGGTGCTATAGAAAACCGATACCATTTTCATTGCTTCCTAAAATTGGCCCATGGTCCAATGTATTAATGAAAGAGCCCTGCATAGGAGTACCAGCATATTTTATTCTAGGAAAAATGCTCTGGCACCGCTGCATAGCAGGCGCAGCAAGTTTTAGCTGGTTGGCAGGTCTCTTAGCTGGCTAAAATGCTTTGAATATCCCTCTTCCCCAAGGTCTAAAAGAGCTTCCTCTGATATGCACTGACTTGCAGGTGCAAGCTTATTTCAGGGCCTCAAAGTCATCTAGGTTGGAGGCTCTATGTCTTGCAGGACTGGAGGAGTGAAGAGCAGCACTGCTGGAGATGGTGATCAGTCCTGTGGGCCCATCACAGTGGAATTTGTAGCAATAGAAAAAGAGTGACTGAGACAGTGGTGCTACAGACACAGAACGAGTCCATAAGTTACATGGTGAGTGGATGAGGAGAAGTGGCCCTTGCTACGGAAGCCTTTAGCAGTGGATAGGATCTTCTGCACTGCCGCTCTAAGGAGCAATTCGGGTAAACAGGAGCACCCCTGTGCACGACTGGCCCATCCATTGTGCGAGAATGTTGTTTACACAGGGCCCTGTGCTTCAGGGGGCCCCATGCCAAATTCATTCTGCACATGGTTGGTTTGCAGGGCCAGCTTCAGAGGGAGCCGGGGAGGACTGAGGCCCCGGCTCACCTCTGCACAGCTGCCGGAGTGAAGAGCGGCGTGCCCTTTCACTCTGGCAGCTCTGTTCTCGTGAAGTGCACTGAGTGCTGAGAAACGAGAAATAGCCTTTAACCTCCGGCACCAGCGGGCTTCATGGGAATACAGCTGCTGGAGTGAAGGAACATGCCACTCTTCACTCTGGCGGCTGTGCAGAGGTGAGCTGGTGCTTTGGGCCTCCCCGGCTCCCTCTGAAGATGGTCAAACTGGTGCGAGGCACTTCAGGGGGGGGAGGGGGCTAGGATAGGACTGGAAATGGGCTGATGGGGGGGGGGCTTGAACTGGAAATGGGCTGATGGGGGGCTAGGACTGGAAATGACTGATGGAGAGCTAGGATTGGAAATGGACTGATGGGAGCTAGGATAGGACTGGAAAAAGGCTGATTGGGAGGGCTTGAAATGGGCTGATGGGGGGCTAGAATAGGAATGGAAATGGGTTGATGGGGGGGGGCTTGGACTAGAAATGGTTTGAGGGTGGCTTTGACTGGAAATGACTGATGTGTGGACTAGGATTTAAAATGGGCTGATGGGAGGCTTGGACTGGAAATAGGTTGATAGGGGGGCTAGGATAGGACTGGACATGGGCTGATGGGGGGCTAGGACTGGAAATGGTTGATGAGGGCTAGAACTTGAAATGGGCTGATGGGGGGGCTAGTTCTGGAAATGGACTGATTGGGTGGGCTTGAACTGGAAATGGGCGGATAGGATTGGAAATGGCTGATGTGGGGGCTAGGATTGGAAATGGGATGATTGGGGCTAGGATATACAGTAATTGGAAATGGCTGATGGGGGGCTAGGACTGGAAATGGGATGATGTGGGGGATAATGGAACTAGAAGGGAGTGAATGCTGGGTGGGACTGGAACTAGAAGGGAGCTGATAGGGGAAGACTAGAAGGGGGATGGGGCTAGGGGAGTGAGGTTGGAGAGAGGAAAACATATTTCATGTGGGAGGGAAGAAAAATCTATGATTGTCCGGGTATTGGGAGAGTAAGTGGGGATTGAGGATGGAGGGATGAAATTTGAATGGATGAAAAAGGAATAAAGAAAGAAATGGAGGAAAGAGCAAAAGGGGAAAGATCAGTATGTTAAAGCAGATGTAGAGAGAGAATGTGATAAAACTAGAAGAGAGAAGAAAGGACAAAAGGACAGCAGACAATGGAGAGTTAGCAGAAGACACAAAGAAACCAGAGGAAAGTGACTGGAGCAACTGCAACTGAAAAATAAAATGCCCAAACAACAAAAGGTAGAAAAATACTTTTTTATTTTGAATTTATTAACTGGAATATGTCAGCTCTGGGAAATGTGCATCGCTAACATCTTTGTGCTTTGTTTAGTACAAGAGGAAATTAATTTATAGTTTTATTTCTTCAGTGGTGTTGTATATTCCAAGTTTGGCTTTTGGGGTTCCCAGTTTAATTATTGTCTTCCTATTTCTAAATTGTGATCTCTTGTTCTTTGTTTGGTGACGGCCTATGTTCTGCATGTGTAACCAAGCTGAGGTATTCTGTTCATGCATTTTCTATTTGACAGTGCCCCTTGTTTTCTTTCCTCAGTAGGAGATGTATTGGTAATCTCTGAGATGTATTTGTTTAATATTTTCAGTGTTGCCTTTTGATAGGTAGGGTTGGTGCTTTATGCTGTTATGATACAGCGGGTTTGCTATGGGTTCTAAATGGGCAGTGTTTATAGTACTTCCTAATGTGCCTGGAGGTTGGCACTAGAGTATAGTAATGTAGAAATTTGGTAGTATTTCTTTATCCAGACACTCATTAAGAGGCATGTTTACTAAAAGTTAGCACACCTTAATATTATGCAAATGAGGTCCCTTATGCAAATGAGTCTCCGCACATGGCCCTGCATCCCCTTTGGGCCGCCCCTGTCCCTGTGGTTGTGGCTGCAGGGCAGAGAAGCAGCGATAGAGTGCAGACTGGCCTGAGATATGACAGAACCACTAGTGATGCAGTTTGGAAGCTACTAAGAAGTTCAAAGGAGCATGAATCCAAACTAAAAACAACGGTAAATCTGGAAAGCTGCCATGGAGACTAGGAATTAGGGACGGGGTTGGGGGTGGCTGGGTCTGGGCATTCAGTATCTCCTAGGGAGAGGGAGCGGCAGTGTTCTGGTTCTCCTTAGAAGGGAGTCACAGAAACCTGTTCACCACTTGCTCAAATACCAAGGACTGGTGCTTTCAATATTGTGAGAATGACCGTTACCTAAAAGTTCAAAGAACATAGCAATTAATGCAAGACCTTTAAACCATTCTGCATGCTTTGTCAAAATAACAAATCATATTGTTAATTTAAAATACAATATGGAAAAAAATACAAAGAAATGCAACATTTTGAAGTATTGTGTGCAGAATTCCAGCAGGAGTAAAATATGTATTATGATTACAGAGGATGTGTGTTTTTTCAGAGTGATCAGATTATGTAAACAGGTTAACTTAATTTGGCTAGCAAGTTTGCTGCAGTTTTCCATAATGATCAAATAGCGGCCTCTTGTGGTAGATGTTGTTATTTCCTTTGTAATGATGGATAAACTGGAGTAGGTGCTGTCCTAGTTTACTTGACAGAGAAATAAAGATCAACAAATGAAGACAGCCCATTGAAAGGTTTTGCCTGTAACTTGCTTGTTGACCATTATTTCTAATTTTGATACCCTGTTAGGTAGAAGCTGCCACACCTGGCAAGTGATCTCACCTAATATTGGTACATTGAATGTATATTCTTTATCCTCCCCTAGGCCAAAACACCCATAGGTAATGTATTTTGTTTTCCAATCAGCTTAAAATAAATGTTCAAATTATGTTTTCTCAATATCCATAAACGACTTGAGTGCATGGAACAGCATTTTATGCAATCAAGTAGGCAGACGTACTTGACTTTATAAAATATTAGCTTAGGTAGCAGAGAACCTACCCAGTTTAGAGCTGGGGTAAATGCCCATGCCTACTTTTTGGAAATTCATGCATAAATCCTTGCATTCTCTAATTGATCTATGTACAGTCAAACCTCGGTTTTCATTTGCCCCAGTTTTCATACGCTTCGGTTTTCAATGTCTTTTTTGACTGAGATTTTGTCCCGGTTCTCATACATCGCTTCGGTTTTCAACGTCTTTTATGACTGAGATTTTGTCCCGGTTTTTGTACATCGCCTCGGTTTTCGTAAAGTACAGTATTGTGAATACATACACCCTCGCGCTGCACACCGGTCTGTATACACTGCCGGAACGCCCGCCCGGTCCCGGCAGCACTGCCCCCCGGACTCACCGATCGCCAGCGTGATGAGAAGCGAAAGCCAGCTGAGCACGTAAATGAAACACATCCTCGAGCCTGGTCAGAGTCAGAGAGGCAAGGATTGCGCAGAGAGGAAGGCCCCGATCTCGTCCACCGCCTGCCCGTTCTCTGGAGCGCCCCCTCAGGCTCGGAGTTAGCAGGGAAGAAAAGCTGTCAACGTAAGCAGGAGATGTTGCATGAATGTGGGAGGCAGTTCTTTTTCTTGCAGGGTACGTCTGAAGCTATATCATTAAGATTTTCTGCCATTCTGAAGCATTGAGCAGATAATGTAAAGGTATTTTAATGGGCTGAATCCAATGTGATTCCGAAGAGAGCTGGGCACAGCAGCTTGTCAGGGGTGGCTAAGGCCAGATGTTAACATATTGTACTGTACAGTACTGTACTTAGCTTGCTTTCAGTGATGTTAAATGTTCATTTATCCATTTCATTAGTCATTTATATTTATTTCTCATTGTTTTCTGTATGTAAAAATATAGTTATTCTCTATAAAATGTATTTTTTGTGAATATTTTTGGGTGTCTGGAACGGATTAATTGGATTTACATTATTTCTTATGGGAAATATTGCTTCAGTTTTCATACGTTTCGGTTTTAGTCAGACTTTTTCGAACGGATTAATCATGAAAACAGAGGTTTGACTGTACTTGCATGCTCTGGCCATACTCCACTCATCTGCAAGTCCATGGTGAGCGTAGGCAAGCTGCAAAGAATATGCATGCTTTCATTCTAGTTGATATTTTATAAGGAGTCACTTATGCACATAAATGACCAAAATGCCAACATGTAGGCACATTATTGGTGCCTAAAAATAGAAGGCTCCTTATAAAATTACTCCCAAAATGTAAGTGCTCAGAAAACATCTGTTTTATGTGATATACACATGGCGGAGAATGGCAGGAACAGGAACATGATTGGCAGGGCCGTACCAAGGGAAGATCGTGCCCTCTGCGACTTGCACATCGGGCACGTGCCCCCCCCCCCCCCCCGTGGTGGGAGAGAAGAGACGCACACCCGATGTGCAAATCACCAGCATGCTAAGCAGATCTTTCCTTCCCTGCTCTTGCAGGGAGGGCAAGATCTGCTTAGCATGCCGGCGGAAGGCTTAAGGGGAGCATTTTAGCTGTCCTGTCATTGCCTGCTGCCGCTGAGAAGAAAACGTGGCAGCGGCAGGCAACGGAAGACAGCTAAAATGTGCCCCTTAAGCCTTTGTGCCCTGTGCGGCCGCACCGCTCGCACAGGGCTAGGTATGGGTCTGATGACTGGCACTGTTATTTTGTAATACATGGCACATATATTCGTAAACTTACATCTGCCTTGGGGCAGGTATAACTGTGTGTAGAAGTTTTCTAAGGGTCTATTTTATAGGTACATATGTTACCTTTATAAATCATGCAAGAAAAAGGGGGAGGGGGACGACCCCTATCAATAAAGGTCCATGACAATAAGAAAAAAGGGGGAGGGGTTCCACATAGACTGCATGGCACAGAATATTGCTGTTGCCACAATTTGGTTTTATACATATTTCTCTTGGATTGCAATAATTGCCCCTGATGCAGGCATATCATGCCAAAACATGGCTGTGTTGGGCTGAATAAATCTACTTTGTGCCAAATAATTTACTTGGTGTCAATTTCATTAACCCCTCCTCCTTTTTTGTCTTTGTTGTAGACCTTTATAAATTGTGGGCAACATATGAAACTAAGCTCATTGACAGCCTAGGCACTGTCTTTTAAAATTACCTTCAACATGTTGCTGATATATAGTGGTCAAAATTCAGCCATGGTAGTCAGGTTTTGTTTAAATGCTGACTTCTATGGCTAAATTACAGTGACTGTCATCAGAACTATCTGTATAGTGGCAATATTCTGCACCACTCTATGGATAACTAGCTGAATAGCCATTTAGCACAGCTTTTTGTTAACCTGGGCTATACCGATAGCTATCCATAGAGTTGTGCTAAAGATTGCTGCTCTACAGACAATTCTCAGTGCCACCCCCCAGGCCAAATAGTGCCAACGTCAGACAATGCTGAATATTTCTCTCAGCGACACTTATCCATATATCCATTGATTTAATTAGTGGAGGAGGGATAGTAAGGAAATCCACAGTACTACCTTTTAACTTTCGAAAGGGAGACTATGATAAAATGAGGAAAATAGTTAAGAAAAAACTAAAAGGAGCAGTTGCAAAGGTTAAAGACTTACATCAAGCTTGGGTGTTGTTGAAAAATACTATCTTGGAAGCCCAGACCAGCTGTATTCCACGCTTTAAGAAAAGTGGAAGGAAGTCCAAAAAACTGCCAGCATGGTTTAAAGGTGAGGTCAGAGAGGCTGTTGTTGCCAAAAAAACATCTTTCAGGAAATGGAAAAAAGAGCCAAATGACGAAACCTGGAAAGAGCACAAGCACTGGCAGGTCAAATGCAAGGCATTGATAAAGCAGACAAAAGGAGAATTTGAGAAGAAGCTTGCTGCGGAAGCAAAAACGCGAAATAAAGATTTTTTCAAGTACATTCGTAGCAAAAAACCTGTGAGAGAGTCAGTTGGTCCATTAGATGATAGAGGAGTTAAAGGGGCACTAAGAGGTGACAAGACGATAGCGGAGAGACTGAATGAATTCTTTGCTTCGGTCTTTACTGAGAAAGATGTAGGGATGTTACCCATGACTGAAGTGGTATTTAAAGGTGCAGAAGAATTGAAGGAAATATCGATACATCGGGAAGATGTATTACAACTATTAGATAAACTGAAGAGTGGCAAATCACCTGGGCCGGATGGTATACATCCAAGGGTGTTGAAAGAACTGAAATATGAGATTGCAGACCTGCTATTAGTAATCTGTGAACTATCATTAAAATCATCTCTAATACCTGAAGATTGGAGGATCGCCAATGTTAACACCAATTTTTAAAAAGGGTTCCAGGGGTGATCCGGGAAACTACAGACCGGTGAGCCTCACGTCAGTACCGAGAAAAATGGTAGAAACCATCATAAAGAATAAAATTACTCAGCATGTAGATAGTCATGGCCTAATGGGAGACAGCCAACATGGCTTTAGACAAGGAAGATCTTGTCTTACTAATCTGTTATGTTTTTTTGAAAGTGTGAATAAACAGGTGGACAAAGGTGAGTCGGTTGATATAGTGTATCTAGACTTTCAGAAAGCCTTTGACAAGGTCCCTCATCAGAGACTTTTGGCAAAACTAAAGAGTCATGGGATAGGAGGCAGTGTACTACTGTGGATCAGGAACTGGTTAAAAGATAGAAAGCAGAGGGTAGGGCTAAATGGCCAATTTTCCCAATGGAGAAAGGTAAATAGTGGTGTACCCCAGGGATCTGTGCTGGGTCCGCTGCTTTTTGACATATTCATAAATGACCTGGAAAGTGGAATAACAAGTGAGGCTATCAAATTTGCAGATGACACAAAACTATTTAAAGTTGTTAAAACCCAAGAGGATTGTGGAAAATTGCAAGAGGATCTTGATAAATTGGAAGACTGGGCATCAAAATGGCAGATGAAATTTAATGTGGACAAGTGCAAAGTTATGCACTTAGGGAAGAACAACCCAAACTATGGTTACAGAATACAAGGTTCCACATTAGGAACCCCCACCCAGGAAAAAGATTTAGGCGTCATTGTGGATAACATGTTAAAACCCTCGGCCCAGTGTGCAGCGGCAGCCAAGAGAGCAAATAGAATGCTAGGTATCATAAGGAAAGGAATAGAAAATAAAACAAAAGATATTATAATGCATCTATACCGTTCCATGGTGAGACCACACCTTGAATATTGTGTGCAATTCTGGTCGCCGTATCTTAAAAAGGATATAGCGTTATTAGAAAAGATTCAGAGAAGAGCCACCAAAATGGTAAAGGGGATGGAAGGATACTCCTATGAAGAAAGGCTAAAAAGGTTAGGGCTCTTTAACCTGGAAAAGAGACGGCTGAGGGGAGATATGATAGAAGTCTATAAATTAATGAATGGAGTGGAACGGGTAAACGTAGATCGATTGTTTACGTTATCAGAATATAGAAAGACTAGGGGACATACAATGAAGCTACAGGGTAAACTATTTAAGACTAATAAAAGAAAATATTTTTTCACTCAACGTGTAATCAAACTCTGGAATTTGTTACCGGAGGATGTAGTAAAGGCTGTTAGTGTAGCTGGGTTTAAAAAAGGTTTGGACAAGTTCCTGGAGGAAAGGTCCATAAACCATTATTACGAAGGGACCCAGGATATCAATGCTTGACCCAGTACAAGCATTGCGGAACCTGTGTCTTTTGGGGAAACTGCTAGGTACGTATGACCTAGATTGGCCACTGTTGGAAACAGGATTCTGGGCTTGATGGACCTTGGTTTGACCCAGTATGGCATATCTTATGTTCTTATGTTCTTAAGTGCTTCTAACTAGATAAGTGCCTTTGAAAATTGACCCAGTAATATTTAAAAACTATAAATGTGTGCATTGCTTGATGAAGGAAAACTGTCTGTTCTTTTTCTTCTAACACTCTTTATACGGCATGGACCTTCTCAAAAACATTGCCAGATGGCGTTGGATTTGGCTTGTTTTCTTCATGAGATACGTTTTCAGCTTGCAGGCAAATATGAGACACTTATCCGAAGAGCGTGTAGGGGACAGAGAAGGTAAGAGGAGACATTACCCTCTTCCCCCATGCATCTCGACAACAACAATATCATTTCCAAGAAGGCAAATCAACAGAGATAGTGATGCCTTTCCCCCATACTCTGTGAACTATAAAGATAATGGATATAAAGTCTAAAAACTGACATACTAAAATCTGTTAATTGGAGGCTGCTGACGTCAGCATTAAAAATGGTTGCTTGAGTATTTATTCCAGCTAGCCTCAACATCAAAAAGCAAGAAAAGGCCCACCCGAATGGCAGTAGAGGCATGGAAAGTCATCCGGAGAGCGGGGGAAGTTAATGCGATAAAAGCAAAAGGCAAAAAAGTCAGTATTAAAGACTTTGCATCCTTGGCAGTGGCTGGCACATCTACACCATGAGCACAGCATCACTGGACACCAAGCCCCCAGAGCGAGAAGAAGCTTCCCCTGCAGTTGGTCGACAACAGGTTCCACTCATCAAGATGCCTTTCAAGCCGAGGTCAGGGTATAGTTTCAGGAATTAAAATCAGATATCTCGCAAATACAAGCGGATGTTATAGTGGGCATTGAAAGTCTGCAGTCCGAGCTGATGGACCTGGGTAATTGTGTGGAAGTGGTGGAGGAGCGGATGGATGAGCACTCTGATGTGGTGTGGGCCCTAGAAAATAAGCTGCGTACACTAGATCAACAACAAGAGAGCCTCGAGGACATGATTGAGGATCTGGAAAATCGATCAAGGGGAAGCAATATTCGCTTTAGGGGAGTCCAGGAACGGAACCCTTATATAGATTGTGAAGCAGTTGTAAAAGATATTTCTAAGGTTAATTTGTAGGCAGCGTATGAAACAGTAGAGGAAATGGACTTTTGGATTGATCGTGCCCACCGCATAGCGGGCCAGAAGGGACAAAATAATAATAAACCTTGTGATGTCATCACTGCTATCATGATTATGATATTAAAGAATGTGTGCTTAATAAGGACTGGATGGAGGGCCCTTTCAGTGGGGGTTATGTAGTGGGGAATTTTATGCAGACTTGGCCCATATTACTTTGCAGAAGTGGAGACAGATGAAAGATGTATTGCTTAGGCTCCGGGAAGAGGGAGTACATTATGGATGGACCTTCCCTTTCAGGCTAAGCTTTACCTACAAAGGTCAAAGACTGAGAGTGTGCACTCGCGATGAAGCAGTTTGAGTCCTTGTGGATTGACCGGGCTAGAGCTGAGTCCGGTGACTGAGGAGTCAGCTCAGAAGGAATTTCCACGGTGGCAGAGAGTCAATCATGGCTGTTGCAGATTGCATCAGCAATCAGGCACTGCAGAACACCAGAGAGAGGACATAAACCACCCTGATCCATCTGGAGAGCATTGATTTGAAATATAACAGACTTTTATCACACTTATGGGCTCTGAGGCTTATGCTGGTAGAGTGTATCTCTGAGACCAGAAGGTTTTTGTTGTTGGTTGAAGGTTCAATGTTTTGTTGTGGAGTCAGTGTGGGAACAAAAGCAGGCTGTATGGGTGTTAGGGAATGGGTTATGCTTGAAAATTGTATAGGGTGTAAGAGGGTTGGGTCAGCATGTTGCATAAGAGGAGCGGGGGGGGGGTGGTATAGTAAAAAGGGGGGCTTGGGTGAATAACGGATAGATGGGTGATTGGAAGAGAAGGGGCAAGTTGATGAAGGGGGAGGGATGAGTGTGTAAAAGAGTAGGGGCTGGCCGCCTGTCTGAGGATGTTGACGGTGGCCCGGGCCATCTTAGGGAGGGAGTGTGGATGGCTAGATAGAGAGAGAGAGGGGAAGGGGTAGTGGGGAGAGAGAAGAAGGGGGGAGAGACTCAGTTAGATAGATTGGGAGGGATGGACGCTTTAGTCTATAGGGGAGCTCAGAATTGTGACATTTAATGTGAAGGAGCTCAACTCACCCTTTAAGCATCAGAAACTACATAAAGAGGCTCATCAGCAGGCATCAGTGTTTCTGCTACAAGAGACAAACCTGATGCGAACCCATGAACTACTGGTGGTTCCTAGGGGGTTTAATATAGACTTTTTGCATCAGATACAATGGAATGGAAAAAGGGAGGGGGAATGGCAGTAAATTCTCAACACCAGCACTGCCCCTACAGATCCATGCCCCGTAACCTGGATCAAAGCAGCAAAAGAAGATCTGATCCAACTCATGGTAGATTCTAAGTTGAAAGTGGAAGTAAACACGATGATTTGAGGCCAGGGAGGGTAGTACCTATTGGTGCAGTTGAGGATTGGTGAGGAATGGTTTTGTGTGGCTAATGTCTATGCACCTACAGGGCTACAAAAGGCTTTTTGGGATGCAGAGAATGAGGGGGTGGCCCATTCAGGGGAGAGGATATTGACCCAGGAAGAGATGCTATGGGGAGGACAGCAGAGCATAAAGCAGACAGGATTCAGTATCAAAGGTTTATTAAACAACACTGCCTGATTGATGCATGGTGCTTTTACCACCCGGGCAAGCGCCAGTACTCATTTTACTCCCCAGTTCATGGGTCCTATTCTTGGCTAGATGCGCTGTGGATGGGGAGGGAAGTGGCAGGGAGAATTCAGGAAGCAGAGGTGGACGTGATTACTTGGATAGATCATGCCCCAAGTCGAGATGAGGCTGTCGATGAGGCATAGAGAATGGGGATCCCAGATTTGGAAGCTGAATGAATCCTTATTAGAAGATAGATTTATTTATTTATTTTGTTTATTTAAAAGGATTTGATATACCGCTTTATCATTAAATCAAAGCGATTAGCACATGAATACAATCAAGAGTGGGAGGGTGAATACATGCAGTGGATTCATCGATTGTGTGGTGTGGTTAGCAGTGAGAGTGATTAACTGGTGAGCTATATACATTGTGAGCTATGAACAGGGCTATATACAGATAGCAGGAGGGGGATGCAGGGGTCATTCATAGGTTGGAGAAGGCTGGTAGCTGGTTCACGTGAAGTCCTTATAGTGATCTGTGAAGAGTGTTGTTTTGAGCAGCTTTATGAAGTCCTTGAGGTCTATGGTTGATCTCAGATCATCAGGGAGAGAGTTCCATAGAGCGGGTGCCGCCAGGGATAGTGCTCTTCTTGAGATGTCTTGTCTTGTTCTGGTAAATTCTTTGGGGGTGGTGATAGTGTCTGAGGTTCTCTTTCTTCTGGGTCTGGCGCCTTTGTCAGCTATGATGAGTGGTTGCAGGCAGTTTGCTGAGAGGTTCTGTTTTATTTTGAATATGCTTAGGAGCACCTTGTTTCGGATTCGGGAGCTGATTGGGAGCCAGTGGAGGTGGTATAGGATGGGGGTAATGAGGTCGTGCCCCAATGCACCTGTTATTATGCGGGCGGCAGTGTTCTGTGCTAACTGTAAAGGCCGGAAGTGCTTGTTTTGAGAGCCCAAGGTAAATGGGGTTGCAGTAGTCCAATGTGCGAGTGATGAGAGCTTGACAGACTATACGGAAGTGATCCTGTGAGAGAATGGGTTTAAGGCGCCTGATGGTTCGCATTTTGAGGTATGCGTTCCTTGTGGTTCTGGCGATGTGAGACTGTAGGTTCAGGTCCTTGTCAAGGTATTTCACTTCGGGCTTTATTGGTATTGTGATGTCGTTCAGTTTGATGGTGGGTGTGGGGGAGAAGGTGGAGTTTCTGGAGAGGAGAAGTGCTTCTTTTATTTTGTTATAGTTTATGGACAAGTTGTTTTCCTGGAGCCAGCTTGTCATTTGTTGAAGGCAGTTGGCTATGTTAGTGTAGTCTGGGTTGTCCAAGTTGATGGGGGTGAATATCATGTTGTCATCTGCGTAGATGGTATATTGTATTTTGTGGTTCTTGATGATAGAGCAGATGGGTTGTATGTACAGGTTAAATAGCAGGGCAGAGAGTGCTGAGCCTTGTGGGATGCCCTGTGAAGCTTTCAGAGGCTGGGAGGTATCTGAGCCGCATTTGACTTGGAGCTGTCTGCCAGTGAGGTAGGATGTGAACCAGTTAAAGGTGGTGCCGTTTAGGCCAGCTCCCTATAGTCTTGCTAGCAGGGTTGTGTGGTTAACAGTGTCAAATGCTGAGGAGATGTCTATGAAGATCGTGAGGATGCCCTTTTTAACGTTGTCAATAATCTGGATCAGCTTGTCGAAAAGGTGTATCAGTAGAATTTCGACGCCATGGTTTGGTCGGAAGCCATGTTGATTAGGGTCCAGGGGTGTGTGGATGTCGACGTGATGCTCAAGTTGATGTTGGACCATCTTTTCGATGATCTTTGACATGAGGGGGAGGCTTGAGATTGGGCGTATTGTGACTAGCTTCATAGAAACATAGAAACATAGGGCGCTTGGCATAATTCCTGTGGTAAGAGAGTTGTGAACTATTTTGCAGATGAGTTGGATCAGATCTTCTTTTACTGCTTTGATCCAGGTTATGGGGCATGGATCTGTAGGGGCAGTGCTGGTGTTGAGAGCCGTGATGATGTTTGAGATCTGCTCTGCGGACGAGATGCTGAATTTGTTCCATGTTTGGTTAGGAGGTGGGAGCTTGTTGTTGTTGATGTTCGTGTTGTCCTTGTGGGGGGCGGTGAATTTGGTCTTGAGGTAGTCTGTGAAGGTCTGTGGATCTATTTGCTTGTCATTCCTGTTATAAGGTTTGTTGGTGAGGGTCTTTATTAAATCAAAGAGCTCTCTTGGTTTGCGAAACTTTAGGATCAGGTTTGTGTGGTATTCCTTCTTATGTTGGTTGATGAGGTTGTTGTATTATTTTTGCTTTGACTGGTATAAGTCCTGTATGGAGGCTGACTTGGTACTTCTTCAGCGACGTTCTAGTTTTCTTGCGGGCTCTCTTTGCATTGTGTATGTCCTTGGAGTACCAGGGGGTGGAGCTGTATCTGGTGCTGTGTGATTTTTGAATTCTGGGGGCCGTGGGTTTGGCAGCAGTCGTGATGGTGTTGTTCCAGTTTTAAATTTGTTCGTTTATGTCCTCTGTGCTTGTGTTAAGGAGGGGTAGAATGTCCTGTATGAATTGGTCTTTGTTGAAGCTTTTGAATCTCCTGGTTGTGGATGGCTTTTCTTGCTGGTCATGAATGTGTCTCGATTGGAGCTGGACTTTTAAAAGATGGTGGTCCGACCAGGGTACTGATGTGATTGATGGTTTTGAAATTGTGTTTCTTCTATTAGGTTGTTGGGGGCGAAGATGAGATCGGGGGATGATCCGAGTCTGTAGGTGGGGGTGTTGATCATCTGGGTGAATAGGAGAGAGTCCATGGCTGTCAGAAAGTCTTCTGCATCCTTGCTTGTGGTAGATCTAAGGTTGAAGTCTCCGAGTAGCAGCAGAGGTTTGTGGAGGTTGTTGACCGCACATACCGCTTCTAATATTGAAGATAGTCCGTCTGGTGAAGCATGTGGTGCTCTATAGGTGAGGCACAGGGCTAGGTTCTTGTTCTCTACGATAATTGTGTTGCAGTGATTTGTATTTGTGGTGAGCTGACTTTGAGCTTTAGGTTGTTCCTTGCGATGATCAGGACTCCTCCTCCTCTCCTTTGAGTGCGTGGGCAGTTGTAAGCTGTGTGGGTGGGGGGAACTAGTTGGTTGAGTAGCATGATATCGGTGGGGATAAGCCATGTTTCGGTGATGCAGAGGATGTCTGTTTGCTGAGCTTCTATGTGGTCAGCGAGGGTATTAATCTTGATTCTTACTGACCTGGCATTGATGAGCTCTATGGATATAGTCAGAGGATGGTTGCGAGTATCTGGCGCATTAAATGTGCGTGTGTGGGTGTTTATGTTTATGTTTATTTAAAACTTTATATACCGCCCATCACAAAGTATCAGAGCGGTTTACAATCATAAAATGCTGCAGAAAAAGAAAGAGAATGCCAATTTAAAAGTTTCAAAAGAGGAGAAAAAGGACAGAGATCGGAGAAGTGGAAGACAGGACAGCCAGTAAAAAAAAATAATTACTCATGTTGTTCTTTGAGGAGGGAAAGAAGCAGGGGGAGATTAAGGGGGAGGGAGATTGAATGCCATACAGAAAAGATGTGTTTTTAATTGGGTTTTGAAGGATTTGAAGGAGGAATCCAATCGGAGGGCAGGGGGGAGCGAGTTCCAGAGGCGAGGCCCGAGGAGATAAAAAGCGGATGATCGTGTAGATTCTAGGTGGGCCTGGGAAGGGGAAGGGAGGAACATGCGGTTGGAGTGTATAGAGCGGAGAAAACGGTGAGAAGTGTGAAGATGTATCTGATCTGCAAGGTATAGTGGAACACCAGTGTGAATAGTTCTGTGAATAAAGATAAGAATTTCAAATTGTATGCGATATGAGACGGGGATCCAATGGTGGTGTAAGAGAAGGGGGATAACATGATCAAAGCGGAATGCATGGGAGAGGATACGAACAGCTGTATTCTGGATGCGTTGGATGCGGGAAAGTTGAGATTGGGGAAGGCCAGCTAAGCAAACATTACAGTAATCCAAAACGTGAGAGAACTAATGAGTAGAGAAGGGTAGTCATAGAAGAAGAAGAAAGAAAAGGACGGACAGCACGGAGTTGTTTTAATGCAAAAAAGGAACGTTGAACAACGGATGAAATATGACCCTTAAAAGTGAGAGCAGAATCAAGAGTAACACCTAAATATCTAAGGGAAGAGACTAGGGGGATAGGTGAAGAGGAATGTACCGATACAAGAGGGGGAGGGGAGTGACCAAAGGTGAACCAGATCGCTGCAGTTTTTTTGAGGTTGAGGTGAAGGAAGTTGGAGGAAATCCAAGAGGCAACGGTGGAGAGACAGTCGTTCAGAGGGGTGATGTCTGGAGCAGAGGAATCGGTATGATAAAGGAGAAAAATGTTGTCAGCATAATAGTGAGCGGAAACACCATATTGTTGAACCAGTAGAGTGAGGGGGGGGGGGGGTCAAAAAGATGTTAAAGAGAACAGGGGAGAGGACGGAACCCTGAGGAACCCCACACGAAAGGGGAGTGGAGGGGGAGGAAACAGCACCGGATAATACAGAGAAAGAGCAGCAAGACAAGAAAGAATGGAACCACTGAAGAACCAAACCAGAGAGGCCGGCATCCTGAAGTCGGAGTAGAAGGGTGTCGCAAGATCCATCCGAAACAAGACACACATCATATACAACATCCTCACAGATATGCAACCCGATATTCTATGTATCACAGAAACATGGATCACCGATGCAGACTCAGCCATCATCAATCAAATTGTAAAGCCAGGATACCGGATCTTCAATTGACCCCGTGACAGGAAAAGGGGAGGAGGAGTAATCATCCTTGCTAAGGACTCCTTTGCCCTAGCAACCACGTCCCAAAGCACAGACACCAGTATTGACATACTCAGAGTAGAAAATAAATCCATGGCGATATGTCTTATTTACAGACCGCCATCAGCTCCCTATGAGACCCTGGCAGATGCGCTGGAAGTTATCACCACCACTGCGGTTAGGAAACAGCAAATCATCCTCGGCGACCTAAACATGGCATCAGTCCCAACAGCTCAAACAGAAATCTTTCATGAAACCATGACCCAACTCGGCTATGAACAAATAATCTGCGGGGCCACCCACACCAAAGGCAACATATTGGACATGGTGTTTTTACCCACTAAGCACCATGGGTTGCGAAAACCCAATGTACACATAACCCCAGTACCATGGTCTGACCATCACCAAATTGAGTTCACATTACTCCTTTCCACCATCCATGAACATACATCACACAATCCAACTGCAAGCCAAAAAAGGAGATTCCAGAAGTACGACAAACCAACACTGGTGTCATCCATAGCAACGCACATAAATACGGATATCAGAGACCTGGACACACTAGTAAGCCAATGGAACGAAGCCATTGAAGCAGTATCTGTCGCAACACAGACGCACCCAAGAAACCCACCCAGAAACAAGAGCGAACCATGGTTCTCCCCAGCACTCCGCGAGCTCAAGAAATCACTACGGAAACAAGAAAGGAAGTGGAGACGCCATACAACTAAGGACCATAAGATTGCGTACAACAAAACTCTGGCTGACTATAAGAATGCAATCAATCTTGTGAAAAGAACTCACCACACCAACACGCTTAATAAAGCTCTCAATCGACCCAGGGAACTCTTTGCGCTGGTCAAATCACTCACGAGGAATACACAAGAATCTAATACTTTTGGGGAGATGTCTGCACAAATCCTGGCAGACCATTATGCAAGTAAGCTCAACCCTCAAACCAGAAGCATAATAACACTGAATCCTGAAGATCCCTCACAAGATCTAAATACAGGCACCATGTTACAAACAACTAACCCCACTGGGAGCCCTACACTCTACCACGAGTGGGCTGCATTCACTAAACTAGATGAGAAGCAAATTCTAAGCATAATCACTGCATTAAGGACCACTACCTCCCCACTGGACCCCTGCCCAGCGGCCTGGGTCAAGGGTGCAAAGCAGGAACTTGCACAAATCATCACCATCATAGTGAACCAATCTTTACAACAAGGAATAATGCCAACACACCTCAAAAAATCAGTCATCAGACCCATACTGAAAAACAAATCTCTCAACAAGAATGATCCAACATCATACCGCCCGGTATCAAGCATATCATTCCTTGCCAAGATCACTGAAAAGGCAGTGCAGCAACAACTTCAAGACCACATAGATGACACCAACGCATTGGACATCCACCAGTACGGTTTCCGACAACATCATGGTGTCGAAACCCTCCTATTAGCCCTGATGGACAAACTTCTCATAGGTCTTGAGAACAGAACCAAAATGTTCATGCTCATATTCATCGATATATCTGCCGCTTTCGATACAGTGCACCATCCCACTCTCTTGAGAAGACTCGATGCATTAGGCATTAGAGGTATCCCCCTGAAATGGTTCGCCTCATACATTACCAACCGAATGCAGCAAGTTCACTTTGGCGATAAAACAGCGACGCCATTCCCACAAACTCAAGGCATCCCTCAGGGCTCAGCATTATCTTCCCTCCTGTTCAACCTTTATCTGAGACCAGCCTGTGAAATCTTCAAGAACAACGACATCAGTTACCATATATATGCTGATGACATTATGCTCTATACCCAATTGGATGTAGATCACCCAAACATCAGCCAGCTCGAGAAATGCCTTGACGAGCTACAAACCTGGTTGCGACGCAACAATATGTCCATAAATCACAAGAAAACTGAAGTGATGTGCATATCCAGGAAAACGGACTTCAACCCACCACCAACAATAACCATGAACGGCAATGTATACACAACAAAAAACGAAATTAAATACCTCGGAGTGACGCTGGACTGCAACTTAAAGATGGAGAAGCATCTTAGAAATACAAATCGGGTCATTTTCCATAAGTTAAGAATTCTACAACCTCTCCGTTCTATCTTAGATCATGCGGACTTCCGGACCGTAGCGCAAGCCCTCATCATTCCTCACATAGACTATTGCAACGCCATACTTCAGGGGCTCCCTAAAAAGACCATCAGTATCCTCCAGTTGGCGCAGAATGTGGCAGCTAGAATCATAACGGGAACAAGACTAAAGGATCACATCACACCTACTTTAATTGACCTGCATTGGCTCCCAATCAGTGCCCGAATACAGTATAAAATCATAGTTACCACATTCAAGCTCCTCCATAACATCGCGCCCTCTCTTACCTCGGCTCACTTGTGTCAGCCCAAACAAATAACAGGAGCAGACGTTCCCCGAGCCTCAACACCCTACTGGTCCCCGGCCGCATGAGGCACGTCAATGTCCATACCAGCAACCGAGCATTCTCGTTCATAGCACCTCAACTCTGGAACAAGCTACCAGTCGATCTAAGAGCGTGCAGTGACTTACTGGTCTTCAGAAAACAACTCAAGACGTACCTATTCCAGTCACACTTCAGCACTACATAAGCACAACGCTCTCGGTTCATTGAACCCACAAAGCAAAATGTATGAATCATGTCAGCAATGAGCTCGCCACCACTAGCCTCACTGATGTGTGAATATGTAACTGCTTGTGTAAATATGTAACTGCTTTTGTAAATTCTAATTGTAAATACTCCCTTCTCAATTTGTCTAAACCTTAACCCTGTGTGCTGTGAACTGTACCTTATCCACTAATCATACTGTGTACTGTGTGCTGTGAACTGTACCTCTTCCACTAATCATCCTGTGTATTGTAAATTCTGGCCAGTACAGCCACTCTATTTCTCTGTTGGAATACCGCTGCTGATCGCTGGAAGTAGCGGGATATAAGTGTACACTAAATAAATAAAATAAATGATCAACAAGGCCAAAAGCAGCGTAAAGATCTAGTGAGACAGCAAGAGAGAGAGAACCATGGTCATGGGCAGCATGCAATTCATTGAGGAGTGAAAGAAGGACAGATTGAGTGCTGTGACCAGGACGAAAACCAGATTGCCGGGGGTGAAGGGTAAGGGAAGCCTCAAGATGTGCGGAGAGCTGAAGGAAAACCAATTTCTCTAAGAGTTTAGAGAGAAAGGGAAGGTTAGATGGGGCGCCAATTAGAGGGAGAGGAGGGATCTAGGGAATTGTTCTTCAGGATAGGACGAACCAAGGCATGCTTCCAAAGAGAGGGGAAGACACTAGAAGCAAGACTAGAATTGAAAATAGAAATAGATAAAGCAAGAGATGGGTCTAGAAGCCAGCGGGAAGGGATAGGGTCAGAAAGGCAGGTAGTTTTTCGTGAGGAAGCGAAGACCTCAGAGAGCATTGGGGCTGTGATTAGGTCAAAAGTGGACCAGCGATGGGAAAGGGGGGGGGGGTGGAGGATAGGGGAGGTGATGATAGGAACGAAAGGGATGGTGGGGTTGGGGATGAGAGGGCTGGAGAAAGAGGGGGGGAGACAAGAAGGAAAAGAAAGGCGAAGAAAAAGAACTTTAGAGGAAAAATAGGAAGCTAGAGTAGCAGGGTCAGGGGAGGGAAAGGAAAGAGAAGGAGTAGGAGATGACTGCAGGGCTGAGAGGGAGCGAAGAACAGAATAAAGAGTACGAGAAGAATTAGCTGATGAAGAAATAAGCTTGGATTAATAGTCTTGTTTAGCAGACTGAAGAAGGGAACAATAGAGTTGGTGACAATAACGGAAATGAGAGAGAGTAGAAGAACAGGGGTGTTTACGCCAGGAGCGTTCAGCCTGACGGAGATATCTACAATGAAGGTAGAGACCGGGGTGGTACCAAGGATGACGAGTGAGAATAGGAGAGGTGCAAGGAGGGCAAAGTGGGGCAAGTGTATCAAGAGCAGAGACAAGAGTTGTGTGCCAGGTATGCACCTGGGAATCTACTGAGAGAGAGTGAAAGTCAGGGGAGAAAAGGGTATCAGAGGACGGGAACTGAAGAAGAGTATTGGCATTAATACGACGAGACTGGAAGGATGAAACAGGACCAGGAGTGGGAACAGGGAAACAAGATGGGGGAGGCGGTGGGGTAGCTAAGGAAAAGAGGATGCAGGAATGGTCAGACCAAGGGAGGGGTAGGGCTGAAAGAGAAGAAGATAGAAAGGGAGAAGGATCATTGGAAATAAGAAGGTCTAGAGAATGGCCAGTGGAATGGGTGGGAAAGGAGACTAATTGATGAAGGGAGAGGTCAGACAAATGCGTTAGAAAGGCAAGATCACGGGGGGCGGAGCCTGATGTCCAGTGGGATGGTCGGGGGGGCGGAGCCTGATGTCCAGCGGGATGGTCGCATAACGCTGAGGCTCCCGAGAGGCCTACTCAGAATCCTGAATTAACACCGTAAATACTTGGAATTCTACTCTGATCTTGCCGGGGCACGTTGGTGAGATGGCGGGGACCAAACCCAAGCGCCTGGAATTCGGATCTCCAGCGGCTTCTCACGGCAAACGCTCCAAAACTGAACCTCCGTCCCCGCAGAAGGGGCTGGCCGTGCGCGAGGGCCCCGAAATGCAGCAGGAAATCCTCGCAGAGATTAGAGGGGTCAAGGACCTCGTGCAGTCAAACTGTGAAGCACTCCGAGCGGTGCGGGAAGACTTTGGTGTGCTGCAAGGCAAGCTAGAGGGGCTTTCTTCGCGTCAGGACAAAATGGAGAGCATATTGGACTCCCATACGGCCCGGTTGTCCAAACTCGACAAAGTTGAACGCCAGGTGCGGGCCCTGCAGAAAGAAGTGGAAGATGGCAATAATAGAGCGCGCCGCAACAACATACGGCTCGTGGGCATACCGGAGGGAGCGGAATCGGGAGACATGAAAGAGTTTTTATGCAAAATTCTCCCTTCCCTGCTCCAAATCACCTTTGCCAATGATTTGGAGATTGATCGCGCCCATCGTGTACCTACAAGCATAACACTCAACAGGAAGACCCCGCGGCCTATCATCTTTCGACTATTGAGATATCAACACGTTGAGCAAATTCTACATGCCTCTCGGGCAAAGGGCCATATGGAGTTTGAAAGCCACAAGATCTCCTTCTATCCCGACTTGGCTAAACCCACGGTCGACCGCCGAAAGCGCTTTCTGGAATTCCGGCCGAGGCTTCAACACTACCAGCACGCTATGGCCTGATGTACCCGGCCAAGCTTCGAGTCACGCTTCACAATCAGACAAGAACATTTGAGGACCCTGATCTACTAGCGGAGTTTTTGGATTCCAAAGAAGCTGACTTGATGCGCTGACTTCCAGAATACTCCTGAAAGTGTTCTCATATCCGATGTACCCGCCATATTGGATCTGCCGCAGCCCAGCAAAGAGTCTGGCGAGGGCAGTTGGTTGCCTTACTTTTGATGATATCTGTGACCCGACTCCATCTACCCACAGTAGCCTCGATGAGTATCAGAGACAGTGTTAATTATGGACTCTGGTGTTTCTTTTCTTTTTTTTTCATATCTTTCTACTTCCTCTCTAGGGCCTCCTCCCGCAGACATATGGTCGCCATATTCTTTGGGGGTTTTGCTTCTTCTCTGGGATACTTTGTTACATACTTCTCAATATGGGGTGTATTAGCTAGAATACTCGGTGATTATGTCATTGTTGCACAGATCCTGATTGTATTGTATGTTTTCAAGCGCCCTTACCTAAAATGTCTATTACTGATTGATGGCACCATGTAAGAGTTTCTCATTGAACCTAAAAGGGATCAATAATCCGATAAAACGGAAGAAAATCCTAAGCTACCTAAGTCAGGAAGCTGCGGATCTGATTTTTCTCCAAGAAACGCATTTAAACTCGAAGGAAACTCTTGAACTCAATATTAAACCTTACATGGTGGCCGCCTATTCCCCAGCCGTTTCTAAGAAATGTGGGGTTGCCATATTGGTTAGGAAATCTTTGCATGCTACTATTATTGCGACTAGCTCAGATACAGAAGGTAGATGGTCCAGAGTTCACCTCAAGATAGGTAGCCTTGCAGTTACATGTCTATGCCTTTACGCTCCTAATGTGGATGATCCTGCCTTTTTTGCTACCATTGCTCAGGTTGCGCAGGCCTCTGCTAATACTTCATTGATAATTGGGGGGGATTTCAATTTAGTCCTTGATCCCCTGAGTGACAAACAGCCGCCTAGGTCAAGTGGTCCCCCCAAGAGTCACACCACGCTTACCTCCCTGATCAAAGATCTTGCTTTAGTTGATCTATGGAGGTTACTACACCCCAATGAGCTAGACTTTACCTTCTTTTCTTCTCCTCATAAATCCCAGTCTCGCATAGACTTCTTTCTAATATCAAAACTATTAGTTCCTCAGGTAGACACTGCAAAGATTCACTCCCAACATATTTCAGATCATGCTGCCATTTCCTTTCAATTACACACTACTGCACCCCAAGGGAATTCGGGGGCCTGGTTCTTTGATAGAGCCCTGTTAACTCAGCCAGAGTTCCAGGTAGAAATTCGAGCAGCCATACAGGATTACTTCCATTTTAATCTACCCCAGGATACAAGAGCCTTTCCCCATGCCCAATCTCACTCTCGCTTGTCTAAATGGCAGATGCTTAATGATTATGTACAATCTGCTCATTGCTCCAACATGCATGTATAATGTGCACTCATCATGTTTCAGATCACCGTTAGGTTTCGTAACACAATAATGTAAGTACACGCCCGCTTCGGGTTTGATTCGTTTTCTCGAGAAGAAGCTGGGGGGTGGGGGGTGGTAGGGGTTTTACTTTGGTGTATGTATTACACGTTATGTATCTGTCTTTTAGCTGTATGTCTCCCTTTCCTATGTTGTTATAAAATGAAAATAAAGAATTAAAAAAAAAAAAGAAAGGCAAGATCACTGGGAGTGGAAGGGGAATCAACATGAATGTTAAAGTCTCCTAAAATTAGGAGGCGAGGATAAAGAAGAGAAATTTCCGTAATGGTGGTCAGTAAGGAATCCCAAGATTGGACAGACAGAGAGGGGAGGGGCATAGATAAGAAGAAAATAGAAAGAAGGGGAAGAGGAAGGAGAAGAGGGGTCTAAGCGAAGGAGTAATGATTCAGGATAATGCAAGACTGGTGATGAAAGTTCCTGGATAGAAAGGGAGGAGCGATAGAGGACAGCAATACCCCCGCTGCTCCTACCCCGACGAGTGGTGGACAAGGCGGCAAAGCCCAGGGGTCTAAGCGAAGGAGTAATGATTCAGGATAATGCAAGACTGGTGATGAAAGTTCCTGGATAGAAAGGAAGGAGCGATAGAGGACAGCAACACCCCCGCCGCTCCTAACCCGACGAGTGGTGGACAAGGCGGCAAAGCCCGGGGGCAGGCAGCAGTTAAGGAGAAGCTCCTCTCCATCCCTCAACCATGTTTCTGTCAAGAAGAAGATATCAAGGGAATGTTGGGAAATGAAATTGTGAACCAGTACGGTTTTGGAACGGATGGAGCGGCAATTCAATAAAGTGAGTTGCAATAGTAAAAGAGATGGAGAAAGGGAAGGGGCAGATGAATGCGTGGGGCAACAGATTAAGTTAGTGAGATTTCGTGCCTGACATCCAGGTAGAGGGGGTAAGAAAGAAGAAGAGATGGAACGATAGCCCCAATGAACCAGAATAAAAGCCATAGAAATAGAGAATAAGGGGGTAAGCGAAAGAATGGGAAGAAACAAAAGAGGGAGCAGCAAGGGTATTAACCAAGAATAGGACTTACCTTCACTCATACTGTGCTGTGTTTGTATTGTTTTGCCTGCTCTGTTTGGTGCTCTTGTGTTGGAGTTGAGTGGGGTTGTGGTAGGGGGTTTAGAGTATGTGCTGTGGAGGGAGTATCCATAGTGTGTTGGTAGTGTTAAAGAGGGTGGGTGAGTGGTGTGGGAGGAGTTGGGTGAGGAGGAGAATGATGGGTAGGTACAGATTACAAAATAGAGGTGGAGGAGTACTAATTCTTGCCAAAAAACATTTGAATTTCTCTCTGACCAACTCCCAAAATGCTAGACTACCTAACCATCTCCATTGCTGACCACACAATATATCTGACCTACAGAAAACCCACCACTAACGCCGAAGATCTATCAGCTATTCTAGACAAAGTGTGTACCCACTCAGGCAGGAAAAACTTCTGTATACTCATAGGAGACCTGAACCTACCCTCTACTGCTACAAAACACTCCAGCGTCTTCCTAAATGCAATGGAATCTTTACTCTTAACACAGATTATTGATATCCCAACCCATGACAAAGGGTCTTCTCTAAACCTTATATTCATACCCAACACATTAACAAAAAGCATCTCAACCTACAAATTGACCCAGTGTCATGGTCTGACCATGCCATGATATCTCTTGTTATTCCAACCAATTCTACCCAGCCAAATATCCCGAGACAACATCAAAAACATTGGTTCAAAGCCTTCAATTAAGAATACTTTCTAGATAAGACCTCTATTCTAATAAATTCTGACATACATGACCTAGACACATTTCTCAGCTCATGGAACCAGATAATAAATAATGCCGCTACATTCAAAGAATGCCAGTCAACAAAGCACAAGAAATCAATGCACCCCCCATGGTTCATCAAGAACCTGGAACAGTTCAGACAGAACCTCAGATGATTAGAAAGAAATTGGAAAAGGTCACGAGACAATACTATCAAGACACAGCTTCAAAACAATCATAAAGAATATAATAGCCAGTGCAATAAAGGAATACATCACAAGCATACTCACAAAATCACTTAACCATCCTAGAGAATTATTCACGATTGTTTCCCAAATGACTGGTGAACCCAACTCATCCGACTCAGCAAACCGGACAATGCAAGTTGATCCCCAGGCCATGGCTGGCTTTATCTACAACAAACAGCACAAATAAGGCACAAAAGCAGCAACAGAACAGCACCCAAATTATCACCCTTGGAACAAATTCAACCCAATAACCAAGTGAGATCTACTTGATATCATCAACAATATAAATACCACAAAATCACTCCTGGACCCATGCCCGGTAGCCTGGCTAAAAATCCTGCGCAGTTTTCTCAGACCATCCTAAGGATAGTACACACCTCCCTCATGCAAGGATACCTACCTCCTGCACTCAAGCAAGCCTCAATGCGTCCCATTCTAAAAAAAGGCCTCACTAGATTTAACAAGCCCCAGCTCTTATTGACCGATTGCCAGCATCCCATTTCTGGCCAAATAATAGAAAACTTCATACAGCTGCAACTTCAAGATCATATTGACCGACACGCCCCTCTAGATCCACAACAGCACGGCTTCTTTCCTCATCATGGCATAGAAACATTGTTAACTGACCACTTCAACAGACTCATCCTTGGCTTAGACAAACCTCGACATGGATTTGTGCTCATCTTCCTTGATATTAGTGCTGCATTTGATTCAGTAGCACATCACATCATGTTAAATAGACTCACCAGCATTGGATTAACAGATGACACATTAAAATGGTTTTCATCTTACCTCCAGGACAGAACAATGCAAGTTGGTATCACAAATTTAAAACCCTTTAATCTAACACAAGGCATCTCTCAAGGTTCAGTCCTCTCTGGATTATTTTTCAGTTTATACATTCAGCCTATATATAATGTGACGTCCTTGCTACCTGGGCCCAAGAGCTTACAGGTAGAGACGGCCTTTTAAGTGTCCTTTAGGAGTGAAGCTCTAACACTTGGCCCCAGGAGTTCTGGGATATGTAGTTGCTTGGCCTCCTGTGGGACTGAGTTGTAGTTGTAGCTCGAGTAGAAAAAAGCATGCAAGAATATTTATTTTTAAGAGGGTTTATTCCAGCGCATCAAGATTCAGTATCTCAGACGCAAAAGAATGCCAATTCCAACATAAGGGTTGAAAATAAACACACACAAAAGATGCAACAAAACGGCTCAGCTCTACCTGGCTGTTTCACAGTTCCTTTAGTCTCAGGCTAGGCAATCATGTGATCCTTCAGCAAACTGAAACAGGTGCTCTTCCTTATGGCACGGCTTCTCAGTTTTACCATGTGATTAAGCTTATTAAACAACTCATAAGGTTTTCTCACAATGACCGCAGGTATGGCAAACTTTATACTATATTACTTCATATAGCTTTCAGTGCTCATTAACCTGGTTATTCTCAATTACACAAGTAGAACAATCCATAGGTAAGTCAAACTCTACTGAAGGCAGACAAACGTCCAGTTGCATAGCTTCCTCAGAGTTACTGGAATTCTGGTCAGGGTTATTATTCTGCTCTGCCCTTTTCTCCAGAAATTCCTTAAACTGACTTAGAAGTAATTCAGGTTGCTTGTGCACGTTTTCAGGCTGATAGCCTTTCTTCTTCTCTAACAAACGTTTACTTAGGACTCCCAGCTCAGGGTAATCAGCTATCCTGCCTTTGTCAAAGGAACAGTTCTCAGTAAGGGTAAATCCCTTCCCCCACTTATCATTAGCTGAATATGCTGGGTTTGTTCTCAGGAGGTTAACACATGCAGGAGACTTCTTAAACAAGGGGTTATAACAAGAAATGTCAGCTTTACCTTTTCCAAGGTCTTTTAGATAAGCATTGGTACCTTTTCTCCTGTTAATTCTCAGGCTTTGTACTTCAGCTTTCTTATCCTTACTTCCAGTGCCTTGCAGGTAAATGTCAGGCTGAACAGTTTCCTCGTAGCTTTCTCTGAAACTGTCTTGGCTTTTACAGCTGTGAGTCCGGCTGCCCTTGTTCCAGGTATCTGACCTACTGGCTCCCTTAACCAAAGGCTCTACCTTGCAGTGAGACTTCCTCCAGGGTGAATCCTTGCACCACTGTTCAGTGCTCCCAGGTTCTGCTCGGGTCTCAGATTCTAGCTGACTTCTCCTCCAAGCAGTTCTCTCAGCTGTTCCAACGTTTTCCCTTCTGCTGCTCCTGACCTCGTGCTTGCACTCGCTCCTCCTCCTCTCTCTCTCTCTCTCTCTCTCCTCATTGCTTGAGTATTTAACAAGCCCTCACTTCCTTGCACTCCCTGACTCTCCCTTGGGTGTGCCCAATCAGTGAACAGATCTGTCTCCTCCCCTGAGGTGAGGTGTGGCTTTAGATCATCAACTGGCTGTGTTTTTATTCCTGAGGTGAAAATCCTGTTTGTCAGTGCAGTATTGTTTATCTCATCAGGATTTTCTCCTATTTCCATCTCTTCTTGAGGGGCTTCCTCATCACAGTAATCTACTAAGAAGATGGAACATGCACTTTCATCTCTATGCAGATGATATAATGTTTTCCATGCCATTCAATACCATCAACCCGGATTTTACAATCATATCTGGTGTCTTCACTGTAGTAACAAACTTCCTTGCAGACATAAACCTCAAAGTAAACAAAAACAAAACAGAAGCCTTACTCATACTCAGAGACCAAGAATTCAAGCCACCAAAAAAGATTATAATATGCATCAGATATAGCTATAAAGAAAGAAATCAAGTATCTAGGTATAACCATTGTCAGCAACCTCAACATGTGTACACATATTAAAAACACAGCAAGAGCAGCGTTCTGGAAGTTGAAGCTGCTCAAGTCCCTATGACACCTGTTACAGTACAATGATTTCAGATCCATAGTGCAAACCATTATCACACCACACCTGGACTATGGAAACATTATCTATCAAGGGTTACCCAAACATACACTATATCCACTTCAACTAGTTCAAAATACTGCTGCCAGAATACTAGCAGTCAATTCAATCCGACAATACATAACACCAATCCTAAAAAAGTCTACACTGGCTTCCAATCTCTCAAAGGGCAAAACACAAAGCCATCACCACAACTTTCAAAGTCTTTCACAACCGCTCAGCTCCCTGTCTCTCTGATCACATCACAAAAGCATCCTCAACGAGAACAAGAAGAGCTTCCAGCCAAAATCTCCTGACCATCCCTCCACTCAAGACCAAGACAACACAACAAACAAACAGGGCATTCTCTTTGTATGCCCCCACAATTTGGAACTCCATGCCTAAAGCAATCAGAGCTGCACAAACAACTAAAGATCTAAAAAAACAACTGAAAACGCACCTCTTCAAGGAACACAATGGACCAGATGACAATACCTAACTACATACTATCAAGAACAGTTAACCTTAACTACCCTCCACATTTAGCCTCCCTTTCAAAAGTTTCTTCCCCCCACCGATTCCACTGCCCAACTATTAACCTATCCCCCCCTGTTTTTGTTGTTGTTAACCCCATTTTTTCTCTAAGTTATTTCTCCTTGTTCATTGTAAAACAAATCTACTAAGATTGTTATGTTGTTCGATGTAAACTGCTTTGGACAAAAGCGGTATAGAAAAACTGTTAAAAAAATAAATAAATAGATAGATAAAATGATCAAGATGCTGTTGCTATCCCATTTACTATTCCTCTTTCAGGTTTTGCCAATACCCATGCTTCAAGATCGCTGCAATGCCTACAAAAACAAGTGGACTGCTTCATTTGGAAGAACAGAGCTCCAAGGGTGGCGGCATGGATCTTGCAGGCAGCACAGGTGGAGGGTGGTTTGGGGGTCCCCAACTTTAAGAAATATTTTGTAACAGCCCAGTTGCCGGCAGTTTTATCTTGGTTCCGAGAGAGACAGAAATATTGGTTGTTGTTGGAGAGGGTGCCCCCTGGTGGCCATGGAACATCTGGTTTGGTGGGGTGGGAGAGGCGGAGCAGTAACCCCTTTGTAGGTTATACCCTCTCAATCTGGCAGCAGTGTCAGCGGCAAATGTTGGGGAGTAAACAATGCTCACAGACAATGTCATTGATGGCCTGTTTTGGGGAGGGGGGAGGGCCGGGAACAACTGTGCTGCACCAGTGGGAGGAGCGGGGCCTTAGTCAGGTCTCCCAGGTGATAAATAGGGGAGGACTTTCAGAGGATTTGAGACCTTTATCATTTGGCAGAGTGTGATCGCTATAACTACCTTCAAGTATACGCCTTTTTGCAGCGACGAGAGGTATGGCAGGACATTTGGAAAGAGAGGGAATGGTTTGAAGAAACATGCTTAGAGACCCTGGGTAGGAAAGGAGTTCTGTCACAGATCTATAGGGGATTCATTATGTGGGGACCCAAGAAACTAGGTTATATGATTAAAAGAGGACGAGACTCGGCGGCACTGTTCTCTCTAAGCTGTGCGCATGTGCGCACGCACACACCTCGCCGATTGAGCGCACATACTTTACAACAGAGCGCACAAAAATTACAGCTCTGATTCTGATAGAAAACAACACAGACGTCTTAAAATTTAAAAGTTATGATTGTAATTACTAGAAATTTCCCGCTTCATTTAGTAATTGTCTATTTTCATTTTATTTGATTAAAATCAATGTGGTGTACATACTGTATTCTGACGTGTAGTCAAATTTTAAAGTATATAACTCCGAGTGTTGTTATGTGGCACACAAAAATGTAACCTTCCTTCAAAAGCTGCACACAGCTGATATTTTATGCGCACACAGCCTACAGAAAATTAGACATAAATAAATGGGACATAAATAAATGGGACGTGATTGTCTAAGTCTAAGATATAGTGAAATTGTCTGTGGCTACCTCACTATGGAAGAGTGGCTATAAATTGTTGGGCCGGTAGTACTGGACCCCCGGTGCGAATGTGCAAGGCATGAATGAGGCTATCGGATGATGTTGGAGACAATGTGGGAGGCAGGGCACGTGGATGCACATGTGGTGGGCATGCCCAGTGGCTCAATACTGGGGAAAGATTATAGCTATCATTGCAGACATTATGGGCTGCATATTGCCCCAGTCCCCTGATATAGTCCTGTTTCATTGGCGGGATGATGCAGTGCCAAAGAAAATGCAGGGAGTGTTGGGCACTGTGTTGTTGCCGTGCGATGTGAGATAGCTACATATTGGAATAGACCCAGGATGCTAAGCTTAGCATGATATGCAAGATGCTTGGCAGACTTGAATTTGATGCATAAATTGATAGGGTTAAAACGGGATAGAGGGAAGGCTATTGATCATCAGAGGAGAGGGGGTGTGGAGGTGTTTGGTGAAGTGGAAGGGGGAGCATTAGTAGAGATGGCCAGCGAGGGGGGGGGGGAACAAAGGTGTGAGGGTGCATCTAGTGGTAGGTGCACACGATTTTTCTATATGAAGGGGGAAGAGCGCAGGAGGGGGAAAGAGATAGGATTGGGGAGGGAGGTAGCCAGGGGGGGAGGGAGGTCTTTAGGGTGTTAATTACTCCTGTGATTTAAATTTGATATAGAATTGTTATTGCATTGTAGTGGTTTGAAAATGTTAATAAACTTTCAAATGAAAAAAAATCATTAAATTGAAAATATTTTTTCTACTCCCCCCCCCCCCTCTGTCCCCATTGCTGGAAATGGGGACAAGAAGCTGCCAAACAACTGGTAGTCAGGGATGCAGCTCTAAAATTGGGGACAATCCCTGAAAACCTTAATCTCTTCCTAATATATCAGCCTATCTCTTAGCCAAAGACTGGTAGAGGATGCATACAGTACAATGTGTGGAGATACATAGTGAAGGAGTGTGGAATAAACTGATGAGATTTATTCCACACAAAACCATCACCCCAAACCACTTGAGAAATTTCAGCATCCCATCAGCAGAACAAATCCCCGTACCATAACTGAGCTGAACACAACCACAGCACGTCCAGTGGCATGGATCAAATCTGCCAAGGATGACTTAATCAAATTCAGACCAAAGATAATAAGTACCTCACTTACACAAGGATACATGCCCCTGGCTCTAAAGCAAGCCACTATCTGCCCTATTCCAAAGAATACTCCACCGCACAGCAACGACCCATCAAACTACCGCCCAATATCCAGCCTCTCATTCCTCTCCAAAATAATTAAGGATTACCCGGCATCTGGCGCTGAATATCTAGTTTTGCCAGACAGCATGGTTGTTCTCTGGTTAGTGCTGATATTCAGCTGCTAACCGTATAGCACAAACTGCATAAAGTTAGGACAGCTATTGATCTGTCCTAACCTCATGCGGTTTAGCTATCCGATTAGCAGCTAGATAGTACCACTAAGTGGATAGCTTCTGGGACCACTCCCGCTCTGTCCACAGAGTACCCTAGTTTTAACCAGGCATTTTTTTCTATAGTCTGTAAGGATAATCAGCGGCGCACAGGGTACCACTATCATCAGTGGGCTTCCAGGAAACCCGACAAAGGCAAGTTCCTGCATGCAGCTGGATGGGTGGGCACCAATTCACTAGTCATACAGGGTGCATTTTTAACTTGGTATGGTCCTGCCTTCCATAATTTACACTCAGTCTAGTTGCCTATTTTTATTTATTCCTATGCTTTTGTGATCTTATGTTTCTACATATTCCAACTACGCCTGCTCCCTTATCTACCTATTAGGATGTTTCTTTGTATAGTGCTAAAATTATGAGTATCCTGTTTATGATAAATGAATATTCTACCATGTTGCCTTTTATGGTGCATTATCTGTACTGTGCTGACATTGTGAGTATTCTACCTGTGTTATATGAATGTTCTGCCATGCTGCATATTATGGTAAATTCTTTGTATTCTACTGACATTATATCATATTTTGTTTTTTTAAATGTTCTACTATGATGTTTTAAGATGAACATTGTTGTTGTTGTTAAGTGCCGTCGAGTCGGTGTCGACTCCTGGCAACCCTCTGGATAGTTGACGTAAACTTTGTTCAGTCTTCAGCCAAGCAGCTCATTGTTGATAGAGTGGTATCCATAGTTGCTGTAATTGTATCGATCTATCTCATTGCCGGCCTTCCTCTTTTACAGTGACCTTTTACCTTGCCAAGCATTATGTCTTTCTCCAATGATCTCTCTCTTCGCATGATGTGTCCAAATATGAAAGTCAAAGTCTTGTCATCTGAGCTTCTAAGGAAAGCTTAGGTTTAATCTCTAGTGCTGATTGGTTTGTTCTTCGAGCAGTCCATGATATACACAGTATTTGTCGCTAGCACCATAATTCAAAAGCATCAATTTTCTTCCTGTCTATCTTTTTCACTGTCCAACTTTTGCATCCATGTGACGTTATTGAAAATACCATGGCCTGGACAAGTCAAATCTTTGTATGAAGAGAGACATCTCTGCTCTTGAGAATCTTGTCTAGGTCCTTCATAACCATTCTACCAAGAGCAATATGTCGTCGGATTTCTTGACTGCTAGTCCTTTCTTTATTGATTGTTGATCAAAGTAAGTTAAAGCTGTCAACTATTTCAATTTCTTCTCCATCAATGATGAACTTATTGATTTTGTCAGTTGTCAGGATCTTTGTCTTCATAATATTAAGGTGCAGGCCCATTTTAAGACTATGTTCCTTGATCATGAGAAGCAAATGTTTCAGATTATCTTCACTTTCAGCCAGTAATGTGATATCATCAGTATAGCGAAGGTTGTTGATGAGTCTTCCACCAATCTTCACACCTTGGTTGCCTTCATATAGTTCTGCTTCTCTGATGATTTGTTCTGCATATAAATTAAAGAGGTAGGGGGAAAGTATGCAGCTTTGTCATACACCTTTGCTGATTTTAAACCATTCTGTTTCTCCTAGGTACTGATACCGTATTATATTGATATCTATTATTGCCTATCTCTAAGTGTATCTCAATGTTTTAATTGTCTATTATACAGACATGGGGTCATTCTGTTGTTATTATGCTGCTACTGCAATGTACATTGTCTATGTCAGCCGAGATTTCTTGTACAGCACTTGGGTGAGAAGTTGCAATAAACTCATTTTGTGAACTTTGCTGGAGCAATTCCAACCCTTAATCCAGTGCCATCCTTTTCCCTGAGCGGAGAAAAGTATTTATGTATAGTTTTCCCTGTGCTGGGTGGGAGGGGGATATCATTTTTAAAGGGGATTTCTTGATGAACTATTCATGACAGGCAGTACAGCAAAGGGAAACAAACATAAATGCCAATTTAGCCACAAAGAAGCCCAGTGAAAATTGGTTCCAAAGCAATAATTGTCTGACATGTTAAGAGGTTGATCCATCTGCACACTCCATATTCTGTAAATTTGTGTTATACTGCCACTTGGTGGCATAGGATTATATTAGTTGATGTGGATAATCTTTGTTTCAAACCTTTGGTCCTAGAGGGCAAAGACTTCATTGATGGTTAATTCCCCCTTCTCTTTTCGGATTCACTTTCTGTCTCAGGATGTAATCATTTTCCCAGTTGGTCATCCTTAGAAAGAAAGCATGTTAGGGAAGTTCTTTACTCTCACGTTAAGTTTCCACTGCTGACAGAGGTCTCACCTTTCCACTCTGAATTCAATAATCAATTAGCAAGATAAAGATTTACCACAGCTATAAGGTCCCAGGTTCTGCAGAGCTACCTTTAATTCCATTTAAGCTTGCAGTAGGCTCTTGTTTATTCACTGCTCTGTAATGATATTGTTTTTGAAATTAAGATTTGAATCACTAACTATTTGAAATTGAGTCAGATGTGTAACTATCTTTCAGAACTGTACATCAACATATAGAGCAAGGGCAGAACCACTGTACTGAGTTAAATTCAACCCTTGTCTTAGTATATCCAGGAACAATTTATGAAAGTTGGGAAATAAAAGTTGTACATGTGGAAGGCACCTAGGTTTGGAGGTAGAGAAGGTGCCTATTTTTATTCTATTTTCTAAAGTCACATAGGGGTTCTTTTACTAAAATCAGTCAGGTCAAGGACCATCCCAGCTTTTAGGAAAACTAGGAAGTGGCCTAGGGCAGCGGCTTCTGAGGGGTGAAAAAGAACAAGACATTCAAAGCTAAACAATAGATTCTGACAGCCAGAGAGGCATAAGGCTTAACTGGGGGCTGGTGCAGAAAACTAGCGCAGCCTTGAAGCACAGATAACGCCACTTTTAGGCACAATTACCGCCACCGCCAAATGCAGAACAGAGACAAATGTGCACGTAAACAGCAAAGGAAAAACTAGTGCACAATTAATGCCAAGAATATTTAAATGATAGTCAAATGAGCTGGTCGTATTAAAATGGCATGCTAATATTGTCTGCGCTGATGCAGAGAAACGCATAGAGGATTTTGTAACCAGCCTTAGTGCCACTATCTTTATGCCTGGTTTTGAGGTGGCTTAAATGTTTAACACGTGCCCTAACAGTATTTTGAGACCCCAAACCTCCCATCCCCACCCCATCCCCTCATCCCAGGATGCACCACACGGGAACAGGTGCCGCTATTTTTCAAGAAGGTGGCGCAGGAGCTGGAGCATGTGGGCAGTACTCCTACTCCTTTCTGAAGGTACTGGGGGGGGGGGTGGTGAAGGGTTTGGGGTGAGGGGTTGCTGGGCCACTGGGCCACCAGGCATTATTTTAGTTGGGCGGGTGGAGGGATCGGGCCACTGGGCCACCAGAGATTTGCTTTCTGTCAGGAGCACCAACCCCCCAACAGTATTTTGAAGGCATCGGGGGGGGGGGGGGTCCCAGATGCCTGGATAATTCGAGGGGAAGTTTCACACTTCACCTTGGATGATCAAAGTATTCTCAGGGTGCATATGCAAATTAGCCATGCAGTGCCCCTGTTTCTCTGGGAGAGCATGCCAAACATGCGCCGACTTCTGTGTGCATGTGTTTGGCTTGCTCTCCCTATTTAACACTGTCATTTGCACCAAGTTTACTGTGTGGCTAACATGTGGCTTATTTGAATATGAGCCCAGTTTTGCATGCCCATGCTGAAGTCACACACTATTGGTGGGCTGCAAAGGGGTATACAGAGCTGATATAGCGCGACTTCAGTGACCGCTTTCTGCATTGGCCTGAATGTTTGCCTAGGGCACCAACACCTTGAACCAACTCTTGGGCTGGACCTGGTTAGATTTTTGCACTTAACACATGTTTAACACAAAACTAATACGCGTTAAGTGCAAAGCTTACACAGTAACTGTCAGGGGTATGACTGTCAGGGGTATGACCAGCATGTTTCTGACAGTTAATGCACAGATGCGTACTCTAATGCATGGTGCTATTATTGCAGGTGTACTTTCCTCCACCAATTGAGGTGGCAGTAAATGCACCCAGGATAATTGCAAGATTGACAATTTGCACGCAATATGTCCTCCCATGCTAACTACTAGCTGCTCACGTCCCTCACTCTCCACCCCTAACCTGCCCATTCAGTACCCTAACACACGACTGGCAGCTAGTGTGAAAATCAGCATGCATTAACTGTCATACCCCAATGGTAACTATTACAGCAGGCACAAGTGTGCAGTTAATGTATGCCAAATCGCATTAACCGCATAGCACACTTTAGTAAAAGGGCCGTTAGTGCCTATATGTCTTTATAAAATGCTAGCACAAATCCTACCGAAATATCCTAGATTGTGGTAGCTAGCATGTCTGCCTTCTTGGGAATAGACAGAAGCTTTAGCACCTAAAGTATGTGCGTATATCCGTATTTTATCAAATAATCACGTAAATCATGATTCTGTCCATGCCCTGCTCCAACTCCTGCCCTGACTATGCCTACTTTATAAGTATTCTTCTAAGCATGCTGCATGTGCTTTTAGGAATGATCTACTTTTATAAGAGGCTTTTTAAACCCATAAACCATTTCATGTGCAGAAAAGGTTTATAGAATTGCCTACATTAAGCAGTCATTTTATAAGGAGCAGTGTAAAGCTGTGCACCCTCTAGTGATCTATGTGGTTAATGGACATTTATGCTCCTGTTTTAGCCGGTCACTGTTCTATAATTACACACGGAAAGCGTACACAAGAGTGGAGTTTGGGTGCAGCATGGGCAAAATATACAACTACATATGTAAATTCTACTATAATTTATGTGTGCTTGACACATAAGGCATGAGCATTTACACCATTATCTATGTCAGACTTTATAAAACTCCCCTCAAAATGCTTGATTTTCTAAAGGTTTTTTCCTCATTCCACGTTTAGCCCCTTTGCTGGAACACCTTATAGATCAGAGGCTCACTTGGTTCCAGATCGAAGTTCCACAGACTGTCATCAGATCTGGTATAGATTCTCCGATGTAGGGAAATGAATCTCCACGTCAGGGCTCAAAACATGTCATTACATTCAAGGAGACTCTTCAAATACATTAGTGGTGTTCCAAAATGAAAGGCTTTACTAAGAGAAATGGTTCCACCTCCAGCAGTGCACGAGGAATGTATTCAGAAAAGAAAAACATTTCAGTTTGTTTCAGAATTATCAGGAATGTTCTCAATGTTGAGGTATTTTTTTAGTTCATTCCACATATTCAGTTTAATAAAATGTTTTTAATGTATTAGAACTTCCGAAGATGCACAAATCAACAACACACATTCATGTGTAGGTTCAAGTGTGTTAAATCGAATTTGTGCACAATAAATTTTATAAGGCACTCCAATGAATTGAGTGTACACTAATGAAATCAGAACTCTTGGGCCCTTATTCCCTTCCTTTGAGTTCCCTCTGAACCTCTACTGGGCTCCCTGACTCTCTCAAGGATCCTTTTCGTGCTTGCTGGCCCAGTTGCTTGAATCTCTCACTTTAATTCCTTTTTTCCTTTTTCTTCTGCAGTTCTTCAGACTTCTAGATAATCAGGCAACTCTCTTTGCTTCTTTTCCCTTTCTACCTGGCAGAATCCTTCAAGAAAGCCAGCAGGTACTTTACTGTGTGGTTCTCTGCATCCAGCAGGGATGTATCTATTTATTTATAAAACTTTACTCTCTTTTTGGACAAGACAATCAAGATGGTACATGGACAATTAAAAAAACATATCAAACAACAGAGGTTAAAAACATTAGAACTAACCCCTCTCAAACTCACCTCCTGACCAGACTACCCGATTAATAACACCCAGAGCATATTTAAGGCAACAGGTAGAATTTTAGGATACAGGAGGCAGGTTTCCTCTCTCTCCAGCTTCAGAGACACTTAAGAGAGTTATTTTAAAAGGTCTAGTGATTTGAACATCTGAAGATGTGCACGTGGACGTTGAAATCACAGGCATGTCTCCATAGCCATCCCACAAAAGATGTCTGAGGATACCCACCACAGTGTTCGACAGTATAAACCTCCACAGTATGCTCTCCAGGTTACAATAAATAGGCATAAAGGACACAGTACTTCAATGTTTCAACTCATATCGATCGAGTAGAACTCAACAGATAAGAATAGGACATCAAACATCTGATCCCTACAACCAAAAAGAAGGCCTGCCACAAGGGTCCGCCCTCTCTTCTCTCTTGTTTAACATTTATCTCCAGCCCATCTGCTCAATTTTCAAAAAATTCCAAGTAAACTTCATATATACGCGAACGATATAATGATATATCTTCCATTTGACATCTCTAATCCCTTAATTCAACAAATCACAGATTGCTTCACAGAGATAACAGAATGGTTATCATCTCACAACCTCATGATCAATTTCAATAAAACCGAAGCTCTCTATATAACAAGGAAACAAAGCTTCACCCCCCCCCCAACCTCTATCAGGATTCAAGACGCAAATATCTCTGTCAAAAATGAGTTAAAATACCTCTGAATCATTCTTGACCGTATACTTAACATTAACCGGGTAGCCGGACCCGGCGCACCCTCTCACCTTGCCCCAACCCTTCTTTGATCACCCCCACCCCATACCCCGATCTGCCCCCGAATAACAACACATACCACCATTATTGGATAAGAACTGGTCGCAGCTTTATTTAAACAACTCATTAACCATAAACAGATATTTATTCAACACCCCCCCCAGCAGATTGATGGCCGCCAGCCATGCAACTAGCAAGGCAGCCACGCCTCCGCTCAAGCCGTGGTACCCACCAACAGCCAAATTCTGCCCCCCCTCTCAGACTTTGCCATGTTACTAGCAAAAGTCTTCCAGGGGTTGTCCGGGTCGAGGGCACCCCGCCCCCTCCCCCAGTGGCCATGGCTCCGGACCCCGGACCTCCGGGATCCCGCCTCCGCAGTCCCCCCACCCCCCCAGCTGCGACACCCCGACTCACCTCCGCCCAAAACCCTAAAGCGGGTGGGCGGGTGGGCTGCCTGTCGGGCGCCCATTCACATGTGCTCCGTGCAAGCCCAGAGCCACGGAGCACATGTCCACTGACCCCTCCTGATTGGCTCCGCTCCTTACGCCTCGAGCGGAGCCAATCAGTTTAAATGATGCCCTGCATGCTGACGCCGCCGCGCGCCCCCGACACCTCCCGACGAGCAGGGTCCCGCGCCGGGCCGCGCACCCGGTTACAGGCGGGCCCCGGGACCCTGCCCGGGCCCTGGAATTAACCGGGTAGCCGGACCCGGCGCACCCTCTCACCTTGCCCCAACCCTTCTTTGATCACCCCCACCCCATACCCCGATCTGCCCCCGAATAACAACACATACCACCATTATTGGATAAGAACTGGTCGCAGCTTTATTTAAACAACTCATTAACCATAAACAGATATTTATTCAACACCCCCCCCAGCAGATTGATGGCCGCCAGCCATGCAACTAGCAAGGCAGCCACGCCTCCGCTCAAGCCGTGGTACCCACCAACAGCCAAATTCTGCCCCCCTCTCAGACTTTGCCATGTTACTAGCAAAAGTCTTCCAGGGGTTGTCCGGGTCGAGGGCACCCCGCCCCCTCCCCCAGTGGCCATGGCTCCGGACCCCGGACCTCCGGGATCCCGCCACCGGCACAGGGATAATTTACCTGTGCCGCCCCCCCAGAGCCCCAAGCTGCGACCAGCGTGACCTGTCCTGTACCACCTTCTCCAGTGCCTCCTGCCAATCGTTCAGGAGCAGATCCGTACCCACTGGAGATAAGTGCACCCCATCATCCCTGTACAACCCAGAGCAGGTCACCTCCACCCACTGATGCTGAACCTGCAAGCCACCCTGCTCACAGACCCATCTCCCAATTTTCCTGTTGATCTTGGTCAAACCACGAGACCAGCGCCGCTGACCCCAGCACGCCGGCCTCGGGATAATGTCTGACCATACTAACAATACCCCAGGGAACAGACAGAATAGTACAGAAAAGTCTCTCTTGGCAGCCCTAATCAGCTGCTTACAAGTCCAATCAGCCAAATCATTGCCCCCCAAATGCACCAGCAAAATCGCCGGCTGGCCCCTGATGCGCCCATGGTGACGAAGCAAAGGCAGGAGCTGCGTCCACCGCAGCCCCCGCTCTCCCAGCCATGACACTGCCACCGTCGCATGGTCAAGACCAAGGTTCGCTCCGCAAGGTCGGTGCGCCGCCCGCTGGCCAGCCCAATGGACGAATGAGTGCCCCAGCATCCAACAGCCCTGCAAACATATACCCCCATCTGTAAGAAAAAGAACACCGCATTAGTGCACCCCCCAGCCCGAAGAGTCACAACCGAACATAGCCCTCGAAGGCCCTCGAGCGCCATCTACCTATACGCCGTATCATCTCTCCCGACAATCCCACCGCCGCCGCACTGGTCGCCGCTCCAATCCGAAACGAGTGCGAGGAAAAAAGACGAGGGTCCTCCCCAAGCTGCCGCAAAACCAAGCGCAATACCGCTGTGACTTGGAAACGCGTAAGCGGGGAGGCATCCCCATGGACAAATAAACTGCTTACGCCATCGGGGCGAATGGCCAAGAACTCCCGCATTGCTGCAAGCGGGCACGTAATTCCCCCCGTCGCCCGAAGCACCACCCACAACCCTTTACCCCTCGGGTCCGTTTTGGACTTAGCCAGCAAAATTCGCAGACGCCCGTGGTCCATCCACACATGCTGCCGACGCAAAGTAAGCCCACTATCCGCTCTTCCCGACGCCTCCGCCAACTCACTGACCCGGAAAGCCCCGAAAAAGGCCAAACAGAATACCGCCCGAAACAACACACACTCGTAGGGGGCACTCGCTACCCGCTCTAACTCCTGACACACCCTCACTAGCAAATCATGCGTTATAGGGCGACGGCTATCCCGCGGGGCAGGCTGTGACCGTGCCCAGCCTTGGAGCAACCGTCGAACCAACCTACCTCGGTCTCCGAAATCCCACCCGACCGCCTTGGCAAAGAAACCAAAGCCCGCCAGATGACTGCGCACCGCCGACTGCGTGAGCCCGTGCTCTTTCGCCCACAATACGTACCGCCCGAGCAACGCGTCCGGTACCCCCCCCCCCCTTTAACCATCCCCTCTCATGCAAAAAAATGCTGCACCCGTGCGCAACCCCGCTGATACGCATCCCATGTGGTAGCAGCAACTGAGCTCTTCAATAGGTGCCTCATCGTTGCAGGCCAGCGCTCCACAAGCTCAAGGGGACCCCACGCCCCACCTCGTCCGCCTCCGGTGCCAACTTCCGAAAACGCTCCATCTGTGAACGGGAAAGAGCATCAGCAATTTCATTAACCTGCCCAGGAATATGCCTCGCTTTCAAGTCGATGTTCAAACGCATACATGTCAGTACCACCCGCCTCATCAGCGACGCCTCCCGAGCACATCGTGGCGAATAACGATTGACTACATGGACCACCGCCTCGTTATCACACCACCACAGAACCCTGCGGCTAACCAGCCTCTCCGGCCACAACTCCAACATGACCAATATTGGGAAGAGCTCCAAGAAAGTGATGTTACTCAACAACCCATCAGCCCACTCTTGCGGCCATTTCTCAGCGCACCATGCCCCCCCAAAATAGATTCCGAACCCCCCCCCCGCCGCGTCAGTGTAGAGTTGCAAGTCACTGCTGGATATCTCCGCTTCCCGCAATACAGACGTTCCGTTAAAGTCCCTCAAAAAGGCATCCCAGACTCGCAGATCATCCCGCATAACCCGAGACACCCGAATGCGATGATGCGGCCGTTGCACCCCAGCCGTTGCTGCCGCTAAGCACCTGCTGAACACCCGCCCCATCGGAATGACTTTACAGGCGAAGTTAAGCGACCCCAACAACGTCTGAATCACTTTTAAGGTCACTCTCCACGAGGCCAGGACATTGGCCACCAAAACCCTTAACTTCACCACCTTGTCTTGTGGCAGCCGCGCCACCATGCTCCGCGAATCCAGTTCCACGCCTAAAAATGTCAGCTGCGTGGTCGGGCCCACCGTCTTGCCTTCCGCCAGTGGTACCCCCAGCTCCTCCGCCATCCCCGTGAAACCGTCCAACAGTGCTCTGCACACCGCCGACCCCGCCCCCCCCACAAACAGAAAATCATCGAGATAATGCACCACCTCCGAGACGCCCACTCTCTGCACCAACATCCAATGCAGGAAGCTACTAAACATCTCGAAATAGGCGCAAGAGATCGCACAACCCATTGGCAGACATTTATCATAGTAATAGGCACCGTCGAACTGAAAACACAGCACCCGAAACGCCGACGGATGTACTGGTAGCAATCTAAAGGCTGACTCTATATCCACTTTCGCCAGGAACGCCCCGGTCCCCGCCCGTGTGACCAACTCCACGGCCCTATCGAAAGAGGCATATCTCACCGTACAACACTCGCGTGGGATAGAATCATTCACGGAAGACCCGAGGGGCGAAGACAAATTGTGGATTAGCCGAAATTTACCCGGCTCCTTCTTGGGGATAACTCCAAGGGGGGAAGTAATAAAATTCGGGAACGGCGGTTGACTGAATGGCCCCGCTATCCTCCCCAATCGCAACTCCGCCGCCAACTTTTCCCGGGCCACATCCACCCAACGCCGAACGCTCGGAGAGTTCCTAACCCGTCCCGTGACTAACTCGCCTTGAAGAGGAATAACAAAACCGCACTTAAAACCGAACTGCAACGCTACCCTATCTTTCTTTTTGGGATACCGACTAAGCCAGCCACAAAGCACCCTCACCCGAATAGGCGAAGGAGCCAACTCCTGAAGCGCCACCTCACTTGGCTCCCGAAGCCGTGGTAGGCACGACTCCTTTTTTAACGCATTTCGCCGCCGAGGGGGAGCCCCCACAAACCGAGCAGGCATGCCGGAACTTACAGTCCGGGAAGGGGCAGGTGGCTCTGTTGTATCTCCAACACAGATCGGCCCCAGCTCCGAGGACCGGCTTCTGCTGCCCCGCGGGGGGCCCACCTCGAAAGGAACGATTCGCTCCACCTGACGCCCCCTGACCCAACCTAACCCCACCTGCTCCCCCCTTGGCTGACATCTGTGTCAACCACAGATTAATGTCCTGTGTTCCCCAATTTAAGAGCGTGTTCTCCTCCATCTTGTCCCGAAAATTTTTCGTCATAATTAAGCCACGACCATCCGTCGTGCGCTCGTGAGGCTCCCAAAATAGAGTCAGCATACGCCAGCAAGCTACCATACTGCTCGGGAAAATGATGACCCCAAACACTCGCCAGTCTCAGGAACGATCTGACCCAATTAACAACGTTGCGCGAGACCGCACGAATCCGCCCGGCCTTCTCATCCTCCCTCCCTTTTTTTTTTTTTTTTTTTTTTGCTATCCCCCGAGCACTTCCGACCCTCAAGTAAACGGAAAATATCAATGTATTTGCGTTTGATAATCTTCCGCCGTAACTTCCTCGGAACACTTTCCACAATTCAGCCATGGCGGCTAAAGAAGCCGAGCCTGCCGCTACCAACCCAGCCGCTCCCCCAACCGCCGCCGCCGCCCTCCCCCGCGCATCCTCTGCCGACGAATCCGAACCACCCGAAGAGGACGAGGAGGAGGAGTCGGAGCTATGCCTCCGCCTACAGGCATGCCTCCTCTTCCTACGCGCCTTCCTTGAGCGCCCCGCCCGCGCCCCCCACCCTCCCCCAGACCCTGGCCCGATGACTCACCAGCCGCTCTGCCCCCCACAGCAGTGTCGGCCGCCGCTACCGGCTCTACGCGCTGGTCAGCCACTCGCCGTTGCACGCTGGCGACCTGCTCTCGCTCCGTGTCCACCGCAGGTTCGACCGCTCCGCTTCCGGATTCCCTAGGCCTGGTACGCTCTGAGTCTTCCGCAGGCGGCACCCCGCATGGGGCCGTGAAAATTGGTCCCTGTGGAGATAGAAAAGGGGGACACAGAGGGGAGAAAACCGAGGGCCAGGACGGCTGCCATGCCCCCGCCCAATCCATCCTTGACGAACCTTGCCCGCCAGCCCGCCACCTATCCTGAGCAGAATGCTGCCCTTGCTGACCCCAACCCCCTGGCGGTGGCGCAAACCCCCTGTGAAATTCCCCGCTGCTACTCCCCCCGCGTGCCGGGTTGGCCCAGCAGTTGCTCCAATCCCACTGCCCCAAGGTACCTGCTGCCACACTCCCCTCGCTATTCCCAGGGTGCCAACCACCGGCACCCGAGGTGCTCATATCCGAATTCTCAGCAACCCCCCATTCAGCATTAGCCTGCTCTGGCCTCCCCATAGCCCGTGCCCTCCGAGGCCTCGCTGAGCGCCCACTGCTAGCCCTACTCCCTACCCCTGGGGTTACTGCAGGCCCCCTCTCACTGCTTTGCGCTCCCCTTGCAGCGTGACCCGCCCCCTGCCCCGCTGCTGCCCCCTCCCCCTGCTAGCGACCCCCCTCACCCGCCGCCCGCTATTCCTCCCTACCACAGAGGCTCTTCCCCCCACCCGGCTCGCCGCAGCCCTCTTTGGCCCTATCATGCAACTCCCTTACTGCCACAAGCCCCAAGCACTTAAAAGAAACAAGCAGCCCCAAGGTGAGGCAAAGCAGGCTCCCAGCCCGGCCCCCGCACTGCAAGAGTGCTTAGTTTGCCCTAACAGCACCCTTACCGGCGATCCTGCCCCCCCCCCTTTTGCCCCCACCCGCTGGAACCCGGCCCCGCTCCGTTTATATATTATTTATTTATTTATTTATTTATTTTTAAACCTGCACCGCGAACCGCGTCGCTATCAGCCCGCCGTACTCCGGCCTGTCTCCCGGGTCTCAGCACGCTCGTTAGATCTCGCTGCCACCGGACACGCCGGAGCTCCGCTCCTGCCTGTCGGGCGCCCATTCACATGTGCTCCGTGCAAGCCCAGAGCCACGGAGCACATGTCCACTGACCCCTCCTGATTGGCTCCGCTCCTTACGCCTCGAGCGGAGCCAATCAGTTTAAATGATGCCCTGCGTGCTGACGCCGCCGCGCGCCCCCGACACCTCCCGACGAGCAGGGTCCCGCGCCGGGCCGCGCACCCGGTTACAGGCGGGCCCCGGGACCCTGCCCGGGCCCTGGAATGTCTTCATACTTAAAACAAGCAACAAGAAAGAGATTCTATAAACTCAGAATGTTAAAACAATTTTGTCCTCTTCTTCAACACTATGACTTTAAATCAATACTCAATGCTATTATTACACCCCATTTCGATTTCTGTAACACCATCCTACAAGGACTACCTAAACAAACCCTAAGACAGCTCCAAACAGCACATCATGTTGTAGCTAGAATAACATTGAATGCCAATCCAATTGAACACATCACCCCAATATTATACAACCTCCACTAGCTCCCAATCCAGAGCCGCATACACTATAAAATATTTGTAACCAAATTTAAGCTAATCAAAGACATCGTCCAATCATACCTTTCCATCCTCATTGCCAAGAAAATAAACACCTGTATGCAACGAGATTGTAACAAAAATAAACTTACAAAACCTTTAGAATTCAGGAAAACTAGAAAAACGACAAACAACAGAGCTTTCTCTCACTTTTCACTTACCTTCTGGAACAACCTCCCAGACAACCTAAAAGATATAAATGACCTCTCCACATTCTGCAGAAAACTCAAAAGACATCTATATATATAATACTTTGGAAACCAAAACGAACCCAACAGTATTGACCCCATCTATCCCATAAGCGGTCTATGACATGCCCTCCCCGAGAAATCATTCCCCTAAAGGCATTCCGACACTAGATCCTATCTAAACTCTGTATTGAACTAAATATGTATATAGTTCTTGTTCTTCTCTTAATTGTATTGCCTGTATATAACAATGTTAATGTATATAGTTCTAACTGTTCCATGTAATTGAATATGCACTGTTTACTGTACAATTCTAAAGCTGTTCTATTGTAGACCGCATTTGATCTGCTGGAAAATGCAGCATAAAATTTTCTAATAAATAAATCAGAAATAAATGTTAGCAGACATCTCTGGTGCAGGGATATCCAATCAGACACAGGGGTATGTCAGAGGAATGTCTGGGGAATGGCAATATACTTACATGTCCTCCTTCGATCTCAGAAATGTCTGTAGGCATGTCAATGTTTATACCTGCTCCGGGCATGAATAGGCATCAGGAAAGTACTTGTTTTCACCTTAAAACACCCAAAGAGTGCAGAGAAGATGGAAAATTAAGGGACTAGTCTTAGATCACAAAGGTCCACACTGTGATTTGAACCCTGGCTCTTAAACCACTACTCTTACCATTATGGTATTAGACATCTTGGTTCAGAAATACTCTTCTGAGGATGTCTATATAGATGTTTGATACGTATGCATCTCAGGCACCCCCATGTTTCTGAAATCATGCCCAAGGAGCGGCTCAAGGCAATCTGCTGCCTGAGGCAAGAGATGAGCTGGTGCGCCCCCCTCACCCCCCCCCACCCCCATCCTCAGGCAGCCAAAATGAAGGGATATCCTTAGAACTCTAGTCAGAGAACAGGGGGTCCCCTCACTCCAAACAGTAATTGTTTGCCCAAAGAATAAAGAAAGCAACATAGTTCCAGCCAATATAATTTAAAAACAAAACAAAACTTTGCAATGGTGTCCATATGCAGCAAAAATTGTAGCAGTTTAATTATGTAGCCTGAGAATCTAATATAAAACATATTGGGGTATGTTTACTAAACTGCGGTAACGTTACAGAACACGCGTTATGTAACGTTAACGATTGTTAAGTAACATTAACACACGTTATGAGACGTTAACGATTGTTAACGTCTCATAACGTGCGCTATTGTTACTTAACGATCGTAGACATTCCGCAGCGTGGTAAAACACCGCAGAAGGTGGAGAGAGGGCGGAGAGAAGGGGCTCAATGGGCGGAGTGTGGGCGGGTATAGGCTCCATTCACACTAACGCACTGATCTGAAGAGCTGAATCCTAACGCGATTGAAAACCTGCCGTTAGATGCACATTTGCAGGGGAGAGAAATCATTTCAGTGTCAGCAATGTACAGCATAGGCAGGGAAACCTACAAAAAGTGATAAGTGTGATACATGTGCACAGAACAAAAGGGCACATAAACATTGAAAATGACCTCAACAAACTGGAAAAAAACCTAACCAAGCTGGCCAATAGTGATAATATTGGGAAACAGCAAAAAACACTACCAAGAAAGCTCCCAAAAAAAGATATTAAGCGTGGAAGGGTCTATGCTCTGTCCCCCGACAAGGTGAATGATCCCACAGTGAAATAACGCTGATCAGGGCTTTCCCTTGTTATTGGACAGGTGTCCTATGGCGTGCACATGTCCCACAACAGCAGGGTGGGCATGTTGGAATGGGAAACTGGACAGATGCCGGAAAAGGGGATACAGAGGGCCGCAGGCGGCACATGCTGTGGTGCAGCTGGGCCACAGTGCGGACTAGGGTGATGCCTAGCTGGCCCATACAAATGCTGAAACATCAGAGCAGCCAGACAGCAAATGATGAAGGCCCAACATGGGCACGACTGTGTTTCCCACAGTGTCACAGGGGATAGTATCCAGCAGCTACCCCCAAGGGCACAGAACAGTGGCAGGCGGTGCTGGGGGAAGCGTGGACGTAAATGCAGGCACCCCTACCCCATAACCCACACCATAGGCAGCCGCCTACCCGCACACTGGATGGCCTGAAACTGCGCACCACCAGCAGAAGGGCATGGCAGCATGGTAGCAGAGGGGTGCTGGTGGCGGAGGGGGCAGCGGCATCTGGCCGCAGCAGACCATGGCCTAGGTGGGTGCCGTGCACTGCAACAGACAGGCTCCATCTGACAAACAGTCATAGTATCTCCAGGGAATGAATTGTCCCTGTGGCAACAGTGTGGTACAGTACACACAGCCAGTGTGCTCAGGAGCAGACGGTCACAGGTTCAAGTCCCAGCTGTGGTTCCTGCCAACACTGTCCCCATATTTTACCCAGTAATAAACCATCGTAAGAAACACGGAACCTTTATTGCAGATAGAATAAACATGCCTGAGACACCTACATTTCACCCTACAGAGCACAGACACCATAAACATGTGCAATACCTTGAGTAGAGTTTCCCAAATGCAGTCCTGGAGGGCCAAACACCATTCAGGTTCCATGCTGTCGCTAATAAAGATGCCTGTGCTGCATTTCTATGCGCCGCCCCCATGGTATGCAGATATCTGCCATGCATATTCATCAGGGACAGCATGAAAACCCGAAGAGTGTGTGGCCCACCAGGACCGGAGTTGGGAACCCCTGCCCTAGAGCAGTGGCCAACAGGAGCAGAAACACCCGCACCCACAGGCCCCATTATCCACAGCCTCCTGGACAGGTAGGATGTTGGGCCCTGCGTGCATCTCCCAATACTAGCACTTGCATACCTTAGCAATGCCGCCCTAAACCCGGGAATACGGTACACAGATATCAAAAGGTTGCTATGATTACTGGCACATAGCAATTCCTAAGTTTTGCACAATCTGCTCAGTGAGCTGTATCATACCAACCTCTCTGGTGTCTGTGGAGTGTGTGTCAGATCTGGTATCTGACAGTGTCCACCATCCTGGGGAGTGACCCCAACAGTACTGCATACCATAGCCATGCCAGCACTGTGCCCAGGACTGGTGCGGTGGCCAGGGCTGCCAAAAGCCTCTATAGTTGCACAATGCTGGCATAGGTGTGGGAGTGTGTGTCTGTCTATCCAGTGTGTGGTGGCTGCTAACACCTTCCTCAGCCCACACTGCTTGCCCTGGTGCCAGTGTCAGCCTGCCAATGTGCATAATAAGGAGCACAGTACTGTGGGTATAGCCTGGACAGGGTGGCCTGGCCTGGATGCATCTGCACAAGGCATAGGGCAATGGCTGGGACATTGTAGTGCCCGGCCACCACCTGCATGGACAGGGTGGCCACAGCATGTCCTGCTGGGAGGTCACTCTCACCCTGACTGTGCAGTGATCACGGCATGACTGGGTTCCCCCATAGTGCTATACAGTGTTTCTCTTAAGTGATATATATGAGTTCTGTTTTCTGGGGCCCAATCACTGACTTATCTGCTTGGTGGGTATGCTCACATCCCAGGTTTGGGTGCACACATCTTCTCCAGGAACATACACTATGGTCTAGCTAGCAGACTGTCTGCAGTTTGTATGTGTGTGGCTGGAACACCTTGCAGGGTGCAGCGGCTGGAGAATGTCAGATGGTGGTGGGGGGCAGCTGTGCATTTCCAGGCCTACTGTCTGTCTGCCATTGCCTTATTTATGGATGCGTACAGATCTGCATTGACTGCCCTGTAGGGTGTCTATTCCCCAGCAGGACTGGGGTTGATGGTCCCCTCTACTGTCACCATTGCAGGGGGGTAGAATGTGGATCTGTTGGTGGGAGATCCTGTCCCCCACCCTGAGCCACAGAGGGTGGGTTGGGTGGTGGTACGTAATCCACCTGTGGGTCCAAACACCCCCCTTCACTTAAATCATGTGACCATAGCACCCACACAGGGTATGCACTTTTCTGGGTGCATCAAAGTCCACAAGGGCTAGATGTGAAATACAGATGGACACAGGCATATCCTAGGGGTGTTTGCAAGGACTACCTATCACACATTGGCACTGATGGGGGACCTGCAGCATAGCCTATCTCAGCAAAGCCAGGTGCTGCGAAAATGGTGCTGGGTACCCCACCTCACCCTCAGGGTGAGCACAGGACCTGCACACTGTGATGTTCTGTAGCTACTCTGTGCCACTACACACACCGTCGGCACCCCCTACCAGGCTGAGGTGCTGTGGGGTGCATACCCCATCTTGTGATCATCTGTAGACTGCTGATTTGCATGTGCTGTGCATCCTGGGTGCAGGTGGGTTGAGACTATCCTGGTAACCACAGCAGAATGTTTGTGTGGTGCCATGCAGTCCTCCAGTAGCCAGCCAGGGGTTTGTTAGTAGTTGTAGCCCACTGGTTACTTCACTGCCCATGGAGCCAGAGGTCATGGGTTCCAAACCCACAGTGGGGTTCATTGATAGGACTGTCTGAGGCATTGTCTATTTTTAATGTACATTAGTGCTGCCAGCAGAAACACCCTCAGAGTACTGTCACCTTAGGGTGCCTCATAAGGCGCCCTATGAAGCGCCTTATAAGGTGCCTTCTACAGTGCCCTATAAAGCACCTTATAAGGTGCCCTTAAGGCGCCTTATAAGGTGTCCTATAGGGGACATTATAGGGTGCCTTGGCAGACAGCGCACTTTGTAATGTGCCCTATGGAGTGCCTTCTAGGGTGCCTTATGCGGCACCTTAGGTTACGCCACTGTGAGGGTGTGTTTGCTGGCAGCACTAATTAAAGTAAAACTAAAATTCCTCACAACCCAATACTTAAACATAATGCCTCAGCCAGCCTTATTCATTAGGCACACTGGGGAATCAAACCCATGACCCCTGTACCATCAGCCAGTGTAGTAACTATTGTGCTACAGCTCTGTTTCTGTGTTTACATGTCTGCGCGCCTTCTTAAGATTAACGCGCGGTAATGTGCCACGGCTCCCTCTATCATGTAATGCTCATTAATTTATGGCACCTTGTAACGCGTGTTATCGGTAATGATGTACCGCCCATGTCCTTATTTGGGTATTTCTGCCTCTACCGCGGATCCTAACGCGAATGGCATTACCGCAGTTTAGTAAACATACCCCATTGACTCATACACACTGCACAAGTATAGTAATAAATGTAAATATATATTCTGCAAAAGATAAAGGAGATACAAGGTAGTCACACACCAAAGGAATGAAAACAAAAAGAACCATGGCACAGTTTATGACACCAAAATTAAAATTAGTTATAATAATTTTATTTTGGTGCTTTAAACTGTTTTGTGCTTCTTACTTTTTCTCTTTGAACATACATTCTACATCCAAAGAAACTCTTTCAATGAAGGATGCAGAGCAGAACTAGAACATTTAGCACAGAACCGAACACACCAAAAATAATTTCTGATTCTCTTGTCATTTCAGTAACAGCGATATAACCCTTTCCAGTACTGGGCATATTGTGAAGTAATACAAAACCTTACAAAAAGGATTCAGGATCTAGAGAGAAAAATCGATCACACTATAACAGCATCAACTTCCAAAATTTACACAGGGGACCTACCCAGAAAAAAGCAGCACCATAAATATTGCAGTATACCCTACATAGAACATTGATAGACTTATTCAGAAAACCAAACAAACTGGATTATTATCAAATCCTACATAGAAAATCCATGCTAAGGGAATGCGTGGCCTTGGTCACACACTCAGAATATAGACAGAGCTTCACTGAGTAGAGAATAAATTACCACAAACTAAAAACAGATGTATATAGACAAAAAAACCAGACTGCATCAATGGAAATGCCAGAACTGATTTTTTGGTGAGGCCCGGGATTAACATGTGTGGGCATAAATAGTGCAAATGTTGAGACTGCCTTCTGTTATCTTCTCATTTGAGAGTTTTTCTGCCATTGACTGGGGTGGGTCTGATGCCAAAGTGGAGAGACATCACCTACCAAGGTCAATCCTTGGCTACACCCCTGTAGAGAGTTCAACACCAGGGAAAGACAGAGATGCATCTTTCCCTGTACTGTGCAAAATATAAAGATAGAACATGTTAACCCCAAAGACTTATATATTCCAACCACTAAATTGAAAATAAAATTCATTTTTTTCTGCTTTGATGACTGGTCATTGTATTCTCTATTCTTGTTGATCTCAGTCTCTAGTTTCTGATGTCTCCTCTTAATTCACTTTCTAGGGTCTCTGGCCCGTGTACCATTTCTCTCCTCTCCTGGCATCATCACTTTCCTTATATCTCTGGCATTTATTTTTTCCTTTTAGCTTTTTTCCGTTTATTTTTTTCTTTCTCTTTATCAACTCAGATTTTACACCCCTTCTTACCATCCAGCCTTTAATTTATTTATTTATTTTATTTATTTATTTAACTGTATTTATATCCCGCTTTTCTCCGGGTCAAATTGCATTTACCAATTTTCAAACCCTAACAGAGTCCTCTCATTCCTCATTTCTCTATTTTCCCCAATCTCTAACTCTCCCTTTTTTCTCTTCCCCATCCTGTGTCCATCATATCTCCTCTTTTCTCACCCCTTGTCCATTGTCTCGTTCCTTTCTCTCATCTACCTAGTTCCTCGTCCCTTTTTCTCACCCCATCCCATTGTGGACATTATTCCCCCTCTTTCCCTAGTCCTCCCCTCGTGTGCATCCCTTTTTCTCACTTTCCTGTGTCCAGCATCTCTCCTCTGCTTATCCTCACACCCCATGTCCAGCATTTCACATCTTCCTCTCCTTCTCATCTAGCATTTCCTCCTATAATAGCTCTCCATCCCATTCCCAGCATTTCCCCTCTCTCTCTCTCTCTCTATATATATATATATATATATGCCCCTCACCATGTCCACCATCTCTCCTCTCTCTCCCTCTCCCTATGCCCAGCATCTCTCCTCTCTCATTCTCTCCCCCCCAAAGTCCAGTGTCTGCCGTATCTCCCCCATGCTTAGCATCTGTCCTTTCTCCCCTATTTTCCCCCCATTCTTAGCATCTGCCCTTTCTCTTCATCTCCTCCATGCCCAGAACTGTCCTTTCTCCATCTTCTCCCATGTCCAGCATCTGCCATCCATACATCCTTTATCCCCATCTCCCCCATGCCCAGAATCTGCTTTTTCCCCCACTTCCCCAATGCCCAGCTTCTGCCCATCATGCTCCCATGCCCAAAAACTGTCCTATCTGCCCTCCATGTCCAGCATTTGCTCTATGTCCAGCATCTGCATTTTCTCCCATCATCTCCCCTTCCCATGCCCAGCATCTACCCTCTATGCCCCCTACGGCTACCATCTGCCCCAATGGTCAGCATCTATCCTCCACTTTCCTGTGGCTACCATCTACCCTCTAACCCCCACTCACTCCATGTCTGTCATCTATCCACTGTCTCCACCTCCATCCCATGTCGTTTTGCCCAGCATCCATCTCTATGTCCCCTCCCCGTGTCCAGAACCTGTCATGCCTGCCCCACCAATGTTCACTGCCTCTGTCCATGTCTGTTGCCATTGCACCACCTTTCTTGATAGCAGCGGCAACTTAAAAAAACAAAGAAGCCAAAAGCATGGGATCTTCAGGTCTGCCGCGCACTAGAAAGGCCACGCTGGTCCCGCCCTCTCTGACACGAAGCATGCGTCAGTAGAGGCAGGGACACAGGGCTTTTCAAGCACGTAGGAGGTGTGAAGTTCTTACAATTTTGTTTGTTGGGGGGGGGGGGCATTGAGCTGTCGCTGTTTCTCATCAGGTCTGGATCAGTGGTGTTAGGAGAGGGGGTAATGCCGCCACTGCCACAGACCTGGAAGAAGCGGCAGCAAATCCTTTGAAGAAACTTATTTTTTAAGAAAAGGCAGAGTGAGGCGGCCATTGCTGTGTTGTTTAGGGGGCATTTTTACCGCTCCTAAAACTTTGCCACCTGAGGCAGTCACTTCACTCTGCCTCATGATAGAACCGCCTCTGATCGTGCCTGAATTTGCATGTGCTTTTTTTTTTCAGACATTCTGGCTTTGACGTCCCAGATTGCATGTGGACGTCCCATTATGAAATGTGCCTCCATGGAACAGAAAACTGAACTTGTCTTTCCCTTAATACCATTAATCTATTGTGAGAAAACAGAAGACAGACTTTTTCCTGTCTCACTGCAAATTCTTCCTGACTAGGGAGTCTTTTTACTAAAGGGTTGCACTTATCATGCGATTAGCCCAGTATGTGCAAACTATCCTGTGCTACCAATCAGGGGTTGTGCCCAGCAAGTTCCCAGCAGTTAGCAGCATGATCGAGCATTAGACCATGCAGAACGATTAATGTGGGTGCACCTAATGACAGCCATAGAGGCATCTTTCTGTGCACTTGCGCTGTCAACAATACCAATGAGCATGCAGCAGTTGCCCTTGTGCTAGGGAAAATGTGCTCTCTCTGCCACACTCCATCCCTAACTCACCCACTTTACTCCTTAGCATGCAGTGGCCACTTACCATGTATTTTAGCAGCCAGTAGCGTGTTAGTGTTCTCGATTTATATAAGAACATAAGAACATAAGATATGCCATACTGGGTCAGACCAAGGTCCATCAAGCCCAGTATCCTGTTTCCAACAGTGGCCAATTTAGGTCATACGTACCTAGCAGTTTCCCCAAAAGACACAGGTTCTGCAATGCTTGTACTAGGTCAAGCATTGATATCCTGGGTCCCTTCTTAATAATGGTTTATGGACCTTTCCTCCAGGAACTTGTCCAAACCTTTTTTAAACCCAGCTACACTAACAGCCTTTACTACATCCTCCTGTAACAAATTCCAGAGTTTGATTACACGTTGAGTGAAAAAATATTTTCTTTTATTAGTCTTAAATAGTTTACCCTGTAGCTTCATTACATGTCCCCTAGTCTTTCTATATTCTGATAACGTAAACAGTCGATCTACGTTTACCCGTTCCATTCCGTTCATTAATTTATAGACTTCTATCATATCTCCCCTCAGCCGTCTCTTTTCCAGGTTAAAGAGCCCTAAACCTTTTAGCCTTTCTTCATAGGAGTATCCTTCAATCCCCTTTACCATTTTGGTGGCTCTTCTCTGAATCTTTTCTAATAATGCTATATCCTTTTTAAAATACGGCGACCAGAATTGCACACAATAGTTAAGGTGCGGTCTCACCATGGAACGGTATAGAGGCATTATAATATCTTTTGTTTTATTTTCCATTCCTTTCCTTATGATACCTAGCATTCTATTTGCTCTCTTGGCTGCCACTGCACACTGGGCCAAGGGTTTTAACATGTTATCCACAATGACGCCTAAATCTTTTTCCTGGGTATCGTTCAAGGATACATTCTTCCGAACCATCTGCTCTTGGGCGAGTGTTGGCTTTCCCCTATTATCTAGTTTAAAAGCTGCTCTATCTCCTTTTTAAAGGTTAATGCCAGCAGCCTGGTTCCATCCCGGTTAAGGTGAAGCCCATCCTTTTGGAAGAGCCCCTCCTTTCCCCAGAATGTACCCCAGTTCCTAACAAATTCAAACCCCTCATCTCTGCACCATTGTCTCATCCACGCATTGAGACTCCGGAGCTCTGCCTGCCTTTTGGGTCCTGCACGTGGAACGGGAAGTATTTCGGAGAACGCTACCTTGGAAGTTCTGGATTTCAACTTCCTACCTAAAAGCCTAAATTTAGCCTCCAGAACCTCCCTACCACATTTTCCTATGTCATTGGTACCGACATGTACCAAGACAGCAGACTCCTCCACAGCACTAAGACCTTATCTAGGTGGCACGTGAGGTCCGCTACCTTCGCACCAGGCAGGCATGTTACCAGGCAATCCTCACGTCCACCTGCCACCCAGCTATCTACATGCCTAAAGATCGAATCACCAACTATAACGGCTGTCCTAACCCTTCCCTCATGGGCACATGGCCCTGGAGAAACTGGAGGTAGGACTTCAGGACTATATCCCTGTAGGTCTCGTCTATGTACCTCTCTATCTTTATTATGTTTTCCAAGTCTGCTACTCTAGCCTCTAGAGAACGGACTCGTTCCCAGAGAGCAAAGAGCTCCTTGCACCTAGTGCACACGTAAGACCTCTCACCAACTGGGAGAAAATCATACATGTGACACTCAATGCAAAAGACTGGAAAGCCCCCATCCCGCTGCTGGACTGCTTTCTGCATCTTAGTTTTAAGTTTTTGTTTAGATCTTTAATTTCTTTACTTACTAAGGGTTGCTATGGATATTTATACCAATAAAACTGTACCTAATACGTTTAATATACCTTGTTCACCTGAAGTTTAATTAATCTCAGGTCCTTAGTGTATGTCTGATTTGGGTAACAATCTTCACCTGAGAGCACCTCCTGTCTTTTAAGATGTGTAAGTACCTATAAAACTAAGATTATCCCAGGGGTGGGTGGGTGTAGGGAGGGAGGGAGGGAAATAACACTTATTAAAAGAGGGCTGCTACACAGTACCCTGTCCTGTGCTGCTGAGGTAAGCTATATTCTTATTTGATTTAAATTATAGCTCTTTGCTGCTGCTAGGCTCTAACTTATTATGAAATTTAAACTACAAGCTCTCTGCTGGGTTATAAATTTAACCAGAAAGCTCTCTTCTGTGTTTTAAATTTAAACTAAAAGTACTTTGCTGATGCTAGGCCCTGAGTGACTATTAAATTTAAACTACAGCTCTCTGTTTTGCAGCAATCTTGTTTATCTATTTTCTTTGGCAGTGGCTGTGGAGGAGGGAGAACCAATTTTCATAGAAAAATAAAGCTAAAAGATAGATAAATTAAAGCTAAAATAAAAAGCTACAAAACAGAAAGTCCCTGGAAATCCAGTCGCATTGAAGCATTAGCTGGGCAAACACATCCTCCCTCTCCCCTTTGAAAAGTGTCAGTGAGCACGCAGTAAGTACATAGTGCAGAGCCTGCTGATGCAGGGGCATCGGGTGTAAAGTAATGGCCATTGTATCTGATGCAGCGTACTTGGGATGATGGTACTCTAGGGCAGCACAAGTCTGCAGGGCATTACAAAACAGGTGGTCCCTGATTCCAAGAACTTGGAATCCAGTTCCATTTGTGAATTAGCGGGGCAAATATACCCCCCCCCCCCCATTCCTTTAAAGGGTGTCAACTGCTTGCAGCCTAACTGGGCAATGCAGTGCCTGCCCTGTGCATATCACAATGTTTGTGAAGGCTATGTCTAAAAAATTAGATGGTCATAGAAAGAAGGAAGGAAGGAAAACTGAGAGCAGTACTGGAACAAATGCACAGAAAATGACAGAGCATCCCCAGGAAATGGTTATGGGCTTTGTAATCAACTTCTCAAGATAGAGATGTCTTGGAGAGTAGAAATAGCTGCAGTTTCTGGTGCAATTGTTAAAAAGCAGGCATCCACTGTATCTGGTGGCCCAAATGGGCCTTGGACAACCCAATCCCTCTCCTTGTGGCTCCCTACTGCACTATCACAACTCCCCAATTCCTCTCCCCAAAGCTTTGGACACCCCACAAATATCTCTGATGGCCTTGCCCCCTGGATCACCAACCAACCCCTCACTCCTATACTGAAAATTTCCCAGACGGCCTTAGTGAGCCCCTGACCAACAAAAGAACTATTTGGTGGATCATGGGCCCCCAACACCCCCCAAAGAACCAATTGGTGGACTATGGATCCCCTTTTGTACCCCCCCCCCCCACTCCTTCCATAGCCCTCCAGCCCACATCCCACTTCTTCAATGTTGGTCAGCAGGAGCAATGCCCATTTGTTCCCACCTTCATGCTGCCATCTTAGAAAATGGCAACATTTGACCCTGACTGGTGCACCCTGGGTAGCATAATAGTGTGGTGAGGAGTAATGAGCAGATCCGGTGGTTCAGGGCTCATGTAGGCCACCAGGGCCTTCTTATGGGGTTGTGTTAGGGACAGGACTTGGAGAGCTCAGCATGCTTGTTTTTATGTCTGTCAGTGCACAAGTCAATTCCTGCTCACCCCCTGATAGGAACGGAGATACTTAATCGCTATGCAACAAACAGCTGCAACTTACTGCTGCAGCCAATTTCAAGAACAGTTTGTTTTTTGTATTGAGTGGTTTATCAAGTTTTAAATGGTGCTCTGACCAACGATGTCACGATTGCCTTTAAATTATTTTAGGTTGTGTTTTTGAAAAGGGTCTTAGTAAATGATTGTTTAATTTTCTGGTATTTAAATGAGTGAACTGGAATATGTTAGCTTGGTTGGTGTATTCATAGCCGCACTGTGATGGCTGCAATAGTTTTTAGGTCTTGAGCATGACTGTTTTTATAATTATGTGGTAGGCGAAGGCCTATGATCCATGCTAATTGAACTAAACAGACAGGCCTAAGCAGCTTGACCTGAAGCCTGTAGTTAGGCCCAGAGGAATGAAAACCCCCCTGAATGATGACACCATAGAATTGAAACCTAACTCAGCTTAACTGAACATAGCTAAGCAGAAACGAAACTTAGAAAAGACAGAAAACAGCTCTAATTGGTACTGATAAGAGAGCACAGCTTCTATGGAATTAATTAACTCTGCAGAAAGCAAGGTTACAGTGCCCTGCTTTCCCACATATTCCAGCTGGATAGCGACCTTGGAGGAGAGAAGTATCAAAGTTAGTGAACTGACCATTGTAATTGGGACTGGAAGGGGGGCAACCAGGTGCTGAGCCCAGTCAAGGGTCCCCATTGGATAGCTACGTAGTGGTACCGGGACCAATAGATGGGTGAGAGGGGTTACTGGGACCAATGAAAAGTTTGCCTATGTCTAGAATGGAGAAGAATGGTATAAAAGTTGTTGTTTTGCTAGAAACCATTGCTCAGCCATATTGAAATTGATTATTGCTTGAGCCTGTGCACATTAAACTGGCTTGGATCCTTGAAAAGACTCCTGGTTTTATTTATTGCATGCTTATCTGCTGCTACATTTCTTGGTGCGTTCGGTCTGGAAGTGCGAGTGGTGGATGGTGTTCAAGTGAATAAATCCACGTAATTCGCCTTGAGGTTTGGTCCAGTTGGAACCATGCCAATCCGACGCAGGGGAATTTCCCTGGGCCCACCGATCCTCTTGTATCGGAGGGGGTTCTGCCTGGCCTCGGCAGGCACTGGGTCCAGCTGGCCAACACCTCCGACCCGGGGGAGTCCAGGATCCAACTCAGAAGCTTGGGAACTTTGGGAACCAGATCTGGTAAGTATAGTTTTGAAAACCTGTCTAGACAGATGAGTTAGAACTGCAGTTTGAAACTTGTGAAACTTTGGTAAGAATTTGAAACTTGTAACTTGTAATCTCGAGAACTTGGAACTTGGAATTTGGTAATGAGAGCACTGATCCCCTCTCAAGGACGGTCCTATTACCCTTGCATGAGTATGCGCAAGGCGAAGCCATCGTCCTTCTTGTTTGATAAGACTTAAGTCAACCTCGTATGCGTATTCGCGAGGTCCCTACATGAGTATGCGTGGGGAAAAATTTGTTTGAAAATCCTTGCATGAGCATCCAGCTGTTAAAAAAAAAAAATCATGATTCAGCCTAGTCAGAACAGACAGGACTGGGTTTTTTGGGATATGTTGCTAGCATGATTGTGAAGCGTTTGATGTGTATTGTCTGCCCTACTGTGTATCTGTTTTTTTGTTCTCTGTTGAAACCACGAGTTTCCCTTCTGTTATAAATGTGAGATTATTCTGTTGAGTAATTTGTGACAGTTCACTGATTAAGAAATTGTATTAATAAAGCAGAAAGAAGATGCAAAACACCTAGAGACACTTTAGAAATCAAAAAGCTGGTCTCCCCAGTTCGCTTTCCTACTGCACAGTGAAAAACTGACAGGGGGCGTGTCTGGAGGAAAGAATGTACAGTGTCTTTTGTGCTTACCTCAGGAACAGTGTACCTGTTTTATTCAATATGTTTTTAATAGTAATGTTCCTTCTGCTATGGTTATGTATTATATATCATTTATATATCATTTAATAAGAATGTTTAGTCAGGATTGTGGGTCCCGATAGTTTTTGGGCTTAGCCTGAAAAGGGTTAAGTTTGTATTAATCCCTTACGGGTTGCGGACCAAGTGAGAAGAATTTCTGTCGGCTGTATGTTCAAATTTTCAGTAAGCACTGTAATAGTTTAAATAGGAAATGATAGAGAACTGTTTTTGTTTTTCCTTTGATCTACAAAGTAATTATTAGATCACGACTTGACACTGATTTAAATTGTTTTTCTGGCATCTCTCTGTGCGTGTGAATGAGAAGTCTCTTTTTATAAGCACAGTTCATTTGTTTCCCAGCGAGCAGAGGGGTGTAGCTTGCAGAGAAGGAAAAAAATGTGTTTTAAGAGACAGCAACTCTTGGTTGAGAGGTCTCCCGTTTATTTAAAATAAAGGATTCATTCAATCAAAGTATTAAAAAAAAAGTTTATCTTGCGGAGTGTTTGCACCAACCTTTTTATGAACAAGTATAAGTCATTTGAATGCATGCTTCCCCAAACTGTACGATTTAAGGTAATTACTTTGAATTGTTAAACTCTGTACTAATTACTAATGAACAAATCAGTTAGCTACACTGACCTTTACAATATTGGCTTTTAAGATAAATTCATCTGTTTTTCCGTATTTGAAAAAAGGGAAAGGTGTACTGTACTTTATGAAAAATATCTGGAATGTCTTTTGAGTATTTGCTTTCTGAACTAAAAAAATAATAATTTCTTTTGCAGAGACATGCTGATTACGGCTGGCAGCTAGTTGCTAAGTATTTTTATTTTAGTCATACGTAACAGATAGCTATAGTTCTCTCTATAAGATATTTTAAGAACTGTATCTAAATTGTATGTCTGTGCTCAATTTAAGCTTATGTTTACGGTAACAAGGTTTTATTAGGAATGCTATGTGAAAGGGAGTGGTTTCTGCTGTTCACCATATTTTGCCCCAGAATCTCTAGATATCCTGTCCCATCAGTTTCTCTCTCTGTAAGTAGCTCCATTCAGAGTGCTTAAGGGGGGGATGGGGCCCAGTCCACCGATGATGCCACCCCCCCGGTGGGCGTGAACTAATGTGCCCACAGCAGAGAAGTAGATCATTTAAAAAAAAAATCAACCTCCTGGATAGAGCGTTGCTAGGAGAAACAGAGCCCAGGAGAAGGGGGGGGGGACTCCTCCCTGCAGATTCCCTAGTTTGCCAGCCACCTCCGCAGCAGGGGGATGTGCACCCCCTCTGGACCAGAAGTGAAAGTCAGCTGACCAGACTTGTTTAGAACTGAAAAAAACTGCATTATACACTGAGAAGTTTTAGGACTTGATTGAACTAATGAACAGAGATTACAGAAAACTGGATGAATTTGCGGGCATAATAGTTAAATGAAAGTTGATCAGAAAATATGTGGATTGTTGAAGAGGGACAGAGAAAGTAAAAATTGTAAGATGGAAAAAGAGAACAGATCTTTTTGCTGATATTTTAGTTGAATGATGTGGAGGTTTTCCTAATCAAAGGAGCAGAGGAAGTGAAAAACTGGGTGTGAGTGCGCCCATTACAGAGGAGAAGGACATTAGAGAAGTGAATGCCCGTATCTTGACTCCTCCCCAGGAGGGGAGGAGGGAGTACTTGATTGCAGAGTCATAAAACAATAAACCAACCACAATGTTTTAGTAGGAGAAGGAAGTAGCTATAGAGTAAGTGGCAGCTAAAGAGGGCTACAGCATGGATAAAGACTAGGCCAGATGCATCACCACTATCAGAGCTACTGGGGCTAAGTCCGCAAAGCCTTTCCTGCAGAACCGCATGTGTGAACTAGGGGGACAGAAAATAATGCACCAGTTCCTGTATATGCCTGAGTGCCTTATTCCACTTTTGGGGCCGAGATCTGCTTGCAAAGCTTCAGGCACAGATATCCTTTGCTGAAGAGGGAGAAATGCAAATGACTGTAAACCCAAAACCTGCTGGATTGATGGTGCTGACTGTTCCCCGAGAAGAGGAGTGGCGGTTCTATAGCACACCTCCAGTCAAGTCAACAAGTTCCTGTATACCTACCAACCTTATAGCCCCACCTGGAGTATGGGCAGAAGATAATCCACCTGGCCTAGCGAAGAACATAGCCCCTGTCATTGTCACCCTCAAGCCAGTCAAGAAGCCTGGGACAGGTGGCTACCGCCCAGTGCAGGATCTAAGAAGCATGAATGATGCAGCTGAAACTATACAACCAGTGGTACCAAAATCCTTATATTCTCTTGGAACTGATCTCTGCTGAAGCTATACATTTCATCATTCTGGACTTAAAAAGATGCCTTTTTCTGCATACGCTTAGCCCAAGACCCCACTACAAGGAGGCGGGGCCAACTCACCTGGACAAGATTACCTCAAGGATTCAAGAACTCGCCTCACTCAGCAAAAGATTTGACAAGTTATCCAGTAATTCCAGGAGAAAGAATTCTACTGCAATATGTGGACGATCTGCTGATAGCTGTTGTTTCAGAAAGTGAATGTCTACAAGCCACCAGTGAACTCTTGCACCTTCTTAATGAGGCTGGATACAAAGTCTCAAGAGCCAAGGTGCAATTATGTCCAACAAGTTAAACACCTAGGATTCCAGTTGTCCAGCGGAATTCGACGCCTGGGACCAGAATGCAAAGAAGCTGTATGCAGTATTTCTACTCCAACCACCAGGAGGCAAGTGAGAGCCTTCTTGGGTGCCACAGAGTATGTTGTATATGGATCCCCAATTTTGCGCTGCTAGCAAAACCGTTGTATCAAGCTATCAAAGGAATGGAAAAGTCTGCATTGGAATGGGGACTTGAACAGGATGCAGCCTTTTGATCTTTGGAAAAAAAAAACACTCTGATGTTGTCACCAATTCTGGGTCTACCAGATTTCCAGAAAACCTTTCAGTCTCTATGTTCATGAGTCACAAGGAAATGTTCTAGGAGTGTTGACTCAATCTCTTGGACCTTATTTGAGAAGCTGTTACAGCTACAGCCTTCCTAGTAAGCAAAAACTAAAAGAAAAATCCCTTTGAGACAGAATCTTCAAGTTACTGTACCACACTCTGTTCTAACCAATATGAAATACAAAGGAAACTACTAGCTAACAAATCTATGAATGTTGAAGTATTAGAGTATGTTGTGTGAAAACCCCAGATACAACTGAAGGGTCAGTCAAGCTTTCAATCCTGCTATGTTGTTATCAGTTAGTCTTGATCCCCTGATCATGACTGTTTAGAAATTATGGACACTGTATTCTCAAGCCGCCTGGATTTGACTGATGTCCCTCTGGAGAACCCTGAACAGACTTTCTTCGTGGCTGAAGGCAGTTTCATCATCAATAGACATTGTTGTGCTGACCCCTGATTTGGTAGTTGAGTCCTCAGCTCTAGTCCCAGAAACCTGACCACAAAAAGCTGAACTGATAGTCCTCACTAGAGCACTAACAATAGGAAAAGAGCCCTGTCTAAATGTATACCCAGATTCCAAGTATGCCCTTACAACCTTGCATGCACATGGGGCCCTGTATAAAGAATGAGGGTGGATAACCTTAGGAAGCAAGTCCATTAAGTATAGCCCCAAGATATTGATATTAACAGATACATACTGCCTATAGATCTCAGAATTTAGGAAAAGTAGAATGTATGAATAGAACCCTGAAATCTCAGTTGTCCAAACTTTGCCAAGAGGTTTACCTGAAGTGGCCCCAGGTTCTTCCCATAGCCCTTCTTAGGATATACTTAGCCCCTGCTAAGTCTTTAGGAGTTTCCCCTTTTTGAGATTCTGTATGGGCAACCCCTGCCTATTGTATAGGAAATAAAAGGAGATATGAGACAGATAGGACCTGAAATTATTAGACATGAACTATTGGTTTTAAGTTCTGTTTTGCAGAGTCTTCATACCTGGGTACAAAATCGATTACTCATCAATTTGTCTGAACCCCTGCATCCTCTCAAGCCTGGAGTCTCGGTGTGGATCACAGAGTGGAGAAAGACACTGTTAGCCCCGCATTGGAAGGGACCCTATGTCGTCATCCTGTCAACTCCAACTGCAGTAAAAGTCGCAGAATTTGAACCTTGGATCCATCATAATCAAGTGAAGCCAGCAGCTGCTCTTGAACCTGATCACTGGACTACTGTACAGCATCCTGAGACTCCATTGCACCTCACCCTACGACAACAGCCACGGACCTAAGACTTATTGGTCCCTCAGAAACTGCACTGTTTCAAGACTGTCTGTTTATCTGAAAGTAAGCTTCGCATCTGGAGGGAAAAAAAAAACTGCAATCATCAGAAAGAGACTGTGTTGTGTTAAGAAATTGAATCTTCTAAGAGACTGTGTTTAAATACTCTGAAAAGACTGTTTTGATCTCCTAAAGAGTGAACTGCTCTAAGGAAGCAATAATAGCCTAAGAGACTATGCTATGATATTGTAAGAAATTGAGACATCCCAGAGGACAGTGATACTTTGGAATCTACAGCCCTACTTCTGCCACAAAGCTGGTAGGTCTACGTACGGCAGAAGCTTGAGGATCAACAATCAACCCTACATCTGTTATCTGTTGTGGAAGTCGACAGTTCCACCAATTTTCCAGAGACGGTGCTCATTATGAATCCTTATTATTGCTTTATTCTGGCAACAGTTTTGGGGTGCTTTGAAATGACTTTTGCCCTACCCCCTTGTGCAGCTTGCATACCACCACCAGAACAGGACAAAAGATCACTCTTTCTATGAAGCCATGAAATCAGACTTTGACGTTCCTCCTGCCACCAGAACTTATTTCTTGAATTAGCAGGAGCAGTGGCATTCGGTCTTCATGTTTCAGATTGCTTGTCTTGTGGAGGAACAACAATTGGAGACTAATGGCCTTGGGAGGCCCAAGAACTGAACTATTCTATCCTATACAATCAGACTGATTTACATAATACTACTAGTGAGTGGGTATTGGCCCACCCCATTGTTGACAGTTTGTGTTTTGTTCGGACCAGACCACAATTTGCTATGAAGATCGGACAGCTGGACTGTCTAAATCAGAAGATTTACAACAGCACAACAAAGAAGACATCTTGGTGGTCCGGCATAAATGCTCCTGAACCTTCTAATCCTTTAGTTCTTTTTCCCACTCTTGCCAAACTATGGACTTTGACTATCTGCTTGTTGCTCCCTTGTTTCTTGCCACTTTGCTTGCGAATGATAACTTCAGTTATTAATAACACTGTAGAGCATAAGGCAGCTACAAAGATACTAGTTATGTGAACTTACTACCCTATACCACAGAGTGATATCTTTACCTAGTATTATGTGATTTGATTCTCACCCTTTCTCACTTGCAGTTGAGAATAATCAAAGGGGGGAATGTGGTAGGCGAAGGCCTATGATCCATGCTAATTGAACTAAACAGACAGGCCTAAGCAGCTTGACCTGAAGCCTGTAGTTAGGCCCAGAGGAATGAAAACCCCCCTGAATGATGACACCATAGAATTGAAACTTAACTCAGCTTAACTGAACATAGCTAAGCAGAAACGAAACTTAGAAAAGACAGAAAACAGCTCTAATTGGTACTGATAAGAGAGCACAGCTTCTATGGAATTAATTAACTCTGCAGAAATCAAGGTTACAGTGCCCTGCTTTCCCACATATTCCAGCTGGATAGCGACCTTGGAGGAGAGAAGTATCAAAGTTAGTGAACTGACCATTGTAATTGGGACTGGAAGGGGGGCAACCAGGTGCTGAGCCCAGTCAAGGGTCCCCATTGGATAGCTACGTAGTGGTACCGGGACCAATAGATGGGTGAGAGGGGTTACTGGGACCAATGAAAAGTTTGCCTATGTCTAGAATGGAGAAGAACGGTATAAAAGTTGTTGTTTTGCTAGAAACCATTGCTCAGCCATTTTGAAATTGATTATTGCTTGAGCCTGTGCACATTAAACTGGCTTGGATCCTTGAAAAGACTCCTGGTTTTATTTATTGCATGCTTATCTGCTGCTACAATTAAGCTTGTGGTTGGTAATGATATTTTTGAGAAGATGCAGCTGTAAGATTGAAAATGCTGTCATCTGTGAGAGGCATTAAAGAACTGCTTTGAATAACGGCTTGTGATGATAACATGATTCATACTGTATGTTTGCAACTATTGGTGAGTCTATGTTGGGGACTGAGAAGACCAAATCCATAAAGTGAAGAGATACACTGATTAAGAGTTCCTCTCCTTCACTGCCTGTCTCAGGAAATCTCTGTAATAGTAAGAAGACACAGCTGGTTTATTATGCAAAGTGTAAAGGCTTCCAGATACTTCCTGAGATATCTAGTGAAGGGGTGGAACTATTACTCATTGCAAGCCTGATATTCAAAGGATTTAAGTGCCTAACTTTGAGCACTATGCTCCTAAATTTGAGAGCTATACTCCTAAATTGGCCTTTTTGAAAATTTACTAGGGCTAAGTTCCTAAATATTTTCTTAAAATTTCACTAAACTTCTAAATTTAGGAGCATAAGCAGATGGCAATGGGGGTGGATTTAGGGTGGGGAAAATAACTTAGGAGCTTAGCACTGATTTTCAGCACTAGGCACCTAAATTAGTCTCAAAAATCTAGGCAATGAATGGCAGGCCTAAATTTAGAAGCATAAATTTTAACTCCTAAATTAGGATGAATTTTCAGCTGAAAGTTTAGTCTCCTAAGTGTGGCTAAAAATAAGGCACCAAATTAGCAGCTTAATTTAGGGGCACAACTTTTTTTGACTATCAGGCCCTACATCTCTTGACTTTCAATGTGACATTTTGGGATTTATTACTAACCATGGCTTCATTTGAGACTTTTGGAGGACATAGATTTAGTAGGGATCATGCAGTATAGAAACATGGGCGTAGTTTGGGGCGGAGCAAGGGAGGCATTGCCCTCACCAAAGAGTTGACCCAATGGCCGTGACTCCATCTGTCTGCCCATGGGGATCCCATCCTCCATAGGTAGAAGAGAGGGGGGATGCCGTGATTACGGCCTGCAGCAGAAAAGGTTGTGTGTGGGGGGTGAGAAAGTGAAGTAGAGAAAGCAGGGACAATATAAAGAGACAGTTGGCCTATTAAATAAGGAGGATGGGGAGATTTTAGCACAGGAGATGGGACTATAAGGGGGGTTGGTGAAGAGGGGAAGAGTCTGGAAGGGTAACAGAGAAGAGGAGCCAGCAGGAGAGGGGTTGGAGGGGAAGGGAAGACTGCAAGGTGTTGGCAAAAGGTGCATTCTCCTCTTTCCAGAACACACATACAAGTGCCTCAGTCCCTCACCATACACTCACATGCACAGCCCCCCCCCCCCACCTCTGCATGACAGATGCACACACATACATACACAGTCACCTCACCTCTGCATCCCACAGAGAGCCTCCCCAGCTCTGCAGCACATACACACACATACACTGCAGCTCCACACCCCACCCATCCAATGACACCCATCTCCATATCCCACATACAGAAATACAGACAGGCATACCACCGTTGCACCACACACATATACAAATACTTAATATCTGAAGCTATAACTGTTATCTGTATTTCTGTCTAAAGATGTTGCATGGTATAGAAATTCTGGTGCTGGTCTCATTAGACTTGAAAACATGAGACCAGTATGAGAGATGGAGAGGTACGAGGAGGTCACAAGCACTGGCTCCTAAGATTTGGCTCCTAAATCCACACTAAATTGTTGAGGCCTGCAATAGAGGCACAGTACAATTGGAATTTTGGCACCAGCTATTGGCTACACAGCTGTACAAATAAAGTACTGTCACCATGTGCATCTCTCTGCTAGCTGCTGCTTTTATGTTTGCTGAGCAGTAACATGAAATACAGTTCTCTCTGATCCCACATGCTGGCAGCACTGCCTCTCTCCATGGTCTGCCCCCACCTGTGATTCTTGTTCAGAGATGGGCTCCAGGGAGATCCAGCACTGTACCTAATCAGTGACATGGCTGCCTCTGAGCAAGAAGCACTGAGATTGATGGAGGGGGAAGGTGGTGGGGAATGGCAGCACAGCCTGCATGTGGGATCAGAGAGGCCTGTGTATCTTGTGCTACTGCTCAGCAAAGGTGAGGAGAAGTGTTGCTTGCCTCCTCTATTTCTTGTGTTGCACTGCAAGCAGAGCCTGACTTGTTGGGATTTAAGTTGAATTTTGTCTACATATTTCTACTTCAAGTTTGTTATAATTTATTCTATACTTGGTCAGGGTCTAACTGTGCTCTGCCAGTGTTCTGTTAGCATCAAGTTTCTTTGTAGGATCTGTAGTAATATGGCCTGTTCAGTTTTCTAAATAGATATAAGGATGTCATAAGGCCCACTGCAGTATTTATGGTGCTGCTTTTTTCTGGATAGGCTCCTTATTGTGCTAATTTTAGAAGCTGTGTCATTATGGTATAGTAGATTTGCATAATAGGTGTACAGTGACTTTTGTAGGCTTATGCGTTAGTTCACAATCTGCCTGTGAGTGGTGAGGATGTTAATGAGACGACACTGGAATCAGATTTTTTTTCTTATGTTGGGTTCTGTGGTAAAATGTCTTAATTCTACTCTGCACCTACTGTTGGAGGAGGGGTTTTGTTGGACGCAAAATAGATGTTCATAAAGAAAAAGAGAGAACCACAGCAGTTTCTAAAGCTAAAATAAAATTAGTTATAATTTATTTTGGTGTTAGAAACTGTGCAGTGGTTCTCTTTTTCTTTATATCCATTGGTGTGTGAGCACCTTACATCTTTGTTTTTGGCAGAATATATATTTACAGATCTCAGTACCATTTTAATCATAACGTGACACGCTAAATAATTAAACAGCTTCAGTTTTTGCCGCTTTTTAATTATATAGCCTGGGAATATGTGCTTTGCTTTGTTGTTGGCAAAGCCACTGAATGAGAACTTCTGCTCCCTCTTTGAGTTTCTTGGGGGCGCCAGCTTGTCCCTTGCCTATTTGATATACTGGCTTCCCCTCCATCTAGTGTCTTTTTTTTTAAAGATAACCATAATGAATATGCAAATGAATATGTAAATATGCCCCCCCCCCAAAAAAAAATGAAGTCATCAAACTACGCACATCTATAGAAGTATAGGGGCAGGATGATGGAGTGTTTGGGGAACTCTCCATCCCCCACAGGGAAACTCCCCAGCCAAGCATAGTACAAATGAGGCATTGCACTATAAACCCCTGTCCCTTTAAGAAGAAAGGCTGGAGAATGCCTGGGAAGGATGTGGCCAGGCTCCAGGCTTTATCCCAGAAAGCAAGAGACCTGGAGAGAACTAAATTACTTGCCAGTAACATGAGTTCTCTATGAACAGCAGGATAAGTCAGCCACAAGTGACAGCGCCATAGACGGAAATACTCCCAATAGCTCAGAAGGCATGAGCCACTAGCCCAACCCCCTGGCCCGCCCCTAGCTAGCCAGTATGTCCCCAACTGAGGCTTTGCCTAGTAGCTAGGTAAGCAGGCTGCAGTGCGAAGATTGGTCCCTCCCCAGGGGAGGAGGGTGGAAGTATGTGGCTGACTTATCCTGCTGTCCATGGAGAACTCATGCTACAGGTAAGTAACTTAGTTTTCTCCCAGGACAAGCAGGATGAGTTTGCCACAAGTGGTGCCTCTCAAGCTGTCCTGTGACGAGGTGGAGGGGGGGGGGGGACAAAGACAGAAGCGAGACAAACTCTGGGTCAGAATTAGTGCAGAGTCTGTATTGAAGCAGCAATATAGCCAGAGGGGTGACAGCAGCAGTAAAGCGATGTTACTTACCTGTAACAGGAGTTCTCCATGGACAGCAGGATAAGTCAGCCACACTTGGTCACGTCATCTGACGGCGCCGAGATGGAAGTACTCTCCATAGCTCAGAAGGGCTTTTGCCCTTCTGAGCATGAGCCAACTGGCCCCACCCCCCAGCCCGCCCCTAGCTAGCCAGTTCGTCACTAGCTGAGCCTTTGCCGCTAGGAGGCGGGCACCGGTCAGAGACCGACCCCTTCCAAGGGGAGGAAGGTGGGTATGTGTAGCTGACTTATCCTGCTATCCACGGAGAACTCCTGTTACAGGTAAGTAACATCGCTTTCTCCAAGGACAAGCAGGATGAGTCAGCCACACTTGGTGCCTCCCAAGCTACCCAGTGATGCGGTGGAAGGGGTAGCCGAAGACCTTTTCTGGTACAGGATTCTGAAATGGTGTATCCTTGAACACCTTGTAACATTTACCAGATTGCTACACCACCATTAGGTGTGGCTAACCACAGTCTGCCTGGTGGCGGTGTCAACGCGCAATGTACAAATGTGCAGTGTGTATACACCCATGGGATGCAGCGTGTAGTAACAGTGAACATGTAACCTGCAGTCCCCATGCGTGAATGTGCCATAGGCGTGATTAACAGACTATACAGTCCTGACGGGCAGTGGCAGCTGCAGGGTAAACTACTTAAGTCTAATCAATAAATTATTATTATTTTTTTTTTACGTGAAAACAAACTCTGGAATTTGTTGCCGGAGGATATAGTAAAGGCTGTTAGTGTAGCCGGGATTAAAGGTTTGGACAAGTTCCAGGAGGAAAGGTCCATAAACCATTATTAAGAAGGTACCCAGGATATCACTGCTTGACCCAGTACAGGCATAGTGGAACCTGTGTCTTTTGGGGAACTGGAAGGTACGTAAGACCTAGTTGGCCACTGTTGGAAACAGGATACTGGGCTTGATGGACCTTGGTCCGACCCAGTATGGCATATCTTATGCTCTTATGGAGTCCTATCGAGCAGTAGCAGTGAGGAAGTGACTACGAAGGATAGCCACAACATTGGGTGTGCTACAAGAGCGGTGCGAATTAGAGTATTAATACCGCCACAGTAAGAGGAGGACACTGTGAGCAAGGATAGGAAATAGCATCAATATTGACTGTGCTACAAGAGCGATGCGAAAGGAGCACCAAGACCGCAATGGACATGGGTCAGTCCGTGTCATGGTCAGTTGTGCCTAGGCAGGAGGTAGCGGTTTAGACGTCGAGACTGCTAGGTGATATGTTTGTTCGTGTCGCAAGTTCTTGGATAGTGTGCAGTGTTGGCTAGGTGGCCCCGGCACACTTACGGGCCGTCGGTTGGCAATGGACCTTAGAGTTCCGTGTCTGCCCTTGGCGTGGATAGAGCCCTTGTTTGTGCTCCTGGCCGAGGTGGAGGAGCATGTGGAATCCCTGGAGGTGGGTACGCTGGGAGGCCAGGTTTATTGGGAGGTCACACGTGGCAAAGAGTGTGTCCCTTGTTACAGGTGCACTGTTCTGTGTATGCCCTGGGCATATATTTGCTTAGGGTTGTGATGTTATTCGGAATATGGAGATTCCACTCGGATCCCGCCGTCCGGTGGCCCGGCCGATATGCCGCCAGGGACCCAAGAATAGTTTGGTCGTGGTGGCATAGCATGTGAGGTGTATCATCAGGATTAGCGGTAGGACCACTATCCAAACCTTCGGGACTAGCATGTTGGATAGTAATCCAAATGATCTTACGGAAGGTCTAGGCTGTCGTAAGGGTAGACCTTGAGGTGCCCACCATAATAGCGCGAGGGTAGTCCTCGAGGTGCCCACCATAATAGCATGTGGGTAGTCCTCGAGGTGTTCACTATGTTAGCTGGCTGAGGGCCAGCAGTAGTGTGGCCATGAGGCTGTTGTACACAGTCGCCGGAGGCGGCGATCCCAAGGGATTGGGGATCTGTCTGGTTGCTGGTACTTGCGCCCGGCGCTGTAGGGCTTGCATGACGATGGTGCCAAGGCGCGAGTTTCATACATAGAAGGCTGCGGTCAGCTCTGAGATATCACCTGTCAATCGGGTCAGGCTATCAGATTTTCTTGTCCACTAGCCTTGATGAGGGGGGAAGGGGAGGGGTTGTCCAAGGGCCCTGTAGTCAGAAGCTTAGGGAACCGCACTGGTACTGGCCAGGGTATCATGAAGATGAACTGGGATCTATCCACTCTAAGCCACTAAGCCGTTGCCTTTCATAATGGCCACATGGTGGGCCGATCGATTAGTGGTCTGCCCGCTGATGTAAGAAGGAAGCCGATAGCCAAGGGTCCAGTTCCCACCTGTGGTTCATCTGAGAGCTGAGTCTGGCTGGCAGCTCTTCCTGGGAGCATGAGGGCACCGTTCAGTGGCGCTGCTGTGGGTGGGTACCGCTTGGAGGTGGTAAGGCTGGGGCTCAGAGTGGTGCAAGCCAAAGTATAGGTTCTGCAAGCCGAAGTATAGGGTCTTCCTGCAGAGTAGTGGGAATATGTCCCCTTGTGCGCAAGTTTGGGTCTGTGACCCCTTGTTGACTATCAGAGCAGGCCCTAGAGTGCAGAGTTGTGCAGCAATCAGCTGATGTGCTTTATCCCTACCCCGTCCTGCAGGCAGGTCTCCTTGAATGCTCATAAGGGGGAGGATCCCTGGACTCGGCATCCCCAGGCTGGAGCCGAGCCTGCCACCCTGTGTCATATGAGCAGTGACCTAGGTTTAGTGCCATGGATCTTGTTGGGCCTGCTTGCGCCTTTAAATATGGAGTCTGGGATGTCAGAGCCACAGCTGGGATTTGAACCTGTGACCTTCTGCTCTTGAGTGCACTGTCTGTGTGTACTGCACCACACTGTGGCCACTGTGTAGGAGTCTCACCGTTTCAGGAGTAGCCAGAGGTTTTGGTACTGCCACAGCCATCTGCAGAGTGCAGTTGTGCCGGGGATGTAGGCCTCACACGGTAGGCCATGGTGTTCAGGTAATGTAGAGACGAGTACTGCAAGATCCACAGTTAGGACCTGAACCTGTGATTCTACCCCAAGACACAGTGGCTGTGAATAGTGTACCACACTATAGATGCAGCAGGGCTGTGAAGATGACGATCTCCCTCCAGTGTTGTGGGAGGATTGCCTCAGGAACTGTGGTGTTGATGAGCGACAGCATCAAGTTAATGAGCGGCTTCCCCAGGGAGCCAAGTTAGATAGGTATGGTTGTAGGCTTCTCATGATGGCACAGCGTGGGGAGATACCACTACCCTCCCAGGGAGTCCATTGCTGCCACTGTTGTTGGGAGCGCACCAGTGTATGGACCTTCTGACTGTCCATGAACCCCCTTTTTTAATTTTTTTTATTTATTTATTTTTTTACACTGCGGAGTGCTCACTTTCTCCTTGGGCAACCCTATGTTGCCCTACCCTGGGGAAAAAGGCTGGATGCCAGCTGCCCTTTGCTTACCACTTGTTGTCATCAAACTGGTCTGGGGTCGGTTGTGTATGGGTCAAACCATAGACTGTGGTTATCTTGATTGATGTAGGGTAAGTGGCTTGCCCAAAACCCTTGCTAAGTTGTATAAGCTACTTTGTGGTTAGACAGTAGAGCTTTATTTTATTTTATTCTGCCTATGCAAGACCACAAGGAGCACTTGTGTGACTAGAAACTCCAGTCCTTCTGGCCCAAGGTTGCTGTCCTCTAGTGGGATTTGAACCCTTGACTTCCTGGCCAGGGGTGCCTTGTCAAGTGGTTTGACCAAGGCTGCAAAGAGTGCTAGGGAATCAACCCTGGTCTCAGGATTCCCAAGTCAGTGCTGTAACCATTAGGCTACTCCTCCACTCATACCATGCGACAATCTTGTGAGGTTAGGAGGCATTACTAATGGGGAAGTATTGTTCGATATGGAAGTGGTAAGTAATCTTCCTTCCAGCACTCACCGCTGCAATGCCAAGCCTTCCGGGTGCAGCAGCGATGGAGTACTACAGTAAGAAGCGGGAGTGCAATGCGAGGGGAGGATGGAGAATCCATGCACCTTATTTGGGAACCTATTCCCAGTGCCTAGGCGCATGCTGGTTGAGGCTCAAAGCCATGGATGAGGCTCAAGGCCATAGGGTAATGGGCTCACTATCACGGTGTGATGGTCAAAGAGCAGCGACTGGAGGAGTTCTGGAGGGGTCGAGCTGTTGGTATTGGCCAGCCGTCCCTCGATTTCTCTAGTTCCACTACTCAGTGGGGCAAACACAGAGGATTTCTAAGGAACAGCTGATATAGAAGGACATTCTAGATAGGCCATGTGGTCAGTTTCTGTCGTCATATTTCTATGTTTCTACTTATTTAGGGATTAAGGAGACTTTTCAAAGGTTCCCAGGGTTGATGATGGGATTCAGGACTCCTGGGTCTCCACCTTGGGCTTCTCTGCACCCAAGAGAGTCTGCAGGTGGCAGGTGCCTGGAGTTGTTTCTGGAGCTGCGGCGGGTATGGCCATCCCAGCACTGAGTGAGATGTAGGGCCAGCAATCTAAGGGTGAACCTTATGTCATGCCGGTGCGTTGGACCATGGTAGTATACCGAAGTTCCACTTCTCGTATCATACCTGAGAGGGAATCCCAGAAGGAACTATGGTGCAGGTTAACCTTGCACAAGACATACATTTGTCATGAAGCCTGAAGTTGGGCTGCTGGGTTTGTGCCCTCTTCAGCAAGGGAGCCGCCTAACTAAGCTGCTTCAGATGCGTGCACCTGGGCCCGTGCAGGTCACCCCGAATTATCAGGTTCATAACACAGAGCCTGTGCAGGGAGGAACAGGGGTGCCCATCTTGCTTATGGTGTGCCCAACCCCCAGCTCCAGCATAAAGCAGCGGAAGGAGCCAATTTCCACGCCCCGGAGCAGGAAAGCTGACACTCACAGCCGCCGCCAGCCACAGGTGAAGAGGGCAACACTGCAGAGCAGCGGAACTCGCCTGGCATCGGTGCGACCCTGTTTCTGGGACCATCGGCAATGGGAATCTGCGAGTGGCTCCTCCTCCCCTGATGCTGGATCGGCGCTGACCAATGGCGCCGTAGGAGGGAGGAGCCGGGCTCGTGAAAACAATCCTCTGTGATCGGGCAATGGCTGCCGCCATGAAAGACATGTGGCAGCGTCTCCTCCTCCCCTGATGCTGGATCGGCGCTGACCAATGGCGCCACAGGAGGGAGGATCCGGGCTCGTGAAACAATCCTCTGTGATTGCAATGGCTGCCGCCCTGAGAGACACAAGGCAGGCCGGATCGGGGGTGCAGGAAGCTTAGCTGAGGCCTGTGGCTGGTGATGCAGTCAATACAAGGAAGGTAGTCCGCCGGAGTCTCCTGAACGATGCACCTCGCTCCCCTTCATAAGAGCCGAAGAGACACAGCGGCAGCACCGCAGGGATCCCAGAAGGGAGAGCTCATGCTTCGGGGAGCATGGCTGTCCGAAGGAGGCATGTGAGTAGCGGCGGCAGCGATCCTCAAACTAAGACTGCTTGAACCATTGTCCCCCGCTCCTCTTTGCATCTGCCCAAGAGGGCACGTGGACCGAGGGGAATCCGAGCTCCACTGCAAGATCTGGAGACCGGAGGTCTGTTAGAGGGCTAGCCGGGGACGGAGGCCTGTTAGGCACGTCCTGGGCTGCCGCTGGCTGGGCTTCCTTACCAGCTCCATTGTCCTGGAGACCTTTCCCCGCTGACAGACAGGTATCTGAAAGAAGCAAGAAGAAGGATTGAAACAGATAATACGTAGTTGTAGATGAGATTGGATTTTTGGTGGAGAGTAACAAAGTCTGTCTTGCTGGCAAGGCGGAAGAACTGAAAACTGGCTAGCTAGGGGCGGGCTGAGGGTGGGGCCAGTTGGCTCATGCTCAGATGGGCAAAAGCCCTTCTGAGCTATGGAGAGTACTTCCGTCTCGGCGCCGTCGGATGACATCACCAAGTGTGGCTGACTGATCCTGCTTGTCCTTGGAGAACATGTGAGCATGTGCAAAACAGCAACAGAAACCATAAACATGGATGTAATTACTGCAGAATCAACATGGCAACAAGAGCATGTGCAACAACAGTATGTGCAGAACAGCAAACATGGCAAAGAGCATGTGCAAATAAGAGCATGTACAAAACAGCAAATCAGAGCATGCGCAAACAGCAAGCAGCATGTGCAACAGCAAACAGTAGCATTAACAGGAGCATAGGACTGACTCAAAGGCACACATTGCATTGCATTTTGTGCCAATCGAACTGAGGTAGCTTGCTAGGGTGGCCCGGCAGAGTACCCTCTAGGGGGATCCTGTGTGGTTCATGGTATTTGTGCGCGTGTGCACATGGTGCTCATGGTCTAGCGTCAGCGGAGATTCTGCTGTGACCAGCACTGCTTGGCCAAAGGTGGAGCTGTTCTGGATCACCAGGTCTAAGCAGTAGTGTCCTTGGAAGGTTTGAAAGGAGGACCAGGTGGCAGCCTTGCAGATGTCCAGTACTGGTACGGAGCTTAGGTTGGCAATAATGGCTGCTAGCACTCTGAGATGGTGAACCTTGACTCTTGGTACAGACTGAGATCTGACTTGAGTCAGGCAGAAGGCGATGCAAGAAGAGATCCATATTGAGAGGGTCCGCTTAGACACAGGGCAGCCCAGATTGTTGGGGTTGTAAGAAACGAACTGCTGAGACCCTGTTCAGTGGGAAGATGTCTGGTGCAGGTAGCAGTGTAAGGCCCTGACACAGTCTAAGGTGGGAGCTTCTCCTCTTCGTGGTGGGTGTGCAGTACTGGGTGGAAGCAGGGAAGCTCAATGATCTGGTTAATGTGAAAGGTGGTTGCCACTTTGGGGACAAATTTGGGGTGTGTCAGCAGAGTGGCATGGTCCTGGTGGAGTATGGTATAGGGGGGATGAGCCACCAGGGCATGTAGCTCACTGATGCGCCTGGCTGCGGTGTTAGCTATGAGGAAAAGTGTTTTCCAAGAGGCATACTTGAGGTCAGTGGACTGCAGATGTTCAAAGGGCTTCTTGTGAGCTGATTGAGGATGATGTTAAGGTCCCAGGGAGATACGGGTGCTCGGATGGTGGGTCGAAGGTTGGTCAAGCCCTTCATGAAGCGAGTAACGAGAGGAAGTGTGACTATGGAAGGCGTCATCAGTGTGATCGTGGAAGGCCGCTATGGCAGACAGGTGGACTCTTATGGTCTGTGTCTTCAGCCCATGCATGGAGAGCGAGGTGAGGTACTGGAGGACCTGAGGCACTGGGTACGATAAGGGGTCCAGTTGGCGACAGGCACACCATACACTGAAGCGTCACCATTTCAAGCTGTAAGACTTCCTGGTGGAAGGGCATTGTGCCACCAGTATGACTTGTTGGACCTCAGGCGGAAGGTTGAGGGACGACATGGTCAGCCTTTCAGCTTCCATGCCGTCAGCGACAGCGTCTGTAGGCTGGGGTGAAGGGTCTTGCCGCTGTCCTGGGTGATCAAGTCTGGTCTCAGAGGCAAACGCACTGGGGACTCTAGGGTTAGGCGATGAAGGTAGTGGACCCAGATCTGCCTGGGCCAGTGTGGGACTACAAGGATGGCCTGTGCTTTGTCCCTGATCAGAAGTTGTATTGTCCTGGAGAAGAGGGGAGTAGGGGGGAAGGCATAAGCTAGAGACCACTCCCCCCAGGACACGTCAAAGGCATCCATCGCCATTCCGTTGGAGCAGAACAGGGTGCACTTCATGTTTTCTTCGGTTGCAGAGAGGTCGATCTGCATCTGGCCCCAGCTCCTGAAGAGAGACGATGTCACTTCTGTGTGGAGAGCCCATTTGTGCGGGTTCAGCTGTCTGCTGAGGCGATCCACTAGTTTGTTGCATATTCCTGGAAGGTAGGGTCCCCAGGTGCCCCAGGCACTGATGGTGGCCCTGGGAAGGAAGAGCATGGTTGCTTGGGAGGGAGGGGACCTCGGTCTGTTCCCCCATGTCCACCTGGTCCCCCAAGTCCACTCGCTGGTCTGCCCCTTAGTGGGATGAAGGGGAGCTGGGAAAGTCAGGGCTGTCATACCTGTACTGCCTGGAGGAGGAGCTGCTGTTAAGTGAGGAGCTGGGACTGCACCAATGTTTGTGCTTGTGCTGAGGCTCTCTGCTGCCCCGCAATTCATGCAAGGGTTCCCTGTGCCTGCTTCTGCGCTGATGGTGGCGTGGAGCAGGACTCCATCTGTGCCTTGAAGAACTCCTTCTGCGCCGATATCTGTGGGCATCACTGATGTGGCTCTGGCTCCTAATGATGCAATGCTCTCGGTGCCAAAGATTGGCTGGGCTAGTCCTGTGGCGATGATTGGAGGAAGGAAGACTGGAGGAGGAGCGAGAAGCCATAGGCTGGGCTGAGGTCAGCTGGGCGTTGCCGAGACTGGAAGAAGCAGAGTCACTGGAAGAGAAGAGGGCAGCATGGTGGGGCTCACACGTGGTCTCCGGGAAGGAAAGCAGAGCTTGTTCTGGGGGACCCGGAGCATTGCAAGGCATGCAGCAGGGAACGGAGGTCTCAGGAGGCATGTCCTGAGCCAGAGTAGTCTCAATGGGCAGAGTGCTGGAAACGGAGGCCCGGTGAGGAACTTCAGGAGCCGCAGGAGAATCGTTAGGCTGGCAGGCATTTGGAGGAGGGTCCGGAAACCCAAGAAAGTCCTTGAGAGTGTGGCGGTGGGACTTTCTGGCCCTCGGGGACATGCAGGCATATAGTGGGCAGTCTTCCACAGGGTACTCCTTACCCAAGCAATGGAGGCAGACCTCGTGGGCATTGGAGTTGCTCATTTTCCTGGAGCATTTTGGGCATTTCTTGAATCCAAGTTTTGGCATCTCAGGTGTTTCTTCTTTCTTAAAGTTTCTTCTTACTTGGATGTTTTTAAGAGGCTAATATGAGAAGGGGGGAGAGAGAGAGAGAGATACATCTTTCTGGCAAGGCGGAAGGCTAAAGACTGGTTAGCTAGGAGCGGGCCAGGGGGTTGGGCTAGTGGCTCATGCTCAGAAGGCAAAACCTTCTGAGATATTGAGAGTACTTCCATCTATGGCGCTGACGGATGACATCACCACTTGTGGCTGACTCATCCTGCTTGTCCTGGGAGAAAGAGAGGAATTTGGGGGTTTTCTGGAATATGCAGTGACCAATTATGTTTGAAAGAGAGGCTGCTGAAAAGGTAGAAACTGAATTTTAAGTTTGCTGCCATGCCTTCAGCCTTGCTGTGAGACTTCTACCTAAATGGAGGACTCTTGCTATAGAGAACTGCTGTTTACTCTATTTGTGGATATGCTGCCTTGCTGCTAAAGACGGAAAGACTACTACCAAGTTGTACCCCAGAGTGCAGGAACTTTGGGGAAGAAGCAGTTTCTTCTTACCTTAGAATTATCTGTGCTGGAACAGCATTCTTCTCTTACCCAGCAGAACAGGGCTGCTAAGACTGATTAAGGAATTGTTATAGCCGAGGAAAGCCTGGAGCAAGAGTGCGTCTGTAACACTACGTGTATTGCAGGCCCAAGAAGGCCCAGGCCATTTGCTTCAGTGTTTATCCTGAAAATAAAGTGCATTTTCTTTAAACTTGCTGTAGAATCTTTTATCATCGCTCGGCCGCAGTATACCACAGGCAGTTTCTCCAAATGGGTGAGTTCTACATACCATGACAGTCATGAACCTCACTTTTTAAGTCAGGGTATGTGGAGTATGATCTCAGTCTCTCAAATTTATTGCTAATGTTTGGCATAGTACTTGCATCGTGCCAAAGAGAGCCTCCTTCAGGAGTTCATAAGATGTTAGGTGTATGGGTAGTTTATCAAGGTGTGCTTGGAAATTCCTCTTAATTAATCCTGTGGTACCCAACACAATGAGAAATAACTCGGTATCTTTCTGCCACATTTGCTTTGTCTCTGACTGCATTTCTTGGTACCTGAATATTTTCTCCCTCTCAACGCGATTCATAGAGTAGTTGCTTGGAACTGACACCTCTATAATCAATGTCGTTTTGGTGTTTTTCTCCTTTACCACTATATCTGGCTTCCTTGCATCCAGCTTTTTATTGGTCAGAATAGGTGTATCCGAGGTGATCATAACCTCTTCATTCTCTGTAATTCTTTTAGGGTCATGATCTCAGGGCTTTTCAGGCACAGTGATGCTGTCGTGTTTACAGAGTTTCTTTCGGGGCAGTTTCTCCAAATGGGTTAGTTTTGCACATACCATGACAGTTGTAAACCTCAATTCTAAGCCAAGGTATGTGGAGTATGATCTCCATCTCTTAAATTTACTCGTACTGCTAATGCTCGGCATAGTACTTGAATCGTGCCAAAGAGAGCCTCTCTCTGGAGTTCATAGGATGCTATATGCATGGGTAATTTATCAAGGTGTGCTTGGAAGTTCCTCTTAATTAGGCCTGTGGCTCCCAACATGATGGGAATAACTCGGTATCTTTCTGTCACATTTTCTTGGTCTCTGACTGCATGCCTTGGTACTTGAATATTTTCTCCTTCTCAACATGATTCACAGTAATCGCTTGGAAGTGACACTTCTATAATCAATGCCATTCTGATGTTCTTCTCCTTTACCACTATGTCCGGCTTCCTTGCATCCAGCTTTTTATCCAGCTGATCATAACCCCTTCATTCTCTGTAATTCTTTTAGGGTCATGATCCCAGTGCTTTTCAAGCACAGTGATGTTATAGTGTTTACAGAGTTTCCAATGGATGAGGCGTGCTACTTTATTATGCTTTTCTGTATAGAAATTTTCTGCCATCAGAACTTCAGTCAGCTATGAGGTGAGTCACTGTTTCAAGTTCTTTCCCACAGAGTCAACATATGTCTGTTTCGCCAGACTTTTCAATGCTCGCTGTAAACCATCTTGTCCGTAATCCGCTGTCCTGGGCTGCAACTATAAACCTCTCATCCTCTGGTTTCATTTCACCTCTTCTTAACCATTTCATGCATTCATTCTTGATCGACAAAGGGTGTATTTCCAACTGTATTAGTGCATTTGCCACTTGTTTTCCATAATTTGTTGATTTAATTCTTTGAAGAGTTTTTTTTTCTCCTGTTTTGCAAATTCTTTCTTCCTTCCCTGTGTATGCTTGTGGATTCTCTTATTCCTTCTACTTGTTGGGACACTTGTCCAAGTTTAATGATGGGGACAGATTCTGGACATTTAGAACCCGATTCATGAAAGGGCACGTCTGGGCTGTCCGGATGGCCCAGAGCAAGATGGGCCCATTTGGACCCGATTCTGTGCCGTGGGAACAAAACATTCCCATGGCACACAGAATTGGACCCAAGGATATCCCAGAGTGCCCCTTCCGGTGCATTGGGGACGTCTTCCCCATGGCAGCACATGTGCAGTGCACCCCAGGACCCCGATTCCCCGCCGCCCATGCCCAACGGGAGCAGCCAGTGTCCCGATCTGGCAGCAGGATCCACGTGCTCCCTGAGCTGACCCCAGGGGAGGGGCTGGCGGGCTGGATCGGAGGGGGGCAGCCTGTTCTTATTCCGCCTCCGAGATGGAATAAGCAGGCCATCCCCCAAAACTCCACAGAACATACAGGGCCGACAATGGAATCGACCCTGTATATCCTATTGGCTCGGCCCGCCCATGCTCTGCCCAAATCCCAACCCCTGCTGGCTCTCCCCATCCTGTATTTCTAGCCGTGTGGGGAGAGCAGAAGGGGGAATAGGGTCCAGGCGGCTTGCGGGGCTGCATGACCCACCGGGACGTGCAGCCCTGCAATCCGCATCTCAGAATTGGGCTCTTACTTTCATATATTCTACACTGTAGTACTTGTAAAAATGTATGCCTGGGTCTTAAATAGGGACATGCATTTGTTAATGAGCATTCAGTTCATTTGGGTATCTTTAAAACAATGGTGCATGCAAAATCAATTAATGCACATTAACCTACTGTGAATTAGTACATGTACAGAACATTTCCATATGACAAAAAGCTCTAATACATGAAAACTACTTTGCTTTTATTGCAGAAAGGCAGTATGTAAAGCTTTAAAAAAATGTAAACATGAGCACAAACATTGTTATTAGCACAAATGTGAGAACTGCACTGAAAATAAGTCTGAAATCGGGAAAAAGTCCAAAAATTAAGCATTTTTTTCCATGCACATCCTTAGTCTCAAATGATAGAATAAGGGAGAACAAAGTCAGGGCAATCTGCAAGTTTAACCTGGGAGACTCTTAGGGGTATGTTTACTAAGCAGCGATATCACACGGAAGCCGCTACTACTACTTAGTAAACATACTCCTTAAAAATACAAAAGGAAAATCCTTAATACTTATAGAAGTAAACTTAAAGTAGTCATTTAGACCATGAAATCTACCAAAATCCTGGGATCTGTGAAGGGCACTACAGTCTTGATAGGGAATCTGAAATGGTCGGGGAATTTATTCAGGGATGTGGATATGAGAAATGCTCATATATGTAATATATTACTAATAAACATAAGTGAATGAGTTTATAGGACATGTTTACTAAGCCCCATGCTGGTATGCACATACAGGCCACATTAATAGCATGGAGGATTGGCGTTAACTTCAGGGGGCATTGCATACATCCCACTGCAGTTAGTGTGGGCCCGGGATGCCGCACTACACAAGCCATCACGCGGACGCACTTAACTCCTGCCACGGAGATGGCATTAAGTGCACCAGGAGCAATTAGCGTATTCCATTATCATCCATGCTAGCCATGATACACCTGCAATGGCCGTGTTCCGCCCCTGTCCTGCCCAGTTCCCTTCCCGACGTACACTACCAGGGTAGCACAAGAATTGTGGTGCTAGGAGCTATGCTACATTTTAGTATGGCACCCAAACTGTGCGCTAAATTGCACTATGGGGTAGTGTGGTTTACTAAACATGCCCCATATGACTGAACATTTTCTTTACAGGAAAAACACAACAATATGTCTTGAATAAGTGAGATATTCGGACTGGAAAGTGAATGAATGAAAGAGCCATGGTAAGTGATTACCTTTTCATAAAAACTACTTAAGTTTAATGATTTCTTTTAGCCATTAAGATTAGTGACAGTTCGTCTTTTTTAAGATTTACTGGAAGGAAGGAAGGCCTTGAGTGGGAAATGCAAAGTATGGGGAAAAAAGGCTGCATAACAGATTCTTCTTACAGTTCATCTGACCGTCGTCATAAGAACATGAGAATAGCCACAGCCAGTGTTAGGGTTTCTGGTGCCCCTCTGTAACCTGTAGATCAGCACCCTCCTCCCTCATTATTATTAATGCTGGCTACCCCACCTCCATTAGGAGCCTACCCCAAAAAAGCAGCACTGTCAATACTACAGTGGGCCCTGGAACATCCAAACACCTATTTGGACTGCTGAACAATTCAGTTTACTACAGTACAGATCCCTACGTGCAAACTCCATGTTAACAGAACATGTGGCCTTTGTCACACACTCAGAATATAGACCCTCACAGAGTACAGAATAAGTGACCATAACCTAAAAATAAACATATGTAGATAAAAATTAATTTAAAACCCCAAAAAGTCAGATTCTGCATACAATGTAACACCAGAGAAATAGAAAGAGATGCATTCCCCTGTACTGTATAAAATATAAATATTGAAAATAAAATGATTTTTTTCTGCCTTTGTTGGCTGACCATTTTCTCTGATCATGCTGGCCCAATGTGAGGTTTCTGTTTTCCTATGTCTTCTCTTAGCTCTCTTTCCATGGTCTCTAGTTCATCTGCCATTTCTTGTCTCCTCTTTTGTTTTCTTCACTTCTTTCCATCTTGGATATTGATCTTTTCCCTTCATCTTTCTTCCATTTATTTTTCTCTCTGTCCACTCAGATGTCCCTACTCCTTCTTAGTAGCCAGTCTTCAATCCCCCTCTTTTTTACTCCATCTACCTACTACTTTCCCATCTCTTTTTCTCCCTCTCTCTTTCCTTTCCCCTGGGAAAAAGATATCATGCAACACCATCCCTGGCATCTTCTTTGTTTTTACAAGTCAGTGGCAGAAAGATCTCTCATAACACCATCCCCAGCTTTATCTTTACTTCTCCAAGTTGGTATACAGCAGCCAGTGTTGCCTGTAGCAGTCACGTCCAGTGAATGGCCCCTTGCACTGGAAGTGAATGCTAAGGGCAGCACTGGCTGATGTTGCTGACTCAGAGAAAGAAAGATGAAGCTGGGGATGGTGCTGCACGACGCTAGAGCTGCATGCACGGTGAGTTGTGTCAGCTCCTGCCCCCCCCATCTGAGTCCCCACTTACTCTCCCCATACCCAACCAATCTTAGATTCTGTCTTCTTTTCTCCAACCCAATTTTAAAGTCTTAACCTAAGTCCCAGTCCCTGCTCTCCCCTATCTCCCTTTCACCAGTACTGCCTCCTACATCCCTTACACACACACACCCAGCTACTTTCTTCTCCAATATTCTTTAACCCTGTATTTTACTCCTTCTTACCCCAGAATTTATTATTATGCCCCTCGCTCTCAACTGTTCCCACTGTATGACCTTTTTTCTCCCATCCCATACAAAATATCTATCCCCCTCATCATCCTCACTCCCCAGCTTCTTTTTTCTCCCCAAGAATTAACTTCCTTCTGGATTCAGCCCCTCCCAGCATCATCTTCCTTCCAGTCCCAGTACCTCCATCTCCCAGCATCATCCCTTTTCCAGTCCTGCCCCCACCAGTCCCAGTCCCTCCCAGCATCATCTCCCTTCAAATCCCAGCACTCCATCCTCAAGCATCATCCTATTTCCAGTACTGGCCCCCCAATATCAGTCTTCATCCAGTTCCAGACCCTCCCAGCATCAGTCCTTTACCAGTCCTGCCCCCCCCCCCCCCCAGTATCAGCCCCCCTCCAATCCCAGCCCCTCCCAGCATTATCTCCCTTTCAATAGTGGTCTCCCCATCCCCCAACATTAGCCCATTTCCCATTCTAGCTCTCAGGTCTTACAGTGCCAGCGGCTGCCCCCGCTCCCTCCCACACACATGGCCTCACACTACGAGGGGTGCCACTCACACCTGACAAGCTTTAGAGGAAGCCAGTGAAGCCCGAAGCCTGGCACCCTGGCTCACCTCTGCAAAGCAATGAGAGTAAACAGCAGTGTTTTCCTTTACTCCCGCGGCTGTGATAACTTGCAGATACTGGCACCATTGTTCCTGGAGGTTAAACGGGAGCACTTGCTGTGCAGAGGTGAGTCAGGGCATTGGGCTTTGGGCCTCACTGACTCCCTCTGAAGCCACTCAGAAGTGTGTGGGGCCCTTCATGCCCAGACATACCTAGGGACAGCTCTGCTTGGGGGGATGGGGCATCTAGTGATGGCACCCCCAGCGGATGGCACCCCCTGCTGCGTTTACTCCGCTTATCAGATAGCACCAGCCCTAAAAATAGTCATGTTTGGCAAGATCAATGATCCATCAGTCCCCACATCCTATCTCGAACAGTGGACCCAGAATTCTTAGTAAGATCCGCAGACCTAAACAAGAGCTCATCTATGCGCTCTCCATATATGTGTAAGGATGCAGAAACTCGGATCTCACCTGGAGTCTAATATCTGCTTATATTTTTGTCTTCTAGGAATTCATCCAGGCTCCTTTTGAAGACTGCTATTCTACTTGCTGTGACTACAGCCCATGGTAGGTGATTCTGCAATTTAGTTAAACTCTCACTAAAGAAATGCTTTCTTCCATTCATAGTATAACTGTTGCCTTTTGATTTTACGTGGTGCCCCCTGGTACTGGTATTCTTTAACAATGCAGTGTTTGCTTTGGGATCATTTCACATGGGTCAATGTTCTAAAGCACTTATCTGGTTAACAGCGCCTGGATAAGCGCCACTGAAAGTGATATTCACCGGCAGTCTACAGATAGCTCCGATGAGTATTTTTCCCAACTACCTTGGCACTTTCTGAATAGTTCTGTCAGTTATCTCAATGGCGGTGATTTTCTGCATTGCTATATAGCTAGCTAGCAGGATAGCTTAGGAAAGCAAACAGCTCCCCTAAATGGCTCTTTGGTGGTACTGAAAATCACTGCTGTACAGATAGTGACTAAATATTCAACACTGGCCACCGAATGGATACCGCATGAAATATCCAGGGGCCAATTTCAGACCAGCCAATATTTAAACACTATGGTGGTCAGCCACAACACTTCAGTAAAATCTGGATTTTCAGTGGCAATATCTGTGTCATGGATGTTGCTGAGTATCTGGATTGAGCGACCACTGTCCAGGTAAATAACAACGCAAAGGGTGCCGTGGAGAGGCGTTGGGGCAGAGAAACAGAGACAGATAAGTTACACTTTCTGTCTGTAATTTATGCAATTTAAAATGCTGCTTTTTGGATATGGAGAATGGTCATTGATGCAAAAAGGCATTTATATACAGACAATAGTCTGAGGTTCATGACGAATTAGTCTGAGACCACCTTCATAAGTTTTGTTATGAAACCATAATTAATTATATATATAATTATATTTTGAAACTGCAAATATAATTTTGTGACATAGATAGAGTGAGAAGTACGTTTGGATTTTGACATAATATCTCCACTCTGAAGAAAAGACCTAACAAGGATTGTTTCATCACAAGTATGGAAGGTCAGACTTCATGGAAAGAGATTCATAGTTTCTCAAGTGAACATATTTTAGAAGTGAGCAATGAAAAGACTTTGTTCACAACAGAAGAAATAGTAGATAATAATGCGGATAATACCAGTTGGGACCAAGTATTGAAGACGCTAAAACGTATAGTTTGGTCAGAATTACACAGACAATCCTTAATTGTATATGTCCGTCATCAACAGATTCCGAGGGGATTAAGAATGTATAAAGAACCCAGAATATATGCTACCAATCAGCTGTTTTTGGAGACATGGAATAATATATTTAAAAAATGCTTGCTTGACTTAATGATCTTGGTGATAGATACAGCTAAGGCAAATATAGCTGATCTAAATAAAGAAGTAGAATCTATGCTTGTTACTCTAAAGAATGTAGAAAAAGAAGAATGCTACAAACATAAAACTGAAGATCTCAAGAAACAAATAGATTCTGTTCGTGAAAAGGTAAAAAAGACTAAGTTAAAAAAGTTAAAGAGAGACAACGAAGATTGTACTGTAGAATATGTGTATCCATGGATGAATGTTAACTGGAAGCGAGGAAAATCACTGAAACAAGTGGATTTTGAACTTACATCCGATGAAGCATGTACTACAGATTCCAGCAAATCATTGAGGGATGATTTTTTAGACGATGGAGAAGACAAAAAGAAGAAGAAAGAAGGAGGACAGGGTCGATACAAGATGGGGAACAACGCGTCAGTAAATAAAATAAACATAAAGGACACATGTTCCAATCAGAGTAAAAATTCCACATTGGTGGTGAATTTATAAGGGATTTCATTACCTCAGAATTATTTGGAAGTCCTTAATAAGGAATTGTCTTTTGTCCCAGAAATATTTTTTGATTCATTTCAGTTTAGGAATGATTTAGAAAGGGATTAGCTGTTGCTGTGAGGAGATCCTTGGAGCCGTTCACGTGCCCGGAGACTGCCACTGCGGCGGAGCTGCTGAGAGGTGCTGTTTCCTTCCCCTTCCATCGGGCAGACACAGCCGGGAGAACTCAAATCGGGGGTCTTACCTGCCGAGAATAAAGCTGTGCCTGGAGGCTCATTTAAGTGGATTAGCTGTTGCTGTGAGGAGATCCTTGGAGCCGTTCACTTGCCCGGAGACTGCCGCTGCGGCGGAGCTGCTGAGAGGTGTTGTTTCCTTCCACTTCCATCGGGCAGGCACAGCCGGGACAACTCAAATCGGGGGTCTTACCTGCCGAGAATAAAGCTGTGCCGGGAGGCTCATTTAAGTGGATTAGCTGTTGCTGTGAGGAGATCTTTGGAGCCGTTCACTTGCCCGGAGACTGCCGCTGCAGCGGAGCTGCTGAGAGTGTTATTTCCTTCCCCTTCCATCGGGCAGGCACAGCCGGGACAACTCAAACCGGGGGTCTTACCTGCCGAGAATAAAGCTGTGCCGGGAGGCTCATTTAAGTGGATTAGCTGTTGCTGTGAGGAGATCCTTGGAGCCGTTCACGTGCCCGGAGACTGCCACTGCGGCGGAGCTGCTGAGAGGTGCTGTTTCCTTCCCCTTCCATCGGGCAGGCACAGCCAGGACAGCTCAAAGTTTAGGGTCTTTCTTTTTTTTTTCTACTTCTATAAAGTTGTTTCGTTTTGTCCCACGCGGAGCGTGTCGCGGGCGTGGTCCGAAGGGGTGTGTCCAAAGGGGCAGGTTCTGCCCTTTTGGTGCCCCTTCGGCGACGCTGCGGCGCTCTGCGAGTTTGCCTATCGGTGTTTGTTTTATTGTGATTTTGGTTCTTATTTTGTGTTTCCTTTAATAGGGCGATGGTTTTCCGTTGCCCTCGTTAATTGAGGCTTATTTTCCAGTCAAGGTAATATTTTGCTTTTGGTATTGCCTTGTTTTCTTTGGGTATGGGGAAACGTAAGGCCAAAGTCGGGGGTAAAGCTCTTGAGACCGGGGCTGGTGATGCTAAGCCAGTCGGTCCCTTGGACAAACATCTTGTCCCCCTTCCGATTGCGCAGTCCTCTCCGGAAGTGGTATCTTTGTGCTCTAGTGGGAGATCCCCTCCTTTGTGCCCTAATCCCGGTAGTTTATTTGATAGTCCTGTGGAGTCCTCTGGTTTGATAAGGAAGTCAAAACCGATTGTTATACCACCTCCAGTTTTGTCTCTGGAGGTGAGTGGTTCTCTCGAGTTGCCTGTTCTCTCTTCTGACTCTGATATTACCTTGAAAGATGTTTGGATTGCCTTAAAATATATAGATACTAAAATGTCTTCTTCTTTGAACTCTTTTAGTACCTTTTCTCAGGGTGCAGTTGCCTCACTACAGCAGTTAGATGAAAAAGCTACTTCTGTTGATATGACTTACCAAATTGGAGTCTCAGGTGTTTCCAATACAGGCTGCTAGTGTGGCTAGTATTAAAGACTCTATGGTGCTGCATTCTAAACTAGAGTCTTTAGAGAATTCTATGCATGCATCCAACTTGCGATTTTTAAATTTTCCTCAGTCTCCTCTAATATCACATAGAATTCTCTTGAACAGATTTTTGAAGGAAGTTTTGGCAATTACTGATAATATTGATTTCTTGCAAATTTATTATATCCCTTCAACTGTCAAGAAGCTCAATGTGGTTGAAGGGGAATTTGACGAGATAGTTTCTCCTATGGCTAATCTGACAGCCTTTCTGGAGGACTCCCAGGATATTATTAATGTTTGTGCTACATTATTAGTTACCTTTCCTTCCGTTGAAATTAAGCAGCGTATACTTAGGGCCATTTTAAGGTCAAATCAGTTAAGTTCTGTGGCCAGATGGTCAATATTTTTCCAGACGTTGCTCGTAGCACCCAGTTGCACTGGAGACAATTTTTAAATCTTAAGTCCCGTGTTTTGGCACTGGGTGCCACATTCTTTTTACGGTTTCCCTGTAAATGTATTGTTGGGTATGATGGTGTTTCATATTCTTCTGTTGATGTTTCTCATCTTGAAAAATTTCTATCTGGGAAATCGGGTTTAAGCAAAGATGGGGATAAGGTAGGAGGAATGATTTAAAAAGTCTAATAAGAAAGCTAAGTTTAAAAATTGTTGCGTCTCAACCTGCACCAGTGATACATAGAAACACAGAAACATAGAAATATGACGACAGAAAAAGACCACATGGCCTATCTAGTCTGTCCTTCCATATCAACAACTACAACAGTCCCTTTTTTACCTTTAGAGATCTTCTGTGTTTGTCCCATGCTTTTTTAAATTCAGTTACTGTCCTTATCTCTACCATCTCCACTGGGAGACTATACCATGGATCCACCACTCTTTCCGTAAAGAAATATTTCCGCATATCACTCCTGAATCTATCCCCCTTCACCCTCATCCCATGTCCCCTCATAGCAGAACTTGCTTTCAATTGAAAGAGGCTCTCTCCCTGAACATTTATGCCACGGAGGTATTTAAACATCTCAATCATATCACCTCTATCCCACCTTTCCTCTAAGGTGTACATATTAAGATCCTTAAGTCTGTCCTCAGATGCTTTATAATGAAGACCACTAACCATTTTTGTAGCCACCCTCTGCACCGACTCCATCCTGTTCACATCCTTTTGAAGGTGCGGTCTCCAGAATTGCACACTATACTCCAAATGAGGTCGCACCAAAGACTTATACAAAGGCACTATCACCTCCTTTTTTCTGCTAGCCATTCCTCTCCGTATGCACCCAAGCATCCTTCTAGCTTTTGCCGTCGCCTTTTCTACCTGTTTAGCTACTTTAAGATCATCAGACACATCCACGTCTAGGTCCCGCTCTTCTTTAGTGGATAAATGTACTTCACCCGCTATACTATATTGCTCCCTTGGACTGCTGCAGCCCGAATGCATGACCTTACATTTTTTAACATTAAATCCCAGCTGCCAAATTCTAGACCATTCTTCAAGCTTAGCTAGATCCCTCCTCATATTATCTACACCTTCCTGGGTGTCTACTCTTATTGCAGTTTTTGGTATCATCCGCAAAGAGGCAAACCTTACCCGACAGCCCTTCCGCTATATCACTAACAAAGATGTTAAAAAGAATCGGACCAAAAACAGATCCCTGGGGCACACCACTGGTAACATCCTTCTCCTCAGAGTGAGCTCCATTTACCTGTACTCTTTGTCGCCTCCCACCTAACCAATTTTTAACCCAAGCAGTAACTTTAGGGTCCATATCTATGGTGCTCAGTTTGTTTGTAAATCGCTTGTGAAGAACAGTGTCAAAGGCTTTACTGAAATTCAAATACACCACATCTAGGGCTCTCCCTCGGTCCAACTCCCTGGTCACCCAGTCAAAGAAATCAATCAGATTTGTCTGCCAAGACCTGCCTCTGGTGAATCCATGCTGCCTCAGATCCTGTAATCCGCTGGACTCCAGAAACCTCACTATTTTCTCTTTCAGTAGCGTTTCCAATAATTTACTCACCACCGAAGTTAAACTAATCGGCCTGTAGTTTTCAACCACATCCTTACTTCTGCTTTTGAGCCTCTCTCCAGTCTTTTGGCACCACTCCCAACTCCAATGAGGCATTGAAAAGGTCAGTCAGTGGAGCTACTAGAACGTCCCCAAGTTCCCTTAGTATTCTAGGGTGTATCCCATCCGGTCTCATCACTTTGTCTTCCTTAAGATGAGCTAGTTTCTCACGAACACAGTCTTCTGAAAATTGTTCAAGATGTCCCTCGCTTCTGTTCCTGTTTGTGGGTGTTTTTTGAGGTCCTGCTCCTGGTTCTTCAACAGTGAACACAGAACAGAAATATTTGTTAAGCAATTCTGCTTTATCCTTATCAGCTTCTACATATTCCTCCCCTGCACACTTGAGTCTAACAATACCACTTTTGCCCTTCCTCTTCTCACTAACATATCTGAAAAATGTCTTATCCCCCCAATTTTATTGCATTGGCTATTTCCTCCTCTTTTTGAATCTTTGCCTTCCTGACTACTTTGCTAGCTTCTCTAACGTTTTCCAAATATAGATGCCTGTCTTCCTCTCTCTGTGATCTCTTGTATTTCATGAAGGCCTCCCTCTTTTCCTTCACTTTTTCAGCTACTTCTTTCGAAAGCCATAGCGGTCTCCTTTTCCTTTTACATTTATTTACCATTTTAACAAAAAGGTTGGTTGCCCTTAAAATATCCCCCTTTCAGTTTTGCCCACTGTTTTTCTACGTCCCCCAGCTGTTCTCATCCCACTAAGGATTCCCTGAGGTATTGGCCCATATTGGCAAAGTTAGTCTTCCTAAAGTCTAAGATCCTCACCTTTGAATGGATTCTAACAGCCCTAGTCCTAATACTGAACCACACCATCTAGTGATCACTGGATGCAAAATGATCTCCCACTGCAACATCAGAAACACTTTCACCATTGGTAAGCACCAAGTCCAGTATGGCCCCTTCATGTGTGGGGTCTGTTACCAATTGCCTGAATAGTTCTCCCTGTAGAGAATCCAGGATCTCCTTACTTCTAGATGATACTGCAGCAGGAATGTGGCAACCAACATCTGGCATATTGAAATCCCCTATCAGTAGCATTGCCCCTTTCCTAGCAATGTTGCGTATGTCTTCAATTAACTCTCTGTCCACCTCTTCCTCTTGTGAGGGAGGTCTGTATATCACACCAATGCAAATAGTTTTCTCTTTCCCTCTTTCTAGTTTAACCCACAATGCCTCCTCTCTCCCTTTTAAGCTCTGTAATTCCAAAGCTTTAATAGTAGTTTTTACATATAGTGCCACTCCTCCTCCCCTTCTTCCTACCCTGTCCTTTCTGAATAAAGTATAGCTAGGTATAGTTACATCCCAATCATGGTTTTCTGTGAACCATGTTTCTGTAACTGCCACTAAATCCAAGTCAGCCACTCCCACTAAAGCTTCAACATCAGGGATCTTATTTCCCATGCTAAGGGCATTTATACACACTGTTTTCCATATGTTACCCCTGTTACCCATTTCCATAAAGGTATTTAATGTATTACTTACCTGGGGGCCTTCACTTACCTGGGGACTTTCTTCACCCATCCCCAGCGAATCTAGTTTAAAGCTCTCTTCAGTAGATTAGCCAGTCTACTACCGAAGACGCATTGACCTTTCTTGGACAGATGGATACAAACATCTAGTGTAAATCCAAGAAGTATGAAATTACCTTTAAAATCAACTTGGACTCCCCAGGCCAGATACATCCAGCCTTATCAATTTATAAGGAGTTAATTTTAAAATTAGTGACGCGGTTGGAAGAAACATCTCAACGTTCATATGGGACACTAACGAAAGAAGAGAAATTGGCATTAAAAGATTTACAGTCCCAAACTGACAAAGTAATATGAAGAGCAGATAAAGGTGGTGCTATTGTGATTCTTACTCGAGATTATTATCTGAAAGAAGCATATCATCAACTGGCTGAAGCAAAAGTATATATACCATTAGATAAATATCCTACATATGGTTTACAAATTAACATTAAAGAAGTTACATCTCAAGTGCTGCAAAAGAAATTGATATGGACATTTTTAAATGTTCCCTCTCCAACACTTGCTAAATTTTATTTATTTCCCAAAATACATAAGGATTTAGTTTGCCCCCCAGGTAAGCCTATAGTATCCACATGTGGAACAGTGTTAGAACCACTGTCAATATTTATTGATTCGTATTTACGTCCTTTATTAATAGAAATTCCCTCATACATAAAGAACACCACCCATTTTCTTCAAATTTTAAACAATTATTCCGAATAGGCAAAAAGATCAGATATAATTTTGGTTACTCTTGATGTGACAGCTTTATATATGAGCATTCCTCAAATAACAGCATGAGATATTGTGGAGTTACTTTTACGGCGTCTAGGAGATCTCTCTGAGGATTTCATACAATTTTTGGGTCAATTAGCTGATTTAGCAATATTTCAAAATCATTTTGTCTTTGAAGATATAGTATATCATCAAGTTTCAGGAGTAGCAATGGGAGCAACCTGTGTACCCTATATAGCTAATTTATTTATGCGCAATTATGAAGAAAAATGGTTGACATCATCACCATATACATCATATTTGAAGTTATGGCGTAGATATACAGACGATGTGTTTATGTTGTGGAAAGGCCCATTGGAAACATTAAAAAGGTTTTTTTGAATGGTTAATTTTCACAGTACATAAGATATTGAAGGAATTGCTCAGAACAGTTAGATTTAAAAAAAACAATCAAAGGTTTTGACAGCACATTTTATAGGTAGAGGGTATCCAAAGAAGGTAGTGAAGTGGGCTTATAATAGAGCGCTTTGCAATAATAGAGAGTTTCTTTTAAATCCTGGAAAGAAGAACAACAATAATGATGAAGTTAATGTCAATGTAATCACTAAATATTCTCCTTATAGTTTGCGAATACAACATATAATAAATAAACATACTAATGTTCTTAATATGGTTCCAGGGTTAGAAAATAAAAAGATAAGGTGTGTGTGGCAACGACACCAAAATTTAAAAGAAAAACAGAGTCCAGCAGTTTTACGCCCTATACAAGCAAGGGCTTCTGAGCTTGAAATAAAATTTGGCCATAGTAAATGTGGAGATTGTGCTATTTGTCCTCTAACATAAGAGATAGATTTTGAATATCATGGAAATACATTTAAGTTAAAGAACCAAACTACATGTGGTTCGACATATGTAGTTTATTGTATCCGTTGTCCTTGTGGATTATTATACGTGGGAAAAACTATTAGATCTTTTAGAATACGTATGGGGGACCATAAAAGTAGACTAAAATGTAAATTAAGAGACGCCCCAATTGTACAACACTGTTTAGATGTTGAACATGGTTTTGAGGAACTTAGATGTTTTTGTATCGACAGTGTATTAACAGGACGAGTGAGGAAATCATGAGAACAAACGTTAATTATATGTGAACAGAGATGGATTTTCAGGTTACATACGGTATCTCCAGGAGGATTAAACACACAAATAGAATGGGCAGCTTGTGTTTGATTTCCACCTATTAGTATAGATAAATTATAAATTTGGTGGGGATAGCATGATAGTTGGAAGAGTATTTCTTGTGGCGATCACACAAGCTAAGAGCCAACATGAGCTTGTGAAAGTATTATGGAACGAGTACATCAGAAAATATGACATCATTGAAGTAGGGAGTATATTAGTAGTCTCAAAGGCTGAGTCCACATGCGTGGCGTTTATTTGGGAGAGCAGTTAAGCCATAGTGAATGGAGAAGAGATAATGTCAAGCGCATGCAGCATCGATGGAAATTATACATTTAGATTTATGGTAAAACAACGTAATTGAAGTAAGTGTTGGGGATGTTAGTAGAGATGTTAGTAGAGACTGGGGTAGGGAATAAATATTATATGTGAACAGAGAAGTATTTTTGGATTAAATATGGTATCTCCAGGATGATTAAACGTATAAATAGAAAGGACCGTATAAGTTTGATTTCCAACTATTGGAAGTATAGATAAATCATAAATTTGTGAGTGAATAGTAAGATAGTTGTAAGAGTATTTTTTGTGGTGAAACAAGCACGTCAGAAAATGTGACGTCATTGGTAGGGAGTATATTAGTAGTCTTAAAGGTAGAGTCCGCATGTGCGGCATTTTTTGGGTGCGCGGTTATGCCACAGTGAATGAAGAAGAGATAATGTTAAACGCATGCAGTATCAATTGTATTTTCATTCAGGGTAAAATAATGAAATTAAAGTAAGTGAATGTGATGATGGTAGTAGCGATGCTATTAGAGACCGGAGTGCATTGAGTCTTAATATAGATAAGGTGATATAGGTTTTAAATTAAGATTGAATTAATAAAGTATTGTTATAGGCAGTAGATATTTTTAAAGTGGTTTTATACATGATTTTGTTTCATTCTGACAGCTTTATGTACCCCTGAAGAAGCTTAATTAGCGAAACACAAAGGGCGCCGTGGAGAGGCGTTGGGGCAGAGAAAAAGAGACAGATAAGTTACACTTGTAATTGATGCAATTTAAAAAGCTGCTTTTTGGATATGGAGAATGGTCATTGATGCAAAAAGGCATTTATATACAGACAATAGTCTGAGGTTCATGCCAAATTAGTCTGAGACCACCTTCATAAGTTTTGTTATGAAATCATAATTAATTATATATATAATTATATTTTGGAACTGCAAATATAATTTTGTGATATAGACAGAGTGAGAAGTACATTTGGAATTTGACATAATATCTCCACTCTGAAGAAAAGACCTAAACCTTATCTGGACAGCAACAATTTTCAGACATTGTCTGGATAAGTTATGCAGGTAGCAATTTAGGCCTGCTTTTAAGGCTGCCGAAACTATCCAGCTAAGTCTGGTTGAAGATTGGCACTATGCAGATAAGGTTCACACTGCCCCAGTTCTAACCATGGACCACCCCTGCACTAACTGGATAGTGCCAGGACAGTCTGTAGAGATATTCTGTGGCACTATCTTTAAGCAAAGTGTCAGAGAGCAGGCATTTGCAGGCCTTCCAAGCATGGAGTCATGAAGACCCATGCTTTTTTTTTAATGTTTAAAGTCTGATGCCCGCTGTTGCCTTTGCAGACACAGGAAAGCGGTGGCAGTGGCAGCAGTGACAGTGTGGGTGGATTTTAATGGCTGGAAGGGAGATAATGGATACCGGGGGCGGGGGGGGGAGGGGTTAATGGCCTAAAGTGAGATACTGGATACAAAGGGGGGCAGAGGACAGATGCTGGACGCAAAGTGGGGGAGTGTAAGTTTAGAAGGCAGATGCAGGATACCAGTAAAGAATTAAGGGTAAATGTTAGACACATAGTGGAGGGGTACAGAGTAGTCACAGGGTGGGGGACATAAGGAGAGAGAGGGCAGATGGTGGATACAAGAGGGGGGGTTAGAGGGATGGAGGGAAGATGTGGAATGGAGAGCAGAGGCTCAATATGGGGTGATGGCATAAGGGCATGGAGGGAAGATAATGGACATGGGGTGGAGGGCAGATAGTGGATATGGAGTTGGAGAATGGAGAACGGAGAATGGAGGGACAGAAGGCCCATTTTGGACATGGGGTAGGGGTCATGAGGGTTGAAAGATACATGCTGGACATGGGCTAGAGGACATTGGGGGATGAAGAGCAGATGCTTGATATGGGTAGGGGCATGGGGGCAAGGGGCAGATGATGGACATGGGGTGGGGAGCAGATGCTGGACACTGGGCAAGGAGCAAGGGGGATGAAGGATAGATACTGGTCATGGAATGGGGATAGTGGGCAGAGACTGGACACAGGGTAGGGGTGGAGGGCAGATGCTGGACACAAAATGGTAGGTGAAGTACTGATGCTGAATGTGGGGAGGTAGAGGAAATGCTGGACATGGGGTGGAGGATGGAGAGATGCTTGACACAGAATGACGGAGAGAGGAGGAATGCAGAATAAGAAGGGAATAGAGAAAAAGGGGAGAGGGGAGAAACAAGACAGGGCAGGAGAGAAGGGGAGTGATGCTGGACACAGGGAGGGTAGAAGAGAGAAAGAAAGAAGAAAGATAAAGACTGGAGAATAAGTGATGGGGAAGGATAGAGAGATGGGGTGTCAGAGGGCTGTGTTAAAGGTTGAGAAATGGTAGGAAGGTGCTCTAAGAAGATGGAGGAGATTGAGAATTGGATGACAAAAAGGAGAAATGAAATCTGAGTTGATAGAGAGAGAAAAATAAAAGAAAACTGAAAGGAAAAAAATCAATGGAAGGAAGTGAAGAAGACAGGAGGGGAGAGAAGTGGCAGAGAATAGAGGGTGAGTTAAGAGAAGATGAGGAAAGTAGAAATCAGAGACTGGAATCAATACGATTAGAGACGAAAATGAACAGATAACAAAAGGTAGAACAATTTTATTTTCAGTTTAGTGTTTGGAATACATCTGTCTTTGGACTTCACAGGCCTGATATTCATGCTGTGACAGTCACGGTTTTAAAAGCACCTGAATGCTACTATCAAAAGTGAAACCAGATATTTAGCACCAAAATCTTGTTATACTCTGGCACTGAATATCCAGTTTCAGTGCTGACTGGCACAGCTAAACAAACAGAGGCAGCAATATTTAGCTGTTATCTGGATAACCGAACTGCATAAAGTTAGGGCCACTATTGAGATGGCCTAACTTTATACGAGCATAGGCACTTAGCTGATTAGCGGACTGAAAATCACTGCTAAGCAACTAACTGCTGGAACTACCTTTGCCCCGCCATTGGACTGCCCTGGAACGGTCTGGACAATACCACAGAGCTTAGAGGAATATTCAGAAGCATTGGCTGGTTGGTGCCACTGAATACCCCTCTCAGTGGGATTTACCCAGTTAGCAGGTTCAGCTAACCAGATAAACCCTTTGAATATTGGGTTGTATATGCATATTTGATCTCTATACGCTGCACAGAACAGGGGCATCTGCAGCTTTTTCCATTTCTCTGGTTTTATATTACATATAGAGTCTGGTTTTTGGCGGGGGGTTCAATTTAATTTTTGTCTACATAATTTTATTTTGAATTTGTGTTATTTTATGCTTGGTGAGGATCTACCAATGATCAGAGTCAGGTATTCTGTTAGCATGGAGTTTCTATGTAAGGATCAGTAGTAATCCAACTTTTTTGGCTTTCTGGATGTTCTAAGGCCCACTGCAATATTTAGGCGGAGTTTTACAAAGCTGGGCTGTTAATGTGGCAGATAGCGCATATAGATGGTATGCGCTAATGGATAATGCAGGGAAATTGCAGATAGCACAATGGTTTTTCTGTGCTGTTTGCAGAAACTGTTATTTGAAAGAGTAGGCGAAATATGGTCGAAGAATGGGGATGTGCACAATGCACAGTTACTGCGGATGTCAACTGCACACATTAACCATCAAAGTTGCAGATGGCATCGATGCTCATAATGCCCTCTCAATGGGTGCACCTGGGCATCCATAGTGCTGCCAGGGCACACACTCTGCAATTTTGGTGCCTGCCTTCAGCAGATAACGTACAGCTATTCGAATGCAGGTCTTTGCAACTCCATGCTTGAATAGCTGGTCTGGTCCCTCACTCCTCTGATGCAAACCTACGTCAGAGGAGGGAGGGATCAGACCTGTGTGCAAACACGGAGTCAAAAAGACCCATATGGGTTTTCTTTTTCTTTTAGAGGTCGGGTCTGCTCCACTGCTTCCAGAGCTGCCACCACTGAGGGAACGCAAAAGGTGGCAGCGGCAGGGCAAGGGCAGGCAGCGTGGGGGGAGCTGAGGTCAGCAACCCCAAATGCACCCCTATTCTTTTGCGTGCTGTGAAGCTTGTCAGACGGCTGCCTGGGTGAGAATCTTCACAGTCTTTGCAAGTGCATATCTCTATATGATTTGCAAGGTATTGTGGGCAATGTAGTTCATTCACACCAGACACAGCTGCTGACAATAATTTAGTTGTGCTCTTGGGTAAAGCCAATAAGATATTTATTTATGGGGTTATTTCTCCCAACACAGATATGCTTGGTAGCACATAAATTAGGTAACTTGCTTTCAGTGTTAACTTGGAAAAACAAAGTCAAAATCAGGAAAACAACAAATGAAAAGCCACAAATCAAGAAACAAACTGTTCTTTTCAGGTTAACTTCTGATTACTTCCCACATAGATACAGAAGTGATTCTCTCCTAGCTCACAAGCAATTAGGTAAGGCTTAATTGCTAGCAGTTACCAGCTGAAACCCCTTAGCTGGCTTGCCTTCCACTGTGTGGGTCAAATCCTGCTTCAGGAGCTTTTCTGAGTAGATTAAAGAACAAATTCGTATTTCTTTGTGATGGCCGCTGCACTTTATAACAGAAAGTTACCAACGGAGTTTAGATAGAGAGCAGTCCATATAAACAGGATCCTCATCTGCTATTATTCCCCCTTGTTCAACAAGCATGGGTTCAATATCATGGATTGGCACAGATGAATCTCTCAATGGAGCATTTTCAGGAGAATACCCGTTTCCCTGCTGTCCTTCAAGATTATAGCTAGGGCATAGATCAGCGTTCATACCTGAGCTTCCATTGCTGCTAGAGTTCCTCTCTATATAGCCTGGCCAGCATGTAGTCCAGTTCTTATGTCCAGCCTTCCAATCCAGATCCCTGGACACTGGATCTCTCTTCACATACCTTCTGGCACAGGTCTTAGGGTCCCTTCCACGTGCAGCCGTCTCCCTCACAGGTAGCTTCTGGTGATTCCTAGCTCTGCAGCACCATTCCTCTGGCTTTCCCCAGTCCAATGGTGTATGCTGGCCCTTGGAATACCTCCCAGTATACGTACTGCTTTGGACTCTTCTAGACCTCTCAAAGGCTTTTCTCCTCTTTCTTCCAGAGGGTTTCCTTGCCTCTCTGTCCGTCCGGTTTGGCTTCTGCTTCTGATGATCCTTCAGATGAAACTGAGGATAATTCTCTGGATATCCAAGGTGATCATGAAGATGGTCATCTGTAGAATAAACTCTACTCTTATTCTGCTTAGATGAGTGATCCTCCCTAACACAGCGCAGCTGTGCTGAATCAGGCCCTGCCCTTTGAGATGAGTGCTTAGGGATTACCTCATAGCCCTCCTGTTTGAACACACATTTCCTCACTTCAGCTCCTCTAATGGCTGTTGGAAACCTGGTGCATTCTGGGACTGGTAGTCTTTTATGGCAAAATTCTGTTTTCATATTTCTACCAGAACTGACAGGTTGCTTGTTCAGAGTCACTTCACCTTTTCTATAGCTCCTTCCTGAGCTATGATAAGCTTCTTTATCACATACCCCTCTGCTTAAGTTATTACGGACTGGTGTCACTGGTGAAACTTCTTCTCTACAGTCCGTAATACGGGAAAGGGCATCCGCATTCTTGTGTAACTTCCCAGCATGATGTTCAACTTGAAAATCAAATGCCTGTAAGGCCATGTACCAGCGTGTCAACCTGGCATTGTGGTTCTTCATTTGCTGCAACCACTTAAGTGGGGCATGGTCCGTGACCAACTGGAACTTTCTCCCTGTAAGGTAAAACCTTAACGCCTCCACTGACCACTTGATAGCTAAACATTCTTTTTCTATTGTGGAATACTTTTGTTCAGCCGGTGACAACTTCCTGCTCAGGTACATCACAGGATGCTCCTCCCCATCATGACACTGGGATAGAACCGCTCCTAGCCCTACATCCGATGCATCGGTTTGAACCAGAAAGGGTTTCTTGAAGTCCACCCCTTTCAGTACCGGTCCTGTACACAATTTTCCTTTTAAGACTGAAAACACTTTTTCAGCTTCAGGTGTCCACTTTAGCTGGTTTGGACAATTCTTCCGCAGCATATCCGTGAAAATTGCACTTTTCTCTGCGAATTGCGGTATAAACCTGCGGTAGTATCCAATAAGTCCTAAGAAACTTCTTAGTTGTTTCTTTGTTGTTGGAGGAGGAAAATTCCTGATGCTATCTACTTTACTCATTAGAGGTTTAATTTTTCCTCTTCCCACTAGGTGGCCCAGGTATTTTACCTCCCTATTTGCAAAGGCACACTTCATTGGGTTTAAAGTGATTCCCGCTTGCTTCATGGAGCACAAGACTGCCCTGATCCTCTTTAGATGCTCCGCCCAGGTGTTACTATGGATTATGACATCATCCATATATGCAAAAGCATAATTTTGGTGGAGTCGAAGTACCTGATCCACTAACCTTTGGCAGGTAGCCGCTGCTCCATGCAGTCCGAAAGGCATCCTCTTGAACTGGAAAAGGCCAACGGGGGTGCTGAACGCAGTCTTCGGCTTCGACTCCCTGGTGAGAGGGATTTGCCAATATCCTTTTGTCATATCAAGGGTGGTTAAGTATTGAGCCTGTCCCAGCTGGTCCAACAGCTCTTCAATTCTTGGCATTGGATATGCATCAAAAACTGATATGGCGTTTACCTGCCAGAAGTCAATACAAAATCTTAAAGATCCATCAGGCTTCGGCCCCAGGACTATGGGGCTATTCCAGGGACTCTTTGACTCCTCTATTACTCCCATGTCCAACATCTCCTGGACTTGTGCCACTACTTCCTGTCTCTTGGCTTCAGGCAAGCGATATGGCCTTTGACGAACTAATTTCCCAGGTGGAGTTATTATTTCATGGGCAACCAAATGTGTCTTCCCAGGTATGGGTGTCAACACATCTGGGAATTCTTTAAGCAATTTCCTAATTTCTTCCTGTTGTACCACTGTCAGGTCCTCACCTATTTGGGGCTCTGATTTTTCTTTACAATCAGATACCTGGGGTCCCAAATCTTCCTCTTCATTCACCTCCCTCTCTCGGGCACAGGTGGCAGCTAGGCTTTTAACCCCTTTGACATCAGTAGAACCAAAGCCTTTGGTTCCATGTTCAGAATACTCCAGGGATGTGACCTCCTCCACAGGTGGAAAACCCAGCCTCTCACAGATCAATTGGGCAATTCTGTCTCCTGTCTTCACGTGATAATCATTCTGTCCAAAATTAAACAACAGAACTTTAATATTGCCCCTGTAATCGGGATCAATTACTCCCGCACCCACATCGATGAAATATTTAAGGGCTAATCCGGACCTTGGGGCTACTCTCCCATAGCATCCAATAGGTATTTCCACTTGGAGACCAGTGTCCACCAGGGCTCTCCCTTGGCTAGATACAGTCACATTTTCTATGCTGCACATCTTGCCTCAGCACCAATCTTCAGAGGGCCACCCATTCTATGGCAAGCCTGCGTGGCTTCCAAGTATCTCTCTGCTAGCATGGTTGCCTCTCCAAGATTTCGGCAATTTTGCTGTATAAGGAAAGTGTGCAAATCTTTAGGCACCCCAGACATAAATTGCTCAAGCATTATAATGTCTAATAACATTTCTACCGTCTTTTGCTCAGGCTCCAACCATTTTACAACTAAACCTCTGATTCTCTGACTCAGAGCCCTGGGTGTTTCACCCACTTTCAATGTAGTAGCTCTAAACATTCGCCTATACTCTGAAATAGACAACCCCAGGCGATCTCTAATAGCAGCCTTTACATCCTTATAATTCAAAGCCTGGGCTGCTGGCATTGCTCTATAAGCTGCAAGCGCCTCTCCAGTTAATGAGGCTGCCAGCCTTACTGCCCACTGGGTCTCTGGCCATGCTAATGCTTGTGCCACTCTTTCAAAAGACTCTAGAAAATCATCAACATTATCATCTGGAGTTAGCTTCCCAAAACTAAATGCCCCAATCCCTTGATTGAGTCCCACACTGTCCACATGTGGTGTACCAGTATTAACTGCTGGTCTTGCATCTGTTCCACTTTGGTTCTTCAGCTCAACTAGGGCTTGCACCAGATCAAGCACTGGCCTCTGCTGGTCCATTAAGGCTCTCATAGCAGTGTCCTGAGCCTGCTGTGCTAGCTCCTGCTGCCTGCTGAACTGGGCTGCCATCCACTCAGCTAGTTCCCTTGAATCCATCTTGATTCCTGCAAGAAATACAAAGAAAAAAAAAACACAGTGCACCACCTTCCAAACAGGTGTATTTTCTACACTTTTTTTTCCAATTACCCCTGTGCCTTACTCCCATCCACCACTAGACATGCCCAGGTACTTATTACCTTGTCTCAGTGATGAATCCAGCTCTGCACAGGGTCTTTTCCTCCTGGGACAGCTTCCTGGAACAACCTCTTCTCCTCCAAAGTGCAGTTGAGGGAAAATCTTTTTTTTCAGCTTTAAACTTGAACTTTAGTTGTAATCCTCAGCAAGTAAATCCCTTTTGTGCAAAAGCAATCCTGCCAACTATGCCATTTGTCAGACGGCTGCCTGGGTGGGAATTTTCACAGTCTTTGCAAGTGCATATCTCTATATGATTTGCAAGGTATTGTGGGCAATGTAGTTCATTCACACCAGACACAGCTGCTGACAATAATTTAGTTGTGCTCTTGGGTAAAGCCAATAAGATATTTATTTATGGGGTTATTTCTCCCAACACAGATATGCTTGGTAGCACATAAATTAGGTAACTTGCTTTCAGTGTTAACTTGGAAAAACAAAGTCAAAATCAGGAAAACAACAAATGAAAAGCCACAAAGCAAGAAACAAACTGTTCTTTTCAGGTTAACTTCTGATTACTTCCCACATAGATACAGAAGTGATTCTCTCCTAGCTCACAAGCAATTAGGTAAGGCTTAATTGCTAGCAGTTACCAGCTGAAACCCCTTAGCTGGCTTGCCTTCCACTGTGTGGGTCAAATCCTGCTTCAGGAGCTTTTCTGAGTAGATTAAAGAACAAATTCGTATTTCTTTGTGATGGCCGCTGCACTTTATAACAGAAAGTTACCAACGGAGTTTAGATAGAGAGCAGTCCATATAAACAGGATCCTCATCTGCTATTATTCCCCCTTGTTCAACAAGCATGGGTTCAATATCATGGATTGGCACAGATGAATCTCTCAATGGAGCATTTTCAGGAGAATACCCGTTTCCCTGCTGTCCTTCAAGGTTATAGCTAGGGCATAGATCAGCGTTCATACCTGAGCTTCCATTGCTGCTAGAGTTCCTCTCTATATAGCCTGGCCAGCATGTAGTCCAGTTCTTATGTCCAGTCTTCCAATCCAGATCCCTGGACACTGGATCTCTCTTCACATACCTTCTGGCACAGGTCTTAGGGTCCCTTCCACGTGCAGCCGTCTCCCTCACAGGTAGCCTCTGGTGATTCCTAGCTCTGCAGCACCATTCCTCTGGCTTTCCCCAGTCCAATGGTGTATGCTGGCCCTTGGAATACCTCCCAGTATACGTACTGCTTTGGACTCTTCTAGACCTCTCAAAGGCTTTTCTCCTCTTTCTTCCAGAGGGTTTCCTTGCCTCTCTGTCCGTCCGGTTTGGCTTCTGCTTCTGATGATCCTTCAGATGAAACTGAGGATAATTCTCTGGATATCCAAGGTGATCATGAAGATGGTCATCTGTAGAATAAACTCTACTCTTATTCTGCTTAGATGAGTGATCCTCCCTAACACAGCGCAGCTGCGCTGAATCAGGCCCTGCCCTTTGAGATGAGTGCTTAGGGATTACCTCATAGCCCTCCAGATTGAACACACGTTTCCTCACTTCAGCTCCTCTAATGGCTGTTGGAAACCTGGTGCATTCTGGGACTGGTAGTCTTTTATGGCAAAATTCTGTTTTCATATTTCTACCAGAACTGACAGGTTGCTTGTTCAGAGTCACTTCACCTTTTCTATAGCTCCTTCCTGAGCTATGATAAGCTTCTTTATCACAAGCTGCACTGCTCGCACAGGCCTAGGTATGGTGCAGCCTGAAGGTCTTAATTTCCATTGGCTTAACTTTTATGGTGTATTCATGTTCAGCATGTGTGGTTGAGGTAAGGAATTCTGTTGCAGTCCTGCTAGGTAATTTCCCAATAGGAAGTGTTCTAGAGCCTCCTCTAATATTTACAGCACTGCCTATGCATAGGTAGGGTTGTTGCAATTTGAGTTCTAGGAGTTAGGACTGTCACGGTATGGTGAGTTTACTATTCAGGTTCAGTGTCTTTTTCCAAGGCTTTGGTATTATTCTCAGAAGAAAAGAAAACAAGTAGTGGAATACCTCAGGGATCAGTTCCGGGACCGGTATTGTTCACTGTCTTTGTGAGTGACATTGCTGAAGGGTTAAAAGGAAAGGTTTGTGTTTTGCAGGTGACTCAAAGATTTATAACAATGGACATCTTGGAGGGAGCAGGCAAGGTGAGAAAATAACTACAAATTTTTAAAAGAATGGTCTAGTGCTTGACAGTTAATACTTAATGCAAAGAAGTGCAGAACGTTGAACCTGGAATATAGAAATCCAAGAGCTGTATGTGACAGGAGGTGAGAGGCTGGTATTCATGGGCCAGGAGAGGGATCTCTGGATGATAGTGTCTGAGAATCTCAAGGTGATGAAACAATGTGAAAAGATGATGACTAAAGCCAGAAGGTTGCTAGGCTGCATACAGAGAGGCATAAGCAACAAAAGGAAGAAGGTATCAAATCCCCCGTACAAGTTGCTGGTGTGTTTGTATCCCAGTGATGTGACTCACTGAACCACATCTCCATAATGACAGCAGCAGAGGTAACATTAGGGCAGTGTTTGTGGTTGTGCCCAATATAGATTCGGAAAGGCTGGAACAAGAACAATTTCTTCGGCGTTGCACTATGTTCCATTTTCTTGAGTTTACCAGTTCAATTTTCACCAGACATTTCTATTTGTAATTTTCTGATCACTTATTTTAAATATGGTGAGGCTCTATCCATGTTTTCCATATATGTGACCAAGGCGATGTATTCTTCTGAAAGGGGTGTTGCTACTGTGAGAGCATGGCTATATAGGGGCGGAGCCATGAGCAATCACACGCCCCCTAAAGCAGGCTGAGTACGTTTGTTCCTGCACCTTTTTTATACAAAAAAAGCAATGCACATATCTAATTTCTTTGAGTGGGCGACCAGAGAGCTGGACCAAGGAAGAGCCCTAGATTTGGTATGCTTAGATTTCAGTAAAACCTTTGATACTGTTCCGCACAGGTGACTTATAAATACATTGAGCACCCTAGGGATGGATTCTAAAGTGACTGACTGGTTGAAACTGAAACTGGTTGAGTGGGAGGTAACAAAGAATACAGATAAACAGAGCTCACTCTAAAGGGAAGGATGTTAACAGTGGTGTGCCCGTAGGAACCTGTCCTTGGTCTATTTCTATTTAATAGTTGTGTGGAAGGGCTGTTGTGTAAGGCTTGCGTCTTTGCAGTTGATACCAAAATCTGCAATAGGGAAGACACCCAGGAATGTGTATATAACATGAGACGTGATCTAGTAAAGCTTGAAGAATTGTTGAGAATTTGGCAGCTGAGATTCAATGCTAAAAAATGCAGGGTCATGAATTTGGGCTTCAAAAATCCAAGGGGGGGGGGGTACAGTATAGGGGGTAAAGTACTTCTGTCTACCAAAGAAAAGTGGGACCTGGGAGTGATTGCTTCTGATGATCTTCAGGTGGCTAACAGGTAGAAAAAGTGCAGCAAAAGCCAGAAGGGTGTTTTGGTGCATAGGGAGAGGAATGGCTAGCAGGAAGAAGGAGGTGATAGTGCCTCTGTATAAGTCTTTGGTGAGACCTCCTTTGGAGTACTGTGTGAAACTAGAGACTGCACCTCCAAAAGGCTTTTAACAGAATGGAGTCAGTGCAGAGGGTGGCTACCAAAATGATCAGTGGGCTTTGTCCTAAAGCATTTGGGGGCAGACTTAAAGATCTCAATATGTTTACTTTGAAGGAAAGTTGGAAAAGAAGAGATATGATAGAGATGTTTAAATACCTCCATGGCATCAATGCACAGGGGGAGAACCTCTTTCAACTGAAAGCAAGCTCTGCTATGAGGGGACATAAGATGAAGGTGAAAGGGGATAGACTCGGGAGTAATATGCGGAAATATTTCTTTACGGAAAGGGTGATAAATGCTTGGAATAGTCTCTCAGTGGAGGTAGTAGAGACAAGGACAGTATCTGAATTCAAGAAAGCATGGGACAAACACAAAAGATCTCTAAAGGAAAAAAAGGGACTATAGTAGTTGATATGGAAGGGCAGCCTGGTCTTTTTCTGCAGTCATGTTTCTATGTTTCTAGGGATTGTGCTTGCATGTCCCCATTTGCACATATATTGTATGAAAATGGGTCACAGCTGGGCATGTGTATGGCATTTAAATGTGTGTAGTGCCTGTTTTAAAAGGAAGAGGAATCATCTAGATTATTGACAGCAGGTAGGGTGCTACCTCCAGCACCTCAGCTGCTCCCAAGCCAGCTATAGAATATAGGTGCAGTGCAGAGACTGTTGCAAGGCATCACATGTGTGAGAGGTGTATTTTGTTTGCTGTTGTCTGGTATATTCGCATCCCAGTTTGTGCCTGTGTGCCTCCCTGCCCATGTCCAGTTGGTCGCTGTGTGGGTGTGGGTATCAGTGCCTCTGTGGGTGCCCCTGTGTGTGTGTGTGGATGGGTGAGTGTGTGTGCAACTGAGAGTGAATAGGTGTGTGAGGAAATCACAGGGTGGTGGGGTGCACAAGGATGCTGGTGGTGGGAGTTTGCTGGAATGGAGGAAATGAATATGTGTGCTGGCAATACTGCATGAAGTCCACAGGGAGAGCAAGAGAGCAGCAAGGAGGCTCACACGGTCTATGGGCCCAGAACCCTGTACATGGACCTCACTAATGAGCAGTGCCTCACTAGGTTCTGCTTTGATAATGCTGCCATTAACCATCTCTGCCAGTAGCTTGAGACACACCTTTGCTCCACGCTACCCGCCTTTCCTTCCACCCAGTGCAGGAACTATGCTTCCATACCCCCTCCCTCTCTCACACTCCCACAATTTCTCCACACCCTGCACCTTCCATACCCCTTTCCCCTCACATACTCCACGTATTCTCACACATGCTCACACCTCCCCAAGCAGAAACATCCACACATGGACTTGGCCATGGCACACATATCTATGTTGCCAACATTCCAAAATGGAGATTTACACATGCCTGTGACTTGCATGATTTTCTATCATCAAACCAAACAGTATTCAGACCTTCTAAAATGACCCCCATAGAGAATACATAAGCATTTACACCTTCTTTGAAGCAATTGCAAATTTATGGAAGAGGATTTGTGCACTACTGGGGGTCATTTTATGAGCCTATTTTGCAAAGGCACAGAGACACCTATGTTATCTTTATAAAAAAAAAGCACATATCTCAAACACCAAGTGAATTCACAAAAATCCTTTTAGATAAATTTATATAATGGGCCTCAAATAAAGGAGCCAAACAGTTTCCAGCATAGAGTGCTTAGAGAAACTCAAGACAATCAAGCCAGGTTTGCTTATGTTGTCATTATCAGCCCATTAACAGCTCATAAAACCAAAAGCTATGATAAATATATCAGCACATTTTGAAGTTCATACATTTTATATTTCAAAAAGACTTTCAAAAAAATCAGTCAATAGTTTATTCAAAAGATAATACATTTAATAATTTCAGTAATCATACAATATCATATATCCATCCGATACAATATTGTGTTTTGACTTACCTACATCAGGGATCAATAGCAGGAAAAATCAATCCATAACTTCAGTTCTGAGATCCATCCTCAAAATGGAGCAAACAAGCTCTCAAAGAGAAACAGCAGGCAATACAACTCACAAGGCCTCCATCATTCAACTGAATAAAGTAAGATGGCAAAGATCACATGACATCAAACACAGATGGCTGATGAGCAAATCAATCTCAAACTGAGGATACTCCAATCAGATCAGTGTCATCCAGTAAATTGCCAAAGTTCAATCCATCATGCTCAACAGTATGCAGACAGAAGATCCAAGAGTGCTTCTTGTAGTTCAGCAATACTTTGTAATCACCTCCCTTTTATGTCCAAGATTGCTGATCAATAACTCGCCACTGGATGTTAGTCATAGCATGCTCTTTCTGTATCCAATGATTTACTAAAGGGACAGAATCAACTCTATTGGCAATCAGACTCTTATGCTCATTTAAATGCAGGCAGATTTTTTGCTTAGTCCTGCCCAAACTAGAGAACAAGGGCAAACAATAATGTACACAGTTGAAAGGGACCCAAAGTGGATACCAGGGCCCTGAAAGAGTTAATAATATGGACAATGAGAACAGCATGAAGCCTGGCAGCTTGGAATTCACTAGCAGACTGGAGAGAGATATGTAGGAGAGAAGTCAAGATCGTATTTTGCAGATGAAATTATTTTGTGAGAGAGAACTCTTATGGAGACAGAATGTTTTTGTTTGTCCTGATTATGCATGAGCAATGTCTGTGCCCAGTCTGACCTATAACATGTAGTGTTTAGCTTGACTTGTAACTACAAAAAGTAGTTCAAAGCATGACATAGAGTGATAAGACAAATTTATCTCATGTTGCAGTTTTTTCCTAATAAGACGTACTATGACCTAGCTGGACTAGGAATTATGTGAGTACTGCTCAAGTCTGCAGGTCTGAATTTCTCCACTTAAACTTAAGTAGTACTGTTACTGATATAATTCTGTGTATGTGTGTTTCCTTATTTGCCTTGAATGTAGGGAATTGGAGCCAAAGAACGGAGGGAGGATTTTATCTTGGTGAGCCCGGTCAGGAGTAGAGCATGAAAAACATACACCACCCATATAGAATCACAATAAGAGAGGGATCAACTCAAATAGGTAGACCCATGTATGCGACTCTTATGCTCATTTGAACACAGTTGGATTTTTTGCTTAATCCTGCCATGTGTAAACAAGAGAACAGGAGCATACATTAATGTACACTATCCACATAGAGTCACAGTTAGTGAGGGGTCTTCTCAAATAGATAGACCTATTAGTATGCTTACAAGATGGTCCACAGAGAGCATATTGACACCAATAGTAGTGATTGCATGCAAAATGACCATGATCAGATGAGATGAGATCATTAGATATAGAAAATCTAGTCAACAGTTCTCCAAATTTCTCCCATGTTTATAGGCAATCTGAGGAAACTCAGCCAAAGTGGAATGAAGTCCAAAGATTGGCCAATTCTTTTTAAAGCCAAACAGCAGATTCACTCTCAAACATAGATTCAGTAGAGCAAATGCGACGAGCCTGCAAAAATTGACTAACTGTCAGGCAAAAGCCAAAGCATAGGGATGATACCTATCAAACTGAAGATAGCTATTCCGGTCCACACTCTTCTGAAAAATTACAAATCTGTAATCCAAACACTTGATGCTAGTAGCATTATAATGAATTGTAAATTGAAATTATAGTCCAAAGTATTTGGCCATTTTCCAAATTCCAGCAGATTTTCCTGTGAGTCTGTCCAAAGGACAAAAACATTATCCAGATAATGTTTCCACAAGCCATTTTAGTAAAGTAAGAGGAACGAAATATATGTCCTTCCTCAAACTGAGCAACATACAATGATGCTACTGAAGGAGCCGTATGGCACCCATAGTCACTCCATGGCATTGTTGGTAAAAGGTGCCACCATATCAAAAATAATTGCACACTAACACCAACTCAGCAAGTTCCCTAAAGAATTCCAATGGGATCTTATGATCAGACTCCACTGAGCCTAATGACTCCAACATATTCCTCAGTGCTTGGTTTTGAGGAATATTAGTATACAGTGCAGCAATATCTATTGATACCATAAAAGATATCCTTCTAACTTAGTGCATGCACATAATAAATGTAAAAAAATGTGCTGTATCTTGTACATATGAGGATATATTCTCTACGTTTTAGGATGAGAAAAGAAATCAACTCTTTTGAGTTTAAGTGTCTGATAAAGGAAGCTATTACATCAGTGGAACCTCTTGGTTTTTTGACATCTAAGGAATGTGATTTTTATGAGAAAAATATCTGGTTACCCTGATGTTATCTTTTCTTCCTAAAATTCGTAACAATGAACAGCAGCCACTTGGTCAGCCTATAGTGTCAACATGAGGCTCCGTATTGGATCCATTATCTCAGTTTATTGTTATTTTTCTTTTTCCTAATTTAGAGAATGTTTCCTCATATTTACAAGATACAGCACATATTTTACATTTAGTACATGTATGCACTGTAGTTGAAAGGATATCTTTTACAGTATCAATGGATATTGCTGCATCGTATCCTAATATTCCTCAAAACCAAGCAATGGTGATTATATTGGTGTCATTTGGCTCAGTGGAGTCTGATCATAAGATCTCGTTGGAATTCTTTAGAGAATTTGCTGAGTTGGTGTTAGTGTGCAATTATTTTTGATATGATGGTACCTTTTACCAACAATGCCATGGAGTGACTTTGGGTGCCATCATGGCTCCTTCAGTAGCATCAATGTATGTTGCTTAATTTATTTATTTAATTTATTTTATTTAACAGGTTTTATATACCGCTTTATCATTTCAATCAAAGCGGTTTACACTGAAACTTAAACTTGGTAATGTACATTAAACAGGGACATTTGAGGAATGACATGTATTTGGTTCATCTTACTTTACTAAAGTGGTTATGTGGAAACATTATCTGGAAGATGTTTTTGTCCTCTGGATAGGATCACAGGAAGATCTGCTGGAATTTGGCAAATGGCTAAATACTTTGGACAGTAATTTAAAATTCACAATGCATTATAATGCTACTGACATTGAGTGTTTGGATGTACAAATTTGTAAATGCAATATGAGTTTTGAGACCTGGAGCTTTTGGAAGAATGTGGACTGGAATAACTATATTCGGTTTTTATTTATTTATTTTTATTTATTTACATTTCTTATATACCGCACTATTTACGATCAGCGCGGTTTACATAAAAACAAACAGTATCCGACAATAAACTAGAGTCAGGTCATTACAAGGTTTGATAGTTATCATACCTATGCTTTGCACTCTAGCCTGTCAGTCAGTCAATTTTTGTGGGCTTGTCGTATTTGCTGTACTGAATCTGTTTGAGAGTGAGTCTGCTCTATTGCATCGTCAATTTTTGGATAAAGGTTACCCTACCCGTGTATTAACTTGGGCATATAAGCGGGCGAAATATGCGCAGCATAACCTTTTGCTTAATTAGAAACCAAAAAAGGGTGAGGATGCTTTGGTCTGTGAGAAGCCATTTTCCACAGGATCTCATCAGATTGGCCAATGCTTTTTCATAGATTGAACAATCTTGGGAGTGCATTTCACCTTGGCTGAGTTTCCTTGGATTGCCTATAAATGTGGGAGAAACATTGGAGAACTGTTAACTAGATTTACTATATCTGATGATCTCAGCTTGACTGATCATGGCCATTTTGTGTGCAATCACTGCTATTGATGTCAATATGCTCTTCTTAGACCATCTCAGAAGCATACTAATGGGTCTATCTATTTGAGTAGATCCCTCACTAACTGTGACTCTATGTGGGTGGTGCACATTATTGTATGCTCCTGTTCTCTTGTTTACATGGGCAGGACTAAGCAAAAAATCCACTTGCGTTTAAATGAGCATAAGATCGTATCACCGATAGGTTTGATTCTGCCCCTTTGGTAAATCATTGGATACAGAAAGAGAATGCAATTACTGACATCTGGTGGCGAGTTATTGATCAGCAATCTTGGACATGGAAGGGAGGTGATTACAAATGATTGCTGAACTACAAGAAGCACTCTTGGATCTTCCATCTGCATACTGTTGAACCTGATGGCTTGAACTTGGCAATTGATTGGATGGCACTGATCTGATTGGAGTGTCCTCAGATTGAGACTGATTTGCTCATCAGCCATCTGTGTTCAATGTCATGTGATCTCTGCCATCTTATTTTATTCATGTTGAATAGTGGAGGCCTGGTGAGCTGTGTGTGCCTGCAGTGTCTCCTCGAGAGCTTGTTTGCTCCATTTTGAGGATGGATCTCAGAAATGAAGTTATGGATTGATTTGTTCTGCTATTGATCCCTGATGCAGATATGTTGAAACACAATATTGTGACAGATGGATATAGGATATTGTAAGATTATTGAAGTTATTAATTTATTATCTTTTGAAGAAACTATGGGATGATTTTTTGAAAGTCTTTTTGAAATGTATGGATTTCCAAAAGTGCTGATATATTTATCATAACTCTTGGTTTTATGAGCTGTTGATGGGCTAGTGATATCAACATAAGCAAACCTGACTTGATTGTCTTGAGTTTCTCTAGGCTCACTGTGCTGGAAGCTGTTTGGCTCCTTTATTTGAGGTCCATTATATAAATTTATCTAAAATAAAATTATGAATTCACTTGGGGTTTGAAATATGTTATGCATGTTGGTGCACTACCTCTGTTTCTAAGTCAATAAAACTATTTGATATTTTGGTCTTTATAAAAAAGGCCCCTTTTTAGACATCTCTCTATAGGGGTTACTAGCACTCTCAAATGTAGGAGGTACCTGCGGTGTCACAAAGGACAAGACTCCAGATATGTTATAGGGATTTTTAGTGATATATTGGCTAGGTGACTCCCTGTATTCCCACAGATTCTACAGGAGTCCGGTAATGGCAAGACTGATGCGGTGGTAAACTCTCTGTGAAATTTATGTTTAGAAATATATAGTATATCAGCAATGAGAAAATAAGGTAATTATATATTATCTCTTAGCAGCAATTATTATCATAGCAAGCAACACTGTAACAGAGGACTTTCCCTGACTGACCCCAAGATGCTGAAATAAAGAATAACCAGCCATGCAACCTGCTGAATTGAAGAAAGCATGAATTATGAGTCCGAAGAAGCAGCTGCAGCTCTCTGCAGTCAGGAAGGGAATAGTGATCCTGCTTGGCTCAAGCGCAGTTGTAGTACCAGCTAACACAAGCCTAGAGGACAGACTCAGGAGGCTTGCAAGGAGATAGGTCAATGCAAGGCTCAGTTAGTTCAGACAATGCCTGCAATAAATCTAAGGATTTTAGTATAAGGATAATGGCCAATGAACAGTCTGTGGCACAAAGCCAAGGCACAGGTCTGCAGTCCAAAGGGAAAAGTGAAGCTCCCTAAGCTAAAAAGCCAAAAGCCTGGTAAGAAATTTCAGATGCTCCTTTCTGTCCTCAGCAGCTCCTCGTGTGGGCAGGTGGCCCTTATTCCCATTGGCTCGTCCAGAGCTTACTGGTACCTGCAGACAAATCAGAGATACTGTTCCGGGTGCCATCAGTGGTGAGAAGCAGGTGCAGTGGGTGACAACTTGTTTTCCAGTGCTGGTCCCATGGTGGCATCTTGAAGGGATGAGAAGCAGGGCTGAGAGTATTGCAGCTCCTGTGTCTTTGCATGTATGTATCAGAAAAATGAACAAAGCCTCTTTCTGCAGCTTTCAATTTCTGCAGTCATGAGTCCAGAGGCCTTTAGGTGCAGAGCCCATGTCAGTTTGGTTCCTGTGGTCCCAACAGGATGGATTGGCTGTCAACAGGATGGATTGGCTGTCACCTAGACATCACATAGGTGTCATGCTATGAAATTACTCCCAATAAGAAGAGTTTCCAGAAGTGATTTAACATGGCAAATGGCTCTTTGAAAATTACTTTCCAACCATACTGGTAAAAGTATATAGTGACAGCCCTTAGAGTTTGTATAGCTATCTGCATTTATTGAGTGTGTGAAGAGCAGTCAGCCCATGCCTGTCCACCTAAAGACCACCATGGCCCTTGCCTTCTTAGCAACCAGCAGTTTGCAGTCTGTGCGGGTAGCCACTGCAGGTATTGCAGTGCATCTCCCAGTTCCTGAGGGCTTTCCTAACCCGCATTGCTGACTATGTAATCCTCCCACAGACAGTGCAGCAGAGGTAACAAACAAAGCTACAGTTCTATGAAGTGGCTGTGTTCTCATCAGTACCGGGATTGATAGACTGCACACATGCGGCCCTCAGACTCCCAAGTAGTGTGTAATGAAATGAGTGAAATAAAAACATAAGAACATAAGAAATGTCATACTGGGTCAGACCAAGGTTCATCAGGCCCAGTATCCTGTTTCCAACAGTGGCCAATCAAGTAGCAGTTTCCCCAAAGGACACAGGTTCCGCAATGCTTGTATTGGGGCAAGCAGTGGATTTCCCAGGTTCCCTTTAATAATGGTAAACTTGTTCAAACCTTTTTTGATCTAGGTGTCATTGTGGAGAATGCATTGAAACCCTCGGCCCAGTGTGCAGCGGCAGCCAAGAAAGCAAATAGAATGGTAGGAATCATAAGGAAAGGAACAGAGAATAAAACAAAGGATATTATAATACCTCTGTATCATTCCATGCTGTGACTGCACCTTAAATATTATGAGTGATTCTGGCCACTATATCTTAAAAAGGATATAGCATAATTAGAAAAGATACAGAGAAGAGCCACCAAAATAGTAAAGGGGATGGAAGGAACCCCTTTGATGAGAGGCTTAAAAAGGTTAGGGCTCTTCAACTCGGAAAAGAGACGGCTGAGGGGAGATATGATAATGATCTATAAATTAATGAATGGAATGGGTAAACGTAGATCGGTTGTTTACACCTTCAAAAAGTAGAAAGACTGGGAAACACTCAATGAAGCTACAATGTAGCCCATTTAGGACTAATAAGAGAAAATATTTTTTCATTCAACAATTTTTTTTTAAACTGCCTCTAATGTTTCGATTGATTTTTACGTTTTTTGGTGCGCTGAATCCAAATCTGGTAACCAATTTGCTCCATCACGTACAGATTTTTTGCTACATTGGGTTAGCAGTTTGAGGTGAACGTTTCAGATTGAGTGCGATCGAGATAAAAGTTTCTTGGATGAATTCTTTATACTAATTGTTTAGTAGTTATTCAAATAAGAATAAAGAAAATTGTAACAAGGCAGCACATAAGAATAGAGTAATGTCAACAAAACACACTGTGATGGTAGCAAAATTGTCTGCACTTAAAACAGCCACATACATGTGCATAAACATTGAGCATATAAGAGCGAGGTTAGACACAAAGCAAAGCAAAGAAATGTGCAAAAAATGTTGTACAGGTATGTATGTAAGAATAGAAAACGCAAACCGCACCATTGCAATACATGAAGACAAACACCCGATGGTGTGAAAATAAAATTCTAATAAATGAGATCCGACACTGTGGTAATAACTAGCAAATTTTTATTTCAAAGTTTAGTAAAAACACGATATTTGTCAACACAGTTTAGATTTTAAAGTCATTCTTGGGTCAATCAATCTCCTAGTGGGCCCGTTTCTTCTTCCCCCGAATGCTTCTCTTGGTGCGCTGCTTGGCGTATTTTTCATCTGGGGTTTCCCGCAGCAGCAACCAGCAGAAATCAGCCATCATAGTGGTGTTCCATCTTCCTTGGTACCTTCTCTCTGCGTCCTTGATGTCCTGGTGAAACCTTTCACCTTGTTCTTCACTGTACGCCCCCAAGTTTTCGGGAAAGTAGTTCACATGTGAGTGCAAGAAATGGACTTTCAGGCTCATGTTACAGCCTTGTTCTTTGAAGGCATTGAGCATCCTGGCAACAATATCCTTATAGTTCTCATCCCGCCTGTTCCCCAAGAATTTGAGAACAACATCCTTGAAGGAATCCCAGGCTTCTTTTTCCTTCTCAGACATCGTTTCAGCGAATGCTCCATCTGAAATGAGTCTCCTTATATCAGGGCCAACAAACACTCCTTCCTTTAGCTTTGCTTCAGAAAGTTGGGGGAACTTTGAGCAAAGGTACCGAAAGCACTCACCATCTTTTGGAAGGGACTTGATGAATTGCTTAATGAGACCCAACTTAATGTGGAGAGGTGGTAATAGAATTTTATCACGAGGTACCAAGCTCTCATGAAGAACATTTTTCTCACCGGGTCTCAAATACTCCCGAATTGGCCAGTCTTTTTTCCCCCAGTGTAGGTCGCGGGCCTGGCTATCCCACAAGCAAAGGAAGCAGGGATATTTGGTGAAACCGGATTGCTGCCCTAATAGCATGGATAGAATTTTAAAGTCTCCACAAATCATCCACTTATGCTCATCATAACGAATCTTCTGAAGAATCAGGGCCAAATTCTCGTATTTTTCTTGGAGAATAACAGAGTGAGCAATAGGAACTGAAGCGAATGTGTTGCCATTATGAAGAAGAACACCTTTTATGCTGTCTTTTGACGAATCAATGAACAGCCGCCATTCAGCAGGATCATACTTGAGTTTAAACTTTTCCATCACTCCGTATATATCGTTGCAAAATACCAAATCTTCCTCTTTGCTGAAATACTTCAAAAATTGTGTCTCGCGGTTGCGGTACCAATAAAAAGTTGTTCCTGGTGACAATAGATTTTTCTGTTTAAGCCGAGAACCTAGCAGTTGGGCAGCATCTTTTGGGAGTCCTAAATCCCAGACTAAATCATTCAATCATTCAATCATTCAAAAGTTCAGGTTTCGGATCTGGTTCAGTTTCAAACTCGGAAGTACTGGACTCATCGGGAAAAGCCATCTGATGAGTCTCATCATGATCAGAACCGTCCACACAAATATGATCCAAAGATTTTGGTGGTTCAGGCACAGGTACTTCGTTGCTATGAGGCATAGGCCTAATTGCTGAGGGAAGGTTGGGGTAACTTATTGCGTTCTTATTTTTTAAGTTGTATCCCTTCACAATGCAAGAGCAAAAATAGCAGTCACTGCTGTGGTCTCTTTGTTCACGCCACATCATAGGTATTCCGAAACGAAATGCTTGTTTTTTACCTTTCATCCATAAGCATAGATCTTCCTCACATGTCTTGCACACTTTATGAGGAGCCCACGGTTTGTCTTGATCGCCTAACTTCAAACCGAAATAGGCGAAATATACTTTTTTAATAAATGCAGAAATGTTCCTCTGCCGCTTTTTCACGGTATATTCCCCACAAATAAAACAAAAACTGTCCAGAGAGTTGACGCAACCTCTGGCTCTGTGAGCCATCACAAATACACAGCACTGCAAACTACAACTGTAGTGAACCACTTCGGAATAAAGCTGGATTACGACTGAGCAAACAAAAGGTAATAATGAACTTGCAAGAAACTGAAATTTGACAGGAACATTCATGTCGCAACCACCGTGTTTGAGCGAGCGAACGAGGCGAGGCGAACAGGAAAGAACATGCGCTAGCGCGAGTACTGGATTTAGCCCCCCGCCTCCCAATTGTCCTGTTAATGTATAAAATGAATACAAAACACTCTAAAATATTATGAGGGAGTGTTTCTAGTTAGTTAACCATTACAACCTCTATTTTGGGCCAAGAAAATAAACTGCAGTCGGCTAAAAAGAAATTATGTGAACATTCCTTATATGGGTAAGAAATCTAATTTTGCAAGAAAACGTGACGTGATGGAACATTTTGGCTATTTTTCCTGGATTCAGCACCCCAAAATCTATAGGAATCAGTTGCAAAACTGGAGGCAGTTTTTTGGTAGTGTACCTGTGTAATCAAACTCTGGAATTCAACACCGGAGGATGTCGCAAAAGCTGCTAATGTAATTGGGTTCAAAAAAAGATTTGGACAAATTCCTGGAGGAAAAGTCTATAAACCATTATTAAAGATATTTTTCCCAGATCCCTGGAATCATGTCATGATGCCTACATACTCACTCACTCAGGAATCTATGAAAGATTTGAGAATGATGCTACCTTTAATGGATGGCTGCTAGGTAGGGTGTCTCTTGGGCTTCCTTCTCTCCTAGCCACCCTGCCAGGTGCCTAGGAGCTGTGATACCTGGCCTACACTGTGCCACAACAGGAGGCAGATGGGTCACTAACCAGGCTTTTTTTTTCCTTTCTCCTGTCCATGCAGGTGACAGGGGCTTCCCCTTGAGACCATGGCTTCTAACCCTCATAGTGGTGCCGAGTTCACAAGCAGATGAGCACTACATCAAGGCTCACAGGCTAACAAGGGAAATAACAGGAAGAGCATTGGGTCAGCTGAAGAGCTGCTTCATATGTCTGGACCGGTCAGGAGGAAAACTTCAGGGGTTATTCTCAAGACGAATCAATGCTGCCCACATCGTGTACAACCATTCTTGCATTCTATCTCAACTGGATTCTTCAAACAGACGCCGCGCATAACCCCTGAAAAAACGTTGGGTGAAACACAGTAGTAGTACTACTTGGAAGCATTGGGATTTTATAGATCACTTGTGGGAGATTTTTGAATATAATGAGTGCAAGCATTTTTATGAATACCCATACTGATTGGAGAAAATATTAGCACAAATGAAGGTCGTTGATGCAATAAAAACATGATTGCTGGAATTTTTCTAGCTTAACGCTGTAGAGTCTGAGACCTTCTAGTGATATAGAAGTCACTACTTGAATATAAGGATGGCGGGTGTATACCCTTTGGTTCAATTTGAGTGAACAAATCACCAAATAAGCAGCAGTTTAACGAGAGAGACCATATATATCTGTCATTAGACATAATTATGCAAAGCAGCAAAGACAACTTCTGCCAGACCCACAGGATATAGCACAGGAAGAGGCAGATGCAGACACAGGGTTACCAATGCAAAGTGACACAGGACACGCATATCAATGGGATTTGGCTGCAAGAAATTACCTTTATATACAGATGCTTCATGTTCATCGTTGATGGAGAAGAAATTAAAATAGTGGACAACTTTAGCCTACTTAGATCAACTATCAATAAAGAAGCAACAAGCAGTCAAGAAATCCGATGACACATTGCTCTTGGTAGAATGGCTATGAAGGATCTAGACAAGATTCTCAAGAGCAGAGATGTCTCTCTTCATACAAAGATTTGACTTGTCCAAGTCATAGCATTTTCAATAACGCCATATGGATGTGAAAGTTGGACAGTGAAAAAGATAGACAGGAAGAAAATTGATGTCTTTGAATTATGGTGCTGGCGGCGAATACAGCGTACACCATGGACTGCCCGAACAACAAACCAGTCAGTACTAGAGGAGATCAAACCTAAGCCTCTTCAAGGCTGCTTTTCAATCCTGATCCCTTTATTCTTCTGCTCATCACCTATTGTGATGGTGAAAGCATAGTAGAAAGCATGGATATGGATGAAAATCCTGAAAGCCCCATGGAAGTCAATGACAGTGCACAGATGCAAGGGGATTACAGCCTACATCAGAGAAAAGCTCAGCCCACTGCAAAGGGTGGAACACGCCCTAGCTCAGGGGTGGAGACAAGCCACCCTCCTGATTGGTCACAGGAGGGCGGAGCACAGGGAAGGCCCAGCAGGAAGCAGTGGTTAAAAAACACGTGTAGCAGACAAGGAGGGGGACAAGGAAGGAGCCAAGGAGAGAGCCAAGGAAAGAGACAAGCACAGTGTCAAGCTCAAGGACAGAGACGGAGAGACGAAGAGAGACTCCAGGGAGTGAGAGTCAGCGGGAGACCTGCTGGAGAGAATGCCAGAGGACAGTGGCTGAAGCCAGACAGAGAGAGAGAAGTCTGGGTGAGAGAAGGAGCCAGAGAGAAGGCTCAAACTCAGGCAGCAGCAGCTCACAGAGAGGCAGTGGCAGTCTCAGGCCAAAGCCCGTCTACTGTTTCAGACCAGGAAGAAAGAGATATTGAGCCAGCATTTAAAAGCAGAAGTACAAGTAACTGGAGGAGAAGTGCACGTCAGGCCAGCAACCGGGACAATGGTGATAGCTGGAGAGGTAGAAAAGGTATCAGTGCTGACATACAGAAACAGCCTCAAGGTAAAGCCGATAATTTCTTTCCTGATAGTGTGGCAAGAGGTCTAAGGGCTGGTTTAAAAGGGCAGGAACTGAAACCTTCACCTCCCACCGTTAACCAGTGAATTGAAAGCTTAGCCAGTGTTGGAATCCCCAGTGCAGATAACAGAGAAGCTTTTGAATCCTCTAAATTAGGGGCTTTGCAAGGGATACACTCTAATGAGAGGAATTCTATCTCCAATGCAAAAATACCTATGAGGGCTGACTTGCTGTGGGACCAGTTTCAGCGGTTTCTAAGAGAGGGGAAACTTAAAGAAACTCTACAATATGAGAGAGACTCTGTTGGTACAAATGATTTTGAAGAAATGCAAATAGAGACATGTGTGCCTAATGAGGTCTGTTGCCCAATTCCTATGGATTGTTCTCTGGCTCAAAGGAAAGCTACAGTTGTGAGATAAGAAAGGAAGAAATGTAAAAATCCTATAGTAAGGGTAGTGCTTACCACGAGAGTTGTAAGAAGCATTCAATGTTTGTTTGTTCACTGACTGAGAGCAACGGAGCTGTGAGGGAACGTTGCATTATAAAGTGAGAACAGCTGTGATAGAGTTCTGCTGCAATTCATTGTGTGACCACATGGAGCAGTGCAGAGTGTGAGGACACAGAGCACCAGTAAGGCTGAGAAAAGAAAAGTTTATTTGATTTATTTCTCCTGGTTTTCCTGAGTTCATCTTTTCTGTTTGGAGATGTTATCCTTCTGCCTTGGCTGCAATTGAACCCCAGCGTGCTTTTGGAAATCCCCATAAAAGAAAATAAAAAACTTGCAAAGCCTTACCACCGACTCAACTACAAATTTATTGCCTGAGGAGTGAAAGAACTTTATTCCAAGGGACCCTAAGGCCGCTTACCAGCTGTCAGCCTCTTGGCCCAGCCGGTGGGTGTCGCAAGTTGGCGTAGTATTTAGGATTTTTCTTAATGCATGCGCAGAAGATACCACATTAGGATTTCCACTGCTGGAGAAACTGTTCTGAGGAGCCCAGCGGAGGAGGTTCCAGAAAAGTAGGTCCGCGGTGCAGAGGAGACGACGACTGAACGTCGGAGGTGTTAAGCATGAAGCTTCACTCACGCCAGGTAATAGGTACCTAGCCGTGGATCGGTTGAGGATACCAGGGCGGGGTGCAAGCGCTAGCGGTGTTGAAAAAAAAACTCAAAGAGGGAAAATACCTGTGAGTTTGGTACCGCTCTTGGGGGTTTGTGTTTGTATTTTACAGGTGACTAAAGATGACGCTCGAGCTGCAGGACGTACTAAAATGGATGTCACTCGAGTTTGAACGCCAGGCTGATCTGTCCCTGAAGGCGCAGGAGCAAAATGCTGCACAGCTACGGGCACAACAGCAGCCGTTGTTGGAGATGTTGGAGGCCTGTCTGGCCGAGCGGAAGAACCAGATCGGACCAGAGGCCGCACCATCCGGTTCCAGTACACCAGCTGCTTCTCTGAGGATGGACTTGCAGGCTGGTGGGACATTCAATATCGGTCAGCTTACACCTAGGGACGATATTGATGACTACATAGAGGGATTTGAGAGGGTGGCTCACCTTACTGGCTGGCCACGCGAACAGTGGGCCATGCGCCTGGCAGCATCCCTTACGGGGGAGGCTCTAGCCGCCTACCGGGATATGCCACCCACGCTTGCGGGTAATTACAGTGAGCTTACAAAGGCAGTTAGAGAAAGATTGGGGCTAACTCCTCTGGTATACCGCCACCAATTGAGAGCTGTAAAGTTGCAGGCAGGCGAAACTCCAAAGGCCCTATGCCACAGAGTTCGCACCCTGATAAATAAATGGCTGACTCCGGAGGGAAAGACCGTTGAGTCAATCATTGACAGTCTTATACTGGAACAGTACCTGGATGCTGTACCCCACCAGTTAAGTACCTTCCTTATACTCCAGGGCTGTAAAACCCCACAGGAGGCAGTAGCGCTGTCAGAGAGATTTATGGATGCAAAACTAAGTGCCCATAATGGTGACAGTACCTCCCAGGTTACAGCAAGGAGAGTATCAGAAAGGCGGAAGGGGAGAACTGAAGATATGGTGGAAGTGTTTAAACCAATGTCAAAAGGTTATGTTTCTCATAGAAAATGTTACAAATGTGGTGGAGAGGGACATATACAACGTAATTGTGTGGTTAAAACTGTTTTGGTAGCGGAGAACCATCCTAAGGATAAAGAAAGATTTTTCTTAGATGTGGAAGTGCAGGGAATTGCAACCACTGCGCTTTTGGATTCGGGAGCTGAACAGAGTATGCTATCCAAAGTGCTCTGGCGGAAAATTGAGGCCAGATGTGGGAACACAGCAATTCAGCCCTAAGCCAAGTCAAAATCCGCTGTATCCATGGAGGCATCTCCCAATACCCAGTCTACAGTTTACAAGTGAAAGGCTTAGGTGTGAGTAGACAAATTCATATAGCTGTGGTGCCTAGGCTACCGCATAATTTGGTGCTAGGGAAAGACTGGCCCCAGTTCTGCAAAGGCCTAGGACAGGGCTTATTTCTAAAAGAGGCCTCTACTGCTAAGACTCCTTGGGTAGATGCATTAGCTCAAACGAAGGTGAGGACAAGCATGATACCTAGCCCTTTGTTTGAGGCTCCTAAGAAATAAAAATATAAAATTGGTGCCTGGACCGAAGAGCTTACTGAGAAGCCAAAATGGGTATTACGATATGCCAAAATGAACCCCAATGCAAGAGCGCCAAAGAGAGCTACCGCCAACGCTGCTGGTTATGATCTTTACAGCGCTGAGGATACAATTGTTCCGAAGCAAGGGAAAGCACTAGTGGACACAGCTTTACAGTTGGAGCTTCCCATAGGTTGCTATGGATGCATAGCCCCGTGTTCTGGCCTTGCCTGGAAATATTTCCTCGACATTGGAGCTGGAGTAATCGACCCAGACTTCAGGGGTACGATAAAGGTGCTTATCTACAATTTTGGCAGTCAAGACTTCAGGATATCTACCGGAGATCGCATTGCGCAGTTAATCTGCGAGAGGGTAGGTTTTCCCCCTCTGGAGGAGGTTCCGCACCTATCCACAACGACTTGAGGATCTCAAGGCTTCGGGTCAACAGGAGGCACTAGCCTAGAGGGGTTGTCTACATCAGTGGAAGAAAGGAAGGAGGAAGACCTCGGACCCCAGCTGGATGAGTGCAAAGGGGATCCGAAACCGAGATTTGGTGATAGCCTCTCATGGGCCCAGAAGCAAGATTTATGGCAATTACTGTCCGGCTTTAAGGATGTATTGACGCCGATGCCGGGAAAAATGAATTTAGTAGCCCATGAGATCGTAACACCACCGGGACAGGTGGTCCGACAGCGGCCATATAGACTTCCGGAGGCAAAAAAGCAAGAAGTGGAGCGCCAGGTCCAGGAAATGTTAAGCATGGGGGTAATCGAAGAGTCCCATAGCCCCTGGAACAGACCAATTGTGCTTGTGCCGAAGCCGGACGGCTCGCTACGTTTTTGTATTGATTTTAGGAGGGTTAACGCCATAAGCCGTTTCGATACCTACCCGATGCCCCGCATCGAAGAACTCCTAGATCGCCTGGGACCAGATTAATACCTAACCACGATAGATATGTCAAAGGGATATTGGCAAGTGCCATTGACCAAGGAAGCACGGCCAAAAAACGCTTTCAGTACACCCATGGCGCTTTACCAGTTTAAGCAGATGCCTTTTGGGTTGCACAGGGCGGCGGCTACTTGCCAAAGGCTCATGGACTTGGTGTTGAGGCCCTACCAAGCCTACGCCGTGGCTTACATGGACGATGTAATAATCCACAGTGACACATGGAGTCAACACTTACCGAGGGTGGCTGCAGTATTGCAAGCAATGAGGGAAGCAGGACTCACCCTGAACCCGGACAAGTGTGTATTTGGAGGCCAAGAGGTGAAATATCTGGGACATATAGTAGGCAGGGGCCTAGTGAAGCCGTTAACCAACAAGATTGAAAGCGTCAAGACTTTCCCTAAACCGGCTGTCAAGAAGCAGTTACGCAGTTTTCTAGGACTAGTCGGATATTATCGGCAATTTATCCTGAATTTTGCGGAAAGGAGCGCGGTGCTGACAAATATCTTAAAAAAGAATGCGCCCAACAAACTAAAATGGACAGAGGAAGCCGAGAAAGCCTTTGCCCTACTGAAGGAAAAACTGTGTGTAGGCCCAGAATTGCGAGGTGTAGATTTTAATCGGCAGTTTATAGTCCAGACGGATGCGTCGGAAACAGGCCTTGGCGCAGTCCTTTCCCAGAAACACGATGGCAGGGAGCACCCAGTCATGTTCCTCAGCCGCAAGCTGTCACCTGCAGAGACCAAATACTCCACGATCGAACGTGAGTGTTTGGCCATAAGATGGGCCGTGGACATGCTACGTTTCTACTTGACAGGCCGCAGATTCACGCTCATCACCGACCATGCCCCACTAAAGTGGCTCAGCCAGATGCATTATCACAATGCGCGTTTAACGTGCTGGTATATGGCGCTTCAGCCATTTGAGTTTCACGTGGAACACAGAGCGGGAAGACTCCACCTGAACGCTGACGCTCTGAGTCGGATCACGAGCTGTGCTGATGATACGGAGCCAGCCCGTGATATCTTAAGGGGGGGGGAGGGATCTGTGATGGTGAAAGCATAGTAGAAAGCATGGATATGGATGAAAATCCTGAAAGCCCCATGGAAGTCAATGACAGTGCACAGATGCAAGGGGATTACAGCCTACGTCAGAGAAAACCTCAGCCCCCTGCAAGGGGTGGAACACGCCCTAGCTCAGGGGTGGAGACAAGCCACCCTCCTGATTGGTCAGAGGAGGGCGGAGCACAGGGAAGGCCCAGCAGGAAGCAGTGGTTAAAAGCCACGTGTAGCAGACAAGGAGGGGGACAAGGAAGGAGCCAAGGAGAGAGCCAAGGAAAGAGACAAGCACAGTGTCAAGCTCAAGGACAGAGACGGAGAGACAAAGGGAGACTCCAGGGAGTGAGAGTCAGTGGGAGACCTGCTGGAGAGAATGCCAGAGGAGAGTGTCTGAAGCCAGACAGAGAGAGAGAAGTCTGGGTGAGAGAAGGAGCCAGAGAGAAGGCTCAAACTCAGGCAGCAGCAGCTCAACGAGAGGCAGTGGCAGTCTCAGGCCAAAGCCCGTCTACTTTTTCAGACCAGGAAGAAAGAGATATTGAGCCAGCATTTAAAAGCAGAAGTACAAGTAACTGGAGGAGAAGTGCACGTCAGGCCAGCAACCGGGACAACGGTGATAGCTGGAGAGGTGGAAAAGGTATCAGTGCTGACATACAGAAACAGCCTCAAGGTAAAGCCGATAATTTCTTTCCTGATAATGTGGCAAGAGGGCTAAGGGCTTGTTTAAAAGGGCAGGAACTGAAACCTTCACCTCCCACCGTTAACCAGTGGATTGAAAGCTTAGCCAGTGTTGGAATCCCCAGTGCAGATAACAGAGAAGCTTTTGAATCCTCTAAATTAGGGGCTTTGCAAGGGATACACTCTAATGAGAGGAATTCTATCTCCAATGCAAAAATACCTACGAGGGCTGACTTGCTGTGGGACCAGTTTCAGCGGTTTCTAAGAGAGGGGAAACTTAAAGAAACTCCACAATATGAGAGAGACTCTGTTGGTACAATTGATTTTGAAGAAATGCAAATAGAGACATGTGTGCCTAATGAGGTCTGTTGCCCAATTCCTATGGATTGTTCTCTGGCTCAAAGGAAAGCTACAGTTGTGAGATAAGAAAGGAAGAAATGTAAAAACCCTATAGTAAGGGTAGTGCTTACCACGAGAGTTGTAAGAAGCATTCAATGTTTGTTTGTTCACTGACTGAGAGCAACGGAGCTGTGAGGGAACGTTGCATTATAAAGTGAGAACAGCTGTGATAGAGTTCTGCTGCAATTCATTGTGTGACCACACGGAGCAGTGCAGAGTGTGAGGACACAGAGCACCAGTAAGGCTGAGAAAAGAAAGGTTTATTTGATTTATTTCTCCTGGTTTTCCTGAGTTCATCTTTTCTGTTTGGAGATGTTATCCTTCTGCCTTGGTTGTAATTGAACCCCAGCGTGCTTTTGGAAATCCCCATAAAAGAAAATAAAAATCTTGCAAAGCCTTACCACCGACTCAACTACAAATTTATTGCCTGAGGAGTGAAAGAACTTTATTTCAAGGGACCCTAAGGCCGCCTACCAGCTGTCAGCCTCTTGACCCAGCCTGTGGGTGTCACACTATGTGTATTTCTACCATCCCCCCTAGATTTACCCTAGATTCCATTTTGCTATGTTGTCTGTCTTGATTAGACTGTAAACTCTGTTGAGTATCGACTGTCTCTTACATGTATATGTACAGTGTTGGGTATGCCTTGTAGTGCTATACAAATGATTATTAGTAGTGATAGTAGTAGAGTGGATTTTTGCTGAAATGTCTGCTCTAGAGTGTTAATATTCACCAAATGGAAACTGTCCTTGCAATAAAAGTATGTGGACAGAAATAGAAAATAAATCACTGCCAAATGGATGAAATGCAGAATAATAGACTGACCAGGCTTCATCGTTCTCTCAGTTATAATAATGGGGCCCAATATTCAGCAGTGGCAGCTAGCCAAGCTAATGCGGCTAGCCATTGTCACTGAACTTAAACCGGATATTCAAGGCCAGGGCCATATATAGGTTCTGGCATTGACTATCCAGGTTGCCTGGATGTCACTCAGCTAACCAAGCAGTGACAATATTCAGTTAGCTTCTGCGCTGAAAGGTAGGCCAGTCTTTCCTGTGCTTGACTTTCTCTGCATGTTGCTAACTAGGCAAGCGTCTCACTATCAGTGCTGCCTCGGTAACAATGGGTGCCACTCCGGAACACCCCCGGCACACCCCGATGCTAAGCGGTTAGCATTGGGGTGTTTAGCAGTGGCACCTGCAGATGTTCAGCAGCACTAACTATGCAACAGGGCCATGGCACTATCCGGTAAGCATGGTAAGCGTGGCAGGAAGGTGCCGATGTCAGTGGGGCACCATAGCTAGTGCCCCCTCATGGCCCTGATCCACTTCAAGCCCTGCACCTGGCCATCATATAGAAACATAGAAAAATGACGACAGAAAAAGACCACATGGCCTATCTAGTCTGTCCTTCCATATCAACAACTACAACAGTTCCCTGTTGACGTAGACCCCTAGTATAAGAGGTCCCGGTCGAGGCCATCAACCAGGTGATTGCCACTGCCACTTTCTGAGATCTGTCCCTGAGGCAATGGTAGCGGTAAAGAAAATAAATTATAACATAGGCATAGGTACTTTCTATCAGCATCGCTATGAGCTTTGCTGGTCCCACCCCTCAACAACAGGAAGTTGAAACCTAAGTTAATGGGGGCAGGACTGGTAGAGCTCATAGTGATGCTGATGGAGAGAAAGTCTCTGCACCTGTAGGTGATTTATTGTCTTCACCACTGCCGCAGGAAATGGATCTCAGAAAGCAGCAGTGGAGGAGGAGTGATTGAAAAATGATACTAGTCCAGAGGATAGGGCATTATAATAGAAGATACATGATTGAAAGACTGAGTCCAGAAGTAGGGGGGGGGGGGGAGGTGCTAGATTGCAATGTCAGAGATGGATGTAGTGGAGGAAGCAAAAATGTTACAAAAAGAGAAAGGAAAATGACAAATGGACAGAAGCCCTGTAAAGAGAGCTCAGAGAAGACAGAAGAAGACAGAAAGTAAAGACTGGGGCCAATGTGAGTAGAAAAATTAAATAGCCATACAACAAAGGTAGAAAAAAAGAATTTAATTTTTAATTTAGTATTTGGACTATGTCAGCTTTTGAAACTTGCATCTGCTGTCTATATTTTGTACAGTACAGGCGGGAATATATCACTGTATCTATTTCTCTGTTGCTGCACTGCATGTGGAGTTTGGCTTCTTGGTATTTCAGTTTAATTTGTATTAACATATTTCCTTTGGTAATTTGTGGTCATTTATTCTGTACTTGGTGAGGATCTATCTATGTTCTAAAGTGTGTGACTGTGGCCAGGTATTCTGTTAATATAGAGTTCCCATGTAGGAATCTGACTTGTTCAGTTTTCCCATTAGGTATATGGATATTCTAGGTTCTACTGCTGTATTTATGGTGCTCCCCTTTTCTGGGTAGGCTGCTTGTTGTGGGAGTTTTGGAAGTTAGTGCTGGTGGTCAGTAGTGCAATATGGATTGTCTTTGAGATTTGCAGTTTTGCATTCTTGAAGCTGCCTGTTTGAAATTTTAAAATGTTTTGTCACTTCAGATTTGAGGAAATTATTAATTTTAAGAGAACATCTCAGTTTCATATTGTTTAATAACCCAATAGCTTCGCTGCTGATGATTTCTGGGCTCTTCCAACTCTAGCATGGTCCAATCCAGCCTGGGCATTATGATCCTGAATTTATGGCAACTAGGATTGGTATGCAAACTCAAGCTAAAGTTGAAAAAGAACAAGCCACTCATGAATGTAGCAAACTATGACCTTGAGAATATTCCACTGGAATTTAAAGACTGCCTGCAAAATTGATTTGCTGCTTTAGATACAAATGACAGAACTCCAGAAGAGTTATGGGATGACATCAAGTAGGTTGTGTTGGAAGAAAGCGAGAAATCTCAGCAAAAGGTGAAAAAGCAAAAATGGACTCAACAGAAATTTCCAATGTGCAGCAAGACAAGATACGGGGAAGTGCTACAATGACGCATGCAAGGAAATAGAAGCAGAAACTATTAAAGGAAGAACAAAATTGGCTTTCCTAAAGCTACGAGAGTTAAAGAAAAAATTGCAGTCTCGAATTGGAATGTTACAAGATACTTAAGGATCTATGTTGAATGATGCTGAGAAGATCAAGAAAAGGTGGAAAGAATATACAGAGTTTTTATATGATAAAGATCAAGTGGACTAACAGCCGTTTCAACCTGTACCTTATGATCTGGAACCATTGGTGCTGAAAGAAGAAGTCAAAGAAGAATTGAAAGCCTTATCAAAGAACAAAGCACCAGGCATTGATGACATTCCCATAGAAGTATTACAGCAATTGAATGCAGCTGTTACCATACTTACTAAGCTTTGCCAGGAAATTTGGAAGACGACATCATAGCCAACTGACTGGAAAATATCTGTATATATACCAATACTAAAGAAAGGTGACCAACTGACTGGAAATTATCGTACAATTGCTCTGATCCCACATGCCAGCAAGAGTCTACTGAAGATTTTTCAGCAGAGACTACAACCATACCTGGACCGAGAACTACCTGAAGTGCAAGCAGGATTCAAGAAAGGGCGAGGAATGAGAGACATCATCGCATATATGAGATGGATCCTTGAAAAGACTAAAGAATACAAAAAGGATATCTATTTGTGCTTTATTGACTACAGCAAGGATTTTGACTGTGTAAACCATGAGAAACTCTGGGCCACATTAAGAAGAATGGGTATACCAGAACTTCTGATTGTTCTCTTGCACAACCTTTATTGATCAAGAAGCAACAGTTCAAATGGAACAAGGTTTAAACAATGGTTTAAAATCAGCAAAGATATACGACAAGGTTACATATTTTTCCCCTACCTGTTTAATTTAAATGCAGAAGAAATCCTCAGAGAAGCGGGATTGTATGAAGACAACAGAGGTGTGAAGATTGGTGAAAGACTCATCAACAACCTTCCCTATGCTGATGATACCACATTACTGGCTGAAAGTGAAGACTATCTGAAACATTTGCTTCTCAAGATCAAGGAATATAGTCTTAAATTGGGCCTGCACTTTAATGTACGAGGGGGTACCCAAAAAACCCCAGGAATTATTTTTTAAAAGCTATTTATTTCAAATTCTTTACAAAACAACCTTATCCCCTTCAAAATACTCTCCATTACAACTGATACATTTGTCCCACCGGTGCTTCCACTGTTCGAAACATTTTTTGTAGTCATCTTTAGAAACGGCTGACAGCTCCTCCCTCCTTTTTTCTTGACTTCTTCAATGTTGTCAAATCGGTGTCCTTTCATGCCCCTTTTCATGCGTGGAAATAAGAAAACGTCGCACGGAGCCAGGTCAGGCGAGTAAGGTGCGTGGGGCAGCGGAACCATGCCATTTTTAGCCAAAAACTCTCTAACAGAGATGGCTGTGTGTGCAGGTGCGTTGTCGTGGTGGAAGAACCAGTCTCCTGTCTGCCACAAATCGGGTCTTTTTTGACGAACACTGTTGCGCAATCTTCTTAAAACTTCCAAATAAAAGGTTTGATTGACGGTCTGACCTGGGGGAACAAACTCTGAATGAACTACCCCCTTGGCATCAAAAAAGCAAATCAGCATTGTTTTGATGTTTGATTTGACTTGACGACATTTTTTTGGACGGGGTGACGATGACGTCTTCCATTGGCTTGACTGTTGCTTTGTTTCTGGGTCATAACCATAGCACCATGACTCATCACCTGTAATGACCTTTGACAGAAAATCTGGATCAGTTTCAAGCTGTTGTTTCAAAACACGACATGTTTCAACTTGATGTTCCTTTTGATTGTCAGTCAGAACCCGAGGAACAAACTTGGCAGCAACCCTTTTCATTCCCAAATCTTCCATTAAAATTTGCTGAACTGAGCTCCAAGATAACCCACTAATCTCTGACAGTTGATCAATTGTCTGTCGACGGTCTGTGAGCACAAGCTCTCTAATGTTTTCAATATTTTCGTCGATTCGGGCAGTTGATGGATGCCAAGAACGAGGTTTGTCATCAATCGACATGTCGCCATTTTTAAACCGAGCAAACCACTGGTACACTTGACTTTTTCCCATAGCGTCATCTTGATAAGCTGTTTTCAACATTAAAACAGTTTCAGCAGCATTTTTACCAAGTAGAAAACAAAATTTCACAGCTGCACGTTGTTCACTTAAACTTGTCATCATAAAAAAAGAAATAAGAACAAAACAGTGCTAGCAAAAACAATCACTGCAGATGAACAGAACAAGCCAGGTCGACAACACAGGTGGCACTGAACTGACAATGAGTTGCACTATACACGCCTAGCGGCAGAAGTGGGTACTACACAAGCTCCGCCCACGGCAATGTTATTCCTGTTTTTTTTGGGTACCCTCTCGTAAGAAGACAAAGATTATGACAACTGGCAAAATCAATATATACATCGTTGATGGAGCAGAAATTGAAATAGTGGACAACTTTAACCTACTTGGATCAACTATCAATAAAGAAGGAATAAGCAGTCAAGAAATCCAATGATGCATTGCTCTTGGTAGAATGGCTATGAAGGACCTAGACAAGATTCTCAACAGCAAAGATGTCTTTCTCCATACAAAGATTTGACTTGTTCAAACCATGACATTTTCAATAACATCATATGGATGTGAAAGTTGGAGAGTGAAAAAGATAGACAGGAAGAAAATTGATGCCTTTGAATTATGGTGCTGGCGACGAATACTGTGTATGCCATGGACTTCCCGAAGAACAAACCAGTCAGCAGTAGAGGAGATCAAACCTAAGCTTTCTTTAGAAGCTCAGATGACAAGACTTCAACTTTCATATTTTGGACACATCATGCGAATAGAGAGAACATTAGAGAAAGACATCATGCTTAGCAAGGTAGAAGGTCAATGCAAAAGATGACAGCCAGCAATGAGATGGATTGAGACAATATCAGCAGCTGTGGGTGCCAGTCTGTCAACAGTGAGCCCGCCTGACTGAAGACCGAACACAATTTAGGACAACTATCCAAAGGGTTGCCATGAGTTGACACCGACTCAACGGCACTTAATAACAACAAGAAGAACAACAGGATTAGTTTGTCTCATTTGATATCTTCCCTCAATAAGCTGGTCATAGCACTGACCAAATAAATTTGCTATGCAGATCTTCATAATGGTTTATTTTGTGGGTGTGAGAAAATGGTTTTAAGTTGATTTTGATTTATGATTGTTATGTTTATTCTATTGTAATGTCTATTTAAATAATTTGCATATGTATGTTTGGAAGCCATCTAGGATTTTAGATGGGCAACATGTTGTTGTTGTTAAGTACCGTCGAGTCGGAGTCGACTCATGGCGACCCTCTGGATAGCTATCCTAAATTGTGTTAGGTCTTCAGTCAGGCAGCTCATCGTTGACAGACTGGTACCCGTAGCTGCTGTTATTGTATCGATCCATCTCATTGCTGGCCTTCCTCTTTTGTGTTGACCTTCTATCTTGCCAAGAATAATGTCTTTCTCTAATGATCTCTCTCTTCGCATGATGTGTCCAAAGTATGAAAGTCAAAGTCTTGTCATCTGAGCTTCTAAAGAAAGCTTAGGTTTGATCTCCTCTAGTACCGACTGGTTTGTTCTTCGGGCAGTCCATGGTATTGCGACGCTCCTGCCCCGCCCTAGGGCTAACGGACAGGAGTGGCCTATTGTCCCGTGAGGAATGGAGGTAAACCGTTCCCTTGGAATGATGGGTAATGTAGTTTGTTCTCCCTTCTCTCAGGAATAAATGTAGTTGTGCCAGAGACGGTAAGGCTTTTGCAAGAATATTTATTTGTGCTGGAGAAATTCCTCCAGTGCATCAAAATTCAAATACATGAAAATAAATGGTGCTTTTTAAATAGGAACAGAAGAAACTCAGGAATATAAGACAACCAAAAATAGGATCAGCTTTCCTTCTTATGGAGCTTAACTCAGCTCTGCCTCAAGAGGTGACTCACATACATTGCAGCCTCATAACAGTCACTGTTCCTTTCACAGTGTGAGCTCAAACTCAGGTGCAAACAATCAAGTTTCCAAGCACGGCAACAGAAACTATCACGTTGTATTCTTTCCATACAAGGTATAGCAAGCTTCTTTATACTGTTATTTCCTTACAGCATATTGAACAGTCCATGCTACGATTGTCAGAGTTTGTAGAAGGTAAGACATAATCTATCTGCATTAAATCTTCTGACTGCACAGAACTAGTGTCCTCATTCAGCTTTGGCTGTCTGCCTGCTTTCAACTCTAAGAACTGTTTAAACTCCTGGAGGAACAATTCAGTCTGTTCATTTCCCGACAAGCAGTTGTCAGCAAATACTGGGTTTCTCTCCCAGTCAGTAATGCTTCCCCCTTCAGCTCTTGGCTTAAATAAATCAGGGTAACAATTGGGATCCTTTAACAAAGCCCCAAACATAGGAGATTGAATTTTACCTTCTCTAACATGACTCCTATTGGAACTGCTTTCTCTCTGCCAGGCTCCTCTCCTCTTAGGTAGCTCAAAAGCTTTCCAGCTATGAGTGCTTCTGGGTCTCTCCGGTTCAAATTGTATCCCATAGAATGAGTTACCTTTTGCAGGTGTCTGCCTTGGAGGCTTTCTATTTGAGGGCTCTGCCTTTTCCCAGGACTCAATACCAGGGCTCCGTCCACTTCTCACAGGACTTCCTCTCACAGCACTTGTAAAAATCCTTGCAGGTCCTCTGTTGCTACCAGGCTCAGACGTGCATCCAAACTGCTTCCTGGACTTGCACTCACTGCTTGACTCGGTCTCATATGACGTTCCAAACGACCTCTCACAGCTCGTCTGTTCACAGGCCCTCTGCTCACAGGTCATCTGCTCATGGCTTTTCTCTTTTTGTTTCCCGTTCCCCTTAGCAGCGTCATTCACCACTTCAAAAAGGGATTCTTTTCCAGCTACACCCCGTCCAACCCCTGGGTGTGCCCAATCAGCACTGCTCAACTCCTCCCCTGGGCTGGTCTCCATTCTCAGCTCAACAGAAGAGGGTTTTTTCTTCTAGGATTGAAAATCCTGTGTAAATCCTGATGCTTTTCAGGATTTCCTTCAGTCTCCATTTCCTCAGGAGGGCGCTCTTCACCACAGTATACACAGTATTCGCCGCCAGCACCATAATTCTAAGGCATCAATTTTCTTCCTATCTGTCTTTTTCACTGTCCAGCATTCACATCCATATGATGTTATTGAAAATACCATGGCTTGAACAAGTCGAATCTTTGTATGGAGAGAGACATCTCTGCTCTTGAGAATCTTATCTAGGTCTTTCATAGCCATTCTGCCAAGAGCAATGCGTCGTCTGATTTCTTGGCTGCTGGTTGCTTCGTTATTGATAGTTGATCGAAGTAGGTTAAAGCTGTTCACAATTTCAATTTCTTCTCCTTCAATGATGAACCTGTTGATTATGCCAGTTGTCATGATCTTTGTCTTCTTTACATTAAGGTGCAGGCCCATTTTGAGACTATGTTGTTTGATTGTGAGAAGCAAATGTTTCAGATCATCTTCACTTTCAGCCAGTAATGTAGTATCATCAGCATAGCGAAGGTTGTTGATGAGTCTTCCACAAATCTTCACACCTGCTGTCTTCATACAATCCTGATTCTCTGATGATTTGTTCTGCATATTGTAATGTGGTAGATCCGTCTCTTGCCATGCAGTCAGAGGAAACTGAGGAAAGTACGTCAGATTCTGACAGCCAAGTAAAGCACATGGCTACAGGTTGCCAGGGGAGATATAAACAAACCCAGCCACGAGTGCAGCAGCCCCGCCCAAGTTGCAAACAATCCCCATGCCTTGAGTATAATAGGATTCACCTGGGTGGGGGAGGAACAAAGCTAAGCCATAAGGCTGATAAAAAGCACTCACTAGAAAGCAGTGAGAGTGCTGGAGGGAGAGTTGGAAGCAGTTCTGGAAGGAGAGCTGAAAGGGGAACGGAAACGGGAACTGGAAGGAGAACCATTAGAAGGACTGATAGCAGAGAGGCTGAGAGTGATTTAAGCAGCCCTGAGAACCGACCAAGGAAAGCTTCAGCTGAAAAGGTACAGAGAACTCAAACCCAAAGACTACAGGAAAGCTACTCTCAGTTACAGCCTTGTGTTGAAGGTAACTGGAGAGAAAAGCCACGCAGAACGTCCGTTTGGGAGTGCCCAGAAGCTTTGGTGAGAGGAAGGTACAAATCTCTGAACTCTGCTGATATTGAAGAAGCACTGCCGAGTAAACCTTACAGGCAAAAGCTAGACAGCAGTCTCTGTAAAAGGAACAGGGAGAAAACAAAGAATACCAGTTTTCTCTGGGATAGTAAAGCTCTCCGGGACTCTCTTAAAGGTAAAGAGAATTGTTTTAAATCCCTGTGTGAATGTGTTCCCATGTATCCAGCGGGGGAAGGGCTGGAAGATATGCAAGTTGAATCCATAGATGAATGTATAATTGATGAGCCTATGGATTGTACACTGACTATAGCAGATACCGTAGAATCACTTTGCTGAGTTGGATGTATAAAGCTGTAGGAACAGCATTGAGAAGCAAAGTGAGCATTGCTGCCTTTGAAAAGAAACGTTTATTGATTCCTGTGTTAAAGGACGGTATAGTGAAAGCTGGAAGAAAAAGGAGTTATTTTTCTTCAGTTGCTGATTTACTTTTCTTTGTACTAGAAGCATGGTTATTTTGTCCTAAGTTCTTTGTGCTTACCATCCCTGGGACAGGGAAATAAAACCTCATTTTGACCTTACCACTTTTGTTACTCCTATTCCTCTGCTTGGGGAGTGTTTGGGACTTCATTACCCAGAGGGTGTGTACTACTACGCCTGCACTACCCCCACTTCCTGGCTCAGGATATTCACCAGCCTGACCCTCTCTGCATGCCCTAGGACTCAGGGTGGGCCACTGGTGACAATATAAATTAAACAGGTAGGGGAAAAGTATGCAGCCTTGTCTTACACCTTTGTTTATTTTAAACCATTCTGTTTGGGAGGAGTGTAATCTTGCCTGGGAGCTGATGCGGTGTCTCCAACTTACCGCGGAGCTGTGCTGCAGGTCGGAGCTAGTAGCCTGCTGGGTCAACTGCAGGCGCGGGGTGGACGGCCCAGGTGTGGAGGACCCCCCCCCCTGATCCCTACAAAGCCCTGCAGGAGCAGAGCTTTGGTGGAGGAGTATAATCTTGCCTGGGAGCTGACGCGGTGTCTCCAACTTACCGCGGAGCTGTGCTGCAGGTCGGAGCTGGTAGCCTGCTGGGTCAAGTGCAGGCGCGGGGTGGACGGCCCAGGTGTGGAGGACCCCCCCCATCCCTACAAAGCCCAGTGGGTGTAACACGCGGCCGTGTATTCACGGCCGGCGTGGTCGTGTCCTAAGGGGCGTGTCACAAGGGGCAGGACACTCCCCTTTGACGCCCCTTTGATGCTTCTGAGCCAGCTGGAAGTTGATCGTGTCTGCTTATGGGGAAACGGAAAGCAAAGCCTGCCGCTTCAACGACAACTCGTGGTGGTGCACATGGAGGTAAGGTGGGCCCCATGGACAGACATGTAACTTCTCTGCAGCCTGCTATACAGTCACCGGAAGGGGCTTCTTTAAGCCCAGAAACCCGGTCACCACCTCCTCTCCCCCAATTTCCATTTTCGTCTACTTTTGTGGATACTCCTGTAGTGGATGAAGTTCCCGCCCTTTGCCCAGTGGATCCAATTGTGCCTGAGGACCCTGTTGTTTCTCCCTCCGGGGAGGTTACCCTTATGGATATTTGGACTGCTATTAAGAAAATTGATGTTCGCTTATCTGGTACTGTTTCTTCACTTTGTACTTTTTCTCATGATGTTGTCGGTAAAATGAAAGTGGTTGATCAACACCTTTATTCTTTAATAGGGTCGACAGCCCGTACTGACTCCCAGCTTCAGACGTGTTTTGATAATAATGTGGCTCTGGTTAAAGAGCTCTCAGCTGTTTCATATCGTTTAGAGCTTGTGGAGAATCAGTCTCAGGCTCCAAACCTTCGTTTCCTTAATTTTCCTTCCACTCATCTCCTTTCTTCTGATGTGTTGTTAAAAAAATATTTTGCTGAGATACTTCAATTGAAAGAAACTATAGAAGTAGTCCAAATGTTTTCCTTTTCGAATGCCCTTCGGACAGCACCAACTGCTGAGGGAGACTTACCTCTTCCTCAGGACTCGGTTGCCCAAAATTTGACTGCGTTTTTGGAGGACTCCTTGGATGTTATCCCCAAGCGTTGCACATTGGTGGTAACATTTTGTTCGGAGTCTGATAAATTAAGGGTATTGTGTGCTTATTTTAAGCACAAGGATTTAGTGTTTTGTGGGTTTAAACTCCAGGTGTTCCCCGACATAGGTCGGACTACTCAGGGTCGTCGTAAGCAATTTTTGGATCTGAAAACTAGGGTGCTTGCGTTGGGGGCTTCATTTTTCCTTAAATTTCCCTGTCGTTGTCTCATTACGTTTGATGAGCAGAATTATGTCTTTACAGAGGTGATTCAGCTCCAGAAATTTTTGTCTAGTAAGGAAACTGTGGGGAATTAAGTAGGTGGGATGTTTATATAGTGCTCCCTTTAGTGGGGACTGGTTTTCCAGACCCCTTATTACTCTGTATTATATTTTGTGATATTTAGGGTTGTCTCCTTCCCTTTAATGTGATTTCATGTTATGTGATGGATTTATTCTTGAAGTTTGAATTTCTAGTGGTGTACTTATTTTTCTTGTTCTTGATTACTGTATTTCAAGAAAATGTAAAATAAAGAATTTAAACCATTCTGTTTCTCCTTGTTCCGTTCGAACTGTTGCTTCTTGATCAATGTACAGATTGCGCAAGAGAACGATCAGATGTTCTGGTATACCCATGCTTCTTAATGTGGCCCAGAGTTTCTCATGGTTTACACAGTCAAAAGCCTTGCTATAGTTGATAAAGCACAAATAGATATCCTTTTGGTATTCTTTAGTCTTTTCAAGGATCCATCTCACATCCGCAATGATGTCTCTCGTTCCTCGCCCTTTCCTGAACCCTGCTTGCACTTCAGGTAGTTCTTGTTCCAGGTATGGTTGTAGTCTCTTTTGAATAATCTTCAGTAGAATCTTGCTGGCATGTGTGATCAGAGCGATTGTGCGATAATTTCCACAGTCAGTTGGATCACCTTTCTTTAGTATTGGTATAAACGCAGAGCTTTTCCAGTCAGTTGGCCATGATGTTGTCTTCCATATTTCTTGGCAGAGCCTTGTGAGTACGGTAACAGCTGCATCAGATTGCTGCAATACTTCTATGGGAATGCTATCAATGCCGGGTGCTTTGTTCTTTGATAAGGCTTTCAATGCTGCTTCAACTTCTTCTTTCATCACCAATGGTTCCTGATCATAAGGTACAGGCTGAAACAGCTGTTGGTCCACTTGATCTTTATCATATAAAAACTCTATATATTCCTTCCACCTTTTCTTGATCTTCTCAGCATCATTCAACATAAAACCTTGAGCATCTTGTAACATTCCAATTCGAGGCTGGAACGTTTTCTTTAACTCTCGTAGCTTTAGGAAAGCCAATCTTGTTCTTCCTCTAATAGTTTCTGCTTCTATTTCCTTGCAAGTATCATTGTAGTACTTTTCCTCGTCCTGTCTTGCTGCACGTTGGAAATCTCTGTTGAGTTCTGTGACTGTCTTTCTTTCTCCTCTGGCTTTAGCTTCTCTGCATTTCTGGGCAATTTTCAGAGTTTCTTCCGTCATCCATTTTGGCCGTTTTTGCTTTTTCACCTTTTGTAGAGACTTCTCGCTTTCTTCCAACACAACCTTCTTGATGTCATTCCATAACTTTTCCGGAGCTCTCTCATTTGTATCTAAAGCAGCAAATTGATTTTGCAGGCAGTCTTTAAATTCCAGTGGTATATTCTCAAGGTCATATTTTGCCGCATTCATGAGTGGTTTGCTCTTTTTCAACTTTAGTTTGAGTTTGCATACTAGTAGTTGATGATCTGTACCACAGTCAGCTCCAGGTTTTGTCAGCACCATAGCACAATTTGTTTTGTTGTAACTATCCATTGGGTTTTCATGGCAAGATACAGAAGTAGATTGCCAGGCCTTTCTTCCGCACAGTTTAAGTTTGTGTTGTTGCCGTTGCCACAAAAATGTGATCCTCCGCCGTCAACACTGTCCCATTCTGCTGCTGCCCAGATGGGTGGTTTGTCTTGGTCTGGCACCTCAGCTGAGACCTGTCCATCTTGGGAGACCCTGCCAGTTAGTTAGACTACCGATAGTTTAGCTCTCAGCATCACTGATGCATGCAAGCCCTCACAGCATGACAAGCTGCAATCCAAGTGAGAGAGATGGGCAGCATATAAATTTTAAAATAAAATATATGCAAATGAGGCCCAATGGATATGTAAATATTTATGCAAATGAAGCTCCTCAAGGAGTCACTGCACATGGTCCCACATCAACCTCAGGCCACCCCTAGCAAGGTGTGACTGTAAATAGATTGCCAGGACTTTCTTCCAAGGCAATGGAGGGTAAATTGATATGCCAAGGTCACAATAAGTGCCAGTGGGAATCAAATACTGCTTTCTTGGTCTCCAGGACGCTACTCTAAACACTAGGCTCCTCCTCCATTCCATATATACAAAGTATATTTTTTATTTTACATCAGTCAAATGACATGCATGCATACTGTTGGCCTATTTTACTAATTATTCTTTATAGTACTGCAGCTCATAACCTACTAGTTTGTCATTGAAACCTGTTTCCCTGTTTTCCTATAATGACTACATTGTGACTATTCTTTTTAGCAACATTATACCAGTTTTGCTTATAGTCTCTAGATGTGCACTGGTGCATGGTTATCATGTTGCTGATTCTTACATACTGTACAAAATCTTTCTCCTGCATATTTTTTCAATGACTAAAATAGTTCTGAGCTGTCCACGCAGCTGACTGTTTTTCTTTTGATCTATATCTAAAATTTTGCATGCTCTTGGACTATCACAGCCTGTTCATATGATGCTAAGTATTTACTGCTCAGCGTTTATTTTTATTCTGCCTATGCATTTGCCCCTTCACTGCAATTTTCTTACATTGGATTTGAATGGAAAATACAGTGCCTTGTGAAAGTATTCATCCTGTTTTGTAATTAAAATGGAGATTTGGGAGTTAGCATCATGTGATTTACACAACATGCCTACCACTTGAAGGTGCAAATTATCTTTTATTGTGATACAAACAATAAGTAAGAAAAAAAACAGAAATCATGCATGTGCATAGGTATCCCCCCCCCCCCCCCCAAAAAAAGTCAATACTTTGTAGAGTCACCTTTTGCTGCAATTACAACTGCAAGTCTCTTGGGGTATGTCTCTATTAGCTTAGCACATCTAACCACTGGGATTTTCACCCATTCTTCAAGGCAAAACTGCTCCAACTCCTTAAAGTTAGATGGGTTGCATTGGTGTACAGCAACCTTCAAGTCATGTCACAGATTCTCAACTGGACTGAGGTCTGCGCTTTGACTAGGTCATTCCAAGACATTTAAATATTTCCCTTTAAACCACTCCAGTGTAGCTATAGCAGTATGTTTAGGGTAATCATCCTGCTGGAAGATGAACCTTCGTCCCATTCTCAAATCTCTTGCAGACTAAAACAGATTTTCCTCAAAAACTGCCCTGGATTTAGTGCCATCCATTGTTCCTTCAATCCTGACCAGTTTTCCTGTCCCTGCCAATGAAAAACATCCCCACAGCATGATGCTGTCACTGCCAAAAAGTTCAATTTTCATTTCATGTGATCAGAGAACCTTCTATGTGTTTGGGGGTCTGCCACATGCTGTTATGCAAACTCCAAACGTGTTTTCTTGTTTCTTTCTTTAAGCAATGGCTTTTTTCTGGCCACTCTTCCATAAAGCTCCGCTCTATGGAGTGTATGGCTTAAAGTGGTCCTACGGACAGATACTCCCTTCTCTGCTGTGGATCTTTGCAGCTCCTTCAGTATTATCATCGATGTCCTTGTGGCATCTCTGATTAATGCCCTCCTTGCCTAGTCCGTGAGTTTTGGTGGGCGGCCTTCTCTTGTCAGGTTTGTAGTGGTGCCATATTCTTTCCATTTTGTTATAATGGATTTAATGGTGCTCTGTGGGATATTCAGAATTTGGAATGTTTTTTTATAACCCAAACCTGGTCTATATTTCTCCACGACTTTGTCTCTGACCTGTTTGGAGTGTTCCTTGGTCTTCATGTTGGGGTGTGGGGATAGGATCTGGGTACAGAAACAGGAGGGGAAGAGCCGGGAGCGAAAAGTGAGAGAGTGGGGAATGAGGGTGAGGGAGTGGGAGTGGGGAGTGAGAGAGTGGGGAATGAGGGTGAGGGAGTGGGAGTGGGGAGTGAGAGAGTGGGGAAAAGGGAGGAAGTAAGAGGACAATAGGAGAAAGGAGTTTGAATTATTCAGTATTTAGTTCACACCTTTGCTGTAGTAGTTCAAGGCAAGTTGCAGTCCGGTACAGTGGGTATTTCTCTGTCCCCAGAGCAGGGTCGGCCTAACAATTAGGCAAACTAGAGGACTTCCTAGAATTGAAATTCCAGAAAATGCCTCTGCTGCAGTGGGAAACTCAGCCACTCTGACCAAGACCATTGCCAGCCATGCCTGAAACCAGATCACCACATGCAGGCTTGCACCGGCAGCAAAGAGAACAAAGGTGCCCACAAAGATCCCCCATCAAGGACTGGGGGCGGAAAGAGAAATGGCCCAAGGCTGCACAGGCCAAGCAGAAGCACTCTGAGCTTGCCAATTGCAGCAATGGGGGACAGGCAGAGCCCCCAGCAGTCCCAGCCAGCCACAAGACAGTCCCAGGGCAGGTAAATCCGTCTAACATGCTCCCAAGATTGGAGCCTCCACCTCTGGGATCCACAGCACCTCCTGCAACTCGGGGCCTCCTGTTCTCTGCCCATCCTCCCTCGCTGCTCCCATGCCAGTGGACCACCTCTCCCCGCCCTCCCCAGACCTTCTGCACGTTCAATCCACCCCCCTTCATCAGCACCAGGACTCCCCTCACCCAGAGCTGTCAGACTTCACCCCTCAAGCCTCTGGGATACCACACAGGAAATCCCCATGCTGCCATCGCAGCAGATAGGACCCTGATTGTAGGTGCCAGTGTCACCACTCCACCCCCCCCCCCCCCAAGACAAGCACTTCAAATGCAGGAAGATGGACTCTCATGGAGCATGGATGAAATCAGGACCCTCCAAAGCATCTTCAACACATGAGGGAGCAGGCTATGACCAAACACTGGGCACTCAGGAAGAAGGCTCTGCAGGCATCCAGGAGGCCAGCCCTGCACCTCCTCTGCCAGCTCTTCAGGGGAACTTAATGGAGCTCTGGGGCAGGTTCTTAGCCCAGCAATCCCTACAAATGCCATCTCAACTCCTGGCAATGCTGCTGCGAACATGGCACCAGGCTCCAGCACACACCCAGACCCTACCAGGGCAGACAACCTCTCACCGGCGCATAACCGAACATTGCCACCAGGATCCTCATGGATGGATGAGGAGGGCGAGATATGGGACTCAGAGGACTCTTTCTGGAGTCAGGGAATGACTCCAGTCCCCATCCCACATGGCATGACCCCGGCACCCCCCTCCCCCCTGATGACATGCCATTGCCACTACAGACTCCTGCCTCCCCCCTGGAGAACCTCACATATCCCATGTTCCTGCAGAAGCTCTCCACGAACCTCGGACTATCTCCAAAGGGAGTCCCTGACCCACAAAACAAGATATGGGTAGTGTTTTTATGAGAATGGGAACTTTTACTGTTGTTGCTGCCAAGCACCTCTTGTTGTGGCATAGACTATGTTAAGACGTGGTATATTAAACACAAATAAACCATAATTTCAGCAAATGTTGCAAGTGACTCTCAGAAAGAGACCAGGAGGTGACGTTAACTAGCTGTGTTTCAGGTATTAAGGACAAGATCATGGTTCTTTAGGAAATTGTACCATCAGTTCAGCCTAAAAGAGGGGATCACATTAACTTTGGTCTGTGCTAACATTTGCACATTTATTGAATCCCCCTACTCTAATTGTCACTGCACACCACTGAGGGTTTTGCAGGCAACCCTTAAACTCTGAAAATGCAAGTTTGTTTTCCATTAACCCTTTGAGATAGTTTAAACTGCTGTTTAAATGGATAAACAGCAGGTTCTGCATTTTTTGTGAATTAGAAATGTACACCAGGAGGTTAAAAAAAAAATCCCCCAGAATACCCACTGAGAAATCCATTCTGGTTTGTTTGGGTTTTTTTAATGCCTTTATGTATATATATATATTTTAAGTGCCAGCCCCTGGGTTTTCTTGGAAGTAGATTGCCAGGGCTTTTCTTCCGAGGCAATGGAGAGTAAAGTGACTTGCCCAAGGTCACAAGGAGTGCCAGTGGGAAACGAACACTGATCTCTAATCACTAGGCTACTCCTCCACTCCATTGTTTATACATTATCCTCGACTAAAGATATCAACTTTTCAGAATGACTGGGGATGCTAAACACAGCATAAATTACCCCTACCTGGATAAAATGAAGGAACTTGCTCAATATTGGGAGGTACTCAGCACCCATAGAACTGGCGCCTATGTCCTCGACTTTTGTATCAATGCAACCTCTAACACAAATGGGTATGTTTACTAAACAGTGCTAACATTGCAGCGGCGACGTTATCGCGCAATAAGTGATGTTATCATGCGATAATGGCACATTATTGTGTGACAACATCACGTATCTCATGATAACGTCTCCGCCGGCGTTAAGGTGCACAGAGGGTGAGGTAAGGCTCCCCAGAGGGTGGAGTAAGGCACCCCAGGGGTGGAGATAAGGGGTCAATGGGCGGAGAGTGGGTGGGGAGAGTCCCCATGCACACTAACGACGTGAAATGAAGGTCTGAAAATTAGTGCCAGTGAAAACCTTGCACTAGTGGCACATTTGCAGGAGAGAGAAACCATTTTGGTCAACAATGTACAGCAAAGGCAGGGAAACCAAGAAAAGTGATAGTAGTGATACATGTGCAGCAGCAGCATAGTACCCAAGTACGAGAGGGCACGATGGTGAGGCTGCAAATGGGACACAGGGGGCTATAGGAAGGACATGCAGTGGGGCATCTGGGGCACAGGGTGGACCAGGCAGATGCCTAGGTGGAACATAGGAACACAGAAACAGAAAAACAGCAAGACAGCAACTGACCAAGGGCAAACATACCCACGAGTGTGTGTCATACATTGCCCCAATGGACATCAACCAGCAGGTACCCAAAGGCCACAGAACAATGGCAGGCAGTGCGGTGGGGAAGCATGCATGTCCATGTAGGCACCCCCACCTAAGAAACCACACCATAGGCAGCCGCCTAACAGCACAATGGATGGCCTGGGATTGCACACCACCAGCACCACCAGCACAAGGGCATGTCAGCATGGTGGCTGAGGGGTGCTGGTTTTGGAGGTGGCAGTGGCATCTGCCCACAGCAGGCCAAGGCCAAGCTCTGTTTACGTGGGTGCCTTGCACTGCAACAGACAAGGTCTGTCTGATGAACAGTCATGATATCCTCAGGGAACGATCTGCCTCTGTGACAACTGTTTGGTGCAGTACACACAACCAGTATATTCAGGGGAAGAAGGTCACAGTTTCAAGTCCCAGTTGTGACTCCTGCAGGTCATGTCCCTATATTTTACCCAGTACTAAACTGTGGTAATAAAGACTGAACCTTTATTGCAGATAAAATAAACACACCATAAATGCCTATACTTTACCCTACAGAGCACATACACCATAAACATGTGCAATCCCTAGAGCAGAGTTTCCCAACTGCAGTCCTGGAAGGCCAAACACCATTCAGGTGCCATGCTGTCCCTAATAAATATGCTTGTGATGTATTTGTATACACCACTCCCATTGTATGCAAATGTATCTCATGCATATTCATTGGGGACAGCATGAAAACCTGAACCATGTTTGGCCCACCAGGACCGGAGTTGGGAACCTCTGCCCTAGAGCAGCGGCCAACAGGGCCACAAACACCCACACCCACAGGCTCCACTATCCAAAGCCTCATGGAGAGTCAGGCTGTTGGGCTCTGTGCAGAGCAGCATCTACAAATACTAGCACCTGCATACCTAAGCAATGCCATCTTAAACTTGGAAACCCATTCCACATATATCCAAAGGTTGCTATGATTAATGTCAGATAACAAATCCTAAGTTAAACACAATTTGTTGACAGAGATTCATCATAGCAACCTTTCTGATATCTGTGGAGTGTGTTTCAGTTTTTGTTTCTGACAGTGTTTACCACCCCAGGGAGTGACCCTAATAGTATTGAGTACCATAGCAATGCCTGCACTGTGCCCAGGACTGGTGTGGCGACCAGGGCTGCCAACCACCTCTATATTTGCACACTGCTGAAATAGGTGTGGGAGTGTGTGTATGTCTGTCCAGTATGTTGTGGCTGCCTATACCTTACTGAGCCCACAAGGCTTGCACTGTTACCAGTGTTAGCCCTGCCAATGTGCATAATGAGGAGCAAGGTACAGTGGGTATGGCCCGGACAGGGCGCCCTGGGCAGGATGCATCTGCACAGGGCATAGGGCAATGGCTGGGACATTGTAGTGCCCGACCACCACCTGCATGGACAGGGTGGCCACAGCATGTCATGCTAGGGGGGGGGGGTCACTCTCACCCTGACTGAGCAGTGACCATGGCATGGCTAGGTTCCCCCATAGTGCTATACAGTATTTCTCTCAAGTGATATTTATGAGTTTCTTTTTCTGGGGCCCAATCACTGACACCTGCTTGGTGTGTGTGTGCTCACATCCAATTTTTGGGTGCACACAGTTTCTCCAGGAACATGCACTATATACTAGCTAGCAGTCTGTCTGCAGTTAGGATGTGTATGGCTGGAGCACCTTGCAGGGTGGAGACTGACTGTGCCCTCTGCTGGTGAATGTCAGATAGCAGGATGGGGGGGGGGGGCAGCAGCAGCTGAGCTTTTCCAGGCCTTCTGCCAGTGCCTTATGTGATAGGTACAGATCTGTATCGACTGCATTGTAGGGTGCCTACTCCCCAGCAGGACTGGGGTTGATGGTCCCCTCTACTACCACCATTGCAGAGATGTAGAATGTGGATCTGTTGTTGGGAGATCCTGTCCTCCACCCTGACCCCCAGAGGGTGGGATGGGTGGTGCTACATAATCCGTTTTGGGTCCACACACCACCCTTCTCTTATAAGATGTGACCATGGCAACCACACAGGATATGCACTATTATAGGTGCATCATAGTCCACAAGGGCTAGACGTTACTGGGAAATACAGATGGACACAGGTGTATCCTAGGTGTGTCTGCAAGGACTATCTATCACACACTGGCACTGATGGGGACCTGCAGCGCAGCCTACCTCAGCCAAGCCAGGTGCTGCGGACCTGGTGCTGGGCGCCCCACCTCACCCTCAGGGGGAGCACAGGAACCGCACAATGTCACGGTCTGTAGCTACTCTGTGCCAGTAACACACATGGTCAGTTCCCCCTACCAGGCTGGGGTGCTATAGATGCACATACCCCATCTTGTGATCAGATGTAGGCTGTTGATCTGCATGTGCAGTGCATCATGGGTACGGGTGGGTTTACCCTATCCTGGTAGCCACAGCACACAGTTTGTGTGGTGAACTGCAGTCTTTCTGTAGCCAGCCAGCAGTGCATTAGCTGCTATAGAGATGTAGCCCACTGGTTACTTCAATGACTTTGGAGGCAGAGGTCTTGGGTTTGATCCCACTGTGGTGTTATTTAATAAGGCTGTTTGAGGCATTTCCTTTTAATTTAAATCAGTGCTGCCAGCAAAAACACCCTCACAGTGCTGTAGCCTAAGGTGCCTCATAAGGTGCCCTATAAAGCACCCTATATAAGGTGCCCTATAAAGCATCCCTATAAGCATCCAACAAACTATGATTAATAATGAATGATTAATGTAAATAGTTACAGCATTACTAGCCAATGTTAATTGTATATAGTTAAAAACACTGTTCCATGTTATTGTTCATGAAAAGTTAATTGTACATAGTTATGAAAAGCGCTGTTCCATGTAAAACCATGTTCATTATATGTTAGGTGTAAACCGCCTTTGATCTTTGGAAAAAGCGGTATAGAAGAAAAGCATAAATAAATAAATAAATAAATAAATATATGGCACATTATAAGGTGCCTTGGTGGACAGGGCACTTTATAATGTGCCCTATGGAGTGCCTTATTGGGCGCCTTAGGTTACGGCACTTTGAGGGTGTTTTTGCTTGCAGCACTGATTTAAATTAAGAAAGGAAATGCCTCAGACAGCCTTCCTACATAACACCACTGCAGGATTGAACTCATGACCTCTGGCTTCATGGTCATTGCAGTAACCAGTGGGCTACATCTTTATAGCTGCTAGAACTTAGGGTTAATGCGCATTAACGTGCCATGGCGTCCACTATCGTGCGATACACATTCTTGCTACCTTGATGCCGGAACGCCCACTACCTTATTTGGCATTCTTCACATTAACGCTGCAACTAGCGCCTGTAACATTTAGACGATTTAGTAAACATACCCCAAAGTCAGAGAAAAACTTCATCTAAATATCTTGAATCGCAACAAAACGAGTCCTAATTCAAATTACTTTCCTGAAATTTGTATTGGGGTGTGCCGTCCGGGAGGCACCCCACCCCCCTCCTGCCTATTGCCATTTTATTTCAAGCCTCTTCTGTTGATTAATTGAAATGCGAAGTAGAATTAAGTGACATTCAAAATAGGCACTAGAAAAGGAAAATGAATCGTTCGGATTATAGACGTGAAGTCTGTACTAAATTTCTCCACTTCCCAAATAAGTAAATCATAAATCAGTTAAACTGAAATCCTGTGAAGCTGCGGTACTGAGATATTCCCGCTAGGGGGAGCCCTTTAGTGTGCAGGTCAACATTCAAGGACTCTTACACCAGCCACTGGATTAATAATCACGCGCTCTGTAAGCATAAAACAATGAGCAAGGAAAATGATTATTTAAAAAAATGCATACAACAAAAATGCTGTAGTTTCTGAAAGCTGTCCTTAAATCACGAAAACAAGTCGCAATCAACGCCTAGATAGCCTGAAATAATGTACAGTTATTTACAAAGTAACGTGTTGAAGCTTTTTAGCCTTATACAGCCGCCGAATTGTTCTGAGTTGATAGAATGTTGCAAAATGCCTCTCTTTATCCTGTGTTCAGCTTAGAAATTAACCGGTATCTTTGGACTCGATTTTGTTCCTATACCATGAGCTGCGTTCAAAATAGAGCCGAGCTTAAGCAGAGCTGGTAGGAGTCTATAACTAAACATTTTAGCCAGGCTCATAATATGAAAAAGTTCAGGGGAGGGGGGTGTTTGGGTTTTTGTTTTTTTGCTTTGTTTTCATCAATTCCTTTCTCTCGAGCCTACAAGATTCCTCATTGTTACTATTATTGTTATTATTATTAGACGTATGTTTCAAAAGGAGCCCCTGCTAGGAACGTTTGTTATAAAATGTGCACCGGGGTAAATATGATGCCTGTCAAATTATCCACTTGTTCATAGTATGAGGATCGGCGCCGGCTCCGACATCCTGGGCCCCTCTCTGCGGCTTTTTTTTTCCAGGTATCGGTCCAAATATATTGATTCATGTGCTAGGTGCTGGCTGAGGTTTCCAGGCTCTCATCTCATCCGTTTCTAGCCGTGTATTCCTATCCCTGAACCTCTTCTGTGTGTCCCAAACAGTTTGACTTCATCCATTTTCAAGTTTTGGGATTAAATGGTGCACTCTTTCCCCTCTCCTCTTTGAAATCTTCCAGCACTAAAATGAGAAGCGCGTTTGGGTCCTAACATTAATAAAGCGAATTCTTAACGATTTGCATGTTTTTAACTGTCGGGTGGGTGATCTGAAAATGATTGGAAAGGAGGCAGCTTCCGTGACTCCCTCGGGATGTTTCTCATAGTTACAGGACGGGAAATGAACTTCTGGGACGGAGCCCTCAGAGATATTAGTTGAAGCAACCTCTAAAAAGAGTAGATGTATTCGAACGTCAAATTGCCTATTTTTTTTTTTGTTTGAGCTGCTCGTTGTCCGGTCACTTTTCATTCTCACGTTGCTATTCTGCGTTGTTTCAAGTCACTTTTTGAAACCTGGGGGGGGGGGGGGGGGGTCGATCGGATTGTATCTTCGATATGTACCAGCGTTTCCCCCACTGAAAATCCCACAATGTTTTCCTTGCTAAAGACGGCGCAGGCTGCGCACTGCTAGGGTGAAACCGGCGCAGACCTGTAATAAAACATCTCGTTTACTGGAAGAGAGGAGCTCATTTTCATACAGCTATCCTGACTGGGAGCCATTCTCTAGTTGAATTGCGGTCTCCTGGTTGTATGTTATGCGTCTATGTGCAGCGCCCGGTTGTACTTGAATTCAGAAAGGGAAGTGTGGTCAGGGTGAAGGAGCCTTCCCAAATACTCAGCTTAATATGTCCACAAGATTTAAACAGAAACCATAAAGAAGGCGGCTGCATTAAAGGGGGGAGGGGGAATTATTTTAGAAGAGTTTGCAAATAATACAGCCAAAAATAGCAGCCTGTGCTTACTATCACAAACCCCACCATAATCGGGATATTCATCTGTAGGCAGGTAGGGTTTATTGGATCATAATAATCACAAACCATAATAAGAAGAACTCGTAAAATACAAAACTCCTGGATTTCGGGCGTGTATTCCTGCAATCTCACCGCCGCTCCTTGTTATCTCGGGCAAATCACCTAATCTCAGATAGGACGTTAGACTGTAAACCCTGCAGACAGGAATATCTACAGTACCCGAATGTAACTCGCCTTGAACTTCAGAGAAAGCCATGAGCTAAATCCACTTCCCTTTCCCTGTCACTCAGATTACAGATTATTTTTCCGGGTGATCTGTAATAGCAATGCAGCAAGTCCCCTTTTGCCTTCTTATCCAGATTATGCCAAGGCATTCCATCGCTGTTATAGTCTGGGATACTTCTCTATCCATCTCCTAACTTTTATTGCATCCCTGGAAAGATAATAGTGGTTGAAGTTCTTGAAGTTCCTGGCAGTCTGACTCTACTAGAACTAAATACATCAGGATGCTGCTGTAGTGTTTATCAGCACGCCATGGCGTCATCGCAAGAAGAGTGATGAACTCGGAATATTGCAGGAAGAACAGAAGAAGGCAGAAGATTTGTTTGTTTGTTTTTTGTTTGTTTGTTTGTTTGTTTTGTGTTTTTAATTAAGGGGCTGGCTATGTATATAATTTTATAAAGGAACACCCTTTATTTTAAAATAGGGCATGCTATTTCTCTTGATTTAATGGATGTGCATTCCCTGATCCCTACAGGGCTCATACGTTCATTGAAAAATCGTAGCCTCGTAAGCAGACATATCTCTCTCTGGTCTATCTCTTCAGATGAAGGCTCGCTCAGTTTCCCCCAGAACTGTATTTCTTTGGATCCAGAATGCATGAAATAACGGGTTGCTTTTTTCTTGACTCTCCTGTATTATGCTGTTTTAGTGAACTTCGACTTAAGAGGGGTGAAAAAGGAAGAAATGGATGCTTCATAATTTGTATTTGGCGCCAATAGTTTTGATATATGTTAGGTATCTTCTCAGATCCATGGAATAATGCAATTTTAATGGCTCTGATTCTGTTGTTTTATTTATTTAACAGGGTTTCGTATGCTGCTTTAACATTTAGTCAAAGCAGTTTACATTGTAACTTACCTTGATGATGCACATTGATAACTTGGATTCTTCGGAAGGTTAAGTGACTTGCCCAAGGCCACAAGAAGCACTAGTGGGAACTGAACTCTGGTCTACTGGGTTCTCAAACCAGTGAGCTAACCATTAGGCTACTCCTCCACGCCATGAAAGGAAATCCAATAAAGTTTGGAACTACTAAAATAAAAAAAAATCTGTCTCCCGTTGTGCCTTGTAATATTTTTTTATTTCAAGTTCCAATTAAATTATCTAAAAAATGATGTGATTGATTATCTACGTGTATATTATAACTAACGTGTTTGTTTCAAATCAAATAGGGTCTAGAGCCTGCAGCATTTGACCTACAGCTGCCAAATAGCCCAAAGCCTAATGTCAGGCCGTAGGTGAGAGGCCAGAATCTGGCAACCCTGTCCTGTACCCACAGCTTTTGATGGATGGAAGAAAATGCCGAGACTTAGTTTGGGATCTCCGCACGGAGATCCCCCCTTCCCCACATTCGGGATCTAGCATTTTACCACGAGCACACAAAAGACTTACTGCTCTTGCCTCCATGCAGTCGCCTTCTGTGACTCACTGCCCCCTTTAAATCTGTATGCTCGGGTCTTCAAATGTTTAGGCCCCTATGTGTCATCTGTTCCTATAGAACCGCTCTCCAAAGATAGATTTATTTGCAAACGTGTGACATAGGTGTGGCATTTGAACATTTGTTTTACTAGCTAAATAGAAGTGAAACGTCTCTGTCACTAGTCTAGGATGATCAAACAGTGAAAAGAAATTCCCTCTGTCGATAACCTTCCCACGAAGATGCACGGTGTCCTCCGCCCTCGCTGCTGCCGGTGGGGCAGGTGCTGCGACGTCCAGGGTCGGCCCAACCATTAGGCAAGCTTAGGTCATCGCCTAGGGCGGCAGTTTCTGAGGAGCAGTTGCAGTCAAAGAAAAACAGTTCCTGACCGCCACGCAAAGTCAAAGAGCTGCAGGGAGAGCACGTACAAGAAAAGCAAAGTTGAACATTTCAAAGTGTGAAGCAAAGGATCGTTGTTGAGGGGTGGTGTTTCCATGAGTATAATCCTTGAGTTTAATTATAAAAGGGGGGGGGGGAGGAATAAGGCTAAAGGTTCAAGTAGGGCATCCAATACCCTTGCTCCTGGACTGGTACTGAAAGCAGCCCCTCACCAGCAGTATTACAAGAGGAGGGCGCCCTTGCAGCGAGGCTGTCTGCAGTACCACCGCCACCCGCATATCCCTGGAGTCTGTTTATCGTGAAGACTTCTGAATTTAGGGGCCCACCATCAATACACACGCACACAAGCTTAATGTTTATGCTCAAATGAATGGGCAAACCAGCCCGAAATACAGACGCCTACTGAACAGACAAAAGGTCATTCCCAGCCATCCTTTCCAGTGTCTCCATAATCTCGCCCTGTAGCTCGCGGGTACTTGGGAGTTAAATGCATGATGCGCGCCTGTATCTGCCAGCGCACGACTTCTCCCTGAAATTCTGAACAGTGAGCCCTGCACCAAGCAAACCTTAACAAGATTAGAAGGCACAGGGAAACAGAATCTCGGCTATCAGTCTTCTAGAGTCACTTGATGGCACGTCACAAGAGACAACTCTTGCAAATTAATTTTCAGAACTAAATGCTTTTCATTGTTATCGGCATATACAATATTCTGCAGTGTATTTACAATGATTCAGTATGCAAATATCTGCAAGTTACTGTAGAAGAAGTGTTGTGTATTATTTTCAGTCTGTTAAACAAGAGTACGAGTACTGATAAAATACTGAAAAACGTCCCTCTATCATTAGCACCCGGGACATGTTTGCACGATATATGGAATAATGTTAAAAATCTGTTGATCTGTGAGAGAGCAATTTCTGGATATGAAATCTGTATTTCAATAAAACTCTTCTAGAAATCTTATGGTCACCATCACGATTTTTGTCATTACTATGCGACTTGTATTGCATTCGTCGGTTAAGTTTATTCAAATCAAGAAAACACAAAGAGACGTGGATATATTATAAACATGATACGCGCTCTTCCCCTTGGTTTGTTTCAGGTAGGGACGTAATTCAGCGGAAACTTTGGTTCAGTGGTTTGATTTGACATGTTTCCAGGAGATATATTTCCTTGAACTATGTCAGTGCCAAATTCCGAGGTCTGCCCCCTCCCCCACAATCACCACACACAAATCATTTTTTGTTTCAACAAATTACATGAATGCATTTTTTTTAAATCGAAGCTGCTTTATATTTCCAAGAGGATAGCAGCACCGCGATGCCTAGTAATATCAGAAATTATCCGGCTAGCCAGTTGCACTTATCTGCTTCTATCCTTTCGTGGTCGAAACAAGAAAACACAAATACACAAACACTTTAGCTTCTGCGATAGACAGTAGGGATAATGTTATCGGGATGACTGCAACATTAAAAAACAATTCAATACGCAGCTGCAACGGTTCCTTAAAGGCGAACTAATCAGGTACATTGACGGATCTGTGGTGTATTTTAACATTCCGGATTTTATTTCTGGTTGTCCGATGTGGGTCAGATACGTGAAGAACTCAATCTTGACGCCTTTAACCTCGGGCTCTAATTTAAGAAGAAAGGTGGTGATTAGGCAGAGCTAAGGAGTGGTTTAAGAGACACCCAACACCACATGCCAGGACCTCCCACCCCAGCTCTCACACAAAGCTAATTTCCTTCAAAGCCGTCAGTACAACATCGCGAATGATATTAAGAAAAAGGGGAAACATCCCTACAATCCCTCCCCTCGCGCCTCGAATGTGGGATGTGATTCGCTTTGTTTCTTGAATATGTAAGTGGTAAATAAGAGCCAACACTGTTGAAATAACCCTGCTTGAGAAACATCGACTTATTTTAGAGCAGAAAAAAAAGTGAAAAAGGATAACCAGTTTATTGAAAACAAAACACCCCCCCCCCCCAAAAAAAAAGTATGCAGCTCCAATTGAGAAATTCCAGAACAATAAATCTGTAATTTATAACTAAAATCGTTAGAAAATAAGAATATTGATTGAGGTTTTAACCAAAGTGACTCCACGTTAGCCATTTCCCATGCTAGTGTTTTACCAAACATTTCATTAAAATACTTCTAGCTTGTATATGTTATCTATGCTTTCTGGGCCGAACAAAAAAATTGCAAGCAATGAAGGGAAAGGTTAGTTAAAACACAGAAAAGCTGCCACCTTGAACACTTTTAGGTCACCACTAGTGATAAGCCCTCTGTAAAAGTGGAAGAAGTTTTATTCCTGCATGCTTCCCTTTTGTGCGTCCGCAAGCTTACACGGAGACAATCTATGTTCATTTTGCTTTTCTTTTTGTGTATGTTTTTTTCTTGTTTGTTTGTTTGCTTTTTTGTTGTTGATTTTTTTAATAGTGAGCTTAGTCTTCTCCAACTTTTCTCGACTAACACCTAAAAGCAATATTTTAAAAAAATCTGCAATAGGCAAGGCACAAACGTTTATCAGAGGTTTTCTACCCTGAAATCTATGGTAGGTAGAAAACCAAATACCGACAAAAGCAGAGAACTATTTTCTTACAACAGCTCAGAGGTCAAGAAAATGGATAGCACTAGCATGGAGGAGAAAAATAAACACACCCTGTGTGCACCTTGGTCTGTTATACTGATTTTTCATACAATACATTTGTTGAACTCATGCCTCTATCCACCAAGGAAGCACAAAGAAGATAGTTATCTTGTATTCAGTCCCGGAGCGCCCCCCCCCCCCCCCCTTTTTATGGCCTGCCATATTTGAAGTCTTCATTCATAAATGCTCAGAAAAACTTCTCTTCCTATCCGATGACAGACTCTTCTTGTTGTAACACAAGAAGGAGCACCTTAGTGCCGAGCGGCGGCGCCGTCCAGCACACGTACACGTGTGGCGTGTTCCGCTTGGGTTATGCGGCTTTGCCGGCTGCACTCGTGTGATGTGGACTCAGAGACAGCTGGGGAGGAGGAACGCTCCCTCCCCCCTTTTTTTCCAGTCCCTTTTAAGCCCTGAGATGTGGATTGGGAGCCAGACACCATTGTTTGCTCACTCTCCGAGAGTGTTTTTTGGGTCAGCCATTATTATGATCTGGTTGTTTTAATAGACTCCTCGAAAAAAGGGCAGGCACACTTCAGTTGCCTAATTTATGGCTTTTGCTAAAGACTGAAAACTTTCAAGGCTCTGTTTAGTTGTCCATTAAATTTTTTATTAGCAAAATTTAGTGTAACCACAAGCTCTTCATCTGCAATCACAGAGAGGAATAAGAATGAAAAAAAAACACGTTTTAGGACGAAATTAAATAGTTCTGTAATTTTATTTTAATAGAAATAAGGCCTAGCACTACCTAGCCCCCGGAATCTTTATACCTGAACTAAGAAAATCAAATTGTAGTTTTATAATTTATGTCTAACTAGAGACATGCTACAACGCTCAGACTTGGTTGGTCGGCATTTAATTAATGGAGTGGCATTGTTTTGTGAACTGGTAATTTTCTTTTCTCTTGGTCAAAACTAAACACTCTCAAGAATCGCATTAGCGGCCCTACGACGAGGAGAAAGGTCTTCGTTTTCTAATCTATGTTCCAATACATTTTAACATAATAGCAACTAGCACATCAATGAGAGACTTTGGTGTTTCCTCAAGGGACAAGCTTCACTCTCTTATTTATATGTATGCCAAGAATCTGGCATCCCTAATTGTAAATCAACTCATGTTTTTCAGTATTTTAAAACCTATTAGCACGCAATCATAGGAGAAAAAAATCATCAGAGACAGTGAAAAATATCTCACTTACCAAAAATACTCTTGAGTCTTGCTGGCTGTTTGTATAGAGGAGGAAGCGGATGTCCAGTGACTCTGCGGTCAGAAAGAAAACGCACTCTTTTCTACAAGTTTCCTCCCATGGAAATCCTTCCATCCCCCTCTCCCCTTTCCCTTCTTCCATCCCGTGGCGCACCTACCGTCCTCCGCAGAGGCCAGCCAACATCCAGCACCTCTTGGATCGGTTCGGCTCATCCGCCCAGCAGATTTGCCAGCGCCAATCCTTTTCTTTCCCAGAGACGTGGATGAACCCCAAAGTGGCAAACTCCTTTCTACTGTGAGGCAGGGTCTGTTGTTTTGCTTGGTTTTGTTTTATGGAATCACTTCCCCTTTCTTACCTCCATTTTGCTCGTTCGGCACTGTCTTTCCATGCCAAAACTCCCCCTGCTTCTGGCTCCAGCCAAGGGCTGCCAGTCCACAGATCCTTCTCTCTGTTCCTGTCTTCCTCCCTTTCTCCTCTTGGCAAACACGAGGAAAAGAAAGGTAACGCTCCCTTCGGAGGCTTTTTTTTTTAATTCACCGCCACATGACACCCTTGGGTTACCAGTCTCACAAAGTTAATGAATAAGCGCTCATTGTAAAACGATAAAAGATGCCCGCAGAACAGCAGCAGGGCCCTCGGTACGGAACAATGGCTTCATTGCAGCCTTGGCTAAAGTTTCAGAAACTGCAGACAGCCACGGATCCGGTTAGGTCAATCGCCAGTTCACTTTATTACATGCTATGTATATAATAACAGTGACTGGTTACCGTTTCTCCAATCCACTAATCCTCAAAAAAATACCTCTTGACACCTTTTCTCCGCCCTTCATCCTCCCTGCCTTGTGTCTCGTCTTTTAACAAAAACAGGTTTCGTCATATCTAGTTGCTCTCTTAAAATGTGCCCATTCCGTCCTATGTCTCCGCAGCCTGGCCTCTCATTTGATGGGCGGGTCAGGCTGTACCCTTGATTGGCCTCCTTGTATAATCCTTTGCAGTGTATAATCCGGTATAATTTCAGGAACAAGTTAGATTTAGAGTGAATGGGTCGACCATATGTAAAAGAAAACAGAGGGGGCACGACCTTTCCCTCAACTACATATTGCGAAGCAAGCTGTAGAAAACTCGTCTCCTGTCTGAACTTTTCAGCTCTCCGGCAACCACCTTTAAAGGTGCTGCCCCTTTCATAGGATTTCTTGAAATGTTCAGCTAAGGATAATTCGAAATAAAAATGCAAAACCAAATAGCAAGTCTCAGTTTTTACAAGATAATAAAGTGTGTGTGGGGGGGGGGAGGGGGATAGTTGGAGAGAGAAAACATTCTGTGGTAGAACGGTTGGTATTGGACCTTTGGACACAAGTTTTAAACGTGCTATTTCAAGCCCTTTTGTACGTGCAATTGCCAACTCATCTGAGCTTATTTGATGGAATCAATTCATTATGGATAAAGGTATGTATTTATTTTGCTATCTTTGTTTAAAGTGCCTGGACCCCAAAAGATAGGTACAACTGCACAACTCAGTCGGTAAATTACATTACTGCCAAAGCATGAAATAAGCAAATAAGAAATTTATATGCTTTTCGGATTGGATAATAATTAGATTAATAGCATCCCTTTTGGAGTTTACAACCCGGCTCCATACAATATGCAGTGGCAGTGGGCAGTGGCAGATTTACCTAAATCACTATAATTTATACCTGCTTTGCCATAAAACCAAATCCTTCCGTGTACTTCTACCAGGCGGGCGCTTATTGCCATGTATCATATAATCAATCAGTTTGAAGACCCTAGACTGTGCAATTTGATGTTCATAAAAAGACTGAGACAATAGTGTATGTAGTATATTTGACTCCCATGAAATAAAACACATTTTATTTTCATGTCGGCTGAAAAGTAAAACAATAATATTGTACCAAATGTTATACATAGGGCATGTTTTACATTTAATTTTTTTTTCAGAAACATCATTGCATCCACCAGAGGTACTATTCTAAAACTGATATTCACACGTTTGTTTTCCTTATTATATGTTAAAATCATACAGTGTCGCATTTAATATGTACATTCCCTTGCTCGCAAGCGAAAAAGTCCTACCGCCGTGTGACATGCCTTATTTTAAAGCCTATCCTCCGAAAACACGGCTCTGATATTACTAACAAACTGTTCTTATAAAATTACTTTGACATTTCGATATATACACATCCTTTCAGTCATTATTATGTTAACAATGCTAAACTTAATAAAAATAACAAGCTTATAGCAACATTAAAATGGCATATCCAGTCAAACATTTGTCCGTATATATATATTGACGTCCTTTATACCTGTTGGGAATACTTTTTGAAAGATGTCAGAAAGCACAGAAGCTCCTTTTGAAGACAAAAGAAACGTCTTGTTACAGAGGCTTCTCCTTTCTCTCTCTCTAGTAAGGTGTCTCAGTTTTTCAGGGAAGGTTTAATTTATTATTTTGTTTTCTTTTAAATCCCCGTTCAGTATGGGTTATAGGTAAGCATTCACACTGGCCTGTCCACGGCATACTGGCATGCGCTCAGATTGGAGCCTGGGTTCTGAACAGTGGCATAGCCAAAACTCGAGTGTTGCTTGGCTTTGAGTCTCAGGCTTGCTAAACTGGAGTTACACGTGTCCCGGTACACATAAGGAGGGGTCGGAGGCGCGTAGGGACAGGCCGACGTGGGCACCGCCGAATTCAACGAAGGGTTGCTGAGGTTGTTTAAGTTATTGAGGGTGTTGAGGCTGGAACCAGGAACTCCAGTCACCGCCGAGGGCACCATGCTCGAAGACATACTCATGGAAGAAATGGAGTTTGGCGGGGAAAACATGCTTTGAGAAGACAGGGGGTTGACATTCATCGAGTTGAAGAAAGGGAAGCTTTTAGTGGAAAGGGAGGCCGACGTTAGACCTTTGGCTGCCCAATTGTTGTAAGAATAGCCCGGGTACATGTCATCATAAGGCTGCATCAGACTATTAAACTGCGGACCGAAACCATTCTTACACAGCTCGGCCTGCTGGTTCCTTTCCCTCTTTCTCCACTTGGCTCTGCGGTTCTTGAACCAAACCTTGGAAAGAAAGAAAGAAAAAAAAATGCAAACTTAACATTCAGATCTGCCAAGCCTTGTAAAACGAAGAATCAGCCGGTTAATATAATTCAAAAATTATAACTTTCAAACAGACAAGGAAATTAATATCAGTAATGATGATGATTCAATTTCTGCACTTTAATGATTGTCAGATTTATGCAAAGGGGAATGTTCCGCTGCAATAGAGATGCATGCACCACAGGCCTGCAAGGCGTCGCCAGGAGAGCTTGCCTTCCAGAGCTGAACGACAGCGAGACCATTTCCTCCTCACGCAAAGAAAACATTTGGTGATCGAGGAATTAAAAAAATGTAGCTACTGGTTCAAAGACCGAGTTTGTTCTAAATCAAATCCTGCACGGAGCTTTAAAGCAGAACTTTTTCAAGTGGCATTTAGCTCGTGTACATAAACGTTCAATAGAGGCGGCACGGCTTTTCGAACTATTTGCCGAGCAATGCGAAAACCCCACGAAAGCCGAAGAAAAATGCAAATTAAAAATAAAAAAGAGAGTTTGAGAAAACTCACGTAGTAAGCTGCGAGTAGTTGCCTTGGCGGCTAGTAAAGATCCTCTGGAGCTAATCTTCGATAACCGAGGAAGACTGTGGAACCCACTTGTCCTCTCCGTTTTTGGCAAAGTTTCTTTTGTAAGTAGGTGCCACACTCCTTAACTACGTGCTAACTGGGATCGGGGGTGGGTCCTCCCTACAGACAAAGCGAGAAATCGTGCGTCTTTCTTCAAATGTTCCCAATCCACATCTTACCGTCTGAGTAGGGTTGGCCGCCCTCCTACCGAGCCAGTTTTGTGTATTGCAGAGGTTCCTGAGGCCTTGGTCTGTTTACATAAATCACGCTTTACATTTCAAATCTGTTAACTGTGCAAACTGATCCTTTTGCAACACTCTCTATGTACCTAGCTGCATAATTGTGTGCGTGTATATAATTTATCAGTCATATATAAATATATACACATAGATCAATGCGTCCATTTAGCTCTGCAAAAATAGCGTGGAGGCCACTTTAAACTATAAGCTTAACCGAGCATTAACTTTTACTGCCGCTTCGCCCATTGAAGATTACTGCATTAAAAATCAAATCTTTCTAGCAGTCCTTAATTTTGCATTTATTGTGGGGCCCACAAATCACTTAAGGTAGCTTAAGGCATGCAAAGTAGCAAGGACAAAATTATCCAAAAGACCGACCTACCGAAGAGCAAGGAAATTGAGCTATAAACAGATGGATCTTAACAGCTTAAAATTGAAACACTATTCAAATAGACCCCTGGTTTCATTTAAGCCGACTTGGTCAACAGAACCATCGGATTTTTCAGCTTGCATTTAATTAGGTTCTTACTAGTTAAGCAACAACACATATCTGAAGGTACGCGTTTTCCAGCTTTCCTTCTGACGTTTAAAACCTCTTTTTATATTTTTAATTATCTTTTTGTATTTTTCCATTTTCCACTGAGCAAACTAGCTCCCCGCCAGAATGAACAGGAAAGTTACACTATGACGACTTTAATTGTGGCTAATATTTACAAACCATAAACCTTACCTTTCAGAGAATAAAGGCCACGCAATCATTGACTGCCTTCCTAAACCATAGCCCTGAAAACCGCCATGGTTGAAATACAACGTCCTCGATCTCAATATATAAGTGTTAATTCTCACTTCTGGGGCTTTATTTTTTGTTCCCTCGGCTAAAATATTTTCGGACTCTGAAATCACACTTTTTACTCGCAAATTTAAAAAGAGAGAGCGAAAGCACGGAGAGGAAAGTGCGCGCTTTCCTCCGCATCAGACCCTTTGTGTGTCCTGCAGACATTTTGCTCTCCGAGAGCTGTTGCAGCGTCACCGCGTCTCTCCAGTGGGAGGAAAAGCCTCTGCACCTGGAGATGTGCGAAGGACATTCCACTTTTCACAAGCTCTGATTTTTTTTTGTAATTTTGTTGTTGTTCTTCTTTCCCTTAATTTTCTGCCCCCCCCCCCCATTCCCTTTAATATATAATTTAGCTGTTTTTTTTTTTTTTACTTACCCTGACTCTGGCTTCGGTGAGATTGGTCCAGACTGCGATCTCCTCCCGAGTGGACATATCCGGATAGCGGTTCCTCTGAAACGTGGCCTCCAGTTCCTGCAACTGCTGGCTGGTGAAGTGAGTCCTTTGCCGGCGCTGCCTTTTCTTTTTCGATGGATCTTCTCCCCCATTGTCTTCGTTTTTACTTTGCTGGCTTTTGTCTTTTTCTGCAATGCGTAAGTTAAAAGAGGGGGGGGGGGGAAGAAACATTATCTTTCTGCCAGTTTTTTTTTCTTTCGGTGCAAAAGGTGTTTGCCCGTTTTCACACTGCTTTTCTATGGAGAGCTGCATCACCCTCAATATAATAAGGTGCCCTGTTTTTATGAATACAATATTTAGCACTGGTTGCTACAAATCATCATAAATTTATTTTTACAAAACAGATGCCAAACTTGGGGGGGGGGGGGGAATCATATTTATGGATTCAATTTTCTTCAGACAAAAAATAATAATTATGTATAACAAACAACAATCAGAATGTTAATAATTTCTTATCGTCTGTTTAATAAATTATGGTTCCTGAAGGAATTTCCTGTTTCTTATTAAAACTTGGCAGAGGGAAGGGAAAAGAAAACGAACCACATTGGCAGCCAGACTAGGCGAGAAAGAGCCGTGTCTTCCGATCCAAGCGAAAACCCTTCTAAGTTTGGAGATTTTGGAGCTGCTGACATACCGGAATGTACCGAGGAGAAAAGCTCCCAGGGGGAATGCGGAATCAACCGTGCTATGAATGAATCTCAGTTTTCATGTGCCGTTGTCGGACCTACACAGTACGCAAACACTCGCTGCTCTTCCGGCAGAAGAATCCATTATTAATATATTTTCCGTTTTCTTCCTGCAGCGAGTTTATATTCGCGCATTTACTCCGCAGTTTTAGAAGATACTACAGCTAGATTACTTTAGAAACATCTTTATTGTTGCGAAAATAAGTTACAAAAATATTACTTTTGATTTTGTTTAATTTTATAATGGGAGAGACAGCAACTCTGGAAAGTGCAGCTTTCAAAAACATTTTGTCTTTCATAGGGCATGGGAGAAAAGTCAACGCACAAGTTGTCAATGACGGCGATTAAACAAGGTAACAAGATGTTGACTAGTTTGCATGAGAAGTACTCCCTGTATCGGGTCACTGCAAATTAGGGCAGGGAAAATCGCTTTGGAAAACAAGGCTCTTAATGAGTAACCCGCCAATGAGGTCTAAGAAAGGAGGGTCCTTGATAAATTAAAGCCAGTAAACAAATAATATTGACAATAAATGACAAACCAGCCTATTTGAGTTATCCTTCACTAGATTAGTAACTTTTCTGGACATCTATACAACAGACATTCCACACATATAGTTATGCTGAACTATATAATTTTTAGAATACAGATCTACAATTAAGTGTAGATTTTTATTCTACAGTACATTCTAAAACATATAGTGCACACGCACAATTGTTTAAATCTGCATACATTATAAGGCCTTTCTATCTCTAGTTCCTATCTAAATCCAATTTGTGGTTGCATCTTGCCCTCTGGGGCGGCTCGGTGTCCCCTGCTTACCTGCAGCCTCGGGACTGGAGGTGTCCGAGATGGTGTGCACCTCCAGCCGCTGCTTGGAGTCCAGCGAGCGCTGCCCTGCAGCCAGGGCGGAAGCCATAGAGAGCCGGCCGGGAGGGAGGTGCGCCTGGGACTGAGCGGCGGCCGCTTTACTTCCCACCAGGTGCTCCAGACCCAAAGGATCTTTCATGGAGTTCATCGAAATGAGGAGGATCAGGAGGAGAAGAGGAGGCCCGGCCAACAACCACAGCCAGCTTCCCCACACACCCTCACCCAAATGCTCAGAATAAGAAGAAAACCAAACGGGGTGGGGGGAAAGGCATCAAGCTGGAAGCAGGATGGAGTTCCTCGCAGACCGCGTCCAGGGGCGAAAAAAAAAAAAAAAAAGCACGTGAAAACTGCAGAGCACCCCAGTGGATTCGGTGCAAATCTTCCAGTAAGTGACTACTTGCAGTTTTTACTTATAGGCTTAAGAACAATTCTCATATGAAGATCCAGCCGTAGAGAGATAATATCGACAGTACTGTATATTTATTTAATCCTTCCCCACCCCCACCCCCCTTTGGCCCCCACCTTCTTTCGCAGCCGACACCCAGCAGGCAGTGAGTTCCCAAGGTGTTATTTATAGTGCGGTTGAGCGGAGCACTAGTGCTGCTGGGGCTGTCAGAGCGCGGCTCGGTGCAGGGCAGAGTGACAGTGGCAGGGAGCTGGCGTGTATATACCGCCAGCTCTCCTCCTAGCGCTGGGCTCCCCCCGCTCCTCCCCCGATCCCGGGCGCAGGGAGGTGGTAGTTGGGAATAGAGCAGCCCATCCGCTTCCCTCCTAACCCGACAGCTTCAAACCAGGAAGGAGAGGAGGGGGGGGGGGGGGCGACCGCAGGCTTCGATGTCACTCCGCCCGCCCCCTTTCCTCTCGCTCCGCCCTCCTCCTCCGCTGCACTTAGCTTGTCTGTACGCATGACGTCTTTCTCCGCCAATCGGAGAGAATCCTAGAGAGAGAGGCCTATAATAGCCTTCTCCCCTCTTAGCCTGCCGGTAGGGGTGGGCTTTTGAGTCACGCTTCGGGCAACTGCACTAATACAGAGTGGGAAAAACCTGTTCTGTCCCCTCCGAAACAGCTAGACAGGGATTATAGGCGTATATCTATATATACAAGAGAATTACTGCCGAACTTTAAAAAAAAATAAAAAATGGGCTTATCTTCAAACAGGGAAACATGCAAAACAAACTCACTTTTTCTTCTGTATATATGACCAAGAATGAGCGAAGCAGATCAAATTAAATCTTAAAACCAAAATATATTAATAAAAATTAAAGTATGAGAGCCCGGACAGACCTGGAGAAATCTAAAACGGTTAAATGCACATAACTTTCAGCTCAGCTTGGTTTTACTCGATTCGCCCGGTTTCAATACGCATATCTCCAGCTTTGTATTTATGCTCACGATATTTGGTTATCTACATTCTTTTTTTTTCTGTAACCTAGGTACTGTAAATTTGTAGCTATTCAAATCAATCTAATTTAATCGGACATCGATTCTGCTTATCTTGATGCATTTGGATTAAATACTTCTAGACTGGAGCCTAGCCCTTACACTGACTTCAAATAAAGATTTCGGCAGGAAAGACGTGTATGTCACAGGCGACAATATTCCGTTTCCTATTGGCCCATCTTAATAATTATCAAAACATGTTTTTTTCTGAGATTTGGAAACCGTGTGGAGGTTCCTGTTTCAAATCTGAAGAAGGAATCTAACTGACCTCAAAAGCTCACGCACATGGTTTTATGTAGGATCAGTCAAGATATTGTGGAGTGCAGAGAGTTAATTATTTTCCAAGACCAGTATGGTTTCTAAACGGTTTCATATCATCTCTGCCAACTGTCATACTCGCTTCTGTTTTCTGGCTGTCGGTATACCTACGCTTTTTGGGTGGTTGGTTCAGGTGGTTTTAAAATGAAACACCCAGTTTATTCGGAGAAGTCTCCTAGCCTGTTTTGAAATCCGCCTTACTTAGGACAGGCTGATCTGCATATATCTGCATCTTGTTATAGCAGATTGAAGAAGGACTTTAACTTATCCAACGGTCTGTCAACTGCAGCTTGGGCTGGCAAGGGAGCCAGGATGTGCTGCAAACACAAAGCCATTATCATGGGAACAAAAGTCCCAGTTGGGAAAAATGAAAATACAACGGCGAGGTTCTGTTCTGGTGTGGGTGTGTTACTCCAGAATCTGAACGGGTTAGATCTAACGATTTGTAGAATGTGAGAAAATGAAACAAATGCACATTTTGTAGGGACCGCTCAGAGGCAGCGGGAGACCTTTCTGCTTTGAAAGGCCAAAGACACCAATATCCAGCCCTGCTTCCCAGCTCTCTATTGCTTATACTATGTTAGGCAAAGTATTGGTGGGGCCATGGCCCCTGCCCCCCCCCCCACCACCCTTTCCCCTGCTATGGGACCACCTGGTCGAAAGACGGAAATGAAGTGACAAAATGGAAAGCGCTTTGCCTCTTTATCCGTCCCGTTCGCTTGTCCAGCTGAACATGTACATTCGGGCTGTTTTTTTTTTAATCGGCATCCAATTCGAGCTTTAATAATATTACCTTATTATATGACATTTATTAGGCAAAAGCATTATACGGTGGCGGGGGGGGGGGGGGGGAGGGAGGAAGTACTCCTTGCTGGATAATTTTGCTGCCTTTGTTATTTCATTGCACTTTAGGTAAACCCGCAGAGAGTCTGTTACCGTGCCGGAACCATTTCTCCATAATATTCCGTGACAGATGCGAACAGCGGCTTCCAAGGAAAGACATCCCAAATCCCTTCCCCTTTCCAGGGATTTGCGACCATATCGTCTTTCTAGCCCACAAGAGACTTTTCACCAAATCCCTTATCTAAATAAACTCCAGAATCATGTCACCATAAAATAAGGGTCTACAGCAAAGCAACATGCTAAAAGAAAATGAAAAGCAAAATAATTTCTATAAGAGAGATCCTACATGTATTTGTACCCCCCCCCCCCCACACACACACATTCTGTTTAAATTTTGACTTTGCTGTTATTTGATTTGATCCGCGGATGCCTTTATTTCTAAGTATTTCTTTTTCATTTCGTTGTATTATCTGAAATAAGGGTTTTTGTTATGGTTTGTCCCTCCCCTCAAGCTTGTTGATATAATTAAGCCACTTTCCTTCCAGCTTTCGGGAAGGATTTTACTCTGCTTATAACACAAATGTTGCAAAGTTTCCCCAATAGCTTTTTCTTACTTTCAGGCATAAAAATCCTGCTTTTCACAGCGAGCGCATTAAAGTGCATGTGCTAACATTTGTCAGATTCGTGTTATGAAATGCAGAGCGAGGAGGGGGAACAGTGGTTACATTCTCCCCTAATTTCTCTGATTTTGTTACTATGACATCCTGGGAATTCTGAATAGAGAAAGCTTTTCCTGCCAATGACACACTCAATTAAGCGTTAGTTCTCCCAGTCTCTTTCATTCCCTTCTTCAATTTGGAGAGGTGACTTTCGTCAGTCGTGGCTATATCCTCTTTAGCTCTATCTCTTACCACTGAAGCATACGTATATTACTTTAGCGGGCTGCTGGTAAAGGACGTAAAATTAATTCACATTCTGCTCATTGGCGTTTAAGTGACGTGTTTTATCCCTGAGATTTGGCAAAGATTCTCTGCCTCAGACCCCACAGTGTTTCGATACACACAATGCGCTCACATTTGTTTTGTAGTGGGGTTTAATCTGATAAGATTCTAATTTACTTAAGTCCTTTAAATAGAGGGGGGGGGAGGGGGAGTTTACATGGCTCCAGCCGTTTTCTTATTGAATTTCCTTTAATTCCCCCAGATTATAAAGTATACGTGTAAAGTAAATATTTCCTCCCTTTGCATCCGCAGCAGATGACCTATAACTAAGTCAATATGAAGCCGGCTTCATTCCGAGCAGTTTGCTATCAGCCCTATCCCAGCTCCTTTTAGCCTCTATGAATTTCTGGCGTCTCAGAATAGGTATTCCCCGAATCTGTCACCACGATTGGATTAAAGCCCCATACCCTGATTTATTTTATATTATGTATTTCTTGTTTATCGGCAGAAATATGGTAGGATTTTCCAAAGTTCAAGGTTTTCTCCCTTTTTTCTTTCACACTACAAATGTCAACGTTGAAAGCGCTAAGGCTGAGGTACAAATGCCCGACCGGTCAAATTATTTATCACCATCAGTAGAATTTATAGAATTATAATAAATGACCAAGCAGCATAACTCACTCTTGCAAAGAGGCGACCGAGTTTGCAAACAAGAAAGAAAGAGAGAGAGAGAGAGAGAGAGAGAGAGAGAGAGAGAGATTTTCATTATGATAGCAATTAGGTTAAAAAAATGTTCTGTGAGAAATGATTCAGGTATTCCTTGTTTTCTGCATGAAAAGATGTGTGCCCTGAAGGGGGTTGGAAAATACTGCAATATGTAATTCGACGTCGTTCTGAAATCTTTCGTGAAAAACCGAGTTTGCATCGTCTTAAATTTCCAGGTTAAGATTTGCACATTCCGTAGGTAATATTTATGGGTGGCGTATCCGTAAAAATGGGAACGAAAATAATATTTCCCTTACAGCCGCTGAAGCTGAGAGTATTCACATTTTACATTTTTTACATTTTTCCTCCCATTTTCTGTATTTTATGTAGTAATATTTAGGAGCATCCCAATCGTTTCCAAAGATCTAAGGCCGGGGAAACTAAATAATTACCCAAAAAGGAGAAATCGTTTTCTCCAAAGTCATAGAACAGATTTGAGCCTTATCTAGAAGAGTTTCCTCTCCACCCCCTCCTCCAACACCCTTGAGTATATAATGGGATGAAATGAAACGCTAAATTCGGCCCGCGTCCATCTGCCCATTTATCCATGCATCCATCAGGCTGACTCAGTCTCTAAAGTCTTGCTAGGGGTTTTGTTTTTTTTTACATTTTTTTTATTGTCAGTTCCTTTTTGAGGAAGTAGTCACTGTTGTTAGCTATGAACAATTAGGTAGATCAGTAATTTCTTCTGTATGAAGGTATTTGTTTGGTCCCTCTTGACTGGCTGCGTTTCAGAATTTAGTCTGTCACGGCAGAAGAGTCTTCTAGAAAAGTCTAAGGGTGATATTGTTATACTCAGAAATCGAGCTTCAGATGCTAAAGTTAGGGTCCATCTTACATTTTTCTTTTTGTTTCGTCCCAAGGGATATTTGATGGGCTATGGAGTTTCTTAAAATTACACTTCTAATTGCCATGAAACGTTTTATTTATTTCGGAGCTGGAACATAGCCGCATTTTACTAGTTCTTTTTTCTTTTGGGCAAAGTTATTCTAAATACTATTGAAATACTGAACTTTTTAAGACGTTTTGACTTTCCGTCGCTTTATGGTACTGCGCGCAAGTAGCTCAAGCTCTCATTTCACAATGCGCCGCTGAAACAGATCTGAGTACGTAGGTCTAGTCGTGCAATTTCACATACCATAAACTGTGCTCAAATTCCGTTTTTATTTGTTTAGCAAGAAACACCGTAAAGTTCACGGAAAAGATCGGCACTAATTTTGGACAGGCGTAGGGTGCTCTCATTCCGTCTATCAGTACGTTTACAGAGCGCAAGTGCCATGGCTGGACACAACGGAACAACAGCAGCCACGTTGAGACTTTGGTTGACTGGCTTTCCAGTGCGTTTGAAACCACTGCAATCCCAGAATAAATTCAGCGGTATCTACAGCAGTCTGAACTCCGCAAGTAGCTGTTGGTGGGAAAATAGAGTTTCATCTGTCAAGGTCCAAAATGGTCGCTAGCCTAGTGCGCAACACTGTTCTTAGCAAAGATTTTTGAAGGGCAGGTGTCAGTCACCTCGTATTTCTTAATGTACCATAGTATAGAAAAACAATCATGTACGAAAAAAGTCAGATAACAATGTAACTATTTCTAATCGATGAATGTGTAGAGCACACAAGTTCAGGGGAAGAGGTAGAAATGCAGCCGCAAAATAGAAAGAGAATAAAAAGATAGATTCTGATCAGAAGAAACTGCAACAGGGGATGCCATAGATTAACGCAAGTGTCCCATTGCTGAACCTTAACCATAAGCTGATAGTTACAAATCAGTCAGTATGGGGAAAGAGTCCTGCCCTTCAAGAAGGCCTCCAAGTGTCGAGGATCCGAAACAAATGTCCCTATTACCATAATATTTGTAGGAGGATTTTATAAGATGTGAATGTGTCTTCAAGAGAAAGAACCTCTTGATAAAAGGTTATAAACTGAGGATATTTTCAGTGCAACTCCCCAAAAATTCTATTTTCTAAGAAACACTTCAGAACCCCCTCTTTATCGGATATACAAACAAACACAGTTAGAACATAAGATATGCCATACTGGGTCAGACCAAGGTCCATCAAGCCCAGTATTCTGTTTCCAACAATGGCCAATCTAGGTCATACAAGGGACACAGGTTCCACAATGCTTGTATTGGTTCAAGCATTGATATCCTGGGTCCCTTCTTAGGGTAGTCGGGTCTAAGCCCTCTTTTGCTAAGTCAGATTCTAGCCATCAAGCGAGAAATGGCCCTTTTCATCTAACCCCCTGCTCTACCTCTCTATATACGTTTACCGGACAGAAATAATAAACTTTAGTAGTCAGTGGCATGACATCATTGAGAATCTTAAGCATCTCTTATGAATATAGTTTATCCAGAAGGCAGCACTAATTAAAAGAAGATCGAAGTTGCTTCTACTCCCAGTACATTCCAGATATTCCACTTTCTTGGAAAGGATAGTTTCGAGGCTTGGATAAAAGTTTTAAGTTCCCTGGGACTCAAACCATGAGCAACAATGCCCTTAACCAATTACTCTTCTGACCTCAGATCCAAAAATGGCTTCCCTATCCGTTTAGACTGCAAACTTTAGTTCCATCTCTGTTAACTACCTCCCTATTCTGAGCTCTAACAATGTAAATTCTTGTCTTCATTAATGCTGGTGTTAAAGAATTGTAAAAGAACCCCCAGCTATGTACAAGTTAAAGGAAGGGGTCTCAGTCTGGTCCTTGGAGGCTTCCCTCCAATCTGGCTATCAGGATATTCCTAGTGCATATACTGCAGACAGTGCATACAAATATACATTACATATATTTATGGGGGCTATCCTGAAAGGCAAACTGGCCAGGTGAATCACTGATCTAGGGAAGGGAAGAGAGAGAAGAATTTGACAGAAATGTCAAGACCACAACCTTGTACATCAGGCATATGAAACAAACATTTTTCAGTGGAAGGCAAGTTCTACAATTAAACATCATGAAGTTAGGCTCAAAGCCAGTAGACCCAGGAGTAGGGGTGCAAATTATTTGGAAAGCTTGAACATCAGCCCCAAATATTAATAGCAGAGGCAAACATTTGTTTCCCTTTGTAGACTTTTTTCAGCTTGTAGTTGTTTTACCTTTCTTGCTAGATTGTTTTTGTTCATTTATTTTGGATTTTTTTTTGCTTGGGTTTGTTTTATCTTCTTTATTAGATGTTTGTTTGAAGTCTTCTTTTTTGTTTGTTTGTTTTGGTCTATGTTTCCTTTCTCTCCCCATCAACCTCTGTTCTCTATTTCACTCCTGCTAAACTTTTGCTGGGTCTCTCTTTCTCCCTCTATTCCCCACCCATCCCACCCCTCTATTCCATATTCTCCTTTTCAGGGCAGGTTGGGGGGGGGGGGGAAGCTTAGGCCATAGGAGTTCTTTGGACATTTGATCTCCCTCAGCAATAGTGGTTCCAGTTTCTCCTACATCTCCCATAGCAGAACTAGCAGTGACTCCTTCTGTGTCTCTCACAGCAGCCACCTTACCTGCTGTTTCCTCCTTTACTTCTTTTCCTCTAGAGTCAAAATCACACAGGGCCCCATTTGTGGGAGTTTTCAAGGGGGACCCAATGCACATGTTTGCCTAGGGCCCACCAAGGCTTATTCCTGGCCAGACAATTGCATGTAAGTTTTTCAGGCCTAGACTGATCACATTAACTGAAGCTTGTTCTGGGCTATGAAGGGGGGGGGGGGGGAGCTGCAAAATCTAAGGGCCATTTTTAAGTGGGCAGTCAATCTGGTAGCTAGCTTTTCATGGAAAGGCTGTTGGATACCTGGAATGACCATACAGAGAGCCATAGCAAGGCGGCCTAGACAAAACCTCTTTCCTGCCCCCTCCCTGGTTTCCACCCTGCCTCCCCCTCATGTCCCCACTTCCACCCCTCTCAGGACTTGCAGCAGTGGCAATGGCATTGAAACGGCAACACAGTGTTTACACAACGTTTCTGACCAGCTGCTTCCCATCCCATACAAACAGGGGATCTGCATCGGAGAGGGCGGAAGCTGCTGGCAAAGTTCAGCCCCGACACCAGGCTGCATTGGAGGCTTTGGGTAAGGGCTGCCTTGCTATTCTGATGTCACATCTGCCACTGTAGGTGCTGGGGAGCGGAGGCAGCAGCGGCAATGGGCCACCCTCAAAATATTGGTGCTGTAGTTGACTGCCTATTTGAGCTAGGGTAGTGCTGGCCCTGGCCATACCAGAAAGAGGATGGAGGCGAGAGCAGTAACGGAATTCGTGAAAGAGTGCAAAGGAATCCTAGTTGTGAAAAAGCAATGGGAAAACCAGGATCAGTGGTGATCTCAGCTTTACAAAAGCAAGCAGCCTCTGTCTGAAGTCTCCATAGCCTGGGATGTGGGCTAAGAAGCCCCCTCCCAAGTTTCAGCCTTTGGTTCCTGCATATCTAACACTGGCCATGTATCTGCTATTATGGTGTGTGGGCTGGACATTGAAGAGATTTACATGTTTACAAGTGACCTCTAAACATTTGTGTTCCCTATCTATGGATTATCAGTGGCACTATACAGATAATGTCCACTGAAAAGTCTCTCTAAGTGCTCCGGCACTATCATATAGTGCTAGGGCAGAGCAAGGCTGTTTACTACTACTACTACTTCTGCTATTGATCATTTATATAGCGCTACAAGGTGTGCACAGTGCTACACAGATACTGGGTCAGACCAAAGGTCCATCAAGCTCTGTGTCTTGTTTTGAACAGTGGCCAATCCAGGTCACAAGTACCTGTAAGGTTCCCAAAAGGTAGACAGATTCACCGCTGCTTATCCCACTATACATAGTGGCAATATTCAGCTGCTATCCATATAGCTAAGCAATTTAAATTAGAATAGAAAAATTGCCAACCTTAGCTGTATGTATAGCAATTGAATACCATCATTATGTGTGCAGCGGCTACAGCCAGCATTGTCCATATATATTCCGGGCAGCCACCTATCCAGCTAGTGGTGCTGAATGCAGGCAGTGTATTTAATGCCATGGCTAAACAAATGCTTACGGTGGGGTTTAAATATTGACCAATAGCTGTCTCCATTTCCTTTTGTTCATCTTTTCTCTATGCAACCGCGAGTTGTTTTTTTAAATCTTTTATTAAGAATAAGAGCATAAGAAATATAGCCTTGTAAATTACTGGACTGCATTGTTGACAGTGCAAAGGTTTGTGTATCTGGTATTAGTTGTGTAATGAAATAATTATTGTAATAGGGAACAGAATAATTAAACATAAGCAATGTTCCCTCTAATTTTCTGTAGGCTGTGTGCGCATGAAATATCAGCTGTGCAGCTTTTGAAGGAAGGTTACATTTTTGTGCGCCACATAACGACACTCGGAGTTATATACTTTAAAATTTGACTACACGTCAGAATACAGTATGTACACCACGTTGATTGCACTAGAAAATATTGTAGAACTTGTGAAAACCGTAAATACACAAGAACTTTTAAATTTTAAGACATCTGTGTTGTTTTCTATCAGAATCAGAACCGCAATTTTTGTGCGCTCTGTTGTAAAGTATGTGCGCTCGCTCGGCGAGGTGTGTGCGCACGCACATGCGCACAGTTTAGAGGGAACAGTGAACATAAGGCTTAGTACCCTTCAGTAAGATTATGCTTACATAGCTAGACTCTTTGGAAAATGGAAGAGATTTAGGGGTGTGCTTGCTAAAGGTTGTTAGCTGTCTTCGCAGCGCTAATGTAGGCTTGTTACACCATGAAGACAGCTTTTCCACAATGTCTGCATTTCACATGCTGGGTGCAGGCTTTGGTGGGACTAGGGCAGGAAGTGGGAGCAGAGTGGGCGTGCTTGCAGCAGCTGATTATCGCAGATGTTACTATTGCACGGTAATTGACAATGTTTGCAGGCTTTGCGATGAAGCTATCGCTACCTCAATGGGTGCCAAAATAGCTGCATCTGCGAAGCTTACCCCCCGCAATCCCAGCGTTTCCTCCATGGTCTTTGCAGAGGAAATGCTGTGAACGCCCCCCTGCATCTACCATCGGACTTTTGAAGTAATGCTGACTTTTCACAGCTATTGCCCAGTGTTAGCTACCAAAGTCTACCTCAATTTAGTAAACATGCCCCTTAGTTGCAGCATGTTAATGTCACTGAAGAGGCTAATGACTAACTTACAAAGCAGCCCTTCAGTGCTGGAAAGAGTGCTGTATTTCTAAGTGAGAGGTAAGTAACATCACTGTCTTTGCACCTAAAATCTACATGGCTGCAATAAGTGTAGTTTATTTATTTAGCTGCATTTATATCCCGCTTTTCACCGGGCCAAAGCGGTTGAAGTTAAAGTAGTTAAAGTAATGGGATAAAAGGAGCTTTAAGCAGTGAGATTACAGTCAAGTCCTCTACCTTGTAGGGTCTTTTGGGTTTCAAATCCAGCATTACTGAGAAAAGAAAGGGAACATTTTGCTTGCTTGCAAAGGAGTCCTCCATTGTACTCTTGCTTGCAGTGTGATTGCGCTATTACAATAAAGATATTTTTTGCAGCAACATTGCGCCTTCATTCTGGGATGGGTGAGGGAAAACATAAGGTAATGGTACAGTGTGCTGGCTTCTTCTCTGTCCCTGTACTCTGCCAGTTTTCAGCCCGGCTGAGACCAGTAATAGGGTTTTGACATTGTCAGCGCCATGACTCTTGTGCATGCCAGACCTCCGTATCTTCTATGGTGAGAAAATCTGCTTTCCTTCCTGTTTTCTTGGGCACTCTGAACCTAGCCAGTATAACTCTAGTTCAGAACTTCCCAAACCTGTTCTGGTGACACCACAGTCAGTTGAGGTTTCAGGATGTCCATAGCAAGTACGCAGGAGATAAATCTGCATACATCGATGCCAAGCCTATGCAAACCTCTCTCATGCACAGTCACTGTGGATAACCTGACAATTCAGCTGGCTCTGAGGTTTAGTTCCAATTCTTCTGTACATTCCACTGCACCTTGGCCTAGCATGCTGGATTATAGGGACAAAAAGAAAAAGAAAGAGAGGGGATACTGTTCTAATACCCTGACTACACTCCCTAGCCATGTTTCTTCCTTATTGTCCATCTCTCCTTAACCTCGTTCTGTTCTTAGTGTCCATCTGTTGACTAAATTGTAAGCTCCATTGAGCCGGGACTGTCCTTTATCTGTGTCTAAAGTGCTGCAGACACCTTGTAGGTCATCACTACAAAGGCATCACTACAAATTTATTGTCATATTTGCCTTTGACACAATTACAGCAAGCAGGATTTGAAAAGTGCACTGGAATATGCTGAACCTCATGAATTTAGCAACAGGCAATGTTTTCCTCTCATATTCAAGGAATCATGCTGATGCAGCCCTCACCTGCTTTTTGGCCTTGTGCCAGCTCAGAGCTGGCATGACACATCGGGACCTACCAGCCTGATGTTTCAGAGAGGGTGTTTTTGCCACTTCCAGTGAATGTGACATCGGGTGCTGAAATAATGGCAAGGGAAGGAGAAATGTCACCAAGGCATCGTGGGTGGCTGCTTTATCATCCCAAGGGGGCAGTCTGGCACCGGCTCTGTTTTGGAGTTTTGCTGTGGTAGGCTCAATGTTTTAGAGAAATGAACAAGATGTAGGTGACACCTTTTATTCGCCTAACTCAGTGCATCTGATTAACTTTCAAGAGCTGTACTGAGTTAGTCCAATAAAGTCACTACCAGGCCACAACATTAATGACTTTATGGTGAAAGTCCTAAAAGAGAAGTTCTAAATAATCCAAGAATGTAAAACATTTGAAATTACATGATAAGGCACGTTCAATTGGACCAGACAGGAGGTAACAAAGATATGGACTCTTTTTCTATTTGACATCCAATGTGGTTAGAGCAATGGCGCGGTAACCAAAAGACCAGGGTTTGATTCCCACTGGCATTGCTTGTGGCCTTGGGCAAGTCACTTAGCCCTCCATTGCCTTGGAAGAAAGGTCTGGCAATCTACTTTTGGTCAGACTGACAAGAAAACCCAGGAGCATGAGGAGGCGGCATTGACTCAAAGGCAAAGTTGTCAACTACTGCACAATGTTTCTTTATTCTTACTGCTAAGGGGTCCACATTGACCACTGCCAAAGGTAGTATTCTGGACTTGATGGACCTCTGCTCTGTCCCAGCAAGACTCTTATATTGTTCGCTAACATGGTAACCACAATACTTTACTAAAAATATTAGTGTTAGATGAATTTAACATCCATCACTAGGACAATGAGCTTAAGTACATTCAAACACATTTCCCCAAAGGAGACTGCAAGAGGTCACTGCACTAAACAGCACTGGTCATAGCCAAGGTTTTATGGAACACATTTAAAATAAGAATTAAAATACATTTGTCATTAAGAAGGGTATTTCATGGAATCACTTCCTAATTGAAATCATAGGCCCCTCTCAAATCAAAGAGAATTGCAAACCTTGCAATCTTTTTTTTTTTTTTTTGATTCCCACATTAAGGGCACTTTCAGCATTGTTCAAGGAAGGTCTGAAGTGGTAAATCTTTAATATAATACACTATAATACAATAACAATACTTGGTCACATCTCTCAATATATTATTTGTGTTATTGTGTATGTGTTGGCTGACTTGTTTTTTTGTATGCTGCATTTATAGTTTTTAAACTGCCAAAATGTCAGGCTTCTGTCCAGCTGAGATATACCAAATATCTTTTCTATCTGTCTGTCTATCTATCTATCTATTCATCTATCTACCTATCTATCCATCCATCTATGTGTGTGTGTTTAAGATAATTTATTTTTAAATGTAATATTTATTACATTTTAAATATCTACACTCAGAGGAAACAAACTGAAACTCTTTTAGAACATCCAAAAAAAGCAGATTAGTACCAAGAAAAATGAACTTATCCATCACATATCATAAATGTGCAATTCCTCCTAAATAGCAATAAAGAGGGAGGATGTGAGAAAGCAGAGAAAAAAGTCCTAGAGAAAAGACTTTGGTGGTCTTTTACTAATGAGCATCTAGGTATTGCGCCTAACATGCGAATGGTGCCAAAGCCATGGTGCATTAGGTGCAATCCCTGCTGAGATGGCGTTAAGTGAACCTGCACTAATGCAGTTAGCATGCAGTGTTAACACCGCGCGCTAACTGTGCTGAGCTCACCACGCCCACTCTCCTACCCCGCCCACTTGTGCCTCTAAAATGGATTGCACAGTTAGCACAGGAATCATTAGGCACTGTCATGGCCCCGTACTAACTGACATTGCACGTCCCAGCATGCCTTTAGAATGCACCAGAATGTGGTGTGATACCTGCCAGCTAGCTCTTGCTAGTAAAAGACCCCCTTTATATTAAAGACAATGGGGTGTGTTTACTAAGCAGCGGTAGCGGCTGCCATGTGGTTTCGGAGCTGCGGCCCCATTGAATTCAATGGAGCTGCGGCTCTGATACCTCACGGCAGCCGCTACAGCTGCTTAGTAAACATACACCAATATTTTCTTACCTAAATAAGTCTGAGACCTTGCAAAATGTAGTGAAATGCTGTAATTTTCATTGCATTCATTTTCCAAGGCTGCCTGTAGTCACAGAGCCCATGGTTTAAAGATATGTAGCGTGCAGCAAGGAGCACAATTGTAAAGTTTGCCCCCATTCATAAGAAGATAAGAACATAAGATATGCCATACTGGGTCAGACCAAGGTCCATCAAGCCCAGTATTCTGTTTCCAACAGTGGCCAATCTAGGTCATACGTACCTAGATTGGCCTACTACCTTCTAGAAAATTCAGAATTTGATATGGCTGCACCTTGTGCAACACATGTTTAGCCTTGCGTTAGATTCAGATAGAGATTGTGTGGAATGTTTATTCTTTAAATATTGATTATTGCTTTTATTTAGTTTTAACATTAGGATGTGTCCAGAATTGTGGTTAAGAGTATTCAAAGAAAGAGGCAACATTATTATTTTGCTTTTGAGGTCAGAAGTATAGCACACAAGGGTTCCTTTCAGTCTAAGGGGTCTTTTTACTAAAGTACATTACACAATTCATCTGCATTTTGGCATATGTTTCCGCTGGTCGGTGGTAATTATAGCGCATAGGTGGGAAATCACTGTGTGCTGAAATGTTGATCATGCATTTTGTGATGGGTTGAGGCAGAGATGGGTGTTGGCTGTATATTGTAGTGAGCATAGGCATCAGTAGGGGGCACTAATGGCCATTGCTGCAGTTAGTGTGGGTGGTTGCACCCATGGTACTTGCCTAGGGTAGGAACGTGTGCGAAGGCACGCTAGCTGCTCTCCTGACAATTACTATGGAATAGTGGCCCTCAACACGTGTCAATTTTGACTCAAAATGTGAGTTGAGGCAAAAACATACCACACGTTAGTAACAGGGCCCCTAAGATTTCCATGTAAATGTCTAATTAATTGTCATATCTTCTGCAAACCTTCTTGAATGATACCCCTATTGTATTAATAGCAGACCCCCATGAAAATACAAATAGCTTCCTTGTGTTTCTGTTATTAAACTGCCCTTTACCTCTGCATTCAATTCTTTTTAACTTTTATTTTTTCTTTACATTATTTACTGAGGAGCGTTTCGACTCCCTCTATGTGAATGGGCTAATTGCAAAGGTTTAATTATTCCCTGTTTTGACAATATGCTGTGTTCTGTGTTAAGCTTATTTTCTCTTCAAGTGTTTTACTTGGATTTCTATTTGAAATCCAAATAAAAGAATACAAAGAATGTATAAAAAGGCAGGGGAAGACTGTCTGGTTTAAGGATTGCAGTAAACAGTGCTTATGGCAACCTTTCTGACTTTACTCTGACACTCTTAATGCACAGAACACTTTGTGCCAGCGCTAATCTTTGTATTCTCATCGTGAGCGGCTAGGAATGGGCCAGCGCTGGCATAAAGGAGCTCTGTAAGGCTCAAGTTTTAATAGTGATCGTACCTATTTTTTAAAATTAGATACTAATCCAATCTCTGTAGAAAAAACATGTTTTAAGGAAAAATTAAATATCATGAAAATTCAGCTTTTAAAGACTGGAAACTGAGGCTTGCTCCAGTTTTAAGTAGTGCTAAATCCTTTCGGTTTCCTGCAAAAAGGCTGCTGTGTTAAGTGCTGTTAGGGAATGATTTCCAGTTAAAAGGCATACATTCTTTTCCCGTTTTGTTTTTACTCCTTTAACGGCCTCCTCTACCTTCTTATTGCCTCAGCTAAATAGTGCCAGTCAGAGCTAACTCATGCTTGTCCCATTATTACATCTCCCCCAAATATTCTTTTTTGGTGTGTATGTGGATGAAATGTTGTACACAGTCCTGTATTCTAGTGTTAATCGTTCATACAGTGGTACCTTAGAGCAGAGCCAGCTTTAAGATTTTGGTACTGATAGGCAAGACCGAACTGCAGATCCCAGAGGGTGGGCCGGTTGGGGGGGGGGGGGGGTTAGGGTTTGTCAGAGATTCAAAAGATTGGAGAGTTAGAAGAGGAGCATACATAAGAACATAAGATATGCCATACTGGGTCAGACCAACGTCCATCGAGCCCAGTATCCTGTTTCCAGCAGTGGCTAATCCAGGTCACAAGTACCTAGCAGTTTCCCCAAAAGACACACAGGTTCCGCAAGGTTTGTCAAAGGGTAGCAGTGGATTTCCCGGCTCCTCTTTAATAATGGTTTATGGACCTTTCCTCCAGGAACTTGTCCAAACCTTTTTAAACCCAGCTACACTAATAGCTTTTACTACATCCTCCATTAACAAATTCCAGAGTTTGATTACGCATTGAGTAAAACATATTTTCTCTTATTAGTCTTAAATGGGTTACACTGTAGCTTCATTGCATGTCTCCTAGTCTTTTTACTTTTAGATGGCATAAACAATTGATCTATGTTTACCCGTTCCACTCCATTCATTAATTTTTAGACCTCTATCATATCACCCCTCAGCTGTCTTTTTCCCAGGTTGAAGAGCCCTAACTTTTTAAGTCTCTCCTTATAGGGGTATCCTTCCATCCCTTTCACTATTTTTTTGATCTTCTCTGTACCTTTTCTAATTCTGCTATATCCTTTTTAAGATAGTGACCAGGATTGCATACAATATTCAAGGCGCGGTCGCACCATGGAACGATACAGAGGCATTATAATATCCTTGGTTTTGTTCTCCATTCCTTGCCTTATGATTCCTAGCATTCTATTTGCTCTCTTGGCCACAGCTGCACACCGGGCAGAGGGTTTCAATGTATTATCCACAATGACACCAACATCTTTTTCCTGGGCGGTGGTTTCTAAGGTGGTACCTTGCATTGTATAACAATAGTTTGGGTTGTTCTTTCCTAGGTGCATAACTTTGCACTTATCCACATTAAATTTCATCTGCCATTTGAACAACCAGTCTTCCACAGTGACACCCCTTTGAAACAGTAAGTGCACCTGGCTCTAAAGTAAGCAGGAGCAGGCTCCTCTTTGACTGGGTATTTGGTGCCTTCAAAATTTGCACCCTTGGCAGTTGCCTGTGTTGCCTTAGAGCAGTGGCTCTCAAGAAAGTGGGGTTTTCAGGATTCCCACAATGAATAAGCACGAGACAGAATAACACCTACTGCCTCCATTGTATGTAAATCTATCTCATGCATATTCATTATGGATATCCTGAAAATCTGACTGGCTGGGGGTGCCCAGAGGACTGGGTTGAGGGCCACAACCTTTGGTCTCTGAGGTCTCATAACAACTCTATTCAACTCAGGCCTAGCAGTACCATAATGCAGTTACCTTGTGTTAGAGCCATGCACCAAAGCTCAGCACACGGTTCCCTAATGTAAGCCTAATGCTGAAATTTAGCTCCTCAATGCTGTAAACAAAAAACATGCAGATGGGCTGTTTGAAAGAATGGTGTGCTTACATGGGAAAGGATGCACAGATCCCATGTGCACAGATGCTTCACATAGCAATTCTGCAATATTATTTATGCACAAATAGCATTTCTTCATATGCGTAAATGTTCTGCGCATGCAACTGCAAAACACCATACACAGTTCAGTACTTCGGAGGTACTCACGCATGGCATCTGTGCATAGGATGAATGCTATTCTACACATAAATAATAATAATGCAGAGCTGTTATTCATAGAATAACATCCCATCATATGCATGCAGAAGAAATCAGCATAAACTCCTCACTGGCGCTAAAAGCAGCACAAGAAGTTCCCCTTCACGCCTCCTCTGAGCTTGTGCTCATACATCTGCCTCACACTTAGATGTCTGGTCTTTTGCACACTTCTCTGCATCTGCACTATGCTAATTGCTTCATTACCATCAGCTTAAATGGATTGAAGTGTGCTGCGTACTGCTGTCTGGTTGAGGCTTTGCTCACTGTTAGCTCACAGGCAAAACTTGTTCTTGCACTGGTGGCGCACAAAATTGTGCGCTAAAAATGAGCTAATCTGTGCTCAAAGCCTACAGCACTTTTCTCCACTGGCCCAGGGCCAGACCCAGAGTTGGCTCAAGGTGTTGGCATGGAACTCTCTTCCTGATACTGTTCGTCAGGCTTCATCACTCCCCCGCTTGAAATCTTTGCTAAAGGCTCACCTCTTTAAGTATGCCTTTGGTCCCTGACCCCATTCCTGGTGTCTCCCTTGTCATTTTGACTCCCTTCCATCCTCTATGCTCTTTCCTTCCTTGTCCTATTTGTCTTGATTCGATTGTAAGCTCTAAGGAGCAGGGCCTGTCTTTTCTGTGTTTGTACAGCACGGCATATGCCGTGTAGCACTCTATAAACATTTAATAACAATAACAATAATAATAATAATTGGCACCCTAGGCAAACCTTAATCCTTATGCCCCCTCTAGCTGTCAGAAAATAGTATTTAGCTTTGAATACCCTTCTTTATGCCCCCTTGCAGAAGCCTCCACCCTAGGTGGCTGCCTAGTTTGCCTAATGGTTGTGCCAGCCCTGCACTGGTCTCTCAATATTTTAGTGCTGCTGAGTGTATTGTATAGTTCTTGAATAAAGGGTATAAATATCTTATACAAGTCTATTCCCAAAGTAAACTGGTCAGAGGCCAGTAGTCTCTATAATGCTGGCCTGAAGGCTGGGCTATGGATTGGAGATAGAAATCTAGATCCACTAGAGGGCACTGCTTGCTAATTTCTAAATAATAATAATGATAAATAGCTCCCACTGCATGAAATGGAGCCCGTGATAAATAATATGCATTGATGCATATTAGCACACAGCAAAGCAATGCCACCTTTCAGTAAATCTAGCTCAGAGGTACCCTGGAAAGGGAAGGGGATTTTGGACTTAGTTCACACCACTTTTCAGTAGTAGCTCAAGGCACTTATAGTCAGGTTCAGTAGGTATTTCCTGTCTCCAAAGGTCTTACAAGCTAGGTTGGTAGCTGAGGCAATAGAAGATTAAGTGACATGCCCAAGATCACAAGGAACATTAACGGGATTTGAACCCTAGCTTTCCGGGTTCTCATTCCACTGTTCTAAATATCTAGTTTCTCCTCCAAAATATATTCAAGTGGCTAGCTTTGTCACCAGCCTCAACCTTTAAAGTTGGGAAGACCTTATAAAGATAGGACAAACAAATCTATTTCTGGTCCCTAAAGGGGCTAACATTTCTGAGTTATTTGCTATTTGTTCTTTAATGTTAGACTTTTCAATGCTTTTTTTTTTTTTTTTTTTTTGACCAGTAGTTCCTCCTTTCTCCTTTTTATTCCATCTCAGTTGGAACCAGTGTTGGGATTCTGGCACTGTAAAGTCTTGATAGGCAACTAATGTGGGGTTTTCCGCTGTTTTAACAGACCTATTGCCCTTTACCATGGGCTTTAAATTTATCCTTAACAGTGACCCTGACTCCTCCTGACTTCACCCAGGGCCCTTGAATACTATTTCTACAGTGTTATATCTATGTTTGTACAGCGCTGCATATGCCTTGTAGAGCTTTATAAATGATTAATAGCCGAAGTAGTAATATCCCAATCCAGTGACCCAATTGTTGAAGGTCAAATCCAGGAATGACATTGGAGACTCTCTGTGACAGTGTGGAGCACTGCCACTGAATTGGTCCTGCATTTTTTTTAATGATAATTACATTAATTATGTATATATATGAAAGATAATCAAATGGACGATAGTTATTGTTGAAGTTGTAAGCTGTCCGGTATAGCCACACATATTTTTCAGTACAACTTTGGAACTTCTCCAGTGCTGTTTCCTTCATACATACCATTAGGCTATTACTGGGAACCTCACACTTTCATTTCCTTCCCTCCACATACATTTAGTATGTGCCCTGTCCTTTTATGTGTGATATAATGAACTTGCAGGATCAGCAACAACAATTTCAGCACTAAAGAATTGCATACTCAGCTGCTTTCCCTGCTTTAGGGAGTGAAGGAGAAGCCTAATGATTAGAACCAAAAAAGCCAGGTTTAAATCCCACAGACACTCACTATGATCTTGAGCAAGTCACTTAACCCTCCAATGGCTCAGATACAAACTTCTATTATAAGTCCTTTGGGGACAGAAACATATCTACTGGACCTGAACGTAACTTATCTTGAGTTTCCACTCAAAAGGTGTGAGCTAAATCCAAAATCCCTTCCCTTCCCTCTTGGGCTGGTGCTATATTTTACTCTGTGGGTCCTAGCACTATACAAATGATAAAGAGTAGCTAAGCTCTGTGCTACTCAAGCAGGAGGCTCGTATCACTAGGACTATCACTGGGCCCTTGCTGATTTAGCAGCAATGAATAACTCGGAATAGCTTTTAATTTCAATGATGCCATAGTAGGATTTTGATTTTCAGAATTATAAACTTTGATTTCCTTATCACAAAACGATGTAGCCTTTGTAAGACCCACAGTGGCTGATTCTGCAGTATATTTGCTCCAACATTTTCATTGCTGAAAATAATCATGGGATTCCTTATCATGGACAAACCCGATGCAAAGTTTTTGTACTGGAAAAAAATGGGGCAAATCTTTAACAAAGGAGATCCTGAGGGGCACATTTATAAAGTGCTAATATTAGCATGGTGTACTGTATTTATTTATTTCATTTCTGTGACAACAGCAACAACACCAAACTTAAACTGCGCAGAAGAAAGGCCCGGCAATCTACTTCTGTATCTTGCCATGAAAACCAATGGATAGTTACAACAAAACAAATTGTGCTATAGTGCTGGAAGATGAGACCCCCAGGTCGGAAGGCACTCAACTAGCTACTGGGGAAGAGCTGAAGACTTTTCAGAGTAAAGCCAGCATTTATGATGTGGTTGGATCAAAGCTCTCGGGACGTCTGACTGCTGATGTAGCTGCACATGAAATGAGAGTCAGAAGCTGTAAAGATGTCTTACGCATTGGAACATGGAATGTACGAAGCATGAACCAAGGGAAGTTGGAGGTGGTCAAGAATGAAATGGAATGTGTACAACTTGATCTGTTGGGTGTCAGCAAACTGAAATGGACTGGCATTAGGCACGTTGCATCAGATGATCACATGGTCTACTATGCGGGAAATGAAAGACAAAGAAGAAATGGTGTTGCCTTTATAATAAAGAAGAAATTTGCAAGAACTGTAATGAAATACAATGCAGTCAGCGAACACTTAATCTCTATTTGTCTATGAGGAATGCCTATCAACACAACTATAATTCAAGTATATGACCCAACAACAGCTGCAGAAGAGAATGAAATTGAAGAGTTCTATGAACAAAGCTGAAATTGACAGAACATGCAAACAGGATATCCTGATAGTCATGGGTGACTGGAACGCAAAAGTTGGCAACAAAGAAGAAGGCAAAGTAATTGGAAAATATGAACTTGGAAACAGAAATGAAGCTGGAGAAAGACTGATAGAATTCTGCAAGACCAACGATCTATTCATCTCAAACACCTTCTTCCATCAACACAAGCGGCGACTGTACATATAGACTTCACCCAATGGATTGTATAAAAATCAAATTGACTACATCTGTGGAAGTCAATGATGGAAAAGTTCTATAACATCAACAAAGACAACACCTGGAGCTGACTGCGGTACAGATCATCAACTACTAGTATGCAAACTCAAGCTAAAGTTGAAAAAGAGCAAACCACTCATGAATGCAGCAAAATATGACCTTGAGAATATACCACTGGAATTTAAAGACTGCCTGCAAAATTGATTTGCTGCTTTAGATACAAATGACAGAGCTCTAGAAGAGTTATGGAATGAAATCAAGAAGGTTGTGTTGGAAGAAAGCGAGAAGTCTCTACAAAAGGTGAAAAAGCAAAAACGTCCAAAATGGATGACGGAAGAAACTCTGAAAATTGTCCAGAAATGCAGAGAAGCTAAAGCCAGAGGAAAAAGAAAGACAATAACAGAACTCAACAGAGATTTCCAACGTGCAGCAAGACAGGACAAGGAAAATTACTACAACGACGCATGCAAGGAAATAGAAGCAGAAACTATTAGAAGAAGAACAAGATCGGCTTTCCTAAAGCTACGAGAGTTAAAGAAAAAGTTCCAGCCTCGAAATGGAATGATACAAGATGCTCAAGGTTCTATGTTGAATGATGCTGAGAAGATCAAGAATAGGTGGAAGGAATATACAGAGTTTTTATATGATAAAGATCAAGTGGACCAACAGCTGTTTCAGCCTGTACCTTATGATCGGGAACCATTGGTGATGAAAGAAGAAGTTGAAGCAGCATTGAAAGCCTTATCAAAGAACAAAGCACCAGGCATTGATAGCATTCCCATAGAAGTATTACAGCAATCTGACGCAGCTGTTACCGTACTTACAAAGCTCTGCCAAGAAATATGGAAGACAACAACATGGCCAACTGACTGGAAAAGATCTGTGTTTATAACAATACTAAAGAAAGGTGATCCAACTGACTGTGGAAAGTATCACACAATCACTCTGATCCCACATGCCAGCAAGATTCTACTGAAGATTATTCAAAAGAGACTACAACCATACCTGGAACAAAAACTACCTGAAGTGCAAGCAGGGTTCAGGAAAGGGCGAGGAACGAGAGACATCCTTGCGGATGTGAGATGGATCCTTGAAAAGACCAAAGAATACCAAAAGGACATCTATTTGTGCTTTATCGACTATAGCTAGGCTTTTGACTGTGTAAACCATGAGAAACTCTGGGCCACATTAAGAAGCATGGGTATACCAGAACACCTGATCGTACTCTTGCACAATCTGTACATTGATCAAGAAGCAACAGTTCGAACTGATCAAGGAGAAACAGAATGGTTTAAAATAAGCAAAGGTGTAAGACAAGGCTGCATACTTTCCCCCTACCTGTTTAATTTATATGCAGAACAAATCATCAGAGAAGCAGGATTGTATGAAGACAACAGAGGTGTGAAGATTGGTGGAAAACTCATCAACAACCTTTGCTATGCTGATGATACCACATTACTGGCTGAAAGTGAAGATGATCTGAAACATTTGCTTCTCACAATCAAAGAACATAGTCTCAAAATGGGCCTGCACCTTAATGTAAAGAAGACAAAGATCATGACAACTGGCATAATCAACAGGTTCATCATTGAAGGAGAAGAAATTGAAATTCTGAACAACTTTAACCTACTTGGATCAACTGTCAATAAAGAAGCAACAAACAGTCAAGAATTCAGACGATGCATTGCTCTTGGCAGAATGGCTATGAAAGACCTAGATAAGATTCTCAAGAGCAGAGATGTCTCTCTCCATACAAAGATTTGACTTGTTCAAGCCATGGTATTTTCAATAACATCATATGGATGTGAAAGCTGGACAGTGAAAAAGATAGACAGGAAGAAAATTGATGCCTTTGAATTATGGTGTTGGCAGCGAATTCTGTGTATACCATGGACTGCCCGAAGAACAAACCAGTTGGTACTAGAGGAGATCAAACCTATGCTTTCTTTAGAAGCTCAGATGACAAGACTTCGACTTTCATACTTTGGACACATCATGCGAAGAGAGAGATCATTAGAGAAAGACATCATGCTTGGCAAGATAGAAGGTAAATGCAAAAGAGGAAGGCCAGCAATGAGATGGATCGATACAATAACAGCAGCTACGGGTACCAGTCTGCCAACAATGAGCCGCCTGACTCAAGACTGAACACAATTTAGGATAGCTATCCAAAGGGTTGCCATGAGTCGACTCCGACTCGACGGCACTTAACAACAACAACACTGTATTTAGAAAGCAGTGCTATTCCCTTTCCTCCTGAAAGTGCTGCTTAATTGTCTGAACATTTTATTACCACATGGAGATAAAGAAACTTGTGTAAATAGTATGAAAATGGGCTGCAAGGAGATGGGCACAGCTTCTCCTATAATTAAAGGGGAAAGGGAACAAGAAACTTGATTGAGCTCATGCCGCTCTCCAAAATTCAAGACAAATTACATTCAGGTAGTAGGTGTTTTATATCTATATCTATAGATGGAAATATAAACCCCAAATTCTCTGCTTAGTTTGCTTTGTTGTCCAAATTTACACTTGCCGATAGCTGTAAGGTTCATTTATGAACAAAGTCTTGCAAGTTCTATGTTAGTCCTCTAGAAATAAGGGTGAAATACAAGTTAATTTATGATGGCATTGAAGCTAATTTTACAACAAGGTCCTTAGACAAGAAAGACACCTTGGTATGTATTGCATTCTATTATAAAGGCAATATGTTTGCCTTTGGGCTGTGTATAATTACTCCAAGGAAATCTGGAGGACACATTTACAACAGCTCTGAGGCAGATGCAATTGTGTGACTATGTGCTGGTAATAGGTGCATTTGTGTGTACTATATAAAATGCATGTATAAGTTCCAATCTCTCCCTGTTTTATGTATTCTCTAGGCCTGTGAATGTCTGCCCATATGGAGGGGCATTTTAGAAAGGACAACCAAGTGTAATCTAGGACGTCTAAGCCAGAATGTCTGTAAAAAAGCAGGCACATCCAGGTGCAGACACGATTTCACAAACATGGACATGCCTGATATGCACGACTGCAGAGCATCTATATAGACATCCCCAATACTATATTCCAGAACCTAGATGTCTAGGAATAGTGGACTAGGATGAGGGAAGCTGGGGTTCAAATCCTACTGCTGCTATCACTGAAACTGTACCGAGGATGAAGCAGTGCTGCTTTCTCTAGATGTTTATAAGCCAAAGCAAGCATTGTGCAGGTGCCTGGAGCAGGTCTGAACTTAGACGCAATGATGGACATCCAGGATGCTTCTGAGGTCAGACAGGGATGCCCCAGCTATGCCTCCATTCAGACTTGGACATCCACAGGCCAGGCTCTAAAAAGAGACATCTCTGTGCCCATTTTCAGACATCCAAAACATGAATAGGACTTCAAACCTGACCTCCATATTGCATAAAAGTAGATGTGAAATGTCTGTGTGCCTATATTTTAGGCATGTATACTCTCAAGGTAATTTTAGGAAAGCCTACTAGATCACAGAAGATGCTGTTCTACTCCTTCAAGTGCTCTAGAAAGGAAGGCATTTTAGGAGGCTTGCGTGGTCTTTGCACGTAGAAGCAGCAGGCTTTTGCATGTAAATGGCCCAATGCATCTAAGAAGTGAATTCAGAAGTGCGTGCTTGCAGAATGCAGTTTTGAAAGGGACATGCTCTGGGAATGGTGCAGGTGGCCCTGAGAAGTGTTTTGATAAAATCTAGGCATCAGCATTTACATCTACTCAAATACTCTTTAGGCCTGGGGTTTCAAGGAGCGATGGAGGGAAGGGGGCAATTCTTCTCACCTCTCTGGCATTAAACACACCTAAAAATCCTACAGTTTGCATTTTGTAGCTTGACTCCTTTATGTTCTTCCCATAGGACCATCCTATATGCATGTAAATGGTGGAACTTACATGCCTGGGATGCAAAAGGTCATTTCAGTGGGCTTCCCAAGTGGACTTCCATATTTAAAGCCCCGAGGAGCTGATGCAGAAACATTAGCACACAGTCTACGCCTAGACAGTGTGACATCTCTGCATATTTTTTATATTTGGACATTGTTCTGCAATGCAGTAAAGGGATTGACATGAGTGTAATCACTGTGCAGATGCTAGCGTCAATGCTAGACCACAGCCCATGGAAATCCATTCAGATTACATGATAATCAAGCAATTAGCTAATCTGCCTAGGGGCAGAGAAGTGCGCAGAAGAGGGAACCCTGAACTTAATACCGGAACTTGAACGCTTACTTGAAGGAGAGGTAAGGGGTCTGCGCTTATGCTTGTATCAAGAGTGGACACCCCTCCCCCCAAGCATTTTCTGGGCTTTTCTGAAATGAGTTCTTAAAAAAACCAAATACAAGGTAATTGTGCTGTAATGAATGTCTACGCATATCATGGAATCGTATGACAGCAGCCATTCTGCCCAGAATAATATCCCTGTTCGAAGACACCAATACTGTTCAGAGTGAAACTTCGGAGTAGAGATATGCACCACATAGAGTTCCAGCACATGAGCACAAATGCCGATTTGTATGCAGGATCTAGGAGCTGCCTACACAGACTTCCTGTGCCCCTTATTTGCATGCCATTTGCTTGCTCCATACAGGTGCCCAACGTCTGTGCTCTTCTTGTGCTAGAAGACGGTGTGCACGGCTTTCAGCACACAGCTCCAATGCTGGCTTTCTGCATCGGCCCCTAAGGAAGGCCACTGTTAGTTTTAAGAAGTTTCCTCTATATTGGCTGTCAAACACATATTTATTTCCCTCCGCCTTATTTATAAGTATTTGGCTTACGCCTTTCTAAAAGTAGCTCAAGGCGAGTTACACTCAGGTACGTAGGTATTTCCCTGTTGCGGATGGGCTTACCATTTTAAGTATGTACCTGAGGTAATGGAGGGTTAAGTGATTTGCTCATGGTCACAAGGAGCACCAGTGGGAATCCAGTCTAGATCTCTTGGGTACTAGGCTTTTGCTCTAACCAGTAGGATACACCTCCACTTCACTGGGCAATGAGCTGACAGCCAGTGGCATATAAAGGGCAGGGCAGAGGGAATGATCTGCCTCTGGTGCTTGCCGGAAGGGGTGCAGTCACAATAAAAAACCCAATTCCCTGAAAAACAATCACACTGGCAACTTGAAACTAAATGTAATTTAAATAATTTAAAAAATTCAACAACTAACTAATTTTGTCAGACTGGTGTCCAGGTGAAGAAAAATCCCCTACTCCGACCGTGTCCATTTTAATCAAAAAAGCAGTAAAAGTAACAAACAAACACTTAGCTTATGCTTTGCCCATCCAAAAGTGCAACCTGCGTTTCGGGTCTATGTCCACTCAAAAGACCCTGCGTCAGGCCAAAACCTCCCCACAATTCTGAATTCTGGTTGTTTCAGGCAGCCCTTTCCCTTAGCCCGCATGGGATTTTTGATTTGGAGATTTGGAAGGGGTGCAGTGGCACAGATTCCAGGCCCGCATGGTGGTGGTTCTCATGCCCATGTCTGCAGGCCCACACTCCCTCTGTGTCAGTGGCAAACTTACTTTTAACTTGCTTTCTGGCTTTTGTACTGCCTTAGTTAGCTCCAGGCCCAGTGCTGTTACCTCTAGAGGTCTCGTGATAACAGCCACACTGTGAGACTTTGGCCTCGGAGGTAGCAGTCCCCGGGCATGGAGCGGAGATAGAGTGGCAAGCTGGCAAACAAGTTAAAGTAAGTTTGCAGAGCATGCGTGTGGAGATGGGCAGCACTGGAGGGGAGGGGGCATCGGGTGGGTTTTGTTAAAATGATCTGCTCTGGGTGTGAAATAGGCTAGGTATACCACTGCCAAGAGGTCTTCATTTAGCTAACATGTAAAGTACACTGGAAATTGTGAGGGTCCTGATGGACCTCCCTTCTCCTACCTACAGAGCCAGTGCAAAATCGGATTTCATATTATCTCCTTAATGCCGGCAGTGGTAAGGTTTAAGAAGGGACATTAAGCTACTGAAAGGGTTTATGAACAGGCATAGCGCTGGAGTTTGTGAAAGAGGGCTGATGGATTTACCCACAAATTTCTCTTGCAGTCAATTAAAACACTGAAATCAAGGCAGGGCAACCAATAATGCAAAGACCCCCCTCCCCCAAAAAATAAAAATAAAATAAAAAATAACATCACAAATGGGATTTACCACACTGGATGGTTGCAGGGCAGTTGGTTTGGCATGGCAATTGTATCCCCAGTAGTTAAAAACGCCACTGACCACTCTATAAAAGCCTGCAACCCATTCATGATGTATCTCATGAAGAAAACTGTATAATTGCTTTAAAAATTGGTAGAAGGAAATAGAATATATATTTGAAGAAAAAAAGATGAAAATGAATGAAATCTTAGAAATGGAAAATATTTTGGAAAGTGAATAGCAAATAGCGATATCTAAAAAGCGGTTCTGAAACAGAATGTAAAGCACCATAACTGGGTCTCTTTTGTCTGGTGGAACTAACATTCTGTACAGAGAAAAAATATTAAACTGATCAGGAAAGTCAAACTATGCAAACACTCCTCGCTTCCCACCCACCTTTAGAAGAAAGTTTAAAGGTCAGGGCTTTATTTTTAAAAAGACAACTACCATAAATTCAGAATGGAAGACAACTTTTTTTGTGAAATAGTAACTTGAGGGCCTTTTACTATAGTGTTTTAGGTTTTTGCTGTTAACCAAAGCCTCCACGGTAACTTTTGGGGGACTGACCAGCAAGTTCCCAGCCACAGGTATGTACAATGGCTCTATTCCCATGGTTGTACTAACCTCCATCTATTAGGGTGATGGTAATTGCCCCATGCTAATTACAATATTGACAGAGGCATGCTTATTAAAGTGTGCTATCAGGATAGTGCAGGGTTCCAGCGCTGCACTAAAAGGTAGCATTGGGGGGTACTAGGTGCACCCACAGCCTGTTTGCTGTGTTATGGCGCAGCTTGTCTGTGCCAACTGCAGGGGGGATGGATATGCACACCCCCTTTCAGTTGACTAGAAGCCCCCTACTGATAATATGGCCCACGAGAACATTACCAGCGTGGGGCTTAGTAAATATGCTCTTTGGTATGCGATATGTCCCCCTGCACACCTCACCCACTCTCTGCCCATAACCTGCCCATTTGGAATGCAGCATGTAATTGGCACTTAGCGTGAAAGTGGGCATGCATTAACTGTCATGTGCCCGCAGTAACTACTACAACAGGCCTGAGCATGTAGTTAACGCATTCCGCGAAATGACAGGGTAACTGCAGAGCACCCTTCAGTAAAATTGATTTGGAGTACGCCTGTGCCCTTTTTTAAACAAAACCAACCTACCACACAAAGATGGGATAATGTGACATATAGGCTAGCAGTATAGGAGCGACACTTCTAAAAAGGAATATCATGTTTCCAGATTTGGTTATTTCATTTTGCTTGAGGAAAGACAAGAGACTACACATAGAAACTTCAGATTTTAACACTGGAGTTACTAACGTGCCTTAACCTTAGCGCAGGCTGATTTGGTAGCCAGGTTGGTCACTTTAGCCGTTTGCTTTTGACTGTGCGAATATGTATAACTGAGGAAAGGGTATCTTCGATTCCTTGCTATAAGCCAAGGTGCAGTGTCAGTTATTCACATTAGTTTTACTTCTGACCTTTCGACCTTCTTCCTCCGCAGCTCTTTCTTCACTGCGCTGACTGGACTCATAATTCAGAGTAGCTGTAGCTTTGTCTGTCCTGGCTTGAAGTCAATGAAGGTGCTTTAGCGACCCAGCAGCCCCTGGGTTTTCTTGGCAAGGTGTGACTGAAAGTAGATTGGCAGGCTTTTTCTTCCAAGGCAATGGAGGGTAAAAAGATTTCCACGAGCAATACCAGTGGGAAGCAAACCCAGAGCGCTTGGGTAGCAAGCTGTTGGGCTAACTACGTCTATAAACCCACATACCTCAAGGACGGCTTTGCGACTATGTGAGGCTTGTATTTCCTCCGAGATGAGGCAGGTACACATCTCCGCCTTTACGTTTAGGGTAAAGGAGAATGATTTTGTTTTTGTGCAACACTGAGAACAACAAAATCATTCTCAGTGCTGCATTAAAAAGTAGAATTGGGTGGTGGTAGGTGTCTTTTTTATTTTAAAATACTTAAAAGTAGGAGTAGGAATAAATTGACCCCTTATCACCCTCTATAGACAAATGTACCCAGAGAATGAAACGGTATAACACTAACATATTCCTTAAGTAAAGGCTAAACCGTTAAAAAATAAAAGCCCACAGAAAGTGCAAAGAAAACTAAAAGCCATATAAAGCCTGCGCCCGCACCTGCCGCCCTCCTTGTTGCAACGCCGCCGCTGTCGCCCGACTCATCGCACCCGGAGGTCTGCACAGTGCGGAGCGAATCTGCAATGATTCAGGTGCGCGCTCCGCCCTCAAGACATATGCCTCAACGGTGCAAAATACATACTTTTTTCAATTTTGCTAAAATTGATTTTTTTTTTGCCTCCAAAGTTTGAGGGCTGCCATATAAAATCGTCTACACTGAACCTGTTTCAGGGGCCTCATTTCTCTCATAGAAATCAGTGGTTACCTCACAATAAAGCCTAGCCCGCCCCCCTCCCCCCCAACTCAATCTCTACCTACAGACCTCTGAATAGAGCTGAATCTCATAAACATGCGCGCATTGGCATATATCGTGCGCTAAATAAGGGGTGGTTTATGGAAGGTAGTCGGGTAATGACTTTGCGGTATTTAATGCCATTTTATATTATTATTTATTATTAGGTGCATTGCGTTGAAAGCTCTTTGGAATCAAAAGCGAATAATCAGGTTACTAACTAATTAGGTCTTGGCTCACTGCGCAATTCTGAGCTGGAGTTTGTAAAATAATCACCGAATGGCTTCATTTCGCAAAGACTGCGCTGCACGGTGTTTCTATAGTACTACTGCACTACGGAGGCGCTAGTTAGGAAGAGATGGCTCTGGAACATTGCGCCAGAAATAACACTGCAGGTTACAAGAAGAGGATGCAAGCTCCTTAGCTCCCCTGCTTATCAAGAATTGTATTAAGGAAGGCCAATAAAAAAGGCATTGCCTGATATATGTATTAAGGAATCGCGATGCCTTTTTTTATTGGATTTGTCGACTTAGGTCAGAACGGGAATGTGCAAGACAGCAACAGAGGAAAATATGCGCCTATCATAAAACAACGTTCCGATGATAGTGTAAAGGAGAAAGGGAGGGCGGGGGCTCATGGCCGGTCGGTTAAACTCTATTTTCTGCCTTTCAGACCTAAAAGCAGGGCGATGCTTTGTAACTAGGAACACCGTGCTAATAGGCCGCTAAGATATTTCTAGCAGCCAAACCTGTCCCTTGTTTTTCGAGGCGGTAAATTATGACCTGCAGCGCTGTGGCCTTTCTGCGGTTCCTTATGCAACCTGCCTGGGCCTGCGCTCCATTATCATTCATTTATTCAGCTGCTTTGCATCACTTTTTTTGAATACTCAAATCAAGGTGTCCGGTGAAGGAAGATTTTCCGCCTGTTCTGAGTCCGTGGGGGCAAAGAGCCTTTGGAATCAAGCTCAAAGATTCCCAATTAGGTCGCGAATAAGACCTCGTGGCTGAAAGCTTCACCATTGATTTCAGTTTCGTTTCGTTTTCCTTTATTTAGTTACTTGCTAGATCGCTGTTTTTTTTTCTCAATCAAATCACACTTTTATCGCCTGCATTACTGGTTTTTAAACGCATACAAAGACGTCGTAAATGCGCCCCTCACGTTTCCTCCACCCACGAAACATACAATTGTCAAGATCTCCGTTGGCAGCACTTTTCTAGCCGTCTCCTATTGGAAAAATAACCTGCCCTTAAAATAGCCGCGTGAAAACCCACGTAGCAAACACCTTCCCATCCCCGGCCTGCGAGTCCACAAACAGCCAACTGGGTCCTTAACTGCGATCTTTGCGGAAACCTGAGCATTTCATGACGGAAACGTGCACGTTTATCTTTCGATTCTCAAACGTTTCCTCCTGGAGAGCACTGCAGGGCCCTCGGCTCCGTGGAGTTAATTTATCGCGGAGTCTGGTCCCAGCAGATGGAGCCCTACCGGGAAATAATGCGCGCACCGCACCTTCCCACGCCTTGGGCTCGTTCAAAATTCCTCATGCGTCTTCGTGTTGAGGGTTTTTAATGAAGTCAGAGCTTCTCCTGATACCTCTAGGACGTGCAAAGTCTACGAGAGACTGTCAAGTGCAGGTGTGAGCAGCAACAAAAGGCGACAAGCCGCAGCAACCCCCAGTCCCCATAGTTCTTTGATTAAAAGGACACCGTTCCCTGCCCCCCCCCTTCCCCAGTTGTAGGGATAGTGAACATTCCGCATTAGTTACCATGGTGACCGTAAATCGCATAAATCCCAAAAATACCCACCTATAATCTGAGATGAAGCTTTTATTTCCCTAGCGAAATCATATTTTAAAAGCTGTCAGCTGAGGACCCACCTCCAGCCACCTCATTAGAGTAAATCAAGTCATCTATTAGTTCTACTGGGAGCTGACGGAAGCACAATGCCACCCTGATCCATATTGCAGAAGGACTGGTACTTAATAACAACAACCAATTTTCTTTTAAAAAGCAAAAACAAAATCAAAACAAGCTAGAGGGTGGGGGAGAAAGAAAAAAAAAAACCTGAGACACTACCACCACTACCATCAGCAGCACCTCGGCCTTGGAGGTTTGGCCACCTTCCGAAATCACTTGTTAGCGACTGCGCTAGTTTCTTCAACGACTCCCAACTCGAGTTGGTTGTTAGAAGTGAAAGTGCACGCGCAAATCACCCCCCCCCCCTCTCCCATTGTGCTCCGATTCCGGGAGCCTTCACTGCGCAGACCTGAGGCGGCCTTTCTCTTTAGCAGGGGCAGCAAGTTAAGCTATCAGGATGCTAAAACCCATCTTCAAGTGTAAATACAAAGGACCACGGCGACAGACATTTGAGCTCTTCTTTTTCCAAATCATCGGTGTTTCCAGAGGTAATGCCCTCCTAAATGGATACATTGGTGCTTAGGCCTAGCCCTGGTATTTTTCTCTTTTACCTCTGGCTTGTTGTCTTTTGCCTACCTTGGATTACCGGGTATTCTCCTAGATGAAGAGCCATTAATTACCCATTCAGTCAATATTAGGAAGACGGCAAAGCTTTTTACATAGGATTAAGAAGACATCAGATTGTTCCATTAGTATATTCCTCCTCACGAATAAGCTTTCGTTATACATTTAGTTTTCCCTCGAGTCAGTACAACTGCCGCATATATTATCCCTGTGCAGACGGCAGGAAGACGAGTCAACCAACAACTGGCAACGTTTCATTTATGGCCTAAGAAAAACCTGCGAGAACAGCAGCACTGAGTGTTCGTCTCAACGTCCACGTCAAAATTACAGACGTGTAAATGGAAATTATTGTAGACACTGCACACGCGCGAGTTGATATTGCCGTCTTTTGTATGGTCTAGTTGGACAATTGTTTGCATTTCAAAAACTGAAAGATGATAGTGTCGGCACAGTATAAGTCTAGTACTTTAAAAACAAGCCTAAATAATAATTCAGCAGTTCATAGGAAGACAAAAACCCCCGGTGCGAACAGTTTTAGTAAAATGCGTCGGCCTCGGACAATTTTGTGGGCCAAATTCTCTGGAGGGTCCGTGTGCCAGACAGTTTCTACCATTCTGTGTTCTTAGATATCTAAATCAAAATCGGGAAATACTGCCTGAAAAGTTTGTCAACAGACAAACCCTTGGTGAAATAAATTTTCTCTTAACATATAACGCCCCTCCCCCCCCAACACACACACACTGTAAGGATAAGTTATGGTTGAGGTGGCATCTATTTCTGAAAGCTTGCATTGGCTTTGGGAAGTCCTCGCAAGGCTTTCACAGAAAGATCCATCTTACAAGGTAGGTACAATAAAGTCTCTGGATTTTGCTCCCTCCCCTAATGCTATGAAAAAAAAATTAGTAGACATGCGATTGCACCCCAAAGAGAAATCTGAAAAAAAAAAAGTATTGTACACTGGCTATCTCATCTAACAATGCGCTGTGCTAAAAATTGCTAAATATTTATAGTTGGCTAAGGAGAAACTCAGCGCTCCATACTTCAAACATTTTTAAGCCCTCTTTTTAAAATATCTGAATGCTACAGAATACAATGTACACAGCTCTGCCCCGTACAAATAGAGGTTTAGAAAACAATGTGATAAAATTCTGTGCTTATTCACTATTTTAATTAAAAGCAACCATTTTGTAGAGCGATATCATTTTCTTGGGAAGGACCAACCCCTTATGCAAAATACAGGGGACGCTTTTCAGAGGAAACCCTATCAATACCTTAGAATTAACGGGAGACAGAATGACCGTGGATTTCATAACGTGGGAAGTAAGAGCCCGCACGTCATGAAGCATATGGAGATATTCCTTGTATGAAGTTAGCACAGTAAAACTTTCCAGAAAGAACTCATAAATTTATCATAGCATTTGTAATAAAAGACCCCCTCCTTCTATTAGATAGCAAAATATCCTAAGATTAAGACCACCTGTTCAGTGAAACTGCTCTGAAAGGTGAAAAAAAAGGCCTTGCAGAAATGCCTTACTCCGTGCCTACATTATTCAAACTGCTTTTATTTGCGGATTAGAAACTGACACACGTCCTACACCAGAAACATCTGCAATTGTTTCCTTTCTTTCCTTCTTTTTTTTTTTTTAACTCTCCCATGCAATGGTAATTACAGAAGTGGACTCTGGCACAGACACGTATAGATAGATACTCGTATAAAGCTATACTAACCAAGCTTCTAAAAACGTGATTTATTCTGCATCACTCACAATAAATACACATTTTTAGAAGTTTGGGTACTTTCATCCAATGGATAATTTGCCAAGAAAATTAGTTAGAATAAAACATTCTAACAATGTTTAAATAAAAGGTGGAAACATTTTAATCAGCGATTACATAAAAAATAATGATTTAATAAAATAATATAAAAAGCCAACAGTGATTTAAAAATATTTGCACTTCTTTTTTTATCTAAACATTGCTATAACCTTTCACTAAAATTAATTTTCAAGACAGATCATCCAATGGACGAAATTAATCAAACTTTTGCTAATAATGTAATAAGTAAAGGAGGAAACCTCTGACAACTGACGCCCCAAGTGGACAGGAAAAATAAAGGCGAACTTTTTCTGTTTTGTAGTTTTGTGATGATGAATCAAGGATTCGTCTTACTCTCTATCTAAGCCATTTAATGAGTCTAAACACAACTAAGGGGTATGTTTACTAAACCGGGCTAACGGTTAACCCGGGCTATCTGCAACTAGGTCCCATTGAATAATATGGGACCTAGTGGCAGATAGCCCGGGTTAACCGTTAGCCCGATTTAGTAAACATACCCCTAAGATGATGTTTGGGCAACTGCTGTTGTTCTGTGGTTTAACTTTTACCTAGACTCATTTTTCAGTTTTGATTAAGGTATGAAAATGCAGCGTTCGCGTCTGTTTCTAATCCTTCCTCGTCCTCTTCTGTGGGTGAAAGATCCCACAAGATAAAAACCGTTGTATAGATATTTTTAGGAAACACTTTATAAGAATTCTTCCCGAGTAGGGGATTTCATCTTGAATGACGTTATTTAGTTGGTAAATAAGATTTCTTGTAATTCGTTAAAAATGTAAATAAACTGCATTTTAAGCATTTCAAAACGAGCAATGCAAAAATAGTGCGCTTGCAGTTTTACAAAAGCTATCAAAGGACGCCTTCGAAAATAGTTAAGCTGGTGAAATGTTTTTGTGCGGATAGACTTGTGACTGCACATCATATTTTTAGGCTACCCAGTTCCCCCTTGTCTTGAAATCCCTCACCCTTATCTTTCAATGTTTCCTCACTCGTTCCCCGGAGCCTGCGAGCAATGCGGGCGCGTTACACACGCATCAGCAGTAGGCGCAACTGATCAGCAGGGGGCGCTGCAAGACCACGGCTGGCCTGGCTCGATCTACCCATAATAGCAAACGTCCCACTGCCAGCTGGGCGAGCAGAGGCTATGCACCGGGGCCCATTCAGATACCCGAACAGCTGCGCCCTCCAGAAAGCATCTTCTATGTCTTTAGTAAGAAAGCCAGAAAGAGAGACTGGTTGGCCGAAACTGTGCCCCCCCCCCCCCTTGCATTAGCGCTTTGATGCCTCACGAATAATATTCCCGCCTCTGCTCTCAGATGTTTCCTTTCTCCAAATTCGGTTTTAACCTTACAGTCTTTAGAGAAAAGGTATTCGACTGTGAAGGGTTGTTCCGCGGGGGCAAACAAGGAAATGATAAGGGAGATCCTGGCAGATATTAATGTAATAACAATCCATGGGCTTGTTTCTTGCACCTTTTATCAGCATTTATGTTATGGTGCGTGTGTGTAACACTCATATATTTCTTTAAAATTCTTTCCACCGTGTTTATCTCTTACCTAGTTGCACACAGGCCGACACCAATTTACGGCAATTGGGCTCCATGTCTGAAGCTTTCCGTTATCTGCAAGAGAAGAAGGTTGTGCACTGTAAGAACCGCATTCTCCCAGAATAAGAGACGCACACTGAGCACCGCCGCTCCTGGGTCAGCTTGGATGCGAGTTTCATTTCAGCAAATTGTGTGTGTGTGTGTGTGTGTGTGTGTGTGTGTGTGTAGGGGGGGGGGGGGGCAGGATAAACAAAAGCCCTACTTTTACTCTCATACCACTAGCAAAAAGAAAGACAATACTGCATCCAGGACGAGCACTTTAATTTCCTATTCACCAAAACAAGAACATTTTGCAAGAAAATTGTTATCGCCATTTGCTATTCTAATTGTTTCGATGGGCTAAGTAGTGGTTTTTTTTAAACACATCTTAAATTAATTTGGCTTCAACATGTACATCTATATTTAGAACAAAGATAACACACTATACATTCCATAGTCTATTAAATATGCGATTTCGAAAATTTGTAAATTTGGTACACTTATTTTTTCTTTTAACTTTGTTTTTTTTTTTCGCTGTGATGGCTTAGTTCACACTGATTTATCTAACTAATTAGTCATTTGCAACACTTGCAGATTGGCATAATTGATACTCCACCTTTTCCTAATCTACTTACCTTTTAGAAAACTCCAGTTAATCACCGGAGGCGACGAGTCACACCCTAACTGAGCTCAATTCATTACTTTTTAAGATTATGACAATTAACGAAGTTTACCACTCTTTGGGGGAAGACAGTTCCAATCCTCTGTACCGCGTTTTCCTTTAGAAAGGTATGTTTGAAATAGAAGAAATGTTAGACGGCAACTAGACAGACGGCCGGACAGAGATTGTCGATCTGAGTGAAAAACAACAACAAAAAGGTTTCGGAATCACCGCTGTGCTATAAACCTCATTGCTCTGCACTTTCTTAGAAGCCAGGCGTTTCGAAAACGTTTTATTTTGCTACCACATTTACTAAAGAAACATTTTGCACACCTTCTCCTTTTAGCTGAGATGCCTGTTATAGAAGCTCCTCAAGGTTGAGGAAGAGCCCGGTTAACCAAGGGCTTTGTTTACATTTGTGCCTGCATCCAGATCCTTGGGATCCTTCTATACCAGGAGAGGGTTCCTGGGAGCCCTAATGAGCTGGGCCTACCGCGATGGTGGTCACCGAAGGCTAAACGTTTCTGGGCTGCGGGGGGCTTGATCCCTGCCCCTTGCAATCAACTCTCTCTGCTGTTTGCTTTTGCTTCTCCTCCGTCCCCAGCCCTGTGCCAGGGAGCAGCAGTGTGGTTGCCCCCGATCCGAGTGATTCTGCAGTAAAATCACAGGATTAGTGCCTGATTGAGATGTCTGTTCGTGAGATATTACAAAATTCATTATCACAGCTCTCTACTAACTCGATATGAAGTAACACAGATGGGATTTTATTAGTTCAGGCTTCCAATGTTTACTTATGATAATTTCGCTGGAAATTTGCATGTCATCATCTAGATAATCTTTTCTCTTTTTTTTTTCCCTTTCCTAATGTCTGAACTGGTTGCATTATGAGCTGGGCGGCAGCCCGCAGCTCAAAAACGTTTTGATCGAATCACAAAAGGTAATTTAATCGGATTTAAAAATGCAGGTAGTAAATAATGCACATTTTTAATCGTGCTCTGTTGCCACTTTACAACATGCGTTTTCTTCTATAAATAATTGAGGAATGTAAAACAGAGATCAGTACTTGCCCGGGCACTTTTTACCCCTCTTATTAGATGTCACCTTTTAGAAGAGACACAGAGGCCTCGGTGTGAGCGGTAGGGTCCTAACGATTTATTTTATTTTATTTTTGTGTTTAATATAAAAAGAAGGCCCGTGTTACAAGTATAGGATAATATAGATTCCGTACCTATCTGTTCCATCTCTACAAATATACAGATATTGTAATGTCATCTGCCCCTCTAATGCAGATATAATTTTTTTTTTCATGGCAGGTCAAGTCTTGCATGACTAATTCAGTTTCTTCGCCCTATTGCTTACATTTATTGCTAATGTATCTCACAGAAATGAGATGTGCAACTTTTTGGATGGCAAGTTTTCCATTCCCAGCGCTCTTTCAGTTTATGTCTTGCTTCACACACACATGGCCTTCCAAAAACCCACAAGTACGTTTCTGAGGACGTGGATATATTTTATTCTTAAGAGGTGATGTCGGATTGATATAACGAAGCCTGCCTGTTAATTAGCAAACAGCTCAGTAAAGAAATGCTGAACTCATTTGGTGTCACGTATTTTTTTTTCCCATAGCCACTCTGATTTCCCTGGTGCCATTTTTGACTTCGATAAACAAGTCCTGAAAAGCAAAACCAACAGAGACTTTGCATCGCATTTCCAATTGTTAGTTCTACTGCGCCCAAAGGAGAGAACACATATTTTTAGGCCTAAATGGCGTTGCTTTTCTCTAGGAAGGGATTTCTGAAGCTACCGGGCGTTCAAACTATTATCTTCAAAATGTGTTCCCATTCTTTGGCTACGGAAAAATAACTCTATAGAAAATGGGCCAAGAAACCAATTATGATACTATTTTTACAGGGCTTAGATAACACCTTAGAGACTCAAAAACAAAGGCAAGCCCTTTTTTGCATTTCCGAGATAATAACGCGACGCTATTATTCATTTGATAAGCAAAAGTCACCTAATTTGCTTTGTTTAGGTTATTTAAATCGTTTCAATGCTGGAGTTAGTATCCCCTTGAATATAATAGAATGATTATGATTTTCAATTTTCGAGGAAAAATAAGATGTGCTGTGGTTTTTCGCTTACCTCAGTTTGGGCAGTATGGTAAAAATCAGATCCCCCTCCCCTTCTGAAAACCCCTGAAAAGAAGTCTTGAAATAGCTGACTTCCAACACTTTAAAAATCGAGGTTTAGTATATATTACATATTTTCATTTTTGTTTACAAAATAAACGCTTTTCAAATGAAGACACAGAGAATTTGAAATGTAAGCAAGGCCCTGCATATTCTTTTACGTTTTTAGTCAGGTAGTTCATGCCAGAATCACTAGGGAATACAATATTAGGCGTACTACCAGGGAAAAAAAAGTCCCAGGGTGCTTACAAACGAATTAATAATTATTTTAACTTGGTTCTAATACTTAAGGCAAGTGGGTTCTATTTATGTTTTGATTTCACTGTGACGGGTTAGACAAGAGCGTCTCGGCATGCTTCAAAGACGCTATTATCCCGCACATTTATCATTCTTGATTCTTTGAAAGAGTTAAAGAAACGAAGGGATTTTTGGTCAAAAGTCCGGCTGTCCTCCAGAAAGCTCAGATTGCTGTATTCAGAATCTGACAGGAAAAAAAAGGAGATTGACCTTTACTAATTTGAAGCCCATTTATTAAAAAAGTCACTTTATTGAAACTTTCGGTTACATAATTAAAATAATTTGTAATCCTAAATAGTTGCAGATTATAAAGGGCATCTATCACGCAGGTATTAGAATATTTTAGGCCTGTTGGGCAAAATTACTAAATTACTCGCGTAGAAATTATGTTTCTCTTGTGCAGAATAGCTAACAGCTGTTTGTATTCTTTTCTAAGTGCTTAAAAGGGGCCCTTCTCTGCTCTTTTGTCTGAAAAAGATGAATTCTTCCTGGTTTACTGATCGAGAAATGGATCCCAGGAAGCATAATATTTTCTGCATAGCACATTTTCTGGTGCTGCAATTCGATTATTATCGTGGGACTCCAAAGAGCAGGAGATCTCCGGGATGACCTGTGAAATGGCTCTGAAACTGCAATAGCAGCGTGGGGAAGAGAGTTCGCCAGGGATCGGAACCACAAATCAAGTTCCCGTGCGGGTCCCCCGCCTGGAAGCACTTTCGAGAGTGTCTCAGCGGGACGGCCTCCACTTACCAGCTACGACGGGATGCGTCCTTTACCACCTTGGCTCTCGCGGATCTTTAGCAATCCCCAGCGCAGGCTCGGCTACTGCAGAAACCACGAGCAGAGCAGACGGCAAAGGATCCACAGGCAGTGCCAAAGTTTCTGTCCAGAATTCGGATCCAGCATAGGCGTGATCGCGAGGGCAAAGTCTTTCCGCCCCCGCGTTCTCCTGCTCTTTCGTTCTCTCTCTGTCGGTTCGTCTGTCTCTCGTTCTTTCTCTCTCTAGGACGGTCTCTTCGATTCTTTCTCGCTCCCTCTTTCTACACTGGGAACGGCGTGACGTCAGCAGAGATTCCACCAAAGTAACTCAGCACGGGAAAGCTGGAGGGGAGTGAGAGTGTGTGTGAGAGAGGAAGAGACACAGAAAGAAACATTAACAAGGGACTTCGGGACAAGGAGAAAAAGGGAAATTAAACCACAAAGCAAAAATAGATTTCATTGATAAAATCTTGAGCAAGATAGAATTAGAGGGGGGCGGGGGGAGAAAGAAGGCAGATACTGTATCGCAAACACGGGGGGGGGGGGGGGCACAACAACTGATAGGCAAAACCAGAAAAAATGAACGCGGGAAGAGAAAATAGCAAAGAAGGAAAAGTCTGAAATGAGGGAAAGATACTACTTATTAAAGGTAAAGTATAACAATCAAAGAATGTGATAAGAAATCAGAGGATGGAAAGTGAGTAGAATGCTTGTGCGTACTGAAATGAGAGCGAGAGACTGCCGGAGAAAATACACAAACATCCCCCACTAGCTGCCAGCCATCTCGGAGCAGCATGGCAATGAACTTCACTACTGCTTTATTCGGCCAGGGGCTGCCCACTTTTAATGAAGGGTTTGCCATGAACAAGGCGCAGAGGCTCATTTACGTCTAGAATTTCATTTGCCGTAGGTATACCAAGCAGGTTCACTTGAGGTCACTGATAACTCATTATTTAAAATGATAAAGCTAAAGTTTGTATTCTTATTTTTTCCTAAGAAGATATTAATTGGTTAGACTTTTCTACAAAATACATTAAGGTAATTGCTTGACTGTGCCAGTTTCATGACATTAGGGAGACATATTAAAGGAAGACGCCTCACACATATACTGATCATCAATTTTGAACGAAAAATTGAAGTACTAAATTAATAAAGACAAATATGACCACCTTGCCCCTGTAGTCAGTTTTTTAAAATAAATATTTTAGATGTTTCAATCTATATACTGCATAAGTGAGAGAGAAATACAATCTTTTGATCAGAAAGATCGTACCATAGACATGTGCTAAGGAAAGTTGCATAATATCCTCTAACAAAGTTTTCATCTCTGTAAGAAAGAATACGTTTCCCTCTTTGAGTCTGGTAAACGAAACAAAGTGTAAACAGTAACGAATGAGCTTTTCTTTCCTGATCGAAAGTGAAGAGTTTTGTGAGCTCTATCAGTATACATCGGCTTTCAATTAACATAACGCGTAATGCCGTAATCAGGGTGACTAGAATGTTTTTTTTTTTGCTCTGAATTATCTCGCAACTGACAGCTAGATTAGTATTTATGTATAATATTTCATTTTTTACCAACCGAACTGATAGCAATGATAATCCAGTAAACGATTTAAGAGACATCACTGTCAAAATACAAATGATTTGAATTAAGTTCAACAATGTTGCATTTGAGTTTCGTTAAACATATGAAAAAAATGTTGAAATGATGCTGAAACTGGTTGTATTGCTAGCTCTCCAAGTGCCCGTGTCCTCTCGGCTTAAAAGCCTTGTCAAATTACCTATGGAATATCTATTTATATCTATCTATCAGCATCTTGAACAGCAAATGTGATTGTTTTCTCTTAAAAACACGTATTCTGAGAGATTCTCCCCAAACGTTAATTACGTTTTCAGAGAAATGGGCTCATGTCGGTTGTCTTATTTGTACAACTGGCAGAGGGGAACAGATCCCTAGCTTTTGTGCTGGATCTTGGTGGAAAACCATCAGACGAATGCTGAAGGGGGGTGGGGGGAATGCACATGGGCACAGATCTACCCTTGGGGTAACTGTTTTGGTGTTTCACGGGTTTTGCAAGTGACTTGTCTCTCCCCAATTTGGGTGCTGGGCAGTGTGGGTACTGCTGTGCCCGGAGGAGAGGGTGCAGCTTAAGTGAGCAGCTGGTGGGAATGGAAATGTCTCCCTGAGAAACATAAGATACAGAGTGATTTCTATTCCCTCCTGGAGTGTGTGGAAGGAGCTGGACATAAGTTTCACGCTCCTAATCCGTCTTTTACATTTTTAGTCATACCCCTATTAAACAACTAATTAATGCCCAGCATCACCAGGGAATACGACATTAGACACGCCGCTGGAGCAAAGGGTTCTAGAGTGCGTGCAAACGAACGCGCTTAATACATGCATTTCCGCCAAAGCAATACACCGCATTACAGGCCAGACACTTTCATATCTGGAATCTCAGGCCGTCTCCCACACGTATAAAGACAGTTTCAGCGGATAAGATCCCCAGCTGCAGTTTGCAGGGAGCAGCAAAGCAGCGGGAAAATAAGGGGGTGTAATCAGTAATTTCACTCAATAGCTTTGGAATCAGTTTCTGTTCCCATTTGGGCCTGGATTTCAAATCCAAATGTTAATGTGAGTGTGTGAGTGAGAAACAATCTATTTATGTATATAAGTATTTCATTTTTCAGGAAGCAGAATTCATTAATAGTAAAGAGAGGGTCTGTGATTGTATCCCACATGTTACGAATTCGTCCTATTTTTTTTTTTTATTTGAGAAACGAAAGGCTGACGATTAAACGGGTATCTATAATTTTACAATTAGACGGCTGAATACATTTGGGCAGAAAAAAGAGCATGCAAACAACGAGCCCCGCCAAAACTTCACCCAATATACCATATTACTCAGGCAGCTGATGTTAGTATCTGCATCCAGAGACCCGCCTAAGGTTCAGGCCGGTGGAAATTGACTCGGATCTCATCCTCTGTGCAAGCCATTTTCGCAGTTCCTCTCTTAAAAAGGCGCGGGTATATGAGACAATCAAACGTCTGGTTTCCCTTACAGACTTAAGTGGTATCGATTTGGCTGGACCCTTCTAAATGGTCATCTCCTCTGTTCAAAATGTGCTCATTTGTGGTTAGTCAACCATGGCAGCTTCCCAACAAGAAACCTAATGACTGAACCGTCCACGCCAAGCATGTAAAAAATGGCAATCTATTTGCATATCAATTTAAATGATCCTGCCTTGCACTGTCTGCCTATTCACAGCCACAAGTACACATCTATATTAATTTTCTAGGGAAATGATCATTACAGGTAAACATCACCAGAGAGTTGCCAGTCAGGATCTGAGCAGAGTAACCTAAAGAGGTGTAAAGCCATGTCAGTAGTCTGCATCTATATACATCAGGCCTCCCTCCCCTTTCGGACTTTAACAAATCTTGTCCAGGACCGGAACTTCTCAGCAATAGGAGAAGGAGTTGCCCAATATCCTTCCTGGGCAGGGCCGCACTGAAGCATAGACAACATAGGAGGGTGCCTAGGGCGACAGATTCTGAGGTGCCTAAAAATCAGAACGTACAGCCTCCCACTCTCCGAAGTATATAGAGAACTTCCCTCCCCATCGGTCCTCTCTGCCCATGGGCGCCGTAATCTGACATACGGCCCAGTATCTTGGTAGTAATAGCTTAGGAAAGCCGATTCTCAACCGCAAACGCCCACAGGAACGCATAAGAAAAGCTTTTGGGCAGAACCCAGGCAGCACTTACCTTTACCAAGAGAATGGGAAGTCAAAAACTAGGTAGCGCTTCTGACGAGCAGTGTATAGGAATGCTAGAAGTTCAGAGAAATAAAAAAGGCTGTCGGTGTGAAATCTATGGCCTCAGGGTCTAGGCAACATCCCCTTTCATTTCAAGCAGTTATCGATTTGCTGTTATCATCTTTGGCGAGGCAGAAGGACCCTTGAAAGAATTTCTGATGAGGCTCTGATCTGAGGAACTAAGTGACCCGACCAGACTCTCACCAAATTCTTAATTACCACATCAACCGGCTTTAGCAGACAAAAACAAACAAACAAACAAAATAAATAACTAAATAAATAAATATAAAGCTTAAATAAATAAATACATATATAAGCTTTAGACGGCAGGAGAGTTTGCTTATTTCTAGCTTTTTAAAATCGCTCCAGAAACCCCTTTGCACTCTCTCATTTGCTCCGCGTCTTCTGGTTAACAGGCACCTAACGTGCAGTTTCACATTAAAAAATGTCTTATCTGCCAACGTGCTTATATATCGATCCGCTTTATCTTTTGTGTGTCTATCATAAACCTTTTATAACCTTCTGCCCTTGTTATGTATTTTTATATCGCTGAGATAAATCATTGCTGGTAGGAAACGAGACAGATAGGAAAAGCGTATATTTCAGCCAGAGCCAAACCTCCATCATTCCTAAAGACCGTATCTTACGTCTCCCTAAAGGCTGCGTGGATGTGCGCATAAATTATGTATATAAGCGTGTGAGTGAAATGTGTCGCTTTTACTTTTTTGGAACATTCTTCCAGTTTTAAATACCAGTTGTGTGTGTGTGTGGGGGGACGCAGGCTCTGTGTGTATCCTGTAACAGAAATTGGAAAGGCACCCTTTTAATTTCAATTGGAACATAAACAAAAGTAATAATAGTAATAATGAATAAAATAAGGAGCTAAAGTAAACATTTAAGAAACAATAGAAGGGACAAAGACGTCTACCTTTCCCAACAGAAGTCAACAAAGGGGATTTTTTTTTGGGGGGGGGGGGGGGGATGTACTTCAATGTGCCAAGTAGGTATTCTGCAAGAGTCAGCGGTTCACATTGTACCTGAGGCCGTGGCAAGCGGAAAGGGGTAAGTATAGAAGACAGTCTCGGTCCTCCGGATGCCTGTCAGTCTGTCTAGGGAAGGGACGTACACGGCTGGAGTCCTGACAATAGCTGCCCTGCCTGCTTGCTTCAGAGATGTGACATTGTGCGTTCATCCTTCTCAAGCAACCTGTCTGCTAGGAACAGAAAATCAAACTTAGCTGTGGGTTGGAAGCTCTCCTCCCCATTTTAACATACCCTAAAAGATCTTAGAGAGAGGTACCGATGATATCTGCCCGTGGTGTGTCGTGTTTCTTGCTGTTATCTGGGAAAAAAGAAAACAGACGTGTTAAGTACCTCCTCCCCCTCCCCCACCCCCGACACACACCAAGACTTGTCACTCCTGTGTTTGGTCCTGCTTACGACTCCGTTTCTGCCTCTCAGCTTTCTCTTTGTACTTTTTTTTAAAATAATTTCCCCTACTACAGTCTCGTCCTTTGGTGTCCTGTACACCTCTCTGCTTTTCCCGTCGAGTTCATTGTTAGGGTGCGGAGGAGGGAATGCTGAGGGGTGGAGGGGAATCCATCATCTCGATTTAACAGCACTTCCAGTGTTTGCGCTCACTCTTAAGGGAGTTTGTATTCTTTTCTAAAATAACTGCTTACATTTGGGGTTTCTTGTATAAACTGTAAAAAAAAAAAGTGTCTGGATAAAGCTTTCAAGAAATTTGATGAGCCCACCAGAAGGCTTGCTTAACGCTTCCAAGACAAGCCTGCTGCACTTTTTTTTTCAACTTTTTGAAATGTAGACTAGCGTTTTAATTGCTGAGGAAACTGCCTGACTGACAGCGCTGGAAACGTACATCGTCAAGCTTATTATGCACCTGCATTCTGGGCATCTCCCCATACTGACCACCAGTTGTCTTAATATTTATATATTTATTCTAGAGCACTGAATTCTCAACTTTTCTCCTGTCCTCCCGAAAGCGGTGACGCAGGCTCGCATAGCTGATCATCGCTAAAACAAATCTCTTCAGATTCATAACGTTTATGCGTTTGGACGGCGTTTACGTAGGTTTGGACGGGGTGATATGCGGATTCAGACCTATGAGCTGGTGAGTCCTGCTCCTGAGTATCCTGATGGTCATAACAGCCGATTGGAAACCGACATTTTTCCTGGGGATCGAAATATTTATTTCAGATATAAAGGGGGTTCACTTCTCGTAAAGAAGGCCTTCTTCCGGTCTGTGAAAACATTCGTTTCTAGGACTGCAATAAAAGACCAGGATTCAACTCCGTTATCAAGGTGGCTGTTGATAGGTAAGGATCCTTTGGCTCAGAAGTCTGCCCAGTGGTCCCTACTTGCAGTATCCCCACAGGCTCGACTCAGTCTCCCCCTGCCGTCAGTTCCAGGTATCGGACCAGAGGGCAGAGATCATGACCTGCTGGATTCCCGATGATAATATGCGGGTCTCTCAGTCCATTTCTGCGTTATTTTCTACAGTTCTCTACTGGAAACACTGTAAAATCAGAATTTATTAGAGTTTTAAAACAGTGGTTACCACCCATTCTCTATTTGGCATAGCTTTAAGAGTTGTGGTAAAGTCTGGAGACCCACCAAAATTATTCCTAATTATAGCTTTCTGTTGCCTGTCACATTTCTGTATTGGGTTCTTATAAGCTCCTCAACTTTGAATGCTGTGAAATACAATCTGCATCACAATTTCCATTTTCATCTCTCTCCCTCTCTCGCTACCCCTCCCCCCTGCTCTCACTGTCTGCCTCCCCAAAGAAGGAATCTAGTATATAACAAAAATACCACATCCCAAAGAAAGCAGAATTCCTGAAGCGTTTGATGTTCCATTAATTTGAGCAAAGAGAAATGTAAAGGATGTTACCCTTCCCCCCACTCTGCAAGCACAGCTTCATAAGCCGTGGACAACCTACATCAGTAACTGATTCTCAGTATGAAAGGACATGTTTGAACGGATAGATTCAGGAGAAATACTGCAGTAATCACAACTTTAGCAAAACAAAACAACCTAAAAAGGGCGTTGGAATGTAAAAGAAAACTGGCAAGAAACATCGTAAAGAAGAGCAGAAGTGACAGTTCTCCTGGATACAGACTTTCCCCTTACAATTTCAATGAAGCACTTGATAACTCAGCAACTGCTTGCTTCGCCAGCCGGAGAACTAAGCTGTTTCATGGACTACAGGTTTAATTTGCCAACAGTGAGGCAATGTTCCTTAGAACGATGCACTCTTGCACTGAAGTTATGAAATGGAGGTTGACGTGTAGGATCCCTGCAGGCTCTACTAAGCTGGAAAGAAGTCAAAAGTTGCATCACGTAGGTGCTTTCTTTGCCATTGCAGTAGGCAATCTTTTAGTTGGAATCCAACCAATTCGGAATTTAGTTGTTTTTTATTTTTTGGTAAAAGGGTCAGATTCCTTTGCTAAGATTCATACTACAGTATGAATGCTGAATAAACACAAAAATATATTGGGACAATAATGAACATTAAAACAGAAGAAAATCAGTAATCCTCAGTGTGATGAGAACATTTCTCTAAAGCTTGCCAAGCAGATCTAACATAATTATTCCCCAACAGGTAAAGTTGTTTAGTTTAAATCTGGGCTCCATCTGAATGGTAGAATGTAGATAACTACTCTAATTTACCCCTCATTTATAGAGCCTTTGATGGGTTTTGTGCCAACTTTTGGGACCCACAGTTCAACCCTTCTCTTGCTCCTCTCAACCAGTCTCTCTCTGCCCCACCCCTCCCCACAGTCATTTTCCTACTCTATCTCCCCTTAGCTAGTCCCTACCGGTCTAGTCTCTCTCTACAGAAGCTTCTGTATTCTGTTTGCATGGGTTAGAGCAGCACAAAAATACTTTATTTCTCTTCTGTGTCCTGCAGAACCCCCCCTACACTGGCCTCCTGGTCCTCCAGGGGTTCATGGACCATGGATTGAAAACCACTGGGATGGACAATAAGATACTGTAGTGGCTTTTAATAATAGTTTTTAGACACATACAGGGGATTATAGTGAGGATGATAATTGGTTGCCTTCCCTTTAGACCTCTACTACTACTACTACTACTATTTAACAATTATAAAGCACTACCATACACAGCACTGTACAGGCATATAAGAGTGGCGGTCCCTGCTCGTTAGAGCTTACAATCTAATCAAGACGAAAAACACACAGAGCAAAATTCTAGTTGGGGCAAAACCAGGTTGGTTGTCTCCCATTACTACTAATAGTAGTCTACTACTAATAGTAGTAAACCGAAGAAGAACAAGACATAATCGGCTTAAATTACCACTGAAGAAATGTAGCCTAGATGTTATGAAGAACTTCCTGGCTTGAGGTTTTTCCAGGCCACAAAATAACTACAGTAACTGAGTCGTCTTGAGCTTGGATTTGGAAAAGATGAGCAATTAAATTGCCTTTTACTAAATTTCAGTGAGGTTGTGCCCTCAACATGCATGTTAATGTGCAGAGCCTCTGCATTATCTATCGTGGCTACGATCAGAATGTTTCCGGCAGCTAAAGTGCAATGGAGTACATCAGCGTGAGGCTTCACTTAACATACGAGATGTCATTAGGTGCATCCACACTCATTATCATATTATCATGCTAATGTGCTCTCCCCATCCCACACTCTCCCTCTAACCTGTCCACTTTCAACATTAGCATGCGAGCGCTAGCTAATCTGTGCTTTGGCAGTCAGTAGCTGATATGCCTGCGCATTAGCATTCACCACAGCCAGATAGTGCATAATATACCGCATGTTAACTGCTTAGCGGTGTTTAGCAAAAGGGCCCTGAATATAAAATGATAACCATATTCCCCAAATATTTGCCAAAAATGAAAATAGACAAGGGATCTCGCCTGGAGCAAGGAGGATGGACAAGATAGATCTTCCAAGATCCATTTCAGCACTACTTATATCTGAGTCAAACTGGGAGCAAACACATATCTACTGGAAAAATTGGGTATATCTATGTCTTGATTCAAATTTGCTGCACATGTCTCTTTGGGCTTCTGATTTTGCTGGGGTGTGGATTTTCACAAATATTCCCTTCCCTTTGAAATATTAAAAGATACACTTCAAAATATTGACAGAGAAAATGCATCTTCCAATAATATGTAGGGTCTTATTCACTAAGCTCTCTTTCCCCAGAGACAGAGATCAGCCTGAGAAAAACATGATGGCAGAAAAAGGCCATATGACCTAACCAATCTGCCCTTCCATTCCATCTACTATAGCACTTTTTTTTCCTTTAGAAGTCTTCTGTGTTTGTCCCATGCTTTCTTGAATTCAGATACTGTCCTGATCTCCGCTACCTCCATTGGGAGACTATTCCATGCATCTACCATTCTTTTTTATAAAGAAATATTTCTGCATATTACTCCTGGGTCTATCCTCTTTCACCTTCATCCTGTGCCCCTTCATTGCAGAGCTTTCTTTCAACTGAAAGAGGCTCTCCTCCTGTGCATTTATGCCACAGACATATTTAAATGTATCTATGATATCTCCTCTCTCCTGCCTTTCGTCCAAAGTATATATATTGAGATCTAAGTCTTACGATGAAGCCCATCAACCACTGCGGTAGCCATCTTCTGCACCAACTCCATCCTGTTTATATCCTTTTGAAGGTGTGGTCTCCAGAACTGCACACAATACTCCAGATGAGGTCTCACCAAAGACTTATACAGAGGCATTATCACCTCCTTCTTCCTGCTGACCATTCCTCTCCCTATGCACACAAGCATCCTTCTGGCTTTCACCATCAACTTTTCTACCTCTTTAGCCACTTTAAGATCATCAGAAATAATCACGCCTAGGTCCCGCTCTTCTCTTGTGGACAGAAGTACTTTATTTGCTATACTGTACCACTCCCTTTGACTTTTGCAGCACAGATGCATGAACCTGCATCTTTTTAGCGTTAAATCTCAGCTGCCAAGTTCTTGACCATTCTTCAAGCTTATCTACTCCTTCCTGGGTGCCTACTCTATTGCAGATTTTGGTATCATTTGCAAAGAGGCAAACTTATCTGACTACTCTTCTGCAATTTCACTAGCAAAAATGTTAAAAATAATCGGACCAAGGACAGATCCATGCTGCACACCACTGGCAACCTCCTTCTCCTCAGAGTGAGCTCCATTTACTTGTACCCTTTGTTACCTCTCAGTCAACCAATTTCTAACCCAGTTAGTCATTTTAGGGTCCATTCCTAGAGTGCTCAATTTATTTATAAGTCACCTGTGCAGAACGGTGTCAAACATTTTACTGAAATCTAAGTACACCACATCTAGGGCTCTGCCTTGTTCTAACTCTCTGGTTGCTGAGTCAAAGGAATTAATTAGATTAGTCTGACAAGACCTGCCTCTAGTAAAATCATGCTGCCTCAGATCCTGTAATCCACTGGACTCCAGAAACCTCACTATCCTCTGTTTTAGCAGTGTTTCCATTAATTTACTCATCACAGAGGTCAGATTAACTGGCCTGTAGTTCTTAACCTCATCCTTACTTCCGCTTTTGAGTAAAGGGATCACATGCATCTTTCTCCAGTCCTCTGTGACCGCTCCTGACTCTTTGAAAGGGTCAGACAGTGGAGCTGCTAGAACTTCCCCAAGTTCCTTCAATACTCTCGGATGTGCCCCATCTGGCCCCATCACTTTGTCTATTTTTAGTTTATCTAGCTTCTCATGAACACAGTCTTCTGAAAATCATTCAAGATTCCCTTCACTTCTGTTCCTATTTGTGGGCATTTTCTGAGGTCCTGCTCCTGGCCCTTCATCTGTGAACAGAGAACAAAAATATTTGTTAAGCAATTCCCCCTTATCCTCATCAGCTTCTACATTTTCCTTCTCTTCACTCTTGAGTCTGACAATGCCACTTTTGCACTTCCTCCTCTTACTAACTTACTGTATCTGAAAAATGTCTTGTCCGCTCATTTTACTTCATTGACTATTTTTTCTTTTATTTGTCTTTGCTTTCCTGACCACTTTCCTAGCTTCTCAAAGTTTTCCCAAATACTGATATTTGTCTTCCTTTTTTTCTGTGATCTCTTGTATTTTATGAAGGCCACTCTCTTTTTCTTCACCTTTTTGGCTTCTGAGAACCACAGTGGCCTTCTTTTCCTTTTACATTTATTTACTTTCCTAACAAAAAGGTTTCTTACCCCTACAATATCCCCTTTCAGTTTTTCCCATTGCTTTTCTACATTGCCCAGCTGTTCCCATCCTCCTAACAACTTTTTGAGGTATTGTCCCACCTTGGCCCAGTTAGTTTCCCTACAGTCTAAACTCTTGCTTTTGAATGGACTTTGTCAGCCCTAGTTCTAATACTGAACCATACCATCTGATGATCACTGAATGCAAGATGATCTCCCACTATAACATCAGAAACATTTTCCCCATTGGTAAGAACCAGGTTCACTATGGCCCCTTCATGTGTAGTTCTGTTACCAGCTGTCAGAATAATTCTCCCTGTAGAAAATCCAAGATCTTCTTACTTCTAGATGACACTGCAGCAGAGATGTACCAATCAACATCCAGCATTTTGAAATTGCCTATCAGTAGTGCTTCTCCTTTCATGGCAATACTGCAAACATCTTCAAATAAATCTGTTTCCATGTCTTCTGCCTGTGAAGAAGATCTGTATATCACACCAATGCAAATGGATTTCCCATTCTGTTTTTCTAGTTTAATCCACAGTGCCTCCTCCTTCCCTTGTAAGCCCTGTAATTCTGTAGCTTTAATATTATTTTTTACATATAGTGCCACTCCTCCTTCCCTTCTTCCTACCCTGTCCTTCCTGAATAAAGTATAGCCTGGTATAATGACATCCAAGTCATGGCTGTCCGTGAACCATGTCTCCATAACTGCCACTAAATCCAAGTCAGTCTCTTCAATTAAAGCCTCAACATTTGGGATCTTAAAGCCCTCTTCAGTAGGTTAGCCTGTCTGCTGTGGAAGACTCTTTGAGCCTTTTTGGACAGGTGGATGCCATCTCTTCTCTGCACCCCCCTTGGGAATATCATCTCTGGTCCAGGAAACCAAAATGACATAATCCACACAGCCATGCATTCATCTCCAGGATGCGAGCTTCTCTGCCTTGGCCTTTACCCTCAACATGGAGGATTGAAGAAAACACAATCTGAACACCTATTTTCTTTGCTCCCTCTCCCAGAATCATGAAGCTACTCTTGATATGCTTGGAGGGACACTTAGCAGCATCATTTGTGCCAATATGGATGAGCATCATCGGATACTAGTCAGTAGGCTTGATGAGTCTCAGCAAACTCTCTGTAACATCTCGGATTTTGGCATCTGGCAGACAGCACACTTCCCTGGACATCAAGTCTAGTCAGCAGATGGATGCCTCAGTACTCCTCAGAAGAGAGTCACCAACCACCACTATCTTTTGCTTCCTTTTGGTCATTGATTCTGCAACTTTGGGGTGCTTGAGCTCTGCTTCTTCCCTTCCTAGGAGTTTAAAATCAAATTATTGAGAGCAGAGGGAGGCAGACAGGAAGACTATGCTGTCAAGTGCTCCACAGTGAAAGAATCAGAGAGTCAGCCAAAGGAAGGGTTTCACAGGGGCAGAGAGGAGCTCTGACATTTCTTGGAAGGCAGAACATGTGAGGACTCAGGAAGAGACTCTGAACTGAGTTCCAGGAGGATGAGGATCTGAAAGACAAAGGGAAAGAAGCAGAGATTCATGTCATGTATAAATATTGGTAACCTTTTGGTTTGGAGGAGAAAGAAATAGATACTTTTTGACGTTTCTGGGGTTGAGAGGAGAAGACAAGGTTTCCAGCTAATGATTGCTTCTTCATGTTTATGGATGGTTTCAGTAGTGGATAATTCCTATGAATGTGCATGGAAGACATTTTCAGTTCATTTTCCGCTAATTTTAGGGCGTTCTATTTCAAACTCTTTTATTAATGCAATCTGTTTAATGTAGGTAAATCAAATGTATAAGGCAAATTTTAGATAGGGCATGGAGAGCGGAGCGAAGATGTCTGGGTTGGGACTTGGAAAATTCCCAACATAGTTTACTAAATCTTTGCCAAATGCAAATACATGTAGGGGAACGCAAGACTGCAGCTTGATACCTTCCCAGTCATACAGCAGGAACAGCAATTTGAAAAATCTACAAGTGGGGTAAACACATGTACAGTTTTACCTGGCTTTCTCAGCCTCAAGAACACCCATGGTGGCCCCCCTCACCTTCCCAACCCCAGTCTCATTCCTGGCTTTTACAAGAGTCTCTGTTGTCTAGTGGGAGCAGAAGCCTGATCCTAGTGATGATAGTGCTGCAAGATTAATGCTACTACTACTACTAATCATTTGTATAGTGCTACAAGGCATACCCATTGCTGTACATATATATGTAAGACACAGTCCCTGCTCATGAGCGCTCACAATCTACTCAAGACAAAAAGAAAATTGCAAAACTGGGGTCCAGAATATAGTAAGATACACATAAGTAGTGGACAAGAGAATGAGGAGCACCAGGATACAAAAGCAACCTCAAAGAGGTGGATTTTTAGCCTGGATTTGAATAAGGCTAGAGAAGGAGCGCGACACACTGACTCAGTTTGTTCCAGGCATATGGAGCAGCAAGGTGGAACAAATGAAGTCTGGAGCTGGCAGTAGTGGAGAAGGCCACAGATAAAAGGGATCTGCCAGAGGAGTAGAGTTCCTGAGGAAGAGTGTAGAGTGAGATAGGAGAGGAAAGGTAGTGAGGAGCCACAGAATCAATGCACTTGTAGGTACATTGGAGACATTTGAACTGGACATGGAAACAGATGGGGAACCATTGAAGTGACTTGAGAAGAGGGGTTACATGATCATAGTGACAATGGTGGAAGATAAGCCATGCAGCTGAGTTTTGAACAGATTGAAGGCGAGAAAGATGATTCAGAGGGAGACCAGTGAGGAGCAGGTTACAATAGTCAAGATGAGAGATAGCTAGTGAGTGGATGAGGTTTAGTAGTGTGTGTATAAAGGAAGGGACACATTTTTTCAATGTTATAGAGAAAGAAAAGACAGGTTTTAGCTTTCAGTTAGATGTGTGCAGAGAAAGAGAGAGTAGAGTCAAAGATAAATCCAAGGTTGTGAACTGAGGAAACAGGAAGGAGTATAGTGTTATCCACATAAGTAGAGAAGGGAGGAAGGGGGGGGGGGGAGGTGGGTTTATGGGGAAAGATAAGGAGCTCAGTTTTGGCCATGTTCTGTTTCAGATGGTGGTGAGACATCCAGACAGCAATGTCGGATAAGCAGGTAGAGATCTGGGCCAGGATTCCTGGAGAGATTTGGGGCGCAGAGAGGTAGATCTGAGAGTTGTCAGCATAAAGATGGTACTGAAACCATAGGAGGAAATAAGTGCACCAAGGGACATAGTGTAGAGAGAGAAAAGGAGAGGTCCCAAGACAGAACCCTGAGGTACACCAACTGAAAGTTGGGTGAGAGTAGAGGAGGGTCCACCAGAACATACACTAAAAGTGTGATGGGAGAGAGAAGAAAAAAACCAGGACAGAACAGAGCCCCTAAATCCAAGTGAGGACAAAGTATCGAGGAGAAAATGGTGATCAACAGTGTCAAAGGCAGCAGAAAGGTCAAGAATGATGAGGATTGAGTAAAGGCCTTTGGATTTGGTGAGGAACAAGTTGCTGGAGACTTTGGCATGAGCCATTTCTGTGGAATCAAGAGGACAAAAGCCAGATTGCAGTGGATCTAGAAGGGCTTGAGAGGAAAGAAACTCAAGACAATGGTTGTGAATCACTCATTTAAGTAGTTTTGAAGCAAAGGGGAGGAAAGAGAGAGGCCATTAACTGGGACAGGTATGATCTAGTGAAGGCTTTTTGAGGAGAGGCGTAACCAGAGCATGTTTGAAGGCCAAAAGAAAAGTGGAAAGTTGTAGGTTAAGAATATGATAGATGGAAGGGATGATGGTGGAAGAGATAGAGCTTAATAGATGGGTGGGAACGGGATCAGAGGAGCAGGTAGTCGGTTTGGAGAAGAGAAGATCTGCAGATTCCTCCTCAGTGATTTCAGAAAAGGAAGAAAGGAGTCATGGGTGCCATTTTAGATCCTTGGACTATCTGAACAGGAGCAACTGGGGATCACTCCTGTTCCAACTGGACACCAAGGATCCTGTTAAGAGCTAGGAATAAGATCAAGAGGTGGGGATAGGTCTGCTGCAGGGGTCATTGATGGAGTTTCTTGAAGTCAGGGGGATCAGGTGGGGAGGATCATGATGTTATGGGGAGAATAGGGTGGGAGGATCAACTGTTTCAGATAGGTCAAGTGGGGGGAGGTGATTGGAAGATTAGGGGAGGTCTGGGGAGGGGATTGGATGTTGAGAGGGTAGAGGGAGATCAGATGTCATAGGTTAGTGGGGAGTAGTCTGATCTCGGCTTTTACACCTACCCCTTCAAACAGATTTTTTTTTTTATCAACATAGACTTCTCTTGTAAAACGAGGAATACATATTGATATGATAGACCCACCCAAACCACTCTCTTTCCCCTCCCTAACCATGCCTTCTTGCAATCTAGACATAGTGCAGTTCTCCACATGTCAATAGTGGCTTTCTAAAATCTCTATTTGCATGGACAGTTGATCTAAGCATGTAACTGCCTCTAAACTAACCCCACAAGCTTGTTATTTTGTAAGTTAGCATATTGCTGTTAACGTCTGTCGAGTTGATGTCAATTAATAGCAACCCTATGGATAGTAGTCCTAAATTGTATGTGGTGTTCAGTCAGGCGGCTAATCGTGTGGCATCCATAGCTACAGTTATTGTATTGATCCATCACATTGCTGGTCTTCTTCTTTTACGCTGAACTTCAACCTTGCCAAGCATGATGCCTTTCTTTAATGACCTCTCTCTTTGCATAATGTGTCCAAAGTATAAAAGTTGAAGCTTTGCCATTTGAGCTTCTAAAGAAATCTTAGGTTTGATCACCTCTTCTAGCACAGACTGATTTGTTCTTCTGGCTGTCAATGGTATACAAAGTATTCTTCGCCAGCACCATAATTCAAAGACATTGATTTTCTTCCTGTCTTTCTTCTTCACTGTTCAACTTTTGCATCCACATAACATTGTTGAAAATACCACGGCTTGGATAAATCAAATCTTTGTATGCAGAGATATGTCTCTGCACTTGAAAAACTTGTCTAGATCCTTCAGAGCCATTCTGCCAAGAGCAATGTGTCATTGGATTTGTTGAGTGCTTAAGAACATAAGAAATGCCATACTGGGTCAGACCAAAGTCCATCAAGACCAGTATCCTGTTTCCAACAGTGGCCAATCTAGGTAACAAGTACCTGGCAGGTTCCCAAAAAGGTATATAGGTTCCACAATGCATGCCCCGGAGTAAGCAATGGATTTCCAGGGTTCTCTTTAATAATGGTTTATGGACCTTTCCTCTAGGAACTTGTGCAATCTTTTTTTTAAACCCAGCTACACCAACAGCTTTTACTACATCCTCTGGTGACAAATTCTAGAGTTTGATTACATGTTGAGTGAAACAAATCTTTTTTCTTATTAGTTGTAAATATGTTACATTTGGAGTGGAGGAGTGGCCTAGTGGTTGGGGCAAGGTACTTAAGGTCAGGAGTTCAAATCCCCCTAGAGGACAGCAACCTTGGGCCGGAAGGACTGGGGTTTCTAGTCCCACAGGTGCTCCTTGTGGTTTTGGGCAAGCCACTTAACCCTCCATAGCCCATGTTCCCTGTAAAAATAGTTATCTCCAAGTTATAATGCCCTGTTCAATGTAATTTCAGTTTGTTCAATGTAAACCACACTGATGCAGAATAGCACGGTATATAAGAGAATGTAAATAAATAAAAAAAATATTGTAGCTTCATTGTATGCCCCATAGTCTTTCTATTTTTTGATGGAGTAAACAACCAATCTACATTTTCTCTTTCTACTCCATTCATTGCTTTATAGACCTCTATCATATCTCCCCTCGGCAGCCTTTTTTCCAATTTGAGGAACACTAACCTTTTAAGCCTTTCCTCATAGGAGTATCCTTCTATCCCTTTTATCATTTTGGCTGCTCTTCTCTGTACCTTTTCTAATTCTGCTATATCCTTTTTAAAATATGGCAACCAGAATAGTACACAATATTCAAAGTGGGGTGATAACATGGAATAATGCAGAGGCATTTCAATATCCTTGGTTTTATTCTCCATTCCTTTCTTTATGATTCCTAGCATTCTATTTGCTTTCTTGGCTGCCACTGTACACTGGGTGGAGGGTTTCAACGTATTTTCCACGACGATGCCTAAATCCTTTTCCTGGGTGGCGGTTCCTAATGTGGAATCTTGCAACGTGTGACTGTAGTTGGGGTAGTTCTTTCCTAGGTGCATAACTTTGCACTTGTCCACATTAAGGGGCTTGTTTACAAAGCCACGGTAGCGGCTTCGGCCCGATATCGGAGCTGCGGCCCCATTGAATTCAAGTCTCTCTCATGTTTCACCTTTCAGTATATCTGTTTATTCACACCTACAAAAAAATATGGCAGATTATTAAAACAAGATCTTCCTTGGCTAAATCCATGTAGGCTTTCAGTAATTCTATTCTTTATAATGGTTTCTATCATTTGGACTATACTCACTATAGGATCTCCGATCTATAGTTTCCTGGATTCATGGGCATTCTCCAATCTTCAGGTATTACAAATGATTTTAATGATAGCTCACAAATTACTAATAGTAGGTCTGAAATCTCATATTTCAGTTCTTTCAGCACCTTTGGATGATTTGCTACTGTTTAGTTTATCAAATAGTTGTAATACATCTTCCTGGTTTATCACAATTTGTTTTAATTCTTCTGATACATCACCTTTAAATACCACTTCAGGCATTTTCTTCAGTAATGACTGAAGCAAAACATTAATTCGGTCTCTCCGCTATGGCCTTGTCTTCCCTTAGTATCCATTTTACCCCACTATCATCTAATGGTCCAACTGAATCTCACAGTTTTTTTGCAACACATGTACTTGAGAAAGTTTTTATTGTAGATTTTTGCTTCCATGGCAAGCATTTTTTAAAATTCTCTCTTTGCCTGCCTTATCAATTCCTTGCATCTAACTTGCCAGTGCTTATGTTGTTTCCCATTTTCATCATTTGGCTCCTTTTTCCATTTCCTGAAAGATGCTTTTCTGGCTATAACAGCCATTCTGATCTCATGCTGGCAGCTTTTTGGCCTTCCTTCCACCTTTCTTAAAGCATGGAATACATGTTGTCTGGGCTTCCAAGATAGTAGTTTATAAACAATGTCCATGCTTGATATAAACCTTTAACTTTTGCAGCTGCTCCTTTTAGAGTTTTCTTAACTATTTTCTTCATTTTATCATAGTCTCCCTTTTGAAAATTAAAAGATAGCACTGTGGATTTCCTTGCCATCCTCCCTGCATTTATTAAATGAAATGCTATCATGCTATGATCACTATTACCAATTGGCCCCAACACTATTATCTCTTGCATCAGATCCTGTGTTCCACTAAGGACTAGGTCAAAAATAACTTCCCGTCTTGTCAGTTCATGAACCAGCTGCTCCAAAAAGCAGTCACTTATTTCATCCCTGGCTTCTCACCCCCTCCCTAGCCCTTATCCCTCCTATCCTCTCTATGATTAACACCAGTCTATCCTCCGGTGTATTTCCCCAATCTTGGAAGCACGCTCTTGTCCGACCTATCCTTAAAAAGTCCTCTCTTGACCCCATGATTCCCGCGCACTACCGCCCAGTCTCTAACCTTCCCTTCTTATCTAAAATCCTCGAAAAAGCTGTCTTCTCCCAACTTTCTGCCCATCTTGATTCTACTCACTTTCTCCACCCCCGTCAATCTGGCTTCCGCCCTGGCCATAGCGTCGAAACTGTTCTCCTTGGTTTCCTGAATGAAATTCACACTGCTCACGACCGTGGTGATCTTTCGGTGGCAGTTTCTCTTGACCTCTCCGCTGCCTTTGATCTTGTAGACCACTCCCTCCTCTTAGCCCGTCTTCGCGAAGCGGGCCTCTGCAGCACCGTTCTGCACTGGTTTCACTCTTTTCTCTCCTCTAGGTCCTTTTCAGTTCTCTCTGCCTCTACCCCCCCCCCCAAACCGCCTCTACACCTACTCCCCTGCTTTGCGGTGTCCCCCAGGGCTCTGTTCTGGCTCCCCTCCTCTTCAATGTTTTCCTTACCCCCCTTTCTCTACTGATTCAACAGCACGGGATTTCTGCCTTCTACTACGCTGATGACCTCCTTCTTCTTTACCATACCTCTCCCCTTTCCCCTGACCTCTCCCCACTGAACACCTGTCTCACAGCTGTAGCCCACTGGCTTACCACTCACTGCTTACATCTTAATCTTGCAAAGACTCTGGCCATCTGGTTCTCACGTGACGGTACCCCTCCCTTGGTTTCCCTCTCCTTTTCTGGCTCCCCCATTCCCTTAGTCTCCTCCTTCCGTTACTTGGGTGTCCTTTTTGACCCTGGCCTCACCTTTCGGGATCACATTGCTCACATCTCTAAGACCTCATTCTACTTTCTATGTCAGATCCGTGCTATTCGTCCCTTTCTCTCTCCACAGGCTCTTTCTACCCTCCTTCTCTCCCTGGTTATATCTCGCATCGATTTTTGCAATTCCGTCATGTCTGGTCTCCCTGCCTCCCAACTACAACGCCTCCAACGCATCCAAAACACAGCTGCCTGGCTCATCTTTCATGCATCTATCTGTGATCATATCACTCCTCTCCTCATCCGTCTCCACTGGCTCCCTGTCAAGTTCCGCAGTCATTTCAAGATTCTGGTCCTTCTCCACCGTGTCCTCCACACCCACTCCCCTCAGTATCTAGCTGACCTGGTTCACTTCCATAACCCAACCCGTTCCCTACGCTCCTTTCACCTAAATCGTCTGCATCTCTCCTCACCCACTTGTGCTCGCCTCTAATCCACCCGTTCCTCTGCATTCCTCGTCCTTGCTCCTGCCCTGTGGAACTCTCTCCTCTCTTCTATCCGCCTCGAACAGGACCATGCCACCTTTAAGACCCGCCTTAAAACTCACCTCTTTACCCTTGCCTTCGACCTTCCTGAACCTCCCACATGATTTGTCTTCCCCTCCCCCTCCCCTCACTTTCCTTTCTACTGTCCTGTTGTATGAATCTGCCTAGTTTGCTTTCCTATTAATTGATGTAACTTCTTTTCCTTTCTCTTCCCACCTTTTGGTGACTGTTTTGATTTGAACTCTGTAAACCGCTATGATGTACATTGCGTTTAGTGGTATATTGTTAATAAACCATAAACCATAAACCATCTATAAACTTTGGCCCCAATTTTCAATTGGGCGGTGCTGTGCGCCACATCAGCATATAGTCTATCCCCCTTCTGCCTAATCTGGATTTTCAATGCCAGATGTGACCCCAGCATTGAAAATCCATGTCTTAATGTACAACCCTAGAAGCTGCAAGAGATAGCCAGATAGCACCAATTTTTGATGCTAACCGCTTAGCCCCTGCGCCTAAAAGATAGGCAAGGAAAAACCTCGCCTATCTTTCAGGTGCAGAGGGCTATAGAGGTATCATCGAAAATCGCTGCTACCTGGTTAGCCCTTTCTCCCACATCTGCTTTACCCTGGAACACCCCTAATACGCCCAGAAGTTAACCGCATAGCATCTGGGCACATTAGGGACATATCCTGGATTTTCAAAGGGCAATACCTGTGTAGGTGCCTTTTGAAAATCCCAGATAAGGCATTTATAAGGGTAACTAGGGTAGTTACCCATGTAAATGCCTTCAAAAATTGGGCCCTTTATCTCCCTAGCATGTCGATACCAGTGTATCGATACCAGGGAAATTGAAATCACTCATTATTACTGTGATGTAACTTTTGTCAGCTTCCCTGTTTTCATTTAGCATGTCATTCTGGCTAGGTGGACTGTAGTACTGTACACCCCACTGCTATTGCCTTTCCCTATTTACATGGAATTTCTATCCATAGAGATTCTACAGTGGTTTTTTTTTTCTGCAAAACATGTGTCCTGTGTGACTCAATGCCCTCTCTAACAGAGCGCAACCCCTCCACCAAGTTGATCTACCCTATCATTGCAATATAGTTTGTACCCAGGTATCACGCCATTCCATTGGTAGTTCTCATTGGTTATCAGTTAACACTGGTAATTTGGAATCTTTCAGTTCTGTCTGCTCTGTATGTAAAGGCTCCTGGGAAAACATTCAGAAAGTGTAGAGTTTAAGATCACAAAGTCCCACAGTGAGATTTGCTACTCTGCTCCTAACCAACTACTCTAACCATTATGCTCTTAGACATCCTCATGCTTCTTATTTCTTTATGATCCAAGCAGGTTAAAGTTGTCAACTATTTTTATTTTTTCTCAATCAAGGATGGAATGATTGATTTTGCCAGTTGTCATGATCTTTGTCTTCTTCATATTAAAGTGCAGACTCATTTTAAGACTATACTCCTAGATCTTGATAAGTAAATGTTTCCGATCATCTTCGATTTCTGCCAGTAACATCATGACATCAGCATAGCAAAGTTTGTTGATGAGTCTTCCACCAGTCTTCACACCACTGTTGTCTTCCTTTGGTCCTGCTTCTCTGATTATTTGTTCTGCATATAAATTAAATAGATATGAGTAAAGCATGCAATCTTGTCATTCACCTTTGTTGCTTTTAAACCATTCTGGTTTCTCCTATTCTGTTCGAACAGTTGCTTCCTGATAAAGTAAAAGCTGTGCATGAGACCATCAGGTATTTTGGTATACCATGCTTCTTAATGTGGCTCAGAGTTTGTCATGATATGTACAATCAAAGACTGTGCTGTAGTCAATAACATATATACAGATATCCTTTTCATATTCTTTTATCTTTTCAAGGATCCATCTCACATCTGTAATGATGTCTCCTGTTCTTCATTCTTTCTTGAACCATGCTTGCCCTTAAGGAAGTTCTCGTTGCAGGTATGGTTGTAGTCTCCACTGAATGATCTTGAGTAGAATCTTGCTGGCATGTGCGATCAGAGCAATTGTGTAGTAATTTCCAAAGTCAGTTGGATCACCTTTTTTTGGTATGAATTTTTCTAATCAGTAGATCATGATGTTGTACAAGCTAGCTACTATATATTAAATCAATTTTGTAGGAATGTTTTTTTGTGGCATAAAATAGTAAATCAGATGAGCACGGCTGAATGCTTATCCCTAATAACTGCTAAACTTAACTGTGATTTTTAAATTTGTAAACTTTGTACTACTTTTTCAGGTTTTATTTCTTGTCTTTTTTGTTTTTTTATGGACTCTCAATAAACTTCTTCTGGTTTGGAACAAAGCCTGGATTGGACTTAAAGTGGAACATAAAAAGAGGGAGTGATTCCAACAACCAATGCATTCCAGACACTGCACAGGCAGGTAGCTCCGGTAGTCTCTGTTAGTGCCTTAAATTCTACCTTGGCTATACCATCTAAGGGCTAAAATGAAGTTACACTTACATATTTGATTGTTTAACAAAATATGTGCAAAATGGACATTAAACAGTTATTTGTCCTACATTAATGCTATTATAGCACAATGTTATATTTTTAATTATTTAAATAGTATGCATACTAAACAATACACAAAGAGTTAAAATGTTACTTCTGATTTACAGTTTTTGAGTCTGTGCAGTAATTTATTTGCACATTTACTGCTTGTGAAGAGCAGCATCTTATTTTTAACAGTTGTGTTCCCCTCATCAGCTACTGTGTATACCTCTTCTTCTTTTTGGTTTCCTCTGAGTCCAAATTCTTGTGTTCTGAAAAAATTGAAAAACACTTTCATTGTATATCTAACTTAAAAAATGGTTACACAGCTAAGCAGATTGAGAGGTAGTCCGAATCTCCACCAATAAACGTTAACCCTTGCTATTCCAACAGAATAATGCACTGGGATTCTGACTGCTGCCTAGTTGAAATACCTTCTTTTCCATTTAATGACAATAATTCATTCCTATTCTCACATACACTGGATTGGTAATGCAGAAATAAAATCTACAGCTCTGTCAGCGGAACAAGCAACATAACAGAATGACTGAAATTAGTATTTTCGCCTTATTTAAAAGTCCTGCTCAACGAGGTATTTTTTTTCACACAGTTCCTATGAAAACTATAAGTAAAAAGAACATAAATGATTAAAAATGATATCAAAACAGCCCAGCCAAAAAAAAAAATTCAATACTAAGCAAAGTTAGACCGTTTACCCAGAGGTCTAAAAATCCAATCCAATTAGTCACTGCTGTTCCTTGACTTTCAAAGATGCTGGAAGAGTATTCACTTTTTTTACTGACCTGGATTAACTGAACAAAGGTTTGTGTTAGACAATCTAACCCCAAAGAGAGGGCTGTCTGTTAGCCACCTCTCCACTTAACTGGTAATTTATTACCAGCTCCCTGCTCCTCTAATGGATATGCCGTACACTCTACAATGCAGAGCAAGTCCTCCTTGGTATTGGATTTCTCACCAAATGTTTGTGTCCAGTTGATTGAGCAACAATCAGTTTTACAGAATTATCTTTTCTTAGGAGGCCTCCCACATGCTGGATTCCTTTGTGCAAGAGAAATCAAATTATGCGGGCTAATTTTAATGCATTTTTTCCAAACATAATATTTAGAAAAATAAAAATCCCACATATAGCCTCCACTGTGGTTGGGCCTAGTACAAAGAGTTTTCTTTTAACTTTCTCTGCGTTTCCTGTTGTGCTGCATCAGATGCTCATCTGTCATGAATTACATATAGAAATGAACTTCTGAAATCCATGCAGTTTGTTTTTAAATATGTTGGAGTCCCAAAATAAATGTAGTTCCAGCTCATTAGAGGGAATTCAAACAAAATGTATTTCAAACTCAACTTCCGTTATTTACCAACTAATAGCATGAGCCTTTTAGTTAAATAATATAATTCATGCTAGATAAATGTGACTTAGAAATATTTCTGTCAGGCAAATATTCACCGAGTTTGGCAAATAAATATAATTTTATCTTTTGACTAAAAGGCATTGAATGTCTTGAAAAAAATCACATAGACACTTTTTATTTAGGTTGTAAGTTTGGCTCCAACTCTGAACTGCATAATAGAGTACATTATACTTTTCATTACAATGTGCATGGCCCTCATTAGCAGAAAAAAATATTTTGAACATTAGGGTTAGTTCAGATACAGGGCAAAACCCCCCAAAACACTGCCCCATTTAAGTATGCACTAAGTCAGTGGCTCCCAACCCAGTCCTTGGATACCCCCCAGGCCAGTCAGGTTTTCAGAATATCCACAATGAATATGCATTAGATAGATCTGCAGGCACTGCTTCCATTGTATGCAGATCTATCTCATGCATATTCATTGTGGATATCCTGAAAACCTGACTGGCCTGGGCGTACCCGAGGACTGGGTTGGGAACCACTTCTCTAAGTTACTTCCATGCATATACTCCATAGGATTGATCTTGACCAGGGGTTCTCAGCCCAGTCTTTGGGACACACCTAGCCAGTCCGGTTTTCAGGATAGCCACAATTAATATGCATGAAAGGGATTTGCATATAATGGAGGCTGTGGATGCAAATTTCTCTCATGCATATTCATTGTGGTTATCCTGAAAACCTAATTGGCTAGGTATATCCCGAAGACTGGGATGAGAACCCCTGATTTTGACAGTATATGAGTAGATGGGAAACACGTTTATGATGTCACAGAGACTGTTCATCAGGGGCTAAGAATTGCTCACTTGTACATCCAAACAAGAAAAATCTTATCTTATTTTAATCTTTGTCTTGTCTTCTTTCCTTTCAACCCATGCTGCACATACAATAGGATCAATTCATTCATAAATATTACATCAAGGTCAATTTTTGATGGAGCGTTGAGAGAAAAATTTGAAACATCTCATATATTTTGCTGTGCTATATTTTAAGGTAGTGCTACTGACTACACCAGTATACATAGACATCCCACTGCACATTAGACTATGGGCCCGATATTCGAAGAGCAGTTCACGATTTACAGCCCTGTAAACTGTGTAACTGCCACTGAGAGGGATATTCAATGGCTGCATATCCCTTCTCTCCTTTATGTGCCCCGATGCTAATCGTTTAGCACTGGGACATGTTGGGGGCATTCTGGGGAGGAGCGGAGGTGGCGACGATCGATAACCGGGCAGCAGCGATATTTCATGCTGTCTGGTTAGCGACCTCTGCCTAAAAGATGGGCAAGAAAAGACCTTGCCTATGATCCTGGCATAGAATATCCAGGGTTAAGGGTCAGGGGACATGGCTCTGTGCCATAGCGGTGCATAACCTGCCCAAGTGTATATCAGGCCCTTAGCGTTTAAGCACATAATATCAGCATTCATATATATAGGTGTGAATGCTTATCTGCAGGAGGTGGCAGAATGGCTGCATGTGAATTAGACGATCTTGAATGTGGGTAAGTCTGAAGTTCTGCTGTGTGGGTATGGGGCAGTTGACAGGAAGTGCCTAGGGTTGATGGAGTCCATTTAGTTTGGAAGATGGAGATTAAGGATTTGAGGATTAAATTAGATGCAGATCTGTCTTTGCAGGCACAGGTGTCCCATGTGGTTAGAATTGCTTATGCTAAATTACGTCTGGTATGAAAATTGAGTCCATTTTTGGATACGGAGGCTCTGCGGTTGGTAGTACAGGCCCTTGTTATTTCGCTGTTAGACTATTGCAACATCTCATATGTTAGGTTGCTATTGTATTTGATGAGGAAGCTTCAGATAGTGCAGACTACTGCTGCCTACCTGTTGTCGGGGGCGTGGCAAAAGGGATTCTGCCATGAGGCACTTTGACAGCTACCTGGCTGCTGATACAGCAGCGCTGCAAATTTAAATTGTTGGTATTGACGTTCAGGATAGTCAGAGGTCAGCATCGAGTGATCTGCAGAACGCACTGTTGTGGTACCAGCCAGGCAGATTGTTGAGATCAAGTGAGGGACAGCTCCTTAAGGTTCCCAATTTTGGTTGGGGCATTTGAAGAAATGAACAGAGTGGGCTTTCATGGTGGTTGTGTCATTGTGGTGGAATATGCTTCTTGAGAGACTATGGAAGGAGTCCGATTTGGAGCACTTCAGGAAGGCTTTGAAGACATTCTTTTTTCCTCCATAATTTCCGTCGGTAGAACTTAGGCTTAGCAGGTATTTTGTTTGCACAGGGAAGTTTGGGGGATTGACAGTGAATGCTTTTTTAATGATTTTGTAGGGGATTATATTTATTTTGATCCTCTGATTGTTCACGGCCTCCAATTCTTAGGCATATGGCGGTCTATAAATATTTTAAAATAAGTAAATGCACCAGTGGAGGTCATTGGTGTTTTTTTTGAGCACTGGATATTCAACAGCAAGATCCAGATAATGGCTGCCACTAAACATCTGGTTCATGTGGGCAATATTCCGATAGTCTCCTCCATCATCCAGATAGCGGAAATATTCAGCTGCTATCCAGATAATACATCCAGATCACACTTAAGACAGCTTTTTTCTGTCCAAATTTATCAGGATAGTTGTCCAGATAGAAGCGATGAAAATTGCTTCTTTCTGGAAAAACTCTGTCTCCACCCCAGCTCTACCCAGATAGTGCTGAGGCAGTCCGTAATGCTATTCAGTAGTGCGGCCAGTTTACTGAAGGTCTGTCTCGATGACATTTATCCAGGTTGCAGGTGCTGCTAGCCAGATCAATGCTTTTAAATATCATCCCCATAATCTACAGTATAGGTTTTGGTTTTAGGCACTTGATATACCAACCTTTACTGTGTGTAACAGAGCAGTTTAGAGGCACACTTTATTCCCTCATCCCTGAAGGCTCACAATCTAAGCATACCTGAGGTACTGGAGAGGTAAGTGACTTGCCCAAGGCCACAAGGAGTGGCCATGGAACTAGAGACCCCAGTCCCTCTGGCCTGAGATTACATGTCCCTACATGGGAACTGAACCCCCAGCCCTTGGTATAAATTTCACTGTGCTGACCCATTTATTCCTGATTTTGTGTAGCCTGGCAAGACATATGGGCAATAAGTATTATCTATGGGGGTCATTTTGCTCATGCTTTGGATGTCTGAAAACACAGAGACAACTCCTGAGCCATTTTAGAAGCCAGGTCTGGGGACATCACTGGTATGAGGACGTCAATGTCTGAACAGGGGCATGATGGAGGCATAATCAGGGCTTTCCCAGGAACCTGGACATCTCTGCCTGATCTCAGAAGCAGCATCAAGCTTAGACCTGCTCTAGGCACAGACGGGCATCTGAAAAGTGCTTGTTTTGGCTGAAAAATATCCAGAGAGAGTAAAGAAGGTGGACGTCCATCAGTACTCAGCACAATGTCAATAATGGCAGTAGCGGCTTCCCTGCTTCCACCTGCAAAATCAATTTTCTGCTTTAGATACAAATGACAGAGCTCCAGAAGAGTTATGGTAGGACACCAAGAAGGTTGTGTTGTAAGAAAGCGAGAAGTCTCTACAAAAGGTGAAAAAGCGGAAATGGCCAAAATGGATGACTGAAGAAACTCTGAAAATTCCTCAGAAGCGCAGAGAAGCTAAAGCCAGAGGAGAAAGAGAGGCACTCGCAGAACTCAACAGAGATTTCCAATGTACAGCAAGACAAGACAAGAAGTACTATAATGACACATACAAGGAAATAGAATCAGAAACGTTTAGAGGAAGAACAAAATTGGCTTTCCCAAAGCTATGAGAGATAAAGAAACAATTCCAGCCTCAAATTGGAATGCTACAAGATGCTCAAAGATCCATGTTGAATGATGCTGAGAAGATCAAGAAAAGGTGGAAAAAAATATAGAGTCATTGTATGATAAAGATCAAGTGGACCAACAGCTATTACAAACTGTACCTTCTGATCCGGAGCCATTGGTGGTGAAAGAAGAAGTCGAAGCAGCATTGAAAGCCTTATCAAAGAACAAAGCACCAAACATTGATGGCATTCTCATTGAAGTATTAAAGCAATTGGATGCAGCTGTTACCGTACTTACAAGGCTCTGCCAGGAAATTTGGAAGACAACATCATGGCCAATTGACTGGAAAAGATCTGTATTTATAGCAATACTGAAGATTGGGAACTGGTTAAAAGATAGAAAACAGAGGGTAGGGCTAAATGGCCAATATTCCCAATGGAAAAAGGTGAATAGTGGAGTACCCCAGGGATCTGTACTGGATCTGCTACTTTTTGACATATTCATAAATGACCTAGAAAAGGGAATAACTAGTGAGGTTATCAAATTTGCAGACGATACAAAACTGTTTAAAGTTGTTAAGACCCAAGAGGACTGTGGAAAACTGCAGGAGGATCTGGATAAATTGGAAGACTGGGCATCCAAATGGCAGATGAAATTTAATGTGGACAAGTGCAAGGTTATGCACCTAGGAAACAACAACCCACACTATGGTTACACGATGCAAGGTTCCACATTGGGAACCACCACCCAGGAAAAAGATTTAGGAGTCATCGTGGATAACATGTTAAAACCCTCCGCCCAGTCTGCAGCGGCGGCCAAGAAAGCAAATAGAATGCTAGGTATCATAAGGAAAGGAATGGAGAGCAAAACAAAGGATATTATAATGCCTCTGTATCGTTCCATGGTACGACCGCACCTTGAATATTGTGTGCAATTCTGGTCGCCGTATCTTAAAAAGGATATAGCATAATTAGAAAAAGTACAGAGAAGAGCCACCAAAATGGTAAAGGGGATGGAAGGCTACTCCTATGAAGAGAGGCTACAAAGGTTAGGGCTCTTCAACCTGGAAAAGAGACGGCTGAGGGGAGATATGATAGAGGTCTATAAATTAATGAATGGAGTGGAACGGCTAAACGTAGATTGATTGTTTATGCTATCAGAATATAGAAAGACTAGGGGACATGTAATGAAGCTACAGGGTAAACTATTTAAGACGAATAAGAGAAAATATTTTTTCACTCAACATGTAATCAAACTCTGGAATTTGTTACCGGAGGATGTAGTAAGAGCTGTTAGTGTAGCTGGGTTTAAAAAAGGTTTGGACAAGTTCCTGGAGGAAAGGTCCATAAACCATTATTAAAAAGGGACCCAGGATAATCAATGCTTGACCCGGTACAAGCATTGTGGAACCTGTGTCTTTTGGGGATACTGCTAGGTACGTATGACCTAGATTGGCCACTGTTGGAAACAGGATACTGGGCTTGATGGACCTTGGTCTGACCCAGTATGGCATATCTTATGTTCTTAGGTGATCCAGCTGACTGGAAATCATCACACAATCGCTCTGATCCCACATGCCAGCAAGATTCTACTCAAGATCATTCAGCAGAGACTACAACCATACCTGGAATGAGAACTGCATAAAGTGCAAACAGAGTTCAGGAAAGGGCAAGGACCAAGAAACATCATCGTGGATGTGAGATGGGTCCTTGAAAAGACAAAAGAATACCAAAAGGATATCTATACGTGTTTTATTAACTACAGCAAGGCTTTCGGCTGTGTAAACCACGAGAAACTCTGGGCCACATTAAGAAGCATGGATATACCAGAACACCTGATTGTTTTCTTGCACAACCTTTACATTGATCAAGAAGTAAAAGTTTGAATGGAACTAGGAGGAACAGAATTTATTTATTTACATTCTCTTATATACTGTGCTATTCTGCATCAGTGTGGTTTACATTGAACAAACTGAAATTAGATTGAACAGGGCATTATAACTTGGAGATAACTATTTTACAGGGAACATGGGCTATGGAGGATTAAGTGGCTTGCCCAAGACCACAAGGAGCACCTGTGGGACTAGAAACCCCAGTCCTTCCGGCCCAAGGTTGCTGTCCTCTAGTGGGATTTGAGCCCTTGACCTTCTGGTCTGGAGTACCTTGCCCCAACCACTAGGCTACTCCTCCACTCCAATGGTTTAAAATCAGCAAAGGTGTTCAATAAGGCTGCATACTTTCCCCTTACCTCTAATTTATATGCAGAACAAATCATCAGAGAAGCAGGACTGTATGAAGACAACAGAGTTGTGAAGATTGGTGGAAGACTCATTAACAATCTTCGCTGTTCTGATGATACTATTGTCTTCACGTTAAGCCAGTACTGTTGTAATGTAGTATATAACAGCAGATAAAAGTTAACAGAAGTGGAAGAGTAGTCTGGTGGTTAGAGCAACTGCCAATATCCAGACAATCAAGGGTTCAGTTCCCACTGGCACACGTTGGGCAAATTACTTTACCCTCCATTGCCTCACACAAATCAAGCTATTATTCCTCACAGTTAGTGGGTGACTATTCTGACAGTGGATGTGTTTCATAACTTTCCCTCCTCTAGGGGATAAAGGGGAGGGGGTAGCTGAGGGTGTTAGTGTAATTGTAGTGTTGTCCACTTGTTAAGTGGTGCATGTTCCTTTTGTTGGTAGAAAATAAAAATAAAGGTTTTAAAAAATATGGGCCTGTACCTTGAAGTTAAGAAGACAAAGGGGTATGTTTACTATTTGGCGGTAGTGGCTTCTGTGCAATATCGGAGCTGCGGCCACATTGAAATCAATGGGGCCATGGCTCCAATATCGCATGGAAGCTGCTACCGCCAAATAGAAAATATACCCCAAAGATCCTGACAATTGGCAAAATCAATAAGTTCATTGTTGATGGAGAAGAAATTGAAATAGTTGACAACTTTAACCTTCTTGGATCAACAATAAATAAAGGACAAGCAGTCAAGAAATCTGATGATGCATTGCTCTTGGCAGAATGGTTATGAAGGACCTAGACAAGATTCTCAAGAGCAGAGATGCCTCTCTCCATACAAAGATTTGACTTGTCCAAGCCATGATATTTTAAATAACATCATATGGATACGAAAGTTGGACAGTGAAAAAAATAGACAAGATATTCCTAGATGTCCAAGTTCTGGAATACGGTTCTGAGGATGTCTATGTAGATACTCGCACACATGACCATATCCGACATGTCCACATTTGTGAAATTGTAATTGCACCTGGACATGCCTGTTTTGTTTTTTTCAGATGTGAACGTATCATCTGTGCTGCGTAAATGCATTCTTGGTCCTTGAAGGCTGTAAATGGGTCAGGCTTTTAGGATTTCCCAAATTAATATTCATGAAATAGATTTGTATACATAGCACCTCTATTGTATGCAAATCAATCTCATCTATATTCATTAGGGATATCCTGAAAACCTGACCTGTTAGTGTCCCTTCAGGAATGGAAGTGAATACATTTGCTTTGATATATGTTTGCTGTTTTACTGTGGTGGAACCTGTGGGCTCCATCCTTGTTTGGTTTTCTACATATATATGCATTCTTATAGAATGTTATTAACTTTCCTTTCCATTTGTTATTTAGCCAGATTTCACTGGTTACAGTTTTGACATGTTGACAAATGCTATGGTCTCTGATATCCTTGTGTTATTCAGTTATCGGACACTGTTTCCTACCTCAGCCACAGCCATCTTTTATTAGACATGTTTTGCATTGCGTTTATTGGGGACGTAGTGATGTCTCAGTCTGAACTCATCTGTGCAGGCAGACGGATGTGCACATCTTCAATTGCATGATTGGAAGGCCTCTGGAGGAATGTGAAAGAAGAGCTGCGGGTGGTAAGGAGCTCAGGCCCTGTGGCCCGAATCAACAGAAACAGCTGTTGACAATGTGGAAGTCAGGCCTTGTGGCACAAATGAACAGGAGCAGAGGAGAGAAGTTAAAAGTAGCTGCTAGCAACAGGGAGGTCAAGCCCCTACCAGAATAAAATGCTAAAAAGCATCTGAAGGCAGTGGGGAACTCAGGCCCCATGACAGAATGAAGAGGAGAGGTAGATAGATGTTAAGAAGCAGCTGGTGATGGTGGGGAGATCAGGCTTCACTGTTGGAATGAGAGGAGCACAGCTGCTGCAGGAAGAAAATGGCTGGGGCATATCTCCCACCTGCACAGCAAAAGGAGCCCGCTAAGTAAAAGAAAAAGCAGAGGAGAGAGGTGACAAGAAGCTGTAGGAAAGGGGAAGGGAGACGAGGGGAAGGAGAGGAGATATTTGGAGAGCGCAATGAGGAAGGACAAAGGAATGGAGAGAGAGTGGGTGGATGGCTGGTAGGGGAGGAACACCAAAAAAACCTTCTAAACTGAGCTTAAATAAATAACAAGAAACAAAAAAGAAACCCAGTGCAGGAAACCAATAGAAACAAATTTTTGTCGGAGTGGCCAGCACAGTAGAAAGGAAAATTACCTACTACCACTGTGGCCCGTCCATTTTAATCAATTGTGAAATTCAATTTAAAACAGCTTATATACAAAAAATAGCTGGTACTTAGCTTTGTGAAAAAAGAGCAGGCTGTAAAAATGCTGTAATCATCAGTAGGTCAGTTTTACCACAGCAGGTCATTTGTACGACGTGTCACGTTTCGGGGGTATACACATAAGCCCCCTGCTTCAGGTCAGACCTCTGTGTAGAAAACGTCAGCTCTAAAAACACAGCTAAAGAGAATGGTTTTTATAACCCAGGCTTTCAAGTCGCCACCAGGAATCCTGAATAGGATACGCCCATCAGGTGTAACCCGTTTAGAGGAACCAATCCACACAGGGAAGTAAAACCACCAATCAGATCTCACCTCTTGATCAGGAAGGTTAGTGAATGGTATGCCAATCCAACTGCTGATTAAGGCCATCCGGATGGACAGAATTCAGTCTAAAAATCCACTTTTGCTCCAAATTCTGCAACCGCTGAATCCTGTCACCACCACAGGGATTGGGGGGCACATGGTCCAAAAAGGAGCTGTCAATGCTTCTCGCTTACATACTCAATTATTGACAGCTCCTTTGGTTAATCATTGCTTGGAGCACTCACATGGTTTTGACGATCTTCGGTGGCGAATTTTGGACCATGTGCCCCCCAATCCCTGTGGTGGTGACAGGATTCAGCGGTTGCAGAATTTGGAGCAAAAGTGGATTTTTAGACTGAATTCTGTCCATCCAGATGGCCTTAATCAGCAGTTGGATTGGCATACCATTCACTAACCTTCCTGATCAAGAGGTGAGATCTGATTGGTGGTTTCACTTCCCTGTGTGGATTGGTTCCTCTAAATGGGTTACACCTGATGGGCGTATCCTATTCAGGATTCCTGGTGGCGACTTGAGAGCCTGGGTTATAAAAACCATTCTCTTTAGCTGTGTTTTTAGAGCTGACGTTTTCTACACAGAGGTCTGACCTGAAGCAGGGGGCTTATGTGTATACCCCCGAAACGTGACACGTCATACAAATGACCTGCTGTGGTAAAACTGACCTACTGATGATTACAGCATTTTTACAGCCTGCTCTTTTTTCACAAAGCTAAGTACCAGCTATTTTTTGTATATAAGCTGTTTTAAATTGAATTTCACAATTGATTAAAATGGACGGGCCACAGTGGTAGTAGGTAATTTTCCTTTCTACTGTGCTGGCCACTCCGACAAAAATTTGTTTCTATTGGTTTCCTGCACTGGGGTTTTTTTTTTTTGTTTCTTGGTAGGGGAGGAAGGCAAAGAATGCAAGGGAGTGATAGTGAAGAGTAAAGAGCCAATGGTGGTGGTGGTGGTGGTGGTGGGGAGTGCAAGAGGGTGGGAGAGATAGGAAGTAGAGTTGCCAAGTTACCCAGTTCCAGGAGTGAGATTTTTTGCCAGTTCTGGTTTTAAATTTGCATTGCAATGCATTATGGTATTCGTAGTCCCTGATTTTATATAGTGCTGTTGGACCTATAATGCATCAGGATGAGATTGTCAGAAATGCAGGACTGGCTTAAAATCTCACTCCTGGAAATGGGAAACATGGCAACTCTGAGGAAATGAGTGCAGTAGGGCAAGGAGAGTGTATGTGGGGGGGGGGGGCGGGGAGAGAAGCTTTCATGCTTATAGCCACAAACACATCCACATCCCCATTCATCCCCATCCCCCCACCCACACACACAGAACCCATCCCTGACATACACAGACACACAAACGTCAGCACACACATACACAACCCTACCTTCTGGCATCCCACCTGCACATCCTGAGATTTAAAACTCTGCATGCACATAAATATACATACCATACCACTGATACAGTGCACTTCATCAGTCATTCCTCAGTCCATAACCACTGTTTCTATCCACACTCATACCCACTCACATATACCTGCTATTCTATTGAGATACACATTCCCACGGCTGTTTCAAGACAGCGTCCCACACAGATATCCTTGAGTCTGCAAGTGGAGTAAGGAGAAAGCACACCATTATGTTACGCTGTTAAGTGTGAAGTTTTCAACTTCTTATCTGTTAGCATGGTGTTTAACTTGGTCCTTATTGGTTAAGTAATATTGAACTGCTTGCTCTCTGATGTTATTTCTGTTCTTCATCAGTCATACAATGACTTTCAGTGCTCCTGAGACTGGATCAGCAGCTGCAACCAGTAGCATGATGGTTTGAGAAGTGGTTACAAGCCAGGTTCCAAATCCTACTTCTTTCAGTAACACTCTTTTTGACCTTGGTCAAGTTGCTCTTCCCTCCATTGTCAAAGGTACAGCTTTGTTTGTGAGCCAGTTTGGGCAGGGAAATAACTCATGTGTCTGAAATCATGACTCACCTTGAGCTTGGATTTGGATAAGGTGAGTAATAAATTCATATCTAAATCCAATCCTCCTACTACTAGCAACAACTTCTAGGGGGTTTGTCTTTCTCCAGTTCTGTTATGACCACATAACGACCCTTTTGAAGTCATCACTTTGCATCTCTATCTGCTTCTGATATAGTTTAAGAGCCTTCCTACAGTGGCTACTCATTTCTCCTCTTTTATCTCCCCTACACACCCTTCTCATGACCTTCTGTCAATGGGCAAGTTGCTCTTATCTGTGCCCTTCTCCTTCATTGCAAACTTCCAACTCCACACTTTCCACTTTGCTGAGCCATGTGCCTGGAAATAGACTTCCTGACATGGTGTGCCATTTTTCCTTTCTGTCTATATCCAAGTTTCATGTAAAAACTCACCTTTCTGAGTTTTTTTCCTGACTCTACCTGACCTCAGCCTTCTCAATTTTAATCATATCTACAGTACAGTGGAGGAATAGCCTAGTGGTTAGCACAGCTGTCTAGGACCTGGAAGGTCAAGCCTCACTGGCACTTCTTGTGACCTTGGGCAAGTCACTTTACCCTCCATTGCTTTGAAAGAAAAGGCCTGGCAATCTACTTCTGGTGATATGTTGCCAAGATAAACCCAAAGGCAGCTGGGAAAAAAACAAACAAACAAACAATACCAAATCAATTTCCTGACATTTCTCTTTGTCTTATCCAGAAGTATTGCTTAGATTGATAACACATAACTAGAAGAAGTTCCTTCTCTGAGCTATATTTTCTGGGATGTACTTGGGACTGTGTCTGTGGTCCACACACATGAGTAGTCAAAAAATATCCCTTACCTATTAGTGTCCACATGTCTCCCTTGATATATCCTGAGAATTTACAGGTCAATGCAGAAAGCCGGCACTGAAGTTGCACGCTATTAGCTATGTACGCATTTAGGTAATGTGCAAATAGAGTGTGACTTTAGTGTTGGCAGAAAGGGGCGTTATGTAAACGAGCTGTGCACAAAACATTGGTGTAAAGTTGAAAGGAGGGTAACCAATGCATGTGCAAACAACAGATGTGTTACAAATGGGTGTTTATGCATGTGAGTACATGTCAAATGCTCACGTTATATGCAGAGGTGATGGAAACAGCAAGTGCTAAACCCCTCTCCTCTTTGCAGGACCTGGAATTTGTTACATGTGTTTTCCAGCCTCAGATGTGCTGTCTAGTCTTACAGATTCTGCTATTCTCCAGGACTAAACTCCTGCCTGGCACTCCTGAGAACACCACTTTGAGCAAGCTTATGCTTTTCGAAGCCCCAGTGGACACTGTGAGAGACACTGCTGGGAGGAAGCTGACGCTGCTTGGCCTCCTTCCCTGTTCCCATCTCCACTCCACATCTGGTTGGTATCAGTGGAGGGAAAGGCAGTTAATCTGATATGCTAAATCTTTTTAGGTTAGCAACACTAACTTGAGCGGTGCCCCATAACACAGCCCCTGCTCCTCCATCAGACGTCTGCACCCCTGCACCCTGTGTTCAGTGGGTAGTTCCGCCATGTGCACAACCCTGTCCCTTTAAGCGTGCCATCCTCTCTGCGCTTGGGTAATTATAGCTGCGCAACATTCATTCTGGAGCTGTGTCAGGACAGCAGCTGGAGTAAGCTGGGCCCTGTTTTTCCTCTGGGTTCCGCTGGGTCCATTCTTTTAGAAAGTGGTGCCTCAGGGGAAGGAAGGAGGGTGTAAGGCTGGAGGCTCTCTCTTCTTGCTATCTTGATCTCTAGATCCCCCACCTCTAATAAAGGAAAGTTTTCACACAGAAGGCAACTGTTCATATCCCGAAATAATCTTTCCCTACACACGCAAAACATTTAAGCCACCTCAGACCAGGCGTAGAGATATTGGCGCTCCTGTTGGTTACACAATCCTCTATGCATTTCTCTGCATCAGGCACAGACCTTATTAGAATGCCATTTTAATATGCACAGCTCATTTGGCCTATTATTTAAATACGCTTGGTGTTACTGTGCTCATACTTTTCCTTTGCTGTTTATGTGTGCGTCAATCTCTTTTCTGCATTTAGCGTGGCGGAACTTGTGCATATAAGTTGCATCATCTGAGCACAAAGGGTGCAATAGTCATTCTGCATCAGTGTGGTTAGGACACAAAACAAAACAAAATGTTATTAGTGACAACCTCCCTCTCCCACATGCTGCCAAGCAGAAGACCTGGACTGGATTCCTGGGGAGCAGAGAAGCTAAGCTTAGGAGTCAAATCTAGGTCCTTCTGTGTGGCAGTGCACAGATCTTGCTAGTTTTATTTATGTGTTATCTGAGTGTTATATTTCTATTGTGCAAATTAACGTCCTGTATGAACTATTTTGTGTTGTGATTTGCATGACTGGTGAGATACTAATCTGGGTTTGCAGCTGGAGGTGTTGGATACTCCCACAGAAGTAATGGGAACTTTGTGACTCAACAGAAGTAAACATATTTATGTCTCAAAGCATTCTGGGGTGAATAAATTATATTTGTGGTGATATCTGTGGGACCTGAGAAATACACGCTGGTTGCAATCTCCTGAATAGATCTGTTTACAACAGCTGCTATTCCAAAAATGGTGTCTATTTGCTCTCTGAAGGCCATAATACATTTGGTTGAATCTACTGCATTCTGTGTATTTGTGCAGTTCTCGCTTCCTGGTGTCCTCACTGTAAGGGAAGGGGGCTTCAGAGAGCTCTGACCACATTTATCTCAATTCTGAGTCTATTACCCCTGAATGGGGGGGGGGGGGAGGGAGGGAGAGGTGGCGGAGGGAGTTGTACTTAGGCAGGGCAGCCACTGAATAAAATAGTACAGAAGATAAGGATTCTTTTGATTCTCCCCCCTTCCCTTTTGGCTCGCATGTTCATAAACTCACAGACTGATGTAAAAAGATGATGTGCCTCCCCCCCCAACCATGACTTGCCACTATCCCTTGCAATGATCCTTCCCTTGGGGATCCAATTCCAATGACGTCCTCTTTGAAAATCCTTAGTGAACAACAGAGAGGCTTCTAAACACAGCAACTTTCCCACTCACCTTTGACTTCCTTACTTGGAGTGTAACAGGCCTCTGAGTTCTACACTCTGCAATGACAAGTAAGTCCCATGGCCGAAGCTTGATGTATATCTCTGAGAAGCAAGTAGAAGGAACCAAGAGGAAAAGAGAATTGAGCATGTTCAGTTTAGTGTGCTTGTTATTTAGCTTGTACTCAATGAGCAGGGCCGGTGTAAGAGTGGAGTAGCCCTATGCTGGACCCTCCATCCAGCTGCTCCAAGCCCCCAGTGCCACCGCTATCGCCCCTCTCCTGGGCAGCTTTACAGTTCTTGTCTGCTACCTTCAGGTATGCTGCCCCTTCTGACACCAACTGCCAGTTTGGCATAAACAAGAAGTTGGCATCGGAGGGGGCGGAAACGCCCAAAGAAAGCAGGCAGGAACTGAGATAGAGTTCTGGAGCCTTTGGTAAGCACTGCGTCATGGTTCCTTTGCCATTGGCACTACTGCTGGCCCCAGAGGAGGGCGTCAGTGGTGGCAATGACAGTGCTCCAGGGTACTGATAAGTAAGATGCTACGCTACTTAGCCAATGCTCTTCCAGGTTTTCATGCATGAGAAACGCATGGGCATGTTATTTCTGGCATTTGTCTGCAAGTATGCGTATAATTGTGCCATACTCATTAAATGGCCTGATAACATCCCTGCTAAAAGTTTTGCAAGCCTACACTGAAATGAGCATTCCACAAACTTTATTGCATAGATCCCTAGGTTCAGTCATTTTCTTAAAAATTAGCCAGAGAAAATTATTTAAAATATTTTGGGCATGCTGGGTTTGAAGACAGAAAGCATTTTATGGCAGAATGCTTCAGGGTTTTGACTCCATATGCAGTAACTTAAGCTAAAATGTTTGACAACATTTCCCTGCAAAAACTGATGTGAGCTAAACTGCGAAGGGCTCATTTTCCTGGAACATCAGTCATTAGCTGTCAGCGTTGTCTCAACATTTGTGAACTTATGTCTAAATGGTTGTGCAACATTTTGATTTGACCTTTTAATGCCCCAGATATACTTTTACAACGATGACCAAAAGACTTATCTCCCTAACAAGAGTTTAGTAGCAATGCACTTTCTTTAGCTTGCATTTGGTTCATTAGCATGCCTTAAAAGGTTTAGTGCAATCTAAACTGATGTAATGCATGTTAACTTGTGAATTAATGACCACTACAACATTCTAACAAGTGTTAACATTTTTTATTGCAACAAATGGCCATTTTAGAAAGGGCTGAATTTACACATGGATGCCCTTATTACGTAGAAATGGCAAGGCAACATTTCGGGCGCATGGTGAGGGAATGACTTGGGAAGATGAGAAAACTACATGTGTATTCCCCAGCTCCCTGGCATGTTTAGGGTTTGAAAATGTGCTAGTTTGGGCCAGCCCTTGAAAGGACGAATTAAGGGAGTTATTCCCATAATCACCTATTGTCTATGTCCCCCTCCAAATTGGAATTAGATAAAGATAGTCTCATCTGTAGTTAATTGGCAGCATTTATGTATGTAAGCAGGGACAGCTTAAGAGGTGAGCCACTGAGGCACTCACTCAGGTTTCAGGAGCTTAGGGGCCCCCAAAGCCTGCCTCACTGGCTCTGCCCTGCAGCTAAAGATGTTCAGAAGCTGACCTCAGTCATTCAGGCACTTTGACTTGTTAAATATTTTATTTCTAAGTCGGTAGATATCAAGAAAAAGGTGCCCTTTCCTCATAACTACTAAATAGTAAGGGCTGTCTTGGCCAGGGCTGGCCTTAAGCATATTGCTTACACAGCACTCAACCAGCCTCATGGTATTGACTAACTGCTCCAAGATAGCTGGATTCCTCCCCTACCCTATCAGGAAGCCACAGCCATGTGAAGACTAGGGCTGAAGGTGCAAAGCTTGCCTGCCCTTGCCTGCTAGGCTAATTGCTGCTTCTAAACCTGCAGGCCCCCTGTCCTTGCCACCCTGTCTTGACCATTCCTGCATAGATTTGCAGGCAGCAGACCCCATCTGCCTGCTGCTTGGGTCTTACGTGCTACCACCATCGGGTAATTTTTGTAGGCAGGTCCTTTTGTTTGCTTCACTCTCTTCTTAGTGTCCTGCCTCCTTTGAATCCCAGCTTCCTATCCACTCAGTGTTTTAGTTTAAACCGTTGAGTTCTGCATCATTTGTGCTGTGTGCATTGGCTGCTGCTATTGGGATTTTAAAGCCCTTCTGTCTCTCCCTTCTGCTGCTTGCCTGCATCTACATACATGCCCAATCTGTGGCACAACCACCTCTGGCTTACTCTTTTTCTTTCCTCTTTCCACAGTTCACCTCCTCTCCCACTCAGCACTGAACATTTCAAAAGTGGAGGATGAATATCGAAGGACTACATAAAGGGACTGCTACTTCTGGAGAGAGATCTGCAATTGTAAGTATTTACTTCTGGGAATTTTTCTAAATCTTGGGGAAAAAGAAGTTCTTTAGATTAAAGCTGATTAATCTGTGTAAATTAGAATCCAGGGTATTTGTTAATTCAGTCAGGGCCTAGTATCACCAAAGAGCTTTTAGTTTAAATTAAAAACTCAGCAGGTAACTTCCAGTTTAAGTTTGAAACCCAGCAGAGAGCTTTCAGTTTAAATTCAGATCCCAGCAGAGAGCTTTCAGTTTAATACAGAACCCAGCAGAGAGCTTTCTGGTTAAATTTAAAACCCAGCAAAGAACTTCTATTTTAATTTAATACTCATTCAGGGCCTAGTATCAGCAAAGAGCTTTAATTTAAATCAAATCAGAGTATAACTTGGCATAAAAGGAAAAACAGGGTCAGTATTCTTTGAGCAATAAATTGTTTCTAGTGACCTTTACAAAGAGGCCTTCTAGATAGGGGGCAAGAGACCTGTGAAATTGTTTTAAATAGATGTTAAAGCCAAGTGACAGATCAAAGGGGTATTTTGAAAGACTCCCTCTATCAAAGCAAGGGTTGTGTGAATCACCCAGAAAGTTGATCACAGATTACCTTAGAAGCACAGGTCTGGGACCTGTGTTTCAAGCCAGCCTTTACTAACTATTAGTTCTCTCCCTCCCATCCTGTCTCTCACCTACCCCAGGCATAATCCTAGCTTTATAGGTTCTTACACCTATTAAAGTGGGAGTGGTAGTCACATTCTTTTCAAGGTTCAGCTGATTACCCTCACCAGAAATAGATGAACTAAGGCCCAGAAAGTAATTCATCTTGAGGTGAACAAAGTCCATTAAACTTATTTGGTATAATTGTATTAGTACAAAAATCCCTAGCAACTAAAAACAACTTAAATAACTAAACAAAACTTTAAAACTAAGATGCAGACAGCAATCCAGCAGTGAGATGGGGGTTATCCAGTCTTTTGTATTGAGTGTCACATGTATGATTTTCTCCCAGTTGGTGAGAGGTCTTACATGTGCACTGGGTGCAAGGAGCTCTTTGCCTCAGGGAGTGAGTGTGATCTCTGGCTAGAGTAGCAGACTTGGAAGATATACGGACATCAGAGAGGTACATAGATGAGGCCTACAGGGATGTAGTATTGAAGCCCCACCTCCAGCCTAGCAACCTTTCAGCTGCAATGGAGTTGAGAGGTCTCTTGAAAGAAGAGCATCACCTTGGTAAGGCAGGAAGTGATCCTGTAGCTAGGACCTGTCCACCAGGAAATGCAACACCCTCTTGCACCAAGGAGATTTCTCCAGGGCCATATGCCAATGAAGGAAAGGTTAGGATGGCCGTTATAGTGGGTGATTCAATCATTAGGCATGTATAAAGCCGGGTGACTGGTGGACATGAGGATCACCTGGTAACATGCCTGCCAGGTACAAAGGTAGCGGACCTCACACGCCACATAGACAAGGTTTTAGATAGCGCTGGGGAGGAGTCTACTGTCTTGGTACATGTTGGTACCAATGACATAGGAAAATGTGGGATGGAGGATCTGGAGGCCAAATTTAGGCTTTTAGGTAGGAAGTTGAAATCCAGAACTTCCAGGGTAGCTTTCTCAGAAATGCTTCCCATGCCACGCACAAGGCCCAAAAGGCAGGCAGTGCTCCAGAGTCTCAATAAGCGGATGAGACAATGGTGCAAAGAAGAGGGCTTTGGATTTGTTAGGAACTGGGAAACTTTCTGCGGAAGTGAGGGGCTCTTCCAAAGGGATGGGCTCCATCTTAACTGGGATGGAGCCAGGCTGCTGGCATTAACATTTGAAAGAAGATAGAGCAGCTTTTAAACTAGATAATAAGGGAAAGCCAACAGTTTCCCAAGAACGCATGGTTCGGAACAATGTATCCTTGAAGGATACTAACAAAACAGGGAAGTTAGGACATCCAAACAGAGAGGTTCCAATAAACATAAAAGTTACCCGGATACCCTTAAGTACAGAACTTAAAGATTCCAAATTACCCCTATCTACAGATAATCAGATTAATATGATTGAAATACAACCTCCAAAATGCCTGTATGCAAATGCTAGAAGTCTAAAAAATAAGATGGGAGAGTTAGAATATATAACTGTAAATGAGAGGTTAGATATGAATGGTATCTCAGAGACCTGGTGGAAGGAGGACAGCCAATAGGACACTGTAATACCTGGGTACAAACTATATCACAATGATAGAGTAAATCAAATTGGTGGAGGGGTTGCACTCTATGGGGTATGTTTACTAAACTGCGGTAATGTCATTCACGGTAGGTTCCGCAGTAAAGTAGAGATGCCCATATAAAGGCATGGGCGTTGCATCGTTACAGCAAGCTGACCACTAACGCGCGTTAAAAGATGCCTTAGACTAACGAGCATTATAAGGCGCCTTGTAAAGCACCTTGTTAGGCGCCTTGCAAAGCGCCTTATAAGGCGCCCTGTAAGGTGCCTTATAATGTGCCATGTAAGGTGCCATATAAGGTGCCGTATAAGCTGCCATATAAGGTGCCCTGTAAGGTGCCTTATAAGGTGCCGTATAAGGTGCCCTGTAAGGTGCCTTATAAGGTGCCGTATAAGGCACCCTGTAAGGTGCCTAGTAAGGTGCCCTGTAAGGTGCCTTATAAGGTGCCATATAAGATGCCATGTAAGGTGCCATATAAGGTGCCGTATAAGGTGTCTAGTAAGGTGCCTAGTAAGGTGCCATGTAAGGTGCCTAATAAGGTGCCTAGTAAGGTGCCTTATAAGGTGCCATGTAAGGTGCCTTATAAGGTGCCATGTAAGGTGCCTTATAAGGTGCCTAGTAAGGTGCCATGTAAGGTGCCATATAAGGTGCCCTATAGAGCCTCCTAGGCTAAGCACCATATTAGGCACCCTTGGACAAGGCACCGCAGAAGGCACCCTGGGCTATGGAACCATAGGTTAAGGTGGCCTAACAAGGTTATGGTGTCCTAGGATAGTGTGCCCTAAAAACTGCAAGGTGCCTCAGGATGACATGCATGACCTGTGTGGAACAGAGACAGATGTAGCCCTAACACTAGATAGAGCACTCAGAAAAGGCAATGAACAGGTGAGTGAAGAAGGCAGAAGTGGGAGCCACTGGACCTGCCATATCTGCGGGCATCCCATGTGCCTGCCAGTACCGATGACAAACATGGTGGGGCAGCTGTACCACAGCACAGGGTGTTGGCAATGTAAAGTGCCAGAAAAACAGTTGGTGGCAGACAATGGGAATACATGTCCCCCAGTGGAGGCAGAGGTGGCAGGATAGTTACAATGATGGGTGGACAGAGGAGTGGTGGTGCCTTGCAGATCAGGCACAGGTGAGGCAAGCATGAAGAGGCGCAATGCAGGAAAGGGTATGACATGGAGTGGCAGCCTGCACTGGCAGACAGGACTCTACACAGCTGACAGATGCAGATAGACGGACCGAGGGAATGTTGGCAATTGTGGCAAGGGTATTAGGGTCTGGAAGCACAGATCTGCAAAAATATGACCTCTACAGGCATGCAGACTATATGAGTAGGACAGGCATGAGAGGGGGGAACAATGAGGAACTGAACCCAGGAACACTGCCAAGAATGGCATTGTATCAACCAGTAGGCTATACTCCCATGCAATGTTCCCTCTAATTTTCTGTAGGCTGTGTCCACATAAAATATCAGCTGTGCAGCTTTTGAAGGAAGGTTAAATTTTTGTGCGCAACATATCGACACTCGAAGTTATATACTTTAAAATTTGACTACACGTCAGAATACAGTATGTACACCACATTGATTGCACTAGAAAATATTGTAGAACTTGTGAAAACCGTAAATACACAACAACTTTTAAATTTTAAGACGTCTGTGTTGTTTTCTATCAGAATCAGAACTGTAATTTTTGTGCGCTCTGTTGTAAAGTATGTGCGCTCGCTTGGCGAGGTGTGTGCGCGCGCACATGCACACAGCTTAGAGGGAACAGTGCTCCCATGGTGTATATCACAGCAATGTCTGGGTACAGAAGGACTGCAGGTCACCGCACAAATTGTCTGCTCTGAGTGCCAGGATAGGGTAACCCCACCAGTACCCAAGATGCAATGCACATGCTGAATAGCTGTCTACAGCTGATCACCAAATGGGGTCTGCACCTCTCCGGTCCCCCAGCTTGGAAAGATGAACTGACAGTGCATGATACTGGCACGGAGTAGCTACAGACCATGCCATTGTGCAGGTTCTGTGTTCACCCTGAGCGATAGGATGGGTGCCCAGCACTAGGTCTGCAGTACATGTGCTACTAGAGATAGGTCCTGCTGTACATCCCCATCACTACCAGTGTGTGACAGGTGTTCCATGCAGTGCAGCCAAAGGGCCCACATCACCCTTTTGTAGGTAAAGAACAGTGCTCCTGCCCCAGGGAAGCAACCTCCATCCTGTTTGTACAAGACAACCCTCCAGGGTTGGTGGGCCAGAGGCATACCTATGACTGGGACAGTGGCAGACCAGCAGCAATGCTGGGGTTAGGTCTGGAAACCCCAAGTGCCTCCCACCACTATCTGCCAGTCACCAGCAGACAGCACAGTCAGACTGTACCTTAAAGGTGTTCCGACCATGCACAGTCTAACTGCAGACAGTCCACCAGGAACTATGTGCAACAAACAGGCATCTCAGTGATTGGGACCCCAGCACTGGGGAACACAAATATATCACTAGAGACAAATAGTGTAGAGCGCTATGTGGGAACCAAGACCTGCCATGGTCACTGCTCGTTCAGAGTGAGTGCCCTCCCAGCATGCCATGCTGTGGCCACCCTGTCCATGCAGGTGGTGGTCAGGCACTACAGTGTCCTAGCCATTGCCCCACACCCTGTGAGGATGCATCCTGGCCAATCTGCCCTATCCAGGCCATACCCAGAATACCTTGCTCCTCATTATGCATCTAATCAGGCTGGTAACAGTGGGACATTTTGGGCCCAGTGAAGTATGGGCAGCCAAAGAACAATTGATAGACATACAAACACGCTCACTCCTTTTGCAGCATTATACAAAGATAGGGGTGGTTGGCAGCCCTGCCCGCCACACTAGTCCTGAGCACAGTGCCAACATTGCTAAACTGTGCAGGGAGTAGTAGTAGTACTCTGGTGATAACATCATCCCACTGCTGGGGCCAACAGCCTGCCGCTCCATGCATCATTGGATTGTGGAGCCTGTGTGAGTGGGTGTTTGCACCCCTGTTCACTGCTGCTTTGGGCTTTGCACATGTTGCTGTTGTATCTGCATTGTAGGGTAAAATATAGGGACATGCTCTGCTGGAACCACAGCTGGGACTTGAACCTGTGACCTTCTGCTCCTGGTCACACTGGCTGGGTGTACTGCACCACGCTGATGCCATAGATGCATGGTAGTCCCTGGGGCTACTTGCACTTTTCCTCAGCCAGACCTTTTATGTTGCACTGCACACCACGTACTGATGCAGAGCATGGCCTGGGTCCACTGCAGGGAGGTGGCATTGGCCCCTCCAGTACGGGCACACGCCCCCCTGCCAAGCTGACGTGGCCATTTGCTTTCGGTGCTCGTAGTGCGCAGTCCCAGGCCATCCACTGTGTAGGTAGGCGCCTGCCTAGGGAGCGGGTTCTGGGGTTGGGTTGGGGCATACATGGACATCCTCACATCCCCCCATCACTGCCTACCACTATTAGGTCCCCTCCACATGGGGGCGGGATGGCTGGGGGGATGTCAGGTCTGTGCCCTAGCGACTATTGGCTAGGGTGGACCAGGTAGATATTGGTGGATTGTGTTTGGCCTTGGTTAACTGCTGCCTTGCTGATCTCCAGTGTCTATGTTCCTATGTGCCACCTAGGCGCCTGCCTGGTCCACCCTGTGCTCCAGCTGCCCATGCTACATGTCCCGCCTGCGGCCCCCTATGCCCCATTTGCACCATCGCCATAGTGGCCATTCATACTTTGGCACTATGGTATTGCTGTACATGGAGCACTACTATCACAGTTTTTGGGCTCCCTGCCTGGGCTGTACATTGCTGACACCAAAATGGTTTCTCTCTCCTGCATATGTGCATCTAATGGCAGGTTTTCAATCGCGTTAGGATTCAGCTCTTCAGATCAGCGCGTTAGTGTGAATGGAGCCTCTCCCCGCCCACACTACACCCATTGACCCCTTCTCTCCACCCTCTCTCCACCTTCTGTGGTGTTTACTGCGCCGCGGAACGTGAACGATCGTTAAGTAACGATAACACGCGTTATGAGATGTTAACAATCGTTAACGTCTCATAACGCGCATTAACGTTACTTAACGATTGTTAACGTTACATAACGTGCGTTATGTAACGTTACCGCAGTTTAGTAAACATACCCCTATGTTAGAGAGGGCATTGAGTCACATAGGATTAAATTTTGCAAGAAACAAAATATGATGTAGAATCTCTATGGATAGAAATTCCATATAAAAAGGGGAAGGCAATAGCAGTGGAGGTGTACTACCGACCAACTGGCCATAATGAAATGCTGAAAGAAATCAGGGAAGCTAACAAAAGTTACAATACAGTAATAATGTGTGATTCAATTAGCCCAGTATTGACTGGGTCAGTGTCACAGCAGGACATGTTAGGCAGATAAAGTTTCTAGATGAAATAAATAATTGCTTCTTGGAGCAGCTGGTTCATGAACCAACAAGAGGGGAATCTATTTTGGACCTAGTCCTTAATGGCATGCAGGATCTGTTGCAAGAGATAAGTGTGTTGGGGCCACTTGGCAATAGTGATCATAGCATAATTGCATTTGATTTAATAAACAAAAGAAGGATCGCAAGGAAATCCACAGTACTCCCATTTAACTTTCAAAAGGGAGACTATGATAAAATGAGGGAAATAGTTAACAAAAGACTAAAAGGAGCAGCTGCAAAGGCTAAAGCATGGGCATTGTTTAAAAATACTATATTGGAAGCCCAGAATAGATGTAGTCCACTCTTTAAGAAAAGTAGAATGAAGGCCAAAAAACTGCCAGCATGGTTTAAAGGCTAGGTCAGAGAGGCTGTTGTTCCCCAAAAAGTGTCCTTCAGGAAATGGAAAAAGGAGCCAAATGATGAAAATGGGAAACAACATAAGCATTGCCAAGTTAGATGCAAGACATTGATAAGGCAGGCAAAGAGAGAATTTGAAAAAAAGCTTGCCATGGAAGCAAAAATACATAATAAAACCTTTTTCAAGTACATTCATAGCAAAACACCTGTGAGACAGTGAGTTGGACCATTGGATGATAGAGGAATAAAAGAGGTGCTAAGTGAAGACAAAGCTATAGTGGAGAGACTGATTGAATTCTTTGCTTCGGTCTTTACTGAAGAAGATGTAGGGAATTTACACATGCCTGAAATGGTATATAAAGGTGATGTATCGGAAGAATTGAAATAAATATCAATAAACCAGGAAGATGTATTACAACTATTTGATAAACTGAAGAGTACCAAATCACTTTGACCAGATGGTAAACATCCAAGGGTATTGAAAGAACTGAAATATGAGATTGCAGACCTACTATTAGTAATTTCTGAGCTATCATTAAAATCAACTGTCGTACTTGAAGAGTGGAGAATGGCCAATGAACCACAAATATTTAAAAAGGGTTACAGGGGTGATCCGCGAAGCTACAGACCGGTGAGCCTGATGTCAGTACTGGGCAAAATCGTAGAAACCATTATAAAGAATAAAATTATTGAACATGTAGATAGGCATCATTTAATGGGAGAAAGCCAACATCAATTTAGCCAAGGAAAATCTTGTCTTACCAAACTGTTATATTTTTTTGAAGGTGTGAATAAACAAGTAGACAAAGGGGAGCCAATTGATATAATGTATCTGGATTTTCAGAAAACCTTTGACAAGGTCCCTCATGAGAGACTCTTGTTAAAATTAAAAAGTTATGGGATTGGAGGTAGTGTAGTATTGTGATCAGAAACCGGTTAAAAGATAAAAGGCAGAGAGTAGGGCTAAATGGCAAATTTTCTCAAAGGAGAAAAGTAAATAGTGGAGTACCCCAGGGATCTGTGTTGGGCCTGCTGCTTTTTAATATATTTATAATGACCTGGAAATGGGAATAATGAGTGAGTTGATCAAATTTGCGGATGACACAAAATTATTCAAAGTTGTTAAAACCCAAGAGGATTGTGAAAAATTGTAAGAGGACCTTAATAAATTGGAATACTAGACTTCCAAATGGCAGATGGAATTTAATGTGGATAAGTGCAAAGTTATGCACCTAGGCAGGGGCAGCTCAAGGCAATCTGCTGTCTGAGGCAAGGGATGAGATGGCTCCCCCCCCCCCCCAGAGTTGTGCGGGATCTTTCTCAAAACTCCAGTTAGGGACTGAACCAAACTAAAAAGCCAATTAGATAATGTGGAGCAAATGCAAGATGTTTGCACACCAAGGAACTAAATGAAAGAGCGAGAACCACAGCATGTTTATAACTCCAAATTATAATTCATTTGTATTTTGTTGTTATAAACTGTTTTATAGTGCTTGATTTTTTTTGAACATATATTTTGCATTCACAGAACTCCCTCCTCAACAATGGGTGCAGAGTAGAGATAGGACATTCACCTACAGAACTCAATATATTTAAAAAAATCTAATTCTGGTCATCTCACCAACAACAAACATTCTCCAGTACCAGGCATATTGGGAACTAATATAAAACCCTACAAAAGTCACTGAAGATCTACAAGGCCAAATCTACCCTACCATACCAGAATTCCTCTTCTTTTAAAATGTTTTTTTTCATTCATTAATACCCTTTTAAGTATTTAAAAGGTTTGTATCATATCTTCCCTGTTCTTCCTCTCCTCTAGGGCATACATATTTAGGTCTACTTCTACTTCTGTCATTTTTTCCTACTGGCATAAAGGATTCTTAATGTCTCTCAAACAACAGTGGGCCAAAGGCTCAAGTAATAGACTCTAGGCATGTAGTTGTGACTTTCCTGCACTGGCACCAGCATAGAATAAACTCCTTATTAAAAGTTAAAGTTATTCTTAACTATAGACAGAGAATTATTTAGATGCAGAGAAAACTAAAATGGGTAAAGGCTGAAAATAGATAAGTAGCACATCCTAAACAGTGAGCTAGATGTTGCAATTAAGGAGCATTCAGTGTCTTCCTTAACCTTATCTCGGTAGGACAAATCTAGCATACTTGCCTTTCTAGCAATCCTTGACTTTCAAATTACTTCAACAAATGCTTATAATCAATACCAATTATATGTACAGGCCCTTTAAAAAAATATGGCCCCCTGATGCGGCCAACTTAAAAAAAAAAAAAAAAAAAAAGGTCAGCCCAGGTTTTTAAAATGACACCCTCCTCCTCCTCCACATAGGCTGGGTTAGCCAAGATCCTAATGAAATATATCATTAACCAACCTCCAGTTCTGGGTATGGGCGCTGACATGCAGTTAGGGACCCAGAAGCCACGGGCACTATCCGGCCTGGACCACTTCCTTCTCTCCTACAGCCGGCGTGGTGAAGAACACGTGCTCCAGGCCTTTACCTTTCTTCCTGACAACACAGTAGAGCACAACTGCCTGCTGGAAACAGGATACTTGGCTTGATGGATCTTGGTCTGACCCAGTATGGCATTTCTTATGTTCTTATGTTAGGAGAGCAGTTGTGCATTGGGCCATATTCTGCTTCTTTGTTACCTAGTGCTGAAAGCAGAATTTGAACCATGGAGATCTACAGTGTCTTGTGGGGTTCAAATTGTGCATTCAGAGAATGCCCGGTGGCAGAGGAGCAAAATGCGGCCCAACACACGAGCTACTCCCCTCCTCCACTTTTGATAAAAATCAGCATTCATCACCAGGGTTTGGATGTGTTTGCACACAGAAGTACCTCAGTTTGAGGGGAAGGGCATGAGAGAAGGACAAGCCGGGCAGGGGGGTTTGAATGCAGACAGAGAGGAGAGAGCTGGGTAAGTGTTTGCTGAGTGGGAGGTTAGAGAGAGAGAGAGAGAGAGTTGTGGAGGGATGTGTGTGTGTGTGTGTCTGCGCGTGTGTGTAGGGATATTCAGCTAAGGAATGTATCCTATGGTTGGGTGGTGACTGAAAGAGGGCCATAGGGGGTACAGAGTGGGGGGAATTGGGAGACATGGTGGACTGCGTAATGGGAGGAGGGGTTGACAGAGAGCTTTGGTGTTTTTGATGGGTTTGTTCTAAGGAGAAGGGGAGTTTCAGAAAGAGAGCAATAGAAGACTGTATGCTGCTAGGGAAAGAGGAATTTTGGAGGTGTAAGAAAGAGCTGTAGGTATCTGCATAGGGGGAAGGATTTTGAAAAAGAGCTAGGAGGGCATGTGTGCCTGAGGGAGTGGTTTGGGAAAGAGAAGGTTGAAGAGAGAACTGGGGAGATCTTGCTGAGGGATGGGGAGAGAACAAGAAAGCTGGACGGTGTCCACCCTAGAGAAGAGATGGAGCATGCTGGGGATTGAATTTAAGTGGGGGGGGGGGGGAGGTGAGGGGGTGGTTTCAAGCTGGATTGGGAGCGAGCTGTCAGGCCAGGAGCATGAGGAGGCATGCCTTTATAATGGAATTCTACACAAAAATGTTACATACAATAAGGCAAAATTTTAAAAAGTGCATAGTATTTTCACAATTTTTGTAAAGAAGTTTATACTTTTTTGTGCAGAATTTCTCCAGGAATATTGTATTTAGGAATTTAGAGTGCTTTAGTGATGCTGTAATTGTTCTTGCAGCATGCACTGCTCAAAAACTACATATAGCATTTTGCTGTAGAGTTCATGCATTTTCTTTGTATATACTATAAAGCGAATGGATTAGTTTTCATCTAGAATAGCACAGTTGCTCTGGATTAGTGATCTAGGGATACATTACTTGAATTTAATTCACTCCTTTTCAGTAGTGCACTTTTAGCCTATATAAGTATGAAAATAGCACAAATCATACAGTTGAATCAATGTACATAATTTCTGACCTTTATGAACAGTGGGCCCGATATTAAGCACTGGTGGCTTGCACTGCTAATGTGGCTAGCCACTAGTGCTGAATATTAAACCTGGATATTCAGTGCTGGGGTCAAATCTGGCCCTGGTATTGAATAACTGGGGTCACTGCATAGGACGCATACTAACTGGACAATGGCAATATTGAGTCGCTGCTCAGTCAGCGATATGTGGTGAAAGTTAGGCCACGATTTCCTGCATCTGGCCTTCGCAGCTCAATATCACCACTGCTTGGTTAGCGAGCAGTGCCACCTCTGCTCCACCCAGAACGTCCCTGAAATGCCCTGATGTTAAGCGGTTAGCATCGGGGCATGTAGAGCCAGCAGCTGCAGATATCTAGCAGCACTATCCATGATAGTGCCATTGCATTTCCTGTTCACCACTATTAACGTGATCAGCAGCTCTGTCAACTACTGCAATTGCTTTGACTATCAGGCCCAGTGTTTATAGATGGCACACATTGCAATATGGAAGTTGCAATATCTGACATAGTTTATGTGTCTTGTACTTGACAGCAGTCAGGTCCTCATTATCTGAAGGTGACCTTAAAAGCAGATCTCTGCAGTATTAAAACAAAAGTCACTTTTAAAGAGGAGACATTTACGTTGGTTTGTGCATGCTCATTTTAATTTTTAGTTCCAACCTTTTACTTATTCTATAAACAGAAATTGAAACCAAAACTAAAACTGATGATAATCCTACCCCAGAACAATTAAAGCGCTTCCATCCTTTCGATAGAGAGGATTTTTTAATGAAGACACTGAACCTACTTGACCTACCTGAACAAAGCCTCGACGACATGGTCGACTCCTGGAACTCAAACCTAGATGCCGTAATCCATAGACCTCCAACATACAAAGCATCCCATAAGAAGAAGAACGCTCCGTGGTACTCCCAAGAACTACGCAAATCGCTCCTTCATCTCAGACAACTAGAGAGGCACTGGAGACGATCAAGAACAACTGCGAGCCACGAAGCATTCACAGCACAATTAGGAAAACATCGTTTAGCCGTTGCATCAAGTATGAAACAATATCATGCAAACAGACTACAACGCTCCCTGAACAAACCCCACGAGCTCTTCCAAATTGTAAAATCCCTAGCAAAGGAACCATCTCAGGGGATCTTGTTCCACCCAGACCCCCAGGAATATGCCCACTACCTACGTAACAAAAGTAACCAGCTTGCTCAACCTGCTAAACCCATCATCTCAACTACTCCACCCATTTCCACCCCTCATCCCTCATTTGATCATCTCTTAAGTGAGACCCAACACACCCTCACATCCTTCTCTACCCCATCCAACAGAGTCATTCAAGACACTATATTAAATATAAACACTACTACAGCACCCTCTGATCCGTGTCCAGCTCCCTGGATAAAATCCTTACGTTCTGAGCTCAGCCCATTCTTATCCAAGCTTATAGAAGTATCCTTCTCCAATGGAACATTCCCCTGTAGCCTGAAACAGACTGCGATCAGACCTCTCCTAAAAAACAGTAAGCTGGACCCCTCATTGATGGATTCCTACAGGCCTATCTCCAGCATACCTCTCCTCTCGAAGATAATTGAAAAGATTACACAACGTCAATTACAGGATCATATAGATTCCAACGCACCCCTTCATCCCTGCCAGCATGGATTTCGTGAAGCACATGGTGTGGAAACGCTACTGACAACCCTATTCAACACCCTTTCCATAGGACTGGATAACATCAGACAAGGCTTTATTCTAATATTCATGGACATCGCCGCTGCCTTTGATACAGTAGACCATGAAGTTCTCCTTCAACGCCTCAGAGAGAAGGGAGTTCACGGTTCAGCTCTATCATGGTGCGCGTCTTACCTCACAGACCGTTGGCAACATGTCCGTTCTGGTCCTTCCACCTCTGACCCCTTCCTTCAAACTAAAGGTGTTCCGCAAGGCTCCTCCTTATCGACCTTACTATTCAACATTTACATGCAACCCATCTGTGACCTTATCCACTCATCTAACATCAACTGCCTGGTCTATGCCGATGATGTCTTGATGTACATGCCAATCTCGACTGAACATCTTGACCTCTCCCCTCTAATTAAATGCTTTGATGCAGTCACCGACTGGATAGACGCACAAAGGCTTAAGTTAAACTTCAAAAAGACTGAAGCCCTCTTCGTCACCAGGAATCCAGCTTTTATTCCTCCACTATCCATCAAAGTTCGTGACGCAGAGCTCACATGCAAGACTACAGTAAGATACCTCGGAGTTACACTTGATCAGCAGCTTAATATGAAGGCTCACATCAATAACATAACAAAAGCGGTCTATCATAAAATCCGGACCCTTCGCCATCTTCGTCAGCTGTTAGAACCTGAAGACTTCCGAACTGTTTTTCAGGCCCTAATAATGCCTCACCTTGACTATGCTAATGTGATATTGCATGGCCTACCAAAGAGTACGACTAACCCCTTACAACTTGCTATGAATTCTGCTGCAAGAATCCTTCATGGAGCTTCCAGAAGATCCCACATCACTCCAATACTAAAACAGTTGCACTGGCTGCCCATACAAGCCAGGATCTCCTTCAAGGTTCTAACAATGACCCATAAAGCCATCAAGAAATTTCCAGCTACTGCTATTACCGACCTAGTATCTATCACACCTCCTAACCGGCTAAGGAGATCGAATGCTGCAAACACCCTCATTCTACCTAAGGCAAGCACTAAGTGCTCCCAAGCTACCAGAGCTAGAGCCTTTGCCTTTTTTGCACCATCTTGCTGGAACGCTCTACCGGCGGCTATCAGAACCATCAGCGATCTCTCCCAATTCAAGAAGGAACCGAAGCATCACCTTTTTCTCCTTCACTACGATGTTGCAGTCCCCCCCCCCCCCCCACACTCACCTACCTCCACACCTCATGGTAGCTCCTCAAGCCCACGCATCTTACACTCCTAGTCTGAATACCCGCAACCACACCTTAACCGCCTCCATACTTAACCCACCTTAAGAAGCTCGTGCTGTGCACTTAACCATGTATATAGTTACATTAACTGGCTTGTATATAGTTATCATGTTCTCCCTGTTAAGAAACTTGTTTATTGTATACCCAAGTTATTTTTACCTGTTTATTGTAAGCACAAATCACTAAACTGAGATGTGTAGATTTAATGTTTATTGTAAACCGCACTGATCTTAAATAGCGCGGTATAAAAGAAAATGTAATAAATAAAAAATAAATAAATAAATAAAATAAAACTACACAAGTTGCAAAATGCACAAATACAGTACAGTGTGACAAAAATGACACGTTTCTCCTTTCCTCGATGCCATGTCTGTGTCGGAGATTTGATTGAAACAGTCATGGTAAGATGTGTTCACAGCAGGGCATGTGTATCTTCGTGGGCCCAGGGACTGATGGTGTATATGAACTGCTTATGTGTGTTGTGAATCATTGGTATGTTGCGTGCAGTATATCGATATTACTGTACAAAGGGAGAGTTTATCTGTGGAGACGTGATGATGGAATGTCGGAAGGTGGAAGGATGTGTATGTGTGTGCGTTCACAGACAACCATGACGGGGATGTAATTATTCTTTATTCAGGAAGGACAGGGTAGGAAGAAGGGGAGGAGACATGGCACTATCTGCAAAAAATAATATTAAAGCTATAGAATTATAGGGCTTAAAATGGAGCAAGGAGGCACTGGAGGTTAAACTAGAAAAGGGGAGCGGGATATACAGATCTCCTTCACAGTGGATGGAGATTGAATAGAAGACATATGCAGCATTGCCATGAAAGGGGAAGTGCTACTGATAGGTGATTTCAATATGCCAGATGTTGATTGGCACCATTTTATTTATTTATTTTATTTAACAATCATTTATATACCCCATCTTCCGGAGATCAGTTGCGGTTTACAATAAACAACAATCAACAAAGCAGGAGCCTGGTTTTACATGGAACATCTTGTAACAGTAAACAATATATCAGCTAACAGCATATGTTAATACAAAACAAAACAAAACATTATAAACTATATACAATTACAAGTTTGTGGGAACTTTAGAATTGAATCACGGTACATTTTCAGCTCGCAGTGTCATCTAGAAGTAAGGAGATCCTGCGCAGTGTCATCTAGAAGTAAGGAGATCTTGGATTCTCTACAGGGAGAAATATTCCAGCAACTGGTAACAGAACCCACATGTGAAGGGGCCATACTAGACTTGGTGCTTACCAATGGGGAAAGTGTTTCTGATGTTATAGTGGGAGATCATCTTGCATCCACTGATTACCAGATGGTGTGGATCAGTATTAGGACTAGGACTGAGAAAGTCCATTCAAAAGCGAGGGTCTTAGACTTTAGGAAAACTAACTTTGCCAAGATGGGACAATACCTTAAGGAGTCAGCGAGATGAGAACAGCTGGGGGATGTAGAAAAGCAATGGACAAAACTGAAGGGATATTTTAAGGGCAGTAAACCTTTTTGTTAGAAAGGCAAATAAATGTAAAAGGAAATGGAGGCCACTATGTTTCTCAAAAGAAGTAGCTGAAAAAGTGAAGAAAAAGAAGGTGACCTTCATAAAATGCAAGAGATCACAGAGAGAGGAAGACAAATTTTTGGTAAAACTTACAGAAGCTAGGAAAGTACTCGGGAAAGCAAAGATACACAAAGAAGAAGAGATTGCCAATGCAATAAAATGGGGGGACAAGACATTTTTCAGATATGTTAGCGAGAGGAGGAAATGCAAAAGTGGTATTGTCAGACTCGGGTGAAGGGGAGGAATATGTAGAAAATGAAGAGGATAAGTGGAATTGCTTAACACATATTTTTGTTCTCTGTTTACAGATGAAAGGCCAGGAGCAGGACTTCAGAAAACACCCACAAATAGGAGCAGAAGTGAAGGGGATCATGAATGATTTTCAGAAGACTGTGTTCATGAGGAACAGCAACAAAAAAAGCGGAGACTTTTTAGCCACATCAAGAACAAAGCACGGGGCATTGATGGCATTCCCACTGAGTTATTACAGCAATCAGTTGAAGCTGTTATCATACTCACAAGGCTCTGCCAGGAAATTTGGAAGACAAATTCATGGCCAACTGACTGGAAAAGATCTGTGGTTTATACCTATACTGAAGAAAGATGACCCGACTAACTGTGGAAATTATCGCACATTTGCTCTGATCCCACATGCCAGCCAGATTCTACTCAAGATCATTCAGCAGAGACTACAACCATACCTGCAACGAGAACTGCCTGAAGTGCAAGAAGGGTTCAGGAAAGGACGAGGAACGAGAGACATTACTGTGGATGTGAGATGGATCCTTGAAAAGAATACCAAAAGGATATCTATATGTGTTTTATTGACTACAGCAAGGCTTTTATCTGTGTAAACCATGAGAAACTCTGGGCCACATTAAGAAGCATGGGTATACCAGAAGACCTGATAGTTCTCTTGCACAACCTTTCAACTGATCAAGAAGCAACAGTTCGAACAGAAGTAGGAGAAAAAGAATGGCTTAAAATCAGCAAAGGTGTACGTCAAGACTGCAAACTTTCCCCCTACCTGTTTAATTTATATGCAGATGAAATCATCAGAGAAGCAGGACTGTATGAAGACAATAGAGGTGTGAAGATTGATGGATGATTGGCTGAAAGTGAAGATGATTTGAAACATTTGCTTCTCAAGATCAAGGAATATAGTCTTAAAATGGGTCTGCGCCTTAATGTTAAGAAGACAAAGATCCTGACAACTGGCAAAATGAATAAGTTCATCATTGATGGAGAAGAAATTGAAATAGTTGACAGCTTTAACCTACTTGGATCAACTATCAAAGAAGCAACAACAGTCAAGAAATCCGACGACACATTGCTCTTGGCAGAATGGCCTTGAAGGACCTAGACAAGATTCTCAAGAGCAGAGATGTCTCTCTCCATACAAAGATTCGACTTGTTCAAGCCATGGCATTTTCAATAACATCATATGGATGTGAATGTTTGACAGTGAAAAAGATAGACAGGAAGAAAATTGATGCCTTTGAATTATGGTGCTGGCGGCGAATACTGTGTATACCATGGACTGCCCGAAGAACAAACCAGTCAGTACTAGAGGAGATCAAACCTAAGCTTTCATTAGAAACTCAGATGACAAGACTTCGACTTTCATACTTTGGACACATCATGCGAAGAGAGAGATCATTAGAGAAAGATATCATGCTTGGCAAAGTAGAAGGTCAACACAAAAGAGGAAGGCCAGCAATGAGATGGATCGATACAATAACAGCAGCTACAGCTACGGGTGCCAGTCTGTCAACAATGAGCCACCCGACTGAAGACCGAACACAATTTAGGACAACTATCCAGAGGGTCGCCATGAGTCGACACTGACTTGATGGCACTTAACAACAAGACCTTTTCCACACTTAAGAAGTGTTTAAATAGGAAAATTAGGTGCTCAACCTACATAGCATCCTCCAGCTGAGTCCATGCCATGAATGCCCAGCAATCTTCCGTCAAAGGGGTCACTGCATCAAGTTCTTACTATCCTTCACTCCATAGAGAAAGTAATTCAAGTTTGCTGGTTCCACAGTGTTGCCGGTTGTGGTATTTTAAGTTATCCTTCTGATCATTGGATACAAACGTCCATGGCAGGCTCCCAACTCCTGCAGCTGAGGGCACAGAGTGAACAACTGTTTCCTATACATGGCTGTCATCTTGTCCAGATCAGAAGTAATGTGGATTTGGTTAACCATTCCATGTCACTGACTGAACAGTATGAGCTTTAGCTAGCTGGCCAGTAACTTGGGGGAAGCGCAGCATTCTCCCCAGAAGGAAAGTGATGCGCATGTGAAATTCAAAAGGTCACTGGACTTGAACGTCTGACAATTTGGGTAAGAACCCCTCCATAAATGCAACCAGATTATGACCTTCCACTCCTCTGAAAGACCTAAAATATGCAGATTATTTCTGTGACATCCTCCATGTTCTAAGTTGTGCAGGCATCTCATATCCCCCTGATCCTGGAGCAGATCATTCTCCATTATGGAAACTCTGCCAGCCGTATGTTTTATTATTTATTTATTTATTTATTTAACTGTTTTTTTTTATACCGCCTTATCTAGAAATTAAGGTGGTTTACAAGGAACAGAAAATCAGCAGGTTTACATAGAACTTTGAGGTATTTAACAGTATGTTCCAATTGCTCTTGGACAGCTTGTATTTGAGTAGCATATCTGACAATCTCTTGCATTTCCTCTACACTTTCAAAACTGCCAGCCCCCTTAGAATGGGAGCAGTAAAATCTAGTGGATCAGCCACGGCCGCCATTTTGAAAGAGCATCTGCAGGAATAAAGGACTCTAAACAAGAGCTGCCAGCTCCCATCAAAATGGTGGCGGTGGTTGATCTGCCAGATTTCACTGCTCCCATCCTAATGGAGCTGGCAGTTTTGAAAGAAGTAGCCACAGCCTCAATAAGGGGGCTGAATGTTGCAAGTATTGACACTGGGTGGTTTATTCTTTCAGCCCACAGGAACACCAAGGTTAGTCAGCCTTCTTATTCCGGCACTAGCTCCACCCCCTTTGAGAGTGTTCTCATTGATAATGAGATTTTATCAGCTTTTGCTTGAGTATCCTATATAGACTTACTTAATTCAGTTTTGAAGCACAATTTTTTTTACTATATACTATAATATTTTTTTAGCTTGGTGGTGCATTTTGCTGAATAGTTTCAATTATTTTTAAATCAGCTTTTGGCGTGCAGTTTTGCTGTTGAAGAGAGGAGCACGCTTTTCATTCTGGTGCCTGTATTATTAGTCTGTTCATATTTCCAGATAACGAGTGAAGGACCAGGACTCTATATATTGTGAAATTCAGACACTGAAAATGGGTAGTCCAATCTCCATGCCAGACATCTGCTGGAAAAAAAAAAACCAACAAAAAAACCCCACGACATTCTGCATTGCTAATGCAGAGGAAATATTTTCATGTTCAACATGAATTCCAATTCTGCAGTATTCCTTAGCTAGCTGATTAAGCAACACTAGCATACGATTCTGATGAAATTAAAACAAGCTTACTCTAAGCTAACAGTTCCAAATCCTTCAACTTATTATGCCGACATACTTATAATTTTTAAATTATACACTGAGGCTATGTTTAAGTGTTTTATGAACATCTTGCCAACTGAAGCATATTTGCATGATGGAAAATACCCGAAGTGAATAAAACTGAACATGTTACTTGTCTTTTGAAAGATCTCTTTTGTTACATAGATGAACGGCAAATCAGTTTAAGCTTATCTTGGATTTATATTTTCTGCTTTTGTTAAAGCCTTTAGCCCTTCACATGTATCTTCTAAAATGTGTAAAACATATTTTTAAGTTGCCATGTGTATCCAAATTGTACATACAAATAAAATAAAGATACAAAATCAGGCAGAACTAGATCAAACAAGCAAGGCATGCTGGTGTGCCCTGCTAAAGAGCTTTATTTAGCAGGAATTGTGGATGATTTGTAGAGATGGGTGTATTTGACAATCTTAGTCAATCAACAGTTTTTGGGTAAGCTTGGCCTAGGAAAAAGGATATCATTTAGGAGTTTTTGTAATGAGTTCAAGACTTAACTAACCTTAGAAAATCCTCTTTCTCTTTCTCTTTCTCTCTCTCTTCCTTTCTGATTCCTATTCAGCAAATGCAATTGGTATGACAATTTGGTATGACATTTGTTGCCAAAGTAATACAGAAATAGGTCATAGCCAGCTTGCTCATTGACCTACTGCACAGCAGGAGACAAACCACATAAATTAATGAAAAAATTCAGAGGACTAAAACACTGTTAGGTGGACTCCTGAAGATGAACAGAAGATAATGTACCATTACTATTATATCTCAATTATACAGAAGCAAATTTGAGAGATTGAGATCATACTTCATATACCCTGGCTTTAGAGTAAGATTCATTATTGCCATGGTTTGGGTAAAACTAACCCTTTTGAAAACATTGCTCTCAGAAGGATTTTTAAAAAATGCCTGCAAGTTATGCAGGTAAAAGTGTGTGCACACTACAAGAACTATAACCTCAGGACCTGCTTCGAGTTCTAATAGAGTACCACTTATTGACCCCAGCAAGATGCTAAAAGGAAGAGAGAACAACACTGAACAACTTCCCCCCCCAACCCCCTTCCCTCCTTGGAGCTGGCTAAAGGTAGACTGAACTCGACACGTCAGCATTCATTTCTATCCAAGGTTCCACTAACACAAGACGAGTAGCCTCTGGTGCCTATCGCTTATCACCCACCTGAGCAAGCAGATAGCATCATCTGACAAATGACTACCCATGTACACACACAAAGGTACACCCATCATAAACCTCCCAACCCTGCACACAACAAACACCTCAGTGACCTCCTTCATTTATTTGGACACAAAGCAAGAGGATAAAGTGACACAATGAATATGAAATTACTAGCCTTTACCCTCCTCACACTATTACTCCTCAAACCCACGTTCCTCAATGCCGGAGACACCACACTCTTCAAATCAATACAGCTGATTCTAGTCATACCAAGAAGCAGATATGAAATTCATAAGATACTGTGGTGGCGAGGCCACGGGAGAGCAGGAGGAAAGGGGGAAAAACAGGCATTTTCCTCTGGGAAAGGAATTAGCTCCAGGAGTTTAAGGGTTAAAACTCCAGAGTTAGAAAAAAACTCCCTGCAGAAAGTTGGTGTTAGAAAGACACGCCCTAGCTCCATGGCAACCAGCACTACTCACGAGGAACAGCTGGGAGTGGAGATAGAAAATGAAAGGGAAATACACAGATATAAGGTGGAGGAGCATAAGCAGCACGAGGAGCATAAGCGACATGAGAAGCATAAGCAGCATGGGGAGCATAAGCAGCACAGGAAGCAGCAGCACGAGGAGCACGGAGGGGAGAAGGAACACAGAGCAAGGCCTGTACACAGAGTAAGGCATGAGCCCAAGGAGTCCTGCAGGAGGTACGGAAGAAATCCTTTGAGAGGGAAAGCTTATCAGGGAGACGAACCAAGCTATGAAAATGGCAGAGAGTTGTCCCCAGCAGAGCAGATGGAAACAGAGCCTTCGGCAGTAAAGTGCTGAGCTCCGAGGCTTGACTCAGAGTTTTTCAAAAGACTGTTTTGCAAGTGAAGGCCAGAGTTTGTAATTCAGCCTCTAAGGAAAGCCTGTGGGTGAGAGAAAAATAGTTGCAGTAAGAGTGCCATTGGTCTGCATAACTTGAAGAGGGTAAAGTTTGTAACCAAGCTGGAAGCTGTTGTTTGGCATGAAGAGTACTGGCTATTTCCACCTGAAGATATACTGTTGCCTGGCATTGTAAATAAGCTAACTTCAGAAGCAATTTATTCTGTTGATTTTGTTTCACTGGAGAAAGTATCCACCATTTTTATGTTTTGGTATTTTTGAACTGCAAAGTTCATTTGGCTGAAGAATAAATAAAAATCCTGTGTACCTTGGAAAAAAACCTCTCGGCTGAATTCATTCAACCTCACAACTACATGCATAGGTGATTAAACAAGGGACATTAAAAAAATAAGTTCCGTCCCCACCACTAGGCTACCGCCTGGCCAGTAGGGGGCGCGACAATATACACCAACCAAAATATACATGACGGATCATGTAGGATAATCCAAATAACCCCTATTACTTATCCAGAGACAGCCCCAATCAAGACTCAACAGCATAGCCCACTCAAATGTGCACTAATTAATGCTCGATCAATCTGGAACAAATTCCATACTATACTGGACTACATACAGACCAGAATATAGATACCGTATAATGTGCATCACTGAAGCATGGCTCTCGGACTCAGACAATGTCATTATAAACCAAATTACCTCCCAATAATACACTCTACATAACTGCACAAGGCCTTCATGAAGAGGTGGAGGTGTCCTAATCATAGCAATGGCACACTTGAATTTTACTATAATCTCCTTCTATCACTCAAAAGGAAGCAATATGATAACAATTTCAAATAGGCAGCTAGCGATATGTCTCATATACAGCGTTCCAAGTTCTGACAAAGAAGAACTCAGCCATCCTAGAGGCTGTGTGCACCCACACGACACTAAACAAACCTCTCCTCATACTAGGAGACCCTAACTTCCCCTCATTATCATAAAATGATGCAACCGCATTCTCAAATGCAATGAAGGGTCTACACTACACCCAGATTTGTACCCAACCAATACATAGATCAAAACTGATTAACTCACCCAACAATTATGCCAATCCCTTGGACAGACCATCACATGGTCAACTTCACCATTAATGCATCTGTAACAAAAAGAACACCAGAAGTAACCTTGAAGGAAAGAAGTAGATTCTGAACCTATAACAAGGATACATTTTTAGAACACGTACTACCAGAGCTTGAACAAAATACAAAAGATCCTGACTTCATCATTAATAATTGGAACAGTACACTTCACAATGCAGCAGTAGCCCCAAACAGAGTAGTCCAAGACAGAAGAAAGTACAATACTCCATGTTTCTTGAATGAAATCAACGACCAGAAAAAACAACTACAGAAACTTGAGCGACAATGGCATTGAACCAAAGACCAAGAACACCTAATCAAATATAACAAAATGTAGGCCATATACCATAACATGATAACAGGTACAAGAAGGGATACCATCCAAACCTAATAATGAAATCTCTTAACAAACCGAAGGAACTATTTGCCATGGTAAACACGCTAACTAAAGAACCAAGAGAGCCAGATAACACCAAGTCCCTAAATCCACAAGACATGGCAGACTTCCTACAGAAAAAAAACCATGAATAAACCATCTCAAAACCATTGATCCATGCCCAGTTAGTTGGATCAAACACAAAGAGTATATTTAACACCATACCTTCTAAAGAACATCACTTACAGAAGGATACCTTCCCTCACAGCTCAAACAAGCAATCATAAGACCTATTCTGAAAGGCAAGAACCTTGATACTAAGGACCTTATCTCCTACCGGCCAATATCAAGCCTGCCAGTTATAACCAAGGTGATTGAAAAAATAATCCAGCAACAACTACAGGAACACATAGACAACCATGCCCACTAGCCCTACATCAGCATGGCTTCAAACCTAATCACAGTGTGGAAACACTAACTACATCTCTCTTGCACACCCTAATAACTAGCATAGACAGCATATGAAAAGGCTTTGTTCTATTTTTCATTGACCTCACTGCAGCTTTTGATTCTATCAACCATAATATCCTGCTACAAAGGCTTCAAGAAATAGGGATCCATGGAATGGTGATGAACTGGTTCTTATCATACCTATCCCACCGAAAGCAACAAGTGAGATCTGGAAGCCAAAAATCAAGACCTTTCACTCAACAACAAGGCTTTCTGCAGGGCTCAGCTGTCTCAGCACTGCATTTGAACATATACTTACAACCACTCCGCAACATCACAAAACAGTACAACATCCAATACAGGATAAATGCAGACGACATAATGGTTTTTACCCCAATAAACATTGAACACCATGATTACATACAGATCACCTCATGCCTCGAAGCAATGATAGGATGGCTCGAAGAACAAAATTTCACTATAAACTTCAAAAAAATCAGAAGTACTACACATCACTAGGAACGCAATATTCTCACCACCAGAGTCAATAATGATGTTAGAGTATACTCTAACAGCTAAGCAAGAAGTCAAATACCTTGGAGTTACGTTCGACCAAAAACTCAGCTTTCAACCCCACATCGAGTGAACAACCAAGACAGCCTACCAAAAACTAAGAACTGTGCACAAACCCCAGCCTCTACTCAGTGACAGCGACTTCAGAATAGTATGCCAGGTCATAGTAACACCCATATTATACTATTGTAACATAATTTACCAGGGCCTTCCAAAGAAAATGATACTACCTCTCCAACTGGTGCAAAGCATTGTTGTTAAGTGCCGTTGAGTCAGAGCTGACTCATGGCAACCCTCTGGATAGCTATCCTAAATTGTGTTCGGTCTTCAGTCAGGCGGCTCATTGTTGACAGACTGGTACCCATAGCTGCTGTTATTGTATTGATCCATCTCACTGCTGGCCTTCCTCTTTTGCGTTGACCTTCTATCTTGCCAAGCATGATGTCTTTCTCTAATGATCTCTCTCTTTGCATGATTTATTTATTTAAACAGTTTTGTATGCCACATTATCCTTCAATCAAAGTGATCACAACACAATTGGGGGATACATTTAACATGAGGGGATATGAGACACATCCACTAATACTTACAGGGAACATGGGCAATGGAAGGTTAAGTGGCTTGCCCAATACCACAAGGAGCACCTGTGGGACTAGAAACCCCAGTCCTTCTGGCCCAAGTTTGCTGTCCTCTAGTGGGATTTGAACCCCTGACCTTCCAGCCTGAGATAACTTGCTCCAACCATTAGGCCACTCCTCCCTGATGTGTCCAAAGTATGAAAGTCAAAGTCTTGTCATCTGAGCTTCTAAAGAAAGCTTAGGTTTGATCTCCTCTAGTACCGACTGGTTTGTTCTTCGGGCAGTCCATGGTATACACAGTATTCGCCACCAGCACCATAATTCAAAGGCTTCAATTTTCTTCCTGTCTATCTTTTTCACTGCCCAACTTTCACATCCATATGATGTTATTGAAAATACCATGGCTTGAACAAGTCGAATCTTTGTATGGAGAGAGACAACTCTGCTCTTGAGAATCTTATCTAGGTCTTTCATAGCCATTCTGCCAAGAGCAATGCGTCATCCGATTTCTTGACTGCTTGCTGCTTCTTTATTGATAGTTGATCCAAGTAGGTTAAAGTTGTTCACGATTTCAATTTCTTCCTCTTCGACGATGAACCTGTTGATTATGCCAGTTGTCATGATCTTTGTCTTCTTTACATTAAGGTGCAGGCCCATTTTGAGACTATGTTCTTTGACTGTGAGAAGCAAATGTTTCAGATCATCTTCACTTTCAGCCAGTTATGTGGTATCATCAGCACAGCGAAGGTTGTTGATGAGTTTTCCACCAATCTTCACACCTCTGTTGTCTTCATACAATCCTGCTTCTCTGATGATTTGTTCTGCATATAAATTAAACAGGTAGGGGGAAAGTATGCAGCCTTGTCTTACACCTTTGTTTATTTTAAACCATTCTGTTTCTCCTTGATCCATTTGAACTGTTGCTTCTTGATCAATGTACAGATTGTGCAAGAGTACGATCAGGTGTTCTGGTATACCCATGCTTCTTAACGTGGCCCAGAGTTTCTCATGGTTTACACAGTCAAAAGCTTTGCTATAGTTGATAAAGCACAAATAGATATCCTTTTGGTATTCTTTAGTCTTTTCAAGGATCCATCTCACATCCGCAATGATGTCTCTCGTTCCTTGCCCTTTCCTGAACCCTGCTTGCACTTCAGGTAGTTTTTGTTCCAGGTATGGTTGTAGTCTCTTTTGAATAATCTTCAGTAGAATCTTGCTGGCATGTGGGATCAGAGCGATTGTGCGATAATTTCCACAGTCAGTTGGATCACCTTTCTTTAGTATTGGTATAAACACAGATATTTTCCAGTCAGTTGGCCATGATGCTGTCTTCCATATTTCTTGGCAGAGCCTTGTAAGTACAGTAACAGCTGCATCAGATTGCTGTAATACTTCTATGGGAATGCTATCAATGCCTGGTGCTTTGTTCTTTGATAAGGCTTTCAATGTTGCTTCCACTTCTTCTTTCATCACCAATGGTTCCCGATCATAAGGTACAGGTTGAAACAGCTGTTGGTCCACTTGATCTTTATCATATAAAAACTCTGTATATTCCTTCCATCTTTTCTTGATCTTCTCAGCATCATTCAGCATAGAACCTTGAGCATCTTGTAACATTCCAATTCGAGGCTGGAACTTTTTCTTTAACTCTCGTAGCTTTAGGAAAGCCGATCTTGTTCTTCCTCTAATAGTTTCTGCTTCTATTTCCATGCATGCGTCATTGTTGTACTTTTCCTTGTCCTGTCTTGCTGCACTTTGGAAATCTCTGTTGAGTTCTGTGATTGTCTTTCTTTCTCCTCTGGCTTTAGCTTTTCTGCATTTCTGGCCAATTTTCAGAGTTTCTTCCGTCATACATATTGGCTGTTTTTTCTTTTTCACCTTTTATAGAGACTTCTCGCTTTCTTCCAACACAACCTTCTTGATGTCATTCCATAACTCTTCTGGAGCTCTGTCATTTGTATCTAAAGCAGCAAATTGATTTTGCAGGCAGTCTTTAAATTCCAGTGGTATATTCTCAAGGTCATATTTTGCTGCATTCATGAGTGGTTTGCTCTTTTCAAACTTTAGCTTGAGTTTGCATACTAGTAGTTGATAATCTGTACCACTGTCCGCTCCAGGTTTTGTCTTTGTTGATGTTATAGAGCATGTGATGCAAAGCATTACAGCTCACATAATCACTAGAACAACAAGGTATAGTCACATAACCCCCACACTACAGCAGCTACATTGGCTCCCAGTCACTACACGTTCTAAATAAACGACTTTAATAATAATCTTCAGGATAATCCACAACCTATCAACTCCTGTCCTTCCACCAATGATCATGAAAATACCAGAAAACAGAACAAGAAGAACATCCAATAACAACACTTTGGACATCCCTACAACAAGCAAGATGAAAGCCAAACAACCAACTTGTAAAAGAGTTTTCTCCATATATGCTCCGTCACTATGGAATGAACTACCTACCTCAATAAGAGCCATCAAGGACTTACTGGACTACAGGAAAGCAATAAAAACTTATATCTTTATGGAAAACTATGGATACAACTCATGAGCACCTTGCATAAACCTAACCACTACAGATTCTAAACACAATCCATCCATCTATCTAGCTCCCCTCCCAACACGTCACATCCCTACCCATAATAATTTCCTATACTATTCCATGTTCACTCAATTGTTCTCTCTCCCCTTGCTCTGTAACCTCAACCCCCCTTAAACAACTGCTTCTTATATAAACCATTGCTGCTTTAATGTTAATAGCTGTTCTTAAAAAGTACATCTTCAAACCCCATATAATCATCCATGTTTAATACCCTTGTTTTATGTAAAAGTTAGTTTTTTGGTTTTATGTTATATGTAAACCACTCTGAATTAATGATAAGGTGGTATAAAAAAACTGGATAAATAAATAAATAAATGCCTGAGTGTAGGTTTGCCTGGGCTGAGCAACGGCAGTAGAAGTGTGGGGTTGAGGAGGGCTTTACATTTACATGCATTCAATCATAGGCATGTCAATTAATCCTAAAAGATTGGTGCATGCTGAAGAGCAGGTGTAAATGTGTGTGCATCATTTTCTTGGAACAATTTTCAAAACAGAAGAATGTATTTCATTAACTTGAAAAATAAGTCCACTCGGAGAAAAATGGGGGTGTGGCGGGGGGAATTTTACCTGTGCACATAGTTATAAAAGCATCCTCAAAGTGGTTACAATAAAAGTAAGAGTGACAATCTAAAATAAAATTAAAGGGTATAAAAGAGACAATAACACGGACTGATCCCTGGCTCTGATGCTGGTCTCTGTTGCCCCTGGTCAGATAACCTTTCTGGCTTGGTGGAAGAATGCCTCACCTTTAAACAATGCCAGCAGTAGTTTGTACTTCCTTCCACCTTTTTTTAGAACATGGAATACATCTGGTCTGGGCTTCCAAGATAGCATTGTTAAACAATGTTCAGGCCTGATGCAACTTCTTAACCTTTGCAGCTTCTCCTTTTAGCGTTTTCCTGTTTTCCTCATTTTTATCATAGTCTCCCTTTTGAAAGTTAAAATGCTAGCACAGTAAATTTTCCTTGCTTTCCTTCCTTCATTTTTAAATCAAATTTGATCATGGTATGGTCATTATTGCCAAGTGACCCTCAACACCATTACCTCTCACACTAGATTCTATGTTCCACTAGGTCAAAAATAGTTCCCCCTCATGTCAGTTCCTGAACCATCTCCTCAATGAAGCAGTTGTTTATTGCATCTAGAAATGTTACCTCCCTAGCACAGGGGTTCTCAACCCAGATCGAGGCACACACCTAGCCAATCAGGTTTTCAAGATTTTTCAATGAATATGCAGTGCATGCAAATCTATCTCATGAATATTCACTGTGGTTATCCTGAAAACCTGACTGACTAGGTGTGCCCTGAGGACTGAGTGGAGAACTACTCCTCTAGCAAGTCCTCATATGACACTGACCCATTCAATACTGGAGTAATTGAAATCACCCATTATTATTCTGTTGTCAATTTTGCTAGTTTTTCATTATCTGTCTGTTCATTTTGGCTAGGTAGATGGTAGAACTGCTATTCCCTTCCCCTTCTCACACAGAATTTCTATCCATAACGTTTCTACGGGGCATTTTGTTTTCTGCAAAATTTTTATTCTATTTGATTCAATGTCTTCTTTAACATATTGTGCCACCTCTTCACAAATGTGATCACTTTCATTGTGATAACATTTGTACCCTGGTATCATACTTCCTCACTGATTATCCTCCTTCCACCAGGTCTCCGAGGTACAAATTCTATCTACCTCTTGCTATATATTCCTACTCTCCCATCTTGTTTTTTTTTTTTACTTGTAGCATTTGTATATGCTATACAGGCATTTCAAAGTATGTTTTTTGTTCAAATTGATAACTTGCTTATCAGTTGTCAGGAGTAATCTGGAATCTTTCAACTCTACTTTTTATTTAAAGGTATGTGGACTACTTTCACCTTTATTGTAACTTCTGTATTGGATGCCATAATTTCCCTGTTTTGGTAATATAGTTCAAAGATACATTATTTTGAAACATGAACTCCTGAGCAGCTGTTGTCTTTCCTCTATTATATAGTTTAAAAGCTACTTACGGTGGAGTCTATCCTTTTGGGAAAGGTCCCCTCTTCCCCAGAATGTGCTAAGTTCCCAACAAATCTAAAGCCCTCTTCTCTGTACCATTGCCTCATCCATGCATTGAAAATCTGGAGCTTTGCCTACCTCTTTGGTCTTGTATGTGGAACAAGGAACAGTTCTGAGAAAGCTACCTTGGAGGTACTGGATTTCAACTTTTTACCTAAAGGCTTAAATTTACCTTCCAGAACTTCACTCCCACACTTTCCTACGTCATTGTGGCCCACATGTACCAAGACTGCTGGCTCATCCCCCACACTGTCTAGAATCTTATCTAGATGATGTGTTAGGTCTTCCACCTTTGCACCAGGCAGGCAAGTAATCAAGTGATCCTGATGCCCACTGGCCACCCAGCTATCTACAAGCCTAATGATTGAATCACCAACTAATCCTTCCCTTCTGGGAAAAAGCTCCTGGAGATACATCCTTAGTGCAAGAGGCTGCCGCATCCCCTGCAGGATGGGTCCTGGCTACAGAATCATTTTCTGATACATCAAGGTAATACTGACCTTCCTGGTGACCTCTATTATTTATTTATTTATTTATTTAACGTCTCTTTTATACCACGCTCTTTAAAGTCAGCGCGGTTTACAGAAAACAAATTTGTGCAGTGCAGGCAGGACCTACACTGGACTTACAATGAACAGGGATTTCTTTTTTTTTTTTTTAAATCTTTATTTTCATTTTTACAACAAGACAAAACACAGCAAAGCACAGAAACAACTAGCTAAACACAGCAAGCCTAATACTACACCAAACACAATCAGCAGCCCAAAAGAAGACCCCCCGCCCCCCCACCCATCCCATCGCTCTCCTCCGAGGTACTTAAACAAGCCTCCCGAGGGAGATCACAGTGTACTAAACAGGGTCAGCTACGACAATTAGCAGAAGCAACAAAGTCATTTAGTAATTGCCATTTAAGGAAGCGTTTCCCAGACAAAGGATTAGACTTACAAGAGCATTGTTCAAACTGACTATATAAACTAACATGATTCCACCACTCATGAAAAGAAGCATGCGTGGTATTTTTCCAGTATTTCATGATTAAACAAATCGCAACACCAATCATGAAATTGAGTAGAAAAGCGCCATGTTGAGGAAGAGAAGGGACATCCGCTGCGGAGCGGAGACCTATTATCTGCCAAGAAAGGGGCTCTCTGAACTGGAGGACGCCCTGTACCTGTTCCCATACAGAGTTCCAATAAGAGCGCACCCCTCTGCATTCATAAACGAGATGCCTTAAAGTGCCTACCTCCTCCCCACATGTCCAACAAAGGGGACTAAGGGAATTATCCCACCGTGCTAGAGCAACTGGAGTATAAAAACAGTTATGAGCAAAAAAGAATAATGTCTGGGTCAAGGAGGCAGACCTAGTCACTCTGACCTGCTTGCACCAGTACTTCCTCCACTGAAGTTCAGAGAGCATCTTCCCTGTATCACATTCCCATTTCATGTGTACCTTGCTCGTCACTAGGGGCAAGGACCCAGCAAATTTCTTGGAAATCTTTGACACTATTCCCTTACCTTGCCTAATTTGATCTAGAAAGACAATGACACCCTCAGTACTGGGGTCCTGAGACGGGGTCACATCTGCCCCTCCCAAACAGTGCCTAAGTTGAAGCCACTGGAACTGACAGGACAAGGGAAGATCAAACTCACGTCTGAGTTCCACGAAAGTCTTCCACCTGCTAGCAGAAAATAAATGATTCACCAGCCAAATCCCCCGGGAATACCAGGTTTTCCAGGCAACCGGTTTTTTCAGAATGGTAAATAGAGGATTATACCATAGAGGGAGATGAAAATGAGAGGCTCCTTTAGGCTCACAAGCTTTGAGGAACGACTGAAACGCTTTAAGTGTATCAATAATAATAGTGGGAAGCAGAAAAGTAGTAGGAAATTGCATTCCGAGGGCATACCGCAAGGGCACTGGAGCTAACAGCTTCTCCTCCAAAAGGACCCATATCGGGCGCCCAACGGAAAGGCCATCCATCCATCGGGACCCCTGCTTGAGCAGGAAGGCGTGATGATAGAAGCGGAAATTAGGAAAATTCACACCTCCCTGCTCCCGGAGAAGTCGAAGTTTGTCTCTGGCGATCCTCGGGACTTTATTTTTCCAGAGAAACTGCAAGAGTAGCCGCTCTAGCTGTTGATACACCTGAGAGGGGAGATAACTAGGAAGCATCTCTAAGTAATAATTAATTTTGGGGACAATCATCATTTTTATGGTGTCTAACCTTCCCCACCAGGAGAGTGCTAGGGGCGACCACCTCGTAGTCAGATCCCACGTTAAAGCCAGAATCTCCTCCACATTACATCTGATCGTTTCTTCAAACGGATACCGGTAACGGATCCCTAAATATTTCACTGCGCCCGCTTCCCACAAAAAGGGATACTCACCAATGGCCTCCTTGTGAGCCCATTTATTCAAAGGAAACGTCACAGACTTGGACCAATTGATTTTATATCCTGAATATCTCGAGTATTTCTCAATGGTGTCTAATATTATAGGAAGAGAATCAGGGGAAGCGAATAAAAGGAGATCGTCCGCATATGCGGAGAGCTTAATCTCCAGCCCCGCGACCTTAGCTCCCTGAATATCCGAATTCTGCCTTATAAGAAGAGCTAAAGGCTCCATTGCAAGATTAAAGAGCATAGGGGAGAGCGGACATCCCTGACGGGTACCGCGTTGCAAAGCAACGGGGGCCGAAATAACACCGTTAACACTGATCCGAGCGATGGGGTCAAAGTATAAGGGATTGAGGACCCGTAGAAAGGCCTCCCCAAAGCCAAACCAGCGGTCAAAGGCCTTTTCTGCATCTAATGAAAGACCAATCAATGACTCCCCCATCGCATCTGCACCTTGTAGAATATGACATAAAAGGCGCGCATTGTCAGCTGTCGAGCGGCCCTCCGTGAAACCACACTGATCGGGGTGGATGAGGGATGGAATAATCCCCGATAGCCGGGTTGACAATACCGTGGCATAAATCTTGTAGTCCGCGTTAAGCAAGGATATGGGGCGATAGTTAGAAACAAGTTGAGGATCTCTGCCCGGTTTCTCGAATACTACTATATTAGCAACCGCGAAGGAACCTGTTGAGTGCCCCTCTGAGGACAAAAGACGGTAGTACTGCTCTAAATAAGGGGCAAGGGCTTGGGCAAATCTTTTAAAAAATTCGACCGGCAGCCCATCTGGACCAGCGGCCTTGCCCGAGGCCATAGATGTAATTGCCTTTTTAATCTCCGAAGTGGTAATGGGTGCGTCAAGCGCCTCCCGATGATCCTCGGATAGAGTAGGATGTTGAAAATTGGCTACCAACTGTGCGAAGCCCTCAGGTAAAAATTCGCACTCCGAACTGTAAAGATGGGCATAAAAATCCCGAAAAACTTCGGCTATCTGCGCGTCTCTGACTAGAAGATCCGACCCCAACGGGCTTTTAAGAGCACTAACTCGCTTGTTTTCACGCTTGCCCTTTAGCGTGGACGCTAGGTGCTTTCCCTTTATTCTTCTCCCGATAATAATATCCCTGTTGCCGGCGCACATGATGGGAGGCCTCAGTATACATAAGGGTGTTGTACTGGAAACGCAGGCGCCGAAGACGCAATAGGATACACGGGTCAGAGCGATGAGTAAGAACCCGCTCGCCGGCTTTAATCTGCTGCTCCAAAGCTCGCAGCCGTTGTTTCCGCTGCTTTTTCAGTCGTATGTCAAAACCGATGATAACCGCCCTTATCGTGGCCTTGAAGCCTTCCCACCAAGCCCAGGGGGAGGTGGCATGAACCAAGTTAAGCTGGAAATAGTCAGAAATAGCAGAGTTTATTTCAATCTGGAACTCGGGAATATCGAGTAGAGATCTATCCAAGGCCCAATGCGGAGCCGGAGACTGCAAGGAATCACCTTGCAATAGCACCGAGACAGGCGCGTGATCCGAGATATGAATTGAGTGAATATGAGAGAGACCCATACTGGGAACTAAGGCCTTAGAGACCAGAAAATAGTCTATACGGGATTGCGACGCATGTGGCGCTGAGAAAAAAGTAAACTCCAGTTCCTGTGGATTCTGTAGGCGCCAGATGTCCACAAGAGCCATCTCATGAATTATGGAGGTAAGTATGAGATGCCCCCGAGACCGCTGAGCAGAGCGAGGAGGTTGACGGTCTATCAGGGGATCCAATGTTTGATTAAAATCCCCCCCAACCAAGATCAGTTTCCCACTATCAGCGTGTAATTCCTCTGCAATTGCTGTAAAGAAAGCAGCGTTATCTACTGTAGGAGCATATAAACACATGAGCAACACCTCTAGCTCTCCCATCTGACATAACACTTTAGCCCAGCGGCCACCTGAATCAGATTTAACACTTATCACCCTTAACCCAAGAGAACATCTGACCAGAATTGCAACCCCATTATGCTTCCTAACTGCTGGGGAATATGCTATAACTTTATAGGGTCGCTGAGTGAGTTTCAGTGACTCATGTAAATTCAGATGTGTCTCTTGGAGTAACAAAATGTCTACCCCTTCCCGTCGTGCATAGTCCAAAATTTTCCGCCTCTTGACCGGACTATTAATACCCTGGACATTGAGGGAAAGTAATTTACACGGAGCCACTGAAACATGCAATTAGAATATCCCCTAAGGGCCAGAAAAGAGAGCCCACCATGGCCTGAGAAAAAAACCAGTTATCCCAGAGAAAGCATTTAGGCAAATTGTACCAATTAGAGATTAATGGCATCTGAAAAGAGTTACTAAAGCTGACCACCAGTGAGTACCCCGGAGGAGAGGCAAAGTCCTGAGCACAAAAAAAAGGAGAGCACAGGCCGGCGGAGCTGGCGCCGGAGGCTCAAAAAGAGACCAGACCCTTACCGCTTATAAAATACAACAGCCAGGGGGATGACCTTGCCTGGAAACAGACATAGGAGAGAAAACAGCAAAATTTAATAAACCCAATATCTACAATGAGAACTATGTTACAGATCAGGAAGTCCTCAGCAAGGTCGTTTGTTAGTAAAGAAAATATGACCTTATCAGGGCAACGAAAAAGTCTTTAATAGAAATGCAGTCCTCCGGTCACTCCAACTCCAGAGGCGCTGGGAAAGGACCCTCCAGCAGCGGGCCACAACGTATCATGAGGCAGCAAACTGGGCCTGACACAGAGAAGAAAGCTTTCACGCAGAGGATGAGCACAGTCATAAGCCAAAGTTCAGCGCATCTGAGCTGCTTCAGCGTCGTCCAAAAACTGCTGCAGCGCGTCAGGCTCCTCAAAGGTGCGAGTTTGATTAAGGTAGGTAACTCGCATACGCGCAGGATACATAAGGCCGTAGCGCGCCTGAATCTGTTGAAGTCGGGGTCGAAACTCCAATAACCGTTTACGCCGGTTAACAGTATGTTTGGCGAGATCAGGATAGAAAGAGAGCTTGCGCCCCATGAACAGGGATTTCTAACAAGGCTAACAGGGTAACTATGTACAGACAAAAAAAACGTCTGTTACTGGCTGCATGGTCAGCTCATAACTATTTACAGATTGGCCTAGCTATATACAGATTGGCAGGTTAGAGTAGGTATACATTGTTCCTGCCGGGGTATTGGAGTCTAGGGGGCGGGGCTGCAAGTGGGCATAGTGGATGCTTTGGGGATATCAGCCTGGTTCCTGAGTGTGACAGGCTGTGAGAAGGCCTCTGGGTCAGTGAAGTGCTGGAGGAAAAGATAGTGCTTCAGTGACTTCCTAAACTGGACCAGGTCGGTGATGGCATGGATGGCCGGGGGCAGGGCGTTCCAGCATGTGGGTGCATACATTGCGAACGCTCTGTTTCTTGTTGCCTGTGAACATTTCGTAATCGCCTTTGGGAATATTAGAGTATTGGCGGCGGCTGGTCTCCTAGCTCTGTTGAGGAGGGTGGTCTGGATGAGGTCTGTGAGGGAGGTGGAGGAGCACTTGTTGATGGCTTTGTAGGTCATCAAAAGAACTTTGAAGGCGCGTCTACAGTATACTGGCAGCCAGTGCAGATGTTTCAATATGGGGGTAATGTGCTCTCTCCTGGAGGTTCGGTGCAAGACTCTGGCAGCTGCATTCATTGCCAGCTGCAGAGGACTCAGCGTACTCTTCGGGAGTTCATGTAGTATTGTGTTGGCATAGTCAAAATGTGGGATTACTAGGGCTTGATAGACTGTCTGGAAGTCTTCTGGCTCGAGTAGCAAGGAAGTACTGAGACTGCCAGACTGGAGGTGGGATCTTTTTACTATGCCCTTGTAGGTCTTTTTTATATAGCTCTTTGTCTATCTCAACTCTTCTAAGTCTGCTACTCTAGTCTCCAGAGACTGGAGTTATTCTCTGAGAGCCAGGAGCTCTTTGCACCAAGTGCATATACATGACCTCTCACAAACCGGGGGAGAATCATACATGTGGAACTCAGTGCAAAAGACTGGATAGCCCTCATCTCAGTGTTGAATTGCTGTTTGCATCTTTGTATTGGTGAGTTTAGTTGTTTAAAATCTCTAAGGGAGAATGGATACCTCAAGGCCTTTAGGATTATATAGTATATTTTATGCTATTTTTTGTTTGGTTTTCTATGAACTGTTAATATCTGTTAAAGTTTAATTACTTTCTTAAGAAAATACACTGTAGTGTCAAATTTCGCTTTTCTCTTAATTGGGATAACTAACTATAAATTAAGGTATATGCCTGGGGTGAGTGGGGAAAACTAACTAGCAGTCTGTTTTCTTTAGCCTGGGGCCTATCTAAATCTAACATAAAATAGTTTGAAATCACTAAAGCAAGCTTAGAACTAATTTCGCTTTTTAATGAAATAAAAACCAGACAAATAATCCCACAATTTCATCTCTATGCCAAGTTTTAAGTCAGCAAATTTGCCAGTAAATTAATGCCCATTTACCCATGGAGGCTTCATCTGCTCTCAGTTTTCTTCAGAAAAGAGAAGAAGCCCGACTAGTACTCACTTTCTACTTCCCTTCCCATTTCTACCAAGGAAAGCTTGCACCTTTGGGCCTGGCGTTCAAGAGCACTGTGTTATTGCCCATAGGCTGTAGAGATTGTGCACTTCATCCTTGTTCCCTACCTCAATTAGCTTTCAGGCCTGTAAGTAATTTCATTTCCAAGATCTGATACATAAACTTGATAATCATGATCACTCCAACAACACTGCACCTGGAAGAATCCTGCAAAAGTGCATAGTTGGTCGCCATACTACACAGAAGTGTCATCACCTCCTTTCTTTTCTCTGCTGGTCATTCCTCTCCCTACTCACTCTCGCATCCTCTTGGATCTGGCCATTGCCTCATCACACCTTGAGATCAACAGACACTAACAGCCTGGAGACTCATTCCTAGTCCATGCACATCAGCTCGTCTCCTAATGTGTACCACTGTCTAAGATTTTTGCACCCCAGATGCATGACTCTTCTCCTTTTTGCATTAAATCTTAATTAGCCACACATTTGTCCTTTGCTGATGCATTTTTAGATTCACTTGCATTCCGTCTATTCTACTCTTTTTACAGATCTTTGTGTTATCTGCAAAAAGGCAAATTTTAATTCTAACCCTTCCGAAATATCAGTCAGAAAAATATTCTATAGAAGTGTTCCAAGAACCAATCCACTGAGGTATTCCACTAATCACATTTACTTATGGTCACATTGAGACACATTCTAATGTGTGCGTCCAGGCCCCTGTGCGCCTGATCAGAATCAGGATGCACAGAGGTAGACCCAATTCTAATCCCACGGGAGCTAGACGTGCCCTGCGGGATCAGAAATAGGTTTAGGTTCTGTACTTGCAGGCCGAGACTCAATTCTGATCGGCCTGCACATACAGACCCCTGCCCGGCTAACTCAGTCAGGCTCCTGAATGGAGTCGAGGTGCCATGGCATCCCTTTGCCATGGCACCGCGGCTCCATTCAGGAGCTGTGATCCCCAACTTCCGACCACAAATTCCTTTCCCCGCAGCCCAAACCCTGATCTGGTCTTCCATGGCCAGTGCTGGGTTGTGAGGACCCCCTTTCACCCCCTCACCTCACTGGTCCTACCTGGGCCTGCCTTCTCCCAATCTCCACTGGGACTTATTCCACCTCCGAGGTGGAATAAGTCTCCCATCCAGTCTGCCGACCCCGGATGTACAGGGCCAACTTCAGAATCGCCCCTGTACATCTTGGGTCATGGACTGCTCACTGCCTGCCCTCACTCCACCCCCGCAATGCCCTCTTCCCCCCCACTGTCTAAGCCTCCCCATACAAACGCTTTGTTCATACAGGGAGACTTTTGTCGGGGACAGAAGGGGAGTGAATAGCAGGGATGGATGTCCCAACAGGACGTCCATCCCCGCTATTTGTGGGACAGAATAGACCCCATTCTGTATTTAGCGAGATTCTGTTTTTCTTTTGCATGCATTGCTCATCCATTAGGCAAGACTAGGCAGTCTTCTAGGGTGGCAAGTTTTGAAAGGCAGCAAAGAGCAGCAACTGTCAAAGCAAAACAATAGATCCTAACAGCCACAGAGACTCAAAGAGCCATTGGCACATTCTTTTACCTGCAGGGAGAGGAGGAACACACATACATACAAAGCAAAGTTTCATATTTAAAAGTCTAACATCCAATTATACATTTTTACACGATTGTTGTGGGAGGTGTGGCATTGAGATGACAATGGTTGTTGATTTTAATGATTAAAATCTCAGGGGGGCAGTGCATAAGGTTGAAGGTTCACCTTGGATGTCCAATACCCGTGCATAGGCCCTTCTAAGCTGAGGTATTCAGCTGTCACGTATGTTATTTATTTATTTATTTATTTATTTAACATTTCTTCTATACCGCGCTATTAAAATCAGCGCGGTGTACATCGAACAAGAATACTGCAATGTATACAAACAACATTGAGTTTACAAAGAACAGGGAATTGAACATGGGAGCGAAACCATGGAAACTAAATACATATTAACTCGAACTATGTACAATACTCTAATGTGAATGGGTGTTGCATTGGTTTTGTGAGGTTGATAGGGTTTGAGGGGGGACTACCTATTGTCTGTGGTGTTGACGTGCAGGGGCGACTGGTGTATGGGGAAAGTTTGCAGGTTGTTGGTTGTGCTTCTATCGCTGGAGGTTTCTGAGTAACATTTTGTGAACAGGTGGAGTTTTAAGGCTTTTCTGAATAGGATGAGGCTTTTTATTCCACGGATTTCATGGGGGAGTGCATTCCAGCTTAAAGGGGCGAATAAGGAGAAGGCTCTGTTGGAGGTAGCTTTTGTGCACTTAGTCATTAGCTTGGGGACTGCTAATGTGTTCTGTGCAGTAGATCTTCTGCTTCTATTTTCTAGAGTGCTATTGATTAGCTTGCTGATTGGCGTAGGGGGGTAGTTATTTAGGGCTTTGAAAGTGAGGACCAATGATTTGTACTGGAGCCTGGCATGTAGAGGTAGCCAATGCAAACCCTTCATGATGGGCGTTATGTGGTCGGATCTTGACGATCCGGAGAGGACTCTTGCGGCTGCATTCAAGGCTAAGCGGAGCGGGTTTAAGGTCGATTGTGGGAGGCCATGAAGGATGATGTTCGCGAAATCGACATGTGGAAGGACTAGTGCCTGGAAGGTTGTTCGGTAGTCTGTGAAGTCCAGTAGGTGTCGGAGGTGACGTAGAGTTCTGATCTTATGGTATATTCCTTTGTGATGTTTTTTATATGAGTTGTCATGTTCAGGTGCTGGTCCAGGGTGATGCCGAGGTAACGGATTGTGGATTTGGACTTCAACTCTACATTGTTGACACGTAGTGATGAGGGAGGTGTGAATTTGAGGTTCCTCGTGATAAATAGGACATCTGTTTTGCCGTGATTGATCCGTAAGTTTTGTGATAATAGCCAATTGGCTACTGCTTCGAAGCAATTAATTATTGGGGAGAGCACTGGCTGGTCTATCAAGAACGGCATGTAAAGGAGGATGCCATCAGCATATGCAAGGCATTTTACGTTGAAGGATCGGATTAGGTCACATATCGGCTGCATATAAATGTTGAACATCAGTGATGATAAGGACGATCCTTGGGGAACTCCCTGTGTTTGCAGAAATGGTTCGGAGGATGAGTGGCCAGCCTTGACTTGTTGCCACCTATTGGATAGGTAGGATTAACACCATTTTAGAGCTGTATTTTGGATCCCCTTTTCTTTCAAGCGTTGTAGAAGTATGTCATGACTCACCGAGTCAAAGGCAGCAGAGATGTCCAGGAAAATAAGGACAAAGCCTTGTTGGATGCTGTTGATTCCTGTAATCAGATCATTGAACAGGGTTGTGAGGACAGTGTCTACTCCGTGTGCTTCTATGAATCCGTGTTGGGCTGGATCCAGCGGTGCTTCGGTGTCGATATGTTGCTGGATTTGCTGTTGAGCGGCTTTTTCGATGATCTTGGCAAGCTGGGGGATGCTCGATATTGGTCTGAAGGATTCTACTTTAGATGGGTCTAGTCTGCTGTTTTTTAGTAAGGGCTTGATAGAAGTGTTTTTGAGGCTCTGCGGGAATGATCCTGTGATAAAGGACTGGTTCAGTATTTTGGCCAGGATGTTGCTTATGTCATGGCGAAGCTCTTTGATCCAGCTGGCTGGGCAGGGGTCATTAGGTGCTGTGCTGGGGTTCTTTGTAGTACTATGCAGAAGCCTATATTTTTCTGTTTTCCAACTTGTACCCTCCACTTAAAGGTATATTGGTGCTCTAGAGCAATTCTGTAATCCTGGGTTCTCTTGACTTATTCTCTGCTTTTGACCTGGTTGAATACTCACTTCTAATTCACAGACTTCACAAAATCAGTATTCACGGTGTCATTCTTCAGTGGTTTGTCTTTTATCTCTTCCAGGATTCTTTCCAAGTTTCATCAAATTGCAGACTTTCTTCCTCCTTTCCCCTTCTCTCTGGTGTCTCTTAGGGCTCTCTCCTGGCTCCCTCTTTCTTCAACATTTTTCTTTTTCTCTTCCCTCTACTTAGTCAATCTCTTGGCTGTAGTCCCTACGTGTATGCCAACAGTGTTTAAACCTTTTCATAGTCCATTCTTAGAAACATAGAAACATAGAAACATGATGACAGAAAAAGACCACATGGCCTATCTAGTCTGTCCTTCCATATCAACAACTACAAAGTCCCTTTTTTTCCTTTAGAGATCCTCTGTGTTTGTCCCATGCTTTTTTTAATTCAGTTACTGTACTCATCTCTACCACCTCCACTGGGAGACTATTTCACGGATCCACCACTCTTTCCGTAAAGAAATATTTCCGCATACCACTCCTGAATCTATCCCCCTTCACCCTCATCCCATGTCCCCTCATAGCAGAACTTGCTTTCATTTGAAAGAGGCTCTCCCCCTGAACATTTATGCCACAGAGGTATTTAAACATCTCAATCATATCACCTCTATCCTGCCTTTCCTCTAAGGTGTACATATTAAGATCCTTCAGTCTGTCTTCATATGCTTTATAATGAAGACCACTAACCATTTTAGTAGCCACCCTCTGCACCGACTCCATCCTGTTCACATCCTTTTGAAGGTGCGGTCTCCAGAATTGCACACTATACTCCAAATGAGGTCGCACCAAAGACTTATAGAGAGGCATTATCACCTCCTTTTTTCTGCTAGCCATTCCTCTCCGTATGCACCCAAGCATCCTTCTAGCTTTTGCCATCACCTTTTCTACCTGTTTAGCTACTTTAAGATCATCAGACACAACCACGCCTAGGTCCCGCTCTTCTTTAGTAGACAAAAGTACTTCACCCCCTATACTATATTGCTCCCTTGGATTGCTGCAACCCAAATGCATGACCTTACATTTTTTAATATTAAATCCCAGCTGCCAAATTCTAGACCATTCTTCAAGCTTAGCTAGATCCCTCCTCATGTTATCTACACCTTCCTGGGTGTCTACTCTATTGCAGATTTTGGTATCATCCTCAAAGAGGCAAACTTACCCGACAGCCCTTCCTCTATATCACTAACAAAGATGTTAAAAAGAATCGGACCAAGGACAGATCCCTGGGGCACACCACTGGTAACATCCTTCTCCTCAGAGTGAGCTCCATTTACCTGTACTCTTTGTCGCACAGTGCCTCCTCGCTCCCTTTTAAGCTCTGTAATTCCAAAGCTTTACTATTATTTTTTACATATAGTGCCACTCCTCCTCCCCTTCTTCCTACCCTGTCCTTTCTGAATAAAGTATAGGCAGGTATAGTTACATCCCAGTCATGGTTTTCTGTGAACCATGTTTCTGTAACTGCCTCTAAATCCAAGTCGGCCACTCCCACCAAAGCTTCAACATCAGGGATCTTATTTCCCATGCTACGGGCATTTATACACACTGCTTTCCATATGTTACCCCTGTTACCCATTTCCATAAAGGTATTTAATGTATCACTTACCTGGGGGCTTTGTTCACCCATCTCCAACGAATCTAGTTTAAAGCCCTCTTCAGTAGATTAGCCAGTGTACTACTGAAGACGCGTCGACCTTTCTTGGACAGATGGATGCCATCTCTGCTCTGCAACCCTTGGAACAGCATCCCATGGTCTAGGAAACAAAAAAAGACCACCCTTCTTCCAGCCCTTCTTCTTCCTGGCAGTCATATTAGTGGCAGTAGCAGCACTATGCTGCCTGATTTCAAAGGATGCATATACCATAGGGGAAGAGCAGAGGAAGGGACAGAGCTCACCTTCATATTCTGTATGCCCACTCTACTGGCCTACCATTACTCTGCCTCAACAAAGAGCTACCTGAAGGACACAAGGGGGGATGGGGTAGAAAGTTGGGGTTGGGGGACTGTTGGGTGTTGGATGATAGAATATGAGAGAGATGGGGGAGATGGCACTGAACCTGAGGAACTGGGAGAGGGGAATGATGAAGATGAATAAAAGGAAAAGAAAGGGAGAAAAATAGAGGAATCCAAGAGTGGAAGGAGATGAAGAGACCCCTGTTAGGTACGAGCAGATGGAGAGAAGCTCTGGGGACAGGAAGGTGAGAAGGAGGAGATGGAAAGAAGTTTAAGGGGGGAGATAGAAATGAATTTATGAGGGAGAGGAGACAGACTGTAAAAAATTTTAAATACTTTGCTTGTTAAATGATTTGGAATAATGTGCAAAAATTATATAAATATATTGCCGGCTTACCGACTCAACAGCACTTAACAACAACAACTACAGAACCTTGAGTACTGTGCTGCATACGTTTCTCATTTTTCAACAGAATCTGTGAGCAGCTGCAGCAGATTGGAGTCCTTGCCTCAATGGCTTTGAAAACTCACGTTAACACGTGTCCAATACTAAGCATAAAGAACCTACAAAGATCCCTGTTTTTTGTATGCTGAATGTCTTTCGCCAGTTTTTGTATTACTTCAGAAAGTGTCTAGTAATGGAAAGAGATTGCTCACTGTTTATGATGCAACAGCATAATCTAAAAGCTTTTTTTATCTGCTGAGCAGCAAGGGCAAATGTCCTAGTTCAGTTCATCAGCCATTGTCGGAAGAGTTTCTATGTAATATGTAACAGCTGCAGAACTGGTGCTAAAAAGTTTCTGTTGGGTTTTTGCCCTATTCCGCAATAGTTTGGACTTAATTATGAACCCGAGGCTTTCACTTCCTTTTAAGACCTTTGTTTAAAATATGCTTTTGAATAGCTTTAACTGCAGTTTCACTTGAGACTTTTAACTGGTCAGTGGTTTTCTTATTTCAGAGAAGATTTGTCAAGCTTTTTCTTGTAGCCCTCTATAGCCAGCTTAAAACTTCTAGGTGTAATTATTCTGAAATCAAAGAAGAAATAGTCTAAGATATCTTCTGTTTCTTATTCATTTCGGCAGGATTTGAATTTGTGTTAGAGATTTTTACACTTTCATTAAAGGCAAATAATACATTTTAAGTAGGAGATAGAATGACCAGTCTCCAGCATATGACTGGCACTAGATTCATAGTCCAGTCACAGGTCGAGAGCCAAAAAGAATTATCAGGATGACAGCAGCAGCTATCCAGATAGTTCCCCTAGCTGGCATTGTCTGAGGGATTTTCAACAGCAGTATATGGAAATCCTTACAGACCATCTAGGCACTATCTGGATAACGTCAAGGTGGTGTGTGGGCAGAGTGTCAAGTTAAATGGACTAGAAATATGCAGGCCAGAAATGTTTGTTTCATTTTCAGTTTTCGTTTTGTGCACATTCTTTCATGAGAGTGCTCACTGTAACACAATAGCATGCAGTAGTCACATGTGCAAGAATAGTGCATGTTATTGCATCATAGTGAGCACTCTTGTAAAAGAGTGCACATTATTGCTCAATAGTGCATACTCTTGTGAAAGAGAACAAACTATTGATGGGAACCAGTAAAGGATGATAATGTCAGCATTTCCTGTTTCGCTGAGATCCACATCCCTAATATGGACAGCAAAAAAGCTGAATAGCAGACTGCCTATTGCTGTTCTCCAGATAGCTCTGGCACCGACTGCCCTACATATATATTTAGCGCCACCTTCTATCTGGATAGCAGCACTGAATATACTTGCATAATTTAAGAATTGCGGCTGGTGTTTTAAAAAAATGCTCACTGCGGTATTCAAATATTGATCGGTCAGTTTTTATTGTCTCTCTCTCTCTCTCTGTCTCCCTATCAAATCCAGTTGGCTGCTAGATCATAAGATAAAATCACAAAATCTGAATCAACCTTCTTCTAATATTTCAGCTCATAAAAATCTTGGCAAAGTTAACAAAATGGGTAACGAGGACAGTTAGAGGAAGTTGGTGTGTAGGCTGCAATGGAGTCATGATGGTGTGCAAATGCAGTATACAAAAAATGCGTCTCTCCTACCTTCCATTTATATGATACACTGAAGTAACACACCAGCAGTGAACCAAAGTTCCATCAACACCAAATTCACTTGGTAGCAAGTGGAGTGTTAAAGACGTAAATGCTACACCAGTGAGACTGACAAGACACTGAAAGAATCTCAGGGATCGAATTGCGTGAATTATATTAAGCCTGAAGGGGACCAATAGCAGCCTAGTGGAAGATGAGTCAGTTTGGCCAAATATCAAGTATTATAAAATGATTTGACTCCAAAAGGGAAATATTTACCCAGCATCTTATAAGGAAATTGTACTGGCGCACCCTGTTTTACCATGGACAGCTTTTACTTAGCTCTCGGTGGCCTCACTCTTGAATGAATTTACATCCATGTCAGAGCAGAGTAACTCAAGCTGTGATGAATACTGCCTCATCACAGATCCAGTCTTTTCGATGGACATTTAAAAAAAAACAACAACTTTCTTTTTTACCTGATTTTTCCACTAACTTTTTCTGTCTGCAATCTCTTCTCTTTTTAATTATGAAATTAGTGTCTTTTGAATTTCTGCACTCCACCTAATTGTTTTTGAAGAGTCTCCTCTTTCTTTCTTTATTGTCATTTGATATACTGCCCTAGGCAGTAAGGCATCAGAGTGGTTTACAAAAATCTAAATTCAAAATAAGGAAAAGGAAAAGAATGCCAATCATATATAGGAGAGGAGAGAAAAGAGAGAGAATGGAGAAGAGAGCAATGGATTTTAGGCATTTTGTAGGGAGACAATTGATCACAGGTGTATCTGGTTTTACTGCAATGGGAATGTGGTTCTTCTGTTCAAACTGATTTGAATTGTTTATAAGCGTGCCAATAATCATATCCTGGCAATGTCCCAGTTTTTATACTGTTTCCTGCTATTTCTTTTTTTAATTGGTCTTGTTTTATTTGATTCTGTTATGCGTCATATATGTGTGCATATACAGTCCAAAGCCATTTCACTGACCACTTTTTTTTTTAAGGAATATTGGACAATAAGGAGTAGAACCTCAAGGGTGCTAATAATATTGGCTACAACTGTAAACGTGAGAAATTGAGATCACATCCAACATATCCCATTTTAAGGGGGAAGTCCATTCCTTTCAGGGTATATGCAAATGTAAACCATTGGCAAACAGTATCTCCAGGGGTGTTACCGCTTTACTTACAAGAACACTCTACAGAGTTTTCTCCTTCTTTCACTGCTGTTCCTTCCATGATCATTATGCTAGACAACCCCACACTATCCTTATCTTTGAAAAGCAACTGCTTCATTTTTTAGACTCAGACTTTCACGAACTCATTCATTTAGCAGCTATTATGTTTGTACTCTTTTCCCTTCTCCAGTCCTCTACCTTACCTCTTCCACTCTGATGCTCTGATGTCATCTTTAAGCAGTAATTTTTTAAATTTATGTAATCCTCTTGGGATAATGGGCCTTCATATTTCAAATATAGCTTAGGAACTGAATTTTTCAAATAAGGAAGTTAGGAAGAAAGTACTTGTTTTCTTGATAGAGGAAATAAGGATTAGATTCCATGAATGGTGGCGAGAATTGAGACCTCCAGAGTTTCCACGCCTGATTTCTATAAAGGAAAAATGCTAAATTTGCCTAGACTATATAGTAATATAGATGATAGCAGAAAAACACCAATTGGCCCTTTCAGTTTATGCGCTTGTTCCTATCCACATGCACAAATGTATTGCAGGATGGCTGTTTGTAGAAGCTTGTAGAATATCATGCCAAGTCTTTGAATATTGTGTGCAATTCTGGTCACCCTATCTTATGGATATAGCAAAAATGTAAAAGGTACAGAGAAGAGTGACCAAAATGATAAAAGGAATGGAAGGATATTCTATGAGGAAAGGCTTAAAAGGTTAGGGCTCTTCAACTTGGAAAAGAGACAGCTAAGGGGAGATTTGATAGAGGTCTAGAAAATAATGAATAGAGTGGAACGGGTAAATGTAGATTGGTTGTTTAGTCTGGAGATTGTAGCAAAAGCTGTTAGTGTAACTGGGTTCAAAACAGGTTTGGACGAGTCCCTGGAGGAAGAATCCATAAACCTTATTAAGGAGGACTGGGGAAATCCACTGCTTACCCCTGGAACAAGCAGCATGGAATGTGTATACCTTTGGGAACACGATAGGTTCTTGAGACCTGTCCACTGTTGGAAACAGGATACTGAGCTTGATGGACCCTTGGTCTGACCCAGTATGACATATCTTATGTTTTTGTGTTCTAAGTCACTTTTTTTTCTTCCTCATTGGTTCACCACCATCTTGGGTAGATAAGCATACAAAATCTTATGCTACTCAAGAACCACCCCACCCCCCCAACCCGGCCCCCCCCCCAAAAAAAAATAAAACAGCTACTGAAAGCTTCCCAGGCTGTTTCCAAAACGTCCAACCTCTTAGGACCCTGTGGCAATGCCAGACAATACCCAGCCACCATCAACATGGTGGTACTGAATCAGCTGGTTTCTGGAGAATGGGAATCTGCTAAAATCATCCCTCCAAATCACGATCTGCAGTAAACTAGGTTGTGCTTCTTTTTATCTGCCTCTCTGCTCTTAAGAGAATGAAGGTTGGGTTGTTTTCAGTACTGCATCTCTGCCCAATTTTCACCGCTGACATCAATAATGAGAGGAGAAAAAAACATTGTATCTATCTATCTATCTATCTATAATGCAATAGTATGCCACAAATCCACTTGCTCTCTGGCTTTCTCTTCCCTTCTAGGGATTCTCCTTGCTTTCCTGTTACCATTTTTGTTTTGGCCACATGCACTGGGAATTCATTCCATGACTCTATTATCCTTTCTGTACAGAAACATTTTTTGATGTTCCTTCTGAGGCTGGTCCCTTGGAGACTCATACGATGACATCTTCTATTGAGGTCTTTTATCTGAAAAATGTTTGCTTTTTGTAATTGACTTATACAAGGACTATACAGTATCTTTTAGGCAGGGCCGTTCCAATCTAGAAATGCACCCTGTGTGACTCGCAAACCTATCTCCCAGGACCGATGCTACTATTAGGCAAACTAGATGATTGCTTAGAGTGCCAGCCCTCTAGTAGGCACCAATTTGGGCCATCAAAACCCCTCTCTGAGGCCTGTAGCAGCAGCAATAGCTATGAAACTGCGATGCAGAGCTCACCTTAGGGCTCTGCTGCTGCATCCCAGTTTCAGGCTTTTACTAGCTGCTGCTTCTGCCCTGCTCCGATGCAGTCTTCCAGAAGTCTGCATCTGATTGGGAAGGGGGGGGGACAGAAGCGACAGCTAGTAAAATCCTGAGCCCTAAGGTAAATGCTGCACCGTGGTTTCATAGCTATTGCTGCCGCTGCAGGCTCCAGAGAGAGGCAGCAGGATGGACGGCCTGCCTAGGGCTCCTTCACTCCTTGCTCCAGCCCTGCTAGTGCTCTCCCTCACCCATCTGCATGCAGGCACTCACTTTTATCAGAGACTTCCTGGATGCCCAGTGATAACATCAGCGCCCCTTCCATAGTTGCACCCTGTGCGGCTGTACTGCTCACACAGGCCTTGATATGGCTCTGCTTTGAGGTACCTAAATACTTCTATCATAACGTCCTGTTTCTCCTTTCTTTTATGATTAATATATCTTGATCTCTATGTTTCAAATGCCATTTGAATTTCCAAACAACAGTTATATCTAAAGAAAGACATATAGAGTTGCCTGTTCTTTGACATAAATGTATATGGTTATTTTCAAATGGAGTAATTTTATAAAGTTTTTCCTGAGCACAAAGCCAGGTTTATACATGGAAAAAGCCTTTTATTAAATTGGGCTCTCTTTTACACACATACATATATGTGTACCAACAAGATGGTACCCCATGTGTTGGCATTTCCAGGGGCATTGTTTGGGCAGAGTAAAAGTGGATTAGTGATGAATGTGTATATTTTACAAAATACACAGTGTGTGCCTAGGGTATATGCCCATATTTACACCAACTTTGGAACAGGAATAAATGTGGGTTTCAGCATTTGCCTCCTACAGGGTCTGATCCTGGGACATCGGGATCTATGTGACCATTATAAAACAGGCATGTTTTTTTTTTTTTTAATTCTTTATTTTCGTTTTATAACAACAAAGGAAAAGGAAGACATACAGCTAAAAGACAGATACATAAAGTGTAATACATACACCAAAGTAAACCCCTGCCACCCCCCTCCCCCCTGCTTCTTCTCTAGAAAACTAATCATTCCCGAAGCGGGCGTGTACTTACATTATTGTGTTACAAAACCTAACGGTGATCTGAAACATGATGAGTGCACATTATACAGGCATGTTGGAACAATGAGCAGACTGTACATAATCATTAAGCATCTGCCATTTAGACAAGCGAGAGTGAGTTTGGGCATGGGGAATAGCTCTCCGAGGTATCTGCTCATATTTACTATATAAGCAGACGAGGTTCCACCATTCATTGACAGTAAGTCGAGAGCTATCCTTCCAATTCCTCGTGATTAAGCATATGGCTATACCCAGCATGAAATCAAGGAGAAAGCGACCCTTCTTAGGCAGAGAGGGGACCTCCGCCACAGAGCGGAGTCCCACGATCTTCCAAGAGAGAGGTTCGTGAAGGTGTAAGATAAATTGAATACAACCCCAAACCCGCCCCCAATAAACCTGTAGTTGAGGACATTCATAAATAACATGAGCGAAGGTTCCCACAGCAGTATGGCAAGACCAACACTGGTCTCTAGCAGTTATGTTCCATTTGGCTATTTTTTCTGGGGTATAAAAGCATCTGTGTGCAAAAAAGAAGAGAGTTTGGGTAACAGAGGCAGACCGGGAAACCCGCACTACTTTGCTCCAGAAAACGCTCCATTGCACAGGGGTTAAAGTGGTTTGCAGTTCGCGCTCCCAGGCTTGTTGGGCTCTAAAAGTGGCCGTGTCTGTACCCTGACATAATATTTTATAAAAGTTAGAGACTACCCCATGTGTACTACTAATAGAGTGAACTATCTCTAATAGCCCGTCCTTAGTAGGGGCTGAGGGCGGCATGATTCGAGCACTTTTGAGGCAGTGTTGAAGCTGCATCAATTGAAAGTAGTGTTTCGCTGGTAACGCAAATTCCTTTTGTAAATCAGAAAAGGTTTTCCAACGAGCTACAGAGAAAAGCTGTTGGGGTGTCCAGATCCCCCTTGAGTACCAGGGTTTCCAAGCTATCGTTCTATTTAGGACTTGAATTCTGGGGTTATTCCATAGCGGGAGTCCGTCCTGAGGACATACGTTCGGGCCTAGTGATAGAATGAGAGTGTTAAAGGCCGCAAGAGTATCGACAATCATTGGTGGATGGCGGGTGTCTACTTGATAGGACATACCGGGGAGATGGGTCAACGGAATTGGGCTACTAAGCTCCTCTTCTATGTCAAGCCAAACTGGTCTGCTGTCTGTTGAGGCATCTAGCCATCGGGCACCTTGCTTAAGTAGGAAGGCTTGATGATATCTAAGAAAATCAGGAAATCTGGTACCCCCTCTTTCCTTTGCAGACTGTAGTTTTTGTTTAGCTATCCTTGGTGGCTTGCCTTGCCAGAGATAACGGACGAGAAGGCCCTCAATATCTTTATAAGTATGTGGCGGGAGTAAGCATGGCAGCATTTCTAAAATGTAGTTCACTTTGGGGACTATCATCATTTTCACAGTTTCTAGGCGGCCCCACCATGTAAGAGATAAGGGAGACCAACGATTTGTGAGCTCACGGACTTTGGAGACTACCTCTTTGGCATTAAAACTGATAGTGTCTTCTAAAGGAGAACAGTAATGGACCCCGAGATACTTCACCATGCGGGATTGCCAAAGGAAGGGAAAGGCCTGCATGTCAGCCTCATGTACCCAACGGTTCAGTGGGAATGCTACAGATTTGGTCCAGTTAATTTTATAGCCCGATAATTGTGAGTATCCGTCAATCAGATCCAAGACAGCTGGAACCGAATCGAGGGATACGAAAAGCATAAGGTCATCTGCATATGCAGAGAGTTTAATCTCCCTATGACTGAAGGGGACACCTCGAATACGTGCGGACTGTCTAATAAGGAGGGCTAGGGGTTCAAGAGCTAGATCAAAGAGCATTGGTGATAGGGGGCAACCTTGACGCGTGCCTCTTTGGAGATTAAATGGCTGAGACTTGATGGCATTTACACAAATACTGGCGATGGGTTGAGTATACATGACTTGGAGATATCGGAGGAAGCCCCCCCCAAAGCCATACCATCGGAGAACTGCAAATAAGAAGGGCCATTCTAGGCGATCAAAGGCTTTTTCGGCATCCAGGGAAAGACCCACCCATGGATGATCTAGATTGGCAGCACTGGATAGCACATGGCACAAGGTCCGAGCATTGTCAGCAGTTGATCTGCCGGGTATAAAACCGCATTGGTCGGGGTGAATTAGGGTGGCCATCCTGTCAGATAGCCGGGTGGCCAAGATCGTTGCGAAGAGCTTATAATCGGCATTAAGTAGGGAGATTGGACGGTAGTTGGCGGTTAGTAGCGGGTCTCTGCCTTCTTTCTCAAATACTACCACATTAGCTGCAGAAAAGGATCCCAAAGAGGATGTATCTACCGCAAGGGCAGTAAAATATAGTTTTAAATAGGGAACTAAATCTGCACTGAACGTTCTGTAGAATTCGGTCGGGAGACCATCGGGTCCTGCGGCACGGCCCGAGGCTGTTCGTTTTAGGGCAGATTGGATCTCTGAAGTAGAGAAGGGTTCATCCATCGCATCCCTATCATCTTCAGAGAGGGTCGGCCGCTGAATGCCAGAAAGCAATCGCTCGAATATCTCTGACGAGAACTCACATTCAGATTGATATAGGCGGGTATAGAAATCCCGAAAGAGCTCTACAATGTCGGAGTCTGTGGTCACTATGCCCCCTCCCTGTGGAGCTCGAAGGGCCGCTACACGTTTGGCTTCTTTTTGACCTTTCAAGGCGTTGGCTAAGAGTCGACCGGCTCGGTTATTTTCACGATAATATGTCCCTCGCTGAAGCTCAATACTCTTAGAAGCTGCAGTTGAGAGGATTGAATTATATTGAAAACGGAGACGCTGTAATCGAATTAATACACATGGATCAGTACGTGAAGTTAGGACTCGTTCGCCTGCTTTTATTTGTTGGTCTAGTGTGAGTAGCTGCTGTTTGCGTTGTTTCCGCAGGCGGATTTGATAGCTAGTGATCGTTGCTCGAATGGCCGCTTTGAAGCCCTCCCACCAAGCCCAATTCGCAGTATCCTGGGGTAGATTGAAATGGAAGTAATCCTGTATGGCTGCTCGAATTTCTAACTGGAACTCTGGCTGAGTTAACAGGGCTCTATCAAAGAACCAGGCCCCCGAATTCCCTTGGGGTGCAGTAGTGTGTAATTGAAAGGAAATAGCAGCATGATCTGAAATATGTTGGGAGTGAATCTTTGCGGTGTCCACCTGAGGAACTAACAGTTTTGATATTAGAAAGAAGTCTATGCGAGACTGGGAGTTGTGAGGGGAAGAGAAAAAGGTGAAGTCAAGCTCATTGGGGTGTAGTAGCCTCCATAGATCAACTAAAGCAAGATCTTTGATCAGGGAGGTAAGCGTGGTGTGACTCTTGGGGGGACCACTTGTCCTAGGCGGCTGTTTGTCAATCAGGGGATCAAGGACTAGATTGAAATCCCCCCCAATTATCAATGAAGTATTAGCAGAGGCCTGCGCAACCTGAGCAATGGTAGCAAAAAAGGCAGGGTCATCCACATTAGGAGCGTAAAGGCATATACATGTAACTTCAAGGCTACCTATCTTGAGGTGAACTCTGGACCATCTACCTTCTGTATCTGAGCTAGTCGCAATAATAGTAGCATGCAAAGATTTCCTAACCAGTATGGCAACCCCACATTTCTTAGAAACGGCTGGGGAATAGGCGGCCACCATGTAAGGTTTAATATTGAGTTTAAGAGTTTCCTTCGAGTTTAAATGCGTTTCTTGGAGAAAAATCAGATCCGCAGCTTCCTGACTTAGGTAGCTTAGGATTTTCTTCCGTTTTATCGGATTATTGATTCCTTTTACGTTCAATGAGAAAATCTTACATGGTGCCATCAATCGGTAATAGACATTTTAGGTAAGGGCGCTTGAAAACATACAACATAATCAGAATCTGTGCAACAATGACATAATCACCGAGTATGCTGGCTAATACACCCCATATTGAAAAGTATGTACCAAAGTATCTTAGAGAAGAAGCAAAACCCCCAAAGAATATGGCGACCATGTGTCTGCGGGAGGAGGCCCTAGAGAGGAAATAGAGAGACATGAAAAAAAAGAAAAGAAACACCAGAGTCCATAATTAACACTGTCTCTGATACTCATCGAGGCTACTGTGGGTAGATGGAGTCGGGTCACAGATATCATCAAAAGTAAGGCAAACAGACTGCCCTTGCCAGACTCTTTGCTGGGCTGCGGCAGATCCAATATGGCAGGTACAGCGGATATGAGAATACTTGCAGGAATATTCTGGAAGTCAGCGCATCAAGTCGGCTTCTTTGGAATCCAAAAACTCCGCTAGTAGATCAGGGTCCTCAAATGTTCTTGTCTGATTGTGAAGCGTGACTCGGAGCTTGGCCGGGTACATCAGGCCATAGCGTGCTTGTAGTTGTTGAAGCCTCGGCCGGAATTCCAGAAAGCGCTTTCGGCGGTCGACCGTGGGTTTAGCCAAGTCAGGATAAAAGGAGATCTTGTGGCTCTCAAACTCCATATGGCCCTTTGCCCGAGAGGCACTTAGAATTTGCTCCACGTGTTGATATCTCAAAAGTCGAAAAATGATAGGCCGCGGGGTCTTCCTGTTGAGCGTTATGCTTGTGGGTACACGATGAGCGCGATCGATCTCCAAATCTTTGGTAAAGGTGATTTGGAGCAGGGAAGGGAGGATTTTGCATAAAAACTCTTTCATGTCTCCCGATTCCGCTCCCTCCGGTATGCCCACGAGTCGTAAGTTGTTGCTGCGCGCTCTATTATTGCCATCTTCCACTTCTTTCTGCAAGGCCCGCACCTGACGTTCAACTTTGTCGAGTTTGGACAACCGGGCCGCATGGGAGTCCAATATGCTCTCCATTTTGTCCTGACACGAAGAAAGCCCTTCTAGCTTGCTTTGCAGCACACCAAGATCTTCCCGCAGCGCTCGGAGTGCTTCACCGTTTGACTGCACGAGGTTTTTGACCCCTCTAATCTCTGCGAGGATTTCCTGCTGCATTTCGGGGCCCTCGCGCAAGGCCAGTCCCTTCTGCGGGGACGGGGGTTCAGTTTTGGAATGTTTGCCGTGAGAAGCCGCTGGAGATCCAAATTCCAGGCGCGTGGGTTTGGTCCCCGCCATCTCACCAATGTGCCCCGGCAAGATCAGAGTAGAAGTTCCAAGTATGTACGGTGTTGATTCAGGATTCTGAGTAGGCCTCTTGGGAGCCTCAGCGTTATGCGACCATCCCGCTGGACATCAGGCTCCGCCCCCCCAAAACAGGCATGTTTTTAGACTTTTCAGACAGGCACCTGATATAAAATCAGACTCATAATATGCTGGAGTGTTTACAGCACTCCTACAGCCTTTCTATCTGCTGTAATAAGATGAGTCGGATGTTGTAAGCAAAGAATAAGATAGGCCTGCGTTAGCCTTGCTAATCATACGCAAAGCAGGCAGCAGATGACCCTGTGTGTGCTTTCTCAGCTCTTGAAAAGGACAATTCCGCAAATAAGACACAAATGTGAATTCAAGATCAGTTTTTCAGCACTGGAAAGTTTAATGATTTTGTTTCCTGCCCAACACAAAAGCATGGTTTATTTTTGTGTCTGTGCTATTAATTTTGGTGTCATCGCAAAAGGTAGAGCCATTCTAGAGATTGGTTTATTTCCCCCTGACATTTGGGATGAATAGCCCTGTGTAACAAATTATTCTAAATGCTGGAGTTTCAAGCTTTTCAAGTGAAATCCAAGTTTCAGCATCAGGAACCAATTAAACAATACTTAGATCTGACTGAAAAATTAATGGTCCAGAACAGAAACCAAGTAGCGTTCTTTCCTTTCTTTCTAAGTTCCTATTTGCCGTATTTCTGCTTTAAATAAAAAGCTGGATGCCACCCAACAAACCATGGAGCTGGATGTTTCTTTTTTTTTTCCTGTTGTTCATTTTACCAGTGAGCTTGTAGGCATACCCAGCGTGAGGGAAGATTTAATGAGAATCTAGCAATTTCCCCAGTGCCTCTATGACCACATAGGTGTTCACAGGCATTTAGAGGCTGTTCACTCTTTTCGGCCTCCTGCAGTAGTGCAGTTGTACTGCCCTTGAAGTATGTGTTGCTACTGCTGTCACCTGCAGGAAACCCGCCATGTAGTTTGTAAATCATCGTTATATAATTATGTCAGCCAGAACGATAGCTGGAATGCTCGGGCTCTTTTTGTAGAGATATGAGGCTTGTATTGATTTTTATTCTTTAATGCTCAACAGATCAGCATTGGAGAAGCCTTCATGTTTAATAAATCAGGTTGAAAGCCATTAATGCATCTCGCCTGATCGAGGCGAGCTACAGCGATATCTGAGCTGGGGGAGGGGTTTGGGAAAGGGTGTTTCATCTTGAATATATGACTGATGCCTCAGTCACTCTGTTCAAAAGGCAGTATCTATTCTCTCTGGCTGTGATTCAAACATATCAGTAACCACTTTGCCTGCTGTATTACTCTGTCAGTCTCTTTGCCAAAAAAGATTTCATGGTTAACAGTATCAGAAGTATTTTTGTAATTAAATTATTGCAGCTTTGCTGGAAAATCTTCTTACATTTGCAAAGGTTGAATTTGTTCTCATCACCCTGCAAATTGTACTATGGTCTTGAAAGTATGTTTTGGCCAGAAGTCTTAGTCTAATCACTTTTTGCCCTCAAACTTAGTTTTGCTGTGTCTTATTTTGTGTGTGTTCTTCTTCAGGATATTGTTGGCATTTTCTACAAGGAAATTTACACTGCTCTTAATGTCATTTTCCTCTTTTCATCATAAATCATCTTCATTGGGTAAAACAGAGCACTTTGAAGGGTGGAGGTTTTTTTGTTTCCTAGCATGCTTTTTCACTGTTCAAATTGTATATTTTATTTGATTTGATTTCGCTTTAGAGACAAAACTGGAGCTATGTAGGGTAGTCTTGGATTCTGAAAATCCTTTATTCAGATTTGATGCTGGTCCATTTATAAAAGTTTGACAGAAGCTTTTTTTTCAGTGTGGATTTTATAAGTAATTATAAGTTTCATATATATACTTTCTAAACATGGTAATATTCTGCTTAATCATTGTTAGGTTGTAATGAGATGCATTTTCGCCCAGGGCAGGATGTTAATTTTGTGCCCTCTTCCAATACAATGACTTAAAGAAACACATCTCCAATTGGCATCCTCTTAAAATGGAGGATGTCAAAAGTCTAAATGTGACATTGGTAAACAAGTTTCACTGTAGAAAGTAAGAGTGCTTCTCACAATGACCTTATAAAACAAATGTAATGTGGTCATGCAAAGTTAAGCACCTAGGAAAGAACAACCCAAACTATGATTACATGATGCAATGTTCCACATTAGAAGCCACCAATCAGGAAAAAGCTTTAGGAATCATCGTGGATAATACGTTGAAACCCTTTGTCCAGTGTGCGGCAGTGGCCAAGAAAGCAAATAAAATGCTCAGAATCATAAGGAAAGGAAAGGAGAATAAAACCAAGGATATTATAATGCCTCTATATCATTCTGTGGTGCGACAGCACCTTAAATATTGTATGCAGTTCTGGTCTCCATATCTTAAAAACGGTGTAGCAGAATTTGAAAAGGTACAGAGAAGAGACATCAAAATGGTAAAGGGATGGAAGGATACCCCTATGAGGAAAGGCTTAAAAGGTTAGGGCTCTTCAACCTGGAAAAGAGACAGCTGAGAGAGGATATGATAGAGGTCTTTAACTTAATGAATGGAGTAGAATAGGTAAATGTAGATTGGTTGTTTATGCCATCAAAATGTGGAAAGACGAGGGGACACACAATGAAACTACAATGTAACTCATTTAAGACTAATAAGAGAAAATATTTTTTCACTCAAATCATAGTCAAAGTCCGGAATTCATTAGTGTAGCTGGGTTTAAAAAAGATTTGGACAAGTTCCCAGAGGAAAGGTCCATAAACCATTATTAAAGAAGACCTGGGAAATCCATTGCTTACTTCAGGACAAGCATTGTGGAACCTGTGTACCTTTTTAGGAACCTGGCAGGTACTTGTGACCTGGATTGGCCACTGATGGAAACAGAATACTGGGTTTGATGGACCCTGGTCTGGCCCAGTATGGCATTTCTTATGATCTTATGTTCTTAAGGTGAGTAGTGGAGTGCCCCAGGGATTGGTCTTGAGACCAGTGTATTTGTGAGTAATATTGCTGAAGGATTGAAGGGAAAAGTCTGCCTTTTTGCAGAAGACATGAAAATTTGCAACAGAGTGCACTCTGTTGAGGAAGTGGACAACATGATGAAAGATCTACAGAAATTGGAAGAATGGTCTAATGCTTGATAGTTAAGATTTAATGCAAAGATATGCAGAGTCTAGCACTTGGGATGCATAAATCCAAAGGGATTCTATGCGATAGGGGGTGAGAGGTTGATGTGCACAGACCAGGAAAAGAACCTTGGAGTGACAGTGTCTGAGGATCTCAAGGTGGCAAAACAATTTAACAAGGCAGTAGTCAAAGCCAGAAGAATGCTGGGTTACATACAGAGAGGAATAACCAGCAGAAAGGAGGAGGTATTAATGCTCCTGTATAAGTCATTGGTGAGGCCTCACTTCGAGTATTATGTTCAGATTTGGAGACCATATCTCACAAAGGATATAAAAAGACTTTAAAAGGTTCAGAGGAAGGTGACCAAAATGATTTGGAGCCAGTGCCAGAAGATATATGAGAAGAGACTTGAAAACCTAAATATGTATATGCTAGAGGAGAGTAGGGACAGGAGAGATATGATACAGATGTTTAAATACTTAAAAGGTCTAAATGAACAAACAAACCTTTTTTAAAGAAGAGGAAGCTGAAAAACTAGAGGACATAAAATAAAGCTGCAAGGAAGTAAACTTTAAAGCAACATCAGGAAATACTTTTTCACTGAAAGTGTGGTGAATGCTTGAAATGCCCTCTCGATGAAAGTGGTGGGGGCAAATACTGTGACATGATATAAAATGGCATGGGACAGACACAGTAGATCCCTTTATAGCAAGATGATGAAATCACATCAAACTTAAATATCTTTTATACTTTTGTACTTCAACAATGAGAGGGGGTGACCTGCATGGAGTGATGGGTACAACCATAAACAAGGGCTTAGAAGGGGTGACCTGCGGAATGGCAGTTACAGATACTCTAGTCACTTTACTGGGCAGACTAGATGGACCATACTGGTCTTTATCTACTGTCATATACTATTTTATTTGATAAAGTCCCTCATGGGAAACATTTTTAGGAATTTAAACAGTTATAGGCTCATTCCATCCCGGATCTACAATCCCTCTGTATGTCCGGTATGAACCGGAAATACAGAAGGGGTTGTGATTCTGATCCTGCAGGGCAAGTCTAGCCATGCGGGACCAGAATCGCAAATAGTCCTGTGCGTGCAGGCTGGGACTGTGATTCAGTCCGGCCTGCATGTACAGGGAAAGCCCAACTAACTCAGTCAGGGCTTTACAATGGAGCCGCGGCACTATGGCGTCTGGTTGCCATGGCACCGCAGCTCCATTGTAAAGCCGCAATCCTGGCTGCCAGTTGCACAAAGGCTTTCCCCGCAGCCTGACCACCGATATGGCCTCCTAAGGCCAGGGACAGGCTGTGGGAAATGCCCTCAGGTGCCCCTGCCCCATCCATGCCCTGGACTCTCAGAAAAAAGACGTCCAGGTAAGTTATTCCCTGCACAAGTTGCCTGCTCTGGACGACATTAGAATCGGCCCTGTACATCCAGGGCCAGCAACCGCCCACTGCCTGCCCTAACTCTGCCCCCGATCCGCCCCTTCCCAACCCCCATCTAACTTCCCTGTACAACCGGTAGGGAGGTTAGATACTGGCGGGTAGGGCACGAATAACAGGGATGGACATCCCATTAGGACGTCCATCCCCTCTATTCGTGGGACAGAATAAGGTCCGTATGGTACTGGAGACAATGCCCTTTTTGGACTGCGAAATGGCCAAAAGACAGAAAACAGAGATTAGGATTAAATAGTCATCCATTCACACGGAACAGGATCAATAGTGGGGTGCCTCAAGGGTCAGTACTGTTATCTGTGCTGTTTAATATATTCATTGCTGATCTGGCAATAAGAGTGATGAGAGGTGATCAGATCTATATAAAATTCAAAATCCTCTCTTTCTCATCCTCCATGTCCTGTATTCTGCCTGTACATCCTGTCTTGCCACTTTTATCTTGCCATACCAAACCTCCCATTCCCTATCTTCTGCCAACGCAGTTCTCCTCTCCCTTCTCCCTCCTTCTGTCCTCCGCCTGGTTATTCCCAGAAATTCTTCCTTTTTCTACTTTGTTCCTTCCCTCTGCAATTCCCTCCTCTCCCTCTTCATCTCAAACCCTCCCCCCCCCTAAATTTAAGAAGAGTTTGTAAACCTAGCTTTTTCAGCAGGCCTTTCCTCAGTCCTCTCTTGCATGACCCCTCTCCCTTCCAGGATCTAGTGCTTGCTTTTTCTTCTTCTCTTTCCCCCCTTTCACAATTTGCACTTGAAAACCCCATACATGGCATTTTCTTTTAGCTTCTTTTCTCCTCCTCTTCCCCCATGATTTTTGCTTATATTTTAAACCGCTTTGACAACCGTTTGGCCATTGGCAGTATAACAAGTGCAGGCAATAAATAAATCAGTAGATAAATACAAAAGGATCTTTTGAGATGAAGAGAGTAAGCGTCTAATGTGAACAAGCGCAAATTGATGCACATAAGGAAAAAAAATCATAACTAAGAGTTACAAAATGCTAGGCTTTGAGTTGGGAGACATCTCCCAAGGAAAAGATCTTGGAGTCATTGCAGACAATGTGTTGTAATTTTCACCCTAGTGTGCTGTGGCTACTAAAATAGCAAATAGAATGCTAGGAGATTTCTTGAAAAAGGATGGAGAACGTAACTAAAAATATCTCTTTAGCAACAGGAGTCCTTCAAGGATCCACGCTTTCATCTTTTCTATTTAACACTTATGTAGCGCAAATATGTAAGGTTTTCTTAGGGCTTGACTTGCATTACAGGATATATGCAGGTGATATTCAGTTTTTTGTATCTGTTACAAATTCATTTTCATATACCTTTGACTATTGGCAACTGTTCAAAAAACTGATATGTTGTATCTAAGCTGGACCATTCCTCAGACAATGCCCACTTCATTGGAAATAGATTAATGGAACTTCCGAGTTTCCTCACAAGTGAGGAATCTGGAGGGGGGGGGGGCATATTTGATGCGCAATTGACTATGCAGTCACAATTTATTTATTTATTTATCCAGATTTATATACCACTTTTTCCTTCAATCAAATTAAGGCAGTAATTAAAACAGTAGGTATAAATTGCATATCATATGGAGGTTAGGACCTTTTATCTCAGAGAATAACTTACATATAGTTATTCAAACATTTGTGATTTCACATTTAGACTATGGGGTCTATTCTGTAACATCTCATTGGGATGTCCATCCCCGCTATTTGTCTGCCTTTCCCATCCCTGTCAAACCTCCCCGTATGAACAAGGAATTTGTATGGGGAGGCTAGATGGAGGAGGGAAAGGGGCGGTGCGGAGGCAGACGGGCAGTGGGCAGTCTGTGGCCCCGTACATACAGGGCCAATTCTGATGTTGGCCCTGTATGTCCGGGGCCGGCAGACTAGACAGGGAACTTGTTCCACCTCTGAGCACCATGGCAGCCTGACTCTGGTCATGGGAGACCAGATCGGGGGTTAGGCTGCAGGGAAAGAATGAAGTCATCGGTGGACGGGGTTCGTGGCTCCTGAATGAAGCCGCAGTGCCATGGCAACTGGACGCCATGGCGCCGCGGCTCCATTCATGTGCCGGACTGAGTTAGCCAGGCAGGAGCCTGAATGTACAGGCCAACCGGAATCAGGTCCAGGCCTGCATGTACAGGCTTAGACGCGATTCTGATCCTGCGGGGGCTAGACGTGCCCCCCGGGATTGGAATCGCATCCACCACTGTGCATCCGCACAGTGTGCCGGGACGTACATTTTATAATAGGCCTCCACAGTAATAGTCTATATTTAGGCCTCACTGTATACATTATTCATGCATTGCAAATAATTCAGAACTCAAGCAGCTTGAATTATCACCGGTATGAATTGAAGGTAGCATATTATACCTGTGCTTCAAACACTTTCCTAAGGCCCTGAATCATGAAGCATCATTGAATATCCTGTCAACTCTTAAATTATATTGTCTATGGTGTGCCTTATGATCTCGGGATACTGTTTATTTGATGTTCCATCCTTCAGAGCTATTCATTTAAAAGCATTACGTGAATGTATGTTCTCATTTGCATCACAAAGCTTTCCCACCTGACTGAAATGAGAATGATACCTCACACTGAAGAATTTTGAAAGAAGTTGAAAATGCATTTCTTCGGTCAAGCATATTTACAGAGTCGAAAGTTAAATTCAACTTTAGACAGCATTACTCTCTTTTCAGGCACACTTATGAACTGGGAGGATTTACTGTACGCTAATTTATGTTTTGTGTATAGTTTGTAGTTTGTAGAGTGTACTAATGATGTAATGTCTGAAATTTGATGGTCTTATCATTTATGCTTTTCACCATGTATGTTTTTATTATGATTTTATGAATGTTCATTTGTAATCTGCTTAGCATGGAATAAATGGACTATAAATCCTTTTAAATAAAAATAAAATAAATAAAATCATTATGCCTCTGTATAGGTGGCTGGTGCACTGCACCTTGAGTACTGTGTGCATTCTGGTCCCTCATCTCAAAAAAGATATAGCAGAACATAAAAGGTTCAGAGAAGGGCAACAATATTGATAAAGGAGATAGGATAGGGCACCTTCCTTATGAAGAAAGGCTAAATGGGTTATGGCTCCAACTTGGAGTAAAGAAGACTGAGAGAGGATATGACTGAAGATTATAAAATCACGAGTGGGTTGGAAAACGTAAATAGGGAGCGGCTGTTTAACCTTTCAAAAAACACTAAAACAAGAGGATTCTTCATGAAACTAATAACCAGTAAACTGAAAACAGATCACAATTTTTTTTTTTGTGCAGCACAAAATTGAGCTATGGAATCCATTGCCCGAGGCAACTAACATAGTGGGATTCAAAAGACGTTTGGACAAATTGCTGGAGATAAAGTTCATAAGTCCCAATATACAGCACCAGCACCTAGTGCTGCTAATGTGGCTAGCCACTGGCACTGAGTGTTAAACCGGAATATTTAATGCCTGGATCAGATCTGGCCCCGGCGTTGAATATCGGGGGTCGCTGGATAGGCTGCTCGCTAACCGGGCAGCAGTGATATTGAGTTGCTGCCTGGTTAGTGATATGTGATGAAAGTTAGGCCAGCATTACCTGTGCCTGGCTTTCACCACTTACCACTAACCAGGCAGCGGCTCAATACCGCCGCTTCTGATCTTCCCCGGAACACCCTAATCCTAAGCAATTAGCATCAGGGTGTGTAGAGCCGGAAGCTGTGGATGTTCTGTGTTAGTGCTGCTGAATATTCCATTCACTGTGATGAACCACGTTAATCGCTTTGAATATTGGGCCCATAGAAATTATTTGACAGATAGACTTGGGAGAACCATTACTCTTCCCTGGAAATGAGGTATAAGAAATAGATCTACTTTTTTGTGATCCTCTGGGTACTTTGGACCTGGTCTGGTCATTACTAAAACTAGATGCTGGACTCAATGGACCTTGGTCTGATCCATCTGGGCTTTTCTTATGTTCTTATGATGTCTTTGCAAAGGACTGAAGGCTGCTCACCTCTTTCTGATGTGATCATGGATTTTAGCATCATAGGTTTAAACCAATCATGTCTCTGTCACGAAGCAAATCCAATAGTCTGGATGCAGGGGTCTTGGACAGCAGACTCAAGTTGCTCCCTGTATCCGAGATGAAGATTTCGTCAGTGGTAGGGGCTTACTTCAGCACACTGTAAGATTGACCCAGGAACTTCTTCCAAAACCAAAGACCTCATTTATCATGAACAGGTCATATTAGGCATGCTTAATAAGATGCAGGTTGCCATTAGTCCCAACCTTTTCTACAGCATTGTTGTCAATGCCAAATGTTATGGGTATGCCCTACCTAGACATTGAAATTGCCCTGATAAATCTTATCATCCCAAGAGTGGAGGCAAAGACCTTATCAGCACTGAACTTGAATTTCTTCTGATCACTATCTGATTTCTCATTCTGAAAGAAAGTGTATCCTCGCCTCTCTCCCCTCGGATATTCTTTCCTGCATGTTGAGTTTCACCGAGAGCAACAATATTTAGATTTTTCCTTGCTTGCTCCTGGGCTGCAATGACAGATCATCTCTCAGGGAGAATGCTCTTCTGGCATTCTCATAGCCCAGATTCTGAAATTTAGGTCTTTCTTGTTAGGCATGTTTTACATACACACAGAGGCACCCATCCCTACACCACACACACACAGAAGCACCACACCCCCACATTTATTTATTTATTTATTTAGCTATTCTTATATACTGCTATATCTACAAGTCACAGTGGTTTACATAATGAACAACAAGGCCCAACATGGCTTTACATCAAACATAATTAAACTAAGTAACAGGCAAAATTATGGTGAAACATGGTAGAATCATACAGTTTCTTGTGAGATATTGTAGCTATGCCTCTTTGGTGAAGTGTTCCAAGAAGAGAGGTGTTTTTAGTTTCTTTTGGAAGTCAGCTAGGTCATTTATGGAACGTAGGTTCTCTGGGAGTGGACAACTGGGGCCATGGCCCCCATCAATATTGTACCCACACAGCATCAGCAATTAGAGACTTGGAGGTGGTATTGGAGATTGGTTTGTTTGGTCCCTCAAATCAAAAAGGTGTTCCAATGCTCTTCCATGTCACACACACACACACACACACACACACACACACACACACACACACACACACACACACAATACATATACATGTACCCCACCCCCACATACACACACACACACATAAAAGTGGGGAGCAAAGGTTTATGAACAACTGGTCAAATGATGGTCGTAGGCAAAAATAGTGTATCCAGTTTTTTTTTTACTAATATACAGTCCATTTTCTGTATTTTTCAAGTAGACTTTATTGCAGTTGATTTTTTTCCAAGATAAAGATACAGAAGAGACAAAGGTTGGCTATTTTGCTTGTGTAGTAATCTTAGGGGTATGTTTACTAAACTGCGGTAATGTCATTCGTGGTAGGTTCTGCGGTAAAGGTAGAGATGCCCATATAAAGGCATGGGTGTTGCATCGTTACAGCAAGCTGACAGCTAACGCGCGTTACAAGGTGCCTTAGACTAACGAGCATTACAAGGCAGTCGCATGTGGCCCTGTGGGACCAGACACCAGCCAGATTGGTGTGTACCCTGTGTTAGGGTCTGGCTGATATGGGCAGCTGTTATCAGGGCAGAGGGGTTCCAATAATTGCATGATGTGTGTGTAGCAGTGCCTTTATAGGTCGCAGTGGTATATACTACATACCCTAAAGGGCCCACATCACCCTTTTTGTAGGTAAAGCACAGGTGCCCCTGCCCCGGGGAAGCAACCTCCATCCTTTGTATGAGACAGCCCTCCAGGGTTGGTGGGCCAGAGCCATACCTATGACTGGAGAAGTGGCAGACCAGCAGCAATGCTGGGGTTAGGTCTGGAAACCCCCAACTGCCTCCCACCACTGTCTGCCAGTCACCAGCAGACAGCACAGTCAGACTGTACCTTAAAGGTGTTCTGCCCATGCACAGTATAACTGCAGACAGTCCACCAGCCTGCTCACAAAGGAACTAGGTGCAGCAAGCAGGCAACTCAGTGATTGGGACCCCAGGACTGGGGAACACAAATATATATCACTGGAGGCAGATAGTGTAGAGCGCTATGTGGAAACCTAGACCTGCCATGGTCACTGCTCGGTCAGAGTGAGTGCCTTCCCAGCATGCCATGCTGTGGCCACCCTGTCCATGCAGGTGGTGGTCAGGCACTACAGTGTCCCAGCCATTGCCCCACACCCTGTGAAGATGCATCCTGGCCAATCTGCCCTGTCTGGGCCATACCCAAAATACCTTGCTCCTCATTATGCACCTATTCAGATTAACGCTGGTAACAGTGGGACATTTTGGGCCCAGTGAAGGGTGGGCAGCCACAGAACAATGGATAGACATACACACACGATCACTCCTATTGCAGCATTGTACAAAGATAGGGGTGGTTGGCAATCCTGCACGCCACACTGGTCCTGCTCAAAGTGCTGATATTGCTAAACTGTGCAGGGGGTAGAAATAGTGCTATGGTGATAACTTCAGCTCAATGCTGGGGCCAACAGCCTGACTCTCCATGCATCTTTGGATTGTGGAGCCTGTGTAGGTGGGTGTTTGTACCCCTGTTTGCCGCTGCTTTGGGCTTTGCACATGTTGCTGTTGTATCTGCATTGTAGGGTAAAACATAGGGACATGCTCTGCAGGAACCACAGGTAGGGCTTGAACCTGTGACCCTCTGCTTCTTGACACACTGGCTGGGTGTACTGCACCACACTGTTGCCACAGATGCACAATAGTCCCTGGGGCTACCTGTACTTTTCCTCAGCCAGACTTTGTATGTTGCACTGCACACCACATCCTGATGCAGGGCATGACCTAGGTCCACCGCAGGGAGGTGGCACCCCCCCCCCTGTCAAGCTGACATGGCCATTTGCTGTCAGTGCTGGTAGTGCGCAGTCCCTGGCCATCCACTGTGTAGGTAGGCGCCTGCCTAGGGAGCATATCCTGGGGTGGGGGGCCATACATGGACATCCTCACATCCCCCCATCACTGCCTACCAATATTATGTCCCTTCCACATGGGGGCGGGATAGCTGGGGGGATGTCAGGTCAGTGCCCTAGCAACTATTGGCTAGGGTGAAACAGATAGATATAGGTGGATTGTGTTTGGCCTTGGTCAGCTGCTGTCTTGCTGATTTCTGGTTTCTATGTTCCTATGTGCCACCTAGGCGCCCGCCTGGTCCACCTTGTGCCCCAGCTGCCCATGCTACATGTCCCGCCTGCGGCCCCCTATGCCCAATTTGCACCATCACCATAGTGGCCATTCATACGTTGGCACTATGGTGTTGCTGAAAATGGACACTACTATCACATTTCTTGGGCTCCCTGCCTGGGCTGTACATTGCTGACACGTAAATGGTTTCTCTCTCCTGCAAATGTGCATCTAACTGCAGGTTTTCATTCGGGGTAGGATTCAGCCCTTCAGTTCAGTGTGTTAGTGTGAAAGGGGCCTCTCCCCGCCCACGCTTCGCCCATTGACCCCTTCTCTCCGCCCTCTCTCCACCTTCTGCGGTGTTTACCGTGGCCGGGGACGTTAACGATTGTTAAGTAACGCTAACGCGCGTAAATGTTACATAACGCGCGTTATGTAATGTTAACGATCGTTAACGTTATGTAACTCGCGGTATGTAACGTTACCGCAGTTTAGTAAACATACCCCTTAATGTTTGTTATAGCAATAAGTATGGTGCATGATGAGTCAGAAATAATATATATACAGTGCATGTATACACCTTGCATGTGTGTGTACATAGGCTGACCATATAAGGTACCATTAATTTCAGGACTTGGTGAGCATTTGTATGGTTTATTTGAGTGTTTGACTAAATAAAATTAAATGATACAAAATTACCTCTTCCTAAAGCCCCATAGGCTACTGTTTCCCCTTAATGGGCTGTTATTAGTGCTTATTGACTAGAAACCACCGCACACTAACGCACACACACAGACACTCAGACACACTATCTGAAGATAGACACAAATATATGGGTAACACTAGTTAAAAAGGTGCCCCATGGAGCCCCTGCCACTGTAATGAGACACATTTTACCATCTCTGTTCGAACTCTCCCCCCCTCCAAGACATGAATGAGTTTGCAAATGGGGGAAAGGGAAATTTGCCACCCCAGGCAGAAGCTCTGGTTGCACCGTCCCCTACCACACTGCCCCCCTATGCCATACCCCCACCATGCCACCGCCCCCTGCTGCAGCTGATTCCATCTTGGGGGAGGGTGGCGGTGGCATCAGTGGCAGTATTTTAAAAGCAGTGGCTTTGTGCTGCCGTTTTTTTGCTCACGGCCGGCCATGTGCTTCAGACGTAAGTTGCAGCAGAGGGGGATCAGAAGCAGCAGGTCATGAGTGCCGAAGCACATGGCCTGCTGCAGGCAACAAAGTGGCAGCACAAAGCTGCCCCCTTGGGTCAGCCACCTTAGATGGCTGCCTAGCTCGCCTAGAGGATATGCTGCCCTGCTCTTCTAGTCTCCTCCCCATTCGGAAAATGCATAAGATATCCTAGAGGGCTGCTTAATTCTGGATCCAGTTATTGAAGAACACACCTTCCCCAGAGCATGCAGCTTTTTAGCTGGAGGCCTTCAGATATAATACTGTGCATTTGCTCCTGTTGCTAAACCTCCAATGCTACAGGTCTTTGGGGTCTGACAGAAGCCTGCACGCGTCTTGCTTAAAGTGCAGACACTGATGCAAAGTCTGGTCCATACAATTTTGGTGATCGGTAGCCAGATTCAGAGGCATGACAAGCCACTGAAGTTCATGGAAAAAAGTGAAATTTTATAAGATGACAATAGAAAATGTTTCTTATTTCTGTCTAGGAAAAGGGAGTCTCAGTTTTAAAGACAAAGAGGTAGCAAGTGTGATGTATAAGAGAAATCCTGACCTGCAAATTTACAGATCAGACTAAACGGGGTTATTTTAGAAGTCTTCCATGTGCAAAGCCAGGCATTAGACATGGGAATGACATCCATGTTTAAATGGAAATTTAGAAAAGGGCTGAATTTGCATTTTGATGTCTTTACTATGTAGAAAATGCAAGAGGACATGGTTAGAAAGTGGCCTGGTTTGGTTAAAAATCTGCACATACATTTCCCACTTCATATGTGTATAAGTTCAGTTGCCCATGTTGGGATTTATAATTGCTCCCTGAAATGTTTAGGGGCCTGATATTGAACTGCAACGGCTATGCACTTCTAAGGCGCATAACCGTCGCTGCCAAACTTTAACCTTGGATATTCAGTGTGGACCATATCCAGCCACCGGCATTGAATATCTGGGGTTGCTGCACAGCCGCACATGGTACAGAAGCTAACCGTGCAGTGGCGATATTCAGCCTCTTCCCGGTTAGCTCCAGCGGCAAAGGTTAGGACAGCTTTTGCTGGGCCTAACTTTTGCTGCTGAGAGATAACCAGGCAGCAGCTGGCAGCAGCTAGCATCGGGGCATATAGCTGCATTACTCAGGGATATTCAGTGGTACTGTGTTAGTGCCGCTGAATACCCCGCTTTGGGGTATTTGCACAGTTTACAGTTCTGTAAATCATATAAGTGCCTTTGAATATCAGGCCCTAGGTTTTCAAAAAGTCTTCATTCTGCCAGCTCTTTATAAAGGCAATTAAGGAGATTATCCCCCATAATCCCTCATTGTTGTTTCCCCCTCCAAATTAAAATTAGATAAATATTGCAGCATCATAGTCAATTGGCAGCATTTATATGTCTAGGTTTGCAAAGTGATCAACAGACCTGTAAAAGCTGTGAAGTGCCAATTTCCACATCTAAGTGCTGACACCTGCACATGAAAGTTACAGAGTTTTCCCTGTTGATTTTTCCGTTTTCAAAATAGGTCCTTCAGATCCAAATATTGGCAAATACACGTATGCTTTCACACTGTTTTATTAAAGGCTCCATGTTTAGCAGATCCTTTTCTGAAATACTGCCAGGATTGTGTATGTTAAGACCTTGACATCTCAGTTCCGATCCGCAAGTACTATTTACAAGGTGCCTTTAAGGGGGTAATCTTATAAGAAGCAGCTAGGTTTATGCACATTTTTACATGTCTATTTGGCACCTATTTGAAAAAGGCAAGCACCTGGATACTCATCTTTATAAAACAGGGGCATAAGTAGTGAAAAACAACTGTGAAATATAGGCACAAGCACCTACAGCCGCTCTATGACTGGTGTAATTGTTCACGTATATCGAATGTGCGTAAACCCATATTTTATTTATTTATTTTTATTTATTTAACAGTATTTCTATATATTATATATGCATGAACTTGTGTGCTCCGCCCATACTCCACTCAAACTCTGCCATTGTGAAAACTCATAGTGAAAGCATTCCCATCGGTCTTACGGGAAGACTTATGGAATAGCGACCAGCTAAAGTATGTACATAAAGACTCATCCCAATGTGTCTGTTACTAATTTAAGAGAGTCTTCGAGTATTAGGTATTATTTTTATAAAGCAGTGGTTTTTAATTAAAAAGTAGATTGCTTAAAGCCCTAGCTATTTCACCAATACCTCGTCATTCTCTAGTCCCTAGTTTCGCAATGTTTTTTCATCTTGATTAGATTGTAAGCTCTGATGAGCAGGGATTTGTCTTATGTCTATATGTACTGTGCCCTCAATTGGTTTGCAGCTTGTCGTGCTGTGAGGGCTTGTGTGCATCAGTGATACTGAGGGCTACGCTATCAGTAGCTTAACTACTGGCAGGGTCTCCCAAGATGGACAGGTCTCAGTTGAAATGCCAGACCAAGACAAACCATCCATCTGGGCAGCAGCAGAATGGGACGGTGTTGGCCCCGGAGGATCATATTTCTGTGACAACGGCAACAACACTAAAATTAAGGCCTGGCAATCTACTTCCGTATAGTGCTGGAAGATGAGACCTCCAGGTTGGAAGGCACTCAACTGGCTACTGGGGAGGAGCTGAAGACTTTTCAGAGTGAAGCCAGCATTTATGATGTGGTTGGATCAAAGCCCTTGGGATGTCTGACTGCTGATGTAGCTGTGAATGAAATGAGAGTCAGAAGTTGCAAAGATGTCTTACATATTGGCACATGGAATGTACGAAGCATGAACCAAGGGAAGCTGGAGGTGATCAAGAATGAAATGTAATGTGTACAACTCAATCTGTTGTGTGCCAGTGAACTGAAATGGACTGTCATTGGGCACTTTGATCTGATGATCACATGGTCTACTATGCTGGAAATGAAAGACAAAGAAGAAATGGTGTTGCATTTATAATTAAGAAGAAACTTGTAAGAACTGTAATGAAATACAATGCAATCAGTGAATGCTTAATTTCTATTTGTCTACGAGGAATGCACATCAACACAACTATAATTCAAATATATGCCCCAACAACAGCTGCAGAAGAGGATGAAGTTGATGAGTTCTGTGAGCAAGTTCAAGCTGAAATTGACAGAACATGCAAACAGGATATCCTGATAGCCATGAGTTACTGGAATGGAAAAGCTGGCAACAAAGAAGAAGGCAAAGTGATTGGAAAATATGGACGGCAACAGAAATGAAGCTGGAGAAAGATTGATAGAATTCTGCATGACCAACAACCTGTTCATCTCAAACACCTTCTTCCAGCAACATAAGTGGCGACTATACACATGGACTTCACCCAATAGATTATACAAAAATCAACTTGACTACATCTGTGGCAGTCAATGATGGAAAAGCTCTATATTGTTTATTGTTTAAAAACTCTCGATATACCGCCCCCCATTACATCGGGGCGGTTTACAATAAAAAAAAATTAAAATTATAAATTAAGAAAGGAAGAGAGAAAATTGAAATAACTTAAGAGAAAGGGAAAGAGAAAGAAGAAAAAGAGGGTGAGGACAGATTGTCAACAATAGTAGATACAGAGAAGACAGGGATCACTCGGGGAGGTTGAAGGCAGAGGAGAAAAGATGGGTTTTGAGGAGAGAGAGGAATTTAGCAGGAGACTCTTCTAGTTGAAGGACAGTGGGAAGGGAGTTCCATAGGGCGGGACCAAAGTAAAAAAATGTGGATTGCCGAGTTGATTGAAGATGAGCCTGGGAGGGAGAGGGAAGGTGTAAACAATTAATATGAACTGATCGAAGACTATAGGTACGAGTGTGAAAAGTTAACAGATCAGATAAGTACTGAGGAGTGTGGAGATAAATGGCCCGATGCACTAGGGTAAGAATCTTGAATTGGATCCGAAAGTTTAGTGGTAACCAATGAAGATGCTGAAGGATGGGAGTAATGTGATCATGAGAGGAAGCATGCAAGATCATCCGGGCTGCAGTGTTTTGTAATAATTGTAACCGGTGACGTTGGTATTGAGGGATGCCAGCATAAATAGAGTTACAGAAGTCCAGTCTAGTGATGATTAGGGAAAGAAGGAGGGTGGTAAGAGCCTGAGGAGATAGAAATGGTCTGATGGCACGAATTTGTTTAAGGCAGAAGAAAGAGCGTCGAGAGACCTGGGAAATATGATCACGGAAGGTAAGGTTGCTATCAAGAAGGACACCAAGATAGCGAAGCTTAGAGACTGAAGAAATTGGGGTACCGGAGAAAGAGGGAGTGAGTGACGGAACGATAGAACTATGAGGAAACCAGATGGATGCGGTTTTAGAAACATTAAGAATGAGACGGTTTGTAGAGAGCCAGGAAGAAACCAGGGATAAGCAGTTGTTGAGAGGGGTAATGTCAAGATGAGAAGAGGATGTGTGGTACAGAAGGAAAATGTCATCAGCATAATAATAGCCTGAAATACCTGATTGCTGGACTAGTAAAGCTAAAGGGGTCAGAAATATGTTAAATAAAAGAAGGGCCAATATTGAGCCCTGAGGGACACCACAGGTGAGAAGGAAGTTATCTGTAGTCACGGAGGTGGAAGAGACCGCAAATGACAGGGAGTGCAGGAAGGAGTGGAACCAGTGATAAACAGTGCCTCGGAGACCCGCATCCCATAGCCTAGAAAGAAGAAGAGAGTGGTCTACTAAGTCAAACGCAGCTGAAAGATCTAAGGATACCGCCACCATGATGTCACCATGATCATGGGAAGAGTGAATCTCGTTCATAACTGCAGTGATAGTGGTTGTGGACAAAATCTGGAGCTGACTGTGGTACAGATTATTAACTACTACTATGCAAACTCAAGCTAAAGTTGAAAATGAGCAAGCTACTCATGAATGTAGCAAAATATGACCTTGAGAATAAATCACTGGAATTTATAGACTCTCTGCAAAATTGATTTGCTTCTTTAGACACAAATGACAGCGCTCCAGAAGAGTTAAGGGATGACATCAAGAAGATTGTGTTGGAAGAAAGTGAGAAGTCTCTTCAAAAGGTGAAAAAGCAAAAATGGCCAAAATGGATGGCCAAAATGGGAGGGACTGGACAGTGCTATGGTGTTTGGGTGGGGCATCCCAGGGTGGAAGGTCCAAGACATCCTGTGGGGCTAGGCGTGCCCCGTGGGATCAGAATTGCGGCTCCCTCTTTGCGCCCGGTTCTGACTGTGTGCACAGAGGGCCAGGACGTCCAGGATGGAATCAGGCTGGTGGGGCCTGCCTGCTGATACCCAGCTCTGCCACCCACCCTCAGTTCCACCAGCACAAGCAGCTTACCTCACACAAAGTGTGTCTCCACAAGGGATCTCCGAGTCGCCACTGCACATCGGTGTGAGGTAGCATGCGATGGCTGGGGGTCTACCATCTCAACCTCTTTGCCATTGGAATTGCTGACTGCTGTATCCGGCATAGGCTGCCTCTGATGCAGGGCATAGTTATGCAGCATGCAGAATGCCAGGAATAATCTGCACACTTTTGCTGGGGCATAGAGCAGCTCCCCACAAGATCGGTGAAGGCAGGCTCCAAACCAGCGGTGAAGGCAGGCTCTTGAGAAGGCCAAATGTCTGCTCTATGATGAAGAGTGTCAGCTGGTGTGACCGGTTGTATCTCACCTCTGCTGGGGTATGTGAATGGATGAGGGGGGTCATGAACCACTCCCACAGTGGATAGCCCCTGTCACCTGCATAGAGGAACAGTGGCATGAATGTAAACAAGTAGCGCCATGGCCAGCTACACTGGTGTCATCATACCCATGCACCAGGTGCTACCTCACCCAGGCCCAAGATGCATGTGCACCTCACCTGTGCCGTGTCGTGCCCCACCACCCATGCCTGGGGCCAGCCAACCCTGACCTCTGTACATCCCCAGCTGTGGCACATCCCTAGCCCCCATCAAGTCCATGCTGTGATTGTAGCTGGCCCCTTTTTCCATGCAATGGTAGGGGTGTCTCTGGCCCCCCCTTCCACATATGGATAACCCATAGCCATAGTGTGACCCTCTGTGGGCATGGCCTACCTGCAGGCATATGGCTGACCATGCCCCTGTGCCTCTGGGGGTATGCATGCATGTGCATGTGACACCAACCTGTGTCTACTTATCAAGCAGCTGGACAGCAGTGATGGTGCCATCCTCAAAGTCAGTATGTATCCTCAACTATCCCAGGATGTAGGAATCATGGCACGGGCCAGGGAAGAGTGCCACAATATCCAGGATCTCCATCTGTGTGTTGCAGATAACCTGTGAGTTCATGGAGTGGTACGCCTTCTGGTTCCTGAAGGCTGCCTCCTGTAGGTGTGATGGGCGGAGAGCCACATGAGTACAGTTGATGGCTCTGAGGATGGACAGGAACTCTGCAACCTCACTGAATGGTCTGCTGCTGCTGCTGTGGAGGGCATGGGAAGGAGATGTAATGGGCAGCACATCCCATGAAGGCATCCAGGAAATGGGTGATGCTGCTTAACACTGCCACCTGGCTCAGCCCCGATGCCATTCCCACAATTGACTGGAATGTGCCTGTTCCCAGGAATGCCAGAGCTTCCAGCACATTCACATGGATGGGCACTGTGTCCCATCTGTGTGCTTGTGCAGCTAGCTGTGGCCCCAGCTCCTGACCCAGGTCATGTATTACTTCACGGTCGAACCTGTACTGTGACTAGCAGAGGTCATCGCTGATGTCAAGGTGCAGAATAGCGCGGTATATAAGAGAATGTAAATAAATAAATAAATAAAGGTAATGTGCAAGGGCCCTGGGGGCCCTGGCATATGGGCAATGTTCCCTCTAATTTTCTGTAGGCTGTGTGCGCATAAAATATCAGCTGTGCAGCTTTTGAAGGAAGGTTCAATTTTTGTGCGCCACATAATGACACTCGGCGTTATATACTTTAAAATTTGACTACACATCAGAATACAGTATGTACACCACATTGATTTGAAACAAATTAAATGAAAATAGACGATTACTAAATGAAGCGGAAAATTTCTAGTAATTACAATCACAACTTTTAAATTTTAAGACATCTATGTTGTTTTCTATCAGAATCAGTAATTTTTGTGCATTCTGTCGTAAAGTATGTGTGCTCGCTCGGTGAGGTGTGTGCGCGCACACACGCACACAGCTTAGAGGGAACAGTGCATATGGGTGATGGCATTCGGCATGTCTGCACTTGTGGTCAGCAGCCAACAGAAGGGCATTGGCAAACAGTGCTCTGGCCCTCTCCTGTGCCATCTTCTCACACCTGGCTGCTGCCCCTGGAACCTGTAGGAGGGTAAAACTGGACTCTGGTCAGTCTGGGCCGGGGGGTTCCACCTAACATCCCCCGAATGCCCTATGTGGGTAACAGGGGGGGGGGGGGAAGAGATGTACCGGGCCACTGGCCCTGCACCCTTCCCCCACACACATACTAGCAGGGCACCCAGTGGGTGGCCTGTCCACCATGCACTGCTGCTTGGGCACATATGTGTCCGTGGACATGGCTATTAAGACTGGATGCACTCCCATATGTGTAGCACTAGGGTGTCTTGTGCTCCACACACACCATTGGATCTAGATTAGCAGGTGCTGGTTGAACCCATGTGCCTATGGGTTCAGAGCATCCACATACACCCCTGTACAGTGACCATGGTGCAGTTGCATAGGCATGGGGCCACAAATATGGGGGTAGTCTAGTGCACAGGGGTGCCTTGTGGTCAGCCCCTACCACATTCTCATGTAAGCCAGTTACCCCCTGCCCCAGACAGCCCTATGCCCACAATGGCCTGCCCTGTGGTGGGTGCCTGCACAGGGCACCTGACCTCTGCGCCCAGGTCCATGCATACCACTGTCTCCGACAGGGCCACAGGCACCACAAACATGCATCAGGGGCATAGGCCCCAGCACACATACCATCGCAGTCACATCATTGACCATGTCTACCTACCCTGTCAGTGGCAGTGTTGCTGTATAGTCTGATACATAGCACAAAATCAACTCCAATGACATCCTAGATGCATCACACATGGAAAAGAAAACACATGTAGATCTGCACATGAAAAAGAAAGAACGTGTGGATCCACATCCATATTTATACATGAACTGTGGAACATGGATGCACACATGCGTCATGATGTACAAACATGTCCGTATTCCATGAGGTTGTACGTATACATTGCTAGACGTCTAACCACTGTAAAACATGCAATCCCGAAATGGACACGCCACTGCAAAATGCCATTCTACTGTTACCCTGGAGGTAGATTTGCAGCTCTGATAGTGACAATAGCCCCCAAGGTGTCATCTCGAAAGAGAAACTTCAGTGATGGGAAGCAGACCCTCCTCATTGAGGAGATGCTTGCCAACTATGGGGTCCTCATGAGCATTGAGGAGGCCCAGGTAGGTGCTTATGAGAGGCAGCACAGGTGGCTCGCCATCTGCTGCAAGCTTAATGCAATATACCATAACAACCGTCACATCAAGGATGTCAAGCACAAGTGGCAGCAGGTGAGATGTGAGGCCTACAGGAAGGCATGTGCTGTGGGCCTGGATGGACAGGGGGTGCACCTCACTGAGCTGGAGCAGCGTGTCCTCACCACTGTGGATGTTGCCACATTGGAGGGCATTGGGGATGTGGACACCTCTCAGCACCCATAGGTCCAAGGTACTTGTCTTTGCTGACATTTGCATGTTGCATGTCCCCCAGGCCTGAACCTATGTTGTGGTGATCCATTGAACTGCCCATTGCCCCCCTGGTTTGGGGTAGGGCATGAATGCCCTTGTTGCACTGTCACATCTCCCACCGTTGGCTCACCAGGTGACTCTGTGCTGGCAGGGCCTCCCTGGCCTGCTTTGCACTCTCCCAGCTTCCCCGTGGTGTCCCCATGGCTGTAGTGCACTGGTATAGCCCATCTAGGGGTAGGAATGGGTTGCTTCATGCAAGGGTCCGTATTAAACTGGTCCTCCTTGCTTCTCTCAGCAGGTGCCGCAACAGATGCTGGACCCAGTGCTGCCTCACCACCGGCGACTCCATCACTGCCACCGTAGGTGGACAGAGCTGTGGTGCCACTGAAGGTGGTTGCATCACAGCCTGCGCCCCCTGTAAAAGGGGGTGCAGATCTGGCCACCACTGCAGAGCCTGAGGGCACCAGTTCTGCTGACTCAGAGAACCAACTGGCACCATTACTATCACCTGAGCCCCAACCCCAGCCTGGTGGCAGTGGTCACCATGGGCAGCGCCACTGATGCACATATGGACAGTTGGTTGGGTGTGTAGCGCACCTGATCACCCAGCAGCACGGTCACAAGGTGCAGGCACAGGAGAAGCTGCGACTCCTCCATTGCTCTGTGCAAATGTGGGAACAGCAGCTGGCCCTCAAAGAGCAGTGGTTTGTGGTCCAGGAGGAGCAGCTGGTGGCAACCAATCACCTGAATGCCTTCATGTGCCACCTAGGGGCCCACATCGATGTCCTGGTTGCCCAGTTGGTTGGGCCTCAGGGCACGTCTCTGACACTGGCTGCTGCTACTGTGCCTCCTGCCACAGCTGATGTGCTTAACCCCTCTGTCCCAACAACCACCAGCAGAGTGGCCACATGGGCCACTGCATGGGCCACATCTATGGTGGGCTCCATCAGCATAGGGCAGTCCTGCATCCTGGGCCCTGGGCCCCAGGGTGTGGGGCCTCCGCTGGTCTTCCCACCCTTCCATGAGGCATGTGGGGAGACCAGTGGGGAAAGCATCAGCAGCAGCAGCCCAGTCTCAGGGGGTGTGCCATCACCCGCACCACCCAGTGGCCATCCACTGAGGCCCAGTGGTGGTGCCTCTGGGTGGGGGAGGAGTCATGGTGAGTTAGGGTACATGGGGGGTGGCAGTAGGCCCTGGTAGGTGGGTGGGGATCTGGAATTAGGAGGTGAGGGCGGGGACGATGTGCAACATGCTGTTGGGAGGGCACCTGGGTGTGTGGGGAGGATTTGCCTGGGCACTGGTGATGATAGTGTGGGTGTTTTATTCTATGTATGCAAAAAAATGTTTTTTCTCACAACCACTGGGCTCTGTGTTTCCCTCTGGCTCAGTCACTGTGGGCATCTGTCTCTTTTGCCCGTGTTTCCCTGGCACTGCCTGTTCTTTCTCATGCACCTTTTACATGTCCCTCCTTTGTGCATAACAGTTCATACATCTGCATCCTGTGCACCATGCTACTGCAGGCACCCAGGTAGCGCCCCCACCTGCCCATGTCCAGAGATACACGTATATCTGTTTGGTACGTGTATTTCGCGGTGCAATCGGAATACCTTCTAGACGTCTCCGCATGGCGCACATCCCCAGCAGACGTGCATATGACTTATTCACGGTTCAGAATGACCCTGAGTACTTTTAAATATTCAACTTTGCTTTATATGTATGTGTGGTCCCACTCTCTATGTAGATAAAAGAATGTGCTGATAGCTCTTTGGCTATCAAGATCTATTGCTTTGCTTTGACCATCACTGCTGCTCCTTGATGACCCTCACACAATGCTGCCCTAGGCAACAAACTGATCATGCCTAATGGTTGTGTTGGCCCTGTTTTGATCATATGTTTGACCCACATGGAAGGGAGAAGAACTAGTGGTCCCAAGAGTGGATTAGAAGGCCTGGCTGCCATCACACATTCCTTCTAGTTGAACATGGTTGAGGAGATGGGGGAAGACGTGAAGGAAGCATCATCCAGCTCTTTGTCCCCATATCAGGAGTGGGAAATGGCTGCTGCAGATTTTTTCTGCCTGTAGGCAGCAGGGGAAGGAATGATGGAGCATCAGCAGCTCTGTTTTTTTTTTCTCCAAAAGTTGCATCATAAAATAGAAAAGGGCGACAGCATCACTCTGCTTTAGCTGCAAGGTGCATTGGAAGGGAAACAGGCCCTCGGGTTGTGCTGCGAGGGAGTACCGCACTCCCTCAAACCTAGTTCTGTGGTCAAAGCCCCCTGGCTTCCCCCTTCCTCAGTTTATTACTGCTATGCTGACCTTGTAAGCCTATGTAAACTGCTCTGATACTGGAAGGTACAGGGTGGTATAGAAAATTTTCAATAAACATAAACATACTCCCTGTCTGATCATCTCATGAATTTCAAGATCAGCAGTCAAGAAGTTCTGGTCAGTGAGTGCAGATCCAGCACAGATGAGGGGAAGCAGCAACAGCTGTATGATTCTTGCAGCTACTGTATTTCCTCTTTCTCGTTGCGATCTGTGCTTCCTCTGGCAGTGTTTGAAGAGCTGCAATATTTCTTTGTGGTGCACTTAGATTTTTGCAAGGTTTTTAACACAGTTCCACATAGGTGAGTAATAAATAAACTGAGCACCCTTGGCATGGGCCCAAATGTAACAGACTGGGTTTAAAACTGGTTGCATGGGAGGTGACAATGTGGCGTGGTAAAAGGAGTTCACTCAGAGGAAAGGGGCATTACCATTGGTGGGCTGCAAAGACTGGTCAGAGGCATTGAAGAGGGACTGCTGGGCAAGGTTTACCTGTTTGCAGATGATATCAAAATCTGCAACCCCATAGACACCCAGGAAGATGTCAAAAATATGAGGATGGACCTAGTGATGCTTGAAGAATGGTCTAGAGTTCGGCAGCTAAGATTTAGTCCTAAAAAATGCATGGCAATGTATCTCACAGTAAAAAATTCAAAGGGGTGGTACCGTATGGGGGTAAAGTGCATGAAAGAATAATGGGACCTAAGGGTGGCCATATATGATGCACTGTCTTAAGATAGTCAAACAGCTAGATAAGGTGATGGGAAAAGCAAGAAGGATGCTTGGGTGCATTAGGAAAGGGATCTCTGGTGAGACTCCATGTGTAGTACTGTGTGTGATTCTGGAACTACATCTTAAAAAGGATATATACCAGATGGTGTCATCCCAGAGGATAGCTACTAAAAGGGGCAAAGCATATGGGGACAGACTTAAAAATATAAAAACATAGGGGCAGATAAAGCAGATGGCTGTCCTTGCCTTAAATTACACCCAAATATTCAGTGCCAGGACCATATCTGGACAGTGGCACTAAACATCTGATTTGCCTGGATAGTGATTTAGTTATCCAGTCAATAGAGATACTCACTCGCTGGCTGGAGAGCTAAACCCATTAAACTTAGGCCAGCCTTTCTTCTGCCTAACTTTAGCTGGTTTAGGTTAGCTAGTTAACGGCTCATTATCACCACTGACTAACTGACCTATGTCGCCATCTCCTCTCTTTCCTCGGAACGTCTCAACATTAAGCAGTTAGAGTGGGGGTCTTTAAACCAGGTAGGAGGGGATAGTTAGTGGCACTATCTGCTGACTATGGTTTAGCCAAATAGCAGATCTGCTATCCAGCCAAACTGTTTTGAATTTCCCCTCATATACTTTGGAGGAAAGGTGGGGGACAGAAGACAGAAAAATAGAAACATAGAGAAATGACGACAGAAAAAAGACCACATGGCCTTTTCTAGTCTGTCCTTCCATATCAGCAACTACAACAGTCCCCTTTTTTCCTTTAGAGATCCTCTGTGTTTGTCCCATGCTTTTTTGAATTCAGAAACTGTCCTCATCTCTACCACCTCCACTGGGAGACTATTCCACGGATCCACCACTCTTTCCGTAAAGGATAGAGACTGGGCTGTTAGTTTGAATGGGCAGATGAGGAAGTTATATAATCTTTTTCTACCAACATTTTCTATGTTTCTTAAAACAGGGGTCCTCAAACTATGGGCCCAAGGTTGGATGCAGCCCCTAGAGCAATATGTTTGCCCCCCCCCCCCACATGCTTTTCCTGTCCCTAGATCAGATCCAGCCTCTGCAGCGATGTGCCTTGTTTCTTTCCCTCTTCCATTCCTGCAGCTTTGGGATTCCAGACAGTAGGTTGAGTGCTCAGCCTCAGTCTCAGCCATTTTTCCTTCTTTAGCCGACCTGCTGAAATTTCCCATCGCTCAGTTTCTTCTTTTGCTCTGCAGTGAAACTGAAAGCAGCCCCAGGAATAAGGAGAGAAAGTGATGGGACTAGGAATAACGAGAGCCTCTGGAAGCCATTACTGCTGAGCCTGTCAAAACAGAATCAATGCAACCACCTCCAGTCTCCAAAATTTCAGCTAAGCTCTGGTTCACACTTATCATGGGCTGGGTAGGGTTATTAATGGGGAAGTGGGATGCTCCCTTTTTTTAGTGTGCATTTATCTCCCTCCTCCAGGGCTGAAGGATGAGGAGTGGGTGTGTGGTTGATTTTCACGCTTGGGTCTACAAGACCAGAGTATAGGTGCCCACAGATGTGCAGGACTAGGGGGAGGGGGATGCAGGTGAGAAAGGAGAGGGGGAGAAAGAATGGAATGAGAAGAAAGAGAGGCGTGAGAGGAAGGGAAAGAGAGAGGATAGTATATCCTACCATCCACTGACTTCCCCCAACAGTGCAGATGCTGGAGAAAGGGGAGAAGCATGGAGTAGGATCATCTACCGCATCCTTGGGAACCCTGCCTTCACTTGCCTCCTTCCTCAACAATGAAGGGGCTAGATGTGTTTCTCTCTTGTCCCAGAAATGTTTCTCTGAGGGGATCCTGTTCCCATCTAGTCCTCTTGGTGATTTGAAATGTCCTATGTGAAAAGTTTCGGACCCCTGCCTTAAAGTGTCTCCTGGAATGAGGGAGGGTAAAATTACTGCAAACTTTTTATTTTTAATTTTTCATTATAATCTTCTAATGATGTATTTTTAACATGTTGTTTTCTTTATCTTTTTGTGACCCATGCTAGTCAGTTTGTCTATGGTAGCACCATCTACAGTATACAGTAAACAATGAATGTAACAAAATCTTGAAATTTAATTCCTAATTTGCAGTTTCTCCATTCCAGTGCACACACTGTCATCCTCATAATTAAATGACCTGATATTAGAAAACATTCATCCGGATGGCAGCATCGGCTAGCTGGAGAAGTGCCACTGGCCAGGGCCTATTCAGTGATTTTTAATGATACTATCCAGAGGGTGGCGGAGTGGAGCATGGGCAGTCCTGGTAATTATCCGGATAGTGGCAAAAAAACTGCCTTAAAGTTATCTGCATAGATCTGGATTGCAGACTGAATATCGCTGCTGTCTGGATAACTCCAGTGCCGATCAAAGTACAGGTATATTCATTGCCAGATGCTAACTAAATAGCACTAAAGATACACATTTCATTTACCTGTTTAAACAAAATGCTGACTGCAGAGTTTCCATATTGGGTGGATAGAATCATAGAAACATAGAATGTGGCAGCAGATAAAAGCTAGAGGTCCATCTGTGAAGACCTTTTCCTTATGTTATTCCTGAATATAGGCCCTTTTAGCCTCATGTCATGACCTCTTGTTTTAGCATTTCCTTTCCACTGAAAACTGCTTATCTCTTGTGCATTATTTATACCTTTGGGGAACTTGAAAATCTCTGTTGTATCCCTCCTCTCATCTAGAATATCTGCATTTTGGTACCTAAGTCTCATTTAATACTTCTACAGTGACTTTAGAAAGTTCTGTTGCATCAGACTTGCATGCATTCAAATGGTGAGGGCGTCTTCTACTCAACAACCCACCATATTCACACCTTTCTGGCAAAAAAAATATTTTAATGAGGGACGTTCCAAAGATAAACAAAATAAGGGAGATGATTATAAGGTCATACAGTAGACTGAAAATACAGTAGTCAAATTAGATGTGCTATGAAAAATAATTCAGATAGAGTTTTAAAAAATCAACAACCCACAACATCTATAATACAGGAACTCATGAAAGAAATGGAAAGTGAAATGTTCCCTTTTCACTTACTATATTGAACGAGAAAAAAATAGCCAAAAAAAACAAAACTGAAATGTGATTCACCTCTGCGTCAATTTTATTTTTTTTTCTTTATTTAAAAATGTCAACACCAGGAGAGTGCCAAGTGATAAAAACATAGAAAATGACTGCAGATAAAGACCATACGGCCTATCCAGTCTACCCACCCAACCCTGCAGTCCTTTCTCTCAGATCTTCTGCGCTTGTCCCATGCTTTCTTAAATTCAGATACAGTCGTCGTCTCCTCCATCAACACTGGGAGGCTGTTCCATGCATCCACTTTTTCTGTAACAAAATATTTCCTTAGATTATTTCTGAGTCTTTTGCCTTTCACCATCATGCTATGACCTCTCATTCCAGACCTTCTTTCCATCTGGAAGAGGGCCACCTCCTATGCATTTATACCACGGGGGTATTTAAATGTCTCTGTCATATTGCCCCTCTCTCACCTTTCCTCCAAAATATACATAATGAGGTCTTTAAGACTATCCCCATATGCTTTGAGATGAGGACCACTGACCATTTTAGTAGCCGCCCTCTGCACTGACCCCATCCTGTGTCTATCTTTTTGAGGTCTATACAGTATCTAAGTGAAGTCTCACTAGAGGCTTTCACAAAGGCACTATCACTTCCTTCCTGCTGGCCATTCCTCTCCCTATGCACCAAAGCATTCTTCTGGCTTTTGCCTACTCCCTTTCTATCTGTTTGGCTACTTTAAAATCATCTGATATGATCACTCCCAGGTCTCATTCTTCTTTTGTGCATGGAAATATTTAACTCCCTATATTGTACCACTCCCTTGGATTTTTTCAGCCCCATGTATTGCATTTTTAAGCATTAAATCTTAGCTGCCAAATTCTTGACCATTCTTCAAGCTTCGCTAGATCCCTTGTCATGTTATTCACACCTTCCAGGGTATTTAATCTACCTTGTTTCAGATTTTGGTATCATCCACAAAGAGGGAGACCTTCCTGATAGACTGTCTGCTGTATTGCTTACAAAAGAGTTAGAAAGAACAGGACCGAGGACTAATCCCTGTGACACACCATTGGTAATGCCCTATTTTCAGAGTGAACCCAATTTACTGCTACTCCTCTTTTGCCTTCCACTCAACCAGTTTCTTACCCAGTCAGTCACTTTAGGGTCTATCCTAAGGGCACTCAGTTTATATATAAGTTGCTGATGAGGAACAGTGTCAAAGGCCTTACTGTAATTCAAGTACACCAGTGAGGAGGTAGGACGAACTTTGCAGAGTTCCTGTCTTGCCCAGCTTATTTAATGTGTTGGCCTCTTTTAAAGGATACTTGCAGATGGCAATGAGATTGGAAGATAAAACACTGATATTTAACAGGCACAGTCAGCATTTTTCTTTTTAAAACACTGGCCGTGGCAGATATATAAAACATAAATTCAGCACCAATGTCCTGACATCAAGCGGTGATGAATATACACATACTGTATAATGGTCAGCCCCATTACTATCTAGATAGCAGTCATATTCACTTCATTTTACAGATGGGCATTTTGCAGTATAAGCCATTTGACTATGCAAAAAGAACCATCACTGCTTTTCTTAATGAGCAAGATACAGAGATCAAAATTTGAAGGGCAATGAAGACAGTTTTATTCCTTGTGTTTTGGACATGTACGCTGTTGGCTGGACATGGGCAGTTGGCCTGAAGATTTGAATCCCTTCTCTTACATCTGTTTCACAAACTGCAACGAGAACTGTTGGGTAAGTGATAGAAGAGGATTTGTAATACACATCCCTCTTATTGTTTTGTGTCATTGCATAGCTAGTCACCTTCCCTGGAGTAAGAAGGGGGCCGTGATAAGACTGCTGTGAACTAGGGATGCGTGAGTGGTGCAGCCGCATAGGGCACAAGTATGAAAGGGGCTTCCAGGGAGCTCAAAAATAATGAGTTACTGCACATGGCTAGGTGGTGGTGGGGGGGGGGGGGCACCAAATTTGTTAGTGGCGCAGAGCACATTTCTAGCTTGGTATAGTCTTAGCTGTTCGTCAACATTTTTTCTTTTATGTTTTGCATTTGGTTCATTGTTGGTAAGATGTTTTATGAAGATGGTATAGTTAGATTATTAAGGTCATTAGTCTCTTTTCTATAGGAAGTACTTGAGAAGATGTACTTGAATTTTAATTATAAATGCATTAATCTACAATTATGACCACTGCATCTCTGGCAGTACTTTCATGATTACTTAGATAAATGTTAAAGATATGCAGGGGGATGCATAAATGGAAGAAAGTTCTTTCTGAACACATTTGGATGCAAAAGACTTAAATAAGCCTAAGTCCCACTAGACGGAGAATATGTATCTTTCGTCTGGAAAGACTAAGTGCAGGAGTAGCAATACTAATACAGAAAACAGTTACAGGCAAGGTTCTTGGATATGGCACCATCTTAACTAATATTTATTCTTCAAACAAGGATTAATTTAGTTGCATCCTGGATATCATGAACATAACTGCATACTTTTATTCTTCACATCTAATTCTGGAGGCTAAAAAGATTGATAGAACTGGTTCCCTGCTAGGGCCTGGAAAGCTAATATGCCTTCTCTAGAAGAGATAATAATAATTCAAGGATTAATCAATAACAGGAAAAAATTGAACCCCGACTGTTTTGATTATACTTGCTACTTTCAAGTGCATAACTCTTATTCTCAAATTTATTTCTCCTTAGTCCAGATCCTTATAGGTATGCCAACTCATGTGAAATTTCCCCAGTAATTTGATTAGATCATGTTCCTCTGCCTTTAAAACTTGCTGGTATTTCACAGTTTATGGCAAAAAGTGGGTGTTGGATTTGCAGATGTCTGAAGCATTTTGCTTAGAGACTGACAAACCTATCACAGATTACTTAGGACTCAGTGACTGGCCAGGAATAAATGTTACCACTTTATGGGATGAGATGAAACTGTTCTTTGGGATAAATTCTTAGGGGTATGTTTTCTAAGGAGCATTAAGGTAGCAAAGGTGCCGTTAACAGGCGTTATCGGTGCCCGTGAGCGACTAATGCTGCGGAAAGTGTTGATAACACTGGAATAATGTGTGTTAGCTGGTCCCTTAGCATTGAAGTGAAGAGGGGCAAAGAGTGGGCGTTAATGGGGTGGACATTGGGCGGGGATAGGGTGTGCCGCCAGTTGTTATCGTGCGTTAGAGGCACAGCCGACAGGAACCTCAATGCCTGCTCAGAGCTCATGTTAAGGGCTACCTCTGAAAAGTGGACTATGTTGTTGGTGCTAGATTGCCACAGGAGGTGGCACGGCAGCTGTGGCAATCTAGCACCAACAACATAGTCCACTTCATTTTTAGGACACCATGCTGTTGTTGCCAATGGAGCACTACTATCACTAAGTCTAGGGCTACAATGGGAGTAGCACATTGCATACAGCAAAATAGGCTCCCTGTGTTCTGCTTGCATGACATAAATGGGTCTCTCTTTTCAGAGGTAGCCCTTAACATGAGCTCTGAGCAGGCATTGAGGTTCCTGTTGGCTGTGCCTCTAACGCACGATAACAACTGGTGGCACACCCTATCCCCGCCCAATGTCCACCCCATTAACACCCACTCTTTGCCCACTCTTTGCAGGAGGTGGCACGGGAGCGATGCAGCAGGTCAGGCTGGTGCAGCAGCTACAGCTGGTGCAGCAGGTGCCTGCCTAGGGTGTACATCTGTGATATCTGTTGTGACTCTGCTGTGACAGCTGTGGCCCATGTACATGCTACTGTTGTCTGAAATGAGTTTGCCCTCAGCCACTGCCACCACACAGTCATGTTAGCATTATGTGCAGGTGAGGGTGGTGGTCGGAGTGGCTGTGACCTGCAGCAGATTAAATCTATGTCCCAGCTTTGTATATCAGTTTCAAGCTGCAATTGCCACTGTCAATGGGATGGCGAGCATGTCAGCAGCAGGTATAGCTGAGCACATGGTGATCCCTCCTCCCTGGGGGACAGGATTGGCATGGTGTGCCTAACTGCATATATGCACATTCTATAAGGCCGCCTACAGCACTGAAGTGGCAGCTGAGTCAAGATGGCATGGAGGGAAAGATCAGCTGGCATACTGTCCACCCTGACCATTGGACCCTGGCACCCAGCTAGTTTGCTGAGTGAATGGACTGTGAATATGTGCATGTGGGGGGAAAAATATGCCACCGAGGCAGGATTACCATGCAATATGATAACAGCCCATGTCAGACAAAAAATGACCACTCTGCCCTCTCACCTGCCAAATGACAACCATAATATGTGTAAGAAATAGTGACCCCCCATAAGTAAGTCAGTCAGTGACACCCATCTGAGCCACATGCAAATCTAAATAACCTTTGTTGGTTTGCAAGATATGAGATCATTCCATGACAGCCCCACAAGCACACAGCATGAAATGGAAATGATGGTCATTCTGCTAGTACCCCAATGGTCTTCAATATGTGTGGACAGATGCCACATGACATGAATGTCAATCAAACCAGCAGCATAGCCAGGCAGTGCAACATACAGACTAAACAAGATGTCCCACTCTCACGCCTTCTGAACATACCTTTTCTGAGAAGTATGGCTGAGAGCCTGCATAGATCTAGGCAGACATAGGCATATCCCAACTCATGCCCGCATGCATCCTGACAATGACCACATATATGCCTATGGATTGATGAGCCCACACTGCTGCTCTTTGGCTCCAAACACATGGCCAGTGTGTGTCAGGGACAAGGATCACAGGTTCAAGACCAACCTGTGGATCAGGAAATATATGTCCAGGTATGTCAGTTTTATCCTACTTTCCCAGAACTGTGTCAACATGTGCAACCTTCAACATTTCAACCAGCAAGAGTCCACACACTCGGATGCCACACTGACAAGCTGCACCACCCACAGCTGGATGGCAGAGCACAAATAATAGCACAGGCACCCTGAGCAGGCATTGACAGCACCCAAGCATTGCAGAGCACATTAATAGCACCTGCACACTGAGCAGGCATTGACAGCGCCTGAGCATTGCGAGGCATATTAATAGCACCCTCAGACTGAGCAGGCATTGACAATGGTGGATAGTCAAAGGAGGATTAAGGGACAGGTAAGAATGCCAACCTGCACCACTTTTGAACAGTGGGATCATGTGTGTGTATGTCTGTGTGTCTGTCTGTGTCTCCAAAGTAGCATGAGCTTCAGCAATTCACAGTGCATGCATGTAGTGCCCAGGCCTTACAACATTCTGCCTACAACATGCTGCAGGTCAGCTAGACATAAACCCCACATACTGTGTGAGACGTCATTCACAAGCAGAAGGTTAGTTTGCAGTAAGTAGTTGCAACCTGTGGCTCTGATGCTGTAATGCCTTCCCAGTTATACCATCGACAAAGCCCATCACCACAGCAGTCTCCTGCATTTACCTCCCAACATGACACTAATGTGCAGCTCCAAAATAGTCTGCTGGCTTGACTGAAGTGAGGAGGGGGGACATATGTGTGTCTGTTGCAACCCTCACCTCTGATTCAGCTTCCAGATCTCAGGACACACTAGTTTGTACAGGTGAGAGGCCTGATTAATGCTAACTGCCTTAACAGCTGTATCCATGGCAACAGTGTCATCCCACCTGGAGCAGCTGCAGCCTATAGGGAACTAGGCTCAGGGGGAGGGATGGACTCTGCGAATATGCAATCCATTCACTTACTTGGTAACACTGGCAGTAATCTGTGATATACCTACATGCATGTTACTCTTGCCCTATGCTGCAGTCAGAGTGCAATCCAGGGGACTCTTTGCTCCGTGCAGTGTATGCACATACAGGGAGGTATGTATCTGGCACATTTGCACACAAGAAACACCATCTCAGCACTGTCTACTGATCATTACATAAGAACATAAGAACATAAGATATGCCATACTGGGTCAGACCAAGGTCCATCAAGCCCAGTATCCTGTTTCCAACAGTGGCCAATCTAGGTCATACGTACCTAGCAGTTTCCCCAAAAGACACAGGTTCTGCAATGCTTGTACTAGGTCAAGCATTGATATCCTGGGTCCCTTCTTAATAATGGTTTATGGACCTTTCCTCCAGGAACTTGTCCAAACCTTTTTTTAAACCCAGCTATACTAACAGCCTTTACTACATCCTCAGGTAACAAATTCCAGAGTTTGATTACACGTTGAGTGAAAAAATATTTTCTTTTATTAGTCTTAAATAGTTTACCCTGTAGCTTCATTGCATGTCCCCTAGTCTTCCTATATTCTGATAACGTAAACAGTCAATCTACGTTTACCCGTTCCACTCCGTTCATTAATTTATAGACTTCTATCATATCTGCCCTCAGCCGTCTCTTTTCCAGGTTAAAGAGCCCTAACCTTTTTAGCCTTTCTGCATAGGAGTATCCTTCCATCCCCTTTGCCATTTTGGTGGCTCTTCTCTGAACCTTTTCTAATAACGCTATTTCCTTTTTAAGATACGGCGACCAGAATTGCACACAATATTCAAGGTGCGGTCTCACCATGGAACGGTATAGAGGCATTATAATATCTTTTGTTTTATTTTCCATTCCTTTCCTTATGATACCTAGCATTCTATTTGCTCTCTTGGCTGCTGCTGCACACTGGGCCGAGGGTTTTAACATGTTATCCACAATGACGCCTAAATCTTTTTTCTGGGTGGTGGTTCCTAATGTGGAACCTTGCATCGTGTAACCATAGTTTGGGTTGTTCTTCCCTAGGTGCATAACTTTGCACTTGTCCACATTAAATTTCATCTGCCATTTTGATGCCCAGTCTTCCAATTTATCAAGATCCTCTTGCAATTTTCCACAATCCTCTTGGGTTTTAACAACTTTAAATAGTTTTGTGTCATCTGCAAATTTGATAACCTCACTCGTTATTCCACTTTCCAGGTCATTTATGAATATGTCAAAAAGCAGCGGACCCAGCACATATCCCTGGAGTACACACTATTCACCTTTTTCTCCATTGGGAAAATTGGCCATTTAGCCCAACCCTCTGCTTTCTATCTTTTAACCAGTTCCTGATCCACACTGCCTCCTATCCCATGACTCTTTAGTTTTGCCAAAAGTCTCTGATGAGGGACCTTGTCAAAGGCTTTCTGAAAGTCCAGATACACTATATCAACTGACTCACCTTTGTCCACCTGTTTATTCACACTTTCAAAAAAAACATAACAGATTAGTAAGACAAGATCTTCCTTATCTAAAGCCATGTTGGCTGTCTCCCATTAGGCCATGACTATCTACATGCTGAGTAATTTTATTCTTTATGATGGTTTCTACCATTTTTCCCAGTACTGACGTGAGGCTCACCGGTCTGTAGTTTCCCGGATCACCCCTTGAACCCTTTTTAAAAATTGGTGTTACATTGGCGATCCGCCAATCTTCAGGTATTAGAGATGATTTTAATGATAGTTCACAGATTACTAATAGCAGGTCTGCAATCTTTCAACACCCTTGGATGTATACCATCCAGCCCAGGTGATTTGCTACTCTTCAGTTTATCTAATAGTTGTAATATATCTTTCCGATGTATCGATATTTCCTTCAATTCTTCCGCACCTTTAAATACCACTTCAGTCATGGGTAACATCCCTACATCTTCCTCAGTAAAGACCGAAGCAAAAAATTCATTGAGTCTCTCCGCTATTGCCTTGTCACCTCTTAGTGCCCCTTTAAGTCCTCTATCATCTAATGGTCCAATTGACTCTCTCACAGGTTTTTTGCTACGAATGTACTTGAAAAAATCTTTATTTCGCCTTTTTGCTTCTGCAGCAAGCTTCTTCTCAAATTCTCTCTTTGCCTTCTTTATCAATGCCTTGCATTTGACCTGCCAGTGCTTGTGCTGTTTCCAGGTTTCATCGTTTGGCTCTTTTTTCCATTTCCTGAAAGATGCTTTCTTGGCAACAACAGCCTCTCTGACCTCACCTTTAAACCATGCTGGCAGTTTTTTGGACTTCCTTCCACTTTTCTTAAAGCGTGGAATACAGCAGGTCTGGGCTTCCAAGATAGTATTTTTTAACAACACCCAAGCTTGATGTAAGTCTTTAACCTTTGCAGCACCCTTATCTCTTGCACTAGATCTGGTGTTCCACTAAGGACTAGGTCTAATATGGCTTCCCTTCTCGTCGGTTCATGGACTAGCTGCTCCAAGAAGCAGTCATTTATGTCATCTAGGAACTTTATCTCCCTAGCATGTACTGCCGTGACACTGACCCAGTCGATACCGGGGTAATTGAAATCGCCCATTATTATTACTGTGCTGTAACTTTTGTTAGCTTCCTTGATTTCTTTGAGCATTTCATCATCCATTTGTTCATTCTGGCCAGGCGGTCTATAGTACACCCCCACTGCCATTGCCTTCCCCTTTTTACATGGAATTTCAATCCATAGAGATTCTACAGCAAATTTTGTTTCCTGCAAAACTTTAATCCTTTCTGACTCAATGCCCTCTCTAACATAGAGCGCAACCCCTCCACCAATTTGATCAGCTCTATCATTACGATATAGTTTGTACCCAGGTATCACAGTGTCCCACTGGTTGTCCTCCTTCCACCATGTCTCTTTTATTCCAATCACATCATTGGCCAAAGCATCCAGCATTACATTACCCAGTACCCCAAATGAGGGTCCAAATACTCCTATGTGCCTGATTGGGAGAGTGGGACACTGACCTCTGAATGATGCATGCACACTTCCAGCTGCCAAAATGTGGCACAGGATGTCTTGTTGGTCTCTGCATTCCCACCACCATATAGGAAGGCAGTGCTTAGAGGTGAATGTTGGAGTAAAGGTAGGTATGCGGAGAGCAGTATCATACATATTTTGTATGTGCCCTTCATGCTGTAGGTGGCATTGCAGGCCAAAGCCTATGTTCAAATGGCCAGAGCCTATGCAGGCCTACTCAGTGTCTGCATTCATTTCATCAGAGGGCCTGAATGACAGACTGAGTAGCTCCCCATGGGCATTAAGTGTGACAGTCACAAGGATGTTGTTAGAGTACAAAGAGGCAGGGAATGGTGTCGTATGTGTCACCAGCAACTGTTCCAACATCCAACTCCATGTCTGAACTGCCATGCTTCCACGTGCTCTTGGGGTCGGAGGGAGCAATGTGTCTGCAGCACTGGCAAATTTTGGAGCGTCCATGGCTAGGGACATGACATTTAATGTGAGTTCAGGCATGGAACTAGGTTCAATGCTCACTGCCCATATTTGTGTATGTGACAGATGTAGCCCACTGTGGGCCAGCATGCACTCTCAGCCTGTCTCTGGCATACTTTGCACTGTCCCTCGCATTGCATGAGCTGTCCCCAGGTCTAAGATAAAAGGGTACATTATGAGGAACAGAGGATTCTAGGTAGTGGCTAAAACAGAGCAATTTGCAGAGTATGTATATGTGTTGGACGGTAGCTTAATGGCTGAGCCATTTTAGTGTGTGTCTGCCACAGGCATGGCCTGGGTGCACACATCTGTTCATGCTGAGAAGCCACTCTTGCTCTGACTAAGCTGTGACCATGTCACGGCTATGTAAGCACAATGTGCTATGCAGGGTCAAGCTGTAAAGATATGTGTGCTGTTTTTTTATGGCAAGTCCATTCACTACACAGGCTGCTGATTGTCCATGCTGTTTACACAATGCCAATGTGTTCATGGTGACTATGTACTGTGATAAGGAAGCTTATCATAGCTCAGGAAGGAGCTATAGAAAAGGTGAAGTGTCTCTGAACAAGCAACCTGTCAGTGCTGGTAGAAATGAGAAAACAGAATTTTGCCATAAAAGACTACCAGTCCCAGAATGCACCAGGTTTCCAAGAGCCATTAGAGGAGCTGAAGTGGGGAAACGTGTGTTCAATCAGGAGGGCTATGAGGTAATCCCTAAGCACTCATCTCAAAGGGCAGGGCCTGATTCAGCACAGCTGCACTGTATTAGGGAGGAGCACTCATCAAGGCAGAATAAGAATAGAGTTTGTTCTACAGATGACAAGCATAAGCTCCATGATCATGATCTTCATGATCACCTTGGATATGCAGAGAAGGATCATCAGTTTCATCTGAAGAATCAGCAGAAGCAGAAGCCAAACTGGACGGATAGAGAAGGAAAGAAACCCTCTGGAAGGAAGAGGAGAAAAGCCTTTGAGAGGTCTAGAAGAGTCCAAGGCAGTACGTATACTGGGAGGTATTCCAAGGGCCAGCATAGACCATTGGACGGGGGAAAGCCAGAGGAATGGTGCTGCAGAACAAGGAATCACCAGAGGCTACCTGTGAGGGAGACGGCTGCATGTGGAAGGGACTCTAAGACCTATGCCAGAAGGTATGTGAAGAGAGATCCAGTGTCCAGGGATCAGGACTGGAAGGCTGGACATAAGAACTGGACTACATACTGGCCAGGCTATATAGAGAGGAACTATAGCAACAATGGAAGCTCAGGTATGAACACTGATCTATGCCCTAGCTATAACCTTGAAAGACAGCAGGGAAATAAGTGTTCTCCTGAAAGTGCTCCATTGAAAGATTCATCTGTGCCAATTCATGATAGTGACCCTATGCTTGTTGATGAAGGGGAAATAATAGCAGATCAAGATATTGTTTATATGGACTGCTCTCTATCCAAACTCCGTTGGTAACTTTCTGTGATAAAGCACAGCAGCCATCACAAAGAAATTATAAATTTGTTCTTTATTCCACTAAGAAAAGCTCCTGAAGCAGGATTTGACTCACACAGTAGAAAGCCAGCCTGCTAAAGGGTTTCAGCTGGATAACTGATAGCAATTGAGCTGCACCTAATTGCTTGTGAGCTAGGAGAGAATTACTTCTGGATCTGTGTGGAAAGTAATCAGAAGTTAACCTTACAAGAACAGTTTATTTTTTCTTTGTGGCTTTTCGTTTGTTAGAGATATGCTAAGAAAACATTAGCTAATTGCCTGACAAGTTTGAAGGTTGTTTTCCTGATTTTGATTTTTGACTTTGTTTTACCAAGTTAAACACTACAAGCAAGTAACCTAATTTATGTGCTACCAAGCATATCTGTGCTGGGAGAAATAACCCCATAAATAAAGAAGTATCTTATTGGCTTTAACACTTGTGCACAACTAAATTATTGTCAGCAGCTGTGTCTGGTGTGAATGAACTACATTACCCACAATACCTTGCAAAAATCATATAAATATATGCATTGTCAAGACTGTGAAGATTCTCACCCAGGCAGCCGTCTGACAGTACACATGCAGTGTGTGGTAACTAGCAAGGTGGACACAGATGGCATGTGAATGACTGACACAGGCGGTATTGCCCAACATATATAGACAGCTTGAGATTGATATGGGTGATTGGAATTCCCAGAAAGTGAGGCTAACATCTGTTCTTGGGCTGCTGGTAACCTGCTGGTATCTATGGTCTTGGCAGACCCTTCTTCTTGGTGTCAGCATCCCCCCCCCCACCCTTCTGCTTGGACAACGCTGATTGTCTTTGGGTTCCTTGTCAACAGCTGCTGCGGCCTTAGGGAACGACAAGAGATGTTATAGGAGAGTCCCTGGGCATCTGGAGCAGGACACAAGGCACAGATAAGACAGGCCACTCTAACATTCTGCAATTGTACAGAATACCCAAGCAGACTGTACATCACACACTGCAGTCAGAGACAAAGAAAATGTGGCAGAAAGATACAGAAATATTTCCCATTGTGTTGGGTGCCACAGGCTTGATAAAGAAGAATTTCCAAGCACATCTTGACAAACTACTCATACATGTTCTATCTTACGAACTCCAGCAGGAGGCTCTCTTTGGCATGATGTAGATACTACACCGAGCCTTAGCAGTAAATTTGAGAGACTGAGATTATACTCCCCATGCCCTGGCTTAGAAGTAAAGTTCACAACTGTCATGGTATGCGCAAAATTTAACCCATTTGGAGAAACTAACCTGAAACAAACCTTCTATTGCATATATGCACTCAGATTGTATGTTGGATCATCAGTAATGGAGGAATAACCGATACCGGCTTTTAGTGCCCAAATTGCAGCCATGGCAGTAACTGTGAACACTGGAGCATTGCCGAGTACCTGCTTGTCTGATATGATGGTGGTAGATGTGTGACCGGCCCCCCCGAGGGGGGAGGATGGTCAGGGATAGACCACAGGGGTCATGATTATGATTTGCATAATGTGTATGCACAGGTGTACCTATCTTGCAGTGTACAGCAGATGGGAAGGAACTGCATGCCCTGCACATGTGCTGCCACAGGGGTTAGTGCCCTACTACGTTGCTGTGGACCTCTGCATGCAAGTGTTATTTTGCGCTGGAGGTACAGCGGGGGAAGGGCATCTTGACCTCATATGTGGCTTGGTCTTTGGACATGGGATGTATTCTGCAGCTGTGTGTCTGTTATGCTACTAGTGTACTGAGTGTGCAGTTCAGTGCGTACTGCATGTGCACCGCTGTAGACAGGCCCTAGATGTGGTATACCATTGTCTTAGACTGTGGCAGCCATGTTGTTGCATGTCCTGGGTTTTTCCCATTGATGGCAGGGAGAAGATGTCTCTTTGCCTTTAGACAGTGCTACAGGGATGTGGGGAGGTGTAGACTAATGGTTTGCCCACTGACTCAGTAAGCAACAAACCAGGGTTTGACTCCCATGGTTTCTCTTTGTTGTTGTGGGAAACTCACTTCAATATATTGCCAGAAACAATCAATTGACAGGAGGACACACATTCTTATATTTTTTATGTGTTATGATAGTACATTGTGTCTGCAGACATGCACATTGCAATCATACCCATCTGACAGCATGACTTTATTGGCTCTACTGTAGCCCATTGCAAAGGTTTGGACATGTACAAGGTACCGAAGGTCAGGGATTCAAATCCCACTAGAGGACAGCAACCTTGGGCCAGAAGGACTGGGGTTTCTAGTCCCACAGGTGCTCCTTGTGGTCTTGGGCAAGCCACTTAACCCTCCATAGCCCATGTTCCCTGTAAAATAGTTATCTCCAAGTTAAAATGCCCTGTTCAATGTAATTTCAGTTTATTCAATGTAAACTGTCTTGATATCATGAAAGGCAGTATATAAGAAATGTTAAATAAATAAATAAATCTTCACCCTGCAGATGTATGACATATGAGTTGTATACAATTGGACTATTTCATCATAACTGTGACTGAACATCTTTGGCTCCATCATATTTCTACAGTGCATGCAGGCATATCCCACTCCTGGAATGGCCACTTGCAGGGATTATCACATGTTCTTACTTGCTCCATATGGCCAATATAAGAGACACTTGTCCAGTTGTTATATGCACATGTGTCAGGAAGATTGTATGGTGGTTAGAAAAGCTGAGACAGCTGTCATACCCAAATAGCTGGTACTGGGACTTCCCTGTGGCACAGCTACTATTTTTTTTACACACACTACAATTGTATTTGTGCTGACAAATCAGGTACATCGGGGCAGCAAGGCCATACTGCACTCTCATCTACTGCCATCCACCCTTCAGCCCATCCACCAGCACATGTCCATCATGTCCATTCATATGTTCTCCTGCCAGCTGCTACACCATGGCCCACACAGGGACATTTTAATCATTAGGATGTATCACTCACACCTCTCCAGTGAATAAACTATACATCACTACCTCTGCTCAATAATCCTTTTGATGCCCACATTGTGGCGATGCTGGCTCCACTTGGGGACACTTCTTCCTAATCCTATGCCACACACTGGCATTACAGAAGATTATGTGGGCACTCCTCACTGATACAGTACAGATGCCTCCCACATGCTCATCCCACTTACCGACTGACATGTAGAATACACATGGGTCTGACAGGTCCATCAGCTCTTACCTTTCCTTCCATCTATCACCAAAAATGTGACTTTCACAGGGGCTCCCTTATCCTGCATTAAGGTGACTGCCATTTTCAGATGTTAAAACGCACGCTTGACACCTTAATGCCCGATGTCCTGTTAGTGCCTGATAATGGGAGCCAAGCACCTTTACCGCCGGAACGCCTACTGGCCGCCTCAGCCTTTAGCGCATGATGATACCCTTACCGCTGCTGTTACCGCTTGCTAACAGCTGTGCCCTTAATGCTCTTAAGTAAATATACCCCTTAGGGTTTGGTATGAGAGCCAAGCAAATGAATAATAAACATAATTTATCCTTTTAAAAAAGTGGCATAAAACTGCACAAACAGAAGAATTAACACACACATTTCTTAATAAAAGAGAAAGGTATAAAAGGAAAGTCTGCACAAGGAAAGTCCAGACAGAACAAGGAATGGAAGGCAATCTGAGCAGTAGGTGTACACAGCTTGAATATCCAAGATACAAACAAAACAAATTCATACAATTCTAAAAACCAACACGTTTTGGCTTTTGCCTGCATCAGGGGTATAAATATATGAAACAAAACATAACAGAAAAATGAAAAATCCAACAACATTAACCACTCCTTCAGCGACCACATTTGGAGTACTGTGCATAATTCTGGAGACCGCACCTTCAGAAAGATATGAACCGGATGGAGCTGATGCAGAAGGCGGCTACTAAAATGGTCAGAAGCATTTGTCATGGGGCAGACTAATAGGCCGATGCAGAAAGCTAGCACGGGCTTTCGGAGCCCATAATGCCACTTTTAAGCATGTTTAAATGCATTTTACGATCTTCCCCATGCAGGAAATAGACTTAAACGCCGGCGGAAAAGCTAGCGACCAATTAGTGCCAGGTGTATTTAAATGAATACTCATTAGTTAAATCTGCTGGGCTGGAAAGCAAATCATAGCTATGCCTGATGCAGAGACTGGCGTAGATGATTTCACCATAGCGACAAAACTTTGACTGCAGGGTCTGAGCAGAAGTAAACCTCTAACTCTGCCCCCGACAGTATTTTGATGGCACCAGGTGCTTTCCCCGATGCTTAAATCATCTTCTCCCCAGATGATCAGGCATTGGGCAAAGTCCCCGATGCCATCAAAACAGTGTTGGGCCGTGCGGATAAAAAAAAAAGATAAAGCCAAAGTGAAATCGGTTTTCTGGTGTTCTGTATGGTGCCGTTCATCAGTCTGTCATAAGAAGATGCTGTGTGCAGATAACTCTACTGTTTTTAAATTTCCAGGAAGCAGAGGGATGACCTAGGGAAAAAATGCAAATTAGCCACCGGTGCTTGGGGAGAGCAAGCCAGACTAGCGCAGACTTCTTGTGCTCATGTGTTTGGCTTGCTCTCCCTGTTTAACTCTGCGGTGGCTCATTAACCTTCCTGCATCGCACATTTAAATATGTGCATTGTCAGGAACGTTAAACAATCGATCCAGTGTGGGTCTAGTGCTGGCTTTCTGCATCGGCCCAATGAAGAGCTCAATATGTATACTTTGGGGAAAGATATGATAGAGACATTTAAATATTTCTATGGCATAAATGCACAGAAGGCAGCCTTCTTCCTGGTGATAGGAAGTTCTGGAATGAGGAATCATAGGATGAAGTCTCCTCAAGAGTAATCTGAGAAAATATTTTTGTTCTGAAAGAGTGGTGGATGTAATGAACAGCCTCCCATTGAGGGGGTGGAGGCTAGACTATTAGTTGCAACAAAGAGGCAAAATTCTATAGTTCAGATAAGGGATAACTCTGGAAGAGCGCAGAGCTTAATAAATAAAGTAATGGGAAATTTCAGTTTTTCTAGTAGGCTGTATTTTTTTGATGTTACTTATTTTGATTGTAAAATGGAACTTTTTATGGTGAAAAATACATTTGAATGCCCTTACGGAACATAGGATTTTTTTGCAAATTTATATTAGCTTTCATTTAATGAATTTCCAGCTTCTAAATAAACTTCTTTGCATTGATTGTACTGTTAGTAATCCATGGTTAGAACTATGTGGAAACTGAAAAGATTTCACATGACCTGACACAGGGATTATGATTACAATATTTAGTCATTGAAAGGATGCAGCCAATTTTAGCAGAAAAATAACACTCTTTTCCCCATAATTTCATTGCTCGCAGCTGGGAGAATTACAATGGGCATTACAACTAATGTTCCTCGCAGTCTGGCAATGAGGAAACAGAAAACCCTGAATGTTCCAATTACTACAAATTGGTGTCTGCCACACAGCATTAGTAGCTTTTATTATATTTTGTTTTCAGACTGGAAACTTCCCTTTTCATAAGCATTAATTGTGTATACGCCTAAGTTTCATGCCACCTCTTTGTACTATCATTAAAAAAAAATCCAGAATAAAGAATTCTGACAGCCCATGATATCACAGGACAATACATACAAATTATCAAGCAAAATGATATTTATTAATGTTTTTAACCAGAGCAAGACTGCAAGGAAAAACTGGCAATATCTGAGACAGAAACAGAGAAAAATGACAGTAGATAAAGATCATAAGGCCAGTCTGCTAATCCATATGAACTACTAAACTCTACAATCCCTTCTTTTTCCTTAGAGATCCTATGTACTTGTCCCATGCTTTCTGGAATTCGGAAACAGTCATTGTTTCCACTACCTCCACTGAGAGGTTATTCCATGAATCTACTACTCTTTCATTTTATGCCCCCTCATTCTAGAGCTTTCTTTCAATTGAATGAGGCTCTCCTCCAGTGCATTTATGCCATAGAGGTATTTAGACATCTGTCATATCTTCCCTCTCCTGCTTTTCTTCCAAAGAATACATATTGAGATCCTTAAACCTGTCCCCATATGCTTTATGACATAACGTAAGAACATAAGAACATAAGGTATGCCATACCGGGCCAGTCCAAGGTCCATCAAGCCCAGTATCCTGTTTCCAACAGTGGCCAATCCAGGTCACAAGTACCTAGCAGGTTCTCAAAAAGACACACAGGTTCCACAATGCTTGTGTTGGGGCAAGCAGTGCATTACCCGGGTCCTCTTTAATAATGGTTTATGGACATTTCCTCCAGGAACTTGTCCAAACCTTTTTGAAACCTAGCTATACTAACAGCTTTTACTGCATCCTCCAGTAATGAATTCCAGAATTTGATTATGCGTTGAGTGAAAAAATATTTTCTCTTTTTAGTCTTAAATGGGTTACACTGTAGTTTCATTGCACGTCCCCTAGTCTTTCTACTTTTTGATGGCATAAACAATCGATCTACGTTTACTTGTTCCACTCCATTCATTAATTTATAAACTTCTATCATATCTCCCCTCAGCCGTCTCTTTTTCAGGTTGAAGAGCTCTAACCTTTTAAGCCTCTCCTCATAGGGGTATCCTTCCATCCTCTTTACAATTTTAGTGGTCTTCTTTGTACCTTTTCTAATCCCGCTATTTCCTTTTTAAGATACGGTGACCAGAATTGCACACAATATTCAAGATGCGGTCACACCATGAAACAATACAGAGGCATTATAATATCCTTTGTTTTATTCTCCATTCCTTTTCTTATGATTCCTAGCATTCCATTTGCCTTATTGGCTGCTGCTGCACACTGAGGGGAGGGTTTCAACATGTTATCCTTGATGACACCTAAATCTTTTTGCTTGGTAATGGTTCCTAATGTGGAACCTTGCAACATGTAACCACAGTTTGGGTTGTTTTTTCCTAGGTGCATGACTTTACACTGACCATTGACCATTTTAGTAGCCATCCTCTGAACTGACTTCATCCTGTTTATAATCTTTTGAAGATGTACGAGTAGTCCCCAGAATTGCACACAGTACTGCAAATTAGGTCTCATCAGAGATTTACGCAGAAGAACTATTATCTCCTTCTCCCTATACACCCTAGCATCCTTCTGGCTTTCACCTTCACCTGGTGAGCCCAGTATTCATCTATACAATCAGACCCTGTGGCTGAATGTTTCCTATGACTAGCACAACACTATCTGGATAGTGTCAGGGTGGCTGGTGAGTGGAGCTGGGGAGGAGGCACTTTTTATCTAGATAGCGATGATATTCAGTGTTGCTATGCAGATAAGTATCCACATAATTTAGTACATCAAAAAAGCTGTTCCAAATGTTTATGGATTGAGTATCCAGATAGTGGCTGAAAATTGTTACTCTCTGGATAGCCATTACTGCTAATCACAAAATCCTAATATTCAGTGACAGGTGCTGTCCTGATACTGCTACTCAATATCTGTTTTCTTTATCCGTGGCAACTGATGTTTAAAATATTGCTGACCGCCAGAAGTTCAATATCGACCTTTTTAATTTTTTTTAAATAGGGGCAATAATTTAGAAACTCTACAGACTGTTTGCAGGACTAATTATTAGCCCAACAGACTTGGAAGAGCCATTGGTTGTCCTTGGAAATGAACTATAGGATCTACTTTGTGCGATCTGCCGAGGTCTTGCAACCTGGACTGGCCACTGTTGGACACAGGATGCTGGTCTGAATGGATCTTGGTCAAACTCTTATGTTCTTATGTAACTTCTGACATCTGGGTGTCCCTTGTAGTGGCTAATGCACGCTGGCTAGCAGACTAAGGACACAACGTCCAAGAATAAATTCTGTACTTTCAGACTCAACTCTCAAGTAAGATTAGGAGTCCTGAAACAGGACTAATAAATATTGGGAGGCCTTTGCCATCTGCATCCCACTCACTCCAATTCCCCTTCTCTCAATAACAGAGTCCAGGCCAGAATTTATATTCTGAACCAAAAGGTTTACTTAAAGAAACTTGAGGGTCACTGATAGAGATTACAAAAAAGTAAGTATTGGCAGAGACAAACAATATTACACACCTTTCTCCTTGCCCTTCTCCTTTTAGTGTACCTCTGAAGGGGAGGCTGTCATGGATGCGGATCCCCAGTGCAGCACCTTGGAAGCTTTTGGCTTTGGTGTCACTTGATTTTAGGGATGTTCCTCTGCACCCTTTCCTTTTCTCAATTGGACCATTGGCTCCCAGATGTTCCATTGCTTTCTATTTCTCTCTTCTACCGGTATGACTGAATCCTCTCCTCCTGAGAATGGAATGTGCTGATAGTGTGCAGAAGACAGTGGATATTGGGTGGAAGGCTTAAGCAACCTCCTAATGCAGTATCTCGGCAAATAGATCCATCATTTATGCATAGCGTTCCCGAAATGGGTACGCTCAAATTTTATGCCTCAGGTCATATTAAACTATGCAGAAAACAATTCAATCACACAATATTTTATTAGGAGCAAATGTAGAATAAATGCATTACAAAATGTTCTGTGATATGTTCACCTGCAGAACCGATAAAAGAACTTGAAGTAAGAGTTTAGTAAAATTTGCTAAATTTATCGTATGCTTGAAAAGTAGCCTTTTTTGACAAGAACACAATCAGTCATTCTCTCAGGTAAGCCAGATTTTTTTAAATATATTGTTTTAATCAAATATATTTGTATGTAGAATTTACAGTGATTCCGTTCTGAGTATGATACATATTTCTGCCATCCCCATTATGGGGACGCTATGCATGAATGGGTAGGGCGTTTGCGATGAGCGATAATATGAGCAATTAAGTGTAACAGAGCATGTGCAGTATGCAATTATTCCACAAACCGTGCTATTTGGTGTTTTTGTATTGTCTGTTTATGATTTTTCACATTTTTCAACTTTAGAATGTCAAGGCATTACATGAAGTTATTTCAATGCTGGAGGGTGATAATGAATGGATAGCAGCCGACATATACATTACTTTGCATGACTGCCTGAGCCATATGCCCAATCCACTCAATGCACATGTCAGCACCTGGGGAAGGAGGGGCTGCAGTATGTGCAGCAGCTGCCACAGGCCTGTGCATGTCCATACCATGTGTGGCTGGCCTATGCCTCTGTGCATCATGCAGATTGCCTGCCTGGGACATTGGTCACAGCAGTGTTCCATCGTGGGCTGCTGGTATGGGGACTGCCTCTGGGTCCGGGGGTTCGAGGCCCACTCTGCCAATATTTTTGCTGAGATATGCCAAGGGTGCAGTGTCACCTGCCCATTGCATGATGCCAATGCTGCACACATGGTGGCTGTCATGGGGGTTGGACATGTGCATGGTGTGTTGCATACACCTGGTACCCACAGCACATCATCATCTAGCTGCACAGGGCATGCATGTCAGCCATCGGGCACTGCGGATGCGGTCCCAGGCCTGTTTCTATCACCTTGGGGTGGTAAGGCTGCCGCACAGGTGGCCCCATGCATAGGACAGGTGTCTGTGGCAGCATGTTTCCCCTTCCTCCAGCCCACCCACCCTGCCATGGTTCCCTCCACATCCCTTCTTGGGCATACCCACACATCTGGGCCACCCACTTGACTTGAGTCTGCCACATCCATGGCCTACTCTGGGGCATTCCCTTATCCATATCCTGTCCCCTGTACATGTCACGCACCACTGTCATATGTGATGTGGCTGACTACACAGTTTTGATACATAAAGATCATTTCCACATAATACTAATTACATTTCATTTATAATAAGTTTTGGAAATTTATTTGTAGTTGTTTGACATTATTTGCAGTTGTTTTATATAACAGCCACTTCACCTGCCTTTTCATGCATAGCGTCCCCGAAATGGAGACGCTGAAATATTGTGCAAAATAGCAGTCAAAATATTTGTTTTGACCAAAATTATCACTTGAGGTGTTATTAGTTTGGTATTGACTAACATCTTATGGAGTTTCATGTGAAAACTAAAATTCATGCATTATGACTGGACCAGTCGAAGACAGAGGACTGCCTTAGGGTAGGGTTTTTATAGTGATTGAAGTTTTCTTCCCACAGAATCTTCTCCCAGAATGATAACACTGGGTAAGAGTAATCTTCCTTGTTCTGGAAAATTACCAGAACACTTATAGGTCACATTGCAATAATTTCAAAACACTTTTCCCCTACTTTTGCGAAATAATTTTGAACCATACAGTGAAACATTTTTTCTCCGGGAACAAGCAGGAAGTCAGTCCTCACATAGGGGTGAAGTCAGCACTGATGGAGCCTGTGTGGTAACCTCTCCCCAGCTTTCAAAGAAAGCCTTTAGACGATGTACCACACATGTGTGGCCCCCTTCTCACCTAAGTGTGCCATCATGCTTCAGACTCCATTTTTCTGTCGAGCACATCGGACGTGTGTCTGTTCCCTCCAGAAAAATAAATTTTTTTCTTGTCTTTTTCTCTGGTCATGCATCATTTTTCTTTGGGCTCCTTTTCGTTTTCCCCCTTGGGAGTTTTTCTTTGGAGCATAGGTTTTTACACCTTTTCTGGCCGGGCCAAGGGCGTTTGACCTCACGGGGACTTCTTCCCCGCCATAGGTCTCGGTTAGTGGCTTCAAGCCTTGCGACTGTTGTGCTCACAGTATGTCGCACATGGACCTGCATGACTGTTGTCTTCTGTACCGAGGGCTGGATCATGATGCCTTGGGGTTTGAGGCTGTAAGAAGCAGCATGAGTCAATTTTCCACAAGACCGACTCATCCCCGGAGCTGTCTACAGAGCCAGTGCCCTCAAGGGCCATGGAGGCCTCAACCTCATGCGACGACTGTGCTGCCTCAGAGTCTTGAGGTTATGAAGTATTGAGCTGGGGCTCTCTCAAGGAGGGATGCCCCTAGAAGAGCCTAAAATCATTAGTGGCCTCCTCAGGTAATGAGTCTAGGACTGTGGGGAAGTCCCATGGACCACGGCCTCAAAATCCTTGACGTGAGGCTGAGGATGATGGCTGGGAGCAGCCCTCGAAGCTGCCCTGGTGTGAGAAAATGCCATCAGCATCCAGGGATTGGTCTCATTCATCAGAGACCATCTTTGTCGAGGACATCCCCTCGACAGTGCCGGTGTCAGGCCTGAGGTCCTCGGTGCCCGCGCCGGTGGCTGCAGAGCTATCTGGCATCAAGGCCAGTATGGTGGCCTTGGAAAGCAGTTTGTCTGCCTTCATTTCTCAGAAGCAGACTCTGATGCCTGGTTCCTCTGGATCATCACTCCTGACCACGACCCCTCCACAGCAAGGGCTTCCCTGGAGGTGGAGTCGATCCTCGAGCACCATTGGCCTCGAGAGGCACCTCAGGGCCTGTCCCAATCTCGGTCCCATTCAGGACTGAGGACTTCCCTGCAAAGTGCACCCAACTTGGAGGGTAGGGGCATTGGTACCCCCAGGCCATTGGGACTGGAGCTCCAGCCCAAGACCCACAGGACCCTCGAGGTTTCCCCTGACTCCGGGTCAGATTGGAGTCCCCAAACACCCAAATTCACAGGGATATGCCCTCAGGTACTTCCCCTCCAGAGGCCTGGCATCAGTCCCCAACCGAGGATCTGGCCTTCCTGAACTTTGTGAGGGATATGGCAAAAGCCCTTGCCTTCATCACCAAGGAAGAGCCTCGGGCGGAGGATCTCGAGATCCTCCAGTATGAGGATCCCCCCAAGGAGGTCCTTAAAGTCTCCATCCCTGCTATCCTGGAATGGCTGCTCCTCTGTATGTGGGAGACCCCATTTTGAACAGGTGGCTGGACTCGATGTACCAGGTCTGCCGGAGCCCTGGCTTCCAAACGTTCAGCTGCCTCACATCTCCATGGTGTTGGAATTGGCCATGCATAGGTTTAAGAGCCAGAAAACACATTCCTTGGTGCCCCCATGTAGGGAGGCCCGCATCATGAACGCCTTGGGCCGAAAGCGCTTTCAGGGCTCAATGCTCATCAGCCAGATCCAGGCCTATCAGCTGTACATGGGCATGTACCTGTGGGAAATGATGAGGGAACTCACTGGATTCTCGGGTGGTCTCTCTGAGTAACCTCTTCAGCGGTTCTGGACCCTGGTCTCCATGGTTAAGGAGTGGACCAAATTTATGATTTGAGCAGTCTGTGATGGCTTTGAGTCAGCAGCTAGAGTAGCAGTGGTGGGCATTAGTGCCTGCTGCCATGCCTGGCTACATTCTTCCAACTTGGTCAATGGGTACAGGGAAACTTGGTTGATGTCCCTTGCCGGGGAGATAATCTCTTTGGCAAGCCGAAGATGGACAAGACCACCGAGCTGGAGTCCAAGTTCAAGCATTGTGGAACTTGTGTCTCTTGGGGAAACTGCTAGGTACGTATGACCTAGATTGGCCACTGTTGGAAACAGAATACTGGGCTTGATGGACCTTGGTCTGACCCAGTATGGCATATCTTATGATCTTATGATCTTATGACCAGGACCAGGATCTCTAAAATGACCAGGACCAGGGTCTCTAAGGAAGGCTTCAAGTAAAAAGCTCCTATACCCCCAAAAAAGGAAGGCTTACGGAAACTACTCTCAGCACTTGGCCTTTCCAGCTCCGGAACAGGGCCAGAAGACCAAGGGACAAGGGCATGTCCTCGTAAGCCTAAAGCCCCCAAGCATCAGCCTGCTCCTCAGATGCAACTTGGGGGAGGTTGACTTCTGGAGCATAGTCTGTCTTCTCCCCAGGGCATCTGGTATTCTTCACTGACCGCTGGCTCGCCATCACCATTGACATGTGGGTATTGCAGGTGGTGAAGGAAGTGTACCTTCTCCACCTCGAACAGACATCCCCACCTTTCTTTTCAGGAGAGCTCCTGATCCCCTTCACCGGGACCTGCTTCAGCAGGAATTCACAAGCCTTATGGTAGAAAGGATGGTGGAATCTGTCCCCCTCCACCTCAGGGGCAAAGGGTTCCATATTAATACAAATATTAATACAACCACCTCCCCACTAGATCCTTGTCCTGTAGCATGGATCAAGGCGACAAACCTTGAAGCCAGCACTGAAATGCTCCACAATCTGTCCCATACTAAAGAACAAGAACCTTAATAAAGATGACCCAGACGCTTACAGACCAATTGCCAGCATTCCATTTGTAGCAAAAGTAATAGAAAAAGCAGTACAACGTCAGTTACAGGATTTCATAGACTGAAATGCTCCACAAGATGAATAACAGTATGGATTTCGACCATTCCATGGGGTCAAAGCACTCCTACTAGTAATACTTGATACGCTCATTAAGGGAATGGATACCACCAAACATCTATTCATTCTCCTATTTCTGGACATCACCTCTGCTTTCAACAACGTGAATCACAACACCCTCATCTCTAGACTTGACTCCATAGGTATAAAAGGACACCCCTCAAGTGGTTCAAATCATATATAACTGACAACTCCCAATATGTGCAAATAGAATACAAAACCTCCTCAACCTTCCCCCAAAACCAGGGAATAACCCAAGGCTCCATACTCTCTGCTCTTCTGTTCAACTTATATATACAGCCAATCTGCACTTTATTTAAAAAACACAAAATAAAATACTACATATATGCAGACGATATTATGTTATACTCCCCACTGGACATACTCAACCTCACCTAAGACAAGTTAGCAGTCTGTCTTAAAGAAACAAAAAGCTGGCTTCAAGCAAATAGCATGAGCATCAACTTTAAGAAAACAGAAGTCTTGTTCACATCAAAGAACCCTGACATCACCTCTCTGCCAACAATCTGTTTAAACAACACCCCACTCCCGGTAAAACAGGGCGTTATCCTTGATAAACTCTCAGCATGGAACACCACTTAACCCGTTTTGGACAGCTTGCATATTCTTTCTCTGTTCTGGATGATTTATTAGATTTGTTACACTCAAACAACTATGAAATACCGGCAATAATAAAAAATATTAAAACTTTGCAGAAAATAGAAGTTTCACATAGTGTATGTTTTTCATACACTGGTCCAATATAGTATATTGTCCGTCTTCAGAAAAGATAGGATTCATTTCCAATATTCATTGACATAAACATACTGTATGATATTATTGAAACTGCAGTTTTCTTTTTTTTTTAAATTCTTTATTTTCGTTTTATAACAACAAAGGAAAGGAAGACATACAGCTAAAAGACAAATACATAACGTGTAATACATACACCAAAGTAAACCCCTACCACCCCCCTCCCCCCTGCTTCTTCTCTAGAAAACTAAGCATTCCCGAAGCGGGCGTGTACTTACATTATTATATTACAAAACCTAACGGTGATCTAAAACATGATGAGTGCACATTATACAGGCATGTTGGAGCAATAAGCAGATTGTACATAATCATTGAGCATCTGCCATTTAGACAAGCAAGAGTGAGTTTGGACATGGGGAATAGCTCTCCGAGGTATCTGCTCATATTTACTATATAAGCAGACGAGGTTCCACCATTCATTGACAGTAAGTCGAGAGCTATCCTTCCAATTCCTCGTGATTAAGCAAATGGCTATACCCAGCATGAAATCAAGGAGAAAGCGACCCTTCTTAGGAAGAGAGGGGACCTCCGCCACAGAGCGGAGTCCCACGACCTTCCAAGAGAGAGGTTCATGAAAGTGTAAGATAGATTGAATACGACCCCAGACCCTCCCCCAATAGACCTGCAGTTGAGGACATTCATAAATAACATGAGCGAAGGTTCCCACAGCAGTATGGCAAGACCAACACAGGTCCCTAGCATTTGGGTTCCATTTGGCTATTTTTTCTGGGGTATAAAAGCATCTGTGTGCAAAGAAGAAGAGAGTTTGGGTAACAGAGGCAGACCGGGAAACCCGCACTACTTTACTCCAAAAAACGCTCCATTGCACAGGGGTTATAGTAGTTTGCAGTTCGCGCTCCCAGGCTTGTTGAGCTCTAAAAGTGTCCGTATCTGTACCCTGACAAATTATTTTATAAAAGTTAGAGGCTACCCCATGTGTACTACTAATGGAGTGAACTGTCTCTAATAGCCCATCTTCAGTAGGGGCAGAGGGCGGCATGATTCGAGCACTTTTGAGGCAGTGTTGAAGCTGCATCAATTGAAAGTAGTGTTTCGCTGGTAACGCAAATTCCTTTTGTAAATCAGAAAAGGTTTTCCAACGAGCTGCAGAGAAAAGCTGTTGGGGTGTCCAGATCCCCCTGGAGTACCAGGGTTTCCAGGCTATTGTTCTATTTAGGACTTGAATTCTGGGGTTATTCCATAGCGGGAGTCCGTCCTGAGGACATACATTCGGGCCCAGTGATAGAATGAGAGTGTTAAAGGCCGCAAGAGTATCGACAATCATTGGTGGATGGCGGGTGTCTACTTGATAGGATATACCGGGGAGATGGGTCAACGGAATTGGGCTACTAAGCTCCTCTTCTATGTCAAGCCAAACTGGTCGGCGGTCTGTTGAGGTATCTAGCCATCGGGCACCTTGCTTAAGTAGAAAGGCTTGATGATATCTAAGAAAATCAGGAAATCTGGCACCCCCTCGTTCCTTTGCAGACTGCAGTTTATGTTTAGCTATCCTTGGTGGTTTGCCCTGCCAGAGATAACGGACGAGAAGGCCCTCAATATCTTTATAAGTATGTAACGGAAGTAAGCATGGCAGCATTTCTAAAATGTAGTTCACTTTGGGGACTATCATCATTTTCACAGTTTCTAAGCGGCCCCACCATGTGAGAGATAAGGGAGACCAACGATTGGTGAGTTCACGGACTTTGGAGACTACCTCTTTGGCATTAAAACTGATAGTGTCTTCTAAAGGAGAACAGTAATGGACCCCGAGATACTTCACCATGCGGGATTGCCAAAGGAAGGGAAAGGCCTGCATGTCAGCCTCATGTACCCAGCGGTTCAGTGGGAATGCTACAGATTTGGTCCAGTTAATTTTATAGCCCGATAATTGTGAGTATCCGTCAATCAGATCCAAGACAGCTGGAACCGAATCGAGGGAAACGAAGAGCATGAGGTCATCTGCATATGCAGAGAGTTTAATCTCCCTATGACTAAAGGGGACACCTCGAATACGTGCAGACTGTCTAATAAGGAGGGCTAGGGGTTCAAGAGCGAGATCAAAAAGCATTGGTGATAGGGGGCAACCTTGACGCGTGCCTCTTTGGAGGTTAAATGGCTGAGATTTGATGGCGTTTACACAAATACTGGCGACGGGTTGAGTGTACATGACTTGGAGATATCGGAGGAAGCCCTCTCCAAAGCCATACCATCGGAGAACTGCAAATAAGAAGGGCCATTCTAGACGATCAAAGGCTTTTTCGGCATCCAGGGAAAGACCCACCCATGGATGATCGAGATTGGCAGCACTAGATAACACATGGCACAAGGTCCGAGCATTGTCAGCAGTTGATCTGCCGGGTATAAAACCGCATTGGTCGGGGTGAATTAGGGTAGCCATCATGTCAGATAGCCGGGTGGCCAAGACCGTTGCGAAGATCTTATAGTCGGCATTAAGTAGGGAGATTGGACGGTAGTTGGCGGTCAGTAGCAGGTCTCTGCCTTCTTTCTCAAATACAACCACATTAGCTGCAGAAAAGGATCCCAAAGAGGATGTATCTACCGCAAGGGCAGTAAAATAGAGTTTTAAATAGGGAACTAAATCTGCACTGAACGTTCTGTAGAATTCGGTCGGGAGACCATCGGGCCCTGCGGCACGGCCCGAGGCTGTTCGTTTTAGGGCAGATTGGATCTCTGAAGTAGAGAAGGGTTCATCCATCGCATCCCTATCATCTTCAGAGAGGGTCGGCCGCTGAATGCCAGAAAGCAATCGCTCGAATGTCTCTGACGAGAACTCACATTCAGATTGATATAGGCGAGTATAGAAATCCCGAAAGAGCTCTACAATGTCGGAGTCTGTGGTCACTATGCCCCCTCCCTGTGGAGCTCGAAGGGCCGCAATGCGTTTGGCTTCTTTTTGACCTTTCAAGGCATTGGCTAGGAGTCGACCGGCTCGGTTATTTTCACGATAATATGTCCCTCGCTGAAGCTCAATACTCTTAGAAGCTGCAGTTGAGAGGATTGAATTATATTGAAAACGGAGACGCTGTAATCGAATTAATACACATGGGTCAGTGCGTGAAGTTAGAACTCGTTCGCCTGCTTTTATTTGTTGGTCTAGTATGAGCAGCTGCTGTTTACGTTGTTTCCGCAGGCGGATTTGATAGCTAGTGATCGTTGCCCGATTGGCCGCTTTGAAGCCCTCCCACCAAGCCCAATTCGCAGTATCTTGGGGTAGATTAAAATGGAAGTAATCCTGTATGGCTACTCGAATTTCTGACTGGAACTCTGGCTGAGTTAACAGGGCTCTATCAAAAAACCAGGCTCCCGAGTTTCCCTGGGGTGCAGTAGTGTGTAATTGAAAGGAAATGGCAGCATGATCTGAAATATGTTGGGAGTGAATCTTTGCAGTGTCCACCTGAGGAACTAACAGTTTTGAGATTAGAAAGAAGTCTATGCGAGACTGAGATTTATGAGGGGAGGAGAAGAAGGTGAAGTCAAGCTCATTGGGGTGTAGTAACCTCCATAGATCAACTAAAGCAAGATCCTTGATCAGGGAGGTAAGCGTGGCGTGACTCTTGGGGGGACCACTCGTCCTAGGCGGCTGTTTATCAATCAGGGGATCAAGGACTAGATTGAAATCCCCCCCAATGATCAATGAAGTATTAGCAGAAGCCTGCGCAACCTGAGCAATGGTAGCAAAAAAGGCAGGGTCATCAACATTAGGAGCATAAAGGCATATACATGTAACTTCTACGCTACCTATCTTGAGGTGAACTCTAGACCATCTACCTTCTGTATCTGAGCTAGTCGCAATAACAGTAGCATGCAAAGATTTCCTAACCAGTATGGCAACCCCACATTTCTTAGAAACGGCTGGGGAATAAGCGGCCACCATATAAGGTTTAATATTGAGTTTAAGAGTTTCCTTCGAATTTAAATGCGTTTCTTGGAGAAAAATCAGATCCGCTGCTTCCTGACTGAGGTAGCTTAGGATTTTCTTCCGTTTTATCGGATTATTGATGCCTTTTACGTTCAATGAAAAAATCTTACATGGTGCCATCAATCGGTAATAGACATTTTAGGGAAGGGCGCTTGATAACATAGAACATAAGCAGAATCTGTACAACAATGTCATAATCACCGAACATTCTGGCTAATACACCCCATATTGAAAAGTATGTACCAACGTATCTTAGAGAAGAAGCAAAACCCCCAAAGAATATGGCGACCATGTGTCTGCGGGAGGAGGCCCTAGAGAGGAAATAGAAGACATGTAAAAAAAAGAAAAGAAACACCAGAGTCTATAATAACACTGTCTCTGATACTCATCGAGGCTACTGTGGGTAGATGGAGTCGGGTCACAGATACCATCAAGAGTAAGGCAACAGACTGCCCACGCCAGACTCTTTGCTAGGCTGCGGCAGATCCAATATGGCAGATACAGCGGATATGAGGAGACTCGCAGAAATATTCTGGAAGTCAGCGCATCAAGTCGGCTTCTTTGGAATCCAAAAACTCCGCTAGTAGATCAGGGTCCTCGAATGTTCTTGTCTGATTGTGAAGCGTGACTCGGAGCTTGGCCGGGTACATCAGGCCATAGCGTGCTTGTAGTTGTTGAAGCCTCGGCCGGAATTCCAGAAAGCGCTTTCGGCGGTCGACTGTGGGTTTAGACAAGTCGGGATAGAAGGAGATCTTGTGGCTCTCAAACTCCATATGGCCCTTTGCCCGAGAGGCACTTAGAATTTGCTCCACGTGTTGATATCTCAATAGTCGAAAAATGATAGGCCGCGGGGTCTTCCTGTTGAGCGTTATGCTTGTGGGTACACGATGAGCGCGATCAATCTCCAAATCTTTGGTAAAGGTGATTTGGAGCAGGGAAGGGAGGATTTTGCATAAAAACTCTTTCATGTCTCCCGATTCCGCTCCCTCCGGTATGCCCACGAGTCTTATGTTGTTGTGGCGCGCTCTATTATTGCCATCTTCCACCTCTTTCTGCAAGGCCCGCACCTGTCATTCAACTTTGTCGAGTTGGGACAACCGGGCCGCATGGGAGTCCAATATGCTCTCCATTTTGTCTTGACGCGAAGAAAGCCCTTCTAGCTTGCTTTGCAGCACACCAAAATCGTCCCGCAGCGCTCGGAGTGCTTCCCCGTTTGCCTGCACAAGGTTTTTGACCCCTCTAATCTCTATGAGGATTTCCTGCTGCATTTCGGGGCCCTCGCACAAGGCCGGCCCCTTCTGCGGGGACGGAAGTTCAGTTTTGGAACGTTTGCCGTGAGAAGACGCTGGAGACCCAAATTCCAGGCGCGTTGGTTTAGTCCCCGCCATCTCACCAATGTGCCCCGGCAAGATCAGAGTAGAAGTTCCAAGTATATGAGGTGTTAATTCAGGATTCTGAGTAGGCCTCTCGGGAGCCTCAGCGTTATGCGACCATCCCGCTGGACATCAGGCTCCGCCTCAAACTGAAACTGCAGTTTTCATTTAAAACACTTTATTATGATATATTATAGTTTGTCAACAGTCCATTCTGACAGCGGAATATGATACACGTAAAAACACTTCTGATAGAGTGCGTTGATATTGCACCATTAAAACACCTAGAACAGAATGCTTGACAGCAATTAGTTTCGACAACATATTAGCAGAGCGTATGAAAAACATACAAGGCCGATATACGCACCAATAACTCTGACACTAAGTAACTTACAGTTATCTAAACCTATTTTCTATAGTCTACAAATACCTTTATTTGCAAAATAGTAGCTATTACAGCATTATAAGCTACTTACTATTTTTTGTGATCTTTTTATGTTGAGCCGCCAGTACCGTTAAAATCAGCAAATTTTGAATACCTATTAAACTAACCAGATCTCAGATAAAAAATCTCTATATAATGCTTTTTGACATAACGATAATAGCTAAACATAGTTCCATTGAATTTATAACCATTAATTAGTAAGCAGTTGAGTAGTAAGTATGGAAACCTTATGTATGTAAAACATACGCTGGTCCAAAACGGGTTAAAACAGTTAAACAGAACCATATTCTTCAAACTAAGTATTATCTGACAGCTCAGAAATCGTATTGAGCTGAATGATTTTAAAACAGTAGTCCAAACCCTCATAACACCATATTTCAACTACTGCAATAGCCTACTACATGAAATAACCAAAAAGACCCAAAATGTCACAGCCAGGGTTATAATGAAGGCACAGCTATCAGACCACATCACACCCATCCCATACAAGCTCCACTGGCTCCCAATTACCAGCAGAGTAAAATGCAAAGTAATAATGACCACCTTTAAATTGATTCATAGCAGCCCCCTCTCACCTCTCATCCCTCATTCAACTACAATCAGTCACTAGAGCTAGAAGAACTTCCAACCAAAACACACTCGAAGTACCTCATTCAATATGCAAGACTAAACAATTCACTAGCAACAGGGCCTTTACACATATAGCTGCCTCACAATGGAACTCCCTCCCTGAAACACTAAGAGCAATCAAAGACCTACAATCCTTCTGTAAAGAGTTAAAAACTTACCTATTCAAAGAGCATTAACGCAGCCACTACCTCAACAGTTCATAAAACTCATCCTCCAGGATGATTCCTGCTGTCCCTGGAGAACATCTGGGTGAGTTACAGGTGAGTAACTACACTTTTCCTACTACAACTGTTCTTGATTCATTGCCAGGGAGCTACTAAGGAGCCTGTTAGTGGGTCTGCATTCAGCACAGATCTATCCCTGGAAAGGTATCAAATTACCTTGAGAGGCATTTTCAGGTCTAAAATACTATAAGTGCAGTTAATTAGTAGTAACTATGATGATCAAGTTACCTACCTAGGATGTGTCCATCAGCCATAGGTGGAGAAAAATAAAATATTTACAGAAAAATTTGTCATGTCCAGTAGTTGAGAATTCCCTGTGTTCCCATGTGTGTTAGGATAGAAAAACAGGGCCCTTTTACTAAAGTGCGCTATGCAGTTCATTCATAATTTGGCTCACATGAACTGCATGCTCAGGTCCATGGTTACAGTTACCATGTGGCCATGACAGTTAACACATGCTGATTTTCACACTAACTGGCAATTGTGTATTCAGGTGCTGAATGGCCAGTTTAGAGGCATATTCTAACTCAGCAGTCTTCTTGCCCATTCTTTCGTAGGCCTTTGCTTTCAACAAGTGGGAGACTTGATAATATTGGAACCTATCCCATTCCTCTAGCTGATATAGCCTTCTCAACTTGTCAAAGGAGAGGATACCCTCTTCCCCCCAAAACTGCCCCATAGACCAGAGGCCCTTGGCTTTCCACTCTTGGAATCTTGAGTCTAGCAACCCCGGAGGGAAGAAAGTATTAAAGTGCAGGGGTGTTAAGGCATAGATTTGGCAATCTTCTAGTAACCACAAACCCACATTTTCCTAGACCCGCAGTGTCAGCCCCATCCACTTGTCCCCACCTTCCTCCTCCCCACCAGACCACCCTCACCCTAAAGTAGGTATTGCAATGGGCAGGTCCCTGCCTCGGCTTGCTCCAGCCCCACCCACTCCTTCCACGAACAAAGCTGCCATTCTACTGCCCCTTTAAGTTGGGCAGCATTATAATAGCTGAGTAGGTCGGGAACACCCAAGCCCCCCTTCGCCTTATGCCTGGTCAGGATTTTACCTGCCACTCTGTGTCGCTTATAGTCCCATATAAAGTCTTTGAGTCCCTCTGCCATTTACGATGGTCTTTTGCAAAATCTCCACTGGCAAGGCCATAAACAGGTAGAGAAATATGGGCAACACCCACCATGTTAATACTATTCATCCCCCCGAACCATGACAAACCCCGTTTCTGCTACTGCTGTAAATCTGCTATTGTGGCCTTCCAAAGGAAATCAAAGTTAAGTTTAACTAATTGGGTGCTTTCTGCAGGTAAATTTACCCCTAGATATCGTATATGGGAGGGGGCATACTTGAAGGGGTAGCCCTTGTCCAGTGCGGCTTTCTCTGAAGGGTTCAATTTTAACTCCAGGAGCTCCGAATTCCCTGCGTTCATTTTAAACCCCGAGATGGCCCCATATCTCTCCAATTCCTCAGTCACTGCTGCCAGGGAGGTCGCTGAATGTATCACAGAAAATAGTAGAGCATAAGCAAAGAGTGAAAGTTTGTACTGGGTGTCTCCTACGGGGATCCCTGCAATATCCTCTCTCATCCTTACTTGCTGCATTAATGGCTCTATCACCAAGGCTACCCCTGGTGAGTATCCCTGCGGAGCTCAGAGGGTGCTGAATATTATCCATTAACAAAAACCCGTGACGTAGGTCCCACATATAGCACTTGGATCCATTGCTGAAAAGGCTCTCTGACGCCCATCCCTACTAAACCCTGGAAAAGGAAGGGCCAGTAGACCCTATCAAAAACCTTCTCAACAACCACTGTTAAGAGATCCGCTGAGGCCTTCCCTTTATGGTTTCACTCTTTGAGGTTAAGAATTTTCCTAGTGTTGTCTGCACATTGCTTCCCTGGAATATACCTGGACTGGTTGGGGTGCACCAATTTAGTCATGAGCAGTTGTAGACGATTTGCCAGGACCCTGGCCAAAATCTTTTGATCAATGCCTAACAGCGAGATCAGGCAGGGAATTTTAAAGGAGGGCAAGGACCCACACTGAGTGGGGTCCTTGCCCTCCTTTAAAATTATGGAGATTCCCGCTTCCCTCATTGAAGGCAGCCCAGCACCCTCTCCCCCACAGGCATTGTACACCCTGGCCAACAGTTCTATCGACTCAGGATGGAAAGTTTTGCATTGGTTTACCCATCCAGGCTCGGGGCTTTAGGTTTGGCCAGCCCTCAGATTATGGCTTGGATTTCCTCCACCATGATTGGCCTACCCAAAGCCTGCCTGTCCTCCTCCAGCACCCTTGGAAGGTCACACCGGTCCTGATACTCTTTAATCTGGAAGTCCTCCGCTGCACACTCAGGAGTATACAACTCCTGGCAGAAGTCATAAAACTTATTTCGAATCCCCTCCCAATCCACCATTTCCCTTCCTGTTGGTTCCCTAATATGCCACACCCAATTCTGTGTGCGAGTTTTGTGAAGTTGGCTGGCCCGCCCTATTTCCAAGCTCAAACTGTTGCTGGCCTAGTCTATCAAGATTGCTAAGAACCTCCTCAAGCTGCAGCATCTGAAGACACTTCCTCAGGGTACCTATCTTTCCAAGCAAGAAGGACCTCCTCCTCCCTTTTCAGTCATTTATCTAGCACCACAATCTGGGTACTCAGCTCCCAAGCCTCCTTCTCTTTCTCTCTTTTATTGAAGGAGCCCAAACTAATCAACTCCCCATGAACTACAGTTTTTAGGCAGTCTCACACTATCTCCAGTGAACAGGTCCCATTATCATTCTCCTCCAAATAGTGCTGGATCACCTCCTGAATCCTATTACACACTCTCTCATCCTCCAACAGTGTATCATTCAGTCTTCACACCCCTCTGAATCCCAAGCTCGGGCCCAGCTCTAGTTTAACTCATATGGGTTTGTGGTCTGACCAGGTGCTCTCTTGTCTTACTCCCTGAAGAAGCAATTTGGACACCAAAATGTAATCACTGCGAGAAAAAGATATATGAACTCCTGAGTAAAATGTGTAGTCTCTTTCCCCATATTGTTGGTTCTTCTACACATGAATCAGGTCAAAAGGTTTGGCCCAAGCTCGTAGGCCTTGATTGGAAGTATGACCTGACCCTCTCTTATTAGTCGACCCGGGGATCCACTGTCAGGTTGAAGTTCCCATTTATCATCAGGGAACCCTCACTAAAATCCACCATTACCTTGACCACCCAGTCATAAAATGCACCCTGTTCAACACTGGGGTTATATATACTCCCTACAATGAGAGTCTGTCCCCCGAACACTAATTTGATGAATAAATAGTGCCCCTCATCTCTGAGAACATCTAGCATGCAAATTGGGAGGTTGGAGGACACGAGGACAGCCACCCTGTTAACTTTCTTCCTCTCTCTATTTGAAGCAAACCAGAGAAATTGATATATTTTGGACATAACCCTCGCCTCATCCTGAGGCAATAAGTGTGTTTCTTGTAAGCAGGCGATATTCACTTTTAGACGTGCCAATTCCTTAAGCATCATACTGCGTTTAACAGGGGAGTTTAAACCCCAAACATTTAAGGTACACATATACAGTGGTGGCATTTTACTGAGTACTTAGATACAATCTCTCGAGGCCCATTCTTTGTATAACAGCCATGGCTCTACCATTCCCTCCCTCTCTTAATCCTCCCCCATCCCTTCCTTCCTTCCCACTCCCCCCACCCCCATTCCTTCCCCACTCCATCACTGCCTCCTCCCCCTTCCTTCTCTTCTCCCTCACACCAACATAAGTCCAGGCCTCCATCCACATCACACCCCGGTTCCCATTCATACGCCATAATTCACCCCAGTCCAATACATTCATTCCTCTCCTCCACGTCACTCCCCTATGGGTCTTCCCAACCCACTTTGTCCACAATGAAGTCCGCTCATCTCTTTAGTCTGTTTGTGAAGTCAGGTAGCTGTGCCGCCATCTTGGCCTTGTTCTCCCTGCCTTTGCAGTCACTTCCCACCTTTTTGCAAATGTTCCCACCATGGCTTAGCTGAGTGTAGATGCAGTACCAAGTCTACAATGTTGGTCTCACTAGTGACGGTTGGTAAATCCTTCCAAACGACTTCCCTTAACCCATCCAGGCTCTCCAAAGGTTTTGAGGCCTTCAATGTGCATTTCTCCACCATTAACTGCAGGCCACAAGGGTAAGTCCACCAATAACGGGCATTCCCCTCCCGGAGGCACTGAATGATGGATCTAAATTCTCACTGTCGCCACATGGTCATTGCGGACAGATCCGCAAAGAGCTCGATCTCTGCATTCCTCCAGGCAAACTTTCCAATCTTGCGCGCTGCCCTAATAATCACCTCTTTAGTTGCAAATTCATGCAGATATATGAGCCCATCATGAGGTTTGCCTCTCACCGGCTGCCCCATCACACTGTGTGCATGCTTGATCTTAAAGCACAAATTAGAGGAGTCCAGCTGAGCCACCTCCACAATCGCCCTGCAGATCAACTCTGTTTCTCCCACACAATCCATCTGCTCCAAGTTTTCCGGTAGATCCTTGTTTTGCTAAATGAACTGGGTACAAAAATAAAGGCCAACACACTTTGAAATAAAGATAAGCAGTTTATTTATAAAATAAAGAAAAGATAACTGGAAGCAAGTAATTCACTTATCTACTTATAATTAGCTAGAAAAGATAGCTAGAAAGCAAGTAATTACAGGAGAATGATGCATCACCGAAAGAGTTTTGAACTTCATCTTATGACACACTTTGACTAAATGGATCCTAGATTCAGCCAGGCAGGAGAGACTTCTCAGTTGGGAGACTTTCCAGGCAATGCACAAATTGCACATGCTCGTCCCATGGATGAGATCCCTTCACTTCCTCCCTGGCTGAAAAAGGCACCCATTTTATCCTGATGCAAGAGCAACCAGAAATTTTCCATCAGGTGACACACACATAGAACAGGATCAGCTGTCCATTAAGCATAATCAAGACGCTGGCCAGATGCCTGAGAATGATCAAGGGAGGGCATTTCCCATCCCATGGTTCAGAAGCCCAGAACCCCGTTGGATGACCTTTACTTTATTTTATATGTATTTACCAGGTGCACCAGTATCTCTCTACTAAGACTTCCTATTAGAAATTTCACATGATTCTATCAAAACAGTTATGCAAGAAGATGTTTTTCATAAAATTGTACAGGAATCTCCCTCTTCCATAAAGCTGAGGTTCAATTAACCCCTAACTCACTACTGATGCATGATCAATAGTCAACTTTAATTCATTTGTACTACAACCCCGCAGCCGCATATTGCATCGCCACGACCGATTCTCCAAATCTTTCACTTTAGCCAGCGACTCCTTGTGTTTCTCCTGGTGGCTTTGAATATGGCCCACTTCAGCCAGATTGTTCCCGTGCTCATCCACGTGGGCTTCCACCTTTTCCACTCTCTAACCCATGTCATGTATTTCAAAGCAGATATCGGCCATCCATGTAAGCACATCGTTTTTCACACCTTGCACATCCTCCTTGAGTTCCAGGAACCATTGTCACATTTCACTTCAAAGGGATGTCAGATCTGGCATGTCTACTTCGGCACTACTGCATTTTGGCTCACTGTTAGAGTTGTCCTCTCTGTACTCTGAGCTCACCATTTTCTGGTCGCTGTCTCCACCGCCCGAGAGGCCGCCACTCATATAAGCATAGGCTTTAAGATCCATGCTGATTTTCTTCCTTGCCATTGACATCTGTCCAGGGGCTCGGCTGGAGCACTTGTCAACAATTTGGGGCAAGCTGCAAACACTATTTCAGGGGGTAACTTTTAAGTTGTGATGCAGTAGCATTGCCAGAAGCCATGGAAACAGATAGTGACCCGGTGGAAGGTTTGGGTACTGCAGGTAAATGCAGGATTTTCCCTTCTCAGCACAAGATGCACATGGCTAATAAGTTAACACAGCTCACCTCGGGGGAGGGGAGAAGCAGAGTTGCTGATTGGGCACGCCCTAGCAGGAGGCGGGTTCCCCAGAGCAGTGGCAGCTTGTTAAACAGAGAGAAGGAAGACAGAAGACAGAAAGGGAAAGGGAAAGAGAAAGAGAAAGAGAGAGTGAAAGAGAAAGAGAAGGAATGGGCAGCGAAAGCAGAGCAAGCAGAACACTGGACAAAGCCAGCAGAAGCGTGCTTTAGACACGGAGCAAAGCAAGGACAAAGGAAGAAACCTGGAAGGCAGGAACTAGCCTTGGATGCCAGAACCTTTGACTTTGAAGGAGAAATGCTCCCAAGCTGCAATCCTAGGAGAACGCTTTCAAAGCCAAGAAGCAGGTACAAGGGAGACTCAGTGCCTGGAAGAGCCTTTTGGGAACAAGAGAGGGGCGAGGCACTGAGAGACCCAGGCATAACGCCTAAGCTTTTGGAGCAGAGAGCTGATCCGTGGAAAGAAAGACAGATTGCTAAGGAACTTTCAGACATTCCTCAATATAAGGTACAGCGTGTCTTTAATTCTGATAACAGCTTTTATGAGAAGCCAGACTGTGTGAATGTTAATTTTAAAACCCAGGGCAAGCCCAGGTTTTATGAAGACAGTTGGCTGCAACCTGAAACTCATTTATCTAAACCCAGCTTTTCTCACCAAACTGCTGACAGAGTTAGCAAGCAGGCTAGCTACAAGGACACAGCTGATTTAAATGGCAGAGATATATACCGGGAGGATTTAGGAGGCCCTAAGTTTGAAGTGCTGTTTAGAAACACTCCACATGCAAATGAACTGAATAACCCAACACTGGCTTACACAGACAAATGGGGGAGGGGTAACTCCAGTGCAGTGAATGAGCGTTGTAACAGAGACGACATTGTTTGTTTGCCTGAAGCAAAACCTACAAACAATTACTCACCTCAGGAAGGAGCTAATTCTCAGCCCAGCCCATATAGAAAGCAGGCTAAAGCTCTCCTACAAGAGTTCAAAGAATTCTTAAACAAACGAACCATTCCTGAGCAGAAAGTAGTGCAGTCAGTGCAGAGCCCAGAAGCAGATGTGCCATTGGTTCTTCCCTTGCCAATGATTGAGTTAAATCAACCAATGGACTGCTCAACCTGTCTGATTGACAAGGAATAGAAAAGCAAAGCTTGAATGGTCCTTTTTCTGTGATAACCTGAAATGTTTGCTATTTAAGTACCCGGCTGAAGAGCTTACCTGAAGTTAAGAATAAGCTGAAGCATTGTTTGGTTATAGCACATGGACATTATTGTTTTCCTTGTTTTGATTGCCAAGTAGAGTTCACATGAGGGAATGTGAACTCCAACATTAATGGACGCTTTTGAGCACAGCCTTTAAAGAGCCTTATTTTCATTGTTCCTGTGTTTTTGACTACAATACATTATCCTTTATGCTTGTCCTATCCTTTTGAAGCGGGAGAAATAAATCCTTATAAAAAGAAATATTCTTTTGCCTGCCTTATCATTCCACCTACACAACTACAACCTTAATCTCAAGGCCCACCCCTCCTCCAACCCTCAAGGTTAGGGAGTGGGTGGTGGCAAAAGTGGCGTAGTATTAAGGATTCGGCGCAGGCGCAAAAGGAGCCACAGCAGGACCTGCAGAAGAACTTCTTCCACTGGACCCCGGCCGAAGAGCTGACGAGCCCAGCAGAGGAGGAAGGACTGCCAAAAGGCTACAGGAGCCATTCCTGACGTGCTTGGAATACACCTCAGCCAGGTAAAGGGTATCCACCCCGGGTTGCGATGATACCAAGGGCGAGGGTGTCCCCTAGTGGTAACTGGGGAAAAAGAAGAAAAAAAATTTTTTTTAGGAAACACAGAAAGTTAGAGTGGTGGGATACCGCTCTTGGGTCTGTGTTCTGTTTCCATTACATGAGTCCCAAGATGGCGATGGATCCCAAGGAGATATTTACCTGGATGGCGACGCAGCTAGAACGCCAGGCTGACCTCACGTTAGAAGCACAGCAGAGGGCGACTGCAAGTTTAAAGGAGCAGCAGCAACCTCTACTGACTCTATTGGAGGAGTGCTTGCAGGAGAGGAAGCGAGCCACTGTACCAGCACCTGATACAGGTTCCCTCTTGACTAACACTGTGCAGCCTGTTAATGTACCAACAGGAACTCTCTTTAATTTTGGACAACTTACCAGTCAGGACAATATAGATGATTACCTAGAAAGTTTTGAAAGGGTAGCTTGGCTTAGCTTGTGGCCAAAGGAACACTGGGCCTTAAGGCTAGCCGCGTCACTCACCGGGGAAGCAATGGCAGCTTACCGCGCCATGCCCGCTGAGTTGGCTGGGAGTTATGACTTAAAAAAGGCAATAAGGGAGAGACTGGGTCTCACTCCGCTGGTCTACCACTCTCGCTTGAGGAGCGTGAGACTCAGGCAGAGCGAAACTCCTAAGTCCTTATGCCACAGAATTCGGGGTTTGTTAAACAAATGGCTAACTCCAGAAGGGAGGTCTGTTGATTCCATTCTGGACGAGTTAGTGTTGGAGCAGTATATGGACGCTCTTCCATCAGAAATCCGCACCTTCATGATCCTGCAAAATTGCAAAACTCCCCAGGAAGCGGTTGCTCTCTCTGAGAGGTATATAGAGGCAGAGTTAACTGCCCAGAGAGGTAGCACCCCTTCCCATGAGTTGAGCGCAGGCGGATCAGAAAGGAGACGGAGGGTGCAGGAAGATCCAGTGAGCATGTGCATGCCTTTTAGGAAAAGTGTTGCATGTAAGTTAAAATGCTACAAATGTGGGCAGGTAGGACATGTACAGAAATATTGTTTTGTGAAAACTGCTTTAATTGCGGATAGCTACATGGAGGATAGACCAGGGTTTCTTCTGGCTGTATCTGTACAAGGGATTACCACTCAAGCTTTGCTAGACTCAGGAGCAGAGTTAAGTATGATCTCTGAGGAGTTCTGGAAAGCAATAGAAGCTCGGCAGGCCCCAGAAGTAATCCTTCCTGTAGATGCAGTGAAGATCAGGTGTGTTCATGGAGGAACATCTTCCTACCCTGTGTACAATCTGCACATAGCAGGCTTAGGTGCCCAGAAAACTATCCTGCTAGCAGTTGTCCCACACCTCCCACATTCGATGATTTTAGGCCAGGATTGGCCCCAGTTTCACCAGGGTCTTGTGCAAGGGTTACAGGAAAGAGAGAATTCCCACGTAGAAGAAGGCCCTGAGGAAGTGCAAGCTCTTGCCACTCAAAAGGTGAAACCAGTGCTCCGACCCCTGGTGGCTCATGTCAGTAAAAATAATCAAGGGAAAGAAACTCCAAGGGATAGTAATGCCGAAAAGCCCAAGTTTGTCTTAAAGTTCTGTAAAATGACCCCTAGTGCTCAGGCCCCCAAGAGAGCCACGCCTAATGCCGCAGGATTGGACCTCAGCAGTGCGGAAGATATTATCGTTCCCGCGGGCGGAAAGGCGCTTGTAGATACTGCCCTGCAGATAGAGCTACCTGCCGGGTGTTATGGCCGACTAACTCCCCGGTCAGGCTTGACACTAAAACACTTTTTAGACATTGGGGCGGGCGTGATAGACCCGGATTACCGTGGTTCCATAAAGGTGCTTATCTTCAACTTTGGCAAAACTGATTTCAAGGTGAAGACCGGCGACCGCGTAGCACAACTAATCTGTGAGCGCGTCGGGCTTCCCCCATTGGAAGAGGTGCCTGCTCTATCCACGACAATGCGGGGTACGCAAGGCTTTGGATCGACAGGGACTAACAGCCTGCAAGGCTTGGCAGCTTCAGTGGAGAGGGAGGACTTGGAGGAAGAGGACCTCGGACCCCAGCTGACAGACTGTACGCAGAATCCGGAACCCCGATTGGATGAGGGGCTTTCATGGGCCCAAAAGCAAGAGTTGAGGCAAGTGCTATCCCGGTACAGAGATGTGCTCACTCCGGTGCCGGGGGAAACCAGGTTAATAGCCCACGAAATACTAACAACACCAGGCGAAGTGGTTAGGCAGTGTCCTTACCGACTCCCGGAGGCCAAGAAGAATGAAGTAGTCCGGCAGGTGAGAGAAATGCTAGCCATGGGTGTTATCGAGGAGTCCCGGAGCCCTTGGAACAGCCCTATTGTCATGGTTCCGAAACCGGAAGGGTCGATTTGCTTTTGTATCGATTTTCGAAAAGTGAATGCGATATCCCGATACGACTCGTATCCAATGCCTAGAATTGAGGAGCTTCTCGACCGCCTAGGGCAAGCCAAGTACCTCACAACCCTCAATATGTCCAAGGGGTATTGGCAAGTTCCCCTGACTAGAGAGGCTAGGCCAAAAACCGCTTTCAGCACCCCTATAGGCCTCTACCAATTCAGGAGGATGCCCTTTGGCCTACATGGGGCCGTGGCTACTTGCCAACGGCTTATGGATATGGTCCTACGGCCTCATCACGCGTACGCAGTCGCCTACATGGACGATGTTGTGATTCACAGCGAGACCTGGACTCAGCACGTCCAAAGAATTGAAGCCGTATTATTGTCAATCCAAAACGCAGGCCTCACCTTGAATCCAGCCAAATGCCTCTTCGGGGGACAAGAGGTGAAATACTTGGGTCACGTGGTGGGCCGTGGAATGGTAAAACCACTGCTTAGTAAAATTGCTAGTGTGCAAGCGTTCCCAAAGCCTGCCAACAAAAAACAGTTGCGCAGCTTTTTGGGCCTAGTGGGGTATTATCAAAGGTTCTTTCCACATTTTTCAGAAAAAACAGCCTCACTAACAGATATGCTGAGGAAAAATGCACCCAATAAGCTTAATTGGAGTACGGAAGCTGAATGGGTGTTTGACCTCTTAAAGAAACAGCTTTGTGAAGCACCGGTGTTAAAGGGGGTGGATTTCTCCAAGACTTTCATAGTGCAGACAGACGCCTCTGATACGGGTCTTGGCGCTGTCTTATCGCAGCGACGCCTCTGATACGGGTCTTGGCGCTGTCTTATCGCAGCGACATGAAGGTGTAGAACACCCGGTCTTATTCCTGAGTAGGAAACTGACATCGGCGGAGCGGAATTACTCCACAATTGAGCGCGAGTGCCTGGCCATCAAGTGGGCTATTGATGCGCTGCGCTTTTATTTAGTGGGGAGAAAATTCATCTTAGTCACGGACCACGCACCCTTAAAGTGGTTAAACCAGATGCATAACCATAATTCTAGGGTTACGCGGTGGTTTATGGCGCTACAAGCCTTTGAATTCCAAGTAGAACACCGAGCTGGAAAACTCCACCAGAACGCGGACGCGTTAAGCCGTATCACGTGCTGTCCAGATTCTCCTAAACCAGCCCATGATATCTTAAGGGGGGGGATCTGTGAACGCGGTAGCATTGCCAGAAGCCATGGAAACAGATAGTGACCCGGTGGAAGGTTCGGGTACTGCAGGTAAATGCAGGATTTTCCCTTCTCAGCACAACATGCACATGGCTAATCAGCTAACACAGCTCACCTCGGGGGAGGGGAGAAGCAGAGTTGCTGATTGGACACGCCCTAGCAGGAGGCGGGTTCCCCAGAGCAGTGGCAGCTTGTTAAACAGAGAGAAGGAAGACAGAAGACAGAAAGGGAAAGGGAAAGAGAAAGAGAAAGAGAGAGTGAAAGAGAAAGAGAAGGAATGGGCAGCGAAAGCAGAGCAAGCAGAACACTGGACAAAGCCAGCAGAAGTGTGCTTTAGAGACGGAGCAAAGCAAGGACAAAGGAAGCAACCTGGAAGGCAGGAACTAGCCTTGGATGCCAGAACCTTTGACTTTGAAGGAGAAACGCTCCCCAGCTGCAATCCTAGGAGAACGCTTTCAAAGCCAAGAAGCAGGTACCAGGGAGACTCAGTGCCTGGAAGAGCCTTCTGGGAACAAGAGAGGGGCGAGGCAATGAGAGACCCAGGCATAAAGCCTATGCTTTTGGAGCAGAAAGCTGATCCGTGGAAAGAAAGGCAGATTGCTAAGGAACTTTCAGACATTCCTCAATATAAGGTACAGCGTGTCTTTAATTCTGATAAGAGCTTTTATGAGAAGCCAGACTGTGTGAATGTTAATTTTAAAACCCAGGGCAAGCCCAGGTTTTATGAAGACAGTTGGCTGCAACCTGAAACTCATTTATCTAAACCCAGCTTTTCTCACCAAATTGCTGACAGAGTTAGCAAGCAGGCTAGCTACAAGGACACAGCTGATTTAAATGGTAGAGATATATGCCGGGAGGATTTAGGAGGCCCTAAGTTTGAAGTGCTGTTTAGAAACACTCCACATGCAAATGAACTGAATAGCCCAACACTGGCTTACAGAGACAAGTGGGGGAGGGGTAACTCCAGTGCAGTGAATGAGCGTTGTAACAGAGACGACATTGTTTGTTTGCCTGAAGCAAAACCTACAAACAATTACTCACCTCAGGAAGGAGCTAATTCTCAGCCCAGCCCATATAGAAAGCAGGCTGAAGCTCTCCTACAAGAGTTCAAAGAATTCTTAAACAAACGAACCATTCCTGAGCAGAAAGTAGTGCAGTCAGTGCAGAGCCCAGAAGCAGATGTGCCATTGGTTCTTCCCTTGCCAATGATTGAGTTAAATCAACCAATGGACTGCTCAACCTGTCTGATTGACAAGGAATAGAAAAGCAAAGCTTGAATGGTCCTTTTTCTGTGATAACCTGAAATGTTTGCTATTTAAGTACCCGGCTGAAGAGCTTACCTGAAGTTAAGAATAAGCTGAAGCATTGTTTGATTATAGCACATGGACATTATTGTTTTCCTTGTTTTGATTGCCAAGTAGAGTTCACATGAGGGAATGTGAACTCCAACATTAATGGACACTTTTGAGCACAGCCTTTAGAGAGCCTTATTTTCATTGTTCCTGTGTTTTTGGCTACAATACATTATCCTTTATGCTTGTCCTATCCTTTTGAAGCGGGAGAAATAAATCCTTATAAAAAGAAATATTCTTTTGCCTGCCTTGTACTGTAGCTTGTACCTGCTAAGGACCATAGGACACACAACACAAAGGGGCATATTTATTCAAGTGTGGTAATGCTTTTCGCACCTACTACATGGCATATATCAAAAGTATCATCAAAGTATCTGTAGGGAGAGTGGCAAGTATCTACACTGCAGATACTGCACAGAGCAGGCCATTAGCGCACTGGGATGCATTTCCTGCATTGGCAAATAGCACAGGTATTCCCACACTACCTGTCAATGCAGGCAATGTGGCCTAAAAGGGAGGGGGGTAGCAGAGCAAGTATTTGGTTGCCTTTCTCAATGGGACCTCCTCAGGCTCCCCCCACTGGACACCAACACGTCAAGACAAACCCCCTCTTCAGAATCCAAACCCCAAGACAGCACCCAAACCTTAGGGTTATGCTGTCCAGGGGCTGTCAGGTCTCCCCCTACCCCCTGGCATTGAAGATCCTAGTTAGCCAGCTGGGCCCCCAGGACTCCCAAACATACCTGAACCTTACTGGGAAGTCCTCTGGTGGTCCAGTAGTGTACGGGGCAGGAGCAGCCCCCTCCAGTCCTGACTCAGTCTCTGGCACCTTCCTTTTGAGGTAGTATTATCTGCAGCCATGCTATTGCAGATTTTGGCAGCCAGTGTGTGAAATTGCTCATGCACTGGCTGCCTCCTGTTGCCATGCCATCTCTCCACCCTGATCCTGCCTCCCACCTCATCTAATATGTGAAAGGCAGATAGCACAGAAAATAGTTGTGCTATCTACATTTTACCCATGCTAGCTGATGTGACACAATCTGCTGCATTGACAGCTAACATGGTTTAGTAGACATGCCCCAAAGAGAACAAACAACAAATGAATAAACAGCTGCCAATTCATAATGCAATGTAAGGCAGTCTCTAAAAAGTCTCTGTATTTTGACTGAAATCAGTTCCAGCACTGAACCATCACAGATCTGGCTTTCTCACCAAGCCTCCTCCCGAAAGGATCCTACTCACTGAATAATATTTGGCTCTTCCATCTTCTCCCATCATGAGTATTTCATGTTTTTGATTGATATCTTCTTTTGCCAGTGAAGGAATTGGCAATCATGATAATTTTAGCAGTGTATACTCTTTACTGTAGGCAGTAAAGGAAAGGCCTGGTCTCATTTGGTGGTATATTTCATCTCTCACCCATTCTTTCCTTTTCAGCTACTTTGCACTCACTATCTGTAAGTTCACATAGGGCCAAGCAACAAGTGGCTCTGATCTTGACCACACTTTTGGCTGACTGGACGACCTGGCTCAATCCAGGAGTTTCTCTGCAGCTCCAGCGATACTGGCATAGTGTAAAGGCCAGCCTCATCATTGCTGCAAACCCTAAACTCCCTCTTCTTAACTCACTTTTTTTTGCTGCTGGATCCATAGCTGCGTTTGGATGATTGTTGGTCTGTCTCCGGTCTAGAAACTGACTATGAGGAGGACATTGCTGAGGCTGGTCCCTCTACTAGGGATATTAAAGCTAAGCTCAAATAATCCAACAGAACAAAGGCTAATGTTTGAATTAAACACAGTAAAACCATTAGGACTTATTCAGGAAATGGATCAAAGGGGCCCTTTTACTAAAGTATCCTGCAAAGTGAGGGTGGGTTTGCCATGTGTTAAGCACGCATTGGAGCCTGTGGTGACCAACAATACTGGATTAGAACAGTGAATGTACACTGATTTACAGGTTATCAGCAGGTCATGTAGTAGGGAGGTAAGGGGCAGAGAGTGAATATGGTGAGCAATGTGCAGTTAGCACTGGGGTAACCATGTTAGTATACTGGTATGGCCATGTCCCTGGCAATTATTGCACAGGGTTTGCAACTACTGCACATTATTTTTTACACTAAATGTGTGTTAGTTGCTAAATCCTAGTGCCCTTTCTAAAGGCTGTCACTAATAGGGGATAGGTTCTCCTATAGTTTTGCTTTGTTCCTGTGCCGGGTAGCATTTATGAATTTACAGATTTTGTTAGATATTGATTTGCTAGTTTTATGATATTCTCATTTTATGTATCCAGTCTTCATATTTTGGTTTAGATACAGTTTGCCTTGCTGTTATTATGCTACATATATGCTTACAGTTTCTTAATTGGTGGCATTTTTCCTCTGCCTTCTCTTCCTTTTTTCCTTTTTGACCATTTCTCCCATGTCTCACATAATGGTTTTGGGGCCACTTGGCAATAGTGATCATAGCATGATCGCATTTGATTTAATAAATCGAAGAAGAAGAACAAGGAAATCCACAGTACTACCTTTTAACTTTCGAAAGGGAGACTATGATAAAATGAGGAAAATAGTTAAGAAAAAACTAAAAGGAGCAGCTGCAAAGGTTAAAGATTTACATCAAGCATGGGTGTTGTTTAAAAGTACTATCTTGGAAGCCCAGACCAGATGTTTTCCATGTTTTAAGAAAAGTGGAAGGACAGCCAAAAAAAATGCCAGCATGGTTTAAAGGTGAGGTCAGAGAGGCTGTTCTTGCCAAAAAAGCATCTTTCAGGAAATGAAAAAAGGAGCCAAATAATGAACACGGGAAACAACATAAGCATTGGCAAGTTAGATGCAAGGCATTGATCAGGCAGACAAAGAAAGAATTTGAAAAGAAGTTTGCTGTGGAAACAAAAATGAATAATAAAAGCTTTTTCAAGTACATTGAAAAAGGCCATACCAGAGAGACTGAAGGAATTCTTTGCTTCAGTCTTTGTTGAAGAAGATGTATGGAAATTACCCTTGCCTGAAATGGTATATAAAGGTGATGTATTGGAAGAACTGAAAGAAATATCGATAAAAAGGGAAGATGAATTACAACTATTTGATAAACTGAAGAGTAGCAGATCACCTGGATCGGATGGTATGCATCCAAGAGTGTTGAAAGAACTGAAATATGAGATTGCAGACCTATGATTAGTATTCTGTGAACTATCACTAAAATCATCTGTAGTACTGGAAGATTGAAGAATGGCCAATGTAATGCCAATTTTTAAAAAGGGTTCCAGAGGTGATCTAGGAAACTACAGACAAGTGAGTCTGACGTCAGTACTGGGCAAAATGGCAGAAGCCATTATAAAGAATGCAATTATTTGAACATGTAGATAGATAGTCATCGTTTGATGGGAGAAATCCAGCATGGATTTAGACAAGGAAAGTCTTGTCTTACTAACCTGTTATATTTTTTTGAAGGTGTGAATAAACAGATAGGCAAAGGTGAGTCAGTTGATATACTATATATCAGGATTTTCAGAAAGCCTTTGACAAGGTCCCTTATGAGAGACTTGGCAAAATTAAAAAGTCATGGGATTGGAGGCAGTGTAGTATTGTGGAACAGGAACTGGTTAAAAGATAGAACGCAGACAGCAGGGCTAAATGGCTAATTTTCTCAGTGGAAAAAGGTAAATACTAAAGTGTCCCAGTGATCTGTGCTGGGTTCACTGCTTTTTAACATATTCATAAATGATCTGGAAATAGGAATAACGAGTGAGGTGATCAAATTTGCAGATGACACAAAATTATTCAAAGTTGTTAAAACGCAAGAGGATTGTGAAAAATTGTAAGAGGACCTTGATAAATTGGAAGACTGGATGTCCAAATGGTAGATGAATTTTAATGTGGACAAGTGCAAAATTATGCACCTAGAAAAGAACAACTGAAGGTATGGTTACACGATGCAAGGTACCGCAAGGTATCTTGCCGCCTTGCCGGGCAGACTAGATGGACCATACTGGTCTTTATCTGCTGTCATATACTATGTTACTAAAAACCACTACCCAGAAAAAAGATTTAGGTATCACTAATTGAAACCCTCCATTCAGTGTGGAGTGGTAGCTAAGAAAGCAAATATAATGCTAGGAATTATAAGGAAAGGAATGGAGAATAAAACCATGGATATTATAATGCCTCTGTATCATTCCATGGTGCAACCATACCTTGAATATTGTGTGCAGTTCTGGACGCCATATCTTAAAAAGTTTAGAGCAAAATTAGAAAAGGTACAGAGAAAAGTGACAAAAATGGTAAAGGGGATGGAACGATACCCCTATGAAGAGAGGCTTAAAAGGTTAGGGCTCTTCAACTTGGAAAAGACAGCTGAGGGGTTTATAATAGAGGTCTATAAATTAATGAATGGAGTGGAACTGGTAAACGTAGATCGGTTGTTTACGCCATCAAAATGTAGAAAGACTAGAGGGCACACAATGAAGCTACAATGTAATACAATTAAGACTAATAAGAGAAAAATATTACTGGTTTACACCAAAATATTTTTTTCTTCATCAAAAGTGAAGTCAGTTTTTCCTAAAGCAGATTTTCACGCTGTTTCTAATTGGTTGTAGAGATATCATCCATAGAAGTTTCTGTAAAATATTACATATAGTAAACATTGAAAAAGTCAGATGTCATACATGCTAATAAATATATTTGGCATGCATGCATGTACGAAACTCACTAAAAGTGTTTTACAGTAGACTTTCTGCTATAAAGTTGTCAGGATTATCACGATACAACAGAACCAGTCTGCTCATTACAGCTTCAAAAGACTACACACTCAGCTAATGCTTTCAGACTTTACAATTGCCTGTTTTTAATATAAATTTTAACTGCTGGATATAAGTTTTTAGGGATTTTCAGACTGCTTACATTCCTTGCATAGCCTTTAAATCAGATATCTGAGTGTGCTTTCAGTTCATATAAGGTCTACTGGCCTGGGACACTTGTGATATATAGCTACTTGAAATATAAATATTCATTTGCTTTTGGGGTTGCAGAGACCTGGTCTTCTACTTAGGTCTCCTACTTAATGTTGCAGCAGAGGTATAAATTTTAAGGTTATAGGGACTTTTGCATAGTGGACTAATACATAGTAGTAAGATTTCAGCTTGAATATTTCAGTTTCCATTGTCTGTTACAAGCCTGCCTCACAGGGTGGGGTTAATTGAATCACTCTGCAACTGACCAAGTACCAGAACCAGTCTGCTCATCACAGCTTCAAGAGACTACACACCAGGGGTGGCCCAAGGGGGTGCGGGGCCATGTGCGGAGACTCGGTGCATGGCCTCATTTGCATAATAGACCTCATTTGCATAAATATTTGCATAATGTTACCATAAACTAACTTTTAGTAAACATGCCTCTTTTTTTTTTTTTTAAATTCTTTATTTTCGTTTTATAACAACAAAGGAAAAGGAAGACATACAGCTAAAAGACAGATACATAAAGTGTAATACATACACCAAAGTAAACCCCTGCCACCCCCCTCCCCCCTGCTTCTTCTCTAGAAAACTAATCATTCCCGAAGCGGGCGTGTACTTACATTATTGTGTTACAAAACCTAACGGTGATCTGAAACATGATGAGTGCACATTATACAGGCATGTTGGAACAATGAGCAGATTGTACATAATCATTAAGCATCTGCCATTTAGACAAGCGAGAGTGAGTTTGGGCATGGGGAATAGCTCTCCGAGGTATCTGCTCATATTTACTATATAAGCAGACGAGGTTCCACCATTCATTGACAGTAAGTCGAGAGCTATCCTTCCAATTCCTCGTGATTAAGCATATGGCTATACCCAGCATGAAATCAAGGAGAAAGCGACCCTTCTTAGGCAGAGAGGGGACCTCCGCCACAGAGCGGAGTCCCACGATCTTCCAAGAGAGAGGTTCGTGAAGGTGTAAGATAAATTGAATACAACCCCAAACCCGCCCCCAATAAACCTGTAGTTGAGGACATTCATAAATAACATGAGCGAAGGTTCCCACAGCAGTATGGCAAGACCAACACTGGTCCCCAGCCGTTGTGTTCCATTTGGCTATTTTTTCCGGGGTATAAAAGCATCTGTGTGCAAAAAAGAAGAGAGTTTGGGTAACAGAGGCAGACCGGGAAACCCGCACTACTTGGCTCCAGAAAACGCTCCATTGCACAGGGGTTAAAGTGGTTTGCAGTTCGCGCTCCCAGGCTTGTTGGGCTCTAAAAGTGGCCGTGTCTGTACCCTGACATAATATTTTATAAAAGTTAGAGGCTACCCCATGTGTACTACTAATAGAGTGAACTATCTCTAATAGCCCGTCCTCAGTAGGGGCTGAGGGCGGCATAATTCGAGCGCTTTTGAGGCAGTGTTGAAGCTGCATCAATTGAAAGTAGTGTTTCGCTGGTAACGCAAATTCCTTTTGTAAATCAGAAAAGGTTTTCCAACGAGCTGCAGAGAAAAGCTGTTGGGGTGTCCAGATCCCCCTTGAGTACCAGGGTTTCCATGCTATCGTTCTATTTAGGACTTGAATTCTGGGGTTATTCCATAGCGGGAGTCCGTCCTGAGGACATACGTTCGGGCCTAGTGATAGAATGAGAGTGTTAAAGGCCGCAAGAGTATCGACAATCATTGGTGGATGGCGGGTGTCTACTTGATAGGACATACCGGGGAGATAGGTCAACGGAATTGGGCTACTAAGCTCCTCTTCTATGTCAAGCCAAACTGGTCTGCTGTCTGTTGAGGCATCTAGCCATCGGGCACCTTGCTTAAGTAGGAAGGCTTGATGATATCTAAGAAAATCAGGAAATCTGGTACCCCCTCTTTCCTTTGCAGACTGTAGTTTTTGTTTAGCTATCCTTGGTGGCTTGCCCTGCCAGAGATAACGGACGAGAAGGCCCTCAATATCTTTATAAGTATGTAGCGGGAGTAAGCATGGCAGCATTTCTAAAATGTAGTTCACTTTGGGGACTATCATCATTTTCACAGTTTCTAGGCGGCCCCACCATGTAAGAGATAAGGGAGACCAACGATTTGTGAGCTCACGGACTTTGGAGACTACCTCTTTGGCATTAAAACTGATAGTGTCTTCTAAAGGAGAACAGTAATGGACCCCTAGATACTTCACCATGCGGGATTGCCAAAGGAAGGGAAAGGCCTGCATGTCAGCCTCGTGTACCCAGCGGTTCAGTGGGAATGCTACAGATTTGGTCCAGTTAATTTTATAGCCCGATAATTGTGAGTATCCGTCAATCAGATCCAAGATAGCTGGAACCGAATCGAGGGATACGAAAAGCATAAGGTCATCTGCATATGCAGAGAGTTTAATCTCCCTATGACTGAAGGGGACACCTCGAATACGTGCGGACTGTCTAATAAGGAGGGCTAGGGGTTCAAGAGCTAGATCAAAGAGCATTGGTGATAGGGGGCAACCTTGACGCGTGCCTCTTTGGAGATTAAATGGCTGAGACTTGATGGCATTTACACAAATACTGGCGACGGGTTGAGTATACATGACTTGGAGATATCGGAGGAAGCCCTCCCCAAAGCCATACCATCGGAGAACTGCAAATAAGAAGGGCCATTCTAGGCGATCAAAGGCTTTTTCGGCATCCAGGGAAAGACCCACCCATGGATGATCTAGATTGGCAGCACTGGATAGCACATGGCACAAGGTCCGAGCATTGTCAGCAGTTGATCTGCCGGGTATAAAACCGCATTGGTCGGGGTGAATTAGGGTGGCCATCCTGTCAGATAGCCGGGTGGCCAAGATCGTTGCGAAGATCTTATAATCGGCATTAAGTAGGGAGATTGGACGGTAGTTGGCGGTTAGTAGCGGGTCTCTGCCTTCTTTCTCAAATACTACCACATTAGCTGCAGAAAAGGATCCCAAAGAGGATGTATCTACCGCAAGGGCAGTAAAATATAGTTTTAAATAGGGAACTAAATCTGCACTGAACGTTCTGTAGAATTCGGTCGGGAGACCATCGGGTCCTGCGGCACGGCCCGAGGCTGTTCGTTTTAGGGCAGATTGGATCTCTGAAGTAGAGAAGGGTTCATCCATCGCATCCCTATCATCTTCAGAGAGGGTCGGCCGCTGAATGCCAGAAAGCAATCGCTCGAATGTCTCTGACGAGAACTCACATTCAGATTGATATAGGCGGGTATAGAAATCCCGAAAGAGCTCTACAATGTCGGAGTCTGTGGTCACTATGCCCCCTCCCTGTGGAGCTCGAAGGGCCGCTACGCGTTTGGCTTCTTTTTGACCTTTCAAGGCGTTGGCTAAGAGTCGACCGGCTCGGTTATTTTCACGATAATATGTCCCTCGCTGAAGCTCAATACTCTTAGAAGCTGCAGTTGAGAGGATTGAATTATATTGAAAACGGAGACGCTGTAATCAAATTAATACACATGGATCAGTACGTGAAGTTAGGACTCGTTCGCCTGCTTTTATTTGTTGGTCTAGTATGAGTAGCTGCTGTTTGCGTTGTTTCCGCAGGCGGATTTGATAGCTAGTGATCGTTGCTCGAATGGCCGCTTTGAAGCCCTCCCACCAAGCCCAATTCGCAGTATCCTGGGGTAGATTAAAATGGAAGTAATCCTGTATGGCTGCTCGAATTTCTAACTGGAACTCTGGCTGAGTTAACAGGGCTCTATCAAAGAACCAGGCCCCCGAATTCCCTTGGGGTGCAGTAGTGTGTAATTGAAAGGAAATAGCAGCATGATCTGAAATATGTTGGGAGTGAATCTTTGCGGTGTCCACCTGAGGAACTAACAGTTTTGATATTAGAAAGAAGTCTATGCGAGACTGGGATTTGTGAGGGGAAGAGAAGAAGGTGAAGTCAAGCTCATTGGGGTGTAGTAACCTCCATAGATCAACTAAAGCAAGATCTTTGATCAGGGAGGTAAGCGTGGTGTGACTCTTGGGGGGACCACTTGTCCTAGGCGGCTGTTTGTCAATCAGGGGATCAAGGACTAGATTGAAATCCCCCCCAATTATCAATGAAGTATTAGCAGAGGCCTGCGCAACCTGAGCAATGGTAGCAAAAAAGGCAGGGTCATCCACATTAGGAGCGTAAAGGCATATACAGGTAACTTCAAGGCTACCTATCTTGAGGTGAACTCTGGACCATCTACCTTCTGTATCTGAGCTAGTCGCAATAATAGTAGCATGCAAAGATTTCCTAACCAGTATGGCAACCCCACACTTCTTAGAAACGGCTGGGGAATAGGCGGCCACCATGTAAGGTTTAATATTGAGTTTAAGAGTTTCCTTCGAGTTTAAATGCGTTTCTTGGAGAAAAATCAGATCCGCAGCTTCCTGACTTAGGTAGCTTAGGATTTTCTTCCGTTTTATCGGATTATTGATTCCTTTTACGTTCAATGAGAAAATCTTACATGGTGCCATCAATCGGTAATAGACATTTTAGGTAAGGGCGCTTGAAAACATACAACATAATCAGAATCTGTGCAACAATGACATAATCACCGAGTATGCTGGCTAATACACCCCATATTGAAAAGTATGTACCAAAGTATCTTAGAGAAGAAGCAAAACCCCCAAGGAATATGGCGACCATGTGTCTGCGGGAGGAGGCCCTAGAGAGGAAATAGAAAGACATGAAAAAAAGAAAAGAAACACCAGAGTCCATAATTAACACTGTCTCTGATACTCATCGAGGCTACTGTGGGTAGATGGAGTCAGGTCACAGATATCATCAAAAGTAAGGCAAACAAACTTCCCTCGCCAGACTCTTTGCTGGGCTGCGGCAGATCCAATATGGCAGGTACAGCGGATATGAGAATACTTGCAGGAATATTCTGGAAGTCAGCGCATCAAGTCGGCTTCTTTGGAATCCAAAAACTCCGCTAGTAGATCAGGGTCCTCGAATGTTCTTGTCTGATTGTGAAGCGTGACTCGGAGCTTGGCCGGGTACATCAGGCCATAGCGTGCTTGTAGTTGTTGAAGCCTCGGCCGAAATTCCAGAAAGCGCTTTCGGCGGTCGACCGTGGGTTTAGCCAAGTCAGGATAGAAGGAGATCTTGTGGCTCTCAAACTCCATATGGCCCTTTGCCCGAGAGGCACTTAGAATTTGCTCCACGTGTTGATATCTCAAAAGTCGAAAAATGATAGGCCGCGGGGTCTTCCTGTTGAGCGTTATGCTTGTGGGTACACGATGAGCGCGATCGATCTCCAAATCTTTGGTAAAGGTGATTTGGAGCAGGGAAGGGAGGATTTTGCATAAAAACTCTTTCATGTCTCCCGATTCCGCTCCCTCCGGTATGCCCACGAGTCGTATGTTGTTGCGGCGCGCTCTATTATTGCCATCTTCCACTTCTTTCTGCAAGTCCCGCACCTGACGTTCAACTTTGTCGAGTTTGGACAACCGGGCCGCATGGGAGTCCAATATGCTCTCCATTTTGTCCTGACGCGAAGAAAGCCCTTCTAGCTTGCTTTGCAGCACACCAAGATCTTCCCGCAGCGCTCGGAGCGCTTCACCGTTTGACTGCACGAGGTTTTTGATCCCTCTAATCTCTGCGAGGATTTCCTGCTGCATTTCGGGGCCCTCGCGCAAGGCCAGCCCCTTCTGCGGGGACGGGGGTTCAGTTTTGGAACGTTTGCCGTGAGAAGCCGCTGGAGATCCAAATTCCAGGCGCGTGGGTTTGGTCCCCGCCATCTCACCAATGTGCCCCGGCAAGATCAGAGTAGAAGTTCCAAGTATGTACGGTGTTAATTCAGGATTCTGAGTAGGCCTCTCGGGAGCCTCAGCGTTATGCGACCATCCCGCTGGACATCAGGCTCCGCCCCCTGTAAACATGCCTCTTAATGAGTGTATGGTGTCACTCACCTACTATCCCGGAGGCGGAAGGCCTGGGGCTTCAGTGAGGATCCTCTTATTTAGCAAGGACGTAGTAGTGCCCCCTGGGATTTTGAGTCCCAATAGCTAGTCAAATAAGAAGGTAGCTGTGGTCGAGTAGCTATGCTTAAAGAGGTATTTATTTCCCTTCCCGGGAGAATTCTTGCAACAAGGGTCAAAAGAAATTAAACCATGATACTGGTACAACACAAGTGGGAACTACAAATTACAACAAAAATGCTTCTTGTCAGCTTTAAACAAACAAAAAGGGAAAACAGGCTTTTTCTCTTACAAAAGCTTTCCAGTGAAATCTGTGTTCCTCCACAGATTTCTCTTAGGCAGGGTTTTACTCAGGCTTTAACAAAAAGAGGTCACGCTGTCTGAAAACACCATTGTACAGTCCATTTTACAAATATCTGAACTCTCTTCACAGAAGTCACATTCCATGTCCTCGTGTGCTTCTTGGGAATTATATTTGTCCGGGCTGTAATGTGTATCAGTGTTTAAAAGTTCCCTCTCTTCTTGGCTAGAGCTTCTCTCCCCTCTCCCCCTGCAGAAAGGCTGGTTACCGTGCACTATGGATTCTCTCCTTAGAGGGCCATATCCTTCAGGATCATAGTAGTTAAAATCCAGTGCCCCTCTATTCAAGGTACTATGCCTTTCTTCAGGCTGAGCTCTGACTCTCCGTTTTGCAACCGGGAAGTTGAAAGTTTTCTCCCTTTCACTTCCCCTCAAGGGACGTCTTTCTCTCGGGTAGGAACTCACTTCTGGATAATAGCTTTTGCTCCCCAGGTACCTGCTCTCGTGGGTATTCCCTCTCCCAGCTCCTCGTGGTCTGCAGCTTGGAATCTCTCTCTGTCCCCAACCGGACTTTGGCTTAGTGTAGCCCAACTTTCCAGCACTAACCTCTGAGAATTCCTCCTGAGCAAACCCCTCTGAGGTACAAATGGAATCCACATCAGAAGCTTTCAGGTATGACTCCTGGCTCTCCTGAGCTCTGCTCTTTCCTCTCCAGTGAATCCTCTCCGTGTCTCTTTCTCCCTCGGCATTAGAGAATAAGTCTGACTCCCTGCTGGCGTCTCTGTTCCCCTTGCGTGTGTGTCTGCCTCTGAGACTGAGACTGCTCCTCTCTCGGTTCTCCCCTGCTTTGCTCAAGACTGACTTTTTAAGTGCGTCATTCTTTGAGACTCTTGTTAGCTCAAACTGCCGCAGCTGTGTCTGCTTCCCTGATGAGCTATGGTGTAATGCTCTATCTGGGCATTTACCTACAGCCTCTGCTCTTGTTTTGCTTGGTTGCTCATAGCAACCCCTAGCCATGTGCTTTGCACTGCCGGTCTTAAAACTGCTCTGTGTGTTTTCATCTACTTCCATAGGCACTATCTGCCTTGCGCCATGACAATGGATAAAAGAAGACTAAAAGACTTCTACATTACTATAATCCAGTGCCAACCGCCAGACACATTAGGAGCTACTACAAACACTGCCCATTTAGAACCCATAGCAAACACGCCATATCCTAACAGCACTACCAGGACTCACAAAGCACCATACTCTACCTATCAAAAGGCAACACTGCAAATATTAAACCAATACATTTCAGAGAATAGCAATACATGACCTACTGGGGAAAGAGAACAAGTGGCACTGTCAAATAGCATTCTGCCTCCCGAAGTCCTTCAGAAAGGCTAATGCAGGTACTAGTAATAGGGCTTTCTCTTTTATTGCTCCAGCACTTTGGAACCGATTACCAAGTGAACTGTGTGCGATCTGTGATCTAAAAGATTTCAGGAAAAAACTTAAAACGCACCTTTTTCAATCTCACTTCAATTTAACTGCATGAATTTCATTCAGGCATGTGTAAATATGTTTATAAAGATCCTAAGTGAAGTCCTAGGACTGGCTTGTGTAAATATGTATATAACTTCCTTTGTGTAAAGTGTAAATATGTATATAAGCACCTTTGTGTAAAGTTCTAACCTCAATCAACTGTAAATCTGTAACCCTTCTTATGTGTGCTACCCTCCTCTCTAATCGAATTGTACCTACCCCTAATTGCTGGCCTGTACAACCAGCCTTACCTTTTTTGCAACCGCTGCTGATCACTGGAAGCAGCGGGATACAAATGTGTGCGTAAATAAATAAATAAATAAATAAATAGGAATTATATAAACAGAATACCTCAGCTCAGTTACACATGCAGAACATAGACCATCACCAAACAAGAAATCACAATTTAGAAACAGGAAGACAATAATTAAACTGGGAACCCCACAAGCCAAACTTGGAATGTACAACAACACTGTACAAATAAAACTATAAATTAATTTCCTCTTGTAATAAACAAAGCACAGACGTTAATGATGCACATTTCCCAGCGATGACATATTCCAGTTAATAAATTCAAAATAAAGAGATATTTTCTACCTTTTGTGCATTTTTTTTCAGTTGCAATTGCTCCAGCCACTTTCTTCTGGTTTCTTCGTGTCTTCTGCTAACTCTCCATCGTCTGCTGTTCATTTGTCCTTTCTTCTCTCTTCTAGTTTTTTTTTCCATTCTCTCTCTATATCTGCTTTAACATACTAATCTTTCTCCTTTTGCTCTTTCCTCATTCCTATTTCATCCACTCAAATTTTACCCCTCCATCCTGAATCCCCACTTCCTCTCCCAATACCCGGCCAATTTTAGATTTGTCTTCCCTCCCACACACAACATTTTTCCCCTCTCCATTTCACTCTCCCAGCTCCATCCCATTCTAATCCTCCCCCAACATCAGCTCCCTTCTAGTTCCAGCCCCACCCAGCATCCGCTCCCTTCTAGTCCCCACATCAGCCCATTTCCAGTCCTAGCCCTCATCAGCCCATTTCCAATCCTATCCTAGCCACACCATCAGCCCATTTCCAGTCCTAGATCCCCCATCCATTTCCAGTCCTATCAGAGTCCCTCCATCAGCTCATTTCCAATCCCAGCCCCACATCAGCCGATATCTAGTCCTTTCCTAGCCCCACCATCAGCCCATGTCAAATCCTAGCTCCCCTTCACTCAGCCCATTTCCAATCCAAGCCTTCCATGAGCCTATTTCCAGTTCTAGCCCCTCCATAAGTCCATTTCAATCCAAGCCCCCCCACAGCCCATTTACAATCTTAGCATCCCCAACACTGTTCCCTCTAAGCTGTGCGCGTGTGCGCGCGCACACACCTCGCCGAGCGAGCGCACATACCTTACAACAGAGCGCACAAAAATTACAGTTCTGATTCTGATAGAAAACAACATAGACGTCTTAAAATTTAAAAGTTGTTGTGTATTTATGGTTTTCACAAGTTCTACAATATTTTCTAGTGCAATCAGTGTGGTGTGTATACTGTATTCTGACATGTAGTCAAATTTTAAAGTATATAACTCTGAGTGTCGTTATGTGGCGCACAAAAATTTAACCTTCCTTCAAAAGCCGCACAGCTGATATTTTATGCGCACACAGCCTACAGAAAATTAGAGGGAACATTGATCCCCAATAGCCCATGTCCAGTCCTATCCTAGCCCCTCCATCAGCCCATTTCCTGTCCTAGCTCCCCCCCACCACTCAGCCCATTTCCAGTCCTAGCTCCCTCCCCTCACAGCCCATTTCCAGTCCAAGCCCCCCTCCTCATCAGCTATTTGCAGTTCAAGCCCCCTTCCACTCAGCCCATTTCCATTCCAAGCCCCCCCTCCCCATCAGCTATTTGAAGTTCAAGCTCCCCTTCCACTCAGCCCATTTCTAGTCCTAGCAACCCCCCATAGCCCATTATCAGTCCTAGCTCCCCCATAGCCCATTACCAGTCCTAAGCCCTCCATCAGCCCACTTCCAGTCCTAACCCCCTCATCACCCCATTTTCAGTCTTAGCCCCCCATAGCCCATTACCAGTCCTAATCCCCCATCAGCCCACTTCCAGTCCTAACCCCCCCATCACCCCATTTTCAGTCTTAGCCCCACCATAGCCCATTACCAGTCCTTACCCTCCATAAGCCCATTTCCAGTCTTAGACCCCCCATAGCCCATTACGTCCTAACCCCCCATCAGCCCATTTCCAGTCTTAGCCCCCTCCATAGCCCATTACCAGTCCTAACACCCCCCCCATCAGTCCATTTCCAGTCTTAGGCCCCCCCCCATAGCACATTACCAGTCCTGACTCCCCATCAGACCATTTCCATTCTTAGTCCCCCCCATAGCCCATTACCAGTCCTAACCCCCCCATCAGCCCACCTCCAGTTCTAACCCCCCATCAGTCCATTTCCAGTCCTAGCCCCCCCATAGCTCATTACTAATCCTTACCCCTCATCAGCCCACTTCCAGTCCTAACTCCCTCATCACCCCATTTTCAGTCTTAGCCCCCCATAGCCCATTACCAGTTCTAACCCCCCCATAGCCCACTACCAGTCCTAACCCCCTCCCCCCCATCAGCCGATGGATTAAAAAATAAACTGGCTGCTGCTGTCACTGCCGCCATGGCAGTGGCAGAATCAAGCATCCCGCGGGACCCCCACTGCCTGGCAGAGCCCTCCCAGCATCAGTTCTCAAAGCACAGGCTTTTCAGAGCCGCGAAGGAAGAGTTTCCCTTTCTTGCGTCTCTGTTAAGCCCACTGGGGCTGATGGGAAACAAGAAGTCCCATCAGCCCTGGCGGGCTTAACAGAGCCATGAGAGAGAAACTCTCTCTTTGCAGCTCTGAAAGCCGCCGCTGATAGAGCTGATGCCGGGAGGGTTCTGCTGGGCATGGAGGGGCCCCACGGGACCCTTGATTCTGCTGCTGCCAAGGCGGCAGCGGCAGTAGCAGCAGCAGCCAGTTTGTTTGTTTTTTAAATCTATGGGCTGATGCAGAAAGTTGTTTGCACGGGGCTCCCTGAAACATGGGGCCCAGTGAAAACAACATTCTTGCTCAATGGACGGGCTGGCCCTGCTACACACTCAGCTAAGGCTTTCAGACTTTACAATTACCTGTTTTTAATATAAATTTAACTGTTGGATGTAGGTTTTTAGGAATCTTCAGCCTGCCTACATTCCTTGCATAGCCTTTAAATCAGTTATTTGAGTGTGCTCTCATTTCATATAAGGTCTACTGGCCAGGGACACTTAGGTTCCCTCCCACCTATCCCTCACCCCACCCACCCCAGGGTTTCATTGCCTATATAGTCATTATATACATTGACATCTGTCCTTTAATTAGGTGTTACACGCACTTTTTCTTCTTTTCTCCTCCTCAGACAGCTAAATCAGCATGTTATGTATTTAATGCAACAACTAGTAGTGCTTTCATTCTGAGAAGAATTATTTGGAACTTAAGAGCTTGCCCTATATCCCTCAAGTTTTCTGCAATGCATAAAGAATTGTCTTTACTAAGGAAAGAATTAGCTGCAATTAAACAACCTCCTCTAGGGTACAAACTGAACAAAATCCACCACTGCTCCTACAAAGAATCAAACAGTCCAGGAACAAATGGATCACAGTGGGCTCTGGTAGGTTGCGACTTGAAACATAGAGATACCTTATACACAGGGCTGGCCCATCCATTGTGCGATAATGTTGTTCGCACAGGGCCCTGCACTTCAGGGGGCCCCGCACAAACTCCATTATTGCCCAGTGTGGACGGCTGCAGAGGGAGCTGGGGAAGCCCGCGCGAGGCCCTGGCTCCCTCTGCATAGCCACCCGCATGAGGAGTCTTTTCCCTCACGCGGGCGGCTGTATCTGTGAAGCTGCGAATGTTGGGAAAGGTTAAAGGGCATTGCCTTTAACCTCTCCCAGCATTCACGGCTTCACAGATAAAGCCGCCCAGATAAGGGAAAAGACTCCTCATGCGGGCGGCTATGCAGAGGGAGCTGGGGCCTCACATGAGCTTCCCCGGCTCCCTCTGCAGCCTCTTTGATGGCTGCGGGGCTGTTCAGGGGGAGGGGGCTAGGACTGGATGAGCTGTGATATAGGGAGGGGGAACTGGGGCTGGAAATGGGCTCTGATTGGGGGGGCTAGGACTGGATGGGCTGTGATGGGGGCTAGGACTACAAATGGGCTGTGATGGGGAGATGACTGGATGGGCTGTGATGGGGGGCTAGGACTACAAATAGGCTGTGATGGGGGGCTAGGACTGGATTGGCTGTGATGGAGGGGACTTGGATTGTAAATGGACTGTGATGGGGGGCTAGGACTGAAAATGGGCTGTAATGGTGGGGGGCTAGAACTGGAAAGGGGTTGTGATGGGGGGCTAGGACTGGAAATGGGCTGACGAGAGGGCTGGAAATTGGCTGATGGGGGAGCTTGGAGTGGAAATGGGGAAATGGGCTGATGGGGGCTGGAATGGAACTGGAAAAGAACATATGGGGGCTAGGACTGGAAATGAACTGATGGGGGCTGGAATAGGACTGGAAATGGGCTTACGAGGGGGCTAGGATTGGAATTGGAAAAAAGCATATGGGGGCTATGACTGGAAATGGGCTGATGGGGGGAGCTTGGCCTGGAAATGGCTGATGTGCTGGAATAGGACTGGAAATGGCTAATGGGGAATAGGACAGGAAATGGGCTGATGGGGGCTGGAAGCGGGCTGAGGGGAGTTGTAATAGGGCTGGAAATGGGCTGAAAGGGGGGCTAGAATTGGAAATTGGCTGATGGGGGAGCTTGGAGTGGAAATGAGCTGTGGGGGGGGGCTGGAATGGAACTGGAACAAATCATATGGGAGGCTAGGACTGGAAATGGGCTGATGTGGGGGCTTTGGAGCTTGGGACTAGAAGGAAGCGGATGTTGGGTGGGTCTAGAACTATAAGGGAGCTGATTTTGGGGGAGGACTAGAAAGGGCTGGGGATGGGGAATGAGAATGGAGAGGGGAAAAGATATTTTGTGTGGGAAGGAAAAAAGTCTACGATGGGCTGGGTATTGGGAGAGTAAGTGGGGATTGAGAATGGAAGGGTGAAATTTGAGTGGATGATAAAGGAATAAGGAAAGAAAAGGGGGAAAGAGCAAAAGGGGAAAGATAAGTTTGTTAAAGCAGATATAGAGAGAGAATGGAAAAAATCTAAAAGAGAAGAAAGGACAAATGGATAACTCGCAGAAGACACGAAGAAACCAGAAGAAAGTGACTGGAGCAATTGCAGCTGAAAAATAAAATCCTAAACAGAAGGTAGAAAACTACTTTTTATTTTGAATTTATTAACTGGAATATGTCAGGTCTGGGAAGTGTGTATTGCTAACATCTTCGCGTCTTTGCTTAGTGCAAGCGGAAATAAATTTATAGTTTTATTTCTCCAGTGTTGTACATTTCATGTTTGGCTTTTGGGGTTCCCAGTTTAATTATCATCTTCCTATTTCTAAATTGTGATCCCTTGTTCTTTGTGTGGTGACAGTCTATGTTCTGCATGTGTAACCAAGTTGAGGTATTCTGTTCATATTGTTTCTATTTGACAGTCCCACTTGTTCTGTTTCCCCCAGTGAGATGTATTGGTATTCTCTGAGATGTATTGGTTTTAATATCTGCAGTGTTGCCTTTTGATAGGTAGGGCTTGGTGCTTTGTGAGTCCTGATAGTGCTGTTATGATACATTGGATTTGCTTTGGATTCTAAATGATCAGTGTTTGTAGTACTTCCTAATGGGCCTGGTGGTTGTCACTGCAATATAGTAATGTAGAAATCTCTTATTCTTTCTTTATTCAGACACTCATTAAGAGGCATGTTTACTAAAAGCGCATTTTAACATTATGCCAATATTTATGCAAATGATGGTCCTTATGCAAATGAGGCCCCACAATTAATCTCCGCACATGGCCCCGCACCCCCCTTGGGCCGCCCCTGCCTATACATCAAGAGATATCCCTGCATAATGCCTTCTCTGCCTTGGATAATGAGGGTGTCCAATCCATGGAAACTGAAGTGCCCTTAAATGAAGACTCAATGCCAAATCTACTGATAATGCGCCAAAGAGGAAAAAAAATCACAAAACAAAACTACTACTACTTGGAGATTCCATCATCAGAGGCACCAACCTGGGAACACAGTTCAAAGGAGAGAAGATAGTCAAATGCCTCCCAGGCTCTTCAGTCAGCAGAAATACTAACAAAATTCTTGGTATAGTTAGAGCAGAAAGTGAGCACTCTAAAACTGATGTTGTCATCCACTTGGTTACAAATGACCTGGCTAGAAACAGTGCCTCTGCAGTTCAAAGGGACTTCCAGACTTAGGGAGAGAAACTCAAGCCCATTGTTATCTCAAAAGTTCTACGTGTTCTTGGTAAGGGGGCAGAAAGGCTGCATTGCATAAACAACTTTAATACATGGCTTCAAACCTGGTGCAATCAAGAATGATTTAGATATAAAGGCAACTGGGGAAACAGATGGATCAACAAGAGACTATTCTGTACTGATAGACTATATCTCTCCATCACAGGGAAAAGGATCCTAAGTGAAAAATTCAGGCAGTATGTGCACAGGCATTTAAACTAGGGATAGGAGGTGACGGTTGAAGAAGGACTAGTTCAGGATGTCACTCCCAGCAAAAGCAAAATGACATTGGAAACGCTACACTTTTAAACCACACATCAATGGTAAGTGGGAAGGGGTGTGTAGAACAAAATCCATGCAAAACACAGGCAAGCCAGTCAACAAATGCTGGAAAGCAATGGGCACAAATACTTGAAGCCTAGCCAACAAAGTTCCTGATCTGGAAGCCATAATGGTGGAAATGGACTTTGACATTGTGGCCATTACAGAAACATGGTTTAACGAGTCACATGAATGGGATATAGTCATAGCTGGCTATAATCTATTTAGAAGAGATAGAAAGGGTAGAAAAGGAAGAGGAGTAGCCCTATATGTCAAAAGCAATATTAAAGCTGCTGAAATGCAGGGGACATGGGGAAAAGAAGCAGCGCTGTGGATTGTGTTGGAAAAAGGTACTGGTGTAGTCTACAGGCCTCCAACTCAAACCGAAGAAATGGATAGCGAATTGATTGCTGATAATGCAAAGATAGCCATGAAGGGGGAAGTGATCATAATGGGTGACTTTAATCTACCCAATATAGATTGGAGTATTCCTTCTGCAATTCTGGAAAGAAGTAAAAAAATTGTGGATGCCTTCCAAGATACATTACTTAGACAAATGTGATGGAACCGAACATGGAGAGCTCGGTGTAGGATTTAGTGATCACCAACGGAGATAGCGTGTTGAATATCTGGGTGGGTGCCCATGTGAGCAGCAGTGATCATCACATGGTGTGGTTTGAGATAAAAGCCAAGGTAGAATCCAATCACAGCAAGCTCAAAGTCCTAGGGGCATGTTTACTAAGCCGCGGTAAAGTCACTGGCGGTAAGGGCAGTGCTAAGGTTCCCAAAGCCATATAAGGCTATGGGTGGGTGAGGGTGGTCCGGCATAAAGGGAGCCATGGGCCGTGTAATGCATGGAACAGGGTGCCCTGACCATTTAACTCACAGTAACAGGATATCTCACTTTAAGGTGACAAGCGTTAAGGTGCCCAAGGGGTTTAAGGTGAATGAAATTAAGGCGCTCTAAGGGTTTAAGGAGCCTGAGATTAAGGCACCCTAAGGGGTTAAGCACCTGAACCTAAAGTGCCCTAAGGGGTTAAGGTGCCCAAACATAAGGTGCCCTAAGGGGTAAGGCTCATGAAGTTAAGATGCCCTAAGGATTTAAGGTACTGTACATGAAGTTAAGGTGCCCTGAGGGGTTAAGGAACCCAAACATAAGGTAGTCAAGGGTTCTAAGGTGCTTCAGGTTGACAAGCATGCACCTAAAGGCAGGGAAATGGCTGTAACCTTAACATTGAATAGAGCATCACAGAAAGTCAATGTAAAGGTGATGGAAGGAAGGACAGGTAGGAGCTGAAAGACCTACCATATCGGTAGGCACCCTATGTGGCGGCCAGTAAAGTGGACGAGCATGTGGGAGGCATCTGTACTGATACACAGGGTGGTGCCAATGTAAAGTGCTGCAGTGTCAGTGTGTGGCATAGGATGGGGAAGACATGTCCCCCAGTGGAGGCAGAAGTGGCAGGATGTGTGCAGCAACAGGCGGACAGAGCAGTAGTATTGACGGGCAGAGCAGGCACAGGAGAAGCAAGTGTGAAGAGCCAAAATGTGGAAAAGAGTACCAGTGTAGGCCATGGTGCGGCAGCTTGCAAAAGAAGACAGGACAGCACACAGCCGACAGAGGCAGATGAGCTGAAGGAAGGATGGCAGCAGAGGAGAGGGTGGTATGGGCTGCCAGCACCGATGTGTAGAGCCCTGACTGTTACAGGCATGAAAATGATCTGAGTAGCACAGACACACACAGAACAGGTAGGAATTGAACCTGTGTCTGGAGACAGTGCACTAACCATTGGGCTACACCTCCGTACCTCCCTGCACAGCAATGGCTGGATTCAAAGAGATGATGGGTCACTGCCTAACATGTCTGCTGTATGTGCTGGAATAAAGTAGCTCCACCAGAACCTATGATGCAGTGCACATGCAGAACAGCAGTCTACAGCTGATCACCAACTGGAGAATGCACCTATCCATCACCTCAGCTCAGTAAGATGCACTGACAGTATGTGATGCAAGCATAGCGCAGCTACAAACCATGCCACTGAGCGGTTTCTGCGGTCATCCTGAGGGTGAAGATGGGTGCCCAGCACCAGGTCTCGCATACCTTCAGTGCTAGAGATGGTCTCTGCTGCCTGTGATACAGATCTTCCATTACTGCTAGTGTGTGGCAGGTACTGTCTGCAGTGTAACGTGCTAGTCACCTTGTGTCTTGCAGGCATGCTGTATGTGCCAGTCAATTTTTACCCTGACCCTGACCCTGACCTTGAACCTATTGGACAGGAACCACCCTTCCCCCCACCTCCCCTTAGAACAGTGCATGTCAGTACCCAGTGTTGCAGTGTTGATGCCATGGCTACCAACTATTGGCAAGGAGGGGGGAAATGTCTATATCTGCATGGGGGTGTTACTAGGATGTTTGGGATGTGAGGTGTTCTAGGTCTACCAGTACCATAGGGATTAGGCCTAGAACACCTCACATCCCAAACACCTGTGTCTATCATTCACCCACAGCAAGTACAGTCATACTGCACCTGCTGCGCACCATTGGGTTTTCCAACCATGCACATATGAACTGCAGACAGTCCACATTGCATGTGCACACAGCATTTGGTTCAATGATCAAGTCCCAAGGACAGGGAGTGCACACACATTGCTGGAACCAAACACTCTATAAGCACTATGTGGATACATACCCATGCCATGGTCACTGCTCAGTCAGAGTGAGAGGGCCCTACCAGCGGGACGTGCCATGGCCACCCAGGCCATGCACGTGGCAGACAGGCATTACGGCGTTTCAGCTTACCCCCAATGCATTCCCCTGAGGGAGGGGATAACATGAGGAAAGATCTACAAAATCTGGAAGAATTTTCTAATGCTTGGCAGTTAAGATTTAATGTGAAAAAGTGCAGTGTCATTCACTTTGGAAGCAGAAGCCAAGGGAATTTCTTGTGATAGGGGGCGAGAGGTTGGTGTTCACAGACCAGGAGAAGGACCTCAGAGTGATTGTTTCTGAGGATCTCAAGGTGGCAAAACAGTGTGACAAGGCAGTGGCAAAAGCCAGAAGGATGCTGGGTTGCATACAGAGAGGAATTACCAGCAGAAAGGAAGAGGTACTAATGCCACTGTACAAGTCACTGGTGAGGCCTCACTTGGAATATTGTGTTCAGTTTTGGAGACCATATCTCGCAAAGGATATAAAAAGGCTGGAAACAGTTCAGAGCAAGGCGACCAAAATGATTTGGAGCCTGCGTCAGAAGACATATAGAAGAGACTTGAAAACCTAAATATGTACACTCTGGAGGAGAGGAGGAACAGGGGAGATATGATTCAGACCTTTAAATACTTTTCTTTCCTGTCATTCTTTTTCAGTCCTATCCGGTTCTACTTCCTCTCCTTCCACTTCCCTCCCCTGCGGTGTCCTCCAAGGCTCTGTCCTTGCCCCCCTTCTTTTCACATCTTTCTGGCCCCTCTCACTCTTTTAATCCAACAACACGGTGTCTCTGCCTATTAATATGCTGACGATATTTTTCTTCTTCATCATACCGATTCCTCTGCTCCAGACATCACCCCTTTAATGATTGTCTTTCCTCCGTTGCCTCCTGGATCTCTTCGAATTTTCTCCACATCAATCTCACCAAAACCTCAGCAATTTGGTTCAGTTTTGGTTATTCCCCTCCTCCCCTTATACCTTTGCTTTCTTCTACACCTATCCCTATGGTCTCCTCCCTCAGATATCTGGATGTCACTGTTGATTCTGCTCTTTCCTTTAAAGGTCACATTTCCTCTGTTGTTCAACGCTCTTCTTTCACTCTAAAACAACTCCGTTCTGTTCGCCCTTTCCTCTCTTCTTCCTCTATGATTATACTGCTTCTTTCTCTGGTTATCTCACGTCTCGATTACTGTAATGTCTCCCTTGCCGGTCTCCCCCAATCTCAGCATTCCCGCCTCCAGTGCATTCAAAACACTGCTGTCTGCATCCTCACTCATGCATCCCGTTTCGACCACGTCATACTCCTCCTTCTGCATCAACACTGGTTCCCCATCACTTATCGAGTACAGTTTAAAATTGTCATCTTTGTACACAGAGCTATCCACACTGATATTCAAGACAGTGAGAACTACATTGATGAGATGCTTCTTGCAGCAACCAAGCTCTCCAGCAGAGGAGAAGATGGGTGCCAAAAGAATGTCGATGGTTGGACATAAGTCACCAGGGCCTGCAAAATCACCAATCCAACTTCTCCAGCCCTTGAATTGAAGAACCATTATGCAGCCCTGGAAGTGGAGGAGGTGAAAGCATCCCTGGAAAGGGAAGAACCAGAGCTCAAGTACCCCAAATTTGCAGAATCAGTGACCAAAAGGAAACAAAGGGTAGTGGTGGTTGGAGACTCTCTTCTGAGGGGTACTGAGGCGTCAATCTGCCGACCAGACTTGATGTCCAGAGAGGTATGCTGTCTGCCTGGTGCCAAAATCCAAGATGTTATGGAGAGTTTACCGAGACTCATCAAGCCCACTGACTATTACCCAATGCTGCTAATCCATGTTGGAACAAATGATACTGCCAGGTATACCTCGGAACATATCAAAAGTGACTTCATGACTCTGGGACAGAGGGTGAAGCAGATAGGAGCACAGGTGGTGTTCTCTTCAATCCTCCCTGTTGAGGGTAAAGGCCAAGGCAAAGAGGCTCGCATCCTGGAGATGAATGCATGGCTGCGTGCAGGGCCGGATTTACCTATACGCCCATTATGCCGTGGCGTAGGGCCCACAACTGGCAAGGGCCCACAAAAATCAAACAAATTAGCTTTTTTTAAAAAATAAAATTTAAAAAAAAACCTGCTGGCTGCCGCCGTGGGGCCCCCTCTGCTGCCGTGGCAGCATGGACTGACCCGCGGGGCCCCCTCTGCAAGCTGAATCAATCGGTCCGTCCGTCCGTCCCTCCCTCCCTCCGTGCAGGCTTTGAGAGGCGCGAAGGGAGAGTGTCTCCCTCGCGTCTCCCCTGCGGGCTTAACAGAGACGCGAGGGAGACACTCTCCCTTCGCGCCTCTCAAAGCCTGCACGGAGGGAGGGAGGGACGGACGGACCGATTGATTCAGCTTGCAGAGGGGGCCCTGCGGGTCAGTCCATGCTGCCGCGGCAGCAGAGGGGGCCCCGCGGCGGCAGCCAGCAGTTTTGTTTTTTTATTAAATTTTACTTTAGGCCGATGGGGGGGGGGGGTAGGACTGGTAATGGGCTATTGGGGGGGCTGGGGCTGGGACTGGAAATGGGCTGGGGGGGTTAAGGCTGGAGGTGGGCTGATGGGGTTAGGACTGGTAATGGGCTGTGGGCTGTTGGGGGGGGTTAGAACTGTTAATGGGCTATGGGGGGGGGGTTTAAGACTGGTAATGGGCTGTGGGCTGATGGGGGCTGTCTGGTAATGGGCTATGGGGGGGCTAGGACTGGAAATGGGCTGGGGGGTTAAGACTGGAGGTGGGCTGATGGGGTTAGGACTGGTAATGGGCTGTGGGCTGTTGGGGGGGGGTTAGAACAGGTAATGGGCTTTGGGGGGGTTAAGACTGGTCATGGGCTGTGGGCTGATGGGGGCTGTCTGGTAATGGGCTATGGGGGGGCTAGGACTGGAAATGGGCTGGGGGGTTAAGACTGGAGGTGGGCTGATGGGGTTAGGACTGGTAATGGGCTGTGGGCTGTTGGGGGGGTTTAGAACTGGTAATGGGCTTTGGGGGGGTTAAGACTGGTAATGGGCTGTGGGCTGATGGGGGGCTAGGACTGGTATTGGGTTGGGGGGTTGCTAGGACTGGAAATGGGCTGATGGGTGGCTAGGACTGGAAATGGGCTGATGCAGGGACTAGAAGGGAATGGATGCTGGGTGAGGCTGGAACTAGAAGGGAGCTGATGTTGGGGGAGGATTAGAATGGGATGGGGCTGGAAGAGTAAAATGGAGAAGGGAAAAATATTTTGTGTGGGTGGGATAAAAAATCTACAATTGGCCGGGTATTGGGAGAGTAAGTGGGGATTGAGGATGGAGGGGTAAAATTTGAGTGGATGAAATAGGAATGAGGAAAGAGCAAAAGGAGAAAGATTAGTATGTTAAAGCAGATGTAGAGAGAGAGAATGAAAAAAAACTAGAAGAGAGAAGAAAGGACAAATGGACAGCAGACGATGGAGAGTTAGCAGAAGACACGAAGAAACCAGAAGAAAGTGGCTGGAGCAATTGCAGCTGAAAAAAATGCACAAAAGGTAGAAAAATATCTCTTTATTTTGAATTTATTAATTGGAATATGTCAGCTCTGGTAAATGTGCATCATTAACTCTGCGCTTTGTTTAGTACAAGAGCAAATTAATGTATAGTTTTATTTCTACAGTGTTGTACATTCCAAGTTTGGCTTTTGGGATTCCCAGTTTAATTATTGTCTTCCTGTTTCTAAATTGTGATTACTTGTTTGGTGATGGTCTATGTTCTGCATGTGTAACTGAGCTGAGGTGTTCTGTTTATATAATTCCTATTTGACATTGCCACTTGTTCTCTTTCCCCAGTAGGTCATGTATTGTTGTTCTCTGAAATGTATTGGTTTAATATTTGCATGTTTCCTTTTGATAGGTAGGGTATGGTGCTTTGTGAGTCCTGGTAGTGCTGTTATGATACGGCGGGTTTGCTATGGGTTCTAAATGGGCAGTGTTTGTAGTAGTTCCTAATGTGTCTGGCAGTTGGCACTGGATTATAGTAATGTAGAAATCTTTTAGTCTTTCTTTATCCATACACTCATTAAGAGGCACGTTTACTAAAAGTTAGTATATGGTAACATTATGCAAATATTTATACAAATGAGGCCCCTTATGCAAATGAGGCCCCGCACCCCCCTTGGGCCGCCCCTGCTGGGGGCCCACAATTTTTGTTGGCGTATGGCCTCACTCAAGGTAAATCCGGCCCTGGCTGCGTGGATGGTGTCATCGAGAGCGTTTTGGTTTCCTAGACCATGGGATGCTGTTTCAAGGGTTGCAGAGCAGAGTTGGCATCCATCTATCCAAGAAAGGTCAACGCATCTTCGGTAGTAGATTGGCTAATCTACTGAAGAGGGCTTTAAACTAGATTCGTTGGGGATGGGTGAAGAAAGCTCCAGGTAAGTGAAAGCTCCCAGATAGGTGATACATTAAATACCTTTATGGAAATGGATAACAGGGGTAACATATGGAAAGCAGTGTGTATAAATGCCCATAGCATGGGAAATAAGATCCCTGATATTGAAGCTTTGGTGGGAGTGGCTGACTTGGATTTAGTGGCAGTTACAGAAACATGGTTCACAGAAAACCATGATTGGGATGTAACTATACCTGGCTATACTTTATTCAGAAAGGACAGGGTAGGAAGAAGGGGAGGAGGAGTGGCACTATATGTAAAAACTACTATTAAAGATTTGGAATTACAGAGCTTAAAAGGGAGAGGAGGCATTGTGGGTTAAACTAGAAAGAGGGAAAGAGAAATCTGTTTGCATTGGTGTGATATACTGACCTCCCTCACAAGAGGAAGAGGTGGACAGAGAGTTAATTGAAGACATACGCAGCATTGCTAGGAAAGGGGATGTGCTACTGATAGGAGATTTCAATATGCAAGATGTTGATTGGCACATCCCTGCTGCAGTATCATCTGGAAGTAAGGAGATCCTGGATTCTCTACAGGGAGAACTATTCAGGCAATTGGTAACAGACACCACTTGTGAAGGGGCCATACTGGACTTGGTGCTTACCAATGATGAAAGTGTTTCTGATGTTGTAGTGGGAGATCATTTTGCATCCAGTGATCACCAGATGGTGTGGTTCAGTATTAGGACTAGGGCTGTTAGAATCCATTCAAAGGTGAGGATCTTAGACTTTAGGAAGACTAACTTTGCGAAGATGGGCCAATACCTCAAGGAATCGTTAGCGGGATGACAAAACTGAAAGGGGATATTTTAAGGGCAACCAACCTTTTGGTTAAAATGGTAAATAAAGGTAAAAGGAAAAGGAGACCGCTATAGTTTTCGAAAGAAGTAGCTGAAAAAGTGAAGAAAAAGAGGGAGGCCTTCATGAAATACAAGAGATCACAGAGAGAGGAAGACAGGCATCTGTATTTGGAAAAACTTAGAGAAGCTAGCAAAGTAGTCAAGAAGGCAAAGATTCAAAAGGAGGAGGAAATAGCCAATGCAATAAAATGGGGGGATAAGACATTTTTCAGATATATTAGTGAGAAGAGGAAGGGCAAAAGTGGTATTGTCAGACTCAAGGGTGCAGGGGAGGAATATGTAGAAGCTGATAAGGATAAAGTGGAATTGCTTAACAAATATTTTTGTTCTGTGTTCACAGATGAAGAACCAGGAGCAGGACCTCAGAAAACACCCACAAATAGGAACAGAAGGGAGGGACATCTTGAACAATTTTCAGAAGACTGTGTTCGTGAGAAAGTAGCTCAACTTAAAGTAGACAAAGCGTTGGGACCGGATGGGATACACCCTAGAATACTGAGGGAACTTGGGGACGTTCTAGCAGCTCCACTGACTGACCTTTTCAATGCCTCGTTGGAGTCGGGAGTGGTGCCAAAGAACTGGAGAGAGGCTCATGTGGTGCCTTTACACAAAAGTGGAAGTAAGGATGTGGTTGAAAACTACAGGCCGGTTAGTTTAACTTCGGTGGTGAGTAAATTATTGGAAATGCTGCTGAAAGAGAAAATAGTGAGGTTTCTGGAGTCCAATGGATTAGAGGATCCGAGGCAGCATGGATTCACCAGAGGCAGGTCTTGTCAGACAAATCTGATTGATTTCTTTGACTGGTTGACCAGGGAGTTGGACCGAGGGAAAGCTCTAGATATGGTGTATTTAGATTTCAGTAAAGCCTTTGACACTGTTCCTCACAGGCGACTTATAAACAAACTGAGCACCCTAGGGATGGACCCTAAAGTTACTGCTTGGGTTAGAAATTGGTTGGGTGGGAGGCAACAAAGAGTACACGTAAATGGAGTTCACTCTGAGGAGAAGGATGTTACCAGTGGTGTGTCCCAGGGATCTGTCCTTGGTCTGATTCTTTTTAACATCTTTGTTAGTGATATAGCGGAAGGGCTGTCAGGTAAGGTTTGCCTATTGCAGATGATACCAAAATCTGCAATAGAGTTGACAACCAGGAAGGTGTAGATAACTTGAGGAGGGATCTAGCTAAGCTTGAAGAATGGTCTAGAATTTGGCAGCTGGGATTTAATGTTAAAAAATGTAAGGTCAAGCATTTGGGCTGCAGCAATCCAAGGGAGCAATATAGTATAGGGGGTGAAGTACTTTTGTCCACTAAAGAAGAGCGGGACCTAGGTGTGGTTGTGTCTGATGATCTTAAAGTAGCTAAACAGGTAGAAAAGGCGACGGTAAAAGCTAGAAGGATGCTTCGGTGCATACGGAGAGGAATGGCTAGCAGAAAAAAGGAGGTGATAATGCCTCTCTATAAGTCTTTGGTGCGACCTCATTTGGAGTATAGTGTGCTGTTCTGGAGACCGCACCTTCAAAAGGATGTGTTCAGGATGGAGTCGGTGCAGAGGGTGGCTACTAAAATGATTCGTGGTCTTCATTATAAAGCAAATGAGGACAGACTGAAGGATTTTAATATGTACACCTTAGAGGAAAGGCAGGATAGAGTTGATATGATTGAGATGTTTAAATACCTCCGTGGCATAAATGTTCAGGGGGAGAGCCTCTTTCAATTGAAAGCAAGTTCTGCTACGAGGGGACATGGCATGAGGGTGAAGGGAGATAGATTCAGGAGTGATATGCGGAAATATTTCTTTACGGAAAGAGTAGTGGATCCGTGGAATAGTCTCCCAGTGGAGGTGGTAGAGATGAGGACAGTAACTGAATTCAAAAAAGCATGGGACAAACACAGAGGATCTCTAAAGGTAAAAAGGGGACTGTTGTAGTTGTTGATATGGAAGGACAGACTAGATAAGCCATGTGGTCTTTTTCTGTCATCATATTTCTATGTTTCTATGTTTCTATATGAACATAAGATATGCCATACTGGGTCAGACGAAGGTCCATCAAGCCCAGTATCCTGTTTCCAACAGTGGCCAATCTAGGTCATACGTACCTAGCAGTTTCCCCAAAAGACACAGGTTCCACAATACTTGTACTGGGTCAAGCATTGATATCCTGGGTCCCTTCTTAATAATGGTTTATGGACCTTTCCTCCAGGAACTTGTCCAAACCTTTTTTAAACCCAGCTACACTAACAGCCTTTACTACATCCCCCGGTAACAAATTCCAGAGTTTGATTACACGTTGAGTGAAAAAATATTTTCTTTTATTAGTCTTAAATAGTTTACCCTATAGATTCATTGCATGTCCCCTAGTCTTTCTATATTCTGATAACGTAAACAATCGATCTACGTTTACCTGTTCCTCTCCGTTCATTAATTTATAGACTTCTATCATATCTCCCCTCAGCCGTCTCTTTTCCAGGTTAAAGAGCCCTAACCTTTTCAGCCTTTCTTCATAGGAGTATCCTTCCATCCCCTTTACCATTTTGGTGGCTCTTCTCTGAACCTTTTTTAATAATGCTATATCCTTTTTAAGATACGTCGACCAGAATTGCACACAATATTCAAGGTGCGGTCTCACCATGGAACGATATAGAGTCATTATAATATCTTTTGTTTTATTTTCCATTCCTTTCCTTATGATACCTAGCATTCTATTTGCTCTCTTGGCCGCCGCTGCACGTTGGGCCGAGGGTTTTAACATGTTATCCACAATGACGCCTAAATCTTTTTCCTGGGTGGTGGTTCCTAATGTGGAATATTGCATCGTGTAACCATAGTTTGGGTTGTTCTTCCCTAGGTGCATAACTTTGCACTTGTCCACATTAAATTTCATCTGCCATTTTGATGCCCAGTCTTCCAATTTATCAAGATCCTCTTGCAATTTTCCACAATCCTCTTAGGTTTTAACAACTTTAAATAGTTTTGTGTCATCTGCAAATTTGATAACCTCACTCGTTATTTCCTTTTCCAGGTCATTTATGAATATGTCAAAAAGCATCGGACCCAGCACAGATCCCTGGGGTACACCACTATTCACCTTTCTCCATTGGGAAAATTGGCCATTTAGCCCAACCCTCTGCTTTCTATCTTTTAACCAGTCCCTGATCCATAATAATACACTGCCTCCTAGCCCATGACTCTTTAGTTTTGCCAAAAGTCTTTGATGAGGGACATTGTCAAAGGCTTTCTGAAAGTCCAGATACACTATATCAACTGACTCACTTTTTCCACCTGTTTATTCACACCTTCAAAAAAACATAACAGATTAGTAAGACAGGATCTTCCTAAGCCATGTTGGCTGTCTCCCATTAGGCCATGACTATCTACATGCTGAGTAATTTTGTTCTTTATGATAGTTTCTACCATTTTTCCCGGTACTGATGTCAGGATCACCGGTCTGTAGTTTCCCGGATCACCCCTGGAACCCTTTTTAAAAATTGGTGTTACATTGGCGATCCTCCAATCTTCAGGTATTACAGATGATTTTAATGAAAATTCTCAGATTACAAATAGCAGGTCTGCAATCTTATATTTCAGTTCTTTCAAGACCCTTGGATGTATACCATCTGGCACAGGTGATTTGCTGATCAGGTCCACCTCCACACCCCCCACCGTTCCCTCCGTTCCATCCACATTAAACGCATGTTCCTCCCCTCCCCATCCCAGGCTCACCTAGAATCCACTCGGTCCTCAGCTTTTTTCTTTCTTGGCCCAAGACTCTGGAACTTGCTCCCCTCCACCCTTCGACTGGATCCCTCTTTTAAATCTTTCAAAACACAACTGAAAACTCACCTCTTTTGCACAGCTTTCGACCTTCCTCCTCCTCCCCCTCTGCTTCCCCAAGTTAATAAGATAAAATAACCTCCCCCCTGTTTCCTCCTTACCCTTCCTTCCCATTGATGGTTTCTACCCACTATGTTTGTTACCTATTGTTCCTTTCTTTCCCTCCCTGTCCACTGTCTCTACTTCTTTCCTTTCCTTTAGAGGTTTTATTGGTGTTCCTTTTCCTTTTTCTGCAGCATCCTTTTTAAACTCACAACTTTTATTATTGATTGTAAACCGCCTAGGTACTTTTCTCTAAGGGTGGTATATAACGTTTTAAATAAACATAAACTTAAACATAAACAAAGAATATTAATGAACAAACGAACCTCTTCCAAAGAAGGGGAAGCTGTAAAACTAGAGGGCATAACATGAAGCTGCAAGGGGGTAAACTGAGAGGCAATGTCAGGAAATTCTTTTTCACTGAAAGGGTGGTGAATGCTTGGAATGCCCTCCCGATGGAAGTGGTGGGGGCAAACACAGTGACAGAATTCAAAATGGCATTGGACAGACACAGTGGATCCCTTTACAGCAACAGGATAAAATCAAAATAAACATAACTATCTTTTATATCTTAGTAAATAGGGGTGACCTACACGGAGTGGTGGGTACACCCTTAATCAAAGGCATGGGGAGGGGTGACCAGCATGGAGTGGCAGGTGCACCTACTCTTGCCGCCTTGCTGGGAAGACAAGATGGACCATAATTGTCTTTATCTGCCTTCATTTACTATGTTACTAGTAACATCCAGCAGTAATTTGCCATCAAGCTCTCATCCCAGAATCCTTGGTAACATTTTCCCATGGCCTGAATGTCTTGGTGAAACCTCTCACCCTGTTCATCTCTCACTTCACCCTGTTTGGTGGAAAAAAGTGAAGATGCGAGTGCATGAAGTGCATTTTCAATGACCTGCTGCAACCAAGTTTATGATATGCGTCAAGCATCTTCTGTACTCCATCAACATAATCTGGTGATTTGTGATTACCCAGAAAATTTTCACGGATTCACTTAAAGGCTTGCCATGCTTCAAGTTCCAAAGCATCCAGGCATTTTTCAAATTCTTCATCCTCCATCGCCTGTCTTATTTGTAGTCCCATAAAAATGCCTTCTTTCAGTTTTACAGCAGTGATCTTTGGAAATTTAGAAACAAGATACTGAAATCCCTTTGAATTTGTTTGCGTTATTCTTTTCACTACATTTTTCATTAAACCCAATTTTATATGCAAAGGAGGAAGCAAAATGTTTGCTGGATGGACTAATGGAACACGACTCACACTGCTGTTTCCTGCATAGACAGTTCTTAAAGGCCAGTCGTAAACAGCATAATGATCTTTGACAGCGTGACTGTCCCAGAGGCAGAGAAAATAGCAGTATTTGGTATATCCACCTTGCATGCCCATCAGCATGCCAATAATGTTAAGAGTCCCGCAAATCTTCCACTGGTAATTGTCATAGCATATAGATTGGAGCAATATCTGTAGGTTATCATACGTTTCCTTGAGGTAGACAGTATGCAATTGGCTTTATGTTGTCATTATGAATAAGAACAGACTTGAGGCTTTTTGTTGAAGAATCAATGAATAAGCATCATTTTGATGGTCTGTGTACCTGTGAGAGGGCTCCAAAAAGTTTGTTGATATCATTACAATGATACAAGTTTTGAAATTTAGTGTGTGGTAAACTGCCACATTTTAGTAAATATGACTCTTAGAAAGCATTAATGACCCCTGTACTAACAGCAATGTGCAGTTAATGCCAACTCTTCGTCCCGAACTGACACAAAAAAGGAGTTGAACTGCCACAGGTCTGAAACTTGTGAGCAGTAACACCAGTCTTCTGGCTATTGTTCATTCATACATCTTTCATATACACTCAGAATTCAATCATCATAGACCTACAATTTTAATTAAATATTTACAACAGCATCTTTTTCTATAAGTCTAGAGTCAAAAAGCTCAATGCTTCTGACCAATATGCTGCATTTAAAAGTATTTTTCTGAAGAGAAACATTTTTTTAAAATATTTGAGCTAGATCCATATCTAACGTGCCAATCATGATCAAAGTGAAGGGTGGGAAGATTATTTCTGTGAGCATTGGGTCACTGGAATGATAACCTCTTCAAAAGTTGGATTAACTCTGCAGCATGGGCTGCTACTCTGAATCATCAAACTTGACATTTTGAAAATCCATTGCTTCCTTGTCCCATACTGTAATCTCCCTCCTTGTTCTCCTCCAGCAGTATTGGTTCAAGAGATTTGTACCCACAATCATTTTTATTTGATTTTATTTTAAAAAATACAATATAAAGCACACTGCTTGTTATCTCAATTAACACTGAATTTTGCTGAAGGCTAAACCAGGTCACGTCTGTCAGCTGGAATGCACTAATCCTCCCACATCAAGCCAACATCCTACGAAGGAGAAAGATGATAGTAGTACTAGGAGGGAAAGGGAGTAGCGCATCAATCTTAGTATGCTATAGTTCGGTAGATTTCACCCCCCCACCCCCAATGCCAGTTCTTCTGAATTAGGAAGATTGTCTGTCTAGGCTTGAATGTGTTATTAATTAAAATGATTCTGTGTTATTCTTAAGTTTGGAATGCCTGGAAAGCCCATATTGTAATTTCTGAAAGGTACTTCTTCAATCTCCATCAGCATTGGGTTCTTCAATTTGACCCAAAAGGGCCAAAGGAATTAAGCTATCTCTGAATGTGATCTGGATTCAATCTAAAACAGGATTAACTGGCTTGATTTTGTTTTCTGGTGTAGACGGTTAACACTAGAAGCCCCAAAAGGAATTTTACCTAGAAACCCAAAGTGCGTCAATTGATGCATTATCACGATGACTGCGTTTAGCATGAAATGCAGATGTGAATTAATGTGAAGTTACTTATTTGTTAAATACGTGCAGTATGTGACGTCATTACATGACATCATCGTGTGTTTATTGTTTCTAATGTCGAAGTAAAACTGTAAACAGTGATTGAGATGTGCCACCTAGTGGGAACATGAATTTATACCTTGAAGTCACAAAGTACATCAATTGACGCATCCAAGACCATTGAATGCGTCAATTGACATACTTTGGGGCTTCTAGTATAAATTCATTTTCCCGCTAGGTGGTGCATCTGTCATTAATTTTCGATGCACATATTGAAACATCTTGACCTTGCTAACAAAGTCATGGAACATGACTGACATGGTTCTAGCAGTGGCGAAGGTATACAACTTCAAAGATGCATTTGCGTCAATTGACACACTTTGGGGCTTCTAGTGTTAAATTCTGACCCTTTTGCCTTCAATGCTATTCAAGTTGGTTAAAATTTCAGAAATCTAATAAACTTACATGATTATTCTAAAATAAAAGGCCAATATTTGACTTTCCACTCTACTTGCCACCAGTAAGTAGAGTCTAAAAGAGCTAGAGTGAACTGAATATTTGACATCTATGATAAGATTTGTATTGTACTGGACTTTGACCCTAGTGATAAAAGTGAAGATTCAAAGATGGAGCCGTACTATTAACCGAGAGCCCGATATTCAGCGGACATAGCTAACTCTTCTAAAACGGTTATCGACTACTGCTGAGCCTAAGACCTAGATATTCAATACTGGGGACAGATCCAGCCACTGACATTTAATATCCAGGTCAGCCAGATTGCATTGAAGCTAAATGGGCAGCGGCACTATTCAGCTTTGGAGGCAAAAGTTAGGATAGCCTTTACTGTACCTAACATTCACCGCCGAGGGATAATGGGGCAATGATTGATATTGCCATTTCCCAGTTATCTCTGCGTACCGCCTCTGCTTCACCCCTCAGAGTGCCCCGATGCTGACCAGCTAGCGTTGATGCACCTACTTTAGTAATGGCACTCACAGATATTCAGAGTGAATAACATGGCTAACAGGTCTGCTAAGCACATTAATTGCTTTAAATATCGGGTCCCCGGTCCCTCAGTTGTAACTAATTATCACATTTCTGAAAGGAAGTCCAGGAGATGCTTCTGTCGTGAGTGGAGTATTGTGACATTTTATATTTGGGTCTTTCTAAAAAATTATTGTCTAGACTAGATTCTGATACCAAATACAGTGGCTAAAGTTTTATTTAAAGCAGCTAGAAGTGGTCATGTTACTCCTTTATTGTATTCACTTCACTGGCTACAAGTCAAGGCGAGAATAGAATTTAAAGTACTTTGGGTCCCTTTTGCTAAAATGCATTATGCAGTTTATTTTTTTATTTATTTTATTTATTAACAATTCTTATATACCGCACTATTTACTATCAGCGCGGTTTACATTGAACAGAAACATCCGATTTGGTGTGAGGGGGCGGAGTCTGGTTTCTGGTCAAGATGGACGTGTAAGAGCTGTGCTCCAGAGGGCAATAGACAAGAATCCTGACTTCTGCAATCTTTAATCAAATAGTTCCTACCTACTTTGATACCATTCGATCCCAGATATGTCAGGCCCCAAACAGACGCAGCTGGATTACCAAGTATCTCAAAATGCTAGTGCAAAGAGAACCAAGACAGAACCTCTCTCACCTCACAAGATGGCGGTCATCTGAGATTGTCCTGAGACCTCGCAGGAGATCCTGGCTGAGATTCGGGCAATCAAAGACTTGGTCAAAGCTAGTGGTGAATCGCTATGTGCAATACAGGAAGATATCAACGCTTTGAGATCTTCTTTGGAGTCAAATACGGCTCGTTTGGGCAAGGTAGAGAATGTGGTGGCTTCACATGGGAAGAGTCTCATGGCCGTTGAGAAGCAGGCCAAGTTGATACGTTCATTGCAAAGAGAAGTGGAAGACGGTAATAATCGCTCTTGGAGGAATAACATAAGAATACTAGGAGTTCCTGAGGGAGCAGAGGGTTATGACATGATATCCTTTTTGCAGGCCATGATTCCAGGTGTGTTAAAGTTGCAGTTCTCTATGCCGTTCGAGATCGAGCGCGCCCACAGAGTGCCTACTCAGTCCATGGGTACGGGCAAGCGTCCACGCCCAATCATCATGAAAATGTTGTGTTTTCAGCAAATATTGCAAATAATGGGAACAGCCAGAGCACTTTCAATCTTGGAATATCAGGGACATAAACTCCTGTTCTTCCCGGACTTCGCAAAGGCAACGGTGGATCGGAGAAAGAGTCTTTTGGCGCTGCGTCCACGCTTGGTTCAATTGAAGGCCCGTTTTGGACTGCTATATCCTGCCCACATGAGAATCACACTGCATAACCAGACCAAGACCTTTGATGATTCCGGGGAGCTATGTGCATTTCTGGAGGATAAGGAGTTGGCGGAGATGCGGTGAAGGTCATCTTGCAACTTCTATTTGTTACAGTTATATAGCACTTGCTATCATGGGCGTTTGACTGGACTGAGGTCGTGTAAAGGAGACTTATCCACGCAGAAGTGACATTTAATCATGTAACATTGCTATGTACTGGGACATTCATTCTGTCTCTTTTGGAGGACATTATCTTTACTCTTATTAAGGGAGGTGGGCAAGACGTGATATTCTGAGTGTTATAGATGTGGGAAAGTATTGGGTCATTGTGCCCTCCGTATCTGTCTTGTTCTGGTGGGCTCACCTGTTAAGTTTTGTGTGTTATATAGCCCCCCTGGGTTTAGGTAGTTTTGGGGAGATGTTTTCTCAGAATTTGGTGTTCTTATTGTGTGTGATCATATGACGGGGCCAGGGCTAAAATGTGTCTTTTTGGGGTTTTTTTTGTTTTCTTCCCTTTCTCTGGGCTATAGACGCAGCCACACTTTGAAGGTGCTGAAGAAGTTGCTCTACAATGTAAAACTAAATGCTACAAATTGGTCTGTTTCTGTAACATATGACTGTTAATTCGGAGTTATATAGTCTTTATGCTTTCCTTTAAGATCGTTTAACTGAATGTCAAGGGCATTAACAATCCCATTAAGAGGAATGTTTCTTCTGAATGGTAGGAAAGAAAGTGCTGACATCTTGCTGCTGCAGGAGACACACTTGAATGTAATGGAGTTGTTGAAATTAGATGTATAAGTCCTACTCTCTAAGGGGTTTCAGCTGCCCATCATAAGAATAATGGGGTAGCTTCTTGTTGAGGAAGGTTTATCCCCCCCATGATTTTTCAAATATTATATATTGATTTTTCCTAGCTTCCAAGGGACTCTTGTTCTAGAATTAGTGAGTCTACCATCCATGCGGCTCACAGCTCTGATCATGCTGTAATCTCATTTACCCTATTTGACTCAACAAGCTTTAATAATATACAGCAACATGGTCGTCGGTCTGTTTTCTTGGTGGGGTCATCTTGAAGATATAAATATGTCTATCACTCCTAAAGTGAATTATATAATATGAATGCTTTCAGTCTACCTTACAAGTAAAGTCTATTATCAAATTGATAGGATTCTAGTTTAGTTTCCATGGAGAATTAACTGCCTAGATTTGCTCTCCGGAAACTTGGGTTTTAATAAAAGGAAGGGGGAGGACTTTCCCTGATTTTCAGGCCTAGCACTGTGGCTTTTTGATAAAGCAAAGTTCACGATGGGTGGAGGGGGTTGTAGGCATACGTTCAATATGTCTTGAACTAGAAGAAAGATTAAGTAATCCTAGAATCTGAGAATGAGTGTTAGTCTCATCAAGAGGGTGTTGGCACTTTGAGATATGTGGTGTATGACTGACCTAACATTCAGTCTTATTGGGTTTTAATATGGTACCATATTAAGGTGAGACTGGGATTCTGGGCCACTCTCTCCTAGTCTGGGGTCGTTTTTCAATCATCAATTGGTTTCTCGTCATTACAAAGGGATTGTCAGTTTAAACTGGCTCCATGTTGGGAGTGGCCTTATACTCCATTATTTCTAACTGGAAACATACAGCAGAGCTTGGTTGATGCACATGATGGCACACTTGTGCTTATGCTACATATATGCGCAAATACCATGGTGTGCTAATTCCCTTGTATTTTCCTCTTTTCTTAAGTGGACCCTAGGCATGTTCCTTGCTTGCCAGTTCCTTAGTTCCTTAACCTAGCCCTGCCCATGTGTGATGGGGTGTATGTCCTGTCCCAGGTCCTGCCAGAGGTAGGATTCAGAGAAGAGAAAGGTGGGATGGAAAGACTTCCTGACAGGTCACCCCTCCTCATGCCTTTGTTTAAGAGTATACCCACCGCTCCATGCAGGTTACCCCTATTTATTGAGATATAAGAGAGAGTTATTTTCATTTTGATTTTATCCTGTTGCCATAAAGGGATCCACTGTCTGTTCCATGCCATTTTGAATTCTGTCACTGTATTTGTCCCTACCACTTCCATTGGGTTTGTTTGTTCATTAATACTCTTTAAATATTTAAAGGTCTGAATCATATCTCCCCTGTCCCTTTTCTCCTCCAGAGGGTACATATTTAGATATATTCAAGTCTCTTCTCATATGTCTTCTGATGCAGGCTCTAAATCATTTTGGTTGCCTTCCTCTGAACCATTTCCAATCTTTTTATATTCTTTTAGAGATCTGGTCTCCAAAATGGAACACAATATTTCAAGTGAGGCCTCACCAGTGACTTGTACAGTGGCATTAGTATCTCCTCCTTTCTGCTGGTAATTCCTCTCTGTATGCAACCCAGCATCCTTCTGGCTTTTGCCACCGCCTTGTTTTACCACCTTGAGATCCTCAGAAACAATCACTCAGAGGTCCTTCTCCTGGTCCATGTACCCCAACATCTCGCCCCCTAGGTCTGTGCACACAAACCTCTCACCCCCTATGCACACATTCACATGCAGAGGAAACACATGCACCAGACATACTTATGTGAATAAATTAAAATGCAGTACATCACAGCTAGGGCATTATAAGTAATCTCTGTGTACATGTGTGTGTGTATGTGTATATGTGTGTATGTGTGTTATTTGTGTGCTGTGTGTGTTTTGGGTCTGAGTGCAGTAGCTGAAGGCGGTGGAACATTTCCAGCTTATGCAGTTTTGTAGAGGAAGTTGTGGTCAGAAATGGAGAGGTAGTTTTATTTATTTATTTATTTATTATTTATTTATTTTCATTTCTTATATACCGCGCTCTTTTAATCAGTGCGGTGTACATATGAACAAAAACAAACACAATGTAAAAGGCACCATTGGTTTTTACAATGAACAGGGTAAACTAACATGGAGATAACTGGGGGAACTATATACTACAACTACCACATCTACGCGGACGATATCATGTTATACTCGCCATTTGATGTGTCCAACCCGGATTACAGCAACATATGTCATTGCCTCACTGAAGCTGAGCTGTGGCTGAAATCAATGAATATGAATATTAATTTAAAAAAAACAGAAGTTCTATTTATAACAAGAAACACAAGCTTCACTCCACCGCCTGAAATCAACATTGGAAAAACTACTCTCCCAGTTAGAGATGAGATCAAATACTTGGGAGTCACACTAGATAAGACCCTCAGCCTCACCAAACGTATAAAACAAACGGTAAAATCAATATATTTCAAATTAAGGACAATCCAACAACTTAGACCATTGATAGATAACACTGACTTCAGATCCGTGGCTCAAACACTTATAACACCACATTTAGACTACTGTAATGGTATTCTTCAAGGGACCTCTAAGAAAAATATACACACACTTCAATTAGCCCAAAATGTCACTGCAAGGGTCATCTATAAAGCGAAACTATCAGATCATATATCTCCGATTCTCTACGCTCTCCATTGGCTACCTGTCTCATGCAGAATCATCTACAAGTCCTTGGTTACTACGTTTAAGATCTTTAATAATATAACACCATCTTTCTTATCTACGCTCATCAACATCCCACATGAAAATAGATCAAGAAGAAGAATAAACCTTCACACGATACAAGTCCCTGATTCTATTAGAAAGACAAGTCAGAAGACAAGTAATACAGCTTTCTCATTCTTCGCCCCTACGTTATGGAACAACCTCCCAATTGAAATAAGAGAAATCAAGGACCTTCAATTATTTAGAAAAAATCTAAAAAACCATCTATTTACTCTGTACTACAATAACCTCCAAATTGAAGATAATCCAAACTCAGAGAAAAGCACCGAACATTAGTCACTCACTGACCCTACCTAGACAAGGCATAAAATCTTTTTCCTCTCATCCACATTGCTCACCTAGATTAATCTTACTCTTGAATGCAATTTGCTTATCGCTAATGTAAATAATTGTAACTAATGTAAATAATCCCTTTAATGTTGACATATTATGTTTTGAAACATTAACTAATGCATACCCAGTTTCAAACGTTCCTACTTCTCCTGTTATCTTTTTTGTATCAGAGTTACATTTAATAGTTGAATGTTCTTTGTTCTAAATCTGTTCTCTGTAAAATAATAGTATTCTACTATTAAAGTTTGTTACCTGTAAACCACCACTGATCTCTGGAAGTGGCGGTATAGAAAAGATGTATAAATAAATAAATAAATAAATAAATACATGGTATGATAATTAATTACATGGTTGTAGTAAATACATTACGAGTGCAAGCGCAGATAAAGGGGTAAAGACAGGGCGTGGTGAGCTTAACCATTTTCTGAAGGGGTCATAGAAATGGAGTCGCCTGGGGAGCAGTGCTCACTGGGTGTAGATTCCAAATAATATATTAGAAATAGGTGGTATTTAAGAGCTTTCCTGAATGACGATAAGTTTGTGATGGCTCTGATTTCAGGTGGGAGGGCATTTCAGGCTCTTGGTGCGAATAGGGAGAATGCTCTGCCGGCTGTTGTTTTAGAGCATTTCGTCAACAATTTTGGAAGATCAATGGTGTTCAAAGAAGAGGGCCTCCTGGTTCTATTAGCTGGAGTGACATGTATAAGATTACTGATGGGCGAGAGGGGTTGGATCCTTGAGGCCTTGAATGTCATGACTAGAGCTTTATAGAGAGTTCTGGCCTGTAGAGGTAACCAGTGTAGGCTCTTCAAGACTGGCATTATGTGGTCGGAACGTGATACTCCTACGAGAACTCTCGCAGCTGAGTTCATGGCCAGACGGAGAGGGTTCAGTGTTGATTGTGGGAGCCCGTGGAGGATGATATTGGCAAAGTCTAGATGTGGGATTACCAAGGCTTGGAAGGTTGATCGGTAATCAGAAAAGTCAAGTAATGGGCGGAGATGTCGAAGTGATCAGATCTTATGGTATATTGCTTTGGTGGAGTTCTTAATGTGCGCTGACATGTCGAGCCGCTGATCTAGCGTAATACCTAGATATCGGATTGTGGATTGTGCCTTCAGTTCCATCGTGTTGACTTGTAGTGAAGATGGTGGTTTGAAACTTCAGCTCCTCGTGATGAACAGGACGTCTGTTTTGTTGTGGTTTATACTTAGGTTTTGTGTGAGGAGACAGTTCGCTACAGCTTCAAAGCATCTTACTATTGGTGCGAAGTCTGGCTGGTGAATCTTGAAAGGAGCATACATCAGGATGTCATCCGCATAGGCTAGACATTGGATGTTGAAGGAATGGATCAATGTGCAAATGTGCTGCATATAGATGTTAAACATTAATGCAGATAGGGATGACCCTTGAGGTACACCTTGCATCAGAGGAAATGGTTCTGATGTCGCTGAGCCTGTTCGGACTTGTTGCCATCTGTTGCTTAAATATGATTTGCACCAAGATAGAGCTAGGCCTTGAATGCCCTTTTCTTGAAGGCATTGAAGAAGAGTATCATGGTTAACTGAATCAAAGGCGGCTGCAATGTCCAGAAAGATAAGAATAAATCCTTGCTGGATATTGTCAAGGCCTATGACTAGGTTGTTAAAGAGGGTTGTGAGGAGGGTGTCAACCCCATGGGCTTCTCTGAAGCCATGTTGAGAAGGGTCGAGAGGGGCTTCGGTGTCCACATGATGTTGGATTTGTCACTGGACTACTTTTTCCATGATTTTGGCTAACAGGGGATGCTCAAAATTGGTCTAAAAGAATCGACTTTAGATGGGTCGAGTTTGCTATTTTTCAAGAGTGGGCAAATAGATGAGTACTTCAGGCTCTGTGGGAAGGACCCAGTTAAGAAAGAATGGTTGAAAATTTTACTTATGGTTGGGCTAAGCTCGTGACGCAGCTCTTTGATCCAGTTGGCTGGGCAGGGATCATTGGGTGCGGTAGTTAGGTTAATAGATGAGATGATATCTTCAATCTCTCTGTTGGATACCTCAGAGAATTTGCATAGAACGGATGGTTGGGTAGTGGTACCTGGGTTGGAGTGGGATGTGGAGGTAGAAATCGTGTTGATCTGGATCATCTTCGATTGTAGATGATTTGCGTAGTCCTGTGGGTGCGGCATGGGTGAATGAGTTGTAGCTGGATCACCTGTTTTGGAGGTGGGGTAGTTTTCATGGTAGCAGGGTTTGGGGGTTTGTAGATTTTGGGGGTGGGACAGTCAGGGTCAGCACAGGGAGATGAGGTGCTCTAGGCAAACCTCATCCTTGCAACCCCTACCCCAGCTCTGCTCCTGCCCCCTCCATGACCCCCATTGCCACTACTGCCCCCCCCCCTCCAGAACCCACAGCACTTACCTTCAACCTCTGACACTGTGAGGCTTTTTGACAGGAAGTTGGTATTGAGGAAGAGACCTTCGGGTTCGAAATATGGCTTTAAGAAGAGATTTGGGGTTTGGAGTATATTTGATCTTTTCATTGAAAAATTGTAAGAGCCTTGGAGAACTGAATGTGAGTTTAAATCTACCTGTTATGTTAGGTCAAACCTGGACGGATTCTCATTGCTGACAGAGATTGGATAGTTTTAGACAGCTACTGCCCATTTTTTGATCCTTAAAGGGTTGTAAGGCTGTAGTCAGTGATTTATAGATATATCTGTTTTTTTGGATATTGATTAAAAGACCTTTCCAATAGTCTATTTTGAGATTGTGTTCTCTCCCATAAGACATTAAAATATATGCTGCCTTGGTATGTGGTTAGACCACTTCTGAATAGACCAATTTCTTGATATCTTTTTTGATTACAGCTTTGGTTCGTTTTACCTTTGGGACACAAAATTAGTTTTTTCTGAAAATGATGTTTTGATAGGTGATTAGACTATTTTGGGTTTGTCTCATGGTGCATTTCTGTGGTGTGTACCTCTAGAAAGTTATAGGCAGGACTTTACAGAGAACAGTTTTGACAGCTTTTTATATGAGCTTCAGTGATGTGATTGGCCCCTTTAAAAGAACGTTTGGATCTGAAAGAAGACCTATATAGAAGCTGCTTGTTCACAATTTGTTCTTCCATGATTGGATAGTTTTCCAGTCATTTATGCTTTGAGATTGGTTCCCATGGTTGAGATAGAAGTAAGCTGATTGGAAGATCAAACCTGTTCAATGTTTTGAAGGTATCAATATCGCTATATAAACATCTGCCCAGATGAGCTTTGAACTATCAAGTATTAAATGGATGTTGGTTTAGCGTCCGTTTTTAAGTCTTGAAGGCTACATATTTTTTGAAAACATATCAACTTCAGGATTAAGTAAGGATAGTAGTGTCCTAGGACACAAATATGGTGATGTATGTAGCAATATGTGTTTTTATTTGTGGAGATATTGAGTGGGTTCTGTCGTTATGGCATGTTGACAAACAAAATGGAGAAGGCAGAGCCACACCACTGGTAGACAGAGCTTTTATTCATAGTCGCAAGGGTCAGCCCTACAAGTATTTTGGCAGAAGCCTTCTTCAGGGGACTGTGACCACCAAATCAACACTGAATCAATTAGATAGCGCACCACTAGGACGCTGGAGTAAAGCTTGAACAGCAAATTCCCTTAATAGTCTGGTTGGCCCTGGGAACAATTGTGCGGGTTAGGGATTCTGTCTTTTCCTACCGGGCCCCTATCCCTTGGAATTTCTTGCCAATTGATCTTCAGACTAAGAAAGCTTACAAAATATTTAAGAAAAATGTTAATATCTGGCTGTTTCCATGTTCTTTTTCTCATTGGGCTCAGTATTGGAAAGGTATTTACATGGTTTACAGCCCAGTAAACCATGTAAATGCCCTAAATGGGAATATTCTATGGCACCTACATGGTCAGTGCCATCAAATATCCCCGTCTTTGCCCCCTATGTGCCCCAATGCTATTTGGTTAGCATCGGGGCATGTTGGGGGCATTCCAGGGCGGAAGGGGGAGCAGAGAATGATGGTAACCAGGTAGCAGAAATATTGGACTGCTACCTGGTTAGCGCTCTATGCCTAAAATTAAGTGAACATTTGACTCGCCTAATCTTAGCTATGAATGCTAACCGGGTAGTGGTCCAATATTGCCACTACCCAGTTAGGCTGTGTGGCAGTTTCCCTAGGACTCCCAAAATGGATATTGAATGCCTTGGTGTGGCATTGAATATCTGGGGTTAAGGGTGAGCAGGCAGGGCTATGCGCCGATATAGCGCTTAGTTCACCCAGCTCAAAATCGGGCCCATTATCTTTAACATAATTTAACTATCAAAGACCTGTAGTTGCTGCAATATTCCCATCCTCTTGTGTTCCATTATGCTAAGTCTAAAGGCATTGATTGTAGTTATAAACATCTCCTTCCTTTATTTTGTTTCCATGTTGTTGAATTGTAATGGTAATTGTATTTTACAATCTGTTTTTATAAGGTACTGCAAACCATCATAATGACAATTGTTACTGCACAAATGGTGATATAATGGATACGTATAAATAAATCAAATGTGTGCTGTTCAATTACTGCTGACTCCTGCTGACCCACCCTTGGGTTTTTGTGGCAAGGTGAGACTGGAAGAAGATCGCCAGGCCTTTCTTCTGTGTAATAAGTCTACAGCACTTGACATTCCAAGTTTGGCTCCCCAGTACCAGCCAGACCTGACCATTCTTATCTTCTGAGATCAGCCAAGATCAGGCTCATTTAGTGTGGTGAAGCTGTATCAAATAAATAACTAAATATCCTAATTCAGCTAGTGTATCAGCCTAGCTGCAGGCGAAAAGTGGCATGCATGAGTAGTGGAGTGCTCCCGAAAGCTTCTGAAAGGTAGCTGAGAAGCTGCTCCTGCACTAGGTCTCTGTCAATGATGTCATCCATATGTGAGTACATATCCTGCTGTCCACAGAGAACACCTGCTACAGGTGAGTAATTTTGTTTTATAGCCCTTGAGATGGGAGTTAATACCACTGTAATAGGAAATAAATTGAGGAGATAAAAATAGAGGACATTGCATTGGCCTCAATATATCTTTTGATCTATATATCTACATCTATATTTTTTATAGCATGCAGAGCATAAATTCATATGATGGTATGTACATATAATAAATAAATTATCAGCACACTATAATCCTGCTTTCAGATTATTTCCTGTAATGCAGTCTGTTTAGGCATGATTCACAAAAAAGTGAGAGTGCCTATTTAGAGGGTCAGTCCGTCTGTCCATGCAGAAAGAAACACATGTAGGGAGACCGAAAAGGCAGCCAGGAGCTGAAACAAGAAGCAGTGGCAGCGATGAGTCTACCTCCTGCTGTTGATCAGTAGAGGAGCTGGAAGCTGGAGGTAGCAGGTGGCCAGTCACACAACCCAAACAATGCAGGAGCTGGCAAAAAAGAAGCAGCAGGTGGTGGAGAGGCCTGGCCCACCATCTGCAAAATGGAGAAGCCAGTGGTATATTGAAATCCAAAGCTGGCAAGGCCAGCTGAAATGCGCCTGGCCTCAATGGTGCACTGAGCACAAGTGAAGAGCTAGTGAAGTTCCCACTCCATGCCAGTTGAAGATACAAGTTATTATTGCAGCACACAGAAATCAAGAACTGGTGAGGTTCCCACTCCCTGCCAACTAAAGATGTGGCCAAAAGAAGGGCACATAAAGCAATGAAGAGCTAGGTGGGAGGGGAGGAACCTTGCCAACTGGAGGTGTAGCCCAACTGTGGCAGTTTGGTAATGGAGTGACCATAAGAGAGAGGTAAGGAAGGGTGAGGGGAAGGGACAAGAGAGAAAGGGAAAGAGGGAAGAAAAGAGGGCCGATTCCTATCATTCCCACATACTCCTATCCCCATATCTCCTCAGGCTTCCTCACCATATACGCCCCATTTCCCTTCCCTTCCCTCCCCTCCACTCCCCTCCCCCAAACATAATCCCTTTGCAGCCATCCTAGTTTGCAAGCACACATCCCACTCAGCAAGGGTATTATAAAACCTTTAGCCTTATGCTACACTTCCCTGAGATTTTGATAATTAAACTCAATAATAATGATCGTCCCAACACTCCCTATAAAAATGCATAATTGGGACATCATAGGCCCGATATTCAATTGGGATGGCTATGCACCACTACGGTACATAGCCGTCACTGCCAACCTCTAACCCTGGATATTCAATGCTGGGGTCATATGCAGCCCCGACATTGAATATCCGTGGTCACCACACAGCCTCTGATGCCGCAGAAGCTAACTGAGTAGCGGCGATATTGCACCACTACCTGGTTAGCGACTGTTGCCGCCTTTGACATGCCCACAACATGCCCCAGAATGCCTATGACATGACCCGATGCTAAGCGATTAGCATCAGGGTGTGTAGCGGTGTTAGTTGGGGATATTCAGCAGCACAAACCATGTTAGTGCTATGAATATCCCATTCAGCGGCATTTACATGGTTTACAGGTCATGCCTTTAGAATATTGGGCACAGTACTTTTACAGTAAATATTAAACTGCACTTTGTATGTATGTGTGTGCCCTCTTTCCTTGCAGGTAAAAGAATGTGCTGATGGCTCTCTGAGTTTGTGTGGCAATCTGACATTTATACATACATACTTGAGTCACCCAACCATCAAAACTGGCCTTTGTTGGCTTTGTGCAGTGCTTATAACATGCATGCCTGAACTTTCTTCCTTTACTGGCTTAATTCACCCAAAGTTTATTGACTTCTGGAGACCCATTTTCAGAATTAAAATAAGAATATTAGCTATCATATAATCTACGGCCTATGGGCCCAATATTCAGTGTAGGTGACTAGCGCAATTACAGCCATATCCAGCCATCGGCATTTAACATCTGGGTCAGCCACGGAAAGAGGAAGCTAACGAGGCAGCAGTGATGTTGAGCCACTGCTTGATCAGCCTCGGTGGCAAAAATTAGACTAGCTTTTTCTGCGCCTTACTTTCGCTGCCGAGGGATAACTGGACAGCAGCTGAATATCGCTGCTGACTGGTTATCTCCGGGTACCGCCCACAGAATGCCTCAATGGTAACCAGTTAGCACCGGGCGTATAGCAGCGGTGCCCATAGATATTCAGCGGCATTAACCATGTTAATACCGCTGAATATCCTGCTTAGGGGCATTTACACAGTTTACAGGTCTGTAAACTGTATAAATGCCTTTCAATATATCGTATATATTGTATATATATCGAACCCTGAACGCTTACCACTTATTAAGATATTTGGAGTGTGCGGGAGGATTCCTCATTAACACCTCCATTCTACTCAGAAAACTGTATATAAAGATCAGATCAACAAAATAAACACTTGACTCGTATTCACATCTGACAGTCCTCAGACCTGGATATGTTCAATCCCACTTGAGGCTGTTGCCGCCATGTAGGTCCCATTACTTATGAGGGGGGTAATGTTGGCATGATTAAACTGGTGTTGAACTTGGTGAAAATGATTAAAACCATAATTGAATTCTTTTCTTTCACTCTAACATCACCCAAAAGAAGAACAATTTTTTTCTATTTTTAAACATTGGCTAAAAATGATCATAGAACTGGCACTTTTTAAGGGCCAGTGGCAATTTTAGAATCATGACACTCATGAACTGCCTTGGAATACTTTATTACTTAGAGTCTTCTCTAAAGCATACACCATATCTCTGTTATCACAGAAACATAGAAACATGATGACAGAAAAAGATCATATGGCCCAACCAGTCTGCCCTTCCATACCAACTAATATAATCCCATTTTTCCTTTAGAGATCTTCTGTGTTTGTCCCATGCTTTCTTGAATTCAGATACAGTCCTGGTCTCTACTATCTCCACTAGGAGACTATTCCATACATCTACCACTTTTTCCATAAAGAAATATTTATGCATACTACTCTTGAGTCTATCCTCTTTCACCTTCATCACCTCATTGCAGAACTTTCTTTCAATTGAAAGAGGCTCTCCTCCTGTGCATTTATCTCCTCTCTCCCACCTTTCCTCAAAAGCCCCCTGAACATTTTGGTAGCCACACTCTGCACTGACTCCATCCTGTTTATATCCTTTTGAAGGTGTGGTCTCCAGAAATGCACACAATACTCCAAATGAGGTCTCACCAAAGACTTATATAGAGGCACTATCGCCTCTTTTTTTTCTGCTGGCCATTCATCTCCCTATGTAATCAAGCATCTCTGTGGCTTTCACCATCACCTTTTCTACTTTTTTAACCACCTTAAGATCATCAGAAACAATCATGCCCAGGTCCCGCTCTTCTTTCATGGACAGAAGTACTTCAACCCTTATACTGTACCGCTTCCTTGGATTTTTGCAGCCCAAATGCATGACCCTGCATTTTTTAGTGTTAAATCTCAGCTGCCAAATTCTCAACCATTCTTCAAGCTTAGCTAGATCCCTCCTCATGTTATCTACTCCTTCCCTGGGTATCTACTCTATCATCTGCAAAGAGGTCAACCTTACCCGACAGCACTTTCATGATATCACTAACAAAAATGTTAAAAAGAATCAGACCAAGGACAGATCCCTGCAGCATACCACTAATAATATCCTTCTCCTCAGAGTGAGCTCCATTTACCTGTACCCTTTGTCGCCTCCCACTCAATGAATTTCTAACCCACCCAGTCACTTTAGGATCCATTCCTAGGGTGCTCAATTTGTTTATTAGTCACCTGTGTGGAACAGTGTCAAAGGCTTTGCTGAAATCTAAGTACACCACATCTTGGTACTTCCTCTGTTCAACTCAGGTCACCCACTCAAAGAAATTAATTTGATTTGTCTGAAAAGACCTGCATCTAGTAATACCATGCTGCCTTGGATCCTGCAATTTACTGGACTCCAGAAACCTCACTATCCTCTGTTTTAACAGCATTTTCATTAATTTACTTATCACAGAGCTTAGACTAACCAACCTATAGTTCTCAGCCTCATCCTTACTTCTGGTTTTATGTAAGGAGGAATAAGCAGCACTAATATGGTGATCAGACCTGGGGTTGCACCCCCTGGGCTAGGTCTGGGTGCGGGGGGGGGGGGAGGGGGTCCCCACTGCCCGATCCAGGCCCTGTCTCAAATAATTACTCATTCACTCCATAAATATCAAAAACCCCTATTTTGAATTTCAAACAACCATTTTAAGGATATTGGAATGGTCTCAGACTTTGCGGCACTATAATCGCTAACAAACGATCAATACTAGCATCAATGACCAATCCACTCATATACAATATGTCCCAATTTAATATTATCCTGTTGAAAAATGTGCTTATCTCTTTATAGGTTCTTTTCCCCAGCAATTCTTCCCATGGGGAAGTATTCATTAACGTTCTATATTACAAACTCCTAAATCTATACACAGCATTACACTATCCTTCTCCAAATAAAAAACGCCAGGTTATTATACCTTGATGCTGCCCACGTTCAACTCACAAATTGTTAACTGCCATACTATTGAAAAAACGCTGTGCATGCGGACTAATCCTTACTCTCCTCTTTTATAGAAGTATGCTCATCCTAATCCAATGATGTATTGACTACGTCAAACTTCTTCCTCTAGTGGCTCAAACAGGCACCCCATTCTATTGAATTGTTTAAACCCGTTGGAACTGTAGCTTATTATATTGCCAACTCATATTCTCTTCAAGACCCTGTATGTCCCTTAAAATTAAGTCTTTAAATAATATAAGGGCTGGATGTACCAGTTCTGGTGGAGACCAATTGGATTTGGGACAGGTTACCTCAGGCCAGAAGGCCGGGGGTTCAATTCCCACATGGGGACAAGCAACTTCAGGCCGGAGGGACTGGCGTCTCTAGTCCCTTGGCCACTCCTTGTGGCCTTGGGCAAGCCACTTAACCCTCCATCGCCTCAGGTACACTTAGATTGTGAGCCCTTCGGGGACAAGGGAATAAAAAGTACCTGTTAGTATACATGTAAACCGCACTGATTCTAAAGAGCGCGGTATAAAAAAAAAATTAAAGGGTAACGGAAGGCGGTGTATCACTGAATCATGCTCCACATTAGATGGTATATAACTCCTACATCTTCCAATGATTGCAAAGCAAAATACATTTTTAAATTCAATTTTTGAATCAACTGTTCAAAGGCCAACCGCAATTGAAAGGAACCATGTCTAATATTCGGAACATATGAAAGACCTTTGTTCAATACTTTTAATTGGTCATGGGTCAATTCCATACCTGAAATGTTGACCACAAGATTCAGCAGCTCGCATCCTACTTTTGCCGTTGAACCCCTCGACCCCTGAATTGCCCTCTGCCTCCACTCTTCTTTTTCTTCTTCTTTTCTTCTTTGTCCGTAAAATCCTCCCTTGAAGATCGACTCGAGTCAGAGATGTTGGTATTTTCAGATGTCACATCAAAACTCACTTGCTTTTTAGATCTTTTACTTTTTCGATTACTGTCCATCCACGGATATACATATCCAGTTGTGTAATCATCGTAATCCCCCTTCAATTTCTTTGCTTTAATTGCCCGCACTTCCTGCTTCAATATAAGGATCTGTTTATCCGTTTCGTCAGTTTTTTGTTTAAACTGATCTGCCATTTCAGTCTCCTTTAACCCAGCGAGAATCGAGATAACTTCCTTATTTAACTCTTCCAATTATATGGCAGTAGTATCTACTATAAAAACCATTAAATCCAAGGAACATTTATTCAAAATGTTATTCCATTTCTCCAGGAACGTGCTATCTGAATTGTACATCCTTGGCTCTTTGTACATCCGCAAACCTTTCGGGATGTGTTGGCGATTAATATACTCAATTAAGGATAGCCTGTGCAATTCTAACCGAGTTATGCGTTTTTGTAATTTCAATACTATTTCCCAAGTTGGTATGTCTTGTTCTTGGCCGTTGGATCTTTCCAATGCAAATGGGGTCTTTACACAACTCCACAATATGATCTTGCAAAAAATTCCAAACATCTTTTCAAATGTTCTGCCCTTCCATTTTCGTGATCAAACACAGTCCAAAATGGGCTATTTCTTAGAGTGTAGTATACTGTCTCAAATAATTACTCATTCACTCCATAAATATCAAAACCCCTATTTTGCTGGTCACTATGGATATTACAGCATTATACACTAGCATTCCACAAACGACGGCGTTTGAGGTAGTTAAACAGAGCTTACAGAATAGAGGGGATCTTACTGATGAATTAATTTCTTTTTTGCTACAGTTAGCATGGCTAACCATTTTTAAAAATTATTTTGAGTTTAAGAATTCAATTTTTCATCAGATTTCTGGAGTGGCGATGGGGGCGACTTGTGCCCCCTCAATAGCAAATCTCTTTATGGGAGAATATGAAGCAACTTGGTAAGGAAGAACTCCATTAAGATCACATATTAAATTGTGGTGCAGGTACATAGATGATGTCTTTATGATATGGCAGGGTTCTACACAGCTTTTACAACAATTTCACGAATGGCTGAATTAGAAGGATAGTAATATCCAATTTACATGCTCTTCACATTATCGAACGATTACATTTTTGGATGTAGTCATTAATAAAACAGCAACAGGATGGACAACTTCAATTTATCGAAAGCCAACTGATTGCAACACATTATTACACTACAGTAGTGCACATCCTCAATGCTTAAAAAATGGATTACCATTTTCACAGTTTATTCGATATCGGCAAAATTGTTCAGAAGAAAGTGACTTTAAAATTCAATCTAAGTCACTGATACATAGTTTTCAAGAAAGAGGTTACCCCTCTTCCATTATACGACAAGCTTACTATAGGGTGAAGTTCAATAATCAAGCACTTTTGTTAGCTAGCGCACGATGTAGACGAGAAGATGACTCTTATGTTAATTTTGTCACTAATTTCTCACCGTTGAGTTATAAAATCCGAAGAATTATCAAGAAACATTTGAAAGTGTTGCATGTTGTTCCTGTGTTAATGAACAAAAAGGTTTGATGCGTTTGGAAGAGGAATTTAAATTTAAAAGAAAAATTGAGTCCAGCAGTGTTGCGTTCATCCAAGATATATGATATAGTGGAGGAAAAAGGCCACGATGGTGTGGACACTGTAGTATGTGTGGTATAACTAATAAGATCAAAAGTTTCATGTATCATGATGTAACTTATAGATTGTCTAGTAACACTACTTGTGATACTTCATATGTGGTTTATGCCATTCAATGCCCTTGCAATTTGTTCTATATTGGGAAAACTATCAGGCCCCTAAAAGTTAGATTGGGGGAGCATAAGAGTCAGATCAAATGTCGGGTTAAGGAAGCTACTTTAGTACAACATTGTGACACAATGAAGCTGCGGAGTTTTGTGATAGAACAGATAACAGCTTGAAGAATGGGAATGTCGCGTAAAGAAACCTTGGTCATACAAGAACAACAGTGGATATTTAGATTGAAGTCTACAGTTCCAATGGGTTTAAACAATTCAATAGAATGGGGTGCCTGTTTGGGCCACTAGAGGAAGAAGTTTGACGTAGTCAATACATCATTGGATTAGGATGAGCATACTTCTATAAAAGAGGAGAATAAGGATTAGTCCACATGTGCGGCGTTTTTTCAATAGTATGGCAGTTAACAATTTGTGAGTTGAACGTGGGCAGCATCAAGGTATAGTAACCTGGCATTTTTTATTTGGAGAAGGATAGCATAATGTGTATAGATTTAGGAGTTTGTAATATAGAACGTTAATGAATACTTTCCCATGGGAAGAATTGCTGGGGAAAAGAACCTATAAAGAGATAAGCACATTTTTCAACAGGATAATATTAAATTGGGACATATTGTATATGAGTGGATTGGTCATTGATGCTATTAGGCACTGCTAACTCCAATTGATCGGTTGTTAGGGATTATAGTGCCGCAAAGTCTGAGACCATTCCAATATCCTTAAAATGGTTGTTTGAAATTCAAAATAGGGGTTTTTGATATTTATGGAGTGAATGAGTAATTATTTGAGACAGTATACTACACTCTAAGAGATAGCCAATTTTGGACTGTGTTCGATCCAGGCCCTGGCTGGCTAGCTGTGGGTTGGGTGGCAGGGAAGAGGGGGACCTAAGCTGTGGGAGTTGGGGGTGCCTACAGGGAGAATGTCCCCACAAGCGGTAGCGACATGCCGGGCCATCCACAGGCCTGATTCTGTGCAACGCAGGAACATTTTGTCCCGCGGTCTAGAATCAAGTCCTAATGGCCCATCTTCCTCGGGGACGTCCAGATGGCCTGGACATCCCCCTCTCCGAATTGGGCTCCACGTGGCCCACTCTCGTTATCTATGTTGTATTACAGAGGTTCATATGATGTATTTTCTGCAATAGTCTTCCTGAGGGAGTTTGATGGGTTAATCTGACAACTCTGGGTTGTGAGCTAGGAGCTGGGCTTACCTGAGACTTTTCAGGCTTCACTTTCATACTCTTTGTCTAGCTAGTTCCTCACAAACACAGTTTTATTAAAATCATTCAGTATCCATTTCACTTATGCACACAAAACAAAAGTATTTGCTAAGCTTTATCCCTCTCAGCTTCTACATATTCCTCCCCTTCAAACTTGAGCCTCACAATACCACTTTTTCACTTCCTCCTCTCGCTAACATATCTGAAAAACGTCTTGTCCTCACATTTTATTGCATTGACTATTGTTTATTCTATTTGTATCTTTGATTTCCTGACTACTTTCCTAGCTTCTGTAAGCTTTTCCAAATATTGATGCTTGTCTTCCTCTTTCTATGATTTATTTTTCTTCACCTTTTCAGCTACTTCTTTTGAGAACCATAGTGGCCTCCTTTTCCTTTTACATTTATTTACTTTACTAACAAAAAGATTTGTTGCCCTTTAAATATCCCCTTTCAGTTTTGCCCACATTGCTTTTCTACATCCCCCCGATGTTCCCATACTGCTTATGATCCCTTGAGGTATTTTTCCATCATGGCAAAGTTAGTTTTCCTAAAGTCTAGGACCCTCAGTTTTGAATGAACTTTATCGGCCCTAGTCCTAATACTGAACCACACCATTTGGTTATCACAGGATGCAAAATGATCTCCCACTGTAACATCAGAAACACTTTCCCCATTGGTAAGCACCAAGTCCAGTATAGCCCCCTCCATGTGTGGGTTCTGTTACCAGTTGCCGGAATAGTTCTCCCTGTAGAGAATCCAGGTTCTCTTTACTTCTAAATGATATCACAGCAGGGATGCGACAATCAACATCTGGCATTTTATTTATTTATTTAATTTATTTAGCAAGCATTTGTATACCGCTCCTTCCAGCGATCAGAAGCGGGAAAGATTACATGGATAAAGCTGTAGAATCAAGACAGAATAATTTTGATTTGTACATAAAGATTCGAAAGGTTAGCACGTCACGCAGAAAATTATCTACTTCTAAGCTAAGGGGATAATAATTTACATATGTACATTTATACATTACAGGTTTTCTGGGGAACTGTGGGGGAGTTGCCCCTCATGCGAATTTAGTACAGGCATATTGAAATCACCTATCAGTAGCATTCTCCTTTCATGACAATACTGTGAATGTCTTCAGTATCCTAATGCCTAACTAGTTTTCCTAAAATTCACAGGGCCCGATATTCAAAGACACTTATCCGGTTAGCAGCACTCTTTGAGGCTGCATTTGGTTCCTGATCCCCTCAGCTTGCTGTCACCTCCTATGTGTTTCCTTACCATTCCCCTGACATATCCTAGTCCCTAGTTGCTGTCTCGTCTGTCTTACTAGACTGCAAGCTCTAATGAACAGGGACTGTCTCTTATATGTGTCTGTACAACGCTGCTTACTCCATGTAGCGCTACACAAATGATAAGTAGTAGTTGTAGTAGATTTACTAAAGTGCACTACTGCATGATACAATGAATTTATAACTCAGGACTCATTTTGTAAATGGAGCCTATTTACTAATAATGCACATTAATGATGTTAGTGCACACTAATGCAGTGCGCGCACTTTAATAAATCTAATATTTTTTTATTTATTTAATTTATTTATTTAACTATTTCTTTTATACCGCCCCTTCCAGAGATCAAGGGCGGTTTACATATAACAAGTCAACAGTCATGTACACAGTTTGTATACATTTTACATAGAACATAGAACATAGAACAATAGAAATCAACTATTTACATTAAACAGTAAATATACCATTTATAGGTATTAAAGCAAACATATTAAACTTTATACAAATGAATATTTACAGTGTGTGGTGTGTGTGGTGTGTGGGGCAGGAATTGGTGTAGGTGCTGGAATTTAGTTCCTTTTTTCGTCTTCAGGTGTGAGGGAGGGGGGAAAGTCTTGTGGATACATTGTTGGGTTAGGGGATTAAGGGAGTCTGTGTATGTGTGACCATGTTTGTTGTGGAGCTGGTCTTGGGGGAATAGGGGATTTCGAAGTGTTCAGTGAATAGGTAGGTCTTTAATTCTTTTCTGAATTGGGTGAGGTCTCTTATGGTGCGAAGTTCAATAGGGAGGTCGTTCCAGAGTGTAGGGGCAGTGAATGAGTATGCTCTGGAGCTAGTGGAATTCTTAGTTTTACGGATGGCTTTTGGTGTGATGAGGGAGTGGGCCGCGTTCTGTCTGAGGGTCCTTGTCGATGTTGGAGATTGGAGTAATGTGGATAGGTGTGAAGGGGTTATGTCATTTATAAGTTTATAGGTTGTTAGGATAATCTTATATTTGATTCGGCTGTTTATAGGGAGCCAGTGGAGTTCCAGTAGTATTGGGGTCACGTGGTCAGTTAGGCGAGCTTTAGAGATTACCTTTGCACAGATGTTTTGTGCTCTTTGGAGAAGGTATATGCTCTTTTGGGGGAGGCCTATTAGGAGACTATTGCAATAGTCGAAGTGCGGGGTGATCAGTGTACTTACTACGGATCTAAAGTCTTGTGTTTCAAGAAGTGGCCTTAGGTGCTGAATAGTTTTGAGTTTATAGAAGATGGTTTTTACTATTTGTTTTATGTGAGGTAGCATGGTGAGGGTGTGGTCTATTATTACTCCTAAGTATTTTACCTGTTTTCTGACGGGTATGGAGGTTTTGTTGATTGTGATTGTTTCTGGGTATGAGTTCTCAGTCGTGGGTGGTCTTGTCACAAACATTGCCTCAGTTTTTTTGAGGTTTATGCTAAGGTGGTTAGTTTCCATCCAGGAGGAGGTCTCAGCCATGCATTTGGATAGCAAGTCATATGTAGGGTTTTTAGCATTTATGGGGATAGCTAACATGATGTCATCGGCATATATAAAATGGTTAATCCTGTGTTTTTTAAATATGTCTGTTATCGGTTGCAGGTACAAGTTAAATAAGAGGGCCGAAAGGGCTGATCCTTGGGGTATTCCCTGTCCTTGAGGGAATGTTTCTGATGCTTGTTGGTCAATTTGGACTCGTATTAATCTATGTGAAATATAGGATTTGAACCAGTTAAGGACAATCCCGCCTATACCTAGGTTTTCTAATCTGTTGATCAGTGTCATGTGATTAATGTTATCAAAGGCGGCAGAGATATCTATAAAAAGGAGTAAGAAGCCTTGATGTTTGCCATCAGTGCCCTTGATGAGGAAGTCCATAAGGGTGATTAGGAGGGTTTCTACTCCATGGAATGGGCGGAAACCAAATTGGTGTGAGTCAAGAGGTTTGTGTTCATCAATGTGTTCTTGTAACTGAATTTGAATTGTTTTCTCTATTATTTTGGCTATGAATGGAATGCTGGCTATGGGTCTGTATGAATTCGGGTCATTTGAGTCGAGCTTATTATTCTTTATTATTGGTCGGAGTGTTGTGAGTTTTAGGGCATCAGGCATGATGCCCTGTGAAAGGGATTGGTTAACGATGTATTGTATATTTACCACCAATTCAGCTTTTGCACACTTAATCCATGACACAGGGCATGGATCGAGTGGGGAAGTGGTGGTGTTTATCATAGTTATGATTTTGAGGAGTTGTTTTTGTTCTACCAATTGGAAACTTGTCCATTCGTGTGAGATTTTTGTGTTTGATAATACAGGAGTTGAGGTAGTGGTTTTGTTTTTTAGTATTTCCGCAAAATGTTTTGCTAGTGTTTGTATATTTATTGCTTGTTGTTTAGGTTCGGTGTTGTTAGTTTTGGTTAAAGTTTTTACTATCTCGAATAGCTCCCTTGGGCGGTTGATGGAAGAATTTATTACTTTGGAGTGGTAGTCTCTTTTTGATTTGTTAATTGCGTTTTTGTATTCCATAAGTAAGAGCATGTATTGGGATTTGTTTTCATCAGATTTTAGTTTTCTCCATCTCTTTTCTTGTTTCCTCAGTTGTTTTTTTAGTTTTGTCAGCTCTTTTGTGAACCATTTTTCTGTCTTTTTTGTTTGTTTGTGTAAGACTTGTGTGTGGGCAGCTGCTTTTTGAATGGAACCAGCGTATGTTTTACATACATAAGGTTTCCATACTTACTACTCAGCTGTTTACTAATTAATGGTTATAAATTCAATGGAACTATGTTTAGCTATTATCGTTATGTCAAAAAGCGTTATATACAGATTTTTTATCTGAGATCTAGTTAGTTTAATAGGTATTCGAAGTTTGCTGATTTTCACGGTACTGGCGGCTCAACATAAAAAAATCACAAAAAATAGTAAGTAGCTTATAATGCTGTAATAGCTACTATTTTACAAATAAAAGTATTTGTAGACTTTAGAAAATAGGTTTAGATAACTGTAAGTTACTTAGTGTCAGAGTTATTGGTGCGTATATCGGCCTTGTATGTTTTTCATACGCTGGGCAAATATGTTGTCGAAACTAATTGCTGTCTTAAATACCATGGGGCAAGGGGGGGGGGGGATATTCATTAGCAGTAGCTAGCTGCTGCTGCTGAATTCTAAACCCAAATATTCAAGGCTGAGGCCATATCTGGGCCTCAGCACTGCATATCCAAGCTGGCCAGATTGCCAAGAAGCTAACTGGGCAGCTTTTGTAGTAAAGGTTAGGCAAGCCTTTACTGTGCCTGACTTTCGCCACATGTCGGTAACCAGGCAGCAGCTCAGTATCGTCCCTAGCATGCCCACAGATACTCAGCAGCAGTATGTTAATGCCACTGACGATCACGCTGAGCGGCATTTACACAGTTTGTAAGTTTGCAAACCATGTAAATGCATTTGAATATCACTCCCCCCCCACATATTTACAGAGAAAAAGAAAAGCTTGCAGATGGCAGATATAGAGGAAACAGGCAACACTCACAGAAAAGGATAGATAGCAGAAATCATGACATATGTCATACTTTGTAGAGGGAAAGGGAAGAGGTAATGAGGTTGTGAGAGGTGATGTTCAGGCGTGATGAAGGGAAAGCGTTTGTGAGAGAGGGGAGGGAAAGGAAAGACCAGAAACAAAGTATTGCAAAGGCAAAAGAGGGACATAGAAAGAGAGGGGAAAATGTTAATTTGAAGATGGAGAGACAAAAGGTGCTGCTCGGTTAAAAAATAAAAAATAGACAAAATCTGTTTAAAAATGTATGATACATTTGAGCCCAATTGACTTGCACTTAATTTTAGCTTTCCGCTGACATAAATATCCATCTCTACAGCTATTCTGGTGTGAGGGCTGGAAATGTGCACAGCACCAGTGAGAGACAGATGTGTACGAGATGTAGTCAACTAGAGCCGAAGAGTAGGAGTGAAGGAGCTGAAAAACCCATGGGGGACTTTAGGGGTAGCAGGAATTGAAGAGCTGTAACTCCACAGAAGAAGAAGTCCTGTAGGGGCAAGAATGGAGAGAAAGACTGTGCTAGGAGGAGAGAAGGGAAAGAGAGACAGAGTGCATGGGGGGGGACAGGGAGCCTATGGAAGAAGGGAAGAGAGAGAAAGTGCGGGGTAGGGAAGGAAGGGAAAGAGACAGAGGGACTAATGCTAACTGTGTGCAAAGCCTTGATCAGAAAGCAGTGCACAGCACATCTAAATCCATGGCTATAAAGCAATTAGTTAGCTATATGCAGAGAAGTGTGCAGAAGACCAGGAGGCTGAGCTCAGTGCTGGGATTTTAACTCAAGGTCTGAGGAGCGGTAAAGAGTTAGCTCATACTGGTCTGTGGTCAGTGCTGGTGAGGAATTTATGCCTGTTTCTTCTCAGTCTTGAGTGTACAGCACACATAACTTTTTTTCCGGCTTTGCTGAAGGGAGTGGTGAAAAAACCTGCAGGGAGATGTGCTGGAACAATGTTATATGCATGTGCTGGAATGCTGTCTGATGCATAAATATCAATATTATTCTGTGCAGAATTTCTGCGCAGAGTAATACCTGTATTTATGAACACTGGGGTTGATATTCAGAACCTTTTTCCAGTTGGCCAATGGGAGGCCAGCTGGTTAAGCATGCTGAGCACAATTTTCAGTGACACTATCCAATCAGTGCAGGGGCAGTCTGGGGTGCTGTCAGTGCTATCTGGAGAAGTGACAACATTTATTCCGTTAGACAATTTTCAGTTGGCACCTATCAAAGCAACGTAGGCCCCATGAAAAGCTGACCTAAGTTGAAATCTGGATGTGCCAATTAAAATTCCGCTAATTGGATAGACGCTTTTCCAAATAGTGCTGCTCAGCCCCGATATTCAGCGGCAGCTCCCATTCAGATACTGCCGCTGAATAGCACAAAGATATTTAAACGCCGCAGCTGACTGCCATGGCGTTTCAATACCAGCCTTTCTGAATATAGGCTCACCGATATTATTCTGACAGAACTTCTGCGCAGAATAATTTATTGCTGTTTATGCACCAGATAGCATTCCAGCACATGAGCGCAAGTGCCAAACAGATTTTTTTGTGGCAAGACCCAGGTGCACATGCATCTGGTTGCTCTCCTTGTTTAGAGCAGACTTTTTGTATACAATTTATTTGCATGCTGCTTTCCTGGATTGGTTGGTGGGTTGGAGGATAGGGGAAGTTGAATGCTGGGGCCACTGAAAATGTTTTGCACTTATCAGCTAGTTGAAAGCTATCAGAAGTTATCAGCTAGTTGTATGAAGCTATATTAATTTATGGGAGTAACAGACATAGCTAGCCAGTGCAGGAGGGAAAGAGCACAAATTACGTATATTGACAATTCTAAATGTAGTGGTTCTCTTTCAGTGTGTTGAGGGTTTGCCCAGGAGGAAATACATAATTTAAAGGGTTCTGGTGGACAGCAGAGGCAGAATGTCCCAAGATCTTCATTAGTGGACTGGTAAAACTTCCAAAGAATGCCCTAAATCCCTGCAATAAACTCGATTCACACCAGAGATAATTTTACATAAAAGACATTTAGTAGGCATTTCCCTCAAAAATGAAGTATTTACAGGGCAAAAAAAATCTAAATATCCAAAACAAATGACAAAGTCCCAATTTCCTACTCTCAAAGTCCTGGTACCAAGTAGGTTCCTTCTCTCTTCTTCCTCTACTGTCCTTTTCTGGGGCATAGGATGGATTCCCCCTCTGCTTTTTGTCTTCAGGGTACCAGACTGGATACCTCAGAATCCTCTGCAGTCTCCTATAAGACATTCTCATGGAAACATTCTTCAAAAATCACAGTACCTCTTTTGAACTTAGACCAAGTTCATTCAACAACACTGCCTCTGAATTTTCAATATGATAAATACAAAATTATTCCTCAAACTTATCTCCTTTGAGAAGATACAAAGTAGGGAAATTGCTTCTCCTCTTCAAAAGGCAAAAATCACCAAAAATCTCTTCTCTTCTCAAATGATGCGGTTTGGCCTCTCAAATACAGATGGGAATTGTCAGGGATTATGACGAGCTGCACCATATTGGTCCCACTCACCTCCTAAAGGATGCTCAAAAATTACACTGGCTCTTCTCTCCAGACTTTCCCTTAAGTCTGTCCCAATTTTCCTTTGGTTAGATGAAACAGGAAGAGAGACAGCTTTGTACCATCACTTCACATTTTCTTGCAAGAAGAGCACCAGTCCCAGTATACAGGACCTTAAAAAGTTCCTTCTAAATCTTACAAGGACACCCTCACTGTTCGGTGATGGACATGCAGGTTCATTCTCCCAGGTCACATGAGAGCACGGATTCCAGAATTGTCCTCATTTTAAATATAGAGGGATAATCCCTGGCATTTTATTTCAAAAAGTAAAATAAAAATACAGAGGCAAAACCATTTGATTCTTGCAAACAATTGTACATGATCTTTGAGGTAATTTGTAGTGTGAGAGTTAGATGCAAGAATGTGATCAGTCTCTATAGGACAGAGTCTGAGATCTGAGAGTATGAGAGGCAGTCTGTGGTAATGTGGAGCGTAGGTTGAGAGTGTGAGGAACAATATATGAGACTCAAAATGAGAGGAACTAGTGGGAATTTGCTGAATGAATTTTCCTCTGCAGCAACTGAAACAGGTATGCAACTCTACATCCTAAGACACATGCAAATCTGAGACTGAGAATTTCCAGTCCTATCTCATAAATTCTGCCCAGGACTTCAATAGCACCTCTTCCACTGGTGATAACAAACCAACTGTGTCCCTGACATTTCTAAATATTCAAGTTCTTCAGTCAGTTCATCAGCAACTAAGAAAGTGTGTGTGTGTGGGGGGGGGGGGGCACGATTCATTCCTGGTACATTTATAGAAGGGAGTTAAAAGATTGTGAGGTCTTGATGAGAGTTGGAAAAATGTTAGAGCACTTGGGCACCAGCCAAATCTTTTAGGAGTCAGTTAAAAATGATTTTCCTTGTAACATTTTCTAATGCTCTTTTTGTTTTTGCTATTTTGTCAATTTTTTAAAATTTGCTCTTTTCCTTTTTTGGAGAAGGGGATTTGTTTTTCACCTTTCCTTCTCCTCTTCTTTTCTATTCTTCCATTATCCTTTTTGTCCTCTTTCCTCTTTTTCTCTCTCCCTCTTTCTTTGTAAGCAAAGGACAACCTGGGCTGTAGTAGCTCCAGCTAGACCTAGGCTGCTAGTAGCATGACAACTCCTCTTAGGTCCAGACTGACTATAGCAGTGGCAGCTAGGGGTGTGCAGACAAAACATTTTGTTTTGTTTAGTTTCCTGTGTCATTTGCAAGTTTATTTTGTTTTATTTGTTTCATTTTTATAAATGTTCATTTCAGGGCAATTTGGTTAATTAAAGAGGTAGCTGTGGTTGCTGCCTAAATGAAAAACATAGGGTATGTTTACCAAAGGACATTAAGGGAGCAAGTGTGCTTTTAACACCTGTTATCGGCACTCCTGTGCCCTTAACGTTGCGAAAAATGTCATTAATGAGCGTTAAAGGCTCCTGCAATGTTAAGGGCACAGTAGGCAGAGAGTGGGCTTTAATGGGACGGAGAAGTGGCATTAACAGCGGGTGCTCCTTTAACACCTGTTGCGCAATGTGTGTTAAAGCTCTTCAATGCTAGAAACCCTAACGCCAAGTAAAACCTCATGGCAAGGGTGCATTTTGAGAGGAGAGAGCCTATTTTACTGCCTGCAATGTGATCCACACTCAGGAGAGCCCTAGACAGTGATAGTAGTGCTCCATTAGCAGCAACAGCATACTTCCCAAGTATAAAAGGGCACTATGTTGATTGGACAAATGGGAAAAAGGAGGCTGCACATGGGCCATGCAGTGGGGGTTTCTGGTGCACAAGATAGACCAGGCAGCTGCCCAGGTGGCACATCTGTGATGTCTGTCCTGTTCCCATAGTGAGAGTGGCAGCACATAGACGTGCTGCTGCTGCAGAAAGGTGATGTGCCACATGGGGCATTCCAAGGGTTCCTGGCACCCTAAGCAAAAATCCCAGATGGCCCCCTCCTACCGCAACTGAAGCCAGCTCTGGAGAAAGAGGCCAATAGCGCCAGCAGCTGTAGCACCACAGGGAGCTGCAAGATGCAGGCACATGGAGAAATACCACAGCTGTGGCTGTCTGCCTCCCCCCAAGACATATTGGTGGCAGGTGGGAATGGGGTCCCAGCAGTGGCGGCTGGATGGGGGGGTGTTGCGGGCTATCAGTGTGTGCCTTTGCCCCCTATCTGGACCTGGCACCCTAGGCGTCCACCAAAACAATATGATGGATATGCCGGGACTATGCACCACCCCCACTGACAGCATGCTGGCATATCAGCATGGTATGGGTATGTTGGCGGTGAGTTCAGCGACCCCCATGTCCTGGCCCTGTGGGTCCTGTAGATAGAAACATTTGCCAAGGTCTATCTAATGAGGAACATTTCAGTGCCAAGGACAGCAGAGCACATGCAGATCCCACTCTGCTGAAGTGATGGGTGCCCACATCCCTAGTGGATGGGGGCATGAGCGGCAAGGTGTGCACAGCTGCATGGGTGCAACATCAGTGAGGCCACCTTCAGCACTGATCTGGTGGGTGGCCCACAACGAGAGGGAGGGACAGAGCAGCTAACATGCCACTGGTCTAGGGAACCTTTGTGGATCATTTGGCCCATGGACCAGATATAGGAAGACCCCTACACAGGCCCGAATTTACCCTCACAATGATCACAGCTCCATACAGGGAGTGTTAATACATATGGCAACTCTGTGGCTCAAAAGCAGTGACTATATGGGCAGCTGGTCAGAGGTTAACGACCTGGGTGTGCATTTTGTATTGCATGTCACTGTGGGTAAACTTTATCCTGTCTATCCACGTTTGTTGTTTATTTAATAGTCTGCCCATGTTCACTCTACTACGATGGATGAACCACGAGACCAATCAAGGTACGGTTGAGTGAACATGCATCGCGTATTTGGACTAAAACCCTCACAGCACCTATAGTTGAACATTGTATTCAGCAGAATCATGTCTTTGAATCCCTTTACTGGCAAGTTTTGGATCATGTACTGATTGACCCAAGAGGAGGGGATCGGGTTCAAAAGTTACAAAAATTAGAACACAAATGGATTTTTTCACTGGACACGGTCTGCCCTAGGGGCTTGAATGCTCAAATTGACTGGTATATGATCATTTGATCACTTTTTGACATCCTGCGTTTGAGAATACTTTTACATGCTTTGTCTGGAACTCTTTCATCATTGGTTGGTCTATATGCCAATCATGTAGCCTTTAATAGATAGGCCTCTCATTTTGAGGGGGTTTCCCTTGACAGTGGGTTTTCCCCCTTTTGATAATTTTATTGGTTGATGACTACTTTTGTCACAAGTGAGGTCATATGCCGTTCCATGATATTTAAGGCATTTTTCTCTTCATCAAGGATTCATTGAAGCTTTGTAACTACCGCATCTGGATTGACCTGAGGCAGGGTTGGGAAATGGTAAACCAGAAACGTGACACGTCGTCATTTTGGACCTTTTTGGCAGTTCTTCATAAGCTCGACATAAAGCAAAGTACAAGCTACTAAGTTATTGGCTTGTTTTAAAAAAATTAAAAACTATTTGATTAAAACGGAGAAACCACAGTGGTGTACGGATTTTGTTCTGTTCACTTTGGCTGGCAGCTCCAACAAAAAGATGGTGCACAAAAGGGAAATTGTTTCTTAGTTAGATCAGAATCTTTTTTTAAAGGTATTCTAATAGGCAGTTACATGCATACAGTTGTAACCTGCTTGTGCAACATGAGTCATGTATGCCATAATGACTGTGACTGTGTAGCTTTGGCCCCATCACATCCATGCAGTGCATGCACATAATCCTACCCCTCTGATAGCCACCTGCACGTATCACCTCATGTCTGTACGTACCCCATTTGTCCAGTTTGGATGACACCTGACCAGTTGTTATCTGCACATTTGTCTGGGGTGTTGTATGGTGGCTCTATGGCTGGGACAGATGTGAGACCTACATGTCTAGTATCAAGCCTTCCACGTGGCAGTGGTGCACATTTTCCCACACAGTGCAAATATGTTAGGGATGGCACATATGGCACATTGGTGCTGCCAGCCCATACTACCACTCTTCTGCCACCATCCTTCCTTCAGTCCATCCATCTGCCTCTGTCAACTGTGTACGGTTATATTTTCTTGTGCAGTCTGCTACACCATGGGCCACACTGGTACTCTTTTCCACATTTTGGCTCTTCACACATGCCTCTCCTGTGCCTGATCTGCGCATCACCACTCCAACTCTGTCCTCCTGTCACTGTATACATCCTGCCACTGCTGACTCCACTGGGGGACATGTCTTCCCTATCCTATGCCACACACTGACATTGCACCATTTTACATTGGCACCCTCCCTGTGCATCGGTACAGCTGCCTTCCACATACTCGTCCAATTTACTGACTGACACATAGGTTGCCCATGGATCTGGCAGGTCCATCATCTCCCACTGTCTTCCATCCATCACCTTCATTGACTTTCCTTGGTGCTCCTTTATCCAGCGTTATGGTTACAATCATTTTTGGTCGTTAAGGTGCATGCTTGACACCTTAACGCCCGATGTCCTGTTAACGCACGTTAAATAGCCCATAGCAGTCTTTATGCCGGAACGCCTCCTACACATCCAGAGCCCTTTTTGCATTTAACACCCCCTATCACTTCTGTTAATGTTCGCTAATGCCTGCTACCTTAAAACCCTTTAACAAACATACCCCATAGGTAAAAGGTTATTAGAGGCTTCAGGCAAATAAAAAACCCAACTGGCTTTTTTTTCTCACAGATGCTATTCTTTAACCAGTGATATTAAAGTTAGCAGGCAAGAGGAAGCATCATCATGTCTCCTTGGTGATTGCTTCTAACCAGCATGCTCTTAACTTTGCATTGCTAATGATCTTTATTCCTGTTTCCAAAATTGACTGGTCTGGACCTCTGTGGAAAATAGCTGGAGTTTTTGTCTTGTGAATATATTGACTCCTGCTGTAGAGATTTATAACAAAGATTTTTCTTTTGCCATGTGCTTGTGCCAGAAATTCTTTTGAATTGACCTTTAACCTTGCCAAGCATGGTGTCATTCCCTAATGATGTGTCCAAAGTATGAAAGTCAAAGTCTTGTCTTTTGAGCTTTTAAAGAAAGCTTAGGTTTGATCTCTTCTAGTACTGACTGATTTCTTCTTTGGGCAGTTCATGGTATGCACAGTATCACAGTATTCTTTGCGAGCACCATAATCCAATAGCATAGATTAACTTCCTGTCCTTCTTCTTCACTGTCCGACTTTTCCATCCATATGATGTTATTGAAAATACCATGGCTTCGACACATCAAATCTTTGTATGCAGAGATATATCTCTACACTTGAGAATCTTGTCTAGGTCTTTCATTGATGTTGATTGAAGAGCAATGCATCATCAGATTTCTTGACTGCTTGTCTTTTCTTTATTGATGATCCAAGCAGCTTAAAGTTGCATGCTATTTCTATCTCTTCTCCATTAAGGATGAAATGATTGATTTTGCCATTTGTCAGGATCTTTGTCTTCTTCATGTTAAAGTGCAGGCCCATTTTAAGACTATGTTCCTTGATCTCGATAAACAGTTGTTTCAGATCATCTTCACTTCCAGCCTGTAATGTGGTAATGTCAGCATAGTGAAGGTTGTTGATGAGTCTACTACAAATCTTTACACGTTGGTTGTCTTCACAGTCCTGCTTCCCTGATGATTTTGGTCTGCATATAAAGTAAGCAGATATGGAGAAAGTATGCAGCCTTGTTGTGCTCCTTTTAAACCATTCTGTTTCTCTTTGTTCTTTTCAAACCTTTGCTTATTGATCAATGAAAGATTGTAGATGAAAACTATCAGGAGTTCTAGCATACCCGTGCTTCTTAATATGGTGCAGAGTTTGTCATGATTTACACCATAAAAGGCAATAGCCACAAACAGCCCCATGGAGTTTACCTTCAAGCTTCGGCACCGTGAGGCTGTTTTCCTCTGCGCTCTCTGATGCCCAATGCCAATTTCCTATGCAAACAGGAAATCAGCATCGAGAATCAGAAAGGGGCAGAAGCAAACAGCCCCATGCCACTTAAGCCTGAAGGTAAGCTCCAGAGGGCTGGCTGTTTGCAATTATTGCCGCTGCTGTCAGTTGTGGAGAGGGGCTAAGCGGTGGCAATGGGTTCCCCTGGAAGGTTAGTACTCTATGTGACTGCCTAGCTCACCTAATGTAGTGCAGGCCCTGTAGATATCCTTTTGGTGTTCTTTTGCCTTTTCAATGATCCATGTCACATCCGCAATGATGTCTCTTGTTCCTCGCCCTTTCCTGAACCGTGCTTGCATTTTAGGCAGTTCTAATTCTAGGTAGTCTCCACTGAATGAGCTTGTATAGAATTTTGCTGTCATGTGGGATCAAAGCAATTGTAAGAGAATTTCCACGGTCAATCCAATCACCTTTCTTCAGTATTAGTATGAACACAAATCTTTTCCAGTCAATTGGCCATAATGTTGTCATCCAAATTCCATTATAACAGCTACATCAGATTGCTGTAACACTTCAATGGGAATGCCATCAACGCCACATGTTGGCTATTTGATAATGCTTTAAATGTTGCTTCGACTTCTTTCATCACCATCGGTTCATGATTGTAAGGTACAGGTTGAAATGGCTGTTGATCCACTTGATATTTATGGTATAATGTCTCTGTGTATTCTTTCCACCTTTACGTGATTTTCTCAGTATCATTCAACATGGATCCTTGAGCATTTTTGAGCAGTTCAAGACTGGAACTCTTGTAGCTTTAAGAAAGCAAATCTTGTTATTCCTCTGATAGTTTCAAATTCTATTTCCTTGCATGTGTCATTGCAGTAGTTTTCTTTATCTTGTCTTGTTTCACATTGGAAATCTCTGCTAAGTTCTGTGATTACCTCTCTTTCTCCTCTGACTTTAGCTTCCCTGCATTTCTGAGCAGTTTACAGATTTTCTTCATCCATTTTGTCCGTTTTTGCTTTTTTGCCTTTTGAAGAGACTTTTCACTTTCTTTAAAACAATTTTCTTGAGGTCATCTCATAATCTTCTGGTGCTCCTTCGTTTGTACCCAAAGTGCCAATCAATTTTGCAGGCAGTATTTAAATGCTGGTGGTATATTTTCAAGAGGTTTGAAGACCTTGTTTTTTCTAGGTAGAGTCTAAAATACATACATTCTCTTGAATAGAATATGTCAAACTGCTATTGAAGTTCTGATATTGAAGATTTTTTCTGGGATTATGTACCATTAGTTGAGAATGATTATATATCTTGTCAGTCTTTTTCCTTTTTTTATTGAAGTTGTCTCAAGCTGGATAATTGTGCTGTTTTGATTGTAAACCATTTTGAATAACCTTTGGTTAAAAATATGGTCTGTAAAAACTTTTAAATAATAATCATATTTTGCTGGGTTTTTTTTTTAGCTTTAGCTTGAATTTGCATACTAGCAGCTGTGATCTGTATCACAGATAGTTCCAGGTTTGGTCTTTGTTAATGTTATTGAGGTCTTCCATCGCTGACTTCCACAGATGTAGTCATTTTGATTTTTGTATAAGTTGTTATACGAAGTCCATGTGAACAGTTGCATCTTGTGTTGCTGGAAGAAGCAGTATCAGATGAATTCTATCAGTCTTTCTCCAGCATCATTTCTGTTCTTAAGTCCATATTTCCCAACCATTTTACTTTCTTTATTCCCAGCCAGTCACCCATGGCTATCAGTATATCTTATTTACATGTTCTGGCAATCTGAACATGTATTTGTTCATAGAACTGATCAACTTCTTTCTCTTCTGCAGATGTCGTTGGCACATATGCCTGAATAATAGTTTTGTTGATGGGTATACCTAATTGATGAATAGAAATTAAAGGTGTTATTTAGAAGCTCTATTCATGATTTGGAATCTGAAAATGGGCAGTCAGACATGCAAATCACCGAGACATCCTCGGGCCCATTTTAGAAAGCCAGGTATATAGACATCCCTGACACAAGCACATCCATGTAGCATGGGGTATTGTAGAGGCGTGGCCTGGATAGTGCAACAGAGATGCATGTCTCCATGCAATTTCAGAACAGCACAAGCATGTCTGGACCTGGCTGTTGATCTATCCATGCCTATACTTCTACTACTACTACTACTACTACTACTACTATTACTACTACTATTTAGCACTTATATAGTGCTACGCACACAGCGCTGTGCAGGTATACATACAAGAGACAGTCCCTGCTCGTCAGAGTCATGCTTGTCAGAGCTTACAATCTAGTTGAGACAATACAGAACAATAGTCAATTTGGTGCAAAAGCACAGTATGGTCTTTACAATTTGGACATGAAAATTGACAGGAGTCAGGTTGAGATAAGAGAAAGAAGTCAGGATTTGAAAGCGATAGTGAAGAGGTGGGTCTTCAATCTGGATTTGAAGAGGGCCAGGGAGGGTGCCTGGTGCACAGACACAGGTAAGCTGTTCCAGGTGTAAGGTGCAGCAAGGTGAAAAGAGCAAAGTTGTGAGTTAGCGGTGCGAGTGAAAGGCCTAGATAGAAGTGATTTGTTAGCAGAGCGAAGTTCCTGAGATGGGGTGTAAGGAGAGATAAAAGATGAGAGGTATTGGGGGGCCGCAGAGTGAATGCATTTATAGGTCAGCAGGAGAAGTTTGAACTGGATGCAGAATTGGACAGGGAGCCAGTGAAGCGACTTGAGAAGAGGAGTAATGTGGGCATGGTGAGGTTGACGGAAGATTAGTCGAGCAGCATGAATTTGTATAGATTGAAGGGGAAGGAGATGGCTAGCGGGAAGGCCATCAAGGAGTAGGTTGCAATAGTCAAGGCGAGAGGAGATTAAGGAGTGGATAAGGTTTTTGGTAGTGTGTTCAGAAAGGAAGGGGCAGATCTTGCTAATATTGTAGAGAAAGAAGCGGCAGGTCTTAGCTATATGCTGGATATGTGTGGAGAAGGAGAGAGAGGAGTCAAAGATAACCCCCAGGTTACGGGCCGAGGGAACAGGAAGGATCGTAGAACCATCCATGGAGAGTGAGAAGGGGGGAAAAGGAAGGGAGGAGTTGGGGGGAAAGACTAGGAGTTCAGTCTTGGCCATGTTCAGCTTCAAGCGGCAGTGAGACATCCGGGCAGCGACATCAGAAAGGCAGGCAGAGATCCTGGTCTGGATTTCTGGAGAGATATTAGGTGTAGAGAGGTAGATTTGGGAATCATCGGCATAGAGATGGTACTGAAAGCCATGGGAGGAGATAAGTGTGCCAAGGGATTGGGTATAGAGGGACAAAAGGAGGGGGCCCAAGACGGATCCTTGGGGCACACCAACATGGAGTGGGGTAGGAGAAGAAGAGTATCCACCAGAGCACACACTAAAAGAGCGATGGGAGAGGTAGGAGGAGAACCAGGATAGTACGGAGCCCTTGAAACCAAGCAAGGAGAGGGTGGTGAGGAGAAGATTGTGGTCAACAGTGTCAAAGGCAGCGGAGAGGTCAAGAAGGATGAGGACTTAGATATAGCCAGGAGCAAGTCATCAGAGACTTTTGTAAGAGCCATTTCAGTGGAGTGTAGGGGACAGAAGCCAGATTGTAGTGGGTCCAGGAGGGCCTGGGAGGTGAGTAAGTCGAGGCAGTGGTGATGGACTGCCCATTCTAGTAGTTTAGATATGAAGGGAAGGAGGGAGATGGGTTGATATTTAAAAGGACAGGTGGGATCAAGAGAGGGTTTCTTGAGGAGAGGTGTGACAATGGCATGTTTGAAGTCTATGGGGGCAGTTGCAGTGGATAGTGAAAGGTTTAGAATGTGAGAGATGGGGGGAAATGGAAGGGGAGATGGGGTGTAGGAGATGGGTGGGGATAGGGTCAGTGGAACAGGAGGTGGGTTTGGAGGAGGAAAGAAGGAGTGTGGTTTCCTCTTTGGAGATCATAGAGAAGGAGGAAAAGGTAGCAGGGGAAGTATGGATGGAGGGGGGGGGGGAGAATTGAGGAGGGGGAGAGATAGATGAGGAAGTGGGGAATTGGAGGGTAAGCTTGTGAATTTTGTCGTGGAAGTAGTCAGCTAGGGTTTGGGCAGAAAGGAAGGGTGGGCACCTTGAGGAGAGAATTGAAAGTATTAAAGAGGCGGCGAGGATCGGAGGCAAGAGAGTTAGTCAGATGGATGTAGTATTCTTGTTTGGCAAGTGCTATAGCTGACTGGAAGGAGCCAAGCATGAATTTGAAGTGTAGAAGGTCTTCAGGGGAGTGGGATTTGGTCCAAGCACGTTCAGCAGACCGGGCACAGATGCGTAAATAGCGGGTTGTAGATGAGAGCCATGGCTGGGGAGTAGATCGCCTGACAGGGCGTGGGGTGAGTGGGGCAAGATTGTCAAGAGCCGAGGATAGTGCAACATTATAAGAGGAAACTGCTTCGTCAATGGATTTGGAGGACATAATGGAGGAAAAGGATGGAGAAATGGTGGAGGAGAGAGTCAAGGGATCGATATTATGAAGGTTTCTAAATAGGTTGGGGGAGACAGAATGAGTGGGAGACAGCGGAAGCTGAAGATTAAAGGTTAAAAGGTGATGGTCTGATGAGGGAAGGATTGAGTTGTGGAGGTTTGAGGGAGAGGAACTGGAGAAGAGTATCAGGTCAAGGCTGTGGCCATGCAGGTGGGTGGGGCAGTGGAGTAGAGTTGGAGGCTGAATGAGGAGGTGAGGGCGAGAAACTTTAAAGCATGGGGATCGGAGGGGTTATTGATGTGAATGTTAAAATCACCAAGAATAAGGGTAGGGGAAGAGGGATCCATAAATATGGAAAGCCAAGAGTCGACGTCAGTAAGGAAGGTCGATTTGGATTTGTCAGATGGATGATAGATAACAGCTTCTCATAGGGGAAGTGGTGTGGAGAGGCGAATGGAGTGGACTTCGAAAGAGAGGGAGGAGTGAGACTGAGGCAGCAGGAGGGGTTGGAATTGGCAAGAGGGGGAAAGTAGAAGCCCACCACCATCACTGTGGCTAGTGGATCAAGGTGTATGGGTGGACTGGTAGCCCCCATGGCAGAGAGCAGCAGTGGATGCGGTATCATCAGGGAGGAGCCAGGTCTCAGTTAGGGCAAGAAGGTGTAGCGCATTAGAGATAAAGAGATCGTGAGTAAAAGAAAGTTGTTAGAGACTGAGCAAGCGTTCCCTAGGGCACATGAGAATGGAAGAGTGGAGGGGGAAAGGAGAGGGATATGGATGAGGTTGGACAAGTTACGTGAGGATTTCTTACAAGAGTAGAGCAGGGGTCTAGGGGGGCCGTTACATGAGGATCTATTTCCAGAGTAGTACAGAGATCTAGAGGGGCCAGGGAATGGGTGAGTGTCTCTGGATGAGTGTGCCCTCCCTGAGGGACATGAGGGAGGGGAAGAGGAGGGGTTATGAAGGGGAGTCTTGATGATATTAGATAGGTTACGTGAAGATCTCTTTTTTGAGTGAGATAGAAAGCTAAGGGGGATAGGGTTGGGGTTGATAACTCTGGATGAGAGATTTGGACATGAGTGAGGGAGGGTGGAAGGAGGAAGGAGAGGGATATGGAAATGGATGAGATTGGATAAGGTAAATGAGGAACTCTTCTTAGAATGAGAAAGAAATTGAGGGGGCCAGGGTTGGGGTTGATTTTTACCTGACGAAAGAAGGAGGAGGAGTAGTAGAGTGGGGTAAAGGGGAGGCAGTGCGGCGGAAGCAAGGGTGAGGTTTCCTTAAAGCAAGGGGATTTGGTTGAATGAGGGGGAGGGTGTGATGAAGCTCAAGAGTTGATGCTAGGTGAGAAGACAGAATGGAGGGAGAAGTGAGGAAGGTGGAGGGAGCATGGGGGGAGAGGAGTGTGGGTGCTGGTGGGAGGGGAGGCAGTTGGGGAGTATGAGGAAGAGAAGGACAATGAGATGTGGAGCCATAGAAGAGGAGTAGTGGGGGCTATACAGTGTATGTTCACTTACAGCAATGAGGAGGGCTAAAGTATCTATAGGTTATAATACAAGCAGTGGTAGTGGGGAGACTATAGCTTGTGCAGCAAAGATCAATGTAAGCAATGGATAGCAAATTCAATGTAAGCAATGACCAGGCAATCAGCAGATGGTAACCAACAAGTAATGAGGTGGCAGGTTAAATGTAAGACTATAGCCTGTGCAGCAAGGATCAATGTAAGCAGTGGGTAGCAAGTTCAATGTAAGCAATGTCCAGGCAAGCAGCTGATGATAACCTACAAGCAGTGAGGCGGCAGGTTAACTGTAAGCAATGGGTAGCAAGTTCAATGTACAAGTTCAATGTAAGCAATGTCCAGGCAAGCAGCAGATGGTAACCTACAAGCAATGAGGCAGCAATGGACTATGCAACAATGTATGTTACATTACAAGCAATGGGGTATAAGCAATGAGGTAGTGGGGTCGACACATTATGCGGCATATGATACAGTATAAGCGATGAATAGCAGAGAGGCTATGCAGTAAAGTTAGTTGCAGGCAGAGAGGCCTTCCCTTCACTGTTGCCACTTCTCCAGTAATTTAGATGTGGTGCCCTGGATGTCTGAATTCCTCCTGGACTGCCCTTCTAAAATCCCATTTTATTCCTTCATTGATTATATTTCATTACAGTTCTAACAAGTTTCTTCCAAATGCTTCCGCCTCCATGCAAGCAGGAAGTTGGCATTGGGCGTAGGTGGGGGTGGAAGCCAAACAGCCCTGTGGCACTGAAGTTTCAAGGTATGCACCAAGAGGCTGTTTGAGGTCAGTGCTGCTGCTGCAGACCCCAGAGAGGGATGTCAGTAGTGGCAATGGGCCACCCCTGGACCATTGGCGCTCTAGGGAACTGCTTAGTTCGCCTAATGGTTGCACCAGCCCTGTGTTGGTGAATTGCAAAAGGTACAAAATATTTCTCAAAACTTTACCTTTTATTCTAATAAGCATCAGAATTAGAGCCAGCTTAAGTCAAATCTATGACTGTATTAAGCTTTGATGCTTTGAGGATCAGTTCCAGAATCTGAACTAGAGGAATAAGATCACTTTTCAATCCAATGCATTTTCCCTAGTAAAAAAAGTTGTCAGTACTCATATGCAGGATCTTTCATTAATACACAAGTTCCATGGGTTGATTTTAGCAGGAAATATAAAAGGGGCCAGTCCTCACTACCACCGAGTAATCCCTAAAAAACAAAAAGCCCTGCTTCAATCTCTCTTTTATGTTTCAGGTGTTTTGTTTTAATAAGTTTAAAGCACATGATGCAGAATGAGACCTCCGTATGATGCTTTCCTAGCCATTTTCCACATACAGTCAACAATAATTTAAACTAAAACAACACCACACAACAGACAATAAATCAGACTTTCAGGGAAGCATAACAGTAGCATTCACACTCCCAGCTGTTCAAACTACTCCTTCCTTTCCTCCAACATACTTATAAATATGCAACATAAAATAAAGCAGGGTAGTGGCAAAAAACTTGGCTGCAGCTTTATTAACACCAGATAACTTTACAATTCCAAATAAACACCAATAAAAGAACACCGACCTCCCAAAAGAGCTTCAAAAAGGAATAGACAGTAATCTCCTAGCTTTTTCACCTGTATATGCAATCTCCTCCCTTACACATGCCTCCCTTCACTGCCGCCAGTCCCCTGCGGTGACACGCACCCGAGTCCACTTCAAGCACTGAGGGGCCTTTGTAACCTATTCTGCTCACAGTTGTGATGCCTGCTCACTGGAGTTTCAGGTCCTCTGCGTCTCCTCACTTTAAGCCTTCCTGTGGTTAACTGGCAGGAGGGGTAATCCCTTCCCCTCTGGATACCACTCCAGCTGTGACAATGCACTCCCTTTCATCCCAACATCCCTCAGCCTCCCCACCCTCCCGACCATAATCCTGACATGTTCCTGCAGGGATGGGTAGGTGGGTCTTGTGGCATGCCTACTAATTGCCCTGCCCACCAGCATAGTCAATACCTGCCAAAATGGTGGTTATCTACATTTTCTCCTCTCCTTCTACCAAGGTCCTGCCCCTCCTTGACCATTATCTTTCTTGCTTTAGCCTTAACCCCTTCCTATTGACCCCCATTTTCCTCCAGGAGGGTTTGAATGGTGGGATCAGCTGCATGATGTGCCCACTCCCAAATCCTCCAGAAGGAGGTGGGTCTCAATAACGTCAGCATTCTTACTTCCAGCCATTCAAACTGCTCCCTCCTTCCACCCAACTTACTTATTTATATATATGTGATACACAATAGACTAGGGTAGTGCAAAAAACTTGGCTGTAGCTTTACAAACACCTCATAACTTTATAAATCCCAATAAACAGGGCTTCAAAAGGACTAGACTGTAATGTTGTAGTCTTTTCGCTTATGTATGCAATTTCCTTATATCCTTAAGTCTGTAGTGACACCTGGCTGAGTCCACTTCAAGGAGAGGGGCCTTTGCAACCACTGTTCCCTCTAAGCTGTGCGCGTGTGCGCGCGCACACACCTCGCCGAGCGAGCGCACATACTTTACAACAGAGCGCACAAAAATTAGGGTTCTGATTCTGATAGAAAACAACACAGACATCTTAAAATTTAAAAGTTGTTATGTATTTACGGTTTTCACAAGTTCTACAATGTTTTCTAGTGCAATCAATGTGGTGTACATACTGTATTCTGTTGTGTAGTCAAATTTTAAAGTATATAACTCCGAGTGTCGTTATGTGGCGCACAAAAATTTAACCTTCCTTCAAAAGCTGCACAGCTGATATTTTATGCGCACACAGACTACAGAAAATTAGAGGGAACATTGTTTGCAACCTATTCTGGCATAGTGGTGATGCCTGTTCACTAGAATTTCAGGTTCTCTGCTCCCCTTTACCTTAAGCCACTCTATGTTAACCAGAAGTGAGGGTAGTCCCTTCCACTCTAGACACCAGTGAATGCAGGGATTGCTATCTTCATGTTTCTGTCTCCCCATCCATGTGCTGTGGCCAAGAAGGCTTTGGCACTCCCTTCCAGTAAATCTTGACTAGTACTGAGAAAAATATCTTGGCAAATACATTATAAATGAATGCTATCTGGGGGCTACAAGCCTTGACAATCAAAAGGAAGGAAATCATGAGATAGGATTAATCCCTCAAACATATGACAAATTTTGAGATTTCAGCATTCACACATATGTGCAGTCTTTTGACCACTCTAGATCTGACAGCATTACACTAGACTTTCCTCGGAATAATTTGAGACCATATGAGCATGGCATATGGAAAATAGCAACATACCAAAAAGAAATCCCACTTCATTTGTTGACGTTCCCCTCTAAATGAATGGTGTAGATGAACGATGAATCTCCAGAAGAGGCAGCAGTTAGGCCCATCGCATTTCACAAACACCCAGCCACTGGAGTCTCATGCTTCTGGCTAACAGGCACAAATGCAGTCCCTATCATGACTCCACCACTCTCTTCTGGGCCCAGAACAAAAAGGAATGCCCATACATCCATACCAAAAATTCCTGTCTTACTGGACCTTTGGAACAACTAAAGAAACAACATGGTGTATCACAAAGACCTACAATTAATGAATGCATGTCTTGTAACAGTTTGCTTGCCAGCACACCACCACATGAATGGCTTGTGCAGATAACTCTTGGACTGTCATTCTTTCTGAACTGAAGTGGCCAGGGTAATCTCCACCAACCATTCAGCAGCATCTCAATACCGCCAGACTTCAGACTTATCCTTAATTAAACTCTTCTGAAATTATTCATTGTAGTTGAGTCAAGACCAGCCACCATAAGTCCTATGTGCCTATAAAATCATGTCAGAATACCACAATAACCTGGGATGGTTCTACCCAGAATTTATTTATTTAACTAGACTTATATACCACCTTTCTACAAGTCAAAACAGTGTACATTAAAGTACTGTATATATATTTCCCTTGTCCCCAAAAGGCTCACAATCTATGTGTTTGTATCTGAGACAATGGAGGATTAAGTGGCTTGTCCAAGGCCACAATGAGTATCTGTGAAACTAGAGACCCCAGTCCTTGGTTGCTGTCCTCTAGCAGGATTCAAACCCCTAGCCCACCAGCCTGAACTAACTTGCCCCAACCACCAGGCCACTCCTCCCTATGTATTTTCTGGAATGCTAGAGAATACATAAGAAAATAAGAACATAAGAAATGCCATACTGTCAGACCAAAGTCCATCAAGCCCAGTTTCCTGTTTCAAACAGTGGCCAATCCAGGTCACAAGTACCTAACAGGTTTCCAAAAAGGCACACAAGTTCCACAATGCTTGTCCCAGAGAAAGCAGTGGATTTTCTGGGTCCTCTTTAATAGTGGTTTATGGACCAGGAAATTGTCCAACCTTTTTTAAACCCAGCTACACTAATAGCTCCCACTACATCCTCAGGTAATGAATTCCAGAGTATGACTATGCATTGAGTGAAAAACTATTTTCTCTTATTAGTTTTAAATGGGCCACTAGGGCTAATTTTGGTTGGGCGGGGTGGAGGTTCGGGGCTGCTGGGCCACCAGGGAGTATTTTTACTTTGGCAGGAGGGGGGATTGGGGCTGCTAAACTACCAGTGTTTATTTTTACTGGGTGGGTGGGAGGATTGGGGCCACTGGGCCACCAGGGCTTATTTTTACTGTGGAGGGTGGGGGGTTTGGGGCCACTGGGCCACCATGATTATTTTTGGTTGGGCAACGGGTGGAGATTTGGGGCTACTGGGCCACCAGGGAGTATTTCTACTTTGGCGGGTGGGGGGAATCCGGGCTGCTGAACCACCAGGGTTTATTTTTACTTAAGAAAGTTGGAGGATCAGGGACACTGGGCCACCAGGGATTTGCTTTCTGTTGGGGGCACCAGTCCCCCATAGTATTTTGATGCACTGGGGACTTTCCCTCATACCTGGATCATCTGAGGGGAGTTCAGATGATCCAGGCATCAGAGAAAGCCCCCAATGCCATCAAAATACTGTCAGGGCTCTCTATACAAATTAACCACATGTGCCGTCTTCTTGTGCTCATGTGTTTGACTTGTGCTCATGTGGTTGCCCAGTTTAATGCTGCCATTTTACGCACAGTTTGGCTCATTTGTATGCACACAGTTTAGTGCATGGTGCATATGAGCCCCTTTCTGCATGCCTGCACTGAAGTCATGCACTATTGGTGTCCTGCAAATAGGTATAAAACATTGTTAGAGTGCAACTTCTGCATCGGCCTGTTAATGCTTAACCACAGCAAAAAACAGGCAGGCACTAGGACCATAAGGGAAACTGCTGGCCTCAGTCATGCCTGCGTACAAGCAACCATGCTGACTTTCAGTTGGCTGCACTCACTGTTGCAGGTATGACTGATCACCATTCTGGAACAACACCCCACAACCCACCTCGACTATGAACTCCTGGCACTTGCTCCTGGACTCTGTGCCTGGAACCTGGTGGGCGTCCAACTCTGATTCTGTTCCCATATCTCTCCAGCAAGCCTCAGGATTATATACTGCTGGCATGCCTTTGGAAAATGTGCCCAACTGTGGTTCCTCCAGAGCTCTTCATGTAGCCTGTCTCCACCGTGGCTTGCCCAACAGCATTGGCCTATGCATTACAAAATGATGGAAAGCCATGTTTTCTCCTCCCCTTCATCTAAGGTCCTGAGCCTCCCTACTCCTTATCATTCCAACCCTAGCCTTACCCCCTTCCTCTTGAACCCCCCTTTTTCCCAGGAGGGTTTAAATGGTGCCCACTTCCAAACCCTCTAGGAGGAAGTGGGCCTCACTTCAAGACCAAAGCAATATAAGATTTCTGTAAACTAGCTTTAGCAGTGCATTTTTCCTAGCAAAAGAGGGTAGGGCTGAATGGCCAATTTTCCCAATGGAGAAAGGTGAATAATGGAGTACCCCAGGGATGGGTGCTGGGTCCGCTGCTTTTTAACATATTCATAATTGACCTGGAAATGGGAATAACAAGTGCGGTAGTCAAATTTGCAGATGACCCAAAATTCTTCAAAGTTGTTAAAACCCAAGAGGATTGTGAAAAATTGCAAGAAGACCTTGATAAATTGGAAAACTGAACGGTCAAATGGTAGATGAAATTTAATGTGGACAAGTGCAAAGTTATGCACCTAGGAAAGAACAACCCAAACTATGGTTACACGATGCAAGTTCAACATTAGGAACCAACACCTAGGAAAAAAGAGTTAGGCATCATCGTGGATAACACATTGAAACCCTCTGCCCACTGTGCAGCGGCGGCCAAGAAGGCAAATAGGATCCTAGGAATCATAAGGAAAGGAATGGAGAATAAAACAAAGGATATTATAATGCCTTTGTATCGTTCCATGGTGCGACCCCAAATCTGACAGTGCCAACAGCAGAGGGAACCCACCAGGAGTACAACAACCCCAGCCCTGCACTGACTCGATCCATGTGACAGCGAGCTCTGCCTCATGAAAGACATCATCACTCAGTGTTGCCAGCAGCTTTAAAGTTACAAGTGCTGTAGGCACACCCACACCTGACAGGCGCTGTAGGCACACCTGCACCAGAACTTCGGCATGACCCTTAAAGTGGACTGAGTGGACAACCATCAAACCTGCAAGGTTAGAAAATCTCATATCCAACAGCACAAAACGCTGCATCCACAAAACAACTGAAGATAGTCGAACATCTACACATACGCATAAGGGACCCAGCCATACATGCAACAATTATACTGCAAACAAATACAACCTTGCACATCCATACATACTATAGTAACACTCAGACAGACGCACAAGAGTCTAACAGCCATGCTCTCCATAAATATTCTGCTCATACTACTATACATATTCACACTACTCATGCACTCAAAAGCCTCTCACTCTCACCCTGAATGCCATAATACATGAAACCCTTTAAACAATCTATGGAAAACAGTGCCTTGCAGTTTAGTCAGAACTAAGGGGTATGTTTACTAAACGGCGATAACGTTGCAGTGGCGACGTTATCGAATGATAAAGTAACATTATCGTGCGATAAAGTAACATTATTGCACGATAACATTACTTATCGTGCGATAACGTCCCCGGCAGCGTTAGGTATGCAGAGGATGGAGAGAGGGCGGAGAGAAGGGGTCAATGGGTGGGGAGTGGGCGGAGAGAGGCTCCTGCTACACTAATGCTGTGGAATGAAGGGCCGAAAAATACCGCGAGTGAAAACCTCGCGTTAGAGGCACAATTGCAGAAGAGAGAAACCATTTAAGTCAGCAATGTACAGCAAAGGCAGGGAGACCAAAAAAAGTGATAGTAGTACTACATGTGCAGCAACAGCATAGTGCCCAAGTATGAAAGGGTACTATGGGGATGCTGCAAATAGGGTACAGGGGGCTGCAGGCGGGACATGCAAAGGGGCAGATGGGGCACAGGGTGGACTAGGCAGATGCCTAGGTTGCACATAGGAATGCAGAAATGGAAAATAAGCAAGACAGCAACTGACCAACGTCAAACATGCCCATGAGTGTGTGCACCACAGTGTCCCATCCAGGGGACAGTACCCAGCAGGTACCCCAAAGGGCAGATAACATTGGCAGGCGGTGCTACCACTGGCATAAGGGCATGTCAGCATGATGGGGGAGGGCTGCTGTTGGTGGAGGGGGCAGTGGCATCTGCCCACAGCAGACCAAGGCAAAGTCCTGTTTAGGTGGGTGGCATGCAGTGCAACAAACAAGGTCTGTCTGAAGAACAGTCATGGTATCCCCAGGGAATAACCTGCCTCTGTGGCAACAGTTTGGTGCAGTACACACAGCCAGTGTGTGCAGGGGCAGAAGGTCACAGGTTCAAGTCCCAGCTGTGGCTCCTGCAGACCATGTCCCTATATTTTACCCTACAGAGCACATACACCATAAACATGTGCACTCCCTAGAGCAGAGGTTCCCAACTGCAGTCCTGGAGGGCCAAACACCATTCAGGTTTTCATGCTGTCCCTAATAAATATGCATGAGATGCATTTGTATGCACTGCCCCCATTGTATGCAAAATGTGTCTCATGTATATGCATTAGGGACAGCATGAAAACCTGAATGGTGTTTGGCCCCCCAGGACTGAAGTTGGGAACCTCTGCCCTAGAGCATCGGCCAACAGGGGCACAAACACCCACACCCACAGGCTTCACTATCCAAAGCCTCATGGAGAGTCAGGCTGTTGGGCCCTGCGCGGAGCAGCAGCTACCATGACTAGCACCTGCATGCCTTAGTAATGCCGTCATAAACATGGAAACACACTTCATATATATCAAAAGGTTGCTATGATTAATTTCAGATAACAAATGCTAGATTAAGCAGAATTTGTTAGCAGAGATTCATCATAGCAACCTTTCTGATATATGTGGAGTGTGTTTCCTCTTTTCTGTTCTCTGACAGTGTTTACCACCCAGGAGAGTGACCCTAACAGTACCTTATCAATGCCTGCACTGTGCCCAGGACTGGTGTGGCGGCCAGGGCTGCCAACCACCTCTATCTTTGCATAATGCTGAAATAGGTGCAGGAATGTATGCATGTCTATCCAGTGTTTTGTAGCTGCCTACACCTTACAGAGCTCACAATGCTTGCACGGTTTCCAGTGTTAGCCTGTCAATGTGCATAATGAGGAGCAAGGTATTGTGGGTATGGGCCGGACAGGGCGGTCTGGGCAGGATGCATCTGCACAGGGCATAGGGCAATGGCTGGGATATTGTAGTGCCCGACCACCAGCTGCACAGACAGGGTGGTCACAGCATGTCATGCTCGGAGGTCACTCTCACTCTGATTGAGCAGTGATAATGGCATGTCTAGGTTCCCACATAGTGCTATACAGTGTTTTTCTCCAGTGATTATCTGTGAGTTCCTTTTTCTGGGGCCAAATCACTGACATACCTGCTTGGTGTTTGTGCTTACATCCCACATCTTGGTGCACATAGTTCCTTTGGGAACATGTACTGGCTAGCAGACTGTCTACAGTTAGCATGGAACACCTTGCAGGGTGCAGACTGACTGTGCCCTCTGCTGGTGAATGTCAGATTGTGGTGGGGGGCAGCTGAGCTTTGCCAGGCCTGTCTGCCAGTGCCCTATGTGATAACTACAGTTCTGCATCACCTGCCATTGACGGTGTCCATTCACCAACTGGATTGGGGTTGCTGGTCCCACAGCCCTTCATCTTGTCTCTCTACTGCCTCCATTGCAAAGATGTAGAGTGTGGGTCTGTTGGGTGAAGATCCTGTCCACCACCTTGACCCAGAGAGTATGATATGTGGTGCTACATAATCTACATGTGAGTTCAGATACACCCCTGCTCTTACAACACGGGACCATGGCAACCACACTGGTTATGCACTATTCCTGGTGCATCATGGCCCACAAGGGCTAGACATGACTGGGGAATGCAGATGGACACAAGATTATCCTAGGTGTGTCTGCAAGGAATACCTGCCACACACTGGCACTGATGGGGACTTGCAGTAAAGGCTATCTCAGCCAACCCGGGTACTGCGGACCCGGTGCTGGGTGCCCCACTTCACCCTCAGGGTGAGCACAGGACCCGCACAATGTCACGGTCTGTAGCTACTCTGTGCCAGTAACAGTTCCCCCTACCAGACTGAGGTGCTATGGAGACACATACTCCATTCTGTGATCAGATGTAGACTGCTGTTCTGAATCTGCAGTGCATCATGGGTACTGGTGGGTTTACCCTATCTTGGTAATCACAGCAGACAGTTTGTGCGGTGACCTGCAGTCTTTCTGTAGCCAGCCAGTGCTGTGGTAAAAGTCATAGAGGTATAGCCCACTGGTTAATACAATGACTGCTGAGGGAGAGATCATGAGTTTGATCCTGCAGTGGTGTTATTTAATAAGGCTGTCAGAGGCATTTCTTTTTAATTCCTGTAACAGTCAGACACATCTCTACAATCTGTGTTGCCAGCCAAAAACACCCTCAGCTCAGTGCCGTAACCTATAAGGCACATTATAAAATGCCTTGTCAGCCAGGGTGCTGTATAAGGCACCCTATAGGGTGCCCTATAAAGTGCCCTATAGGGCACATTATAAAGTACCCTGTCCGCCAAGGCGCTGTATAAGGCACCCTATAGGGCACATTATAAGGTGCCTTGGCAGACAGGGCACTTTATATTGTGCCCTATGGGGCACCTTAGGTTACGGCACTGAGGTGAGGGTGTTTTTGCTGGCAGCACAGATTGTAGAGATGTGTCTGAATGTATAGCTTCTAACACACCGCTGGCATGAAATTAAGGTTACCGCGCATTAACGAGCCAAGGCGCCCTCTATCGTGCCTTAATCGGCCATTGCTACTTCAAAGCCGGTACGCCCACTTCCTTATATGGCATTGCTCACGTTAATGCTGCACCTAGTGCCGGTAACATTAGCATGGTTTAGTAAACATATTCCTAAGTCTTAACTCCCTGAAAAGGAAAACACATCATCATCTTTCCACCACTTTCAGGAACTAAACTGTGGATTCATCAATGCACGGCCAGCTTGCAACAAGATCCACACAATTTCTGACAACCTTAATGACCACAATTTAGACATAATGCGCATCATAGAATCATGGTTCACAGAAGATGACAATGTACTAATCAGTCAGCTTAGAGCATCATCATTTACCTTCTACAACTGCTCAAGAGCAACCAGGAGAGGCGGAAGGGTCTTCATATTAGCAAAAGATCACCTAAAATTTAGCTGCATTACAGCCATCTCCACCGACAATCTAGATACGCTCATCATTTCAAACAAACACCTTACATTATGCCTAGCCTATAGATCCCCATCCACAAAGACTGACAACTTATTCACTCTTTTTGAGATGACATATGAACACACAAGCAAGAATAAGTGGTTCATACTGTTAGGTGATCTGAACCTTGCATCAGCATCTGCAAGACAGGCCAACTCCTTCACTGAAGCTAAGGAGGCACTGCAATATAAACAAATTGTTAGGGATCCTACCCAGGAGAAGGGAGGCACACTAGACCTCATCTTTATACACAATGATATGCTGAGCCGCACCATCCAGCACCCCCATGAGTGTCTCCAGTACCATGGTACGACCATAGTATCATATCTTTTACACCACCTTAAGTCATTGCCCCAAACCTGGAGAGTCCTCTCTACAATACCACATGTATATTTTGATGATTTGATAAAGATCAGTTCCTGACAAGAATCATTCCAGGACTAGATATAGACACACTTGAGATCGAGTTACTCATTACCAACTGGAACAAGATAATAATTCCCGTTGTCCTAGCTCCCCAAAATAAGAACAGATCCAAAAAGCAACATTGCATTCCAGAGTACACACCAGATATAAAGAACTTTAAGAGAGAGCTTAGAAAGCTAGAGCGTAAACGGAGACACACAAAGGACCTTCTACAACAGAGAGCCTACTTGGACAAACAAAATGAATACCAAGCATTAATAAAAAAAAATACAAAAAAGAATATCACACAAATCTCATCATGGGCTCACTTAACCACCCCAGAAAGCTCTTTGATATCACAAAATCACTTCCTATAGACCCTGACCAAGGAAAAGAAAACATTAACTTATGTCCACACGAAATGACCACTTTCTTCCAGAGCAAACTTAACACAAAATAATAAGGGCATGTGCTCTGCAAGAAATAATTACTAGTTCCAGTGTCACCCAAATAGGACCACTTTCAACCCAATCTTTGCAGAACAGCTGGAAGGGATCATTACCAACCTTAACACAACCACATCCCCACTAGACCCATGCTCAGTTTCATGGATCAAACTAACTATATCAGAACTAACCTCTATCACACTCAAACTCACTCGATCAGGGATGGTTCTATCATTAGGCAGAGTGAGGCGGCCACCTCAGGCAGCCAATTTTTGGAGGTGGCAAAAAAAATGCCCCCAAATCATGCTACTGGCGGCTGCCTCACACTGACTATAAAAAAGCCAGAAGATCGCCAACTGGGTGGCATCTCGTCTATGCTGTTGCTGTTGCTGAAGCTACTGCCACTTTTCCTGTTTGGCATTAGCAGTGGCAGCAGCAGGCCCACAAAGACTGAAAAATGAAAGCACAGGTCGGTGCTTCATTCTGCTCCTGTGCATGGCCCGGATGATCCCACCTCCTCTGATATCGTGTCAAGCTTGCGCTTTGCAGCAGAATGATGCAGACTCACAAGGTTTTTTTTTTCAGTCTTGGACATAGGCGTCAGAATGGGTTGGGCCACAGGGGCCCTGGCCCCACCAAACATTTTTGTCCACCAGCAGGAAATTAAGCTTCATAAGATCATTTCTTGAGTTCGGCTCTGATTACTTGCTAGCTCGCACCGGCTGCGGTGGTTGGAGGGAGAGTAAGTTCCCCTATGTGTGTGTGTGGGCATGTGGTATCCCAGAGTCCTGCTAGGCTGTGTGCGGCGGCTCTCTTGCTGCTTTCCACAGAAGGACTGCCTACCTACAGGAACTTTGTGCACTCTCTTTCTACAGGAGAAGAAGAGAGGACCTGGGCTCAGAGCTTCTTTCCTACCGATACTCTAGAACTGCTGCCTGCAGAGTATGCAGGGCTATTCTGGGGACGGGCTTGCAGTGGCAATAATGGACTGGACAGATGAGTGCAGAGGTGTGGCATTAGAACAGCCGAGAACCTCTCTTTTACATAATGATAGTAGGCAATAATTAATTGACCCTTCTAATCTGTCCAGTTATGCAGCTGCCCACATATAAAATAATGAGTATTTTCAGCAGTGGGAGAGAAAGCAGCTTGTACCATGTCAAAGGGAGTGTCAGTAGAGAGAACATGGGATTTGAACCTTGGCTTCTCTCATTGTTAGTCCTCTTCTCTACTTGTTGCTGATACTAAAATGTACCAAAAGCTCTAACCAGGGCCATTTTTTGGACCTCTTATTATGTATTTGATGTAAACCATTATTCCCCATTGCCCGCAACAGGTTTATTGTATACCATATAGCCTACACCTGTTGATTGTGCACCATTTTGACTGGCAAAACCAGTTAAATAAATGTATGTATGTATTCTAATTTATTAATATATTATTTATAGTTAATGATGTAAACTGCTTTAGGCTGAATTTGTTCAAGGAAGCTGGTCTATAAATATAAAATATGTATCACTTAGTCCTCTGATGTGGTTTGGTACCCCTTTTTATGTCTGTAATTCTTCAAAGAACTGTTTGTGGAGCAGATAGGCAATGAATAGGGCTGTCCTGTCCAATAGGAAGGCTAGGAGACTGCCTAGGACATTTGACCCCAGGGGGCAGCACTACAGCCCCACCAAATGCATGGAGGTGTTCTGCTGCCCCTAGTCTCGGAGGCCTGTTGCTGCCACTGCTGATACAGGAGACATAGTAGTGGACTGTGGCAGAGGCTGGGGCTGATAGAGAAATATTTTTTCAGTCTACACATAATCAAAATCCGGGATTCGTTACTGGAGGATGTAGTAAAAGCTGCTAGTGTAGCTGGGTTCCTGGAGGAAAGGTTCATAAACCATTATTAAAGAAGACCTGGGAAATCCACTGCTTGCTTCAAGACAAGCATTGTGGAACCTGTGTGTCTTTTTGGGAACCTGCTAGATACTTGTGACCTGGATTGGACACTGTTGGAAACAGGATACTGGGCTTGCTAGACCTTTGGTCTGACCCAGTATGGCAGTTCTTATATCGACTCCTTTCAGTGCACAGCAGCCATACCAGTGCACAGAACCACACATCATTGGCCCCCAGTGTCACAATAATCACAATGCCACCTTCCTGAAGGGCCAAATGAGCTCTGAGGATCTGCCTGTCCTCCTTGCTCTCAAAACTGCTGATGCCAACGAGTGGAGTGAGCACAGTAGGAAGGTGAAATCTCCCTAGGTAACCAGGAGTGAAGTATCAATTGCAGTGGACTGAAACTTCCATTGACTCGAAGGCACAAGTTGCATTTTTTAAACTTTGAATGCTGCTCTGGATGACTCTCTTGATGGATGGCAAAGCACAACTTCTGATGAGGCAGCTTGTGAGGGTAAATAATCAAAGCTACAGTCTTCCTGTTCTTAGATTCTTGCAAAAAAGGGGTACTGTGTCTTGACATCAATGTCTTTACTTGGTGTTCCTTGCTGTGGCTTTGGGAAACCGAGCCTGACTGAGGAACTGCTATCAGATGCCAAGCAATAACAACAGAAAGGTATAGCCAAAATTGTTGAAAACATAGTGCAGCTCCATCTGTAAGAATACATCAACACTGTTGCACCATTCGATCCCCAACAGCATGGATTCAGACCCAGTCATGGCATAGAAACCCTCCTAACAACTTTCCTTGACAGAATCCTGAGATGTATAGAAAAGCCAGAAGAAGGTTTCATCCTGCTCTTTCTAAACATCTCGCAGGTTTGACTCAGTAAACCACCAGACCTTAAGCAACAGGCTACAATAAATTGTAGGTTAAGAGATTGATCCAGGGTTATTCCTAGGTATCTGACTTCTGATTTGACTTTCAGTGTCAGCAATGGGCAGAAGGTTGTGTCCCTTATTACGTACAGCATTTCTGTTTTATTGTAGTTTAAGGAAAGACAGTTCTTGCAAGTTTCTTCTTTATTATAAATGCAACACCTGCAGTTAGCGAACACTTAATCTATATTCGTCTACGAGGAATGCCTATCAACACAACTATAATTCAAGTATATGCCCCAACAACAGCTGCAGAAGAGAATGAAATTGAAGAGTTCTATGAACAAGTACAAGCTGAAATTGACAGAACATGCAAACAGGATATCCTGATAGTCATGGGTGACTGGAATGCAAAAGTTGGCAACAAAGAAGGCAAAGTAGTTGGAAAATATGGACTTGGCAACAGGAGAAAGACTGATAGAATTCTGCAAGACCAATGATCTATTCATCTCAAACACCTTCTTCCAGCAACACAAGCGGCGACTGTACACATGGACTTCACCCAATGGATTGTATAAAAATCAAATTGACTACATCTGTGGAAGTCAACGATGGAAAAGCTCTATAGCAACAACAAAGACAAAACCTGGAGCTGACTGTGGTACAGATCATCAACTACTAGTATGCAAACTCAAGCTAAAGTTGAAAAAGAGCAAACCACTCATGAATGCAGCAAAATATGACCTTGAGAATATACCACTGGAATTTAAAGACTGCCTGCAAAATCGATTTGCTGCTTTAGATACAAATGACAGAGTTCCGGAAGAGTTATAGAATGACATCAAGAAGGTTGTGTTGGAAGAAAGCGAAAAGTCTCTACAAAAGGTGAAAAAGCAAAAACGGCCAAAATGGATGACAGAAGAAACTCTGAAAATTGCCCAGAAATGCAGAGAAGCTAAAGCCAGAGGAGAAAGAAAGACAATCGCAGAACTCAACAGAGATTTCCAACGTGCAGCAAGACAGGACAAGGAAAAGTACTACAATGACGCATGCAAGGAAATAGAAGCAGAAACTATTAGAGGAAGAACAAGATCGGCTTTCCTAAAGCTACGAGAGTTAAAGAAAAAGTTCCAGCCTCGAATTGGAATGTTACAAGATGCTCAAGGTTCTATGTTGAATGATGCTGAGAAGATCAAGAAAAGGTGGAAGGAATATACAGAGTTTTTATATGATAAAGATCAAGTGGACCAACAGCCGTTTCAACCTGTACCTTATGATTGGGAACCATTGGTGATGAAAGAAGAAGTTGAAGCAGCATTGAAAGCCTTATCAAAGAACAAAGCACCAGGCATTGATAGCATTCCCATAGAAGTATTGCAGCAATCTGATGCAGCTGTTACCGTACTTACAAGGCTCTGCCAAGAAATATGGAAGACAACATCATGGCCAACTGACTGGAAAAGATCTGTGTTTATACCAATACTAAAGAATACTAATACTAATACTCTGATCCCACATGCCAGCAAGATTCTACTGAAGATTATTCAAAAGAGACTACAACCATACCTGGAACAAGAACTACCTGAAGTGCAAGCAGGGTTCAGGAAAGGGCGAGGAACGAGAGACATCATTGCAGATGTGAGATGGATCCTTGAAAAGACTAAAGAATACCAAAAGGATATTTATTTGTGCTTTATCGACTATAGCAAGGCTTTTGACTGTGTAAACCATGAGAAACTCTGGGCCACATTAAGAAGCATGGGTATACCAGAACACCTGATCGTTCTTTTGCACAATCTGTACATTGATCAAGAAGCAACAGTTCGAACAGAACAAGGAGAAACAGAATGGTTTAAAATAAGCAAAGGTGTAAGACAAGGCTGTATACTTTCCCCCTACCTGTTTAATTTATATGCAGAACAAATCATCAGAGAAGCAGGCTTGTATGAAGATAACAGAGGTGTGAAGATTGGTGGAAGACTTATCAACAACCTTCGCTATGCTGATGATACCACATTACTGGCTGAAAGTGAAGATGATCTGAAATATTTACTTCTCACAATCAAAGAACATAGTCTCAAAATGGGCCTGCACCTTAATGTAAAGAAGACAAAGATCATGACAACTGGCATAATCAACAGGTTCATCATTGAAGGAGAAGAAATTGAAATTGTGAAGAACTTTAACCTACTTGGATCAACTATCAATAAAGAAGCAACAAGCAGTCAAGAAATCAGACGACGCATTGCTCTTGGCAGAATGGCTATGAAAGACCTAGATAATATTCTCAAGAGCAGAGATGTCTCTCTCCATACAAAGATTCGACTTGTTCAAGCCATGGTATTTTCAATAACATCATATGGATGTGAAAGCAGGACAGTGAAAAAGACAGATAGGAAGAAAATTGATGCCTTTGAATTATGGTGCTGGCTGCAAATACTGTGTATACCATGGACTGCCCGAAGAACAAACCACTAGGTACTAGAGGAGATCAAACCTAAGCTTTCTTTAGAAGCTCAGATGACAAGACTTCGACTTTCATACTTTAGACACATCATGCGAAGAGAGAGATCATTAGAGAAAGACATTATGCTTGGCAAGATAGAAGGTCAGCGCAAAAGAGGAAGGCCAGCAATGAGATGAATCGATACAATAACAGCAGCTACGGGTACCAGTCTGTCAAGAATGAGCCGCCTGACTGAAGACCGAACACAATTTAGGATAGCTATCCAGAGGGTCGCCATGAGTCGACTCCGACTCGACGGCACTTAACAACAACAAGGAAAGATTGTGGTTGGCAGGCCATTGAGCTACAGCTCAGATGCAGCTTGTCATTGTCATTTGATCTGGGCTGGCTATGATAAAAACTGTTTATATCATGTGCGAAGGCACCACTCTGGATTGGTTCCAATCATACCTCAAGGATTGCCAGCAACAGGTCAGAATAGGCCCATTTTCATCAAACCCATGCAAACTTCACCAAGAATTACCACAGGGTTCTGCATGCTTGTTTTTGCTATTTAACATTTACATACAGCCACTATGTTAAGTGATACAAAGCCACAACATACTTTACTATATCTATGCCTAAATCTGTCCCATGACAAAATCTTCAATGTTGCCTCCTCGGTGATGGCCCCACCCTGTATCTAATTCCCCCACCCCCTATGTTACACCGCTTTGACCCGGTGAAAAGCGGTATATAAATACAGCTAAATAAATAAAATAAAATAAATAAATAAATAAATAAATAAATAATATCTATGCAGATGAAATCATGATATAAACAGTTTTTATCATAACCAGCCCAGATCAAATGACAATGACAAGCTGCATCTGAGCTGTAGCTCAATGGCCTGCCAACCACAGTCTTTCCTTAAACTACAATAAAACAGAAATGCTGTACATAATAAGGGACACAACCTTCTGCCCATTGCTGACACTGAAAGTCAAATCAGAAGTCAGATACCTAGGAATAACCCTGGATCAAACTCTTAACCTACAATCATACATCAAGAAGACCTCCAAAGCTACATACCAAAAGATAAAGACCCTACAAAATCTCTGTCCATTTCTTAACTCTTGCAACTTTAGGACAGTATGCCTGGCATTAATAACTCCTCACCTAAACTATTGTAATACAATATATCAAGGAATCCCAAAGCATGCACGATACCCTCTACAAATGGTCCAGAGCACCACTGCATGCATGATAAAAAGCAGGACTCAACAAGAACATATCAAACCAGCATTAAAAAAAATTGCACTGGCTCCCTATAATATCCAGAATAAAGTACAAGGTGTTATTCAGCATCTCCTAGACCTCTTCACAACCTCTCAGCAGAAAGTCTGAAAACCCTAATACAAAAGGTCCTGGACAACAGAACATGAAGGCTGAACTCCTTGAACCTAAGTGAGAGGTTAGATATGATTGGAATCTCAGATACATGGTGGAAAGAGGACAACCAGTGGGACACTGTGATACCTGGGTGCAAACTATATCGTAATGATAGAGCTGATCAAATTGGTGGAGGGATTGCGCTCTGTTGGAGAGGGCATTGAATCTGAAAGGATTAAAGTTTTGCAGGAAACAACATTTGCTGTAGAATCTCTATGGATTGAAATTCCATGTAAAATGGGGAAGGCAATGGCAGTGGGGGTTTACTATCGACCGCCTGGCCAGAATGAACAAATGGATGATGAAATGTGCAAAGAAATCAGGGAAGCTAACAAAAGTTAGAGCACAGTAATAATAATGGGTGATTTCAATTACCCCGGTATTGACTGGATCAGTGTGATAGCAGGACATGCTAGGGAGATAAAGTTCCTAGATGAAATAAATGACTGCTTCTTGGAGCAACTGGTTCATGAACCGACCAGAGGGTAAGCCATATTGGACCTAGCCCTTAGTGGAATACCAGATCTAGTGCAAGAGATAAGAGTGTTAGGGCCACTTGGCAATAGTGAACATAGCATGATCACATTTGATTTAATTAGTGGAGGAGGGATGGTAAGGAAATCCACAGTACTACATTTTAACTTTCGAAAAGGAGGCTATGATAAAATGAGGAAAATAGTTAAGAAAAAAATAAAAAGAGCAATTGCAAAGGTTAAAGACTTACATCAAGCTTAGGTGTTGTTGAAAAATCTTGGAAGCCCAGACCAGCTGTATTCCACGCTTTAAGAAAAGTTGAAGGAAGTCCAAAAAACTGCCAGCATGGTTTAAAGGGGAGGTCAGAGAGGCTGTTGTTGCCAAAAAAGCATCTTTCAGGAAATGGAAAAAAAGAGCCAAATGATGAAAACTAGAAACAGCACAAGCACTTGCAAGTTAAATGCAAGGCATTGATAAGGCAGCTAAAGGGAGAATTTGAGAAGAAACTTGGTGCGGAAGCAAAGACGCGTAATAAAGACTTTTTAAAGTACATTCGTAGCAAAAAACCTGTGAGAGAGTCGGTCCATTAGATGATAGAGGAGTTAAAGGGGCACTAAGAGGCGACAAGGCGATAGCGGAGAGACTGAATGAATTCTTTGCTTCGGTCTTTACTGAGAAAGATGTAGGGATGTTACCCATGACTGAAGTAGTATTTAAAGGTGCGGAGGAATAGAAGGAAATATTGATACATCTGGAAGATGTATTACAACTATTTGATAAACTGAAGAGTAGCAAATCACCTGGACCAGATGATATACATCCAAGGGTGTTGAAAGAACTGAAATATGAGATTGCAGATCTGCTATTACTAATCTGTGAACTATCATTAAAATCATCTGTAATACCTGGAGATTGGAGGATGGCTAACGTAACGCCAATTTTTAAAAAGGGATCCAGGGGTGATCCGTGAATCTACAGACCGGTGAGCCTGATGTCAGTACCGGGAAAAATGGTAGAAACCATAATAAAGAACAAAATTGCTGAACATGTAGATAGTCATGGCTTAATGGGAGACTGCCAACATGGCTTTAGACAAGGAAGATCCTGTTTTACTAATAAGTTATGTTTTTTTGAAGGTGTGGGTACACAGGTAGACAAAGGTGAGTCAGTTGATATAGTGTATTTGGACTTTCAGAAAGCCTTTGACAACGTTCCTCATCAGAGACTTTAGGAAAAACTAAAGAGTCATGGGATAGGAGGCAGTGTACTATTGTGGATCGGGAACTTGTTAAAAGATAGAAAGCAGAGTGTAGGGCTAAATGGCTAATTTTCCCAGTGGAGAAAGGTGAATAGTGGTGTACCCCAGGGATCTGTGCTGGGTCCGCTGCTTTTTGACATATCCATAAATGATCTGGGAAAGGGAATAACGAGTGAGGTTATCAAATTTGCAGATGACACAAAACTATGTAAAGTTGTTAAAACCCATGAGGATTGTGGAAAATTGCAAGAGGATCTTGATAAATTGGAAGACTGGGCATCAAAATTCCCTATGTTCCCTGTAAAATAGTTATCTCCAAGTTATAATGCCCTGTTCAATGTAATTTCAGTTTGTTCAATGTAAACTGCACTGATGTGGAATAGCGCGGTATATAAGAAAATGTAAATTAAAAAATGGCAGATGAAATTTAATGTGGACAAGTGCAAAGCTATGCACCTAGGGAAGAACAACCCAAACTATGGTTACACGATGCAAGGTTCCACATTAGGAACCACCACCCAGGAGAAAGATTTAGGCGTCATCGTGGATAACATGTTAAAACCCTCCGCCCAGTATGCAGCGGCAGCCAAGAGAGCAAATAGAATGCTAGGTATGATAAGGAAAGGAATGGAAAATAAAACAAAGGATATTATAATGCCTCTGTATCGTTCCATGGTGCGACCTCACCTTGAATATTGTGTGCAATTCTGGTCGCCGTATCTTTAAAAGGATATAGCATTATTAGAAAAGGTTCAAAGTAGAGCCACCAAGATAGTAAAGGGGATGGAAAGATATCCCTATGAATGAAGGCTAAAAAGGTTACGGCTCTTTAACCTGGAAAAGAGACGGCTGAGGGGAGATAGGATAGAAGTCTATAAATTAATGAACGGAGTGGAACGGGTAAACGTAGATCGACTGTTTACATTATCAGAATATAGAACGACTAGGGGACATGCAATGAAGCTACAGTGTGAACTATTTAAGACAAATAAAAGAAAATATTTTTTCACTCAAAGTGTAATTAAACTCTGGAATTTGTTACCAGAGGATGTAGAAAGGCTGTTAGTATAGCTGGGTTTAAAAAAGGTTTAGCCAAGTTCCTGGAGGACAGGTCCATAAACCATTATTACAAAGGGACCCAGGATATCAATGCTTGACCCAATACAAGCATTGTGGAACCTGTGTCTTTTGGGGAAACTGCTAGGTACGTATGACCTAGATAGGCCACTGTTGGAAACAGGATACTGGGCTTGATGGACCTTGGTCTAACCCAGTATGGCATATCTTATGTAACCTCCTCACCATTCCTATCTTTAAGGTGAGCAGCCAACAGACCACTTGCAAATGCCCATTCTCCCTCTATGCCCCTTCAATCTGGAACTCACTCCTTGAAGGGCTCAGATTCTTAGACCTCATCACTGAATTCCACAGGAAACTAAAGACAACCGAGTTACTTACCTGTAACGTGAGTTCTCCAGGGACAGCAGTATAAGTCAGCCACAAGTGGTGACGTCATCCGACGGCGCCAGAGACAGAATACTCTCACTAGCATAGAGGGCTTTAGCCCCCTGGGCATGACCACTAGCCCCACTTCCAGATCCGCCCCTAGCTGGCCAGGTTTCCCAAGCTGAAGCAATACTCAGGCTAGGAGTCGGATCGCGAGAGACAGGAGGTCCCCGCTGGGGAGGAGGGTGGGAAGGTGTGGCTGACTTATCCTGCTGTCCCTGGAGAACTCACATTACAGGTAAGTAACTCAGTTTTCTCCCAGGGCAAGCAGGATGAGTCAGCCACAAGTGGTGTCTCTCCAGCTACATATGCAGCGGCGGGGAGGGACTGAAGAAACGGAGACACGCATGACCATAAGGTGCAAGTACGTTTAATGAATGAACGCGCCTAGGGTGAGGGCATAGTTCAAGTCAAATCTGACAGAGTGTGCAATTAGCAATAGTGCTCGTAACAAGAATAGTGCACAATAACAACACTCGAGTAACAAGGTATGAAGTGCAACAACAGCAAGAACAGTGCACAGCAACATCAAGTAACAACGGGCACGGATAGTGCCGTAACAACAATAAGAACAACAATAAGCGGCCCCCGGGAGCCAGCAGGCAATAGGGGGTAGCATACTCAATCAATTGGCAAGAAGGTTCAGAACAACAGGGTACAATGATATCAATCAACAATTAATCAAAGGCAAAAAGGTGCAGAGACATCTTTCAATAAGCAATAAGGTGCCGTGACACCAATAAGACATCACTCAGTGCAATCAGTGACGGGTTCCTGCCCATGTGCTGTGATACCTGCGGTGGGGCTCGCTCCAGCGTGTGAAAGGCAGAAGGCGATGCAAGTGGAAATCCAGCCGGAAAGCGTGCGCTTGGATACTGGCAGGCCAGGCTTGCTGGGGTCGTATGATACGAAAAGCTGGGACCCTTTGTGAAATGGTGCTGTTCTATTGAGGTAGCACCGTAGGGCCCTGACACAGTCCAGTGTGTGCAGGCATTGCTGATCCGGGCTGGAGTGTGGTCCGGGAAGGAAGCAGGGCAGCTCAATGGTTTGATTAATGTGGAAAGCGGACACCACCTTGGGAACAAACTTGGGGTTTGTCCGAAGGCAGACGCGGTCGAGGTGAAAGATGGTGTAAGGCGGGTAAGCCATGAGAGCATGCATTTCACTGATCCGCCTGGCTGAAGTAATAGCGACGAGGAACAGTGTTTTCCAGGAGGCGAACTTCAAATCCGCTGATTGTAGGGGCTCGAAGGGCTCCTCCGTTAGCTGATTGAGGACGACATTAAGGTCCCATGCGGGCATGGGCTCCCTTAGCGGAAGGCGTAGATTGGATAACCCTCTCATAAAGCTGGCCACGATGGGCATCGCTGCTATTGAGGAGTCCCCAACGTGGTGATGGAAGGCCGCAATGGCGGACAGGTGGACTTTGATGGACTGAGTCTTAAGGCCGAGTGAAGAGAGTGATTCAAGGTATTGGAGGAGCTGCGGCATAGGGCAAGTGAAAGGATCAAGATGCTGAGCCACGCACCAGATGGAGAAGCGCCGCCACTTGAGGCTGTATGATTTTCTGGTGGAAGGGCGCCGGGCAACCAGTATGATCTGTTGGACCTCGGTCGTTAGGTTGAAGGGTGCCAGAGCTAGCCTTTCAGCTTCCAGGCCGACAGTGATAGCATCCGCAAGTTGGGGTGGAACATCGCGCCGCCGTCCTGCGAGAGTAAGTCTGGCCGCTGGGGGAGTTGGATGGGAGGGGCCACTGCCAGGCGTTGGAGATATGGGAACCAGATTTGCCTGGGCCAGAAAGGAGCCACCAGGATGATCCTGGCCCGGTCCCTGATGATCCGTTGGACTGTCCGTGCGATGAGCGGAGTTGGCGGGAACGCATAGGCTAAGGTCCATTGGCCCCAGGTCACATCGAAGGCATCCGCCGGCAGTCTGTGCGGGGACGGTCTCTTGGAGCAAAAGAGGGGGCATTTGGCATTCTCCTGGGAGGTGAAGAGATCAATCTGAAGGAGGCCCCACTCCCTGAAGAGGAATGAAGACACGTCTTCGTGAAGCGTCCATTCGTGAGGGCTTAGCTGTCTGCTGAGGCGATCTGCTAGGACATTCTCCTCTCCCGGTAGGTAGCAGACCTGGAGGCTGCATTGGAGCGAGAGGGCTAGATGCCAGGTGAGGAGGGCTTCTCTGCACAGAGGACGTGAGCCCGTGCCTCCCTGTTTGTTTATGTAAAACATGGCGACCTGGTTGTCGGTCTGTATCTTGATGCCTTACCCCTGACCAGATCCTGGAAGGCCAGGAGGGCAAGGCGGACAGCTCTGAGCTCGAGGACATTGATGTGGAGGTCCCTCTCGGCGAAGGACCATGATCCTTGTGTGTGTGCGTCCGCACAGTGGGCTCCCCATCCTAGAGCTGAAGCATCCATGGTCAGGGTGATCTGGGGGGTCGTGGCCTGTAGGCGCTTGCCCTGTGAGAGATTGGTGGAGTGTGTCAACCAGCAGATCGCCTTGGCTGTCTGGGGGTCCCTGGGGATCGGGGATGACAAGGGATGAGTGTGTTGGCACCAATGGGTGCGGAGGTGCCACTGGAGAACATGCATCCGTAATCTCGCCATGGGAAGGACATGGGTGGCGGCTGCCATGTGACCCAGAAGGCGTAGAATCGCTCGGGCAGAGGTGTGTGTGGAGTTGAGGACTTGTAGAGCGAGTGCGCTGATGGCCTCCTTCCTGTTGTGAGGCAGGAAGGCCTTGGATTGCGTGGTGTCGATTCGAGCACCGATGAACTCCAGACGCTGCGTTGGGGAAAGATGAGACTTCGGGTAGTTGACTAGGAATCCCAGCGAGGAGAGAAGAGAGATGGCTTTCCTGACAGCCATCTGCAGTTCCACTGGAGATGGGGCTGAGAACAGCCAATCGTCCAAGTAGGGGAAGACACATACCCCTTGTCTGCGGAGGTGGGCGACATCCACCGCTACACACTTGGTAAACACTTTTGGAGCAGGTGACAGTCCGAAGGGGAGAACCCTGTATTGGTAGTGTCTCTCCGCTACCCTGAATCGCAGGAATTTCTTGTGATGAGGGTGCATGGGAATGTGAGTGTAGGCGTCCTGGAGGTCCAGGGAGGCAAGCCACTCCATAGGTTGAATGAGGGGCAGGATGGAGGACAGGGAGTGCATCATGAACCTCTCCTTGGCTATGCACTTGTTGAGCTTCTGTAGATTGAGGATGGGCCGCATACCCCCAGACTTCTTGGGAACAAGGAAGTATCTGGAGTAAAAGCCCTTGCTGGTCTCGCCTGGGGGAACAGGCTCGATGGCCCTGGAGGCAAGTAAGGCTTGGATCTCTGCATTCATGGCCTCTAGATGCTGGGAGGGAATGGTGCTCACCGAGGGCGGCCGCGCAGGTGGCTTTGAGGAGAAGTTGATGCGGTAGCCTTGTTTGATGATAGAGAGGACCCATTGATCCGTAGTTATCTGCTCCCAGGAGTGAAGGAAGGCGGATAAGCGTCCCCCTGTCGGAAGGTGCTGACGGCGCGGTGAGTCAAAAGCCAGGGTTGCTTTTGGCAGGTGCAGAGGGTGCTTTCTTTGATGTGCGCTCTCGTTGGCGTGGTTTCTGCCTATACGAGGATTGATAATTCTGCAGTTTGTAGCGTGGCTGCTGCTGCCACCTGTGGTAGGAGTTATAGTGCTTAGGAGCAGAAGGGCCGTGAAAGGTTCCTTTGCGGTAGGGTTTGAGCGCTCGGAGCCCTCCTCCAGAGTCTTGAGTGTGGTGCAGCGCTCGCGCATGTCGATCACTGTATCCTTGACTTTGTCGCCAAAGAGGGAGTCACCTGTGCAGGGTGTGTCAGCGAGCTTGTCATGAGAGCACGACCTTGGTGTTTGGTGCATTCCTCAAGGTCGGCAAGGGCAGATAGGAGTGCCGGTGGAAGTTCTGTGTCCTTGGCGGCGGTTCTTATGGTGGCCAGCAAGGTGTCCTGGTAGATGGCGTGTTGAAAAAGATGTGCGGAGATCCTGGTGTTCAGCATAGATCCCTGATAGATCCGCTTTGCAACATCGTCTAGAAGCTTATTGTCCTTCCTGGGGGGGGGGGCATTGGTAGAGGTGCGCGAGGATTTAGACCGCTTGAGGGTGGATTCTACCACGATGGATTGGTGGGGTAAGTGTTGCTTGTCAAATCCCGGGACAGGCTGGACCACATACTTGGAGTCCAATTTCCGGGGGCATGAGTGGTTGGACGCAGGAGTCTGCCATAGTCTTGTAAGGTTCTCACGGAGGAGCTGGTGGACCAGTAGGGCCGAAATGGCCCTGGGGGAATCCACGAACTTGAGGGCGCTTTGAACCTCATCCCGTTGATCTACGGCATCAGCGGAAGTGATGGATAAAGCTGCAAGGACCTTCCGGTCGAATTTTGTGTAGGTTAAGTCCTCAGGAGGATTGGGTGGTCCCGAGCGGTTGTCCTGGTCAGCATGAGAGGAGGTCCGTGATAGCAAAGGGTCATCAGGGGGATCTTGAAGACGAGACTGTCCCAGGCTGGCTGGGGCGGCCGGTGTGGGTTCCTGCTCCAGCAGTAGTGGGACCGGTGGCTGGTTGGTAGCTGCTGCCGGTGGTGCTAGGGGCGGCGCCTGGTGGGAGGACATGTTGGAGAGCGCTGACGTCCACTACTGAAGCATGCCCTTAAGGAGTAGCAGGGTGTCTGGGGCTCCTTGGGAGGGTAGAGCCACATGCGCCTGAGCATCGCCTTGGAGGGGTCGGCTGGCATCTTCATGAGGGACTGGTAGCACAGGGGATGCGGGGAGGCAAAGCTCGGAGTCCTCAGAGCTGCAGGAAGCCGCATAGGCAGAGTTGGCAGATGAAGGGGTGTGCTGATCAGAGCTGCTGGAGAGAGAGCCTTGGGATTGAGAGGAACTGTGGCTGCAGTGCCTGAGTCTCTTGCCGCGGTAGTATGATGACCCCGAACTGGAGCTGCTGTCCCTGCTCCGTCTGCAGTTCTTGTGCCTGGGTCTGCACTGCTGATGGCTCTGAGAGCATCCGCGTCTGCGCCGGCTGCTTTGCCTCCTGCCTGTTTGTCAGTGCTGTCTCCGGTAGCGGCTTCGCCTCCTCGAGCGGCTCCGGTGATGGGGAGAGTGTCTGCGCCGTTTGTGGGGTCTGCGCTTGTGTTCATCGCGTCGGGCAGCATGACTCATAAGGGGCAGGTAGTCAGCACCGTGGACATCTGCCCCGAGTAGGCTGCGCTGAGAGGAGACGGACCCAGGAGGACAGGAAGTCGTCATCGGAGCTGCAGGAATCAGGGCGGAGGAAGCCGCAGGCGAGATGGAAGCCTCCATCGGGACACATGTGTCCGGAGGGGAGAAGGCATCGTGGCGGCGAATGGAGGCCAAAAACGGCGCATCCCCGGCCGGAGCAACCACGGCGGCACCAGAAGAGGCAGCAATGGTGGGAGAGTTCACAGCGGCAGCGGGAGTACTCACGACCACAGCGGGAGCCAGAAAATCCTTGAGGGCATGCCGGCGTGACTTCAGGGCCCGGGGGGACATGCGGCCACAGGCAGAGCAGTTTTCCACGGTGTGATCGCTTCCCAGGCAACGCAGGCAGAGATGGTGGGAGTCCGAATTGGCCATTTTCCTGGAGCAGGCTGGGCATTTCTTGAATCCAGGTTTCTTCATGGTGAACAAGGTGAGAGCAAAATAAAAAAACGTCTTACTGGCAAGGTGGAAGATGAAGACTGGCCAGCTAGGGGCGGATCTGGAGGTGGGGCTAGTGGTCATGCCCAGGGGGCTAAAGCCCTCTGGGCTAGTGAGAGTATTCCGTCTCTGGCACCGTCGGATGACGTCACCACTTGTGGCTTACTTATACTGCTTGCCCTGGGAGAATCGCCTATTCTCAGAACACTTTGGAGATAACACCTAGCACGGCTATTATGAATGTCATGCAAACAATAGACACATAATCCTATGACTGTACTCTGTACCTTCCCAAGTGACTTGCCCCTTCTCACTCTTCCATCACTAAAGCTTTCAACTTGAAAAATGTAAATCGTTAATTGTTTGTATTAACACCCTAAGTTATGATGTTGCCTGTAATTTTCTGCACATTCACGTTAATTGTTAACCGTTTGGATAGCCTGAAAAAAGGCATTTAATGTCAGAGTGATGCACTCGTTTTTAAGCCTCTAACCCTTCACCTATGAGATACCTCATAGGGCAGGCAAGACCCCTCTGATGAATATCTTTGGCTAAAATCCTTTGCCCATGCTGACTTCATACGTTTCAAATTCTTGCTAACTTCCTTCCAGTCTGTTTTAGTAGTTGCAAGTAAGAGTACAATGTTCATCTGACAAACTCCCTTGCCTTTTCCCACACTATCTCTTTGCCACACTCAACTCTTTCTTCAAAGTACCTTTGCCTCTGACCCTTCCTTCACTTTCTGCTCAGACCTTGGCTTACTACCTCCATGACAAGGTTCAGAAGATCAGTCACTTCCATCTCTCTTTCCTCCACTTCTTTCTCAAAACATTCCCTTCCACCTTTTCTAAAGTCACTGAGAAAAAAACTACATAACTTCTGTTCTTTTCTAAATGCTCTACATGCTACTCTGTTCTAATTCCTTCCCATCTACTAAGTTCTATCTCCCCTGCTTCCATCTCTTCCATCTGCCATATCTTCGACCTGTTGCTTTTCACTGCAACTGCTTCTGCTGCCTTCAAAAACACTGTGGTTACTCTGTTCCTCAAAACACATTCCTTGGACCCTACCCTCCTAGTTATTGGTCCATTTTCCTCCTCTCTTTTGCATCCAAACTGCTTGAACGGGTGGCTTTCTGTTGTTGTCTCAACTTTCTTTTCTCTCAAGTCACCCTGGATCTGATATGGATTTCTTCTACATTCTGCAGAAATGTCTCTTGCCAAAGTCTTCATTGGCTTCTTCCTGGCCAAATCCAAGGATCTTTCCTCAATCCTCATCCTTCTTGACCTGTCTGCTACTTTTGACTCTTGATCAGCTCAATACCCTGTCCTTGCTTGGATTTTGGGGTGCTGTTCTGTCTTGGGTCTCTTCTTAGCTCTCCCATTGTACTTTTATGGCCCAATATTCGAAAGGCATTTACATGGTTTACAGCCCAGTAAACTGTGTAAATGCCTTAAATGGGAATATTCAATGGCACATACATGGTTAATGCCATTGAATATCCCCTTCTAATTCCCTTTGCACCCTGATGCTATCTGGTTAACATTGGGGCATTCCGGGGTGGAGTGGAGGTGGCAACACGCGATAACCGGGAAGTAGCGAAATTGCATGCTGGCCGGTTAGCAATCTGTACCTTAAAGATAGGCAAGGAAAACCCCTCCTATCTTTAAGGTGCAGGAGCTAACTGGGCAATGTACAATATCGCTGCTGCCTGGTTAGCTACTACTATTTCCGGTGTCTGCGGCAATCCCTGGATATCCAATGCCAGTGCCACATATGACCCCAGCAATGAATATCTGGGGTTAAGGGTCGGCAGGCACGGTTATGCAACTTAGGGGCGCATAGACTGTCCAACTGAATATTGGGCCCTCAGTGTTTGCTATAGTGGACTCTCATCTGCTCCAATCTTGCTTTCAGTTGGTATACCATAGGGATCTCTCTTAGGACCCCTTCTCTTTCTATGCTTGCTCACTTGATACCATGATCTCCTCCCATGACTTTAAGGACAATGTTTATGGTGATGACTCTCATATTTACTTTTTTACACTAGAAATCTCTCCAGGAATCCAGCATGAATCTCAGCCTGCTTGTCTGACATTGCTGACTTAATGCCCTACCACCATTTGAAACTGAACAGGACTAAGAGGGAGCTTCTTATATTTCTCCTTAAACCCATCTCTTCCCTTCCGTATTTCTGACTTTGACTCTTCTCTCTCTTTCTCTGCACATATCCAACCTATAACTAAAACATGGTTATTTCTCTATAACATTAGCAAAATTCATCCTCTCCTCTTGGAACACACTACTGCCATCACCTCCCATCTAGACTATTGCAACCTGCTCCTCACTGGTCTGCCATTGAATCATTTCTGACCCCTTCAATCCATTCAAAACTCAGCTGCGTGGCTAGTCTTCCACCACTGTCACTACGTCCATGTAACCCCTCTTCTCAAGTCACTTCATTGGCTCCCTTCTGCATATAGCTCAAACTTCTCCTACTGACCTACAAGTAAATTCACTCTTCAGCTCCTCATTACCTCCCCTTTCTCCCTATGATCCTTCTCAGGAACTCCACTCATCAGGCAAATTGTTCTTATCTGTGCCCTGGCCTTCTACTGCTAACTCCAGACTCCGTTCTTTCCACCGTGATGCACCGTATGCCTGAAATAGACAACCTGAGTCAATACATCAGACTCTGCCTCTGGTCCTATAAAAATCCAGGCTAAAAACCTACCTCTTTGAGGCTGCTTTTGGATCCTGACCTCCTTATTCTCCTGTTTAACACCCATGTGTCTTTTAATCATTTATCTCAAGAACTACCCTATCCTCTGTTTTTCTTGAATAGATTATAAGCTTTGAGGAACAGGGATGGTCTCATATGTGTTTATGTATAGTTCTGCATATGCCTTGTAGTGTTATACAAATGATAAGTAGTAGTAATAGCAGGCAGTTTTATTGTTTGCAAACAGTGGCAGTACATAAGTATAAAAAAACAAGTGAGGCATAAAAAACAATGATATGAGTAAAGATAAAGCAATAGAGATTCTTGTAGGAGATACTCATTGGTGTCTGCTTAGTACATAATAAAACTGTAAAATATGTGGATCCTGAATTTTCAAGTACCCACCATATTATTATTCAGTGACAGCTTCCTCTATTAGAAAATCCTGATATTTAGGATGGATTCAGAGGGACTAATAAATTGGTCCAGTAGATGTTAATCAATAGCATGAATGAATAATCAATGGCAAACTGTCACTAGCCTGCCAGAGGGGAAATCATCCAAGAATGAAATCAGTGTAATAACATGAGTGCATTGTATCCTTCATCAAATACATGTAAAACAAATCAGATACTTTTCAAATCCCAATGCACAAATGTGCAGCATTTCACCTGCAATAAAAAATGCTACAATTACCCAAGTTTATCTGTATTAATTCATTTTTCTGCTGCAAAAATACAAAACCCAAGATACAGTTTATGCTTGTCCACACACACACACACACACACATACATATATATATATATGAAAATGAAAAGGATTCACAGTTTTTGTTTTCTTTAGAAACATAGGGCCCGATATTGAGTAATGTCAGCTATGCGCCGCTACAGCGCATAGCCGTGTGCGCCGATCCTTAACCCTGGATGTTCAATGCCGGGGTCATATGTGGTCCCAGCACTGAATATCCGGGTTTGTTGCATAGCCTCCAAGACACAATTGATAACTGGGCAGCGTGATATTGCATGCTGCCCGGTTACCTACTGCGGCTAAAAGATAGGTCAGCTTTTACTTTGCCTATCTTTTAGCCGCAGGTCACTAACCGGGCAGCATGGAATATCACCACTACCTGGTTATAAATTATCGCTGTCTCCGCTCCTCCCTGGAATGCCCATGACATGCTCCAATGCTAAACGGTTAGCATTGGGGGGTGTAAGGGAAAAGATTGGGGATTTTCAGAGGTTAGAGGCATTTACACGGTTTACAGGTCTGTAAACCATGCAAATCCCTTTCGAATATCTGGCCCATAGAAACACAATGGCACAAAAAGGCCATATGGCCTATCTAGTCTGCCCTTGCATATCAGCTAAAATAATCCCCTTTTTTCCTTTAGAGATCTCCTGTGTTTGTCCCATGCTTTCTTGAATTCAGATACTGAACTTGCCTCTACTACCTCCATTGGGAGATTATTCCATGCATCTACCACTCTTTGCATAAAGAAATATTTCCACATATTACTCCTGAGTCTATCTCCTTTCACCCTCATTCTATGTCCCCTCATAGCAGAGCTTACCTTAAATTGAAAGAGACTCTCCTCCTGTGCATTTATGCCATGGAGATACTTAAATGTCTCAATCATATCACCTCTATCCCGCCTTTGCTCCATTATATACATATTAAGATCTTTACGTCCATCCCTATATGATTTATAACAAAGACCATTAACTATTTTATTAGTCACCCTCTGCACCAACTCCATCCTGTTTATATCCTTTTAAAGGTTTGGTATCCAGAATTACACATGATGTTCCAAATGAGGTTGCTCCAGAGACTTATAAAAAGACTTAAAACCTCCTTTTTTCTGCTGGCCACTCCCCTCTCTAAGCACCCAAGCATCCTTCTGGCTTTCACCATCACCTTTTCTACCTGTTTAGCCAAATTAAGATCATCAGAAATAATCACGCTTAGGTCCCGCTCTTCTTTCATGGACAGAAGTACTTTGCCCCCTACACTATACCACTCCCTTGGATTTTTGAAGCCCAAATGCAAGACCCTGCTTTTTTATAGCATTAATTCTCTGCTGCCAAATTCTTAACCATTCTTCAAGCTTAGCTATATAATTCTTCATGTTAGCTACTCCTTCCTGGGTGTCTACTCTATTGCAAATTTTGGTGTCATCTGTAAAGAGGAAAATCTTACCTGACAGCCCTTCTACAAATATCACTAACAAAGATGTTAAAAAGAATCGGACCAAAGGCAAATCTCTGTGGCACACCACTGGTAATCTTCTTCTTCTTAGAGTGAACTTCATTTACCTGTACCCTTTGTCGCATCCCACTCAACCAATTTTTAATCCAGTCAGTTACTTTAGGGTCCATTCTTAGGGTATTCAGTTTGTTTATAAGTCATCTGTGCAGAATGCTGTCAAAGGCTTTACTGAAACTAAGTACACCACATCTAGGGTTCTCCCTTGGTCCACCTCCCTGATCAACTGATCAAAGAAATCAATCAGATTTGTCTGACGAGACCCACCTTTGGTAAACCCATGCTACCTCGGATCCTGCAATCCATTGGACTTCAGAAACCTCACTATTCTCTCTTTTAGTAGTATTTTCAATATCAGAGAAGCTAGACTAACCAGCCTGTAGTTTTCAACCTCATCCATACTTCCGCTTTTGTGTAAAGAGACCACATGTGCCTTTCTCCAGTCTTCTGGGACCATTCCTGACTCTAAAGAAGCATTGAAAAGTTCAGTCAGTGGCACAACTAGAATGTCCCCAAGTTTCTTCAGTATTCTCAGATGTATAATTTTGTCTACCTTTAGCTAGTTCCTCATGAACACAGTCTTCTGAAAATTGTTTAAGATCCCCATCATTTCTGTTCCTATTTGTGGGGGGGGGGGGGGCTTTCTGAGGTCCTGCTCCTGGCCCTTCATCTGTGAACACAGATCATAAATATTTGTTAAGCAATTCTGCTTTTTTCTTATCAGCTTCTACATATCCCTCTCCTTCACCTGACAATGCTACTTTTGCCCTTCTTCCTCTCACTAAAATATCTAAAAAATATCTTATCTCCTCATTTTATTGCATTGGCTATTTCCTGCTCTTTGAATTTTTGCTTTCCTGACTACTTTGCTAGCTTCTCTATGTTTTTCCAAATATAGATGCTTGTCTTCCTCTCTATGTGATCTCTTGTATTTCATGAAGGCCATCATCTATCTCTTCACCTAAGAACATAAGAAATGCCATATTGGTTCAGGCCAATGTCCATCAAGCCCAGTATCCTGTTTCCAACAGTTGCCAATCCAGGTCACAAGTACCTAGCAGTTTCCCAAAAAGACACACAGGTTTCATAATGCTTGTATTGGGGCAAGCAGTGGATTACCTGGGTCTTCTTTAAGAATGGTTTATGGACCTTTCCTTCCTGAAACTTGTCCAAACCTTTTTTAAAGCCAGCTACACTAACAGCTTTTACTACATCCTCCGGTAACGAATTCCAGAGTTTGATTACTCGTTGAGTGAAAAAATATTTTCTCTTAGTAGTTTTAAACGGGTTACACTGTAGCTTCATTGCATGTCCCCTAGTCTTTCTACTTTCTGATGGTGTAAAGAATCAATCTACGTTTACCCGTTTCACTCCGTTCATTAATTTATAGACCTCTATCTTATCTCCCATCAATCGTCTCTTTTCCAGGTTGAAAAGCCCTTACCTTTTAAGCCTCTCCTCATAGGGGTATCCTTCCATCCCCTTCACCATTTTGGTGGCTCTTCTCTGTACCTTTTCTAATTCTGCTATATCCTTTTTAAGATACGGCGACCAGAATGGCATGCAATATTCAAGGTGAGGTTGCACCATAGAACAATACAGAGACATTATAATATCCTTTGTCTTATTTTCCATTATTTTTCTTATGATTCCTACCATTTTATTTGCCTTCTTGGCTGCCGCTGCACATAGGATGGAAGGCTTCAATGTGTTATCCATGATGATGCCTAACTCTTTTTCCTGGGTGGTGGTTCCTAAAGTGGAACCTTGCAGCGTGTAACCATAGTTTGGGTCGTTCTCTCCTAGGTGCATAGCTTTGCCCTTTTCAACATTAAGGGGTATGTTTACTAAATCAGGCTAATGGTTAACCCGGGCTATATGCAACTAGGTCCCTATGGGACCTAGTGGCAGATAGCCTGGGTTTACCGTTAGCCCGGTTTAGTAAACATACTCCTAAATTTCATCTGACATTTGAACACCCAGTCTTCCAATTTGTCAAGGTCCTCTCAGAAATTTTCAGAATCCTTTTGGGTTTTAACAACTTTGAATAATTTTGTGTCATCTGCAAATTTGACTTCCTCACTCATTATTCCCATTTCCAGGTCATTTACAAACATCTTAAAAAGCAGCGAACTCAGCACTGATCCCTGGGGTACTCCACTATTCACCTTTCTCCATCTGGAAAATTAGCCATTTAGCCTTACCCTCTGCTTTCTGTCTTTTTACCAATTTCTGATCCACAATAGTACACTGCTTCGTATCCCATGGCTTTTGACTTCACCAAGAGTATCTCATGAGGGACCTTGTCAAAGGCTTTGTGAAAATCCTTTGTTTACCTGCTTATTCACACCTTCAAAAAATATAATAGATTAGTAAGACAAGATCTTTTATGGCTAAAGTCATGTTGGCTTTCTTCCATTAAACCATGACTATCTTCATTTTAAGTAATTTAGTTCTTTATAATGGCTCACTGGCCTGTAGTTTCCCGGATCACCCCTGGAACCCTTTTAAAAACTGGTGTTACATTGGCTACTTCTTTTGAGAACCATAGTGGCCTCCTTGTCCTTTTACATCTATTTACCTTTTTAACAAAAAGGTTTGTTGTCCTTAAAATATCCCCTTTTAGTTTTGCCCATTGCTTTTCTACATCCCCAGCTGTTCCCATCCTGTTAATGACTCCTTGAGGTATTGTATTCCGCTCTACTTCATTGTCTCATCTTGGCAAAGTTAGTTTTCCTAAAGTCTAGACCCTCACTTTTGAATGGATTTTATCAACCCTAGTTCTAATACTGAACCATACCATCTAGTGATTACTGGATGTGAGATGATCTCCCACTATGACATCAGAAACACTTTCCCTATTAGTAAGCACCAAGTCCATTATGGCCCCCTCATGTATGGGTTCTGTTACCAGTTGCCGGAATAGTTATCCTTTTAAAAAATCTAGGATCACCTTACTTCTAGATGACTCTGCAGCAGGGATATACCAGTCAACATCCGGCACATTGAAATCACCTATCAATAACACTTCTTCTTTCATGGCAATACTGCGTATGACTTTTGTTAAATCTCTGTACATTTCTCTCTGTGAGGGAGGTCTGTATATCACACCAATGCAAATGGATTTCCCTTTCTCTCTTTCTAGCTTAACCCTTTTTAAGCCCTGCAATTCTATAGCTTTAATATTATTCTTTACATATAGTGCCACTCTTCCTCCCCTTCTTCCTATCCTGTCCTTCCTTAATAAAATATAGCCTGGTATAATTCTATCCCAGTCATGGCTGTCTGTGAACCATGCCTCTGTAACCATTACTAAATCCAAGTCAGCCTCTTCCATTAAAGCCTTAACATCAGGCATCTTATTTCCCATGCTGTGGGCATTTATACACACCACTTTCCAGATGTTGCCCCTTTTACCAATTTCTACAGAGGTATTTAATGTTTCACTTACCTGGGGGCTTTCTTCACCCATCTCCAATGAATCTGGTTTAAAGCCCTCTTCAATAGGTTAGCCAGTCTGCTGCTGAAGACACTTGTTTGTTTGTTTCTTTCTTAGAATTTGATATACCGTCTATAGCGGGTAGCAGCTAGGCAGTTTACAATACAAATAAAAAATAATATAACAAAGGGGGAGACAGGGGGGACAAACACAACAAGACAAGAGGAGTTAGCACTAAACAGAGGAGAGAAAGAAACAAAAGGAAGGCCTAGGTTACAATTACGGTGAAAGTATAATAAAGGAAAAATAGGAAAGAAAGGAGAAAGGGGAAGGGAAGGAACTATACCCCAAGCCACATGAAAAATAAGAAAAGAAAAAAACTCTTAGGAAAGGAACCTGAAGGAAAGGCCAGAGAGAAGAGATAGATCTTCAGTTGGGCCTTAAAATGAGAAAGAGAAAGCTCAGAACATAAGTCTAGGGGAAGAGAATTCCAGAAGGTCGGGGCAATGACATGAAAAGATGAAGTTTGAGCAAGAGTGGAACGAACAGAATGGACCCCATTGATAGTGAGCAACTGAGAAGAGGAGGAATGGAGGACATGCGAGTGAGTGTAGGGAACCAAGAGATCAGAGAGGAAGACAAGAAGACTGGTACAAAGGGTGTGAAATGTCAACAGGAGGACTTTATACTTAATATGGAAAGAAATTGGTAACCAATGCTCAGAAAGAAAAAGAGGAGTGACATGAGTAAATTGATGAACACCATAGAGAAGCTTAAGAGCGGTGTTTTGAACTAACTGAATATGCCATACATGACAGAATGGAAGACCAGAAAGACCAACAAGCACACACACTCCTCATGGAGGGTAATTTTATAACAGGGCACTATGGGGAGCGCCTACAGAGGCATCTCCATAGGTGCTATTTTAGAAAATACTAGAGTCTGATATTTGAAAGGCTTTAGGTGGTTTGCACTAACTGCTTAGTACTACAAAATAGCCCCACAAAAATGTCAGTTTATTTTCAGGGTGGTCTGTGGGTGGAGCTGGGACCATCCCGGCAACTATCTGGTTAGCAGCGATATTCAGCTGTTAACTGGATAGCCAAACTGTGTAAAGTCAGAAGATGTCAGTGGTTGTCCTAAGTTAATGTGGTTCTTGCTATCTGGTTGGCAGCTGAATACTGCTTTGACTGGATAGCAACATCAGTCATTGGAAAAACAAAATAATTCAGCGCCAGATGACAGATAAGCTCTGGTGCTGAATATCTGGTTTTAGTTTCAATGGCAGTGGTGCTTTAAAATTACTGACTTCTGCCCCTGAATATTGACCCCCTAGTGTACATGGCAGAGAACATGCTTTGAATGTAGGCATGATCACTCACGTATGTTAGCATATGTTATACACATATGTGCATAGATTAGGGTATTTTATAATCTATGTGTGTACTGAAAACTCTGCTTGTGCTTTGCCCGGATTATGCCCCCTGCTATATGAGTTGTAATCAAAAAGTATCTAGATTTGTGTAGCTATATAACAATATGTTGCACCATGATGCTATTAAGCATGCAGTGACCTAGTTATGTGCTCTGCATGTGCAGAGTGTAGCATAGCTGCAGCATGCCTGTACTTTTTTAATCACATTGGGGGTCATTCTGAGGCATGAATAAGAGAGATGGACATCCCATTGGGACATCCATCTCTGCTATTCGTGCCGTTTCCCGGGCCCGACTACCTTCCCCGCGTGTTGTACGGGGAAGGTAGACGGAGGCAGGAAAGGGGCAGATTGGGGGCAGCATTGGGTGGTCACCGGCCCTGTATGTCCGGGGCCGGCGACTTACACGGGGAACTTATTCCATCTCGGAGGTGGAATAAGTTCCCCTAGTCGTTGGGGGATGGCGGGTCTGGGGCACAGATGGGGCATGGGGGGGGGGCAAGGACATTCCCCGGAGCCTGACCCTGACCCTGACCTTAGGAAGCCAAATCGGGGGTCAGGCTCTGGGGAATTCACTTTTAAAGCCAGTGGCAGGGATCACGGTTCTTCAATGGAGCTGCGGTGCCATGGCAACCAGACACCAAGGCTCAGCAGCTCCATTGATGAGCACTGACTGAGTTAGCCAGGGAAGGCCTGTACGTGCAGGCTAGACAGAATAGGGATCCTGGCCTGCACGTACAGGCCTGGTTGTGATTCTGATCCCGCGGGGCTAGACGTGCCCTGCAGGATCAGAATCACGACTTCCTCTGTGCATCTGGTTTCAGCTGGATGCACAGAGTGCCTGGACATATAGAATGGAATTGGGCCCTATATGTCTGGTATCATGTAAAAGCAGTTTGTCAGATTTACGAAGAGTGAAAAAATTGAACTGCAAATTTGCATTAAATTCTGCCAGAAACTTGGAGATTTGTGCAAAGAGACTTATGGCATGTTACAGCAAGTGTATGGCTATAAAATGCATGCGTCATGCTCAAGTTTATGACTGGTACATACATTTTTAAGAGGGCCGTCAAAGTGTTGACAGTGACAAATGTTCTGGAGGCCATCCATGAGCAGGAATGAAGACAAAGTTGAAGCAGTGTGTGCCACAATACACTCAAATCATCGATTGACTATCAGGGAGTTTGCTGAGGACATGGACATCAGTTTTGGTTAGGTACAGTCCATTCTATCAATATGGGGATGAGACATGTGTCTGCAAAATTTATGCCAAAACTCCTGTCCCTGACCAAAAAGAAGATCAACTGTCTGCAGCCAGGGAGTTGTTGGAATGCATTGAAAATGACTTCTATTTCATAAAAAAGATTATTACTGATGATGACCCAGAAACTAAGGCTCAGTCCTCATAATGGAAGACCCCAAACTCTCCCAGACCCAAGAAAGCCCATCAGGTGAGGAGCAATGTCAAGGTCATGCTCACAGTTTTCTTTGATTACCAGGGCATTGTTCATCATGAGTATGCTCCAAAAGGCCAAACAATCAATAAGGAGCACTACATCTAAGTTCTGACATTTGAGAGATGCAGTTTGTTCTACAGTAAGAGGCCAGAGTTGCACAGCAATGGTGAATGGTTGCTTCATCATGATAATGCCCCAGCTCACACATCACATCTTGTCCAACGGTTCTTAGCCAAATACCAGATCGAAGAAGTCCATCAGGCTCTGTACTCACCTGACCTCTCACCCTGTGACTTTTTCTTATTTCCCAAACTGAAATTACCACTGAAAGGAAGGAGATTCAATGACTTGGAAACCATTAAGCAAAATTCGACACAGCAGCTTCACAGCATAACAAAAGAGGCATTTCAAAATTGTTTTCAGCAGTGCCAGGAACGCTGGAGAAAGTGTGTTTATCAGAAGGGGATGACTTTGAAGGAGTCTGAATGCAGCAACTGTCAGTGTTATACTTGTGTTATTGTACAAGTCTCAATACTTTTTGATCACACCTCATATCTATTGGCAAAGTAAACACCTTCATACGAAAGCGCATACTTTTATACTGGTCTTTTAGAAGATGCTGGCATTTTCTAAGATGCTTTGTGTGTGTGTGTGTCCACTTATACGTAGGAATGATGTTATAAAACTACCTCTCTAGACTACAAAGGTGGGAGGAGGAGAGACAGATCGTGTAATGGTATAATCAAGGTGGTGAGTGGGGAACAAAGAGGGTTTCCTATTCTTATTTCCCAATCCTATTTGTTCCTCCTGCCTTTTCTACTCCCATTCACAATCCTTCTTTTCTTCTTCCCTATTCCCTTCTCCGCTTCTGCACTTTCTACCACATCCACCTTCTCTTCTTCCACTTTTCACTCTCCCTTCTTTTTATTTCCCTTTGTCTTCTTTACATTTTCTACCCTTTGTTTGATGTCATTGCCTCATACTTCATTATCCAAGAGTTTGCTATGATGCTTGAAAATGTTAGGCTGGCAAAGCTGGCCACTGCTATGTTCTATGACTGCTAGATGAATCTTTTGTTGTGCTTAAATACAGCTAACAATGTCGGACTTTCTGAAATACTAGATGTATGTTTTAGAGGCCCTTTCACTAAAGTGCACTAAGAAGTTAACATGCGAATAAGAGTGCATTAATCGCTACAGTACAAGTGAGCTACTTAGCACAAGCTAAATCGTGCCTAACTGCTTAACATCAAATGTGCAGAGAGTGGGAGTGCACATTGCAGTCAGTGCATGGTAGCTGACATGCACTAAAGGATAGAGTGGTATACCCCACCCCCCATTAAATAAATGCATAAACTCACTGTCAAAGTTGCCATTAGCATGAGTGTACTTGCGCTAATTGTGAATTAACTTAATGCATAGTAAGAGATTTTTCCACATGATAAATATAGAGGACAGGTACTGATGTCACCCATATGTGAAGACTAAATTCCTGCTGTTCCCGGAGATCACCTGTTACAGGTGAGTAACTGCACTTTCCTATATTGCTCTTCAGATAGGTTTTTTGATCATTTGAAGTTTTTCTTTTCTGTAATACTTCAGCCCCTTTTAGGCACTTGGCATTCTGATCGGGGTGATCTTTATTTTTCAAAATTGGGAAATTTGATTTTGCTGTATTGCTCTTTCTGGACATCTTCCAGAAACTCTCCAGTGGGTTTAACAACTGTTCAGCATGCTCGAGGACCATATCCATGACAGACATGGATAATTGATGCCCGATCATAAGCCCTCTTTTTGAAAAGTTGTGTTTACAGATAAGAAAAAGAGGGCTTGTCTTGACTTAACTAGATTGTAAGCTCTGACGAGCAGGGACTGTCTCTTTTATGTCTGTACAGCACTGCATACGAATGGTAGCGCTATATAAATGATAAATAATAGTAGTAGTAGTAGTAGTAATACATGCTGAGCACACCTTGACAGTTCCTGCAGAACCTTTGCACTTATTGCATGTTTTGTTTGGCTTCAGCATGCATTAAGTGCAAAAACTTACTTCACTTCAGTAAAAGGGACCTTAGTGCACTGGCTCAAGCTGTTTTATTGGCAACCTAGATTTTCACTCTAGTAGTATTTGGTTGTAGATAGTGTGTGCAACAATCAGGTAAATTAGCATAGCTGCGTGGAGTTGAGTTTTCTCCTCGTTTGATAAAGGAAGGGACAGCTCTGTAGGTCTGGGTGTAGCATGAAAGGGTTCGCAGTCGAATTCAGGTGCACATTCTGCAGCATGCTTTGAAATTTCAATTACTCTTACACTGTAAGCAATTTCATTTAAATTTCACAATGCAGGCAAAATTGAATTGGCATGCACTAGATATTCTACCTGTGTAAAACATAAATTTAATTAGTTGGTATTTTCTGCTCCCATAAAATTAATTCTTCGGTAAATAGACCCAAAGGTTGTAAATCAACTTTATTAAATGTATTTCCAGAAAGCTTAAATGGCGGCAAGTCATACAACAGAGAACATAAGACTTTTCATGTTCACCTTTTTACATGAATTCAGGAATAAATACGCATGAAGCCTAATTTTGCATAAGCTGTCTAGGTTGGAAATGAGATATTGAAGACAAGGCATTCACAATCTGAACACGGAGCCTTTGTAAAATATGTCTAAGGCCAAAGGAAAGACATGTATTTGGTGGTATGTATGGGGGAACGGTCATGTTACATACAAACACACACTCTGAACAGAGCGACAGCCCTTAAATGTGGAAGTAGCAGCACTTAAGAGACAGCACTTAAATGTGGAAGTAGCAGATGTGGCTATTTAAATATTTAAGCACCACATTTTTCAAAAACTGTGTGTCCAAGTGGAGTCAGTTAAGGAACTATGCTCCAAATCTGAATGTTTGCATCAGAGAGGTAAGCACACTTGCCCCTTCAATCATTCCTCCAAGCCCTTGGTCCAAGAGGGCAATTAGCTGACAGATATGCGTGACTTGGAGCAGGCATAAATACCGGTGTTTAAATGTTTACAGTGGACATGCATTTCTGTTGCAAGGTAGAGAACATATATGATCTCCTCAGCTCCATCCAAAGCATGCCCAGAATGTTGCTTTTGGATCCTGATCCTCTCAGCCTCCTCTTCACCTTCTATGTGTTTGCTTACCATTCCCCCTCGACATGCCCTAGTCCCCAGTTGTTCTGTTGTCTGTCTTGACTAGACTGTAATCTCTGATGAGCAGGGACTGTCTCTTACATGTTTCTGTACAGTGCTATGTACACTATATAGCACTACACAAATTAACATTTAAAAAGGAGATAGAACAGCTTTTCAACTAGATAATAGGGGAAATCCGACAGTCGCCCAAGAGAGCCCAATTTTGCATAAGCTGTCTAGGTTGTAAAAGAGACATTGAAGACAAGGCATTCACAATCTGTAGTGTGTTGTCAAAGGCTCGCTGAACGTGGAGCCTTTGTAAAATATGTCTAAGGCAAAAGGAAAGACATGTACCCTTGGAGTTTACTAACAAAACAGGAAAGTTCAAACATCCCAACAGAGAGGTTCCAACAACGATAGAAGTAACCCAGATGTTCTTCAGTACAGAGATAAAAGATTTCAAATTGCACCTAGCAACTGATAACTAGATTAATATGAATAAAATACCTCTAAAATGCCTGTATGCAAATGTTAGAAGTCTAACAAATAAGATGGGCAAGCTAGAATATACAGCACTAAATGAAAGGTTAGATATGATGGGCATTTCAGAGACCTGGTGGAAGGAGGACAACTAATGGGGCACTGTGAGACTAGGGTACAATCCATATCACAATGATAAGGATGATCAAATTGGTGGAGGGATTGTGATCTATGTTAGAGAGGGCAAAGAGTCACACAGCACTAAAGTTTCACAGGAAATAAGATATACTGTAGAATCTCTATGGATAGAAATTCCATGTAAAAAGGGGAAGGCGATGGCAGTAGGGGTGTACTATCAACCGCCTGGCTAGCATGAACAGATTGATGATGAATGCTCAAAGAAATCAGGGAAGCTAAAAAAAGTTACAACACAGTAATAATGGGTACCTTCAATTATCCCGGTATCGACTGGGTCAATGTTACTGCAGGACATGCTAGAGAAAAAAGGTTTCTAGATGAAATATATGACTGCTTCTTGAAGCAGCTGGTTCATGAACCTACAAGAGGGGACACTATTTGGGACTAGTCCTTAGTGGAACATAGAATCTGGTGCAAGAGATAAGGATCGTGGGGCCAGTTGGCAATCGTGATCATAACAAGATTGCATTTGATCTAATAAATGGAAGAAAGATGGCAAGGAAATCCACAGTACTACCTTTTAACTTTCAAAAGGGAGACTATGATAAAATGAGGAAAATAGTTAAGAAAAATTAAAAGGAGCAGTTGCAAAGGTTAAAGATTTATATCAAGCATGGGCATTGTTTAAAAGTACTATCTTTGAAGCCCAGTCCAGATGGAAAGTGGAAGGAAGGCCAAAAAACTGCCAGCATAGTTTAAAGCTGAGATCAGAGAGGCTGTTGTTGCCAAAAAAGCATCCTCAGGAAATGGAAAAAGGAGCCTCATGATGAACACCGGGAACAACATAAGCATTGACAAGTTAATTGCAAGGCATTGATAAGACCGGTAAAGAGAGAATTTGAAAAGAAGCTTGCTTTGGAAACCAAACACATAATAAAAACTTTTTCAAGTACATTCATAGCAAAAAAAAACCCTGAAAGAAAGTCAGTTGGACCATTGGATGACAGAGGTGTAAAAGGGGCGCTAAGGGAGGACAAGGCCATATTGGAGAGACTGAATGAATTCTTTGCTTCAGTCTTTACTGAAGAAGATATAGGGAAGTTGCCAGTGCCTGAAATGGTATATAAAGGTAATATTGCAGAAGAATTTAAAGACTTATCGATAAACCAGGAGAATATATTACAAGTGTTTGATAAACTGAAAAGTAGCAAATCACCTGGACTAGATGGTATACATCCAAGGCTATTGAAAGAACTGAAATATGAGATTGCAGACCTACTATTAGTTATCTGTGAGCTATCATTAAAATCATCTGTAGTACCTGAGGAGTGGAGAGTGGCCAATGTAACTCCAATTTTTAAAAGGATTCCAGGGGTGATCCAGGAAACTACAGACCGGTGAGCCTGCTGTCAGTACTGGGCAAAATGGTAGAAGCCATTAAAAATGAATAAAATTACTGAACATGTAGATAGGCATCGTTTAATGGGAGAAAGCCAACATGGATTTAGCCAAGGAAAATCTTGTCTTACAAATCTGTTATATTTTTTTGAAAATGTGAATAAACAGGTAGACAAACATGAACCGTTGATTTAGTATATCTAGGTAGACCAATGTGAGCCGTTGACATTCGTACCTGTCCTCTATATTTTTTTGAAAATGTGAATAAACAGACAAACGTGAGCCGGTTGATTTAGTATATCTAGATTTTAAGAAAGTCTTTGACAAGGTCCCTCAGGAAAGCCTCTTGGCAAAAATAAAAAGTCATGGGATTGGAGGCAGTGTACTATTGTGGATCAGGAACTGGTTAAGAGATAGAAAGCAGAGAGTAGGGCTAAATGGCCAATTTTCTCAGTGGAGAAATCTAAATAATGGAGTACCCCAGGGATCTCTGCTGGGCCTGCTGCTTTTTAACATATTCATAGATGACCTGGAAATGGGAATAACGAGTAAGGTGATCAAATTTGCAGATGACACAAAATTATTCAATGTTATTAAAACACAAGAGGATGCTGAAAAATTGCAAGAGTTATGCACCTAGGGAAGAATAACCCAAACTATGGTTACACAATGCAAGATACCACCTTAGAAACCATCACCTAGGAAAAAGATTTAGGCATCATCATGGATAATACATTGAAACCCTCTGCCCAGTGTGCAGTGGCTGCCAAGAAAGCATATGGAATGCTAGGAATCATAAGGAAAGGAATGGAGAATAAAACAAAGGATATTATAATGCCTCTGTATCGTTTCCATGGTGCGACTGCACCTTGAATATTGTGTGCAGTTCTGGATGTCATACCTTAAAAAGGATATAGCAAAATTAGAAAAGGTACAGAGAAAGGCAACAAAAATGGTTAAGGGGATGGAAGCATACCCCCATGAGGAGAGGCTTAAAATGTTGGGGCTCTTCAACTTGGAAAAGAGATGGCTGAGGGGGGGATATGAATGAATGGAGTATAACGGGTAAACATAAATCAGTTTTTTATGCCATCAAAAAGTAGAAAGACTAGAGGACACACAATGAAGCTACAATGCAACCCATTTAACACTAAACTCCTTGGGCGAGCTCCTTGGGGCGACGACGTGGGCGACGGAGCTCCATTCTCGTGTGGTGCCTTTATCCCATCCTTTTCGGTCTTTGACGCAATCCCTTCGGCTACCTCTATGCTCTCATCTGCTGCACTCCGCTGTAAGTATTTATCTATTTGTCTCACTGCTTGTCTCTCGTTTCGGTATCTCTTACTGTTCTTGCTGGCCATGTCAGCCATTCCAGTACTTTGGGGTCGTCGCCCTTTGCCCTTATTTGCGCCATTCAACCACTCACAGGTCCCCTCGCGTGTCTATCTCTGCCCGGTCATGTCGGCCCCTCCCACTAGGAGTTCTCTTCAGTCCCCCCAATTGCCGTCTTCCAGCTACACCTCACCAGCACCCCTTCGTCTAAGTCTGCTTAACTGTCGGTCCCTGCGGTCAAAATCTGCCTTGATCTATGATCTTATTGAGCGGGAACACATTGATGCTCTTTTCTTGGTTGAGACCTGGCTTAGGGAGGGAGAAGAGTCTCTCCTTCAACGTTGTCTCCCTCCTGGTTTCAACGCCATATCTGTCCCGCGTATCTCTCGATCAGGGGGCGGGGTTGTGGTAATTTATCGCTCCTCGCTACCCCTCTCCAGGATTTCTTCTCCATCATTATCGTACCCTGAGTCTCTTTTGCTGCAGTTGGACAGCCTACCCGCCCTTCAATTTCTTCTTATCTATCTTCCTCCTTCCTCTTCCTCTGCTACCTGGGACTCCTTTCTAGCCTCTGTTTCTGACTTAGTTCTTCAATTCCCTCAACTTCACTTGCTGGGCGATTTCAACATCCACTTTGACTCCCCTACCTCAGCGAGGGACATCGCCTTTTCCTCTCTTCTCCGTCATCTCTCATTGGTACAGCATGTTTCTTTATCCACCAAAGTCTTCTCCATACATTGTATCAGTTTCTTCAGCCACCGCCATACCCTGGTCAGACCACTGCTACCTCCTGTTCACCTTTCAAGCCCCTCCTCTGGCTCCCCTCCCCCTCTCTCCACCTGCAGTTCTTTCTTGCCGCCTCAACTCGACTATCCTGCAGGCCTTCTCTGTAGCTCTTCCTCCCCTCCCTTCTGACTTTTCTTCCTCTTCTCCCTCCTCTCAGGTTACCGCCTGGAATGCTGAGCTGTCACATACCCTTGACCGAGTTGCTCCCACTAGACTTATCAAACCCCGACCTCGCACCCACCAGTCTTGGTACCATGCTGGGCTTTTTCTTCTTCGCTCTCATTTACGCAGAGCTGAGCGTCTCTGGCGCAAGGCTCCTTCTGCCCCTTCGTATCATAAATTTAAATCCTGTCACGCTCACTACCGCTCTGTGATCCACCAGGCAAAATGCTCTTTCTACTCATCCACAATCTTAGCAGCCCCTAATAGGTCTCGTCAGCTCTTTGTCACCTTGAACACTCTTTCTCGCCTACAGTCCCCAACTGCTACGGGCCCCTCACATCCTGATACGGCCCCTAGTCCTACCACTCTGGCAACCTTCTTTTCTGACAAAATCCAGAAGCTTCGTTCCTCTCTCCCTCATTGTCCCCAAGCCTTGTCCTCTCCTCCTCCTGTTTCTCCCCCACTTTCCCCATGCCTTTCCCATACCTGGTCCACCTTCTCACCTATTTCCTCGTCTGAATTGCTTCACTTGCTATCCACCACTCGGAAAACAACCTGTGACCTGGACCCTATTCCTTCTTCTTGGTTTTCTGAACCCTCCGTCTCATTACTTCAACCTCTTCTGATCATCATTAACTCTAGTTTGTCCTCAGGTTCCTTCCCCACTCCCTGGAAACACGCCACAGTTCGTCCTTCTCTTAAACAACCTGCCCTCGATCCCTCTGTCCCTGCCCATTATCGCCCTGTGTCTAATCTCTCCTTTACCTCTAAACTTTTGGAAAAGGTAGTCTTCTCTCAACTTTCTCATTATCTTGCCTCTACACTGTTTCTGCACCCCAGACAATCTGGTTTCAGACCTGGTTTCAGTGTCGAATCCACAATCACTGCTGTAGTAAATGAAATTCATACCTCTCACGATCAGGGCAACATCACACTAGCAGTATCACTCGATCTCTCAGCAGCTTTTGACCTGGTGGACCACGCCCTTCTTCTTTCTCGTCTGCGGGATGCAGGTATTCGTGGATTAGTCTATCACTGGTTCCATTCTTTCCTTTGCCACCGGTCTTTTGCTGTCTCCTCCTCTCGCTCACTGTCCAATCATTTCCCACTCCCATGTGGTGTCCCTCAGGGCTCTATTCTGGCTCCTTTATTGTTCAACATCTTCCTTGCCCCTAAGCCGGGATCTCCAGTTATTTCTATGCGGACGACATCTTTCTACTGCACCACACCTCATCATCCCACCCTGATTTATCACCGCTAGAAAATTGTCTGTCAACTATTTCCACTTGGCTTTCCTCTAACTGCTTAGTGCTCAATGTTTCTAAAACCGCCGCAATTTGGTTTCCTCACACCTCTCCTGTCCCGTCTCTTTCTCCATCCCTTGCAGGTTCCCCCATCACTGTGGCTTCCAAACTCCGCTACCTTGGGGTATTTCTTGACAGCAATCTCAGTTTTCAAGACCATATCTCTCATGTTTCCCGCTGTTCTTTTCTATGTCTTCGACAAATTCGTGCCGTACGTCCCTTTCTGTCTACTCAGGCCCTCACTACTCTTCTGCTCTCGTTGGTTATCACTAGATTAGACTTCTGTAACACTATTTTTGCTGGTCTCCCTAAAGCTCAAAAACACCGTCTTCAACTGATCCAGAATACAGCTGCCCGCATGATCCTCCACGCTTCCCCACGTGACCATATCACCCCTCTGCTTTATCACCTCCACTGGTTGCCACTTGACTATCGAATAACATTTAAGGTTCTCACTTTAGCTCACAAAGCCATTTATCATTCAACTCCTGCCTACCTTTCTGATTTACTGACTTATCATAACCCCTCTCGCAGCCTCCGGTCCATTCACATTAACCGTCTGCACCTCCCTGCACCCTCCAAAGCCCATTTGCAATCCACCAGAAAATCTGCATTTTACTACCTAGGACCCTCTCTTTGGAATTCCCTCCCTACTAACCTCCGCACAGAAGAATCCTACCCCAAATTCCGCTCTCTTCTTAAAACCCATCTTTTCTCACTAGCTTTTCCCCTCTGAAGATTTCTCTCTGTTTTCTATTTGTATTGCTTCTGCCTTTACTCTCCTTTCTGCTTTTAATTATTGTAATTTCCTTTCTTTTTAACCACTATTTTTTTTTTAATTGTAAACCGCCTCGGTGTAATGAGAGGCGGTATAGTAAATGTGAAATAAACAATAAACAATAAACAATAATAAGAGAAAACATTTTTTTACTCAATGTGTAATCAAAGTCTGGAAATCGTTACCAGAGGATGTAGTTAAAGCTGTTATTATTGCTGGGTTTAAAAAAGGTTTGGACATGTTCCTGGAGAAAAGGTCCATAAACCATTATTAAAGAGGACCTAGGAAATCCACTGCTTGCCTTGGATTGGCCACTGTTGGAAAAAGGATACTGGGCTTGATGGACCTTGGTCTGACCCATTAAGGCCTTTCTTACATTCTTATGTTCAAATGATAAGTAGTAGTAGTAGAACATGGCTCCTTCAAATCTGTGTGTGCTATAGGCATATAAGCAGTGATTTTTCCAAAATAGCATATGTCCATTTACATATGTAAATAAACTTTATAGATATGTAAATAGTGCTTAAGCCTTCCAAATTTCCTTCCTAAGTCTTTTAAAATGTACTGTCTAGGAAGCTAGAGTCCAAATAGAGCAGAGCTGAGAGACCTTTAGGAAATCCAAAGCAGCTTTACTGAAAACCCCTACACTTGCAGTATTTCGGTAAGTAAGCCTTCTTCAGTTCTGCCTTACTTTAGTTGGACTCTGGATTGTTTGGGGGCCTTTGTGTCTCTTTTTGACAGCCTAGGAAGCTATACATGGATATCACAACCCACAAGTGTAATTCTTCTTAAGGAGAAACTAGCTAAACTTAAAGTAAACAAAGCAATGGGACCGGATGGGATATACCCTAGAATACTGAGGGAACTTGGGGACGTTCTAGCAGCTCCACTGACTGATCTTTTCAATGCCTCGTTGGAGTCGGGAGTGGTGCCAAAGGACTGGAGAGAGGCTCATATGGTCCCTTTACACAAAGGCGGAAGTAAGGATGTGCTTGAAACTACAGGCCGGCTAGTTTAACTTCGGTGGTGAGTAAATTGGAAATGCTACTGAAAGAAAAAATAGTGAGGTTTCTGGAGTCCAGCAGATTACAGGATCTGAGGCAGCATGGATTCACCAGAGGCAGTTCTTGTCAGACAAATCTGATTGATTTCTTTGACTGGGTGACCAGGGAGTTGGACTGAAGGAGAGCCCTAGATGTGGTGTATTTAGATTTCAGTAAAGCCTTTGACACCGTTCCTCACAGGCGACTTATAAACAAACTGAGAACCTTAGGGATGGACCCTAAAGTTACTGCTTGGGTTGGAAATTGGTTGAGTAGGAGGTGACAAAGGGTACAGGTAAATGGAGCTCACTCTGAGGAGAAGGAGGTTACCAGTGGTGTGCCCCGGGGATCTGTCATTGGTCCAATTCTTTTTAACATATTTGTTAGTGATATAGCGGAAGGACTGTCGGTAAGGTTTGCCTCTTTGCGGATGATACCAAAATCTGCAATAGAGTAGACACCCAGGAAGGTATAGATAACATGAGGAGGGATCTAGCTAAGCTTGAAGAATGGTCTAGAATTTGGCAGCTGGGATTTCATGTTAAAAATGCAAGGTCATGCATTTGAGCTGCAGCAATCCAAGGGAGCAATATAGAATAAGGGGTGAAGTACTTTTGTCCACTAAAGAAGAGCGGGACCTAGGCGTGGTTGTGTCTGATGATCTTAAAGTGGCTAAACAGGTAGAAAAGGTGACAGCAAAAGCTGGAAGGATGCTTGGGTGCATATGGAGAGAAATGGCTAGCAGAAGAAAGGAGGGGATAGTGCCTCTGTATAAGTCTTTGGTACGACCACATTTGGAGTATTGTGTGCAATTCTGGAGACCACATCTTCAAAAGGATATAAACAGGCTGGAGTTGGTACAGAGGGTGACTACTAAAATGGTTAGTGGTCTTCATTATAAAGCATATGAGGACAGACTTAAGGATCTTAATATGTACACCTTAAAGGAAAGGCGCGATGGAGGTGATATGATTGAGATGTTTAAATACTTCTGCGGCATAAATGCACAGGGGGAGATCCTCTTTCGATTGAAAGCAAGCTCTGCTACAAGGGGATATGGGATGAGGGTGAAAGGGGATAGATTCAGGAGTGATATGCGGAAATATTTCTTTACGGAAAGAGTGGTGGATCCGTGGAATAGTCTCCCAGTGGAGGTGGTAGAGATGAGGACAGTATCTGAATGGAAAGAAGCATGGGACAAACACAGAGGATCTCTAAAGGAAAAAAGGAGACTGTTGTAGTGGTTGATATGGAAGGACAGACTAGATAGGCCATGTGGTCTTTTTCTGTTGTCATGTTTCTATGTTTCTATTATTACCTAGTCTGTGTAATACTTTTTTGAAAAGCTCTTTAAAACATGCTTTATCTATCCAGTAATTTAGTATGTCATATTTTAACATGAGGAGCTCTAGCATTCTTATGCAAAACAAGTAGGTCAGAATAGGTGCACAAGTTAATTTATTGAGTTATTTAGAATAAGATTATTTCAGATGAGGTTTCTCATAGTTTCCATTCTTTAATGCATGATGAGATCCCTAAGCATTTTGAAAGGCGTGCATAAGAAAATATTGCATGCTTCCTATGAACTTGCTACATGAATGCAACATTGGTATAATGTGACAGGCACCATCTACAGAACGAAGAATATCACAAAACATATCCTCTTTCTCTTTTCCTCCCACCTAATTGTTTTATATTCATCTTCACTTTCTCTTTCCCTTCCTCTTCTTCTCCAATGGATAGCTTACTGTGTTTTATTTATTTAACCTGTTTTATATACCACCTTATCCTTCAATGAAAGTGGTTTACAATAAAACTTATCAGCATACATTTAAACAGATGTATGAAGGGGGGAGAGTAGTGGGGGAGGGTAAAAATTGTATACATATATACAAACTATTTACAGTTAGCTCTTTTATGATTGTGCATGTGGTCTATGAGCAATTTGTCCGCCGCTTGTAATAGATTATGTTATGTGTCCAAAGTACTCAGTGAACAAGAGGGTCTTGAGTGTCTTGCAGAAATCCTTGATGTCTTTCAAGGCTCTCATTCCTTTGGTAAGGGAATTCCATAAGGCAGGTGCAGTAAGTGTGAGCACTCTTCTGGACATGGTATGATTGATGCTTTGATATCCTGCGGACGTGTTGAGCATGTTTTCTTGTTGTTTTGCACGGGTCTTGAGCTGAAGTCTTTGATTATTATGTTGTGTAGCGCAACTGCTGAATATTGGTGAATGATTTTAAATATGTTTAAGGTTATTTTGAATCTTGCTCGGGCGTGGATTGGCAGCCAGTGTAATTGTTGGAGTATAGGTGTGATGTGCTTATTTTTGGCTGTGCCTGTGATGATTCATGCGGCTGTATTCTGCACCAGTTGGAATGGATGGATGGTCTGTTTGGGGAGAGCTTGGTAAAGTGAATTTAACATAAGAACATAAGAACATAAGAACATAAGATATGCCATACTGGGTCAGACCAAGGACCATCAAGCCCAGTATCCTGTTTCTAACAGTAGCCAATCTAGGTCATACGTACCTAGCAGTTTCCTCAAAAGACACAGGTTCCACAATGCTTGTACTCGGTCAAGCAATGATATCCTGGGTCCCTTCTTAATAATGGTTTATGGACCTTTCCTCCAGGAACTTGTCCAAACCTTTTTTAAACCCAGCTACACTAGCCTTTACTACATCTTCGGCTGACAAAATCAAGAGTTTGATTACACGTTGAGTGAAAAAATATTTTCTTTTATTTATCTTAAATAGCTTACCCTGTAGCTTCATTGCATGTCCCCTAGTCTTTCTATATTCTGATAACGTAAACAATCGATCTATGTTTACCCGTTCCACTCAGTTCATTAATTTATAGACTTCTATCATATCTCCCCTCAGCCGTCTCTTTTCCAGGTTAAAGAGCCCTAACCTTTTTAGCCTTTCTTCATAGGAGTATCCTTCCATCCCCTTTACCTTTTTGGTGGCTCTTCTCTGAACCTTTTCTAATAACGCTATATCCTTTTTAAGATACGGCGACCAGAATTGCACACAATATTCAAGGTGCAGTCTCACCATGGAACGATATAGAGGCATTATAATATCTTTTGTTTTATTTTCCATTCCTTTCCTTATGATACCTAGCATTCTATTTGCTCTCTTGCCGGCCGCTGCACACTGGGCCGAGGCTTTTAAAATGTTATCCACAACGACGCCTAATGTGGAACCTTGCATCGTGTAACCATAGTTTGGGTTGTTCTTCCCTAGGTGCATAACCTTGCACTTGTCCACATTAAATTTCATCTGCCATTTTGATGCCCAGTCTTCCAATTTATCAAGATCCTCTTGCAATTTTTCACAATCCTCTTGGGTTTTAACAACTTTAAATAGTTTTGTGTCATCTGCAAACTTGTTAACTTCACTCATTATTCCCTTTTCCAGATAATTTATGAATATGTCAAAAAGCAGCGGACCCAGCGCAGATCCCTGGGGTATACCACTATTCACCTTTCTCCATTGGGAAAATTGGCCATTTAGCCCTACACTTTGCTTTCTATCTTTTAACCAGTTCCTGATCCACAATAGTACACTGCCTCCTATCCTATGACTCTTTAGTTTTAGAAAAGTATCTGATGAGGGACCTTGTCAAAGGTTTTCTGAAAGTCCAAATACACTATATCAACCGACTCACCTTTGTCTACCTGTTTATTAACACCTTCAAAAAAACATAACAGATTAGTAAGACAAGATCTTCCTTGTCTAAAGCCATGTTGGCTGTCTCCCATTAGGCCATGACTATCTACATGCTGAGTAATTTTATTCTTTATGATGGTTTCTACCATTTTTCCCGGTACTGATGTCAGGCTCACCGGTCTGTAGTTTCCCGGATCACCCCTGGAACCCTTTTTAAAAATTGGCGTTACATTGGCGAGCCTCCACTCTTCAGGTATTACAGATGATTTTAATGAAAATTCACAGATTACTAAAAGCAGGTCTGCAATCTCATATTTCAGTTCTTTCAACACCCTTGGATGTATACCATCTGGCCCAGGTGATTTGCTACTCTTCAGTTTATCTAATAGTTGTAATACATCTTCCCAATGTATTGATATTTCCTTCAATTCTTCTGCACCTTTAAATACCACTTCAGTCATGGGTAACATCCCTACATCTTCCTCAGTAAAGACCAAAGCAAAGAATTCATTCAGTCTCTCTGCTATCACCTTGTCACCTCTTAGTGTCCCTTTAACCCCTCTATCATCTAATGGACCAACTGACTCTCTCAGAGGGTTTTTGCTATGAATGTACTTGAAAAAGTCTTTATTACGCGTTTTTGCTTCCGCAGCAAGCTTCTTCTCAAATTCTCCCTTTGCCTGCCTTATCAATGCCTTGCATTTAACTTGCTAGTGCTTGTGCTGTTTCCAGTTTTCGTCATTTGGCTCTTTTTTCCATTTCTTGAAAGATGCTTTTTTGGCAACAACAGCCTCTCTGACCTCCCCTTTAAACCATGCTGGCAGTTTTTTGGACTTCCTTCCACCTTTCTTAAAGCTTGGAATGCAGCTGGTCTGGGCTTCCAAGATAGTAGTTTTCAACAACACCCAAGCTTGATGTACGTCTTTAACCTTTGCAACTGCTCCTTTTAGTTTCTTCTTATCTATTTTCCTCATTTTATCGCAATCTCACTTTCGAAAGTTAAAAGGTAGTACTGTTCATTCCCTTACTATCCCTCCTCCACTAATTAAATCAAACGCGATCATGCTGTGATCACTATTGCCAAGTGGCCCCAACACCCTTATCTCTTGCACAAGATCTGGCGTTCCACTAAGGACTAGGTCTAATATGGCTTCCCCTCTGGTTGGTTCATGAACCAGATGCTCCAAGAAACAGTCATTTATTTCATCTAGGAACTTTATCTCCCTAGCACGTCCTTCCGTGACACTGACCCAGTTGATACCGGGGTAATTGAAATCACTCATTATTATTACTGCGCTGTAACTTTTGTTAGCTTCCTTGATTTCTTTGAGCATTTCATCATCCATTTGTTCATTCTGGTCAGGTGGTCGATAGTACATAATCCAGTATTGGGGTGATAATGGCCTGGCACACTGACCGGAAATGATCCTGGCTTAGGACTAGTTTGAGTCCCCTAATGAGCTTTAATCTGTAGTAAGCTTTTGCAGAAGTTTTGTTGATGTGTGTCTCGAGGTTAAGGTTTTTGTCCAGGATAATGTCTGAGTATCTTACTTCGTCCTTTACCCTTATTGTCTTGTGCAGGATGTTGATGGTTTGTATTGGGTTGAAAGTAGTGTTTCTGGATATGAAAAGTGCTTCTGTCTTCTCGTAGTTAACTGTCAGGTTGTTGTTGGTGAGCCAGATGTTCATGTCTTCAAGGCTTTTGGTTATAGGTATTAGGTCAGGTGCGTGTAGGTTGGTTGGGGTATAAGCCATGATATCAGGGCCAGCCCGTCCATTGTGCGATAATTTTGTTTGCGCAGGGCCCCGCGCTTCAGGGGGCCCTGCGCAAACACCATTAATGCACACTGGATGGCTGCAGAGGGAGCTGGGGAAGCCTGCATGAGTCCCCGGCTCCCTCTGCACAGCCGCTAGCGTGATGAGTCTTTTTCCTCACACTAGCGGCTGTATCTGTGAAGCTGTGAATGCCGGGAGAGGTTAACGGCAATGCCCTTTAACCTTTTCCAGCATGCGCAGCTTCACAGATACAGCCGCTAGCGTGAGGGAAAAGACTCCTCACGCTAGCAGCTGTGCAGAGGGAGCCAGGGCCTCGCACGGGCTTCCCCTGCTCCCTCTGCAGTTCCTTAGTTAGCTGCGGGGCTGTTCGGGGGGGGGGGGGCTAGGACTGCAAATGGGCCATGATGGAGGGGGGCTAGGACAGGATGGGCCATGATGTGGGGGGGGGGCTAGGACTGGATGGGCTGTGATGGGGGCTAGGACAGCCAATGGGCACTGTTGGAGGGGGGTCTCGGACTTGAACGGCTGTGATGGCGGGAAAGGACAAGAAGTGCGGTGATGGGGGAATAGCAATACAAAGGGGCTGTAATGGGAGGGGGCTAGGACTGGATGGGCTGTGATGGGGGGCTAAGACTGCAAATGGGCCATGATGGAGGGGGGGCTAGGACTGGATGGGCTGTGATGGGGGCTAGGACTACAATTGGGCTGTAATGGGGGGCTAGGACTGGATGGGCTGTGATGGGGGGCTAGGACTGCAAATGGGCCGTGATGGAGGGGGGGGGGCTAGAACTGGATGGGCTATTATGGGGAGCGGGCTAGGACTGGATGGGCTGTGATGGGGGGCTAGGACTACAAATGGGCTGTAAAGGGGGGCTAGGACTGGATGGGCTGTGATGGGGGCTAGGACTGAAAATGGGCTGTGATGGGGGACTAGGACTGGATGGGGGACTTGGATTGGAAATGGACTGTGATGGGGCTAGAACATCAAATGGGCTGCAATGGTGGTGGGGGGGCTAGAACTGGAAATGGGCTGAGATGAGGGAGGAACGGACTGGAAATGGGCTGTGATGAGGGGCGGGCTAGGACTGGAAATGGGCTGGTGAGGGGGCTGGAATTTGGCTGATGGGGAGCTTGGAGTGGAGATGGGCTGATGGGGGGCTGGAATGGAAGTGGAAAAGAACATATGGGGGGCTAGGACTGGAAATGGACTGATGGGGGCTGGAATAGGACTGGAAATGGGCTGATGGGGCTGGAAATGGACTGACAAGGGGGCTAGGATTGGAAATGGGCTGATGGGGGAGCTTGGAGTGAAAATGGATGATGGGTTGGAATAGGACTGGAAATGGTTAATGGAAGAATAGGACTGGAAATGGGCTGATGGGGCTGGAATAGGACTGGAAGCAGGCTGAGGGGAGTTGGAATAGGGCAGGAAATGGGCTGACAAGTAAGCTAGGATTGGAAATTGGCTGATGGGGGAGCTTGGAGTAGAAATGAGCTGATGGGGCTGGAATGGAACTGGAAAAAAACATATGGGTGGCTAGGACTGGAAATGGGCTGATGTGGGGGCTTGGGAGATTGGGACTAGAAGGAAGCGGATGTTGGGTGGGTCTAGAACTATAAGGGAGCTGATTTTGGGGGAGGACTAGAAAGGGTTGGGGATGGGGAATAAGAATGGAGAGGGGAAAAGATATTTTGTGTGGGAGGGAAGAAAAGTCTACGATGGGCTGTGTATTGGGAGAGTAAGTGGGGACAAGAGAATGGAAGGGTGAAATTTGAGTGGATGATAAAGGAATAAGGAAAGAAAAGGGGGAAAGAGCAAAAGGGGAATGATCAGTTTGTTAAAGCAGATATAGAGAGAGAATGGAAAAAATCTAAAAGAGAAGAAAGGACAAATGGATAACGCGCAGAAGACACAAAGAAACCAGAAGAAAGTGACTGGAGCAATTGCAGCTGAAAAATAAAATCCCAAACAGAAGGTAGAAAAATACTTTTTATTTTGAATTTATTAACTGGAATATGTCAGGTCTGGGAAGTGTGTATTGCTAACATCTTTGCGTTTTTGCTTAGTGCAAGTGGAAATTAATTTATAGTTTTATTTCTCCAATGTTGTACATTTCATGTTTGACTTTTGGGGTTCCCAGTTTAATTATCATCTTCCTATTTCTAAATTGTGATCCCTTGTTCTTTGTGTGGTGACAGTCTATGTTGTGTAACCAAGTTGAGTTATTCTGTTTATATTGTTTCTATTTGATAGTCCCACTTGTTCTCTTTCCCCCAGTGAGATGTATTGGTATTTTCTGAGATGTACTGGTTTTAATATCTGCAGTGTTGCCTTTTGATAGGTAGGGTTTGGTGCTTTGTGAGTCCTAATAGTGCTGTTATGATACGGTGGATTTGCTATGGGTTCTAAATGATCAGTGTTTGTAGTACTTCCTAATGGGCCTGGTGTTTGTCACCGCAATATAGTAATGTAGAAATCTGTTAGTCTTTCTTTATTCAGACACATGTTTACTAAAAGCGAATGTTAACATTATGGAAATATTTATGCAAATGAGGTTCATTATGCAAATGAGGCCTCACAATTAATCTCCGCACATGGCCCCGCACCCACCTTGGGCCACCCCTGCATGATATCATCCACATATATACGGTAATACATCTTGTGCCATTTGATGATGTTGCAGAAGGGCTGTATGTATAAGTTAAAGAGTATAGATGAGAGTGCAGATCCCTGTGGAATTCCCTGTGGATTGGAGAACAGTGTTGATATGTTGTCACCACATTTGACCTGCTGCATTCGGTTATTTAGATATGAGCTGAACTATTTTATGGTGTTGTTGCGTGGTCCAATCTCTTGGAGTTGTTGTAGCATTATGCTGTGGGATAACATATCAAAGGCAGCTAAAATGTCTACAAAGATTAGAAGGAATCCATTCCTGATGTTGTCAATGCCCTTTATGACGTTGTCGAAGAGGGAGGTTTACAGCGTTTTGACGTTATGATGTGGCTTGAATCCATGTTGGTGGGTGTCAAGTGGCATGTTCAGGTCAATGTGGTCCTGCAGTTGCTTTTGTACAGCCTTTTCAATGATTTTCACAATGAATGGTAAGCTGGAGATTGGGTGATTAGATTTTGGATCTGACGCGTTTGCAATTTATTACATACTCAAATAGACCAATATGCAGCAAACATTACATTTTTTCTCATCTAGTCTAGAACTCTTGAATTTATTTTTCTAAACTAATATGTTCTAATTTCTGAGAAAACAAATAGAATCACTCACAGTGTCTTGTATTCTGTAGCATAGGATTATAGTAACCGTTTTGATCCCGGTGGAAGGTGTTGTTTTTTACATCAATACTTCATTTGCAACACTGTAAGAGCCCAAAAATGCTGACATACATGAGCTTTGGATGCCACTTAGGTCTAGCTTGCATGGGGCTTAGTTTGTATTCAAACCAGGAGCATGTCAGTATAATTTTATTTTTTTTTTAATTTAAAGTTTTTATTAATTTTAGATAATACATTCTGGCATGAATGTTGGACAAATAATGGTAAGCATAATTTTAGATTTTTATGGAGAACTTGTAATTATTGCCACCTTGCTAGGCGCTTGCCGCCTTGCTGAGCAGACTATATGGACCATGATGATCTTTATCTGCCAACATGTACTATGTTACTATGGGGGTCATTCTGTCCTGTGAATAGTGGGGACGGACGTCCTGTTGGGACGTCCATCCCCGCTATTCATCCCCCTGCCGGCCCCGGCAACAGCCTCTCCATATGAGCAGCAGGTTTGTATGGGGAGGCCTAGATGGGGGAGGGAGGGCGTGTTCTGGAAGTGGAGTGAGGGCGGGACATGGGTGGACCGCGACCCCATACATACAGGGCCGATTCAGAGGTTGGCCCTGTACGTTCAGGGCCTTTGATCTAGACGGGGGACTTATTCCACCTCAAAGGTGGAATAAGTTTCCCTGGACATCATGGAATCCCTAAGGCAGGTCGCTGGAAGCAGGTGCGGGGCCACAGGGGGTTCCCTGCAGCCTGACCTTGGCCATGGAAGGCTGGATTGGGGGTCAGGCTATGGGGAAATAGGTTTATTTTCCACAGCAGGGTTCACAGCTCCTGAATGGAGCCATGGTGCCTTGGCAATGGGATGCCATGGCACTGCGGCTTCATTCAGGAGCCTGGCTGAGGTAGCCAGGCATGTGGCTGGGTATGTAGGCCGATCAGAATCGGGGCCTGGCCTGCACATCCAGGCTGTAGACCTGATTATGATCCCGTGGGCACATCTAGCCCTCGTGGGATCAGAATCGGGTCTACCTCTGTGTGCCCCAATTCTGATCGGCCACACAGGGGCTGCACGGCCTGAATGGAATAGGTCTCCACGTTACTATGTAGCACAATTTTTTATGCCATGTTTTAGTAATTACTATTCACTTAAAAAAATCCTCTCAAGGGGCCCAAACAAACACAAGAAAAGAGAGAAATGAAAAACCCCAAATAAGGCATAAAAGACAACCAAAAAAAAGAAGAAAAATGAAAAAAATAAACAAAACCAGAAAAGCAAAAGAGCAAAGAGAGCTTCTAATGAATAAACTAACAAGCACAATGGTTTTATAGAGGAAACAGACCTCAGCTGCCCTCTTATATAACGAAGAAAAAGAGGGTGGGCTAGCCGATCAGCAGGACAGTACCAAACACTGCCTGTATAGTCAGCTAAGCCCAAAACATCAGCGGTCCAAAAATCTCTATTATGGGGGAAAAAGGTGTCTCTACGTAATTCAAAACACCTGCACTAAATAAGAAATCTAAATCACATAAACAACCCCGTATTGCAAAAACATTGCTTGAGATAAATACAAAAAGGGTAGCAATCCATTGTCATCAAATAAACACACTCAATAAACATTAGTTAGCAACAAAAAACCAAAGTACTTAGCTTGGGCTTCAGCTGGATATAGCTACATATAGCACACCTTTAGTGAAGTTAACAGCAGTAGCATGGAGCCCCGACACTGGGTATTTCATCTAAACGGCTTCCTCAGGGAGCTCTGGTATCAAAACATTGCAAGCCGTCCTAACAGTACAGGAATAGCAGGAAAAACACCAATGCTAAGCCTACCGCTGTCCTGTATTGCTGTTTGTTTTTTTGGTTTTGTTTATTTTTTTATTTTTCTTCTTTTTTTGTTGTTTTCTTTTGTGCCTTATTTGGGTTTTTTGTTTCTCTTTTTTCTTATGTTTTAGGAATCACCATCTATAATTATTTTCTTGTATGACATGTGAGGGTTAGCCAGTAAAACCCTAGCAAGGAAGCTTACATTGGGCACGATCCAGGAAGACAAATAGCAGGGCTTTCACTGTATGCTGCCTCCTGGCCCCCCTGCATGCACACAGCTGCTGTGCATGCTGCAGGGGATGTGGGCGGCATGGGTGGAGAGTGGACGGAGCATGGGTGGGACTGATCCCCGGATGTACAGGGATTGGATTGGCCGGCCAGCCCCCCCAGCAGCGATGGCGGCGGGCAGAGTGAGTCTCTGCCACCTGATCTGGGCCCAGGCTGCCCCCGTCAGGGTCAGGCGATGGGGAAAAGGGGGCACTCCAAGGCAGCGGTCAGGTTGTGCTGTGGGGAGGACATCCCCACGGAGATACAGCGGCACGCCGGACCATCTCCCAGGAACCGATCCTGCACCCGCAGGGCCGTCTTGCTCCTGCATTGCAGAATCAGGTCCTAATGGGCCCGTCCTAGTTGTGGACGTCCAGATGGCTTGGATGTGCCCCTTCTAGTGTTAGGCTCATTGTGTCTCCATTGAATGGGACTTCTGGATATCATTTTTAAAAAGTCTTGAGAGGAAGAAACCATATTTTACTCAGCTGAAAAACCACTCTGCAGTCGGAGTACACCGTAGGAGATCTCTGGGTAAAGGGCAATTAACAGCTTGCGCTGACCTGAGCAAGTAAGTATATCAAAAACTGGCCTCGAAAGCATTAAGATGATCCATTAAAAAAGATATTCCCTACAACTTAGTTGCTGACCCTTCTTTTTAAATATTTAAAAAGTAAAACACATCAAACACCACGTTACTTTGGTGCAGTGAAATATACCCCCACATATATATGTAGACGATTAACACTCAATAATTCATGATTGACTTTATCAAATCTCAAATTTTGTGTTTGTGGGGTAGAGCTTAAGAAATCCAGCCCCAGGAATTCTTTAAAGAAAGGTGCAAGAAACCAAAAATCGCTAAAGGAATGTCCATGAAAAATAAAACATCACCGAAGTTCAGAGTCTGTTAAAAGAATGGTAGCAGGAGAGGACTAGATTCAAGGAAAGATTTACCCTACACCAGGCCAATAGCACAAAATCCTTCACTGAGGGCTTCCTCCCTATCCCTTTCAAACTGCAAATATTCTTAGTGAGCGAAGTCCTAAGAGAATAAAGAAAGATTCCTTGAAAAACAAATAATATTTCATCATGAGCATTAGCTCCAGGAAAAAAAAATAAGCAGCTGACACCATGCAGCTTTCCTAACCAGGGTGGTAGATGGATAAGCAAATGCAGCTGAATTATTTTAAGTAAGCTCTGACTGGAATTCGCCTGACAATAATAGCCTATTTGCCCTTGAGCAATGGTAACGTGAACGCCATCATCAAACACCATCAAAACGTGGAGGTAGTACAGAGACTGCGAGGGGCGAGGGGCTGGTGGCCAGTTCTAGTCTAGCCATGCCGGCCTGTTAATTCAGGTGCAATATTTGGTGTCCATGTTGTCCGAGAAGTGTGGCCTGTCTTCTTGCAGTGCTAACAGCAAGATAATCCCTGTCTAAGGAATCAGTAAGTACGGTCTGCCTAATCCAGTCCCAGTGTGAAACTGTTGACATTTGTTCTTTTTTTTCTGTCATTCTGTGACTGGGCCTGTTTTGTGCTGGATTAGGCACAAATCTCCTATGCACCGCATTTGGCATGCTACTACTAGTGTAACTTCATTAATAATGCATGAAGAGAAAGTAATCCACGGCAGGGAAGGGAAGGGAAGGAGGGTTTTCTTTTTACAGCTACCAAATCCTCTGGAATGAGCAATTACTTGCCACTCTTTTTATGTCTGATGTTGTAGTTTACAATTGGACAGGCATCGCTCTTTTTCTTATTTTTTTCATTTCATTCTCTTTTCGTTTTTTTTGCACCGGAGAGACGTTCTTGGAAATGAAGGACAAGAGGGAGCATCAGAAGTGGAGGCTTACAGACTCCTGCATACCAGATTGCTTTTTTTTTTTTTAAAGGAAGGCGCTGAGACAGAGGGGCTACATGTGCCACTCTTGTGCACTTTGATGTTGATTAGAAAGGAGGTTGACAGACTAGTGTGGGCAGCGGAACATTATTTAGGTAAACCATCTTGGTGGCAGCTGTAAAGAAAAAAAACAAAAATATATGACCAATGAAAGTCTGATAAAGAGGAAACAATAAAGCCAGAAGTTATAATGTTCTACTTGAAAGCGATAATCCGTAATAAAAATCGTAAATCTTAAATATAATGAGCAATGCTGGACAAAGCTTAATATTGGCCTTAATGCTTTTTCGGTAATTCTGTCTTGCCTGGCACACTATTAAATCACCGAGTAGCCCAAGGATCCTAAGCTAGTTCCTGAACAGTGGTCACTTACAAGTACTTTTGTATTCCACACTTCTGTCACAGTCGTGCTGTCAGAGTAACAGCTGGGGGAGACTTTTTCAACAAAGATGAGTGTCAGATAATCCTGATGAGATTCCACATCCAACATCTTTTGTAATTATGTCACATTCAGCTGTAATGGAATAATTCGAACCGAAAGGACAAGCTTTGATCCTTTCTTAAACCTTTCCCTGTGGGCTGGTTATCTAAAAAGAGTTAGAAGATATTTATGTGAGAAGATCTGGTGTTTCTTCACAAAAGTCATGCCTCTGATGTAATGTGATCCACAATAGTAATGTTGAGATTTCCATGCACCTTTTTATTTTTGTCAAAAGCATGTACAGACTGAATGAAGATCCCCCATATGATGCCTTTTTGGACTTTTAACAGTTTTCTAAAAACCGGCGGTCTGACTGCATATTGAAAGAGGATTTAAATACCTTTGCAGAAATCAACAGTTTCTTTCACAATATATGTAGGCCTGCTTAAACAGAAAAGTTCTCCTTTATCTTCTAGTGATCTCTCACTTCATCATTCCCGAAGGCAAGAGTATACACATTCGCAAAAGCAAAACGGCAAGCCACAGTTCTCAAAACACCATCTTTTGCACTTTTTGATTTATTTTAACATATGGAAATCTGATTTTTCTCTCTCTGTATATATGCATATATTTTTATAAATAGTAGAGAAAAATGCTAGGAACAAAGTCAACATATGAAATGAAAAAATCCTGATTTTCAGCTAGGGTGGCTACCATTTAAGTGCTGATTCCAGCAATTAACTTTATACGTATACTCAGCGGCCGTATCCTTTTAAATAGCACCGTTGAACATATGTGTAAGAGGTGACGATGCCAGCGATTATACTTTTACTTTAAGCCTGCTATTTGGTAGGCCTAAATTAAACACAAAACATTCATACAGAGGCTGAACGCTGCAGCTACACAGATTACTCCTCCCCAAATCAGCCCTTTATTATACAGTATAAATAAAATCTAGTTATTTAGCCTGTTAAAGGGTCAGATTTTATCTGGAAAATAATTGTAAATGGTGAAATTTTCCATGTCTGTTAATATTCATTCCTTGAATCCTGTTAGAGCAGTCCAGACAGGTAGGGGCAGACCAGAGCAACTATTATTAGTAAATACCTGGTGCATCATTGAGAGAAGCCAGTATGACATTTCCCAAGCTTTAAGCAAGACTGAAAAACCCAGGAAAACTCTAAAAAGTATTAAGCAATAATAATAACTTTATACAAACTATTGGCTCTCTTACCATTTTTAACTTTGTATCGGGCACTGATACTGCAAATGCAGCCACAAGGCAGCAGGGTTCTCCAATCTGTAGATGTATTCCCAGGGTGGGCTCTTGACTTGTCTAGCAGTATTCAAGGAAAAGAAATGAGCAGGTATAGAAAATTTCTCCTTCCTTATCATCCTACTAAACCAGTTCAGATGAATGGGATGTACCCAAGCAGTCAGACCCCAGATTGGGAAGAAGATAATGCACTGGAAAAAACTGCTATTCCATGAACATCATCTGCTCCATCTCCCATATGCAACCTGTAGTGTCTCACAAAGGAACTCAGTGAGGACCAAGTAGCTGCCTTACAGATGTCCTCTGTAGACACCAAGGTGGACTGAGCCCAGGAGTATGCTTATGTCCTGGTGGAATAAACTCAGACTCACAGTAAGTAGTCTGAAATAATTGCATCCTTAGCCAATTGAGGACTTGACTATGGCCTGTCTTTTCCTCAGATCACTGAAAAAGACAAAAAAAAAATAGTCTATCCTACGGAAGGAATTAGTCCTCTCCAGATACTTCATCACTGCCCTCCTCATATCCAACAGACACAGTGAGGGGTCTTCTCAGAGATCCTCCTTTAAAAAAGAGGGTAGATTCACAATCTGCTAAGGTTTAATAGAAGACAACACTTTCAGAAGACACAGATGCTGTCAAAATGACCAGGAAAGATTCCCTACAGGACAGAGCCTATATATACAATCAAGGAAAAACAAGTGGCAGATACACAAATGCAGTGGGAAATATAGAGTATTACTCCGGGAACCCTTTGTCGATCAAGAATGGATACATGAATGATTAAGGAGAGGTGAATTGAAACCAAAGGATGAGAGGTTGATAACTGCAGCCCAGGACAGCGACTTACGGATGAGATGGTTTACAGCAAGCATTAAAAAAACTGGCAACACAGACATCTGCCAATTCTGTAAGAAAGCCCTGGACATGGTGACTCACCTCATCGCTGGCTGTGAAGTTCTGATGGCAGAAAATTTCTATACAGAAAGACATTACTGGAAATTCTGTAAGCACTACATCACTGTGCCCAAAAAACACTGGAAGCATGATCCTAAGAGAATTACAGAAAATTAGGAGATTATGATCACTTGGGATACTCCCATTCCGACTGATAAAAAGCTGGATGCGAGGAAGCTGGATATAGTGGTTACGGAGAAAAACATCAGCACAACATTGATAATAAAGGTATCAGTTCCAAGCGACTACTCTGTGAATCACGTGGAGAGGCAGAAGATCCTGAAATACCATAAAATGCAGTCAGAGACAAAGAAAATGTGGTAGAAAGATACAGAAATATTTCCCATCATGTTGGGTGCCACAGGCTTGATAAAGAAGAATTTCCAAGCACATCTTGACAAACTACCCATACATGTTACATCTTACAAACTCTAGCAGGAGGCTCTCCTTGGCACAATGCAAGTACTATGCTGAGCCTTAGCAGTAAATTTGAGAGACTGAAATCATACTCCTCATGCCCTGGCTTAGACGTGAGGTTCACCACTGTCATGGTATGTGCAAAACTAACCCATTTGGAGAAACTGCCCTGAGAGAGAGCCTATAGTTCCAACACACTGCTGACAGATGCAATAGCCACCAGGAATATCATCTTCAGGGTCAAATTCTTGAGCAAGGCCTGCCAAAGGGCTCAAATGAGGGATCTTTCAGTGCCTCAAGTACCAGAGACAGATTCCACTGTTGTACAGTCAGGCAAATAGGTGGATAGATCTGCTTTATAACCTTGAGGAAGCCGGACACATCAGAGAGTGCCACTAAGGAAATTCCTTGAAATCGTCTCCGGTAGCACACAAGGACCACCACCTGAACCTTGAGAGAGTTCAGTACAAGACCTGGTCCAGCCTGGCTGTAAAATTACAACACAGCATCTATATCTGTCTTTCTGGCATCCAGGACCTGAAAGGAATACCGGCTCTCAAACACCTTCCAAAATCTGAAATAGAACAGGGATGTCAAGGATCTCCTCATCAACTATCACTCCTAGGTATCCTTTCTTAGAAACCTTATACCTTTCAAAGGACAGTCTGTAAGTGAGAAGGGAGCAGGTCCTCCATGACCAGGGGACCCTGTTGTGGAAGACCTCTCTCCTATGGCAGTAACAGAGGGGGATCCACCAGTAGGCGCCATAGATCTGCGTACCAAGGCCTGATCGACCAGTCTGGTGCTACAATAAGAACATAAGAATATAAGATATGCCCTAGTGAGTCAGACCAAGGGTCCACCAAGCCCAGTATTCTGTTTCCAGCAGTAGCCAATCCAGATCACAAATACTGGTCAGGTTCCCAAAAGCTATACAGTTTTTATGCTGCTTGTCCCAGGGGTAAGCAGTGGATTTCCCTGGTTCTCTTTAATAATGGTTTATGGACATTTTCTCCAGGAACTCATCCAAACCTCTTTTGAATTCAGCTAAACGAACAGCTTTTGCTACATTCTTTGGTAATGAATTCCAGAGTTTGATTACACGTTGAGTGAAAAAATATTTTCTTCTATTAGTTTTAAATGTGCTACATTGTAGCTTCATTGTGTGTCTCCTAGTCTTTCTAATTTTTGAAGGCGTAAAAAACCAATCTACATTTACCCGTTCTACTCCATTCATTATTTTATAGGTCTCTATCATATCTGCCCTCAGCTGCCTCATTTTCAAGTTGAAGAGCCCTAACCTTTTTAGCCTTTCCTTGTAAGGATATCCTTCCAATTTGATGGCTCTTCTCTGTATCTTTTCCAAAAATTCACCTCTTTGAGGCTGCTTATGGATCCTGATACCATGGCACTGCGGCTCCATTACAGAGCCAGGCTGAGTTAGCCGGAGATCTGTTGGACATGTGGCCCTTCAGAATTGGGGCCTGGCTTGCATGTACAAGCCGGTAGACCTGATTCTGAGGGGCCATACAGGGGTTGGATGTCCCATAAGGAATAGGCCTCTATGTGATTTCTAACAAGAGGATATCCATTCTTGTCTGTCAAAAAAGCATATTACTGAGCTTGTTTTGCACAATGGGACCTTTTATTAAAGAATTATCTGTATATTGCCATTTAAAAATATGACTAAATTGATTAGATGTTACTGGCACACTATCCAAATCCAATATGGTGCTGTAAGGATGCCCTTGGCTCAAATGTACCTGTCAGTGCTCCCGATCTGTTTTATTGGAGGTCTCCCTTCCCCAGGGAAGAGGAAAGAGAAGGGAAAGCTCTTACTCCTGGAGGGTGTATCCCTTCCAGCTTCGCAGCAGACGATGCTTGATGCCTTTAGTGTCCGGCCCACGTCTCAGCCCTCTTGGCCCTACCCGTGATGAATTCCTCAAGCAGTTGCGATGGGGTTTCGTTGAGTCCTGTGTTGCAGATGTCACTCCCAAACCCTGGAAGTCTTCTGTTGATCAGTTGGCAGGAGCTCCCACAAATCCATGGGGTGAGCTCAGGGGCTCTACTGGGAGGTGCCCCGGTCAATACTTCATCTCCCTTGGGAGAAAGAGAAGCTAGAGGAGGAAATGCTGCTGTGGCTTGATCGCTGGATGTTATTGCACAGGAGAGAGGCAAAGTTACATCCCCATGGAGGTATGGGGATGTACAGAAAACAATGGCAGTGACATTGGAGTATCTGCGGTCAGTGATTCAGGGGTTTAATTCCTCTCTGCAAACTTTGTCATGTCAAGTCCTTGGAAATATAAAAGTGGCTTCCCAGACTATCATTGATTAATCAAAGGCAGTGAAAGTTTTAACTGGAAGAATGGATACTTTAGAATCTATAGTGGCAAACAAACAGGTGGTGTGTGCTATGCTGATGAAGAACTCCTCAATAGTGGCCCGATGGATGGAGTATATGGAGAATCAAGTAAGGTGTAATAATTTTCCTAAGTCTCCATTGGTATCGCCAGTTGAGATGACCAAGAAGTACTGTATGAAGGATCTTGGGATGGATTCTGGGAATTTACCCACATTGGTGAGGACTCAGTATTTGCCACCAGGAGGGGTCCCCCCCCCCCCCCAGGCTGGGCAAGAGACCTCAGTTGCTGCATGACTGAGTTTTTGGAGACATCATTGTAGGTTATTACCCAGAGGACAACTCTCATTGTGACTTTTGCTTTGGAATTTCATCAGTTTAGGTTGTATTTTTGAGCTATGAATAAGCCTTTTTTAGGCTCTTGTATATCTATTTTTACTGATATGTTTCAGCACTCAGAAACGGAGACAATGATTTTTGGCTTTACGGGCCAGAGCATTATCTCTGGGGCTGAAGTTTGTGCTTAGATTTCCTTGTGTTTGTGTGGTGATGTATGATGATAAGATGTCTATTTTCTTTGAATCTAAATTGTTGGCTGATTTTCTATTAAATATTGAAGGTATGAACTCCCTGCCTCTTCTACCATAGCCGCCGCAGTAGTGGCCCTTGAGGAGATTGATTCAGGAGAATGTGTCCTTTGGTTTCTTTTTATGTAATAACTGATTCCTTATTTGGGTCTTTTTATTTCCTAATTAGTGGGCTGTATACTGCATGTAATTTTTTTCCATTTGTATTGTGCGGCTTGTTGATTTCTCTTCTGTTTTTTACTTGTATGGTGGAAACTGATATGTAAAAATGTCATAAATTTAAAAAAAAAAGAAAGATGTTACTGACACATTTGGCTATACACTCAGGGTGGGGGGGCATTCTGTTCGGCGAATAGCGCAGTTGGACATGTGGGCCGGATGTCCAACCTGCTCACAGATCCAGGCCCCAATTCCACTGCCAGTGCTCCTTGCACGTACACAACATTTGTGTGGGGAGAGCTGGACGTGGGTGGGAGGGGGCAGTGCTGTGTCAGAGAGAGAGAGTGGCCAGTTGCTGGGACGTACAGAGGCTATTCAAGACAGGCCTCTGTATGCACCATGGCACTGAGATAGACACCTGGCCTATTCTATTGCGATGGTGGAATAAGTGCTGGGTACTTCGCTTTTTGCTTGCTACAGCCTACCAACCCAATCACACCGCTATGGTACAGCACCCAACGCCTGTTCCAGATCTTGGGGGCCCTAACTGAGGGTCAGACAGCGGTGTGCCAGGGCTGCTCTCTGTCAGGGCATTTGGTGACTCTGGCTGGACATGCCTGTGCCATGCTGATGGGACGCCACTGCACCAGCACACAGGATGGCGCACTGTGTGGTCTGGATGGGCAGCCTCGGCAATATCTCCCTGCCAGGAATCGGGTGCATGCCGGGCTATCTATCTGTCCAATTCTGCAATTGGGGGTACGTATAGCTCCCATGGTTGTGGAATTGTGCCCAACTTGGCCCTGTACAGATTCCTGGCATCCCCACGGCCCGGATGTGCACCTTTTAGAATCAGAACTCAGAGTTTACAGAACTCAGAGTGATAGCATATAAGTGGGATAAGAATATTAGAGAACTGTCTATTCCTGAAGGATCTGATTGTATGCACACTCATCAAGCATGCAGCAGTTGCAAATGATTTGCTTCCACATGGAAGGGATCGAATAGAGATACCCTGGATCCCTGAGCCTTCAATAGCGCTTCTCCCTCTCATTCTCTTTATTTAACAATAGTTTGTCTACAGGTATTTTTCCCCACTGCTGGAAGACTGCTGTTCGTCCCCTCCTAAAGAATCCCTCTCTTGACGCTTCTGTCCCTGGCAACTACCATCCAGTCTCTAACCTCCCATTTTTTTCAAAACTCTAGAGAAACTAGTATTTGCACAACTCTCTCAGTACCCTGAGCACACAAATTTCCTATATCCTAGAAATTTCGGTTTCCGGGCTGGTCATAACATGGAAACCATTTTACTCTCTGTATTGAGTGAAACTTAGGAATCTTGGCATAAGGGTAATATTTCCCTCACTGTCTTTCTTGATCTTTCCTGTGCCTTTGATCTCATCAACCACTCTCCTCTCTAATGTCTCTCATTCGCTGGGTTGCGTGGGACTGTACTACATTGGTTTGAATCTTTCCTCTCATCATGCTCTTACTATGTATTATTTCAAGCTGTTTCCCTCTTCCCTGTGGTGTTCCCCAAGGTTCTGTCTTGGCCCCCCTTCTCTTTAATGTTTTCCTTTTCTCAGCTTCCCCTAACTTGACCCTATTAATTCTTGTCTCTCTTTATAAGGCATCTTGGATGCGTGACATCCATCTCAGACTTAATCCCACTAAAACGTCTGCTCTCTGGCTCATTGGTCCCCTCACTCCCCTTCTTTATCACCCTTACTAGATGTTTTTTGATCCCCAGTGTCTCTTCAATCAAATATCTTGTGGTTATCCTAGACTCCTCATTTTCAATAAACACATCAGCTCTGTTGTTAAACAATCCTTCTTTGCCCTCTGTTAAATATGCTCCAGAGGAGTAGCCTAGTGGTTAGAGCAACTGCCCTACTACCCAGAAGATCAACAGTTCAATTCCTACTGGCACTCCTTGTGACTTTGGGCAAGTCACTTTACCCACCATTGCCTCAGAAGAAAAGGCTGGCAATCTACTTCTGGTGATACATTGCCAAGAAAACCCAGAGGTAGCTAGGTCACTCACTATGAGTCAACACTGACTTGATGGCACTAAAAAAAAAAAAAAATGTGCTCCATTTAATCACTCCTTTCTGAGTCTTCAGTTGTCACTCTTCTTCTGGCTTTGGTTATTGCATGGTCAGATTGCTGCAATGTTATTTATTCTGGTTTACCTCATTATTAACTAAAACACCTTCAATCAGTCTAAAAACATAGAAACATAGAAATATGACGACAGAAAAAGACCACATGGCCTATCTAGTCTGTCCTTCCATAACAACTACAACAGTCCACTTTTTGTCTTTAGAGATCCTCTGTGTTGGTCCCATGCTTTCTTGAATTCAGTTACTGTCCTCAACACTGCTATTCACTTACTTCACCACACCATTAAACACGATCATGTATCCCTCCTACTTATCAAATCATACTGGTTTCCTCTCACTCACCACACACACTTCAAACTTCTTACTCTCATTCACAAGATTTTACATTCTGGTACCCCAGCCTACTTATCCTTTTGTCTCATCCCTTATGTTCCCTCTTGTGTCCTTCAGTCAATCCATGAAAATTATCTGTATCTTTCCCCACCGTCACAGGCCGGTCACACTGCATTATACTTTTTAGACCTCAGTCTCTAGAACTCCCTTCCTGCTGACCTCCATCTTGAGCCCTCCTATTCAAATTCAAATCTGCCTTGAAAATCCACCTCTTTCAGCTTGCATATGATCTCCCCACCTAAACTGCATCAGATTCTGCTTCCCCCCCATTACCCTGGTTTTCCCCCCTTACCCTGCCTTCCTTTCTTTCCTAACCATCCTATAATTTTAAATGGTGTTCCTTTACCTTCCTAAATTATATTTTTAATGTAATTTTATTTTATTGTACACAGCTCTGCTGATACAAAGGGTGGTATTTCAAATACCAATAAATCATAAATCATACTCTAGGGAAAACGGTTAGAGCACAAATGGACACTACTTGTGCAAATTCGGTTGTAGCTTATGTGATCATTTGCTCCTGTCCTTTGGTATATGTAGGTAGAACCAAACATCTGATTAAATTATGATTGTCAGAACACTTTAGTAAACTGAACAATGGTGTTATATCGGCTCCCATGGTTGCTCATTTTCAACAACATCAGCATGCAGCTACAGATTTTGTTTGGAGAGTGATTGATGTGGTTACAATGAGTTGGAGAAATGGTGATAGTGAACAGCTACTCAACTAAAAGGAACAACAACAACTCTATCAATTAAATACCGTTTCATCTAATGGACATAATAATGAGCTTGAATGGGCATTGGCCCTGTGATGTCTGTAGTGTGAATGCATTGTAGGTATAGATGCCATCTGTTTTTATAAACTGGATAGTTTGAAATAGTATCCCAGAGAGTTGTGCTGAACTACCATGGTTTTTCTCTGATACAGAATAAAATTGAAAAATGAATTCATGTTGGGAAGATATGGGAAGATAAATTGATGGAGTTCACATAAGTTTTGAATATTAAGAAGATAAGATACTTCTACTGAAGATACTGTTATTGAACTACTATGTTTATTATATAGATAATTAAAAAATATGGACCAATGATTGAAATCATTGCACAATATAAGGCTGAAATAAAGGAGGTGGTGAGTTTCGTGTGTGAAGCCCTCATATATCTCTTGGCCTGATATTCTGAGATTCATTAAAAACATTCTTAAGGATATTGGTGCTCTCTGGTATTCTGAATTGGTGATTATATGAATTTCTTGAACTATGGGATATTTTAAAGTGAATGTTATGTATGGATCTTATTTGAGTGATTATATGTTATTTCTATAGTTTCCTTGTTCAGGGTGATGTAGCCATAAGGGAAAAGAGAGTCAGCAACAGAAGGCAAACCAAAGTAATAACAAAGCCAGGAGCTATCAGGAGAGGTCTATCAAAGGGCAAGGTAGAATGGGAGTTCTCAGGTTTAAATAGTTTCAGGGAACCAATCAGAGCAAGTCACACCATCAGGCTTAAAAAGGATGAGAGGAACTCATGGTCGTCTTCTTTATGTGAGGAGGGCATCCTAGGGCTAAGTATGTAACACTACTATATGTACTTTGCATCTGCTATTGTTTATGGGCAAATAAGAAGGGTAAAAAAGCATTTATGCTTTTGAAATGTCATATACTGTATATGTGGAGCCCAGTTTCCAAAGGGGCACATCCGAGTCATCTGTACAGCTCCAAGCAGGCTGGGTCCATTTGGACCCGATTATGCACTGTGGCAGCAAGACAGCCCCACAGGTACAGGATTGGTTCCTGGGAGACAACTCGGAGTGTCCCTGCATCACCAAGGGGACATCCTCCCCGCAGCTCAATCTGCCCGCTGCCTCCCCCCCTCCCCCTCCCCCCCCCCTCGTTTCCCCACTGCCTGACTGACGGGGACAGCTGGGACCCGGATTGGGCGGCGGTGTCTCCCCCTGCTCTCTGCCATCACCACTGGGGGGCTGTCCAGCTGATCCTTGGGGGGGGGGAGGCCAGTGCTTATTCCACCTCTGAGGTGGAATTAGCTGGCTGTTACCCCGGTGATCCCTGGACATACAGGGCTGACATTGAACTCAGCCCTGTATTTCTGGGGGGTTGTCCCATCCACATTCTACCCACTCTTCACCCCCATGCCACCCATCCCCCGCAGCATGCACAGCAGCTCTATGCATGCAGGGGGGCCAGGAGGCGGCATATGGTGAAGACAGATAATGGGGCTGCACGTTCTGGCAGGATGTGCAGCCCTGCTATTCACCTTACAGAATCAGGGCTTATTGTTTTATATCCATGAGTTAAACAGACACCCCTGGAATCCCTCCTCCTATTTTGACTGCACAAATGTGTGCTGTCATAGTTTTATCAAAGTTATCTAGACATATTAATCCATTCAGAGCCAGTGCAAAACTAAGATGAATTGCTTAGACAAATGGTGATGGAACTGACTAGAGAAAGTTAGATGCTGGATTTAGTACTCACCAACGGAGAAAGTATGTCGAACATCTGAGTGGCTGCCTATTTGAGCAGCAGTGATCATCACACAGTGTGGTTTGAGATAAAAGCCAAGGTAGAGTCCCCTCACAGCAAGCTCAAAGTCCTAGACTTCAAAAACGCTGACTTCAGGAAGATGGCCAAGTGCCTGAAGGAGGAGTTGGCAGGGTGGGAAGAGGTAAGGGAAGTGGAATTGCAGTGGACTAAACTAAAGGAGGCAATAAAAGGAGCATGTAAGGTAAGTAAATAAAAACAAGAGGAAAAGGAAACCTATTTGGTTTTCTAAAGGAGTGGCTGCACAAATAAAGGAAAAAAACCCACAGCTTTCACAAAATTCAGAAGTTCCCAGAGGAACACCAAAAAGAATACAGGATAAAGCTAAAAGAGACAAAAAGATAAATAAGGATAGCAAAATCAAAGGCAGACGAAAAGATGGCTAAAGATCTAAAGTGTGGTGATAAAACCTTTTTCAGGTATATTCAGGAGACGAGAAAGATCAGAGGTGAAATTGCAAGACTCAAAAGTGTTGAGATCGGTTTCATGAAAAGTGATGTTGAAAAAGCGAAAATGCTAAACAAATACTTCTGTTCTGTTTTCATTAAAGAAAATCCTGGAGAAGAACCACCTGTGATTGACAAATATACAAATGGAAATGGAATAGATACTACACCATTCACAGAAGATTATGTGTTTGAACAGCTTGCAAAACTGAAAGTGGATAAAGCCATGGGACCGGATGGGATACATCCCAGGATACTGAAAGAGCTCAGAGATGTTCTTGCAAGACCTTTAAAGGATGTTTTAATAGATCCTTGGAGACAGGAAGAGTTCTGCAGGACTGGAAAAGGCCAATGTGGTACCTCTTCACAAAAGTGGTAATAGGGAAGAAATGGCAAACTACAGGCCAGTAAGCTTTACCTCAGTGGCAGGAAAAGTAATGGAGGTGCTCCTGAAAGAGAGAATAGTGGACTTTCTCGAAACCAATTGATTGCATGATCCTAGGCAACATGGTTTTACCAAAAGATGATCATGCCAAACAAAACTGATTTTCTTTGACTGGGTGACCAGAGAACTAGATCAAGGACATGTGATGGATGTGATCTACCTAGATTTCAGCAAAGCCTTTGATACTGTTCCTCATAGGAAGCTTATCAATAAACTGACCAGCCTGGGGATGGGTCACAAGGTGGTGAGCTGGATCATAAATTGTTTGATTGACAGACAACAGAAGGTAATGGTAAACAGAACTCATTCGGATGAAAGGAAGGTGATTAGTGGCATGCCCCAGGGATCGGTCCTGCAGCCAGTACTGTTCAATGTATTTGTAAGTGATATTGCTGAAGGACTGAATGGAAAAGTCTGTCTTTTTGCAGATGACATGAAAGTTTGCAACAGTGTGGACTCCCCTGAGGGAGTGGATAACATAAGAAAAGATATGCAAAAGCTGGAAGAAAGGTCTAATTCTTGGCAGTTGCGATTTAATGTGAAGAAGTGCAATGTCATGCACTTGGGATGCAGAAATCCAAGGGAATTGTGTGAGATTGGGGGCAATAGGTTATTTATTTATTTTATTTTATTTATTTACATTCTCTTATATACCGCGCTATTCTGCATTAGTGCGGTTTACATTGAACAAACTGAAATTACATTGAACAGGGAATTATCACTTACAATATCACTTACACATACATTGAACAGGTTAGTGTGCACAGATCAGGAGAAGGACCTCAGAGTCATTGTTCCTGAGGATCTCATGGTGGCGAAACAGTGTGACAAGGAGGTGGCCAAAGCCAGAAGGATGCTGTGCTTCATACAGAGAGGAATTACCAGCAGAAAGGAGAAGGTACTAATTCCACTGTACAAATTGCTGGTGACACCTCACTTCAAATATTGTGTTCAGTTTTGGAGATCATATCTTACAAAGGATATAAAAAAACCCTGAAAAAGGTTCAGAGGAAGGCGACCAAAATGATTTGCAGCCTATGTCAGAAGACGTATGAAAAAAGTCTCCAAGACCAAAATATGTATACTCTAGAGGAGAGGAGGGACAGGGGAGATATGATACAGATTTTAAATGCTTAAGGAGTATTAATTAACAAACAAACCTTTTTCAAAGACAGGGAAGCTGTAATACTAGAGGGCATAGCATGAAGCTGCAAGAGGGTAAACTGAAAGGCAACAATAGGAAATACTTTTTCACTGAAAGGATGGTAGATGCTTGGAATGCCCTCTCGATAGAAGTGGTGGGGACAAATACTGTGACAGAATTGAAAAGTGGATGGGACAGACACAGTGTATCTTTTTATAAAAACACGATAAAATCAAGATAAGCTTAACTGCTTTTGATATCTTAACAAGTCGAGGTTACCTGCACGGAGTGGTGGATACACCCCTAAACAAAGGCATGAGAAGGGGTAACCTGCAAGGAGCAGCGAGCACATCTACTCTTGCCACCTTGCTGGGAAGACTAGATGGACTATGCTGGTCTTTATCTGCCATAATATACTATGTTACTATGTATTAATGGCCCTAGGTAAGCCTTTAGGCATGTGTCCTCTCTCTCACCACATATATATACACTTAGGGCCCAATTCCGTATCGCACATAGATCCCCTCTGTGCATCCGGTCTGAACCAGACGCACAGAAGGGATCACAATTCTGATCCCAGGGGGCACATCTAGCCCTGTGGGATCAGAATCGCGATCAGGCATGTACGTGCAGGCCAGGACTGTGATTCAGTCTGGACTGCACGTACAGACACAGCACGACTAATTCAGTCAGATCTTTTAAATGGAGCCGCGGCCCCATGGCATCATGTTGCCATGGCACCATGACTCCATTTAAAAGCCACAATGTCGGCTGCCTGAAAAAGGGGTTTAATCTCTGCAGCCTGCCCCCCGATCTGGCCTCCTAAGGCCAGACCCCTGATCTCCTAAGGCCAGGGTCAGGCTGCAGGGGATGTCCCCTTGACCCCACTGCCCTATTCGAGCCCCAGATACTGAAAAAAAACACTTCCAGGGAAGTTATTCTACCTTGGAGGTGGAATAACATCCCCGCACATGTCGCTGGCCCTGGACATTAGAATCGGCCCTGTACATCCAGAGCCAGCAACCGCCCACTGCCCACCCAGACTCCACCCCTGGACTGCCCATTCTCCACCCTGTCTAACTTCCCTGCACAACCAGTGGGGAATTTAATCGGGGGCAGGAGCCAGCACAAATAGCGGGGATGGACGTCCTGTCAGGCCATCCATCCCTGCTATTCGTAACACAGAATAACCCCTTAACTCTTGAGAAATAATATTTTTATGCATTTATTTTATTTATTTAGAAGGATTAAGTATACCGCCTTATTGTTAAATCAAGGCGGTGTGGCACATCAATCAAAATCAATAATAAAGTGTGGTTTGTAGCATGCAGTGTGAGAACTGAGAAGTGTAGTGTGTGGGGCAGTGCGTTAGATTATATCGGTGAACTATTTACATAATGAGCTATATACATATATACAAAATGGGGCTGTTTGAGAGGCGTGCTAGGATTGAGATTCTGTAATGTTTTGGAGGTAGGATCGTGATCCTGTAATGTCTTGAGGTAGAAAATTTATGTGAGGTCCTTGAAATGTACTGTAAATAGATCAGTCTTAAGAAGTTTTCTGAAGTCCTTGAGGTTCTTGGTTAATCTTATGTGGTCTGGGAGAGAGTTCCATATAGCGGGTGCTGCCAGGGAGAGTTCCCTCCTTGATGTGGTCAGCCTTGTTTTAGCAAATTCTTTTGGTGTTCTGATGGTGTCTGAGGTTCCTTTTCTTCTTGGTCTCCTGTTGTCATCGGTTTTTATGAGAGGGCGTAGACTGTCTGCTGATAGGTTGTGTATTATTTTAAATATGTGTAGAAGTACTTTGAATTGGATTCTGGAGCTGATTGGGAGCCAGTGTAGGTGGTACAGTATGGGGGTGATGTGATCGTGAATTGTGTGATCTGTCGTGAGTCGTGCAGCTGTGTTTTGTGCTAGCTGTAGTGGTTTATTGTCTTTTTAGGTAGTCCTTGGTAGATGTGATTACAATAGTCTAGGGTCGGAGTGATGATGGCTTGACAGACTGTTCGAAAGTGTTCATGGGCGAGGATGGGTTTGAGCCTTCTGACTGTGCATTAATACATATTATGCATTTACACTAACAGATTTATTTTATATGAGAAAAAGACATTCAAGATATGGTCTTCTGAGGTAAAAACATAAGAACATGCTGAGGGTCCACATAGCCTAGCCCCCTGTATCTGACAGTGGCTATTCCAGGTCTCAAGTACTTGGAGGAGGCAAAAAATGTACTGTAAATCAGTCTCTGATTGCCCATTTCAAGGGCTAAGTGGTGGTTTGCTCAAGTTTAACTGGCTAATAATTTATGTACTTCTCCTCCAGGAAATTGTCCAAAGTTCTTTTGAACCCGACTTTGTCAGCTGCCTTGGCCACATCCTCCTGCAATAGATTCCAAAGCTACATGAAAAATTACTTTGTAGAATTTGTCTTCAGTCTGTTGATTCTTAGTTTTATGGAGTTATTGTACCTCATGTTTCAGTGTTGTTTGAAGGTTAAATCAACCATTTCCTATTTAATGGTTTCACCCCAACCATGATTTGATATGGTTCTATGATATCTCCTCAGTTATTTCTTTTCAAGTGGAAGAACCTCAGCTGTTTAGTCTTTCTTCAAATAGATATAATATACATCACTTAGAGGTATGTTTACTAAAGTACATTTGACTTTTGCAGCTAATGCTAGACAATAGCTGCAAAAGGTCTGTATTAGGTGCAAAAATATCATGGTAACTGCAAGGGGTGTTCCCAGTGTTTCCTCTGAAGACACCATGGAGAAGATGCAGAGATCACAGGAGGTAAGCTTCACAGATGCATCTATCTCCACCCATTGAGGTGGCATTAGTTGCATCCACGAAGCCTGCAAACTATGGAGATTACCATGGGCTAGTAGCATCCATGGTAATTGCGTATTCCAGGCATGACCACTCTCCTTCCATTCTCTGTCCTAATGCCACCCAAGCTTGTAGATACTGTGAAAAATGCAGACCTTGAGGAAAAACTCCTTGATGTCTGCATTTTTCACGTGTTGGCTGCTACTGCCGCATGATAATCCTGCGTTATTGCAGCGGTAACAGCTAATCTCCTTAAGTAAATATGCCCCTTATGGTAATATGTATTATTATTATTATTTTTGTTATTATTATTAATTTATTAAGCGGTACAAGGCATACACAGCACTATACAAACACAGAGAAAGACAGTCCCTGCTCAAAGAGCTCAAAATCTAAAAGACAAATAGATGTGACAATACAAGAAGCATGAGATCAAAGGGAAGAGGAGACACAAGGAAAACAAAGATCATGGTCCGAAGGAGGTATGTTTTCAGCAAGGATTTGAAAAGGGAGAGAGAAGAGACTTGACGTAGAGATAAGGGAAGCTTATTCCAGGCATAAGCAGCAGCAATGTGAAAGGATCGAAGTCTGGAGTTAGCATTAGAAGAGAAGGGCATAGAGAGAAGGAGACCAGAGGAGGAGTGGAGTTCACGAGGGTACGAGGGGGGGGGGAGGAAGGAGAGAGGAGGAAGGAAAGATGACGAGGGACTGTAGAGTGAATGCATTTAAAGGTTAGAAGAAGTAGTATGAAATGAATACAGAACCGAAAGGGAAGCCAATGAAGCGATTTCAATAGAGGGGTCACATGAGAGTAAAATGGCTGGCAGAAAATCAGTCGTGCTGCAGAGTTCTGAACAGATTGAAGAGGAAACAGTTGGGACTGAGGAAGACCAGCAAGGAGGAGATTGCAATAGTCAAGAAAGGAGATAATTAAGGAGTGAATAAGGGTCCTAGTAATGTTTTCAGAGAGGAAGGGCTGAATTTTGCTAATGTTAAACGAAAAGAAACAACAGGTTTTAGCAATCTGTTGAATGTGAGAGGAGAAGGAGAGCGAGAAATTGAAAATGCCTCCAAGATTACGGGCTGAAGAGACAGATTGTAGTATAGTATTATCAACAGTGATAGAGAAAGGAGGAAGGGGGGAGGAGGGCTTAGGAGGAAAGATAAGAAGCTCAGTTTTATCCATGTTCAATTTCAGATGGTGGAGAGACATCTAGGCAGCGACATCAAACAAACAAGTACAGTAGATTATGTTTACATGCACTGTTGTGATGTCAGCCATTTAATGAAAACACTACTAAAATCACATTCAAAGCATAGAAGGCACACTTTGTTGATGTTAAGTGTCATTTAGTTGATTTCGACTCATGGTGACCCTGTGGGGAGTTGTCCTAAACTGTATTCGCTCTTCAGCCTAGTGACTAATTGTTGATAGAGAGGTCTATTCCAATCTGTACATGGCAGGCCTCTGTGCATCTCATTGGAAATGGACGAACAGAGGTACACAATTCTGATCCCGTGGGGCACATCTATTCCCACAGGATCAGAATCACGTCTAAGCCTGTACATGCAGGCCACGGCCCGATTCCAGTTGGTCCACATGTACAGGCTCCTGGCCAGCTAACTCAGTCAGACTCCTGAATGGAGCCAAAGCACCATGATGTCCAGTTGCCATGGGACCATGCCTCCATTCAGGAACCACAATCTCCGGCTGCTGCTGACTTTTTCCTTTCCCCACAGCCTGACCGCCAATATGGCCTCCCATGGCCAGGGTCGGGCTGCAGGGAATCTCCCCAGTGGTTTCTGGCCGGACCTCCCGTCCCCCAACATCTAGGGGGACTTATTCCACTTCCGAGGTTGAATATGTCCCCCATTCAATCTGATGGCCTTGGACATACAGGGCCATCTTTAGAATCGGTCCTGTATGTCCAGGGCCGCAGACCACCCACTGCCCACCCTAACTCTGCCTCCATCCTGCGCCCTCCCCGTACAACCTCCTTGTTCATATGGGGAGGCTTCATCAAGGACAGGAAGGGTGGATGAATAGCTGGGATGGATGTCCCATTGGGGCATCCATTCCCTGCTATTTATGGTTCAGAATAGACTCCAGAGTGGGATCCATAACTGCTGTTATTGTATTGATCCACTGCATTGCTGGCCTTTCATTTTTGCATTGACTTTCAACCTTGTCAAGCATGATGTCTTTCTCTATAGATCTTTCTCGTCGCATGATGTATCCAAAGTATGAAAATCAAAGTCTTGTCATTCAAGCTTCTAAGAAAGCTTAGGCTTGATTTGTTCCTCAGGCAGTCAATGGTATGCACAATATTCTTTGCCAGCACCATAATTCAAAGGCATTGATTTTATTTTTGCCTTAGTTCTTTACTGTCTAACTTTTGCATTCATGTTGTTATTGTTAAGTGCCGTAGAGTCGGAGTCGACTCATGGCGACCCTCTGGATAGCTATCCTAAATTGTGTTCGGTCTTCAGTCAGGCGGCTCATTGTTGACAGACTGGTACCCGTAGCTGCTGTTATTGTATCGATCCATCTCATTGCTGGCCTTCCTCTTTTGCGTTGACCTTCTATCTTGCCAAGCATGATGTCTTTCTCTAATGATATCTCTCTTTGCATGATGTGTCCAAAGTATGAAAGTCGAAGTCTTGTCATCTGTGCTTCTAAAGAAAGCTTAGGTTTGATCTCCTCTAGTACCGACTGGTTTGTTCTTTGGGCAGTCTATGGTATACACAGTATTCGCCGCCAGCACCATAATTCAAAGGCATCAATTTTCTTCCTGTCTGTCTTTTTCACTGTCCAGCTTTCACATCCATATGATGTTATTGAAAATACCATGGCTTGAACAAGTCGAATCTTTGTATGGAGAGAGATATCTCTGCTCTTGAGAATCTTATCTAGGTCTTTCATAGCCATTCTGCCAAGAGCAATGCGTCATTTGATTTCTTGACTGCTTGTTGCTTCTTTATTGATAGTTGATCCAAGTAGGTTAAAGTTGTTCACAATTTCAATTTCTAATCCTTCAACGATGAACCTGTTGATTATGCCAGTTGTCATGATCTTTGTCTTCTTTACATTAAGGTGCAGGCCCATTTTGAGACTATGTTCTTTGATTGTGAGAAGCAAATGTTTCAGATCATCTTCACTTTCAGCCAGTAATGTAGTATCATCAGCATAGCGAAGATTGTTGATGAGTCTTCCACCAATCTTCACACCTCTGTTGTCTTCATACAATCCTGCTTCTCTGATGATTTGTTCTGCATATAAATTAAACAGGTAGGGGGAAAGTATGCAGCCTTGTCTTACACCTTTGCTTATTTTAAACCATTCTGTTTCTCCTTGTTCCATTCGAACTGTTGCTTCTTGATCAATGTACAGATTGCGCAAGAGAACGATCAGGTGTTCTGGTATACCCATGCTTCTTAATGTGGCCCAGAGTTTCTCATGGTTTACACAGTCAAAAGCCTTGCTATAGTCGATAAAGCACAAATAGATATCCTTTTGGTATTCTTTAGTCTTTTCAAGGATCCATCTCACATCCGCAATGATGTCTCTCGTTCCTCGCCCTTTCCTGAACCCTGCTTGCACTTCAGGTAGTTCTTGTTCTAGGTATGGTTGTAGTCTCTTTTGAATAATCTTCAGTAGAATCTTGCTGGCATGTGGGATCAGAGCGATTGTTCGATAATTTCCACAGAAAGTTGGATCACTTTTCTTTAGTATTGGTATAAACACAGATCTTTTCCAGTCAGTTGGCCATGATGTTGTCTTCCATATATCTTGGCAGAGCCTTGTAAGTATGGTAACAGCTGCATCAGATTGCCTGCAATACTTCTATAGGAATGCTATCAATGCCTGGTGCTTTGTTCTTTGATAAGGCTTTCAATGCTGCTTCAACTTCTTCTTTCATCACCAATGGTTCCCGATCATAAGGTACAGGTTGAAACGGCTGTTGGTCCACTTGATCTTTATCATATAAAAACTCTGTATATTCCTTCCACCTTTTCTTGATCTTCTCAGCATCATTCAACATAGATCCTTGAGCGTCTTGTAACATTCCAGTTCGAGGCTGGAACTTTTTCTTTAACTCTCGTAGCTTCAGGAAAGCTGATCTTGTTCTTCCTCTAATAGTTTCTGCATCTATTTCCTTGCAAGTGTCATTGTAGTACTTTTCCTTGTCCTGTCTTGCTGCACGTTGGAAATCTCTGTTGAGTTCTGCGATTGTCTTTCTTTCTCCTCTGGCTTTAGCTTCTCTGCGTTTCTGGGCAATTTTCAGAGTTTCTTCCGTCATCCATTTTGGCCGTTTTTGCTTTTTCAACTTTTGTAGAGACTTCTCACTTTCTTCCAACACAACCTTCTTAATGTCATTCCATAACTCTTCCAGAGCTCTGTCATTTGTATGTAAGGCAGCAAATCGATTTTGCAGGCAGTCCTTAAATTCCAGTGGTATATTCTCAAGGTCATATTTTCCTGCATTCATGAGTGGTTTTCTCTTTTTCAACTTTAGCTTGAGTTTGCATACTAGTAGTTGATGATCTGTACCACAGTCAGCTCCAGGTTTTGTCTTTGTTGATGTTATAGAGCTTTTCCATCGTTGACTTCCACAGATGTAGTCAATTTGATTTTTATACAATCCATTGGGTGAAGTCCATGTGTACAGTCGCCGCTTGTGTTGCTGGAAGAAGGTGTTTGAGATGAATAGATCATTGGTCTTGCAGAATTCTATCAGTCTTTCTCCAGCTTCATTTCTGTTGCCAAGTCCATATTTTCCAACTACTTTGCCTTTTTCATTGTTGCCAACTTTTGCATTCCAGTCACCCATGACTATCAGGATATCCTGTTTGCATGTTCTGTCAATTTCAGCTTGTACTTGTTCATAGAACTCTTCAATTTCATTCTCTTCTGTAGCTGTTTTTGGGGCATATACTTGAATTATAGTTGTGTTGATAGGCAATCCTCGTAGACGAATAGAGATTAGGCGTTCGCTGACTGCATTGTATTTCATTACAGTTCTTGAAAGTTTCTTCTTTATTATAAATGCAACACCATTTCTTCTTTGTCTTTCATTTCCAGCACAGTAGACCATGTGATCATCTGATGCAAAGTGCCCGATGCCAGTCCATTTCAGTTCGCTGACACCCAACAGATCAAGTTGTACACGTTCCATTTCATTCTTGACCACCTCCAACTTCCCTTGGTTCATGCTTCGTAATGTGTAAGACATTTTTACAACTTCTGACTCTCATTTCATGCGCAGCATTCATATCACATAATTAAAAATACCATGGCTTGGACAAGTCAAATCCTTGTAGGCAAAGATACATCTCTGCACTTGAAAATCTTGTCTATAGCCATATAGACAAATCTTGTCTATAGCTATAAATTGTCAGATTTCTTCACTGCTTTTCATTTCTTTATTGATTATTGATTCAAGTAGGTTAAAGTTGTCTACTATTTCTATTTCTTCTCTAAGGATGAAATTATTGATTTTTGTTTATTCTCAAGATCTTTGTCTTCTTCATGTTATTTATTTATTTATTTAGCTTTTCTTCTATACCTCGCTATTCACATCAGTGCGGTTTACATTCAACAAACATTATACATGCAGTCGCGCCACATTGTATTTACAATGAACAGGGGTAATAACCTGGATATAACTAGGGGTAACTATTTACAAATTTTACACTGATACATCTATTCTCTTGCTCTGTTCTGTTTGGGCTGAGACAATTGAACTGGTTACCCTTTTTCCTGCTGGGTATATTTATTGGGTTGCTCTTGATGACTGGTCATAGCACTCGTTGCTTGATCTCTACAGCTGGTTTCTGGGTAGAATCTTGTGAAAAGATGATACTTCAGCGATTTCCTGAATTGGGTCAAGTTAGTGATGTTTCGCATGTCTGTGGGGAGGCCATTCCAGGCTCTCGGAGCATAGATCGAGAAAGCCATGTTTGTTGTTGCCTTTGTGCATTTTGTCATTGCCTTTGGGATTACCAATGTGTTTGTTATTGTGGTCCTTCTGGTTCTGTTGGGAGGTACGGTGTGAATTATCTGGCTGATGGATGCAGGGGGCTGATTATTTAATGCTTTGAAAGTCAGTACTAATATCTTGTAGAGAAGTCTGGCTTGTATAGGTAGCCAATGGAGTTTTTTTCAGAACTGGGGTGATGTGATCCATCCGTGATACCCCAGATAGAACTCTTGCGGCTGTGTTCAACGCAAGCTGGTGCGGGCTTAGCGTTGCCTGCGGGAGACCATGTAGAACTGCGTTAGTGTAATTGAAATGAGGAATTACTAGGGCTTGGTAGACTGTTCGAAAGTCACTGGGGTCAAGCAGTGGTCGTAAATGGCGTAATGTCCGTATTTCATGGTATATAGATTTCACAGTGTTACTTATGTGTGCCTTCATATCCAGCCGTTGGTCCAGGGTGATACCAAGGTAGCGGATTGTAGTTTTGGTTTTCAGCTCTGCATTATTGACTTTCAGTGAGGATGGTGGAATGAAATCCTGATTTCTCGTGATGACGAGAACGCTCGTTTTGTTGTGGTTGATCCGTAGGTTTTGCGTAAGGAGCCAGGCTGCAATTGCCTCAAAACATCTTATTAGTGGAGAGAAATTTGGCTGGTCGATCGTGAATGGTATGTATAGAAGGATATCATAAGCATACGCAAGGCAGTTGACGTTGAAAGATCTGATTAGGGCACAGATGGGCTGCATATAGATGTTAAACATCAATGCTGATAATGAGGAACCCTGCGGTACACCTTGCTCTTGTAGAAATGGTTCAGAGGTCGTGGTGCCGGTCCTGACGTGTTGCCATCTGTTTGACAAGTAGGATTTGCACCAATTTAGGGCAGTGCCTTGTATCCCTTTTTCTTCGAGGTGTTCTAAGAGTATGTCATGGCTTACTGAGTCAAAGGCTGCTGCGATGTCCAAGAAAATGAGGGCAAATCCTTGGCAAATATTATCGATTCCGGAGATTAAGTTGTTGAATAATGTGGTGAGGAAGCTTTCAACACCATGTGCTTCCCTGAAACCGTGTTGGGATGGGTCCAATGGTGCTTTGGTATCAATATGATGTTGGATTTGTCATTGGACTAGCTTTTCAATTATTTTGGTGAGCAGTGGGATGCTCGATATCGGTCTGTAGGATTCAACTTTTGATGGGTCCAGTCTGTTGTTTTTCAATAGTGGTCTGGTTGATGTGTATTTTAGACTCTGAGGGAAGGATCCTGTTGAGAGTGATTGATTCAATATTTTGCTCATAAATTGGCTTAACTCACAACGTAGTTCTCTTATCCAGAGTGCTGGGCAAGGGTCGTTAGGAGCTATGGTAAGGTTGATGGAGGCAATGGTGTCTTCAATCTCTTTGTTTGATATATAGTCAAAACTGGACAGTGGTGTTAGCTGTGATGGTTTATGCGGTGTGGTGTGAATTGTAGGGTTCGTGCTCTTGTCAGTCAGGATCATTTTTGATTGTAGATAGTCTGAGTAGGCCTGTGGCTGTGGCATGTGTGGTTGGTCTGGTGCCGGTTCTCTTGTTAGAGTCGTTACAATATTGAATAGGTCATATGGCTTACTCATTGATCGCTTCAGTAGTTCAGTATGGAACTGCTTCCTCCTCTCCATTATTTCTTCTTGGTGTATTTTTAGGTATGAACTGTATGCAGATTGTGCTTCGGTGGAACGTGAATGGCGCCATCGTCTCTCGAGCTTGCGCAGGTGGAGGAGTGATGAATGAAGTCCTTTAGAGTACCATGCTGCGTGCTCTCGTTTCCTTGGTTTGTTGCTCGTGGCTGGGAGGCAGGTGATGGATTTGAAACTGTCATCCAAGTTTGATATCATTTCATCTAGATCGCGGGCCGTGTTATCGAGAAATGGCAAGATCTTCTCCAGTATCTCTTCTTTAACAAAGGGCCAAAAACGTTTCGCAGGTATTCGGGGGGGGGGGGGGCGGTTAGCTCTGTTGATGATCTAGTTGCAATGTTGGGTAGGTATATAGAATCTGAGCAAGCTATGATCGGACCAGGGTACTGGTGTTATAGATAGTGCAAGGTCCTGGGTTGTTTCTGCTATTGTTTGTGGGGCGAAAATCAAGTCTAATTTGCTTCCCTTCGTGTGTGTGGGCGCATTGACTAGTCTGAAACCAAGCTCCTCAAGTGCTTCAAGGAATGCAGTGGCTTGGGAGTCTAGTAGGGTGGGCAAGTTGAAGTCGCCTAGTAGCCAGCTTGGGGATCGTGGTTTATTTGTGTTACAAGCGAGGTTAAAGTGCAGGCCTATTTTAAGACTATGGGCTCAATATTTGAAAGGCATTTACATGGTTTACAGAGCTGAATGGGATATTCAATGACACTAACACGGTTAGTGTCGCGAGTATCCTCGATATCTCCCCTACATGCCCTGAAGCTAACCGCTTAGCATCGGGGCGTGCCGTGGGCAGAGCAGAGGTGGCAATGGTCGCTAACCAGGTAGAGGCAATATTGTACTGCTACCCAGTTAGCGACCTGCAGGTAAAACTAGGTGAAGCAAAAGCTGGTCTAGTTTTACCCAGGGGAGCTAACAGGGCAATGGTGCAGTATCACCACTACCCGGTTAGCTTCTGTGGCTCTGGGGCATGTGCGGCGAGCCCGGATATTCAATGTCGGGGCTGCATATGACTTCGGCATTGAATATCCAGGGTTAGAGATTGGTAGGGATGGCTATGCGCTGTAGTGGCTCATAGCCAGCTCAATTCAACATTGGACCCTATATCTCTATGTTGTTATGTTCCTATGTTCATATGGCATGCTTACCATTCAAAAATAGCACTAATTCCCAGAACTCATAGGAAAAGACAGCACTACAAATATTAACACTGGCCAGAGAACACCTACTACTCCTTCTGCAGAAACAGAAAAACCAAACTGCTATAGATCCATACCCAGAAACTACATACTAGCAGAATACTTCATCTCATTCACATATGCAGAACATGGAAATACCCTCACCAAATATAGAGAAAGGACCAGAGACTAGCAAGGCCCCAGCCGCTCCCTCCCGGTCCTCCTATGCCACTGCTCCTCCCACTGCTGCTCATTCTGGCAGTGGGGTTAACTCAGCGGCAGGCTATGTGACCCCTCCCCTGTGTGCCGAGGGAATAACAGCAGAGACACATGCCAGCAGCAGTCATACTGCCTCTGACTCAGCATGCATCTCTACCTTTATTCCCTGCAGGTGCCCCTCCATGAGGTCCTGGGCCCAGTTGATAGAACCAAACCCACTGCTGCATCTCCTGCTGATTAGCCTGAAGATGAATGAGAACATCGGGATTACCCTGTCCTGGGGGGGGGGGGGTCTTTCTGTCCCCTTCTCTCTGCACCTATATTTGCCTAGAGCCTACGGCACTCCTGTGTACTTTGCATTTTCAGCACTTACTTAGCAAGGATTTGTCAGTTCAATTGCCAAATCTGGCATACCTCCCGGGAGGCAGCCCTGTGTCCCCTGGGTGAGTACGGCACTACCTCATGCTATTTCACTATATGGCAGAGTCTCCTGGTCTCTGCCCTGGTAAGGATGGGCTGTAATGTTGCCATTTCTCTTTCCTCTCGCCATGTCCTCATTCAGAGCCTGTATGTGCCAGTGCTTACATGTGTACTTCTCATCATGCATACACATCCATGTCTCCATTTCTGCAAACGGGTTCCTGCATGACTGTTTTACCTTTTTTCCCATGCGCTGCACATGTGGTTGGTAGAGTTGCGCCCTATATCCAACCTCCTAGATGTTTTGCATGGTTATTTCAGATGAAGCCTGTACATTCACAGGGCCAGTCCTGAAATTGGCTCCATGAGCAGTATGTCCCTATTTGTACATTCCCCAAACTGCCAGCACATTCTTTCTAAAATCCCCCTTCACTTGCAAGGGAGTGAAAGACTGAACTTTCACCTACTACCAACCCCACGTGTGCAAAACCCGTTTTAAGGCACACAGTTTAAGCTTATTTTTTTAAGAACAAGTAGACATCTACTTATCTTTAGAAAATACTAACCTAAGTGGCAGAAATTTGCCTTAAATTAAGCCAGGGGTATTTATACCAGCCCTAGGGTTGGTGTAGTTGTCCATGTCTAGATATTTGCAAGAATGTACGTAAATTACAGTATTTTATAATCTATGCATACACTTGTGTGCTCAGCCCACAATCCATCCAAACTCTGCTCATGTGGGTGCACTGGCACCATCAAGCAATATGTACTTTTATGCTGGTTTGTATTTTATAGATATGTGCATTTCAGGCTTGTTTAGGCATTTGTTTTTTGTGCTTAAAAATTCAACATGCATGCAAATTGCCTGTGCACATAGAAACCTATGCCTTAAAGCACGTACAATCAATTTGCACATGCAAAAAACCCCTCTAGCACCCATAGTAGACATGCAATTATGACAAATCCAAAATACCTTTTGGTTTCTTTTTGTTTAAAATTAAGCTTGTTTGGTTTTTTTGCCCTGCACAAAGCTAGTATTTTATAAGAGGTCATTAACCTGTGAATGTGGTCATCTATGTGCATTAATGACTAACATAACCTCCATTTAAGCATGTAATATGCATCTCCTTATAAAATTACCTCCATAATGCATGAAAATAATCAAATGTACTTCCAGTCACTGCTTGAATCACTATCAAAGCTCTCTGTACTAAATATAGGCACTATTTATGAACAGATCTTAGTCATCAAATGTCCTCTTCTTTCCCTAGATATTTGCTTCTGTCCAGTAAGTACCCTGCTCTTTCTAACATCATTCCCAGTTACCTAATTGCATTCTTTTATGGGATCTCTATCTTCTACTTCAAACTTTATATCCATGTGGTGGCAAACGCAGATGCCAATATAGAGACATGGGGCAACATTTTCAAAGGCATTCACATGGGTAACTGCCCTAGTTAGCCATGTAAATGCCTTATCTGGGATTTTCCAAAGGCACCTACATGGATAGTGCCTTTGGAAAATCCCAGATAAGTCCCTAATGCGCCCAGATGCTATGTGGTTAGCATCGGGACGTGTTGGGAGCATTCCGGGGCGGAGCGGGGGTGGAGGAAAGGGCTAAATGGCAGCCGCAATTTTAGATGCTACCCACTCAGCCCTCTGCACCTTAAAAATAGGTAAGGTTTTTCCGCTATCCATTTAGCCTTGGCGACTGCTGGTGCATTCAGCCAAACCCAGATTTTCACTTCCATCATCGTGGAAGTGAAAATCCAGGTTAAGGGGGTCGGCAGGCAGGCTATGCGCGGACGTGGTGCATAGCCTGCCCAACTGAAAATCAGACCCCTAGTCTTTTTCACATTTCATGCTAATCCTCTCTCTTTTAACCACTTCTTCTGGTAACAATACTTAAATATTGTATGCATATCATATGCATGAAGCAGTACACCAAAAGCCCTAACAATTTATCCCAATATATATAAATATATATATATATAAATATTAAACAATAGCAGCGATAGAGGTGATCCTGAAGGACAAGCCATCTCCACTGTTGGCACTTTGAACACTTACCATTAAATCACACCCTAAAGTTCTTTTCGTTCAAAAAGGAGTTGATCCACTACAATTCCATACCCCCTATACCTAAATGTCTATATCTTTCGCTGAGTTACCGCAGATCAATTAAATGAAAAACTGCTGTGAGGTCTAGGGAAACAAACATCACTGATATCCCTTTATCTAACCAAAAATACATTTCATCCATCATTGCATAGTTTCTGCCCAATTCTCTCTTCTAAAACTAGCCTGACTAGGGTCTAATAGTCCATTATAAGCTAGGAAACACCCTACCAGTGCCACTAGTTTTCAGTTAACAGATAGCATTGACAGATTTGAAATAAGGTCTAAATTTCTTACATACTGTCTCATCCAATCCCTTTCTTTTAGTACTGGAGTGATAACAACTTCTTTCAAACACCTCAATCCTTGCTCTAGTAACATATTAACCAAGTCAAACAACCATACCAGCATCTTATCCACATAATTTCTGAACAAGCTATCGGGGTTAGATCCTAAGATGAATATGTATTATGTAATGTCCCACCGATTTCTTCAATCTTTCTTTGTAATCCTATATCCAGACTGGATAACTCATATGGTTTTTATTAGCTATCATTTTCTATAGTTCTAGGTTCATAGAAAAAAATCTAGTTTCTCTACTCCTTCATCCCATCAGGGGCGATGGAATGCCATTTTCTTGGGGGGGGGGGGGAGAGGAAGGTTCTACCCTTAGGCCAGCAACACTGAATAAGGCTGTGGTCATTGGACTTCCCCTTCTGTCTGCCAACAGGAGATCAAATCTTCCGGGGACAGACAGAAGAGGTCTTTGCTGTGATTGCAGTGCTCTTCTGCCTACAGAGGATGGGATCCTCCCTGCCCCCCCCCCCCCCCCCCCGTGGCCTTCCCATACTTCTGCCTGCAGGAGATTTGATCTCAACGGGCAGCAGTAGGGGAAGGCCATGATCGTGATAGCAATGTTTTGATGGACCCACCTCTTTCCAATGTCTATGCATCCCATAATCTACAAATGCAAAACTCCCAGGTTGCAACTCTTTTGTTTATCTTTTCAATCTTATTGAGAAAACATTCTGCTAGCTCTTCTGCCTCACTATCTTTTTTGCCTCAAAGGTGGTAAAAGGTCATCCTCCCCCAGATGACCTTTTACCACCTTAACCCTTTCCAGGCCGAGCCCAAAACTCTTGGGATCCAAACTTCTGACTAAATATTCCTATCAAATGGTATATAATACATGACCATAGCAGAAGGAAAATCACTATTAGAACATATTGAATAAGACAGGTACAATTTTCCTGAAATATGCAAAAATTAACCCGGCTGTAGCATGTGGATTCAAAATTTAAAGTAGGCCTTGAAAGGGTTAATGGTTTGCTGGCTGCCTTCTCAGTTTATTGTGCAAATATTGTCTTTTATGTCATCTGAATTTTGTCTAAATATAAATTTGCTTCTCTTCTTCACTATCATCTTTAGATCCATCCACACTCTCACACTGGCGTCCGGTATCTAACCTTCCATTTCCCGCTGAGCTCCTTGAACGTTGTGCCTTCGATCAACTCAGTTCTCATGTTGAGTCTACCAACGCTCTCCACCCCCGTCAGGCTGGGTTCCGCCGGGGACATAGCACTGAGACTGTTCTTCTAGCTCTACTCAATGAATTACACATATCTCACGATCGTGGTGACATCACTTCTTGTATCCCTCGACCTGTCTGCAGCATTCGATCTGGTTGATCATCATACACTTCTTTCCCGGCTTTCTGATATCGGTCTCCGAGGTTCTGTTTGGTGTTGGTTCCACTCTTTCCTTTCTTCCCGTTCTTTCTCAGTACATGTAAATGATCAGTCCTCGTCCATCTTTCCTCTCACTTGTGGTGTTCCACAAGGTTCTGTGCTTTCCCCTTTCTTATTTAATATTTTCCTTGCCCCTCTGCCCTTGATCATTCAACAATATTCGGTTTCATCCTATCTATATGCAGATGACATAGTTCTCCTATTCCATACTTCACCTCTCTCCCCTGACATTTCACAGCTGAACCTCTGTCTTTCCCACATTGCCTCCTGGTTATCAGAGAATTTTCTTCATCTTAATCCAGCAAAATCTTCAGCAATGTGGGTTTCTCTCAGTGGTACATGCCCCACTCTTGCACCTTCTATTGGATCATCTAGTATTCCCCTTACCTCTTCTTTTCGCTATCTGGGTGTAATTCTGGACTCTTCTTTAACTTTCTCTGAGCATATTTCAATGGTTTCCTGTTGTTCCTTCACTGCTCTGTGGCAAATTAGGGCCGTCCGGTCTGTTTTACCCTCTAGTGCCCTAATTACTCTTGTCATTGCCCTTGTAATCAGCAGACTGGACTACTGCAATGTCTATCTGGCCAATCTTCCCAAATACTGTCTTCAGAGGTTACAACGTATTCAGAATACTGCAGCTCGCCTCGTTACTTTTTCCAGTAGATATGATCATATCACTCCTGTTCTGCTCCGTTTGCATTGGCTTCCTCTCCAATATCGCTTTCAATATAAATTTCTGATTCTCCTTCACCGGACCATTTACACCTGTACTCCCCGTTACCTGGCAGACTGTATTTCACTATATTCTCCCCATCGGCTGCTTCGTTCAATTCATGCTAACCGTTTGTCTCTTCCTTCACCCTCCCAAGCCCGTCTGGAGGAGACGCGGCACTCAGCCTGGTTTTTCCTTGGTCCTTTACTTTGGAATATGTTACCTGCCTCACTTCGTCTGGAACCATCCTACCCTCAGTTTAAGTCACTGCTCAAAACTTACCTTTTCCAGAAAGCTTTTGACCTTCCCCCTGAAGCTCCCCCCTGATTGGTCTCTGTTTGTGTGCTAACCCCATGTATCCTCCCTGTCTGTTTTCTTGTGTACTTTTGTGTACTCTGGTTTGGTTAATATCATTTCTCCTTATGATTTGTTATGATTTGATGTTAAGTGTTAACATGATCTGTTTTTTGTTTTTATGACTTATTATGATTTATTGTTAAGTGTTCCAGTGTGATTTGTTCACTTTCTCTTTACACTTCTTTCCTGTCCTAAATTTTGGCGTTCCGTTTCTTGGGTTGTGGTGCTAATCAGTTTTTATTGTACACCGCTTAATGCTTTTGCCATAGAGGTATATCAAATTTTAATAAAGATAAAGATAAAGATCACTCATCCACACTTTAACTGTCTTCCTCTGGGCCCATTCCAATCTTTGTAACTTTCTTTTATGGCTTTTCAGTTCCTCTGTGAACCAACATCCCTGTACTGATGGATGTACTATAACTGTTCTTACTGGCACTATGGTGTTTAATGTTTGACTAATCAAGAAATGCCTCTTCTCTATTTGCTTCTTCCATTGGATCCTCTATCTGTTGCCCCCTACTCCCCACTCCTTTATTGCTTCATTAACCCATTTCATCACCTCTACTTTACGTCTGACTTCCTTTCATTTCCTTTGCTTCATCACTCTTAAGCTTTCCCAACCAACTTCCTGACTACTCAAACATCACTTTAAAATGATCAGACCATAAAATGGGTCGCAACCTACTCACTTTGAACTTGCCTTTCATTTTCACTGCTTTTGTAACAAAGATTGTATTCTGTATTCTGCGCTCTTCAGTGTTCTAGGCTGATAACAATTAGACACAGATAATCAATAAAGTAATATAATAAAATAAAATATGTATTCTCAATACAATAATATTAAAAATGGACAAATTTTTAATGATTTCTATGGGGCCGCAGCTCCGATATTGCAAGGAAGCCGCTACCGCCATTTAGTAAACATACCCCTAAATATCGCTGGTCTACAATTTTTTAAAAGTTGTCTGCTTCAGGGACAAAATCTGCCTGGATTTCAATGCACTGAATTAAAAAATGATAATTAAAACTGCTGATTGGCTACTGCTTCCAAGCTATCTAAGCTTTTCCATTTTACACATATATACAGTGTGTTGGTAGCAGAATTTTAATCACTTATAAACCTAGGTCTTTTCATATGATAATGGTTGCCATATAAATGACCTTGATAATATTTCACCTGTCTTTTTTAAGAGTTTAAAAATCAGTCAATGGGCTATTTAAATACTATTTATTTAAAAAGCTAGTATGAAACAAAAATCAAGAAATGACTATGTCTGCATTAGTATTAATTTCAGACATTATTCAATGTCTACTCGCTGTTTCTTGCCTTGTCTCTTGTATTCTATAAATGGAATAACCCTTGTAATTATCCAGTAATAGTCTGCAAGCATTGATGGACTTCATTTGCCTTGATATCTTTTCTTCGTTGCTGCAATGTCCTGATGAAATCACTCCCCATGCTCATCACTCACTGTTCTGCAGTTTGCTGGAAAAAAGTCAAGATGAGAGTGCAAAAAAAGTACCTTTAGTGACATGTTGCAGCCAAGACTTTTGTATGCATTGAGGAGTTTTTCCACCAACTGCCTGCCTTGTTGTTTCCGAGAAAACTTGTTGCCACTAACTAGAAGGTTTTCAATGCCATCCTCTCTTTGCCACGTAGTTTACGGTTAAATGCATCATCTCAAAGACGTTCACAAATCTGAGGATCAATAAAGACACTTTCCTTTAACTTAGATTCACTTAGTCTTGGAAATTTCCTGCTGAGATATTTGAAAGCTGGTTTTATTTTGTCCATGGCCCTGACAAAATTTTTCATTAGACCCAGTTTAATGGGTAAGGAAGGTAACAAAATCTTCCTTGATTCAAGAAGTAGTGGATGCTGCACACTTTTCTTTCCAGGCTTCAATGACTGTAGGAGTGGCCAACCTTTCTTGATGCAGTGGGAATCTTTCACGTGACTATCCCATTCACAGAGAAAACGGCAGTACTTTGTTTATCCAGTCTGCAGACAGAGCAACAGAGCAATGACTTTCAAATCACCAGAAAGATGCCACTGATCTTGGTCATGGTTTATGCATCTCAACATTTGTTGGACTGCATGACCAACTGGAATTGATGGCAAAACATTGCCATCATGCAGCAAAACAGCTTTAAGACTGCTATCAAACCATCAATGTTGTTACAGGCTACAAGATCACTTTCCATAAAGAAGAATGTAACAAGATGTTTTTTTATGTTCATGGAACATTGAAACCCTCACATCACCTGACAGGAGATTCCATTGCTGCAGTCTGGAGTCCAGCAGCTCTGTCTTAGATAGCTCCAAATCCCTGACAAAGTCATTCAGTTCACCTTGTGTTATGAGGTGTGGTTCAGGGGAGGATGGGAGAAAATCGGGGTCATGTGACATTGATGGTTCAGGACCACAAGTTTCATCCTCTTCCTGTTCCTCGTCTGACTCAAGTGAGAATGATTCTGGAGCATCAGGAACCGACAGTCCTTCTCCATGGGGTACTGGGTGTATAGCTGATGGAATGTTTGGATACTATACAGTCCACTTTTTCTTCTTTGACAAACGTTTCCCAACAGGAGGCACAATGCAGAAGTAACAATTGCTGATATGATCTGTTGGCTCTCACCAAATCACTGGCACTGCAAAGGGCATGGATTTCCTTTTTCTATTCAACCATTGATGAAGATTTGTTGCACAAGTGTTGCAGCATGTGTGGGGCCCAGCTCTTTTTATTATTTATTTATTTAATGTCTCTTTTATACCGCACTATTTAAAATCAGCACAGTATACATACAACAATAACATATACATTGCAGCCTAGGCTGTGCTGTATTTACAATAGAACAGGTGATCTAACTTGGACAAAATCAGGAAACTATATACACGCTGGGGATCGAGACCCCGGCCCAGGTGGGCATGTCATTGGGAAGAGACTATTTACAAAAGTGCTGACTATATACATTCTGCTATTTACATGGTATGCATAGTTTGCCTTGGCACCGTTTGGTATGATTGCCTCATTGCTCGCTGGGTGTATTAGTGGGGCCGTCCTGGTGGGGGGGGGGGGGGTGGCCATTTGTGTGCTCTCATCGGAATAATGCATGAGGAAAAGGTGGTATTTCAATGTCTTCCTAAATTGGGCAAGGTCAGCGATTGCCCTAATGCTGGGCGGAAGGGCATTCCAACATCTAGGTGCATAGAACCTAAATGCTCTGTTTATCATTGCTTGGGTGCATTTTGTTATTGCCTTCGTAACTACCAGCATGTTGATGGCTATGGCCCTTCTGGATATGTTAGGGGGCATAGGGTGGATTAGCTCAGTGAGTGAGGTGGAGGTGAGCTTGTTGATGGCCTTGAATGTCATTACTAGAGTCCCACTGGATGGGAAGCCAGTGGAGGTATTTTAGGATTGGTGTTATGTGGTCCTTCCTGGAAGCTCTGTGTAGGATTCTGGCAGCTGCTTTCATTGTGAGCTAGAATGGATTCAGGGTGATATGCGGGAGTCCCTGCAGAATTACATTGGTGTAGTCGATATGAGGGATAACCAATACTTGAAAGATTGTCCGGAAGTCCTCTGGGTCCAAGAGGGGATGTAGGTGCCGGAGTGTCCATATTTGATGGTAAACTGACTTGACTGTGTTGCTTATGTGGACCTTCATGTCAAGCCATTGGTCTAACGTGATCCCTAGGTAGCGGATTGTGGGTTTGGTTAGCAGCTCGGCATCCTTCACTTTTAAGGAGGCGGGAGGGGTGAAGCCTTGATTCTTCATAATGAAAAGGATGTCTGTCTTTTTGTGATTTATTCAGAGGTTTTTGGGTCTGGAGCCAGTTGGAAACGGCATCAAAGCAGCTTGTTAACGGGGAGAGGTCCGGCTGCTTGGTTGCGAATGGCATGTAGAGCAGTACGTCATTGGCATATATCAGGCAGGCAATGTTAAACAATCTGATAACGGCACAGATGGGCTGCATGTATATGTTGAACATCAGTGCCAAGAGGGAGGAACCCTGTAGTACGCCCTGCCACTGGTGGAAGGGTTCAGAGGTTGTTGCACCGGATCGTACATGTTGCCATCTGTCAGTCAGGTATGATGTGCACCAGCTTAGGGCTGTGTCACCTATCCCCTTCTCCTGGAGATGCCCCATGAGAAGCTTGTTGCTAACGGAGTCAAATGCTGTGGCTATATCCAAAAATATCAGAGCAAATCCTTGTCGGGTGTTGTAGGTTCCCATGATTATGGTACTGAAGAGGGTGGTTCCACACCATGTGACTCCGTGAATCCATGCTGGCATGGGTATAGTGGAACAACGGTCTCGATGTGGTGTTGGATTTGTCATTGGACTATCTTTTCCATTATCTTGGCGAGTAGTGGGATACTTGATATTGGCCTGTACGATTCGACCTTCTGGGGGTCAGGTTTGCTGTTTTTCAGCAGCAGTCTAATGGAAGTGTGTTTCAGCCTTTGCGGGAATGTGCCAGTTGAGAAAGACTGTTCCATGAGTCTGGCTAGGAACAGGCTGAATTTGCTGAGTAGCGTTTTTATCCAGAAGGCAGGGCAGGAGTCGTTTGGTGCAGTAGTGGTGTTGATGGTCGCGATGGTGTCCTCTTTGCATTTCCTGGACGGGGTGAAGAAGGTGGTCAGCGGGCTTGGGTGGAGTGATACATGTGAGGGGGATTGGGACGAGGTCTTATTGGTTCGGCACAATTTTGATTGTAGGTAGTCAGCGAATTCTTGAGTCTTAATCTCTGTTTGCTTGTTGGGGGAAGGTTCCTTCGTTAAGTCCTTGACAAGATTGAACAAGTCATGCAGTTTATTCAGAGAGCGTTTCAGGAGGTCTGCGTGGAACTGCCTCATTTTCTCTGCTACTGCTTCATGATGTTTTGTTAAATGTGTGTTGTATGTTCCCAGGGCCTCTCTGGAGTGGGACCAGCGCCATCGTATTTCCAACTTCCTTAGGTGGAGGAGTGATATTCGCAGTTCTGTAGAGTACCACAGTGCAGTCTTTCATTTTTTTGGTGGTGTGTTTGTGGTTGGCCTCCAAGCAATGGAGCCAAGGCTATTATCCCAGCTGGAGATCATCTCTTCAATGCAGAGTGATGTCGTGTTGAGATGCGGGAGTGTTTTTTTCAGGATTTCTTCTTTGTCAAAAGGTCGGAATTTTTGTGTGGGGGGGGGGCTTTGGAGCTGTTAGCCGGGCTGACGGTGCTTTCGTGACAATAGTGGTACCCGGGTATTTGGAATCTGATCAGGTAGTGGTCAGACCAGGGGACCGGGGAGATAGACAGCTCGGAGTCCTGGGATGAGTGATCTGCTGTCTGTGGGGTGAATACTAGGTCCAACTTGTTTCCTTTTATATGGGTAGGTTCGTTGACCAGTTGTTTATACCCGAGCTCCCTGAGAACATCTAGGAAGGCTGCGGCATGTGTGTCTTGTTGGGCTGGTAGGTTGAAATAGCCTAGTATCCAGCTTGGAGAGCGTGGGTTTCGGGCATTGTTCTGATCTCCAATTTTGCAGCCAAAGTAAAGGTGGCAGGTTTCTTTTTTTTTTTTTTTTTTATGCATTATATTTTTTTTTTAAATTCTTTATTTTCGTTTTATAACAACAAAGGAAAGGAAGACATACAGCTAAAAGACAAATACATAACGTGTAATACATACACCAAAGTAAACCCCTACCACCCCCCTCCCCCCTGCTTCTTCTCTAGAAACTAAGCATTCCCGAAACGGGCGTGTACTTACATTATTGTATTACAAAACCTAACGGTGATCTAAAACATGATGAGTGCACATTATACAGGCATGTTGGAGCAATGAGCAGATTGTACATAATCATTAAGCATCTGCCATTTAGACAAGCAAGAGTGAGTTTGGACATGGGGAATAGCTCTCCGAGGTATCTGCTCATATTTACTATATAAGCAGACGAGGTTCCACCATTCATTGACAGTAAGTCGAGAGCTATCCTTCCAATTCCTCGTGATTAAGCATATGGCTATACCTAGCATGAAATCAAAGAGAAAGCGACCCTTCTTAGGAAGAGAGGGGACCTCCGCCGCAGAGCGGAGTCCCACGACCTTCCAAGAAAGAGGTTCATGAAAGTGTAAGATAGATTGAATACGACCCCAGACCCGCCCCCAATAGACCTGCAGTTGAGGACATTCATAAATAACATGTGCGAAGGATCCCACAGCAGTATGGCAAGACCAACACAGGTCCCTGACATTTGGGTTCCATTTGGCTATTTTTTCTGGGGTATAAAAGCATCTGTGTGCAAAGAAGAAGAGAGTTTGGGTAACAGAGGCAGACCGGGAAACCCGCACTACTTTACTCCAAAAAACGCTCCATTGCACAGGGGTTATAGTAGTTTGCAGTTCGCGCTCCCAGGCTTGTTGGGCTCTAAAAGTGTCCGTATCTGTACCCTGACAAAGTATTTTATAGAAATTAGAGGCTGCCCCATGTGTACCACTAATGGAGTGAACTATCTCTAATAGCCCATCCTCAGTAGGGGCAGAGGGCGGCATGATTCGAGCACTTTTGAGGCAGTGTTGAAGCTGCATCAATTGAAAGTAGTGTTTCGCTGGTAACGCAAATTCCTTTTGTAAATCCGAAAAGGTTTTCCAACGAGCTGCAGAGAAAAGCTGTTGGGGTGTCCAGATCCCCCTGGAGTACCAGGGTTTCCAGGCTATTGTTCTATTTAGGACTTGAATTCTGGGGTTATTCCATAGCGGGAGTCCGTCCTGAGGACATACATTCAGGCCCAGTGATAGAATGAGAGTGTTAAAGGCCGCAAGAGTATCGACAATCATTGGTGGATGGCGGGTGTCTACTTGATAAGACATACCGGGGAGATGGGTCAACGGAATTGGGCTACTAAGCTCCTCTTCTATGTCAAGCCAAACTGGTCGGCGGTCTGTTGAGGTATCTAGCCATCGGGCACCTTGCTTAAGTAGAAAGGCTTGATGATATCTAAGAAAATCAGGAAATCTGGTACCCCCTCGTTCCTTTGCAGACTGCAGTTTATGTTTAGCTATCCTTGGTGGCTTGCCCTGCAGAGATAACGGACGAGAAGGCCCTCAATATCTTTATAAGTATGTAGCGGGAGTAAGCATGGCAGCATTTCTAAAATGTAGTTCACTTTGGGGACTATCATCATTTTCACAGTGTCTAAGCGGCCCCACCATGTGAGAGATAAGGGAGACCAACGATTTGTGAGTTCACGGACTTTGGAGACTACCTCTTTGGCATTAAAACTGATAGTGTCTTCTAAAGGAGAACAGTAATGGACCCCGAGATACTTCACCATACGGGATTGCCAGAGGAAGAGAAAGGCCTGCATGTCAGCCTCATGTACCCAGCGGTTCAGTGGGAATGCTACATATTTGGTCCAGTTAATTTTATAGCCCGATAATTGTGAGTATCCGTCAATCAGATCCAAGACAGCTGGAACCGAATCGAGGGAAACGAAGAGCATAAGGTCATCTGCATATGCAGAGAGTTTAATCTCCCTATGACTAAAGGGGACACCTCGAATACGTGCAGACTGTCTAATAAGGAGGGCTAGGGGTTCAAGAGCGAGATCAAAAAGCATTGGTGATAGGGGGCAACCTTGACGCGTGCCTCTTTGGAGGTTAAATGGCTGAGATTTGATGGCGTTTACACAAATACTGGCGACGGGTTGGGTGTACATGACTTGGAGATATCGGAGGAAGCCCTCTCCAAAGCCATACCATCGGAGAACTGCAAATAAGAAGGGCCATTCTAGACGATCAAAGGCTTTTTCGGCATCCAGGGAAAGACCCACCCATGGATGGTCGAGATTGGCAGCACTAGATAACACATGGCACAAGGTCCGAGCATTGTCAGCAGTTGATCTGCCGGGTATAAAACCGCATTGGTCAGGGTGAATTAGGGTAGCCATCATGTCAGATAGCCGGGTGGCCAAGATCGTTGCGAAGATCTTATAGTCGGCATTAAGTAGGGAGATTGGACGGTAGTTGGCGGTCAGTAGCGGGTCTCTGCCTTCTTTCTCAAATACAACCACATTAGCTGCAGAAAAGGATCCCAAAGAGGATGTATCTACCGCAAGGGCAGTAAAATAGAGTTTTAAATAGGGAACTAAATCTGCACTGAACGTTCTGTAGAATTCGGTCGGGAGACCATCGGGCCCGGCGGCACGGCCCGAGGCTGTTCGTTTTAGGGCAGATTGGATCTCTGAAGTAGAGAAGGGTTCATCCATCGCATCTCTATCATCTTCAGAGAGGGTCGGCCGCTGAATGCCAGAGAGCAATCGCTCGAATGTCTCTGACGAGAACTCACATTCAGATTGATATAGGCGGGTATAGAAATCCCGAAAGAGCTCTACAATATCGGAGTCTGTGGTCACTATGCACCCTCCCTGTGGAGCTCGAAGGGCCGCAATGCGTTTGGCTTCTTTTTGACCTTTCAAGGCATTGGCTAAGAGTCGACCGGCTCGGTTATTTTCACGATAATATGTCCCTCGCTGAAGCTCAATACTCTTAGAAGCTGCAGTTGAGAGGATTGAATTATATTGAAAACGGAGACGCTGTAATCGAATTAATACACATGGGTCAGTGCGTGAAGTTAGAACTCGTTCGCCTGCTTTTATTGGTTGGTCTAGTATGAGCAGCTGCTGTTTACGTTGTTTCCGCAGGCGGATTTGATAGCTAGTGATCGTTGCCCGAATGGCCGCTTTGAAGCCCTCCCACCAAGCCCAATTCGCAGTATCTTGGGGTAGATTAAAATGGAAGTAATCCTGTATGGCTACTCGAATTTCGGACTGGAACTCTGGCTGAGTTAACAGGGCTCTATCAAAGAACCAGGCTCCCGAGTTTCCCTGGGGTGCAGTAGTGTGTAATTGAAAGGAAATGGCAGCATGATCTGAAATATGTTGGGAGTGAATCTTAGCAGTGTCCACCTGAGGAACTAACAGTTTTGAGATTAGAAAGAAGTCTATGCGAGACTGAGATTTATGAGGGGAGGAGAAGAAGGTGAAGTCAAGCTCATTGGGGTGTAGTAATCTCCATAGATCAACTAAAGCAAGATCCTTGATCAGGGAGGTAAGCGTAGCGTGACTCTTGGGGGGACCACTCGTCCTAGGCGGCTGTTTGTCAATCAGGGGATCAAGGACTAGATTGAAATCCCCCCCAATGATCAATGAAGTATTAGCAGAAGCCTGCGCAACCTGAGCAATGGTAGCAAAAAAAGCAGGGTCATCAACATTAGGAGCGTAAAGGCATATACATGTAACTTCCAGGCTACCTATCTTGAGGTGAACTCTAGCCCATCTACCTTCTGTATCTGAGCTAGTCGCAATAACAGTAGCATGCAAAGATTTCCTAACCAGTATGGCAACCCCACATTTCTTAGAAACGGCTGGGGAATAAGCGGCCACCATGTAAGGTTTAATATTGAGTTTAAGAGTTTCCTTCAAATTTAAATGCGTTTCTTGGAGAAAAATCAGATCCGCTGCTTCCTGACTGAGGTAGCTTAGGATTTTCTTCCGTTTTATCGGATTATTGATGCCTTTTACGTTCAATGAAAAAATCTTACATGGTGCCATCAATCGGTAGTAGACATTTTAGGTAAGGGCGCTTGACAACATAGAACATAAGCAGAATCTGTACAACAATGTCATAATCACCGAGTATTCTGGCTAATACACCCCATATTGAAAAGTATGTACCAACGTATCTTAGAGAAGAAGCAAAACCCCCAAAGAATATGGCGACCATATGTCTGCGGGAGGAGGCCCTAGAGAGGAAATAGAAGACATGTAAAAAAAAGAAAAGAAACACCAGAGTCCATAATAACACTGTCTCTGATACTCATCGAGGCTACTGTGGGTAGATGGAGTCGGGTCACAGATACCATCAAGAGTAAGGCAACAGACTGCCAACGCCAGACTCTTTGCTAGGCTGCGGCAGATCCAATATGGCAGGTACAGCGGATAGAAGGAGACTTGCAGGAATATTCTGGAAGTCAGCGCATCAAGTCGGCTTCTTTGGAATCCAAAAACTCCGCTAGTAGATCAGGGTCCTCGAATGTTCTTGTCTGATTGTGAAGCGTGACTCGGAGCTTGGCCGGGTACATCAGGCCATAGCGTGCTTGTAGTTGTTGAAGCCTCGGCCGGAATTCCAGAAAGCGCTTTCGGCGGTCGACTGTGGGTTTAGACAAGTCGGGATAGAAGGAGATCTTGTGGCTCTCAAACTCCATATGGCCCTTTGCCCGAGAGGCACTTAGAATTTGCTCCACGTGTTGATATCTCAGTAGTCGAAAAATGATAGGCCGCGGGGTCTTCCTGTTGAGCGTTATGCTTGTGGGTACACGATGAGCGCGATCAATCTCCAAATCTTTGGTAAAGGTGATTTGGAGCAAGGAAGGGAGGATTTTGCATAAAAACTCTTTCATGTCTCCCGATTCCGCTCCCTCCGGTATGCCCACGAGTCGTATGTTGTTGCGGCGCGCTCTATTATTGCCATCTTCCACCTCTTTCTGCAAGGCCCGCACCTGTCGTTCAACTTTGTCGAGTTTGGACAACCGGGCCGCATGGGAGTCCAATATGCCCTCCATTTTGTCCTGACGCGAAGAAAGCCCTTCTAGCTTGCTTTGCAGCACACCAAAATCGTCCCGCAGCGCTCGGAGTGCTTCACCGTTTGCCTGCACAAGGTTTTTGACCCCTCTAATCTCTACGAGGATTTCCTGCTGCATTTCGGGGCCCTCGCACAAGGCCGGCCCCTTCTGCGGGGACGGAGGTTCGGTTTTGGAACGTTTGCCGTGAGAAGCCGCTGGAGACCCAAATTCCAGGCGCGTTGGTTTGGTCCCCGCCATCTCACCAATGTGCCCCGGCAAGATCAGAGTAGAAGTTCCAAAAATGTGAGGTGTTAATTCAGGATTCTGCGTAGGCCTCTCGGGAGCCTCAGCGTTATGCGACCATCCCGCTGGACATCAGGCTCCGCCCCCCAGGTGGCAGGTTTCTTAATCAAAGCACTTATAGTGCATTTTTGTGATGCAAAAGTCACTTCACCACAAACATAGCACAAACAATCTGCTTTGTTAAAAAAATTACAAGGCATCTCTCTCTTTAGCTAAATGAAAAAAAATCAAACACTGAAAAGACTAGTCTACAGCCAAAATACTACTGACATCACGTTCATTAAAAACAAAAGTTGCACAATTTGTACTGCAGAGTGATGTAATTAAGCTGAGTTAGAATTACATCATCTATGACTTCTAGGAATAACATGACGCAATTCATATCATGTATGATGCAATAGCACCTTCAAATTCCATCTTCATTAATTGTTTTGCCTGAAAAACAAGTACTGTCCAAACAAAAACATATATTTATCAAAAATCCATTCGAAGATGTGCATGTATTTTAGTAATTTATGATTTAAACTGAGATTCCTTCCCATTATAACTTGCATATCCTTAGCACTTCAAAGTCGAGGTCATATGTACTGACCCAGTAGTGTAAATTGAAAACTAGATCCAGTAAACAATTTTAAGCATCATTTTTGTTCTCAGCGATTCAGACTTAGTAAAGTGTGATTGAATTTATTCGGAAGCATTTTGGCTGTAGAACAATCAGTAAAAAAAATCATAGGAAACTAAAATACACATGGAGCCTGATTTAGAAAGAGGCACATCGGGTTGTCCAGACAGCCACGAACAGGACGGGCCATTAGTACCAATTCTGTAACGCAGGAGCAAAATATTCCGCTGCATACAGAATCAAGCCTGAGGATGGCCCGACGTGCCCCTGCATACCTGCGGGGACGTCCTCCTTGAAGGCTCTCCTATCACCTGCGACGCCGAACCTCTTCTTCAGTGCTGTCTGACCCATGGCTGGGCAGCCAGGGCCTGGATCTGGTAACAGGGACCTACGTGTCCCTGGCTCTGGCCTCTGGGGGGGAGGGGGGGTTCCGGCTACAATCACCAGGTTTATGATGCTTATTCCACCTTCAAGGATGTAGTAAAAGCTGTTAGTGTAGTCAGGTTTAAGAAAGGTTTGGACAAGTTCCTGGAGAAAAGGTCCATAAAACATTATTAAAGAGGACCTGGGAAATCCACTGCTTACCCTGGGACGAGCATTGTGGAACCTGTATGCCTTTTTGGGAACCTGTCAGGAACTTGTGACCAGGATTGACCACTGCTGGAAAAGGTTACTGGGCTTGATGGACCTTGGTCTGATCCAGTATGGCATTTCTTATGTTCTTATGTCCCCCCCCAAAAACTGGAACAGGATTTATGTGAACAGATGGAGAAGCTTATTTTACATGTGTGAGTATAATTTACAGATATGTCGGGTCGAGGTATTTACGTCTACATATTAATGATGGAGATAATGAAAAAGCAAACTTTATAATATAGACATTAGCAGTGGAAGAGCTATTACATCTAATATTTTTATTTAATTTATTTAAAAAGTATTTCTAAACCGTCTTATCCTAAAAATCAAGGCGGTGTCACAACAATACAATCAGATGGAGTGCTGGGGGGGTCATGCAGTGAGGGAGGAGTAGGGTGCGGGGGGATCATGCAGGAAGAATAGGGTGGAGGGGGGGGTAGGTGCAGGGGGCAGTGGAGTGAAGTGTGTGGGGGGAGGGGGCTTCTAGATTAGGGTGAGCTATGTACAGTGTGCGCTATAATACAGCAAGTTCTATAATACAAGGTACTGTCCAGATAGGGCTTGAGCTAGATCCTGTGCCGATATACAATCTCTTGTCGGTGTCTTATAATCTCTCGTCGGGGTTTTTGTTGATCAGGCTTTGTTGATTACGTGATGTGTCCATAATGTTCTATGAACAGAGTTGTCTTCAGCTGTTTGCGGAAGTCTTTGAGGTCCGTTGTCGATCTCAGATCATCTGGGAGGGAGTTCCAGATGGTTGGGGCTGCCAGGGAGAGGGCTCTCTCTGTGGTGTCCTTTCGTGTTTTTCTGAAGTCTTTTGGTGTATTGACTCTGTTGGAGGTTCCTTTTCTTCTCGGGCGGGTGCTGGTGTCTGGGTGAATGAGGGTGTGCAGGCTGTTTGCTGAAATGTGGTGCTTGATTTTGAATATGTTCATTATTGTTTTGTATTTGATACGTGAGCTGATTGGGAGCTAGTGTAGATCTTTGAGAACCGGGGTAATGTGTTCATGTCTTGTTGAGCCAGAAATTATGCGTGCGGCGGTGTTTTGGGCTAGTTGGAGCGGTTAATAGAATATCCAGTGGACCAAGAAGGTTCACATATCCTCCGTTCCTATTACATTTTGGGGTATTTATTTTATTTTTATTTTATTTAATGTCTCTTCTATACCGCGCTATTTAAAATCAGTGCAGTTTGCGTACAACAATAACATATACTGCGATGCCCTTGCTTGGGCCCGAGGGCTTACAAGCATAGAGCAGCCTTATAGTGTCCTTTTAAATAAAGCTTCCCTTGTTTGTCCCCAGAGGGATTCTGGGACTTGTAGTTGGCTTACTTATATAAGGACAAATGTAGTTGTGAGACCGGTGGTTTAGGGCAGCAAGAAAATTTATTTTTTTGTGGGATTCCAAGGCATTAATGCTCAAAACGCAAAAGCAAGAGGATGCTTCTCCAACATAAGAGTAAATCAGGTTAACAGAGGAAAATGTAACAAAAACGGCCTTCTATCACTGGGCAGCAGCTTTAATCCCAATAAACTTTCACAGAGCACAGCTTCTAGTGGTCATTCAACCTAACAGGTAAACTTTTAACAGCTGCTGTTTTCTTTTCCCAAACCAAACTTTTACTAAAGACAGCTTCTGGGCTTCAGAAGCTCACATACTTAGTAGAACACATTCTTGGCTTTTTCCAACTCTTTGCAGTCATAAAAATTAGTCGCTATATTGTTTCACAGTCTTTCAACCCTGTTCAACAATGCTCAGTTCTCCTTTAGACAAAAAGAGCAATCCATTGGTGACAATTCTGACTCCTATTCTGACATACAGGAATCCACCTGCATCTCTTCTATGGATACCAGATACGTCTCACTTCCACCAGTTTTATAAACTTTCCCAGACTTCCTGTCTTCTAAAAACTCCTGGAACTGCTTCCACAGCAAATCACCCTGAGAAGGCACACTTGTATTGGGAGGGTAAAGCTTCCTCTCTGCAAACAGTTTTCTTAATGCTTCTAGTGTTAACGGCTCAGTTTCTCTGCTCTTATCTGGGTTTCGGTTCTCTTTAAACATAAAACTATCCACCCACCTCTTAGCAGATGAAGACGTTAGGTTAGGCTCCTGGACACTAGCTGTAGCAAACTGTTTTTCTGCAAGCTGTTCAGCTTTGCAAGTGCTGGCTTTACCTTGGGGCGGGTCTCTCAGACAACTACTGATTCCTTTCCTCCTGATATCTTTCAGGCTATGGAACTCAGCCTTCTGGTGCCTTTCTCCAGTCCTTCCCAGATAGTCACCCTCTTGAAAGTTTCCTTGGAACCTTTCTCCCTTTCCAGGATCTCTCAGACTTTCTCCTTCTTGTGCCTCTGCTGCTCTGTCTGCTCTGGCTGCAGATCTGTTCCTTTCCGGCTTCCCCTGGACCTGCTGGCTCTGCTCTCTCTGCTGCATCTCCTGTGTGTGTGTCTCCTGTCTCTCTCCTCTCTGCTCCGAGTGTGTTTTTAAAACCCGTTTGCTGCTGGGCACTCCCTTGCCTTTGCACAGGTGTGGCCAATCACTGAGCAAGCTTGGCTCCCCGTCTGAACTAGGGCGTGGCCTGGCCTTAGCAGAGAGCTGAGTTTTTTTCTTGCCTGCCTTGCAAGCACTGTGCACAACTGAACTGTCACTTGTTTCAAAGAGAAAAACAGGGTTTTCTTCCACTTCCATCTCTTCCTGGGAGCTCTCCTCACCACACATCCCCCCCTTAAGATATCACGGGCTGGCATAATTTTATTTGCACAGCACGTGATTTCACTCAAGGCCTCTGCGGGGTTGTGCATCCTTTCTGACCTCTTGGCTCCAGGGTCTATTGTGGCTAGCTGAGCTAAGGCTACTTTTTCATGCCAAGGTTTCAACACATTTATATGATAAACCTGCTGGCGGCCTTTTCTATTCTCAACTAGGTATGACACTGGCCCTACAGGCTTTATCACCTTACAAGGTCCCTTCCACTGGCTCTAAAATTTGGGAGTGGGACCTGCCACCATCAAAATGACTTTCTCCCCAACCGCCAACTGGCGAAACCTTGTGCCCTGATCGTAATGGGTTTTCTGTTTAGTTTGGCTATTTCTTAAATTTTCTTCCGCGACCTGGGAGGTGCGATGTAATCTGCCCTTCAGGTCCCTTAAAAACTGGGGTACGCCTACTTCTTTTACATCGGGTTCTACCCACTGTTCCCGTAATACATCTAGAACGCCACGAGGGGGTCGGCCATACATTAATTCATATGGCGCTGTCCCTAAGGATGCTTGCTTCCTCTCCCTGCAGGCATAAAGGACAAATGGGAGCATCGTGTCCCAGTCAGCCATATTTCCCTCTAAGCTTCACCGCAGCATTTTCTTTAGAGTCTGATTCTGCCTCTCTACTAGTCCGTTCATTTGGGGATGGTAGGCAGAAGTTTTAATGTGCCGAATCCCAAATGTGTCCCACACTTGAGCTAGATATCTAGACATAAAATTGCTTCCTCTGTCTGTAAGCACTTCACGCGGAAACCCTATTTTGCAGAACAATTTTATCAGCTCTCCCGCCACGGCTTTTGCTGATATGGTACGAAGGGGTATCGCCCAAGGAAATCTTGTCGCCTGGTCATCCACTACCAACATATATTGGAAACCACGGGGTGTCTTTGTTAACGGTCCCACAATGTCCATAGCTATGCTATTGACAGGTTCAGAGATCACCGGTAAGGGAACCATAGGTACCTCCCTTGGGTGAGCTGAAGAGACCCGTTGGGACGAAGGACAAGCTTCGCAAAATTTGGCCGTTTCTTTAAAAACACCTGGCCAATAAAAACGCACCAAAATCTGGTCTAGGGTTCCTTGTACTCCCTTATGACCCCCAACTGGGTGGTCATGTGCCAGCCTTAGCTCTAAAGTTTTAAATGTTGTGGGCACTACCAGTTGTTTGCGTTCATTTCCTGTTCGAGGATCTAAGCTTTCCCGGTACAATATTCCGGTGTCTAAAAGGAACCTAGGCAGGGTGTCTCTCTCACTCTGGGCATACTTAAAGGCACGGGTCAGAGCGGGGTCTGCCTGCTGCTCCTTGGGGAATGAGGGGAATTTATCGACTAATTCCGCCGGTATCCAAGGTAACCCCTGTCCGGCCTGTATCTCCGCTCTGTGCCGGGAGCGAGACCGTCTCTCCCTACGCTTCTCTCCTTTTCCTTTTCTGTTCTTATTCCTTGGGGAAGCTATCAGATCCTCAGGCAAGGGAAGATCTTCCACAGGTTCCCCTAGGGATTCCTCATCATTTTCCGGGGCCTGCGACTGGGCCCTTGTGAAAACCAGAGCCTCTTTTGAATGCAAGCCCTGTTCCATGCCCCTATGAAATTGTGGCCAGTCCCTCCCCAATACTAAATTATGGGGCAACCGGGGTACCACAGCTATGGGGATCACTCTCTTTACACCTATTCCTTTTACCCAAATCTTATATACAGGATATAGGGATGCCGCTCCATGAATACATCTGATCTTTACAGTGCTTACAGGTTGGATTGATACCTCCTCATTCCTGGCCTCAATTTGTTGACAGAGCGTTTATTTATTTATTTATTTAACATCTTTTATATACCGCGCTATTTGTTATCAGCGCGGTTTACATTCAACAAGGTTGCTCAATTCAGTCGAAACTGTTTTGCGCTTACATTGTAACAGGGAATAAAACTTGGAGCAAATACAGGGTAACTATATACATATTTACATGGATCAATACATGATAACTGTATACAATTGACATAAAACATAGTATAAGAGCTTGGCTGATTAAGTCGTGACATATTAATGGGCAGTGTGCTTTAGACATCATGCTCTGTTTGGCCCCTGAGTCTAACAGTGCATTGGTAACAATTCCCTGTACTTCCACTGACAGTAAAAATCCTTCCCTGATTTTCTGAGGCTTCTCTGCTATTAGTGCTGTCTTCACATAACATTCTCTCGGAAAATGACCTTCCTCACCGCATTTAAAGCATTTCTTTTTTGTAACATGGCCTTTCAACATCGGCATACAAGTTTTCAGAGGTTCATCTTTTAACCCAATCCTCTTTCCTGATACGCCTGCCATTACCACCCTGGAAGCACTACCACCTTCCCGTGTAGTTAATTCTGCCTCCATAAAACGCTCGGAGAGCATGACGGCTTCTTGAGGGCTTTGGCAGTTTTGTAGTATAAGGAAAGTAGGGATGTCTCTGTGGACTGCAGCCATGTACTGCTCTAACACGAGGCTATCCAGTATGGACTCAACTGATTTTCCTTCAGGGGTCAGTCATTTATTCACTAGACTACGGACTCTCTGGCACAGGGCTTTAGGAGTCTCACCTGGCTTTAACTTTACAGCCCTTAATAGGTGATGATAGACTAAAGGTGTTAGCCCTAGTCTCTCTCTAACAGCTTTTTTGAGCTCGTCGTGGTTACTAGCGAGCGCTGGCGGCATGGCTCGATATGTGGCTAAGGCCTCCCCCATAAGGGATACCGCTAGGCGCATGGCCCATTGGTCTTTAGGCCAGCCACTGAGGTGAGCCACCCGTTCAAAGGCTTTGAGAAAATCATCAATGTCGTCCCTATTTGTGAGCTGTCCAAAATTAAATGTCCCACCAGCTTGAAGACCCAGCGTATGCAAAGAAGCTGGTGTAGTGGAACCTGGAGGTGTTACTGCTGGTCCGGTTTTCTCTTTCTGGGCTTTCAGCCATCCCTCCAACATCTCGAGTAGCGGTCTCTGCTGGGCTTGCATCTGCGCAGCACTTCTCTCCTGGGCCTGCAATGCCAAGTCCCGCTGCCGCTCGAATTGAGCTGCCATCCATTTCAACACCTCTTGACACTCGAGGGTCATCTTGGAACTCTGCAACAACAAAAACACAGAGACCCAAGTGCGATACCAAAACAAAAAAACTCTTCACTACTTTTTTTGTTTTCCAATCAGCTAAGCCTACACCTTTGCCCTGGTAGCCTAACTAGCCCTGTTAGGTACCGTTACCTGGCTTAGGTGAAGCTTCGAGCTTATCACCAGTGAAGGTCTTTGTAGTCCTCTCTGTACGGCTGCTCCACTTCCTGGACGTTCCTCTGTACAGCTCCAGAGTGAAGTTGCTTTTCCAGCGTGTATCCTGAAGTTGCTCCTTTGCGCATGTGTGAAATCCTTAATACTACGCCACTTGCGATGCCCTTGGTTGGGCCCGAGGGCTTACAAGCATACAGCAGCCTTATAGTGTCCTTTTAAATAAAGCTTTCCTTGTTTGTCCCCAGAGGGATTCTGGGACTTGTAGTTGGCTTACTTATATAAGGACAAATGTAGTTGTGAGACCGGTGGTTTAAGGCAGCAAGAAAATTTATTTTTTTGTGGGATTCCAAGGCATTAATGCTCAAAATGCAAAAGCAAGAGGATGCTTCTCCAACATAAGAGTAAATCAGGTTAACAGAGGAAAATGTAACAAAAAGGCCTTCTATCACTGGGCAGCAGCTTTCATCCCAATAAACTTTCACAGAGCACAGCTTCTAGTGGTCATTCAACCTAACAGGTAAACTTTTAACAGGTGCTGTTTACTTTTCCCAAACCAAACTTTTACTAAAGACAGCTTCTGGGCTTCAGAAGCTCACATACTTAGTAGAACACATTCTTGGCTTTTTCCAACTCTTTGCAGTCATAAAAATTAGTCGCTATATTGTTTCACAGTCTTTCAACCCTGTTCAACAATGCTCAGTTCTCCTTTAGACAAAAAGAGCAATCCATTGGTGACAATTCTGATTCCGATTCTGACATACAGGAATCCACCTGCATCTCTTCTATGGATACCGGATACTTCTCAGTTCCACCAGTTTTATAAACTTTCCCAGACTTCCTGTCTTCTAAAAACTCCTGGAACTGCTTCCACAGCAAATCACCCTGAGAAGGCACACTTGTATTGGGAGGGTAAAGCTTCCTCTCTGCAAACAGTTTTCTTAATGCTTCTAGTGTTAACGGCTCAGTTTCTCTGCTCTTATCTGGGTTTCGGTTCTCTTTAAACATAAAACTATCCACCCACCTCTTAGCAGATGAAGACGTTAGGTCAGGCTCCTGGACACTAGCTGTAGCAAACTGTTTTTCTGCAAGCTGTTCAGCTTTGCAAGTGCTGGCTTTACCTTGGGGCGGGTCTCTCAGACAACTACTGATTCCTTTCCTCCTGATATCTTTCAGGCTATGGAACTCAGCCTTCTGGTGCCTTTCTCCAGTCCTTCCCAGATAGTCACCCTCTTGAAAGTTTCCTTGGAACCTTTCTCCCTTTCCAGGATCTCTCAGACTTTCTCCTTCTTGTGCCTCTGCTGCTCTGTCTGCTCTGACTGCAGATCTGTTCCTTTCCGGCTTCCCCTGGACCTGCTGGCCCTGCTCTCTCTGCTGCATCTCCTGTGTGTGTGTCTCCTGTCTCTCTCCTCTCTGCTCCGAGTGTGTTTTTAAAACCCGTTTGCTGCCAGGCACTCCCTTGCCTTTGCACAGGTGTGACCAATCACTGAGCAAGCTTGGCTCCCCCTCTGAAGTAGGGCGTGGCCTGGCCTTAGCAGAGAGCTGAGTTTGTTTCTTGCCTGCCTTGCAAGCACTGTGCACAACTGAACTGTCACTTGTTTCAAAGGGAAAAACAGGGTTTTCTTCCACTTCCATCTCTTCCTGGGAGCTCTCCTCATCACAATACATTGTGGCATAGGCTGCGCTATATTTACAATAGAACAGGTGATCTAACTTGGACAAAATCAGGTAAATATATACACGCTGGGGATCGAGACCCCGGCCCAGGTGGGGCATGTCATTGGGAAGAGACTATTTACAAAAGTACTGAATATATACATTCTGCTATTTACATGGCATGCATGGTTTGCCTTGGCACTGTTCGGTATGACTGCCTCATTGCTCGCTGGGTGTATTGGTGGGGCCGTCCTGGTAGAGGGCGGCCATTTGTGTGCTGTCATCGGAATAATGCATGAGGAAAAGGTAGTGTGTCAATGCCTTCCTAAATTGGGCAAGGTCAGCGATTGCCCTAATGTTGGGCAGAAGGGCATTCCAACATCTGAGTGCATAGAACCTAAATGCTCTGTTTATAGCTGTTTGGGTGCATTTTGTTATTGCCTTCGGAACTACCAGCGTGTTGATGGCTACAGCCCTTCTGGATCTGTTAGGGGGCGTAGAGCGGATTAGCTCAGTGAGTGAGGTGGAGGTGAGCTTGTTGATGGCCTTGATTGTCACTACTAGAATTTTGAAAGAGACTGCACTGAATGGGAAGCCAGTGGAGGTATTTTAGGATTGGTGTTACGTGGTCCTTCCTGGAAGCTCCGTATGTTTACTAAAATGTAAATGTTAGCATTTGATTGGGCCACAAATCTAGCAAAGAGGTCCATGTTAACTTCAAGGGGTGTGTCTATCTGTCCAACTCAATTTAACACATTGCAACCATGTGGCTCTGCACTAACCAACAGGTGGGTGCACTTAATTCCACTCACTGAAGTGGTGTTAAGTTTATCCATGCTAACAATAACAGCCAAGATGCCAGCTCTAACTGTGATGCACTGTCAATTCCAAAGTTCTGTCCCTAACCCACCTAGTCCCCACCCAATCATGCACTAACAGGTTAGCATGAGATTTTTATCATGGGAACCTGTGCTAATTGTTCAAACAACATGCTTACCACATGTTAAATCACACACCAGTGGTTAACAAAGTTTAGTAAACATGGCCCTTTAATATTAGATAATCCATCTTTTCAGCTTACCCATGTTTACCCATTCCACTCCATTCATTAATTTATAGATCTCTATCATATCTCCCCTCAGCTGTCTCTTTTCCATGTTGAAAATCACCAAATTTTTAAGCCTCTTCTCTTAGGGATATCCTTCCATCCCCATTTGAATGAGCTACATGATCAAATGTTCTCTATTACAGCTCCTAGGCTCTGGAATTCATTACGAGCTGAACTTTGCACTACATCACAGTTTATAACATTCAGGAAGAAATTAAAGTCATTCAGTATCTCTCTCAGTAGACATTCTCTAATTTAAATATGCTCAGTAGTTAAGTACTGAAATTGTAGACTGGCCACTTGCAGCCATTCAGTCCTTTTTTTAATATTATTGTCTTGTCTGGATTATGAATCTTTTTCTTTAAAATGTTATTTTTTTTTATTATGGGCCCGATTCAGAGAGGCGACTTGTGGGGCTGCACGTCCCGGCGGGATGTACACCCTGCAAGCCATCTTGCCCCTATTCCCCCTCATGCCCTCCCCGCATGACTAAATAGCAGTACGGGGAGAGCCAGCACAGTAGGGGGGGCAGGAGGAGGTGGAGTCTGGGTGGAAAAGGGACGGGGCGAGGCAGCAGAACATACAGGGCCAATTCAGATCACAGTTTAATTACGCATTGAGTAAAAAAATATTTTCTCTTCTTAGTCTTAAATGGGCTACATTGTAGCTTCATTACGTGTCTTCTAGTCTTTCTACTTTTTGATGGCATAAACAACTGATCTATGTTTACCCATTCCACTCCATTCATTAATTTATAGATCTCTATCATATCTCCCCTCAGCTGTCTCTTTTCCATGTTGAAAATCACCACATTTTTAAGCCTCTTCTCTTAAGGGTATCCTTCCATCCCCTTTATCATTTTTGTTGCTCTTCTCTGTACCTTTTCTAATAATGTTATAACCCTTTTAAGATATGGAACCAGGATTGCACACAATATTCAAGATATGGTTGCACCATGGAACGACAAAGAAGCATAATATCATTTGTTATATTCTCCATTCCTTTCCTTATTATTCCTAGCATTTTATTTGCTTTCTTGGCTGCAGCTGCACACTAAAGGGAGGGTTTCAACATGTTATCCACAATGATGTCTAAATCTTTTTCCTGGGTGGTGGTTTCTAAGGTGGTATCTTGCATTGTGTAACCATAGTTTGGGTTATTTCTCTCCTAGGTGCATAACTTTGCACTTGTCCACATTATATTTCATCTGCCATTTGCATGTCCAGTCTTCCAATTTATCAAGGTCCTCTTGCAATTTTTCACAATCCTCTTGCGTTTTAACAACTTTGAATAATTTTGTGTCATCAGCAAATTTGATCAACTCACTCATTGTTCCTATTTCCAGGACATTTATGAATATGTTAAAAAGCAGCTGGCCCAGCACAGATCCCTAAGGTGCTCCACTATTCACCTTTCTCCATTGAGAAAATTGGCCATTTAGCCCTACTCTCTGCTTTCTTTTAACCAGTTCCTGATCCACAGTACTACAGTGGTGTGCAAAAGTCTGGAATCACTTGTAAATTTGACGTTTTTTCAGCTTCGTGATCTTATATCTTAATTTCTTTTTCCTCCCAGTGGCTTTTTCTGTGTATCTCATGATAAGTGATAGATTTGGCTATTAGGGCCAACTTTTAGTATTGGTTTGGCCCTTATTTTCTGAGTTTGTTCCCCATAGTTGTCCTGTTGATAGATTTTCTGTGAAAATTGCGTAAAGGACATCATTGGCCAACGATATATTATTGTAAGTATGCTTTAAAATATAATGGACGCACGCCAGTTTTCCTTCAAATTAATGTATGTGGTCATGAAAAAGGCCATTTTTATGTGTCAGTGATGGCTCAGTATATGATGGGGCACCCTTTGTTCTTGATCACCTGACTGCACCTTGTCGGCATTGAATGAACCAGTCTGACAAGGTGATCGTTGGTGACAACGCGGTTCCAAGCTGCAATGAGTGACTCAATCAGCTCACGCTTTGATGTCGGATGCCTCTTGGATATTTCCAAGGCCACCTTGTGCAACAGGTTCTCGATTGGATTCAGATCTGGAGACTGGGCAGGCCAGTCCATTGACTTGATGTTGTTCCACTGCTTCCAGCTGATCACCTGTCTGGAGCGATGGCAGGGTGCATTGTCATCTTGGAACAGGAACTGGCCAGGAAACAGCTCGTGTGCTGATGGAACCATGCACTTTTGCAGTATGGTGATGTACTTGGCCCCATTGACCATTCCATTGATGATGTGAAGACGTCCAACGCCACTGGCAGCTATGCAGCCCCAGACCATGACCTTCAAAGGATGCTTCACAGTGAGGTTGAGACACTCAGGCTTGAATTCCTCTCCAGGAAATCTCCTCACATAGGTGTGGGTCTGGTTATCAAACAGGCAGAAGGTGCTTTCATTGCTGAATAGCACCTTTTCCCACATTTCAGTCGACCAGGTTGAGTGCTTTCTCACCCACACGATTCGGTTGCGCCTTTGTATGTCAGTCATCAGTGGCTTATTCCATGCTTTGCAGCCCCGGAGACCAAACTGCAGGCACCGGTGATGAACTGTTGATGAGCTGACACTGACCTCACTTTTGTTTGACCACTCTCGAAGTAGCTGAGGAGAGGTCAACTTGCGATTAGTCAGTGACATGCGTCGTAGTGCGCAGTCCTGGCGTGATGTTGATGCATGTGGATGACCTGAACGAGGCTTGTCCACCACTGAACCCATTTCTTTCTTCTTCTGTACAATCTTAACAACAGCACTCTGACTTCAGCCAACTTTCCTGGATATCTGACGGCTTGAAAATCCTTCCTCGATCATAAAGGACACACAAACATGCTCCTCCAACATCAGGGTCTGAGTCATTTTCATGGTCGATCCAGAAAGCGTATGAAATTCAAAAATGCCGTGTGTTTTTATAGCTGCACTGTTGGCTAGATATCTGCATTGTGATTGGTTAGTGAAACCAGCCTCCTGATTGGTCAGAAATAACGTGTGCATATTGGATAATCTAGATCCAGTTTTGACGCAGGATCCACAAATATCGCAGTAGCTATTCTCCCAGTGTCTGTAAAGTATTTATATTGGAAGCAAGGAATGCAAAAAAGTCAACTCTAATAGCCAAATGTATCCCTTTTAACGTGGTAGAAAGATGAATATGCTGGGCTAATGCAAAGAAAACCGTTAGAAAGTATGAAAAACGCAAAACTCACAAGTGACTCCAGACTTTTGCACACCACTGTACACTGCTTCCAATCACATGACTTTTTACATTTTGCCAAGAGTTTCTCATGAGGGACCTTTTCAAAGGCTTTCTGAAAATTCAGATACACTATATCAACTGGCTCACCTTTGTCTACCTGTTTATTCACACCTTCAAAAAAGTATAACAGATTAGTAAGCCAAGACTTTCCTTGGCTAAATCCATGTTGGCTTTCTGACATTAAACTGTGATTATCTATATGTTCAGCAATTTCATTCTTTATAATGGTTTCTACCATTTTGCCCAGTACTGACATCAGGTTCACTGGCCTGTAGTTTCCTGGATCACCTCTGGAACTCTTTTTAAAAAATTGGTCATTCTCCAATCTTCTGGTACTACAGATGATTTTAATGATAGTTCACAGATTACTAATAGTAGGTCTGCAATCTCATATTCCAGTTCTTTCAATGCTCTTGGATGTATACCATCCAGTCCAGGTGATTTGCTACTCTTCAGTTTATCAAATAGTTGTAATACATCTTTTTGGTTTATCGATATTTCTTTCAATTTTTTCATTATATCACATTTATATACCATTTCAAGCCTTAGTAACTTCCCTACATCTTCTTCAGTAAATACCCCAATTAAGTTCTTATCCTATATTTTAAAGCACATTTTAGAAAGGACATTATGTGGTTGCTGCGATATCCAAGTGAGAATGTAGCAAAATCTACATAATTTATAAAGGGAAAAGTAGACACACGTAAGTTCATTCTGAAATCAGCATATCTCCACCCTTCACCATACATGTTCTATCAAAAGAAGCCAGGATGTGCAGGCACATACAGAGACAGCGTGGACATGTGCATCTGGATACCCTATTATGGGAATATCCATGTTTGAAATATTGGTATGGGGATCCCAGCAATTTGCATGTCAGCGTGCCAGTTTTCAGAACTTGTATGTTTACATGTTGGCACGCACACTTGTATCCTCATTTTGTAAACCTAGACATTCTGATGCTCTTCATAATGTTTAGATGCTCTAATATCTACCAAAAGTACTTGTGGATGGAGAAAGGAACAATGGGGCATTAAAGAGTGTGTTTGTCTCTTTTTAACAAGACACTGAGGGGCAGGTATAAATCCAGCCATGCATATTGACCATCAATGCAATCCCTATGTGAAATAGGAGATACATGTGTATCTCTTTCCCACATCCACGGCCAAATCCTGACTTTCCCCTGACATGCCATATTTGACTTGGCCATGATTGGGGCAGAGACTTGTACAATTGGACCCTTCCAAAATCAGTTGTCTGAATGTGGGGGTTATTTGCATATGTGAATGATCATTTTCATATGTACAAGTCACAAATAGGGTTTCTAAAATAGCCCCCTTTACCAACAAACCTTCAATTATCAATTTCACCCTCCCACTACCCCTGTCTAAGCATGTGACAACACATATAACCAGTGGGACAAAGATAAACATTACTGGGAGCTCCTGCCTCTTTTAACCATATCTCCATTAAAAAACAGTCCAACTCAGTAGCATATCATGCTTCTAAAATAATGCCAGGGCCAGTGCTACCCTTAGGTAAACTAGGAGGTCACCTAGCATGCCAACCATCTAAGGGCACCCATTGCCACTACTCACCCTTCTCCGGGGTCTGCAGCAGTGGCAATAGCTAGGACACTGTGGCACAGCACTTACCTTAAGTATCTGGCATTGTGCTGTGGCACTCCTAACAGGGGCTATACATTTCAAACAAAGTTAAGAATTTGTGTTTTTTTAAATTGCTAGCTTTCTGACTGGGAGCTCTTAAAAGGGTTTTGGTACATTTTTAAAACAAAGTTACATTATTTTTGGTAGTTTAGTTTAAAAGGAGAGATATTTTCTTTAGGTTTAAAACTCTGCTTTAGTAACTTTCTCAGCTCTTTGGACCTACTGACACCCAATCAGGAGTTAGTGGGCCTGATTAGCCTGTGAAAGAAGTGAGAGCAGCTGAGGCCTGCATAAAAGACTTCAGAGCCCTACACTGTTGAGGCATTCCTAACAGGGGCTATACATTTCAAACAAAGGTAAGAATTTGTGTTTTTTTTAATTGCTAGCTCTCTGACTGGGAGCTCTTAAAAGGGTTTTGGTACATTTTTAAAACAAAGTTACATTCTTTTTGGTGCTTTAGTTTAAAAAGAGAAATATTTTCTTTAGTGGGGTAGGTTTAAAACTCTACTTTAGTAACTTTCTCAGCTCTTTGGACCTACTGACACCTAATCGGGTGTTAGTTCCCTCCCTACCCCCCCCCCAACTCCTACCCTCCCCTAGTGAGAAGTTTTGCTTTATAGGGCACCTCCCCAATTAACAGAACACAGAGACTTGGAACAGCACATTTTAAATATAATTAAATAGATTGAACTGCTTTTTCTCTGAAAGTACAGCAGGGAAACTGGCTGGTACTTTGGTAGATCTCTCTCTTTTGCTTTAACAGATACCTAAGCTCCACGAACAGAGCAATGGCTGGGAAAAATTGTATCGCTAAAGCTGTTGCCCCCATTATAGCTACTGCCTCTGTCCAGACAGAGGTCCCAATGCCAATTGAAGGACTGGTTCCATGTGCAGGGTGCCTGCATGCTGAAGCTCTGAGGAAACAAGTGGAGGAACTCAGAGAGGAGGTGGCGAGGTTGAGGAGCATTCAAGACAGTGAGAAGTATGTTGATGAGATGCTTCTTGCAACAACCAAGTTCTCCAGCAGAGGAAAAGATGGATGCCTACAAAATGACGAAGGTTGGACACAAGTCACCAGGGCCTGCAGAATCACCAATCCAACTTCTCCAACCCTTGAACTGAAGAACCATTATGCAGCCCTGGAAGTGGAGGAGATGAAAGCATCCCTGGAAAGGGAAGATCCAGAGCTCAAGTATCCCAAAGTTGCAGAATCAGTGACCACAAGGAAGCGAAGGGTAGTGGTGGTTGGTGACTCTCTTCAGAGGGGTACTGAGGCATCCCTCTGCTGACCAGACTTGATGTCCAGAGAGGTATGCTGTCTGCCAGGTGCCAAAATCCAAAATGTTATGGAGAATTTGCCGAGACTCATCAAGCCCACTTACTGTTACGCAATGTTTCTAATCCATGTCAGAACAAATGATACTGCCAGGTATCCCTCTGTGCATATCAAAAGTGACTTCATGGCTTTGGGGCAGAAGGTGAAGCAGATAGGTGCATGGGTGGTGTTCTCTTCAATCCTCCCTGTTGAGGGTAAAGGCCAAGGCAGAGAGGTTTGCATCCTGAAGATGAATGCATGGCTGCTTAGATGGTATCATCAAAAGCGTTTTGGTTTCCTGGACCGTGGGATACTGTTCCAAGGGTTGCAGAGAAGAGATGGCATCCATCTGTCCAAGAAAGGTTGACACACCTTCAGTTGTAGACTTGCTAATCTACTGAAGAGGGCTTTAAACTAGATTCGGTGGGGATGGGTGAAGAAAGTCCCCAGGTAAGTGAAAGCCCCCAGGTAAGTGAAAAGTTAAATACCTTTATGGAAATGGGTAAAAGGGGTAACATATGGAAAGCAGTGTGTATAAATGCCCATAACATGAGAAATAAGATCCCTGATATTGAAGCTTTGGTGGGAGTGGCTGACTTGGATTTAGTGGCAGTTACAGAAACATGGTTCACAGAAAACCATGACTGGGATGTAACTATACCAGGCTATACTTTATTCAGAAAGGACAGGGTAGGAAGAAGGGGAGGAGGAGTGGCGCTATATGTGGGAGGACACAGCGGATCGCATAAAAAGCGCCGCCGGCAGGAGATAGCCCCTTTAACAGCTTGCAGCCATCTTTGGAAGCTCCCCGGTCGGGGTTGAGCACAGCGTGGGAAGCGATTTCCCGCTCCTGCACTCCAGCCCAATCGGGGCTGTGGGAGGACACAGCGGATCGCATAAAAAGCGCTGCCGGCAGGAGATAGCCCCTTTAACAGCTTGCAGCCATCTTTGGAAGCTCCCCGGTCGGGGTTGAGCACAGCGTGGGAAGCGATTTCCCGCTCCTGCACTCCAGCCCAATCGGGACTGTGGGAGGACACAGCGGATCACATAAAAAGCGCCGCCGGCAGGAGATAGCCCCTTTAACAGCTTGCAGCCATCTTTGGAAGCTCCCTGGTCGGGGTTGAGCACAGCGTGGGAAGTGATTTCCCGCTCCTGCACTCCAGCCCAATCGGGGCTGTGGGAGGACACAGCTGATCGCATAAAAAGCGCTGCCGGAAAGCGGCGCCCGCGCCTGAGGGCCTCGCAAGGGGGCCCTTTGGCGTGGCCCTTAGGCGGGGCATGACAGGCGGGAAAAAGACTATAACCTAGACTAACTCTCTGCTAGACAGACTGCTCGTGGTCCCCTCTGCTCCCGATACCAGCGACAACTCTCACCAGCACGGGGATAGAGCCACAACATAAGGAGCGACAACAAAACCCCATTCGATCAATCGGAGCACACCAAAAAGATACAAAGGATCGTGCCATCAGAGAATGCGCCTAAGGAGGGGCACTTGATAACAGCTGATAATCATCCAAAACAACTCAGATCGTCCTTCAACCACACTACCCACAGCAAGTATACAACAACTAAAAAAAACAAAAAAACAAAACACTCCCTCAAGACCTATATTAAATGCTGTTAGATATTAATACTGATATTATGTTGCCAGTAGTAATTACCCTCCCTGCACTGTTATTGTGAGACACTGTTGCCAGTAGTAACTACCCTTCTTGCACTGTTATTGTGAAATACTGTTGCCAGTAGTAACTACCCTTCTTGCACTGTTATTGTGAGATACTGTTGCCAGTAGTAACTACCCTTCTTGCACTGTTATTGTGAGATACTGTTACCAGTAGTAACTACCCTTCTTGCACTGTTATTGTGAGATACTGTTGCCAGTAGTAACTACCCTTCTTGCACTGTTATTGTGAGATACTGTTGCCAGTAGTAACTACCCTTCTTGCACTGTTATTGTGAGATACTGTTGCCAGTAGTAAATACCCTCCCTGCACTACCATCTATTTCAAAAAAAACGAACACAATGTCTCCTACTAAGATTATAAATCTCCTTCTCACTCTCTTCTCAATAACCCTCCTAACTCAACACATATACACGTACAAAACCAACCAAAGCCCATACAAAAACATCCCAATCATCCACAATCATAACCGGAACCATTATAATAATTTCCCAATCACCTACAATCAGTACCAGAATCCAATACATAGCTCTACATACACAAACTCTCACAATCACCATTCGCGCCACACCTCACACAAACGCCATCACCGTCTCATCCAAATAAAGCACCAACCCATAAGTGATATAATTGACCAAGATGACAATACAAACACCAAATTACAACTCACCCTAATAAACATCCGGTCCATAAGAAACAAAATACCAATAATTAATGACATAATTAACGATACATCCCCTGACATTATCTGTATTACTGAAACATGTCTCTCACCTACAGACACTATACTACTAAACCAACTAACCACTTATCAATATGACATATTCAATTGCCAACGGAATATAAAAAGAGGAGGGGGTGTACTGACTCTCACCAAAAAAGACCTAAAATTCACCCTAACAAACCTAAATAATATAGATGGAATGGACATCGTTAACATAGAAAATAAAACCTTGGCTCTCACCCTCATCTACAGACCCCCCTCATCTGATCAGAAAAACCTCACCCCTATCCTAGAACTCACATGCACAGCGTCACAAAGCAAACCACTTATACTCCTTGGTGATTTGAACCTTCCATCACTGAACCACTCACAATCAGATAACTTCATAGATGCTATGACACAAATGGGGTTCACACAGATAATAAACGCTCCTACACACAAAAAAGGTAACATACTTGACGTAATTTTCCTCCCATCCACACTCTACAGTCACTTACTACATACCACTCCGAGTATAACCGAAGTACCCTGGTCAGACCACCATCTCATCACAATCCAGCTACCGGCACAAGTCCCAAAAAACAATGCAAGCACAACTCCACATACATCACGTTTCGTACGCTTTGACAAAGATACATTCCTCGACAAAGTATTACCCAAACTAAACACAAGCTCACCAGACATCAACTCAACCATAACACAGTGGAACCTAACTATTCAAAAAGCAGCAGTCCACACACAAGTCTTACATAAACAAACAAAAAAGACAGAAAAATGGTTCACGAAAGAGCTGACAAAACTAAAAAAACAACTGAGGAGACAAGAAAAGAGATGGAGAAAACTAAAATATGATGAAAACAAATCCCAATACATGCTCCTACTTATAGAATACAAAAACGCAATTAACAAATAAAAAAGAGACTACCACTCTAAAGTAATAAACTCATCCATCAACCGCCCCAGGGAGTTATTCGCGATAGTAAAAACATTAACCAAAACTAATAACACCGAACCTAAACAACAAGCAATAAATATACAAACACTAGCAACGCATTTTGCAGAAAAACTAAAAAACAAGACCACTACCCTGACTCCACTATTATCAAACACAAAAACCACACATGAATGGACAAGTTTCCAGTTGGTAGAACAAAAGCAACTCCTCAAAATCATAACAATGATAAACACCACCACCTCCCCACTCGATCCATGCCCTGTATCATGGATTAAGTGTGCGAAAGATGAACTGGCGGTAAATCTACAACACATAGTTAACCAATCCCTTTCACAGGGCATCATGCCTGATGCCCTAAAACTCACAACACTCCGACCAATAATAAAGAATAACAAGCTCGACTCAAAAGACCCGAACTCATACAGACCCATAGCCAGCATTCCATTCATAGCCAAAATAATAGAGAAAACAATTCAAATTCAGTTACAAGAACACATAGATGAACACAAACCACTTGACTCACACCAATTTGGTTTCCGCCCATCCCACGGAGTAGAAACCCTCCTAATCACCCTAATGGACTTCCTCATCAGGGGCACAGATGACAAACACCAAGGCTTCTTACTCCTATTTATAGATATCTCTGCCGCCTTCGATAACATCAATCACTTGACACTGATCAACAGATTAGAGAACCTAGGAATAGGCGGGACTGTCCTTAACTGGTTCAAATCCTACATCTCACATAGATTAATACGCGTCCAAATTGACCAACAAGCATCAGAAACATTCCCCCAAGGACAGGGAATACCCCAAGGATCAGCCCTTTCAGCCCTCCTATTTAACTTGTACCTGCAACCGATAACAAACATATTTAAAAAACACAGGATTAACCATTTTATATATGCCGATGACATCATGCTAGCTATCCCCATAACCATTAAAAACCCTACATATGACTCACTATCCAAATGCATGGCTGAGACCTCCTCCTGGATGGAATCTAACCACCTCAGCATCAACCTCAAAAATGTTTGTAACAAGGTCATCTACGACTGAGAACACTTACCCGGAAACAATCACAATCAACAAAACCTCCATACCTGTTAGAAAACAGGTAAAATACTTAGGAGTAATAATAGACCACACTCTCACCATGTTACCACACATAAAACAAACAGTAAAAACCATTTTCTATAAACTCAAAACTATTCAGCACCTAAGGCCACTCCTCGAAACACAAGACTTTAGATCCGTAGTAAGTACACTGATCACCCCTCACTTCGACTATTGCAATAGTCTCCTAATAGGCCTTCCTCAAAAAAGCACATACCTTCTACAAAGAGCTCAAAACATCTGTGCAAAAGTAATTGCTAAAGCTCGCCTAACAGACCACGTAACCCCAATACTGCTAGAACTCCACTGGCTCCCTATAAACAGCCGAATTAAATATAAAATTATCCTAACAACCTATAAACTCATAAACGACATAACCCCCTCACACCTATCCACATTACTGCACTCTCCAACATCGACAAGGGCCCTCAGACAAAACGCAGCCCACTCCCTTATCATACCAAAAGCCATCCGGAAAACTAAGAATACCACTAGCTCCAGAGCATTCTCATTCACTGCTCCTACACTCTGGAACGACCTCCCTATTGAACTTCGCACCAAAAGAGACCTCATCCAATTCAGGAAAGAATTAAAGACCTACCTGTTCACTGAACACTTCGAAATCCCCTACTCCCCCAAAGCCAGCTCCACAACAAACGTGGTTACACATGCACAAACTCCCTTAATCCCAACAATGTAACCAAAAGCCTGTCCCCCTCCCCTTACACGCCCTAAAGACAACAAAAAAGAATTAAATTCCAGCACCTACACCAATATCTGCCCCATACACCACAAACACCACACGCTGTAAATATACATTTGTAAAAGGTTTGATGTTTTGTTTTGCATTAATACCTACAAAGTTTAAATTCATTGTTCAATGTAAATAGTTGATTTCTATTGTTCTATGTAAAATGTATACAAATGTGTACAAGACTGTTAATCTGTTATATGTAAACCGCCCTTGATCTCTGGAAGGGGCGGTATAAAAGAAATAGTTAAATAAATAAATAAATAAATAAATAAATATATGTAAAAAATAATATTAAAGCTTTGGAATTACAGAGCTTAAAAGGGAGAGAGGAGGCACTGTGGGTTAAACTAGAAAGAGGGAAATATAAATCTATTTGTATTGGCGTGATATACAAACCTCCCTCACAAGAGGAAGAGGTGGACAAAGAGTTAATTTAAGACATAAGCAGCATTGCTAGGAATGGGGAAGTGCAACTGATAGGGGATTTCAGTATGCTGGATGTTAATTGGCACATTCCAGCTGCAGTATCATCTAGAAGTAAGGAGATCTTGGTTTCTCTACAGGGAGAATTATTCAGGCAATTGGTAACAGACCCCACACGTGAAGAGGCCATACTGGACTTGGTGCTTACCAGTGGTGAAAGTGTTTCTGATGTTATAGTGGGAAATCATTTTTCATCCAGTGATCACCAGATGGTGTGGTTCAGTATTAGGACTAGGTCTGTTAGAATCCATTCAAATGTGAGGGTCTTAGACTTTAGGAAAACTAACTTTGCCAAGATGGGCCAATACCTCAGGGAGTCGTTAGCGGGATGGGAACAGCTGGGGGATGTAGAAAAACAGTGGGAAAAACTGAAAGGGATAATTTAAGAGCATCCAACCTTTCTATTAAAATGGTAAATAAAGGTAAAAGGAAAAGGAGATCACTATGGCTTTTGAAAGAAGTAGCTGAAAAGGTCAAGAAAAAGAGGGAGGCCTTCATGAAATACAAGAGATCACAGAGAGAGGAAGACAGGCATCTATATTTGGAAAAACTTAGAGAAGCTAGCAAAGTAGTCAGGAAAGCAAAGATTCAAAAAGAGGAGGAAATAGCCAATGCAATAAAATGAGGTGATAAGACATTTTTCAGATATGTTAGTGAGAAGAGTAAGGTCAAAAGTGGTATTGTCAGACTCAAGGGTGAAGGGGAGGAATATGTAGAAGCTGATGAGGATAAAGTGGAATTGCTTAACAAATATTTCCGTTCTGTGTTCACAGATGAAGAACCAGGAAAAGGACCTCAGAAAACACCCACAAACAGGAACAGAAGTGAGGGGCATCTTGAACAATTTTCAGAAGACTGTGTTTGTGAGAAACTAGCTAAACTTAAAGTAGACAAAGCGATGGGACCAGATGGCATACACCCTAGAATACTGAAGGAACTTGGGGACGTTCTAGCAGCTCCACTGACTGACCTTTTTAATGTCTCATTGGAGTCGGGAGTGGTGCCAAAGGACTGGAGAGAGGTTCATGTGGTGCCTTTACACAAAAGCAAAAGTAAGGATGTGGTTGAAAACTTCAGGCTGGTTAGTTTAACTTTGATGGTGAGTAAATTATTGGAAATGCTGCTGAAAGAGAAAATGGTGAGGTTTCTGGAGTCCAGCTGATTACAGGATCCGAGGAAGCATGGATTCACCAGAGGCAGGTATTGTCAAAATCTGATTCATTTCTTTGACTGGGTGACCAGGGTGTTGGACTGAGGGAGAGCCCTAGATATGGTGCATTTAGATTTCAGTAAAGCCTTTGACACTATTCCTCACAGGCGGCTTATAAACAAACTGAGCACCCTAGGGATGGACCCTAAAGTTACTGCTTGGGTTAGATATTGGTTGAGTGGGAGGCGACAAAGAGTACAGGTAAATGGAGCTCACTCTGAGGAGAAGGAAGTTACCAGTGGTGTGCCCCAGGGATCTGTCCTTGGTCTGATTCTTTTCAACATCTTTGTTAGTGATATAGCAAAAGGGCTGTCGGGTATGGTTTGCCTCTTTGTGGATGATACCAAAATCTGCAATAGAGTAGACACCCAAGAAGGTGTAGATAACATGAGGAGGGATCTAGTTAAGCTTGAAGAATGGTCTAGAATTTGGCAGCTGGGATTTAATATTAAAAAATGCAAAGTCATGCATTTGGGCTGTAGCAATCCAAGGGAGCAATATTGTATAGGGGGTGAAGTACCTTTGTCCACTAAAGAAGAGTGGGATCGAGGGGGGGGGGGTTTGTGTCTGATGATCTCAAAGTGGTTAAACAGGTAGAAAAGGTGACAGCAAAAGCTAGAAGGATGCTTGGGTGCATACGGAGAGGAATGGCTAGCAGAAAAAAGGAGGTGATAGTGCCTCTGTATAAGTCTTTGGTGCGACCTCATTTGGAGTATTGTGTGCAATTCTGGAGAACGCACCTTCAAAAGGTTATAAACAGGATGGAGTCGGTACAGAGGGTGGCTTCTAAAATGGGTAGGGGTCTTCATTATAAAGCATATGAGGACAGACTTAAGGATCTCAATATGTACACCTTAGAGGAAAGACGGGATAGAGGTGATATGATTGAGATGTTCAAATACCTGCGTGCTCATAAATGCACAGGGGGAGAGCCTCTTTCGATTGAAAGCACGTTCTGCTATGAGGGGACATGGGATGAGGGTGAAAGGGGATAGATTCAGGAGTGATATGCGGAAATATTTCTTTACGGAAAGAGTGGGGAATCCCAGTGGAGGTGGTAGAGATGAGGACAGTATCTGAATTAAAAAAAAGCATGGGACAAACACAGAGGATCTCTAAAGGTGAAAAGGGGACTGTTGTAGTTGTTGATATGGAAGGACAGACTAGATAGGCCATGTGGTCTTTTTCTGTCTTCATTTTTCTATGTTTCTATGTTCATTTGCTATCTGCCGCTTCCGCCTTTCTCCAATGCAAACTTCCAGGGTAAATTTTGTTTCAGAGGGGTGAAAGTGGCAGATAGTAAAAGATTGAAACTGCAGCACAGTACCAGAGACTTTAGGTAAGCACTGTGCCATGGTTCCTTAGCCATTGCTGTCACTGCAGGCCCTGGAGATAGGCAGCAGTGGCAACCATAGGGTGGCAGGTTGGAAGGCTCACCTAGGGCACCTCCAATCCTTGGACCAGCCTTGAATAACCCCCAGAAGCATCTATGTTGTGTTTGTGGAATAGCCCTAAAATAGGCACCTACTTGGACTTCCAACCTAGGCAACCTATTACAAAACTATTCTCTTAAAGAGTTAGTTCTTCCTTTTTCAGTTTTCTTTGCCATTTTTGTCATGAACTTGCTTTTCTCACTAGCTATGACCCTAAAGTAATTGTGTGTCTCCAAGAAAAGAAACTCAGGGAGTTATTATTGCGACCTGCAACATTTTGTAAGCCATTGTGCTGTTTCGTGGAACAATTTTTCCAGGGCCTCTCAAAACATTATGGCTTTCAAGCAAGTTACTTGCGAGATGCCACTGTTGTAACTGATCAGCTTTAGAATACTTTTTGTGAATTTAGTTTGAAGGCTCGCTCCCCTTTGTTTAGTCACTCCATAAATCCAACAAAGCATTCCACAGAGTGCCATTTGTGGTTTTCAGGGAAGCTGCCACACATCTATTGGTGCTTAGCTATTTCTTTGGCAGAGATTTTAGAAGGAGGATTTTTTTTTCAGTAACTTAAACATTGCAAAGCTCTCTGTTTTGCTTGGCATCTCTAAAAGGTAGATATACACATGAGCAACTTAGTAGAGAGAGTAAATGGTGTCAGGGATTTGGGGAGCTACAGAGCAATTCAGGGAAATTGTTAATATATTTTTTTCTGTGTAAATAAAAGAACATCATTCCTAGGATTTAACAAAGGGATTTTAGTTTTGTATATTGCTTGGAACTTGCAAATGTGCAGGTATTCATGATTTTGAAGACAGTATATTATAAATACATTGTAAGTGAATATTAGGATTTTTGGCAAAAAGGTTTAGGGAATATGAGCTGTAAAATGTTACTGAGAATTTCTTATTAAGCTTGTACACAGGACTGCATTACTGAAGTTGGGTTTACTATAATTTTTTTATGGGCTGAAAGACAAAAATGGCCATCATTAATCTTCTGTATCAAAAATTCTCTTTTTTTATCAATTAATGTACATCATTGTTTTCAAAATAGGATTGTTTTATATGTGTCTTTTCTATATGTTTCTGTTTCAAATAGGTGGATCCACAATATAATGATAACACAGGTACACTACCAAAAAACTGCCTCCAGTTTTGCAACTGATTCCTATAGATTTTGGGGTGCTGAATCCAGGAAAAATAGTCAAAATGTTCCATCACGTCACGTTTTCTTGCAAAATTAGATTTCTTACCCATATAAGGAATGTTCACATAATTTCTTTTTAGCCGACTGCAGTTTATTTTCTTGGCCCAAAATAGAGGTTGTAATGGTTAACTAACTAGAAACACTCCCTCATGATATTTTAGAGTGTTTTGTATTCATTTTATACATTAACAGGACAATTGGGAGGCGGGGGGCTAAATCCAGTACTCGCGCTGGCGCATGTTCTTTCCTGTTCGCCTCGCCTCGTTCGCTCGCTCAAACACGGTGGTTGCGACATGAACGTTCCTGTCAAATTTCAGTTTCTTGCAAGTTCATTATTACCTTTTGTTTGCTAAGTCGTAATCCAGCTTTATTCCGAAGTGGTTCACTACAGTTGTAGTTTGCAGTGCTGTGTATTTGTGATGGCTCACAGAGCCAGAGGTTGCGTCAACTCTCCGGACAGTTTTTGTTTTATTTGTGGGGAATATACCGTGAAAAAGCGGCAGAGGAACATTTCTGCATTTATTAAAAAAGTATATTTCGCCTATTTCGGTTTGAAGTTAGGCGATCAAGACAAACCGTGGGCTCCTCATAAAGTGTGCAAGACATGTGAGGAAGATCTACGCTTATGGATGAAAGGTAAAAAACAAGCATTTCGTTTCGGAATACCTATGATGTGGCGTGAACAAAGAGACCACAGCAGTGACTGCTATTTTTGCTCTTGCATTGTGAAGGGATACAACTTAAAAAATAAGAACATAATAAGTTACCCCAACCTTCCCTCAGCAATTAGGCCTATGCCTCATAGCAACGAAGTACCTGTGCCTGAACCACCAAAATCTTTGGATCATATTTGTGTGGATGGTTCTGATCATGATGAGACTCATCAGATGGCTTTTCCCGATGAGTCCAGTACTTCCGAGTTTGAAACTGAACCAGATCCGAAACCTGAACTTTTCTCTCAAGCTGAATTGAATGATTTAGTCCGGGATTTAGGACTCCCAAAAGATGCTGCCCAACTGCTAGGTTCTCGGCTTAAACAGAAAAATCTATTGTCACCAGGAACAACTTTTTATTGGTACCGCAACCGCGAGACACAATTTTTGAAGTATTTCAGCAAAGAGGAAGATTTGGTATTTTGCAACGATATATACGGAGTGATGGAAAAGTTTAAACTCAAGTATGATCCTGCTGAATGGCGGCTGTTCATTGATTCGTCAAAAGACAGCATAAAAGGTGTTCTTCATAATGGCAACACATTCGCTTCAGTTCCTATTGCTCACTCTGTTATTCTCCAAGAAAAATACGAGAATTTGGCCCTGATTCTTCAGAAGATTCGTTATGATGAGCATAAGTGGATGATTTGTGGAGACTTTAAAATTCTATCCATGCTATTAGGGCAGCAATCCGGTTTCAGCAAATATCCCTGCTTCCTTTGCTTGTGGGATAGCCGGGCCCGCGACCTACACTGGGAAAAAAGACTGGCCAATTCGGGAGTATTTGAGACCCGGTGAGAAAAATGTTCTTCATGAGAGCTTGGTACCTCGTGATAAAATTCTATTACCACCTCTCCACATTAAGTTGGGTCTCATTAAGCAATTCATCAAGTCCCTTCCAAAAGATGGTGAGTGCTTTCGGTACCTTTGCTCAAAGTTCCCCCGACTTTCTGAAGCAAAGCTAAAGGAAGGAGTGTTTGTTGGCCCTGATATAAGGAAACTCATTTCAGATGGAGCATTCGCTGAAACGATGTCTGAGAAGGAAAAAAGAAGCCTGGGATTCCTTCAAGGATGTTGTTCTCAAATTCTTGGGGAACAGGCGGGATGAGAACTTTAAGGATATTGTTGCCAGGATGCTCAATGCCTTCAAAGAACAAGGCTGTAACATGAGCCTGAAAGTCCATTTCTTGCACTCCCATGTGAACTACTTTCCTGAAAACTTGGGGGCGTACAGTGAAGAACAAGGTGAAAGGTTTCACCAGGACATCAAGGACGCAGAGAGAAGGTACCAAGGAAGATGGAACACCACTATGATGGCTGATTTCTGCTGGTTGCTGCTGCGGGAAACCCCAGATGAAAAATACGCCAAGCAGCGCACCAAGAGAAGCATTCGGGGGAAGAAGAAACGGGCCCACCAGGAGATTGATTGACCCAAGAATGACTTTAAAATCTAAACTGTGTTGACAAATATCGTGTTTTTACTAAACTTTGAAATAAAAATTTGCTAGTTATTACCACAGTGTCGGATCTCATTTATTAGAATTTTATTTTCACACCATCGGGTGTTTGTCTTCATGTATTGCAATGGTGCGGTTTGCGTTTTCTATTCTTACATACATACCTGTACAACATTTTTTGCACATTTCTTTGCTTTGCTTTGTGTCTAACCTCGCTCTTATATGCTCAATGTTTGTGCACATGTATGTGGCTGTTTTAAGTGCAGACAATTTTGCTACCATCACAGTGTGTTTTGTTGACATTACTCTATTCTTATGTGCTGCCTTGTTACAATTTTCTTTATTCTTATTTGAATAACTACTAAACAATTAGTATAAAGAATTCATCCAAGAAACTTTTATCTCGATCGCACTCAATCTGAAACGTTCACCTCAAACTGCTAACCCAATGTAGCAAAAGATCTGTACGTGATGGAGCAAATTGGTTACCAGATTTGGATTCAGCGCACCAAAAAACGTAAAAATCAATCGAAACATTAGAGGCAGTTTTAAAAAAAATTTTTTTAGTGTACCTGTGTAATCTGTAGACTTCTACTTAGTGATTATGAATCATTAAGAAGAATGTGATGCCTCAATGAACTGCAATTGTGGATTGCAGTTTGTGGACTGAGAGAGCCAGGGATGACTCCTTATTCTTTCTTCTTATCCTAAGAATTCAGACAAAACCTATCCACTTTCCAGGAGAGAGAAAATTTGACAAACCTCCTTACAGGTAATGGTAGGTGAGAGAGAAAAACGAAAAAAGATGGAGGCAATAGGATTCCCCAAATTGTAGGTAGTGCAACACAATGTATTAGACTGATCCACTAAGTTGTGAGTTCCCTTGCAGAAAGGAGCCAGCATCATGGGATGTCTTTCATGCAGTGTCTACTCATTTAAGTTAAAGGCTTCGAGACCTTTTTTCTTGCAAAAAAGTGCTCAAGAACTTGCAGACCTTTTCACAAAATAATTTTTCACCTCAGGAAAACTATGCACACATTATGTTTCTATGTTATGTTACTTCTACCTGCTGTGCATAGTTTTTCTATGAAAAATTACAAGCAAAGGTTTGAACTTTTGAACGCTCCATTTAATTTAATTTAATTGATTTATAAAGCACATTCCCAGTCCTGGAACAGCCTACCAAGAATGGTGTACAAGAGAGGTTGGATTACAATACATAAAATCAGGGCTTTTTTTGAGTGGGTACACAGTGGTTTTGAGTACCAGCACCTTTTTCATTGCCTGCTAAAATTGACCCATGATCCTTAAGTCTTCATGAAAGAGCCCTGCATGGGAGTAACTGCACCCTTTTTTCTAGATTTAAAAACAACAACAACAACAACTGCATACAATAAAATAAAAACAGCAATCAAGCAACTCAACCTTGCCCCTGGGAACTTATCTGCTTGCTACAGGTGAAGGTACATGTATCAGGCTATACATAGGTACTTAATGGGGAGGGGGAAGGAAATTTTGGAAAAATTCATTTCCACAGGTGATAAACTGCTTTTAAAATGATGCTCTCTGCAGCCAACTTAGGGTCTCATTTAATAATATGCATTAACATATATTAATACACATTAACAAGCTTTAATGCAATTTAACGCAGGCCCCATTGTTTCACTGGGACCTATTAACTAACTACGCACTTAAGTCAAATTAGCGTATGTTAGTAAATGACATCATAAATTAGTTAAAACTTATTTTTGCTAGCATTAATATTTGAAAGTTGTGCCCAGAGTACTACACTTGTCCTTGGAAGACCTCTAGCCAACAACAAAAGATGATTTGACTGTGCTTAAACTATAAGACACATTTTATAATGGGACTTCCAAATGCAAGCTGAGACATCAAAGCCAGAACATCTGAAAAAAACAAAACAAAACACAGGCACATGTAAGTTTGGGCACGATTTCAGAAACATGGACTTGCCCGATATGGATGTCTATAGAGACATCTGCATAGACATCCCGGAATAGCAACTCAGCACATGGATGTCTAACAGCATGATGGTAAAGTAGTGGGTTGGAAGCAGGATAGTCAGAGCTCAAATCCCAGTGTAGGTCTTCATGATCTTAGACTAGTCACTTAACTCTCCATCCTCTTTGGATGTTCTATGGCCAAAACAAGTACTTCCCTTATGCCTGCAGCAGGTATAGATGTGAACATGCCTGCCAATCTTCCCATCCTTCCTGAAATCAAATAGAGACATGTTAGTCCATGGTACTGCTTCCTCCCCTTCTTGGATGTCCCTGCACTGGAGATATTTGCAGAATGACTGCAGAGACATCTCCATGATTTTGACGTCCATATGCACATCTTCAGACATCCTACATCATGAATAAGCTTTTTAAAATGACAACTTATGTATTTCTAGAGTAGATATGGGACTGTAGTTAGTAGGTTTATTCATTTGTCAGCACCAGAGAAGTAGCTCTAAACCTCTTAGAAATACTTCCCAACAGTTTTCTATAGCTGGAACTCTCTCCCTCTCCTTGCCAGTCATTTACTCTTCCACTGTTCTTGACCTTTGCTCTCATTACTTTGCCTCTCTGTCTCTTTCATACCCAAGTTGACTGGACAACATTTATCTGGTTGGTAGGGCAGTTTTCAAATGGAAAGATTTATCTGGGCAACTCCCAAAGTTACCTAGACAAATCAGTTGAATATCAATTTGATAACAAAGTATTATAAGACATAAATATTATCTGTATCTGTGGAATGTGAAAGAAATTTATAAACATGTTAATTGGGTTTACCTCCAAAATTTATAGCTATCTAGCATGTTTGTTACTTAGTGATATCTTTAGTGCTTTGTGCTTACTTAGGTTTAGATAGATAGTTTTCAAAGCATTTACCCAGGTAAATTGGCTGTTTGAAAATTGCCCTCATTTAATCTGGCTAACAGAATATATAGCTTAGCTCAGCTGAGATGTGCCATTCTTGGAGATATGTTTAAAGGAGGGTTGGAAGGAGGCACCAGAGAGTCAGCTTGGAAATGGCTGCTTAGAGCAAGAGTTCCTTCAAGATCCTCTCCTAGCCTTGCTCAGTCCTGGTCATATCCTGCATAAACTGCTCAACAGTTGCTTCTGTAGAGCTGTAGACACGTCTTCTTTGAAACCAGGAAAAACTGATTGTACTCTGGGTCAAATGGGTCAAATCGGACCTCCCATCTCCATAGGAAACACTCAGGGAGAAGGATCTGGAAATTACTATGAGCACTCTGCTCAAAAAGATCTTACAAATAAAATCAGTGCTTCAGGATAAAAGTGAAGTGCTTTCCCAACTAAAAATCGAAATGGCTTAACTCAAGAAGCAACTTACTTCAGCTGCTACTAGGCTAGCAGATGGAGATTAATCCTGCAGCTATTCTGCAGTTGAAAAAGCAAACAAAACAGACATGGGCATTGGACCTCGGCTTGGAGGACCTGAATAATAGGTCCCGATGGGACAACATTAGAGTGCTAGGCATCCCTGAAAACGGGGGAGGTAAAGATGCTGTGCACTTTGCGGAATGCTTCCTACCTAAGTTATTAGATCTACTTTTTGACCAGCCTTTTGAGATAGAAAGGAAATATCAGATCTCCTCAGGAACTGGGAATGGTGCACAACAGCCCTGGTCATTGGTATTGAAAATTCAACACTATCCACATGCACTTTCCATCTTGCAGGCAGCAAAGCAGGTTACACTGAAAACACATCACACCATTTTGAAGGTTTTGCAGCATAGTGAGATTTTCTGGCAGATTGCTCCAGTAACACCCTGGATATCTGACTGTTGGCAGAGGCCAGTCTTTGGCATTGCACAAGGTGATGTCTCTCTTCTAAGTTTGGTTTGGGCACTAACACTGGATGACCAGCAAGCTGGACTTGGGACATCTCACAGCAGCATACACATTTGGGAACTTGATCTAGGGCTATCAGGTCAGAGTAGCTTCTGTGGACTGCTTGGTGGCATGGTCGCTCAAGAACCTGCATTGGACTGACTCAGTGACAGTTACTGTGGCTGATGTGCTCCATCCTGATATTGACCCTCTTTCTTATACCAGGGTTCAATTCCAACTGGCACTCCTTATGGCCTTGGGCAAGACACTTAACCCTCCATTGCCTTGGAGAAAAGGCCCGGCAATCTACTTCCACTCATGCTACTAAGAAAGCCCAGGAGCTGCTGGGTTGCCAGGAGTCAGGATTGACTCAAAGGCACACATTGCATTTTTTCTTATACTTAAAGTGATATTGCTAATATTGTTATCTACTGTGGTGAGGAGACAGGGGTCTGCTCCCAGCTCTGCTCACTAATCTGAAGGTATGTCAGGAGTTGACGGGAAATCATTGTATATGAAAGGAATCTGACTAGGAAAAGGCTGCCCTCTTTAAACTCAGGGGGAAGCTGTAATGTATGCAATAAGGTCTCTAGCAGGGACTACTGGGTCAATGGGTGTGATGCAAAGAGCAGGTCAGGTGCTCATTAAAAAGAAATAGTTATGAACTAAGAGGGGGATTTTCCTTGGAGAGACAGCACTGGGCCGCTAGCCAGAGAAGGATAGAGTTTTCCCCACCCAAGAAAAAAGACCTTGCACTACTCTGAAGATACCAGCATGGGAAAGTTAAGGCCATAAGAGCAAGTAAAGCTTAGGTCTGTGATGTTTGCTTTCCTTGAATTTGGAAGTGGAAAATAAGAGATGTTTTGGATTTCTGCTAATGCCTGGTGGTGGATGGCAGCATATGTCATTGTAATGCAGGGCAAATGGCACAAAAAGCCTTTTATTTTGTATCTGAAAGGAAAAAGGCTTTATAAACAATTAATATTTTACAAAAGTATGTCATGATAGGCCTTTTGGTCTATGTCTGAGAGGGAAAACTTTAAGAAGCGAAGGCAATATTTTACACAGGTTTTTGAATTTAAGAAAAATCCTGGACCGGATTAAAAGGGAATGAGGTACTTGGCATGGTTTTCCTTTAGAGGAGGTCCTCAACTGGATTACCTCTAAAAGGAGGGTTTGCAACATGTTGTCATAAGAACATAAGATATGCCATACTGGGTCAGACCAAGGTCCATCAAGCCCAGTATCCTGTTTCCAACAGTGACCAATCTAGGTCATACGTACCTAGCAGTTTCCCCAAAAGACATAGGTCCCGCAATGCTTGTATTGGGTCAAGCATTGATATCCTGGGTCCCTTTTTAATAATTGTTTATGGACCTTTCCTCCAGGAACTTGTCCAAACATTTTTTAAACCCAGCTACACTAACAGCCTTTGCTAGGGGGGAGGAGTGGCTCAGTGGTTGGGACAGCTTACTTCAGGCCAGAGGGTTAGGGATTCAATTCCCACATGGGGACAAGTAACCTCAAGCTGGAGGGACTGGGGTCTCTAGTTCCATGGCCACTCCTGGTGGCCTTGGGCAAGCCACTTAAACCTCCATTGCCTCAGGTAAACTTAGATTGTGAGCCCTTCAGGGACAAGGGAATAAAAAGTACCTGTTAGCATATACATGTAAATCACTCTGATGCATAAGTGAAGGGCAGTATATCAAATGCCTAAACCATAACCATGCTACATTCTCCAGTAAGAAATTCCAGAGTTTGATTACACATTGAGTGAAAAAATATGTTCTCTTATTTGTCTTAAATAGTTTACCCTGCAGCTTCATTGCATGTCCCCTAATCTTTCTATATTCTGATAGCATAAACAATCGATCTATGTTTACCCGTTCCACTCCATTCATTAATTTATAGACCTCTATCATATCTCCCCTCAGCCGTCTCTTTTCCAGGTTGAAGAGCCCTAGTCTTTGTAGCCTCTCCTCATAGGAGTAGCCTTCCATCCCCTTTACCATTTTGGTGGCTCTTTTCTGTACCTTATCTAATAATGCTATATCCTTTTTAAGATATGACGACCAGAATTGCACACAATATTCAAGGTGTGGTCGCACCATGGAATGATACAGAGGCATTATCATATCCTTTGTTTTATTTTCCATTCCTTTCCTTATGATATCTAGCATTCTATTTGCTCTTTTGGTCACTGCTGCACACTGGGCAGAGGGTTTTAAGATGTTATCCACGATGATGCCTAAATCGTTTTCCTGGGTGGTGGTTCCCAATGTGGAACCTTGCATCGTGTAACCCTAGTTTGGGTTGTTCTTTCCTAGGTGCAGATGGATCATGGTTATCATGTCTGGACTGAGCTGGGCAGTGGTTGGCTGCCAGGCCAGGCTGGTATTTGAGAAATGTCCAAGCAATAGGTTAGTGCCCAAGGCCCAGTTTGGGGCATAGTGGGACCTAGCCTGGATTACTAAGGATTGAGTAGGCTGTCTTGCTGAATGTTGGAGCAGAGCCTGGGAAATGAAAAGACTGTATGGCTAGAATGTTTTATGGAATAGGATAAGGATTGCAAATATGCTAGGTTTGATCTTATTAATCAGGATGTTGGAGCTCGGCACACTATCTACAAGTTCCAAGTGAAACCTGGAATTCGAGATGAGGTCTGTTTGATCACCAGGTAGGTCTCCAAGAGTGAGGGGCGACATTACCAAAGACCACCCATAGGAGGCTATCTGTCACACTATGTTGTTAAGGTTGTGTGAATGCAAATTGTGTATTAGAATTTTGGGGAGTTGTTATGGATTGTGAATTTGTTGTGACTGTAATGGCCAGATGAAGATAACCATGATATTGGTGGACGTCACTATATATATGCTCAACGGCTGGCACAGGTGGAATGGTGTGCAGTGAATAGGCAGCCCATATGAAGTGCGGACAGTTGTATGGATGGTTTTTGGTGTATGGACGGTTTTGGTGTATAGAATGTGTGGGTTTAATGCTTGTGAAACTGCTGTTATTGGATGGGGTAAGGAAGATAGGGCATAGAATGTGGTGAGACCTGTCAGAATGTGGGTGACTGGACTGAATATGGCTGAAAATCACCTAGAGATATCAGAGAGCTGTGGTCTCATCTAAGGATCTATTCTCTCCTATGAATGAAGCCACTCCCACTTACCCCTCATCCCTCCAAATACACCCCCTTCTGCCAGGGCCGGGCCTTCTACCAGGCCCTTCTACCATCCATTGAGTGAGAAGGTTTTTTGCACAGGGCCCCACGTTTCAGGGGGCCCCGCGCAAACAACATTCTGCATTAAAAGTAAATAAAAAAACCCAAAAAACTGGCTGCTGCCGCTGCTGCCGTGCCAGCGGCAGAATCGAGTGTCCCGCGGTCGTCCCCCCTGCCCGGCAGAGCCCTCCCTCCCTCCTTGCATCAGTCCCTCTCCGCGCCAGCTTTCAGAGCCACAAAGAGAGAGTTTCCCTTTTCCAGCTCTGTTAAGCCCGCCGGGGCTGATGGGAAACAGGAAATGCCTGTTTCCCATCAGCACTGGTGGGCTTAACAGAGCCGTGAGGGAGAAACTCTCCCTTTGCGGCTCTGAAAGCTGGCGCAGAGAGGGACTGATGCAGGGAGGGAGGGCTCTGCCGGGCAGTGGGGGGGGCCACCGGGACACTCGATTCTGCCGCTGCCACGGTGGCGGCAGCAGCCAGCTTTTTATTTAAATTTTAAATTTTCTCTGTGCTGATGGGGGGAGGGGGTTAGGACTGGTAATGGGCTGTGGGCTGATGGGAGGTTAGGACTGGTAATGGGCTATGGGGGGCTAAGACTGAAAATGGGGTGATGGGGGGGTTAGGACTGGAAGTAGGCTGATAGGGGGTTAGGACTGGTAATGGGCTATGGGGGGGGGGGCTAGGACTGGAAATGGGCTGATGGGGGGTTAGGAATTGAGGTGGGCTGATGGGGTTAGGACTGGTAATGGGCTGTGGGCTGATGGGGGGGTTAGGACTTTTAATGGGCTGGGGGGGCTAAGATTGGAAATGGACTGATGGGGTTAGGACTGGAAGTGGGCTGTTGGGGGGTTAGGACTGGTAATGGGGTATGGATGGGGGGCTAAGACTGAAAAATGGGGTGATGGGGGGGTTAGGACTGGAAGTGGACTACGGGGGGCTAGGACTGGTAATGGGTTGGGGGCGTTGCCTCCCCTCACCCTCAACCCATTCCCTCCTCTAGGAACACATCTGTTGCAAACACACCATAAGCATACCATATACATACCCGAAGCTTACCATATACATACCATAAGCATCAACATACCATAAGCATACCAAGGAAGGATGGTCGGTAGCAACTCTGGGCTAGTGATGGAAAAGGCCAAGGACAAAAATTAGTCAAGGGGCTTCAAAAAGACAGTTTCATACAATATTTAGAGCATGCGCACACCCCACCTAACCAATCCGGGACAGGGCCTCTATTTGGAGGAACCCGGACCACAATGCTATAACTCTCTCTCAGGCTTACCTCTAAGGTCTGCTGTGAGTTTCTCCATTTGATAAATATCCCAGACCTTAACCACCCATTCAGCTAATGTGGGGGATACAGCCCGCTTCCATTATCGAGCAATGACACTTTGGGCCGCTAAAAGTAGGCAGTTGGAGAGGTGCCATATCCCCTCATCCAAGAGGTCTGGGGAAAGATACTCCAGCACACAAGATTTGAGCAACAGGGGACACATCAATTCTAAAGCCTTGCAAATTTGCTTGTGTACCTGGGACCAGAAGACGTGGAGCTTGGGACAAAACCATGACATACGTTCCAAGTCCCCCCACCTCCCACAATTCCTCCAACTTCAACAATTCTCCCCCATTTGAAAAGATTTACCGGGGTTATCGACATGCGCAATAAGATTCGGAGCTGCATATTAATTATGGATAAGGATATCGAGCAAGAATGAGAGTGCTGGCATAACTTCACTCAGAATTTCTCGGGCTTATCCCCCAGCACAGTCTTCCAAACTCCTCTATAAGAGAGATCGCGAATGAGGTGTGTGGAGTCTGTGGCAAGAGATCTGTAGAGCTGGACCAGAAAGGACTTTAATTGAGTGGTTTCTAAAAGAACTCGCTCCCACTGGTTATATGGGCATAAAACTTCAGTTACTTGGGAGAGAGCCCCGAAGCAATGTTATAACTGAAAGTATTGGAAGAAATTCCGCAAGGTCCCCAATGCTGCTCCCAGCTGACTTTTGGAGGCAAAGATAGAGCCATTGAACAAAGATGAACTCCTTAGACCCTGCCCAAGGTTTGAGATCCATCCCACCAAAATCTCTAACAAAGGCAAAGGTTGACACTGGGGTGAAGGGGGATTACCAGGGAGACAGTTTCTGTCTCTTACAATGTGCATGCCATACCTTCCACAGGGGCTCCAAAACAGAGTGAGAAAGAACCTGATGACCCTCAGATGTTTCTTTTAGGAATAGCACCTTTTATTTAAGGGGAATGGGAGTTATCCATGCCTCTTCTAAAACCACCCAGTCTGAACCTGAGTCAGTCATCCAGAAAAACACTACCCTCAAGCATAAGCACTAGTAATATAACTCTGGATCAGGAAAACCTAGGTCCCCGTTTCCTTTAGGCATCGTACGAGTGGTCCAAGTGGTGCATAGTTTCCTGCCCTGCCATTTGGAAGCCAATAATAACCTCCTGGTATCCTTAAAGAAACTGCGCAGAACTTGAATTGGAAGTTGCATGAACAGGAATAAGAGATTCAGGAGGGTAAATACGAGTATCTTTATTTTGTTCATGTGTCCAAGCCATGACACTGCTGAGGACAGTTCTCTGCTTAGCTCATTTAAGAGTACCCAATAATTTAGTTGGAAGAATCGGGAGAGAACTTGTGGGATGTGAATGCCGAGGTATTTGAAGTGGTCAACCTTGAGAAAATCACTCGGGAAGTCAACCTACAGGGCCTCAATACTGTTAGACAAGGAAGTAGAGCAGATTTCTGTCTATTTACTGTAGAGCAGGAAACCCAAGAAAACTGCTCAATGATAGTTAAGATAATGGCCTCACGTGTTCTGGTCTGGTTGTTAGCAGGCTACTGCACTGTCAGGCTTTCCTCTGTCACACGGTCAAGGCAGGGGACACTTAATCGAGAAGATGTGGATCTCCACACACATCAGCTAGCCCAGATTAGATGATGTCAAACCAGCACTGAAGTGTGGCTCCAGAGCAGTCAGGCCATACCCTCGATGAATGGCAGAGCACGTGCGGAAGTACACATGTAGGCCATGGTCCCCCCTGCAGATTGTAGAGTGCAGGACATTTAATATTTAGGCAGACTCATTGATGCCGTATGTTGAGAACATGGCCACGGGCCAAAGACTGTGTCCAGTGGCTTCTTTAGATCAACAACTGACGGGATCAACAAAGTCCCAACCGGGGACTGATAGGTTAGTTATCCCTCTTGAACACTCACATTAGGCCACAAATCTCCTGCGAACCCCCAGCTGTTTTTATATCAGGTTTTCAGAGATCAGAGCTACATACCGGCAAAGATGTTATTTTTGGAGGCCAAACCCATCATTTTTAGTGTAACCACTGGCAGCGGTAACTCCAAGGGAAGGCTGGAGGCATGCCAAACTCTGATCTCATGTGGACATTTCAGCTCAGGCTCATGAACACCCCTCCAAAAAATATTATTTTTATTCCAGGTGCTCCTTGTGGTCTTGGGCAAGCCACTTAACCCTCCATTGCCCATGTTCCCTGTAAAATAGTTATCTCCAAGTTATAATACCCTGTTCAATGTAATTTCAGTTTGTTCAATGTAAACCGCACTGATGCAGAATAGTGCGGTATATAAGAGAATGTAAATAAATAAATAAATAAATAAATTACTTTCTCAAGTCCATCAAAAATGCAACTCTATAGCAATTTCAGACATCGCAACTGATGAACAAAAAAATAATAATCTATTCATCAAAGTTCTGTCTTGTAAAAAGTTCAATAATTCATCCTTATAAACATACAGTCAAAAATTCATATGCTCATTTTTTATTATTGCCCTCGCCAAAAGTTCATATACTTACCTTTTGCTCAACAAAGGCCTTTGTTGCACAAAATACTGCTGCATCAGCAGGGACGGACCACGGGTTTCGCTCCCCCCCCCCCACCTACAGCTGCCAGCCCCCGTTGTGGCCGCCAATTGTCTTCTGCCGCCGCCAGTCCCCCAGTTGAAAAGCAGCAACTTTGGTGCCCGCAGCAGGCCATGTGTTTCGGCACACATGGCCTGCCTCTTCTGGCCTCCCTCTGAGAGGAAGTCACACCGGAGGGAGGTCAGAAGCAGCAGGCCATGTGTACCAAAGCACATGGTCTGCTGTGGACAAGAAAGAAGTGGTACAAAGCTGCCCACCATGATCTGCTGCCCTAGACTGTTGCCTAGTGGACAGGCCAGTCCTGTGCATCTGAGGCCAAACAAAATGGACCCTAAAGTTACTGTTTGGGTTAGAAATTGGTTGGGTGGGAGGCGACAAAGAGTACAAGTAAATGGAGCTCACTCTGAGGAGAAGGATGTTATCAGTGGTGTGCCCCAGGGATCTGTCCTTGGTCCGATTCTTTATAACATCTTTGTTAGTGATATAGTGGAAGGGCTTTCAGGTAAGGTTTGCCTCTTTGTGGATGATACCAAAATCTGCAATAGAGTAGACACCCAGGAAGGGGTAGATAACATGAGGAAGGATCTAGCTAAGCTTGAAGAATGGTCTAGAATTTGGCAGCTGGGATTTAATGTTAAAAAATGTAAGGTCATGCATTTGGGCTGCAGCAATCCAAGGGAGCAATATAGTATAGGGGGTGAAGTACTTTTGTCCACTAAAGAAGAGCGGGACCTAGGCGTGGTTGTGTCTGATGATCTTAAAGTAGCTAAACGGGTAGAAAAGGCGATGGCAAAAGCTAGAAGGATGCTTGGATGCATACGGAGAGGAATGGCTAGCAGAAAAAAGGAGGTGATAATGCCTCTGTATAAGTCTTTGGTGCGACCTCAATTGGAGTATAGTGTGCAATTCTGGAGACCGCACCTTCAAAAGGATGTGAACAGGATGGAGTCGGTGCAGAGGGTGGCTACTAAAATGATTAGTGGTCTTCATTATAAAGCATATGAGGATAGACTGAAGGATCTTAATATGTACACCTTAGAGGAAAGGCGGGATAGAGGTGATATGATTGAGATGTTTAAATACTTCCGTGGCATAAATGTTCAGGGAGAGAGCCTCTTTCAATTGAAAGCAAGTTCTGCTACGATGGGACATGGGATGAGGGTGAAGGGAGATAGATTCAGGAGTGATATGCGGAAATATTTCTTTACGGAAAGAGTAGTGGATCCGTGGAATAGTCTCCCAGTGGAGGTGGTAGAGATGAGGACAGTAACTGAATTCAAAAAAGCATGGGACAAACACAGAGGATCTCTAAGGGTAAAAAGGGGACTGTTGTAGTTGTTATGGAAGGACAGACTAGATAGGCCATGTGGTCTTTTTCTGTCGTCATATTTCTATGTTTCTATGTTTCTAAAATACTCTTCGAAATTGCCAATGAAAATCTTTAACCTAAAAACCAGCAGACATACAAGGTGAGACAAAAAAGAAACAAGAGTGTCCCATAAATGTTTTATTACAAAATCTACAGAGAAATTACGCATTATCCCCTTCAAAGTAATCCCCCCCCCCCCTCCAAGTTAATGTACCTCTGCATTTGCTTCTGCCATGTATGGAAGCACTCAGTAAAGTCCTCCTCCTTGAGATCCTTCAGCTCCCTTGTTACAGTGGCCTTGATCTTTTCTACAGAGGCAAAATGAGTTCCTTTTGAGCACAGTCTTCAGCCTGGGGAAGAGCCAAAAGTTGTACGGTGTGAGATCTGGGGAATAAGGAGGGTGGTTGAGAGCTGTGATCTGTTTATTGGCCAAGAACTGCCTCACTCTGAGCACGGTATGTGTGGGCGCATTGCCGTGGTGGTGCAGCCATGACTTGTCTCTCCACAGAGCCTGCCTGCTGTGCTGAACCTGGTCATGGAGGCAACTGAGGACCTGCTGGTAGATGTGCTGGTTGACTGTCTGACCCCCAGGCACAAACTCATGATGAACCACTCCCTTCTTGTCAAAGAATGCAATCAACATGACCTTTATTCTTGATTTGGACATGCACACCTTCTTCAGTCTGGGTGACAGTTGAGTTTTCCACTGTAGGCTCTTTCTCTTGCTTTCAGGGTCATACTGGAAGACTCAACTCTCGTCTTCTGTGATGACTCAGCAAATGAACTCTGGATCTTCTCCAATCTTCTCTAGCAAGTCTCGACAAACATTGACCCAGTGCTCCTTCTGGTCATCCGATAAAAGCTTGGGCACCATCTTGACGCACACTTTCTGTATCCCCAGCTCCTGCACCAAGATGGTCCACACTGACTCCCTGTTCAGGCTGAGCTCCTTAGCTATCATCCGTACCATCAATCTGCTATCACTCCGCACCAGCTGGTTCACTCTGTCAATGTTCTCAGCCATCTTTGTCGTGGTAGGCCGTCCTGGCTTGGTGTCATCCTCAACCTCCTCGTGGCCAGTCTTGAAGCATTTGTGCCACTCAAAGACTTTCGGCCTTGACATTGCATCTTCTCCATAAGCCTTTTGGAGAAATTGGAGAGACTCAATGGGGCCCTTCGCCAACTTAACCAGAAATTTCAAGTTGATTCTTTGCTCCATATTTCTGCCACCTCCAGTTGCGTGACAAAGAGATGGAGCAGAGTGCTACAAAAAGACTTGAAAAAGAAAAACAGAGTGAGAGAGATGAAAAATATTATAGCAGAATAGTGGCGAGATGTTGCACAATACAGTAACATAAGTGATTAGCCAATTGGCATTGAGTCATGGGCATGGCTGCCACAGTCTTGCTTCTTTTTTGTCACACCTCGTATTTCTGCTATCTAGTCTTCAGTGTCATGACATTACTTTCACACAGCTTTTTTTGCACATCAGTTGTGATATATTAAATTTCTATAAATATACAGGCCAATGCAGAAAGCCGGTGATGAAGTTGTGCGCTATCAACTTTTTACGCTGATTTGCAACACCCTGATAGCGCGTGACTTCAGCATTGGCATGCAGAAAGTGGCTCATATGCAGAGTAGCCATGCATTAACCATTCGTTAAACTGTGCAGAAATGGCAGCATGGAACTGGAAGAGCAAGCAAAACACGTGCACAGAAGTTATCGCTAGTTTGGCATGCTCTCCCAGAGAAATGGGGGCACCGCATGATTAATTTGCATATGAGCCCTGACAGTATTTTGATGGCACTGGGGGCTTTCTCTGATGCCTGGATTATCTGAGGGAAATGTTGAACTCCCCTCAGATGATCCAGGCATCTGGGAAAGCCCCCGATAGAAAGTGAATTTCTGGTGGCCCAGTGGCCCCAATATTTTTATTTCTTTTTCCTCCCAACTAAAAATATACCTGTTAGCCCAGCAGCCCTGGAACCCCCACTCAACTAAATATATACCCGGTGGCTCAGCGATTCCGAACCCTCACCCCCTTCCCGGTATCTTTACAAATGAGCGGGAGTGCTGCTCCTGCTCTTGCCACCATCTGGAAACATTGGCAGTGTGACCCCGCCTTGTTTATCCCAGGATGCACCAGGCAGTGCAGGCACCGCCATTTTTCCAGATGGTGGGGAAAGGGCAGGAGCGCATGGGCAGTGTTCCCGCTCATTTGTAAAGGTACCAGGAGGGGGTTGGGGGTTCGGAGCTGCAGGGACACCAGGTATATTTTTAGTTGGGTGGGGTTTGGTGCCATTGGGCCACCAGCTATTATTTTTACTTTATTTTTTTTTTTTTATTTAGACAGTTTTTTGTATACCGCCTTATCCTTCAATCAAAGCGGTCACAACACAATTGGGGGATACATTTAACACGCGGGGATATGAGACACATATACTAATACTTACTTGTGTGGGTGGGGGGATTGGGGCTGCTGGGCCACCAGGGATTTGCTTTCTGTCAGGAGCAGAGGCCCCTCAATAGTATTTTGATGGCATCATGGGCTTTCCCCAATGCTTGAATCATCTTTGACATTTCTCCTCAGATGATCCAGCATAGGGGAAAGCACTGGATGACATTAAAATACTTTCAGGGGCACTCGCTAGATGTTTAAGCCACCTCAGACCCAGGTTTATTTAGTTATTTATTTAACAGGTTCTATAGATTGCCTCACCCTTAAATCAAAGCGGTTTACATTACAACTCAACATTTTACAATATAACAGTGTTATTAATTTATAGGTTAACAGTATAACAATATAACATTTTTGATGGCTAAATAGGGATACTTAGCAGTTGGGGTAATTTAACTTGTGCTAGAACTTATTTACAAGAGGGGTTATTCATGTGTTAAGTATCTTAATATTAAGAGGTCAGATCTTGTGCCAGTTGCTGTGGGTACCATGTGACATTTTCAACTTTTTCTTGACGTCTTTTATGTTCCATAGCAAAGGGGTTGCGAATGAAAGCGCTCTCCTCGTTGTGACGTCCTCGTTCTTTGTGTAGATGTTGGAAGTTAGTATCCTGTTCCTGTTGTTCCTTTTCAGTTGTATATTAAGGTCTTTATTGATGAGTTCCTGTAGCTCATCTGTCCAGGAGTTGTTGTTGTTTAGTATTTTAAATATGTTGGTTATTTTCTTGAATCTGATGCGAGTGAATAAACAGTCAGTGTAATTGCTTCAGTATTGGTGTGATGTGATCTTACTTTGCTGTGCCAGTGAAAAAGCAAGCTGCGGTGTTCTGTGCCATCTGAAGCAGATGGAAGGTGTGTTTTGGGATGCCCTGATATATCTAGTTGCAATAGTCCAGTATTGGAATGACTACTGCTTGGATTACTGGCTGAGCATTGGTTTTAGTCTCCGCATGACCTTCATTTTTATGGTATGCCTTTTGTGTAGTTTTATTTATCTGGGACTGTATATTTATGTTAAGGTCCAGTGTTACTCCAAGGTATCGGACTTTGTTTTTTATGGCTATGTTTTTGTCTGGCAGGTCCCTCGAACATGGAGGATCAAATGCTTGGTTTCTTGTTATGTAAAGGGCCTCTGTTTTTTTGTAGTTTAAGATGAGATTGTGGTTGTTTAGCCAGCTGATCATGTCTTTCCTTGCAATTTGTTATTTTCATGACATCTGGTTTATTAATGTTGATTGGAGCAAATATCATGATATCATCCTCGTAGCGCCGGTATTGAATATTGTGCTTTTTGATGATGTTACATACAGGTTGTATACAGAGATTTAAAGAACAGTGAGGACAAAGTTGAGCCTTGTGGAATCCCTTGGTGTACTTGTAATGGTCTCAATTTGTCCACACTGTTAACTTGCTATTGTCTGTCAGACAGATATGATCAGAACCATCTAATTGTGAGGTTGTGAAGTCCAATGTCCTGTAGTCTCTTGAGACGTAGGTTATGTGATACAGTGTCAAAGGCTGCTGATATGTCCAAGAAAATGAGCAGAAAGCCCCTATTTATGTTGTCTATTCCTTTATGAATGCTGTCGACAGGGGCGGCTCAAAGCAATCTGCTGCCTGAGGTGAATAATGAAATGCCCCCCCCCCCCCACCTTACAAGGGGTGGGGCTTTTTCAGAAATCCAATCGGAGAATGAACCAAACCAAAAAGCCGATTAGATTATATGGAGGAAATGCAAGATTTTTGCAAACAGGGCCATATCGAGCTGCAATCTCACCCTGTGTGACTTGCAGCTCGGGCGCACATCCCCTCTCTCCCCCCATACCTCCGTCAAGCGCTGCCTGCTCTTTCCCTGCTACTGCCGCCCTCTGTTTTTTTCACGGCGGCACCGACAGCAGGGAAAGAGCAGGCAGTGCTGGACGGAGGTATGGGGAGGAGGAGGGGGACATGCGCCCAATCTGAAAGGCACCGGCACTTAAAGCAGATCTGTCCCTCCCTACTCTGACACTGTGTCGGAGGAGGGAGGGACCAGACCTGCTTAAAATGCTGCAAAAAGGCTTGGGGAGCACATTTTGGCTGCCTGCTATTGTCCTGCCAGTGGCGGCAGGGCAACAGCAGACAGCCGAAAAGCACCCCCAAGTCTTTGCACCCTGTGCAGCTGCACCGCTTGCACAGGTCTAGGTATGGTCCTGTTTGCACACCAAGGAACTAAAAGACAGCAAAAACCAACAGCACAGTTTATAAAACTAAATTATAATTCATTTTTATATCGTTGCTTTAAACTGCATTATGGTTCTTGCTTTTTCTTTTTCAATATATATTTTGCATCCACAGTAGGTGTAGAGCAGAACCAGGACATTCACCACCCATAGAACTCAATTTTTTTTTTAAAATTCTGATTCTGATCATCTCACTAACGACAACAACTACTATTCTCCATTATCAGGCATATTGTGAACTAATAGAAAACCCTACAACAAAGAGCATACCTATATACCATACCATATCAGCACAAATTTCCAAAACTCACATAAGGAGCCCATCCAAAAAAAATGTCACTGTAAATACTACAGTGGGCCCTGGAACATCCATACACCTATTTGAAAAGCTGAACAAGTCAAATTACTACAGTACAGTATAGATCTTTATGTACAAACTCCATGTTAACAGAACACTTGACCTCAGTCACACACTCACAACATCGACCCTCACCAAGTACAGAATAAGTAACCACAATCTAAAGTAAAAATAAAAATATGTAGATAAAATTTAAACTGAAACCCCAAGAAGCCAGAGTCCACATGCAGAGTAACAGAAAAATAAGAGATGCAGTTCCCCAATACTGTGTAAAATATAAAAATAGCACAAAGTCCAATCACTAAAATTAAATAACATTATTTTTCTATCTTTGTTGTCTGACCATTTTATTCCCTGATCATGCTGGTCCCAATCTGAGGCTTCTGCTTTCCTGTCTTCTCTTAGTTCTCTTTCTGTGGTCTATGGTCCATCTGCCATTTCTTATCTCTTCTTTTGTTTTCTTCACTTCCTTCCATCAGCCCATTACCAGTTCCAGAAACCCTCCCCAGTATCAGCCCCCTTTCCAGTCCACCCCTCCCAGTACCTTCCAATGTCAACCGCCTTGCATTCCCATGACTGCCACTGGTGTCCAGCCCCTTCTAGTCCAAAAACCATCCCAGATATCAGCTCACATCCACTCTCAGTGCCACCCCCCCCCCAGTCAGCTCCCTTCCAGTCACCCTACCCTCTGTCCATCCCCCTTCCAGTGTCATTCGCATGTCAGCTCCCTTCCAGCCTCCTCCCCATTACCCAACCACCTACCACTCCCATCCCCAAGTGTCAGCTCCCTTCCAGCCCCCCTTCAGTACATCCCAGGTGTCAGCTCCTTTCCAACCCCTACTTCCCCTGTGTCAGCTCCCTTCCTGCCCCCTCCTTCCCCTGGCAGACCCTCTCAGTATCCGCTCCCTTCCAGTTCTATTCTACCATCCCCCGCATCAACCCATTTGTAGCCCTAGCCCCTAGTTTTCTTCCAGGGCAAGCAGCACTCTCCTCCCCTCTCCCACTAGCCCATTTCCAGGCCTATCCCCCTTATCAGTCCACTCCAGTCCCAGCTAATTTCCAGTGCTAGCTCCCCTTCTGCCCATTACCAGTCCTAACCCCTCCCAATAAGTCCATTTCCTGTCCTAGCCCCCCTAATCAGCCCTAGGCCTAACTCCACCAATCAGTCCACTACCAGTCCTAGCCCCCCCCCCCCTCCTGATCAGGCTATTTCTATTCTTAACTCCCCATCAGCCCATTTCCAGTTCTAACCCCCCTCCCCATCAGCCCATTTCCAGTTGTAACCCTCCCCATCAACCCATTTCCAGTCCTAGCCACCCCTGATAGCCCATTACCAGTCCTAGCCCCCCCTGCCCATCAGCCTATTTCCAGTCCTAGCCCCCTCCTATCAGCCCTTTTCCTGTTATAACCCACCTATAAGCCCATTTCCATTCCTAGCCCCCCCCCCCCCCAGCCCAGGGAAAATGGAAAAAAAAAACCCAGCTGCTGCTGCTGCTGCTGCAGCGGTGGCAGTGGCAGAATGAAGTGCCCCGTGACCACGGCCTGCCCCCCCCCCCCGCCTCCCCGGCAGAGCCCTCCTTGTATTTCTCTCAGTGCAGCTGCTTTTCAGATCCACGAAGAGAGAGTTTCCCTTTCTCATGGCTCTGTTAAAGCTGAGCCCGCTGGATCTGATGGGAAACAGACATTTCCTGTTTCCCATCAGCACCGGTGGGCTCAACTAACAGAGTAAGCTGGTCTTTTGGGGGCAATTTTTGTCACCCCAAAAACGTTGTCACCTGAGGCCATCGCCTCACTTGGCCTCATTATAGAGCCAGCCCTGGCTGTCGAAAAGGGATGTTAGCAGTGTTTCTACACCATGGTTGGGACTGAACCCATGCTAATGTGGGTTCAGTGGAGCATATAGGTCTTGCAGCTGTAGCTTTATGGCCTTTTCTATAACTCTGGCTAGCAGCGGCAAGCTTGAAATTGGTCAATATGAACTAGATTCTTGTTTATTAAGTGCATTATTTTTGATAATTGGTCTTATGGTAGCCTACGTGAGTGCTTTTGGCATGTAACCTTGGGTAAATGAAGCTTATGTGATTTTGAGTATGAATAGGGTGAGTTCTTCTTTGGCCATCTCGATCCATGAGACCAGACAAGGATCTGTAGGAGATGTGGTTGTGTTCAGCTTGGATATTATTTGTTTGATTTATTAATTAAGGGGATGGTTTGTGGAATTCACCCCATGTTCCAGTAGATGGCTCTTGTTCCTCTGCATCTCTCTGTATTGGCATGTCATTGTGGAGGGTCCTGCAGAGGTGGTCCGTTATCTGTTGTGGATGTATTTTGCTGTCATTTGCTGGTATAGGGTTCATAGCTAGTGTTATTAAATCAAACTATTCTCTTGGCTTATTTGCAGATTTCATTATAAGGTTTGGTGTAATATTTGGCATACATTTATACACCGCTCCTTCCAGCGATCAGAAGCGGTCCATCGTTGTACAAGACAGGGAGAGGGGAACAGACAGTGGAAGGATAAACAACGAGAAGATTACAGTTATACAATTGATTGGAAAATAAATTACTGTTTAAACACCAGTATGGATTACAAATTATTGTACAAGACATGGGGGAGGGGGGGGGGGGTGATTAACAACGGCACAATTACAGTTATATATATCATTGGCATAAATTACAGTTTGAACACCAGAGTAAATATACAACAGAGTCGCAGTATATAAAGGCATGATAGGAGAATTTATAAACATATCGACATTTTGAACATCATGGAAATGGACATCATATGAGCATTAGGTTCATATGAGGCCTAGGCTTTTGAGGTAGGTGGGCAGCATGGGAGGGGATAGTTGGAACCGTCTATGTGATGCCATAGTGTATTTGGAATAGGTGTGTTTTAAGCTCTTTTCTGAAGGCCTGTAAGTCCTTGATCTGACGTAGCTCGTTTGGCATCTGGTTCCAGAGCATGGGTGCTGAGTAGGTGAATGCCCGGTTGCTGGTCCGTTCTTTTACTGACCTTATGCTGCTGGGTACGCAGAGTGTGTTCAGGTTAGCAGTTCGTCGGCATCTGTTGGCAGGCTGAGTGGTGATAAGGTTATCGAGAAAGGAGGGAGATATTTTGTGGATAATTTTAAATGTAGATATCAACATTTTGTAGATTATCCTTGCAGGTATGGGGAGCCAGTGGAGCTCTATAAGAACTGGAATGATGTGGTCTGAGAAACTCTTATTCATGATAATTCTGGCTGCTACATTTTGCGCCATTTGTAGGATGTTTAGTGTTTTTTTTCGGTAGACCTTGCAGGATAGCGTTACAGTAATCCAAGTGAGGAATGATGAGTGCCTGTGCTACTGTTCTAAAGTCCGAGTGGTCAATGATGCAGCGTATGGGTTGTAGAACTCTCAGTTTGTGAAAAATTGCTCTGTTAGTTATCCGGAGGTGTTTGTCCATCTTTAGGTTAGCATCGATTAGTACCCCTAGGTATTCTTGTTTTTGTGTATTAATAAGATTGCTGTATTCTTGTTTTGTTTCTGTATTGTTGCAGTGTGTTGGGGTCTTTGTTCCGTCTCCATAGTTTCTCAGTTTTCCTTAGGCTCCTTTTTATTTGCCTTATGTCACTGGAGTACCAGGGTGCAAACTGTGCTCATTGTATTCTTTGTGGTTTAGTTGTTTTGCTGTTTTCTGGTGCTTCTGCCGCTGCTGAGATGCAACAATTCCAGTTGTCAATGGTTTTGCCTGTTTCTGTGTAGTCTTGGTCTAGTTTTTGTAGAATTTCATGAAGGAGTTGTTCCTTCTGAAAAGTCTTGAATCTTCTACTGTTGCTTTGTGGATGACTTGTAGTTGTTGGTTTGGTTAATGCCATTTGGAATGTAATTATGTGATGGTCTGACCAGGGTGTTGGAGTAGCTGTTGGGGGGAGAATGGCATTCTGCTCTAGGAGGGAGCGGGAGGCAAAGATGAGGTCCGGCATTGTGTCTTGTTTGTGTGTATGGGGGGGGGGGGGGTTGTAGTAGTTGTGCATATTTCAATGCTTCCATAGCTTTCTGAAAGGATTTAACTTCCTCCTTGGTTGAAGTCTCCGAGAGCTATCGCTGGCTTGTGTGATGAAGTGAGTGTGCACACCATCTCAAAACTATTGATAGTTTGTCATGGTCAGTGTTTGGGGACCTGTAGGTTAGGCAAATGGTAATGTATTTGTTTGCGACGGCGATGGTGTGCTGATAGTATTTTGAATTTGTATTGGCTTTTGGCCAATATAAGTACTCCTCATCCTCTCCTGTGCTTGCATGTTGTGTACATCAGGGATGTGATTTCGTTCAGAAAAACCTGATAAGTATCAGACAGCCATGTTTCTGTAATGCACATTATGTCCATCTGATGATCTTGCAGATAGTCACTGATTGTATTTGTTTTGTTTCGGAAGACCTTGCGTTAACTAGTGTGCATTTTATCGGTGCAGACAGAATGGGGTTGTCGTGGCTAGTGTACAGGTGTACATGGGGTGAGATTTGAATGAGCCTTTGCATTTTTTTTTTCATGTTTGCATGTTTAGGTATCTGGTATTATGGTGTTTGTAGATTAATGTCATGTAGTACTGGAAGTATTAGTGTGTAGGATTGTATTTGTGTGGTCCCTGTGTAGTGTAGGAGCAGATGCAGTAGTAAAATTAGCATGGGAATGACTATGTTTGATTTCATGTTGTGAGGATAGTTGATGCTCTAACTGTGGGTATTTTCTGTATGACTTATTGCGTGCTTGCAGAAACACCTGTTTTTTCTGAGGGCACAGTTATAGCTTACCTCAGGGTTGGTTGGTTTGTCCATGGGAGGCTTGTGAAAACAGGATACTGGGTTTGATGAGCTCGTGATAGCCACTCCAAGGATCACATCTAAGGGTCCTTTGGTGAGGGCTGCCAGGCGTGAGCGCACCTTAGAAGTGCGTTCTTTTTAAAGGTTCAGTTGGTGCCGGGCAAGCATGTTGCTGCAGCAGGGTGGGGCTTACCACCAGGGTCCTACCACTACTCCTGTGCTTGCTGTTTTCTGATTGGTGGGTTTCTTGCCAGCCATTCTTGCTGGGGAATGCCCTTGTCCACAGAAGTGAGTCAACTGTGTCAATGGGGTGCAGGACGTGATCGTGAGTGTCCAGAGGATCCCGATGAGAACGTCGGGGGGGGGGGGGGTATAGAGATATTGGTACTAGGTTGGTTGAGATATCCTCACACATTTCTCTGTATTGGGTGCAGGCAATATTTTCATGCAGTTTCATTATGTGCAGTTCATTTGCCACTCTTTTAAATACATTTAACCTCTTAACTGGGGAAACGGAGTTAACTCGTCTTACCCTAGCCATTCAGCCAATGGGGAAGCAGAGTTAATGCGTTCCCTAAAGTTATTGCCACTGCTTCCCCTATTCACCGAGCTCCCTGTTTCTCTCTGCTCAGTCTGTCAATTACCACAGTGGTGACTGACAAACTGTGTAGAGAGAAGCAGGGAGATTGGTGATCAGCGGGAGCGGCGCTTGATCAGTGATCAATGCGGGGAACAAACTCTGCAGTTGGATAGTTAATTCCCCGGGCAATGGTTGGCTAGCTGGTATGCTTTTAGCCTAGTTAAAAGGTTAAATACTCTTGGCATTAACTGTGCACTAGTTTTTCCTTTTGCTGTTTATGCACGCGTCTGTCTGTTTTCTGAATTTGGCGGTAGCAGTATGCTTAAAAATGTCATTATCAGTGCTTAAAGGCTACACTAGTTTTCTGCATCAGCCTGATAGGGTTGTATTTTTGATGGAATTGAGAAAATAATAGTTTTGGAATAAAAATAATTTTTGGAATAAATGTATTAAATTCAAGATATAACGTTGTTTTTTTTTCTGGATCAATGATGGATGCTAAGCCTAGCATATGAAATACATTTGTGATTTGAAAGACACTGAGATCCTTTTTCTCCTTTTTAATTATATTTCCAGAGGGTTTTTATAGTTTTTATTTTAGTTTTAATATGTTAGATAAGGCTTTGCTAGTTGCAAGTCTACTGTTACTGCTACCTGCTATTTACTGTTCCTTTTATCTCTTGGTTTATGTCCTTTTGTTATTACATATGTGCACTGGGTGGGGGGAGACCTAGTAGAGGAGCCCCATGCTCGGCCAGCTCTGACAATATAGCTATGAAGAGATCATTTTATTTTTCTTGCTCTGTGACAGTGACTGCACATACCAATAGTTCTTGTCCCTAAATGCAAAAGGATTTAATAATCCCATTAAGAAGCATAAAATTATTGCTTATCTTAAAAAAAGAGAACACAGACATTGTGTTCCTCCAAGAAACCCATTTAGATTTTGAGGAATCAAGAAAACGTAAGGATAAGCATTATGGGGATTATTTTAAAAGCATTCCCATGTCCAAAAAGCAGCATTTTGAGACTTGTAGATTGAAATACACATTTCAATGCCATTTTAGATCATGCATTTTTTGGATGTAGGAATGCTTGCAATGTCTACCCTGCCAGGGGGATTGGATGGGGCAGGGAGTGGGAGTGGTGTGGGCAGGGCCCACCATGCAGACATGGATTCTCGATTTAGATAAAGGGAATTCACATCTGGAAAAGAAAATGTGGATGTTGACATTTACACCTGCCTCCAGGTCCAAATAAGTGCCTGTTGACAGGGGCAGATGTCCATGGAGACATCAAGCCCCTCCACCTACATCCCCAACTTCAGTAACCTCTCCGATAGCTCCCGATCTGGATACTCCTCCCTGCATAGGGCCAATGGTCCCCTCCCTCTCTCTCCCCACCAAGGCAATCAGCAGGCCTCCTTTTCCTCGAAGGCACCTGGAGCATAGAGACAGGCGCCTACCCTCAAGAAGCTCCCCCTGCCAAATTGAGCCACCCCTCCACCCCTCCAATTGCCAGAACCATAAGATCACCACTAGGGGTCATCAATGCCATTTTGCCATGCTGTCTTGTGCTGAGGAGGAGTGAATGGGCCCCTCTCCTGCTTCCACTATACCCCAACAACCCTGATAAGTCTTGGGGTATCAGTAGTACAGCTCAATCTGGTGGGGGAGGAGGTCTAAATCATTAGATGCCAGTTCTATAGATGTCCCCAGTGGGAGGATGTCCAAGGCACAAAGGGGCATGATATAGGCATGACTGTCTGCGTTCTGGGCAAATTGGATATGTGTGCTCAATTTCAGAAATGACGAGCATGTCCGTACCCAGGGCATGAATAGGCATCGGAAAAACTCTTGTTCTGTCTGGAGGGCATAGGGAGGAATGCAATCTGATGTTTCTTATACTTTCCATGATAACAAAAACTACAGGGAAACTAGGATAGTTGTTTTGGGTTTGGTATGCTGATGCACGTCCCCTGCATGTAAAATAGCTTGCATGGATATTCATTCAGTAAAGGATAGATGTCCTTGCCCCAAGTATTTGTTGCAGAGACATCCATATGGTTGCCCATGTGACCATGTATTTCAGGGACATCCAAGTTGCAAAAATCGGGCAAAAATGTAAACATCCCTGGTGCTGGTTTTTATTTTATTTTTTTTAATGTTTTGCCCTGGATGCTCCAGATTTCATCTAGATGTCTTTTCTGAAATGCTGCTTCATTTTTGTGAATTGGTGATCTGCCTTTAAGGCTACTATCAGAGGGGTTATTCTTACTCTTATTGGTGTCCACAGAAAACAAAATCAGGACTTGGCAGCATTAAATAATAGATTAAATCACTTGAACAGCAATACATCCTTATGAAGAATTATGAGATCTTAATGAAGTGCAGAGGTTAAAATATCAAGTTAATATGCTTAGCAAAGAAGTTTGAGCAATACAGTTTGCTATGCAAGTGCACTATTATGAGACAGGGAAAAGGATTGGATGCTTTTTGGCCCAGTATCTGAAGGCAAGGAGAAGTGGAGACCTCTAACAAGGTGGTATCATCAGATAGAAATGGGCCTGCAATATCTCTCACTGTCATTCTGAAAGTTAAGAGGCTAAAACGGTTAAGGTTTTTCAAACTGGAAAAGAGACGGCTGAGGAGAGATATGTTAGAGGTCTATAAATTAATGAATGGAGTGGAACGGGTAAACGTAGATTGATTGTTTACGTCATCAGAATATAAAAAAACTAGGGGACATGCAATGAAGCTGCAGGGTAACCTATTTAAGACTAATAAGAGAAAACATTTTTTCACTCAACGTGTAATCAAACTCTGGAATTTGTTACCGGAGGATGCAGTAAAAGCTGTTAGTGTAGCTGGGTTTAAAAAAGGTTTGGACAAGTTCCTGGAGGAAAAGTCCATAAACCATTATTAAAAGGGACCCAGGATATCACTGCTTGATCCAATACAAGCATTGAGGAACCTGTGTCTTTTGGGGAGACTGCTAGGTACTTATGACCTAGATTAGCCACTGCTGGAAACAGGATACTGGGCTTGATGGACCTTGGTCTGACCCAGTAAGGCATATCTTATGTTCTTATGTTTCTGTATTCAAATGAAATTTTGTCCTTGGAAGGAAGTGCTTGACAATTTCTTATATAATATTGTCTATCCGATGGCCCCACAAATGCAAAAAGAGTTATTAGATGCTGATATCTCCATCTCTAAGGAAGAAATTAACATAGCTATAGAGGCATTGCTGGTGGGTAAGGCTCTGGGCCTGGGTAAGAACATAAGAACATAAGATATGCCATACTGGGTCAGACCAAGGTCCATCAAGCCCAGCATTCTGTTTCCAACAGTGGCCAATATAGGTCATACGTACCTAGCAGTCTCTCCAAAAGACACAGGTTCCACAATGCTTGTATTGGGTCAGGCATTGATATCCTGGGTCTCTTTTTAATAATGGTTTATGGACCTTTCCTCCAGGAACTTGTCCAAACCTTTTTTAAACCCAGCTACACTAACAGCTCTTACTACATCCTCCGGTAACAAATTCTAGAGTTTGATTACACGTTGAGTGAAAAAATATTTTCTCTTATTTGTCTTTAATAGTTTACCCTGTAGCTTCATTACATGTCCCCTAGTCTTTCTATATTCTGATAGCGTAAACAATCGATCTACGTTTACCCGTTCTACTCCATTCATTAATTTATAGACCTCTATCATATCTCCCCTCAGCCGTCTCTTTTCCAGGTTGAAGAGCCCTAACCTTTGTAGCCTCTCTTCATAGGAGTACCCTTAAATCCCCTCTACCATTTTGGTAGCTCTTCTCTGTACCTTTTCTAATAACGCTATATCCTTTATAAGATACGGCGACCAGAATTGCAAACAATATTCAAGGTGCGGTCATACCATGGAACGATACAGAGGCATTATAATATACTTTGTTTTTTTTTCCATTCCTTTCCTTATGAAGGGTAGGCTCTTTGTAGAATTTTATCGGGTGTTTAGTTCTTTGTTAGTCTCCATGCTGAGATGCCTCTTTCATGCATTTGTAGAGCTAGGGGAGACATCAGGATCTTTAATGGAAGCACACATAGCTTTACTTTCCAAACAGGGGAAAGATCCCACCTTGGTAAGCAACTATAGACACATCTCGCTCATTATTGTAGATTTATAAACTTTATTCTAAATGATTAGCAACAAGATTGAGTTGGATTCTCCTGGGACTCATTCACCATGACCAAACAGGCTTTGTGTAGGATAGGATATTGGCAAGTAATGGGAGACTGTTCTGTGACCTCATGGCAATTACAGGAAAGTTGAAGACTCCTTTAATTTATTTATTTATTTTATTTATTTATTTAACATTTCTTTTATACTGCACTATTATCATCAGCGCGGTTTACATTGAACATACTTATACATACAGGGTAACTGTAGTGTATTTTACATTTTAACAGGAATTGGAACTTGGAAGAACAGGGGTAACTATTTACAGTTATTTACATAGTTAAAAATATCTGGTTATATGCATGGAGTGTGTAAATCCCTATGGACTCTAAATCGGAAAGTAACTTGTGAATAGGTGGTGTTTGAGCTTTTTCCTGAATTGGGTTAAGTTGGTAATAGCTCTCAGGTCTGGTGGGAGGGCGTTCCAGGTTTTGGGGCATACATGCTGAAAGCTCTTTTAGATGTTGCCTTTGTGCATCTCGCTATTTCTTTTGGGACAATTAGGCTGTTTAATTGCTCTCTCACTCAATGGCAAAAAGGCATTCAATCATCTAGAGTTGTCCTTTTTATTTACAGTCCTTACCTGGTTTGGACTTGGTGCCAAATTTATTCAATTGAGTTGGAGTTTTTATATTTCTCTTAAAGCATGGATATTTGTTAATCGATTACTATTTGACTTATTTACATTACAACATGGGAAACATCAAGGCTGTCCAGTTTCTTCTCTTTGAACTGGCCTTAGAATCTCTTGCACTGCCAATTCAGCAATCTGATTCAATTATGGGAGGTAAATATGGACCTCAGGAATTTAAGCTCTCCATTTACTCCGATGATATCCTCAGGGCCAGTGTTAGACATAATGGGGCCCCCTCCCAATCTCCTCCCCCTTCCACTATTGCTACCACATGATACAGTATAAAATGATTTATATTCAGGAAAAAAGACAAATCTGTACACATTTCTTCTACAGTATGAACATCAAACATGAACAAAATCACTTAGAAGTTGGCCTTCCTAGCTTTTGCAGATTGAAAATCTTCAATTATTTTAGAGAAGTCCAATTTGCGACAAATTTCTTGTTTGTCTGAATGGTCTGGCCGATCTTGTAACATGCAAATATTTCTTCAGTAACTTTAAACATGAGAAGCTTCTCTCTCCTGAAGCCACGGTTGCAGGTACAGTCAATAGCAGTCGCAATGAAATTCTATTTGGGTATAGATCCAATAACTTTTCAGCACAGATGTAGTTTAACATCTCCAGGGGCAAATTACATAGCACAAGTCTTCTGCATCAATGTCACCCATTTCTTGTGCCAAATGTAGGCAGCTTTCTCTTAATGTTTTTGCATCTATATCCTTCTTCATCTCCTTGGTGGAAAAATTAAAACCAAACAAACCATAGAAAAACTTTGAGCTGAGAAAACCTCTCATTCAAGCTAGTAACTGCAGCATCAATCAGTGAGGAAAAAAATACCGTTTTAACTTTTCCTCTGCAGAAACATCACCACCATCATCCACACATTCACAGTCAAACATCCATTTCTTTTGGCTTCTGTTTGTGGGAAAAGTATGCTCAATTCCAATTTGCTCCGAGATGTCCCGTGCAGAGGCTTATGCTGAGATAATCGTGTTTTGCCTGAAAATTTTCAAAAATGTTAGCACTGCTTTTGTTCCATTTTCAGGAACATCCATTCTGACAGAGGGGCTCTGAAGGACTTTGCTTGTGATACGGAAGAAAACAGCCTAGTGGTTGGGGCAAGGTACTTCAGGCCAGAAGGTCGGGGGTTCAAATCCCACTAGAGGACAGCAACCTTGGGCCGGAAGGATTGGGGTTTCTAGTCCCACAGATGCTCCTTGTGGTCTTGGGCAAGCCACTTAACCCTCCATTATCCATGTTCCCTGTAAGTATTAGTGTATGTGTCTCATATCCCCGCGTGTTAAATGTATCCCCCAATTGTGTTGTGACCGCTTTGATTGAAGGATAAGGCGGTATACAAAACTGTCTAAATAAATAAAATAAATAAATCATTTTATACAATGGTAAACTTAAAAGCAACACCAAGAAATACTTTTTCACTGAAAGTGTGCTGGATGCTTAAAATGCCCTCCCAATGGAGGTGGTGGGGACAAATACAGTGACAGAATTCAAAATGGTACAGTGGATCCCTTTTATAGCAACAGGCTGAAAGCAAATATCTCTTATACTTCAGTAAATAGAGGGGGGGGGGTGACCTGCACGGTGCCGCAGGTACAACCTCAAACAAAGGCAGGGGGGGGTGACTTGCATGGAGTGGGGAGTACAACCCTAAACAAGGGCATGGGGGGGATGACTTGCATGGTTACAACCACTCTAGCCACATTACTGGGCACACAAGGTGGACCATACTAGTCTTTATCTGCCAACATATATTATGTTACAATAATACAGATTATGAAGTGTCCTAAATAGATCTCTCATGCAAGGCTCTGTGCCTCTAAGGATGTCATACTATCTCGTTTCTGAACTGCATGGGCAACCAGTGCTTCAAGAGATAGTGTATTTCCTTTAAGTGGTATCGAAGCACCTTAACATTATCAATACGAGACTCCCAGTGAGTATCTGACAGTGACTGCAAGTTGGGTAATATGCTGTTTAAGTACAGTATAGACCAGCACTAAGAAGAAGAACAGAAAACAACAAAAATATGCTGTAACACCCCAAAAAGGAGACAAATAGCACAGATGATTTAGCAGCATCCAGGATGACCAAATTCAAGCTGTAACCGAACAAAGCTTTCTTATTAGCATTTTGCATTCATTTTTGTACACCTTGTCTTTTTCTTTTCATATTATTTACATTGTCATAGCTCTGTCGTCTGAAGTTATTAAATCAATTTTCAAGCTCTGGAGGTGAGCCAAAAGAGTATTACATAGTGCCTTACCAATAGTGTCTTCCCCAGCAAGGAATCTAGTAAAATGTTCATTAATCGATACACCAACAGAGGGTTCAAAATAAATAATGCAAAGGGTAACCAATAGTTGTTCAATGTGGCTGCTATCAGGAGTGCTGTCCATAATCCAACCAAAGTATTAACTCTTTCAACAGTGACTTGAAGGATGTGCTTCCCCATTCTAGCAATCAATTTATTTTGGATATCTTTGCTGAAGTAATGATCAGCAATTTTCTCTTTTCTTAATTCATCTCATTAGAGGAACAAATTTGTCATTACAGGAACAAATTTTGCCAACAGTTCAACTTGCCGAAGGAAATTTCCATTGCTTGAATTTTGCAGTATTTCTGTAGTTCCACAAAAGCCCTGATTCCGTTCTGCCAAATAACAAATGATGGAAATGATTCTCAGGAAAACAGCTTTCCAGTAATTTCTTTCCATTGTAAAAAATGTTGTTAATTTGGGATAAGCTCTCAAACATTTGGCCTTTTCTTCAATCACATGTCTTTTCTGAGCACCACTGGGATAACAACACTTCTTCTTCAGCTCAAGCCTTTTACTCTTTAATAGTAGCAATAATATCAGCCTATTAGCAATTTAAATTTCAACCTACTAAATTTAATTTTTTAAAGTTTCTGTTCATATATTTTGTAGACACTAGAGGTCTGATATTGGAAGCTGTAGGTATTGTCAAGGCACCGTAAATGGCAACTTATCCATGGATGTGTGCCATAACTTGGAAATGCAGATGTTCACATAGCCGGATAACTACGAAAATCCCACAAGCATGAATAACAGCAACCAGATATCTGCATAATCAAACTCTGGATTTCACTGCCAGAGGATGTAGTAAAAGCTGTTAGTGTAGTTGGATTTAAGAGGTTTGGACGTGTTCCTAGAGGAAAAGTCCATAACAACTATTAAAGTAGACTGGGGAACCACTGCTTACCCCTGTGACAAACAGCATGGAATCTATCTACCTTTTGGGAACCTGACAGGTACTTGTGACCTGAATTGATCACTGTTGGAAACAGGATACTGGGCTTGATAGATTCTTGGTCTGACCCAGGATGGCATATCTTATGTTTCAGCCCTTTCTCCTTTGTACTTATATGGTAAAGATTCTAGAAGCATCAAACAATTACTCTGTTGCTGCTGTCTCTATCAGGCTGTAAACTGTTTTTATTTATTTTTTTCCCAATCCAGGCTTTACTGTAGCAAAAGCAAAATACAGATCAATGTCACACAGAAAAATTGCCACAACACAGTAAAATAGCAATGATACAACCCCGTCTTTGTAAAGTTTTTCATTTTATCTATGTAATCAGTCTCTAAGACCCCATCCACCTCCCCCTCCCCATCCACCCATTATCAATTCAACACTCTGCTCCACCTTGGGTCCCACCCAAATCAGCACCCCACTGGCCACATTAGAGTGTATCCCGCTTGCCATACAACATCACAAAGGGCTCCCAAATCTGCTGAAAGTGGGGCATATGGAACCATCTGGAAGCAATTCTCAGCTCCATGGTGTACAGGTCCCACCTACTCTCCAACCATCTCACCCGTGCAGGGGCCATCACCTGCTTCCAAGCTGAGGCCAAGTTCAACTTGGCAGCATTCGTGCAATGGCATACCAGTGCCAGCTGTGGTGATCGGGCCCCAGGAACCAACCCCCAAGCAGGAAGATCCCTGGATCCCAGTGGACATCCCGGCTCAGAAGTTGCTCCACCCTATATTGTACACCCCTCCAATAATCCCGTACTTGAGGGCAGGTCCATCAGACATGATCCAGGGTCCCATGCATACCACATCCATGCCAACACTGATCTGAGGTCCCCGGGAATGCCCTAGCTAGCTGTACTGGAGTCATATACCACCCAGAGAGTAGCTTCTAATTGTTTTCCCGAGCCTTAACTGCTAAGGAACTCTTTCAAAGCCTCCCCTCAGTCTGCTCCCACTGTTGACCCATGTATAAGAGCTGTAGTTCCCGAGTCCAATAGTCCCTGTGCCATTCCACCAAAAAGTCCCGGTTCTGCAGGCTGGCATACAATGATGCAACCAGCTCTTTAGTGGAAGCACTTTCTTCACAGGTAAGATCCACAGCAGTAAGGGGCTTGGCCACTTGTTTCTTAATATCCTGGTGAATCGCCCAGTGCACCATCTGTGCGTGGTAGAAGGCATGATGACTGGGCAGGACAAATTCATCCTGGAGCTCATGGAATTGGGAGGAAGTGATCATCCCCAGATAACTGACCCACTTGTCTCAACCCTGCCCACCCCCACTGATGGAAGATGGTCAAGGAAATGCCCTGCGGAAAAGCCTTGTTGTAGACAATAGGGGACAATGGTGGCAAGGATTTCATAAAAACAAATAAATCAACAAACAACAGAGCGTTCTCACATGCAGCCCCAACAGCCTGGAATTCCCTCCCTGTTGAACTAAGAATATTAACAGAGATTAATGAATTCCGAAAAAAACTGAAAACACACCTCTTTACAATGCACTACAACACTATAGAACAGCCATCAAAAGAATTAGACAAAGGCTAAACAGTTTTATCTACATCTCACTATAACAGAAAAGAAAACCTGCCCTATCTGCATCTGTACTACTCATAATGATTATATCCCACATAACTTGTATATGTATTTAATAATATAATGTTAATGTACATAATGTATATAGTGTTGCACTGTTCAGTGCTATCTGTTCAACATTTCTGTTTACTGTACATTGGTTATAGTTATATGACGTTATATGTAAAACAAATCCATGATTTGTTGCCTGTTGTTATTTGTGAACCGCAGCTGATCTTAGGAAGCTGCGGTATATAAGAGATTGTTAAATAAATAAATAAATAAATAAATAAAATAAGGATGCCCCTCTGGGCCAAAAGTATCTATCTCAATAGTGAAAGGTATGTGCCATATAGGGGTTCCAGGACTTTGGGTAAGTGCACAGCTGTGCGCAACCATAGCTGCTCCCCAAGCCTAGCCTCCCTACTAAATTCTTCTTGAGCTGCACCAAACAGTTTGAGCTGTCAGATTCATCCACTCAATGCCAGCTCAGCCCTGCAGCACTGCATAGTACCAGTTCATATTGGGGGCCCCCTCCCTGATGAGTATAAAGAATCCACTGTGCTATCTGGGGATGATGCAACTGCCATATGAACTTCAAGAGCATCCTCTGGAAGACTCCAGTGCCCCCTGCAACAAGAGAATGGGGGAGTACATAGAAAAAGTACAGAAAGTGTGGAACAATCACCATTTTTGCCACTGCAATGCGACCAAACCATGAGAGCAACAACCCTGTCCAAGTCTCCGGCTCCATAGCGGTATATCAAGTGCCTAAACCATAAATTCACCACTAGGTGGCATATAGTCTTCTCCATCTACAGTACTTAAAGGGGAAGCTTGCATGTAACAGAGCGCATGGTCTTCCAGGCCCACGCCGATGTTCAAGATCTCAGACTTTGAGAAATTAATCTCCCGACACATGAGAGAAGACCTCAAACAGCTGCACTGCACATGGCCAAGAAACCACGGGGATCATCAATGATAGCAAAATATCATCCAAGAAGAGCATGATCTTGTATTTCTGCCCACATGAAATCCCTGCACCTTATTGGAAGCACTCAACTGCTGAGCCAAGGGCTCCATAACAAGTGTGAATAAGAGGAGAGACAACGGGCATCCCTGGCGTGTTCCCCGCCCCAGGGAGAAGCTCACAGACACTCCACCATTGACTCAGACACACACCTGAGGCCCTCGATTAGAGACTGTGAATCCAATTTTGAAAATGGGGTCCAAATCCCATCTTGTCTAGTACCCACAACAAAAACTCCCAACCGACCTTATCAAAGGCCTTCTCTTCATCAACGCTCAAGAGAAGCATCGGAGGTCACTGCTGGCAATGTACCATTTCAAGCACCTGACGAATATTATCGACCATTTGGCGTCCTGATACAAATCCCATCTGATCCTCATGAACCAACTGGGGAAGCATCTGATCAATTGAGTGGCCAGCAGCGCAGCCAGAATCTTCACATCCATATTGAGAAGGGACATGGGACAATAAAAAGCTGCCTCAGTACTCGGTTTGCCCGGCTTAGGAATGACAGATCACCACCTCCATCTGCATTGGGGGTAGTGTCACCCCCCTCAGAACTTCATTGAAAAGCTCGGCCAGGATCAGAGCCAACTGGCCCACATTTTTTTTATAGTAATTCGTGGGGAAGTCATCACTCCCCAGGACCTTCCCTATAGGCTGGCAGCAAATGACCTGCTGCATCTCTTGAGCAGTAATTTCAGACTTCAGCAACACCAGCAGTTCCACCACATGGAGATAGCCCACAATGTGACTTTGATTTATCGGGTCCTCTGCATACAGGTGTTCCAAGTAATCTGTGAACACTGTCCAAATCTTCCTAGACTCCACCTGAATCTTCCCTGCTGTATCCTGCAGCTCGTGCACCTTGTGAGCAGGCTGCTTCTTCCAAAGTCGAAGCACAAGATATTGCCTGACCTTATTGCAGTGTTTATAGAAGGTTTGTCAAAGCTGGCAGCACTTGAAATCGAGATAGCACTGGATGTGTTCATCTAGGCCAATCTGAACTGCCCTCCACTGGTTCCAGGCATGACAGGAACCAGTACATGTGTGTACTTCAGCTAAAGGTGCTTGGCCTCTGCCTCTAGTTGCTGGGGCTCCTGCATCCACCTTCTCTTAGTGCCCACTGCTTCTGCTATTAAACCCCTCGGGTCATTGCCTTAAATGCATTCCAAGTGGTAGGGCCACCTCATCTGTTGAATTCAGCTCAAAGTATTCTTGTATAAAGAGGTCATGTGCTTGAACTGCCTCTGCCCAGTGGAAAAACTCCCATGTAGTGCCCAGGTCTGGGCATGGACCTCTGTCCACAACCTCTACCCAGCATGGAGCATGGTCCAACTACATGATTACCCCATGGCTAGCCACCACTCCTCCATCCAGCAGGCCACACTCCTCAGGAAAAATGTGCATCTCCTAAGCTGTTCATTGCAGACAGTAGTTAGCTGATACACACTAGACATAAATACCAGTGAGAAATGACAGCAACTGCAGCTGAGACCATATACCAGTTCCACTCATGCCCTGAAAAGTGCTAGGTAAGCCCAGTGCACCCCAATATGGTATACACAATTGTAAATTGTGAACTTTTTATCTCAGGACATACCTTGCATTAAATGGTACTTGGCATTAGGAACAAGCCCCAGTGATTCCTGCCTTAGTCATCTCTACAAACACACCTTAAACTGCTAGGGATGGACCCTCTCCAAGTGCACAAAACCCCCAACTAACCTTGCAGGTCCCCAAAGGATGCATAGTAATTGCTGAGCGACAAATGTATGCCCTTTTCATGCCTATGGCCTATAAGTGCAGTCATTCTGCTGCTCTGCACTACTATTCCCCTCTTATCTCTCCCTACACCCCTCCCCATGAACACCGCTCTTCTGTCAGATTGCTTCTATCTGTGCCCTTCCCGTCTACTGCCAAATCTAGATCTCGCTCCTTTTACCTTGCTGCCCCATATGCCTGGAACAAACTACCTGAGTCTGTACATCAGGCTTTATCCCTGATCCCTCTCAAATTCAGGCTGGGCACTCACTTCATTCGTGCCACTGTGGGATCAGATCCACCTAAGCTCCCTTGTGTGTTCTGACCATTCCCCCTGCATGTTTCCTGTTCACAGCTGCTGTGTTGTCTATCGCAACTAGATTATAAACTATGATGAGCAGAGACCATCTGTTAACATGTGTCAGTGCAGCACTGCATACATCTTGTAGCGCTATACAAATGATCAGTAGTAGTTGTTGTATTGTAGTAGGGCCTTCTGGCTATGTCATCTGAGACTCACCTATTTGGCTACTGGCATTTCTCACAGCAGCTACACCTGTCCCATCATGGTGTATGTCAGTCTGTATACATCCGCTACCTGTGGGGCAACCCTGTCTGCCTTCCCACAGCCGGCTTTGTGGCACTGCTCCCCTGATCAGGCTGTGTGGGTATGGGAGGGAAGATCTCTGTGCCATCACACCAAGTAGCCAGATTGCAGATATGTTGCTGCTCTCATTGATTCTGGCATGTAGGCCCCAAGGAACAATTTGGGGACTGTTGACACTACATCAGTTGTGTCTCCCAGTGCCAGGCTCAGCAGATGTATGTACGCCTTATCACACTGCCAACAATATTTGATCTAATTAGAGTACCCTATGTAAAATAATCCAGATGGAATCAGCATAGGTCCCTATGGCTAAATTTCAAAGCATATCCCTGTCAATAATAGGGACCCTCAGAATAAGGGCATTCAGCAGTGCAAACAGCACTAATTTATTTATTTTTATTTATAAGCTTTTATATACCACCACTTCCATAGATCAGTGGTGGTTTACAATGAAACACAACCAAGTTACATTATAACATTCATGAACTTATGTACAAATAACATGCTGAATAACAAAGTAACTAAACATTGTATCAACTTCGTAACTTATTTACAATTAAGTGATGGTGACATAAGTAGTGTCACCTGAGCAATGTGCATCTTGGCAATTGAGTAGTTCTTAGGAGATTTGAAGTGTTATGATGGATTGTGATGGATATGCTGAGTAGGTGTTGGGTTAAGTTGTTTGTGACTGTTGATCCAAGGCTGTAAGGCCATAGTATTGGATTAATAGGTGAGTTTTGAGTTCTTTGTGAAAAGTTAGAAGATCTTTAATCATTCTTAAATTGTCAGGAAGGGCATTCCAGAGAGTAGGGGCAATATAGGTGAATGCCCTGGAGCTTGTAGTTTTATTGGTGCTATGGATATGTGTGGGTATGGTTAACGTATTTTGAGAGCTAGTTCTTCTAACTCTGGTGTGATCAGGTAGACATAGAAGGGAAGATAGATAGCAGGGAGCAATTTTCTTGTGTAGCTTAAATACTATCATAATATTTTATATTTGGTTCTTATTGCAATAGGAAGCTAGTGGAGGTTATATAGTAAAAGGGTGATGTGATCATTGTGGTGGACATTGAAAATTATGTGGGCTGCTAGGTTTTGAGCCATTTGAAGTTGCTGGGTGGTTTTTGGGGGGGTAAACGTTGAAGGATACTATTATAGTAACCGAAATGTGGCGTTATAAGGGCTTGCAGAACTATGTGAAAATCATGGCTTTCCAGGATTGGTCTGAGATACTGAATCATTTTTAATTTAAAGTAAATGATCTTGGAGATGGATTTTATGTGTAAGATCATAGTTAGGAATTATCCTTGATCAATCCTTAAGTATCTGACTTCCTGTTTTACTTCCAGCTCAGTATTGGTTAAGTGGATTTTGGCAGGGGGAGGGGGGGTTGAAGTTCTGGTTATGTGTAATGTAAATCATTTCCATTTTTTTTAAATTAATTTTTCTTAGAAAGGAGCCAGTCAGTTATATCTAAGAGGCATGCCAGTATTTGGTAGTGGAAAGGGTCAGATGTGTCACTGGGGTGGTAAAACATAATATCATCTCCGTAGAGATGATAAAATATTTTGAATTTTCTGAAGATGTTGGTGCGTGTAGAGGTTAAATAGTAAGGCGAAGAGTGTGGAGCCTTGCGGGACACCCTGAGACTGTATGAAGATTCGGGAAGAATTTGTGCCTATCTTTACCTGTTGGGTCTGATCTGCAAGGCATGATTTAAATCATTGTAATACTATTCCTTGGACACCAATTTGTTACAATCTGGAAATTAGTATCTTATGGTTAATGCAGGGGCGGCCCAAGGGGGGTGCGGGACCATGTGCGGAGATTAATTACGGGGCCTCATTTGCATAATGAATCTAATTTGCATACATATTTGCATAATGTTAACATGCGCTTTTAGCAAACATGCCTCTTAATGAGTGTCTGAATAAAGAAAGACTAACAGATTTCTACATTACTATATTGCAGTGACAAACACCAGGCCCATTAGGAAGTACTACAAACACTGATCATTTAGAACCCATAGCAAATCCAATGTATCGTAACAGCACTATCAGGACTCACAAAGCACCAAACCCTACCTATCAAAAGGCAACACTGCAGATATTAAAACCAGTACATCTCAGAAAAATACCAATACATCTCACTGGGGGAAAGAGAACAAGTGGGACTGTCAAATAGAAACAATATGAACAGAATACCTCAACTTGGTTACACATGCAGACCATAGACTGTCACCACACAAACAACAAGGGATCACAATTTAGAAATAGGAAGATGATAATTAAACTGGGAACCCTAAAAGCCAAACATGAAATGTACAACACTGGAGAAATAAAACTATAAATTAATTTCCGCTTGCACTAAGCAAAACCGTGAAGATGTTAGCAATACATACTTCCCAGACCTGACATATTCCAGTTAATAAATTCAAAATAAAAAGTAGTTTTCTACCTTCTATTTGGGATTTTATTTTTCAGCTGCAATTGCTCCAGTCACTTTCTTCTGGCTTCTTTGTGTCTTTTGCGAGCTATCCATTTGTCCTTTCTTCTCTTAGATTTTTTCCATTCTCTCTCTATATCTGCTTTAACAAACTGATCTTTCCCCTTTTGCTCTTTCCCCATTTTCTTTCCTTATTCCTTTATCATCCACTCAAATTTCACCCTTCCATTCTCAATCCCCACTTACTCTCCCAATAGCCAGCCCATCGTAGACTTTTCTTCCCTCCCACACAAAATATCTTTTCCCCTCTCCATTCTCATTCCCCATCCCCAACCCTTTCTAGTCCTCCCCCCCAAATCAGCTCCCTTATAGTTCTAGACCCACCCAACATCCGCTTCCTTCTAGTCCCAATCTCCCAAGCCCCCACATCAGCCCATTTCCGGTCCTAGTCCCCCATATGCTTTTTTTCCAGTTCCATTCCAGCCCCCATCAGCTCTTTTCCACTCCAAGCTACCCCATCAGTCAATTTCCAATCCTAGTCCCCTTGTCAGCCCATTTCCAGCCATATTCCAACTCCCCTCAGCCCGCTTCCAGTCCTAGTCCAGCCCCCATCAGTCCATTTCCAGTCCTATTCCCCCATTAGTTATTTCCAGTCCTATTCTAGCCCATCAGACCATTTCCAGTCCAAGCTCCCCCATCAGCCCATTTCTAGTCCTAGCCCCCCATATGCTCTTTTCTAGTTCCAATCCTAGCCCCCTCATCAGCCCATTTCCAGTCCTATTCCAGCCCCCATCAGCCCATTTCCAGTCCTAACCCCCATATGCTCTTTTCCAGTATCATTACAGACCCCCATCAGCCCATTTCCACTCCAAGCTCCCCAATCAGCCAATTTCCAGTCCTTGCCCCCCATCACAGCCCATTTCCAATCCAAGTCCCCCCCATCACAGCTCATTTCCAGTTCTAGCCCCCCCCCCACCATTACAGCCCATTTGCAGTCCTAGCCCCCCATCACAGTCCATTTCCAATCCAAGCCCACCATCACAGCCCATCCAGTCCTAGCCCCTCATCACAGCCCATTTGCAGTCCTAGCCCCCCCATCACAGCCCATTTGCAGTCCTAGCCCTCCATCACAGCCCATCCAGTCCTAGCCCCCCCCCTCCATCATGGCCCATTTGCAGTCCTAGGCCCCCCCCTCAAACAGCCCCACAGCCATCTAAGGGACTGCAGAGGGAGCCGGGGAAGCCCATGTGAGGCCCCTGCTCCCTCTGCACAGCCGCTAGCATGAGGAGTCTTTTCCCTCATGCTAGCGGCTGTATCTGTGGAGCCACGCATGCTGGGAAAGATTAAAGTGCATTGCCTTTAACCTCTCCCGGCATTAAGGGCTGTGCAGAGGGAGCCGGGGCCTCGCACGGGCTTCCCCGGCTCCCTCTGCAGCTTTCCAGTGTGCATTAATGGCATTCGCGCGGGGCCCTCTGAAGCCCAGGGCCCTGTGCGAACAACATTATCGCACAATGAACGGGCCGGCCCTGGGTTAATGCTATCAAAAGCAGCAGCGATATAAAGAAACACAAGCATGCATCCTTGTTTATTGTTATTTAAACCACAGAGGAGATTGTTCATGAGAGATAACATGAGCGTCTCGACACTGTGGTGTGGCCTAAAGCCGTGGTGTTGTTCATTGAGCGGGGCGTTTAAGTCGATAAAGTCTTGCAGTTGTATTTGTGCAGTTTTTTCAATGACTTGCTAAAAAGGGCACACTGGAAATAGGTTGATATGAGTTTGGGAGGGTTTTGCCTATTACTTTAGGTCTGAGAATCGGTCTTATGCATGCATGTTTTAGTGCAAAAGGCATATGTCCGAAGTCTAAGTATCGGTTGACTATCTCCATAATGATAGGAGAAAAAGTGTCTTTAGTGATTTTTAGCCAGCTGACTGGACAGGGATTTGATGGGGAGGTGGTAGTGTTTATGTTTGTAATTATATTTTTAAGTTGTTTAATGTCAATATGGAAGAAACAAGTCCTGGTGGTTTGATTGTTGTGTATAATTTTATTAGGATTTGAGCACTGAGGATTAATGGGAGTGACAGAAGTATGCAGTGGGGTGAGCTTATCTATATAATAGTTGGCTAGGTCTTGTGGTTCTATGGGGATGTTGTCCATCTCAGGGTTGGGCATTTTTGTGAGAGATTTAACAATGGAGAATAACTCTCTTGGTCTACTGAGGGCATTGAGTAGTAGGTTAGAGTGATACTCTTTTTTTCTGCTATTTATTGTATCCTTATATGATTTAAGCATGGCCATCAGTGTTACTTCTTGTGGCTCGCCATTTGTGCTCACGTTTTCTTGGTATTTGCTTTAATTGTCTTAACATAATCACATGGGATACCAGGACTACAAATAATACATGCTCAACAGCAACATCATTGGTCCCACAAAATGTGCATTATGGGCATGCATTAGTGCTGTTTGCACTGTTGTGTGCCATTTTTCTGAGGGCTCTTATTGACGGGGATATGGTTTGACATGCAGCTATAGTGAACCCTCTCTGAGTGTGACTGCTCAATCAAACTGGCTCCTGGTGACACTGCGGTAATCCATATGGTCCAGGTACTGACCAGGTTTTCATGTTGCCCCCTGACTTGTAGATGAGCACACCAGATCCCTCCATGCACTCCACAAACCACACACAAATGCATGCTCTCACTTTCTGACACAAAAAAACATGATTCTGCCAAAGAGATGCCCTGAACCTGTACATAACAGCTTTGACATAACATAATCGCATGGGGTACCAGGACTACAAATATGATCTCCATTTCTCATCCAAAAAGGAATCCTTTCCCTGCTCACACCTATACTATTCCTGCATCAGCAGTCCCATTTTTCAGAACTTGTTAGGGCCTCATAGATTGGCTCCTTTAGCATAAATAGCAGATAAGTGCACAGCCTGAATAAACACCTTTGCTCTTCTTAATATTTCTGTAAGGGTGTTTATATGTTTTTTTAAATTTATAACATTCCCTCACCTCTGCTCTCTGTACTTTAAGACTACATCTTGTATTTTTCCAGACTGCAGTCACACCATTTCAAAACATATTTTAACAACCATTCTTCTATATGGACCATTTTGCAGAGAAGAGCAGAATATTTTTTAAGTCCTGGCCTTTATACCATGTTTCAGCAGGTCTAGCGTGGATGTTTCCAGGAAACATTTAATATGTACACGGGCCTTTCCTGAATATGCTTTCTACATCTCTGGGGCTGACCATGCCCCTGTTTGACCCACTCCTGCCATTGTTCTGAGGTCCCTGTGCTAGCACCATGGACATGCAAACCTCACAGATAACCACATTTCCAAATAAATACTCTCCACTAGTAGTGCTACTTCCTGCTAACTGCGGGCTCTCACAGGTACCTTCTCTGCCACCAAGAGAAATTAACAAAGTGACAAATACCACTCCACTAAAGAAACAAACTGCACAACTAGTTATATAATTTGTTTGCTTTGCTGTATATTGCTTACTCTGCTGACTATTCCAGGGCACTCAATTATCTCCTCTTCAGCTGACCACGCTGCCTATAGCCATGTCCCCTATCATGTATCAAATACCTCTCTTAGTCCCCATCCTGCTCATCGCATCGATCCCAGTCCTAACATTGGCCCTAGACCCTTGCATTAAGCAGATCCCTATCCTTTATAGCATGGGAAGGTGCTCAATGGAACATCCCTGCCTCTCCACCATGAGAACTAGAATACCCTATTCACACCTCCTACATATCCCACTGCTGCTCTCTGACAAAGACCCTACTGAGAAGCACAAGACCAATCGTCTACTCAAGTGCACCTTAATAAATGCCAGATCTATACGTTCCAAATGGCCTGCAGCTATTGATCTGATAATAGCACATAACCTGGACATACTGCTGATAACCGAGACATGGCTAACCGACAACGACAACGTCCTCATCAACCAGATGATTCCACCAGAATTTTCCATCTACGCCTGCCACAGATCTAACCAGAGAGGTGGTGGCACACTCATTCTCGCCAAATCGGACCTCCAATTCAAACTGAGCAATACCATCAGCACTCCACACCTTGATGCTCTTTCCATATCTAATAGGAGCTGTATGATCATTCTACTCTATCGAGCACCGTCACACTCCCCAGAGGACCTTCCATCAATAATCAACATTGCATGTAACTCTCCCAACCCACAATCCCCTAACTGGCTAATGGGGGACTTTAACCTACCATCGCTACAAACCTCACACTCCTCAGCATTCCTCGAAGCCATGTGCCAACTAGGATATGAACAACTTATTGACGCTCCCACCCATATCAAAGGAGGCACATTGGATATAATCTTCGCTCCTCAAGCGGTACTCAACACATCTCAGAAGCCCCCAATCTCCATAACCCCTATACCCTGGTCTGATCACAATTTACTCCTCTTCTACATCCCCACTGAACACCTCTCCAACGACAGCAACAAATCAGGTCGCCCCCCAAGTGCCCTTGAAACTCGCTTCCGCCCTTTCAATAAGATTGAAGTCTTGGAGAAAATCCTACCTGCCCTCCACAAGGACTTACCTTCTCAAGATGACTTAATAACCAACTGGGACAACACATTGAAAGCCGCTGCCTGCATCCCTGCTACTGACAGGATCAAGACCAAGGGCAAACAAAAACCATGGTTCTCCCCTGAACTACAAGAATCTCTCCTCCACCTACGCAGACTTGAGAGACGCTGGCGTTCCTCCTGATCTCCTGATGCACTCTGCTCATACAATTCATACTTACAAACTCACCGGAAGATGACAATGGAAAAAAGAAAGAAATACCACTCGGATACACTAATGCAGTCCTTAAACAAGCCACATGACCTCTTCAATATTGTTAAATCCTTAACAGGTGATCCAATCACAACCCAACCACCTATGCCACACCCTCAAGATTATGCTGAATACCTACAATCAAAAATGATACAGACCAGTTTGATCCTCACAGCATCAACACCTTCCACCCCACAGACTGTGACTCAACTAGCCACACTTGACAATTTCTCTCAGGTATCCAACAAAGAGATTGAAGAAATAATAGCAGCTATTAACTTAACTACTGCACCTAACGACCTCTGCCCAGCCAGGTGGATCAAAGAACTACGACATGAACTTAGCCCAACTATAAGCAAGATTGTCAACCATTCCTTCTCAACTGGATCCTTTCCTCAGAGCCTCAAGCATTCATCCATCCGCCCCCTCCTGAAGAACAGCAAACTAGACCCAACAAAAGTCGAATCTTTTAGACCTATCTCTAGCATCACTCTTCTAGCAAAAATCATGAAAAAAGTAGTCCAGCGACAAATACAACAACATGTTGACTCAGAAGCTCCTCTGGACCCCTCACAACATGGTTTTAGAGAAGAACATGGTGTTGACACCCTCCTCACAACCCTCTTCAATAACCTAACCATAAGCATCGACAATATCCATCAAGGGTTCATTCTCATCTTTCTCGACATAGCTGCCGCATTTGATTCAGTAAACCACAATACTCTCCTACAGCGCCTCAAAGAGAAGGGTATTCAAGATCTAGCCCTGAATTGGTGCAAATCTTACTTATCTGATAGACAGCAGCAAGTCAGAACAGGAGAAGCAACATCTGATTCATTCCCACTTAAACAAGGTGTCCCTCAGGGATCCTCCTTGTCCGCACTAATGTTCAATATCTATATGCAGCCAATCTGTGATGTGATACGTACCTTCAACATTCAATGTCTAGCATATGCGGATGGCATCCTGATGTATGCTCCATTCAACGTAAAACAACCAGATTTTACATCAATAGTTCAGTGCTTCGAAGCTGTATCAAACTGGCTCCTCAAACAGAATCTACGTATAAATCACAACAAAATAGACGTCCTATTTGTAACACGGAATCCAACATTCATACCCCCTGCCTCATTACAACATTGAGCTGAAGGCACAACCCACAATCAGATACTTAGGGATTACATTAGATCAGAGGCTTGATATGTCAGCACACATCAAGAAAGCAACAAACTCAATTTACCAAAAGATTCGATCCCTACGTAATCTCCGACCTCTTCTTGACTACTCCGATTTCCACACTATCTTCCAAGCCCTGGTACTACCACACCTGGATTTTGCCAATATCATACTACACGGTCTCCCACAATCTACTCTAAATCCCCTCCGTCTGGCCATGAATGCAGCCGCGAGAATTCTCGTAGGTGCTCCACGCTCAGAGCACATAACTCCAATACTGAAGAGTTTACACTGGCTACCCCTCCAGGCCATAACCCTATATAAAACCCTGGTCATGACTTTTAAAGCTGCAAAGAGCCCATCCCTATCACCTATCAGCAATATGATACATGTCACTCCAACAAACAGATCCAGGAGATCTGCTGCATTGAACTCCATTGACCTTCCGAAACTCCTAGAGCCTTCTCACTGGTTGCGCCAAGAGCCTGGAATGCCCTTCCACTCAAAATTAGAGCCATCACTAGTCTCACGACATTCAGAAAGGTCTTAAAACATCACTTGTTCCTAATATACTACCCTGAAGCAACTCCGACTGAACATAGCCCGCATGTTGATCTTGCCCACTTGACCCCGGTGGAAAATGGCTAATCATGATGGTTCATACTTGCACACTTTACCCATACCGTATTTATACTGTACTATAATTATATCTATTTACCACTACCATGTAGTTAACCAAAAAATGCCATGTACATAGTTAATCCTACTTTCCACCACGTTTTTTGTATATAGTTAACCCTGTTTACCATCAAGTTTTTTGTACCCTGTTCATTGTAAAAAAAAACAATGCTGACTGTATCATTGTGTTTGAATTGTTCATTTGTAAACCACACTGATTAAAAGCGCGGTATATAAGAAATAAAAATAAAATAATAAATAAATAAATAAAATACGGTCTGGGACATTTTTGGCACATAAACCCCTTATTCATGTTCGGGAATGACCCCCTTAGTTTTAGGGAACCAAAGCATTCATATGTTTGTTCTATTTGTCCCCATTAAAATCTATGGGAGAAGCTATTTTACAATGAAACAGTGAAGCTTGCCATCTAATTTCAATCATACCTGCTTGATATTTGAAGGCAGACATCTGTAATAGCACTACAAACCATTGGCATAGGAACATTAAGTAAGGAGGAAGATCACCTCAGGGTAGAAGAAGCATTCATGGTCTGCCAAGATGACATGCTGAGAATCAGAGGATGCACCATGGTGAAGACACTGAAATTAGTGGGAGAGAGGCTTCAGCATTGGGGGAAACAGTCCAGAAGAGCTGAGGAAGATCAACTCAGCAGCAAAATAGGCTTGAAGTCCCTATAATGAAGGGCTAATAGTTAGAAACATAGAAATATGATGACAGAAAAAGACCACATGGCCTATCTAGTCTGTCCTTCCATAACTACTACAACAGTCCCCTTTTTACCTTTAGAGATCCTTTGTGTTTGTCCCATACTTTTTTGAATTCAGTTACTGTCCTCATCTCTACCACCTCCACTGGGAGACTATTCCACGGATCCACTACTCTTTCCGTAAAGAAATATTTCCACATATCACTCCTGACTCTATCTCCCTTCACCCTAATCCCATGTCCCCTCGTAGCAAAACTTGCTTTCAATTGAAAGAGGCTCTCTCCCTGAACATTTATGCCATGGAGGTATTTAAACATCTCAATCATATCACCTCTATCCCGCCTTTCCTCTAAGGTGTACATATTAAGATCCTTCAGTCTGTCCTCATATGCTTTATAATGAAGACAACTAATCATTTTAGTAGCCACCCTCTGCATCGACTCCATCCTGTTCACATCCTTTTGAAGGTGCGGTCTCCTGAATTGCACACTATGCTCCAAATGAGGTCGCACCAAAGACTTATACAGAGGCATTATCACCTCCTTTTTTCTGCTAGCCATTCCTCTCCATATGCACCCAAGCATCCTTCCAGCTTTTGCCGTCACCTTTTCTACCTGTTTAGCTACTTTAAGATCATCAGACACAACCACGCCTAGGTCCCACTCTTCTTTAGTGGACAAAAGTACTTCACCACCCCTATACTACTTTATTGCTCCCTTGGATTGCTGCAGCCCAAATGCATGACCTTACATTTTTTAACATTAAATCCCAGCTGCCAAATTCTAGACCATTCTTCAAGCTTAGCTAGATCCCTCCTGATGTTATCTACCCCTTCCTGGGTGTCTACTCTATTTGCAGATTTTTGTATCATCCGCAAAGAGGCAAACCTTACCTGAAAGCCCTTCCGCTATATTGCTAATAAACATAAACATAACAAAGATGTTAAAAAGAATCGGACCAAAGACAGATCCCTGGGGCACACCACTGATAACATCCTTCTCCTCAGAGTGAACTCCATTTACTTGTACTCTTTGTCGCCTCCCACCCAACCAATTTCTAACCCAAGCAGTAACTTTAGGGTCCAACCCTAGGGTGCTTAGTTTGTTTATAAGTCGCCTTTGAAGAACAGTGTCAAAGGCTTTACTGAAATCTAAATACACCACATCTAGGGCTCTCCCTCGGTCCAACTCCTTGGTCACCCAGTCAAAGAAATCAATCAGATTTGTCTGACAAGACCTGCCTCTGGTGAATCCATGCTGCCTCGGATCCTGTAATCTACTGGACTCCAGAAAGTGGAGGAGTGGTTGGGGCAAGGTACTTCAGGCCAGAAGGTCAGGGGTTCAAATCCCACTAGAGGACAGCAACCTTCAGCCAGAAGGACTGGGGTTTCTAGTCCCACAGGTGCTCCTTGTGGTCTTGGGCAAGCCACTTAACCCTCCATAGCCAATGTTCTCTGTGTGCTGTGCTTTCCTGTCTAATCAATGTGTTTATACCTCAAAAATTTCCTGTCATGATTTGACAATATCCAATCTGTAATCAAACCGCTGCTGATCACTGGAAGTAGCGGTATACAAATGTATACTAAATAAATAAAATAAAACCTCACTATTTTCTCTTTCAGCAGCGTTTCCAATAATTTACTCAGCACCGAAGTTAAACTAATCGGCCTGTAGTTTTCAACCACATCCTTACTTCCGCTTTTGTGTAAAGGCACCACATGAGCCTCTCTCCAGTCCTTTGGCACCACTCCCGACTCCAATGAGGCATTGAAAAGGTCAGTCAGTGGAGCTGCTAGAACGTCCCCAAGTTCCCTCAGTATTCTCAGGTGTATCCCATCCGGTCCCATCGCTTTGTTTTAAGTTGAGATAGTTTCTCACGAATACAGTCTTTTGAAAATTGTTCAAGATGTCCATTGCTTCTGTTCCTATTTGTGGGTGTTTTCTGAGGTCCTGCTCCTGGTTCTTCATCTGTGAACACAGAACCAAAATATTTGTTAAGCAATTCCACTTTATCCTTATCAGCTTCTACATATTCCTCCCCTGCACCCTTGAGTCTGACAATACCACTCTTGCCCTTCCTCTTCTCACTAATATATCTGAAAAATGTCTTATCCTCCCATTTTATTGCATTGGCTATTTCCTCCTCCTTTTGAATCTTTGCCTTCTTGACCACTTTGCTAGCTTCTCTAAGTTTTTCCAAATACAGATGCCTGTCTTCCTCTCTCTGTGATCTTTTGTATTTCATGAAGGCCTCCCTCTTTTTCTTCTCTTTTTCAGCTACTTCTTTCGAAAACCATAGCGGTCTCCTTTTCTTTTACCTTTATTTACCATTTTAACAAAAAGGTTGGTTGCCCTTAAAATATCCCCTTTCAGTTTTTCGCACTGTTTTTCTACATCCCTCAGCTGTTCCCATCCAACTGACGACTCCCTGAGGTATTGGCCCATCTTGGCAAAGTTAGTCTTCCTAAAGTCTAAGATCCTCGCCTTTGAATGGATTCTAACAGCCCTAGTCCTAATACTGAACCACACCATCCGGTGATCACTGGATGCAAAATGATCTCCCACTACTACATCAGAAACACTTTCACCATTGGTAAGCACCAAGTCCAGTATGGCCACTTCACGTGTGGGGTCTGTTACCAATTGCCTGAATAGTTCTCCCTGTAGAGAATCCAGGATCTCCTTACTTCTAGATGATACTGTAGCAGGAATGTGCCAATCAACATCTGGCATATTGAAATCTCCTATCAGTAGCACTTCCCCTTTCCTAGCAATGCTGCTGCGCATGTCTTCAATTAACTCTCTGTCCACCTCTTCCTCTTGTGAGGGAGATCTGTATATCACACCAATGTAAATAGATTTCTCTTTCCTTCTTTCTAGTTTAACCCACAATGCCTCCCCTCTCCCTTTTAAGCTCTGTAATTCCAAAGCTTTAATAGCAGTTTTTACATATAGTGCCACTCCTCCTCCCCTCCTTCCTACCCTGTCCTTTCTGAATAAAGTATAGCCAGGTATAGTTACATCCCAATCATGGTTTTCTGTGAACCATGTTTCTGTAACTGCCACTAAATCCAAGTCAACCACTCCCACCAAAGCTTCAACATCAGGGATCTTATTTCCCATGCTATGGGCATTTGTACACACTGCTTTCCATATGTTACCCCTCTTACCCATTTCCATAAAGTTATTTAATGTATCACCTACCTGGGGGCTTTCACTTACCTGGGTGCTTTCTTCACCCATCCCCAATGAATCTAGTTTAAAGCCCTCTTCAGTAGATTAGCCAGTCTACTACTGAAGATGCGTTGACCTTTCTTGGACAGATGGATGCCATTTCTGCTCTGCATTCCTTGGAACAGCATGCCACGGTCTAGGAAACCAAAACGCTCTCGATGACACCATCCATGCAGCCATGCATTCATCTCCAGGATGCGAGCCTCTCTGCCTTGGCCTTTACCCTCAACAGGGAGGATTGAAGAGAACACCACCTGTGCACCTAACTGCTTCACCCTCTATCCCAGAGCCATGAAGTCACTTTTGATACGTTCTGAGGTATACCTGACAGTATCATTTGTTCCAACATGGATTAGCAACATTGGGTAATAGTCAGTGGGCTTGATGAATCTCGGTATACTCTCCGTAACATCTTGGATTTTGGCACCAGGCAGACAGCATACCTCTCTGGCCATCAAGTCTGGTCAGCAGATGAATGCCTCAGTACCCCTCAGAAGAGAGTCTCCAACCAACACTACCCTTTGTTTCCTTGTGGTCACTGATTCTGCAACTTTGGGGTACTTGAGCTCTGGTTCTTCCCTTTCCAGGGATGCTTTCACCTCCTCCACTTCCAGGGCTGCATAATGGTTCATCAATTCAAGGGCTGGAGAAGTTGGATTGGTGATTTTGCAGGCCCTGGTGACTTGTGTCCAACCATCGACATTCTGTTGGCACCCATCTTCTCCTCTGCTGGAGAGCTTGGTTGCTGCAAGAAGCATCTCATCAATGTACTTCTCACTGTCTTGAATGCTCCTTAGCCTCACCACCTCCTCTCTGAGTTCCTCTACTTGTTTCCTCAGAGCTTCAGCATGCAGGCATCCTGCACATGGAACCAGTCGTTCAACTGGCATTAGGACCTCTGTCTGGACCGAGGCAGAAGCTGTAACGGGGGCAACAGCTTTAGCGATATGATTTTTCCCAGAAGATCAATAGTTGACAAGTACAGTAGTGGAATATGGTGGAGTGAGGGCAGTCTTCCACCCTTTGATAGCTATGGTTGATTTGGCTATCAGGCTGGCTCAGTAGGTATCCCCTTCCTCTATCAGTGCTCCATGATTATCCCTCCTGATAGAAGATACAGTTGTTCACTGAAGGGTAAATAACCGTGCACTCCCCCGCATGAACCTCCAAACAAGTAAAATAATGGATATTTGAAAAGAACTTTGAAGAGGGAGTTCAAAGTTTGTCGATGGTGGTAGGCTAGTAGTGTCCTCCCACTGTGCTGGGTTCATTTGCTCCCGCACTTGGGTTACTACTACTACTACTGAACATTTGTATAGCACTACAAGAGGTACATAGCACTGCATAGACACATGTAAAAGACGGTTCCTGCTCATCAGAGCTTACAATCTAGTCAAGACAGACAACACAGTAACTGCAGACAAGGGTTACATCTAGGGGGAATGGTAAGAAAACACAAAGGAGATCAGGTGTGTCAAGATCTGAAAGTGGCAGCAAAGAGGTGAGTGTTCAGCCTGGATTTGAAAAGGGTCAGAAAAGGCACCTAATGTACAGACTCAGGTAGTTTATTCCAGGCATAAAGAGCAGCAAGGTGAAAGGAGCGAAGTCTGGAGTTAGCAATAGAAGAGAAGGGCATAGATAGAAGTGATTTGCCAGAAGAGCGGAGTTCCCAAGAAGGGGTTTAGGGAGAGATAAGAGGGGAAGCATGGTGAGGAGCTGCAAAATGAATGTGCTTATAGGTCATCAGGAGAAGCTTGAACTGGATGCAGAAATGGATAGGGAGCCAATGAAGTGACTTGAGAAGAGGGGTAATATGAGCATGACGAGGCTGGCGGAAGATTAGCCGCACAGCAGAATGTTCAACAGATTGAAGGGGAGAGAGATGATTCAGAGGGAGACCAGAAAAGAGTAGGTTAAAATAGTCTAGATGGGAGGTGGCTTGGAGTGAATAAGAGTCTTAGTAGTGTGTTCAGAAATGAAGGGGCAAATTTTGATGATGTTAGAAGCTGCATGCCCAAGACTCAAAGCGGTATACACTGACAAGTCTAAGGCATCTACAAAGATGTAAAGCAGAAGAATGATAGTGTGATCCTGAGAAAGCCAAAACATATTGGTCGCAGAGCCAGGCAGCCAGTACACTTTCAATATCTTTCTGATTCAGATGTAAATCTCACCTCAGATTCTGTATCTGCAAAGGCCATCTCCAGATGCTTTTTATTGGGGAATGCAATGCACCTGTTGCTGTTGCCTTTACTTGCTGCTTCTCATTAGTCCCCACACACAAACACTCTGTATCATGTCACTTTGCCCCCTTTGGAGATGCCATTAGATATCTGCTCTTTTACAGTTGCACAAAAAGCTGAAGTTCATATTTATGTATTTATTTATTTATTTATTTAACTGTTTTTCTATACTGCCTTTCGACACATCAAGGTGATTTACATAGAACAGTAACATAATGTGGGGTTCATGGAACAGTAACTTGGCATGGGGTACCTAGAACGTGTTGTCACAGAGACCTTAACTAAACAGGTAACTTAAGTAACTATATACACGAGCATAATATTAACAAGTACATGCATGAGAAGCTAACAGTCCATGGGCATCAGGGATAGAGCAGGTAGTGATAAGGAAGTCACTGGGACCCAGGCAGAGGTGTGTCTGATTAATCCAGAGGTGCAGAGAGGTGCTCGAGGAACAGATACGTTTTTTTTTGTTTTGTTTTTTACTTTCTTACGAAAGTCATTGAGATCATTTATTGTGCGAATGTTGTCTGGTAGGGTGTTCCAGAGTTTTGGAGCGAACAGGGAGAATGCCCTATTTGAGGTTCTAGTGTTGTATTTCCTGTTGTCTACAGGGATGGCAAGGGTAGTTTAGATTGCTACTCCTTCTAGAACAATTCACTGATGGTCTTTTTATCAGAATTTCCAGACACTCTGGGGATGAATGATGTAGTGCTTTGAATATACTGTAGTAATCAGAGCTTTCTATTGAGCTCAGGCTGTTATAGGACGTCAATGGAGGTTTATGAGTATCGGGGCAATATGATCATGTTTGGGGGTGCTAGCACACTAGCAGCTGTATTCATGGCCATCTGCAGTGGGTGGATTGATGCGGCTGAAATTCTCTCAGGAGAAGTATGTTACAGTAGTCTAGATGTGGTAAGGTTATGGCCTGAAAGACTGTCCGGAAGTGAGTTTGGTCAAGGAGTGGTCACAGAACTTTGACTGTACTCATTTTCTGGTAGAAGAGACTTACAGTGGCATTTGTGTTGTTTTAGGATAAGATCTTGATCCAGGGTGATGCTGAGGTATCACACACTAGGTTTAGTGTGGATCTTTTCTCCACCCATATCTGTGTGGTGGAGGAATGAAACAGGGATCCTTGGTGATATGTAATATTTCTGTTGTTTGATAGTTTATGGTGAGGTTATATGCTTTTAGCCACCACATGACTGAATGGAAATAGTTGATTAGGAGGGTATATACTGGGTTATGGGTTGAGATAGGGATATATAACATTATGTTATCAGCATATAGATGATAAAAGATATTGTGGGAGCTGATGATGTCAAAGATGGGTTGGATGAACAGATTAAATAGGAGTGATGACAGTGCTGATCCTTGTGGTACCCCTTGAGATATGTCAGATGGGGGTGGCAGCTATCCCATTAAAGCACACTTGTTGTTGCCTCAAGGTTAGATATGAGGAGAACCATTTGAGAGTGGTATTACATAGGCCAATAGCTTGGAGTCTGAGCAGTAGTGCTTTATGTGGTACTGAGTCAAAGGCTGCTTTTACATCAAGGAATAAGAGGGCAAATCCTTGATTGGGTTTCCCGATGCCTACAGTAAGTCTGGCAAAAAGTATGGTGAGAAGAGATTCGACACCATGGTTGGTTCTGAATCCATGTTGTTGGTTGAGAGGAGTATGTGTGTCAACGTGGTCCTGTAGTTAAATCTGGACTGCCTTCTCAATTATCTTGGCTAGGAAGGGTAGGCTGGAGTTGGGTTGGTAGGAGCTTGGAGTTGTTGGGTCCAGTCTTGGGTTCTTGAGGATTTGGCATATGGATGATTGCTTGTCACTTTGGTAAGTAGCCTTGTGAGAGGGATAGATTTATGATGATCAGGATGAATGGAGTCAGCTTGAGGCAGGTTGACTTGATCCAACTGACTGGGCATGGGTCAAGCTGGGATGTTGTCATGTTAAGACCTGTTATATGTTTGAGTTGATCCTTTTGATATAGGGCTGAACTCACTCCAAAGTGACAGGTAGAACTCTCGCAAGTTGTCGAGAGCAGTGGATGCTGGATCCTTTGCTTGTGTAATGGTGGACTGGGAGTGAGTTGCAAATGCTTGTAGTGTGGGCATTGGATCTTTTGATTGAGATGTAGCAGTTTGGAAGTAATTTGAGAATGCTTGTGGCATGTGGGGGAGTCAGGGTTGGATCCTGTTGTGGGGTTCCTTATTGTTATATTCACTTTTTGAAGAGTTCTCTCAGTCATTTTATTTATCTTAAAATTAGTTTTGTGTGAAATTCCTTTCTGGTTTTGTTGATGGCAACTTGATATTTTTTGCAGTATGTACATGTATGCTTCACGGTCAATGGGTGACTTGGAATGCTGCCATATTCTCTTGGTCCTCCGGAGTTTGCATTTTAGGCATCTCAGATCTGTTGTATATCACGCTGCTCATCAGATCTGTGTTTTGACACCAAAAAATTGAGGGGCTACTGCAGCATGAGATTGGTATGACACACTATCCTCCACTAGCAGAGATGTTTGTGGTCAAATTAGGTAGGATAGTGTTGAGGAATGCTTCCTTGTCCCAGCTTCTAAATCTCCTTGGTGGGAATGGGAGGCTGTGGGATTGTGTCTGAGCCTGATTTGTGGGTATGGTGAAGTTAAGGATTGTGTGTTCGGACCAGGGAACTCTATGAATGGTTGGTGAGGGGAGTCGGCGGGGATGAGTGTATTGCTTGTTGATGAAGATTAAGTCCAGTGTCCATCCTCATTCATGCGTGGGCCCTACTAAAATTTGTTGAATGTCTAGGGCCACCATCACTTCCAGGAAGGCATTTTCCATTCCCTGTTGAGTTGATGGCAAATTTAAACCACCAAGGAGAATAACATGTTTGTTAAGAGCAGAAATAAGAGCAAAAAGTTCATAAGTTAATGTAACTAAAAGTTTCATAAGTTCTCTGTAAACATGTGAGTTTGATGTAAACCCCTTTGATTTAATGATAAGGCGGTATATAAAAACTGTTAAATAAATAAATATCACAGGCAGACAAGTATGGTGGAGAGTTGTTCTCCTGCAGGGTTGGGTGATCTGTATGTTAAGTAGATGGTCAGGAGTTTGTTAGAGGCGATAAGCAAATCCAAGTTGTATGCTGTGTGTACAGTAGCCTGGTGGAGTTGTAGGTTTTGTTTAGCTAGGATCAAGACCCCACTTCCTTTGCGGTTGGCTCTGTGGCCATGGAATAAATTGCAGTCAGGTAGCAGTAGTTGGTTTATTAGTACTGTATCTGTATCTGATAGCCATATCTCTTTGATGCTCATTATGTCTAATTCATTGTCATGGAAGTGGTCATATAGGACTGGAATTTTATTCTTCACAGAACAAGCGTTGATGAGCGCACATTTCAGGTAGGCAGGTGCGGTAGATTTGGTGCAAAGTTGCGAGGTGGAGAGATCTGTTGGTTTGATCCAGATTAGGGATTTTGAATATTTAAGCCTTGTGCATGATGGGGTGATTGTCAGTACATTGGAGGCACTGTTTGGAATGATAGGGATGGGGTGTCCATTTGTGGTTTAGAGTTCTTGAGTGACAGACGAGTAGTGCCAGGAGTACGAGAAGGATTAGGCTGGAGGAGGTGAGCATGATTTATAGGTGGTGTGATAGGCTGATTGTTGGTCTATGTGTACATGCTTGTACCAGGGTTGGATTGTAGGTGTGTTGGGCTTCTGCTAGCAGTGGTGGTGTGCTCTGTGCTCGCAAAGGAAGGTGATCTGGGCAGAATTGGGTCTTACCAATAGCTCTATGTTCTGTTAAATGGCATGTATAAACCTCAGTGGGCTTGTAGTAACTATGAGCTGTATCAGCCTCTGTGGGTTAGAGCCTGAGTGTCCATGGGTGGATGGTCTTGTATCTGGTGGTGCAGTGGAGAGACTATGCTTCCTGGTGGGCTTCTAGTTTTCAGGCTACACCTAAGGGCCATGCCAAAGGGCCCTCTGGTGTGTGCGTACCTGATCAGGTGTGGGTGTACTTGATCGTGGCAATATTTAAAATGCCGGGGCCTGCTGTGCTGATTGGCTGGCCGGTAGGGAGCGGAGAGGAGCTCAACTTTCCTCTCCCTGCAGGTCTCCCCAATCAGTTCTGTGCTGAAGAGAAGGCAGCCTGATCATGGTGAAGTTAAAATGCCAGGGCCCACTGTGCCTATTGGCTGGCTGGTGGGGCTTGGAGGTGCTCATCTTCCCATTCCCTGCAGGTCCCTGATTGGTGCAGCACTGAAGGGAAGGCAGCCTGATCGCAGTGATGTTCAAATGCCGCAGCCCACTGTGCCGATTGGCTGGCTAATGAGGAGCGGGGAGGAGCTCACCTTCCAGATCCCTGCAGATCTCCCTGATCAGTGCAGCACTGAAGGGAAGGCAGCCTGATCATGGTGATGTCTCTCTACTTTGTTTGTAATGACATCTCTCTTTAGCTTGGGTGGTGGACTAGAAGAGCCACTAGGTATACCCCAGGAATGACCTCTTTCTCTGCGCACTTGTGGGAGTACTGTTCTCACTTTCTCTCACTTCTTCAACAGCAATTTCCCAAGCATTATGATACGCCTGGGGAAGGCCCTTCAGTGCCCCATTATGCTGCCTGACTGCTGACCTCTTCAAAGGACTGTGGAGAGGGGAGATGTTTGCCCTGTTAATGCTCCTATGGGACTGGATTCCTAGCTCTTGGGGCCTGGGCTTGCCTGTCTTTTAGAGACTTGCCCCACTGAACAGGCCTATGCTGACCTGTATTGCCATCACCCCAAGTGCACTGCCTCAGACTCTGTGCCCGGGTCACCCGCATAGCCTGGCCTAGGCCCTGCAGTGCCTAGCTATGCTGCTTGCCTGCTGACACTCTTTAAATGACTAAGGAAAGGCATTTGTGTTTTTCCTGCTAATGCTCCCATGGAACTGAATTCCATCTCTTAGGACCAAGGACTGCCTGTCTTTTAGCTTATTTAACTGCATTCTATGAACGTTGGATAGAATAAATAGAATAAGATGCCCTTTCATCTGCACAGCTGCTATCACAGACAATAGGTGAACAAGATTGTTGCAAAAAATGATTTCACTGTATCTTATCTTCTGGTTGTGCAATGGCATAGATAGATTTAAATATAGTAACCTGCCCTACCACTGCACAGCATATCTTATTCCAGCAATGCTTAGGACAGTAAAAGCAACTGAACTTTAAAGAGAACTTTCCTCACCTCACTTTGACTTTCCTGATCTCCCCCACTTCAGAGAGACTCCCTAAGTATCAAAACATTCAACCACCTAGCTGTAAAAGAAGATACTATGGCACTAAGGGAGGAAGAACAGTCTACAAGCTGTTTTTTTCTCTCTTTTTTTTAATGCTTTCAAGTAGCAGGCAAGCTCCTCTAGCCACCATCCCTTCCTCAGTGACTCAAAGTCAGACTTGAAGCTGTCTCTGTTTTTTATGCTTTCAAGTCTTAAGCCCCAAGGAGCCCTTGCCCACTCCCTCAAAGATGGACTTGAAGTTATTGTTTTCTCCTTTAGAATTATAAGCCCCAGCAGCAGCCCTTCATCACTTTCTCACATCAGAGACAAAATGATTCTTTTGGGCTTGGGCAGGGCTGTGTGTTCAGCCCTGCTGTAATGTCTTGACCCATGGGATTTGCAGAACTCAAGAAGGGATATGTTTCTCTGCCTGCCTGTCAAAGATTTACAGCATGATTAGCTCCAGTATGCCTGGCAGCACCTGTGCAGTCAATGAAAGCCAAATTTATGAATGACGATTTATGTAAATTTCCTGAGCATGCATGCTTGGTTAATTGACACTAGAATGATCCGAAAATAACAATTTTAGTTGATTTTTCCATTTATACAAAAACTAATACACATGCCTAATTAATACATATGAAAATGCTGTAATTCATAGCACAGTAAAATCCCTGTACAAATTCCTTAGATGAGACCTAAATATATAAAACAGCCATAAAACAGCAAAGACATACATATGATATCTCAAATAAGAACATCTTCAAACTTTTTCTGAATCCTTTCCTTTTCAAAAAGAAAGTGGCAATTGATTCCATAATTTTAGCCCATTAATAGAAAAGACACATGACCATGTTGACTGTTTTTCTTAACACATTCTGTCTGAGGTCCTCTGTGCTTGTCCTATACTTTTTTAAATCTATATAGAGATAATTTTGTAACTAAGTGCCTAGCTAATGCACATTTTCCTGCATGTATTTTATGCCTGTTTTATAAAATACGTGCATATTTGACTTTATAAAATAAGCCTTAAGTGTAAAAGTATGCATATATGTTACACCAGCCCTAGAAATTAAATAATTTCATAATCTGCACACATAACCGCTCACATCACCCATGTAATGCCTCCAGTGAAAACATGCGCAATGCAAACCATGTACATACTTTTTTGCCACTAGTTGATATTTTATAAGGGGTCTTTTACTCATGTAGTTGTGACTGAACAACTGTAAATGACTAAAATTTCAACATTTATACGCACACTACTCCCATACTTATAAAACAACTCCATATTGTCCTTGTCATTATCACCTCGACTGGGCCACCCTTTCTATAAATAAAATCTTAGATGACTCAAGAATCTACTCCATTTTGCTTTCATCCTAGAATCCCTCATTCCAGAGCTTTGATCTCACTGAAAGAAGCCCCCTTCCTGTGTATTTGTATCTCGGAGGCCTTTAAATCTGTGTAGACATTGTTTGGATATTAATATGTGAGCATCATCATCATCCAGTCTCCCTACTAAATTACTACAATGTAGGTTGGAAAAGCCCAGCATTTTCCAGAACAGGGGAAGTTTCTTGCTGCCAGTTACATTATAGTGGGAGAAGACTTCTCTGGGAGGAGAGATCCAAGTTATATATATACCATTCCCAAAGACAGAACTCTGTCTTTGGTATACAGCCACTGTAACATGCAGACATGATAGGAGTCTTCCCTCAGGGGCAGCTGAGATGTGAATATTTCTCTACCCTCTCATACCATCCAAAGGGAACTGCAGGCCCAGAGTAGCAAAGGAAAGAGCAAAGGGGGATCTGACTGTGCCAATCTTGCCAGCAACCCCAATGTGTCAGAAGGAGAGAACTCTTCCTGGCCAAGAATAGAGAAGCCACTTACTCCAGAGATGGAGAGAGGATTCCAAAAATTATTTCTAGGTGAAACTGAGCATCAACATCTGAACCCAGAGCACCTGCAGATTAGTATCAGGAAGACCCAACATCATACCGCCCGATCTCTAGTATAGCATTGCTAGCGAAGATTATCGAAAAAGCAGTCCGACTACAGTTGCAAAATCATTTAGATACATGGAAAGCCCTGGATGACCATCAATACGGTTTCCGACAGCATCATGGTGTAGAAACCTTGCTCTTGGTACTATTAGACACTCTGCTCAAAGGTCTAGAGGACAGAAAGAAGATGTTCGTCCTGATTTTTATAGACATAATGGCAGCTTTTGATACTGTCCACCACAAACACTCATAGAACGACTGGCTTCAATCGGGATTTCAGGAACCCCTCTACGCTGGTTTAGCTCTTACATAACCGACAGAATGCAGCAGGTTCATTACAATAACGAAAAAGCGCAACCTTTCCCACAAACCCAAGGAATACCACAATGATCTGCACTATCTGCCCTACTCTTTAACTTATACCTAAAACCTGTCTGTACGATCTTCCAGGAGCACAAAATCAACTACCACATCTATGCGGATGACGTGATGCTATATACTCAAGTAGATGTAAATAACCCAAAGTACAACCACCTTGAAGAATGCCTACATGATCTGCAAAACTGGCTGCAACATAACAACATGTCAATAAACCACAAAAAAAACAGAAATAATGTGTATATCCAAAAAAACAGATTTCACAACTCCCAACACAATCACATTAAATAACCACACGTACAACATAAAGAGCGAAATAAAATACCTTGGGGTGACTCTTGACAATAACTTAAAGATGGAAAAACACTTGCGGTTAACAAACCGAGCAGATTTCAGAACTGTAGTGCAAGCGCTCATCACACCACACCTGGACTCTGTAACGCCATCCTACAGGGTCTCCCGAAGAACACATTAAACATTCTGCAAATGGCACAAAATGTCACAGCCAGGATTATTAAGAAGATGAACCTTTCGGAGCACATAACACCGACTTTAATGGAATTGCACTGGCTCCCCATAACGGCCCGCGCAAAATACAAAATACTAATAACCACTTTCAAGATCATTCATAACGTTGCACCTACTTACCTCTCTAACCTCATCAGCAGACAACCTAGCAACAGATCCAGAAGAACCAACAACTTAGATTCACTCACCGTCCCAACAAACATAAGACACATGAAAGCCTGCAAAAGCAGCAGGACATTCACCTTCTCTGCCCCCATACTTTGGAATCAGTTACCAAGTCACATGCGATCAAACAGTGACCTAACCGACTTTAGAAAAAAATTAAAAACACACCTCTTCCAAGAGTACTACAACCTGGTATAACCCAAGCCCACCAGCTATCATACTCCATAACCCCATACATTTGCATCATTTCAGCACTATTGTATATAGATATATTTGCTCCCCCCCAAATCGAAATGTATATTTCTTGATTTCTGACCTAATGTATATAATTCTATGTGTCATAATTATGTAACCACTGTTTTGAGCTTGAATAACTTGTAACCGTTTGTGTGAAATCACCACAGCTGATCACTGGAAGCTGCGGTATACAAATGTTTCCCAAATATATAAATAAATAAATAAATCTGAATCTACAGATGTCTTCTACTTTAGAGACAAGAGGAATCTGAAGCACATCAGTACCGAATGATATCAGAGCCTTGCATGACACAGGCTCAAGAAACAATTCCCGCTTGGGGAAACCATAAGAGGTACTAAAAGTGTGAGAGTGGAAAGAGTTGGAGTTATATTCTTGCCTAAGGGAAAGTTTACTCTGTAGGGTTTCATTACTCTAACAGACTGATAGAAGGAAATAAGCTTTATCTGCTTGCAACTATTTTGGAGTAAGGAAGAGGGAGTTGATTGCTTGTAAGATAGTTATATTTTTTAGTCTTTGCTAGTTGTTGTTGTTCAGTGATTCTAAAGTTTAAATAAAACCTTCATTCAGGACACAAACTCTGGATTGGAGTCAGTTATGTTAGAGGGAAGAAGTGTCAGTGGAGTTAAATTCTAAGGGCTTCCCATCATATGCTGATACCTGCTAAATGAACCCTGATAATTAAATTCCAAAGAGAGAGATTAAAAGACTGCCAATTGCCCTTAAAGGTGTTCTCCCTTGTCTGCCAAGCAGATAAAGAGGTAGCTGTGAGGTCCACACAGAAAGGGGGTTACATCTATATCGCAACTCCCCTGTCCCACATTTCCTCCAGGATTAATATGTTTAGTCCTTTCAGTCTATTGCCACATGCTTTATGATAACCATTTTAGTGGTCATCATCTGGACTGACTCCAGCATTTTGTAACATTAAATCTTAGCTGCTGTTGCCAAGCTCTAGATCAGGGATGGCAAACTCCAGTCCTGGAGTACCACAATCCAGCCTACTGTTTGAGCTACAATGGAATGGTCCTGCACGCAAAACATGCTGGAAATGGTGAGGGTTCTGCAGGGATTATTACACTTAAAATGAACTTCATTTACTTTTACTCTGTGTCACCTCCCACTCAACTAGCTTCTTTATGGCTGACTCCATGGGTACTCATTTTATTTATAAATCACCAATATGATGCCATGTCCAAAGCCTTTCTGATATTTGAAGACAATACACATAGAGGCCAGTTCAGTTCTGTGTGTCCCCGAGCTGTCCGGGTGTCCAGAATATGAATGGGCAGGGGTTGCACCCAATTCCGATCCTGCGGGGGCTAGATGTCCCCGTGAGATCAGAATCAGGTGTTTACAGCCTGAATGGGCCAGCTGTGCCCTGATTCTGGGCCCCAGAATGTACAGAAATGTACCGGATAGCTCAGCCAGGATCCTGCATGGAGCCGCGGGGCCATGGTGTCCTGTTACCATGGCACCACAGTTCCATGCAGAAGCCTGATCCCAGGCAGCCCTGAAGTCCATTTTCCCATTGCCTAACCCCTGATCAGGCCTGATGTGGCCAGGGTTGGGCCATGGGGAACCCTCTGCACCCCCTCACCTTCCTTTCTGGGCCTGGCCGTATCATCTGGCTCTGCCTAGAGGGACTTATTCCACCTTCGCTAAACATGGGTCAGAATTAACCGCATCGCATTTTCCTCTAATCCAGCGCTCTGATGACCCAGTCAAAGAAATTAATTTGAGAAGACCTAGCTCCGTTAAAACCATGTTGCATTGGATTCTAGAAACTATACCATCCTCTGTTTAGCAGTGATCCCATTAATTTACTCACCACTGAGATCAGACTAACCATCCTGTATTTTCCAGCCTCCCTCTTACTTCCATCTTTGTGAAAAGAAACTTAATCTGCCCATCTCCAGTCCTCTAGAACTGTGCCTGACCCTAAAGTAGTGCTGCAAAAGTCAGATATCCCTTATTCCCTCTGAATGGTGTTATATCAAATCTTGTCATTAAATAAATGCATCCCATACAATATCCTTGCTTATCTTCTTTTAGTTTAGCTCACTTCTTCCTGAACATTTGTTTTCTAATTATGACCCCATTTTAACATTACAGTGTCATGTAACCCCCTGCTATGGGCGTCTTTCCCACTGTGCCTGTGCTCCAAACTGATCTCTACCTCTCGTTGAGTTTGCTCAGGTCAAGTAACAGCTACATTCTCAGGCTAACAGGATGCTATCCTGATTTTATTTTTGTTGCAGACATGGTTTTGGCCCCAAATGCTGATTTTTGTGACCCCATTTGGGGTTGCAACCAATGGATTGGGAACAATTGGTTTAGCTGGTTCCTCGAACACACAGGCTTTTAAAAATCAGTTGAGGTTTAGCTCACTTCCACTCCTATTTGTGTGTAATTTGCTGTATTCCTATTCCTGGGTCTTTTTCAGATGTATTTGCTAAGTAACTCCTTTCCTTCATCAGCATCTATATATTTCTCTCCTTCAACTCTGAATCTCACAGTGCCTCACGGTTTTGCCAGATAGGCTGAAGCATTTTCCAGAACATTCTTCAAAAGGTGGCCACTTTCTCTGCTCACCAGTTTTGGAAATGTCATTCACTTATCTTTATATGGCAGCTGTCTTTCTAAATATTACACCCTCATGCTTCTAATAAATTGTATGTGAAATGGAATAACTTCTGGTGCATAAGAACTATAGTAATTAACAAATGTGGGTTATGGGCTTGTGTGGTTTTTGACAGAGTGCAATAGTTTTTCTGCTTGCAGCTATTTGTAGCAATGTGCACTTCTTGGGTGGTACAGTTTTGAAAAGCATCCAACCCATAGAAAAGTGTTCTTAAAGTATTATACCTGGAAGGCACATATGGAGATGACTGCTAGGCCCTTCATGTAGTCATTTTTTGCAAATCTTTTTTGAAAAAAATGGGAGAAGTCCTAAGTGGAATAGGCTCTTAATAGGCTCTTCAAGTAATGATAACTCATTCTTAGAGATTTAAGATTGGAGAAAAATTACATCTGCCTAAACGTTTTGTATTTTCATATTTTCTAGAAAGTCTAAGGATTTGGATTAATGATGCACCAAAAGAAAGCTCTGGAAAACATCCAGTTGACTGAAGCATTCTGAAAAATGCATAAGCTATTCAAACATTTGGCAATTTTGCCTATGCAAACCAACAGGGTGTGACATTAATGCAAATTGTACATATTGACACACTCATTGTCAAAGTTGACTTGATGTTTGTAGTTTTCCAGCTCATGCTGCATCTTAGAAAGTGGAACCAACGTTTCAGCCTTCATCAACCTAAATATGCACAAAATAATTATATGGCACACATGCTGTACAAAAGGAAAGTTTCCCTACATTTTGTTTTGCTGTTTTTATGTGTGATCCTGTGTTTATTGCAAAACCATGATACTATATCAATCATGATTTCTCATAAGCATAAGCTGACTAGAGACAGAAGCAGAATTTTTTAATTTACTCATTCATCAGAGGTACACTTGATCTCACAAAATTATTTAGGTATGAAATTAATGCATTTCTTGGTAGCTAAAATATTGTTGCTATAGCTAATATTTTCATTTTATAGTAACTGTCAATCACTTGATGTTTATTGGAAAGTAGTAGATTTCACAGAGAGCTTTTGATAGAGTTTGAGTCTAGGTCTCTTCAAATATGACTGGGAGGCATTAAATCAGATTGGAATATAAGGGCAGTTGAGAAATTATTTGATGGGGGAGAGAAGTGCTTCTAGTTACTCAGAAAAGGAATCAGGAATTTTACTAAAACTTTTCTTCAAAGATCTTTAATACTGAGCTGAATTTTCACTGCCCCTTTTGTTTAGTTTTACTGATCTCTTCAAACCTTGATCCTGTTTTCCTGAGTTTACAATCTAACAAGATATGAACCAAAAAGACAAATAGAGATATAAGAACATAAGATATGCCATACTGCGTCAGACCAAGGTCCATCAAGCCCAGTATCCTGTTTCCAACAGTGGCCAATCTAAATTTAAAAAAACCTTCTTTATGGAATGAATTGATAGTTTTCAGAAGGAGGTAGGGGATGGAGTCTAAAAGCACCACTCAAAAATGGACTTTTTGGCAGGGCTTGAATATGAACAGGCAGCAAAATGGAAAGTGTTGTCAGAAGATGGCTATGAGCGCAGGATTGTGTGATTAATGAAGGTCACAAGGAAGGGTGTAGTAGCAGATGAGAGAGAAGATGCAGAGCGAGGGTGCAATTTTCAAATACCATGCATACTGTAGTTTCAAACAAAGCACACCTTGAAGTGTGCACTTTTCTGCACATTTTCAAAGAGAAACTACCCACATTTCTCCTTGAACATGATCAGTTTCAATGGATGAAACTGGAAACATCAGTGCACTTTACTCCTGCTATTTGTGCAAGTGGTGATGAACAGGCAAAACTGAATGTACACACACTGTTTTCCTCTCCAACCTAAACACGCCCTCATGGTTGCCTCTTTCCCTCGTAACTATAAAGTTGCACACTATGGAATCTGCACATACTTTTAGCCACATCTGAGAAGGGACGTTTTCCATTTTATCTGGTGAAATGTTTATTTAATTGGTTAAATGCTTATGAAAATTGTCCTCTGAAGGCAATTGCCAGTGAGTAAAAGAACCTTCAACTCAATACAAAAATAGAGGGAGCCAATGTAGTGACTTGAAAAGAAGGGTTTACATGTTTTACGTGCTTCTGAAGGATGATGAATAATACATCTCAGCCTTGTAACTTATTTACAAAATTTGATTTCTTCCACTATAAAGAACTCAAAGCGAGGCACAGAAATAGAACTACAATCGTGACATGGCAATTTAGATACCATCTGGCACGTCCAAGCCGAAACATCTGAAATTCCATGGGAGTGGCAGCACAGAATGTGGGCATATGCAAATGTGTTCTAAAATCAACGTATCTCTCCCTCCCCCCCCCCCCAAAAAAAAGATAAACATTTCTATCAACAGACAAGAAAATGGGGACATGTAGCATCAACCCCGAGACACATGCAGGGAAGCCAATGATTCCAGAAATACTTGTGCAAAATATACGTCTGTGCCAGTATTTCAGAATGTGCACATGTATCTACGGCCACATACACGTCCCAGCCTTCCATTTTGCAAGTTGTCACATGCAGTGGCATGGCAGCTTGCAAAAAGGCCTCTGTATTTACCTGTATGCTTTTATTGAGACGTGTCAGACGGCTGCCTAGGGTGAGAACTTACACAATCTTGACGATGCATATATTCATATGATTCTTGCAAGGTATTGTGGGTATTGTAGTTCATTCACTCCCAAACACAGCTGATGACAATAATTTGAGTTGTGAAACCAAGTGGTAAGATCAATAAAATACTTCTTTTATTGATGGGGTTTAATTTACCCAGCACATGTATGCTTGATAGCACTATAAATGAGGTTACTTGCTTGCAGTGTTTAAAATGGATAACAAAAAGTCACAAAGTAAACCAGAAAACAACCTTCAGCTTGTCAGGCAATTAGCTAATGTTTTCTTAGCAAGTAATTACCAAATACAAAGGCACAAAGTAAAGAATAAACTTTGCTGGTTAGGTTAACTTCTGCTTATTTTCCACGCAGATCTCAGCAGTGATTCTCCCTTGCTCACACACACAATCAGGTGCAGCTTTAATTACTATCAATTGACCAGCTGTAAGCCTTTAGCTGGCTGGCTGCTACTGTGTGAACCCAAATCCTGCTTTAAGAGCTGTTTGCAGTGGAAATAAAGAACAAAGTTAGGTTTCTTTGTGATGGCTGATGTGTTTGCTCATAGAAAACTAGCAATAGCATTTAGATAAAGAACAGTCCATGTAAATAGTTTCATCTGCTGTATTTCCCCCTGCATCAACAATCATAGGGTCAATATCATACATTGGCACAGATGAGTCTTTCATTAAGGCACTATCATGAGAATGCTTATTCCCTTGCTGCCATTCTCTATTATAGATAGGGTCTGGATCAGTGTTCATACCTGAGCCTCTCCTGCTATCATTATTCCTCTCTGTATAGCCTGGCCAATATGTAATCCAATTCTGATGTCCAGCCTTCCAATCTTGATCCCTGGACACTGGATCTTCTCTCACATACCTTCTGGCCTTGGTCTGAAAGTCCCTTCCACATGCAGTCTTCTCTCTTCCAGATAGCCACTGGTGATTCCTATCTTTGCCAGTCCATTCCTCTGGCTGAATCCAGTCCAATGGACTCTGCTGGCTTTTGGAATACCTCCCAGTATGAGTACTGCCTTGGAATCTCCCAGACCTTCCAATGGCCTTTCTTCTCTTCCTTCCAGAGAGTTTCCTTCTCTCTCTATCTGCGTGGCTTTTTCTGAAGCTGTTCTTCCAACTGTTGCTGAAACTGTTTCCTGAAGAATAAGCTCTATTCTTATCCTGTTCTAATGTGTGCTGCTCCCTAACACAGCGCAGCTGTGTTGAATCAGGCCCTGCCCTTTGAGATGAGTGCTTAGGGATTACCTCATAGCTCTCTTGATTGCACACACATTCTCTCACTTCAGCCCCTCTCATGGCTGCTGGAAACCTGGTGCATTCTGGGACTGGTAGTCTTTTATGTGAAAATTCTGTTTTCTCACTTCTTTTTTTTTTTTAATTCTTTATTTTCGTTTTATAACAGCAAAGGAAAAGGAAGACATACAACTAAAAGACAGATACATAAAGTATAATACATACACCAAAGTAACCCCTCCCACCCCCCTCCCCCCTGCTTCTTCTCTAGAAAACTAATCATTCCCGAAGCGGGCGTATACTTACATTATTGTGTTACAAAACCGAGCGATGATCTAAAACATGATGAGTGCACACTATACAGGCATGTTGGAACAATGAGCAAATTGTACATAATCATTAAGCAGCTGCGATTTAAACAAGCGAGAGTGAGTTTGGGCATGGAGAATAGCTCTCCGAGGTATCTGCTCATATTTACTATATAAGCAGACGAGGTTCCTCCATTCATTGACGGTAAATCGAGAGCTATCCTTCCAATGCCTCAAGGTTGAGCATATGGCTATACCCAGCATGAAATCAAGGAGAAAGCGACCCTTCTTAGGAAGAGAGGGGACCTCCGCCACAAAGCGGAGTCCCACAATCTTCCAAGAGAGAGGCTCGTGAAGGTATAAGAGAAATTGAATACAACCCCAAACCCACCCTCAATAAACCTGTAGTTGAGGACATTCAGAAATAACATGAGCGAAGGTTCCCACAGCAGTATGGCAAGACCAGCTGGTCCCCAGCGGTTGTGTTCCATTTGGCTATTTTCTGGGGTATAAAAGCATCTGTGTGTAAGAAGAAGAGAGTTTGGGTAACAGAGGCAGACCGGGAAACCCGCACTACTTTGCTCTAAAAAACGCTCCATTGCACAGGAGTTAAAGTAATTTGCAGTTTGCACTCCCAGGCCTGTTGAGCTCTGAAAGTGGCCGTGCTATGCGAGACTGGGATTTATGAGGGGAAGAGAAGAAGGTAAAGTCAAGCTCATTGGGGTGTAGTACCTCCATAGATCAACTAAGGCTAGATCTTTGATCAGGGAGGTAAGCGTGGTGTGACTCTTGGGGGGACCACGTGTCCTAGGCGGCTGTTTGTCAATCAGGGGATCAAGGACTAGATTGAAATCCCCCCCAATTGTCAATAAAGTATCAGCAGAGGCCTGCAGAACCTGAGCAATGGTAGCAAAAGGCAGGGTCATCCCATTAGGAGCGTAAAGGCATATACATGTAACTTCAAGGCTACATATCTTGAGGTGAACTCTGGACCGTCCACCTTCTGTATCTGAGCTAGTCGCAATAATAGTAGCATGCAAAGATTTACTAACCAGTATGGCAACCCCACATTACTTGGAAACGGCTGGGGAATAGGCGGTCACCATGTAAAGTTTAATATTGAGTTTAAGAATTACCTTCAAATTTAAATGCGTTTCTTGGAGAAAATCAGATCCGCAGCTTCTTGACTTAAGTAGCTTAGGATTGTCTTCCGTCTTATCGGATTATTGATTCCTTTTACATTCAATGAGAAAATCTTACATGGTGCCATGAATCAGTAAGGGACATTTTAAGTAGGGCGCTTAGAAACATACAACATAATCAGAATCTGTGCAACAATGACATAATCACCGAGGATGCTGGCTAATACACCCCATATTGAAAAATATGTACATTGTATCCTAGAGAAGAAGCAAAACCCCCAAAGAATATGGCGACCAGATGTCTGCGGGAGGAGGCCCTAGAGAGGAATAGAAAGACGTGAAGAAGAGAGAAGAAACACCAGAGTCCATAATTAACACTGTCTCTGATATTCATCGAGGCTACTGTGGGTAGATGGAGTCGGGTCACAGATATCATCAAAAGTAAGGCAAACAAACTGCCCTCGCCAGGCTCTTTGCTGGGCTGCGGCAGATCCAATATGGCAAATACAGCGGATATGAGAATGCTTGCAGGAATATTCTGGAAGTCAGCGCATCAAGTCGGCTTCTTTGGAATCCAAAAACTCCGCTAGTAGATCAGGGTCCTCAAATGTTCTTGTCTGATTGTGAAGCGTGACTCGGAGCTTGGCCGGGTACATCAGACCATAGCGTGCTTGTAGTTGTTGAAGCCTCGGCCGAAATTCCAGAAAGCGCTTTCGGCGGTCGACCGTGGGTTTAGCCAAGTCAGGATAGAAGGAGATCTTGTGGCTTTCAAACTCCATATGGCCCGTTGCCCGAGAGGCACTTAAAATTTGCTCCACGTGTTGATATCTCAAAAGTCGAAAGATAATAGGCCGCGGGGTCTTCCTATTGAGCGTTATGCTTGATGGTACACGGTAAGCGCGATCGATCTCCAAATCCTTGGTAAAGGTGATACGGAGCAGGGAAGGGAGGGTTTTGCGTAAAAACTCTTTCATGTCTCCCGATTCCGCTCCCTCCGGTATGCCCACGAGTCGTATGTTGTTGCGACGCGCTCTATTATTGCCATCTTCCACTTCTTTCTGTAGAGCCCGCACCTGACGTTCAACTGTGTCGAGTTTGGACAACCGGGCCGCATGGGAGTCCAAGATGCTCTCCATTTTGTCCTGACGCGAAGAAAGCCCTTCTAGCTTGCTTTGCAGCACACCAAGATCTTCCCGCAGCGCTCGAAGTGCTTCACCGTTTGACTGCATGAGGTTTTTTACCCCTTTAATCTCTGCGAGGATTTCCTGCTGCATTTCGGGGCCCTCGCGCAAGGCCAGCCCCTTCTGTGGGGACGGGAGTTCAGTTTTGGAACGTTTGCCGTGAGAAGCCGCTGGAGATCCAAATTCCAGGCGCGTGGGTTTGGTCCCCGCCATATCATCAATGTGCCCCAGCAAAATCAGAGTAAAGTTCCAAGTATGTACGGTGTTAATTCAGGATTCTGAGTAGGCCTCTCGGGAGCCTCAGCGTTATGCGACCATCCCGCTGGACATCAGGCTCCGCCCCCTGTTTTCTCACTTCTACCAGAACTGACAGGTTGCTTGTTCAGAGTCACATCATCTTTTCTATAGCTCCTACCTGAGCTATGATAAGCTTCCTTATCACAGACGCAAAAATTATAGGGCAAGTCTGAGGGCACCCCACCCTCCGTCTCTCTACTGTTGTTTTCTGACCATAATGAGCACTTTTCAAATTCCTAGCTGTGCCCAGACCAGCTGTGCCGGCAGTCATAAACATTCAGTGCTGTTCTAATATTGGATGCACACATGGATCTTTTGTAGAATACCCCAAGCACACCTCTGCCACACCTCCATGTGACATAGAAATGATCGTGCTGGACAAGTGTAAATTTGGCCTTACTAAAATGGCTCTTCGGATGTGAATATGATTGGCACTTCTGAATGGGTGTTTTCAGATGTGCAAATCATGAATACAGCTTATGATTTCTGGGTTATTTCTACTTGCTATACTGCATTTCTGGGTACATACAAGGTGGTTTACAATAAAAATAAAATTAATGGGCCCGATATTGAGATAGGCAGGCTGTGTGCCAGGGCGGCGCATAGCCTGTCTGCCAACCCCTTAATCTGGATTTTCACTTCCGTGCCAGCAGAAGTGAAAATCTGGGTTAGCCTGGATGCCCAGCAGCTGTAGAGGCTACACAGGTAGCAGCAATTTTCGATGCTACCCGCATAGCCTCTGCATCTTAAAGATAGGCGAGGAAAAACCTTGCCTATCTTTAAGGTGCAGAAGGCTATGCAGGTAGCATCAAAAATTGCTGCTACCCATGTAGCCCCTTCCTCCACCCTCGTTCCGCCACAGAATGCTCCTAACATGCCCTGATACTATGTGGATAACATCTGGGTGCGTTAGGGACTTAGTCTGGATTTTCGAAGGGCACTATCCATGTAGGTGCCCTTCAAAAATCCCGGATAAGATTTTTACACAGGTAACTAAGGAAGTTGGCCCAACATCAGATTAAAGAAAAAGGAATGGGAACTCCAAATATGTATAGAAAAGACAAGATAAAAGATAAAGTAGAGGCAGAGTCAGAATGCATCATATATTTTAACCACAAGATATGAAAGCCAAGTCAAAAAGGTTTTTAAAGACATTTTAAATCGCTTTAGAATGGATTGCAGTCTCAACTGAAGTGACAGACTGTTCCAATGGGTAGGTGCCCAAGCAGATTGTTGTCGTCTTTTATACTTAACCTTTCTAGGAGGTGGTATATGTAGCCTGTTTACATGCATTGAAAGCAGGTGATGGACTGGGGTATAGAGAATAATCAATGTGGTAAGATAGGAGCTACTTCATGTAAGGCCTTATATGCTAAAAGAAGGATGTAACTGGGAGCCAGTGATGATGAAACAACAAAAGCGTTAACATGATCATATTTCCAAGAGAATACGTTTTGCAGTATTTTAGAATTTGGCAGCTGGGATTTAATGTTAAAAAATGTAAGGTCATGCATTTGGGCTGCAGCAATCCAAGGGAGCAATATAGTATAGGGGGTGAAGTACTTTTGTCCACTAAAGAAGAGTGGGACCTAGGCGTAGTTGTGTCTGATGATCTTAAAGTAGCTAAACAGGTAGAAAAAGTGCCGGCAAAAGCTAGAAGGATGCTTGGGTGCATACGGAGAGGAATGGCTAGCAGAAAAAAGGAGGTGATAATGCTTCTGTATAAGTCTTTGGTGCGACCACATTCGGAGTATACTGTGCAATTCTGGAGACCGCACCTTCAAAAGGATGTGAACAGGATGGAGTCGGTGCAGAGGGTGACTACTAAAATGATTAGTGGTCTTCATTATAAAGCATATGAGGACAGACTGAAGGATCTTAATATGTACACCTTAGAGGAAAGGCAGGATAGAGGTGATATGATTGAGATGTTTAAATACCTCCATGGCATAAATGTTCAGGGAGAGAGCCTCTTTCAATTGAAAGCAAGTTCTGCTACGAGGGGACATGGGATGAGGGTGAAGGGAGATAGATTCAGGAGTGATATGCGGAAATATTTCTTTACGGAAAGAGTAGTGGATCTGTGGAATAGTCTCCCAGTGGAGGTGGTAGAGATGAGGACAGTAACTGAATTCAAAAAAGCATGGGACAAACACAGAGGATCTCTAAAGGTAAAAAGGGGACTGTTGTAGTTATTATGGAAGGACAGACTAGATAGGCCATGTGGTCTTTTTCTATCATCATATGTCTATGTTTCTATGTTTCTATTTTGGACAGATTATAAGAATTTAAGTTTATATTGTTGAATGCCTGCATACACCACATTACAATAATCTAGACAAACAGCATCTATATAAAGAATGACTGTAGTTTGAGCATCGGGATCAAGAAATAGTTTGATAGCCTCAAAGTGATGAAGGGAACAGAAAGATGTGTTCATAACCTGGGCAATCTGTAAAGAAAGAGAGTTTAGCATCCAAAATAATTCCTAGGTATCCGAAAGATGATTTAAGCTATATTAGTGTCCCTTCCAACATGGGTGTCATAGAAGGGACAGAATAGTTACTCGTAAGTCAAGTAGCCATGGACATGTTAGGATGAAGTTTAAGAGAGTTATATAGCTAAGTCACAATCTCATATAGACAGGTGTTTAGCAAAAGATAGACTGGGGTGAAGTTCATCCGTGGAAAAAGGATGTAATTTACATAAAAATATGCAAAGGCACCTAGACTATGAATAAGGGAAGCTAAAACAACTTAGATATTGAATAGTAATGGTGGAAGTCTTGAAGGACTACCAAGACAGACTGCTACTGCTGGGAGGAAATCTGCACTTGTAAGTATTTACCTGCTGGGAAATTCCCTAAATCTTGGGAAAAAGGAATTATTTGGGTTAAAGTTGATTGAATTTGTGTATTTTAAAATTCAGTGTTTGTTAGGCCAGTTAAGGCATAATAAAAACAAGCCAATGAATTAGTCAGTCAGGGCTTACAAGTCAGCTTTCATTTAAATTAAAGGCAATTAGGGCTATTGCAAGCCAACTTTCAGTTAGTGTTTCTTTCCCTTCCACCCACCCTAGGCATAATCCTTGATTTATAGCCTAAACCAGTTAAATGGAAAGGAGTAATCTCACTCACTTTCAAATTTAACTTATTATCTTAATAAGTAAGCTATTGGGCCTTAGGAGTACATTAATTAAGAACTTGCAGTTCACCTTAAGATGAAATCTAAAAGTCCCTTATACTTATTAGGTATAATTGTATTGGTTCAAGTATCCCTATTCCCCTAGCAACTTTAAACAACTTTAAATAGCTAAAATAAATCTTTAAATCTTATGATGCAGAGAGAAGGGGGTCTTCCAGTCTTTTGCACTGAGTTTTGCATGTATGATTTTCTCCCATTTGGTGAGAGGACTTATGTATGCACTACAGTAGGTAAGCTCTTTGCTCTCAAGGAGCAAGTCCAATCTGTGGAGGCTAGAGTAACAGACTTGGAGCAGCAGAGGAGACTGAGAGGTATATAGATGAGATCTACGGTGATGTAATAGAGAAGTCTCACATCCAGTCTGGCAACCTTTCTGCTACCATGGAAGAAAGAGGTCATATGGAAAAAGAGCATTACCTTGGTGTGGCAGGAAATTATCCTATAGTTAGGACCTATCCTCCAAGTGATGTAATACCCTCTCGCACCGAGGATGCGTCTCCAGGGCCATATATCCATGAGGGAAGGGTTAGGACAGCCATTATAGTTAGCAATTCAATCATTAGGTATGTAGATAGCTGGGTGACTAGTGAATTGAGGAAAAAGTCCTGTACTTGTTGTCCTTGGTTAGGTTTAGAACATGCAAACACCAGTGACATAGGAAAATGTGGGTTGGAGGTTCTGGAAGCTAAATTTAGGCTTTTAGGTAGAAAGTTGAAATTCAGAACTTCCAGGATAGCATTCTCAGAAATGCTTCTCTTTCATACATAGGGCTCAAGAGGCAGGCAGAGTTCCAGAGTCTCAATGTGTGAATGAAACAATGGGGTAAATAAGAGGTTTTTGGATTTATTAAGAATTGGACAACATTCTGGGGAAGACGGTGGACTTTAATCAAAGGATGAGCTCTACCTTAATCAGGGTGGAACCAGGTTGCTGGTATTAACCTTCAAAAAGGAGAGAGAGTAGCTTTTAAACTAGAAAATGGTGGTGGTGGTGGTGGGGGGGGGGGGGCGGCAGGGACAGACAGTTGCCCAAGAGTGCATGGTTTGGAATGATGTATCTTTGGAGGACACTAACAAAACAGGGAAGTTAGGGCATCCAAATAGAGGTTCCAATAAAGGTAAAAATAACACAGGTGCCTTTAAGTAAAAATCAGACAGATTGACAGCCAGACTATCAATATGAGCAAAAAACAAACTTTGAAATGCCTACATGCAAATTCTAGAAGTCTTAAAAAATAAGATGAGTGAGTTTAAACTATATAGCACTGAATGAAAAGTTAGATATAATTGGCATCTCAGAGACCTTAGGGAAGGAGAATAACTATTTATTTAACTGCTTTTGATATACCATTTTTCTACCAGTCAAAATGGTGCACAATCAACAGGGGAAGAGAGGGTTCAGAGGGATAGGGACGTTCAGTCAATGAAGATGTGGGTGTGGAGGGGGAGGAAGCCCTTTAGGAGGGTTAGCATGTTCCATAGTTCTCTTGAAAGAGGTGGGTCTTCAGGTGTTTGCAGAAGATTCTTGTATCTTCAATACTCCTTAGGGTGAGTGGCAGTGTGTTCCAGAGAGTCAGTGCTTAGAATGGGAAAGATCTAAGGCTGGCATATTGGGTGCACTATTGGATCTGCAATGGTAGGCTGAGCAGGTTAGTGTGCTCTGTCTGTGGGGTCTGGCGGAGCTGGGTGTAATTGACATCTGGAGGTGCTGGGCTGTGAGGCCATTCCGAGCTTTGTGAATGTTGGTGAGGACCTTGAATTTTAGCTTGGACGTGGTGGGTAGTCAGTGGAGGGTTTTTTGGATGGATGTGATGTGGGAGTGTCTAGGTGCTTTAAAAATTGTATGTGCAGTGGTGTTGATTGCAAGCTGTAGCAGATGGGTGGTATGCTTGGGTAGCCAGTGATATATGGAGTTCCATTAGTCGAGCAATGGGATGACTGTCACCTGGCAGACTGCACAGAAGTCATCAGAGAAGAGAAGGGGGCATAGGTTGCGCAGCATCCTTAATTTGTAATAGATTGACTTGGTGGTGTTTTGGATATGGGCTTCGAAGTCTGGGCACTGGTCTAGGATGAATGTGAGGTATATGAGCTGGGTTTTGACTTGCAGACTGCTGTCGCTGAGTCTGACTGTTGTTGGAGGCATGTACTTCGGGTCTCTGGTGACGTGAAGGATCTCAGACTTGCTGAGATTGACTGCTAGGTTTCTGTGCTGGAGCCATTTGACAATTTCTTGGAAGCAGGCAGAGAGGTCTGTATAGTTAGGAGCGGCTGTGGATAATGGGGTATATACCATTATATCATTGAATTTATGGAGGGATGAGCAAAGGGGGCAGATGTAGATGTTGAAAAGCAGTGACAAAAGTGTGGATCCCTGGGGTACTCCTTGTGGTAGGGTATATGGGTGGGATGCAGTCTGTCCTATCTTGACCTGCTGGTAGCAGAGTGTTAGGTATGAGTGGACCCAACGGAGGGGTTTACCTTCCACTCCGATCTCGTGGAGTTGGTCAAGCAGTGTTTGATGAGATACAGTGTCGAACGCCAAAGAGATGTTGTCAGACGGCTGCCTAGGGTGAGAACTTACACAATCTTGACGATGCATATATTCATATGATTCTTGCAAGGTATTGTGGGTATTGTAGTTCATTCACTCCCAAACACAGCTGATGACAATAATAAGAGTTGTGAAACCAAGTGGTAAGATCAATAAAATACTTCTTTTATTGATGGGGTTTAATTCACCCAGCACATGTATGCTTGATAGCACTATAAATGAGGTTACTTGCTTGCAGTGTTTAAAATGGATAACAAAAAGTCACAAAGTAAACCAGAAAACAACCTTCAGCTTGTCAGGCAATTAGCTAATGTTTTCTTAGCAAATAATTACCAAATACAAAGGCACAAAGTAAAGAATAAACTTTGCTGGTTAGGTTAACTTCTGCTTATTTTCCACGCCGATCTCAGCAGTGATTCTCCCTTGCTCACACACACAATCAGGGGCAGCCCTAATTACTATCAATGGACCAGCTGAAAGCCTTTAGCTGGCTGGCTGCTACTGTGTGAGCCCAAATCCTGCTTTAAGAGCTGTTTGCAGTGGAAATAAAGAACAAAGTTAGGTTTCTTTGTGATGGCTGATGTGTTTGCTCATAGAAAACTAGCAATAGCATTTAGATAAAGAACAGTCCATGTAAATAGTTTCATCTGCTGTATTTCCCCCTGCATCAACAATCATAGGGTCAATATCATACATTGGCACAGATGAGTCTTTCATTAAGGCACTATCATGAGAATGCTTATTCCCTTGCTGCCATTCTCTATTATAGATAGGGTCTGGATCAGTGTTCATACCTGAGCCTCTCCTGCTATCATTATTCCTCTCTGTATAGCCTGGCCAATATGTAATCCAATTCTGATGTCCAGCCTTCCAATCTTGATCCCTGGACACTGGATCTTCTCTCACATACCTTCTGGCCTTGGTCTGAAAGTCCCTTCCACATGCAGTCTTCTCTCTTCCAGGTAGCCACTGGTGATTCCTATCTCTGCCACTCCATTCCTCTGGCTGAATCCAGTCCAATGGACTCTGCTGGCTTTTGGAATACCTCCCAGTATGAGTACTGCCTTGGAATCTCCCAGACCTTCCAATGGCCTTTCTTCTCTTCCTTCCAGAGAGTTTCCTTCTCTCTCTATCTGCTTGGCTTGGCTTCTGTTTCTCCAGGTGATACTGGTGCTTGTAGCCGTTGCTGTCTCTGTATCTCTTCCTCCCTCTGTAGCTGTTATCTGAAGAATAAGCTCTATTCTTATCCTGTTCTAATGTGTGCTGCTCCCTAACACAGCGCAGCTGTGTTGAATCAGGCCCTGCCCTTTGAGATGAGTGCTTAGGGATTACCTCATAGCTCTCTTGATTGCACACACATTCTCTCAGTTCAGCCCCTCTCATGGCTGCTGGAAACCTGGTGCATTCTGGGACTGGTAGTCTTTTATGTGAAAATTCTGTTTTCTCATTTCTACCAGAACTGACAGGTTGCTTGTTCAGAGTCACATCATCTTTTCTATAGCTCCTACCTGAGCTATGATAAGCTTCGTTATCACAATGTCCAGGAAGAACAGTGTGAAGCCCTTTGCTTTGTTCTCCGTTCCTTTGAAGAGGGTTGATAGTAATGATGTCAACAGGATTCAGCACTGCTATGGGGGCAAAAATCATGCTGGTGCTGGTCAAGGGGTGCATGCTGGTCTACATGTTCTCGGAGCTGGTTTTGGACTGCTTTCTCTGATTTTTGCCAGGAAGGGAACGTTAGCAATAGAAACATAGAAAAATTATGACAGAAAAAGACCACATGGCCTATCTAGTCTGTCCTCCCAAAGAAAAAACTACAACAGTCCCCTTTTTTCCTTAAGAGTCCTCTGTGTTTGTCCCATGCTTTTTTTGAATTCAGATACTATCCTCATCTCTACCACCTCCACTGGGAGACTATTCCATGGATCCACCACTCTTTCCGTAAAGAAATATTTCCACGTATCACTCCTGAATTTATCCCCTTTCACCCTCATCCCATGTCCCCTCATAGCAGTTCTTGCTTTCAACCGAAAGAGGCTCTCCCCCTGTTCATTTATGCCATAGAGGTATTTAAACGGCTCAGTCATATCACCTCTATTCCGCCTTTCGTCTGTGTACATATTAAGATCCTTAAGTCTGTCCACATATGCTTTATAATGAAGACCACTAAGCATTTTAGTAGCCACCCTCTGTACTGACTACATCCTGTTTATATCCTTTTGAAGGTGCGGTCTCCAGAATTGCACACAATACTCCAAATGAGGCCCCACTAAAGACTTATACAGAGGCACTATCACCTCCTTTTTTCTGCTAGCCATTCCTCTCCGTATGCACCCAAGCATCCTTCTAGCTTTACTGTCACCTTTTCTACCTGTTTAGCCACTTTAAGATCTTCAGACACAACCATGCCTAGGTCCCGCTCTTCTTTAGTGGATAAAAGTACTTCACCCCTTATACTATATTGCTCCCTTGGATAGCTGCAGCCCAAATGCATGACCTTGCATTTTTTAAATTAAATCCCAGCTGCCAAATTCTAGACCATTCTTCAAGCTTAGCTAGATCCCTCCTCATGTTATCTACACCTTCCTGGGTTTCTGCTCTATTGCAGATTTTGGTATCATCCGCAAAGAGGCAAACCTTACTGACAGCCCTTCCGCTATTATCATTAACAAAGATGTTAAAAAGAATCGGACCAAGGACATATCCCTGGGGCATACCACTGGTAACTCCCTTCTCCTCAGAGTGAGCTTCATTTACCTGTACCCTTTGTCGCCTCCCACTCAACCAATTTCTAACCCAAACAGTAACTTTAGGGTCCATCCCTAGGGTGCTCAGTTTGTTTATAGGTCACCTGTGAGGAACGGTGTCAAAGTCTTTACTGAAATCTAAACACACCATATCTAGGGCTCTCCCTCAGTCCAACTCCCTGGTCACCCAGTCAAAGAAATCAATCAGATTTGTCTGACATGACCTGCCTCTGGTGAATCCTTGCTGCCTCGGATCCTGTAATCCGCTGGACTCCAAAAACCTCACTATTTTCTCTTTCAGCAGCGTTTCCAATAATTTACTCACCACCAAAGTTAAACTAACTGGCCTGTACTTTTCAACCACATCCTTACTTCCGCTTTTGTGTAAAGGCACCACATGGGCCTCTCTCTAGTCCTTTGGCACCACTCCCGACTCCGAGGCATTGAAAAGGTCAGTCAGTGGAGCTGCTAGAACGTCCCAAAGTTCCCTCAGTATTCTAGGGTGTATCCCTTCCGGTCCCATTGCTTTGTCTACTTTAAGTTTTTAGCTAGTTTCTCACAAACACAATCTTCTGAAAATTGTTCAAGATGCCCCTCGCTTCTGTTCCTGTTTGTGAGTGTTTTCTGAGGTACTGTTCCTGGTTCTTCATCTGTGAACACAGAACAGAAATATTTGTTAAGCAATTCCGCTTTATCTTCATCAGCTTCTACATATTCCTCCCCTTCACCCTTGAGTCTGACAATACCACTTTTGCCCTTGCTCTTCTCACTAACATATCTGAAAAATGTCTTATCCCCCCATTTTATTGCATTGGCTATTTCCTCCTCTTTTTGTATCTTTGCTTTCCTGACTACTTTGCTAGCTTCTCTAAGTTTTTCGAAATATCGTTGCCTGTCTTCCTCTCTCTGTTATCTCTTATATTTCATGAAGGCCTCCCTCTTTTTCTTCACCTTTTCAGCTACTTCTTTCAAAAGCCATAGTGGTCTCCTTTTCCTTTTACCTTTATTTACCATTTTAACAGAAAGGTTGGTTGCCCTCAAATAATCCCCTTTCAGTTTTGCCCACTGTTTTTCTACATCCCCCTGCTTTCCCATCCCGCTAACGACTCCCTGAGGTATTGGCCCATCTTGGCAAAGTTAGTTTTCGTAAAGTCTAAGACCCTTGCTTTTGAATTGATTCTAAGAGCCCTAGTCTTAATACTGAACCACACCATCTGGTGATCACTGGATGCAAAATGATCTCCCACTATAACATCACAAACACTTTCACCATTGGTAAGCACCAAGTCCAATATGACCCCTTCACATGTGGGGTCTGTTACCAATTGCCTGAATAGTTCTCCCTGTAGAGAATCAAGGATCTCCTTACTTCTAGATGATACTGCAGCAGGAATGTGCCAATCAGCATCTGGCATATTGAAATCCCCTATCAGTAGCACTTCCCCTTTCCTAGCAATACTGCATATGTCTTCAATTAACTCTCTGTCCACTTCTTTCTCTTGTGTATATCACACCAGTGCAAATAGATTTCTCTTTCCTTCTTTCTAGTTTAACCCACAGTGCCTCCTCTCTCCCTTTTAAGCTCTGTAATTCCAAAGCTTTAATATTATTTTTTACATATAGTGCCACTCCTCCTCCCCTTCTTCCTACCCTGTCCTTTCTGAATAAAGTATAGACTGGTATAGTTACATCCCAGTCATGGGTTTCTGTGAACCATGTTTCTGTAACTGCCACTAAATCCAAGTCAGCCACTCCCATCAAAGCTTCAACATCAGGGATATTATTTCCCATGCTACGGGCATTTATACACGCTGCTTTCCATATGTTACCCCTTTTACCCATTTCCATAAAGCATTTAATGTTTCACTTACCTGGGGGCTTTCACTTACCTGGGGGCTGTCTTCACCCATCCCCAACGAATCTAGTGTAAAGTCCTCTTCAGTAGATTAGCCAGTCTACTACTAAAGATGTGTTGACCTTTCTTGGATGTACACCATGCCTGCTCTGCAATCCTTGGAACAGCATCCCGTGGTCCAGGAAACCAAAACGCTCTTGATGACACCATCCACGCAGCCATGTATTCATAGTAGCATAGTAGATGACGGCAGATAAAGACCAGCATGGTCCATCTAGTCTGCCCAGCAAGATGGCAAGAGAAGGTGCAGGCCACCCCTCCCCATGTCTTTGTTTAGGGGTGAACCCACCTCTCCATGTAGGACACCCCTATTTGTTGAGACGTTAGATGGTTTAGAAGTTATATGTTTCAGTTTATTTTGTTTTTATCCTGTTGCTGTAAAGGGATCCACTGTGTTTGTCCCATGCCGTTTTGAATTCCGTTACCGTGTTTGCCCCCACCACTTCCATCGGGAGAGCATTCAAAGTATCTACCACCCTTTCAGTGAAAAAATATTTCCTGGCATTGCCTTTCAATTTACCACCTTGCAGCTTCATGTTATGCCCTCTAGTTTTACAGCTTCCCTGTCTTTGGAAGAGGTTTGTTTGTTCATCATTTCTCTTTTAAGTATTTAAAGGTCTGAATCATATCTCCCCTGTCCCTCCTCTCCTCCAAAGTGTACATATTTAGGTCTTCAAGTCTCTTCTCATAAGGCTTCTGATGTAGGCTCCAAATCATTTTGGTCACCTTCCTCTGAACAGTTTCCAATCTTTTTACATCTTTTGCAAGATATGGTCTCCAAAACTGAACACAGTATTCCAAGTGAGGCCTCACCAGTGACTTGTACAGTGGCATAAGTACTTCTTCCTTTCTGCTGGTAATCCCTCTTTGTATGCAGCCCAACATCCTCCTGGCTTTTGCCACCACCTTGCCGCACTGTTTTGCCACCTTGAGATCATCAGAGATAATCACACCAAGGTCTTTCTCCTGAACCGTGCACACCAACCTCTTGCCCCCTATCGCGTACATTTCCCTTGGATTTCTGCTACCCAAGTGCATGAAACTGCACTTTTCCGCATTCATCTCCAGGATGCAAGCCTCTCTGCCTTGGCCTTTACCCTCAACAGGGAGAATTGAAGAGAACACCATCTGTGCACCTATCTGCTTCACCCTCTGTCCCAGAGTCATGAAGTCACTTTTGATATGCTCAGAGGGATACCTGGCAGTATCATTTTGTTCCGACATGGATTAGCAACTTTGGGTAATAGTCAGTGGGCTTGATGAGTCTCAGCAAACTCTCCGTAACATTTTGGATTTTGGCACCTGGCAGACAGCATACCTCTCTGGACATCAAGTCTGGTCAGCAGATGGATGCTTCAGTACCCCTCAGAAGAGAGTCACCAACCACTACTACCCTTCACTTCCTTGTGGTCACTGACTCTGCAACTTTGGGGTACTTGAGCTCTGGTTCTTCCCTTTCCAGTAATGCTTTCACCTCCTCCACTTCCAGGGCTGCATAATGGTTCTTCAATTCAAGGGCTGGAGAAGTTGGATTGGTGATTCTGCAGGCCCTGGTGACTTGTGTCCAATCTTTGTCATTCTGTAGGCACCCATCTTCTCTTCTCCTGGAGGGCTTTGTTGTTGCAAGAAGCATCTCATCAATGTACTTCTCACTGTCTTGAATGCTCCTCAGCCTCGCCACCTCCTCTCTGAGTTCCTCCACTTGTTTCCTGAGAGCTTCAGCATGCAGGCACCCTGCACATGGATCCAGTCCTTCAACTGGCATTGGGACCTCTGTCTGGACAGAAGCAGAAGCTGTAAAGGGGGCAACACAATTTTTCCCAGCCATTGTTCTGTTCATGGAGCTTAGGTATCTGTTAAAGCAAAAGAGAGAGATCTACGAAAGTACCAGCTGGTTTCCCAGCTGTCCTTTCAGAGAAAAAGCAGTTAAATCTCTTTAATTGTATTGACAATGTGCCATTCCAAGTCCCTGTGTTATGTTAATTGGGGAGGTGCCCTATAAAGCAAGACCGCTCACTAGGGGTGGGTGGGTGTTCGGGGGGGGGGGTAGGGAGGGAACTAACACCTGATTAGGTTTCAGTGGCTTCAAAGAGCTGAGAAAGTTACTAAAGCAGAGTTTTAAACCTACCCCACTAAAGAAAATATTCCTCCCTTTAAACTAACGTATCACAAAGAATGTAACTTTGTTTTAAAAATGTACCAATCCCCTCTTTTAGAGCTCCCAGTCAGACAGCTAGCAATTTAAAAAAAAAACACAAATGCTTACCTTTGTTTAAAATGTATAGCCCCTGTTAGGAATGCCTCAACAGTGCAGGGCTCTGAAGCCTTTTATGAAGGCCTCAGCTGCTTTCAGTTCTTTCACAGGCTAATCAGACCCACTAACTCCTGATTAGGTGTCAGTGGCTTCAAAGAGCTGAGAAAGTTATTAAAGCAGAGTTTTAAACCTACCATGGATCGGTATGAGGTGGGTGACCCAGGGTCTAGGTTGGGTTTCTTCAGAGGGGGCATATGGAGGCCTGTTTAAGTGGGAGGGGAAGGTAGGTGTGGGATAGAGATGCCTGCACTATGGCTGATATGAGTGGCAAAAAGTGGTTCCTCATGATCTTTATCCATGACACCGGGCATGGGTCCAGCGGAGAGGTTGTTGTATCGATGTGTGAGATTATAGCATCAAGTTCTTCCAAGGGTATGTCTCTGAAGGTGGTCTAGGACTGGGGGATGTGTGTTGTCTTGCTTGTGGTGAGTAAGGTGGGTGTGAGGGAGATTATGGAGCTATGCTTTGTTTGAAGGTATACTGCCATGTCCGTGAGATTCAGGACATTGTCTTGCTGAGTTTGAGTGGGATCCCTTATGAGAGATCTGACTAGGTTGAAGAACTCCTTGGGCTTGTTGAGTGCTTTGAAAAGTGTGTTATGATAATAGCCTTTCTTGGACTTGAATGTGCAGCTACAGTAACTTTTGAGTTTGTCTTGGTATGTGGCATACAGGTCAGGATCTCTGGATTTCCTCCACTAGCGTTTTAGGTGGCAAAAAGTCTGTTTCTGTTCTCTTAGCTCAGTGGAATACCACGGTGCTTGTCACCATTGTTTGGTGGATCTGGGTCATGGAGGTGTGGAGGCAGTGGCAGGGATAGTTGCGTGCCATTTGTTGATTGCTGCTTCGAGGTCTGCTCCAGTCTCGATTGACAACTGCTTGAGGGTTGATAGCATGTTTTACAGGAAGGACTGCTCATTGAAGGCTGTGAAGCATCTTGCTGTGGGGATAGTATCTCGTGGTGCGTAGTTGCTATGATGCTGGGATAGGGTGAGTGTGATGCGATAGGGGTCCAACCAGGGGACGGGGGTTAAGGTTAGGGGAATGTACCCAGATGTGGTCAGGAGGGGGCAGGGGAGGAAGACCAGGTCTAAAATACCTCCTTTGTTGTGAGTTGGGGTATCAATGAGTTGCATGTATTGTAGGTCTTGTATGACCTGAAGGAAAGTGGCACTGTGGTTGCTGGATGCAGAAGGGAGGCTCAGGTCCCCAAGAAGGATGAGATGCTTTCAGTGGGAGGTGTGGGAGCAGATTATATCAAGCAGGGTGTCAAATTCTTCGGCCTTGTTGAGTGGTGCCCTGTATGCCAGGCAGATGGTGAGGTGGCTATTATCAATTGTGAGAATGTCCATGGCTCGTGTAGAGATGGCACTAATGTTTTCAAATTTCAGAGCTTTACATGAGAGGATGCAAACACCTCCTCCTGCAGCGCTGCTGTGCGGGCAGTTGTGAATGGTGTGGGTGTCTGTGCTGAGCTGGTTAAGTAGTGCATTATCACTGTCAGAGAACCATGTCTCGGTGATGCACATGAGGTCCATCTTGTTTTCTGTGATCTGGCCATAGAGGGTCTGTGTTTTGTTACGTGCGGAGTGTGTGTTCACATCTAATGGGGTGGCTGGTGCCAGTATGGGGGGGGGGGAGGTGATGGGTTCTACTGTGACTGAGAGCAGGTGCTTGGGTCTTCTGTTTCACAAGATACTGTGCTCAGGCAAGCCTAGTTCCAGTGGTGAGGATGATGGGGATCAAGCAGAGGTGACGAGCAGTGGTGGCATTTGTTCATAGCCCTAGTAAGGAGAGGGCCAGAAATAAGAGTGTAAAGAGTACTTGAGGTGGGTGTGCTGCATAGTGCAGTTCTTTCTATTGCAAGTGGGGAGGGGGGTGCCTTGTCCTTGCTGATACTGTGCAGCCTCGGTGGAGATGATTCAGGGATGTGATCAGATCTCGGCACTGCCTGTGCTTCAGGTTTGTGTCCGACAGCATTGTTTGGCCAGGTGGGCAGTCCATGAATGGTTTTATTTATTTATTTAACAGGTTTGATATACCGACTTTCTACAATTCAAGACGGTTTACAAGGAACATAACAGACATTATATTTCAACTGAATACATTGTAACGTTGCATGTGGTGCTTCTGCTATGTGTTGGGGCGGCAAGCCCATGCCATGAAGTACTTTCAGAGGTCCACTGCTAAGGGCCATTGATTTAATAAATGGAGAAAGCCGGCTTTTAAAGAGCTCACTCTGGCAGCGATGAGGTGAGCATCGAGTAGGGGAGAGGCTTACCTCCCTGCTGTTCTGGTGCCTTTGTTACTGCTAGTGGTAGGAGCAGATCACTGTGTGAGTGAGGGTATGTTGTATGGTCTGTGCAAGAGAGTATGCAAGGTGAGAAACTGTGATACCAGGGGGCGGAGCTAGCCACTGAACAGAATGGACGCCTGAATTTTTGCTCCCGTTGCTGCCCAAGAATCCTGAACATATCCCGGTATTACCTTGAAGTTTGTACCCCCTACCTACATCAATAACACCGCAATACAGCTGGATGGCATCCCTGAAGCCTGCCCGGCTGGAATTTTCACAGGGATCCGGCTCAGCAGCGAAACGATCCAAACCCGAAGTGGGTTCCCCGCAGAAAATGGCCGCGGGAGAGAAGGAGGGAGTGACTGCCGGTGGCCTACGTGAAGTGCTACAGGAATTGAAATGCATTAAAGAAATGATTGCAGCCAATTCTAGTTCACTGAACATGATTCAAGAAGACTTGCTGGAGGTAAAAGAGAAACTCCTCACCATCACCACTCGACTTAATGCAGTTGAATTACAAACCCAGAAGCATGGCGTTGCATTAGAACAGCTGGGCCCTTTGGTCAAACGAGTCCGGCACATAGAAAATCTGATTGAAGATCAAAATAACCATACCCGTAGAAATAATATCCGCCTTGTTGGAGTCCCTGAAGGCGCTGAAGGTACCGATCCGATTGGATTTCTGGAAAAAACCATACCGGAGATGCTGCAGCTTGTCTTTGCAAGGCCTTTTGAACTAGAACGGGCCCATCGAATCCCAACACACAAAGCTGAAAACACACGATACCCGCGCCCACTCATAATGAAGGTACTGAGATACCCACAGGTCCTACAGATCTTTCAAGCTGCACGGAAGGCCGGATCACTGCAAATCCAGGGACACAAAGTGGCACTCTATCCGGATTTGAGCAAGCAAACGGTAGATCGGAGAAAAGCGTTGCTGGCCTGTAGACCCATGCTACAAAGTGCACAGGCAAGATACGGGCTATACTACCCAGGAACCATGCGGGTCACGCTGCATAATGAAACGAGGAATTTTGTTGAAGCTGAAAAACTGAAAACTTTCCTACAAGAAAAATGCGGTATGGAAACCTGAGGTCAATATTCTGATCTCTCACGCAGTGTAGAGAACTCAGCATATACTCAGGGGGTGCGGCCGTGCGTTCTCACAAATTTTAGAACGCCTTAAGCCTTGTTAAACACCTCATTGATTGTATTTCTGTTGTTCTAAATAGTTTTAATTAAACAGATATTTCTGCTTGAAATGTAGGGGTGGCAACGGGAGGTCGGGGTTGGTTACTGTTTCAGTGGATTGTGTTCACCTTAGCGATACAATGTTTGCCAGTTATGCAGTTGTTTGTGTCAGTCCAGTCCAGTACAAAACCCTCCACATACACGCAAAATGCAAGTACGCAGCAGGCCTATCCACGGGATAGCTTTCACCTATAAGACAGCTTATTCCAACGTTGATGTCTAGTGATCTTTTAATGCTTTCGTTAAATGTAAAAGGTATTACTGGCCCTGTCAAGCGAAAGAAGATTTTAGCGTACTGCCAGCAAAAAAAAGCAGATATTGCCCTCTTACAAGAGACACATTTAACAGATACTGAATCGCAGAAAGTAACCTCTAAATATTTCCTGGTGGCGGCCTCGGCCTCTGCCATTCAACGCAAAGGGGGGTAATAATATTAGTGCGCAAATTCCTGCAATCCGCCATTACCGACACACAGATTGATCCGCTAGGTCGATGGGCCAGAGTGACGATGAAAATAAATCAACAGCTTTACACATTCTTCAATATTTACGCGCCCAACCTCGATGACCCTAACTTTTTCAAACTGATAGCTAAAGAAGTTACAGCCGCAGCTCACACCAATATCATATTAGGGGGCGATTTCAATGTCATCTTGGATCCACTGTTAGATCGCACGCCCTATCGGGCTGTAGACAAAGTCAAATCGCAGGCGATTCTTAAAGGCATCATAACAGAACTACATTTGGTAGACCCATGGCGCCTACTTCATCCCCAAGAAAGAGACTACACATTTTATTCCATCCCACATAATACCCAAACAAGGATCGATTTCTTCCTACTGTCCACAGAGCTGATGCCCCAAGTGTTGTCCGCAGAGATCTATGCTACAACGGTATCGGATCACGCCGCTGTCTCCCTAGTGTTGAATACCAACGTTACACAGCATGTTCCACCAAGATGGACCTTTGATAAATCCCTACTAGCAGATGACTCCTTTGTACAGCTACTGTCAGGGGAAATTGAGACTTATTTTAAATATAATACACCCACTGATACCTCCATCTGGAGCTGGTGGGAAGGTTTTAAAGCGACCATACGAGCTCATATTACCACCTACACCATTAGACGGCGTAAAGCCAGGAAAAAAGAAAAAGATGAATTGGAACTCCAAATAAAAGCTGGGGAAAGGTTACTAGCCAAAAGAGCTGACTCAATGATATTGATTAGACTCCAAAAATTGCGATACCAATATAATGCTCTCCTCAACAAAGAAGCACTGAGTAGTATCCAGCTACAACGTAGTATATACTACTATGAAAGCAACCGCTCTGGATCCCTTTTAGCTCGGCAGCTCAGACCAAAAACCAGCAAGACCGCTATAGCGGCGTTGCAGGACAATTCCGGGGGCCTTCTCCTGAGATCTGACAAAATACTAGACCGCTGCAAAGAATTCTATGAGGAACTATATCGCTCAGATACCCAATGTAGTGACAGAGCCTTTGAAGATTTTGTCTCCAAGATAGTAGGACCCACATTAACCAGTCATCAAAGTCGAACGCTGGAACAAGAGATCTCAGTAACTGAAATACAAGATGCGATCAAACAGATGGCTCGTGGCAAAGCCGCCGGTCCAGATGGTATCCCACTGGAATTCTATAATAACTATTGCATTCAATTGGCTCCCATGCTACAGATCTACTACAGTGGCCTGCAAGATGAATCTCCAGAGATTGGAGCCCTGGCAGAGGCTGTGGTGGTAATTCACCCGAAACCGGGCAGGGATACACAAAAGATAGAGAATTACAGACCCATCTCTCTCCTAAACTCTGATTATAAAATCTATGCTAAAGTGCTTGCTAACCGATTAGGACGGATCTTAAAAGATTTGATACATGAGGATCAATGTGGATTTATACAAAACAGATCCACTACAGATAATGGAAGATTATTGGCACATGTACTGGCATCCGCCAAGACCAAGGCCGAGCCCCTGATAGGGCTAGCATTGGATTCCGAAAAAGCCTTCGATCGACTGGAATGGTCCTTCCTATTTCGATCCCTACGGTGGTTTGGGATAGGAGAAAAGTTCCTAAAACGCGTTGAATTGTTATATACCAAACCCACAGCTCGAATAGCGGTCAACTCACATCTCTCAGCCCCTTTTCAGTTGCAAAGAGGGACCAGACAGGGTTGCCCCCTGTCGCCGATGCTTTTTAATTTAGCCCTGGAACCCTTATTAATAGCGCTCCGACAGAAGGAAAACATAAAAGGAATTGAGTTAGCTGATGGTCCTTGTAAATTGTCAGCATATGCCGATGACCTGCTCATTTTTCTACAACCATCAGACCTTCCTGAAACACTGCAACTCATAGATGCATACTCAGCGATATCCGGATATAAAGTAAATCTGAATAAAACAACAATTATTCCTCTGAATGAACAGGTCAGCGAAGAAATGATGCGTGGATACCCCTTTCAATACGAGAAGTCATCCTTTAGATACCTGGGCGTGACCTATGGCACCACCTTGGAAGAGACTGTCGCAATCAACATTAAGATGTGTCAAGAAATTGTACATGATAACATCTGCAAGTGGACCCCCCTTCATTTGAGCTGGTGGGGCAGGCTAGAAACGATAAAAATGATGTTGGTACCAAAACTCAGCTATATATTAAGCATGATACCCTTACGTTTCCCGTCAGCCTTCTATAAGAAAATGAATAGTCAACTGATAGCCTTTCTATGGAACAACCGAGTACCTCGAATAGCTGCCTGGAAACTGAAGTTACCTAATACACAAGGAGGTGTCCATTTCCCAGATCTCGGCTGGCTGCACACTGCCTCTCTTTTAAAGCAGGGTGCTCAATGGGTCGACTCTGACGACACGGATAAAGGACCTAGATGGCTGAGTGTGGAGCGGGCCCTACATTCCCCCCTACCTACATGGCTACTGGTAGGCACAGTAGTAGATCAGACTGCACCACATAATGCTATTATCCGAGAAACACAGCATGCCTGTCGATTATTGGCATCATGTATCGATGGAGGGGATGACTTCGCCGCAGATATGCCCATATGGCTGAACCCGCGCCTTATCATCGGAGGGAAGCCTGTCTTATGGAAAAAATGGGTGGAACATGATCTTATCACCATTGGACAACTGATCAATGGAAGTGCATTTAAAACCTTTGACAGATTAAGAACGGAATTCCGATTGCCTAATACATGCTATTTCCAATGGTGTCAGCTCCGATACTGCATGAGCAAAGCGGGTGTGTCACCTGTCTTGATACGTACAGGATGGCCACTGCGACAGAAACTTCAAGAATTACAAACAGATGCCAAAGCTGTCTCGAGATGTGTTGCAATTCTCCGATCCAAAAGTGACAAGACATGTTCTAAGATACAGTCGGTGTGGGCTACTGAAACCGGTCAAGATCTACCTCCGGAAAATTGGGACACTTTTTGGGGAACTCAAATACGTGCCACGAGAGCAGCGTCTCTCACACAATCTATGTACTTTATAGCACATCGAGTGCATATTACACCGGCTAAGAAAATGAAATGGACACTACAGGAGGGAAATCGATGTTGGTCCTGTAACATGGAAATTGGGACACTGGCACATATGTTGTTCCATTGTAAATCCCTGGAAATATATTGGAACAGAGTTTGGGAACGCATATCACAGATCCTCAACTTACAAACTCCTATCACTTATCGGATAGTGATATATAAATCCATAGCTCTGGAACCTACTCTGATGAAATGGGATAGTAAACTGCTGGACTTAATGCTCGGGATAGCGCTTAAAATAGTTCTAATACACTGGAAGAATCTCGACAAAGCTTGTTTCGAGCATTGGTGGAGTCTCTTAATCCTACATAAGACCTACAAAGAGATCTATATAGCCAAGAACCCATGGTCTGGTAAACTAAGTAAGAAATGGTCAGCTTTACAAAATTATGTTTGATGAAAGTGATTGCTGGAGGCTGCCTTGTGGAATGGTCTCTGCTGTAACCACATTGAACGGAGAGAGGGAGGGTGGCGTGCTGGCATGGACTGATACTAGTTCTTGTTAACGTTATTGTACTGTCTTGTTCAAGTTATTATATTCTTTTGCTATTTTGATCAATAGCATCTGCTTGTATCCTGCTATATTACGATCGTTTGTATTGTTATTTTACATGTTAAAACTGAATAAAAACTACTATTAAAAAAAAGAAAAAAAAAAAAAGAAACTGTGATACCAGGCTACAGACTATATATCACAATGATAGGGTAGATCACACAGGTGAAGTTGGCATCATAGGTTGAAGAGGGCATTGAGTCAAACAGGATAAAGGTTTTGCAGGAAATAAAATGCACCATAGAATCCATATTGATAGAAATCCCATGTAAAAAAGGGAAGGGAATGGCATGGGAGTGTACTACCACCCACCTGGCCAGAATGAACAGACAGATGATGAAATTCTAGAAGAAATTAGGGAAGCTTGCGAAGTTTACAACACAGTAACAATGGGAGATTTCAATTATCCTGATACTGACTGGGTCAATGTTACATCAGGCCATGCTAGGGAGGTAAAGTTTCTAGATGAAATAAATGTACCTCAAGTTGGTTCCTGAACCGGCTGCTCCATGAAGCAATTTTAAATTTAGTTCTTTATGGGATGCATGATGTAGTGTGAGAGAGAACTGTGCTGGGGTGACTTCGCAATAGCCATCATAACATGATCACATTTGATTTATTAAATGGAAGGAGGTTGACAAGGAAATCCACTGAATTAGCATTTAACTTTCAAAAAGGAGACTATGATAAAATGAGAAAAATAGTTAATAAAAATTAAAGGGAGAAACTGCAGAGGTTAAGAATTTACATCAGGCCTGGGATAATGTAAATATACTATGTGCAGACCAGATGTATTCCATGCTTTAAGAAAGGTGGAAGGAAGGCCAAATGGCAGCCAGTATGGCATAAAGGTGAGGTCAAAAAGGCTGTTTTAGCTCAGAGAAAATCCTTCAGAAAATGGAAAAAAGGGCCATATGATGAAAACAGGAAACAATATAAGTACTGGCAAGTTAAATACAAGGCATTAATAAGGCATGCAAAGAGAGAATTTGTAAAGAAGCTTGCCATGAAAGCAAAAGCCTATAATATATATTTTTTCAAGTACATTCGTAGCAAAACACCCATGAGAGCCTTTAGGATCATTAGATGATAGAACGGTAAAAGGGGCACTAAGAGAAGACAAGGCCATAGCAGAGAGAGTGAATGAATTCTTTGCTTCAGTCTTTACTGAAGAAGATCTAGGAAACTTATCCATGCCAGAAATTCTATTCAAAGGTTATGTATCAGAGGAATGGAAACAAATCTCGCTAACTCAGGAAGATGTAATACATCTATTTGATAAAGAACAGAAAATCAACTGGACTGGATGGCATACATCCCAGAGTGCTGAAAAAACTGAAATATGAGATTGCAGACCTACTTTTAGTAATCTATGAACTATCCTTAAATTATCTGTAGTACCTGAGAATTGGAGAGTGGCCAATGTAATGTCAATATTTTTAAAAGGGTTCCAGGGGTGATCTGGAAAACTACAGATTGGCAAGCTTAACATCCTGTACTGGGTAAAATGGTAGACACCATTATAAAGAACAAAATTGAGGAACATGTGGATAGTTATGGTTTCATAGCAGGAAGCCAACATGGATTTAGCCTAGCAAACTCTTGTCTCACTAATCTGTTGGGTTTTTTGAAGGTGTGAATAAACAGGTACATAAAAGTGAGTTGGTTGACACAGTGTACCTGGAGTTTCAGAAAGCATTTGACAAGGTCCCCCATGAGAGACTCTTGTGGAAATTAAAAAGTCATTGGATAGGAGGCAGTGTACTATTGTGGATAAGGAAATGGTTAAAAGACAGAAAACAGAGTAATGCTAAATGGACAATTTTCTCAGTAGAGAAGGGTGAATAGTGGAGAATGCTGGGGATCTGTACTGGGACTGCTGCTTTTTAACATATTTTTAAATGACTTGGAAATGGGAATAATGAGTGAGGTGATCAAATTTTGCAGATGACACAAAATTATTCAAAACTGTTAAAACACAAGAGGATTGTGAAAAATTGCAAGAGGACTTTGATAAATTGGGAGATTGGGCATCCAAATGGCAGATGAAATTAAATGACGACAAGTGCAAAGTTATGCACTTAGAAGCACATTCTGTACTGTGCGTCCTGGCCTCTGGGCATCCAGTCTATCAGACAAACAGAGGTAGACGTGATTCTGATCCCGCAGGGCACGTTGAGCCCCTGTGGGATTAAAATCGCGTCTAGGCCAGTACATTCAAACCGGGACCCGATTCCCCATCGGCCTGCATGTACAGTCCCCTGCCTGGATAACTCAGTCAGGCTCTTGAATGGAGCTGCGGTGCCATGGCGTCTAGTTGCCATGGCACCGCACCCATTTAGGAGCCGTGATACCTGGATTCCATCTACTTACATAAGAACATAAGATAAGAACATACTTTCCCCTTTCCCCGCAGCCCAAGCCCTGATCTGGCCTCCCATAGCCAGGGTCAGGCTGTGGAGAATCTCCTGCACCTCCTCACTATTTTGATCCCAGCCGGGCCCCCCATCCATAAGAACATAAGATATGCCATACTGGGTCAGACCAAGGTCCATCAAGCTCAGTATTCTGTTTCCAACAGTGGCCAATCTAGGTCATATGTACCTAGCAGTTTCCCCAAGGGACACAGGTTCCACAATGCTTGTATTGGTTCAAGCATTGATATCCTGGGTCCCTTCTTAATAATAGTTTATGGACCTTTCCTCCAGGAACTTGTCAAAACCTTTTTTAAACCCAGCTACACTAACAGCCTTTACTACATCCTCCGGTAACAAATTCCAGAGTTTGATTACACGTTGAGTGAAAAAATATTTTCTTTTATTAGTCATAAATAGTTTACCCTGTAGCTTCATTGCATGTCCCCTAGTCTTTCTATATTCTGATAAGGTAAACAATCGATCTACGTTTACCCGTTCCACTCAGTTCATTAATTGATAGACTTCTATCATATCTCCCCTCAGCCGTCTCTTTTCCAGGTTAACGTGCCCTAACCTTTTTAGCCTTTCTTCATAGGAGTATCCTTCCATCCCCTTTACCATTTTGGTGGCTCTTCTCTGAACCTTTTCTAAAATCGCTATATAATTTTTAAGATACGGCGACCAGAATTGCACACAATATTCAAGGTGCGGTCTCACCATGGAACGATATAGAGGCATTATAATATCTTTTGTTTTATTTTCCATTCCTTTCCTTATCATACCTAGCATTCTATTTGCTCTCTTGGCCGCTGCTGCACACTGGGCCGAGGGTTTTAACATGGTATCCACAATGACGCCTAAATCTTTTTCCTGGGTGGCGGTTCCTAATGTGGAACCTTGCATCATGTAACCATAGCTTGGGTTGTTCTTCCCTAGGTGCATAACCTTGTACTTCTCCACATTAAATTTCATCTGCCATTTTGATGCCCAGTCTTCCAATTTATCAAGATCCTCTTGCAATTTTCCACAATCCTCTTGGGTTTTAACAACTTTAAATAGTTTTGTGTCATCTGCAAATTTGATAACCTCACTCGTTATTCCACGTTCCAGGTCATTTATGAATATGTCAAAAAGCAGCAGACCCAGCACAGATCCCTGGGGTACACCACTATTCACCTTTCTCCATTGGGAAAATTGGCCATTTAGCCCTACCCTCTGCTTTCTATCTTTTAACCAGTTCCTGATCCACAACAGTACACTGCCTCCTATCCCATGACTCTTTACTTTTGCCAAAAGTCTCTGATGAGGGACCTTGTCAAAGGCTTTCTGAAAGTCCAGATACACAATATCAACCGACTCACCTTTGTCCACCTGATTATTCACTCCTTCAAAAAAACATAACAGATTAGTAAGACAAGATCTCCCTTGTCTAAAGCCATGTTGGCTGAACAGATTAGTAAGACAAGATCTCCCTTGTCTAAAGCCATGTTGGCTGTCTCCCATTAGGACATGACTATCTACATGCTGAGTAATTTTATTCTTTATGATGGTTTCTACCATTTTTACCGGTACTGATGTCAGGCTCACCGGTCTGTAGTTTCCCGGATCACCCCTGGAACCCTTTTTAAAAATTGGAGTTATATTGGCGATCCTCCAATCTTCAGGTATTAGAGATGATTTTAATGATAGTTCACAGATTACTAATAGCAGGTCTGCAATCTCATATTTCAGTTCTTTCAACACCCTTGGATGTATACCATCTGGCCCAGGTGATTTGCTACTTTTCAGTTTATCTAATAGTTGTAATACATCTTCCCGATGTATCGATATTTCCTTCAATTCTTCCGCACCTTTAAATACCACTTCAGTCATGGGTAACATCCCTACATCTTCCTCAGTAAAGACCGAAGGAAAGAATTCATTCAGTCTCTCTGCTATCGCCTTGTCGCCTCTTAGTGCTCCTTTAACCCCTTTATCATCTAATGGACCAACTGACTCTCTCACAGGTTTTTTGCTACGAATGTACTTGAAAAGGTCTTTACTTCACGTTTTTGCTTCCGCAGCAAGCTTCTTCTCAAATTCTCCCTTTGCCTGCCTTATCAATGCCTTGCATTTGACTTGCCAGTGCTTGTGCTGTTTCCAGGTTTTGTCGTTTGTCTCTTTTTTCAATTTCCTGAAAGATGCTTTTTTGGCAACAACAGCCTCTCTGACCTCACCTTTAAACCATGCTGGCTGTTTTTTGGACTTCCTTCCACTTTTCATAAAGCGTGGAATACAGCTGGTCTGGGCTTCCAAGATAGTATTTTTCAAAAACAGCCAAGCCTGATGTACGTCTTTAACCTTTGCAACTGCTCCTTTTAGTTTTTTCTTAACTGTTTTCCTCATTTTATCATAGTCTCCCTTTCGAAAGTTAAAAGGTAGTACTGTGGATTTCCTTACTATCCCTCCTCCACTAATTAAATCAAAGGTGATCATGCTATGATCACTATTGCCTAGTGGCCCCAACAACCTTATCTCTTGCACTAGATCTGGTGTTCCACTAAGGACTAGGTCTAATATGGCTTCCCCTCTGGTCGTTTCATGAACCAGCTGCTCCAAGAAGCAGTCATTTATTTCATCTAGGAACTTTATCTCCCTAGCATGTCCTGACGTGACACTGACCCAGTCGATACCGGGGTAGTTGAAATCACCCATTATTATTACTGCGCTGTAACTTTTGATAGCTTTCTGGATTTCTTCGAGCATTTCATCATCGATTTGGTCATTCTGGCCAGGCGCTCGAAGGTACAACCCCACTGCCATTGCCTTCTCCCTTTTACATGGAATTTCAATCCATATAGATTCTACAGCAGATTTTGTTTCCTGCAAAACTGTAATCCTTTCTGACTCAATGCCCTCTCTAACATAGAGCGCAACCCCTCCACCAATTTCATCAGCTCTATCATTTCGATATAGTTTGTACCCAGGTATCACAGTGTCCCACTGGTTGTCCTCCTTCCACCATGTCTCTGATATTCCAGTCATATCTAACCTTTCATTTAGTGATATATATTCTGACTCTCCCATCTTATTTTTTAGACTTCTAGCATTTGCATACAAGCATTTTAGAGAATGTATTTTATTCATATTAATTTGGCTATTGTTAGACATGGGCAATTTGGGATCTTTAAGCTCTGTCTGCTCCATACTTGAGGACATTTGGGCTACTTTACTCTTTTGTGGAACCTTTCTGTTTTTGGTAGTATCCTTCAAAGATGCATTCTTCCGAACCATCCGCTCTTGGGCGACTGTCGGCTTTCCCCTAATATCCAGTTTAAAAGCTGCTCTATCTCCTTTTTAAAGGTTAATGCCAGCAGCCTGGTTCCATCCCGGTTAAGGTGAAGCCCATCCCTATAGAAGAGCCCCTCCTTTCCCCAAAATGTTCCCCAGTTCCTAACAAATCCAAAACCCTCATCTCTGCACCATTGTCTCATCCATGCATTGAGACTCCGGAGCTCTGCCTGCCTTTTGGGTCCTGCTCATGGAAAAGGAAGCATTTCGGAGAATGCTACCCTGGAAGTTCTGGATTTCAACTTCCTACCTAAAAGCCTAAATTTAGCCTCCAGAACCTCCCTACCACATTTTCCTATGTCATTGGTACCGACATGTACCAAGACAGCAGACTCCTCCCCAGCACTATCTAAGACCTTATCTAGGTGGCGCGTGAGGTCCGCTACCTTCGCACCAGGCAGGCATGTTACCAGGTGATCCTCACGTCCACCAGCCACCCAGCTATCTACATGCCTAATGATCGAATCACCAACTATAATGGCTGTCCTAACCCTTCCCTCATGAGCACATGGCCCTGGAGAAACGTCCTCAGTGAGAGAGGGTTTTACATCACCTGGAGGACAGGTCCTAGTTACAGGATTAGGGTGATGCTCTCCTGTCACGTGACCTCTCTCCTCCATGGCAACAGGGATGCTGCCAGACTGGAGGTGGGATTTCAGGACTATATCCCTGTAGGTCTCGTCTATGTACCTCTCTGTCTGTCTTATGCTTTCCAAGTCTTCTACTTTAGCCTCCAGAGAACAGACTCGTTCCCTGAGAGCAAAGAGCTCCTTGCACCTAGTGCACACGTAAGACCTCTCACCAATTGGGAGAAAATCATACATGTGACACTCAATGCAAAAGACTGGAAAGCCCCCATCCCGTTGCTGGACTGCTGTCTGCATCTTAGTTTTAAGTTTGTGTTTAGATCTAAGTTCTTTACTTACTAAGGCTTGCTATGGATATTTATACTAATAAAACTGTACCTAATACATGTAATATACCTTGTTTACCTGAAGCTTAACTAATCTCAGGTCCTTAGTGTATGACTGATTTGGGTAATGAGCTTCACCTGAGAGCAGCTCCTGTCTTTTAAGATGTGTAAGTACCTATAAAGCTATGATTATCCCAGGGATGGGTGGGTGTTGGGGAGGGAGGGAGGTTAATAACACTTATTAAAAGAGGGCTGCTACACAGTACCCTGTCTTGTGCTGCTGAGGTAAGCTAAATTCTGATTTGATTTAAATTATAGCTTCTAGCTGCTGCTAGTCTCTAACTTCTTATGAAATTTAAACTACAAGCTCTCTGCTGGGTTCTAAATTTAACCAGAAAGCTCTCTTCTGTGTTTTAAATTTAAGCTAAAAGTACTTTGCTGTTACTAGGCCCTGAGTGACTATTAAATTTAAACTACAAGCTCTCTGCTGGGAATGAAATGTAACCAGAAACTTCTCCTCTGTGTTTTAGAACTAAAAGTACTTTTCTGATGCTAGGCCCTGAGTGACTATTAAATGTAAACTACAAGCTCTCTGCTAGGTTCCAAATGTAACCAGAAAGCTCTCTTCTGTGTTTTAAATTTAAACTAAAAGTACTTTGCTGTTACTAGGCCCTGAGTGACTATTACATTTAAACTACAAGCTCTCTGCTGGGTATGAAATGTAACCAGAAAGTTCTCCTCTGTGTTTTAAATTTAAACTTAAACTGCTGCTATTAGGCCCTGACTGATTTAACAAAAAATAGTGGGTTCACAGATTAATCAGCTTTAATACAAAAAATTCCTTTTAGAAAATTACCAGAAGTATATACTCACAGATGCAGATCTCTCTCCAGAAGTAACGGTCCCTTTTTCTAGTCCTTCCTCCGATGTCTAGGGGGACTTATTCCACCTCAGAAGTGAATAAGTCCCCTGTCCAGTCTGCCAGCCCAGATGTACAGGGCCAACTTCAGAATCGGCCCTGTACATCCAGGGCCATGGACTGCCCACTACCTGCCCTCACTCTGCCTCCACACTGTCCCTTCTGCCTCCATCTAACTCTCCCCGTGCAAACTCCTTGTTCGTATGGGGGGCTTAGTCGGGGATGGCAGTGGGGGTCAAATAGCAGGGATGGACATCTCAATGAGATGTCCATCCCTGCTATTTGTGGAATGGAATAAACCCCTTAGCAAAGAACAACCCAAACTAAAGTTACATAAAGCAAGGCTCTACATTAGGAATCACAACTCAGGAAAAGGATCTGTGTTTCATCATGGATAGTACGTTGAAACCCTTTGCCCAGTGTGAAGCCATAGCCAAGAAAGCAAATAGAATGCTAGGAATCATAAGGAAAGGAATAGAAAATAAAACCAATGATACATAATGCCTCTGTATCTCTCTATGGTGCAATAGCACCTTGAATATTGTATGCAATTCTGGTCACCTTATCTTAAAAACGATATAGCAGAATTGGAAAAGGTACAGAGAAGAGCAACCAAAATGGTAAAGAGGATGGAATTAAAGGTTAGGGCTCTTCAGCTTGGAAAAGAGATGGCTGAGGGGAGATATAATAGAGGTGTATGAAATAATGAATGGAGTGGAATGGGTAAGCATAGATTGGTTGTTTACTCCTTCAAAAAGTAGAAAAACTAGGGGACATGCAATGAAGCTGCAATTGGCACATTTAAGACTAACAGAAGAAAATATTTTTTCACTCACTGCATATTCGTTATCGGAGATGTAGTAAAAGCTGTTCGTGTAGCTGTGTTGAAAACAGGTTTGGAAAAGTTCCTGTAAGGAAAGTCCATAAATCATTATTAAAGAGGACTGGGGGAAATCTACTGCTTACCCCTGGGATAAGCAGCATAGAATGTGTATACCTTTGGGAACTTGACAGACATTTGAGGCCTAGAATGGCCACTGTTGGAAACAGGATATTGGTCTTGATGAACCCTTAGTCTTATGGAGGAGGAGGAGTAGCCTAGTGGTTGGGGCAAGGTATCTCAGGCCAGAAGGTCAGAGGTTCAAATCTCACTAGAGGACAGCAACCTTGGGCCGGAAGGACTGGGGTTTCTAGTCCCACAGATGCTCCTTGTGGTCTTGGGCAAGCCACTCAACCCTCCATAGCCCACATTCCCTGTAAGTATTAGAGTATGTGTCTCATATCCCCCATTTGTGTTGTGACCACTTTGTTTGAAGGATAAGGCAGTATACAAAACTGTCTAAATAAATGTTCTTATATAAAGGACTGAACCCTGTGGCATCCTTCATGTTAATGGGTATGAGAAGGAAAGAGAGGTCTGACCTTTTTATTTATCTGGAACAAGCTCTGTTGAAGAAAGAAGGTAAACCTGGAGGAAACTCTTCCTATGTCAAAGAAATGGGAGAACAAAGTGTTGTGATCTTCCAAGTCAGATGCAGATAAGTTCAATTAAATGGTCACTGCAATTTTGCCTTGGTTGAGAACCCCATGTATCTCACTTAGGACTGATTTGATAATAATTTTCTGTGCTATGATGTAGTCAAAAGCCAGATTGGCACAGATGAAAGATATGTGTGTTCATATGGGAGGTCATTCTGAAAGGTGTCCCACCGGGACTTGCAGCTCCGCAAGCCACCTGTACCCTATTCCCCCACTGACTCTCACTATACATCTTGCTCATCAAGGTGGGAAGATCCAGCAGGGGTGCGGAGCAGGGGCGGGCCAGGCCGGTAGCAGGGCCAAGTCAGGCCATTGCCCTGTATGTGCTGCTGGGTCTGTTGGGACATGCTGCTTATACTTCCTCAGAGGTGGTATAAAGCAGTACAATCAGGAGGATTTGGGTAGGTGAGCAACCCCTGGGGCTGTGGCCGGGGGAGGGAGTGTCTCTGCCACCCAATCTAGACCACGGCAGACTAGTGGTGGGTCAGGCAGCGAGGATTTGGGGGGCCAGAGATGCGGATGTCTGGGGCGCCTGTGGAGAGGACACCCATCCTCCCCACAGGCTCCATTCCCACAGACCAGAATCAGGTCCAAATATCCCTTTCTTCATCTGGGACTTCCGGATGGCCCAGATCTCCCCATCCCAGAATCGGGCTTCATGGTCAACAAATTGAGGGAGGATGAAATGCTCCAAAGTTTTACAAAAATGGCAAAATTGGAAATAGGATAAAAGTTTCTTGGATCAGTTTGATTTGCCTGATGGCCCTTCAAGATGGGACAAATTATGGCTACCTTCCAAGATTTTGGCATCTGGCCTGAAAAGAAACTGGTGGGTAGTATAGATCAATGAGTGGTAAACTTAGTGATTGTTCACTCAACCATGCTGAGCTTCTAAAATGACAATCATTTTAAACAAAACAATAATACATTTCAAATTCGTATTTCAGATTCAAATTTCAAGTACAGGTGCATATCAGAAATAAGAAATCACAGATAACACAACCTAGCACAACCTCATTCATTGACGGCATAGCAGGATTACGAAGGCTACTCTTCTCAGTCTAATCCATCTATAGTCTGGTCCTTTTGAAAGGACAGCCAATGAATATGTCCTGCTTCTTAAACGCTTAGGGGACCTTTTACTAAAGTGGTCTATGCAGTTAACCCACAATTTTGTGCACATTAACTGTGTTCTCGGAGGAATGACAGTTAACCCATGCCGATTTTCACGCTAACTGCCAATTACGCATTAGGGTACTGAATGTGCGGGCTAGGGGCATTGAGTGGGAGTAGTGAAAATATTGATGTTAGAGCAGGTTCACCCAATGCTACCTCAATAGGTGGAAATAAGTGCACCCACATTAATAGCACTATGAATTAGTTATTGTGGCATCTTTCCACTTAAAGCATGTTAGTTTTGTGCTAAATGCACATTAACTGCAAAAACCTAATGCAATTGCAATGTGTGCCTTTGAATCCATGCTGACTCCTGGTGACACAGCAGCTCCTGGGTTTTCTTGGCAGTGTGACCGGAAGTAGAATGCCAGGCTTTTCTTGCATGGTATACACTTTAGTAAAGGGACCCCTTAGGTGATTTGCCCATATATCCCTGGGTTTCCATAGCTAATTCTTGACTTGATCCCTTGGGAGTTATCAAAGCTCCCGTCCCCTTCCTTGATCAGTGAGAATGGAACGCTTACCTGTAATACATTCCCTGTGTGTTCTTATACATCTTTAAAATATTTAGGCTTTTAATACAACACTCACAATTTATTAGAAACAAAGTGTCACATTTGTTTACATAAAATATTTTTGTTCTCATTTCTACATGCTATAAAAGCTTTCATGCTAAATATATAAAATCATTTAAAACAGAGAACAGCTTGCAATGTTAAAAAATCCATTTCCAGTATAAACAAAGTATAGCGACAAAAAGTTGTGTAAAATATTGTTTAATTTTCTTGTATATACAATTCATTATTTTATTAGCACTATACATTATAACTCATTTTAGAATAAGCTAGTTCATAATTATAAAAGTCGACTTCTATAGCACTTAAGATTCATAATGGATTCAAATCACATATATTCAGCACAGAGAAACAAATCCAGAACAAAGTATTTGCCTTCAACTTGTTGAATAAAACGTGAATCCTAGATTTAAAAATGTGATGGGATACAGCATGTGACGGAGTAGGGGACGTGTATCTCTATAATACTGCCCAGCGCCCCTTAGAGTAGAATTTTAGAATGGCTCTCACTGAAATTGCTTTACTGTCCCTTTAACAATATGTATGAACCCCAATATCAAAAGTGTTTGTTTCCTCTCCTATAGATAGGGAGAGATCATAGTATCATGCTTACACTTTGCTTTCGCACACCAATCCCCCTCCTCCCCTCCCCCCCCCCCAATTCCTGATTCATTAAGGTCTTTTCCTATATATATACAATGGGAAAAGCCATAAAGTGGCATTTTAGAAAGGGTATCCGGGTGAAATCTGGGATGTCTAAGGCAAAATGTCTGAAAAAATGTCGGGGATGTTTACGTGTTGCCTGATTTTTAAAAAACCTGGAAATCCACAAAATAGAAGGCTGTGTTGGCAGCCACAGAGATGTCCCCACTACAATAACCTTGGACATGGATGTCTAGCCGAAGAGATGGCAATCAATGGCTCTCACTGAAATTGCATTACTGTCCTTTAAATAATATGTATGAGCCTCATGCCCCCCCTCCATGCCCCAATCGTTGCCTCCTTTAAATAATATCTAAAGTGCCCCCCCCCCCCCCATTCAGCACCGATCCCCTGGGCCACTTTTCTTGCTGGTGAGGGATGGGTTCCCTCCCGACATTTATTGCTTCTTACATTCTTCAGTTTACAGTTACAGTTTACACTTCAGTTTATTTGCTATACCGCTTATAGCCAGAGGCATCTAGGTGGTTAACAATAGTAAAATCAGTAATAAAATAAAGTAGCAGGGGGAAGGCAACAGTACAGAAAGAGAGGACAAGGGACAGGAAGAGGGCAAGGAGTTAGGAGTGGGTTCCTAAACAAAAGAGTTGTTGGACAAATGCAAACAAATCTTTTTGTACAGGCACAGAGAGCATTGACTGGAGGCTAGACTAATAGTTAGAGTAGTGGGACATGAACAGAGCAACCAGAGTTCAAATCTCATTGCTGCTCTCATTGACCATGGGTGATGTGTGCTTTCCTCTTCAGGCTTAGCTGGTTTTGGGGATATCTAAGTAGATGTCCAATTTTTGAAATTGTGTCTGCATTTTTTTTCTTTTTTTTTCAGATGTTCTGGCTTAGACATCCCAGATTGCACTTGGATGTCCCTTCTAAAATTCCCTTCTTGGTGTTTTGCAGAAGTGAAATAAATGTATTGCATATGAATAGCAGGCACTGAACTTAGAAACCCACGAAAACAAATAAGACTTGATTCAAGCCCTGTATTGGTCACACAGTAGGGACTGTATTTGCCAGACCTGCTTCATTGAGTGACACTGTCCTGTTTTTTTGAATAATGTCCTGACATAATGCCAATATGTGGCCACATACAAAGTTTGAATTGACTTCGTAGCGCAGGAGCGCCAAAGATTTAGCGACGTCCTAAGATGCAGTACTACCATCAAAGAATCTATTGTGAGAGCTAAAGGTTATATGAAAGCATTTTTTTACATCTGTTTCAGTATAGCAATACAGAGTGAAATTAATTAAGAAGTTTCTGGTGTGGTAAGAATAATCATAAAGCTGGAATGCAAACAGATGATTTCTAAAGAGAATTTTATTCCACATGGAATTGCTTGCTCTAGCTAAGAATTAATTGCAACTTTAAAGAAGGTTCAGCTGTGTCTGTAAGAAAAAAAGGTTTCACTGCTAAGGAATTTTAAATGACTTCCATTGTGAGTTTTCTTTCTTTACGTTGTAAGAATGAAGAGTGAGCTTTGATCAAGCTACTGGTAATTTATTATAGCAATGAGAGTCATCTTCAGATGTCCTTCTTTTCTGTGGTGCAACACTCATGTAAAAAAATGTTAAATGTTTACAGACGAAGACAAATGCTGCTACAAGCCTGAAAGAGTAAACACAATGGAACATGTTTCGTTTTGTTGCTTGTCCATAAAACAAATTACACACATACGTCATACTTTTGGGGAGGGGGGTGGGCTTTAAAGACTAGCAAGAATTTTCCCAGAGCTTTTATCCATCCCATTGTAGCAGTATCCTGTCACACAGTGTGCGGCTGTTATACCAAAATAGGTGCAACAGGATCCAAAAGAGATAAGGTCATTAAGGTCTCCATTTAATTAGCAAGCAGTACCGCCCTATTTGCATATTATTTGCTAATAGGCTTTGCAGCAGATAGCAGGCAAGGGCACTGTTATCACGGCATTAGTAAATAGTGACTTTCACACGTGTAGATTGTCATTTAAACGTGTATACAATTTCAGAAAGCTACTGCTTCCCCATGTGGATACCCAAGGACACAGAGATTTCAAGGGTGTGTAGTTTGGGTGGGCAGAAAAATGATACCCACATATATATTTAAAAAATTTCCACACTGGCTTTTCATCTGCTTCAAGGTGCATGCAATTGCAAGCTACTTGATCGATTAAATTTGGGGTCTCCACCATTGATTCAGGGGGCAATTGTGCTAATCTCCATAGTGTCTAAGACTTTCTTCCTTAACTGGACCCTCTTATACATGTAGGTTTTTAAAAATCTGGCATATACACAAGATACACATTAAAGTATTGGCAAATAGACATGCCTATTGGAAAACTGGCACCTACACCTGTACAGTACATGTGCTAAGCTAACTGTGCCCCTCTTCTTTCTGCACATGTAGGCTTTTCAAATGGGTGCTCTGGCTGTATTTGCCAGTGAATAGCTGGACACTCCTGAGATGTCTTTTGCAAAAGGTGCCACGTTCAGCAGAGCACATAAGAACATAAGATATGCCATACTGGGTCAGACCAAGGTCCATCAAGTCCAGTATCCTGTTTCCAACTGTGGCCAATCTAGGTCATATGTACCTAGCAGTTCCCCAAAAGACACAGGTTCCACAATGCTTGTACTGGGTCAAGCATTGATATCCTGGGTCCCTTCTTAATAATGGTTTATGGACCTTTCATCCAGGAACCTGTCCAAACCTTTTTTAAACCCAGCTACACTAACAGCCTTTACTACATCATCCGGAAACAAATTCCAGAGTTTGATTACACATTGAGTGAAAAAATATTTTCTTTTATTAGTCTTAAATAGTTTACCCTGTAGCTTCATTGCATGTCCCCTAATCTTTCTATATTCTGATAATATAAACAATTGATCTACATTTACCCATTCCACTCCGTTCATTAATTTAAAGACCTCTATCATATCTCCCCTCAGCTGTCTCTTTTCCAGGTTAAAGAGCCCTAACCTTTTTAGCCTTTCTTCATAGGAGTATCCTTCCATCCCCTTTACCATTTTGGTGGCTCTTCTCTGAACCTTTTCTAATAACGCTATATCCTTTTTAAGATACGACGACCAGAATTGCACACAATATTCAAGGTGCGGTCTCACCATGGAACGATATAGAGGCATTATAATATCTTTTGTTTTATTTTCCATTCCTTTCCTTATGATACCTAGCATTCTATTTGCTCTTTTGGCTGCCGCTGCACACTGGGCCGATGGTTTTAACATGTTATCCACAATGACCCCTAAATCTTTTTCCTGGGTGGTGGTTCCTAATGTGGAACCTTGCATCATGTTTGGGTTGTTCTTCCCTAGGTGCATAACTTTGCACTTGTCCACAATAAATTTCATCTGCCATTTTGATGCCCAGTCTTCCAATTTATCAAGATCCTCTTGCAATTTTCCACAATCCTCTTGGGTTTTAACAACTTTAAATAGTTTTGTGTCATCTGCAAATTTGATAATCTCACTCGTTATTCCCCTTTCCGGGTCATTTATGAATATGTCAAAAAGCAGCAGACCCAACACAGATCCCTGGGGTACACCACTCTTCACCTTTCTCCATTGGGAAAATTGGCCATTTAGCCCAACCCTCTGCTTTCTATCTTTTAACTAGTCCTGATCCACAATAGTACACTGCCTCCTATCCCATGACTCTTTAGTTTTGCCAAAAGTCTCTGATGAGGGACCTTGTCAAAGGCTTTCTGAAAGTCTAGATACACAATTTCAACCGACTCACCTTTGTCCACCTGTTTATTCACACCTTCAAAAAACATAACAGATTAGTAAGACAAGATCTTCCTTGTCTAAAGCCATGTTGGCTGTCTCCCATTAGGCCATGACTATCTGCATGCTGAGTAATATTGTTCTTTATAATGGTTTCTACCATTTTTCCCGGTACTGATGTCAGGCTCACCGGTCTTTAGTTTCCCGGATCACCCCTGGAACCCTTTTTAAAAATTGGCGTTACATTGGCAATCCTCCAATCTTCAGGTATTACAGATGATTTTAATGAAAATTCACAGATTACTAATAGCAGGTCTGCAATCTCATATTTCAGTTCTTTCAACACTCTGGGATGTATACCATCTGGCCCAGGTGATTTGCTACTCTTCAGTTTATCTAATAGTTGTAATACATCTTCCCGATGTATCAATATTTCTTTCAATTCTTCCACACCTTTAAATACCTCTTCAATCATGGGTAACATCCCTACATCTTCCTCAGTAAATACTGAAGCAAAGAATTCATTCAGTCTCTCCGCTATCGCCTTGTCACCTCTTAGTGCCCCTTCAACCCCTCTATCATCTAATGGACCAACTGACTCTCTCACAGGTTTTTTGCTATGAATGTACTTGAAAAAGTCTTTATTTCACGTTTTTGCTTCCGCAGCAAGCTTCTTCTCAAATTAGGTACCAACATGTACCAAGGCAGCAGACTCCTCCCCAGCACTATCTAAGACCTTATCTAGGTGGCGCGTGAGGTCCGCTACCTTCGCACCAGGCAGTCATGTTACCAGGAAATCCTCATGTCCACAAGCCACCCAGCTATCTACATGCCTAATGATCGAATCACCAACTATAACGGCTGTCCTAACCCTTCCCTCATGGGCACATGGCCCTGGAGAAACCTCCTCGGTGTGAGAGGGTTTTACATCACCTGGAGGACTGGTCCTAGTTACAGGATCACTTCCTGCCACACCAGAGTGATGCTCTCCTGTCACATGACCTCTCTACTCCATGGCAATAGGGATGCTGCCAGACTTTAAGTGGGACTTCAGGACTATATCCCTGTAGGTCTCGTCTATGCACGTCTCTGTCTTTCTTATGTTTTCCAAATCTGCTACTCTAGCCTCTAGAGAACGGACTTGTTCCCTGAGAGCAAAGAGCTCCTTGCACCTAGTGCACATGTAAGACCTCTCACCAACTGGGAGAAAATCATACATGTGACACTCAATGCAAAAAGCTGGAAAGCCCCATCTCGCTGCTGGACTGCTGTCTGCATCTTAGTTTTAAGCTTGTGTTTAGATCTTTAAGTTCTTTACTTACTAAGTGTTGCTATGGATATTTATTCTAATAAAACTGTACCTAATATGTTTAATATACCTTGTTCACCTGAAGCTTAATTAATCTCAGGTCCTTAGTATATGACTGATTAGGATAACAAGCTTCACCTGAGAGTACCTCTTTTCCTTTAAGATGTGTAAGTACCTATAAAGCTATGATTTTCCCAGGGGTGGTGGGTGTTGGGGAGGGAGGGAGGGAGGGAGGGAAATAACACCTATTAAAAGAGGGCTGTTACACAGTACCCTGTCCTGTGCTTCTGAGGTAAGCCGTGACCAACTTCCTGGTTGATTAACAGTCCTTGCTTGGATAGAAGAAATCTTTCAAAATGGCCTTTTGACCTGCCACCTGATGTTAGCATCTATTGAAAAGGTTTCACAGGTCTCTTGCCCCCTAGGTAGAAGGCCTCTTTGTAAAGGTCTCTAGAAGACTTTATTTGTTGCTCACAGAGTACTGACCCTGTTTTGTCTTTTATGCTAAGTTATATTCTGATTTGATTTAAATTACAGCTCTTTGCTGCTGCTAGGCTCTGACTTATTATGAAATCCAAACTAAAAGTTCTCTGCTGGGTTCTAAATTTAACCAGAAAGCTCTCTTCTGTGTTTTAATTTTAAACTTAAACTGCTGCTACTAGGCCCTGACTGATTTAACAAAAAACACTGGGTTCACAGATTAATTAGCTTTAATACAAAGAAGTCCTTTCAGAAAATTCCCAGAAGTATATACTCACAATTGCAGATCTCTCTCCAGAAGTAGCAGTCCCTTTTTCTAGTCCTTCAAGAGCCTTTTGTAAAATATCAGGGGAATTGTGAACATCTTGACCTGGACATCCAAGTTCCTACCTCAACGTTCTATACAGAATGAGACTTTAGATCATGCAAAGGAGACAGAAATGACCCCTCCCACATTCTTTTCTTAGCATTGTACATTTGGGTTGGGTTAAAATAGTGTTTTCTGCTCAGGGGAATGGTTAAAATCCTTTGTTTGTTTTCTTGCATTTTCACTTGTACAGTCAACATATTCACCAAGCTCAAGAAGGAGCCCCAGCTTATTTGACTCTGTGGATCAAACCTGCACTTGCTCTTCCCACTCTCGTTATTATACAGTGTTTGCCTAAAGAGTCTTTTATGCATTATCTCAAAATGTGAAAAGAACTATTGAACTTGATTTCCAGAACTCCAATAATTATTTCTTTTAACTTTCATATAAAAGAAAAATTTCCAAAATTAAACTTTCATTTTCAATTTTGGAATAATTTGTATGCTGAAGTGATCTACATACTGCAAAAATATTGTCCTGGATAAGTTCAGTGCCTTATAAACCCCTAAATTTATTTTTGTCTTTAAAAAAAATGATTCTAGCAGATTTAATTCACATGAAAGGTATTGGTTGACAGGGTTAGGAAGAAGTCTTCTGTATATAAAAGAGGCTAGGAACAGGCAAAACTGCATTTCAGGCTGCACTGAGAACCTAAACGCATGAAGTTATATAATATACATTTATGTATATTTTCAGCCAGTCTAGTCATACAGCTCTGAACACAGAAAATGCTGCCATCACTTACATGGATAATTTATCCATGTGGAGGTTAATTTAGTAAAGGAAAGTCTGTTTTACATGCAGAAAAGGCTTTCTATAAAAATGCAGTGCAGCAGTAAATATGCGTGAAAGTACTCATAACAACAAGATGGAGCTTGCTTAATGCACATCACATGTAGACATTCCTGGGGGCATTGTTTGAGTAGGGCAGGATCAGATTTGTAATGTGTGTGTGCATATTTTATGATGTACAAGAACATGCATAGAGTACATACCAACTTCAGAGCAGGTATAAATATGTGCATTGGCATTTGCATGCTACAGAGGCTTGGTTCTAGGTGTCCTTTGAATTTTTCACATAGGTGACCTGTTAAAAAATCAGGCCCACAAGAGTTTACTTGCTGTTTCTGCTCTCAGAGTTAAATGCATTAGTTTAATGGATAGTAGCTGAGTTTCACAACTGTCCATATAACGTTTGTTCTTCCCGTGACCTGCTGTTAATCCCACCCCATTTCAGATGGATTAATTTTGGCCATATAGCAATGCCTATAGTCCAAATAAATATCTGTATAACTTACGAATGCTCCCTTATTTGGCAGCCTGGATCTTTGTGGTAGTACTGCAAGACTATTGGTAGGGTCTCAAGCAGCACCATTTGTAAAGGAGACAATGAGGTAGAAGGAACTGGGGATCACATCTGCTCCAAATTACCTATCAGGGATACCTTGGTTGGTATCAGAGAGGGGGGAATACCAGGAGATAGGGGATGGGACTGAATTTTTCAAAGGATCAAGGGTGGAGGGTGGCTGCAGGAAATCTGAGTTTAAATTTATTAAACCATCGGAGGGGGGGGGGGTGGGGTGGAGGTCCAGCCACATTTTATATTATGGAATTCAGGATATGGCTATTTTTGGCACCTTGCTTGGTCCCTAGGAGCATAAAACCTCTTTTATTGTTAACATTCAATAAATGATAAAATTTGCAAGTATTACTGTAAGCTGAAATATTCCTTTTGCATAACAAGTTCCTGCCTGAGATTTCTTTAAAAAGGGAGATATTTTTGTTATATAACAAATTTTGCTGCTCAAGTTCTGGCTTATAGTTTCTGTCTGGAGAAGGGGATTTTTCTGTTTTAGGCAAGGCTTTTCTTTTTGTTGCTAGGGTTTTTGTTACTTTTCTGTAGTCTTCACCTTCAAGGAGGAGGGAAGATAACAATTGGATAATATCAAGCTAGCAATGCATCCAACACAACTGGTGAACCTGGCGCCCCCCCCTCCCCTCCCCGCTTCATGTAGGAACTCATTTTGGTTGGGCTTCCTAGAAGCCCAGTGATGACATCATCATTCCTTTCCTACTTGCGCCCTGTGCTGCCGCATCACTCCCACAGCCCTTAGTATGGCCGGGGGTAGCAAATTCCATTTGAAGACATTGCACTGCTGAGGTGTTTAGATCCATTTCTTCGTACCTCGGTTCTCACCCAATAAATAAACACATTTTGTAGTCTGAAAAGATAAGGTAAATTACTTCAGACCCCCAATAATAGGGAATATGAACAAAGGTATTATTTTTCACATAAAGAACAATGGGGGGGGGGGGGGCGCTTATTCAAAGGGATTAATGTGGTTTATAGACCTTCATTGGAAGTCAACCAAGGTGATTTTGAGCCTGTGCGAGAAGACATATGAGAAAAGACCTAAAGACCTAAATAAGGTATTGCTAGAGGAGAAGAGGGAAAGGGGAGATAAGATAGACATTTAAATACTTAAAGGATATTAATGAACAAATAAACCTTGTTCAAAGAAGGGGAAGCTGTAAAATTAGATGACATAAAATGAAATGGCAAGGAGGTAAACTTAAAAGCAATGTCAGGAAATCTTTTTTTCACTGAAAGTGTGGTGGATGTCTGGAATGCCCTCCTGATGGAGGTGGTAGGGGCAGAAACAGTGACAGAATTAAAAAAGGCACGTAGCCCCCAACTGGCTTTGCTTTGCCATGGTTTGAATGCGGCTCGGCTGTCTATAGCTTCTGTTTGGAGGCAGGCCCTTCCACCGTCTTTTTCTGTCTGGTTGGAACGGATGTGGGACACGTATACAATGGAGCGTGGGGTGGCTGCCGGTAGGATGCGTTTGACGTGCTTTGAGCAGGTGTAGGAACCCTTTGTCCTACGTTATGGCTCCTGATGGCTCAAGGCCGTGGCACGTTCTGGAAACTTGTGGGTCACATCCTATGTAGCGAGATGATCTTCTGCGGTATCGCCTTTTGTTTTATGTGCGCAGATTGGCTGGCGTGCTCTTTCTTCTTGGCTGGTATAGAGGTTCGTGGGGGGGGGGTGGAGGAGATAGGTTAGGGTGGTTGGGGGTGGGAGGGGTGTTGGAGGGCGGGGGGGTTGATGTTTTATTTTGGGGTGTGTTTTCTGTGGCTTGATGATGCGTGGGAGGGGGTTGGGGGAAAAGGGGAAGGGGAGGGGGAAGAGTAAAACACTTATAACCTAAAACTAAAAGAAGGTGTTTCGTTGGCTCGCCTTGTGTTCCTTGTTAGTGACTTTGGCTTTGTTATCTTTTGATATTGTAATATGCTTATGGTTCATGTTCTTATGTTTTTCATGGCTGCCTTTCAATTAAAAAAAAAAGTTGTCTACTATTTTTATTTCTTCTCCTTCATGGATAAAATGATTGATTTTGACAGGTGTTAGGATCTTTGTCTTCCTCATATTAAGGTGCAGGCCCAAGTCAATATTGTGTTCCTTGATCTTGATAAGCAGAAGTTTCAGATCTTCACTTTCAGCCAGTAGCATGGTATTGTCTGTATAGCAAACGTTGTTGAGTCTCATATCTTTACACCTCAGTTGTCTGTCTGCAATTCTACTTCTCTGATTTGCTCTGTATATAAATTGAACAGGTATGGGAAAAGTATGCCGCCTTGTCGTACACCTTTGTTGATTTTAAACCATGCTGTTTCTCCTTGTTCCACACTTTAAGAAAAGTGGAAGGAAGGCCAAAAAACTACCAGCATGGTTTAAAGGTGAGGTCAGAGAGGCTGTTGCGGCCAAAAAAGCATCTTTCAGGAAATGGAAAAAGGAGCCAAATGATGAAAATGGGAAACAACATAAGCATTGCAAGACATATTGCAAGACATTGATAAGGCAGGCAAAAAGAGAATTAAAAAAAAAGCTTGCTGTAGAAGCAAAAATGCATAATAAAACCTTTTTCAGTACATTTGTAGCAAAAAACCTGAGGCAGTCAGTTGGACCATTGGATGATAGAGGAATAAAAGGGGCACAAAGTGAAGACAAGGCCATAGTGGAGAGACTGAATTAATTCTTTGCTTTGGACTTTACTGAAGAAGATGTAGGGAATTTACCTATGCCTGAAATGGTATATAAAGGTGATATATCAGAAGAATTGAAAGAAATATTGATAAAACCAAGAAGATGTATTACAACTATTTGATAAATTGAAGAGTACCAAATCACCTGGACCGGATGGTATAAATCTAAGGGTATTGAATGAACTGAAATATGAGATTGCAGACCTACTATTAAGAACCTGTGAACTATCATCAAAATCAACTGTAGTACCTGGGGAGTGGAAAATGGCCAATGTAACGCCAATATTTAAAAAGGGTTCCAGGGGTGATCCGGGAAACTACAGACCTGTGAGTCTGACATCAGTACCAGGCAAAATGGTAGAAACCATTACAAAGAATAAAATTACTGATCATGTATATAGTTATGGTTTAATGGGAGAAAGTCAACATGGATTTAACCAAGGAAAGTCTTGTTTTACTAATCTGTTTATATTTTTTTGAAGTTGTGAATAAACAGGTAGACAAAGATGAGCCGGTTGACATAGTGTATCTGGATTTTCAGAAAGCTTTTGATAAGATTCCTCTTGAGAGACTCTTGGCAAAATTAAAAAATCATGGGATTGGAGGCAGTATAGTATTGTGGATCAGAAATTGGTTAAAAGATGGAAGACAAAGAGTAGGACTAAATGGCCAATTTTCTCAATGGAGAAAAGTAAATAGTGGAGTGCCCCAGGGATCTGTGCTGGGCCTGCTGCTTTTGAACATATTCATAGATCACCTGGAAATGTGAATAATGAGTGAGGTAATCAAATTTGCAGATGACACAAAATTATTCAAATTTGTTAAAACCCAAGAGGATTATGAAAAGTTGCAAGAGGACCTCGATAAATTGGAAGACTGGGCGTCCAAATAGCAGATTAAATTTAATGTGGACAAGTGCAAAGTTATGCACCTAGGAAAGAAGAACCCAAACTATGGTTACACGAAGCAAGGTTCCACATTAGGAACCACCACCCAGGAAAAAGATTTAGGCGTCATCGTGGATAAATGTTGAAACCCTCTGCCCAGTGTGCAGTGGCTGCCAAGAAAGCAAATGCTAGGAATCATAATGAAAGGAATGGAGAATAAAACAAAGGATATTATAATGCCTCTGTATTGTTCCATGGTGCGACTACACCTCAAAAATTGTGTGCAATTCTGTTTGCTGTATCTTAAAAAGGATATAGCAGAATTAGAAAAGGTATAGAAAAGAGCCAGCAAAATGGTAAAGAGAATGGAAAGATACCCCTATGAGGAGAGGCTAAAAAGGTTAGGACTCTTCAACTTGGAAAAGAGACAGCTGAGAGGTCTATAAATTAATGAATGGATTCAAATGGGTAAACAGATCAATTTACGCCATCAAAATGTAGAAAGACTAGGGGACACAGAATGAAGCTACAACGGAGCACATTTAAGACTAATTGGATAACATATTTTGTCACTCAATGTGCAATCAAATTCTGTAATTCATTACCGGAGGATGTAGTAAAAGCTGTTAGTGTAGCTGGATTTAAAAAAGGTTTGGACAAGTTCCTGGAGGAAAGGTCCATAATCCATTATTAAATGGGACCCAGGAAATGCACAGCTTGTCCCAATACAAGCATTGTGGAACCTGTGTCTTCTGCGGAAACTGCTAGGTACTGTGGTGAGGAGAGCTCCCAGGAAGAGATGGAAGAGGAAGAAAACCCTGTTTTCCCTTTAAAACAAGTGACAGTTCACTTGTGCACAGTGCTTGCAAGAAAAAAACTCAGCTCTCTGCTAAGGCCAGGCCATGCCCTAGTTCAGACAGGGAGCCAAGCTTGCTCAGTGATTGGTCACACCTGTGCAAAGGCAAGGGAGTGCCCGGCAGCAAATGGCTTTTAAAAACACATTCAGAGCAGAGAGAGAGAGACGAGAACGGGAGACAAGAGAGACAGGAGACACACACACAGGAGACGCAGAAGAGAGAGCCAGAAGGAAAAACTCTGAGAGATCCCGGAAAGGGAGAAAGGTTCCAAGGAAACTTTCAAGAGAGTGACTATCTGGGAAGGAGTGGAGAAAGACACCAGAAGGCTGAGTTCCATGGCCTGAAAGATATCAGGAGGAAAGGAATCAGTAGTTGTCTGAGAGACCCGCCGCAAGGTAAAGCCAGCACTCGCAGAGCTAAACAGCTTGCAGAAAAACAGTTTGCTACAGCTAGTGTCCAGGAACCTGACCTAACGTCTTCATCTGCTAAGAGGTGGGTGGATAGTTTTATGTATGAAGAAAACAGAAACCCAGATAAGAGCAGAGGAACTGAGCTTTTAACACTAGAAGCATTAAGAAAACTGTTTGCAGACAGGAAGCTTTACCCTCCCAATACAAGTCTGCCTTCTCAGGGTGATTTGCTGTGGAAACAGTTCCAAGAGTTTTTAGAAGACAGGAAGTCTGGGAAAGTTTATAAAACTGGTGGAAGTGAGAAGTACCCGGTATCCATAGAAGAGATGCAGGTGGATTCTTGTATGCCAGAGTAAGACTCAGAAATGTCACCAATGGATTGCTCTGTTTGTCTAAAAGAGAATTGAGCATTGTTGAACAGGGCTGAAAGACTGTGAAACAATATAGCAACTAATTCTTATGACTGCAAAGAGTTGAGAAGAGCCAAGAATGTGTTCTACTAAGTATGTGAGCTTCTGAAGCCCAGGAGCTGTGTTTAGCAAAAGTTTGGTTTGGAAAAGAAAACAGCAGCTGTTAAACGTTTACCTGTTATGTTGAATGACCACTAGGAGCTGTGCTCTGTGCAAGTTTATTTGGATGAAAGCTGCTCAGTGAAAGAAGGCTTTTTGTAGCATTTTCCTCTGTTAACCTGATTTACTCTTATGTTGGAGAAGCATCCTTTTTGCTTTTGCGTTTTGAGCTTTAATGCCTTGGAATCCCACAAAAAAATAAATTTTCTTGCTGCCTTAAACCACCGGACTCACAACTACATTTGTCCTTATATAAGTAAGCCAACTACAAGTCCCAGAATCCCTCTGGTGACAAACAAGGGAAGCTTTATTTAAAAGGACATTATAAGGCTGCTCTATGCTTGTAAGCTCTCAGGCCCAAGCAAGGGCATCGCAGTACTTGTAACCTAGATTGGCCACTGTTGAAAATAGGATACTGGGCTTGATGGACCTTTGTCTGACCCAGTATGGCACATCTTTTGTTCTTATGTTCTAACTGTTGCTTCTTGTCAATGTAAAGGTGTGCATGAAAACTATCAGGGGTCCTGATATACACATATATCTTAATGTGGCTCAGTGTTTATTATGATTTATGCAGTCAAAGATCTTGCTGTAGTCAATAAAACACACGTAGATATGCTTTTGACATTCAACACAGTATCGGATGCCCTCACTTGCTTTGAGGCTTGCTGTTGCATGAGTGCTTGTGTGCCGCAGTGATGCCATGCTATTGGTCGTTAATACTGGCATGCCCTCCCAAGATGGACAGGTCTCTGCTGAAGTGCCAGATTAAGATAAACTATCCATTTAGGCAGCAGCAGTTTGGGGGAGTGTTGGTGGTGGAGGATAACATTTTCTGTGACAATGGCAACAACACTTGCATTACCTGCACAGAAGAAAGGCCTGGCAAACTACTTCTGCATCTTGTTCCAAAATCCAATGGATAAAGGCACTGTCTTTATCGTTATTGTCATGCTTAATATACTGCACCTTTATGTGAGTATCAGGGCGGTTTACAATAACAAAGGTAGCTGCTAGATAAAATAGAAAAGAACTCCATTAACTGATAGGAAAGGCAAACCCAATCATACAGGGGTGGGAGAGAACAGGGGGAAGGGAAGTGAAGGAAAGAAAAGGTAAGAGGAGGAAAAACTAGGTAGAAAGGGAGGAGAGATTGGAGGCCAATTGAAATAAGTGAGTCTTCAGCATGTTTTTAAATTTTGGGAAGAATGATTCCAGTCTGAGATTAGTAGGAAGGGCATTCCAAATTGCAGGGCCAAGGAATAAAGATGCAGAGTTGCGGGTGGATTCCAGGCTGGTTTGTGAGGCAGAGGATAGGTACATCTGGTTGGAGTGTATGGAACGAAGAATATGATGCATGGAGTGAAGGTGGAGTAGGTCTGAGAGGTAGTCAGAGATGCCAGTATGCAAGGCCTTGTCAACCATAGTGAGCAGTTTGTATTGTATCCAAAATCTGAGGAGAAGCTAGTGAGGTTGTATGAGGAGTGGGATGATGTGATCAGTGCAGGAAGTGTGTGTAATCATTCAGGTAGCCATATTCTGCAGAAGGTGGAAATGATTCAACTGATACTGGAGGAGATCTGCAAGTACCACATTACAATAGTCGATTCAAGAGATAACAAGGGAAAGGAGGAGGGTGGTCAAAGATAAGGGGGTCAAAAATGGATGGACAGCCTGGATATGCCAAAAAGAATAGAATGAGTGATGGATGAGGTGAGAGAGGTGATCCCAAAAAGAGAGAAAGGAATCAAGATTGACAGCTAAATACCAGAGGAGGAGACCATTGGGATGGGGTGTCCAGGTGCATATGAGCCAGTGAGGGAAGAGGACCACAGCAGTAAGCCAGATATTGCTGGTAGAATTAAGGTGCAGAAAACTAGAAGATAATCAAGATGTGACCTGTGAGAGGCAGAAATTGAGAGGTGAAAGATCAGGGGCAGATGAGTTGGTGTGATGCAGGAAGATGATGTTGGCATAATAGTATGCTGATATGCTATGCTGCTGGTTGAGGAGTGTTAGGGGGACAAGAAAGATGTTGAAAAGTAATGGAGCTAATACTAACCCCTAGTGAACACCAGAGGGAAGTGGGATGAATGATGAAATATTGCCAAAGAGAAAAGAAAGATCTGGAGGAGAGGAATGAATAGAACCTGCAGAGGACAAACCCACAAATCCAGAAATTGTGGCGATGGGAAAGAAGGGTGGCATGATCAACAAGGTCAAAGGCTGAGGAGAGATCCAAGGAAACTGCTAGAGAGATGTCACAACAATCATGGGACGTGTGCAATTCATTAAGGAAGGAAAGAAGGACAGTCTCAGTGCTGTGATCAGGGTAGAAACCAGATTGATGAGGGTGAAGGACATGGGTAGAGTCAAGATGAGTGGAGAGTTGGGTGAATACCAGTTTTTTAAGGAGCTTGGATAGGAAAGGCAGGTTTGAGGCAGGTCTGTAATTTGTAGGAACAAAGGAATTTAGAGAAGACTTCCTGAGTATGGGGCAGATCATGGCCTGCTTCCAAGGGGCAGGGAAGGTACTGGAGGATAGACTGGTATTAAAAATGGTATTGAAGGAAGGAGGGTCAAGGAGGGCTCAGACAGCCACTGGGAGGGAATGGGATCAGAAGGACAGGTCATTTTATGGGAAGAGGACAGAACTTTAAGTAACTCAATAGAGGAAGTGGACCAGGTGTGTGCAAGAGATGAATGAGGAGAGTCAGAAGATGGTGGAGGGCTCAGGGAAAGGGGGGGAGAGGCAATCAGTGAAAATAGAGTAAATGGATTGGATCTTGTCATAGAAGAAGTTGGCAAGCTGGCCAGAATCTAGCAAGGTGGTAGACGAGGCTGTGGGAAGAGGGGGAATGGGAGTAGAAAGGGACCATGGGAAGAGTTGGCAAAGGAAGAGATAAGGTTTGTGTAATAAGATTTGTTGCTTTCGTAAATGAGGAAGCAGTAGAGGTGATGACATTGTCGGAATTGCTTGAGGGATTCAGGGGAATGTTTCTTCTGCCAGATCTGCTCGGCACAGCAGAGGTAAGAATGATGAAGGTGGAGTCCAGGGTGATGATTAGATTGGGGAGAATTGTGGATGGAGCGGGCTGGTGCCATTTGGTCAAGAGCAGTTATAAAGGCTGAATTTCATGTAACAACCTGGGTGTCAGAAGGGAGGGAGGCAAAATCATGTGGGAGAAGCGTCTCTGAGGGTGGGAGGTGTTCCAGAGTGGAGGATGTAACATAGTAAATGATGGCAGATAAAGACCAGCATGGTCCATCTAGTCTGCCCAGCATGATGGCAAGAGTAGGTGCACCTGCTGCTCCGTGCAGGCCACCCCTCCCCATGTCCCTGTTTAGGGGTGAACCCTCCACTCCATGCAGGACACCCCTATTTGTTGAGAAATTAGATGGTTCAGTTTATTTTGATTTTATCCTGTTGCTGTAAAGGGATCCACTGTGTCTGTCCCATGTCATTTTGAATTCCGTCACCATGTTTGCCCCCACCACTTCCATCGGGAGGGCATTCCAAGCAAACACCACCCTTTCTGTGAAAAAGTATTTCCTGACATTGCCTTTCAATTTACCACCTTGCAGCTTCCTGTTATGCCCTCTAGTTTTACAGCTTCCCTGTCTTTGGAAGAGGTAAAAGCTGTTAGTGTGGAGATCCAAGATGGCGTTTCGCAGAGGCAGCCGTTTCTGATGCTGTTACCTGATGCCCTGTCGGAAGAAAGTTTGGTGGGGGTTAGGCTTCCAGCCTCCCCTCCCAGCTTCCTCCAATTTACCTCTTGTTTTTCCTCTTGATCAATATCTCTGTCGGGAGCATCAGCCGCAGTCAGGGGTGAATAGCCCAGCTGAGAGAGCATTGGAGCCGGTGTGCTCAACATCCCCTTTGGGCAGTGACCTTACGCCCCTGGAAGTGAAGAGGCCTCCCAATTAAGCGTGTGTTCAGGCTTGCTCGGTGGGTGAGGAAGCAGAGGCGCATTACACAGGTGAACCTCCTGCTCTGCTGGGATCATCGTCGATCATTACACAGAGTGAGGAAGTGTCCTCGTGATCTTTTTCAGCTCCAGAGACACTGGGAGTGCACCAGTCGGTGTTGGAAGCAACTAGGGTTGCTTCTTCACCAGGTCAAGCTCCAGAGATGGCACTTGCTACAGTGGAGCCTATGCCTTTTGCTTTTGAGCTGCAGAGACCGGAGCAGTTCACTCTGGAAGCCATTTGGTCATGTGATATGCCGAGATAGGCAGAGCGGGCTTCTGGAGTCAGATCGAGAAGACACAGGGGGATGGACAGCCAAGGTTACTTGTAGGGAAAAGAAGTTGCATAGATGATCGGTTCAAGGGAGTGGTGTAGTAACAAGTGGGGAGGAAGAGGAGAGTGAGTCAGAAGGGTGAAGATCAGATCAAGGGTGTGACCTGCGGCATAAGTGGGACAGTGAATGTGCTATAAGAGAGACAGATGCTGGAGCTGAGTGAGAAAGATCTTATCACAGGATTTCATAGGGAGATCAAAATGGATATTAACGTCCCCAAGAATAATAAGATGAGAGTGCAGAAGGGAGATCTCTGAAAGAGTGAGGATCAGCAAGTTCCAAAGATGGGGATGGAGACAGGGGGTAGAGTAGATGAGCAGAAGATGAAGGGATGGAGAGACGTCTAATCGAAGGAGGAGTGATTCGGGGTAGTGAAGTGCAGGTCAGTGAACTGTAGATATAGGCAGAGAAGAGCAGACAAGAGCAGCCACTCCCCCTCCCCGCTATGACCTAGACATGGGGTGGAGAAGCACAGTGACCTAGAGGGAGGCAATGGTTGAGGAAAACATCCTCACCATCTTTCAGCCAAGTTTTGGTGATGAGCAAAGCATCTAGATGATGTTTGGTGATGAGGTCTTGGACCAGAATAGTGTTAGACCTGAGAGATCTGCAGTTCCCCAAGGCTATATGAAGGAGCAGCATGGAAGGGACTCCTAAGGAGGGAGTAGGTGTAGGGGAGTGTGAGAAGAGAACCAGATTATTCAGCATGTGTGAGGAGGGGCCAGAGGGTGGAAACAACCAATGGGAGGGCCGCCAACCTCAATGCACAGGAATGGCAGACATGAAGAACAAGATACAGATAAGCAAAAATAGGGAACTGTAAAATCAGGCAAGCTTATTGGACAGAGGGCTTCTGGGAGTAGGGAACCAGCAATGGGCAATGCCAGAGAGAGGGAAGTCTCCAGAGTCTCGCCAAGGAGCACGGCCTGCTCCTTGGGCGCACACCTGTAGTGCATGATTCTGCTGCAATACTGATTATGTAACCCAGGATTACCTTGGTGACACTGGCCGTATTAACATGGCTGGCACGTCACTTGGGGGGTGGGCAGCGGGGACAGTAAAATGTGAATGGAAAGTGGATTACCTGAAATGGAAACACAGCACAGTCAAACACCTCCTTTTTCCTACTGATCATTCCTCTCCCTATGCATCCAAGCATTCTTTTGGCTTTTACCATTATCCAGGGCCAGTGCAAAGATATGAGGCACCCAAAGTGAACCCTCATTCCTGCCACCCCCAACCCTCCTACCACTGCTGCTGTCCCTCTCCAGGACCTGTCTGGTGCTATTGGTGCTTCCGCCCCTGCAATGTAGGTTTCCTGTTTGCATGGGGGCAGAAGCACCAACAGGCCCAGCAGCAATCATTGCCGGAGGGTTTGAGTAAGCACTGCATTGCTGTTTAATGTCATTGCTGCCACTGCAGGTCTCAGAGAGCAGCAGCAGTGGTGACAATGGGCCGTCCTTGAAACTGTGGCACTCTAGGCAATTGCCTGGTTCATCTAATGGGCAGCACCGCCCCGTGGTCCAATCATCTTTGGTTTACAGCTGTACATCACTCCCTATACTATGCTTTTTCCCTTGGGTTTTTGCTTCCCAAATGAATGATCCTCCACGAGTCTCTGAGATTCCCTCCTTTTATTAAAAGACAGGGGAAAGAACATAAAGTCTGCAGTAAATGTCAATACGGCAAGTTATGTTAAACGCCATGTTATTACTTATTTGCTTCCTCTTCATGTTCACAGCCATCTGCTCATTTCTAATGATTTCCACTAGTTTTCTCAGAATTGGTAATAGGCTAACCAGTCTCTAGTTGCTTGGCTCTGATTCCGATCATTTTGTTTTGAATATGGAGACATGTGTCCTTTGCCAATCTACTTGGTCATAACAGATTTGTAATTTTAAAGAGGGCATTGAACCTGAAGCCTCAGAGGAGACGATGATGTGAAAGTAGCCCTTCAGATCTCATGGCCATTCTGAAAGGACACTTTGAAGTAGGTATGACAATGAATGCTTATATGGTCCAGATAACTGGCATGACCATCACCACAAGAGCTCATCATGTGCAAAAGGAATTTGACTTTAAAGACCCAACAGATTAATCAGAGCATTTGTGGCAATGTAATGAAGGAGTCATTGGTACTTAAAAGCATGATGGCATTAAATACCTTTAGAGTCCCGTCATCTGTCTATTGTCAGCAGGAAGACTGGATAGAGAAAAAAAACAGAGGTTGCTGGGAACCATAACTTTTGTTTTTGAACCAGAAAGAAAAATTAATGTATAATGCAAATTGCAAAAACCTGTAATTTGGGTACACTGTTCATTCTGGGCAAAAAATAAATGTTTAAGCTGGTTTCAGAATCTACTTTTGTGGGTATATGACCATGGAAATGTTAAAAGTGCCTGTTTCTGCATGCAAAATACTATTTTACTTGCAGAAGTGGCTTATAAAATTCCCCTCTGTACTGTATGCCCACAATTCATTCATATATCACACCCTTTGTTTTAATCTTCATGTCCTGCTAACGGGATTGAGCAATAAATCATAGTCAAGCTATGGCACGTACGTATATATATCACATGCTGGTTCTGTCTGTCAAAACTGTATTATTAGGATGGCAAACATCTTCAGCATAAAACTGGTGTGTGGTATGCTGCTTGCAATGAATGCCCATTCTTTCCTTCTGGAGAATATGGGAAGAATTTTAACATGGTGAGCCAGGAAATGTGAAATCATTAGCTAGGGAAAAAAAAACCCTCACTAGCACAGCTCTAGAAACAGCGATACTCTTCTGTTATACAAAGCAAGTTTACTTGTTGCTGAACTGAATGTTACAGGCTTCTAACTCTTGTCTACTTTAGTTCTTGGTAGACTAGATGTTTATGATAAAGCCTGAAGATTAGGACTAGCTCTTCTCCTTCTATAAACTGTTAGTATCTTTCTCATTATAAAACTGAAAATTAAATATCCCATGGTCTCTGTTCCCTGTCTGGACACACTTTATCTCACTCAGAAATAGTTTTAGATCCACCTATGTGAATTGTGGACACACTAATCACATTTATTCAGTCATTGAAGATCAACTCTCTCACATCATATTTTAATAATATGCATTCAAATTTGTTAAGTTTGCACATGCTCAAATACCAGAGACAACCAACATGACCACATGAAATAGCTTTCCTTTTCTATGAATACAATGGTCAATGAATTAATAAGAAAAGACTCAAGTCCAGGACAGCATTCTAAGCTCTAATACCTATGACAGACAGAATTCCTCTGGTGATATCCTACATTTGGAACCATTTTTAGTTGAAGGGCTGCATTAGGCAGGACTCATTGGTTGTGGTGTCAAAAGAAGCCCAGTGTGAGGGGTTTCTTCCCATATTGTAGCCTCCTGGAAAGTAGTCCTGCTTTGATGATACAACTGGGTGCCAAACCTGGAAGATGTGGTAGCATTACTGAGTGGGAGCAGAAAAGAAGCTCAAGCTATGATTGAGGGTGAAGGGAGGAGGGCCTTGTAACAGGAACAGCAGCAGAAGGTTAACCCTTTCAAATCACTCAGTCTGGTTATAGAGCCAGTCATAGCCCTGAAACAGTAGCTTTAGCCATAGTTGACAGTATCCAAAAACAAGCTGCCTAAGGGTTAGATGCTTTGAAACCAAGTGGCTATTGTAAACCACTATGATGTGCTCATCAGCTTTTTACAAATAAATAACATAAATAAATAAGAATGTAAGAGATGACATACTAGCTCAAAGCAAAGGTCCATCAAGCCAGTATTCTGTTTCCAACAATGGCCAATCCAGGTCACAGGTACCTGTCAGCAGGGCCGGATTTACCTTGAGTGAGGCCCTACGCCAACAAAAATTGTGGGCCCCCAGCAGGGGCGGCCCAAGGGGGGTGCGGGGCCTAATTTGCATAAGGGGCCTCATTTGCATAAATATTTGCATAATGTTACCATATACTAACTTTTAGTAAACGTGCCTCTTAATGAGTGTATGGATAAAGAAAGACTAAAAGATTTCTACATTACTATAATCCAGTGCCAACTGCCAGACACATTAGGAACTACTACAAACACTGCCCATTTAGAACCCATAGTAAACCCGCCGTATCCTAACAGCACTACCAGGACTCACAAAGCACCATACTCTACCAATCAAAAGGCAACACTGCAAATATTAAACCAATACATTTCAGAGAACAACAATACATGACCTACTGGGGAAAGAGAACAAGTGGCAATGTCAAATAGGAATTATATAAACAGAACACCTCAGCTCAGTTACACATGCAGAACATAGACCATCACCAAACAAGTAATCACAATTTAGAAACAGGAAGACAATAATTAAACTGGGAATCCCAAAAGCCAAACTTGGAATGTACAACACTGTAGAAATAAAACTATACATTAATTTGTTCTTGTACTAAACAAAGCACAGACGTTAATGATGCACATTTACCAGAGCTGACATATTCCAATTAATAAATTCAAAATAAAGAGATATTTTTCTACCTTTTGTGCATTTTTTTCAGCTGCAATTGCTCCAGCCACTTTCTTCTGGTTTCTTCGTGTCTTCTGCTAACTCTCCATCGTCTGCTGTCCATTTGCCCTTTCTTCTCTCTTCTAGATTTTTTTCCATTCTCTCTCTACATCTGCTTTAACATACTAATCTTTCTCCTTTTGCTCTTTCCTCATTCCTATTTCATCCACTCAAATTTTACCCCTCCATCCTCAATCCCCACTTACTCTCCCAATACCCGGCCAATTGTAGATTTTTTATCCCTCCCACACAAAATATTTTTCCCTTCTCCATTTTACTCTTCCAGCCCATCCCATTCTAATTCTCCCCCAACATCAGCTCCCTTCTAGTTCCAGCCTCACCCAGCATCCATTCCCTTCTAGTCCCTGCATCAGCCCATTTCCAGTCCTAGCCACCCATCAGCCCATTTCCAGTCCTAGCAACCCCCCAACCCAATACCAGTCCTAGCCCCCCATCAACCCACTTACAGTCCTAACTCCCCATCACCCCATTTTCAGTTTAAGCCCCCCCTATAACCCATTACCAGTCCTAACCCCCCATCAGCCCACTTCCAGTCCTAACCCCATCAACCCATTTCCAGTCAGCCCCCCATAGCCCATTGCCAGTCCTACCCCCCCCCCCCCACCAGCCAACAGCCCATTACCAGTCCTAACCCCATCAGCCCACCTCCAGTTTTAACCCCCAGCCCATTTCCAGTCCTAGCCCCCCCATAGCCCATTACCAGACAACCCCCATCAGCCCACAGCCCATTACCAGTCTTAACCCCCCCAAAGCCCATTACCAGTTCTAAACCCCCCCAACAGCCCATTACCAGTCCTAACCCCATCAGCCCACCTCCAGTCTTAACCCCCCAGCCCATTTCCAGTCCTAGCCCCCCATAGCCCATTACCAGACAGCCCCCATCAGCCCACAGCCCATTACCAGTCTTAACCCCCCCAAAGCCATTGCCAGTTCTAAGCCCCCCCAACAGCCCACAGTCCATTACCAGTCCTAACCCCATCAGCCCACCTCTAGCCTTAACCCCCCCAGCCCATTTCCAGCCCCAGCCCCCCCAATAGCCCATTACCAGTCCTACCCCCCATAGCCCATTACCAGTCCTACCCCCCCCCCCCGTCGGCCTAAAGTAAAATTTAATTTAAAAAAAAAAAACCTGCTGGCTGCCGCCGTGGGGCCCCCTCTGCTGCCGCGGCAGCACCGACTGACCCGCGGGGGCCCCCTCTGCAAGCTGACTCCGTCGGTTCGTCGATCCCTCCCTCCCTCCGTGCACGCTGTGAGAGGCGCGAAGGGAGAGTGTCTCCTCCTCGCGTCTCTGTTAAGCCCGCAGGGGCTGATGGGAAATTTCCCATCAGCCCCTGCGGGCTTAACAGAGACGCGAGGAGACACTCTCCTTTCGCGTCTCTCACAGCCTGCACCCTGCACGGAGGGAGGGAGGGAGGGAGGAACGAACCGACGGCTTCAGCTTGTAGAGGGGGCCCCCGCGGGTCAGTCGGAGCTGCCGCGGCAGCAGAGGGGGCCCCGCGGCGGCAGCCAGCAGGTTTTTTAAAAAATTGTATTAAAAAAAAATTAAAACTTGTTCTTTTTTTGTGGGCCCCTGCCGGCTGTGGGCCCTACGCCATGGCGTATAGGTAAATCCGGCCCTGCCTGTCAGTATCCAAAAAGTAGATCCAGGTCACAGGTACCTGTCAGTATCCAAAAAGTAGACAGATTCCATGCTGCTTATCCCAGGGGTAAGCATGGGATTTCACCAGTCCACATTAATAATGGTTTATGGACTTTTTCTCCAGGAATTTGTCCAAACCTCTTTTAAACCCAGCTACACTAACAGATTTTACTACATACTCCTGCAACAAATTCCAGAGTTTGATTACAGTTTGAGTGAATATATATTTTTTTATGATTAGTCTTAAATGTGCTACATTGTAGCTTCATTACATGTCCCCTAGCCTTTCTGCTTTTTGAAGGGTAAACAATGGATCTATGTTTGCCTGTTTCACTCATTATTTTATAGACCTCTATCATATTTTCCCTAAACTGTCTCTTTTCCAAGCGAAATAGCCCTAACCTTTTAAGCCTTTCCTCATAGGAGTATCTTTCTATCCCCATTATCATTTTGGCACTCATCTCCATACTTTTTCTAATTCCACTCTATCCTTTTTAAGATATAGTGAACAGAATTGCACACAATATTTGAGGTGTGGTCGCACCATGGGGCGATACAGAGACATTATAATAGCCTTGGTTTTATTCTCCATTCCTTTCCTTATGATTCCTAACAGGGACAGTCCAAGGGTGATACGGGGCCATGTGCGGAGACTCATTGCAGGGCCTCATTTGCATATCCACTGGGCCTCATTTGCATACATTTAATTAATTTTATTTTAACATGTATGTTGCCCATTTAACATTTTAGGTGACTTTCAAAGGAGCCCTTCACAAGCCTCTTTTTTTTCTTCTGGCAATGACTTAGGGGCATGTTTACTAAATATTAATGTGTGTTAAGTGCCACTGAGCCAATAGAAATAAATGGGTGTTCCTGCACTTAACGCACATTAACATTTGTAAACACGCCTCTTAATGAGTGTCTGAATACCATTTCCATGGGCAGTGAGGATAAAGAAATACTACCAGATTTCTACATTACTATACTCCAGTGCCAAGTGCCAGGCACATAAGGAAGTACTATAAACCCTGCCCATGTAGAACCCATAGCAAGTCTGCCATATCTTAACAGCACTACCAGGACTCTCAAAGCATCAAACCCTACCTATCAAAAGGCAACACTGCAAATATGAAACCAATACATCTCATATAATACCAATGCATCTCCTACTAGGGAAAGAGAATAAGTGGGACTGAGTCAAATAGAGATTACATGAACAGAATACTGCAGCTCGGTTACAAATACAAAACATACAGTAGACCATCACCAAACATAGAACAAGGGATTACAGTTTAGAAAAATGAAGACAATAATTAAACTGGGAACCCCAAAAGCCAAACTTGGAATGTACAACAACACTGGAGAAATAAAACTATAAATTAATTTCCTCTTATAACTAAAAAAAAATGCAAAGATGTTAGCAATGCACATTTCCTAGAGTTGACATATTCCAGTTAATAAATTCAAAATAATAAAAGTATTTTTCTACCTTTTGTTGTTTGGGCATTTTATTTTTCAGTCACAATTGCTCCAGTCACTTTCTTCTGGTTTCTTCATCTCTTCTGCTAACTCTCCATTCTCTCTTCTAGGTTTCTTTTTCCATTCTCTCTCTGCATCTGCTCTAACATACTGGTCTTTCCTCCATTTCTTTCTTTATTCCCTTTTCATCCACTCAAATTTCACCCTTCCATCCTCAATCCCCATTTACTCTCCAAATATCCAGCCAAAAGTAGATTTTTCTTCCCTCCCACACAAAATATATTTTCCTCTCTCCATCCTCATTCCCCAGCTTCTATTTTTTCTCACCAGCCGCATCACCTTCTAGTCCTCCCCCAACATCAGCTCTCTTCTAGTTCCAGCCCCTCTCAGCATCCCTCACTTCCAGTCCCATTCTCCCATCCCCCCACATCACCCCATTTGCAGTCCTAGCCCCCAGTCTTCTTCCAAGACCAGCAGCGTTCTCCTCCCCTCCCGCTCATCAGCCCATTTGTAACCTTAGCCCCCAGTTTTCTCCCAGGGCCAACACCCCTCTCTTCCCCCCCCCATCAGACTATTTCCATTTCTAGCCCGCAGTCTTCTTGCAGGGACAGCAGTGCTCTCCTTGTCCCTCCCCCCAATCAGCCCATTTCCAGTTTTAGCTCCTCCATCAGCCCATTCTCAGTCCTAGTGCCCCCTGGAAGAGCCCTGCACCTGCCTGACTGACTTCAGAGGGAGATGGAGAGGCCTGAAGCCTGGCACTCTGGCTTTGTCCTTTGCAGAGCCTCACAAAAGAAAACACCATTCTTTCTTTCCTGTGGCTATGTTAAAGTTGAGCCCATAGGCATGCAGTGTCGGGTGGGTAAATGAGGGCATTTCCTATCTTGTGCAAGATAGAAAATGCTCCCAACATTTAGCACGTCAGTGGGTTCAACTTTAACAGAGCCATGAAAAAGAAGGAAAACTCCATTTTGAGCGACTGGAGAATTTTCTGTCTGGTGCTAGACAGGAAATGCCCTTGTTTACCCTCCAACACTCTGTGCACTGGTGGGCTCAACTTTAATAGTGCCACAGGAAAGAAAGAAAATGTTGTTCTGTCTCGCGGCTCTACAGAGGTAAGCCAGGGTGCCAAGCTTCGGGCCTCCCCGGCTCCCTCTAAAGCTGGTCAGGCAGGCACGGTGCCTCCCAAGGTGTGGGGCAATGTGCAGGCAAAATTTCCACACAATGGATGGGCCGGCTCTGATTCCTAGCATTCTATTTGTTTTCTGGGTTACCGCTGCACACAGGCAGAGGGTTTCACAGTATTATCCATGATGATACCCAGATCCCTTTCCTGGGTGGTGATTCCTAATGTGTAACTATAGTTTGTGTTTGTTTTTCACTAAGGAAAAACAAACAATAAAAAGGTTTTCAAGTACATTCATAGCAAAATACCTGCGAGAGAGTCAGTTGGACATTAAATGATAGAAGGGTAAAAGGGGCAGTAAGGGAGGAAAAGGCCAGAGCAGAGAGAATGAATTAATTCTTTGCTTTGGTCTTTACTGAAGATGATGCAGGAAAGTTACCCATGCCAGAAATGATATTTAAAGGCGATGATGTATCTGAGAAATTGAAACGTCTCAATAAACCAGAAAAATGCAATATGCAATTTGATAAACTAAAGAGTAGCAAATCACCTGGACTGGATGGTATACATCCCAGGGTCCTGAAATAACTCAAAAATGAGATTGAAGGCCAACTGTTATTAGTAAACTCTGAACTATCATTAAAATTATCTATAGTACCTAAAGATTGGAGAGTGGTCAATTTAACACCAATTTTTAAAAAGGGTTACAGGGGTGATCCAAAAAACTACAGACCCTTGAGCCTGACATCAGTATAAGGCAAAATGGTAGAAACCATTATAAAGAAAAATATTATCTAACATGTTATGGTTTAATAGGACAAAGTCAACAAGGAAAGTCTTGCCTCACTAAATTCTATATTTTTTGGAAGGTATAAATAAACAGGTAGGCAAAGGTGAGCCAGTTGATACAGTATATCTGGATTTTCAGAAAGCCTTTGATAAGGTCTCTCATGAGAAGTCATGGGATTAGAGGCAGTGTAGTATTGTGGATCAGGAACCGGTTAAAAGATAGAAAGCAGAGAGTAGGGCTAAATAGCCAATTTTCTCAATGGAGAAAGGTGAATAGTGGAGTTCCCCAGGGATTTGTGCTGGGCCTGCTGCTCTTTAACATATTCATAAATTTGGAAAGAGGAATAATGAGTGAGGTGATCAAATCTGCAGATGACACAAAATTATTCTAAGTTGTTAAAATGCAAGAGGATTATGAAAAATTGCAAGAGGGCCTTGACAAATTGGAAGACTGGACGTCCAAATGGCAAATAACATTTAATGTGCATTAGTGCAAAGTTATGCACCTAGGAAAGAACAACCCAAGTTATGGTTACACAATGCAAGGTTAGAAAGCACCACCCAGGAAAAAGATTTAGGCATCATCATGGATAATACGTTGAAACCCTCTGCCCAGTGTGCAGCAGCAGCCAAGAAAGCACATAGAATGCTCTGAATCATAAGGAAACAAATGGAGAATAAAACCAAGGATATTATAATGCCTCTGTATCGTTCCCTAGTTTGACTGCACCTTGAATATAATATGACAGCAAAATACAAATGACATGCCTTAGTAGGAAGCACAAAACAAAAGCAGAAAGAAAAAAGTCTAAATGCTAACGTTTGTGTGTGTGATAATGTGCAATGAAATGTCGGAAGCGTAGCCTTGAGATACTATGCACCTCTTGAAGCTATCATTTCCATTTTGCTCAATTTTTCCAATTTTTTGAGCTCCCAAAGGAGCTGAACAATAAACTAGTTTAACTTTTTATAAATATTTATTTCAATTTTAATGGTGACACTTTAATGGTGGTGTTTTACCTAGTTTATTGTTCAGCTCCTTTGGGAGCTCAAAAAATTGGAAAAATTGAGCAAAATGGAAATGATAGCTTCAAGAGGTGCATAGTATCTCAAGGCTACGCTTCCGACATTTCATTGCACATTATCACACACACAAACGTTAGCGTTTAGACTTTTTTCTTTCTACTTTTGTTTTGTGATTTATAGGGTTGAGATTAGTGTTAGGTTGTTTTTTTAGTAGGAAGCACAGCAGAATATTCAAATAAAAAAGATAGGATACTCATAAGGTCAACACAGTACAAATGATGCACCATAAAAGGCAACACAGTATTTTATTTAGCTAGACTTATATACCACTTTCTCCAGGGCTCACAATCTGTTTTTGTACCTGAGGCAACAGAGGGTTAAGTGGCTTGCCCAAGGCCATGAGGCGTGTCTGTAGGACTAGGCACCCCAGTCCCTCCAGCTCAAGGTTGCTGTCTTCCAGTGGGATTTGAACCACCAGCTCTCTGGCCTGAGGCAAATTGAACCAACTACTAGGCCACTCCTCCCTTAATGTATAAACATATAACATAGATAGGATACTCACAATGCTAGCACTATGTGATGAAACATTTTAGTAAGCAGCAAAGGGGACAGGTGCAGATTTATATATTTAACATTTCTTATATACCACCTTTCAGTGGTATCAAGGAGGTTTACATCAAACAGAACAAGAGTTACATGAAACATTGTATAACTAACTGGGTACAGGCAACTGGAATCTCAATGCGATTAACTAATTACATTTTAACTGATAGGCAGTAAGGTATTTACTGTCTGAACAGTGATCTGATAACTATTTACATTTGAGCAGTATATAGACCATACTTTTGTATGTCAGTCATCTAGGTTTGTGTCAAGGTTTTGGTTGTGGATGAATGATCTTGGCATTCTGTTCCATAATATTTCTTGAATATGTGCGTTTTTAGCATCTTCCTGAAGGTGCTTCTTGTGGTCTTGGGCAAGCCACTTAACCCTCCATAGCCCATGTTCCCTGTAAAATAGTTATCTCCAAGTTATAATACCCTGTTCAATGTAATTTCAGTTTGTTCAATGTAAACCGCACTGATGCAGAATAGCGCGGTATATAAGAGAATGTAAATAAATAAATAAATAATAATAAATAAATAAGTCCTTTATGTCAGGAGTTGCTCTGAGATTAGTTGGAAGGGAGTTCCATAGTGTAGGTTCATATATGGAAAAGGTGCAGTGGCATATTTCATATGTACTGTTTGTTTTCTGTCTGAGGATTTTAAGGAGGTTCGAGGTTTGGCCTTTTCTTGGTCTGTCGTCAGGAGGTATGAGTATGAAAGGTTGTAGACAGGCAGCGGTTAGGTTATGTATACTTTTGAAGGTGTTCATGATTGCTCTGTATTGTATTAGAACTTGGATGGGCAGCCAATGTAGTTCCTTTAGTTCTGGAGTAATGTACTCTTGTCTATGTGTCCTTGATATTAAGCATGCTGCAGCATTTTGTGCTATCTGGATTGGAAGAAGTGTGCCTTTTGGTAGGCCTTGGCATACTGAGTTGTAGTAGTCCCACGCTGAAGTAATAACTGCTTGGCAGACCGTGCGGAATAGGTTGTGGTCCCTCAATGGGTGGAGGTTATGTAATGTTATTATCCTTTGATATGTCGCTGAAGTTGTTTTCTTAATGTGTGCTTGGAAATTGAGTTTCCGATCTAGTATCACTCCTAGATATTTTATTTCAGATTTGATGGGGATATCATGATTGTAGAAGGTCAGTTTCTCTATTGGAATATTGGGACATATAGACAGACAATGATAAGTTGAAAAGTGTACGCTTGCACTTGTGACACAATGGTGTATTTCCCCCCATCTGCAGAATTGGACTTTTTTGCCTATGATTTTATTTATTTATTTTTATTTATTTTATTTAAATACATTTATATACCGTATTTTCCCAAGTATCAAATACGGTTTACAAGGAACGTCAAAATGAATTGTACAAGCAAGAGCCCAATTCAATTACATTATAACAGATAATATCATATGTTGGGATTAATCCAGAGGCCGGTGACTGAAAAAATGTAAACTGTATTTTATTGCTATTGCTGATTGGTTGGCTCAAAAGAGGTTGTCACTGAATTATGTAATGCTTACTACTATGTAGTTGTCTAGGAACAATATTGAGCTTCAAGGTCCCCTGATTTTGTCTGGTCACCTTATGTAAGCTTCTGATTCTGATTGTCTTGAAGTGATTCATTGAGAATGGGTTTGCAAATAAATTGGGTGATGCACTCCTGCTCCCCTTTCTTTTTTTTTACATATGATTCAGTCTCTTCAGTTGTTTCTTAGCTCTTCAGATCTGATTCTGGTGATTTATGCTATTATTAAGTAAGCCTTTGTATCAGTGTTTTCTAAATCCATTTTCAAAAGACTCCAGTTTATTCAGAATAAAGATGTATAGTTGCTATGTGGGGCTAAGAGAATATCACATTAACCCTATACTTTTCGATGTGCATTAGTTACCCCTTGAAGCTTGCTCAAAATTTTAAAATTTTAAAATATTCCAGCAACAGGAAGAACCAGAGCTCAAACACCCCAAAGTTGTAGAATTAATGACCATAAGGAAGCGAAGGGTAGTCGTGGTTGGTGACCTGAGATGTTACAGAGAGTTTGCTGAGACTCATGAAGCTTACTGACTATCATCCAATGATTCTCATCCATGTTGGCACAAATAATATTGTCAGGTATCCCTCCAAGCATATCAAGCATTACTTCATGGCTCTGGAATAGAGGGTGAAGCAGATAGGTGCACAGGTGGTGTTCTCTTTAGTCCTCCCTGTTGAGTGTAAAGGCCGAGGCGGAGAAGCTTGCATCCTGGAGATGAATGCATGGATGGTGTCATTGAGAGTGTTTTGGCTTCCCAGAACAGGGGATGATTTTTCAAGGGGCTGATGAGCAGAGATGGTGACCACATATCCAAGAAGGGTCAAAGTGTCTTCCACAGGAGACTGGCTAATCTACTGAAGAGGGCTTTAAACTAGATTGATTGGGGATGAGTGAAGAAAGCCCACAGGTAAGTGCAACATTCAATAACTCTATAGAAATGGGTAAAAGGGGCAACATTTGAATGCAGAGTACATTAATGCTCGTAGTATGGGAAATAAGATCCCAAGTGCTGAAGCTTTAATGTAAGAGACTGAATTGGATTTAGTGGCTGTTACAGAGACCTGGTTCACGGACAGCCATGACCGGGATGTAATTATAGCAGGCTATATTTTATTCAAGAAGGACAGGGTAGGAAGAAGGGAAGGAGGAATGGCACTTTATGTGAAAAATAATAATAAAGCTACAGAATTACAGGTCTTAAAAGGGAAGGAGGAGGCACTGTGGAATAAACCAGAAAGATGGAATGGGGAATCCATTTGCATTGGTGTGATATACAGATCTCCCTCACAGACAGAAGACATGGACAAAGATCTAATTGAAGACATTTGCAGTATTTATTTATTTATTTAGACAGTTTTGTATACCACCTTATCCTTCAATCAAAGTGGTCACAACACAATTGGGGGATACATTTTACACAAGGGGATATGAGACACATACACTAATACTTACAGGGAACATGGGCATGAAAGGAGAAGTGCTACTGATAGGTGATTTCAACATGCTGGATGCTGATTGGCACATTCATGCTGCAGTGTCATCTAGAAGCAAGGAAATCCTAGATTCTCTACAGGGAGAACTATTCAGACAACTGGTAACAGAACCCACATGTGAAGGGGCCATACTGGACCTGGTGCTTACCAATGGTGAAAGTGTTTCTGATGTTATAGTGGGAGATCATCTTGTATCCAGTGATCACCAGATGGTGTGGTTCAGTATTAGGACTAGGGCTGATAAAGTCCATTCAAAAGTGATGGTTCTAGACTTTAGGAAAACTAACTTTGCCAAGATGGGACTATACCTCAAGGAGTTGTTAGCAGAATGGGAGCAGCTGGGGGATGTAGAAAAACAGTGGGCAAAACTGAAAAGAGATATTTTAAGGGCAACAAACCTTTTTGGTAAAAAGGTAAATAAATGCAAAGGGAAAAGGAGGCCCACTATGATTCTCGAAGTAACTGAAAAGGTGAAGAAAAAGAGGGAGGCCTTCAGGAAATATGAGATCACAGAGAGAGGAAGACAGGCATCAATATTTGGAAAAACATAGTGAAGCTAGAAAACTAGTCTTCTATTTGTATCTTTGACTAGTCAGGAAACTAGTCAAAGATAAAAATAGAAGAGAAAATAGCCAATGCAGTAAAATGGGGCGAGAAGACATTTTTCAGATATGTTAGTGAGAGGAGTAAGTGTAAAAGGGTAAAGGGAGGAATATGTAGAATTTGATAAAGATAAAGTAGAATTGCTTAACAAATAGTTTTGTTCTATGTTCACAGATGAAGGGCCAGGAGGAAGACCTCAGAAAACATCCACGAATATGAACAGTAGTGAAGAGGATCTTCAATGATTTTCAGAAGACAAAGTGATGGGGCCAGATGGAATACCTCCCAGAGTATTCAAAGAACTTGGGGAAGTTCTAGCAGCTCAACTGTCTGACCTTTTTAATGCTTCTTTAGAGCCAGGAGTGGTCCGAGAGGACTGGAGAAAGGCACATGTGGTCCCTCTACACAAAAGCAGAAGTTAGAATGAAATTGAAAACTATAGGCTGGTTAGTCTGACCTCTGTGGTGAGTAATTAATGGAAATACTGCTAAAACAGAGGATAGCAAGGTTTCTGGAGTCCAGTGCATTGCAGGATCCAAGGCAGCATGGGTTTACCACAAGCAGGTCTTGTCAGACAAATATAATTAATTTTTTTTTTCTGGATGACCAGAGAGTTGGACTGAAGGAGAGCCCTAGATGTAGTGTACTTAGATTTCAGTAAAGCCTTTGACTCGTTCTGCACAGACAACTTATAAATAAATTGAGCATCCTAGGGATAGACCTTAAAGTGACTGGGTAAGAAATTGTTTGAATGGGAGGTGACAAAGGCTACAGGTAAATGGAGCTCACTCTGAGGAGAGGGATGTGATCAGTGGTGTGCTGTAGGGATCTGTCCTTGGTCCAATTCTTCTTAACATTTTTGTTAGTGTTTATTGCAGAAGTGCTGTCAGGTAAGATTTGCCTCTTTGCAGATGATACCAAAATCTGCAATAAAATACACATCCAGGAAGGAGTAGATAACATGAAGAGGGATCTAGCTAAGCTTGAAGAATAATTGAGAATTAGGCAGTTGAGATTTAATGCCATCTGCAGACTTTGATCTTTCCATCTTCCTGAATCATATGCCTGGAACAAACTACCTGAGTCGGTAAGTCAAGCTGAAAGGGGATATTTTAAGGACACAAACCTTTTTGTTAAAAGGTAAATAAATGCAAAAGGAAAAGGTCACTATAATTCTCGAAGTAGCTGTGGCCCTTTCAAATCCAGACTAAAAACTCGCCTCTTCGAGGCTGCTTCTGGATCCTGATCAGTGTAGTTTCCTGCTCATCAACTATATGTTTTTTTACCATTCTCCTTGATATATCCTAGTCCCCAGCTGTTCCATTGTCTGCCTTTACTAGATTGCCAGCTCTGATGAGCAGGGATTGTCTCTTACATGTCTCTCTACAGTGCTGTGTATGCCTTGTAGCGCTATACAAATGATCAGTAGTAGTAGTAGGAAAAAAATGCAGGGTCATGCATTCGGACAGCAAAAATCCAAGGGAGCTGTCAACAAAAGAAAAATGGGACCTGGGCGTGGTTGTTTCTGATGATCTTAAGGTGACTAAACAAGTAGAAAAGGTGACTACAAAAACCAGACAGATGCTTGGGTGGATAGGTAGAGAAAGGAATGGCCAGCAGGAAGAAGGAGATGGTAGTGCCTCTGTATAAGTCTTTGGTGAGACCTCATTTGATGTATTATGTGCAATTCTGGAGACCACAACTTCAAAAGGATATAAATAGGATGTTGTCTGTGTAGAAGGTGGCTACCGAAATGGTCAGTGGACTTTGTCATATGGGGACAGACTTAAAGATCTCAATATGCATGCTTTGAAGGAAAGGTGGGAGAGAGGAGATATGATAGAGAAGTTTAAATACCTCCATGGCATAAATGCACAGGAGGAGAGCTTCTTTCAATTAAAAGAAAGCTCTGCAATGTGGGGACAGGATAAAGTTGAAAGGGGATAGATTTAGGCAGGGCCGGCCCGTCCATTGAGCGAGAATGTTGTTCGCACAGGGCCCCACGCGAACCACATTCTCGCTCAATGGACTGCTGCATAGGGAGCCGGGGAAGCCCACGCGAAGCCCCGGCTCCCTTTGCACAGCCCGCCAGCGTGAAGAGCCTTTACCTTCACGCTGGCGGCTGTTTCAATGAAGCCGCGAATACCGGGAGAGGTTAAAGGGCATTGCCTTTAACCTTTCCCGGCTTTCGCGGCTTCATTGAAACAGCCGCCAGCATGAAGGTAAAGGCTCTTCACGCTGGCGGGCTGTGCAGAGGGAGCCGGGGCATCGTGCGGGCTTCCCCGGCTCCCTCTGCAGCCCCTTAGACGGCGCGGGGCTCTTCGGGGGGGCGGCTAGGACTGGATGGGCTGTGATGGGGGGGGGGGAAACGGACTGGAAATGGGCTGTGATGGGGGGAGACTGAAAATGGGCTGGGATGGGGGAAACAGACTGGAAATGGGCTGTGATGGTGGGGGGAATGGACGAAAAGGGCTGTGATGGGGGGGGAAACAGACTGGAAATGGGCTGTGATGGGGGGGAGAATGGACTGGAAATGGGCTGTGATATGGGGGGGGGGGAGAACGGACTGGAAATGTGCTGTGATGGGGGGAAAGGATAAATTGGGCTGGGATGGGGGGAAACAGACTGGAAATGGGCTGTGGTGGGGGGGGGAGAACAGACTGGAAATGGGCTGTGATGGGGGGAACGGACTACAATTGGGCTGTGATGGGGGGAGGACTGCAAATGGGCTGTGATGGTGGGGGGGATAGGACTGCAAATGGGCTGTGATGGTGGGGGGAATGGACGAAATGGGCTGTGATGGGGGGGGGAACTTGGACTGGAAATGGGCTGATGAAGAGCTGGATTAGGACTGGAAATGGGTTTATGGGGGCTGGAATAGGGCTAAGTGCGCTGACGAGGGGGCTAGGATTGGAAATTAGCTGATGGGGGAGCGTGGAGGAAATGGGCTGATGAGGGACTGGAATGGAACTGGAAAAGAGCATATGGGGGCTAGGACTGGAAATGGGCTGATGAGCTAGGATAGGACTAGAAATGGGCTGATGGGTGGAACGTAGACTGCAAATAGGTGATGGGCTGGAATAGGACACTGGAAATGGGCTGATGGGGGCTGGAATAGGACTGGAAGTGGGCTGATGGGAGTTGGAAAAGGGCTGGAAATGGGCTGATGGGGAGCTTGCAGTGGAAATGGGCTGATGGGGGGCTGGAATGGAACTGGAAAACAGCATATGGGAGGCTAGGACTGGAAATGGGCTGATGTGGAAGCTTGGAAGACTGGGACTAGAAGGGGGCAGATGCTGGGTGGGTCTAGAACTATAAAGGAGCTGATTTTGGGGGAGGACTAGAAAGGGATGGGAAATGACAATGGAGAGGGGAAAAGATATTTTGTGTGGGAGGGAAGAAAAGTCTACGAAGGGCCGGGTATTGGAAGAGTAAGTGTAGATTGAGAATGGAAGGGTGAAATTTGAGTGGATGATAAAGCAATAAGGAAAGAAATGGAGGAAAGAGCAAAAGGGAAAAGATCAGTATGTTAAAGCAGATATAGAGAAAACATTTGGAAAAAAATCTAAAAGAGAAGAAAGGAAAATGGATAGCTCGCAGAAGACACAAAGAAACCAGAAGAAAGTGACAGGAGCAATTGCCAATGAAAAGAAAATGCACAAGCAACAAAAGGTAGAAAAATACTTTATTTTGAATTTATTAACTGGAATATATCAGCTCTGGGAAATGTGCATTGTTAACATCTTTTGTGTTTTGTTTAGTACAAGAGGAAATTAATTTATAGTTTTATTTCTCCAGTGTTGTTGTACATCCCAAGTTTGGATTTTGGGGTCCCCAGTTTAATTATTGTCTTCCTATTTCTAAATTGTGATCCCTTGTTCTTTGGTGACGGTCTATATTCTGCATTTTAACCAAGCTGAGGTATTCTGTTCATGTAGTTTCTATTTGACCATGTCACTTGTTCTCTTTCCCCAGTAGGAGATGCATTGGTATTCTCTGAGATGTATTGGTTTAATATTTGCAGTGTTGCCTTTTGATAGGTAGGTTTTGGTGCTTTGTGAGTCTTGGCAGAGCTGTTATGATATGGTGGATTTGCTATGAGTTCTAAAAGGTCAGTGTTTATAGTACTTCCTAATGGGCCTGGCGGTTGGCACTGGAATATAGTAATGTAGAAATCTGTTAGTCTTTCTTTATCCAGACACTCATTAAGAAGCATGTTTACTAAAAATGCATGTTAACATTATGCAAGTATTTATGCAAATGAGGCTCCCTATGCAAATGAGGCCCCGCAATTAATCTCCGCACATGGCCCCGCACCCCCCTTGGGCCGCCCCTGGATTTAGGAGTCTTATGCGAAAATATTTCTTCATAAAAAGAGTGGTAGATACATGGAACATTCTTTTAATGGAGGTAGCTGAAATCAAGAAAGAATGGGACCAACACAGAAGATCTCTAAAGGAAAAAAAGGGACTATGGTAGTTGGTATGGAAGGGAAGACTGGATAGGCCATATAGTCTCTTTTTGCCATTATGCTTCTATGTTCATAGAGGTTCATGTACTGGTGAGCCACAATATCTTGCTCATTGTGTAGTAGATTATATTTCTAACTAGTCATTGAGATCTTCTCAGAATGGATTATTGCAATTGCCCTCACTGTCTGATGTTTGATGAATACCACACGTGTTGTGGTACTGTGATAGTTTGACCACTATGTTTTGGAATTAGTTGCCACAGCAATTGAGTGATTAAATGATTTGTGTTTTGGAAAGCACTTGAAAGGTTGTTTACTTGATCAGTGTTTCAATAATTGCTAATTATGTTTAGTACTTTTTTTTAAATTCAATGTAATGGTATTTCATTTAAGGTAATGTAGTAATATTTTTAATTATAGTGCTTTATGCATTTGTACAAAGTGGTATATCAAATAAATATATGGAAATCGAAAATTAACTGTTTTCAGGTTTGGGATAATGTCTTGCTGCAGTCCACATATATCCTGCATACTAGAGGTTCCCCTTTCCTGCCTACAATATAGCATTAAAGTATTAAAAGCCTTAAATATAGGAATAACAAACACACATAAATATAAACTGACAACAGGATAGAACTAGATCACTATGATTGATGGCTACTTATGAATAAAATAAAGAGCAAATGGCCCATACACTGGCATTGTTAAGTAGATCAATATTCAAATTCCGGAGTCGTCGTCTTTTTTTAACGCTGGCTCGCATCTCCATCCTCACTTCATCCACTACCAATGAATACTTCATATGACACTCTAAGAATATTTTTGGCAAACTTATGGTGCTAGCTTTTATTCAAATTTGCAACCACTTCAACTTTCATAACAGTATGCAGCTTATAACATCTCCCAAGTTGGTTCCTTCCCACACTATGTAACACTTCAGCTGCTAGTCATCACATTTCCCATATCCCCCGTCTCAACAGCCACACTTGGCCACCCAGTTAGTCTGTCTTGATCTAGCCATGATGAGGTACAATGAACCCTGTGGCACTCAAACCCCTTCCCCTCCCGCACAGCCTGCGGTGATGCCAAGCTGTGCCCCTGAAACATGCGGCGATTATTGCCTGCAAGCTTCCATGCCCTTTCCCCTATTTTCAAGTCCAACATCTCTCTACTCGGTTAAATCTTGGGAGTAATCAGACCCCCCCCCCCCCATTCTTGCTCCTGTTAGCTGTGACCAGCAATCCCCACCAACCGTTCCCTGATAATCCTAACAGGGGGTGGGCAGGTTGGAAGAATACATTCCCTGTCCTGTTCCTGACCATCTTACGCAGCCTAATGTTCACTACACTAGTGGTCCAGCTGCTTCCCACTCTTTCCATCGTCTCTCCCTGCCTGCTTGCTGCAATCTCAATTTTCCCTTCCCCTTCCCCTTTCCTCTCCATCTCCATGCTCTTTAGCCTGCTCTGGATATTCTCTCCCTCCCCCTCCCAGTGCACTCAAAGTGGGGGGCTCGGCCATATTATGGTGCTCCCTTGCCAAAGTTTTGGGATGGGAGGTCACTACTTAAATTACCAATGTATATTTAGCAGCACTATATGGATAGCGAGTGACGCTAAGTATTCATGGAGCATGGTAAGCATGAACGGCTCTCTAGGTAGCAGTTATATTCAGTAGCTATTCATATAGCTATGAGGTTTAATTTAGGATGGACATTGTATGGCTAGTGGCTGAATATTGCCAGCTATCCATAGAATTAGGTGGAACACCACCCTCTGCCCTCACTTATGCCCATTACTATCCAGATAGTGTCGAGGTGGTCGTAGAACGTTTTACCTGCACTATCCACATAGTGCAGCTGAAAATTCATGGATAGGGAACTTATCTCTATAGCAGCTTCTATTATGGCGCGGCCGCGTGGCCCCCCCCCGGGGCGTGCGAGCGGCCGACGTTAACCGGGGGGGCGGCCGGCCGTGTGCCCGCCGCAGTGTGGCTGCGTGGCTTCGCGGTTGGGGCCCGCAGTGTGTGGAGGGCTCCCATTGGCTCCCGCGGCACAGGGCAGTGCGCGGGAGCCAATGGGAGGAGTGGAGGAGTTCCGGGGGGAGAGCAAGGGGAGCGTTGCGGCGTCCTCCGGCCTTTCTCTCGAGGTGACCGGAGGTGCCGGACGTGCCAACTAGGCACGCGCGCTCTCGGCGTCCCGCCACCTCACACATGGACCGGGTGAGTGGTTTGCGCAGGAAGTGCGGCAAGACTGTGGCTGCCATCCATCAGCGGTGCGGGCATGTTCGCGTCGAGAGGGTGCCGCACATGCTTGCCTTTGTGTCATACACTCTTCCCCAATTATTGCTTATCTTGAGTAAAGCAACTGAGGTTGGCCTTGCATTCAAGCCAAGCACGTTTCAGCTTGGCTTGCATTGGAAGGGTAATTTTTCCCTCGCATTCACTCGGGATCTGTGTGGGAAATTACCCAGCTAATCGTTACAAAATCTGAGCAAATTTGAAGGAGATTTGCCATAATACTCATTGATTCTGGCTATTGCAACCCCTTCCGATCAGGATCTCTGCTCTCATTTCGATGCAGATTTGCTAATCTGAGGGATTCACATTGGATTTTAAACAAGGGTTGGCCAAGCAAATTTGATGAAATGGGGAACTTCTAGTGGGTCTGTAGAAATAGACCATGGACCTCCCTTTTTTTTTTGTTAAGCTTGCATATCTCTTTTCAAAATAAGAGGTAATAACCCTAGAAGTGATATAACGCTTTCCTTCTATTATTCAATATGTATTATTATTTTGGAATACTTAGTCATTTTGGTTGATTCTGCTTTAAAGGATAATTTTTGCTTGGAATAGAGCAGGTATTTTAAATAAGAGGTGTCGCTCACGCCTGCAGGACTCAGGGTTGCCCGCTCTGTTGAGAGGCCTTTGGCCCCTCCTGGCTTTTGCGAGCGCCGGCAGGCGTTGCGAGGTTAGCAGTCCATTGCAAGAAGTTCTGCTGTCGCACAAAATATCCCGTGGGTACGTTCCACCCTCTCCTCCGGCCCTGTCCCAAAAACGCCCGGAAGTGCCAGTAAGTCTCCTTCAGATAGGGGCCGGCCTTCGGTACTGGGGCTTCTTTTGCTGGACATGAAGGTCCATGTTGCACAGGGGCTGTAGGTGGGGGATGGGACGTGCACATTTCCCATGTATTTTACCAAGGCTTCCACACATACGGATTTTTTTTGTAACACCCCTATAAGGATGGGAGGGAGACTGAGTGTATTTGCCAGCCCTTCCACCTGGAGCATCTATTTAAACAGGTAACTTGCAATATATCAACTCTGATCTCTTCGGCAGGGGGATGTCAAACTGACGAGGTTGTTTTTGAACCTGACACCCCCCCCCTCTCCCTTTTTCTCCTGTTTATCGCCCATGTGTGTTGCACCATTTCTCCTGGCTTCTGCTCTAATCCCCTGCTTGTTGTATTTGTCGGTCTGGGATAGATGAGGAGCTTTGTTGAGCGGGGTCTGTCTACATACATAGTGCTGCATATACCTTGTAGCTTTATGCAAATGACGAGCTGTAGGGATAATAGGAATATTTGCTGGTGTTTAGATGCCTATGTTTAAGTATGAACACAGCCATATTCCGAGGTTCTTTGGACATGGGGGCCGGGACTGAATGCCTCGCCTATGGGTGCTGGGTCCCTCGCACACTTGCGCTAGCTATGTGATAGTTGGCTCGCCTTGGAGTGTCGTAACGCAAATCACACAGGGCAATTGAGGCCGCTGTGCCTTGGCAAGGGCACGGTCACGGTTTCAATGCCGGTGTGTGTGTTAAGTGATTGCCGTTTCATTCAGCGCAGCCCTCAATGTCATAGCGGGTGATTTCAGTCAGGGCCAGTGCTATGGTCATATCCCTAACTTTTGGTCTATTTGTACTGACGCTGGCTTATTTTCCAGCTGTTTGTCGTATTAAATGGCTTATTAAATACGGGTGGGAGGGGACGGGGGGGCTGCGGCTCACCTGGTTGGGAACTTTGCAGGGTGGGGGGCAAGGCCCTTCCCGGGTGGCTTGGCTGGGGGCGTGGCAGCCGCCTTGGGCGGGAGCGGGCTGTGGCGTCTTTCCCTTGTTTCTCCCCACAGGGCACTTCGGGATGGCAGTCCCCGAGGCACGAGAGTCCGCTGGCATGTAGTGCCGGATCGGTCGGAGGCAGGAGTGGTGCCTGACCAGGCGACGGCTGCGGCAGGTGAGTCTGTGGGGGCGGGGTCTTCGGGGGGAATCACGGCGGGGGGAGAGGGGGGTGGGCGGCCCGAAAATGGCGGCGTTCAGGCCGTACGCGTTGGGCGTCGGGTTGCTGGTCATCTACGTCCTCAGGGACGTCGTTGTTCTCGTCCGGGTCGGAGGGGAGCCGGGTCGAGGGTGGGCGGGGGGGGGGAGGGCGAGGACAGGGTTGGTTGGTTTGGGGGGGCGCCATCGTCGGGGGTAGCGTTCTCGGAGTTGAGGGACGGCGTGCCGAGGATGCTTCGGCGTAAACTTGCGGAGAGGCACTGGAGGGTCTGAAGCGTTTTGGGGACAGTAGGAAGTAGCGGACGGTTGATGGCACGGCTGGTAGGGTACCGAAGGGGTGCGCAACCCGCGGGCATTGCTGCGGCTGGCTAGGGTGTGGGGGAGGGCGCATTAGGGCCAGTGCGGGATGGAGGCCCGGTCGGTGCAGCGTTTTGACAGCGGGCTGGTCCGATGGCAGTGGTCGTTACAGTTAGTTGCGTACAGTCAGTTACAGATTTCTTTGTTCTTTGCCCCCTCCCACTGCTTCTCTCCGGGATAGGCTAGCGGTGGATATCCTGTTCGGGGGGTAGCGGGCCCTTTCCGGGCGACACCTTTCCCGGGGGGCCAGGTGCATAGCGGTTGATCCGTCACCTGTCCCACCCCATCGGGGGTTCGGGGTATGATCATCTCCCCACGGAATTCAGTGACGTGCGTAGGCTTCCTTTGACGAGGCGGTGGAGTTGGTGCGGGGGTCCGGGCGGGGGTGCCGGATGGCCAGGGCGGACATTGCATCTTGTCTTGTTGGCTATTGCCGGTGCGCCCTTAGGCATTCCCGTTGTAGGGGGTTTTTGTTTCTGATTTGATAGGGGTTTGCCTCTGGGGTGTTCTATCTATGGTGCGCACCTGGAACAATTTGGTACGTTCCTGCATTGGGCGTTAGTAGGCCGGGGGCGGGGTGCTCAAGTGGATTTTTCTGGTAGTGGGGGAGGCGCGGCTTGGGCGCGTCGACGCCTTGTTGGTCGGGCTCGTGCAGATGGAGGGGGAGTGGGGAGTTCCAGTGGCGGAGGGGAAGACGGAGGGCCCCAAGACTCGGTTAACCTTTTTAGGATCGAGCTGGCTTCTGGGGAGGTAGTGGCACGCCTGACGGAGGGTCGGATCCAGCGGCTCCGGGTTCCGGTGGCAATCGCCTGGGGTACTAGGAGGGTGACTTCGCAGGTGCTGCAGGTGTTAATCGGCTCCTTGACTTTGGCCTGGGGTGTTATCTTGGAGGGGTGAGGTTTATGAGGCATTTGGCAGCCGCTAGGGCAGGTCTCTACAGCCCGCATCATCGCCTGAGGGTTGCGGAGTATTCGGGCTGCGATAACATATGGGCGGAGTTCTTGCGGGAGTTCGACGGCACTACTGTGCTCCGAGATCGGGAGATCTCCAGTCGGGACCTGCAGTGGTTATCGACACGGCTGGAGGGTTGGGCCTTGGGGGGTTCTTTGGCGGCTTGTAGGGTGCGCTGCGGTGGCCTGATTCTTGTAAGGCAGTCGGTCTCCAGGCCCATTTCACCTTCTGGGAGTGGTTTCCGCTACTGTTGGTGTTTGCGAACCCTGCTCGGCCAGACCACCATCGTAGGCTTGTATGGTGGTGCGTCCATGCGGCGGTGATAAGAGTAGTGAACAACTACCCCCCGCGCTGTAAACTGGTTGCTAGCTCGAGGCGACAGGTCGTACCAGTGGGGCGGCGACTGCTTAGTGCGGTTCCGGGGTGAGCGTGGACAAGGGGGGGGGACCACCCTCCAATCACCGGATTGGCCTGTATGTGGCAGCGGTGTACGCCGCCGGAGTGTCTCGGGCTACGGCGAGTAGGGCTTGGGGCGGGGTTCGCGTTCCTTGCTAGGGCTGGGAGCGCTCTGGCCCGTCACCAGGGACAGCGGGAGGCCCATTCCGCCTGAGTTGCTGCCACGCTTGTGTGCGGTTTGGCCAGCGGCGGTGTCATCCAGTTACGAGGGCGTCTGCTTCCGGGCGGGTTCGTCACAACAGAGTAGTAATAATGGGTGATTTCAATTACCCCGGTATCGACTGGGACCGTGTCACAGCAGGACAAGCTAAAGAGATAAAGTTTCTAGATGAAATAAATGACTGCTTCTTGGAGCAGCTGATTCATGAACCGACCAGAGGGGAAGCCATACTGGACCTAGTCCTTAGTGGAACGCCAGATCTGGTGCAAGAAATAAGGGTGTTGGGACCACTTGGCAATAGTGATCATAGTATGATCATGTTTGATTTAATCAGTGGAGGACAGATAGTAAAGGAATCCACAGTACTACCTTTTAACTTTCAAAAGGGAGACTATGATAGAATGAGGAATATAGTTCGGAAAAAAACTAAAAGGAGCGGTTCCAAAGGTTAAAGACTTACAGCAAGCTTGGGTGTTATTTAAAAATACTATCCTCAAAGCCCAGACCAGCTGTATTCCACGCATTAAGAAAAGTGGAAGAAAGTCCAAAAAACTGCCAGCATGGTTTAAAGGTGAGGTCAGAGAGGCTGTTGCTGCCAAAAGAGCAACCTTCAGGAAATGGAAAAAAGAGCCAAATGATGAAAACTGGAAACAGCACAAGCACTGGCAAGTTAAATGCAAAGCATTGATAAGGCAGGCAAAGCGGGAATTTGAGAAGAAACTTGCTACGGAAGCAAAAACACAAAATAAAGACTTTTTCAAGTACATTCGTAGCAAAAGGCCTGTGAGAGAGTCAATTGGACCATTAGATGATAGAGGGGTAAAAGGGGCAGTAAGAGGAGACAAGGCTATAGCAGAGAGACTGAATGAATTCTTTGCTTCGGTCTTTACTGAGGAAGATGTAGGGATGTTACCCAAGACTGAAGTGGTATTTAAAGGTGATACTGCAGAGGAATTGAGAGAAATATCGCTACACCGGGAAGATATATTACAACTATTTGATAAACTGAATAGTAGCAAATCACCTGGACCGGATGGTATACATCCCAGAGTGTTGAAAGAACTGAAATATGAGATTGCAGACCTGTTATTGGTAATCTGTGAACTTTCATTAAAATCATCTGTAATACCTGAAGATTGGAGGGTCGCCAACGTAACACCAATTTTTAAAAAGGGTTCCAGGGGTGACCCGGGAAATTACAGACTGGTGAGCCTGATGTCAGTACCAGGGAAAATGGTAGAAACCATCATAAAGAACAAAATTACACAGCATGTAGATAGTCATGGCCTAATGGGAGACAGCCAACATGGCTTTAGACAAGGAAGATCTTGTCTTACTAATCTGATCTGTTTTTTTGAAGGTGTGCATAAACAGGTAGACAAAGGTGAGTCGGTTGATATAGTGTATCTGGACTTTCAGAAAGCTTTTGACAAGGTCCCCCATCAGAGACGTTTGGCGAAGCTAAAAAGTCATGGGATAGGAGGCAGTGTACTATTGTGGATCAGGAACTGGTTAAAAGATAGAAAGCAGAGGGTAGGGCTAAATGGCCAATATTCCCAATGGAAAAAGGTGAATAGCGGAGTACCCCAGGGATCTGTACTGGGTCCGCTACTTTTTGACATATTCATAAATGACCTGGAAAAGGGAATAACTAGTGAGGTTATCAAATTTGCAGATGACACAAAACTGTTTAAAGTTGTTAAAACCCAAGAGGATTGTGGAAAACTGCAGGAGGATCTGGATAAATTGGAAGACTGGGCATCCAAATGGCAGATGAAATTTAATGTGGACAAGTGCAAAGTTATGCACCTAGGAAAGAACAACCCACACTATAGTTACACGATGCAAGGCTCCACATTAGAAACCACCACCCAGGAAAAAGATTTAGGAGTCATCGTGGATAACATGTTAAAACCCTCCGCCCAGTGTGCAGCGGCGGCCAAGAAAGCAAATAGAATGCTAGGTATCATAAGGAAAGGGATGGAGAATAAAACAAAGGATATTATAATGCCTCTGTATCGCTCCATGGTACGACCGAACCTTGAATATTGTGTGCAATTCTGGTCACCGTATCTTAAAAAGGACATAGAGTTATTAGAAAAAGTACAGAGAAGAGCCACCAAATTGGTGAAGGGGATGGAAGGCTACTCCTATGAAGAGAGGCTAAAAAGGTTAGGGCTCTTTAACCTAGAAAAGAGACGGCTGAGGGGAGATATGATAGAGGTGTATAAATTAATGAATGGAGTGGAACGGATAAACGTGGATCAATTGTTTACGCTATCAGAATATAGAAGGACTAGGGGACATGTAATGAAGCTACAGGGTAAACTATTTAAGACAAATAGGAGAAAATATTTCTTCACTCAACGTGTAATCAAACTCTGGAATCTGTTACCGGAGGATGTAGTAAGGGCTGTTAGTATAGCTGGGTTTAAAAAAGGTTTGGACAAGTTCCTGGAGGAAAGGTCCATAAACTACTATTAAAAAGGGACCCAGGATATCAATGCTTGGCCTAGTACAAGCACTGCAGAACCTGTGTCTTTTGGGGAAACTGCTAGGTACGTATGACCTAGATTGGCCACTGTTGGAAACAGGATGCTGGGCTTGATGGACCTCGGTCTGACCCAGTATGGCATTTCTTATGTTCTTATGTTCTTATGTCTTTGGGCAGCTACTAGTGCGGCGGCGGTGGGCTTACCTGAGCGGGATATCAGGCGGTTCGGAAGATGGCATACCTGCGCGTATCGGGGATATGTGCATCGGTAAGGGCGCTGGGGAGGGGCTGGCTAACTGTGGATCTGTTTATTTTGCAGATGTTCTTCCTGGCTTGTGTCGCTGTTGGGTGCTTGGTTCGAGTGGGGCCGGTTGGCGAGCAGCAACACGCCTGGATGAGTGGAAGATTGGTTGGACCAGTTCGGGGTGCCCGTTTCATGGCTGGGAGAGCGCATCTGCGATGGCTTCAGCTTGCCTTTGCTACACTGGGGCGGCAGCGATCTGGTGTCCTGGGCCTGCAGTGGCGTCGGGCCGGGATTCGGGACATGTAAGCGCTATTGGAGATGTTTCAGGGTTCTGATTTTCCTGTGGTCAGCTATCGATCCAAGGCCTGCTTGCTCGGCCCGGCGGCGGGGGTCGCGGGGTCTAGCAAAGATCAATCGCCGAATTGGCAGGTGGGTGGGGGAGCAGGGTGGGGACCCCGCTTTTGCAACCCTGGGCTGGGGGTGGATGGTGCGGGCCTGTTTCGGGCTGCTGGGGTCCACCTATCCCCGGTGGGATGGATCTGCTCCGCATCGCTTGGCAGGCGGCCTTGGAGGATTGGCTGAACCGGGGGGGCGCTGGTCGCAGCTTTGCCTGGGGGGGGGGGCGGCTGAGGCCGGGGTGGGCCGGAGCCGGTGGCGGCATCCCGGAGGTTTCCGGGGTCCGGAGCCGGAGCCAAGCAGTAGGGCGGGGGTGGGGTACCCCTGCCCGGACGGTCCCTCAGGCGTTTGCTAATAATAGGGCGAAGCCGGATGAGGGAGGCTAGGCAATTTGCCAGGGCTTGGACAAGGCGGAAGCAGAAGCGGCATCACTTTGCTATTCACATGGCTGGTGAGGGCTCACTCTGCTGGGGGGGGGAAATACAATGTAAAGTTTGGATTGTTGATGTTATGGTTTATGGCAATAAAGCTGCGACCAGTTGAATTCCCATATATGTGTGGTGTACCTTTTTTATGATGGTGGGGGGGGTGTTGCGGTGTGGCGGAGGTCGGTCCAGCTTACCCGGTTATGGCGCGGCCGCGTGGCCCCCCCCGGGGCGTGCGAGCGGCTGACGTTAACCGGGGGGGGCGGCCGGCCGCGTGCCCGCCGCAGCATGGCTGTGTGGCTTCGCGGTCGGGGCCCGCAGTGCGTGGAGGGCTCCCATTGGCTCCCGCGGCACAGGACAGTGCGCGGGAGCCAATGGGAGGAGTGGAGGAGTTCCGGGGGGAGAGCAAGGGGAGCGTTGTGGCGTCCTCCAGCCTTTCTCTCGAGGTGGCCAGAGGTGCCGGACGTCCCGCCCTCCCTCCCTTTAACTGGGGTTCGGGGGTGTGGTGGCTATGGAGGGGTGTTGCAGCTGGGGGGGGGGGTGTGGCGGGATCCCGGAGGTTTCCGGGGTCCGGAGCCGGAGCCAAGCAGTAGGGCGGGGTGGGGTACCCCCGCCCGGGCGGTCCCTCAGGCTTTTGCTAATAATAGGGCGAAGCCAGATGAGGGAGGCTAGGCAATTTGCCGGGGCCTGGACAAGGCGGAAGCGGAAGCGGCATCACTTTGCTATTCACATGGCTGGTGAGGGCTCGCTCTGCTTGGGGGGGGAAATACAATGTAAAGTTTGGATTGTTGATGTTATGGTTTATGGCAATAAAGCTGCGACCAGTTGAATTCCCATATATGTGTGGTCTACCTTTTTTATGATGGTGGGGGGGGGGGTGTTGCGGTGTGGCGGAGGCCGGTCCACCTTACCCGGTTATGGGGCTGATTTCATAAGGAAACAGCATAAAGGTATGCACCATTTACCCTCATAAGTTCCTATTTTAAAAATCTTAAGGGCATAAATGAGCACTTACACATGTGCTTTAGACAGTAGCTATTCAGTAAGAGTGAGCATACTGTAAGTGCAGTCACATGTATTTTCAGTGTGGGGGTGCACAGAGGTGACACTTGAGAAGAGCATAGGCAGAGCCTAAATTTACCCACATAAGTCAATGGCTAACTGTGCAGTAATTAACTTGCCATATATACTAATCATAAGAAGTGTGGCAAATGTAGTTACCATGGTTAAAATAAGTACAAATATAGTGATGGACATGGCAAAGAAGGATGATAAGCTGTTTAGATAGTTGTACTTTATGCGTTTATGCATGGGAAATGAAGCCAATGAAAATCCCTTCTACATTGAAGGAAGAGTTAAATACACATTGCATAAGGAAAAAATGTCTCAAAGTAACAGGACAGCTCTCATTAACCAGGAACCTCTGATGGTACTCAAGTGGTAGCAGCAGAGGTAAAGAAAGAGGAGAATGAGAGATAGTAGCAGGAAAAGAGAGAGAGAGAGAGAGAGAAAGCAGAAGAGGGAAAGAAGATAGTGAGATGAGAGTGAGAGAGGAAGGGAGGCCATATGTGCCTAAAGTTGAGCCAGTTGATAAAAAGTTACATTTTGCATAAAACATCAAGGTAGGAATTGGAATCTTCCAGTCAGGATGTTTGCAATTCCTCTGATATTTTACAAAAAGCACTGCTGAATGTGAACCCTTTTATAAATATGAATAAGGAAGCTAGCAAATACATACAATGAGAACAGCCAATTCATAAAACTACATGTGCACAAAAAGAGCGGCATCTAGTGGGTGGCCAGAGGCAGGGCCGGCCCGTCCATTGAGCAAGAATGTTTTTTGCACAGGGCCCCGCAAAAAACATTCTACATCAGGCCAAATAGATTTTTTAAAAAAAGCAAACCGTCTGCCACTGCCGCTGCCGCCGTGGCAGCGGCAGAGTCAAGTGTCCCGCCGTGGGCCCCCCCCTACCCGGAAAAGCCTCCCAGAAACATCAGCTTCGGACAGAGTCCCAAAGCGCAGGCTTTCAGAGCCGCGAGAGCTTCCCTGACCTCTCGCGGCTCTGTTAAGCCCGCCGGGGCTGATGGGAAATTAACAGAGCCGCGCGAGAAAGGGAAACTCTCGCGGCTCTAAAAGCCCGCGCTTTGGGACTCTATCCGAAGCTGATGTTTCTGGGAGGCTTTGCCGGGGAGGGGGGGCCTGCGGCGGGACGCTTGACTCTGCTGCTGCTACGGCGGCAGCGGCAGCGGCAGCCGGTTTGCTTTTTTTAAAAAATCTATTTGGCCTGATGAGGGAGGGGGGATAGGACTGGTAATGGGCTATGGGGGGGGAACTAAGACTGGAAGTGGGCTGATGGGGGGGGGGTTAGGACTAGTAATGAGTTATGGGGGGCTAGCACTTGAAATGGGGGGGTAGGACTGGTAATGGGCTGATGGGGGGCTAAGATTGGAAATGGGCTGGTGGGGGGGGGGTCAGAACTGGAGACTGATGGGGTGGCCAAGACTGGAAATGGGTTGCTGGTGGGGCTAAGACTGGAAATGGGCTGATGGGGGGTTAGAACTGGAGGCTGATAGGGAGGCTAAGACTGGAAATGGGCTGATGGGGGGTTAGGACTGGTAATGGGCTATGGGGGGGCTAAGACTAAAAATGGGCTGATGGGGTTAGGACTGGAAATGGGCTGATGGGGGGTTAAGACTAGTAATGGGCTATGGGGAGGCTAGGACTGGAAATGGGCTATGGGGAGGCTAAGACTAAAAATGGGCTGATGGGGGGGGGTTAGGACTGGAAATGGGCTGATGGGGGTTAGGACTGGTAATGGGCTATGGGGGGGGCTAAGACTAAAAATGGGCTGATGGGGTTAGGACTGGAAACGGGAAGAGGGGGGGAGAGGACTCGTAATGGGAGATGGGGGGGGGGTTAGGACTAGTAATGGGCTATGGGGGGGCTAGGACAGGAAATGGGCTGACGGGGGGGTTAGGACTGGAAATGGGCTATGGGGAGGCTAAGACTAAAAATATGCTGATGGGGGGGTTAAGACTGGATATGGGCTGATGGGGGGTTAGGACTGGTAATGGGCTATGGGGAGGATAAGACTAAAAATGCGCTGGTGGGGGGGGTTAGGACTGGATATGGGCTGATGGGGGGGTTAGGACTGGAAGTGGGCTAATGGGGGGGTTAGGACTAGTAATGGGCTATGGGGGGGGCTAGGACTGGAAATGGGCTGATGTGGGGCTTAGGACTGGTAAGGGCTATGGGGGGGCTAAGACTGGTAATAGGTTGGGGGGGGTTGCTAGAACTGGAAATGGGCTGAGTGGAAGGAGGGCTTGAACTGCAAATAGCTGATGGGGACGGAGGCTTGGAATGGAAATGGGCTGAGTGGAAGGGGGGCTTGAGCTGCAAATAGCTGATGGGGGGCTTGGAATGGAAATGGGCTGTGAGGGGAGGGAGCTAGGACTGGAAAAGGGCTGAGTGGGGGGGTAGGACAGGAAATGGGCTGATGTAGGGGCTAGGATAGGACTGGAAATGGGCTTTTGGGGGGTGCTAAGATTGGAAATAGGCTGTGGTGGGGGCTTGGATTGAAATGGACTCATGGAGGGGCTAGAACTGGAAGTAGGCTCATGGGGGGCTTGGATTGGAAATGGACTGAGTGGAGGGGAGCTAGGATTTGACATGGGCTGATGGTGGGGCTAGGAAAGGACTATAAATGGGCTGATGGGGGGCTGGGATTGGAAATGAGCTGATGGAGGGACTCGGATAGGACTGGAAATGGATGGGGGAGCTAGGACTGGAAATGGGCTGATGGTGGGGCTAGGATAGGACTGGAAATGGGCTTATGGGGGGCTAGGACTGGAAATGGGCTGATGCGGGGACTAGAAGGGAGCGGATGCTGGGTGGGGCTGGAACTAGAAGGGAACTGATGTTTGGGAAGGATTAGAATGGGATGGAGCTTGGAGAGGGGAAAATATTTTGTGTGGGAGGGAAGAGAAATCTACAATTGGCCGGATATTGGGAGAGTAAGTGGGGATTGAGGATGGAGGGGTAAAATTTGAGTGGATGAAATAGGAATGAGGAAAGAGCAAAAGGAGAAAGATTAGTATGTTAAAGCAGATGTAGAGAGAGAATGGAAAAAAACTAGAAGAGAGAAGAAAGGACAAATGGACAGCAGACGATGGAGAGTTAGAAGAAGACATGAAGAAACCAGAAGAAAGTGGCTGGAGCAATTGCACCTGAAAAATGCACAAAAGGTAGAAAAATATCTCTTTATTTTGAATTTATTAATTGGAATATGTCAGCTCTGGGAAATGTGCATCATTAACGTCTACGCTTTGTTTAAGAGTACAAGAGGAAATTAATTTATAGTTTTATTTCTACAGTGTTGTTGTACATTGCAAGTTTGGCTTTTGGGGTTCCCAGTTTAATTATTGTTTTCCTATTTCTAAATTGTGATTCCTTGTTTGGTGATGGTCTATATTCTGTATGTGTAACTGAGCTGAGGTATTCTGTTTATGTAATTCCTATTTGACATTGCCACTTGTTCTCTTTCCCCAGTAGGTCATGCATTGTTATTCTCTGAAATGTATTGGTTTAATATTTGCAGTGTTGCCTTTTTATAGTTATGGTATGATGCTTTGTGAGTCCTGGTAGTGCTGTCAGGATACGGCGGGTTTGCTATGGGTTCTAAATGGGCAGTGTTTGTAGTAGTTCCTAATGTGCCTGGCGGATGGCACTGGATTATAGTAATGTAGAAATCTTTTAGTCTTTCTTTATCCATACACTCATTAAGAGGCATGTTTACTAAAAGTTTGTGTATGGTAACATTATGTAAATATGTATGCAAATGAGGTCCCTTATGCAAATGAGGCCCCACACCGAGTCTCCGCACATGGCCCCACACCCCCCTTGGGCCGCCCCTGGCCAGAGGGTTTGTGCGGCTCTAGGCAGACCCTCCATGCAGCCACCCCCCCCCCCCCTTATGCTGAAGAAGTGGTGGCTGAACTGCTGCTTCATCACTGCATCGGGCCTTAAAATGCCCACGCATATGCTCATGGCCTGCCGCTTCTGCTCCCCCCCTCCTCTGACGCTACTTCCTTGGAAGGGGCAGGAGCAGCAGGCTGGAACTGACATTTTAAAGCCCATTGCTTTGGGGGGAGGAGTGACCGCCTAGTTTGCCTAGTGGTTGGCTGGCCCTCGTGGCATCACTTGTCATCTTCCTCATTACTTGGTTATGCCAATTTCTGGCACCTTCAGGTATAGTGTTAGCCCATTTCACAAAAATATAAGTGGAACTGGACCCATTTAGAAATGAAGCGCTAAAAGGTAAAATTGAATATGCTGAACTCCAGAAACCCACAGGAAGTTAACTTCAATTATCTCCCTGTATCGCTTTTTTCAAACTCCCATCAAAATAAGCATTTTGCTGAAATATATGCAGGCTTGGAGTTGGTGCAGAAGCCAACGAGAAAATGTGTTTAAATATTCATGCATTTCCATTGTGAAATAGGAACTGCATGTATACTCTTTCAGAGTACCCATACCACACCTCCCCTTGAAATCTCTGCATTCCAGAGATCTACACATGGTAACAGCAGCTTTCTGAAATCACCCTTTACAGATTATGCAAGTTGCATATGTACAAGCTGCTGTTTCCAGTGTAGATGCTTCTAAAGAGGCCTCCATATTGTATTTGGATTGTCAGCAAGCATTTGATAAAGTCACTCCTGAGAGCTTCCTGAGGAAATGAAAAAGTCATGGGACAGGAAATAATGTCCTGTTGTGGACTAGGAACTGGTTAATATACAGGAAATAAAGAATAGGGCTAAATGATCAGTTTTCCAAATGGAAATGCATCAATAATGGTGTGTCTCGAGGGTTTATATTAGGACCTGTCCTGTTTAACATATTCATAAATGATCTGGAAAAGGCTGCAATGAGGTAGGTGATCAGATTTGCAGATAACACAAAATTATTCAAAATCATTAAAACAGCCATGGATTGTGAAGAATTGCATAAAGGATTTGGTGGGATAAAGTCTGGGTATCTAAATGGCAGATGAAATGATGCACCTAGAGAAAATAATCCCAACTACAGACACATGATCCTGGGTTCCATGTTAGGAGTCACCACTCAAGAAAAACATCTTGAAGTCCTTGTGGACAGTACATTGAAATGTACAGCCCAATGTGTTGTAGCTGCCAAAAAAAAAAAAAAAAGCAAATAGGACGTTAGGGTTAACTTGAAAAGAAATGGAGAAGAAAACTAAACATAGGTTTATGGAGTGACTGCACATGAACTACCTTGTGCTGTTCTGGTCATACCATCTCAATTAGAATATAATTGAACTAGAAAAGATTCAGAGAAGGACAGCAATGATAACGAGGATGGAACACCTCTCTTATGAAGAAAGGCTAAACAGCTTAGGGCTCTTCAGTTTGGGAAAAAATACAACTGAAAAGGAATATGATGAAAGTTTATAAAATCATGAGTGGGGTGGATGGTTAACTAGCTGCCAGTTGTTTAACTATGATGACATTCTACTATAGAACAGAATGACATCGACCTCAGTTTGGTATTGCCGTCTTGACAAATAGCAGCAGTGGGGAGGAATAAAAAGGGATCATTTCTGCTCTAAGACTCTTAAGGTGTGTATTTACTAAACTGCACTAATGGTTAACGTGTGCTTTGGTGAATGCGAATCAGCTAGTGTGAGACTGCGGTAATGCTGACACACACACTAGAAGAGATATTGCTTTCCAAATTCTGTGCTAACTGCACAGCACACGATAGGGCAGGAAATGGACATGGACAGGTTAGGAGCGGAGTCTGGGCATTGCAGTCAATGCAGGGGACATTGACCATAAGCATGTTTCAATGCTGCAGTTAGTATGAGGACACTTAATGCCACCTCAATGGCCAAATGTCTATAAAGCACAAACCCTTACTGCACTTTAGTAAACATACCCTTAAATGTTAAGAGCAGGGTTTGGGGTTGGGGGTAGATGGAAGCTTTAAGGAGGTTTTAAGAACAATTTAAGCAGTGGCGGCAGTAGCCTGGTGAAAAGGGAGGCCATTGCTGCCTAAAAAAATTGCAGCTGAAAAGAAATGAAAATGTGACATTTTGTTTACGCTCTTGTTTCAGAAAGGAAAAAAAATAGAAAATTCCAAATGGCATTTCCTATGTTGTTTCAAATGACAGCACATCTCTAGAGGTCTGCAAGGTTACTAAGTTATTCTCCCTGTTGAGGCTATTCAAGTCTACTATCTCCCTCCTCGGCATAGAGAAGTTAATCTCACTGATGGCGGTTTAGATGTTTTAGCTATTTCTGTTAGTCAAAATCTCACTGCCTTTTTAGAGGATTATTTGGATATTATTTTTAAGAGATCCACATTACTGGTCACCTTTTCTATGGGAGTAGTAAAAATCCAGACTCTTAAGGCTTATTTCAAGCAGAAGGATGCCCGGTTTTGTGGTCAATGATTGAATATATTTCCAGATGTGACATGGAGCACTAAGCTCCGTTTGAAACAGTTCTTGAACCTGAAACCCCAGATTTTAACTCTGGGGAGTACATTCTACCTTTGCTTCCCCTCTAAGAGGACAATTTCATTGTGTGCATGCCTGGGCAATCTGAATGCCCACAACTTGGTCGGAGCCAAGTTGGACCCAATTCTGGAACGTAGGATTGTGGAATTGGGCAGTTAGATGGCCTGATTTGCATCCAATGTTGTGGAGGAAGGTGTCCAGGAGGCTGCATGTCCAGCTCGGAAAATACTCTGGGTGGTGCGCCGGTGCAATGGCATCCTGTCACCATGGCACCAGCATGTCCAGCTGGAGTTGCAGAATGCCTGGAGTAAGAGTGGCCCCGGCATACCACTGTCCACCCTCAGTGAGGGCCCCCAGGCCTCGATAGGGCAGCAGGTACTGTACTGTGGTGACCCGATGGGTTTGGGGGGTGCTGAAGCCCACAGCCAGTGATGTGTCTGGCACTTATTCTACCACTGGGGTGGAATAAGCCGGGCATCTAACTCTGAGCTGGGGAATATACAGAAGCATGACCGGAATTGCTTCTGTATGTCCCAGCAGCTGGCCCCTCCCCGCACACCCCTCCACACCACCGCCCTCCAGCCCCCATATAGTGCTCCCTGCACAAATGCTGTGTACATGCGGGGAGTGCTGGACACAGAATCTGCTTTGGGTGCTGAGTGTGGGTTGGACATATGGGCTGTACATCTAACCCCACTATTTGAGGGATAGAATGCCGGCCTAAGTGTACTATTATTTTACGGGGGGGGGGGGGGGGGGTATAATATGTGTTCCAGGATATTTCCCATCAGGAAAAATGTATTTAAGATAAGAGGAGTTTTGTTGAGTTGGTTAATGGTTAAGGATTATAGTGTTTCCTCCTTCTTGGTTATGTGCCATTTTCTTTAATACTATAATTATTTGTGCAGAGGATCCTGGTGCCCTTGATGAGGGCTTTTCCATGTGTATTTTTCTTTTTGTTTTCTTATGAAATGTTTGTAGTATTCTGGTAAGTTTGGTTTTATAAGACCTAAAATATTATACATTAAAAAAAAAGATTATTCTTCCTTTATCCATGTCTTATTTTCTCTTAATCACCTTTGCCTATAATGAGATAGAGAGGCTCTCTGCATTACTGCAACCTGCTAACCCCATTCTTGATTTGAGCATTGATTAAATTCTGTTACAGTACTGGTTTCCTGCACTTCTGATAATAGGTTATTCCAGTTATTTTCCACTAACTCAGTAAAGAATAACTTTACATATCTCATCTGAACTTTTCTACCTGCATCTTCAGATCACGACCCTTTTATCCCAGGCTTTCTTTAATTTTACTGCTTATTTTTGTCTTCATCGCCTTCTGTGGAAGTCCATTCCAAGCATCCAGAACCTTTTTACATGAAAAATGCCTCCTGCTGTTGCTTGAGTCAATTCCATAAGATCCTGAGCCCTTGTTCTAGAATTGTATTGTTCTATTGAGAGGTTTATTTTATGCAATAATACCTTAAAGGTATTTGACTAATACTCTATAGGTATATCAATACCTTGTAGACGGGGCCATACTGACGGTGAAAAGTGGCCTGTGCCCCCCCTCCCGCACCTTCTTCTAGCTACTTTATGGGGGCGGGAGAGAAGAGGCGTGCACCTGATGTGCAACTCGCCGGCACACTAAACAGGTCTGGACCCTCCCGGAGAGACCAGACCTGCTTAGTGGAGGGAGGAGTAGCCTAGTGGTTGGGGCAAGGTACTTCAGGCCGGAAGGTCGGGGGTTCAAATCCCACTAGAGGACAGCAACCTTGGGCCGGAAGGATTGGGGTTTCTAGTCCCACAGATGCTCCTTGTGGTCTTGGGCAAGCCACTTAACCCTCCATTATCCATGTTCCCTGTAAGTATTAGTGTATGTGTCTCATATCCCCGCATGTTAAATGTATCCCCCAATTGTGTTGTGACCGCTTTGATTGAAGGATAAGGCGGTATACAAAACTGTCTAAATAAATAAATAAATAAATAAATAGTGTGCCAGCGAGAAGACTTAAGGGGCGTATTTCGGCTTTCTGCCATTGCCTGCCGCCTCTAAAGTGGTGGCGGCAGGGAACGGCACAGAGCCAAAATGCGCCCCTTAAGTCTTTGCGCCCTCTGTGGCCGCACCACTTGCACAGGGCTCAGTACAGTCCTGCTTGTAGATATTTTTCCCTCCTTTAGTCTGTACATTTAGATCCTCAAGTAAGTATGTTTAAAACTTTTGATATAGTCACCATTGATATACACACCATTTGATATACACACCAGTTTGGTAGTGCTTTTCTGAAACACTCCACCGTACCAAAATTAATCTTCAAAAAACTGCTTTCAAAGGAGAAGAGAAAAATCACTTCTATTTATCACTTTGCAGCACATCCATACGCTAATAAGGAGCTCTCAGAACGTTCGGGCTATAAAAATGAATTACATTGATTACATCATTGTAAAACATTTGCCCAGCCACATCAATGACCTTCCTTATAGCTAATTCACACAAAAACGAGCCATAGACAACGAAGCAAAACACTTAGCTCTTCAGCACAGCTTCGGTCTATCACGATCCAATGCCCCCGATGCCTCACTCAAGCACCCCTCAAGCGTTTCACTCTCCGTTTCGTCAGGGGGTATACTTGCTTACATCAACTGCAAAAGACCAAAAATATTGCAAACTTTTCTAATATTATAGCACACCACTCTATAAAAAATCTATACAAAATCCATTTGACACTCACCGATGCCTATGCACTGCACCGTACTACGGATCAGTTCAAACTAAACATGGCCGGACAAACCTCAACAACGCCGCGCATGCGATCTCCATACCTGCTGATTTAAAAAGCCTGCCGCTCTATGACCTCACACTAGTTGTCATCCAACCAACAAGCACCTAAACTTCTTAAACCCACCTAGTAACTATTACTTCAAACAACCATGCCAATCCTTTACAAACAGTGCCACCAACTAAAAATAATCTAAAAACATAAAAAGTTGTTTGAGAGTGGGGTGTTGGTTTCTTTGGGATGTGATTTTAGATTATTTTTAGTTGGTGGCACTGCTTGTAATTTTTCACACCCTCTCCTCCCTGTCATATTTATGAGCACAAAAACTTTGAAGGATCCACTTACCCCCTATACTTTATCTACCAGAAACTTTTCCAGCTGAATGGAATCATAAAACACATATGTTACACCCTCAAGGAGACAATGCACTTGCAGAGGAACCGTAAAAAGAAAGTTGCACCCAATTCAATAACTTTTGACTTCAAAGCCAAGAAATTCCTCCTATACATCTCAGTGTTCCTGGCAACATCTGGGAACATATTTATTTTTCTGACCATAAAATGTTGATTCCTTGTACTTAAAGAAGGATTCAAGGACCTTGATCTTGTCAGCAATTGATACAAACCAATAATGTTGCCCGCTTAACTATCTCATCACTTGAGTTCTCCAGAAATTTAGTCAAGTCCTGATTTATATCGGGTGACAAATTATCAGGCCCTTCACCTCGCTATCCGGCAACCGCTTCCCAGTAGGCAGAAAGAAACACTTTTAAATAGAAACCTTATCTGTAAAAAAACAGAACTTCACAAAAATATTTCTCTAACAATATTTCAGCTGACAATAGGAAAGTGATGGGAAAATTAAGAATACGCAAATGTGTTGCTCTGGCAGAATTTTCCAGAGCCTCCAATTTAGAATGGATAGACAAAGAATCTTTTATAGAAGAAACACTGATCTGTTGCACCACCTGCAACTGACCTTCCAATCTCAGAATATTGTTTGAAACATCCATCATCCTATTATCAACTAATTGGAACTTCTGAACGGACTGATCAGAAAACACACACAAGGACTGAACAGTATTAGAAGCTTAGTGTCAATAATAGCAATTGCTAACCATAGGTCTTTTAAGATAATATCTTGAGTCGTCTCAGTCAGAACAGAAGCCCCTTAAGCATATACCACTGAGTTCAGTATCGGAAGTGGGGTAAAGGGAGCAGCCGTCACAGGAGAGACAGATGAAGCAACTGTAGATGAAAGTTGCAGTGCGGGCAGGGCCGGCCCGTCCATTGAGCAAGAATGTTTTTTGCACAGGGCCCCGCGTTTCAGGGGGCCCCGCGCAAAAAACATTCTTCAGCATCCCAAGTTTTAAAAAAAAAAAACCAAACCGGCTGCTTCTGCCGCGGCAGCAGCAAGAGCTCTGCCGCGGCAGCAGCAAGAGCTCTGCCGCGGGGCCCCCCCCCTGCCCGGCAGAGCCTCCGTGCATCCTCAGCAGCTTTCTTCATGTCCAAAACGCGGGCTTCTTTCAGAGCCGCGAGAGTTTCCTTTCTCGCGGCTCTGTTAATCCCGCCGAGGGTGATGGGATTTCCCATCAGCCCCGCGGGATTAAGAGAGCCGCGAGAAAAGAAACTCTCGCGGCTCTGAAAGCAGCCCGCGTTTAGGACATGAAGAAAGCTGCTGAGGATGCACGGAGGCTCTGCCGGGCAGGGGGGGCCCCGCTGCAGAGCTCTTGATGCTGCCGCGGCAGAGCTCTTTATGCTGCCGCGGCAGAAGCAGCCAGTTTGGTTTTTTTTTAATTTTAATTTGGAATGATAGGGGGGGGGTGGTTAGGACTGGTAATGGGCTATGGGAGGGTAGGCTAAAATGGAAGTGGGCTGATGGGGGGGGGGTGACGACAGGTAATGGACCGGGGGGGGGGGGGGGGCTGGTTAGGACTGGTAATGGGCCAGGGGGGGGTGGTTAGGACTGGTAATGGGCCATGGGGGGGGAGGCTAAGACTGGAAGTGGGCTGATGGGGGGGGGTTAGGACTGGTAATGGGCTATGGGGGGGGGCTAAGTGGGCTGATGGGGGGGGTTAGGACTGGTAATGGGCCATGGGGGGTGGAGTCAAGGACAGGTAATGGGCCATGGGGGGGGGCTAAGTGGGCTGGGGGGGGCTAAGTGGGCTGGGGGGGGGGCTAAGTGGGGGGGGGGCTAAGTGGGCTGGGGGGGGCTAAGTGGGCTGGGGGGGGGGTTAGGACTGGTAATGGGCTATGGGGAGGGGGCTAAGGCTGGAAGTGGGGGGGTAGGACTGGAAATGGGCTGATGGGGGGGCTAATACTGGAAATGGGCTGATGGGGGGGGAGGACTGGTAATTGACTATGGGGAGGGGGCTAAGGCTGGAAGTGGGGGGGTAGGACTGGAAATGGGCTGATGGGGGGGGTTAGGACTGGTAATGGGCTATGGGGGGGCTAAGACTGGAAGTGGGCTGATGGGGGGGGGTGGTTAGGACAGGTAATGGGCTGATGGGGGGGTGGTTAGGACTGGTAATGGGCCATCGGGTGGGAAGAACTGGAAAATCGCTGATCGTCGGTTTATGACTTGTAAAGGGCTATGCGGGGGCTAAGACTGGAAGTGGGCTGTTGGGGGGGGGGGTGGATAGGAGTGGTAATGGGCCATGGGGGGGGGTTAGGACTGGTAATGGGCCGGGGGGGGGGGTTAGGACTGGTAATGGGCTGATGGGGGGGAGGGATAAGACTGGTAATGGGCCATGGGGGGGGGTTAGGACTGGTAATGGGCCATGGGGGGGGAGGCTAAGACTGGAAGTGGGCTGATGGGGGGGTAGGACTGTTAATTGGCTATGGGTGGGGATAAGACTGGAAATAGGCTGATGGGGGGGGGCTAAGACTGGAAATAGGGTGATGGGGGGGTTAGGACTGGTAATGGGCTATGGGGGGCTAAGACTGGAAATGGGCTGATGGGGGGGGTAGGACTGGTAATTGGCTATGGGAGGGGGGCTAAGACTGGAAATAAGCTGATGGGGGGCTAGGACTGGAATAGGGTGATGGGGGGTTAGGACGTAATGGGCTGATGGGGGGTTAGGACTAGTAATGGGCTATGAGGAGGCTAGGACTGGAAATGGGCTGAGTGGAAGGAGGGCTTGAACTGTAAATAGCTGATGGGGACGGGGGCTTGGAATGGAAATGGGTTGTGAGGGGGAGGGAGCTAGGACTGGAAATGGGTGAGGGGGGGGGGGGCTAGGACAGGAAATGGGCTGATGGAGGGGCTAGAAGAGGACTGGAAATTGGCTTGGGGGGGGGTGCTAAGATTGGAAATGGGCTGTGGTGGGGGTTTGGATTGAAATGGACTCATGAAGGGGCTAGAACTGGAAGTAGGCTCATGGGGGGCTTGGATTGGAAATGGGCTGAGTGGAGGGGAGCTAGGATTTGACATGGGCTGATGGTGGGGCTAGGAAAGGACGAGAAATGGGCTCCTGGGGGGCGGGTATGGGCAATGAGCTGAGGGAGGGACTTGGCTGGGACTGCAAATGGGGGGGGAGCTAGGACTGGAAATGGGCTTATGGGGGGCTAGGACTGGAAATGGGCTGATGCGGGGACTAGAAGGGAGCGGATGCTGGTTGGGACTGGAACTAGAATGGAGCTGATGTTGGGGGAGGATTAGAATGGGATGGAGCTGGGAGAGTGAAATGGAGAGGAAAAAATATTTTGTGTGGGAGGGAAGACAAATCTACAAATGTCCGGATATTGGGAGAGTAAGTGGGGATTGAGGATGGATGGGTAAAATTTGAGTGGCTGAAATAGTAATGAGGAAAGGAAAGAGGAAAAGGAGAAAGATTAGTATGTTAAAGCAGATGTAGAGAGAGAATGGAAAAAAAACTAGAAGAGAGAAGAAAAGACAAATGGACAGCAGACGATGAAGAATTAGCGGAAGACACGAAGAAACCAGAAGAAGAAAGTGGCTGGAGCAATTGCAGCTGAAAAAAAATGCACAAAAGGTAGAAAAATATCTCTTTATTTTGAATTTATTAATTGGAATATGTCAGCTCTGGGAAATGTGCATCATTAACATCTGCGCTTTGTTTAGTACAAGAGCAAATTAATGTATAGTTTTATTTCTACAGTGTTGTACATTCCAAGTTTGGCTTTTGGGATTCCCAGTTTAATTATTGTCTTCCTGTTTCTAAATTGTGATTCCTTGTTTGGTGATGGTTTATGTTCTGTTCATGTGTAACTGAGCTGAGGTATTCTGTTTATGTAATTCCTATTTGACATTGCCACTTGTTCTCTTTCCCCAGTAGGTCATGTATTGTTGTTCTCTGAAATGTATTGGTTTAATATTTGCAGCGTTTCCTTTTGATAGTTAGGGTATATGGTGCTTTATGAGTCCTGGTAGTGCTGTTAGGATACGGCGGGTTTGCTATGGGTTCTAAATGGGCAGTGTTTGTAGTAGTTCCTAATGTGTCTGGCGGTTGGCACTGGATTATAGTAATGTAGAAGTCTTTTAGTCTTTCTTTATTCATACACTCATTAAGAGGCATGTTTACTAAAAGTTCGTGTATGGTAACATTATGCAAATATTTATGCAAATGAGGACCCTTATGCAAATGAGGCCCCGCACCGAGTCTGCGCACATGGCCCCGCACCCCCCTTGGGCCGCCCCTGAGTGCGGGGAATGGGAGTGGAGTCCTTTCTAGTGAGCTAATAGACACCCCTTCAGCTGAGGATTGCAGAACAACAACAGTGCCAAAATGTTTGTCCAGAGCCCCTATCACTCTGTGAGAGACCTGCGACAAAGGCACTTGTGCAGAAGCAGATTTTTTTTTTGTCTTTCGTTTCCCCAGCTCCCCAGCAGTAACAAACAGTCACAGTACCTTCTCGCAGGCTGATAGTAAAAACTCCGACTGGCTCAGCACTGGACCACCAAAGGGGTACCTAAGGAGCATGTCCTGCCCCTTTAGGCATGTCCCTTCAGGCCATGGCCCAGAGGACCTCTGGACTGGCATAAACACTGTCTCAGGGCCTCAGTTGCTGATGTCAGGTGGGAGTGTTGGAGGAGTCGGCTGCCAAGGTGCCTGCAGCGATCTGGTCCCAGCTGGTTACGTTCCCCCTCACCAGCACAGTTCACCGGGCCCAAGTGCAAGTTCCCGATCTTCCACCAGTCTAGGAACTGGAATGGATTAATGCTGTCTCGGGGCCTCAGTCGCTGATGTCAGGGGGCGTGTTGTGGAGGAGTCGACTGCCAAGGTGCCTGCAGCAATCTGGTCCCAGCTTGTTACGTCCTCCCTCACCAGCACAGCTCACTGGGCTCAAGCGCAAGCTCCCAATCTTTTTTTTTTTAAATGAAGTCTACTGTATATGAAATTTTATTTGCGTTCAGAATGAATGAAATACTGCCATGTAATACTGTCAGACTGATGCAGAAGAACGACGGAAATTGAACATTGCATTTTCCATGTTTTGGGGCTGATTTTTTAAGGGACACACAGAAAGCTACACACATTAGTCGCTATTTCATATGAATGGACACTTCAGGCAATTGCTATTCTGTAAGTGGACACGTAAGTTCTATTGCTTTCAGATTGGCTTTGCTTTCAGTCGAGCATAAGCAAAGCCTGCATTCAAGCACATAATTTAAAAGATATTATAACTTATGCATGTTTCTGTAATTGCCATAGATAGACTGAGGTGCATCTTTATGCCCCTATTTTCTAAAGTACACACATACTTCACTTTATAAATTAGGCAATGTGTGTTAACTGCGGAGGGGGTTAATAAAATTAGCCTACACATGGACAAGGATGATATTTCTGGTGTATCAGATTTTATTTGGCTTCTTTTATGGCTAGTATTTTGGGGTTAGATTTTGCATTTTGTATATTTGTCTTATTCTGTTGGTTATTATGATACATTTTGCTCTAGTTCATGTCTTTACAGTTGTGGTCAGCATTATTTGCACCCTTGCATTTTTAGATATGTTGTGTACAGTATGTTGAGAAATAATTGGAAATATTTCAACTGTATGTATGCAACAAAAAAAAAGATGTCTATGCAATTTAGATGTAGCAATTTTTGTGAAAAAAAACTATTGTGACTAATATTTGGTTGCACAATCCTTGGCACGGATGACAGCCTCCAAACATTTCTTGTAGCCATCTATAATTTTCATACATCTGTCTGCTGGTAATTTCTTCAACTGTGATTTGTTCCAGCTCATAAATGTTTCCAGGATTTCTTTTATAAATGGCAGATTTCAGCTCTTTACAAAGGTTCTCGATTGGATTGAGATCAGGCGCACTGCTGGCCAGTTTAAAACAGTCCATTTTTTCCTTTTTAAACATTCTTTTCTAGTTTTGGATGCATGTTTTGTCATTGTTCTGCAGGAGGACCCAGGACCTTCAACCCAGCTTTCTGACACTAGATAACGCATTTCACTCTAAAATACCTTGGTAGTCCTCTGACTTTGATTCCTTTAATATGTTCCAGGCCTCCAGTTCCAGAGGCAGCAAAACAGCCCCTAAACATTTTGGAACCACCACCATTTTTATTTTTATTTATTTTTATTTTATACTTATAAATCTTTAACAATAAATCAAGCAAAAGCTTGTACAGAAAGATACAACTTGCAGCAATATACAAAAAGAAAATTAATCAAAAATTATGATAGCAAGAAATATCATTAGTCCACCAAACCGGGGAGTCGTACATACACAAAAACCGAGAGAGGAACCATTCCATTGGTATTATAAAGGAAACAACATTTTCAAAACTCAGATGAAGGCGGGGGTCCAAGAACCTACATAGACATGAATGGGTAAACAACAACCTACTCAAGGAGGGAGAGAGATAGAAACATGAGTGCTGATAAAGGAAGAAAGGTCCTCAGGTTGAAAAAACACATATTTTTGTGACTTATGTACTACTGTACATTTACATGGAAATCATAGAACAAAAGAAGCTCCCAATTGCATTACACCTGGTCTAAGTAATAGGAAAGATTTCCGATGCTTCTGCGTTTCCCTGGCAACATCCGGGAACATCGACATTTTTTTCCCATGAAACAAATGGGCTCTTTTCTTATAATACAATTTAAGAAGTCATTCTCTGTCAGAGGATAAGGCCAATGACACTAACAATGTGGAAACTGGCAGATCATCATCCTTAGGTGTTTGAAGTAAATCAGAGACATTGAGGAAATCCATTTCCAGAGTCCCAATAGATGTTTTACCCTCCTTTTTCCCCGATGGTAAATAGTACACTTTTGCCACAGGTGGCATTAAATCAAGAGGAACCTATAGCACTTCCTGGAGATATTTCTTAAAATGTTCTAAAGGAGTCACGCCAGCAATCAATGGAAAGTTTAACAAACGAATGTTAGAGGATCGGGCAACATTCTCCAATGACTCAACCTTCACCCGTAGGGCAGTATTATCTTTGACCAAAGAATAAGTCAATTCAGAAACCTAATTAAGCTTCTGATCTGAAGCAGTTAACTTTGCATTCATTTCCAATGTATCATTATGCTGCTTAAGTACAGATTCCTCAAGAGCAGAAATTGTAGTAGATGAAAGAGCCTTAGATAGTTGTGCAATAACACCCCAGATACTGTCCAGGGTCACAGAAGCCGGACATAAAATCTCTAAAGAAAATACAGGTGCAATGACCACAGAGTTATCCAAGGCCTCCTTCAACTCCACAGCACTACTCACTCCTTGGGTGGTAATCCCTCATGATTACCTGTGTCACTCCAGGTGGAACAGCCAGGAACTCCCCCAGCTGAACTCCAGCTAGTTCCTCTGACAAGTCCCGCTCCAAAGCCGCCGAGGCACCCACTTCAGGAGAGCCTGCAGCCCCACTCAATGGAGAAAACACAGCGGAGCCTGGAGAGAGACATCCAGGGTGGAGGACACCAAGAGTTCCTCCACTGGCGCCTCCAAGCCCTCTCAAATCTCCTGAATCTGATTCTCAGTGAGCCGAACGTAGCGATCCATAGGTCCCGCACTTGCAACCGAGGGCTCCGTGGGGAAAGCCCTAGGTTTGCCTTTTCGTTTAGGCATATTGGCTCAGAACATCACCACTTCTGCCATCTGCAGTAGCCACTCCCCTCCACCACCATTTTTAACTGTAGGAAGGGTGTTTATGTCCTTCATTTCTTCACCTGTATCACTAGTCTGCATTGCTAAAGAGTTCAAGTTTGGTTTTATCTGTCCACAGAACATTTTCCCAGAAGGATTGTGGTTTCTTAAGGTGAGCTTGGGCAAAGACCAGACATGTCTTTTTATGCATGTCTGGTCCTCCTTGGCCTTCACCCATAAAGTCCTCCTTTGTTTAGTGTGCAGTGTATGGTGCAGGTTGAAACCACCACTCCAGTTTACTTCAGGTCAGCCTTGAGTTCTTTGGATGTTGTACATGGATGTTTGCACTAACCTTTGAAGACTATTTAGATTAATTTTCCTCTTCCCACCAAGTCCTGGGAGGTCCTTGACAGTTCCATGAGCAGAAAATATCATAATAACATTGCAAACTGTAGACACAGAAATTCCAGGGTCTTTGGAGATGGTCTTCTACCCCTTTGAAGTTTGATGTTTTGTTGAAAATGTTTTTTCTGGTAGTCTCAGGCAGCTCTCTTGTCTTCACCATTGTGAAAACGGAACAGGGAGTGAATGTGGCTATTTTAAACATTGGTGCCATCATTCTGTGGCACGATTGCTTGCACAATTGCTCTGCATCTCCTCCACTGGCAGGAATGCCGGCAGAGGACCAAGCACAGCTTAGAGGGAATATTGCTGGTTACATAACTGAGATATAGGGGTATGTTTACTAAATGGCGGTAACAGCTTCCATGTGATATTGGAGGCACAGCCCCATTGAAATCAATGGGGCCACGGCTCCAATATTGCATGGAAGCCGCTACTGCCATTTAGTAAATATACCCCATAGTTTTCTTTTTTGCTGCTCCATAATATTTTTTCCCATATAATTTTGGCTATTTTTCCCAAATTATAACAAATTAAACATTAAACATGAATAAACAATAGTAGTTCATGCAAATACAAAGCCCGGCCCTCAGTGAGCTAGCACAAAACATCTTCATTTGCAAAGTAGTGACAGTAATTTTTTACATAATCATCTAATGCTTTCTAGATTTTACGAAAATGCATCATTCAGCCCATTTTTATGTGGTGGGGGCTTCATCTTTAGAAACAGAACAGACTGAATTGCACCAGTTATTCAACTTAATCTGAGATTTGGCTTTCCAAATAAGCATTTGTTTCACTGTATAGCCAAGGATGTTGAAAATTCTAGAAACATGTTTTTCAGACAAATGCTAATCTTACTGTAGAACAAGAGACTTCCAACTAACTATTGGTCTTGAAGGATTAGAAAAAGGGACTGTTACTTCTGGAGAGAGATCTGCTACTGTGAGTATATACTTCTGGTAATTTTCTAAAAGGAATTCTTTGTATTAAAGCTAATTAACCTGTGAATCCACTATTTTTGTTAAATCAGTCAGGGCCTAGTAGCAGCACTTTAAGTTTAAATTTAAAAGACAGAGGAGAACTTTCTGGTTACATTTAATACCCAGCAGAGAGCTTGTAGTTTAAATTTAATAGTCACTCAGGGCCTAGTAACAGCAAAGTACTTTTAGTTTAAATTTAAAACACAGAAGAGAGCTTTCTGGTTACATTTGGAACCCAGCAGAGAGCTTGTAGTCTAAATTTAATAGTCACTCAGGGCCTAGCAACAGCAAAGTTCTTTTAGCTTAAATTTAAAACACAGAAAAGAGATTTCTGGTTAAATTTAGAACCCAGCAGAGAGCTTGTAGTTTAAATTTCATAAGAAGTTAGAGCCTAGCAGCAGCTAAGAGCTATAATTTAAATCAAATCAGAATATAGCTTACCTCAGCAGCACAAGACAGGGTACTGTGTAGCAGCCCTCTTTTAATAAGTGTTATTTCCCTCCTCCCTCCCCACACCCACCCACCCCTGGGATAATCGTAGCTTTATAGGTACTTACACATCTTAAAAGACAGGAGGTGCTCTCAGGTGAAGTTCATTACCCAAATCAGTCATACACTAAGGACCTGAGATTAGTTAAGCTTCAGGTTAACAAGGTATATTACACGTATTAGGTATAGTTTTATTAGTATAAATATCCATAGCAACCCTTAGTAAGTAAAGAACTTAGATCTAAACACAAACTTAAAATTAAGATGCAGACAGCAGTCCAGCAGCGGGATTTGGGCTTTCCAGTCTTTTGCATTGAGTGTCACATGTATGATTTTCTCCCAGTTGGTGAGAGGTCTTACGTGTGGACTAGGTGCAAGGAGCTCTTTGCTCTCAGGGAACGAGTCCATTCTCTAGAGGCTAAAGTAGCAGACTTGGAAAGCATAAGACAGACAGAGAGGTACATAGACGAGACCTACAGGGATATAGTCCTGAAGTCCCACCTCCAGTCTGGCAGCATCCCTGTTGCCATGGAGGAGAGAGGTCACGTGACAGGATAGCATCACCCTGGTGTGGCAGGAAGTGATCCTGTAACTAGGACCTGTCCTCCAGGTGATGTAAAACCCTCTCACACCGAGGAAGTTTCTCCAAGGCCATGTGCCCATGAGGGAAGGGTTAGGACAGCTGTTATAGTTGGTGATTCGATCACTAAGCATGTAGATAGCTGGGTGCCTGGTGGACGTGAGGATCGCCTGGTAACATGCCTGCCTGGTGCGAAGGTAGCGGACCTCACGCGCCACCTAGATAAGGTCTTAGATAGTGCTGGGGAGGAGTCTGCTGTCTTGGTACATGTCGGTACCAATGACATAGGAAAATGTTGTAGGGAGGTTCTGGAGGCTAAATTTAGGCTTTTAGGTAGGAAGTTGAAATCCAGAACTTCCAGGGTAGCATTCTCCGAAATGCTTCCTGTTCCACGCGCAGTACCCAAAAGGCAGGCAGAGCTAAGAACATAAGAACATAAGACATGCCATACTGGGTCAGACCGAGGTCCATCAAGCCCAGTATCCTGTTTCCAACAGTGGCCAATCTAGGTCATACGTACCTAGCAATATCCCCAAAAGACACAGGTTCCACAATGCTTGTACTGGGTCAAGCATTGATATCCTGGGTCCCTTTTTAATAGTGGTTTATGGACCTTTCCTCCAGGAACTTGTCCAAACCTTTTTTAAACCCAGCTATACTAACAGCCCTTACTACATCCTCCGGTAACAGATTCCAGAGTTTGATTACACGTTGAATGAAAAAATATTTTCTCTTATTTGTCTTAAATAGTTTACCCTGTAGCTTCATTACATGTCCCCTAGTCTTTCTATACTCTGATAGCGTAAACAATTGATCCACGTTTATCCGTTCCACTCCATTCATTAATTTATAGACCTCTATCATATCTCCCCTCAGCCGTCTCTTCTCCAGGCTAAAGAGCCCTAACCTTCTTAGCCTCTCTTCATAGGGGTAGCCTTCCATCCCCTTCACCAATTTGGTGGCTCTTCTCTGTACTTTTTCTAATATCGCTATGTCCTTTTTAAGATACGGTGAACAGAATTGCACACAATATTCATGGTGTGGTCGTACCATGGAGCGATACAGAGGCATTATAACATCCTTTGTTTTATTCTCCATCCCTTTCCTTATGATACCTAGCATTCTATTTGCTTTCTTGGCCGCCGCTGCACACTGGGCGGAGGGTTTTAACATGTTATCCACGATGACTCCTAAATCTTTTCCTGGGTGGTGGTTTCTAATGTGGAGCCTTGCATCGTGTAACTATAGTGTGGGTTGTTCTTTCCTAGGTGCATAACTTTGCACTTGTCCACATTAAATTTCATCTGCCATTTGGATGCCCAGTCTTCCAATTTATCCAGATCCTCCTGGAGTTTTCCACAATCCTCTTGGGTTTTAACAACTTTAAACAGTTTTGTGTCATCTGCAGATTTGAAAACCTCACTAGTTATTCCCTTTTCCAGGTCATTTATGAATATGTCAAAAAGCAGAGGACCCAGTACAGATCCCTGGGGTACTCCACTATTCACCTTTTTCCATTGGGAATATTGGCCATTTAGCCCTACCCTCTGCTTTCTATCTTTTAACCAGTTCCCGATCCACAATAGTACACTGCCTCCTATCCCATGACTTTTTAGCTTCGCCAAAAGTCTCTGATGTGGGACTTTGTCAAAAGCTTTCTGAAAGTCCAGATACACTATATCAACTGACTCACCTTTGTCTACCTGTTTATGCACACCTTCAAAAAAACATATCAGATTAGTAAAACAAGATCTTCCTTGTCTAAAGCCATGTTGGCTGTCTCCCATTAGGCCATGACTATCTACATGCTGTGTAATTTTGTTCTTTATGATGGTTTCTACCATTTTCCCTGGTACTGACGTCAGGCTCACCGGTCTGTAATTTCCTGGGTCACCCCTGGAACCCTTTTTAAAAATTGGTGTTACGTTGGCGACCCTCCAATCTTCAGGTATTACAGATGATTTTAATGAAAGTTCACAGATTACCAATAGCAGGTCTGCAATCTCATATTTCAGTTCTTTCAACACTCTGGGATGTATACCATCCGGTCCAGGTGATTTGCTACTATTCAGTTTATCAAATAGTTGTAATATATCTTCCCGGTGTAGCGATATTTCTCTCAATTCCTCTGCAGTATCACCTTTAAATACCACTTCAGTCTTGGGTAACATCCCTACATCTTCCTCAGTAAAGACCGAAGCAAAGAATTTATTCAGTCTCTCTGCTATAGCCTTGTTTCCTCTTACTGCCCCTTTTACCCCTCTATCATCTAATGGTCCAATTGACTCTCTCACAGGCCTTTTGCTACGAATGTACTTGAAAAAGTCTTTATTTCGTGTTTTTGCTTCCGTAGCAAGTTTCTTCTCAAATTCCCGCTTTGCCTGCCTTATCAATGCTTTGCATTTAACTTGCCAGTGCTTGTGCTGTTTCCAGTTTTCATCATTTGGCTCTTTTTTCCATTTCCTGAAGGTTGCTTTTTTGGCAGCAACAGCCTCTCTGACCTCACCTTTAAACCATGCTGGCAGTTTTTTGGACTTTCTTCCACTTTTCCTAATGCGTGGAATACAGCTGGTCTGGGCTTCGAGGATAGTATTTTTAAATAACACCCAAGCTTCCTGTAAGTCTTTAACCTTTGGAACCGCTCCTTTTTGTTTTTTCATTCTATCATAGTCTCCCTTTTGAAAGCTCCGGAGCTCCGGAGTCTCAATGCGTGGATGAGACAATGGTGCAGAGATGAGGGTTTTGGATTTGTTAGGAACTGGGGAACATTCTGGGGAAAGGAGGGGCTCTTCCGAAGGGATGGGCTTCACCTTAACCGGGATAGAACCAGGCTGCTGGCATTAACCTTTAAAAAGGAGATAGAGCAGCTTTTAAACTAGATATTAGGGGAAAGCCGACAGTCGCCCAAGAGCGGATGGTTCGTAAGAATGTATCTTTGAAGGATACTACCAAAAGCAGAGAGGTTCCACAAAAGAGTAAAGTAGCCCAAATGCCCTCAAGTATGGAGCAGACAGAGCTTAAAGATCGCAAATTACCCATGTCTAACAACAGCCAAATTAATATGAATAAAATACATTCTCTAAAATGCTTGTATGCAAATGCTAGAAGTCTAAAGAATAAGATGGGAGAGTTATAATATATAGCACTAAATGAAAGGTTAGATATGATTGGAATATCAGAGACATGGTGGAAGGAGGACAACCAGTGGGACACTGTGATACCTGGGTACAAACTATATCGTAATGATAGAGCTGATCAAAATGGTGGAGGGGTTGCTCTCTATGTTAAAGAGGGCATTGAGTCAGAAAGGATTAAAGTTTTGCAGGAAACAAAATCTGCTGTAGAATCTATATGGATTGAAATTCCATGTAAAAGGGGGAAGGCAATGGCAGTGGGGGTGTACTATCGAGAGCCTGGCCAGAATGACCAAATGGATGATGAAATGCTCAAAGAAATCAAGGAAGCTAACAAATGTTACAGCACAGTAATAATAATGGGTGATTTCAACTACCCCGGTATCGACTGGGTCAGTGTCACGTCAGGACATGCTAGGGAGATAAAGTTCCTAGATGAAATAAATGACTGCTTCTTGGAGCAGCTGGTTCATGAACCGACCAGAGGGGAAGCCATATTAGACCTAATCCTTAGTGGAACACCAGATCTAGTGCAAGAGATAAGATTGTTGGGGCCACTTGGCAATAGTGATCATAGTATGATCGCCTTTGATTTAATTAGTGGAGGAGGGATAGTAGGGAAATCCACAGTACTACCTTTTAACTTTCAAAAGGGAGACTATGATAAAATGAGGAAAACAGTTAAGAAAAAACTAAAAGGAGCAGTTGCAAAGGTTAAAGACGTACATCAGGCTTGGCTGTTGTTGAAAAATACTATCTTGGAAGCCCAGACCAGCTGTATTCCACGCTTTAAGAAAAGTGGAAGGAAGTCCAAAAAACTGCCAGCATGGTTTAAAGGTGAGGTCAGAGAGGCAACAGCCAAAAAAGCATCTTTCAGGAAATGGAAAAAAGAGCCAAATGATGAAACCTGGAAACAGCACAAGCACTGGCAAGTCAAATGCAAGGCATTGATAAGGCAGGCAAAGGGAGAATTCGAGAAGAAGCTTGCTGCAGAAGCAAAAACTAGCAAAAAAAAGTAAAGACCTTTTCAAGTACATTCGTAGCAAAAAACCTGTGAGAGAGTCAGTTGGTCCATTAGATGATAAAGGGGTTAAAGGAGCACTAAGAGGCGACAAGGCAATAGCGGAGAGACTGAATGAATTCTTTGCTTCAGTCTTTACTGAGGAAGATGTAGGGATGTTACCCATGACTGAAGTGGTATTTAAAGGTACAGAAGTATTGAAGGAAATATCGATACATCGGGAAGATGTATTACAACTATTAGATAAGCTGAAGAGTAGCAAATCACCTGAGCCGGATGGTATACATCCAAGGGTGTTGAAAGGACTGAAATGCGAGATTGCAGACCTGCTATTAGTAATCTGTGAACTATCATTAAAATCATCTCTAATACCTGAAGATTGGAGGATCGCCAATGTAACACCAATTTTTAAAAAGGGTTCCAGGGGTGATCCGGGAAACTACAGACCAGTGAGCCTGACAATTGTACTGGGAAAAATGGTAGAAGCCATCATAAAGAATAAAATTACTCAGCATGTAGATAGTCATGACCTAATGGGAGGCAGCCAACATGGCTTTAGACAAGGAAGATCTTGTCTTACTAATCTGTTATGTTTTTTTGAAGGAGTGAATAATCAGGTGGACAAAGGTGAGTCAGTTGATATTGTGTATCTGGACTTTCGGAAAGCCTTTGACAAGGTCCCTCATGAGAGACTTTTGGCAAAACTAGAGTCATGGGATAGGAGGCAGTGTACTATTGTGGATCAGGAACTGGTTAAAAGATAGAAAGCAGAGGGTAGGGCTAAATGGCCAATTTTCCCAATGGAGAAAGGTGAATAGTGGTGTACTCCAGGGATCTGTGCTGGGTCTGCTACTTTTTGACATATTCATAAATGACCTGGAAAGTGGAATAACGAGTGAGGTTATCAAATTTGCAGATAACACAAAACTATTTAAAGTTGTTAAAACCCAAGAGGATTGTGGAAAATTGCAAGAGGATCTTGATAAATTGGAAGACTGGGCATCAAAATGTCAGATGAAATTTAATGTGGACAAGTGCAAGGTTATGCACCTAGGGAAGAACAACCCAAACTATGGTTACACGATGCAAGGTTCCACATTAGGAACCACCACCCAGGAAAAAGATTTAGGCGTCATTGTGGATACCATGTTAAAACCCGTGGCCCAGTGTGCAGCGGCGGCCAAGAGAGCAAATAGAATGCTAGGTATGATAAGGAAAGGAATGGAAAATAAAACAAAAGATATTATAATGCCTCTATATCGTTCCATGGTGAGACCGCACCTTGAATATTGTGTGCAATTCTGGTCGCCGTATCTTAAAAAGGATATAGCGATTTTAGAAAAGGTTCAGAGAAGAGCCACCAAAATGGTAAAGGGGATGGAAGGATACTCCTATGAAGAAAGGCTAAAAAGGTTAGGGCTCTTTAACCTGGAAAAGAGACGGCTGAGGGGAGATATGATAGAAGTCTATAAATTAATGAACAGAGTGGAACGGGTAAACCTAGATCTATTGTTTAACTTATCAGAATATAGAAAGACTAGGGGACATGCAATGAAACTACAGGGTAAACTATTTAAGACTAATAAAAGAAAATATTTTTTTCACTCAACGTGTAATCAAACTCTGGAATTTGTTACCGGAGGATGTAGTAAAGGCTGTTAGTGTAGCTGGGTTTAAAAAAGGTTTGGACAAGTTCCTGGAGGAAAGGTCCATAAACCATTATTAAGAAGGGACCCAGGATATCAATGCTTGAACCAATACAAGCATTGTGGAACTTGTGTCCCTTGGGGAAACTGTTAGGTACATATGACCTAGATTGGCCACTGTTGGAAACAGAATACTGGGCTTGATGGACCTTGGTCTGACCCAGTGTGGCATATCTTATGATCTTATGATCTTATTTGACTCCTCAGCTTCATGTTAATACTAAAATTGTATTGATCCCTCCCTGGACCACTCTCCAGTAAGCTTTTGCAAGCATGGGCAGCAGAACATCTTTTTGTATTGAAGAGGCCAAACAAACCAATCTCCATCCCCATCCCCAACTCTTTAGCTGCTGATGCTGTGTTGGGAAAATATTGGTGACCTCGGTGGTCCAGCCCATTCCCCTGCCTATGTTTACTAGTATAAGAAAAGCACATATGAAAAAGTGTACCTGGCTCTTAATGGGACCAGTATTTACCATTTACTTGAGCTGCATTTTGCCCCTCCTCCAACTCTTTCTCTGTGTGGTAATTTGATTCCAATCATTGAAGAACAAGCACTTTCCCCACTACATTTGGATGTGTGTGCAGACATACCCGAGGATTCTCAAATATATCTGGGATGTCTAAGTCTGTAGCTCTACCTCAGACATGCCTCTGCCACACTCCCTGATTATTTGGACATCTTCAATGCAGAGACATCGGAAACTTCTATTCTGTAAAATGGCTCTGGTGCCATCTCTGTGATTTGGACGTCTGCATGCACGTCTTCAGATGTCCAAATAGTGTCTAAACAATTTAAGGTGACCCTCATAGACTGTCAGCTAAAGACTCTCAGGCTAACCCTGAAAGTATAGGCATAAGAGCAAAATCCTTCCCAGCAGCACCGTCAGGAAAGTCTTCTCCAAATGCAGGTAACGTTATACATGTGCAGCCTGTTGATGTGTATCTTTATCTACAGGTTGAGGGAACATCCCCAAGAGCAGAGTTGGGGAGGAGTTTGCTCTTACACACATACTTTGGGTTCATACTTTTCTTCACTGTAATGAAGAAAAATTATGCACCACAAATAGCGGGTACAAATGCACATGTCTAATTTTCTTGGAGTGACTTTCAAAGCATACATACATACTTTCACTTTGAAAATTCAGCAGAGTCCTAATAGTGAAAAGTGTACCATATTTCTGTGATGTCAGCAGTTATAAAATCAACCCCTCGACTATCTTGTAGAGAATTTGATATTATTTATGCACCAATACTAACTTCTTCTCCCAAAGGTTAATGCATAGTATATCACTGCAGTCCTATATTGCATGGAGGTATTCAAAACAGAATATTATATCTTAACAAATTCTTGAATAGCTAAAATGTGAGACAATTTCAATAACTCCAACAGCTGAACTCTGTCAAATACGACATCAGTAATGTAAAGACTACCACTGCTGGTAGATACTTTACCCGTAACGGTCACAGTCTCACTGATGTTGTCACCATAAGGGCTCCAAAGGACAGTTTCAAAAATACCTCTGAAAGATGTATCTGGAGGTCAAGTTCATAAATTTCTTTGGCACCACTACATAGGAACAGAACACACACTAAATTCTTCACACATTGAGCTGGACCTATAAAAAATGCTCTTGTTGGAAACAAAGTTCTATTTTAGGAGACATATTTCACTGTTGCTCCAAGCAGTACTTGTTTTCTCTACATTTCCTACAATCTTTTCATTCTCTTTTAAACTACAGACCCTGGAAGCTTCTGCACACTTTTACAACAGTGTTTTTACAGCTATTCAGAGACCATTGATTTAAGGAAGACATGTACAGTATGAAATGTTAGAACTCTGACCGGTAATGAAAATGCAAAGTGTGCCTTTGAGTCAGTCCTGACTCCTGGTGACCCAGAAGCTCCTGGGTTTTCTTGGCAGTGTCACTTGAAGTAGATTGCCAGGCCTTTCTTCTGAGACAGTGGAGGGTTAAGTGACTTGCCCAAGGCCACAAGGACTGCTAGTGGGACTTGAACCCTGATTGTTTGGTTACCAAGCCAGTGTTCTAACAACTAGGCTACTCCTCCACTCCCTGAGCTGTAATATCTCTTTCTTAAATTAGTCTGTGTATTGTAATGCTTTCCTGTATTAATTATTGATGCCTACTATATGATAGCTGAGATCTCAGCTATACATGAACTAGCAAACAGCAATACATTAATTAACCATCCAGCTGCTATCCTCATGGAAACTGCTGATCCGTTGGCTGAACCGGGACATCTGCACGATCTAAGCATCTTGGCTGAGTATTGGAAACTTTGTTACCACATTTGTAAAGATATTTTTAGCAGCACATACTACTTGCATACTCGGAGTCTGATATAGCCTCCTATTTTTGCAAACCCTATCAACAATGAGCCATCTGACTGAAGACTGAATAGAGTTTAGGACAGCGATCCAGAGGGTTGCCATTCATTAATGGGAGGGAGCTCTGATGTGCATTAAATCTCAGTCACAACCTGATGCATACGGAGGGGGTGGAAATAGGAGGTTACACAAAGCGCTGACTACATTTAAAAAACATGACATTATTAAGAAAAGAAACTGAGCAGGAGTTACAGATGCTGTAATCTACTTTTTATTTGTAAACACCCAGTCATAAAAAATAATAAACGATCTTAATTAAGATGACCTAAATTCCCTCATTCTTTTGGGTGATACATACATTGACTTGGCAGGAAGTTAACTACATTGTTTTCTAATTGTGTGTTTTAATGCTACAGTATGTGAGACAACCTAATTATTATGTAAATGCATTATCTGGTTCTTCAGTGTTTTGTTTCACGGCTTGAACTCCTCTAAACTATCTATTACCTGCCAGTAAATGGCTTGCACATCACAGACTCATCTTACTGACACAACTCTGAATCTAATAATTGGGGCACTCTGCACAATGCCTTTCCTCTGGCTCAGCGTTTTTTTGTTTTTTTAACAAATATTATACATCCCTCAGCAGATAATGACCTTTGAACTGGTTGAGATCAGTCATGCTGCACAATGGCCTGTTTAGTCCACCTAAGCCCACTTTTCTTCTTTACACCCTTTATGAAATAACCTCTGTGATCAGGATTTGTCTGCAGACATCCATTTGATGAAGTATTAGGAATTGTATCAAATCTCAAGTAAGTTTTTATTTATTTATATTCTCTTATATACCATGCTATTCTGCATCAGTGCAGTTTACATTGAACAGGCTGAAATTACATTGAACAGGGCATTATAACTTGGAGATAACTATTTTACAGGGAACATGGGCTATGGAGGGTTAAGTGGCTTGCCCAAGACCACAAGGAGCACCTGTGGGACTAGAAACCCCAGTCCTTCCGGCCCAAGGTTGCTGTCCTCTAGTGGGATTTAAACCCCCGACCTTTCAGCCTGAAGTACCTTGCCCCAACCACTAGGCCACTCCTCCACTCTGTTTTGTGTCAAACCTTTCCTCACTGACTGAATTAACACAAGAGATTCAGGAAAAGCAAAAGCCAATGTGCAGTCAGTCTTCACTGCTGGCACCTGAGAGCCAGTCCACTGTGCACTTGTGGAAAGGCATAAACTACAGAGGGGTTTCACCTCTACTCACTAAGAGGTGATTTAATAACATTGAGAGTTCACAAGGAAGCCATTGCTTGGTTTAATAGATTTGTAATTGCTAAATAAATAATGGGTCAGTATCCAAAGTATTTGGTAGATGCTATCTCGATAGATGCCCCATCTGTGACTTTTCAATGGAACCTTCTGTATAGTGCAACTGAAAATTCTTACAGATTGCCATGGAACTAGCTGGATAATGCCAGGGTGCTGTATGGGCATTCAATCAAAATGTACGGATAGTTACCGATTCAGAAACTAGCCATATAGCTATATGGCTAAAATGATGTCGGCAAAAAGGCTGTCCTAACTTAAATCTCATAGCTATCTGGATAGCATCTGAATATCACCCCCCTCCCCCACTCAATACAATCCCAGCCAGTATCTTGATCAGACCGCACACTGATTCATTTCTCAATACCCAGCAATACATCACCAAACCAGATCAATTGCCTTCAACCCAACAGATGATTTAAGGCATTTAACAAAGACAACTTCACCAATGACATCCTCCTTCAGCTGAACATCAGACAACAGCCCCCGACTCCCAACTGGAAGACCATAATCGGCAAAGCCGCAACTACAACCACCACCACTCCAAGCAAGACACACTCAAAAGCCAAGGTACACCCCAGCCCATTGAAAACTAAAAACTCAGCTCTGAAGATTCAAATGCAAATGACACAAATCAGCACTCGACTCCAATAGAACTGACTACATGAAACTTCTCAATGACTATTGTACCATAGCAAACCATGCCAATCACACATACTCAGCAGTTCTTTAAACTGCCCCAGAGAACTATTTAACATGCCCTCCTCCTCTGGCACCATTGACACCAGCATTAGCCCACAACTGCTAGCTAACCATTACAAACAACCCCACCCCCACCCCAATTCTCTCCCCACCCCCGTGGGATCAGAATCATGATCCCCTTAGTAAGTCCGGCTCAGACCAGATGTACAAAGGGGATAGCCATGTGGGACAGAATCAGGCCCTGAATCAATACTACAACAACGTTTTAGGCTGTTGGGCATTTTTCCACCTTCCATACTCCCCACCCTCAAGAAACCTGACTTCAACCCATCTAATCCAGTATCAAACTGGCCGATAACAAGCCTCCCTTTCTTAACCAAGATCATAGAGAAAGTCGTCTAACTTCAGCTCCAGGATTAAATCGACAAAAACTCTCTCCTCAACCCTCAACAACATGAATTCCAAACCCTCCATGGAGTAGAGACATTGATGGTCTCCCTCACAAACACCATAGTAAAAGGAATTCAAAACACCAAACAAGGATATATCATGCTTTTTCTCAACATATCTGCTGCATTTGATACTGTTGATCATAACATTCTACTCCAATATCTACAATTCATCAGCCTCCAGAGCACTGTTCTACAATGGTTTCACTCCTATCTGTCTGACAGACACCAACAAATAAAAATTGGAAATACCACATCCTCATGCTACCCGCAAACCCAAGGCGTACTCCAGGGATCCACATTTTCATCACTCTTCTTCAATATCTATCTACAACCATTCTGCACCATCATCAGATCCCACAACATCAACTTCCATATCTATGCCAATGATATCATGATATACAGCCCATTCAACACAAAAAGTGCAAACTCAAATCAAATACCTTAGCATCATCCTGGATCAACAGCTCTCCTTCATCTCACAGTTACTCAAGACCACCAACACAATCTACTTAAAAGTCAAGACCCTCCAATGACTATGCCCCCTCCTCGAACCAACAGACTTCCGCTCCGTTCTCAAGCTTCTGATCCTACCTCATCTCAATTACTGCAACTCCATCTATCAAGGCCTACTACAGTCCCCCTTACTTCTCCCTACTATCCCCTACGCACCACTCTACACTCCACCGCATGCATACTCAAAGAAGCCTCAAAGTATGACCACATCATACTTATCCTGAAACATCTACACTGGCTGCCCCTCAAAAACCGGGTCAAATACAAGACTCTCCTCACCCACAAGGCAATCCACTGCCATGCCACTTCACACCTTCATACTCTACTCCAGACTCCACAACAAAACAGAGCCAGAAGACAATCAACAAAGAAAACTCTCATCATCCCACATGAAAAAAGCAAAAACCAACCAGCAAGCATGTGCACGATCCTTTGAATTGTATGCTTCATCTATTTGGAACACCCTTCCAGACCCAATTCGAAACACAGCAGACCTCCATAATTTCCGAAAGCACCTGAAGACCCACCTGTTCATTAAGCAAATTGTCCCATTGCACGACCACCCCCTTCAAGCACATGCAAAACGCACAAATGCCAAACAAACAATAAGCTCAAATGCAACCCTTCCTGCGCACACCCTGTATATAGCCCACCAATATAAATAATCCTCATGTATATAAGTTACCTGTCTTATTGTACATTTATTTATTTATTTAAACAGGTTTTTTTTATACCACCCCTTCCAGCTATCAGGGGCGGTATACATGGAACATCTTTAATAACAAAATTGGAACTAGGAAACTAGGTGAAACCAGAACTATATACATACCAGTATACACTTATGCATAGGCATTGTGATAGCTGGATGTATTAGCTATTTACAAAAAGATTACCAACAATAATTCTCTTAGATAAGTTACCATAAGTTACCTGTTCATTGTACATAAGTTGAGTTGCTCTATGTACTTAAACAATTGTTCTATGTAAACCGCTTTGACTTGGTGAAAGGCGGTATATAAATCCTGCTAAATAAATAAATATCACTGCTATTCATAAAGCTAGTTGCTGATAGCAGCACTGAATATACGTTATAGATTTAAACTCTATAGCTGACATTTAAAAAAAATGCTGTGGCATTTGAATGTGGACCTATCTGTAAATACCTAAATACATTTATTTATTTAGCTGTATTTATATCCTGCTTTTCACCGGGTCAAAGTGGTCAATTGGGGGATACATTTAACACGAGGGGATATGAGACACATACACTAATACTTACAGGGAACATGGGCAATGGAGGGTTAAGTGGTTTGCCCAAGACCACAAGGAGTGCCTATAGGACTAGAAATCCCAGTCCCTCTGGCCTGAGATTGCTGTCCCCAGGTGGGACTTGAACCCCCAGCCCTCTGGCCTGAAGTACCTTGTTCTAACCACTAGACCACTCCTCCTACCTATGATCACATGTTTCCTGTGGTTGATGCCTCAATAGGCTAATCAAAATGCTCATCTTTTTAGACAACTTTATGAGATAAAAAGTGCTTATGATTTCTTTTTTCTTTCATCTGTCTATTCATCCATCCAACTATCTGTTTGTGATGGTGACACCCAAGGTGAGGAATAGTGTCAGGTAGACAAACAAGCAAAACCTTTACATGCTAGTAGAAAAACTACTAAGGGTTGGCATAGCAAGGCTGACAGGGTTCAAGCTCCATAAACTAAAGAGACAAGGAATCAAGTGGCAGGGCTCCTCAGGCCCTACAGATCAAAGAAGAAGTAAATCTGTTGATCAGTGGGGCCGGTAGGGTCCCCAGGCCCTGCCAGATAAAGAAGAGGAGCTAGTGGCCAAGGGGTAGGGGGGGAAGATGAGTATGTAAAAGGTATATATAAGTGTGGAGGGGTGGAAGATCAGTGGAAGACAATAAGGATTTGTGGATGAAGGGATGTGTGGATAGGTGAGGAGATATTCACACACCACACATAATCTACAACCTCTCAGCCCTACACATACCTGCAGCCCACAAACAGTACTGTCTCCTTTATACTCTCTGCTGATAAACTGTGAGATATATTTCAGAGGTAAATATAAATACTTCCAAGACCTCCATCCATATGCATGTCCCTTCACCTACGCACAGTGCCTATCCATATATATACCCCCTCACCCACCCATACTCACACCCATTCACTGACTCATGCACATAATCCCACTTTCCCATACACCCCTTTTGCACTTTCCCCACATACCTAAATTTACCACCACCCCACACCCTACCCCCAAAATCAACTACAATACACACACACTAGAGCTCCTGTAACACACACTTATACAAATATAAACATCTACACACACACACACACACACACACACACCAACCATAACACACACATGCAGGTCACTCAGTCATAGGTTGCTTTTCCATTCTTACTATTTCTTATATCTTGGGTAACTATAAACTGGATTTATATTTTTTCCTCATTTCCCCCGTTCTACCTCTATATTTTTTCACTTTCTGTATAATAACTTAGCTCTATTTTAGATAGAGCTCTTCTTGTCTAAGAGAATTATTGTTAATAATTGACTTACTTTAATGCAATCATTGTGAAGTTTCCAGTGCTGACATTGTAACTTCAGGTTATGATGCAGTCATTAAGATTCCATGTTCTTTAACAGAAACGTTATGACAGAAAAAGACCATACAGCATGTCCAGTCTGCTCTTCCATACCAACTACTATAGTCCCTTTTATTCCTTTAGAGATCTGTGTTGGTCCCGTGCTTTCTTGAATTCAGATACAGTCCTTGTCTCTACTACCTCCACTATAAGACTATTCCATGTATCTATCACTCTTTCCATAAGAAATATTTCTCTATATTACTCCTGAGTCTATCCCCTTTCACTTTCATCCTATGCCCCCTTGTTGCAGAGCTCTGTCTCAATTGAAAGATGTTCTCTCCCTGTGCCACGGAGATATTTAAATGTGTCTATCATATCGCCACTCTCCCGCCTTTCCTCCAAAGTATAAATATGGAGATCTTTAAGTCTGTCTCCATATGTCTTATGATGAAGCCCACTGACCATTTTTGTAGCCGCTCTCTGCACCAACTCCATTCTATTAATATCCTTTTGAAGGTGTGGTCTCCAGAATTGCACACAATACTCCAAATGAGACCTTACCAAAGGTTATGCAGAGGCACTATCACCTCCTCCTTCCTGCTGATCATTCGTCTCCCTATGCAACCTAGCATCCCTCTGGCTTTCACCATTGCCTTTTCTACCTATTTAGCCACCTTAAGATCATCAGAAACAATCACCCCTAGGTCTCATTCTTCTTTTGTGGACAGAAGAACTTCACCCCCATACTGTACCATGCCCTTGGAGTTTTGCAGCCCAAATGCACGGCCTTGCATTTTTTAGTGTTAAATTTCAGCTCCCAAATTCTTGACCATTCTTCAAGATTCACTAGATCTCTCTTAATGTTATCTACATGTTCCTGGTGTCTACTCTATTGCAGATTTCTGTATCATTTAAAAAGAGGCAAACTTTATCCAACAGCCCCATCTGTATTATCACTAACAAAAATGTTAAAAGGAGTTGGACCAACACTCTTTGTATGCAAGTAATATTTGAAAAGTAGAAATAGAAAAAATTCATAACGTGAATATATAAAAGAAAATAGGCTGAATTAGCAGAACATATCTGAACAACCAGCATACAAATGCTGTCTTTTGTCAGGAAGTTGTAGAATTATGATAAAGAAAGAAAAATTGCATTTATTAAACATCCTGCACACTATGGGGGTCATTTTAGAAGCACTATTCATGCTTTAAATGTCCAAAAATAGGTATAGAGAGGTTCAAAGTACAGAGATATCTCCAGAGCCATTTGGGAAGCTAGGTCTGTGAATGTCCACAGCATGAGGATATGCAAGTCTGAAAGGAGGTGTGATGGAGGCATGGCTGGTCCTCCCTGATGTTCTCCTAATTGCTAGTCTTTATGTCCGCCTTGCCCATATGTTTGTTTAGTCGTTCCTTTTGTCTACCCATGGTCTGGTTTTGTCTCCCCCTTTTTTGGGGCCTTTTTTTATGTTTGTTTTTACAATAACCTTGTTAATTTATGTTTTAATTACTGGCCCTCCAGTTTGTTTTGTATTGTTTTTGGTTTTTTGTTACTCTATTTGTCTATGCTTTTATTCTTTTATACTTACTTTTCTATTTTACTTTGGCATTCCTTTCCTTATCTGTGCATTGCCAACCTTTTATTGTACACTGCTTTATGTTGCGACGAAAAGCGGTTTATCAAATTTTAAATAAAGATAAAGATTTCCAGGAACCGGAACCGGGACCAGGACATTTCTGAGATCAGGTGGGGAGGATGTCCAGAGTCACATCTAAGTTTAGGTGTTTTGGCTGGAAAACATCCAGAGGGTGTAGAGATGAAAGCACCATCCCCAGTACTCAGTACAACAGCAGTGATAGCAGCAGTGGGATGTGAACTCAAGCTTTCCCATTCCTAGCCCACTACTCTAACCATTAGATGTTCAGCTTCTGAAATATGGTTCTGGGGACATCTATGTAGACTCCCCCATAGACGTCCATATCGGGCATGTCCAAGTTTGTGAAATTGTGTCTGCACTTGGACGTGCCTGCATTTTTTTTCAGACGTTCTGGCTCAGACGTCCCAAATTGCAAATGGACATCCCTTCTAAAATCCCCCTCCATACATCTTAGCAACAGACATAATAGAAGTTAAGTGATACTGAATTAAGCATATCATGAAAAATGCAACGTGTCAAATTTTATTTAGTGCATCACGTAGGCTCTTCTAGTAACATTCTCCACCTGCACATCACGGCATTTGTACATGTAGATTGGCTACATTTGTAAACAGTGACTTTAGAAAGCCACTATTTACATGTGGAAATCAGCACATTCAGATTTCAAGGGGGCATGGATAAGTAACGGTTTGATTGGGACAAAAGTGTACATGTGGTGGTCAAAAACCTTGGACATTAATCTTTACACCTATCCCCAGGCATGCACATGTGCCAGCTTAAAGGAGCAGGTGCAAAGGCCGATGCCGCTGAACCCCTATGGTTTATTTGGGTTTGTTATATCATTTTTCTCAAAAGCAAAGCAGTTTACATAGCTAAAGTCATAGTTTTGAAAATAACTTCATTATCCGAAATAGGAGAAAAAGAAACAGGGGCAGGCAAAGTTCCTAACAGGTGCTCACTGTTCCAAGGACCCACATTGCATAGGATTCTGAACGCTTCTTCAAAGAGGTAGGTTTTAAGGCTGGCTTTAAGATTTTTATAGGTCGATTTCAGGCACAATTATGAGGGTAGGCTTTTTCACTGTAAAAAAGGCAGATTGCCTAGTAGTCTCATACTTAGCCCTTGAAGGAGGTGGCATATGAAGACTGTTCCCATAAATGGAACCCAGTGGTGGAATAGGAGCATATAGGATGATATGCTAAGATACTGTAGGTGTTCAGGGAGACCTGTGTGCAGCACATTATATATGCCTATGTCAGGATCTTGCAAGAGATCCTAGAAGAAATAGCAATCCAGTGGTTTTGTTTAAGAAGGGAGGTGGGATAGTAACATGTGAAAGAATCCCAATTGATGTGTTTTGTACTGATTGTAAACATTTTAGCTCATGGATAGTCAGACCTGCATAGATGGAATTACAGTAGTTCAGATGTGAAATTATGAGGTTTAAAATGATTGTGGCTAGGGCAGAGGTGTTCAGAAAAGGTCACATGGTCCTTCCTGATATCAAGAGCTCTGACACCCCTTGACATCAAGACCCTCTGATATCCAGATCCCTCATAGCATCCATGCTCCCCCAATTTCATTTTAATGCTTCTCCCTGATCAGCTCTCCCCACCACAATCTCACCCTCAATTCTTACCAAGGGTTCTTAGTAGTCTAGGGTTTGCAGAAGCCATCTCCTGTTGCTCCTGTTCATTGTGACTTTAGGTTCAAAGTGGCCCTTATCATCTAGAGAGGTAATCTCTTGGTACTATCGCTAGGGGGTCAAGCTTCCAAATAAGGGGGGGGGGGGCAGTGATTGGGGAGATATGGATGTTGAGGGTATCAGGGAGGATCTGGATGTCAAGTAGTCTTTATCTATGGGGGATATGGGGATCTGATGTCAGGGGAGGTATTGGGGTGATGTATGTTGCTTGCTTTGGGGACCAACAAGTTTAAAGCGCTGCTGTCATGCCAAGTTAGGGTACAGCTGAATACTCTTTATTCCCATGTGCAGCATTTTAAAACTACTTCTCCTACTGGACATGCCGGCAGAAACAAATGCATTCCTGTATATTCTTACATGTAGGTTACAAGAGGCTCCACATTTGGCAGACCCTTTGTAAAATAAAGGGGGAATTGTGCACGGTCTGGCTTGAATGTCTCAATTCCCCTCTCAATGGGTTTTCACCCCCTTCCAGCAGATTGGAGACTGAGAATTCCAAGCTATAGTGATGTCATTCCTTAAAAAGAACACATTGCTATCACCTAGCCAGTACCATTTTTTCTGTCACCATTTCATATTAATCAACTAATTGATCTGCCCAGTTTTCAAGAAACAAATAATCCTCAATTACAAAGTTTGGATATGCGTTTATTAATTCATCATTACCTGAAACGTACAAAAACATTTCGAAGATCAGAGTGTTTATTTGTGCTTTATGGAGGACCGCATATAGGAAGAGCGGCTTCAAAGGCAACAATTGCACACTGGTTGAAAGAGACAATAGCATCTGCTTATTTATTGCACAAAAAGACCGTACCTAAGAGTTTAAAGGCGCATTCTACTGGGGCTCAAGCAACTTCATAAGCAGAATCTGCCACCAGGAGACATTTGTAAGGTGGCAACATAGTCTGCCTTACATGCCTTTAAAAACATTACCGTTTAAATGTTCAGGCAGAAGTAGAAGCTCAGTTTGGAGCACGTGTCCTACAGGCTGGACTTTTAGGACTCACTCATTCATAAGTACTGCCAATAGTATGAACTGTACTGGAGGGATGCTATGGAAGGAGAAATTAGATCTTACCTGCTAATTTGCTTAGTTCCTCCAGTACAGTCCATAACCCACCTATTTGAAACAGTCATTGTATATTCATATTAGATTGCTTAATTGTTTTCGTTAGTATTAAGAGTTTTGAAGAAAAGTAGAGTTCTTAAGTACCGAGGTTAATTAGTTGATTATAAGTCTAAGAGGTTTCTGCTTTGACAGTGGGATGCTAGCTAAGTGAAAGGCATGTGTTCCTTTTCTGAAATGATATCGCTAAAGCTTGGAATTCTCAGTCTCCAATCTGCTGGAAGGGGGTCCTAAAAATGGTCCTTAAACATGGCATTTCGCCCATGGGAAGTCATGACAAAATAGAGAGCAAGACTACACTTTTGTAGACTGCTGCATAGAGCTTAATACCTGATTGTATATTGTCTGCTGTATGTGTATGGCATTCTGTGGTCTCATGAAACACACTGGGGGTCATTCCGACCTGCCAATAGCTTCCCATTCCTATTCTCAGGGAGTGAAGTCGGAAAGCCAGGCTCTCCGCACGTACACCGACGTTGTGCAGGGAGCTCTGGACGGGGGTGGTGAGCGGGCAGGCCGGAGGCGGAGCATGAGCAGGGCAGAGGAGGGACGATGAATCCGGACATACAGGGCCAATTCCGGTCGCAGCCCTGTATTTCCGGTGATGCAGGAATATACAAGGAACTTATTCCACCTCAGAGGTAGAATAAGTCACCCCTGCAGACAGGGAATTGCACTGGCGGACCCCCCCCCCCCCCAAGGACTTGGGATGCAGAAGGAGGTGCCACGCTACCTCATCTGGGCCATGGAGACCCCTCTGGGGGTTGGATGGCAGGGAATCGGGGCACCTTCATGGCGTCTTGGTGCTATGGCGACGGGATGCCACAGTACCGGGGCTCTATGCAGGTGCTCCTGCTGGGTTGGATGGGGCAGGTGGTGTAAGTACAGCAGCACAGAATCAGGGCATGTCTGCCCATCCAGGACCATTGATTTGGGTTCAGAATTGGGTGCTAATCCAGCCCATCCAGATTTTTGATGTCCAGATGGGGCGGACATGCCCCAGTGGGAATCAGACCCACTGTGTTTTTGGTTGTGAAGTAACAGGACCTAGAACAGGAATAAAGGGCACCAGTTCCTCAAGTATTCCTGGTCCTGTGCAAGCTTTGGAAAGGGTGTGGTTGTACAGGTGGAATTTGCCAGAAAAGTTGAGACTGGAGGAATGCCAAAGTAATGCAGGCAGCTGAGAGATAGATGAAAAGCACAAATGACCACAAAGAGGCTAGAGGAGGTTACTGGTTAGATTAGAAGGCTGAGGAGAGATGTGAGAAATCTGCATGTGACCTTGGTTACACAAATGCGTTCTTAAACTTTTCCTGACTTTAAACTCTACCTACACTGATTAGGGATGTTTGTTCCATAGGTGGTGCTGCTGCTGAAGTGATTTTTTTAAATGTTTGTTTACATCATCAGGTACAGAGCTAACACAGTGGATGACGACAGAAAGAGACTGACATGGTCCATGCAATTTGCCCTGTAGGGTTACTTTGTCAGAATCTGTGATGCAGTGCAGGTTACTTTCCCCATGTCTCTGGTTTCAATAATCTTCAAAAATATTGCTCTTGATTAAGCTTCAGATCACTAGGAGGCTAGTCCAAGGCCCAGTCCAGTGTCCTACCCCATACAGCTCAGGGTCAACCATCCCAGAAACGCCACGCACTTTGCAGGTTACTTTCCCCGTGGTTTCTAAAGCAGTCATTTCTCATCTGTTTTGCCTTTGTAACTCCTGAGAGTCTAGGAATCCCTTTCAGAGGCTGAGCACACTAGCTAGCATATGGGGACACAACCTCCAAGAAGAAATGCTGTCCTTTCAATCTGAACTCTTAGGTATGATTAAGATTTCCGGAACAGGATCTGTAACTACTGAGAGCTACCCAAGGGTGTTGTGGGGCCATGTGTGGAGACTAATTGTGGGGCTTCATTTGCATAAATATTTGCATATCCACTGGGCCTTATTTGTATAAATCTATTTTTTTTTTGTATTTTAAAACGTATATGCTGCCCATCTAAAATTTTAAGTGGATATCAAAGGGGTCCTACACAAGTCTCTTTTTTGTCCTAACTGACTTAAGGGCATGTTTACTAAACAGTAATGTGTGTTAAGTGCCACTGTACCTATAGACATAAATGGATGCTGCTGCTAGCATACTTTGAAATTTGCAAAAGCACATTAACTTTTAGTAAACATGCCTCTGAATGAGTGTCTGGGAATCATTTACATGTACAGTGAGGATAAAGAAAGGCTACCCTATTTCTGCATTACTATCCTCCAGTGCCAACTGCCACTTGCATTACTACAAAACCCTGCTCATTTAGAACCCATAGCAAACCTGCCATATCATAACAGAACTACCAGGACTCACACAGCACGTAACCCTATTTATCAAAAGGTAGCACTACAAATATTAAACCAATATATCTCTTAATGGGAAAAGAGAACAAGTGGGTCTACTATACAAAAACTAGATGAACAGAATAGCACAGGTCTGTCATACATGCAAAATGGAGAGACCGTCACCAAATACAGAACAAGGGATCACGATTTAGAAATATGAAGACAATAATTGAATTGAGAACACCATTAGCCAAACTCTGAATGCACCACAACACTGGAGAAAATTAATATCATCTTTACTGAACAAAGCGCAAAGACATGAGCACACATTTCTCAGAGCTGACATATTCCAGTAAATAAATTCAGTAGCAGACTCGCAGGGCCGGCCCGTCCATTGAGCAAGAATGTTTTTTGCACAGGGCCCCGCGTTTCAGGGGGCCCCGCGCAAAGAACATTCTGCTTTTTTTAAAATTACATTAAAAAAAAAAAGCTGGCTCTGGCTGCTGCCGCTGCCGCCGCAGCAGCAGCAGAATGAAGTGTCCCGCGGGGCCTCCTCTGCTCGCTGAGCCCCTCTGCAAGGGCTTTCAGATTCGCGAAGGGAGAGTGTCTCCCTCGCGTCTCTGTTAAGTCCGCAGGGGCTAATGGGAAATTTCCCATCAGCCCCTCGCGTCTAAAGGGGCAGATGGGAAATTTCCCATTAGCCCCTGCGGGCTTAACAGAGATGCGAGGGAGACACTCTCCCTTCGCGAATCTGAAAGCCCTTGCAGAGGGGCTCAGCGAGCAGAGGAGGCCCCGCGGGACACTTCATTCTGCCGCTGCTGCGATGGCGGCAGCAGCAGCAGCCAGAGCCAGCTTTTTTTTTTTTTAATTTTGCCATAAGCAGATGGGGGGTGGGGTTAGGTCTGGCATTGGGGTGTGGGCTGTTGGGGGCTTTCTGCATAGGGGGCAATGGGGGGTTAGGACTGGTATTGGGCTATGGGGGGGTTAGGATTGATAATGGGCTATGGGGGGGCTAGGACAGGAAATGGGCTGATGGGGAGGGGTTAGGACTGGTAATGGGCTGTGGGCTGTTGTGGGGGGGTTAGGACTGGTAATGGGCTATGGGGGGTTAAGACTGGTAATGGGCTGTGGGCTGATGGGGGCTGTCTGGAAATGAGGTGATGGGGGTTAGGACTGCTAATGGGCTATGGGGGGGTTAGGACTGATAATGGGCTATGGGGGGCTAGGACAGGAAATGGGCTGATGGGAGGGGTTAGGACTTGAGGAGGGCTGATGTGGTTAGGACTGGTAATGGGCTGTGGGCTGATGGGGGGGGGGGTTAGGACTGGCAATGAGCTATGGGGGGGCTGACTGGAAATGGGCTGATGGGGTTAAGACTGGAAGTGGGCTGATGGGGGGTTAGGACTGGTAATGGGTTATAGGGGGGCTTAAACTGAAAATGGGGTGATGGGGGGTTAGGACTGGAAGTGGGTTGATGGGGGGCTAGGACTGGTAATGGGTTGGGGGGTTGCTATGACTGGAAATGGGCTGAGTGGTAGGGGAGGCTTGAACTGCAAATAGCTGATGGGGAGGGAGCTTGGAATGGAAATGGTCTGTGAGGGAAGGGAGCTAAGACTGAAAATGGGCTGATGGAGCAGCTAGGATAGGACTGGAAATGGGCTGTTGGGGGGAGCTAAGATTGGAAATGGGCTGTGGTGGGGGCTTGAATTGAAATGGACTCTTGGAAGGGCTAGAACTGGAAGTAGGCTCATGGGGGGCTTGGACTGGAATTGGGCTGAGTGGAGGGGAGTTGGATTTGACATGGGCTGATGGTGGGGCTAGGAAATGACTAGAAATGGGCTGATGGGGGCTAGGATTGGAAATGAGCTGATGAAGGGACTCAGACTGAAAATGGATGGGGGAGCTAGGACTGGAAATGGGTTGATGGGGGGCTAGGACTGGAAATGGGCTGATGCAGGGACTAGAAGGGAATGGATGCTGGGTGAGACTGGAACTAGAAGGGAGCTGATGTTGGGGGAGGATTAGAATGGGATGGGGCTGGGAGAGTAAAATGGAGAGGGGAAAAATATTTTGTGTGGGAGGGATGAAAAATCTACAATTGGCCGGGTATTGGGAGAGTAAGTGGGGATTGAGGATGGAGGGGTAAAATTTGTGTGGATGAAATAGGAATGAGGAAAGAGCAAATGGAGAAAGATTAGTATGTCAAAGCAGATGTAGAGAGAGAATGGAAAAAAAAAAACTAGAAGAGAGAAGAAAGAACAAATGGACAGCAGACGATGGACAGTTAGCAGAAAACATGAAGAAACCAGAAGAAAGTGGCTGGAGCAATTGCAACTGAAAAAAATGCACAAAAGGTAGAAAGATATCTCTTTATTTTGAATTTATTAATTGGAATATGAAAGGTCTGGGAAATGTGCATCATTAACGTCTGCACTTTGTTTGGTACAAGAGGAAATCAATTTATAGTTTTATTTCTACAGTGTTGTTGTACATTCCAAGTTTGGCTTTTGGGGTTCCCAGTTTAATTATTGCCTTCCTGTTTCTAAATTGTGATTCCTTGTTTGGTGATGGTCTATGTTCTGCATGTGTAACTGAGCTGAGGTATACTATTTATGTAATTCCTATTTGACATTGCCACTTGTTCTCTTTCCCCAGTATTCTCTGAAATGTATTGGTTTAATATTTGCAGTGTTGCCTTTTGATAGGTAGGGTATGGTGCTTTGTGAGTCCTGGTAATGCTGTCAGGATACGGCGGGTTTGCTATGGGTTCTAAATGGGCAGCGTTTGTAGTAGTTCCTAATGTGCCTGGCGGTTGGCACTGGATTATAGTAATGTAGAAATCTTTTAGTCTTTCTTTATCCATGCACTCATTAAGAGACATGTTTACTAAAAGTTAGTGTATGGTAACATTATGCAAATATTTATGCAAATAAGGCCACTTATGCAAATGAGGCCCCACACCTAGTCTCCGCACATGACCCCGCACCCCCCTTGGGCCGCCCCTGCAGACTGGCTAACCTACTGAAGAGGGCTTTAAACTTGATTCATTGGGGATGGGTGAAGAAAGCCCCCAGGTAAGTGAAACATTAAATATCTCTGCAGAAATGGGTAATAGGGGCAACATCTGGAAAGTGGTGTGTATAAATGCCCGTAGCATGTCAAATAAGATCTCAGATGTTGAGGCTTTAATGGAAGAGGCTGACTTGGATTTAGCAGTGGTTACGGAGACATGATTCATGTACAGCCATGACTGCGATGTAATTATACCAGGCTATGCATTATTCAGGAAGGACAGGGTAGGAAGAAGAGGAGATGGAGTGGCACTATATGTCAAAAATAATATTAAAGCTATAGAATTGCAGGGCATACAAGAAAGAGAGTAGGCACTGTGGGTTAAACTAGGATGAGGGAAAGGGAAATACATTTGCATTTGAGTTATATAAGATCCCCTTTACAGGGAGTAGAAGTAGATGAAGATTTACTAGAAGACACACAGTATTGCTATGAAAGGAAAAGTGCTACTGATAGATTTCAGTATGTCAGATGTTGATTGGCACATTTCTGCTACAGTGTCATCTAGAAGTAAGGAGATCCTGGATTCTCTACAGGGAGAACAATTCAGACAACTGGTAACAGAACCCACACGTGATGGGGACATACTGGACATAGAGCTTACCAATGGCGAAAGTGTTTTTGATGTTACAGTGGGAGATCATCTCACATCCAGTGATCACCAGATAGTATAGTTCAGTATTAGGACTAGGGCTAATAAAATCCATTCAAAAGTGAGGGTCTTAGGCTTTAGGAAATATAACTTTGCCAAGATGACCAATACCTCAAAGAGTCGTTAGTGGGATGGGAACAGCTGGAGGATGTGCAGCCCCACAATCCACATCCCAGAATTGAGCCCTAACTGATGCTCCTACAATGGGCTATGAAGAAGATTTTTAGCTTTTCTGGAAGTCTTTAGCACCACTGGTGGCTCTTAGGTCATCCAGAAGTGAGTTCCAGAGGGCAGGTGCTGCTAGGGATAATGCCTTTCCGGATGCGGACTGGATGGTTTTAGTGTAGGTTTTGTGGTTTAGGATAATGTCCATTTTGTTGCACTTTCTAGGTCTGCTGCTTGTGTCAGTATTGAGTAGGCTCTTCAGTATGTTGGCAGACATATTTTGCTGGATTTTGAATATGCTTAGGGCCATTTTGATTCTGATATGGGAGGTGACTAGGTGCCAGTGTAACTAGTTCAGGAAAGGAGTAAGATGTTCGTGTTTTGCCGAATTGGTAATGATGCGAGTAGCGGTATTTTGCACCAACTGCAGTGCCTGGATTGTCTGTTTGGGCAGACCATGGTATATGGAGTTGCAGTAGTACAGTATGGGTGTGATTATGGCTTGGCAAACTGTCCAGAAGTGGTCTTGGCTGAGAAGAGGTTTGATCATTCTTATTATGGCCATCTTGTGGCATGCATTTCTGGAGGTCCTATTGATGTGGGATTGTAAGTTCAAAGTACAATCCAAGGTGACTCCCAGGTATCTTACTTCATCCTTAATGGGAATGGTTGCATTGGACAAGTTGATTGATTGTGGGGGGTAAAGCATTTATTCCGCGTGATAAGGAGGGCTTCAGTCTTGTAGTTATTGTTTAAATTGTTGCAGGAGAGCCATTCAGTCATCTCTTGTAGGCATTCTGTTATCATCGTGTAGGCTGGAATATTTAGGTTGATTGGGGTATAAATCATAATGCCATCAGCGTATAAGGTGTATTGGATGTTGTGTTTCCTGATGATGTCACAGATGGGCTGTATATAAAGATTGAATAGTAGAGGGGCATAGTGACCACAGACTCCGACATTGTAGAGCTCTTTCGGGATTTCTATACTCGCCTATATCAATCTGAATGTGAGTTCTCGTCAGAGACATTCGAGCGATTGCTTTCTGGCATTCAGCGGCCGACCCTCTCTGAAGATGATAGGGATGCGATGGATGAACCCTTCTCTACTTCAGAGATCCAATCTGCCCTAAAACGAACAGCCTCGGGCCGTGCCGCAGGGCCCGATGGTCTCCCGACAGAATTCTACAGAACGTTCAGTGCAGATTTAGTTCCCTATTTAAAACTCTATTTTACTGCCCTTGCGGTAGATACATCCTCTTTGGGATCCTTTTCTGCAGCTAATGTGGTTGTATTTGAGAAAGAAGGCAGAGACCCGCTACTGACCGCCAACTACCGTCCAATCTCCCTACTTAATGCCGACTATAAGATCTTCGCAACGGTCTTGGCCACCCGGCTATCTGACATGATGGCTACCCTAATTCACCCCGACCAATGCGGTTTTATACCCGGCAGATCAACTGCTGACAATGCTCGGACCTTGTGCCATGTGTTATCTAGTGCTGCCAATCTCGATCATCCATGGGTGGGTCTTTCCCTGGATGCCGAAAAAGCCTTTGATCGTCTAGAATGGCCCTTCTTATTTGCAGTTCTCCGATGGTATGGCTTTGGAGAGGGCTTCCTCCGATATCTCCAAGTCATGTACACTCAACCCGTCGCCAGTATTTGTGTAAACGCCATCAAATCTCAGCCATTTAACCTCCAAAGAGGCACGCGTCAAGGTTGCCCCCTATCACCAATGCTTTTTGATCTCGTTCTTGAACCCCTAGCCCTCCTTATTAGACAGTCTGCACGTATTCGAGGTGTCCCCTTTAGTCATAGGGAGATTAAACTCTCTGCATATGCAGATGACCTCATGCTCTTCGTTTCCCTCGATTCGGTTCCAGCTGTCTTGGATCTGATTGACGGATACTCACAATTATCGGGCTATAAAATTAACTGGACCAAATCTGTAGCATTCCCACTGAACCGCTGGGTACATGAGGCTGACATGCAGGCCTTTCCCTTCCTTTGGCAATCCCGCATGGTGAAGTATCTCGGGGTCCATTACTGTTCTCCTTTAGAAGACACTATCAGTTTTAATGCCAAAGAGGTAGTCTCCAAATTCCGTGAACTCACAAATCGTTGGTCTCCCTTATCTCTCACATGGTGGGGCCGCTTAGAAACTGTGAAAATGATGATAGTCCCCAAAGTGAACTACATTTTAGAAATGCTGCCATGCTTACTTCCGTTACATACTTATAAAGATATTGAGGGCCTTCTCGTCCGTTATCTCTGGCAGGGCAAACCACCAAGGATAGCTAAACATAAACTGCAGTCTGCAGAGGAACGAGGGGGTGCCAGATTTCCTGATTTTCTTAGATATCATCAAGCCTTTCTACTTAAGCAAGGTGCCCGATGGCTAGATACCTCAACAGACCGCCGACCAGTTTGGCTTGACATAGAAGAGGAGCTTAGTAGCCCAATTCCGTTGACCCATCTCCCCGGTATGTCCTATCAAGTAGACACCCGCCATCCACCAATGATTGTCGATACTCTTGCGGCCTTTAACACTCTCATTCTATCACTGGGCCCGAATGTATGTCCTCAGGACGGACTCCCGCTATGGAATAACCCCAGAATTCAAGTCCTAAATAGAACAATAGCCTGGAAACCCTGGTACTCCAGGGGGATCTGGACACCCCAACAGCTTTTCTCTGCAGCTCGTTGGAAAACCTTTTCTGATTTACAAAAGGAATTTGCGTTACCAGCGAAACACTACTTTCAATTGATGCAGCTTCAACACTGCCTCAAAAGTGCTCGAATCATGCCGCCCTCTGCCCCTACTGAGGATGGGCTATTAGAGACAGTTCACTCCATTAGTAGTACACATGGGGTAGCCTCTAACTTTTATAAAATAATTTGTCAGGGTACAGATACGGACACTTTTAGAGCTCAACAAGCCTGGGAGCGCGAACTGCAAACTACTATAACCCCTGTGCAATGGAGCGTTTTTTGGAGTAAAGTAGTGCGGGTTTCCCGGTCTGCCTCTGTTACCCAAACTCTCTTCTTCTTTGCACACAGATGCTTTTATACCCCAGAAAAAATAGCCAAATGGAACCCAAATGCTAGGGACCAGTGTTGGTCTTGCCATACTGCTGTGGGAACCCTCGCTCATGTTATTTATGAATGTCCTCAACTGCAGGTCTATTGGGGGAGGGTCTGGGGTCGTATTCAATCTATCTTACACTTTCATGAACCTCTCTCTTGGAAGGTCGTGGGACTCCGCTCTGTGGCGGAGGTCCCCTCTCTTCCTAAGAAGGGTCGCTTTCTCCTTGATTTCATGCTGGGTATAGCCATTTGCTTAATCACGAGGAATTGGAAGGATAGCTCTCGACTTACTGTCAATGAATGGTGGAACCTCGTCTGCTTATATAGTAAATATGAGCAGATACCTCGGAGAGCTATTCCCCATGTCCAAACTCACTCTTGCTTGTCTAAATGGCAGATGCGTAATGATTATGTACAATCTGCTTATTGCTCCAACATGCCTGTATAATGTGCACTCATCATGTTTTAGATCACCGTTAGGTTTTGTAATATAATAATGTAAGTACACGCCCGCTTCGGGAATGCTTAGTTTTCTAGAGAAGAAGCAGGGGGGAGGGGGGTGGTAGGGGTTTACTTTGGTGTATGTATTACACGTTATGTATTTGTCTTTTAGCTGTATGTCTTCCTTTCCTTTGTTGTTATAAAACGAAAATAAAGAATTAAAAAAAAAAAAAGATTGAATAGTAGAGCCGATAGAGAGGATCCTTGTGGTATACCCTGGGCAGAGGGGAATTGGGTGGAGGTTCTGGCACCAACCTTGACTTGGATAAATTGGTTGAGCTCTTCTTTTATTTATTTATTTATGTTTTTCTTCTATACCGCCCCTTCCAGAGATCAAGGGCGATTTACAGAGAACAATTGAACAATTTTTTTACATGGAACATCAGTTATAACTATTTACAAACAACGTTTTGATGATTCTATCCATATTTCTGGACATGGGTTAGTTGGTGTGGTGCTGGAGTTTCTTGAGGCTATTGTGCGGGCAACCTGGTCAATGATGGGTATACTGAAATGATCCCAGGTGTGATTGGTAGGTGTGTCTATGAGGTCAGAGGTGCTATCATGTAGGATGCTTTTGCATGGGGGGCTGTGTTTAGATATCAGGAAATTTGAAAAGCTTTAAGGATGTATTATGTCCCCTCCTGTGGGTGCTGGCTTTTTTGTGAGTTTGAACTATTTTGAAGAGCTCCCTGGGTTTGTTCTTGGATTTTAGTACAAAGTTGATCTAGTATTCCTGCTGGTGTCAGTTGATTAGGTTGTTGTAGTCCTATTGCTTTGTTTGTGTACTTTTTGAGCTGGAGACATCTGTAGATACAGGTCCCCAGTGCAGCACCATGAAAACCGCATATTCTTGGTGTCACTTGGTTTCAGAGATGGTACTCCACATCTTCTTCTTTCTCATTTGGAGCAGGACTCCCGGGTGTTCTGTTGTTAGAATCCTGTAATATTATCCCTGTAAATAGATTGTAAATAGTTTCCCTTGTTATCCAAGTTCCTTCCCTTGTTATCTGTAAACTCATGCATGTTGACTGTACTGAGATTTTTGTTCTATGTGAACCGCGCTGATGCAGAATAGTGCGGTATATAAGAGAATATAAATAAATAATAAATAAATAAATAACAAGTACACATCCCTATTCAGCAACCTTAGCTTTAGCAGGGTAATTTTACCTTCTACCTGCACAGAGTTCCAAGAAATCTCAACACACCTGCACAAGAGCCTTCCAATTCTACGCCCCCACCAACTGGAACAAGCTACCCCCCACCATACGGGCCCTCCAATCGCACACCCTCTTCAAGAAATATCTCAAGACCTTTCTTTTTGAAGAATACTTTAACGCATCCACTGCTACAAATCCCCCACAAGATCATACCCTGCCCCTCCTCACCAATCCCACCACTCACCCCCCTAAACCCCCCTGCACCACCCCTCACCAGTACCCACCATCCCCCACCCTCCTTCTCCCAGCTCTTCCCCCAAGTAGGCGAACACAACGCCTCACCGCATAGCCTCTAGGCCACCTGTAAACAGTCACTTTTGCTCTTTTCTTCATTGTAACACTGTAATGTTTATACCAAAGTTACCTGTACATACTGTAGTTCCAACTGTTCCATGTAAATGTTCCTTCTTGTTCATTGGAAACCGTTTTGCCTTGCAGAAAAATGGTATATAAATCCAGTTAAATAAATAAATAACAGGTCACCTATGTGTGATGACTACATAGGTGCCTGTTTTATAAAAAAAGATGTTTACTAAAATGTCCTACTGGGTGGTGCAGGGTTGAGTAGACTGGGTGGTTCTGGGACAGAGTGGGCACATCACAGATAGCGTGGGCATTTTTTGCTGCATACTCACCAGTGAGGTAGCACAGGTGTACTTCCCACCCCTCAAAGGTTGGTGCTAAATGCACTCATGCTGATCATGATGAACAGAGCTCAGGAGTAGCACAAAACACATGCTAGCAACATGAGGACATACTAGGCACACCTCCGTTTTATAACATAGGTTCAGCACCTCCCCATGCTCATTTTCGGAGCTGAATGTGTACACCCCGTACGAATCTTAGTAAACATGCTCCTTAGGCACCCAAGTGTCTATATAAAATGCTAACACAAATCTGGAAGAAATAGTGGCTACATGAAGCCATGGACATTTATGCCTGCTCGAAAGCAGCCGTAGATGTTAGCACATAAAATAAGTGCCTATTTTATAAATTACATTTATTTTGCAACATTTCTATATTTATTTATTTATTTATTTATTACAGGCTCTTATATACCGCTCTATTCAGCATCAGCGCGGTTTACAATATAACAACATACCATAATGAACAAACTGTTTGGTTTTACAGAGAACAAGGTCAGAGAACTTGGATAAAACATGGGAAGTCATTACTGCAACTATTTACAAAAGTATTTACAAGTATACATGACAGGATTTGTTCTTAGTTTGGGTAGTGATCAAGATTGGCTAGTTGGTTAAGTAATAATGGGGGAAGAGGTGGGATTTGAGTGCCTTTCTAAAAAGGGAAAGATCAGTGATAGCACGAATTTCTGGGGGTAGAGCATTCCAGCATTTAGGGGCATAGAATCTGAAAGCCCTGTTGGATGTCACTGATAGGCATTTTGTCGCTGCTTTAGGGATGATTAGAATATTTGTTGATATCGTTCTCCTGGATCTGTTGGGTGGAGCGGCCTGAATGAGGTCTATTAGAGAGGAGGAGGTGATGCTTTTAGTGGCCTTAAAGGTTAGTAATAATGTTTTGAACAATATTCTGCCATGTATGGGGAGCCAGTGGAGTTGCTCTAGGATGGGTGTTACATGGTCCCTTCTTGATGCTCCGTAGAGGACTCTAGCAGCGGTGTTCATGGCGAGTTGCAGAGGGTTTAATGTGGAGTGTGGGAGGCCTTGAAGAATGGCATTGGCATAGTCAAGGTGTGGTAAGGTTAAGGCTTGAAATATAGTTCTGAAGTCATCAAGATCAAGCAGGGGGCGAAGATGTCGAAGAGTCCGGATCTTGAGGTAGATTGCCCTGACTACGTTGGATATGTGTAGTTTCAGATCCATGCGTTGGTCAAAAGTGACTCCAAGGTAACGAATGGAAGGTTTTGATTGGAGCTCGGCTTCTTTCACCTTTATATGGGATGGGGGGGAGAAAAGTGGGTCCCTGGTGATGAAGAGAACCTCGGTCTTTTTATGTTGAATTCGGAGGTTCTGGGATTGCAGCCATTCGGATACTGCATCAAAACATTTAGCTAGCGGGGAAAGGTCCATGTGAACTGTGGAGAAAGGCATGTATAGGAGGATGTCATCTGCGTATATCAAGCATTCAACCTTGAAGGACTTGATGATATTGCAAACCGGTTGTATGTATATATTGAAAAAGAGTGAGGATAGGGATGATCCTTGCGGTACGTCTTGCTTTTGGTGGTAAGGTGTAGATGTTGCGGTCCCTGAGGTAACGTACTGCCATCTCTGATCGAGGTATGACTTGCACCACTCTAGGGCAGTGTTATTGATGCCTTTTTCTTTTAGTCGCGCTATTAACAGATCGTGATGTACAGAGTCAAAAGCCGCAGCAATGTCTAAGAAGATGAGAGCAAAGCCTTGGCGGATGTTATCAATGCCTGTGATGATGTTGTTGCAGAGAGTGGTAAGGAGGGTTTCAACACCGTGGAACTCTCTGAAGCCATGTTGGCAGTGGCCCAGAGGGGAGACGGTGTCAATGTGGTCCTGTAACTGTCTTTGAGCTTCCTTTTCAATTATTTTCGCTAGTAGGGGTATGCTAGCTATGGGTCTATAAGATTCAACCTTTTGTGGGTCGAGTTTATGGTTTTTCAAGAGGGGTCTTATGGATGTTCTCTTGAGAGCTGGTGGGAAGGAGCCGGTTGTAAAGGATAAATTCATCATTTTAGTGATGATGGGGCTGAGATCTTGGCGTAGTTCCTTTATCCAGTGGGCTGGGCAAGGGTCAGTTTGTGCAGTAGTCGTGTTAAGAGCAGCGATGGTGTCCTCAACATGTTTTCTGGATGGTGTGGAGAACATGGATAGGTTTGATATGCATATGGTGACTTGAGAAGAGATAGTTGCAATGTTGTTGGTTTGAAGCAACTTGGATTGCAGGAAATCGGCGAAAGCTTGGGGATGAATGGGTTCAGGATGTTTTGGTGAAGGTTCTTTAGATAAGGTTTTGACTAAGTTGAAAAGATCGCGTGGTTTATTTAGTGATCTTTTCAGCGTATCGGTATGGAATTGTTTCATCTTGGCCATGACTGACTCTCTGTGCACAGATAGATGTGCTTTGTAGGCTGCTTGGTCTTCTGAAGAGTGTGAGCGACGCCATCATTTCTCCAGTCTTCTTAGGTGTGTGAGGGAGGCTCGTAGGTCAGGGGAGAACCAAGAAGAAGATTTTCTTTTCTTTGGGTTGTTACCCTGGACTGGTTGCAGTGCAATGGTACTGATAGTGCTGTTCCAGGATGTGATCAGATTTTCCAGATTGAGAGAGGTGTTATGTAGGAGAGGGAGGGTTTCTGTAACTATGTGTTCTTTGTTGAAGGTTTTGAATTTCCGAGATGTTACTCTTGTCGAGTCAATGGAGTTTTTGTTTCTGTGTGGTGACTGTTTGCCATTGATGAGGATGGAGAAGGTGATTAAATTATGGTCTGACCAAGGTACTGGGGTTACAGAGTTGTCAAGTTTATTGTTGGAGTCAAGAGCTGTAAGAGGGGCAAAGATCATGTCCAGGATGTTTCCTCTCTCATGCGTGGGGGTGTTGACAATTTGCTTGTATCCCAGCTCGTTGATTGCTTCAAGGAGGGCTGAGGAGTGGCTGGGATGTAGTGTTGGGAGATTGAGGTCTCCTAATATCCAGTTGGGAATGTTGGGCTTGCGTGAGTTAGTTGCTAGGTCCAGAATGTAAGGTAGGTCATCCGTGGAGGGTGAGGGTGCTCTGTAAATCAGATTGATGAGGCATTGTTCATATTGCTGTATCTACCAGTCACAGCGGTGTACAGGGAACAAGAACATGTATAATTTTACATGAAACGTAGTTAATAACAGGTTAAATAAGTTTATCAAGCCAATAACTCGTGAATTTTAACATTGAGCAAAACAGATGGTGGGGAAGATTATTATACATGATGTGAGACAAACATGGCAAACTCGGGTGGTAGGAGTCTAAGTGGTGGATCCAAAATGTTCCAGGAACATGCATTAAATTGTGACTCCACCTACACTCCACTCACATTTCTCCCCCAAACATGCCTTCTTTAAAGTCATATACATGTACGCACTTAATTGCACTGTGCATTTTTACACATGAGATAACTTTATAAGAGACATTTCCCATGTGTATATTGGCATATACGTATGTGCAAAAAAGTCTTTAGAAACTGATCTCTTAAATGAATATCTGTGGCATTAGCCATATAAATGCCAGCTTTGAGAATTCACATATAACTTTAAGCATTTTGAGGGTCATTTAAAAAGGTTTAGTCCTGATTTTGGGCATATGAAGACATGCACATGAATGTCAAAATCATGGAGACATCTCCGTAGTCATTCTACAAATGATGTTCGCAGATGTCTTGGGTGCAGGGACATCCAAGTAGACAAGGGGGTGTGGTGGAGGTTTGTCTGGGGAGGAGCAATGGACTTACATGTCTCTGATCTCCGAAATGTCAGAGATGTCTGTAGGCACATTATTGTTTATACCTGCTCCAGGCATGAATAGGCATCTGGAAAGTGCACATTTTCATCTTGAAACATCCAGCGAGTGTAGAGAATATGGAAAATTAAGTGACTAGCCTTAGATCACAAAGGCCCACACTGGGATTTAAATCATGGCCACCTTGTTCTTATGCCAATATTTTAATAATTATGCTATTAGCTATCTTGGTTCTGAAATACTATCCTGGGGATGTCTATATAGGTGTCTGATAGATGTCCATATCGGGCACATCCATGTTTCCAAAATCATGCCCGAACTTGCACATGCCGGCTTTATTTTTTTCAGACGTTCTGACTTTGACATCCCAGATTGCACTTGGACATCCCATTGTACAATGTGTCTCTTTGGCTAGATGTGCAGAGGGTGATTTTGTTCAAATGTAAACCACAAAACAGTATGGGGGTCATTCTGACCCATGAATAGTGGGGTTGATGACCAGGGTGGATGTCCAAGCCCCGAACAATGATACAGGATCCAGCCCTCCCCGCGCATATAGAGGGTTTGTGCGGCGAGCACTGGATGGGGACAGGAGGGGGAGATCTGGAGGTGAAAAGTAGGTGGAGCAGGGGTAGGGTGAAGCGGTCAGATGTACAGAGGGTATTCCCGTTGGCCCTCTCTATGTTCTGCAGCCCCTACTTAGATGCCCACCTTATTCCATTTGGGGCCCGCAGCCCCACAGATGACTGTGCACCACCATGGTGGATACCACGCCACCTGATTCCAACCCTTGCTGCACCCACTGAGGGTTGGTTGGCAGAAACAAGAATGTTTGTGCGGGCAGCATTGGGGCTCACAGGATGGATGTACTGGTGTCATGGCGACGGGATGCCACTGCACCGGCACACCTGCTGCAGTGCAGGGAGGGATGGGCGTTCAAATCCTGGGAAGTTCCCGCTGCAGAGTCAGGACCCATCCAGCCCGTCCAAGTGCCCCGGTTCTGCAACTGCAGAAAATTTGAACATCTGGACTGCCGGGATGGCCCCTGATCTGAACTGACCTCCACAGGGAGGAGTCCAACATATTACTAACAATGCACAATGATTGATAGGAAACTTCCCCTCTTTTTAAATTCAATTCAATGTTTCTTTGCTTAAGTGTTTCACAGTGCTTCAAATGTATTTACTTAAACAAACTTATCTGATTAATAATATACTTCCAACATAAGCCTTATTTTCACCTCATGGCTTCTTTGGAGGGTGGTTTTCATCTTCTGTTGACAGACACTAACATATAAAGGTTATAAAATATTCAATTACAAAAACAATTCTCAGCCCGCCTCACCATTTCATCCTAAGTTTGTTGCCTTCTCAAGCGCCTTTCATCATTCATTTCAAAATCAAAGATGTGTGTGATTGCTTTAAATTTTAGCTCATTGATCAGATACCAAAGTCAAAGAGAAGAATTGATAGAGAAATTTATTGCAGCTTGAACAGAGGTGATTCTCCAGATTGAAGAGATCAAATAGATGGACTTAGTATAACCACTGAATGGATAACATTGATATGAGATGATAACATTGTTTACAAAAGGAATATACAGTGAAGAAGTTATTTTATAAAATTGTGATTTAAGAACATAAGAACATAAGATATGCCATACTGGGTCAGACCAAGGTCCATCAAGCCCAGTATTCTGTTTCCAACAGTGGCCAATCTAGGTCATACGTACCTAGCAGTTTCCCCAAGGGACACAGGTTCCACAATGCTTGTATTGGTTCAAGCATTGATATCCTGGGTCCCTTCTTAATAATGGTTTATGGACCTTTCCTCCAGGAACTTGTCCAAACCTTTTTTAAACCCATCTACACTAACAGCCTTTACTACATCCTCCGGTAACAAATTCCAGAGTTTGATTACACGTTGAGTGAAAAAATATTTTCTTTTATTAGTCTTAAATAGTTTACCCTGTAGCTTCATTGCATGTCCCCTAGTCTTTCTATATTCTGATAAGGTAAACAATCGATCTACGTTTACCCGTTCCACTCCGTTCATTAATTTATAGACTTCTATCATATCTCCCCTCAGCCGTCTCTTTTCCAGGTTAAAGAGCCCCAACCTTTTTAGCCTTTCTTCATAGGAGTAGCCTTCCATCCCCTTTACCATTTATTTGAATAAGTTATAGAAAAGCCTTCAGCTCTCTGGGTAGGCCTCTTAGAGTATGAATGAAGTGAGTGACTGTAATTTTCTGTTGGCTTGATGTCAACAGATTCAAACAGATTGGTCCATTTAAATTCCTAGCAGTTATAAACTCAAATGGGTGCCATCTTTGGCTTTTAAATGAATGATGAAAGTCACTTGAGAAGATGGTGAGTAAAGAATGAAATGGTGTAGTGAGATAATTCTATGTAACTGAATATTTTATGGACTTTGAGGGTAGTTTTATAAGGGGGCCTGGATTAGTCACTTTTGGAAAGAGAATATTGGGCTTCTTGGACCTTGGTTCTGACCCAGTATGGCATATCTTTTATGTTCTTATTTTATGAAGACCAGTAGGCTCTTGTCTTTATAAAACGCTAGTGTAAGTGGCTGAGATCATGCCTTGATTTAAGGCATGAACATTTGCACCTGCCATAGAGCTGCAATAAATATCTGTGCCTATTTTTTTAAAGAATGTGTAGTAGTCAAAAATTATAGTATTTTATAAATTATAATCTATTGGGGGCATTTTAAAAGCCGTATTCATGATTTGGACATCTGAAACATGCATGCAGATGTACAAATCGCAGAGATGTCCCTGGAGTCATTTTACAAAGGGCTTTTAAAGATGTCTCTGCTGCAGGGGCAGCCAAATAGACAGGAAGTAGGGTGGAGGTGCGTCTGGGGTAGTGCAACAGACTTAAACGTCTATGCTCAATTTCAGAAACATCAGGGATCTCTGCAACTCTGTCCAAATTTAGACTTGCTCCAAGCACAAATAGGCATCAGGAAAGTGCTTGTTTTGGCCATAAAACATCCAGAGGGTGTAGAGAAAATAGAGCTCCAGCATCCCCCCTACTCTGCAGAATCACAATGTAGCATCAGTGGGATTTAAACTCTGACTTCCCTATTCCTAGCCCACTGCTCTAACCATTAGGCTATTCCTAGATGTCCACACTATGAAATACTATTCCAGGGATGTCTATGTAGACGCCCCACAGACGTCCATATGGGGCATTGTATGGTTATGCATTTGGGCTGCAGCAATCCAAGGGAGCGATACAGTATAGGGGGTGAAGTACTTTTGTCCACTAAAGAAGAGCAGGACCTGGGCGTGGTTGTGTCTGATGATCTTAAAGTAGCTAAACACTTAGAAAAGGCGACGGCAAAAGCTAGAAGGATGTTTGGGTGCATAGGGATAGGAATGGCTAGCAGAAAAAAGGAGGTGATAATGCCTCTGTATAAGTCTTTGGTGCGACCTCATTTGGAGTATAGTGTGCAATTCTGGAGACTGCACCTTCAAAAGGATGTGAACAGGATGTAGTCGGTGCAGAGGGTGGCTACTAAAATGATTAGTGGTCTTCATTAAAAAGCATATGAGGACAGACTGAAGGATCTTAATATGTACACCTTAGAGGAAAGGCAGGATAGAGGTGATATGATTGAGATGTTCAAATACCTCCATGGCATAAATGTTCAGGGAGGGAGCCTCTTTCAATTGAAAGCAAGTTCTGCTATGAGGGTACATGGGATGAGGGTGAAGGGAGATAGATTCAGGAGTGATATGCGGAAATATTTCTTTACGGAAAGAGTAGTGGATCCGTGGAATAGTCTCCCAGTGGAGGTGGTGGAGATGAGGACAATAACTGAATTCAAAAAAGCATGGGACAAACACAGAGGATCTCTAAAGGTAAAAAGGGGACTATTGTAGTTGTTGATATGGAAGGACAGACTAGATAGGCCATGTGGTCTTTTTCTGTCATCATATTTCTATGTTTCTATGTTTTATTGTGCCTAAACTTGGACATGCCTGCTTTTTCCCAGATGGTCTGGCTTGGACATCCGAGATTATATGTGGATGTTATTTATAAAATGTACCTTCATGTGTGCATTTGTATATTCTGTTTATATTCCCCCAAACGCTGCACATGTGCTCTCTCACTGGCAAAGTACATGTCATCATGTCAATTGTCATAATTTTATGTTGGCTGTTCGTTTATGAGAGATCATTTATGCACATATGTGGCCACATATACACATTAATCACTAAACTGTCAGCAAAGGAGGTGTGTACCTTATTGTATAAAGCAGACACTCTTATAAAATGACGCCTTATGTTTGTGTGTGTTACAGAAGATGAAAACTTGCCCCTGAAGAAGACACAAGGCAGAACAAAGGATTCTGTTGGATGGATATTTTTAATCAGGTAAGTTTATTTATGTATATATATATTTGAAGCACTTGAAACACTTAAGAACAGGCACTTTGAACTGAATTTGAAAAGACAGGAGATTTTTAAGACATATCCCTGATGTTATAATTTCAAATAACTATTGAAAATGAGGTATTTTTCTTCCTGCACATATTAATATATGATTATCCAGTAAAATCATCAGAAACAATCACCCTCAGGTCCCGCTCTTCTTTTTTTAAAATACCTTTATTGAAACCAACAACAAACCAAATAGTGTACAGCATATATCGCAATGCCCCTCACTCACCCGCTGTTCTTTCATGGACAAAAGTTCTTCACCCCCCTATACTGTACTGCTCCATTGGATTTTTGAAGCCCAAATGTAAGACTCTGCACTTTTTAGTATTAAATCTCATTCTGCCAAATTCTCAACCATTCTTCAAGTTTTACAAGGTTCCTCTTCATATTATCTACTTCTTAATGGGTGTTTATCCTATTGTAGGTTTTTTTGTTATTGTTGTTAAGTGCCATCAAGTTGATGTCGACTCATCGCAACCCTCTGGATAGTTGTCCTAAACTGTGTTTGGTCCAGTCAGGTGGCTCATTGTTGACAGAGTGGCACCCATAGCTGTTGTTATTATATTGATTCATCTCATTGCTGGCCTTCCTCTTTTGTGTTGACTTTCTACCTTGCCAAGCATGATGTCTTTCTCTAATGATCTATGTCTTCGCATAATGTGTCCAAAGTATGAAAGTTGAAGTCTTATCTGGGCTTCTAAAGAAAGCTAAGGTTTGATATCCTCTAGTACTGACTGGCTTGTTCTTCAGGTATTCATAGTATACACAGTATTTGTCGCCAGCAGCATAATTCAAAGATATCAATTTTCTTCCTGTCTATCTTTTCACTGTAGATTTTGGTATCATGCACAAAGAGGGTAAGTTCATAACAGGTTGCATAGGACAGAATGCTAAATTGGTGCCTATTTTGAGACTATTCCATAAAGTCGCATATGCTTCAACCAGGGCTAATTACTAAGCCATGGTAAAATCTTGCATTTTACCACAGCTTAATTTACTGTAAGAGTCACTAACCTGTGGTAACGCAGCACCCCATGTTAGTGAATCATGCAGTAAATCAATAACCTAATTTGTAATCAACTAATATGCGGCCCATTGCTACTAGGTGTCATCCTAAAGAGACTGGGTGCTGGTTAACATTGTACAGACCCCTCTTCCCTCCACAGTTAAGACACACTAAAGCCTCTTCTGAACTCCCACAACCAAGAAGTCACACCCAACCATTTCTCTGCTCTCTCTGGAGGAATGCCCCCCCCCTCTCTGATCCCTCCTCAAAAAAACCCACCCTTCCTGAAGATGCCTAACCCCACCCATAAGTCCCTCCAAGCCTACCTTTCAAATCTCTTATATAGCAGTTTGACTACTAGTGGTTGTATCACAAGATTATTGCGAGGGATTATGAACTGCCATTTTGAAACTTGGAGCCAAATAGGGCAGGAGCAAATAGATATCGCTTCAGCTCCATATTCATTAGACCACCAGGGATTGGAAAGGTGCACCCAGGCGGACTATGAAGGGTGGGGGTTTATGGGAAGTTTGGAGGATTCTTTGAGGCAAATCAGTGTGGTGGGAAATTTTTTCTAGGGGTAGGGAAAGGCTCTGGGATGGGAACGTTGGGAGGATGGTATTTCTTGACTGGGATCCAGGCAGGTCTTCAGGGGATGATGGGTCTTAACTATGGGGTACACATGATGTTAATCAGCACTTGACTTTTAATGAAAAGGCATATGAGAGCACTTAACCACATGTTAGTTTCCCAATGCTCCTGGGCAGGAAAAATAATGCCAGATTTGATTTACATAATAAGGAGGCATTTTGCATGCATTTGCATACATATCACTATTGTGTGTAATGGCAAAATAGCATATGGTTTTGCCGTTTAATGCTTGTTAACAGGCCAAAATCATGCATTATTCCTTTAACGCACATTAGTAACTACCCCCCCCCCCCTAAGGAGGTCATTCTGGGACACAAATAGCAGGCTGTACATCTCAGTGGGACATGCAGCCCTGCTATTTGTAAGGAGTGTATGATGCCAGCCAGGCTCCCCAGATGTACAGGACATCTGTGTGGGGAGCACTGAATGGGGGCAGGAGGGGGAAGGATGGATGCGGGGTGAGGGGAGGCTATGCACAGGGACATACAGGGTCAATTCTAGTCAGAGCCCTGTACGTCCAGCGGACTCCATTAGGTCGCTCAACTTATTCCACCTCAGAGTTGGAATAAGAAGAGGGTACCCCTGCGATCAGGCCCAGCAGCCCCCCTCAGGACATGGAGCTGCTAGCGATGAGGCTCTGCCACCTGAATCCAGCCCCGCCAGACTCCTCCAAGGGTTGGGCAATATGGAAAGGAGAGTGCTGGTGAGTCGGGCCTTCTGTGCTCCTGCTGGTCATCCCAGCGCCATGACGATGGGATGCCACGGCACTGGCACACCAGCAGGAACATGATGCAGGCTGGATGTGCAGCAGCTGGACGTCTCCTGCGGTGGGATCAGGGGCATGCTGGGCCCTCTATGTGCCTGATCGTGCACCTGCGAGAATGTCTAGCTCCCACGGTGCAGAATCAAGTACACTGTGGCCCTGTCCATGTTGTGGACATTCTGACGGCCTGGACATGCCCTTTGTAAATCGAGCTCCTTGTGTCTTTATAAAATGGATCATAAAAGCAGACAGCAACAGGGCTAAAAGGTGACCACATACATTTACAGCAGCTCAGAAACAGGTAGAAATGCATGTGGCTGAGGTACATGCGTAGGTATCTTATCAACTACATATATTACTTTGCGTCTCCATTCATGCTCTGCCTAAACTCTTCCTCCGAACATGCCTACCCTCTGATTGCATAAAAGTATTCACCCTCTTCTTATCATACCTACTTTTATGCGAGGGCCACTTTTAATAAAAGACCATTTGCAATTGCACAACAGCGTTTATGCGCGCTAAATCATTTATAAAATTATTTTCTTAAAGTCAGACCTATTATTTCCCTGTCAGCAGTTCAACAGCTGAATTCAACTGCTTTATGTATAACTTTTGTTACCGCCCTTATTCTGCCCGAGGCCACACACCCCTTTTTAGATGGATAAATATGGCCGTTCTACGTATATAATAGCCAAATGTAGCCATAAAACCACTGAAGATCCCAGAAGCACACATATTTATGCACTCTGCATCACTGCTGACTACATAAGTGCTTTTGAAGATTGGCTTCCAAGGGTTGATTAGCATTTATTTTCTAACATGGTGGGGAAGTGAGGAAAGATAACCAACCCCTTGGCACTCCTATCAGTGCTGAAACTATAACAGGCAGCACCGTCTTAGGCCATGCTGCTGAGTAGTTTTTTGATATACTGTACTTTAAATGCTAAAATGTACTAAGGCCTGTTGACAAAGCAAAGAAATGGTGTCAAAAATAATTTTAAAACCTTTTGACCTGCAAGGTTTAAGAGAATTAGGCACAGATTCTTAGCTTTAAGCCCCATGGTGACAAGAAATATGGTCTTTTGCCAGCTAGTTTGACTGACAGGGACTTTTGTAGTTTCAGCTGCTAATACATGGTGCTCCTTCTCTATTCCAAGGGGGTAAATATAGAAGACTATTTGTTACCTGGGTTGATGGATTATTCATAAGTGAAACAATGTAGTTAAAGATCGTGCAGCATAAATACAAACTACATAACTCATAAGGCAATGCCTAAAGCTCACGATGATTAATCCCTCTTGTATCAAAGGCAACTGACAAACTTTTCAAGCAACTCATATTATAACTGTCCTTTTCCTTCTCGAGATTAAATGTTTATATCTGGGAGTCCTGCTAGCTGAGTTAATGTGTTTCCATAACACAAAAATTGATATGCTTCAAAACAAAAGGCATGAAAATCTTTATATTCTTGATGCAACACTGCCAGTAATTTCAAGGGGTAATTTTGATGCTGCACGAGGAAATTGCAGTTTCAGGGATGCAGACAATTTTGACAGGCAGAGTCCCAGTGAAATTTCCCTTTGACAATATGGTTAGGAAACAGCACTTTGTACCTGTCTACTTAGCACCTGCTTTGAAGCAAAGTATGCATGAGGAAAACTCTCTGCTTACATTCACTTCCCCAATCTAACCCTGCCTCCTTTTCCCAGCAGATAAATAGGCATGTGCTGTGAACTGTACATATACTTAATTTTCATCTTTTAGACTGTTTAAAATATGGCAATTAAGGTCTTTACATGTTCACAAAAATTTGAGTGAGTTACTCCATTACAGAAGGAATACCATTGGTTACCAGTTGTATAACACATTAAATTTAAAATCCTGATATTAGCCCACAGAACATTTTATACTGATTTTCTGGGATACTTATCTGATTTACTAATTATATATGTACCAAAAATAATTATATAGGCCTAACTCTGTGGAATTTTCCTCTATAATATTTAACATCTGAACCATGGGTACCAGCCTGGCTGTATAAGATGCCAAAAGTTTCATGGCTAACTTAGAACATAACTTCCTCAACTCCTGCATCCAGGAGCCTGCATGCAGGAGTTGAAGAAGATACACTGATGACATCTTCATCACCTGGACTTAGGGACTTGAAGCCCAGAAAAAATTCCATCAATAATATAACAAATCCCACCACACCATCATTCTGAGCCTAGAACAATCTACACAGCACTGTGCAACTACACAAGGGACATAAAGCTTCTTGCCTTAACCTCCTCATTTGACCTTCAGCTATTTTCTACTGTCCCTACTTATCAGCATGTGCATTGACCTTGATATTGTCTCTTTTTTCAGCTGCTCGACTTCAACAGAGTTGCCAAGTTACCCGTTTCCAGGAGTGAGATTTTAGGCCGGTCGTGGATTTCTGAAAAATCTCATTCTGATTTCAATGGGTAAAATCAGGGACTGCAAATACCATACTGCATTGCAATGCAAATTTTAAAACCAGAACTAGCAAAAAATCTCACTTCTGGAACTGGGTAATGGCAAGTCTGCCTCAAGTTTATCCATCTCTGCTCTTTCCCTATCTGATCATCATCTGCTCCTTGGATCCCGGTCCCTTATTCTCCTGTTCTCCATCTATCTGTGTCTTTGCCACTCCCATAGATTTACCCTAGTCCTCAGCTGTTGTGTTATCTGCCTTGATTAGACTGTAAGCTCTGATGAGCAGGGACTGCTTTTACATGTATATGTACAGCGTTGCATACGCCTTATAGTGTTATATAAATGAGAAGTAGTACTTGTAGTAGTAGACTTTGCTAAATTTTAAGCAGGTTTTAAAACATATTTCTTTATACTTGTATTGAAGATTAGTCAATAAGGAAGATGAAGGGGTGATTTGTTTTATATTGATGTGTAAATCACTCCGATAGTCCCAACGAAAGAGGTTCATTAAGTTTTAAATAAACATAACCTTCAGATGCAATCAAACTATTGTCCTACCACTTGAAAGTTATCCAGTCTATTCATTTAGTTCTAGATACCAAAACTATTTCTTTTTTTTAAATATTTTTATTTATAAATTTCCTGAATTACAACAAATGATAAGGAATAAAGTTAACACCCACACAGTTTACAATATTCAAGAAAAAGAATATACCACATAACAAAAAACCACATCAAGGAAGAACATACTACCAATTTATACAATACATGATAAGGAAATCAGAAGTATACAAAACTCCACTATTGGGAGACAGAAATCTCACTGCCTACTTCCTTTGCCTTTTTCTGATTCAAAAAGGATTTAAGTTGGGACACATCCGTAAACACAGAAGACTGACCCTCAAGAGTAACTATACATCTACAAGGAAATTTTAAGTAGAAGCATGCACCTATAGCCAAAACAGATGATTTTAACAGCAAAAACTGCCTACGCCGGGCCTGAGTAGCCCTGCTCACATCTGGGAAAACCTGCAGCTTTTGGCCACAAAAAAGGGATTCCCTGTACTTAAAATAAGCACGAAGAATGGTTAATTTAATGAGCTCAGAACCAAAGGTAGCAACTAGGGTGCTACGCTTGGAAATAGTATCTGCGGAGTCTTCTAAGAAGGCAGTTAAATCCCGCCCAGCAGTGTCGTCTAAAGGAGAAGAAGAAACAACCTCACCCTGAACATCAGAGGAGGCAGAGCGAGTAGGCAAATAATATAGGTAAATAGCCTCAATACTACCATCCAATTTCAATACTTCAGTAAAATATTTCTTAAGCAATATAACAGGAGACAACAAATGGGTGACAGGGAAGTTAAGGAAACGTAGGTTTTTGGCTCTAGACTGATTCTCAAGTGTCTCCAATCGATAGTTAAGAGAGGAAAAATCCCGTATCAAGGCATAACTATTATCTGAACAAACTTGGAGTTGAGATTCAGTCTTAGCCAAAGCATTAGTTATGGCACCCAATTGTTTATCAGTGCTTTGCATTTTACAAACCGCTTCAGAGGTAAACATACAGAGAGAGGATACTGTAGCTGTTAAACGCTTATCAATGCCATTGATAGCAGTCCAAATATCCTTTAGAGTTACCTCACCAGAACCAAGATCAGAACTCTGTGGGATTTCCTCTGGCTTCCCCGGAAGAACCGGTCGTGGGATAGGTGTAGCATGCTCCAACCGTGATTCTATTTTCGTTGATGACAAAGAAGGCACAGGAGGAAGAGGCGGTGTCCTGAAACGGGGGCTTAACGAAGCTCCCTCAGGTGACGATACAGCAGATAGCTGGGAGACTAGGTGTTTGTCCATGGGCCCTACGATTTTCTCTACTAACACCTTCTCACCAGATTTCACAGCTTTACCTTTGCGTTTGCCCATGACGCAAAACAACCAGCCTCAGCTTCTCAGTTGCGCCGAAGGGGCGCCAAAGGGGCGTGTCCTGCCCTTGTACCACGCCCCTTAGGTCACGCCACGCGGGCCGCGACACGCGGCCGCGTGAAGAAGCCGCCGAAAGAAATGGAGGATCGGAGAAGGGGTCCTCCTCTGCCGAGGGCGACCCTCCCACTGCCTGGCCGGATCCGGGCAGGGCCTCCAGGCACCTGCCAGCTGCTCCCGCGGCACTGAAACCCTTGCCGCGTCTATCTCCAATGCAGGTAGGCTCTCCAATGACCACCTGCAGCCACCGGAAGAAATGGAGGATCGGAGAAGGGATCCTCCTCTGCCGAGGGCGACCCTCCCACTGCCTGGCCGGATCCGGGCAGGGCCTCCAGGCACCTGCCAGCTGCTCCCGCGGCACTGAAACCCTTGCCGCGTCTATCTCCAATGCAGGTAGGCTCTCCAATGACCACCTGCAGCCACCGGAAGAAATGGAGGATCGGAGAAGGGGTCCTCCTCTGCCGAGGGCGACCCTCCCACTGCCTGGCCGGATCCGGGCAGGGCCTCCAGGCACCTGCTAGCTGCTCCCGCGGCACTGAAACCCTTGCCGCGTCTTTCTCCAATGCAGGTAGGCTCTCCAATGACCACCTGCAGCCACCGGAAGAAATGGAGGATCGGAGAAGGGGTCCTCCTCTGCCGAGGGCGACCCTCCCACTGCCTGGCCGGATCCGGGCAGGGCCTCCAGGCACCTGCCAGCTGCTCCCGCGGCACTGAAACCCTTGCCGCGTCTATCTCCAATGCAGGTAGGCTCTCCCAAAAAAAACAAAAAAACAAAACTATTTCTACACTTGTGATCACGTTTAGTCTGCATCATCCTAATTATGGAAACATGCTACTTCAAGGCCTACAAAAGTTCCTTTCTTAAATGCCTGCAACTAATACAAAATACTACTGCAAACATAATCCATAAGGCCAAAAAATATAATCATGTCTCCCCATTACTGAGAAGAACATTGGCTCCGTTTCCTACTGGATTCCATACAAAATTGTGATTCTAGCTCATCAGGATTTTTATTCTGGAATTCTCATGTTCATTGCCAATTCTTTGATTCCTTAGTCCTCAGCAAGCTCATTACATTTAACTTGGTAAAACTGACTTATTACTTTGTCACACACTGCTCTGCTTTTTCAGTCATTGCACCCTATCTTTGAACTAGTATTAGGACCTAAGCTTGAAACTTCTTACAAGCTATTCAAGATAGTACGTTTCTAAAGCTATGTCAAATCAACATTTCTGCCTTGTCTCTGAATATCTGTGTTCTTTGGACTAACTAGCTGGCTTCACTGGCTGGCTGATGGATATCTGTATTTTCCTTATCTTACGCACCTTCTCCTCCTTTTCTATGATTCTCTTTCCTTCTAACTCTTTATAGCTCCCTATTTTATTTGATTGGTTTAGAATTTATTGTATTATTTGTTTGTTTTATTTAACTTAATTCTTTTATAAAGAACCTAGATGGTCTCTGGTAGGTGATATATAAATTAAAATAAGGACATAAGAATTGCCATAATGAGTCAGAACAAGAGACCATCAAGCCCAGTGTCTTGTTTCCAACAGTGGCCAATCCAGGTCATAAGAATCTGGCATATCCCAAAAGTAGCTAGTTCCATGCTATTTATTCCCCAGGATAAGCAGAGGTTTTCTCTTGGTCTACCTTAAGAATGGTTCATGGACTTTTCTTCCAGGAATTTGACCAACCTTGTTTTAAACCTAATTACACTACCTGCTTTGATCAAATTTTCAGGCAATGAGTTCAAAGATTAACTATATGATAAGAGGAGAAACTATTTTCTTCTAGCTGTCTTAAATAATCTGCTTTGTAGTTTCATAGCATGTCCTCTAGCACTTTTTGAGAGACTAAATAATTGATTTGAGTTTATTCATTCAACTCCATTCAGGATTTTACAGTCCTCTATCATACCTCCCCTCAGCCACCTCTTCTCCAAGCTGAAGAGACCCAACCTCTTTAGCCTTTCCTCACAGGAGAGTTGCTCCATCACCTTTAACATTTTGGTTGACCTTCTCTGTACTTTGTCTACTGCTGCTATATCTTTTTTGAGATACAGAGACCAGAATTGTTATTTATTTATTTATTTATTTATAGGTATTTTATCATAAATTCTACAAGCAATGTCCAGGAAATGAAAAGAAATGAAGGCCGCAAGGCGAGGTCCAAGCTGGCCGTCCATAACCGGGTGGCACGGCGAGAGGCAAGCAGGATGTAGGTACGCGGGGTGGGGGGAGGGAGAAGGAGAGGCGGTGATGCGGTGCATTATTTAAATTCATTGACTCCCACCTTGCGTGAGCATGTGTGGGGGAGCCCATGAGCCGACGGGGGAAAGGGCGGAACTAGCAGTAATGCCCCAGCAGTCCTGAGCGAGGCACGAGGGAGAGATCCGGTGGCCGGTGTGGCATGGAGAATCGGGGGAGGCATTTGGCAGTCAGCGGCAGGTGGAAAACAGTATACATTCTTGCAGTGATGGAGAAGCGGCGGGCAGTGCGGCGGATCGTCTGGCGGCGATAGAAAAAGGGCCGAATTCTCCCTGGGCACCGTGTGCGCGTGAGGGACAGGCACACAGTTGGGACCGGCAAAGGCAGTCTGCGCGTTTGGCACTAAGGCATGTGATTGTAGGTGGGGGCATTATTAAAAAAAAAAAACAAGGGAGGAACGGAAAGAATAAAAAGGTTGGCCTTTCGAAATTAAAAAAAAAACAACGAAAACAAATTTGTAAATAAAGGCGGTGGGTGAGCTCACAGGGAGAGGTTCACAGGCTTGATGCCAGCAAGAGGGAGACAGCGGAGTGGGGTGAGAGTCCCTGAGAGGGCTGGTAGGAACACCGGAAGGCATGCAATGCAGGCCAGTGAGGGTCTTTTGGCGGGGGGGGGGGGCAAGGCTGCTGCTCATGTGAGAGGGCAGCTGGGGGGGAAGGCAGTAGGGGACATAGGGCTGTAGGGACCGGTGGGGGGGAGGGGTTCGTGGTCCCCACAGGGGATGAGGAAGAGTGGAGGAAAGGCACGGGGGTCTTATTCATGGGCAAGCATGCAGGGGGGGGAGGGGGCAGAACCAAGGTGAGTTGTTTCTGCCTGATGGAGGGCTTAGGGGCAGTGATGGGGGAGAGGGATGGTGGAGAGTACGCGAGGGGGCTGTTGTTGCGCACAGCTCTGGGTTAAGGGGGGATGTAGTGAGGGGTGGCAGGGGCGCTACGGGTCAAGCCAATGCCAGTTTCAGGGGGCAAGGGCTGCACCCGTCAGTGATGGGATGGGTGGCTTCAGGGGGATATTGCCTGGCAGGGGGTTCAGTGTCCTGGGAGCATTGGCTAGGAGGAGGACAAGAGCTGTCTGGGGCACAGTGGCTTGGGGCTTGGCAGCCTGCCTGGCATTCAGTGGTCCCTCCCCTGGTGTTTCCATTTATGTCTCCACAGGTACCGTGATGGGTTTGTACCCTGCGATGCCTGGAGGTGGGGGCCAGGTTGGAGTGGAGCAGCCAGAGGTGCGGCGGACGGCGTTTCAGAATGTTGGAGTGGAGATGTCTGGAGTGAGACCAGTGGAGTGACAGCAGCACGATGTGGAGGACAGCCAAGCTGCGATGGTGGAACCTGCTGTAGGTGCAGTGGACACGAGGGCATCAGGTGAGTTGCACATCGACCAGAGAGAGGTTTCGGTGTGGATAGGGGAGCCAGCGGGATCGAGGGGAAAGGCGCGTAAAAAGCGTAGGCAAGCGTGTAGGAGATGGCATGGTTCGGATTCCTTCTCTTCTTCCTCCTCTTTGTCGTCGTCGTCATCCTCGAGTGGCTGAGGCGTGGGACTTGAGGTGGGCGGTAGCAGGGAGGGGACGAGCAAGCAGGTTGGGGGAGTTCCCTCATTAGCAGCGTACACAGAGTTATGGGAAAGTGTACCAAAGAACTTGCGTCGTAAGATCAGGAAAAGCACATATATTGATATTTTCCAGTTGTTAGAGGGGAGGAGGCATTCGGGGGATGGCAAAAAGAAGAGAAAAGAGGATGAGAAGGCGGGGCGAATAAAAAAGGCATCCCGGAATGTGGTGAATTGGACACAAGCTTTTTTGCATTTGGTGAGCGTATGGGGGCATTATTTTTTATTTATTTATTTATTTATGCTTATTTCTATACCGCTTTTTCCAAAGATCAAAGGCGGTTTACAGGTAACATTTAGTGAACATGGTTTTACATAGAACATCGTTTTTTTCATAACTATGTACAGTTAACATAATAAACGATAACATGGAACATTGTTACAGAACTAAATACAGTTTAACATGGATTATTGTTACAGAACTATATACATTTTAACATTGGCTAGTAATGCTTTGTCTATTTACATTGATTCTTTGTTAAATTAAGCTTTGTTTCTTAAATGTAGTGAGTGTTGAGGCTTGTTGAGCTGTAGTTAAGGAGGATTGTTATGGTTGTGTGGTGTGTTGGGTGGATAGGATTCATTTAAATTTGTGAAGTGTTTTTAAATAGAAATGTCTTCAGTTCTTTTCGAAATGTTTGAAGATCTTTTATTTTGCGGAGTTCTAGCGGGAGTTTATTCCATAGGGTGGGGGCTGCATAAGAGAAGGCTCTTGAGCTTGTGGTCTTCTTTGTTTTCCGGATGGATTTTTTTATTTCTAGTGAGTAGGTTGCGTTTTGTCTGCGGGTTCTAATTTCTTTTGGAGCTTGAATCAGAGTGGTTAAATGTGAGGGTGAGATGCCGTTTGTTATTTTAAATGTGGTTAGGAGTATTTTGTATGTTATTCTACTATTTATGGGAAGCCAGTGTAGTTCGGCTAATACGGGAGTTATGTGGTCAGCGAGGCGGGCTTGTGCTGTTACTCGAGCACAGATGTTTTGAGCTCTTTGGAGTAGGTTGGTGCTTGTAAGAGGGAGGCCAATAAGTATGCTATTGCAATAGTCGAAATGAGGAGTGATAAGTGTGTTGATGACAGATCTGAAGTCATGTGTGTCAAGTAGTGGTCTTAAGTGTTGGGTGATCCTAAGTTTATAGAATATGGTTTTCACTGTTTGTTTTATATGAGGAAGCATACTAAGTGTGTGGTCTATTATAATCCCTAGGTATTTTACTTCTTTTTAACTGGGATTATTGTGTTGTTAATTGTTATAGTTTCAGGGAGATTAGAGTCTGGTTTTCTTGATACTATCATTGCTTCAGTTTTTTTTAGGTTGATGCTGAGATTATTGTTTTCTAACCAAGTATTTGCTTCACTGATACAGTCTAGTAATTTCTGGTATGTGGGATTATTTGTGTTTATCGGTAGGGTGAGCATGATATCGTCAGCATATATGTAGTGGTTTACTTTATATTTTTTAAATATATTTGTGATGGGTTGAAGATACAGGTTGAAAAGAAGGGCAGATAGTGCCGAGCCTTGTGGGATACCTTGTCCTTGTGTGAAGGGCTCTGAGGTGGTTTGTCCTAATTTAACGCGTATCGATCTGTTTGTGATATATGATATGAACCATTGCAGAATTGTTCCACCTATTCCTAGGTTTAGGAGTCTATTAATGAGTGTGTTGTGGTGTACATTGTCAAAGGCTCCAGTTATATCAATGAATATGAGGATGTATCCTTGGTTGCGTGAGTCAGTGCCTTTGATGAGGTCGTTCATAAGTGTTATTAGTAGGGTCTCGACTCCGTGGGATGGTCTGAAGCCGAATTGGTGTGAGTCAAGTGGAGCATGAGTGTCAATAAAGTCTTGTAGTTGTATCTGTATTATTTTTTCTATTATTTTGGCAATAAATGGTATGCTGGCTATTGGTCTGTAGGAGTTCGGGTCTTTCGGATTGAGTTTATTATTTTTTACTATTGGGCGTAAGGAGGTAAGTTTTAGTGCTTCAGGCATGATACCTTGTGATAGTGATTGGTTCACTATATTTAGTATATGGATAGCAAGATCAGCTTTGGTGTTCTTTATCCATGATACGGGGCATGGATCAAGGGGGGAGGTAGTGGTGTTGATCATTGATATTACATTGATCAGGTGTTTGTGATCAATGTTTTGGAAGGTTGTCCATGTATTTTTTGTTTCTATGTCTGTGAGCGTAGTTATGGTTGTGCTAGATGAATTATTTTTTAGTTTATTAGCAAAATGAGTTGCAAGGGTTTGTGCACTTATTGTTGTTTGTTCTGGTTCTGTTGTTTGGGTTTTTGTTAGTGCTTTTATAATTGTGAATAGTTCTCTTGGGCGGTTGACTGCCATGTTTATCATTTTTGTATGGTATTCTCTTTTTGATTTATTAATTGTGTCCTTGTATTTGTTGAGGAGATTCATGTATTGATCTTTATTATTGCTCGTTTTATCTTTCCGCCATCGTTTTTCTTGTTTTCTTAGTTGCTTTTTTAGGTTAGAGAGGTCTTTATTGAACCATTTTTCTGATTGTTTTTTTATGAATTGTTTTGGATTAGTTTGTTTGGGAGTGGCTGCTTCTTTTATTATTGAGTTCCATTGGTCTATTAAGGTGTTGACTTCTGTCGAGTTATTTGTGAAGTTGGGTAATACAGTATTTAGGAAGGTATCTTTGTTAAAGTGGGCAAAACGGGATTTATAATGTGTTGGAGTTGTTTCAGTGTTGTTGTTAGGTAGTGAGTTTAGTGTGAAGGTTATTAAATGGTGATCTGACCATGGTACTTCTGTAATAAGGGGTGATGATTGGAGTTTATGTTTATTGAATGGTATGGGAATGAATACAAGGTCTAGTGTATTTCCTTTTATGTGAGTGGGAGTCTGTATGATTTGGTTGTAACCCATTTCTTTCATGGCATCCATAAAGTTGGAAGTGTGTTGTTGGTTGAGCGAAGGAAGGTTTAGGTCTCCTAATATGATAAGTGGTTTTTTCTGCGAAGCTGTACATGCAAGGTCTAGGATGGGCGTAAGATTTTTGTGGTCCGCTGAGGGGGGTCTGTAGATAAGAGATATTGCAAGGGTTTTATTCTCTATATTTATGATGTCCATACTGTCAATGTTATTCATACTTGTTAGTGAGTATTTGAGTTCTTTTTTTGTGATGATAAGGGCTCCGCCTCCCCTTTTTGCTTCTCGGTGGCAGTTGAATAGGTCGTACTGGTTCATGTTAAGTTGATTTAGGAGGATTGAGTCTGTAGGTGAGAGCCATGTCTCCGTGATAAGAAGGATATCAGGTTTTTTATCCGTGATTATGTCATTTATTAGTGATATTTTATTTCGTATGGATCTTGCATTTATAAGGATGAATTTTTTGATGGTGTTTGAGTTAGGAATTCTGTTTGTAGGTTTATCTAGTTGGAGATTTATTTGTATTAATCTTGCATGTCTGGGGGCATTTGGACGGTGAGTTTGGTTGAATGTATATGGGTATGGTTGAAGTGTGTTTTGTGTGTGCTTTGAATGATGGGAATGGTATTGTATGGTGCATGAATAGGTTTATATGCATGGATGTTGTGAACTAAGTGAATGGTTAGTATAATGATAAGAAGGTAAGATTGATACTTTGTGAGATCCATGATTCTTCAGGAGTGAGCTGTGAAATGTGCTGTAATATGACAGTGAAAGATTGCACAGTGTTTACAAATGATGTTACTGGTAGTAGAATATAGGTGTAAATCTATTGACAATAGATATTATGTTGTAGCAGTTGCTAGGTACTGAGAACAATAACTATATGTTGAAAAACAGTTGTGATATGTGAGAAGATCGTGGGGTTACTGACTATAGTGATTAAGTTGCTGCAATCGCTAATTGCTGTGAACAGTTGCTATACAGTGAAAAATTGTCAGGTATGAGATAACAGTAAAAGATCAAAAACATCAAAGCTGTCTGGTATGAGATAACATTCTGAGAAGACAATTGTCAGTTATGAGAAAACAGTTACAAATAGTGGCTGCAAGTAAAATCAAATTGAAAGTACCTATAGTGTTACTGCTAAGAGTAAATTATTGTGCTTCTGTCAACATTACTTAGAATAACATCACAGTGTTATTATAGTGTTACTAATAACATTATAGTGTTATTAATAACATTATAGTGTTATTATAGTGTTACTAACAGCGGTAATTATATTTCTACTGACAACAGTATTTGTAGTGTTCTTTGTGGGACTATTAACAACTATTGTTATAAACTAGATATTGATTTAGGGATGTCTTTCACGGTGTCCATTAATGTATCATATGTCTATGATATATGGTATACTTGCGATTGTTGAGATCGTTGGAGGAGATGAACCACTCGTTGCAAAGTTGGGTTAGAGAGGTTTCACGATGCTATTTCGTTGTTTCTTTTGTGGAGTTGACTGTGTTTGAGTTTCTGCGGTGCGCGAGTTCAACTCTAGGGGATCTTGGCGGTATTTGCTCCACTTGGAGAGTTTCTACCTTTTTTTCGTTTTCAGAGTGCCGGTTAAGCGCCTTAGCCTAAGGGCCGTGCCAAAGGGCCCTCTTGCGCGGCCCTCAGGCGCGGGCCCGCAAGGCGCGGGCGCGCTTGTTGGCGCGAGTTTTTAAAGCCCTCAGCTGTGTCCCGAACCTTATCCTGAACCTTATGGGACATTGTTGGCCTATGCAGATGCTATTCTTGAGGCAGCGCAGATGCATGAAGGATGGTTGTGGTTGAACTACGACGAGAAGTTCCGAGATAAAATGGAGGACAACCGGTTCTTGTCCTGGGGTTCGCAGGATATTAATCTATGGCTGACGCAAATGTCGGCTAAGTCAGGTGCAGGGGGAATAGGGGGAGTGAAGCTGGGGGACGTGATGCCAGGGAGTGTGGGTCACTCCTTTCGGCCTACTGGAGCCATGTTGCAGCAGAAAGTGTGTGAAGCGGGAACAGGGGACATTTGCTGGTGATTTAACAAGTCCTCCTGTCCCTTTCCAGATTGCAAGTTCCGACATGCATACTCAAGTTGTGGTGGGGGGCATTCAGAGACCAAATGCAGTAAAAAAGGGGTTGTGCCGGCTAGTGGACTAGTCACAATAAGGGTAGAGGCTTTAAGGACTCATCTGTGGCAATACCCGAGACGAGGGGACAGGGTGGTTTTGGAATGGGGGTTTCAGGAGGGTTTTATCATCCCAATGTCAGGCACTGTCGTAGGCTGTACAGCACGAAATTTGCCCTTGGTGCGGCATTTAGCAACTATAGTGCAAGGTAAATTGTTAGAGGATCTGGAGTTGGTCAGGATTGCCGGCCCATTTGAGGAGAGGCCGTTCCCGAATTTAATGGTTTCCCCGCTGGGACTCATACCAAAACAGGAGGTGGGGAAGTTTTTGTTACTTCATAATTTGTCTTTTCCGGAAGGCACTTCGGTCAACAATCATATACCTGGGGATAAGTGTGTGGTGCGATATGCATCGCTTGACTGGGCGGTGGAATTGGTGAGGCATGCGGGGGGTAGTGCGTGGATGGCGAAGGTTGATATTGAGTTGGCATTTCGTTTGCTTCCGGTGCACCCATCTAGTTTTCCATTGTTAGGTTTTCGGTTTGAAGATAAGTATTATTTTGACAAATGCATGCCAATGGGGTGTTCGGTCTCCTGTGCTTACTTCAAAAAATTTAGTACATTTCTTCATTGGGCGGTTGTACAGGAGGTGGGTTGTGGGTTGTGAGAACGTGGTACATTATTTGGACGATTTTTTCTTTGTGGGAGCAGTGCAGTCCATGGAGTGCCAGAGTTTATTGCATAGTTTTATGGACGTGGCAAAAGAAATTGGTGTGCCATTAGCTGAGGGAAAGATGGAAGGTCCGACTAGGTGACTAACCTTTCTGGGGGTGGAATTGGACTCAAGGGATATGGTAGCTAGGCTGCCAAGTGATAAGGTCGTGGGATTGTGAGTGTTGGTAGCCAACGCAATGGCTTCCAGCAAGTTGAATTTAAAGGAGCTGCAGGCGTTGATTGGGGCTTTGAATTTTGCATGCCATGTCATACCAATTGGTAGGGTGTTTCTGCGGCAGCTGGCAGGGGCAACATCGGAGGTGCGGAAACCGCATCACCATATTAGGGTGTCAACGGTGATGAGGGCGGATTTACGGATTTGGGATATCTTTTTGAAGGAATTTAATGGGACAGCAGTGATGATAGAGGGGGAGATTTCCACGGTGGACTTGCAGTTGTACACAGATACGGGGGGGGGGGTCGGGTTTGGGCATTTATTTTCAGGGGGTGTGATGTGCGGATAGATGACCGCAGTCGTGGCATGACTCAGGTTTAGTGAGCAATGTGGCTGCTAGCATTGGAGTTGTGGCCAGAGCGCCTTTGTAACAGATGGGTATTGTGGTGGTGTGATAATGCAGTGGTGGTTAGTGTGGTCAATCATTATACCCCGTGGTGTGTTCAAATGGTGGAATTAATGTGGGAGGTGGTGCTAGCTTGTTTACGCTTGAACGTAGTGATCAAAGTGTGACATATACCTGGATGTACTAATGAGGTGGCTGACGCTCTTTCTCGTTTTCATTGGGACCGGTTTCAGAGACTGGCACCAGGAGCGGACGCAGTGGGATTGATGGTCCCAGAGCAGTTATGGCAGATTGGCCAGAGGAGATGCTGAGTTTGCTACAGAGCTCAGTGGCGCGAGCAACATGGTCGGCGTATCAGCGCGGATGCGACAAGGTGAAAGTTTTTAGTGGCACAGGGATGGTAGCCAGGCTCAGTATCCGATTGGATGTTGGCACAATATGTAGTGGCTGCCAAAAAGAAGGGGATTTCCAAGTCAGCGGTCCATTCTCATTTAGCCGGGTTCACGTTTTTCGCCAGAGCGGTGGGATGGGCTCCGGCAGTGGGTGGGTTTTTAACCAGGCGGCTCTTGCAAGGGTGGGGGAGGATGGAGCCAAGGCCTAGAGACTGCAGACGGCCGATTACACATGACTTGCTGGTGCGGCTGTGTGTGGCTCTACCTTTGGTGGCATCGTCCAAATTATGAAGCACTATTGTTTAAAGCCATTTTTTGCTTGGCATTTTTTGGGGCCTTTCATGTTGGTGAGCTGGTAGCTGACTCGGGTAGGTCGGGAAGAGTCAGTGGTCTGCTCCACCAGCATGTTCAGGTAGAGGGGGGGCAGGTGCGGGTGTTGTTGGCCCGCTCTAAGACCGATCATCAGGGGCATGGGTGGTGGGTATTGTTGCAGGAGATTGCGGGTGTGACAACATGCATGGTGGCTGCAATGCGGGAATACCTACGGTGTCGCCCGGCAGTGGGGAGGTTTGCTGTTTGTGCACGCGGATGCTCATGTGGTAACGCGGTTCCAGGTGACAGCGGTGTTAAGAATGGTTCTGCGGCAGATAGGGGAGGAACCACATCAGTTCACGGCACATTCCTTCTACATTGGGGCAGCAGCTAGTGCAGCGGTGGCGGGTTTGTCTGAACGGGAGGTGCAACGCATAGGTAGATGGCATTCTAAAGCTTTCTTGGGATATGTGTGTTTGTGACAGGGGTTGGGGAAGAGTGAGCACATGGCTAATTTTGTTTTATTTTCCAGATAGAGGGCGAGGTCCACATGGCTGTTGGCTGATTGGCCACTTGTTTGTGCATTGGGCAGGTCAGCGAGCGACTGTGTGGCCTTTGGGGTCTAATCTTGGCCTGGATCCTGCAGTGGTGTCCATCTCATGGCTGGGTGAGCAAAGTCTACGATGGACACAGTTGCTCCCTTTGCTTCGGCACCACGGGTATCTGCGGAGTTCGCTGGACTTGATGTTAATACATTTGGGGGGCAACGATTTGTCGGCGTGGACATGCAAGCAGTTAATCAGAGCGGTGCAAAATGATCTGGGGGGAGGTGCTTCAGTTGTTCCCGGGGATAATATTAATGTGGTCAGACATTATCCCAAGGCTGATTTGCTGGGATCAGCGGCACTGGTCAAGGGGATTAACTAAGATCAACCAACAAATCGGCCATTGGGTATGTGCACATGGCGGGTACCAAATAATGCATTCATGGGTGGAGGTGGGCTGTGCAGGATTGTATGGATGGGATGGGGTACACATCCCTGGTGGAGTTAGATTTATTGTTGAACGATTGGCAGGAAGTGTTAGAATGGATAGCTCTGTGGGATTCTCACTGGTTGCAGCTTCGGGGTGTGGGGGCAGCGCAGTGACGGTGAGGTCACCCACGCCGGTGGCGGGATCCCGGAGGTTTCCAGGGTCCGGAGACTTAGGATAAGCTTGGGATGGGGGTGGGGTACCCCCGACCCAGACAACCCCTGGCTGGCTTTTGCTAATTACATGGCGAAGTCGGGGCTAAAGGGGGGGAAGGAAGTTGGCAAAAGCGGAGGCGATCTCACCTTGCTAGTGATATGGTTGGTGATATATCATTCCACTATTGTATGCGTTAAGGATTGTTATTGCAGTTGATGGTTGATCTGTTTAATGGTTAATAAAGCTGTGACCAGAAGTTTTCCCAAAAAGGAACGGTGTCAAAGTTTTGTGTTAAAAAAGGGGGAAAAGGTGGGCGGGGGGAGGGGAGAAGGTAGGTGAGTGGTGGTGAGGAGCATCGAGTCTGCTCTACCTCGGTTAACTCCCATTATTACTACATTTAAGACCTAACAAAATTCAAATGTAGCCCACATTATGAAGAACTGCTGCTCTTCACATAATAAAATCTAAAAAAAGAGAAAATAACATTTAGCTGTCTTCCAGAATTATCTTAATTTCAAACACCTCTTTAACTTCACTATTCTTTAATAAAGAGTAAAAAAGAAAAATCAGTCATTTTTCCCAAAAAGAAAACTCTCTGATTGCACCAGATCAAAAAAAGCAAAGCAGTTACCTTGATGAAAAACTAAACATTTACAGGGAAACTTTAAAATAAATTTTGCTTCTAGAACTAATATCAGAGACTTCAGGCCTAAAAAAGGCCTTACACCTCAGTTTCAATATTTTATTTTTATCAGATTATTTATTTTATTTATTTACATTCTCTTATATACCATGCTATTCTGCATCAGTGCGGTTTACATTGAACAAACTGAAATTACACTGAACAGGGCATTATAACTTGGAGATAACTATTTTACAGGGAACATGGGCTATGGAGGGTTAAGTGGCTTGCCCAAGACCACAAGGAGCACCTGTGGAACTAGAAACCCCAGTCCTTCCGGCCCAAAGTTGCTGTCCTCTAGTGGGATTTGAACCCCTGACCTTCTGGCCTTAAGTACCTTGCCCCAACCACTAGACCACTCCAAACATAACCAATATGGTAGCCCTGGTTGAAATCTCATCTTTAGAGGACGCCAAGAAGGCAGATAGCTTAGATCTCTTAGCTTAGTAGAAAGCTGATCCATCCCTTCTCCTTCCCTTTCCTGTACAAAAAAAAATCAAAAAATCCTTGATAGTTGGATCATCTCCAGTTGTGTATATAACAATACTTCTTAAGATATTTATAAAATAAGGAAAGAGGGGTCAGATGACCCGGTACAAGGAAGATTCAAAAACTAAAGGTTTTTAGCCCTAAGCACATTTTCTACAAACTTCAACCATCTATGAGTAATCATTGTCCTTTACAACAAAGGTAGGAAGCACCTGTGGTGTTGCAATCTGAGATTCCAGTTTCTCACCCATTTTGCAAAACTCAACAATTCTTAAATCAGTCTCAGATAGCTTAGCCACTCTTTCAGAGGAAAAGAGTGAAAATTACTCAAGGGAGGCATTAAGTGTAAGTTCAGTCTGGGAAACCACCTACCAAATGTCCTTTAACGATACGTCCTTATCAGTTGAAGAAACCACCACTGAGTCAGTCACTAAAAATTGAACTGCTTTTGGCAAAGGGAGAGAACTTCCCATAAACCCCATGGATGACAAATTAGCGTTTCCTTGGGAAGAGAAAGGACTGCTATTAACACCTTCCTGGATGAAGGTAGACTATCAGGACCAACTGAGATGATAGCACAGTCAGGTGAGGTCAAAAACCCCATGTGAATACTTCAGGAGAGAATCCCACACTTACTGTGGACTCCAAACCAGGCCTCTGCATTGTTACATTCCCATGATGATCCATGGGGACAACCACCTTTGCCAATTTTTTCCCAGTCACACAACCTCTTCTCTTTCTTTTTGGCCCCATGCACAACTCTAATCAAAATCTCTCCTTGTACTCCTTTGTGCTTTGCAGAGGCTCCAAAGGGGTGTGGCCTGTCCCTTAGAAGCATGCTCCCTCGGAGCGCACACCCACCTTGATGCACCTGTGACCACATCCTGCAGTAGGGACACCAATTTTATGGGTCCCCTCAACAACATCACCTGGGTTGGCTCATTTGCTCTGGCAGCAAGCTGGAACCCTGCAGCAATATGGAGCACAGCAGCAGCCTCGCCCAAGCTTCCTGGGGTTGCCAATTTTATGGGTCCCTTCACCGATGTCACCTGGGCTGACTCGCTCTTGCTGGTGACAAAATCAAAAGTTCGAAATCCTGATAAACCTAAACATACTTTTTTTGGGTAGGTGGTTTGTAATTTTTAAACCGGCTTTATAAGCTGGTAAACGCACATACAAAGTTTTGAAGTTGGTTTTCTAAATTCTAATTTTCTGATGGGTTCCTTGAAAAAACATCAAAAAGATTATTTTGCAAGAGCAAACTGGTGGCTCAGTGGTAGTGCTGAATCTGCCCTTTGAAGGGACCTAGGGTAGGTAGGGCTGTAGATGCCACAGAGGCATCATTCATACAATAATACCTGAGAGAAGAGGGTAATGGCTGTTAGGCAATGGTGACACCTAGTGATTAGGATACATGACTACAGGGTTTTGCAAAAAGGCTTGATGCCCCCTGTTCATTAGCACAGTCCAGTGCTACCCTTGCACTACGTTTTGGGGCTTAACATGGTAGACTACTGCAGTTTAGGAAACATGCCCCGTGTGTTCATAATGCTACTTTTTGTATCTATTTTTCAATATTAATGTCTAAATAATTAAGATGCATTATAAGGATGTGTATTCCTTGGTGTCAAGTGGAGGAGTAGGCTAGTGGTTAGAACACTGGCTTGGTAACCAAGCAACCAGGGTTCAATTCCCACTAGCATGCCTTGGGCAAATCACTTAACCCTCCATTGCCTCAGAAGTAAGGCCTGGCAATCTACTTCCAGTGACTCTGCCAAGAAAACCCAGGAGCTTCTGGGTCACCAGGAGTCAGGACTGACTCAACAGCACACTTTGCATTCCTTAGTGTGCATTTGGTTTGATTGGGTACCCTAAAACAAAAAGTGCAAGGAAAATCAATTTAACACATCTTAACCTATGAATTAATGTATAAGCAGCAAATTTGCACGCGTTAAAAAGTGCTAATATAAATTAAATAATTTTTTATTAATACAATGTATAAAATGAACTCCCAAAAAAATTGGGAAGAAAGCTAAAAATCAGAAAAAACTCTTAAAAATATTTCTGTATGCAGATCCCTATGCATCAGTTATGCTTGCTACATGCAGTCTTTTCTCTTACTCTTTTCATTCTCACTGTCTACTACGTTCACTGGAGCTTCAACTATTAGTGAGACCAACACCATCCTGGCCAGGAAAAAAAACCAAAAAACATGGGGGTATGTTTACTAAACATTCATAACGTGCGGGGCTGCGCTAGTGTGCGTGTGCCATATAAGGAGTGGGCGTTGCGTCCTGAAAAAGAAAAACACGCGGTTTACATATGCGCCAATGTGCGCCCCGCACATGTGCGTCCCGCACATTACCGCCTGGAAAAGCTGCGCGGGAGGGAGAAGGCGGCGCGCTGATGGGAAAGCACACGAGCTGAGCCACAGCATGATGGGAACGACGCCTACCAATGGAGCAGGGATCGGGGGTTCAATCCCCGCAGTGCCCAATGAAGCGGCAGGCTCAGGCACCATTTTAGGAGGCACAGAAATAGTGGGCAGCAGAAGGCGGCGCACTAATCCTTTACGAGGTAGAGAAACTTTGTGCGGCATAAGGAATACATAATATGCCAAAGACAGGGTCTGTATGTGAACCAGTAAGAACCTGTGATGTGCAAAATGCCAGACACATGCACAGCTGTCATCGTACACTGTTGTGAGCACAGGTGGACATGCACCTTGCAAGCAAACCAGTAGACACAAGTGTGAATGTGCTCTACGAGAGGAGGAGCAGCCTAGTCGTCACAAAACTGTCATGCACACAAGGCAACCAGGCCTCATTTCACAAAACCAGATCATGTGGCCCTTGGAAAGTAACTCGAGGAACATTGTCAAGGTAACCACGGAGTCCCAAGGTCACAAGGAGTCATGACATATTCAAAGGTAGACATTGTAGTGCATGTGTGTGAACATGACCAAGCAGCAAAAGGAACTAATGTCTGTATAATACATATATTTATTTGGATCACACCTCCCAGTTACTGTACACAGTGTAATCATAATTTCAAAGTAAGCCCCTCCCTGTTTAAAGATGGGAACACAGTCAGCAAGGTACAAACACACATGCCACATAAAGTGGCATGAGATCTCTGGTGGAACAGGTGCATGATATGCACTGGGTTCCAGGGCCACATACACGAGCATCTGCTGCATGCCCACAATGTGTGAGCTACATATGAGGGCATGTAGACTCGAGGCGTTGTAAGCGTAAGACCCCAAACACATCACATGTCCCCCCCCCCCCAACATAGCCCTCATGCAACACAGGTGGCCCCCAAAAGAGAAAAACATATGCTGGCACAATGTTGACATGTGACAAACACCCTCATTAAGTTATGTCCAACCTCCCACATAATGGCTGATTGGCACATCAGAAAGTATTCAGTGTACATGACAAATATCATCTAGAGCTGAATGATTGTATGCTAACAGGTAGCAGGGACACATGAACACAAAGAAAATACAAAGCACACAACTCCCTGAAAGGTGCAGACATAACACCGTGCAGTATGTCCCCTTGCATTGTTTGTTTGGTGGACAGTGTTTGGCTACCGATAGCATGGTCCATGCAATGCTGAAGTGTAGGAGGACAATGGACACCCACTCTGACCCACACCAAATATAATGGCCTAATGAGACTGTTGTCAATGCAGGGGGTAAAACAGGACTCTGCAAATGTGCACTGCAACGCGTGGACAGACATGCAGAGTGTCACATCTGTACAGTAAACATATACAATAACTAGCATGTCCAGATGCAAATGATGGTCAGACAGCTTACAGTGAACCACACAGAGCCATAGGTCCACATGCAGTGTCTCACAAACATAGTTATTGAGAAGCACAGGCACCAGCTGTACACAAACATGGTACAGTGATGCCACACATGAATCTAAGCACCCCTGGCCCCTCCACACATCTAACAAGGATGGTGGCGGACATGAAAGTGTGTATGTGGCAGAACCTGCACCTTGTTTAGGTGTGGGGCAGGTGGACATAGACAATTGGATCCCTCCATGTGTGCCCCCGTGCCACAAACATGGCTGTATGCTGATGTTGAAACCCACAAAGTAAACTATCATGTGTGCCATGTCACACACATGGGACACACCTATACACTAACCAACTGTGGAAGGATGTCAGAAATACATAGATTATGTCAGTCCCTGATGCGCACAGTGTCCCAAAAGCAAGGTGTCCTTGACAGCCAAAAGATCATCGCAAAACACACCATGCAAACCTGGCCATGCACAGTAAAGTGCCATCGTCCAATATGACACAGTCCATGAAAGTCCATCTGTGTCCCTGTCAGCAGCACGACACACAGCCACAGCATGGCACACACTGTGTGTTGTACAGGTCTATCATGGGTAAGTCAGCGGTCAAAGAGCAAAAATGTCCATCACAGGCCTGTGTGCCACCAACATAGGTCAAACATCCAATGGCACATCTCCCCGGAAAGAATAAGATGAAGGTCAGTCCCACAACAGACGTTGGATGGTGAGCCAGATGCCGTGGAGGAAATGGTGCTGTTATGTCACCTGCCCTGTGTCACGAGAGGAGAAGTATGGTATTGTTAGACACCTTGCCAAAACAGAACAGATTGCCAAGAATCACAATACACAAAATACAGACCAAAGGGATGCAAAGTCACAAATTACAGCAGATGCATATAAAAAAAAGGAGATGAGCGCCAACAGTACATGTAAATGCAGGCATGGCTTTCACATGGATATGGTTATGTACAATCCCAGGTCACATGGGCATCTCACAGCTACACACTATATGCATCTGTTTGTGTCTACAGAGATGCTACATAACATGTCCATGTGAGGATCATAAACCCCAGGACAGGTACAGCCAGATGTAATACCAAATTCGCAAAGTTTAAAACAAACCCTATGTGTGCATCATGCGGCCGTCATCAATTCCTCCAAGTACTGCATAGCCACATCAGGTCACAGCGAAGGGAGACAATGTCAGCCAGACATGTCGATTTACCATGTACATCAACTGTTGATGCATCTCCACAGCATGCCTACATATGAGAGAAATAAATGTTGCTCACACACCTGTCTGCTCAAAACACAAGACACATTGCTGCTCACAGCTCACCACACATGTGGACCATGATGACAAGGCAAGCAGCACACAACAGTAGAGGTAGTACACCCCACCATGCCCCCCAGGTGCCCACACCCATGAGAGCACGTGATAATGTACCATGCCTGGACAATGCTGGAGGACATATTCAAAACATAAGCGCAAACACACACACAGTATGCGTTGGTCAGGGGCACAGCTGAAAAACATGGGCTGAATGTGCACAAGTGCAAACCTGTGCACATCATGGCCAAGTCACATGCACATATACCTTGGTGATGTCTGATCTAACTATGATGGTGTAGACAGAAAATGCAGTATCCGTAAACACGACAACCAAAAACACATCTAACTCTGCTGTACATCTGACTGAAAAGGTGTCCCTGCGAACATACTGTACACAAACACATGGGGAGATGGGTCACCACCCCAAAATATGGGTAAGGGAGGCTTTCAGGGGAGAGTTGTACAACACCAGCTGCCTCATATGACACATGACAGGCGACATGTTGCTCCCATGAACCCATGTACGCACAATGTAGCTGTAGATCCACCTACCCTGGACCACAGCATCTTGGACGATGGGCCCTCATGTGCCAATGCTACAGTGGAACAGCATCCTCATGAAGCTGGTCCTGTGGAGAGGGAAACAAACCATCACAAAATATATGTCATGTCCCATCTGTGAAACCCACAGTACACAGCAATGTCAACAGCTGGCAGACCCCACAACCTGACCCAACGACTGACTGGTCACCCTCACACTGTACTGATATACCACATGGGAGAGGCAGCATGTAGACGTATGATACCAATGAAATGTCCCCCTATTACTCATTTGCCCCCACCACCCTCGGTTGCTCCTCACACCTGTCTAAGGAGGTGTCTGCAAACACCATGTGTGAAACACATCCCAAGGTCGCACTATTAGTCTGTGTTGGCCAGGTTGACAACATTACCCCCTCTCCGTGTCTATGACTCCCCTAATGTTGTTTGTTAGTCCATTGTACATACCTGTGACACCTGGTAATATGCTGTACCACCCCCTGTATCCACTGTGCAAAGGAATATTATGCAGTGTACATCCTGTACATCAATGATTACTTAGATATGTGCGCTGATCATGTGCTCAATACATGGCAATGTCATCACCATGTGTAACCAGACAACACCCCCATGTCTGTCTTTCATCAGACCATGATGGCGTCATGTCAGCCACTGGGTATCAGGGAGAATGTTAATCCATGGAGAGGCTATATGTGCACCTGCACCACATATCACCCAAATAGGTCTGTGTGTGTATGTCAACATAACATCCCTTGCCAGTGTAGACAAGGCATATGTGGCTGTGTACTGTGCTAACCTGACCGACATACAGCATGTACCAGAGCCATGACGTAGATGTTCAGATAGTATCACCCACATATGCCACTCTTTATTTGCTAAACCGCTAAACTAGCAAACATATACACACATGCAGCTCTACAGTGGGGTCCTGTAATCCACCCGTTCATGATGTGACCCGCTGCACATCCGTATGTGTGTACAGTGAGAATACTGCAATGTATGACACCTCACTATATAAGATGAAACCAATGATATGGACCCTGGGCTACACACTGACTATGTCCACATGCCTCACCCTAGCCATGTATGTGCTACGTAAATCAACATACCATATGGTACCGTTTGGTGTGGCAGCAACACCTGTCACATGTAATCTATCCCATCATGGGTATGCAGTCATGCGCATGTGTACTGTGCTATGTTAGACATGTTGCAGGACACATTATAAACATACAGACATAGCCAGCCCATAATAGCATAACACACACACAAGCACACCCTGATTGTAGTACATAAACAAGGTGGCCGCATGAGAGCTCTCCACAAATGTTGCCATCTACACCCCATTTAACCCCGGAAATATGCCTGACACCGTGCCACACACACACACTATAATGGAAACAGTGTGGTTGCACAGCAGTTGCTATCACACACAGACACTAACTGGTACTGTGACCCCCAAAAGGCTCATAAAGGTGTCTCAACACACAAACCCCAAAAACACCAACAGCCCCTGTTGTGCCCTGTCCACATTATCCATTGCACACCCCTGGCCCTATGTTACTGTTGGATGTTCAGCATAAGGACAATGCAGTGATGGATCTGAATGCTATATGTGCGACACATGACCCGTTATAAACCTCACATGCACACAACAGCACATATATGTGGGAGGATGTGCAATACATACCACTGAATATCTCAGCAATCAACCTCTGCCTGACCGCTGTGGCCTGCCTGTGTGTCACCACTGGCACGTACAGGGGGGCACGGTGGATCCTCCGCAAGATCCTCATTAATCTCTGCAGCAATATCATGCCTGAGAGCAATGTCGTGCAGGATGCAACAGGCTACGATTATCTCTGCAACAGTCATTGCCTTATATTGTAAGGCCCCACCTGTCCGATCCAGACACCTGAAGCGACTTTTCAAAACGCCAAAGGTGCGCTCTATGACAGAGCGGCTGGAGGCGTGGGCCTCATTGTACCTCCGCTCTGCACGTGTCCGTGGTTGACGCACAGGGGTTAGCAGCCAGGGGCGACATCCATACCCTGCATCACCTGCAAAAAGAGAATGATGCATGTGAATGCATGAGCGCATGCCACCACAAATCTGCACAGGTATGGACCTTAGAGACAAGTGCATTACACAACCTGACAGAATCATATGACAACACAAATATACATTTGACAGAATATGACCTATGGTGATAGAAATGTCAGAAAGGGCCCCTGTAGTCTGGACAGACATGGCAAATAACAGCAATGTCACATTTTTGGCAAACAAAGATCCGCTATGTGTGGCATATGCGTCTTGGTATGCAGTCAATGTCCGCATCTCTGAAACCACCAATGGCAGCCTAAACCACCAGCACACAAACAACACGTCAAACGTATATGTTAGCAAGCTATACACCACAAGAATGTTGTATGAGGCAATGTAAACGCACACCCAGAACATGTCTGACCTGGGATTTCGACAACATCAACCCAATATCACCTCACAACACTGTGTCCACTAAGGTCAACATACCTACAGACAGCAGTCTGATGCCATATGCTGTCGACCGCTGACCAACAACCATGTCAGTGGACACCTGGTCCACTGTCACCATCATGTTAATATCCCTGTTAAGCTGTGTTCCACAGATCCTGCACACTGTAGCCCACATGAGCCCTGAACTATCACAACAACAGAGACTGTCAAGGTTCCTCTGTATGGGTACCAACACCTCTCTGCCCGCTCACAAGTTGGCCACTGCCCTTGCTGTCACCTCTCTCAAAGGCAGAGACACATCATATTAATGACATACACTGATGCCAAAGTAGTGTCCATCTGCAGTGGCCAAAAGTCATTAACAACACACGAGTGTATGAACACATTTTATGGTCTATTAATAAACAAGAAACCTACCTAGGGAAAGGTGTACCAACGTTGCCAAGGTTATGAACATCCATAATGTGTCGAAACCCCAAACAACTACCAACACATGTCATCCACCAAACAATGTTCAAGAACCCCAGTAATGTGTAGGGGTGTGGCCCTCACACACACAAATGATATGCGATATGTGTATGGCTTGTGACTAACAGAAATTTGACATGACATAACACAGTTACATCAAATTCCACTAATTCACAGGTGGGTGTGATGGACAACAATCCCACCCACCCACCTGTGGCCCGGTGAAATACACACACACGTTTGAAATGCACACCCATGTACATGCATCTGAACATGTGCATATGTCCCCCTACACCATCAGCATATCACCCCCAGGTATTGTTTCAACCAGATGTGACATGGCTCATCATGTCACATGCAACTCAATGTCTACACCCCGCCCACAATGTCTGCTGAACGTGAGCTCAGCTGCCTAACACACAGAGCGTATATAGTGCAATATATAAGAGATGTTAAGTGACAAAATGATATAACCTACAGACTACATCATATGTGTGGACATACTCACCCAGCAGGATGCAGTTCATCCATACAGTCCCTCCTCAAACTGTCGAAATAGTGCTGAGCGATGCAGGACATAGGAGTCATGGGTGGACCCTGGAAACCGTGGGACCAACATTCAGTATATGCAGATCAGCATCACATACATCTTTAACATTCATGGTATGGTAGTTTTTGATGTTGCGGATCACCACCTCCCTGTCTCTAGGTGGGACCAGGGCAACATGTGTGCAATCAATAGCTCCCATCACGTGTGGTATCCCAGCTACAGCCTCAAAGGCTTGGTTCAGGGTCCCCCAATGTTGCCTAGTGTGGGGAAGGGCTATGTAATTCCCCACCCGGCGACCATGGCACGCAGTACCTGGTGGAGACATCGGGAGAAGGAGGGTCGGCTCATGCCACCCACTGCGCCCACTGAGGTTGGAAACAGCCAGAGGCAAAGAAATGTAAAGCAGCAAGGAGCTTAACTAAACCCGGTATGGCATGGGACCGATTTAGTCAGGGACTCGCTGTCAGGTCTTAGATCATGATATAGATCCATAAAAGCCATTGTACTCAGCATGTACCGGGAGATTACCTGGTCCTCAAGCATGTCCTTTTGATGGGCCATGGGCCTGTAGAGGCGAGGCTGCCTAGCCTGCACCTCGGCACGTCTCCTGCGCTGTGCACGTACATCAGCTGCCTGGCCCTCATCCACAGCTGCAGGTCTGATTTGCTGCGGGACTAAACCCATGCCCTGTGCCTCAGCCCCATGGAAACCATCCCCCCTGTCCAGAAACCGCAGCATATGCTCACCATACAGGGCACATGCAGAAACATATATACCAGCCATCACCTCACCCCGCAGGCCTACAAACACACACTACAACACACACACAAACCTCCCACAACAGTGACCAACTCACAAACACCGACTGACAAACTGAAACAAACGGATGCGATAAACAACACAATACACACAATACAATACAATACACACAGTACAACCCAATAGACATGAACTACACAGATAACCTAGCCTGATCAATATGTCACCCTCTCCAAACGTACACCTCTCCTACAATACAACCCTCAATGTGTACTATCTATGCCTGAGGATATATAGATGTATTTCCGGTGTTGAGATGTGCGCCTGTGACGTTATGCATCATTGCGCGCCATGGGGGAGCGCCGTGCGCATGTGCATCCCATAGAGCAATCCCTGCCGTCCGTGTGCGCCGCGCTGGGGCGTGTATGCGTGATGACGGCATGTGCGTCTGAATGCGCCGCACCCAAACGCCCATGCACATCTCTGATGCAGATCCGCGGCGCGCACAGACGAAAGCGCATGCGCACATCTGTGGCGCGGAAAACAAAGACGAACAGCAACAGCGCATGCGCAAACGAAAAACAGAGCGTAAACGTCCATGTTGGCCGCGCTGGGGCGTGTATGCGTGATGACGGCATGTGCGTCTGAATGCGCCGCACCATACACGCCCATGCACAGCTCTGACGCAGTATTCCCGCGGCGCGCACAGACGACAGCGCCACGCGAACATACACGCGGCGCACCCAAAAAAAAAAACAAAAAGAAACGCATGCACAACCGGCAAAACAAGCAATGATAATTATGGTATAAAAAACACCCCGTACTCACAGGTACATAACGACGAGGCGTGTTTGTAAGATACAGTGA